>CM066736.1:93130851-97930851 GCA_033961575.1 Aselliscus stoliczkanus | reverse complement strand
GATATATCTGATAAGGGGTTAATATCCAAAATTTATAAAACACTCATGAAACTCAACACCAAAAAAACAAACAACCCAATTAAAAAATGGGCAGAAGATATGAAGAGACATTTCTCTAAAGAGGACATACAGATGGCCAACAGGCATATGAAAAAAAGTTCAACCTCACTGGTCATTAGGGAAATGCAAATAAAAACCACCATGAGATACCACCTCACTCCAGTCAGAATGGCTATCATCAACAAATCAACAAACAACAAGTGCTGGCGGGGCTGTGGGGAAAAGGGGACCCTGCTGCACTGTTGGTGGGACTGCAGATTGGTGCAGCCACTATGGAAGTCAGTATGGAGGTATCTCAAAGAACTGGAAATAGAGCTACCTTTTGACCCAGCAATTCCACTCCTAGGTATTTATCCTGAAAAAACCAAGACACTTATTCAAAAAAGTTATGCACCCCGATGTTCATAGCAGCACAATTTACAATAGCTAAGACTTGGAAACAACCAAAATGCCCGTCAGTAGATGACTGGATTAAGAAACTGTGGTATATTTATACAATGGAGTATTACTCCGCTATAAAGAAGAATGAAATCGTGCCATTTGCAATGATATGGATGGACCTAGAGACTATAATGTTGAGTGAAGTAAGTCAGTCAGAGAAGGACAAATACCATATGATCTCACTTATATGTGGAATATGAAAAACTGTATGAATGAGCAAAGTAAACAGAAACTGTCTCATAGATATAGAGGAAAAATCAGGGTTGCTAATTTGGAGAGGAATGGGAATGAGGGAGAAGGGGAAGGGATTAGACAGCAAAAATAGGCAACTACAATATTGCTACTGGGATAGGAAAAACAGTTTGGGGAATATAATTAATAATGTTGTAAATATTCTGTGGAATGTCAGATGATCATAGGTCTTGTTAGGTAGACCATTTCATGGATGGAGTAGAGGTTTGATCACTGCACTGTATTACTAAAGTGGAGGTGGTATACCTACTGTAATTGAATATATATAGATAGTCACGGGATGTGGATTATACTGTGGAAGAGAGTCAGAGGAAGAGTAATAGATATGTATGATATGGGGGGGTGTGGGGGGGTGTATTGGGGGTGGGGGGTTTGTCACTTTGGGGGGTAAAATGTATAACTATTGCACTGTGTTGTACACCTGAAACTATTGGGGGTGGGGGGGTTGTCACTTTGAGGGGTAAAATGTATAACTATTGCACTGTGTTGTACACCTGAAACTAATTAAAAATAAAATAAAATTTAAAAAAAAAATAAATAAATAAATAAATAAATAAATAAATAAATAAATAAATATTTGCTCTTATTATCGGTGATGAGAGTATCACATTAATTACATTTTGTGTATAAGTGTTTGTTTACTCATTTGTAAAGCCTTCAAAGGCAAGAGCCACATCTGAGCTCAGTGTACTGATTAGCACAGAGTTGATATGCAATTAAATTTACCGAATGTGATCATGGACTGGTACTCAGTATTATAAAGATGTCAAATCTTCTCAAATTGATTTATAGATTTAGTGCAATAGAAATAAGAATCCCAGCATGTTTTTGTGATAGTGATAAGCCAATAAGGCAATCTCAAGAAAAAAGTGCAAAGTTGGAGGGCTGTATATCAAGACATATACAGCTACAGAGATTAAGCCAGTGTACTTAAGCAAGGAAAGAAAAATAGGCCAATTGAATAGTTTGGGGTCCAGAAGAGTTTCCACAACTATATGGAAGCTTGGTTGATGCTAAAGGATTTACCATAGAGCAGTGGGAAAAAGATATTTTCAATACATGGTGCTAGCACAACTGGATAACCATAGGCGAATCTTGGTCTTTAACTCACATCATACACAAAATAAATTTTGCATAGATTGTAGAGCTAAATGTGAAAAGTAAAACACTAAAGATTTTAGAAAGCAGCATAGGATAAAATGTGAATAACCTTGGAGTAGGAAAAATTTTAAACTAGATAGAAAAAAGCACTGATAATAAAGGTGAAGATATCTAAATGGAAGGATGTTAAAATTTTGCTCATCAAAAGACACAATTAAGAAAAAATAAGTGACAGTTAACACAGTTAACCAACAATTGACTTTTACTCAAAAGATATAAAGAACTCTTTCAGATCAATAAGAAGATGAACAGAAAAAAATAGGCAAAACACATGAGTTACTACTTCACAAAGAAAAGTACCCAGATAGCCAATAACCATATGAAAAAGCACTTAACCTCATCAGGCAATAGGGAAATCGAAATTAAATCCACAATAAAATACCATTGAATTTCCACCAGGTTAACTAAATTTAAAAAGATCTGTAATATCAAATGTTGTTAACTGGAACTCTCACAATACGGTTGATAAACAGAAAATGAGCACATTTCACTGGAAAACTCTTTGGCAGTATTTACTAAAGCTGAACATATACATACCCTATGATCCAGCAATGCCACTGCAAAATCAACAGAAATGCATACATACATGCACCACTTGACACCTCTAAGAATGTTCATATTACTTGTAATAGCAAACAACTAGAAACACTCAAATGTCCATCAGCAGTAGAATGGATATATAAATTGTGGCATATTCCTAGAATTGCATTGTAATAATGAAAATGAACAAGTTGCTGCTATATATAACATGAATAAATCTCACAAACATGCTCTTGAGCAAAAGAAGATAGACACAAAAGAGTACAAAGGTCTAATTACATTGATATATGTTTATTTAAGTTTTAAAAACAAGCAAGAGGTCAGCACAGTGGTTACATGTGTGAGAAATGGGAGTGAGTACCAATTTGACAGGGGTACAGGTTACCTCTCGAATGCCAATCGTGTTCTATCGCCTGATCTGGGTGCCAGTTGTATGACTGTATTCAGTGTGTCATAATTTACTAAACTGCATGATTTGTGGACTTTTCTGTATGCAAGTTCCATTTTGATTAAAATATTATGAAACAATGTTTCTGAATGATAAATGTTCATCTTTTTATACATCTGCACAATCCCCTTTAAAGGACTAATAAACTCAGCTTCCCAGAATGCTGCATTCCTGTAGGTTCTGGATGCTGAACTCAGTGTGGGTTTCAATCCGTAACCATTACTGTGATGATGGTATTATATAGTATAATCTGAAAGAAGAGAGGAGGCCCTATCGTTCTACCATCATATGACTCTCTCCTGAAAGGAACAAATATGCAGCATGCTTTGAGTTCTGGTAATGACTAAAGATGACTGCTTGGCAATAAATAATAGAATCTTCTCTCTACTGACTCCTTCCAAGTGCCTCCCAAGAGAGGCCATTAAGAGACCCAAGAAATTGAAGAAAAATGCTTACAAAGGAATAAAAAGAAAAGGTCCATTCGGAGCCATCATGTTGAGCACATACAGGGAACTGGTTAAGAGCAAAAGCTTCCACTTATTAATTATGTGACCCCTGACTAGTTACTTACCTTCCCTGTTTCCTCATTTTAAAATAGAGATTAATGATATTGCCTTTCTCATAGAAATGTGCAGAGGATTAAGTAAATAGTTATCACAGTCCCTGACACATATAAAGAATTCAAGAATTGTAAAGGATGATGATGGCGGTGGTGGTGACGGTGATGGTGATGTTGGGGATGAAGACGATGATGACAGTGATGATTACAATCATGATGCCTAGTAGGCTGACTAACCAACAATGAGTTTCAAAGAGCTGGTTCTCAGGGACAGTGATTGAACCTCCAAAGAGAAACCACTGAGAGGATTGCAATGAAGATCATTGTTTTGGGGGATGACCCTCACAGGGTCAGGTTATGAAGAGATTTGAGTGAGTCCTTATAATAAACGGGGTCTTCTTTCAGTTCACCACACCCAAGATAGAGCGCAGCATGAGGTCCTCTCAGCCCCTCCCTCTTCCATACAATATACCCTGTCAACACCTCTTTCCTTTTCTTGGATACCTTTTGCCAATTTTAATTAAATATTTATTTGTGAATTATTAAATGCTGGTCTCCCCTAATAGCCTGTAACTTCTGTGAGAGCAGAGCCCAAGTCTGTCTTGAACTGTGCTGTAACTTTAGTATTTGGCATACCTCTTAACACAGAGAAAATGCTTGATAAATACTTGTTGAATGAATGAATGACAAAGGATTCATTTGTCTTCAGTGCATAGGTTTCTCATTCCTGCTTTGGTTCCTCCTCCAAAACTCTCATGGGTGACCATGTGCTATATGTCAACCTCTCTTCTCCTTATGTTTACTGAGCACTTGTCTGTGACAGTCTAGTGCTGTGCCACTGGTGACAGAGAGAAAAGGCATGGCCTCTGCCCACAAGAAGCACAGTCTAACAGATGGGAGAAAAAGATACATTGGCAGATATTTTTTATAACACATGATGGATGTTATGGAGGTATGAACAAAGTGCTCTGGGATCCCAGAGGAGGAAACAGCGAGTCTGCTGGGGGAGTCAGAGAAGGCCTCATGGAAGAGAGGGCTTGTGAACTGCAAGTTGAATGAGGAATAGGAGTCTGTCTATTGGACAAGAGGAGCAGCAGCATCCCAGGTGGAAGGAAATGCACAGTGGACCAGTCTTGGCCTTGGAAACCAGAACCAGTTTCTGTATTTCATTAAACTGCAAGCTAGGAGGGAGGGTGTGATAAGGGGATAGGGGAGGAAGGAATGCAGGGGGTAGATGGTTAAAGCCTTGCTAAGAAGTGTGGATACCACCCTGGAGGCCATGAGGAGGCACTGATGGGTTTGAATTAGGAATTTTCATATTCAGATTTATGTTTTAGGAAGATCCAACTAAAAGTGATATGAGAATTGGAGTACAGCCCTACCCTAAAAACCAACTCTGTAGTGAGGGCCTTTCTGGCCTGCCTTGTTTGTATGAGAACTGATATTTCATGCTAGAGCCTGGCCTCAAATCTCCATTCAAGGCTGAGTTCTCGCCATCCTTGGGTACACTTGCCATATGAAAACTTCAGTTCCACGAAATTCCCAAATAGTTTTCTGGATCCTTCAAACGTTGGTGTATTAAGCATCCAACATAAACTCTGATGAACTGTTACCCAATTGATTGGCTATGCTTATTACCTTCATTGGCTCTTGTGCAGTGCCATCACCCTCCCCACTCTGCCTCTGGGTTTCAGAACCCCAGCCCCAATCTCAATGAGAAGGTCCTGAACCAGGTCCCAGCTCCATCACATGGCCAGCCCCTGCTATCCTCCTGCTTGTGATGTGTCACTGAGATGCCCCAGTCTTCATGCCCACACATCAACTACAAGGAACTTCAGCTTATGTCTTAAGTAACATGAGGTTGTATGGACTGCTGGAGCATTACATAAGCTACCGCTCCCCACTCTGCACAATCCCCAGAGCACTATAGAGCTGCAACACACATGCTTCAGTTAGAAATGGGTCCATCCACCAGGATCAGGCCAGAGAAGATGCTGGTGATAAGCTGGCAGATAAGAACACAGAGCTAAAAGTCCAAGGGTGAGCAAATATGTATAGTGGGGGTGGATTAAGCTGTTCCTCTGATCTTCTTCAGTAAATGCTCTCAGCATTCTCAGGCAGAGATGAAACATCTCCTACTCCAAATTACAGATCATGCATATTTCAAATTATAAGGGCTGTTTTTCTACAATCGATGTAGGTAACAGGTCTGCATTCAAATTTCCCTCTGTTTACTATGTGTGTATAACCTTGGGCAAGTTACTTAACCTCTCATTGTCTCTGTTTTTAATCACCTATAAAATGGCAGTAATAGTGCTTACATCATGTTGTTCCTTTGACAATTAATGAATTAATATTTGTAATAGTACGTATGTTTGTTAAATTAATAAACTATATTAAAAGTAAATCTCCCCTATAAAACAGGGATCATCACTATCATCTCATAGATTTGTCATAACGATTAAGGGAGATAATGAATATGAGGCACATTGCAACGGCTCACTAGGGGTTCATTCTTTGTCCCATGTGCTACCTCATCATGGGATAGCTGGGAGCCAGGTGAATGGGCCCCGAGCTGAACAATGTGAAGGCAGGAAGAGGAATGGATGACAAGGATGCTCCTGGGGAACTGGAGATGTGTCAGCCAAGACAATGTAGCTGGGAATATGGATGAGGAAGCACTGGAAAAACATACGCTGTCTAGGACCCCACTTCTTCCCCTACTCTGACCATGTGATCTTCAGGGACACCAATCACAGTCTCTCTCTCCTTCTTAAAATATAAAGTCACAAAAGTAATTGTGACCCAGAACTAGACTATTGACATACCTCATTCCACTTGATATATGACCCAAGCTGAACCAATCAGAATCCTTCCCTGGGATTTTTCATTTTAAAGTTAAAGGGAAAGGGATTTTCTTTTAGCTACAGACTAACTGAAAGGTTTTTCATTGAGGGTTGTTGGCAGCTAGACTCCCTGTTATTTGGAGAAAGTTTATCTGTAGGAAGTAAAATGAGAGTAACACACAGAAACACAACCAAGAGATAAAGGATGGAAGGAATGAGACAGAGAAAGTGGAAGGGAGAGATGGGAAGAATAGAGAGGAAGAGGGAGAGAGAGAGAGAGAGGGAGAGAAAGAGAGAGAGAGAGAGAGAGAGAGAGAGAGAGAGAGAGAGAGAGAGAACGAGCACTCATTTGAGTCCCTAGATCCATTTATATCTGAAACCACATCCACCGCAGACTTTCCAAATATAGGACTCAATAATTCTTTTTTTTTTTTTTTGCTTTAGTTAGTTTAACTTTATTTTTGTCACTTGCAGTGGAAAAAGTCCCCACTAATTTTGAAGCAAAGAAAGAAAACAATTCTGTCTAAACTATAAGATTCATTAGCAAGCTAAAGAAATGGTATTCATGGATAAACTGAGGTGGCCGACCAGGAGGGTGGCAGTTAGTATTTAAATGTCCTTGAGATGACAGCAGATCAGATGCTTCAGAACGATTTAAGTAGATGTCAGCTTTAGGGAAATACTCTCCAGGATGTCAGAGGGATCTATCCTGAGCCCTGACCTGCTCAACATTCTTATCAACTTCTTTGATAAAGACTTCTAAGGTAAGCTTATCAAAGCCATGGATAATCCAAAATCCGATTATGTGGATTAGTCATTCAATGACAGGATCCAGATTCATGAATGGTTGACAGCTACAGGGTGGATCCAAGCATGTGGGATTAAGTATAACAGGGAATCATGTCAAACGTTATGTTCAAGGACCAGTTACACCAGTGCAGCATGAGGAGGGCAGCAGGTCTCCCAGCAAATCACAGGAATCTTGGCTGGCTACAAGCTTAGTGTCACCCCAGACTACAGCTGCCAAAATAGCAAACACAAGACCTGGCAAGCTTAACACACACACAGTGTCCAGGACAAGGAAACAAATCATTCCGCTTTGTTCCCTCCTGATCAGAGCACATCTGGAGTACAAAGTGCAAGGGAACAAGAAATAGCATCCTATAAAGAATGGCTGAAGAAATGGGGCATTGTAGTCGGAAGCCATAGTAGCTATTTTCCTACAAACACCTCAAAGGCTAATCTATGGCCAAGGGGAGACCTTATTTGCTTGACTCCAAAGGACAGAACCTGAACGGTGAACGGGGGGAAGACACTGGCAGCAGAGAAGTACAACTAGGTCAGCCATAGCTGGGAATCCGCCAATCTGTGAATGCTGTCTCCTAAAGGAAGTTCACGGTTTTCCTCTCCCCACGAGTCCACTGCCAAGGCAAGGGACGCTGCCATTGTGTCAGTTTTGAGGATAGTCTGGCTATCCTCACTGGCTATTGACCTGGTGTCCCACTACAACAGGACAGAGCAGTGATGTGACCAGGTGCTCAAGTACTTGGGGCCTGGGCGGCTGGGGAAGGGATGCTGGGGGAGGTGGTGATGAGGACACTGGGGGAGGTGGTGGTGGGAACGCTGGGGGAGGTGGTGATGGGAACGCATGCTCATAGAAAAGTAACCACCTTTTGGCCACCATGTCTTTGTGCTTCACCATCTTACTTTCAAAGAAAAAAAAAAAAAAGAAAGGATATAGATTCCTGGAATCCAGCCCTTTGTTGGAATGGGGCCAGTGAAGCTATGTATTGTTTAAAAACTTTCCAAGTGATTCTGACACCTAGCGAGGTTTGGAAATGACACAATGACTCCCCAAAGTGTTGACACCAGGGAAAGTGACTTTCATAACAGATGTCTGGGTTTGATGGATGAACAACCCCTTCTGCCCTATTCTCCATATAATCAGAGTCAGTGTCTGAAGCTGGCAGCCTCTTCCCTTTGCTCTTCTGCCTTCTGTCCCCTGCTCTTCACCTCTGAACTGCCAATGATCCAGCTTTCACCCATACATATGACTGCTGACCTCTTCCTTCCAAGCAGCCTTCACTCTGCACCCAGACCATCTGCCTGCCCTCAGCCTCCACCCCATGCCCCCGGGGCACTGGGCATCCTTTCCCTCTTGTTGCCACCACCTGAAGCTCCTTGCCATCTGTCCCCATCCCTTGGTCTTACCTCTCTCTCTGGCAGAGAAGCTCTTTCCTTCCTTCTATCCAGCTCTCTTAGAGGGTTTTCTGAAGTTTAAATGATACATTAATTCTTTTCAATGAATAATCATCTAGTGCCTGTTTGTTTCAACCACACACTCTTCTGGGTACCAGAAATAAAACGGCACTAAGAAAGACACAGCCCTTGCTCTCATAAAGTTTGTACTCTAGCTCAAGAAGGCAGACAGTGAGATCATTTCAGAGACTGGTTAAGGGTTATGAAGAAAATAAAGTCAGGCAAAAGTAATGGGAAACACAAACTGGTAGCAAGTGGAGCCGCTTTAAAGAGGTAACATCTGAGCTGAAACTTAAAAGGCAAGGAGTGAGCCATACAAAGATCTGGGGATGAGTAGTCTAGACATGGAGAAGAACACATAAAGACTCCGAGGTGGGAAGGAGCTTGGTGTGTTTAGAAAATTCAGAAGGCAGTGTTGTTGCTGTGAGGAGAAAGAAAAGGAGGAGAAGAAAATGAAGAAGGAGTAGGAGGAGAAAAGAGGAGGGAAGGAGGAAGAGAAGCATCTGAAGAGCTGCCTGTAGCACCTGGCATCACCGCTCATTTTTTTTTTTTAAATTTTATTGGGAAACTGTGTTTTTCTAGGACCCATTGGCTCCAAGTCAAGTAGTTGTTTCAATCTAGTAGTGGAGGCAGCAACTCAGTGGCCTATGTGGGGATTGAACCAGCAACCTTGGTGTTATGAGCGCTGGGCTCTAACCAACTGAGCTAACTGGCTGCCCCACCACTCGGTTTTTATGTCCTGCTTCTGAGTCTGCCTGTCTGCCCACCTTCTCACACTCCTATGCCCCCACACAGTGGTCTGTGCCTAGAACCTTTCCCTATGCCCCCAATCCCCACACACACTCACACAGTCCATGAGACATATTTGCAAATATCTGAACCAGAGCTGTAAACTGGATTCGAGTTCTTTCCTTTGGATCTCCTGTGCTTTAGCAAATCAACAGGTGTGGGTAAGCCCCTTGTTTGAGTTTCCCTTAACTCTTCATGGCAGTGTTGAATATTTGTGAAAGTTTGAAGCCTTGTCTATGCTGAGCTCATGAAGCACTTCTGGTGGTGTCAACTAACTCCTTACCCTTCCTATCTTAGCCTCAACTCCAGCCCAGCCAAGGCACCCTGTCAAAATTTTAGATTAGCAAGAACCAGCTAGCCGCATAGAAAGCTTTGTGTGGCATGGTGAGCTCCCTGATATATAATCAAGCACAACGGCACCCTGTTGGAGAAAAAAGAGAGAGAAGAAATAACACTTTAGATAATGTGGTCCACTTGCTCCTCCATTCTATGCTTGAGTGAGCATGAGATAAGACCCCCAGTTCCCTCACTTCATCATATAGTGAGCGTCTTGGACCAGTGCTGTTTTTCAAGGACAAGTGAACCAATCATCTTATCTGGTACTCAGCTTAGGAAACACTGATCCAACTTTTCCAATGCCGAATGGGAAACTAGGAGTGCTGGACTTATTGAGAAATGTCAGTTTGTTTCTATTCTCCACTAACAAAGCTATCCGGAGGGGTACATAAACAAGGCTAGATTGAATCTAGTATCTATGGAATAATTAATGTACAATTTCAAAGGATTTTTAAGGGATAATTTGAATTTATGTGATTTTGGCTTTCCATAGTCTCTCAAATCTAGCCCTCAGGTAAGATGTGGTTCCACTGTACTCAAATTATTTCTTTGGTGAAACAAAAACTTATAGACACAGACAACAGTTTAGTGATGACTAGAGGGTAAGAAGGTGGTGGCAGGGGTGGTGGCAGAAAAGGGTAAAGGAGGTCAAATATATGGTGATGGAAGGAGAACTGACCCTGGGTGGTGAACACAATGCAATATATGGATGATATATTATAGAATTGTACACTGGAAACCCATGTAATTTTATTAACCATTGTCACCCCAATAAATTTTAATTAAAAAATATTTCTTTGGTCTTCATTCTGAATGTATACCCCAGTGTTTTTCTTTTCTTTTAATTTAGTTTCTTTTCCTTTCTCCTTCTTCCTTATCTCTATCTTTCTCCCTCATGTGCACACACATGCATGTACATTTTTTCGCTTTATCCACTTCTACCTTCACTCCTTTCTTTCCTTGCAGCTTCCTCCTTTATTGAATGATCATTGTGTAGCGTATACAGTGAATCATTAGGTTGTACACTAATATGTCATATGTCAATTATACCTCAACAACAAAAAAAAATTTTAAAGAGGGGAATGATGCAAGAAAAGAGGAGAGGTGGGAGAAGGGACTTATAATTAACTATATATCATCAGCAGTACCTAATTTAAAAAAAAAAAACACTAGATGAGAGTTTATTTAAAAGACTCCATCCAGCTTAAATTTCTCAGATTCTACATACATACTTTTCAAACACATAATTTCACAGTCATGATCATATAACATCTGTATGTAAAAATAAAACAGTAAACAAATTAGTTTTTTTTCCTATTCAATTTATTTCTGGTTCCCCATAAATTAAGGGAATTGGCTAAAGATTGACAAGGTTCTTCATGTTGCTAAATTAATCCTCTGGTTTATGGAGAAATGCAAAAGTCTATAACAAGGGGAAAAAAACCCAAAAGTAAATAAGGACCTATCGCTTTATACTTTGTGTCCCAAGAAATGTCAGTTATTATCTTGATTTGTTGCTGCTGTTTTCCTTCAGCAAAGACTCAGCATCCAGGGGCCGGGCCGAATGGCGCAGTGGTTGCAGTGGTTAAGCGCTGGCTTAGGAAGCCAGCAGCCCGGGTTCAGTCCCACATATGAGGGCCAGTAACACTGCCCTCAAAAAAAAAAAAAAAAAGACTCAGCATCCAGGGGCTGAGGGTAGCTGAGTGAATTCATTCTACTCCCAATTCATTTTATTGAGTCTGTATAGAAGGCTGGTCAAGAGCACAGATTTAGGAGTCAGTCATCCCTAAATTTGTATCCTGACTCCTCAGATTAGTAGCTGTGTGAGCATGCACAAATTACCAAACTCTCTGACTTAGTATTTTAATCTGCAAAACAATAGTAACAATAAACCGCCTCAAAGTACTATAAGGCATCATAAGTGAGATGAGTAGGATGTACTTAACACAATGTCTCATCTAGTGCTCGCTGCCAAGTACTTATCTATTTCCAAAATATTCATCCTATAACATACATTTATTTTAGTACCTACTGTGTGACAGTTCCTTTTGACATAGATTATTTCTAATTCTCACAGAACACGGGGGTGGGGCGAGGGGGGGAGATGTGGGAAAGCGCTTTTATTTTACAGTTGGAGAACTTATGTCTCAGAGAGATGAAGTGGCCTGCCTGAAGTGACACAGTGATCATGGGACTAGCAGGAGTTGAAGCAGGCTCAGCCAATATCAAAGCCTCTGTTCTTTCTACCAGGCTGAGGTGGGACTCTCTGAGGCACACACTGGGGGACACACACTCCTATGGCAGAGTGAGACAAAGGAAGCCAAGGCAAAGCAGCTTGGAGGTCTCCAAACCTCCCAGTTTAGAATAAATCTCCCAATTATGCTTAAAGTTGGCAATGCTTTTCAAATCTTGACTGGACATTCTTTTCCCATCAAGTTCCTTGAAATTTCCCTTGAAAGACCATCTAGGAAAAGCCACTCTCATTAGCCAGGGTCTGGCTTTATTTTCCTAATAAACAGAACTTTTGGTCAGACAAGAGAGCCTCTTTTATTTTCAATCAATTCTTGAACATTTCAGCTGATTTTCCTCTATTTGGCTTGAAATTGTGATCTGGGAATGGCTGGTCCTGCAAATTGTCCTCCCATAAGGGAAGCCCCTTGAGGATCCTCAACTTGTTATTTTTAATCACTGTAATCTCCTTTTCAAAGGAGGCCATGGTCAGAAACAGAGCAGGCCTTTCAGAGCTTTCTAAAGCACAATTATTGCTGAGGGAAGGGGATGGGGAGGGAAAGGGAGGGAGAGTAGAGAGAAGTGAAGGGAGAGAGAAAGAAGTCAATATAACTAACAACTTGGGAAAGGCTGAATAATAATCTCAATGGGATCCTCGCTGTTGAGAAGAAACCCAATGTTTCAATATTTTTTAATAGTGACCATTTTATTCCAGTCTAGAATATCTAAGGGATACACTGGGGCGGGGGGGAGGCACAGAGAACAAAAGCTATTTGGGGATGAACTGGAATACTGGGGACAAAGATTTGAGGCAGAAAAACAAGCAAAGGATTGTGAGGAGCCCTAATTCAGGAAAAAGTAGAAAAAGAAAAAAGAAAAAAAATAGCAAATAGAACACCAGAGGAATGTTAATTTCTACAGCCCTAAGTCAATACTCCAAGCAGAATGCATTAGACTTACTTTGAACATAATTATTCTAAGAAAGTATAAGCTAAACACGGCCAGCACCGTTTTCTTCCTAACTTGGAGTGGCGGAATCAGGTTTGCTAGTTGCAGACTATTTATTCAGAAGGCCTCAGCATGGTTCCTGCAAGATCTTTCTCTCAAGATCTTTCTCTCAAGATCTCGCAGCCACCAGAAAGGAGGAAAGGATGATTGCCCATGGTTAGCCTGAGTCAGTGTGTCACAGTCCAAAAGGGGAACATTTTAGGCTGAAACAACTCTGGGGTGAAAGCCTAGTGCTCCCCTCCCCCCAGTCCTAGTCCCTGTCTCCAGGCCATGGACACTTAGGCAGCCATGGAACTTCTCTGTCCATATGAATAACTTGATATACCTCTGGCCCACTGCTGTCTACCCCTATGCTGCTAGTACTCACCCAAGCAAGGAGGATTCATTTGCAAAGAGATGCCCACTTGGACATTTGGTCTGGGCCCATACTAGCCTAAATCACCTTTAAAAAGTCCTGCTGGTCTTAAATTAGGGATACTCTTAGGCAAGGCTGCTACTGTGGAGAAATCAATCATTCAGCAGCTAAAAGGGCTGAGGGCAGCCAGGAGAGAAGGGCCCTGGCAGGACTTTAATTGCAGGAGACAGTTAATTTTTTTTTTTTTTTTTAGAGGGCAATGTCACTGGCCCTCATATGTTGGACCCGAACCGGGGCCGCTGGCTTCCGAAGCCAGCGCTTAACCACCGCGCCACTCGGCCGGCCCAAAGACGGTTAATTCTTGAGGACCCAGAGAACTGCCATTCACTGGTAGACTGGAATGGAGGAGTGCTGAGATAAACCTACTTTTAAACACACACACACACACACACACACACACACACACACACACACACACAGAAATCTGACCAGGCACATTCCTCCATTACTAAACCAATAAGGGTCACATATTCAACTCAAACTAACATGTATTGGGGACCTCAAACACATTCACCTTTGTAAACTCATTTTCACCCAGAGAGGTTGTGTGAACAGCTATTTTCACCGCTGGGAAATGGGCTCAGGGAAATTACAGGGTTACACAAGGTCATACTCGTACAGCTACTAAATACATCTGACTCCAGAGCCATATGTTTCCCTGCCCTGAGGAGCTGGGGCAGTTTCCCCCGAGAACCCAGGTCCTCCTTTTGGGGAAGAATTAAAGAGGTCAGTGAGGTTACACCCGTGTCCCTCCCGTCCACCGAGAGGACTGGCTGTTTCCCAGCTCCACTGAGAGGCTCTGGCCGCAAGTGGGTCGGTTTGGCTACTCCAGCCGCACGCCAACCCGCCCACTCCGTCCCGGGCTGGGTCCGGTGTCCTCCGCCCAACGTCTTTCTCCTTTCGGTCAGGTCCTGAAGATCCCGGCGCCCCGAGCGCCGGGGTCTGAGGGGCTGCTTGCCAAGCGCCGGGCGCCTCCACGTGCCAAGGCCGCCGGGAAGCCGCCTCTAGGTAGCTCCAGGTGGAAAAAAGGCGGGGGGGGGCGGTGCAGATGGGTTTCAGGAACCCGAGAAAACGGGAGAAGCTTCTGAGAAGGGCGGTCCCTGGTTCTGGGCGCTTGTATGGCCCGCTGACACTTCCCCAAACTTTCTCCGTGTTGCTTCCTCCACTTCCTCCCGCCACACTAGGAACCGGGAAGCCGGGGTGGAAAGGCGGCGGCTGTGAGCCTATTTGCCCCACCAGGTGCCCCAAAGACCCGCTGTCCCCTGCTTGGCACCAGAGATGATATACGAAGGGGTGAGGGTGAGGGGACACGCGCTCCGCCCGTGGGGCCCCAGGTGAGACCAGGCAGGCTGCTTTCCCCGCCTGGTGTCCTGTCTCCCAACTGGAGAGCAGCAGCTGTTGCTGCATGGGGAAAAGATGTCTGGGGAGATGACTGGACTGAGGAGGCAGTCGGTGGGCGATGGGAATGGAGTCAGGGGTCTTCAGGTCTGTGCAGGTGCAGCTACCAATCCTGCCTGGAAGACGCTCACCTGCTTGCACAGGACCTCCCTGCGCTCCCGAAAGCCCGCTCGCAGCTGAAGAGCTGAGGCGCGACATCCCTAGGACGCAAAGCCTCCGGGGTTTCGGGAGCCGAGGTTCCCGAGCCTCCAGGGAACAGGCCTCGGAATTCGGGCTTCCCTTTCCGTCTGTGTCGGGTTCCCCTTTCCTCTCCGAGAGTACCCAAAGATCTTAGAAGGCTCGTTCCACTGGGAGTCTCTCCTAGAAATCCAGGCTCTTTTCCCTTGCCTGGGACCATCAGAGAATAACTGCGAGTTGTTCCCAGGGACCCTCCGGAAAAGCTTCAGGCTCTTCCTTCCCCGAGACCAGTTAAGGGGGAAGCTTAAAGTCCCTTTTCCTGAAGGGATCGGTCCAGGGAAACTGGAGTGACCGTCCCTCCGGTGGCGGGTCTCAGAGAAGCTAATAGCTTCTTCTTCAAGGATGGGAGCAGAAAAGCCGGAGTTCACCACCTTGCCTGGGACCCAACTGGGAGAAGCCTGGGTCCTCGCCACTCGAGATGGACCTGGATAAAGACGGGTCTCCACTGCTCTCCTGGTGCTGGCCGGCTCCCTTCCAGCCAGGCCCGTGTGACACGTCTCTCCGCTACAGCCCACGCCCGGCAACCGCGCGTTGGAGATGGGGGCTGCCTCGCCTGGCTGCGGCCCCCGCGACGGCCCTGGAACTGGCCCGGGAACTGGCTGGCAGCTAAAAGGGCTGCGGGCAGCCAGGACAGCAGGGCCCTTGCGGGACTGCGCTGGCACCGTCCACCCGGGGACTGTGCGCCCTCCTCCGACACCGCGCCATCGGCGCCCGATGCGGTCTGGGTCCCGCGCCCCCAACGCCACGCCTGACCACTTACCTCGGTAGCTGGTTCCGGGCTTGTAGAAGTCTGGGTCGCTCTCTACTCGGAGGCTGAACTCGGTGTAACCCTCGCGCCTTGTGCCCTGAGCGCGCAGGATGCGGCTGCAGTAGCCCTCTGACTTGGGCACTTTGTCCAGGGTCTCGTCGGAGAAGGCCAGGGCCACCGCCAGGGGCAGCGCCAGGGCCAGCAGCGCTGGACTCCGGCTCAGCCTCGGGGGCGCTGGGGTCAGCCTCATTCTCACGGGCCCCCAACTTCGTGCCACTGCCACCCGTCCTCGCCACGCGACTCCTGCCCGAAGGGGTCCCCGCGGAAGCGAGACCCGGCGGAGCCCGCGCGGGAAGCTGGAGCTCAGTGCTGGCGCTGGCGGCTGAGAGACGGTGCCTGCCTCGGCTTGGCGGCTGCGGAGCTGCGCTGCGCGGAGATGAGCTGAGCAAGCCGAGCTGTTCGAGGAAGGGAGGGCGGCGGCGAAGGAGGAGGGAGGGCTGATTTTGCCCAGATCCCCGCGCAGCGCTGTTTTGTTTCCGAGCTGGCGATTAGCAGGGTGGCCGTGTTTATTTTGCGATGCTGGATTCCCAGGGTCTGGCGAGGAAATCATAAAGGTACAGGGACACTGTGGGCTCTGTCCCACCACCAAGGAGGCCGCTGCCCCAACTCCCCCCACCCTGCCCCACTCTGGATCGTGTGGAGGAGAATGCTTGAAGGAGGGAAAGACAGAACGAACTTTTGTTTCACACCTACTCTGTGCCTAGCGATACGCTGGGTGGTTTACTTGTATCTGCTCACCTTCTCCACCCTCACTGCCCACAATGAACAAGATATTACTTTCATTCTTTTTATAGACGAGCAACCTGAGCCTTCAGCCAAACCGTTAAGGCAGGGTCAGGTGCCAGGACTATCTGACTATTGCTCTTCCCATAGCAGCGTTGGAACAGGTCAGACTGGAAGATGAAAAAGAGACAGAAAGGCTCATGCACTGGGCCCAGTAGGCAGAGTACCTGTGGCCTGTAATACTTTTGGAGACTCCTGAAAATGTAAAGTGCTGTCTTTAAAATCAGAAGAAATAAAACTACATAGATCCAGTAAAATGTTTTCCTGTATGATATTACTATCTTTGTATTTATAGCTACACAGTCAAAAAAAAACACACACAAAAAAACACACAAACCATAATGATTACTATTGTTTTATGAAGGAAGGGGCTCACAAAGACAAAAGTGCCACGAGAATCCTCACATAGCCTTGGAAAGGAGTTTTGAAACAGCTCAAAGGAAAGCCTGTGTTTTCTTGGCTTAGATTTTAGTTCAGGTTCCCAGGCCACAGTGACAGATGTTTGGAGAGGAGCTGAGCCTGAAGGCTCACTGGGCAGAGCCTCAGGCATCAATCCCAAGGCCAAACAGGAGAAGGCCCAGGTGCAGGAATCTGTCCCAGTGTTTCCCTGGGGACAGACCGGAATCAAACCTTAGTCCTGCCACTCAGCCTTGTGCGAGGTATTTTACCTCTGCAAGCTTCAGTTTTATGCCCTGGAGGTGTCAGTGTGTACCCACGGGCTAACACACTCTTCCTCTTGGGGGTGCCAGAATCAAATTAAATGACCCATATATTAATAAAACACTTGGGCTGGTCTCTAGTGTCCCTCCCCCCCACCCCCACCCCCACTCCCTCAATGGGTCTGGCTGGCCCTGTGAGCTGCAGTAATGATGAGATCAAGCTCACCTTGGAGGTGCCTTAGGGCCTTGGCCCCCCCTCAGTGTGCACATCCCCCTTTAGGTGCTCTCAGAAGTTTTGGTTACTCAGCTCTTCCTTCCCCTGAGCTGTCAACACACCATAAGAGCCTACATTTAAAAAGCAATCTCCTTTGCTTTCCAGGTCAAGTTTTTCTGTTTGACATCAGAGGAGCCATCTGTATTGGAAGTCTCCATTCCTTTCACCAGCCCACTTATTCCTTGGTTCTTGTGCTGGGACTCCCGCTGCCACTATTAACTAGATAACCTTTCCTCTGAGGTCAACTGCGAGTTCCCCTTTGCTGAAGCCAATTACTGTATGCTCCTTTCTCAGCCCTGACCCTCATCAGCAAAGGATCCGGCTGACCAGCCTTCCTTTATAAAAGTGACACTCAGATTCACATCTGTGTCCTGGGTGAATTATCTCTGGCATTACTGGCCTGGCGTGGAGCTCATGTCAAACTTCATGGTGCACAAGCCCAGTGATCTGGCAAGCTCACATTGTGTGTAGATTTGGGGCCAAGTGTGGGCTGAGCAGTGGGCAGCAGAGAGAACAAAACTTCGTTCATTCATTTATTCATTTATGTCCACGGCCCTCCATTGCTCAGCTCTGGGACACAAGACAGACGGACATATTGCTTGCCTTTGTGGATCTTGCCGCCCTGTGGGAAAGGTGAATATTAAATACCATTATACGAATCTTTTCAAATTGTAATTGTGATACATGCTATACACTAAGTGGTTCCTAACATGCCTGATTTTATCTTACAGGACAGGAAATGACCGAGATGTATCAAGTATGGCTCCTGTCTTCACAAAGCTTATTGTATGTCCAATAGCCCAAATATGTGCTCTTGAATATCTTTCATCTAAATCAACATATTCAAATGTAACATGAAGGTGGGTGGGCCAGGGATGTAATAGTTAGGTGTTTATGGGAGCTTGACAGGAAAACCATGTTAGCTAGGAGACCACTTCCTCTCCTCACTCCTGGTTTCCAGATTAGGAACCTATAAAATTACCTGACCAGGTCTCATAGCTGGTAAAGGAAAAAGAACCAGCATTCAGCAAAGGCCTCATCACCAACAAAATGGGGTTCTTCCCACTGGCACCATCATCTGGGCAATGACAACAGGCTCTAAGCAGCCCATCAAGTCTCAATCCTGCTAACCAAACCTAGATTTCTCCACACCAGCTCTGCTGTCACATCAGACCTCTGTTCTCTCTCCACACACCTAATCCGTCACAAAGTCATTAGCTTCACCTTCCACCACCGCTTGAATCTGTTCACTTCTTTCCACCTCCTCTGCCACCACACCAGTCTGAGGGGCCGTCATCTCTCAGCTTCCTAATTAGACTGCCCTCATCTCCTCTTGCTCCCTTCCAATCTGTCTTCTGCACTGAAGCCCAAATGATCCTTTTTAAAATGCAGATTTGAATGTCAATCCCAAGGTTAAAACCCTTTTTCAGTGGCTTTTCAGGAACCTCAGAACAAAGATAGAAATCTTTTTTAAGAAAAATGTTTTATCAATTGGAAAAGTGTCTTATTAATACTTTCCACAGTAAAAAGTTCTGTTCACAGGTTACAAAATGCTGACTATTTTGTATGAGAACAAACAGAATTTTTAATGTGGCCTCCAGGGTTCCGTCTGACTGCCTCTGAGGCCATGTGCCCCTTTTCTCCTGGGCTCCAGCCACCCCGGCTTTCCACTTTTGAACTTTTGCCTGTGTGGTTTTCTCTGCCTGGAATCCAACATTCTTCGGTCCCTCTCACCCACCATCCTCTCCCAGCCAACTTCTATGCATCCATCAGATCTCAGTGCAAAGTTACTTCCTCAGAAGTCCTTCCTGATTTCCCGGAACAGAGCCTGCCCCACTTTATATGCTTTCCTGGAACCTGATACTTTTTCTCTTCATGGTCTCCAATTTTATAATCACCTACTCATTCATATATTTGATTTTTACATTTTATATTTGTTCTGTGCCTGTCTCTATCCTTAGATTCTCAGCTTCATTAGGGAAGGGACTCGACACTGTATCCTCCATGCACATCACAGTGCCCCACTCCATAAATATTTGTTCTATGAATAAAAAGTCTTTGACAGTCTCCCAGTGCCCTGTGACTCAGCCCAAGCTCTTCAAGTGACTTTTAAGATCCTCCACTATCTGGTCATAGATCCCAGACTGAGCTCCCAGTGCCCACCAGCTGGGTTCCCTTGTCCTCCACGTTCAGATCTGACTCAGCACCTTTGCTTTTAGCTTTCCCATCACCTAGAATGCTCTTCCTTCTCTCCTGCCTATTTAACTTCTCTCCTCCAGAGAAGGAGATCCTTCATTCTCTCTTCCAGACTTCAGCAGAACCTATGAGGAGAAAATTTCTTATTTTTTATTTTTTTATTTATTCATTTTTTGAGGGCAGTGTCACTGACCCTCTTATGTGGGACCCGAACGAGGGCTGCCAGCTTCCCAAGCCAGTGCTTAACCACCATGCCACTTGGCCGGCCCGAAAATTTCTTATTTTGACTATTGTGTTCTGATGGATTGTCGTGAACTGTTTGGTGTGTCTGTGTCTCATCTCCTAGCAATGAACCCAGTTTACTTTCTGTTTAATTTCCTGTTCAGATGTTTTGTTCTGTTGTAAAATACACTGGACTTCAAGAAATCTCTTTCCAGTTTTGTAGCCTAAGGCAGAGCTGATGTTAGTTGCTAGGGCGTTGCTAGGGAAAGTCATTTAGCCAGGGCAGATAATTAATTTTATCAGTGTGTATGTGTAGGTCATAGAAGGGAAGAGCTGGGGGCTCCACTTCTCCAAGAAAAAAAATTTCTTTGATTGGTAAAAGGTGAGATCAGCTTCTCTACCCCGTCTGTCTGTCTGTCTGTCTGTCTGTCTGTCTGTCTCTTTCTCTCTCTCTCTCTCTCTCTCTCTCTCTCTCTCTCTCTCACACACACACACACACACACACACACACACACACACACACACACTCTCACACACCTTTCTTAAAAAGAAGCAGAGAGGGAGTGTCTAGATTAGTGTTTCTGAGTATGGTCATTCACTGAAACACACACATAAAACCTTTGCCTCAAATGCAAATTCCTAAACTCCATCCCAGACCTAGTGAATTTGCACTTTGAACAAATTCAAACTAAAATTTAGGGAACCACTGTCCCAGAGCTTGTAATTCAGACTTGAGGTACAGTCATCCCTCTAACTTCCTCTGCCCCAATGCGTTTGTCTCCCTCCATACCAACTGCCTTGCCCCATAGAAACATCCTCAGCTTTGGAAATCTCGACTCCCAGCAGCCCTCTCTCATTCCACTTTCAGCTTTCCCATCTCCTCACCCCCCTGCATTGACTCCTCTATCATTGAGACCAACAGTTGCTTAAACACTTCTGATTTTCCCACGTATCTTGTTGTCAGTTCCTTCCCTGCCAAGTTTGGACACCGTGCTTAACCATTTAAACCACATCCTCATCAACATTCTTCATTAGGTCACCTCTTTTATTTCTTTACCTCCTCTCTAACTAACCCCCATCCCTAGATCAACTAAGCAGAGCAATGGCACTATCCCAGCCTTCTGAGTTCTGCTGCATAAAACCTGGCAACCCCACCAATAGCCCTACTAAAAACTCATGAATTTTCTTCTGAACCATAGTTTTTAAATTCATTCCTAATCAGTTTCCTTTCCCATTCTTCATAGTGTCTTCTCTCTTATTTCTAGCCCTTATCATTTTTTCAAGGCTGCTGTATCACTCTTGTTATTTTTACTCTTTGGGGTGTAACATGGTCTCTTATTTCACCTCCCTCTCCTCCCCTCCCCCCCCCCCCGCCCCAGTAGAGAACATTAGGAATGAATTTCCTCAAATCTGTCTCCTCTAAACTCATACCAAACTCTGGCTAAACCCAAGTTCATTTTTTGCCTCAGAGGAAGAGTTTTGACTCTTTAGTTCTTCCACGATAATCCCTTCCTTGTATTCTTCTCCTCATGCCCTTCTGCCTTCTGCTGAACACTGACTGTGATCCTCTCTCCCTTTTGTATTTCTGTTTCTCTTCCATCCATGTCCTCAGCCTGCAGACACTAGTAAGTCTCCCCATCCTGGGATGGCAGCAGTGTGGAGGTAGGGGATGAGGTGGCACTAAACATGACACTGGATGCTTCACTGATTTTTTTTCTCCTTCCCCAGCTGTTCTCTTACTATGTTTCAGGGTCCAACTTGCTGAAAGAATTACCCTTCCTTGCTATCTCTGTTCCCTCGATTTCCATTTATTTGTCCATGTAGTGCGGGTTGGAATCAGCTCGTATCTCTCTATTGAAACTGCTCCAACAGAGGTCATCTAAAACCCCCTAATTGCCGTAGTTATTGTCTGAAGTAAAACAGACAAAAGCTGTCAGTAAGGGCCTTGTCATTACATAGCTGAATCAAAGCTCACCACCTGAAGAAGTTAAAGGGAAGTACACAGCTGGGAGTCTTCTAAAGAGCAGACCTGATCCCAACCTGGAGGCCTCTCATCCTCCCTGTTTTGGATTTATGGATTGGAGAGAGTATTGAGTCTGAATGCAATACAGTACATCAGGTGCAGCTATGGGCAGCTCCCAAGAGCAAGCTCTTGCAAGTCCAGCCATGTACAGAACCTAGTGACAGCTCACTTCCCTGTGGTTTTCTTGCTATTAATCTAGCTAGCCCAATCACCTTTCAAAGTTCTGGAACTTCATAGCTTAGACCACAGGACCATGGCACATTACTGCCACCTGGTGACAGCAAACTGAACATGCAGAAATATTTAGTAAGGAACTCTCAAGGCTCTCATAAGGCCACCTCGTTAGGCCTGTTTTAGACTAAACTGCTCTTTGAGTGTAGAGTTATTGAGTTTTCCACTGTGTTTAAATATTGTGTCTGTGTGAATTAAATAGTCAATGAATTTTTGTGAAATTTAAGCCTTTCATTCAATGAACATGTATTGATTAACTGGGAAGAAGGTATACAAAGACAATTCCTGTTTTCAAGGAGCTATAGAGACTGAAAGAGACCCAAGATGGCAGAGAAGATAAATGCTGTGCTTGTCTCATCCCGTGAATACATCAAAATTACAACTAAATTATAGAACAATCAACCTGGAGAACCAGCTGAAGCCTAGCCAAACAGAAATTTTATAACTAAGGATATAAAGGAGAAGCCATGTCAAGACTGGTAGGAGAAGCAGAGACGCAAAACAGGCGGTCCCACACGCATGTGTGGTGGTTGAAAATTGGGAGAGATATCTCGGCCACAGAGTTTCCCCACGGAGAAGCAAGTAACTACAGGCCCACACCAGTCTCCCCAGTCCGGAGTACTAGTGCTGAGAAGAGGAGCCCCCACAACATCTGGCTGTGAAAAACAGTGGGGATTATGACCAATCATCTAGGTGGGATAGAAAGCAAGGGAAACCCAGACATCCTCTTAAAGGGCCTGCGCAAGCACTCACCTTGGGATCTGGAGGAGGGATGGTGACATGGGGAACATTGCAGACGTATTGGAACAGACCAAGTTGTGTAACTTCCGGGCAAGGACTGGAGGCACAATCACCATTTTCCTGTGTGGGGCTCTTCTCCCATGCAGCCCTCAGGCAGGCACCATCTTCCTGTGTTGAGCCCACACCCACAGGCCAAATATGAATCTGATTGGTTTTGTGAGCGACACTCCCTCCACCCTGCTGCCACACCCAACTCCTTACTGCAGGAGGGTTTATCAGAACCTGATACAATCGGCAGGTGGCAGCAGGCCTCAGAGTGTCCTGGGTTTTTGCAGAGCTACCCCAGATCCAGTACTTGTGACAGCTGTCCTCGGTTTGAAGTGTGGCTTCTCCCACATGCCTCTAGTTACACCATAGGCAATGACCAACCACTGATCACTTTGTAGCTCCTACCAGGAATTCCCCCACCAGTCACAGGCAGTGGCTGCAGGTCCTACACCAGAGCCCCTCCCAAGAGACCCAAGAGCCAACATACTTGGAGGTTGGCTTCAGACCACAGCAGAGCACCACCCAATTAGTCCCATAAGCAGCACACACAAAAAGTGATCTCAACAGTCTCCAGAGCCCCCTGGGGTGAATGCTCCTCCATGGAATAAGCCTCCCACCCCACCCCCTGTCCCCTGCATAACAGCCCATAAGCTGTCGATGTGGCCAAAGTCCACAGCTATCATCCCGAGGATCAATACCACCCACTGACGTGCCAACAATCAAGGCTCAACTATAACAGGGGGGGCACATTCAACCCACACAAAGAATACTCCTAGAGTACTCCCAGCTCAGGTGATCAGGGAGACTGTGCCACTGGGCCCCACATGACACCTACTACATAAGGCCACCCAACCAAGACTGGAAGACATAGCAGATCTACTTAATACATAGAAACAGAGAGTCAGCCAAAATGTGGAAACATAGAAATTTTTCCCAAATGAAAAAACAGGAGAAAACTCCAGAAAAGGAACTAAACAAAATGGAGGCAAGCAACTTACTAGAGATAGAGTTTGAAACAATGGTTATAAGAGAGTGCTTAAGGAACTTAGTGAGAACTTCAACAAAGACATAGCAAGCATAAAAAAGAGACATAGAAACCATTAAAAAGAACCAGTCAGAAGTAAAGAATACAATAACTTAAATCAAGAATAAACTAGACTTGGGAAGCCAGCAGCCCTGGTTTGGGTCCCACATATGAGGGCCAGTGACACTGCCCTCAAAAAAAAATTAAAAAAAAATAAATAAAGAATGCACTAAAACAAATTACCAGCAGACTAGATCAGCGATTTGGAAGACAAGGTAGTAGATAACACCTGATCAGAACAACAAAAAGAAAAAATAACCCCCCAAAATGAAGGGAGTCTAAGGGCCCTCTGGGACAACATCAAGCATACCAGCATTCACAGCACAGGGGTACCAGAAGGAGAAGAGAGAAAGCAAAGGATTGAGAATTTATTTGAAGAAATAATGACTGAAAACTTTCCTAACCTGGTGAAGGAAATAGGCATACAAGCCTAGGAAGCACAGAGAGTCTCAAACAAGATAAACCCAAACAGGTCCACACCACAACATATTA
This sequence comes from Aselliscus stoliczkanus, assembly GCA_033961575.1. Classification (NCBI taxonomy): domain Eukaryota; kingdom Metazoa; phylum Chordata; class Mammalia; order Chiroptera; family Hipposideridae; genus Aselliscus; species Aselliscus stoliczkanus. Next base: position 97,906,312 of record CM066736.1, on the reverse strand, counting down.
TAATTAAAATGGCAAAGGTTAAAGACAAAGACAGAATCCTAAAAGCAGCAAGAGTAAAGCAGTTAATTACCTACAAGGGAGCTCCAATAAGACTGTAAGCTGATTTTTCAACAGAAACTTTGCAGGTCAGAAGGGATTGGCAGGAAATATTCAAAGTGATGAGAAGAATGACCTACAACCAAAATTACTCTACCCAGCAAGGCTATCATTTAAAATCAAAGGACAGATAAAGAGCTTCCTAGACAAGAAAAAGCTAAAGGAGTTCATCACCTCCAAACCAGTATTACAAGGAATGTTAGAGGGACTTCTTCAAGCCAAAAAATAAGACGAATACTAAAATGGCAATAACTACATACTTGTATCTATCAACAATTACTTTCAATGCAAATTGATTAAATGCTCCAAACAAAAGACATAGGGTGGCTGAATAGATAAGAAAACAAATCTATGGCCACCCAAGTCTATGCGTTCACCCTGAACGCACCCGATCTCATCTGCGGTCTGGCCTGGTTAGCTAAGCAGGGTCAGCCTGGCCTGGTTAGTACTTGGATAGGAGAAAACAAGAACCACACATTTGCTGCCTACAAGAGACTCACTTCAGATCAAAGGACGCGCACATACTGGAAATAAAGGGATGGAAAAAAATATTCATGAAAATAGAAACAAACAAACAAAAAAAGAGCTGGGGTAGCAATACTTATACCAGAAAAAATAGACTTTAAAACAAAGACTATAATAAGAGACAAAGAAGGCAATCCTACTTCTTGGTATTTATCCTAAGGAACCCAAAATGCTACTTCATGGAGATGTGTGCATCCATATGTTCATTGTGACATTGTTTACAATGGCCAAGATGTGGAGGTAGCCTGGGTGTCCATCAATGGATGAATGGACAAAGAGGAGGTGGTACATATATACAATGGAATATTACTCAGTCATAACAAAAGAATGAACTCTTGTCATCTGCAACAACATGGATGGACCTAGAGGGTATTGTGCAGAGTGTAATAAGTCAGACAGAGAAAGATAAATGTCATACGATTTCACTTATAAGTGGAATCTAAAGAACAAAATAAACAAACAAAACAGAAACAAACTCATAGATGCAGAGAACATTTTGATGGTTGTGGAATGGGAAGGGGGTTGGGGATGAAAGAAAAAGGGGAAGGGATTAAGAAGTACAAATTGGTGTTACACAGTAATTATGAGGATGTAGGGTGTAGTGTAAGGAATATAGTCAATAATACTGTAATAAGTATATATGGTGTCAGATGGGTACTAGATTTATCAGGGCGATAGATGGGGGGAGGGTAGAGGGACAAGGTGAAAAAGGTGAAGGGATTAAGAAGTACAAATTGGCAGTCACAAAACAGTTATGGGGATATAAAGTAAAGCATAGGGAATATAGTCAATAATATGAGAATAACTGTATGGTGCCGGGGCATTACTAGACTAGTCAGGGAGATCACTTCTTAAATTATATAAATGTCTAACCACTATGCTGTACACCTGATATTAATAAAATAATATTGAATGTCAACTATAATTGAAAAATTTTCAAAAGGGGGAAAAGATAAAAAGGAATAAAAAACAAAATAAATAAAAAAATTTTAAAAAGAAGCTACAAAGACAGATAAAACATATTCATAAAATTAAGCCTCATATATGCTAAATATTAATGAGAGAACAGAGAGGGCAATGACTAATTTTGCCTGGGGTGAGGGCCCAGGAAAAAGTAACATTTGAAAAGGCACTCAAACACCTTCTTGCAAAATAGGTAAGAACTTGCCAATGAGATAAATGAACTCATATTCTAAGCAGAGGGAATAGCTAGTACAAAGACAGAGAGTTGTGCAAAGGTGGGATGTGTTCTTGGGGTGATAGAATGACCTTTTCATTGGCACTGTATGAAGACTGGTCTTCAGTGAGAGTCTGAGGCAGAGATATATGCTAAAAGGCTTTAACAGCAGCACAGAGGAGTGCCATGGGCTAAGGCTCAAGGGGCAGCGATGACATGGAGCGTTGTTTAGGAAATGGGGTGAAGAGCATGCAGTGCATGGCGATGTGTAGGAGACGAGAAGGGAGTCAGGGATGACTGAGTGTTCTCACATGAGCCACGGGGCAGGGAGGGAGTGTTAGTGGTTACTGGTATAATTACCTGAAATCATGAATTTAAGAAGAGAAGCTATGGGGTATGTGGGGAATGGAGGAATGGTGTGAGATTATATGCATTCAACTGTGGATGTGTGCCACTTAAGGGGCTTTTCAAAGGGATGGATGTACAGTGGACTGTCAAAGGTAATAGGTTTCCAGCTCAGAAGACAGGTGAGAGCTGGGGACAGGGACCTGGGAGTGGGTAAGGTATTGTGTCCCAGCACCCCCTTTAAGACACTATCAAAGTCCTATGTGGCTTCCTCTCAATTTTTTTTATTTTTTTATTTTAAAGATTTTATTGGGGAATTGAGGAAGAGAACAGTGTTGCAGAACTGGGGAAGGAGAACATTGTGTTTTTCCAGGACCCATCAGCTCCAAGTCAAGCTGCTGTCCTTCAATCTTAGTTGTGGGAAGTGCAAACTCAGCTCCAAGTCCAGTCGCCACTTTCAACCTAGTTATGGAGGGAGAGAGGGGGGTGCAGCCCACCATTCCATGCAGGAGTTGAACTGGCAACCTTGTTGTTAAGAGTACACACTCTCGCCAGCTGACCTATCCGGCAGCTCTTTGGCAGCTCAGCTGGGGCGCAACTCACTGGCCCATGTGGGAATCAAACCGGTGATCCTGTTGCTCAGAACTTGTGCTCTAACCAACTGAGCCACCTGGCCAGCCCCACTTCCTCTCAGTTTTGTGCTCTGATCTCCAAACCAACAGACCAATTGATAAATGTACTCTTCCAAACTTGCTAATGAAAAAAAAAATGATCTGTGTGCCCTACCAGGTGACATGTGGCTGTTCACAGTGGTGTTCTAGGAGGAGCCAAAGAGGTCTGATGCTAGACTCTGTAACCTAGCAGGTACCTGTGGTCTTAAGCAGCTGCCAGGGTTTGTTGGCTGACAGCTCCTCTGCTTACATAGAAGATTCTTGGGTTGTCGGAAAAGTCATGAGGCATTTTTACAAAGAAAAACATAGAAAAAATATGTCATGACTTTTCCAACAACCTAATAGAATTGGAGGAAAGCACTGAGAGAGAAAACAGGGGAAAAAATGGACCCACATCCTTTCAGCCTGATGGCATGAGGAAGAGACAGAAAGGAGGGAAGGAGATACAGCAAAAACAACTGGAGATGAGGGAAGAAGACAGAAATAGCCAGAAAGGGTATTTAGGGTACAAAGGAATACAAAGGAGTAACAAAGAAAGGGCATAGGAAAAGATGCTCCCCTCCTTTTACTACCATGATTAAGTGTACATGTGCTAAGGAAAAAAAAAAAAAAGGCTTTATTTTCCTTCCAATGAACTGTGGCTCAAGTTTTGCACCTCTTCCAATCTGGAAAATATAATTGCTGAAGTGTCAGGTTTACGGATTGGATTGTGGCTTTAAATAAGCTGCATCCAACTGCTACTTCAAATACACAGCCCAAAAGGCTAGTACCTGAAAAACAAAACAAAACAAAAGTCCCCAGAACATAATTCAGCCTAGAGTTATTTTTCTTAGAAAATTGGAACCAAGTCTGTTGGTCTGAGCATTAAGAGGGAGTAAAAAAAAAACACATTTTATTCATTCATTAGATAGTGGTCACATTGACAATGCTGAGCTCTTGATTGAATCGCTGAAGGACGAGAGGGCATGCCTCCTATCTAAAAAGGGCTTGTAATAATCAGCTGACAGTCATATCACACCTACCATGAGCCAGGCAGTGGTGGCCTAAATGCTTCACATATATGAACTCATCTAACCCTCACAAAAACCTGGGTACTTTATTAACCCCTACTTTGCAGATGAGCTAACAGAGGCATAGGGAGGTTAGATGACTGGCTTCCCAAGGTCACAATTTATCTGAAAGCCCATGCAGATCTACAAGAGACATTGCAGTGTCAATGAGAGACCAAGACCAATGGTTTCAGTGTTCCTGCAAGAGCCCCCAAAGGGAGGAATTCCAATAGGCTGGAGTGGTCCAAAGTTTTCAGGGAAGCAGTAGGACTTGATGGAGGGATAGGACTTGGAGAGATGAGGGGGAAAGGCATCCCCAGTTCCACTGACTATAGGAGCATGAAACAATGGTGGTGTAGTGAGGGGACCACTCAGTCTGGAGCAGAAGGTTTTGTGGAGGCAGCCATGGAGGAAGCAAAGTTGTGATGAGCCCGTGGGGTTGGCATTTCTCTTGTGAAATTTTAAACGTGAAATGAGCTTTAGTTCTTGGCCCAGTGCATCTTAATGTAGGTACAGGAGCCGAGGGCATTCATTCATCAAGCTCCGTTAACTCATTAAACTTACTCATATATTTCACTTCCCTCTCTGTTCCTTCATTCTCCTTAACAAGTCGTGGCATCTCAGATGCCGACCTTTTTAAGATTCTTATGTTGATTGTCAGTCCCCTTCCTTATCCTTGAAGATACAGCTGCAATGGCACCTCCAGGAAGCCTTCAGTAATGTCACTTCTGTGTGCCTCAGGCTCCTTGTGCATAACCCCTGCGGCACTCATCAAATGGGATCATCATCTATGTAAACATCTTGTCATCTCTCACAAGACTCCAGGGTCTTTAAATGATAGAACTATTTACTTTGCATCCCTAGTACTTTGCACAGTGCCTGGCACATAGTAGAGGCTAGTAAGTGTCTGCTGAATAAGTAAGGGAATGAATGGATGAAAGAATGAATGAGTGACCACTATTACATTGGAAGAAACCTAAAGGATTATCTGGTCCAAGCCTTTATTTCTTTTATGAACTCTATAAAACCAAAGTAGCTCCTTAGCCCTTCGTTGCTACTACTGTAGCCTATTATTGCCTTTATACACTTATCACAACTTATAGCTATTTGATATGTCTGTTCATTCTCTTAGGACAGCAAGCTCCATGCGTGCAGGAACCACATCTGTCTTGCTCCTTGCATCTACAGCTCCTTACATAGAGCATGGCTCATAGTAAATGCTCTGCAGATATTTGGATCTCTCAAGTGAAGGGAAACTCCTTCCCATTCTTTCAGATAACTAATCATTCAGAAAAATTGCTTTCTATTGAAATAAAAACTATTTCCCTAAGATCCCTACAGAACAAGCCTAATTCTCTTCCAAGAAGTAGGCTGTAGTGATTTTTAAATATGTCTGTAAATTCCTTGAGATGTCTCTCTTCGAGAGGTAGAGTTTAATACCCATCCCCTTGAAGGTGAGCTGGACCCAGTTACTAGCTTCTAATGACCAGAATAATACAGAAGCTTTGGTGTGTGGCTTCAGAGACAAAGTCGTGGAAGGTGCTGTGACTTCAGCGTTGCCCTCTCAGATAGCTCACTCTGGGGGATATTAGCAGCCACATTGTGAAGACACTCACACAACCCTATGGAGAGGTTTGTGCAACAGGACTGCAGACCCTACTGACATTCTGCCTACAGCCTCATGAGAGACCCCAGGATGGAGCCACCCAGATAAGCCATTTCTGAGTTTCTGAGCTGGAGAAACCATGTGTAAGATAACAAAAATAACAAATGATTCCCTGACCCATGCCCTATACACCTGAAGCTGAAGTAGGATAATATTGAATATCAACTATAACTAAATATATAGGTATATATAGTGACAGGATGTGGAGTGCAACATAGGGAAGATAGTCGATGGTATTGTACCAGCTATATAAGATGTCAGAGGGGCAGTAGCTTGAGGGGAGGGTTATCACTTTATGAGGGTCTAACTATTATATTGCTTGGTACACCTGAAACTAATAAAAAATAATAACAAGTGATGTTGTAAGCTTGTAAATTTTGGTTTCATTTGTTACACAGTGACAGATAACTAATACACAGGTCTTTAAGCATTTGCTGAGAATTACCATATTGCCCTATTTTCTTCTCTTTCCCAGGTTAGTTATAGTTTCTGGATCCCTCATCCTCCCATTTTCTCTCCCCAGGGTGTTTTGTAGCTTGTCACTAACCCTGAAAAAGGCTGGCACCTAGAACTGAAAATCCAGAATTGAAAATAATTTTAGGTATGGCTGTGTTATCCCAGAAGAGAGAGGCTCCTATCTAAACACGGCCATATCGTGCCATCCATTTACATTGACTTCTCATTTTATTATGAACATTTTCAAACATACAGAAAAGTTGAAAGAATTTTATAATTCACACCCATATATCCACTACCTAGATTCCATAATGAACATTTTATTTGTCTTGCTTTATCACAAATCTATCACTCTACCATTCCGTTTTTTTTCTGTTTAATGCATTTCAAAGTAAGCTGAAGCCATCCCCATTGACCTTCCAGTCACCAAAGTCACCAAGTCTTTTCCTTACTTGCTCCCACCTCCAGTCTATTTCTCTCACATCCTATGCTTCATCCTGAAATACAGGACTCATTTACATTTACTAGCATAGAAAAGCAGAATGCATGGGGGAAATAGAATAGGTTTTGAGGGTGAGTAGACCTGGGTAGGAATCTAGTTCTTTCACTTCCAGCTATGTGATATTAGGCAAGTGACTCAGCCTCTTAGAGTCTTGGTGCTTTCATCTGTAAAAGGAGGGTGATAAGAAAGACCTACGATGCCGGGCTATTTAGAGAACAATAGATTATGCATGAAAGCATTTAGCATACTATCTGGCATAGTGGTACATATTCAATGTATAATAGCTAATATTATTTAATCCACCATTCCTGCCCATCTAGATAATTTTGGATTCTTAATCTGTCATTCCAGATTTACATCATTTTCAAGTCTATGAGGTCTGCTAGATCCTCATTCCAGAAACTGAAGTACAGTGTGACTGGGACAAGACTGAATCTCCTGTCAACTGTAAATATTGTGATTGTTCATAAGTCTGATGTTAATTAAAATGATATAATGAAATGTACTGCTAATAGCTTTTGTTTATAGAGCTGACATTACCTATTCATAAACAGTCTTTTGAGTCTTTTAACCAGTTATATAAATCTACATTACTCTACTGTCTTATTGTCCATATTTTTCCATCTTATCTATACGGATATTACAAGTGGCTTTGTTAAATGCCTTTTTGATGATAAATGAATTATATTTTCTATATTTCTTTTATCTGCCAGCCTAGTAACATTTTCATTAAAGAAAAGTAAGTTAATATAATTGGCAGGTTCTTTGCAAACTCATAGCAATTTCTAGTGATCAACTCTTTTTTTTCTTTTAACATGCTTATGACCTGTTTCTTGGAAAACCTGTTGCTTGAGAGACTGTTAAAGTGGGTAATCAGTACTCATTTTTCCTTCTTTACTAACAAAATCCCTGGTCTTGTTGAAGGAGGGGAGCAATGTGCCCAGACTAAAAGAAAAAAAATCTGTATTCTCCACTTGTTTCAGATAGCTGTGGACCATTGAACACATTCTGACCAATGAGATATAGGAAGAAGTTGCTGGGTGGAGCTGTGGAGGAAATTTCCTTACAAGAAGGAATGGAAAGGGAAGGGAAGAATGAACTTGCTCTCGTCCTTTCCCTTATTTCCGCCTGGTACACAGAAATTTATGCTGGCAATGGAGAAGCCATCTTGGTGACAATGAGGGAAAGGCCAAGAAAATCTCAGAGAACTCCGTCCTGACATCCTTGAGCAGCTAAACCAATGCCTGCCTTAGGACTACTCACATAATGTGAAAAAGAAGTCTCTAATCTAGTGAAGCTACTCTTTTGGGGGTTCAATTATTAACAAACAAATGTGATCTGTAAGTGATACGTCTGTATTGGAATTCTGACCAGGATCAATAATTCCTGTTCTGTAGTTTGAAGACTTGATCATCCATGATTTATTAATAGAATCAAGATGCTATTTGACTATTTTCTGATTTCCAGTACCACTGAATTCCCCACAACTCCATTGTCTGCATACCAGTGATTTTGTTGGCAACCTATTTTCATGTCCAGGTAGGTAATTTGTTTAGTCCAAGGAACTTGGCATCATTTGGAGCAGGTCAGTTTTCCAATAATTTTTTGGGAATTTCAGGTCTCTCATGCCAACACAGGTTTCACCCTCTCCAGTCCAATGAACATTCTCATCCACAAAGATGGAAGCCAAGTAGAGAAGCAGCTCTATTCTCTCTGTCATCCACTACATTTATAGCCCCTCCTAAAGCCACAAACACTGGGCCCTGCAGAAGGAAAAAAAAGTCTGTTTTGTTGATCTTGACATTTCTTGCATGTCTCTCGTCTCTGCTCAGTTTGGTCTCAAACCTTCCTTCCACAATCTCTAATATGTGTTTGCACATTGAATGGACGTATCTAAGATATGAACAAACTAATGAATTCAATCAACCATGGAAATAGAGCAGGGAATGCTCAGTTGCTCAGAGTGCAGGCATGGCCTGGTGTTTTGTTTCTGCTACATGTACAGTGTAGGCCAACTGCATTTCTTGACTATATTTGTGTGGTGACATTCACTATTCAAAACCACTGGGAAGCCTTAGCAGAACATACTTGACAAAAAACAATTGACAAAAGAAGTAGGTACCTGAATTTATTATTTCTTGGCTCAGCCATCTTTCTGCCAGGCTAAATCCAAGCTCCTTCTCTGTTTATGCCTTCTAGCTATGTTTCTAGGAGCAGAGGGTGATTCCCTCAAACCCAGTTAGAAATGTACTGAATGATCTATTTTAAGGGTCCTGATAATCACTAATTTCAGAAAGTACTTTTATTAGGCAGGACTCTTTTTGGGTAGTGTGAAACGGAACAGATATCTGCAAACTTTTTCAGATAACAAATATTTTAGGCTTTATGGGTCACGTGGTCTTTGTAGCAACTATTCAACTCTGCCAATGCTATCAATTCTTAGAATACTGTCAGGACTTCAGTCTCCTCTATACTAGATGTGGTCTTCTTGTGGCTTCTCTGGATCATTCAGCACTTCAACTCCTTCTCTAGGCCCAGTCAGCTACCCCTCTGCACTCAGAGCCTCCACAGATAAATCAATAGTGATAAAAGTGAACTGACATCTTAAGATGCTTAACCACAGAGCTGGGAGAATTATGGGTGGAGCTGGGCCACTTGTTAACTCTCTAGTCTGGACTTCCTGTTGAACTTAGTGACATCTTCCTGAAGAAGGATGCAAATAAAGGGGGAAGCCATGTTGGGTTTTTCCTTTTTGCCACCTGGGTGGCTGGTTGAGACACTGGCTGGTGAGTATGCTTGTATGCACTCCCTGGTGACTTTGTTTCTTTTTCTTTTTCCAGAATAAACTGTTTCTTTTGGTGGATTTACCTGGAGAATATTTTTGGATAGTCGACAATAGACAATCCTATATGATGGAACAAATGCAATGAAATCAGTATGTACACGGTTTTATTGGGGACTACAGGAAGTCTGTAACTCCAGAGTAAGGGCCAAGTTGGAGAAGGGAGTTTGTGATCAGAGGTTTGAAGGAAGTGTAGAATGTTTGGAATGGTTTCTGTGGAGAATGAGATAGAAGTCAGGCAGAAGAAACAAAAGAACCTCCTAGATATTAATGAAGGCCCCAGTGATGCTGACAGCTTTAGCATTTGGTAGGTGTATTACTTTGGTTGCCTTTGGCAACAAGTAATAGAAAATCTTCTCAAAGTGATTTAAACACTAAGTTCACGAGAATGCATTTATCATTACTACCGGAAACCTGGCCATTTTATTCACCAATCTGGCCCCAGTTTTCAGGACAGTAACTTGTGCATAATAGGCATCCAGTAAATAATGTTTGAATGAACAAATGAATGATCTCCCACAGCAGTAAGTGAGCTCCAGGCTTAGTTAACTCAGTGGCTCATTGGGATCATCAAGGATTCAGGTTGAGCCTATTTTTTGGTATGTTGACTGTCATCAGGCCAGTTTTCCATGGTTGCAAGATTGCTGCTACTGTTCTGGTCATTATAATCAGACCCCAAAATGTCCAACAGGAGGAAAGGGAGCTATCCAATCCTTGAGTCTCTTTTTAAGAATGAGGAAACCTTTTTTCAGCCGCCTCAGCAAATTTCACCTCAGCTCTATTGGCCAGAAATGCATGACATACCAATGTCTAAATTAACTACTGGCAGGAGAAATGGACCACTACAATTGGCTTGGGCTGATAGTTGTCCACAGGGAGTGATTTTGTCCCTTCCCACCAGGGGACATTAGCAATGTCTTGAGACATACTTGATTGTCATGACTGGAGAGGGGGGTGCTAATGGCATCTAGTAGGCAGAGGCCAGGAATGCTGCTAAACCATCTACAGAGTAGAGGACAACCTCTACTCTGACTCAAAATATCAGTAGCTCTGAGGTTGAGAAACCCTGGCTTAGACCAATCAAAATCTTTCCCTGGTTCTTGGGGGAAGGGGAGGGACTATTTTCTTTGAAGCACATAGTCAGGAAATAAAAAGGAGGTAGGGGATGGAAGAGAAAGGATGCTGGGTAGGCAAATGAGTCTACTCCAGAAGAGTTGACTGGATTTTCAATTTAACAAAGGAGCCTCTGGAGAGACTTTGTTGCTTTTTGGTTTTAAAATGCAGAACAAGTAGTTTCTACCTCTGTCAACAAAATAAACAATTCCTGCCTTTTTGGACAAAATTAAAAATTATAACCTGTTGATCATTCATCACTCCAAAAAATGTACATGTGGAAAGATTAGGAGGAACTGATGTTCACTGATCACCTACTGTGAGTGCCAAGTGCCAAGAGCATCTAAAATGTGCAGAAGCCATGCCAGGCACTGACACATATCATGCCATGTCATCCTCACAACTACACAATAAGGCATACGATATTATCTGTATTTCACAGAAGAGGGAGCTCAGGCCCATGGTGATCCCCCTGTGAGCCAGAAAGCTAGGATTCCCCACCAGGTTCTACACAGGAAACCCCTTGTCTGGGTTTAGGATAGTGCAGAAGATCCAGCATTTCTAGAAGAAGTGTAGCTACAGAGGGCACCATATGCTGACTCACGGTCTCCAAATACCTTTGATGCTATAGTCTCTTCTATAGGCAAACAGGCTTCGTCAGAACTTCTCTGGAGAAAGGGTCTCTTGACAGAGATCTTTTTTATGACTAACAAGGCCCAAGAGAATCTCCCAATTTAAAACTCTGTGAATTAAATGATTTCTTTTAATGATTTAAATTAAAGACTTTTCCTCCCCCTCCTCCTCAGCACATATTCAGCTTTTATAACACTCTGCTTTCTGAGTATGATGGGGGAAAAAAATCAGGAGTGATAGAAAATAGAGCAAAACATTTCTGAAGCATTCCTGGGAGACAGTATTGGGTCATAGAGTGTTCACCTATTTGCTGTTGAAAATCTTCCCTGAGAGGTTCTCTCTTGCTGCCTGGAATTAGGATTCAGCCTGGGCCTCCTGGCATGTATGCTGGGGAGAAGGGGGCCAGCCTCAGCTGTCCAAACAGAGGGGAATTGAATGCTTTTGTCTCCTATGAGACCACTAAGCTCCATGGTGATTTCAACTCTCACCCAAGGGTGTTACAAAGAGCCCCCTCAATCTTTCTTCCCTCTAACTCTTCTGTTTGTTTTGGGGGAAGAAGAGGTCTGTGGTAGGTAGGCTGCAGGTTTGGGACTGGGCCTTAAAGAGAACCAGAAAGGAAAGGGGACTTAACTATTATGCTTGCTGGGTTCCACCCTCATAGTAAGTGCTACAGTGTACTTAAGAATTCGGGCACATTCTTTTTTTTAAAGATTTTATTGGGGAATTGGGGGAGGGGAACAGTGTTGGGGAATTGGGGAAGAGGACCAGCCAAGTTGTTGTTCTTCAGTCTTCGTTGTGAAGGGCATCAGTCACCATCCGGCTGCCCGTCAGAAGCTCGTGGCCTCTAAGCTCAAGGTGCTGTGTTCAATCTTAGTTGTGGGTGGGCATAGCCACCATCCCATGTGGGAGTCGAACCATCAGCCTTGTTGTTAAGAGCGCAAACTCTTCCCACTGAGCCATCCAGGAGGCAGCTCAGCTCAAGTGCCGAGTTCAATCTTAGTTGCGGGTCAAACTGGTGGCCCTGTTGCTCAGAACTCATGCTCTAAGCCAACTCTTAACCAACTGAGTCACTCAGCTGGCCCCGGGCACATTCTTAAAACACAAATTGGACTCAGTGGAAAACTAGCAGCTTTAACACAATTTTTTGGCTTGAGTTATCTCGCCTGTAATAAATCTCAATCCACAGGGTCAGTGTGGAAATATTCGTATAGGTTCCTGGTTCAAAATGCAGTTATGTCAGGTCATTGGCTAATTCATTTGTATTGAGCTCACTTGATTGTAGCTCAGGTTCACATGTCTTGGAGGTATTTTCCCTGTGTGCCCCTATCTTGGTGATCTTTTGCTATATAACAAGCCACTGCATAATACGGCAGTCTACAACAACATTTTACTCATGATTCTATGGGTCAGAGAGTTAGTAACAATGACTCGTGCAGCTCATGTCATCTGGTGGCAATATTCGGTGACTAGATGGTCTGAAATGACTTCATTTACATGATGCTGGCTGTCAGCTGGGCCACACAGCTCCGGAAGCCTAGCTTGGGCTTCTTCACTTGGTATAAAGGGTCCAAAAGCAGCAAGAGAAAGGATAAGCACTAATGTACAAGCTCATATCTCAGTGGCCCTCATGTTTGCTAACTTCTGTTGGTGTAAGCAAGTCACACAGAGGCAGTGGGGAAAGGTGTAAAATGAGGAAGATAGGGGAAGCATAATTCCCTGGGTCTATTCCTGTCATGATCTACCAGTCTCCCTTCCTCCTGAAAACCTGTCTCTCACCACTCACTGGGTCTTCCAGACATGGGCTAGTTGTTCAATGATTATAAACCTCAGTTACAAAACTTGGTTTGGCCGAAGTCAGTATAATTTTTAGTGAAAGCCCCCCACCCCTTCTAGCTGGATGGTAGAAATTTAAGTTTTAGCTGCTTCCCCTCCCCCACTGACTGAATATTGCATCCAAGTTCCAGGGTTTGGGACGCAGTACTTGCTCTGGGTTGTTATCTACTCTGAGAGCATCTGTGGGATGTTCTGGCTCTTTGATGGAGGGTCTGTGCAGTCCCCTTGGGGTCTGGCCACCTCTCAGCTACTTTTCTGTCCCTCTGTAGTGCACTCAATTATCCCACTGTTGTTATGCCCCACTGGGCTGAGGTCATCTCTGTAGGGCTGTTTAAGGCCCGCTCCATACAAAACGCAGCTGTTTCCTTTCTGAGGTTTTGCTGCCTTTTGGGTTTCACACAGGAAAGAAGGTAAGGGTAGTCTACCTCTCTGTTTTCCCCAACTTTTCTGAAACATCTGCCCTGCCCTGAGCACTAAGATTGAAGGATAAACAAGCTCCTTCCTCAGAGATTCAAAATGTCAGATGTGTTTAATCCCTCCCTTTCTGACTTCCCCTTTCCCAACCCCAGGGCTCTCTCTAATCACAGTTGATGGGAGCCTGATTTTTACTCACCTGGTGGTCTCCCCATCCCAGAGTTCTCCGTGTTGCCCCTGAGGACTGGATTTATGAAAACCAAGACCAGAGAAGCTTCTGTTTTCTCTCCTTCTGGGGCTTGTTGCACCTGAGACAAGGAGTCAGAAAGGTTTAGTTTGAGCAAGAGAAGTCCACTCTTGGGAAAGGAGGGAAGGGAAATGTTTATATTTCAAAATATTATCCCAGTCCATTTGCTTCCTGTTTCCAGCCACAAGATCTACAATCAAGCCTGCACTTCCTCCACCCAGCAGTGCTCTATGAAATGCCAGCAGGAAAATCTCTCCTCTCAGCAAGGGCTCAGTCTCTCTTTTAAGAGCTTTCACTTACTTGAGGCAGACCCATCCAGGATAATGTCCCTTATGATGAACTCAAAATCAACACTTAATTACATCTGCAAAAATCTCTTTACTTTTGCCATATAACTACTGGAGTGAAATCCATCTTATTCACAAGCCCCGCCCATCCTGGTGGGGAAGATTTCATAGCATATGCAAAGCACAGAATTGGAATCTTGGGGGCTATCAGAATTCTGCCTAACAAACCCATATGCGTGCTTGTTTTAGGCCAGGCACTATGCTAAGCACTTTTATAAGCACTACACTGTTGTAAAGATGAACAACTACATGATATCACTTATCTGCGGTATCGTTACTAATGGCTGTCACCTTCTGACTTAATAGCTATGGTGCTCTGCCTTATGTTCAGGTATACGAATGCTTTAATAGCCATTAAAGGGGCTTTGTGAAACCAGGAAGACATCAAGTCCTAGAACAGATCCATAAGCCCTTGTTTAAACGTAAAAGGCCATGCAGCAATTGGGTTAAAGGCTCCAGCCAATGATTGAAGAAGAAGCAAAGGAAGCATCATTGAACACATGTGCAAGACATTAGACTACTTTTTTTTTATAGGATTCAATTTTATGTTTACAATAGCCTTGCAAGTAGGTATTCATATCCCCATTTTACAGGATGAAGAAAGTCAGTCTCAGGTTGCTCACATATCCTGCCTGAAGCTACAGAGCCAGTTCGGGGCAGAGATGGGTCTTGATCAGAGCCAACAAAGCACCTTTACGATGTCCTGCAACTGGTGCAGGTGGACAATAGTGTTTTTCATGATACAAAGATTCTGTACGTTATAATTATCTCCAGTTCTCTGAGCCTTCTCTCTTTTCTGGACTGGGATGTAAGTAAATTGGTGTTCTGAGACTCAATTTTCACCATGGCAGTGGTGGGGGGGTGTTTCCCCCCACACCAACAAACACCCTGCTGGTGTACGAGAATTTAACTCAATTCTGATACTATCTACCCAGAGATAGTATTGTAAGGGTGAAATTCGGTAAATCAGTAACATAATTAGATTTAGCTGGTTTGCAGTTTGATGCACCGCATAGCCTGCTACCTAGCCCCCTGTAATTAAACCTAGTTAGTTTGCAGTTAGATCCCCCCTGATATTCAGCTATTTCCCCTTGTTTCTCCCCTCACTGATTAACTGAAGAACTTTGTTCCCTTTCTCAAGGCTACACATACCTTCTTAATCCATTTAATTAACAAAATCCTAACTTGGAAAGGGCAATTTCTTCATCCTCAGGCACCCAGATACGGAAAGCACAGAAAGTCCAAGTCCAGAGTCCAGAGATATTATCTTAAAACAGATCAGACCCCAGGAAGGATGTCAGCCCTCCCACCTGCCTAACCGACTCCCCCTTTTCTTTGTTCTCCCTGTGTACCGTAAACCTTTCTGATGGGTCTAGAAACTGGGAGGTGGCCTTTGGATAGGAGTCCACCATCCTCCCAGAATGCAGGCATTCTGAATAAACCTGCTTTTCTTTCCACCAACCATGTCTCTCGATTTTTAACTTTTTCAAGCATTAGGCAGCCGGACCTTAGCACAGTATCAGTATCAGATTCCACAGGGAAAGGTTTTAGTCCTACCAGACTCTGCAACACCCCCCCACACACACACACACACCAGTTGCAAGCCCAGATTGTTACCTGTGCTTCTAACCAACTGGCTATAAATCAGAGGTTTCCACAAATCACTCCTTGGGTTCAATTAATTTGTTAGAACAGCTCACAGAACTCAGAGAAACGTTTTACTTACTAGATCACCAGTTCATGATAAAAGGATGTAACTCAGGAACAGCCAGACGGAAGAAACACATAGGGTACAGTGTGTAGGAAAGGGCACAGGGCTTCCATGCTCTCTCCAGATGTGTTATTCCCAGCACTTCATGTATGCACCAACACAGAAGCTCTCTGAACCCAGTCCTTTTGGGGTTTTATGGAGGCTTCATTACTGAAGCATGATTGATTATTATATCATTGGCTATTGGCGATTGAACTCAATCTATAGCTCCTCTCCCCTCCCTGGAGGTTAGAGAACTGAAAGTTCCAACCTTCTCTAATCACTTGGTTGGCTCCACTGGCAACCAGCCCCCATCCTTAGGTGCTTTCCTAAAATCATCTCCTCAACATAACAAAAGAAACCTTTAGACTCTCAACACTTAGGAAATTCCAAGGGTTTGGGGAGCTGTGAGCCAAGAACTGTGGACAAAGACCAAATACATATGAGAAATATATTTGGTCATCTTAATGACCAAATATATATCTCTTACAAATCACAATATTGAAGAATTGCAATCCCAGGAGGAACAGAGACTTTGGGTTACATTGACCTGTGGGAATCTCTGCCATGTAAGTGTTCAGCCTCACCTTGGGAAAGTGAAGCAGCATAGCAGCCCCAACGTGGGCTGTGCTTCTTACTGGGGGACAGAGTAAGCCCACATACTCCCCTCATTTCCAGAAACATCAGCAGCCAGACCCTTGACAGTGTGGCTTTCTCTCCAAACCCACCCTCCACTCAGAGCCCACAGAGGCTCCCACAGAGTCACCCATCCTGCCCCTCTTTATTTAAGAGGCATGAACAATATTTCCATTATGCACATACTTCTTTTAGAAAATGTCCTGACAGCTTTAGTACTTTGGCTTCTTTCTGGAGCCATGGAAGAGCAAGGGCTGGAGAAAATCAATAGCAGGCAATGGAAGGTGCAGTAGAAGGCTTAGTGCCTTGTTCGCTGACCCTCTTGACGTCCTGTGCCCCAGCCCCAGTCAGAGCTAGCAGTCCTCAGATATAAAAGTGTGTTGCCCAAGACCTGGAGGGCATCAAGAGTGGAGCTGACCAGGCCCAGGGAGGCTGCCGGGAAAGGCCATGACCACAGATTTGCTCAGGACCTCCAGGCTGCTGGGAAGAAGGTGGGAACCAGGATGGGGTTTATGAAGAGTCATTGGAACTAAATGGCTGTCAGACTGCTGTGCCCTTCCTCCAGAACTGACCCTCAGAATGGAATAGGATGTTAAGGAAAAACCAGTGTCCCCAAGGCAGGTCAGCAAGAGGCAGTGAGGGGATGTGAGTCATGACAAAGTCAGGCTGTTCAAACTCGGAGAGCTAGGAGGTCTTTATAAGGAAGCCAGTGGAAATCACTTTGCAATACGTATATAAGTATATCAAATCAACACATAGTACACCTTAAATTTATACAACTTTATATGTCAATTACATCTCAGTAAAGTTAAAAAAAATTTTTTTTAATTCATAGTTCAATTTTTTAAAAACAAGGAAGCTGGAGTTTCCTTATGCTGCCTTCCCACATCAGAAAGGGACTACTTTTCACCGAAGTAGCATCCTTGGTGGGCAAATGAGCCAGTGACTCCACCTGGGTCTGCTCTGTAGACACAGTGTCAGGGGGCGGGTGGGAAGCATGCAAGCCTGAAGCAGAGCCAGCTTCTTCCAGCTAGCCCCAGGGGAGAGATACAGATCTGACAGCTGGATGGGGGAAGAATAAGTAAATAGCAACATGCAACACCTTCTTAAGTGGAATTCCCATGAGAAGAAAGTAATTTCCATCATGCTGTTATGATAAATTCCCAAGCCGCTCTATTCTGTGTGTTAAATGAGTAAATGACTGTTAATGGAATGACCCTTTTGGGCTATTACTACCTAGTACAATTTCCTGCCAAAAGGGTGGTGACAACTGATAGTGTCATTGGACATGCAACCTGCTTCCCTGGGGACTTGGGTTTTCTCATCTAAAAATTTTTGCCTAAGTTAATGCCATTTTCATTATCATTTGCATTTCTTTGCTTTTGGGGAAGAAGTGCCCTTGAAACACCAATGAGAAGAAAGGAGAAAAAGAAGGGTAAGGAAGAGAAACAAAACAAAAATAAGAGAAATGGAAACAACTCCTCTACTAACGTTAAGTTGGAATACTACAAAATACACAGAATCTAGAGTCAAGCCCCGCCACTTCACCCCCACACCTCCAGTTTAAAACGCAACTCTGCCACTTAATAGATATGTAATCTTAGGCAGGTCACTTCATTTCATCTGTAAATTGGAGATATGAATAGTTCCTGATTCACAGAATCATTATATAGATTAAATGAACTAATGTACAAAAAGTACCTAGTTTAGTGTCTGATAAAAAATTACTATAATAATAATAATTATAGATATATAACAGTAATTGCTATAAATATAACAATCATTATAAATGTGTAATATATAAATAGTAATATATTTATAATTGTTCTTGTTATAATTATTATTATCCAAGCACTAACCCAGACAGTTCCCATGGGTACCTATGGCTAAAGCAGCAGGATAGTGAATAGAGTGTCTACCACTGGACACACCTGGGGATGAGTCCTAGACCTGTGATGTACTACTTATGTGATTTAAACACCTAGAGATTCAATCTTCTCATTTATTACATAGTCAGGATAAAAATAACTGGCTAGCAGAACGTATGATGTCACAATGAAATAGCAGAGAAAAAAGCTCTTAGCACAGTGCTAGGCAAGTAGGAGCTGAAGTATTAGTAGCTGTAACAGCAACTAATATCAGTGAGTGTTACTATGCCAGGCCATGTGCTAAACACTTTGCATAGATCTCATTTGAATCAATATAAAACCTGGTGAGGTAGGTGTCAGTGTCAGACCCATTTCATAGATGAGGCAACTAAAGTTTAGATAAGACCACATGACTTAGGCTAGGTCACATACCTTGTAAGTGACAGAGAATCTGAACCCCAAACTCTTCGACTATTGCCACATACTACCTTTCAGTAAACTTCGTCTATCCTTGTAAAACTCATTGTAATGCTTTCTTTCATTGTTATTTTCCCCACTTATGACATAAAATGACTGTTGGCTATGTGTCTGTCTTCCTCTTTAGACTGAAATCCTGGAACTTGCTCTTGTCTCTATTGCCATAGTACTCTCCCCTATTCCTTAGCACATGCCCCCCAGTGCCCACCCCCAAGCACAGGGTACACGGAGTTAAATGCGCATGCCCTTCCCAGCCCACTGACCTACCTCTGTACCAGTACTCTTCTGCACAGCTGGGCCCCAGGCTCCCCTCTGACATACTTGCTCCCACCTTGCACCCACAACCAACCCCATCTGCAGCAGCCCTTGGCCTGGCTGCAGCCTCATACTACCTCCCATTGCTGTTCCTTAGACTCTGAGGTACCCCTAGGCTCTGCTAACAGCATCTGCCTCCATCCCTATTTTCTGCTCACCTCTCTGCTGCTTTCTCTGCGCCCCAAACCTGCTTCCAAGGTAGAGGGGAAGAGATGGCTTTAATGCTGTGATAAATTACTCTTTAACCTCTTGGGCCTTTGGGTGTCCCCCATCTTCTACCTGTACCCAGAGCTACAATGTTAACCCCAAGAATACATCCATCAAGATGACTTGTCCATGGCTTTCACCTCAAGCCCCAGGAAGTAAACACCCTACAAGTCCTACAGAAGTGGGAAACCAGCTAGGAAGGATGCGCTCATTTTGACTCTAATCCTATTGATTGACAGTTTATATTTCAGACTCAATAGTTGCATAGCCTTTATACTTAAAGTGGAATTCATCGCAGCAGCAAATATTGGTTACCAGCTTTGTGCCTCGCCTATGCAGGGCACTGGGCTGACAGTGATTAAAAAGACTCAGTCCTTGTTCTTAGGAAGCTCTTATCCATCTGGTCCAAATTCAGATTGGTTCAAGTTCACCGTGGTGCTAATCTTCCTCTTATACCTAATTATATTTTACATATAGGCTTTTATTTTTAAAACCCACTTGAGAGCCATGCCATCTGTGTGGATTACCTTTTAAGGCACTAAGCTCAGTGCCATGGGCCTGAAGGCAATTAATGTAAACTCTTTGATGATGCTGAACTTCCTGGAAGCTTCAGGCATTTTCTTTCAGTCATCCTAGTTAGTGTCTTAATTTGATAAGAGGTTGATTGATTTTTATGTAAGTCTTAATCACCCATCTGATGTTCAACCTGAATTTCAATTCCAGCTCCGCCAACCATATGACCTTCGGCAGGTTGCTTAACCTTTCTGAACTTCAGTTTCCCCATCTGTTAAAATAGGTATAATAAAACGCACCACACAGGCTAGATGTGATAATTAAGTTAAATGGGATTCCAGCTCAAAGATTATATACACCTCTAACATTCTATTCAGTTAGAATTTTTTTTTTCATTTTTTTCTAGCATGCACTATGGTGTGGATTCTGTGCTATGACACCTTGGGAATCCTCAGAGAATAACACATGGTTCCTGTTACCCTGAAAATCCACAAGCTGGTGGGTACAGACAGACGTAAGCAAGTAGTCATGATACAGACAGATCTCAAGGAGAAGTTCTTTAGGAATAGTACCGAGAGGGGCTAGACATGAAGCACCAACTATGTGAATCTGATGGACTCCCAGGAGAGTCACCATGCTGTGTATTTGTATGTGTGCATCCATAGACACACACTAAGTTTGGACTTTGCCTTCTCCATGCTTGGGTTGCCTGGGTGTCTGACTTCCCTGTGACAAGTGCCAAGAAGCTAATCTTGACTCGTCTCCATTCTGGAGCAACTTTGTCCCTAAGAACAGCCAGGAATGCTGATGACCACTTCAGACGTTCTGACACCATCAGCCGAATCCCGGCCGGATATACATGCAAAGAAGTGTTCCCTGCGGACCGTTCCCCTGAATGCTTTCCCAGCTCTGCTGTCTCCCGCTGCTCGGTAACCCGTTGCTGTGGGAGACAACTGTACTTAGTGTGACAAGTCACACTGCACCCTCATCCTCCCCGACTCCCTGTCAGGCTAACCCAGACACAACGGCAACTCCCTCAAGTTACTGAAGACAGCCTACATCTGTGTTTAAATGCATTGCACATTCCTATGAAATCGTCCCTTGCATAATCGTTTTGCCTTTACCCCTCCCTGTAGGAGGCTGCAGAGAAATGGAACTTGCCTGGCTGACACCTCCGTGGATGCCTAGGTTGCATCTTTTGCTGTTACCCCCCATCTCCTGGGTGTCAGGTTCTAAAACCATCCCCAAAACAATCCTGGATGGGCGCCTTTCTTAATGAGACAAAAGACACTTATGGAATACAAATCGCCATCCTGCACTAAGCTCCCCAACAGCGGTGAAGAGGGAAGGAGAAGAGAGAAGCAGGAGTTATCTTTTAAGACTTCAGTTGTCAACATCAATGAATAGAAGTCAGGTAAAAGGAGAAAAACAGCTTAGCGTCTCTGTAGTTTAGCCTGACTTTTTCCCTTTCCAACAGAGATATATCGTTAACACTTGACAACTCTTATATATCACATGCCCTTGTCATGTTTTGCTTGTAGAGTTTATAATGAATAATAACAACAGCTAATATTTGTTAAGCAGCACTAACTGCATGTCAAACACCTGATATATGCATATTTTATTTAATGCTGATAGCCACTCTATGAAGTAGGCACTTGGAGGAGCCCCTCTTTACAGATGAGGCATTGGAGGCTTAGGAAGTGTGGTTCTTTTGCCCAAGATCATGCAATGAGTGCAGGAGGCAGCATTCAAACCCACGATGTCTCACTTCAAGTGACACACTCTTAAGTCTTATGCTATTCTGTTGCTGGAGAAACAGCCTGGGAGAGTGATAATGTGACAAAGACCACCCAGCTCTGCCACTTACCAACTCCATGACTTTGTGCAGATTACTTAAATTCTCTGTAAAATGAGGATAATAACAGTACCTACCTCATATAGTCAAGGATTTAGCATACATAGAACATATAGCATCTGCCTTGGCTCAGAATAAGGATGTAATACATGTTTGCTATTTTTATAAATAATAGGTCCCTCTAAGTTGGGGGTCTTGTCTTAATCCTTTTTGAATCTTTATCCCCAGTACATAGCATAGTGCAAAGTACGTAATGGAAACTAATTCAACATTACTTGAATAAATTAGGAGATTAAATATTCTAGAAGACAGTTGTAATTAAGCCTTATTTTTATAAGTGCATTATTGTTTACTAAATGCTGTCATTTAGTTTAATTTAGTATACTGTTTGTATTTGAGTTAAAACATCAAGAAAACCTGACCCAAATTCAACTCCTAGGTGTGTACCCAAAAGAAAGGAAAACATATATCCACACAAAAACTTATACATGATTGTTCATAGCAGCATTATTCATAACAGCCAAAAGGTGAAAACAACCCAACTGTCTGCCAATGGATGAATCGATAAACAATGTGGCATATCCATACAATGGAATATTATTTAGCCATAAAAAGGAATGAAGTACTGATACATGCTGCAACATGGATGAACCCTGAAAACATGCTCAATGAAAGAAGCCAGTCACAAAAGACCACTTATTGTAGGACTTCATGTATACGAAGCAGCTAGACTAGGCAAATCTATAGAGATAGAACATAGATCCATTGTTATCTAGGGCTAGGAGGATGAGGGCTCCAGATCAGAAGCTCAACACAAGTGAGTTTGGCGATCTTACCAGATTTCCCACTCTGCCCCTGCACTGATTCAGGCAGCCTCAGCCACGTGTACCACATCCCTCCTCACCAGGGCTGACCTGGGGGGATGAACAGACCAAGTGCCTGTCATTGTTCAAGGTCAGATGGGAAAAAATTAATTAATGGTTACTCTTGTATTCCAGTCAGGCTGCCCCTCAAATGTTTCTTTGCAATTTGCCTCCTCAATCTGTTGGCAGAGAGGAAAGGCTGGTGGGCTGGTCAATCTAGTGCTGAAATGTAAGGTGGAAGAGGAAGCTGCAGAAATAACTTAATCTTTCACAAAGTTAAATGCAAATTCTAAAGCTGGAAATCAAGGCTAGAAAAGCCTAAATATCAAGTCTATTAATCATTCGCAAGTCACTTCCCTTCTCATGCTCTTGTCTGAGAAGCAAATAAAACCTGATGTCCTGGAAGACGCCAGACATCCTTTGTTTTAATGATGTTTTTCAAAACTTAAGCAAATTGCTGATGGAAAGGAGAGAAGTCAGGATCCTAATTAAGCTGCCCCAGTTGGATAAGTTGTAGAATATGGTCAAAAGGATTCTAAAACCTACAGGTATTTAAAAGTGAAAACAGAGGAGAAATGGTGCTTGGAATTTCATGAGAGTAACTAAGAAGGTATGTAATTATGACTGAGACTGAAATATGATTCTATCACTTGGAAATCTTCCTTGCTCTACTTTTCGCCAACGATGCTATATATAGACATATTCACCTGGGAAATTCCTCAGGCAGAAGGCAAAAAAGAAAAATTATACCTTCCTTTTTCCTGGTCACTGTTAGGACTGTTAATTCAAACTTCAATAAATATTTATTTAGGTAGTGAGAAGATTTACAGACAAAATGTTGAGCGCTGACCTTTACTGAGTGTTCTCAACTCTTCACATGTCTTATTTCATTTAATCCCTGAAGCAACCCTCAGAGGTAGGTACTGTTTATTATTGTCGTTATCATTATTATTATTATTACTATTTTACAGATAAAGAAAGCAAGGCACAGAGAAGTTTAGTAGCTTGCCCAGGGTCACATACCTGGTATAAACAATAAAGCTGAAATTAAAACCCTGCCTGACTCCAGTCTCATACTGTTAATCAGTATCATATTCTGCCCCTCTAGTGAATTGAGAGTTCTTCATTTTACTCTCGATGCTTCTACTTTAAAGAGTCAAACATGTTAGGATATTGGAAAGAAATGCTATTATACACAACAATATCATTTTATTTATTTAATATAAATTATTATTTTCTGTATTTATTACACGTGTGTTGGGTACCTTCGGTATGCAAGGCAGTGTCCCTGGCCAGCCAGGTGATGATATGCCTCAGGAACTTTGCAAAAGTTATTTCTTTGCCTGGCTTGCCCTGCCTCCCCACTCCTCCACATTACCTAGCGAACACCTACCTATTCAGCCTTCAGATTATCAACTTGAAATGTCACTTTTTAGACAAACTTTCCTTGACCTCCCCTTAGTTCGCCCCTGTTATATATTCACTTATTCTCCTAAACATTTTCTTTATAGCACTTCCTATGATTGTGATCAAATGTGAAATTAAATGGCTGCCTTCTCTGTGAGCATACAAGTTCCCAGAGGGCAGAGCTGGTGCCTGGCTTGTTCACTGCTGTTTCTCCTGGGCTTAGCAGAGAACCTGCTATGCTTAATATTTGAACAGCAAATGAATAAATGAACAAAGGGGATCAGTCGTGCCCTTGTGTTACTTACACGTTGGTAGTGTCGTATACAAGCACAAATGTACAAGGGGCAAGTAAGGGTTCAGTAAAAGAAGGGGCTCATCAAGGCCATGCCATTTGAGCTGGAGGATGAGTCAATGTTTCCGTTGGAGAAAAGTCGAGAGCGAAACACAGAGCCAGGGGCTGGCTGAGTGGCGCATTGGTTAAGAGCTGGTTTTGGGATGCCAGCGGCCCCGGTTCAGATCCCACATTTGAGGGCCAGTGACACTGCCCTCTACAGCTAACAACAGCTCCACCTGGAGCTGGGCTGTGCGAGCCCCGGTGATGGTGTGGGCTGCAGCCCCTGCTGCGGTGGGCTGCCATAGGCTACAGTGAGTGGCCCGCAGCCAGCGTGAGCCACCGGCAGCCGGTGTTAGCTGCCAATAGCCGTGGTGAGCGACCATCCAGAGGCCGGTGACCGATCTGCCTCATCCGGGAAGAGCGCAATGACAATACCAACATGGGCCAGTGAAGCAACATCCTCCGCAACTAGACTGAAGAACAAAAAGACAGCAACTTGTCTGTTCCCCTTCCCCGATTCCCCAATAAAATCTTTAAAAAAAAAAAAAAAAAAGAAACACAGAGCCAGGCAGAGCCCACAGAGAAAATTGCTATGATGTATTACACTTATTTAGAAAATAAAGAAAGAGTACAACAACAACTGTTTTTCTTTAATCTGAAAGCACTGTGGTATAGACTGTCTCAGGGGGCCAAAAGACGAATGGAACTCCTTAGCTTGAAGATAGCTGTCTTCACATATTGATGAAAAAATTTTAAAGCCAAGATACAAAATATAATTTGTACCTTTGATCTAGATGCCATCCCTCACTGAGAAGGAAAGGAAAAAGAGCCATGAATTTCTGAGAATAGATGGGTATGAAGTCTCCTTTTGTCTCCTGCCTTACTGTTTTTCCCTATTCCCAGTAAGGAGGACAAGGTTGCAGAATTTCTCAGCCAAGTCCATGAAGAGTCTCTTAAAAACCAGTCGGTCACTTTTGAAGTTCAAAACTAATCCAAGAAATCACACAATGATCAATAGATTTGACTCCATAAAAATTAAAAACGACTCTATGTCAAAAACCCACTGAACCTAACGAAAAGGCAAACAATAAGCCAACAAAAATACTCATGGTTACTGTGATGGCAAAACCCAGTTCAGTTCAGCACACATCAACTGTACATTCTTGTGTAACTCGAATTGCCAGGTGCAGGCTCTCCAGCGCTCAGTTGTCAAGGATCTCTGCTGAGCAGGTAGGACATATACACTGACCATTCCAATGCAATGTTGGGGATATGCCTCAGGGACTTTACACATGCTATTCCTAATGCAGCCTGGAGTTCAGGGAAGGCTCCTTGAAGAGAGGCCTTGGACTAATAAAAGCTGAGGAGAACATATCCAAGGCAATAAGGGGAGGGAAGGAGGGTCTTTAAAACAATGAGATAAAATGAATGAAGGCATGGAGATGTGAAACATCTTGGTATGTATATGTACACTGAGGGTGGTTACAAATTCTTTAGCATTCTGGAATCAATGTTTGGAGTGATGGAGATGAGGCTGGACAGATAAACCAGGATTCCTTTATAAAACTTTTTACTTTATCCACTAGCTGACAGGGAGCCACTGAAGCATGTAGCAAGGTCCTGGACAGGTGATTTTACAAGGCAAGGAACCAGTGAGGATTTGGTACAGTTTATGGCATGATAGCTTTAGATCAGTGAGTACATAGAGGTTAGGATTTTGAAGTGAGTTTTGATGTGCATGCTCTTAGTTTTGATAATTTAAGTGTTTAGTTGATTAGAGCCTCACCTTGTAGGAGTTGTTATTTCCTGGAGCAAGCAATTAAGTTATGTTGGTTGGTCTCAGTATTGTTCAGCACAGGCACAGGAAAGCGTGCCGAGCCCTGGCATTGCTTAATATAGGGGCAGGAAATTATGTTGGTTTCAGTACAAAAACATCCAAGATGGTATTGCTTCAGCACCCCATTCCCAACCCACCCTGCCCCGTTCATGATGTCTTTGGCTGAATAAATCAGATTTTAAAAAAAAATGCACTTGGGAAATGCCCCTGGGACTGCCTAGTTTAGTGGAATAAATAGGTTCTATGTGTAGAGGGTAAGGTTTCCCACATTGTAAGGAGGGGTACAGTTTTACATATAGGGAGTTGAAGAAGGAGAGGGGTAATCTGAAGGGACAGAGAGGAGTGCTGACCTCAAGATGAAAGGAATGACCTGGGGAGACATAGCAGGATCCTCTGCAAAGTATGTAACCATCTGATTCGCTTCTGGTATACTATGAAACATTTTTCTTTTCCTTTATTGAGATAATTTTTGTATATCCCAGTATGGAGCTTTTCAAGTGAGGTGCTGGGGATTAGTGGTTTGATCGGTAAAGGGGAACACAGTCTTTGTGACAGGATCCATCCACTGAGGCCAGTCCTCACTGGGGTGGTAGCATCATAGAGAGGAAGGAAGGGACCTGGAGCAGCAACAGAGGTGGGAGGGGCAGCAGGGGTGCATCAGGTCCAACCAGCTGCCACATGAAGGCCAAGTAGGAACTCCCCCTTTCCCCAATTATGTTAGAAGGAGGCTGCCCTTGAATAAGGCAAGCTGACACTTGGGTTGCCTTTGTATCACTGAGGAAAAAATCAACAATTTGAAAAACAAAAGTAGACCTTTAAAAAAAAGCGCTATTCTAATTCTCCATGTATTTTATGCAGGGAGGAAGAAAGAACTAGATTAAAATGAACAAGAACAGCCTACAAGATCCTTAATTGATAAGGGAAGAAGAACTCATTTAATTGGTGGCTGTCTTGAATAATATGCATTGGAAACTGTATAATCTAAAGTAACACACAGAGTAAGAAAAAATAACCAAGGAAACAGGGAAGTAGTCAAGAAAAGTTCCATAAATTAAATCATAGTTTGAAAGGATAAAGTCATGTTAACACTCATTACCATATTTTAATTTCATAGTGATTAAAATTATAATGTAGCATGTATTACCACTTAATTGATCTGCCAACATCAAGTATTTGCAAGTTTCTTTTTGTTCTCTGAAGTCATAAACTATTCTTCACGGCATAATTTTGGAGGCAATTTTAAACCATAAATATTTCGCTTTATTAAAATTCTCAGGAAATTGGAGCCTCAATAGCTACTTATTTATATCTGCTTTGGCACGCAGCCAGAAAATGCATTTTCTTATATTTTGAATTCTACAAAATTAAAGTGCTAAAGAATATTATCTATTAATCTTCATACATCCTTTTATGACTCTTTTACAGTATAATGGTAATGTTCAGATAGCCGAGGGTGACTAGCTAAGCTATGTGCCTTAAAAATGGGGTAATTTTCTTTGATAGAAATCCCCCTCTTGTTGAGGAGGCATATCCATTCACTGCCAACCTTGTACCTTTATAGCACCTGGCCAGCCTGCTCAGGACAGAGCTGCCCCC
Source organism: Aselliscus stoliczkanus (assembly GCA_033961575.1). Taxonomy (NCBI): domain Eukaryota; kingdom Metazoa; phylum Chordata; class Mammalia; order Chiroptera; family Hipposideridae; genus Aselliscus; species Aselliscus stoliczkanus. The sequence continues at coordinate 97,878,735 of CM066736.1, read as the reverse complement.
TGGTGATGCTGATCTCTCAAGACCTGGCACTCTTCAGGGCCTTCACCATACTTAGATACCCTTACCTCATCTGCACCCCTTGGATGAGACGTTGTTCATGTGTTGACCTTTTGCTGCAGTCTGTCTTGACCCTTCAGAATGTTGTCACCTCCAGCCTGATTTAGCTCATCCCTCATCAGTGCATCCGTGCCAGGCCACCCTGGTTCTGATGGAGTAAATAGGACACATATGTTACTGTGGAGCCTCATGAGTCTCTGTAGATAAAAATAAATTTGGGAAATTGCAAAACCTGCAAGAGACAATACCTTTCTAATGATTCCTGCCTCCTTTGACACCCCATTGCACTGATTAATGGCCATTCAAATTGACCACCTGGCATAGCTCACTGTCAAAATCAAAAGGACATATTTTCAAAAGTTAGATGTTATCTCTTATGTTGTGTTGTGTTGTGTGTCTGTGTGTATGAGTGTGTGCACATGTGCACACACATGCAGGCTCATGACAATTACAGATGCACTATCAGAATCCTAAACTGTGTTGGTGGCTTTTACTCTACTTTTATGTCCTCCAATAGCATTATTCTTAGGACTTATAAAATTAGTCATTACCATTAGTTCTCATAGTCAGCCAAATGGTTAGATGAAGGCTGGCCAAATATTTTAAGCCAACTAGGAATGGAGAAATGCTTAGCAGAGACCTTTGGCATGAACTACCTAGAGGGTAAAAAAAAGTAGCAGGCAACAGAAACAGCCTCTTTTACAACATCATTACAAGCTATGCACAAAGAAATCTACTTCCCATGCTGAGTCTCAGTAGGGATTTTATCACTACCCCTAACATATTTTTTTCTAAATCTGGCTCTGATGGGGTATACAATTGAGCGCACATAAAACTCATACATGAGAATACCTCCATGGTTATATCGCCGAGTCAGGGCATATTTGATTGTAAGACACAGAAATCCACTTAAAATGAAAAACCCTAAAAAGAGAGCTTATTGAAAACAGACAGGGGATGTCTCTCAGATCCTGAGGGCAGAAAGTGTAGCCAGAGGGCCGATAGAAACGAAAGTCAGGACCTAAGCTTAAAGGCTGTGTAGTCCCTCACCACTTCCCTGTGTCATCTGGCTTGAGAGGACCCATGAGTGGAGCCCAAGCGCTTGCTCCACCTAACTTCCAAGTTTAAGCATCTCAGGCAGACTAATTCAATCTCTGGGACTCTCTTAGTTTAAGTTTGAGCAAGTAAGAGAAAGAGAATTGAATTGGTCATTGGCCGGCCAGTGGATTGGATCTCCCTGGGCCACGTGTCTCAAAACGTTGGATGGCACAATTTTAGGTTGAGTGCGTCTCAGCAACTTTGATCAATGTATCTGTAATACGCAAGGTCTCTGGTGAGCGCTTGCTCGGTGACATGACACTTTTGGTACTCACTTAATGGGGAAGAGTATCAATGGCTATATGAAGAGGTTCAGCTATTTCACAAAGGGCCACTGGGAGGGGTACTTTATGAGATGGCACGGGGCGGGGAGAGTACCTGTTAGGCCTGAGATTAGGAAATCTGGAAACTGTAGGGAGCAATTCTAGGTTTGGGATGAGGGTACATTCCAGAGTGCAAGGACCAATATGAGAATCTGAAAAAATGACAAGTGACTAGGTTAAGGTGATAGATAAGGAGTGAGGAATCAATCAAAGAGTTAACCATATCGTCATCTCAGCAAGAGCACATATCCTCTCATTTAATCCTTACAACAAACCTCACATGCAGTTAAAAGTGGCATAGTGTGGTGGTTACACACCGAACCTCTGGAGTCCTTCCAAATGCCTGGATTCAAATTCCAGCCCTCCCACTTACTAGGGACCAGAACCTCGAGCTAGTTATTTTTCTTGTCATGCCTAAATTCCTCACCTGCAAAATCCCAGCAGAGGATTAGCTCCAGTTTACCTGCCCACTCCAGGGCTAAACAGGATTGGGAGGGAAAGGGAAAGGAGGTAAAAGAAAGAAAACTAACTTTTGCTGAGTAATCTTAGGAGGCAAGCTTGTATATATGTTTTTACATCTTGGTAAATTCTCAAATCTTCAGATAAACTATGAGACCCAGATAAATTGGGTCTCTCTACCTCCATCCCCTCCCCCAACTCTTCCAGTTATTCCCATTGTTCACTCTGCCGCTCGTGTGACTATTCTAATAGCAGAGGTCTGGTCATGCTTCTGCTTTAGTGGGCTTGATGGATCCTCATCATCTAGAAGATCAAACCCTCCCACTTTAATTAGGCACATATGGTCCTTCCCAATAGCCCCAGCCTGTATTTCTAGCCCCATGTTACGTTCCCACCTTCTCCGCCCTGTATCTCTTCCAGCCATCCCAAAGTACTTTTCTCAATGATATTGTCTTCATACCTCTATTTGTATGTTTTCACACATACAATTCATTCTCTTTGCCTTAATTGTTTCCTGTCTCTCTCTGTCTCTCTGTTTTGTTTTGTTTTGTTTTGTTTTGTTTGTTTTGTTTTGTTTGTTTCTCTCGTTTGCAAAAGTTCAGCAGTTACTCAAAATCTAGGTCAAATAACCATGAATTCTTCAGGCTGTTACTTGCTCCCTCCTTAAAATGTCAAATATACCTCTATTATAGCACACATGATATCATAGTGCATTATATTCATCCTTTAACCTGGCTATCTCTCTGACCAGTATACGGCGACCTAGAGGGCAGCCCTTCATCCCTACATCTCTAGGGCCTAGCACAGTTCCTGGCCTAGGGTAGGCTTGTAATCAACCCTTGTTTAATGAATACTATGGCTGGAGATTTCACACTCATAGTTGGTCTTAACTGGCATTTTGCAAAGATTTTATTTTACCTCCTCTTGTAGAAGCTTGGTCATGTTTAGACACATTAAAAAAAAAAAAAAGTGGGGGCCGGCCGAGTGGTGCCGTGGTTAAGAGCTGGTTTTGGGATGCCGGCGGCCCCGGTTCAGATCCCACATATGAGGGGCCAGTGACACTGCCCTCCACAGCTAACAACAGCTCCACCTGGAGCTGGGCTGCTCGAGCCCCGGTGACGGTGTGGGCTGCAGCCCCTGCTGCAGTGGGCTACCGTGGGCTCTAGTGAGCGGCTGGCAGCCAGCGTGAGCTGCCAATAGCCTCGGTGAGCGACATCCAGAGGCTGGTGACTGATCTGCCTCCTCCGGGAAGAGCGCAATGATGATACCAACATGGCCAAGTGAAGCAACGTCCTCCACAACTAGACTGAAGAACAAAAGGACAGTAACTTGTCTGTTCCCCTTCCCTGATTCCCCAACGTTGTTCCCCTCCCCCAATTCCCCAATAAAATCCTTTAAAAAAAAAAGAATACTGTTGCTGTGGAAACAAACTTAGAAAATGAGTTTCTTTTCTCCTTTGTATAAACGTAGGAGTCACATCTCGTGGTTAAGCTGAATATGAATACTTCCAATGCCATTGAAAGCGCTGAGCTTGTCCCCAAGGCCCTCTGTGGCAGTCAGCTATGCGGCTCGGGGAACACGCTCCATGCGCCATTCTAGCATATAATCTTTCTCACTGTGATGCGCAGTCACTGGGTAAATATTATTTTCAGTGTATCCTACAATGACATTATTACATTTCAGTGGATTTCTATTTGGGGATTTAAAATGTTTTTGAATCACACAGTATAACAATTTTTCAAGAGGGAAAAAAAAAGACACCAATTATTTTTAAAAGTTTCTTTCAAAAGCCTCTATTATGTCTTGTGTATTTCAGATCAGCCCACATAGAAAGCTTCTCTTAAGACCCCATAGAAATATTTTCCTTTTCCTACCACGAACTCCTACAGGAAAGGTACTAAAAAGTAATAACAGCATACTTTGCATTTTGTGATATTTGTCCTTGTGGAATAATTGTCTAACCACCTTTTCTCCTTACTTTACTGAAAGGAATGTATGGAAACTTTATTATTTTTTCACCTTTATGGACCAAAAGACCGTTTTCATATATTAAAACCTCTGTGTCTTATCTGATGTGTGGGGTCCTATAGCTTGATTTCTATCACGTTGATAACTTTCCTGGCTCTCAATGTAAACTGCAGTGTCAGCCCAAATGCCCTTGCCTCAAAATTGTAAAAAAGGGAAAGTTTCTCATTTTAATGTGATATGTGTAGGATATCACAGAATTCTAGCATTAAGAAAAGTTTCAGGACAGAGCTCATATTTTCTCCAAGCGCTTTCACGCAGCACATGCTCCTTGTGTAATAAATGTATCATTCACATGTTAGTGGATTTGACAAAGGGTCCCACATGTTACACAGAGAGGACTTCTGAGGCTCGGAGCTGGGAAATGCCTAGGGTTGTTTAGTCAATCAACTCTGGAGAAAACAGAAAAGATAAAACTCAACTCGTGGGGTTGTTAAAAGAATCAATTAGATAGGGCATGGGAATAATGCAGGGTTCCTTGGGGCCCTGTGCTCTTCACTTTGCACACTCCACACTAGCCCTGGGTTACCCCTGGGTTGGTGTGTCTGTGTGTGTGTGCATCTGTGTGTGTGTGTGTGTGAAAGTGCATTGTAAATTCTAAAATATTGCCTAACTATTGGGTAAATTGCAGGATAAAGCTGTGAGGTTAATAGATAAAATGGTCTGACCATATGGATATAATCGTATAGCATTATTACACATCACATTTTAATGGCGACCAAACACATCAACATGATTTCACCTGCTTTGTCAGCTGTTCCAGTGACTCTTCGTTGCCGACTTCAGAGACGGTAACACATAGATCACAAATTTGTACAAGGAAAATGTGCAGGAAAGTTCATTTGTACATGATGTTTTTTATTAAGATTGTTTTCAGAAGAATGCATAAGAATATTATTGTAGAACACTGGAAAAACACATCAAAATATAAAAGAAACTGAAAATTACCTGCAAAACTACTCCTGGAAACAAATATTACTACCATTTTGGTGTTTTGTTTTGTTTTTTCTAAAAGACTAATATCCTGCAAGTACATACTGTATATGCAGTTTAAAATCTGTATCTTCAAACATTATTTAGTGACTTTTTCCATTAATCTTTAATAATACTATAATGGATTATAGGTTATTTCTTCATTTAGAATTATCATAATTGATTTATCTACCCATCTATTGTTGGATTTTTACCTTGTTATCAAATTTACTATTATAAATATTTCTGAAATGAAAACAGTACCTCTAAAACTACACTTCTGATTTTCATCATTCCTAGAATAGATTCCTAGAAGTTGGATTATTAGACCACAGACTATGACGTTATGACTACGACATAATGGTTATTCAGTTGCATTTCAGAGAAAGTGACCAAGCACTGTATGTGAATATGCATCTTACCAAAACCTTGTCATATAAAATAGTTGACAGTGGGTAAAAATTTGATGAGAAACAAGAAATTTACAGGGTCTCAAAATAAATTCCAATAAGGTGTTTAATAACTACAAAGGGACAAATAATAACTTATAGAAGAGAAAGCTTATGGACACCGCATTAACAGAAAGCCAAGTCAGAATTATCAGTAATGGGACGTATTGACATCATGTTCCTTATAATAGGATGCACCAGGAAGGAGACAAGGAGACTCTTGAGATGTGTCTGACAAAAATGTATAACCTGACTCTAATCATGGGGGGAAAAATCAGACATACACAAATCGAGAAACATTCAACAAAACAAATGATCTGTAGTCTTCAAAAATATTAATATCATGGGGTTATCCTCTGGTTTCTATTGTGACTGGCACCATTCACCATTATAGCATTATCTGTGTGGTACTGCTGGCTTAGAGGAAAGCTACTGGATTTTGTATATTTTCCTTGTATGCCACCATTTTACTTACTATAAATTAATCTTAAGAGGTTTCACCTGAATCTCTTGCAAGTTTTTAAAGATATATAATCACATTGTCTGCAAATAACAGTAATTTTGACTCTTCCTTTCCAATAATTTTACCTTTTATCTCTGCTGTCTCATTGTGTCAGACAGAATTTCCAGAATAGTGCTACATAAAATGGTCTCAAAATAAATTCCATCAAGAGATGTCCAACATCTCTGCCTCTTCCTGGTTTTAATGGGAATACTTCAACATGAAGGATGATACAGGCTGTCCAAATAAGATGTTGTATGTGAAAGGGAGTATCTTTCTATTCCTACATACCTATGAGAAATTTTTTTTTTTTTCATTTTTTAGCTGAGCCATCCTGCCACCTGTTGGTAGCTCAGCAGCAGCTCAGCTCAGGTTGGGCATCGAACTGCTGTTGCTCAGAGCTCACACTCTTGAGCAAGCTCTTAATCAACTGAGCCACTCAGCCGGCCCCCAGAAATTATTTTTAATCAGGCATAAATGTTGAATTTTATCTGAACATCTTTGTGTCATCTATTGAGATTATCATACAGTTTTTTCTTATTGAGAGTGTTGAGCTGATGTTATTAAATTAATAGATTTTTATAACATGAAACTATCCTTGCTTCCCTGGAGTAAACCTGATTTAGCTATGGTAGATAATTCTCTTCATACCGCATTTTGTTCTTATTGTATTTTGTCCTTTGGCAACTCTGTGGTGACTGTGTATTGCATCAACTTAGTTTAACTGGGACTGTTTCCAGAATTTGCTTCCTTTCATAGTTCTGGGTTAGCAGGGCCACAAGAGAAAATCGTGTGAGATCAGGAAGGTGAAAGTGAAGCAGGAGGCATATTCTCATTACACTCACAGGCTGGTGCAGGGCACAAGGAGTTGATGCTGTCCAGAGTGTTGTCACTGCTCTGCTGGCTTGCCTGGTTGGGGTGGGACAGCAGGTGGGCCCATGGCAACTCCAGTGCCTGTTGGGTTAACGCCTTCAGCTTCAATAACTCCTGGCTGGATACATTTCAGCTCTATAAAAAGGGTACCAGTCTCTCCTGCAGATCCCACCCCATCATCGAAATTGGAGACGTGGGGGCAATCAGAGACTGGGGCCGGCTCCAGTCTGTCTTCGTGGGCTTCAGTTCTTGCTGCCCCCATTTCACAGCCATCTCTCATTCCTCATTGCCGGTTTGCTAACTTTAGGTTCCAGCCCCAGACTCAAAAGCCTTATAGAGACTGTTTAAACAGCCCTCATAATTGCATAAGGTCAAATCCATATAATATATCCCTTATTATATATCTCCTAGTGGTTCTCATCTGACCAAATCCTGACTGAAACACTGTTCATAGGGAGATTGGTGTGAATATGTTCTGATATTTCTTTGTCAGCTCTTCTGACCTGCTCAGCCCTGCTCTGTGCCCTGGGACTAATCTTTACAGACTGGGGTTCACTTGCCTTCTGGCTTCTGTTGGGCTTGGTCAGTGTATGCAATGGCAGAGTGTCGAAGGGCAGGAGGAGAAAGAGAGTAGAGAGACCCTCCTTCCCAGCCTGGGCCCAGTGGTTCTGGCAATGGCACATCCTCTGTGTCTATAGTTCTTGCCTAGAAGTCCCTCCTCCACAATTAAAATTTTCACCGTCTCGAGGGACATTATTTACTTCATGTATTCATTCTCCACTGCAATGTAATAAATTACTCCAGAAATTTAGTAACAAATACTCCTGACCTCACACAGTTCCTGAGGGTCAGGAATCTAGGAGTGGCTTAACTGGGTGGCTCTGGCTCAGGGTCTCTCATGACGTTACAGTCAAGATACTGGCTGAAGGTACGGTCATCTGAAGGTATGATGGGGACTGCAGGCTCTGATTCCAAGCTCTTGCTCATGGTTTTTGGCAGGAGGCCTCAGGCCCTCACCCTGTGCGACTATTCAAAGGGTTACCTGAGTGTTCTACAAAATGGCAGCTGGCTTCCCCAAAAGCAATTGATCCAAAAGAGAGAACAAGGAGGAAGTCACGTTTCTTTTTTAGTCTCAAAAGTCAATCACATGCTATCACTTCCTCCATACTGAAGGGAGTCACTAAGTCCAGCCCACACTCAAGTAGAGGGGAATTAAGCTCCACCTTTTCTAGGGAGACGTGCCAAAAAATTTAAAGACATATTTTAAAACCTCTACACTCCCTTTGATCCTTTCAGGCCTGGGATGGTAATGGCTTCCCATTGTTACTAGTCTTGAATCCGTCAGTATACATGAATTTTCTAAACCCTTGCCTACACCTCTCTATAAGTAATCCCTTCATTAAATTATCTGTAGTTAAACCCATTTCAGCATAATTCTGCTTCCAGGATTTTAATACAATATACTTTGGGGGCAGGGTGTGCACAGTTATATAGCACGAGATTTTCATGGGTACATATATTTATGCAATTATTTGTATATATCATTATTATATATAAGTATATAAGTATATAATTATTTATATATTTTATAGAGAGACAGAGGCAGAGAATATTTTGGTTTTTTTCCTAAATAAAATAGTCAAAAATGAAACAAATAAACATGTCAGAATGGCTGCTGGTACTTAGTACCATTTCTCTCTTGTATCCCTTTTATGCTGTCTCTACATTGCAAGGGCTGGAAACCTGAGAACTACATTTCCCCAAATCCTTTGCAGGCAGGGTTCTGATTCATAGTCCATTATGAGAGGTACTTACTGTGAGTTTAAAAGGCAGGAATGAAACATATGCTATTATTTCTCCTACAGTGCAGTAGCCTCAGGGCCTTTCCTCCCAAAGACACCCACCTTGGTGCTACAGGCAACTGTGACCATTGGCAGTGGTTGGTTGTTGCAGTTGCAGATTGGGGAGACAGTAGTAATTTCTCAGTTTCTGAAAGCAAGAAGCTGAGTGCTGTCTGCCATCTTACCCGGCCTTTGCTTCTCTGGGTTTTCCAAATGAGGTGTGTGTGTGTGTGTGTGTGTGTGTGTGTGTGTGTGTGTGTGTGTTTCCCAATGGTTTTTAAACATATGGTTCCTGATCCTAAATCATGTTCTAACTAAAATATCCAGAGTGCTTTATTTTCCAACTCCTGACTAATACAACAATTAAAAGGAAATAAAAAGCCTACATATAAAATGATTATCAAAAACTAATTTTTTTTCTATAGCAAAAGATCTATTTTGAGACTGCCAATTTTTTTTAGCATAACATTCTCTAAAATTCTCTCTGATTTATGATACACTGGCCCAAATCTTAATTTTATTTATTTGCTTTTTCACTCTTTTTATTTTCAGGATCAGTTCTTCGACTTGTATGCCATGTAAGTTAGAAGTATATTTAGCTGTATGCATCAGAAAACGGAAGCTAACAGTGGTTTCAACAAATAGGCATTAATTTTTCTAACCTAATAATGAGCTCAGAGGTAGATGGTTGCTAGTGTTGTTCAACTACTCAATAGGGCCATTCAGTTCTTCAGATGCACTATCCCTCCTCGTGTTTATGGTTTCCTGGTCACAAGATAGTCATTATGACATCAGACATCAGAGGGACACTCAAGACAGAAAATGTGGCCGGGAAGAGGAAGAGGGAAAGCACCGAATCAGCTCTGTCTGTACCCTTTTCTACCAGTACAGCAAGAGCGGTCCAAGAAGCCCCCTGTCATTCCACTGAAACCTCAGTGATAAGATTTATTTCACATAGTTTCTTCTCATTACAAGAGGTCCTGGAAAGTTAATTACTTCACTTTACACTTTCCATAGAAAATAAGAGAAAATGAAGTCAGTCCTGAAAATCATCCCACAGTCTTCACTACATCTTAATTCCATGGTGTTTGTTTCTGCCTCTTTTTTACTTATCTTGCTGTTTATTTTCTAGGTTATTTAGTCAAATAAGGAAGTTTATTTATTTTATTTTGTTGGTGTTAAAAGCAAGATCACTTTATTCTATAAATTTGTTTATGAGAATTGCTTTGACAATATTCCATGAGTTTCAATGTACTGTATTCTCACTGAAACTTTCTAAATAATCTATAATTGCACCATGGCTCCCTCTCTTAATGATAGTTTGTTTTTGTTTTTTTGTTTGTTTGTATGTTTTCTCAAGAATGTTTTTCATTTCCATGAGATCGAGGGTTTCATCCCTCATTTTTTTTTCTTGATTTCTAAACTTACTGCCTTTTAGGCAGAGAATGTAGTCGTTACAATCTCTGCTTTGTGAGATTTATTGAAGTTTTCTTTGTAGTCTAGTATATATTTGTAAATGTTTCTCAAACACTTTAATAATATTTTTATGATATATTTATTATAATGTGTATGTACTGTTCAAATTCTCTATAACCCCAATTTTGTGGGGTTCTTTTTTTTTTTTTTTTTGGTCCTAATTTGTCTGTAGAAATCACCCAAATAATTGTACAACCATCATTTTCTTCTTATGTTTTTAATTATTTCTTTTCTTTTCTGGTTTGATGCTTTGTAATTTAACACTTATATTTTAGGACAATATTCTTTGTTCATGCTGAACATTGCAGTTATGGTTGCCTGGATTTCTGATAGGAAGGCCTTGTATTTCTGAACTGGACACACAATGAAAGACAGACTAGGTAAAGTGCATGGATTTTAATCTCAACATTATTACTTAGTAATAATAGTAAGCTTTGTGGCCCTGAACAAGATATTTAGCCTCTCTGTGCCTCAGTTTCTTCATCTGTAAAATGGGAGAAATAATATTTCCTACTTCAGAGAGATGTTGAGAGGGTTAAATGATTTATTTTATGCAAAATACTGAGAGCAACACTCAATAGGTGTTATTAAAGTGATCAAAGAAGGCAGCCTAAGACTGAGGTGGATGTAATACCTTGGTAGCCTATGTAAGAAAACTGAAACCTAAGCTACAGTCAATTCCCAAAAATGCCTTAAGGGTAAGGACAACCAATCACAAACAGCCAATGAGCCATTCCCAGATAATACAACAGCTTAAGCTCTAGTTAATCAAATACTTTCCTTGTTTTGCTTCTGTATCTTCTCTATAAAACACTTGCTACTGGTTCCGTCAGTGGATCACTCTTAACCACTTCTGGTTTGGTACTGCCCAATTCCAATCAACTTTCTCTCAAATAAACTCTTAAGATGTTTAATGTGCTTCAGTTCATCCTTTAACAATGTCAACTATTTTTATTGGCATTATTGTCTTCAGTTTAGCAGATACTCTGCTGCTAATATTAGAGCAAGGGTGGGACAGAATCTGCATTCTTGGGCCATTTTTTTTTTTTTTTGGCATTAAAATTGGTGTTAATTAGTCCCAGATTCTAGCAGTTTGTCAGTCCTACTCTAAAGTATTTTAAATGCATTTTTCACATTTTCTCTGTCTTCATAGACTTTTATGGGGGGGTTGGAAGAAGTTGTATTAGGGGTTACTAGCAAGCCACCTTTTAAATCAGTATCTAATTTTTAAAATAACCTGCTTCAGTATAATTCAAGTTAGGTGGTGACCAATGCTGTAATTCAATTGCCACAAAGAAATAACCATTGATGCACTTTTCAGTCCTGGCTGGGCTCTTTCTTAAAAGACTTTGGTGAAATATTTCTAAGAGTCTTATTGTTCTTATCAGGCATTCATTCAAGAATTTGGGTCCTTTTTTTTCACATGTCATGAATTTCAACACTATCTTTTGAATCATGTCTGATCTACTTTGTAAAACCAATCAGAGAAATATCTCTAAAATAGCATCCCTGCTCCAATGAGAGCTCCCTTTTAAAAACAATAAGCCTGACAGGCATCATGAATTTTAAATTGAGTATAAACTGCAAAGAGCACGAATATATTAGCCCAAATGACCTTTGAATAACCCAGACCAGAAAAGAATAGGCCATAAATCGAAGAAGACTCTAATTCTTCTGGTTGGGGCTTTGTGATCCTATCAGCCCAGGAGTGAAGACAGCCATCACGCATGATGTGGGAATTGCTCTCACATAAAAGTCAACCTCCAATAATGGAAAGAGCACTTGAGTAAGAGTCAGAAGACAGGGGTGTAGTCTTGATTTCAAAATGTATAGATTATGCCACTAAATTTTCCAGAGCCTCAATTCTCTTATTTATAAAATGAGGATCATCTTGGCATGCATCCTGCAACAATAGCTTATCTTGCTGTCACAAAGCTCATGGTTAGTGGATGGACAGTAGGGCAAAGTGGGTAAACTTTGGCAATTTGGGGTTTGAATACCAGCTCCACCCACTTCTTAACTGTGTAGCTTTGAGCAAGTTATTTGCATTCTTGGTGCCTCAGTTTTCTATCTATAAAATGGGAGATGATAATAATATCTACATTGTAGGGTGTTTTGAGGATTAAATGAAATAATTTACATCAAACTCAGTGCAGTTCCTAAACACCTAATAAAAGGCCTATACCTCAAATGTGACTGGTCCCCTTTGGGCAGCCTTAGTAGTTTGCCCTGTCCTCCTGATAACCTCCCTGCTTCCCCAAAAATCCAGCTCAAAAGGATTGACAAGTAATGTGGATGTTAATGAAGATTTCATTTTTTTGATTCTCAGTATGTTTTAGGCATGGTGCTTTTTTCTATGGGTGATCTAATTTCATTCCATACAATACAGCAACATTTAAGTCAACTTTCTCTTGGATATTTTAAGTTCTTCTGTAGAGCCTCTTCCCTTTAGAGAAAGAATTACTTTCTGTGGAGTCTCTTTCTTCTGCCATCTTTTTGTCAAGGCACCAAAAATTCCCTTTATTGAACCAGTTCAGTTTTCCCATCAAGATGCACACCCCATTCAGTAAAACCAAGAAGCGATAGTCAGACTGACTCTATTCTTCCCTAATTTATGCTGCCCAGAAACATCTGGTTTATGCCGCCATGCCTGCTATTAGGGGCCGAGGAGTTTCATCAAACCATTCAGTCAGAAAGAATGTCTAGATTTAAATCTTGCTCCTCATTTTGTCTCCTGTGCCTGATGTAATGCCTGGCACATAGGTCATTGGTAAATGTTTATAGAATGAATAAATGTATGATCAAACTAACACAACAGAGGTCAGAATGAACTAATGTTTAACAAAGGCAGTGGCAATGTCTTGTTGGGTACTGACTAAGAAAATCTGGGACATTTTCATGGAGAAGATAGGATTTGACCTTGAAGGCTGAGTGGGATTTTAATAGACAGAGACTAAGGACAGGAACATTTCAAATAAAGGGAGTTGTGTAATAGCACAGAAACAAAAGAGTATATGGTTCGTTTGGTGGAGCGAAATCATTTGAACAGCCTGTATCAGAAAGGTTCAGTGTCTGAACCCCAGAGGTGGCTGCGTCTTCAGGGAGGCAGGACAGGGCATAGGCAGAGGTGGGGCTGGGATGCTTGTAGAAGCCAGCTCAAAGGAAGAAACTAAATACCTTGTCTAGGAGTTTGACTTTATTTATAGGCAGCAGAGAAATCTGCCACTGAGAGTTCCTGAGGAGAAGACTGACTTGCTTAGATGTATCCTTTAAAAAGATAATTCTCCTAGGGATGGATTGGAGGTGGACCAAGACTGGAGACCAGGATAGCAGAGCACACTGGGGAACATCTCCCTTCCACAAGTCTTTGAGGCCATCTCCTCAAGGAAAAGTTTTCTTGAGTGGCACGTCTGCTCCCAACAGATCTGGAAATATTTGTCAGATGAAATAGGGTTGTGCCTTCCCTGTCCTTTGTAAGCACTTTTTATACAGGTCATAGAGAGGATGTTAATTAACACAGAAAGCGTATCGTAGATATTAAATCTTCTAATCAAGGCTTACAAGTCTGTTCCAATTGGGGTGGGTGGGGTGAGTATATTCATAGATCCAAAGACTGAGAAAAGAAGACGGAAGAGAAAAGCATTCTTCAGCTCCTGGGAGCTTCTCCAGTGCTCTGTGCAGAGCTGCCACTTGTTCCTAGCAGATACTTGTATTATTATTCTTTGACAGTCCCTAATACATTCCTAGAACATGCAGAATTCAATAAAGCATTTCTGTTACTTTGTGGTGTTGATCTCTCCTTCTGAAGCTTTTGGCCACCATCATTTGTCTACTCATAGCCCCCATCTTGTTTTCTTCCATAATTACTTTTTATTTACTGTGGCTATACATAAATTTACAACTCTGGTTAAATTATTACCATGCAATTTCCCCCCACTCCCACTGCAATTGAAAAATTATTTCATGCCCATTTGAATGTCTGTTACAAAAGCATCAGGAAGGGAAGGTAGGAGGGGATCACATTAACACACAAAATAAGAATAGTGCCTATAGCAATTTGAGGCTGCTTGGTTAGGGAGATAACAGATCAGGAAATAATCAAAGATGACAGACATTTTCTAGCTTGGGTCCTAGAAGGATGGTGATATTATTTGTTAGAAATGGTACAAGCATACCTTGGACTTTATTGAACTTTGTAGATACTGCATTTTCATCAACGTTGAAGTGAAACCCTCCACCAGCAAAAACATCATGAATTGCTGGAGGTTCAGACGATGGTTAGTGCTTTTTTAGCAATAAAGTATGTTTAATTAAGGCATGTATATTGGTTTTTTTAGACATAATGATATTTCAGCCTTTATAAGCTACAGTAAAGTGTAAACACAATTTTTGTATGCACTGGGAAACCAAAAAAAAAATTGCATGATTCAATTTATTGCAATATTCACTTTCTTGCTGTGATCCATAACTGAACCCACAAGTCTCTGAGGTATGCTGGTACTTGGATTTGAGGTGCTATTATTTAGTATCCAGCTAGAAAACTAAGGTCTACGACAATCACTTTCCAAACCATAGCCACTCATCATGAAGTTACCAAAAGAGAAGACACACACACACACACACACACACACACACACACACACGGCAAATAAAAGAATAAACTAAAGGAGGAAAGGAAAAGAAATCTGCCCAATTTTGCTGTTCCTTCTCCCCTCAAAGCCCAAACTCAAATTTCAACTCTGACCACACTGATCACATGGATGGAAGAAGCCAAAAAGAGACGGAGGGAGTACAAGACAACCAGGCTGATTACTTGCCCTTGCTGCTTTAGGCATGTGGAAGAGACAGATAGTCAGATCTGCTTAGTTGGAGAAGGTCTGGGTCAGAAAATTACTCTTGTCACATGGAGGAAGAAAAACAAAAGAGAAACTCCCACCGATATAGTTACCTTTTAAAGTAGAGGTTGGCAAACTACACAGCATGGATTGCTTGTTTTCATATGACCCACAAACTAAGAATGGTTTTTACATGTTTAAATGATTAGGAAAACATGAAAAGAATAACATTTCAGGACAAGTGAAAATTATATAAAATTTGAATTTCAATGTCCACACTTCAAATTTTATTAGAACACAGCCGTGCCCATCATGTACCTACTGTTGATGCCTACTTTTAATTTCAAAAGAGAAGGTATAGCCCACACAAACGAAAGTAGTTACTATCTGGTCCTTTACAGGAAGAGGTTGCCAGCCCCTGTCCTAAAGCTTAGTGATGTCACCCAAGTATCTAGGGCCTGAGTAGATTTTTAAAATCTGATCCACTCATATCAATTTATCCTCTGTGGGAGAAGCAAGGACGAGCTAGGGATGAGGAGTAAGGAGCTTTGTACTCTGTCTTTAAGGCAACTGTGTACTGGGCTAGGAACACCGGAAGAGCAATGGGTTTGGAGGAGGGAGATAGCACATTTAGTATGAGGTGTTTGGGGACCTCCAGGAGGTGACTGGACTTGAGTCTCAGGAAATAGAGGTGGAGATAATGGATTTTGAGACATGTCTACAGACGGAATGGTAAAGTCATGGATGAGATTTCCCAGGGAGAATATAGATAGATAAGATGAGAGCTGGCAAGAATTGGCAGATAAAATATTTATTTATTTGCTAAATCTGACAACCCAGTTGGGAATAGAATGTTGAAATTTGAAGTTTGAATAGAAAAGGAAGAGGCAACAAAGCAAACAGAAAAGTAAGTCAGAGAAGGAGCCATTGGTGACCTTGGGGAGGGCCATTTGATTGGAATGGTGGGGGCAGGAGCCAGCAGATTGAAAAGAGAGAGAAACCATGAATATAGATCCTCCTTCCAGAAATATACTTGTGCTGCCAAGGACCATAGGATGGCAGGTTGAGGGGAGATACTGATAGGATGGCAGGTCTAGGGGTTAATAGCTGAGTTTGGGGTAATAGAGGCTATGTGAGCCTGTCTTTTGGTGAAGATGGAGAAGACAATGGGAGGTGGTTGAAGATATGATGAAATTATGTTGTTGCTGTTAGTACATTAGGTTGGGTTGCTACTCACGCAAGTGTGTACTCCTCACTGCCATCATGATCCCCACCACACTCATTACCAGAGAGGACAACAGTAATTAGATCACTGGCAAAAAAAAATAAAGCCTTGAAGCTGTACTGTCATCAGAGTTTATAATGTCCTATGAAATGATTGTGTTTATGTTTTTTAATTCCTCACAACTAGACCTAACTGGCACATTGGGCATGTGCCACTCTAATAGTCACCTTGAACAACTCTTGGTAGAAATTTTGCCCAGGTGGATAATAATAAAAGTAATAATAATAATAATAATAATAATAAGAAGAAGAAGAAGAAGAAGAAGAATGATAGCAAACAATTATAAGAGCACTTACTCAGTGGCCATACTGTTCTCAGTAGTGGAAGATATGGGTTAACCCACATGTGAAAACAGCTTCCTGGCACCTTCTTGGTGATAATGATAATGGTAGTGGTAGCCAACATGAGTTGAATTCTTATGTATCGGACACTATGCGAAACATTTTCTTCGCATGATGATAGAATGATACTTGATGGAGCAAACATGCTGCAGAGACAGGAGGGCATGAAAAACACAGGTCGAAAGAAAAGAACCAGATGAAGAGGATTAGTTCTGGACAAGAGTAGAGACACCTGTTTCTCTGTGAGAGCAGTGTAAGAAAAAAGAATGAGCGCAGACACGCCATGGTGTGTCAATAGAGAGGAGGGGCGGAGAGTGTCATGCTTGGTGGCTTCATTTCTCAGGGAATAAGGAGGTTCTCTCACCAACTCTGAGTAAGGGGCTCCCACATTAGATAAAACTCTGGTACACGAATATATGCTAAGGCAAAAATTACTGAAGATAGCTGATGTGTTTTGGTCCTCTAGACTTTAGCCATAAATGAGGAATAATCACATAGGCCGAAGGAAGAAATCTCTGATTTGCGGTAACATATCACAGGACTAGGCAACACTCAGAGATAGCATCCAGATTCTCCATGATGCATCCAGTTTCTTCCACGGACCATGTCTGCGTCCTCAGGTCAGTCCTGGCCTCTCACCTGGCCTCAGATCCCTTTGACCCATTGCAACCTCCTAAGAGTTGGGGCCTGAAGGTTGGATCTATTCAACCTTGAAGAGGAGTAACACCAGAATGTGACCAGATGCCCTTGCTGGGTACCTGAAAGCGCTGACCTCCTATGCACATCATGAAGTCCCAGTTTGAGACATGCGTGTTCAGTGGCAAAATCAGCCCAGGGCAAGGCAGGCCCAGCCTTTCCTTAGGAACAAACTGATACTGCTGAAATCCATCCTTCAATCATGTTCTTTTGGTTGGGAACCTATCATTTCATTCATAACTTTGGGGAGATAATTACACCATGCTAGTGAGAGACAACTTGATGAATAACTGTTTATTTTCCAAAGAGGCATATTTCATGCCCTGGCTGCATAATGAGGTCAGGAACACAGCATGCTGTCACCACGTTTTCTATGTCATTTAACCTCCTGGCAGGGTTCTATATGGAAAATCTCCTTATGAGAGATAATACAATATCCTTGGCCTTGCTCAGAAGCTGTATTTTGGAGGCAAGGTTTGAATCCTAACATCATTTGTCAAACAGTACCTATCAGCCCTGTCTTGTATGCTCCACCTCAGACTCTGCCCCTCCATAGGTCCCAACACAGCCCTGTTGTAAGGCAGGTGGTCAATAATCAACCTTAGCTCTTCACCTGATGGGCCTCAAAGGAGGTAGGTGACAACGGCAGAGTATCTGCAGTGATCCCCACATTGTTCTCACTGCAAATCAAATCTGGGACCTAGAATCAACCCCCTTCATGCTCAGAGGTCCTGAGAAAACTGAGGCCATTATTTACAATAACGGCATGTAATTAATGGATCACAAAATTTAGAAACTAGCATAATGTTAATAGCTAACATTTATTGAATGCTTACTATGTGCCTGTTACTGATCCTTGCAAAAACTTATGAGATAGGTAATATCATTATTTTATAGATGAGGAAATTCTGGAATTAGCCTCAAAGTCATTCAGACAGAGTCCAACCTCGAGGCGTGTGAGTCCAGGATGTAAGAGCTTTGCCAGGAAGAGCGTCCCTTCCTGTAGTGGATGCTGTGGTGTGCTGCTCAGATCCAGGACTGAATACTCATTTCCCCTGCTGAGAGGCATCATGCCTCACCAAAGTTCTACCACCCATCAATGGCCAGGTGTTGTGGGAGTATAAAGGCCCAGTGTCTTGCCTCAATTCAAGACACCTTTGAAGGACCATCCAAAATTCAGAGCCCTCCAGGAATTGGTGGAGACGTTTTGTTGTGATGACACTGCTGTTCACCTTCCAGATCTGCCCAGCATTCCATCTCTCCCTCTCCCAACAGGACTTACTACTAAGAGTACGCCCGATACATTTCCTGCAGATCTCCACCTCAGAGTTTGCTTCCTCAGGGAACCTGGTCTGCAACACTCTCTTAGACATGAGTCGGCAGAAAAATTAAAACACAGATGTAATAGCCACAGGACTGAAGGGGAGCTGCCAATTTACCTCTGAGCTTTCTGACAGCCAAAGAAAAGATGGACTCATAACGGAAATAGAACCAAGGATCCAGGGACAGTTTTGCACTCATGCAGTGCCTGGGAAACCCAGCGGATGGCAAAACAAGGAGGGTGACCAACTGCTTTCCTGGTGGATTGGGGGAGGGGCTGCCTTCAGATCTCTTGCGCTTGTAGAGACTGTCTGGGCAAGGATAAGTGTTGTCCCATGGAACACATGTGGGCTACACTCAAGGAGGGCAGCCTGGTGTCCTAACATCTGACTGGAGGGTAAGGAGTTTACCACCCATAAAAAAGATGCAGGTCCCTGGGTGAAGAGGAATTCAGGTGACAGGGGCCCAAGAGGAAAAGTCCAGAGTCTGAAAGAGCAACCCAGAAGAGAAAAAGTCAGCTCAAACATCTACCAAACTGAGACAGCATAGTATCAGAGGAGACCACCCATTTCACAGAAGGCCTTTCCTACCCCCACCAATCCCACCCCTACCCCAGAAATTGGGTAGTGGGGGAGTCCAAAGAAGAGAAATGGGGACACCAGCTATACCACCACTCTATTTCCCATTGCCGTTTCCCATCTTAAAGGTGGCCTGAGCTGGGGGAGAAGACACCACGCTAAATCAAATTTGGACTTGGGGCTGAACATTCTAATTACTAAATGAGACTGTTTGCAATATAAAGGAATATCTATTACCTGAGAGTGAGCAGAATACTTATGAGCTTGCTAGAGGTTTCATCCAGGGTAGGGGAAGATTTATCCTTACTGAATAAATTGCAAAAGGGTTATGGGAGACAAAACTAAAATTGTATTTTGATTACACCACAAGCGGTGCTTGTTCAGCATCCCTGTTGCATTTGTATACATGACCTTACCTGAGCTGGCTTCGTGTATCTGCATGTAGAGGGCCATTTGCATAGTTTCTGGGGAACTGGAGCAGTGAGGAAGGCTACGTGAGTAAAACTGGGGGAGTAGTGTCCCTGAGAAGAGGGGTAAGAGAGGACAGGAACCCAGTTTTCCTACAGAGATTGAAGGATGGCACTGCCTTCTCTCTGCTCTAGCACTGGGAGCCAGCCTGGGTCACAGAAGCATCTGAAGGCACCAGGAATTAGCTCATGCCAACCAGGCCCTGCATAGAGGGTTTCGGGTACACTTACTTTTGGTAGGGGCTAGGAGGAAAAGCACTGTGGGAGCTGAGATACTGCACACCCAATGCCATATGCGCACGTACACACACACACACACACACACACACACACACACACTTTGGCTTAACAGCCACATAACCCTTAGCCCTCCTGCCTGTTTTAACATCTCTCTACCTTGCTTCCTACATCTAATGACATGCAGAAGTACTGAAAGGTATAAGTATAAAATTGTGCTGGTTTGGTTTGTCTTTCAAGTGCTGTTTCCTCTGCCTGAAACACCTGCTGAACCAGTCAGGGTCCTGACAGGAAACAGATGACCTACTCACAATGGCATATTTCAAGGATCTACTATTAGCAGAGGGCCTTTTACACAGGTGTGGGTGTACGGGAATGCACAGAGGGTTGTGCGGTAGCCTGGGGCGTCCCACCCCAGGCCCAGAGGGACAGGGGACGTGGGAGGGGATGGTTACTGGAAGGCAGGCTCATCTCACATATTTGTGGGCTCAAGACAAGAGAACAATTGGAGACTTCTGAAACCACATGTCTAAATATTTGAAAGTTCTACCTCAAACTAACAAACTGCTAAATGAAATATATTTTATCTATTGAACTTGGCAAGCATACCTTTATAATAACCTGGAAGGCTAAGTCTGAATTTAGAAGTCTCAGGCTGCTCAGAGTTCTGTGTAGGAAGATGGCAAATGGGAAACATCTGGGCCCTAGTTCCTGGCTCATAGCCCACCCCTTCTCTTCCCACTCCTACCTCTGCTTGTAACTGCAAGTGACCTCACCCATACACCCAACACCCCATGCAACCCTCACATACTGACTGCATGTACACAACACACCCTCTGGCCAACACTCAGGCCTGGGGCTGAGGACGCCGCTGGTGCAGAGACACCCTGGAAGAGAGATGGGATGCAGGCCCACAAAACGGAGGGGCAGGCACAGGCACTTGGGCAGGGCCTCTTACACCATGGACAGCAGTGCAGCTGGAGGGAGACCAGACCTTGAAAACATGGTGTCCATGGCAGCGGTCCTCTCTCATGGGTCAAAGGGCTGCACTGCTGGAGAGAGAGTGCAGGAATAGTGACTACGTGAAAAGACCCCGCCAATCAGAGGCAACTCCACAGGGAAGAAAACAGGGAATATATACCTTGACCTCACGCTCCTCCCTCCCTCCGATTTCCTAGACAGCCAGGGCTCCCCAACAGAAAACCAGAGAGGGCAGGGAAGCTGGTGACGTACTCCCAGGTGGTCAGCCTCCAGGGGTGGAGAGCCAGATGGAGAAGGGTGGAGAGTGGGCCTGAAAGATGGCCAGCTCTCTGTCTTCCCCATTTCCTCTAGTTAATTTTCACTCAAGCTTTAAATGCCAGCCCAAGTGTGACTCTCTCAATAAAACCCTCCTGGACCTCCAAAGCTAGAGCAGTTGTTCATTGGGCAGTCCATGGCAACCTGTCTTGCCCTTCACAGCACTCGCTGAAGTTTCTGTGGTCTGTGTGATTATTTTATTAATGGCAGTATCTCCACCACAAGCTCCTCAAGGGCAGAGACTGGGTCTGTTCGGGTCATTTCTGTGTCTACCACCTGGCACAAGTCTGGCGTGTGGGGTGTTTTTGCTGTTCTGTTTGAGGTCCACCCCCACTTTGCTGGGGTACAGGAGAGCTATGTTCAAGGGAACGTAGATAGCATATACATGACAGTAAGTGCCCACCCCCTCCACAGGACTTGGAAGTACACGAGTCTTAGGAGGTTAAAATATAGATCCCACATAATTTATCACAATCATCAGCTTAACAAGCCAAAATGAGTCCCAGACCTGGACAAGAATCTTTAAAAAAGTGTGGTCACATCTAAAGTATGGGTATACATGAGCCAAAGGACCCATCAGCTGTGGAAGCACAGAGCAAAGAGGTGCTGTCCAAAGAGTGCCCAGGGGAGAGAGTACCCAGCAGGCTGGGCAAGTGCCCATGCCACCACACAGGCCTGTCCTTACAGGGGAAATGGGAACATCAGTTTTTCAGGGTCCAATGATATTACATTTTCAAATTCTATAACTCCCTTGTTCTGCTGCTATAGTTATCGTACCCATCCGATCATTTGGCTCCTATAGAGCTGGCTGATAGGGCCCACACAATGACAGATTCAACTGTCAGGTGTGTTGCTCATTATAAATGAATGAGATGCTGTTCTGATTTTATTCCCACTTCTTAGAGATTTTGTTAGCATGGGTGGGTCTTCCTAAATGTGATCTTCTGGAAAGCTGATGAGAGTAGGTTGCTAAGCCTTCCAAGTTGGGTCTGATTCCAGGCTACGGCAAACTCATGGGGCAATACCCAACAGAAACCATCCCCAAGCCCAACCATGAAAGTTTTTTCTTTTGTGAAACTGAAATAATGACATTCTCAAAAGTTCTCCCATTTATCAAGGGAAAGAGGGAGGCATGCTGAGTTGTGTACAAATAAAAATGGTTTTGATTTTTCATTTCTCCTTTGATTTCTCTAGACTGAAATTGTCTTTTCAGCCAGAATAGCAGAGAAATTCATAGTGTCTGGTTTCTGATCACGTATCAGGGGAGGCTGGGGTGATGGTGCCTCAAGGAAGCAGCACAGGATGAGAGGATGCTGGGAGCAGGGGAACCAAGGGGGTTATTACCCAAGGCCCCCGAGGCAGGCAGCACACTGTGTGTGGAGAATAACGTCATTATTAATAGAAGTTCTAGGGTCATAGTGTGCATCATATCTGAGGGCAAGGAGAAAACTCAGAAGGAATTCAAAAATTAGAGGCCAGGGAAGTTGGGAAGGAGTGGGGGTTGGGTCTAAGGAATGACTTCTGAGCAGCTCAGTTAGACAGCTCCGTGTTATGGCCTCCCACTGCAATTCCATTTTTATAAAAATGTGAAGGCTAAACTCAGTGTGGTGTCCTGGATAGGATGGTGGAACAGTAAAACGATATTAATGCAAAACCTGGTGAAATTTGCATAAAGTCTGTAGGTTAGTTCATTGTCCTGTACAGATGCTAATTTTTTAGTTTTGACAAATGTACCTGCTTATGGAAGACGTTAACATTAGGGGACATTGGGTAAAGGGCACGCCGGTACTCTGTGTTTGCAACTTTTCTATAAACCATTCAAAATAAAGAGTTTATTTTAAAAAATATAAAGGTCTAGTTTTTACTTCGGAAAACTTTTCTTCAATGTATCGTTGATTATTGTTTCTATTTTAATTTTTTAAATCAAAACAATCTATAATTCTTACATTGGATCCCTTTACTTTCATAGCTATCATAGTATCTCTTATTGTTTTAATCTCTTGGTTCCTTTTTCTCTGAATTCTGGGAGACCTTCTGCAATTCATTCCGATTTTCCGTAGTGTTGGGTCTGCTTGTTAAGTCCTTCAGTGTAAATATCAATTCTGCTACTGCAGTTTTGGTTTCTGTATATTTTGTTCTTATCTCAGTCATCTTTTGTCTGTATTTTAATCACAGGCTATCTTCCACTATCACTTTATGCTCTTGTTTCACAGAAGCCATGGCTACTTAGGTTCTAGCAGACATCCATCTAGAATGACTTTGCAAGACATGCGCAGGTATTCTCTTATTACCCTTAAAGACTGGTCCCTTGCTATCTGAGCACATGAAAATACACTCAGTATGAACAAATACAGAACTCATCATGTCTCTGGAGCTGCTTGTGATATTTGCTTGTGGAGATTGCATTACTGAGAGTTTGGACTTCTTCATCAAAATCCCAGTAAACTTTTATCTTCAGATTGATGTATAAACCACAAATAAGGGACCCAGCACTGCCTAGCTAAAGGTTGACACTAGAATGTTGTTACAAGGCCTGTCGGCAATGGGACCTAAGTATTAGAAGGTGCCCAACAGAAAATGAGACTATGATTATACACCACCAAGAAGAGAATCAGGAAAATAAATCCTTGCTATGCTTATGATGCTGCTACTTAAAGAACTATTGGGTTGTCAGAAAAGTCATGATGTATTTTTTCTATGTTTTTCGTTGCAAAAATGCATCATGACTTTTCTGACAACCCAATATATTTCTGTTACCCTGTATCTAATAGAGGGGGTATGATGTAGCATTTGAAATATTATTTCACTGGACTCTAAATGGACAAAACCTACCTTTGTGAGGAGGAAACAGGTTTCTGACCTGAGCAGTAAGTCTCTTTTCTGTGTGTGTATCGGCCACCAGAGGCCTGCTCATCAGCTGAGAGAGAGCAAGGCCATGCCCTCCGACCAGAGTCTAGACTAAAGGGAGTGGTGGACAGGAAGCAGGTAATTCTCCCTGAAGGGCCAAGGATGCCTAGGAGACAGGTTTGGGTATGGTGGAGACAGCCCGACACATGCAAAGGAGGTAAAACCTGTAGGATATGTGACATGAAATGACCCTCTTGAGCCAGAAGCCACTTAGGATAGAATAAAAGAAACAAATATAAAATATCAGTTTCAAAGTTTGTCTTTATGCTGCCTGTACTTTCTATCATTTTCCCCTGGTTGTTCTCATTATTTCGCAAAGTTTCTTTGGGACATCAGAAGTTTTAAGAGACATTTCCATTTCTGCAAGTCCAGTCTATACAGATGATGAGTGGCACCCCAAGGAGATTAGATAGTGGTTAACAACTAGAGCCAAATGGGAGCCTCTCCAAAAAACAGAGAATTTAGGAGTGATGGGAGGGGCTCTCACCAGAGACCCTCACTCCAGACCCGGGGAGAAGCCATGCTCTAATGAGGGGCTAGTCCTGAGGTGGTTGTCATGTAGACTTATCATTCCCTGCCACATTTCACACTTGTTTCCACCTGCTGTTTCTGCCCTTTCCAGAACCTCAAAGGAACCCACCTGCCTGCCAAGAAGTGGTGCTTTGGGGGAAATTGCTGAGGACATCTGAAACTTGTGAACCTTCTTATCCTTTGCTGCATAAAAGATTTGCTTAATTAGGAAAAGAGTTCAATAAGTTCTAGAACCTGTTTTGCATTTTAAAGCACTTAACCTATCGCAGCCATTCTGTTTTAGCAAAGTTGAACTTTAATTTTTTATTTTGCATAAATGGATTTGACAGGATGCTACACCCTCGGAATAAGGAGTTCAGATATAGCCTGGGAAATTTTCTCCACCCGGTCACAACTTCTAGGCTTAGATATTTTTCTCCAACAACATTGAATAGTTACAATTTTGGTTGAGGATTTGGTGCCCATCCCCATCCTCCCAATAAAATACCAGGAGGAACAGGTAATATTTGTAGAGCAATTGTTTTTGCCAGATGTTATTTTAAGTACTTTATGTGCAACAATGAACAAGGAAGGGCGGGTGTTATCATGAAGAGAAAGACAAGAGACAAACTTTGAAGTTTGATAACCCATGTTCAAATCCCCACTCTGCCATTTACACTGTACGTAATTTTGGTCACATTTCATAACCATTTTATATCTCAGTTTCCTACTCTGTAAAAAAGGAGCTACTAGTGAAACCTATGTTGCAGGGTGTTTTGCAATAATTAAGAGAAATAACATGGAGAGACTGCCTGGCACATAACCAGGGTCCTTCCCCTTTACTGCTTCTGATGGAAGCATATCTGTAGCGAATGTGTACAGTTTGACCCACAACACTACAAAACGAAATGTTTGGTTTTCTACCTTCCAATAAATGGTCTCATTAATTTTCTGGCAAAGAGGGAAGCGGAGGGCTGGCAGCTTGCCAGAGCTAATGGAGTCATTTTGTAGGACTCTGTGGCTTGTTGATGAATAAAACTATTACCCACCATTACTCTTCAGGGGAGCACAGTCCAAATGAGGTGTAATGATGAGCGTCTAACACCCAAGGGTATGGGGAAATGTTATCCTAGAGCAGTGGTCCTCAAGCCAGGCTGTGTGTTAGAAATCCCTGGGGAGCTTGGAGAGGAACAGATGCCCAGGCTGCACTCCTAGACATTCGATTGAACTGATTTGGAGGGAGGCGTAGGCTTAAGTGATTTTTTTTAACGGAGGTGCTGCCAATCAGACAGGAGCTCTCTGAGGTCAGACGTCTGCTTCGGCCAACACTGCCTCCAGATGTGGATGTCGGCTGCTATAGGAGCAGCCGCTTTGTTCTGCTGTTGCAGCTGCCGCCAGCCACTAACTATATCATGTTGCTTGCTCCACTCCACCTGCCTCCTCGTGGCCAGAGATGGGTCAGATCCACCACCAAAATTTCTCCAGACCTCCCTCAGTGTCTGGGCTCAGCTGCGCCTGGTTGGTTCCGTTGTGGTAGGGAAAGAAGATGTTCTTCTCTCCCCTGGTCCAAAGATCCACCTCATGGATATTTCTCAAGGTGATTGGCTACTGGGATATTTACCTCCTCAGAGAACAATTCCACCCACCCACCAGATTGTGGTCTGCTTTGATAGTCCCCACAAGATGCTCAGAGGAGAGCCCCATGTAATGCATTTTCCAGCATCACATTCAGCCTCTTCCAGGGTCACCTTGAAACCGCACTCCGAAATGGGAACCACATGCAGGTTACTGTGAATGCATCAACCCGTCTCGA
This sequence comes from Aselliscus stoliczkanus, assembly GCA_033961575.1. Classification (NCBI taxonomy): domain Eukaryota; kingdom Metazoa; phylum Chordata; class Mammalia; order Chiroptera; family Hipposideridae; genus Aselliscus; species Aselliscus stoliczkanus. The sequence continues at coordinate 97,852,375 of CM066736.1, read as the reverse complement.
AGGACCCACAGTCTCCAGCTGGTGTTCGCTGAAGAGCTGCTAATTAGGGTATCTGGTGTGACTAAGGGAATGCTCCTGGTATAACTGGGGTCTTCCTCTGTGGGTTCCATGCTCTTGTATTATATTCAGCTGCCAAGCTGGCGTGTTCCAGTCTCCTTTGAAGTCTTAGGATCTGCTTATGCACTTGCTTAAAACTTCTTGAGTATTGCTATTTTTTTTACAAAAGGCTTATCTTTTCCTTAGGGCATTGCCATTTTATCATTTCATGCATCATACAATCTATTTAAAAAATGATTTTCAAATGTTTTTACAATCACATAAGTTCTATAAAACATTCAAGCAAGACAAAAGTGAATACAGTACTTCCCTTTGCCCTCCCCTCACAAAGGCCATTCCCGGTATTAACTAACTTGAATATGATGTATGGTCGTATTGGACTCATTGCAGGCTGGCTCCAGATCACAGCAATAAAGTGAGTATGGCAATTAAGCAAATCATAATCTTTTTGCTGGTGGAGGGTCTTGAATTTGTAAAATGTGTAACATCTGCAAAGCACAGAGAAGTGATGTGCAATAAAACAAGAGGTATGCCTGTATATCTTTCCAGATCTTTCTGTAAGGGCTGTGTTTTAATATAATTAAAGAGTACACACCTTTACTGCATAAAACATTCCATAATAATTTTCCAGTCTCACCAAGCATTGTTTTAAGCATTTTCATACTATCCTAATAAGTGGAAGTGCCACAATTAGCCATTTACCAAGTGCCAGTGAACTGAGCATTTCCAAGTTTCATGATTATAAATAATGCTGTGATAAACATCTTCATGAACAATTTTTTTTCATTTAAGATAATTTAGTTTGGTTCAATTCCCATAAATGAAATGACTTCATAAAGAGTATAAACAAACTAAAGAAGCACTTTATAATTTAATGGTAAGTAAATAAGACATATAGCCCAGCAACATATTTGGTTAAATAAATGATAGTTTATCTATATAATTGAATGCTAGGAAGTCATTAAAAATAATGATGTTGCAGAAGAACATTTAATAGTCATGGAAAGATTTCCACTTTCCATGAATATATTAAGTAATTTATAAAGCAAGTTATAAAACTTTCTGTGTAATTTATATAAGAACATTTTTATAATCAAAATATGTCTGAATAGAAATTTTATGGAAATATCAAGGTCCATGAAGAGCCAAGACAATTTTTGAAGAATTGGAAGGTATACTCTATCAAAAATCAAGGTTGATTGTAAAGTTACATTGATTAAGACAGTATAGTACAAGAATAAAAATTTTAAAACAACAGAATGCAAGAGTTGCACTTTTTATTTTCTGAAAAGGGCCAGATATTAAAACCTGTTTAGGCTTTGCTAGTGACATGGCCTGTCACAACAACTCAATGCTGCTGTTGTAGCATGAAAGCAGCAAAGATAATACACAAATGAATGGGCATGGTTGTGTTACAGTACAACTTCAGTTCCAAAAGCAGGCAGCTGGTCTTAGTTTACCTATCTCTGAGACAGAGACTTGACAAACAGATCTGTGTGTGTGTGTGTGTGTGTGTGTGTGTGTGAGAGAGAGAGAGAGAGAGAGAGAGAGAGAGAGAGAGAGAGAGAGAGAGAGAGGCTTGTGATAAAGGTAGTACTGAAATGCAACGGGAGGGGTGGCAGGTTAGCTCAGTTGGTTAGAGCGCAGTGCTCATAACACCAAGGTTGCTGGTTTGATCCCCACGTGGGCCATTGCTGGTTTGATCCCCACGTGGGCCACTGCCGCGCCCTCCACAACTAGATTGAAGACAACTATGTAACTTGGAGCTGATGGGTCCTGGAAAACACACTGTTCCCCAATAAAATTTATTAAAAAAAGAAAAAAAAATGCAATAGGAAAGGATGGTTTTTAAAATAAAAAACTGGCTCCCATAATGAAAAAGTGAAATTTGATTCCTATGTCACATCATTCATAAAAATAAATTCCATTTCAATTATAGACATCAATGTGAAAAATCTAATGATAAAGCTTCTAGAAAATAACATAAAAGAATATATTCATGACTATACAGTAAAGAAAGATTTCTTTGATAAGACAAAAAAAGCATTAACCATAAGGGAAAAGGCTAGAACATGAGGCTGTATTAAAATTATAAACTTTTTCTTCATCAAAAGGTATTAGAAAGCTACAGTCTGAGAGAAGATATTTGTAATACATATAAGTGAAAGGAGGTTTATAGCCATAAAATATTAAAAATAACTACAACTCAATTTTAGAATAAAGAAAAATCCAGTAATAAAAGAAGCAAGCGATTCAGACACTTGACAAAAAGAGAATATCCACATAGTCAATAGACATCTCAAAAGATGTTCAACTTCATTAGTTATCTTGGAAATGCAAATACACAACATAATGATATAATCGTTAGACTAAAGAGTTGTAACAGTAAGAATGTGGATCAACTTCTGATACTCTCAGACCCTGCTGGGTGTAAACTGGTACAATCCCTGTAAGAAGGAAGATCGGCTAAGAGCATATTAATACTTGTGACCCAGGAATTTCACTCCTAGGCTTATACCCAACAGAAACGTATATGCATGCATATCAAAAGAGAGTTACAAGAATGTTCACAGCTACATTATTCATAATTGCCTCAAACTAGAAACAACTCAAATGTCTCTAAATAGAATGGATAAATAAACTGTAGTATACTCATATTCATACAATGCAAATGATGCAGCGATACTATTCCAATGAATGAATTCTCCTTTATACAATATGGATGAATTCCACATTCAGAATGTGCATGGAAGAAGCCAAATACTGGAGACTGCAAACAAGCAAAAACAATACATGGCGGTAGAAGTTGGGGTATTGACCATTTGCAACGATATGGATGAACCTAGAGGATATTATGCTGAATGAAATAAGTCAGATGGAGAAAGACAAATACCATATGATCTCACTTATATGTGGAATCTAAAGAATAGAATAAATGAACAAACTAATCAGAAATAGTCTCAGAGATACAGAGAAAAAAACTGAGGGTTGCTAGGTGGGAGAGGGGTGGGGATGAGGGAGAAGGTGTGGAGATTAGAAAGCACAAATTGGTAACCACAAGACTGCCACAGGGATATGAAAGCCAGTTTGGGGAATATAATCAATAGTGTTGTAAAGATTTTGTAGGGCATTCAATGGCCACTTGTCTTATTAGGGAGACCACTTCATGGACAGTGTAGATGCCTGACCACTGGGTTGTACACCTGAAGCTGAAGCTGAGTAATAATGAATGTCAACTACTACAATTTAATATATATAGTCACGGGATGTGGAGTCCAGCACAGTGAAGACAGTCAATGGTATTGTAACAGCTATATAAGATGTCAGAGGGGCAGTGGATTGGTGGAGGGGGGATTTGTGAGGGTTGTAAATGTCTAACTAGTACATTTTTTGTACACCTGAAGCAAATTACAAAAAAGGAAGTTGAGGTATTGAGCAAGTAATTATTAACTGGGGTTGAGCATGAGAGGGAGTTTGGGTTACTCATAATATTTTATTTACTGCTCTGGGGGGCAGCTACATGGATTATTCAGTTTGTGATGAGTCACTAAGATTTATGTTTATGACAGATGAGCTTTTCTGTATTTATGCTATATTTTAATTTTTCTAAGAGCTTATAAAAATATATCTGAATAGAAGTAGCATTAAGGCAATTGATACTGTCTAAAATTGATAAATAGATAGGTAAAGGTAAAAGCATATTTTATCTTGACAGTACTGTCCCATGAAAGCTTCTGTGATGATGGGAATGTTCCTTACCTGTTCTATCCAGTATGGTAGCTTCTAGGCACATGCAGCTACACAGCATTTGGATGTAGCTAGGGAGACTGAGAAACTGAATATTTATTTTTATTAAGTTTTTTTTTTAAATTCTTTTGTTGTGAAATAAACGTTAAAAAAATTAGTTTCAGGTGCACAACGCAGTGCAATAGTTATACTTTTTACCCCTCAAAGTGACAACCCCCTATCCCAATTTGCCGCCCCCACTGTCCACACCCCATATCATACATAACTATTACAATTCCCTTGAGCCCACCCCACACTATACTCCACATCCCGTGACGTATGGTTCATACATGCATTGAACCACAGTTGCCATGCAATATTATACAACATCAGCCCCAGGTGTACAGTGCAGTGATCAATTATTAACTTTTAATTCATTTTAATTTAAAGAGCTACATGTGATTGGTGGCCAGCATATTGACCATGAACCCTGGAGGCCATCACCATGGGAAAGCAGCATCCACCAAAATATGTTCTCTCTGGGAAGTGGGACAGTACGCAGAGATTGAGATGGAACCAAGTTATATTTTTATCATAAACATTTATATATCATTTGATGTGTAACTTTCTGTGTGTATTACTTAGATAGAAATTAAAGTTTAACTTTAAGGAAAAACTAAAGCTTGATGCAGATACTTACAACTGTTCACAGTGATTTATCTTTGGGTGGTAAGATCTATGGTGATTTTTCTCTTCTTTCTTTTAAAAAAAAAATATATCCATTTCCCAAAATGTTTTCCATAAGCCCATGTGAAAAAAGAACAAATTAATAAATCAAAAGCTAAAACTAAATACTGATGACAAATCAGAAAATTCTTTAGGGGCCTATCTGTACTTGTACTATTAAGGCAATAATGTGTGTAATGAGAATTTATGACAGGTCATATTTTCCTTTTCAACATTTAATATCTTAATGTGCTGGCTAAGCAGAGAGTTCACATAAAGCATGCCAGATTTCTGCTGTTCTCTACATCCTCATAAGGTACACAGGTAGTTAAATTTAGGCTGAATCAACAATGTAGACTGATGTGGCCCACCTTCAGGATGGGTTGAGCAGGTATCTTTGGAGGAATAGCTGCACTTTCCTGCTGCACTGTTTTACAGCTCAGCATCAAAGTCTTCTGAGGGCTACATGTTTGGTGAACTTCGTAGCAAGTTGGTAGTGAAGATTATTATAGGTTCCTAATTGTATATCTTACTACCTACCAGACCTTCCCCATCTAGATGTTCTATAGGCCCTCCGACTCAGCATGTCCAACCAGCATCTGTCTTCCCTCCCAAACTTATACTTCTCAGAGAAGCACAATCTCATTGTGTGTCCACCCAAGTGGCCAATCTAGAAACCATTCATCTTATACCACCCTGCCTTTCCATCTAGGACCCTGAGTTCCAGGCTCTCCAAACCACACACTATTCCCTGCTCATTTCTGTTTTGTGTATCTTTGCATTTGCTTATGGTGTTGCTTGGCTGAACTGTCTTTTTTTTTTTTTTTTTTTTTTTTTTACATATAAAGGCATTTATTAACTTAAGTTGTACTATATATTGATTTAGCTAAACCAAGAAACTTCCACAAAAGCTGAAGTAAAACCTCTGAGACTCCGTTCAGCCTGAATTTCACAGGACAGGACAGCCTGGATGGGATGCGAGACCTGTCTTTTCCTTAAACGAGAGTGAAATGGCTCCCATCCCGCAGGAGTGCAGAGCTGTGGGGAGCCAAGCCGATGCCACGCAGCCGTTGTACTGAGCCAGTTGGGCCAGCCTGCTGTCCAGAACGCAGCCTCCATTCGGCTTCCTTGCTACTGAGGCAGCAGTTATGAAAAGTCCAAACACGATTCCAAAGCCGAGGTGGCGGACGCTCTGTCATCTGTGGCACTCAGCGGTCGGGAAGCTGGAGTCACTCTGCGGTAGCCTGTTGTGCTTTGGCAGCATTTTCCAGAATTTTCCTTTTCCATTCTTCATAGTCCTGCATCAGATCTTCATCTTATGGTTTCTGTGGGACCTCGACTGCCTTCTGTACTTCCTTTGCTGGATGTTCAGCCACTGTCTTCTTTTTCTTCCGGGGCGGACTAGCTGAATCTTGAGGCTCCCTGTCGATCTGCTGCCCGATCTTCTCTAATTGTTTACATAGTCGATCAAATATGGTTTTAACACCAGATGTGGCCACCATTTTATTTCTATCCACCTTTAGCTTTAAAATCTTGCACGCGGAGAGCAGGGCAGCCGTGGTGAAAAGAGGCCTGGATAAATCAAGATCCACTTGCTGTGTTTGTGGCAGATGGTACTCGTAGCTTTGTAGTAACTCTGCAGCCATGCTCACTGCTTCAGTGCAGCTAAACTGCACAGCAAGCTCTCTTACTCCGATGTTAGAATTCAGGCCCAGTAAACACTCCAGAGACTTAAGACAGCTCTGATACGTCTTCTTGTTCAAACCAGAAAGTTTAGTTAAATAAGCCCTGTCCAGGGGACACTTCATACAGGAAGCGGCAAGGTCCAGGCACATGACGGAGCTGCTGGTCTCTGTGGTGTGTGCAGACAGGCCAGTACACTTCACCTGGGACATTCGCAAGTACTCCTCTGCTTTCCGCAGCACTCTGGGCTCGGCGACGCCCAGGCGCGACGCTAACCGCGCCATCAGTCCCGGCTCCATGGCGCACACTGGGCAGGACGCGCGCTAGCGGAGGCGACGCGATGAAACCCGCGCGCCGCCGCCGCCGCGCCGCCAGTGAGCCTGAACTGTCTTTATTCTAACCCTCCCTTCAGGACCCATAGCAAATGGCACCTCCTTTTAGAACCTTTCTGTATTAGACATGTTAGTCACAGTATTGAAGGTCCACAATCCTAAGTGAAACTGCTCAACCTTCAGCACCCACTGAAAGCACAGTCATATGGGCTGTCCTCTAGTCACAGATACTGGGTCGGGGGTGGACACGTGACATAGGGATGAGCACTGACCAAGGGCAACTCATTCATAAACTAGCCCATAATCTGTTGCAAAATTTAAATTAGGAAATGGGTAAGTTTTGTGACATGTCAACTTTACCTCAATAAAACTATTTTAAAAAATCAAGCCGTGGGGAGGCCAGTTAGCTTAGGTGGTTAGAGTGCAGGCTCATGACACCAAGGTTGCCAGTTCTATTTCCACATGGGCCAGTGAGCTGCACCCTCCACAACTACATTGAAACAACTGCTTGAATTGGAGTTGATGGGTCTTGGAAAAACACACTGTTTCCCAATAAGATTTCTTAAAAAAAAAAAAATCAAGTCAGGAATGTTGAAATACTGAGGCATCTGCTAAGTGAGAATTGAGGCTAATATCCTGGAGGTAGATTTGGGCCAGGTCAAAGTTCTGATAAAGGGGAACCTGTGACTGAAAGAGGAAGGCAGCCAGGAGTGAGAAGAGACTGAGCCAGAGAAGGAGAGAGTAGGGGAGATGCCAAAAGAGAGACCACGGGACTCTGAGGGTGACGGAGAGAGCAGGATAGAGGTACCTCAACTCCCAGCCGTTTTCCAATCACAATCTCGGATCATGGGTTTTCCTTATAGTAACCACCCCTCATTGTATAATGAAGTAATCTGACTTGAGACTAAAAGAAGCTGATGATAACTTCCCTGATTACCCAAAGCAGAGTTCATCTCTCTCCTTTGTGCTCTCACAGCCTATTGATGTTGCAATTTGTGTATGTGTATATGGAAATGTGTTTTTATTGCAAAGAGCCTAATTCTGGAGTCAGACAGACGTGGGTTTCAACATTGACTTAACTCTAAAGCCTTGGGGATTTGATTTCTCTTTGGGCCTTAATTCTCCCATCTGTAAAATGGGAATAATCTCAATTGCAGGATTTACTAAGATAACATATGAAACAGCAGTGACTGGGCCCAGGTCCTAACAGGTACTCCACAAATGTCAACTTAATTCCTTTCCACTTCTTCCTTCACTGGCCTTTAAATTGGTAAAAGAAACAGTATCTTGTTCACTGGAACTTCTAATCCATGGACACATTCTGTTTACAGGTATCAGCTTTTGTTTTTTCCAAACCTACCTTTTTTCAGAAGAAGAAAAGAAGTAGGTGAGTGCCTTTTCTAACTATGTGATTCCCATGAATGGATCCTAGGGGAACCATTGTTTATTTGAGAAATTACTCTGTGTGGGGAATGCACAAAGGAGCCTGCCTTTGGTGTAATTACACAGTATGTAATAGCTCCTCTTTCACTCTCAGGGGGGATCCTGTTTAAATGATAGATGATATGGCTGCCTGTGTGCCAGGCATGGTACCAGAACACCAGCTCACGTTATCTGAAACCAGGAAGTAAATGTTGCTACTTCATAAGCTAGTGCACCAAGCCTCTCTTCGCCATGTGTCCCTGCCATTTTACCTGTAAGGAAACATTTGAGGAGCTGGCACACCTTGCTCGCAGTGTCGTTTTCCAATGCCACCATTCCTGTGTCACAGGGCTGCTGCCCACCTTCCCCTTAATGACTGTTTGCCTCTCTTTTCCTTCACTCTCCCCTTGTCTCCCATTTTCTCTGCATTTTTATGCTATGTGAGTCTCTCCTTTTCTCTTTTCTGCCCACCCTGACAGTCTCCATGTGCTTTTGTCTTCAGTCTTCTCTCAAGTTCCACCCTTCTATGTCTTTATCAGTCCCCCAATACCGCTGTGCTCCCCTCTCAAACACCCTTACTGCCGAGGCAGGATCTGCCATTTACTGAATGTTCACTATGCAAGTAAGAATCAAGAAAAACACTTCCTATGAATCGCTTCCTTTAATCTTCATAAGAACCTGTGCCTTCCTCCTCCTCATTGCCCAGGGTCTGGTTCAGATCCAAATCTGAGCTCTTACCCAAATAGGCAGCACAGTCCCACATTTCTAACGTGGCATGTGCCCTGGTGCTGTGCCATTGTTCTGTGCAAATATAAATTCTGTGAGGGTGACCCTGTGGGTGCACTTGGAAGATGTGGCAGGAGGGAGGGATCAGAGTAAATAACTATAATGATTGTCCACGCTGTGCTGTGACTACAGTCCTCAGTCGTGTCCTCACTTAATTCTCTCAGCCGCATCGTGAGATAAGCAATATCACAGTGTCTGTTTTATGGACAAAGAGACAAGGGCTCAGAGTTGGGACCGAGCCCAGGTCTTTTGTCATGAAAGCCTATGTATTGTACTTCCTAATGCTTTGCATGGGACTCTCCAAATTACACTGTTTTTAGAGCATGCCCCCTGGACAAGAAGGAAAGATCCCTGCCCGGTGTAACTGGAAGGGATCCTGATAAGGACACTTAAAAAGGCTCCTTGAAGATACCTGTAGACCTGGAAAGACCTTTGGAAGGGGTGCACATGTAGGCCCCCTTTACAAGGAGGATTTCTCCAAACCTAAGACCATCATAGATTGTCCACTTGCTCACTTTTTTTCCCCCCACCTTTGTAAATATTTAAACCAGGTGGACCCTGGTTTAAATATGGACAAATGCCATTTACTTTGAATTTGAACTCCTGCCTCACAGACCAATGCTTCAGTCAGTCCCCAAAGAAAAACAATTATTACACTCCAGCTAGCACAGGCACTGGCTTATGAGACAGAATCAGTGGCACCATGGTTTATTGGCAGAGCTGGGCGGTTTGAAAAAAATCAATTTTGTTAAAAATAAACAAACCATAATTCTACCTTTCTGAAGAGAGAACATTTCCAAGGCAAGTGAATAATGGCATGGCATATTCGTTTCCAGAAACAGTTTCAGAGTCATCTTTACTACACGTTACCTAATACTGAATGTCTTGGCATGGCACTCAAGGCCTCCTGCGATCTGCCCTTGCCAATCCTTCCTCACTTCCCTCACTACCTGCCTCTTCCTGGCATGAACCTTGGCTCCAGCAGTGATGAGCCACTTCCTGTTGTACACTTTCCCAATCGTGCTTTAAGGCTTGATACAGACAGCACCAGCCGCTCCCATGAGCTCTTCCAGAAACTCCGTCCTCAGTGTTCTCATAGAACCTAGTACATCATTCCATCAATACTGCATGAAACTCATTAATCACATGGTTGTACTTTTCTATACTGTCTTAGTCTGCTCAGGCTATAACAAACTACTCTAAACTGGGTGATTTCAAGGAACAAACATTTAGTTCTCACAGTTCTGGAGGCTGGGAAGTCCAAGATCGTGGCATCGGCAGATTTGGTGTCTGGTGAGAGCCCGCTTCCTCACTGATGGCTACCTTTTTGTTACAACTTTACATGGCAGAAGGAGCAAGGGAGCTTTCTTGGGTCTTTTCTATAAGGACACAATTCCACTCATGGTGGCTCTGCCCTCATGACTGAATCACCTCCCCAAGATCCCACCTGCTAATACCATCAGGTCGGGTATTAGGTTTTCAACACAGGAATTTTAAGGGGACACATACATTCAGATCTTATCATATACAAACATCTATGAAGCACTGACAGTGAGCCAGGAACGTTTCTAAGAGTGTTTACATGTATCATAACAGTTCTTACAATACTCTCAGGAACTAGACAAAACGTTTATATTCCCTTTTTACAAATAAGGAAATCAAAGCACAAAGAAGGGAGGCAAGTTTTTCAAGATCAACAGCTTGTAAGTGGTGAAGCCAAAACTTAAACCAAGCAATCTGACTCCAGAGTCTACACATCTAACAATATTCTATATTTTTCTGCCTCTTTTATGAAACAATGGGACCCAGGGCCTGATGCATAGAGAGTGCCTAATAAATGCAAACGGAATGAACAGATGAATGGAATCTATTTCCTGGCTCCCAGGGGCTCTGGGCTGCTGATGTGTAACACCTGCATTTCTAACGTGGCCACCACCATTCCAAGGCCTTGGACTGGAGGCAGAGAAGAGAGTCAGCCAGCCTCCATGCCCTGTTCCCTAGATTGCACCCGGACACAAGGACAGTTCCTGGCTTGGCACAGATGCCCCTGTCTGCTTCCTCTGAAACAGGTAAATTGCTGCAGGGAATGACAGGTTACTCCTCTCTCTCTGAAGATAGAAACTGTTCCTTCAGCCCAGAGTGTTAGTTGGAAAAAGCTGATTTCACGCTTTGCTGAGTGTGATTGTCCTTGAACATCAGAGCACATTATTTGCCTGCCTGCGCTGACTAAGCGTGAGGGCTGCTGTGACTGTGGTTCATGGGGTCCAGTGGGGCCTTCTGGCAGGGAGAGCTTAGATCTCAGTCCTCCAGGAGGTTGGGAAGAGCAGAGCCATCCGGTAATCAGCTTTTCTGGTGGTCACACTACTTCGTTGCCCTCTACTCCCCCCGCCTCCAATTTTGCCTGATTTTCCTCCAGAGGCGGCAGACCTGCTTTCCTCGCTGCTTACCTTAAGGCCTCTTGCCCTCGGTTGTTCCACAGGCCCCCTGAGCCCTAACATGCCTGAAAGGGAACTTTCCTTCCCAAATCTGCTTTGTTGTGTTCCCATTCATGTCACCTTCAGGAAGCCAATCCCTAAGCCAAATGTCACCTGGATCCTACCCTCCTGCTGTGGACTTCCTGGTCCTCTCTATATCCCCCTTTGATGCTGACATTTTAATGTTAGATGGTGGCCCCAGGTTGCCTGCCTGCAGCCCCCATGCACAGGATGACATAGGTCTCTTCACTGAACAAATGGCCTCACTGCCTGCAGCCTTCCAGAGAACTGTTACCAGTTCCCTTCAGTGAGCAAGAGTCTGTGACACGGGGCCTAGCTGGACTGTGGTGCCTGGCCTGGTCTGTGGCCTGCGTGGTCAAAGGCAGTGAGGAAAGAAAATGAAGACAAGTTTAGGTAGCATAACAGTCAAGCCAGGGGTTAAATGGAGTAGAGAAATCCAGCTAAGGTAAGGAGAAGGAAGCTGGGAAAGCACAGGGGGGTGGGGAGACAAACAAACAAACATCAAACACCCCAGGGAGGGGAGGGACTTCCTCTGACAAAGGAGGAAGCTCTTTCTAGAGAATTAGGCATATTAAAGGGAAAACTGTTATTTCAGTGCTTCTTGGGGTGCCCTTGGATAAAGTTTGTGAAAAGATGGCAAAGTGCAGCAGAGCCCCTGAGAGTTTTGGAGATGCAGGGGGGTGGTCCAAGGTTCATGGGCCGAGGGTGGATAGCTGAAGTGTTCTGAGAATGAAATTAGTAGGAATTGGGTGGCTCAGGCGGGAGCTGGCAGCATGGGGGTGGAGAAGAAGGTTGTTGAGGCTGAGCACAGAGAAGGTGACAGCAAAGCTGAATGAGAAAACGGTGGTGGAGAGATTTCCCAGAGCAGGAAACCTGTTAGTTATCCAAAAGCAGGTAAGTAAGACATAACTGCAGGTGATGCTCTCTAATGTGGCATGCTAAAATCTACTGCCTGTTACCCCAAAACCTCCAGGAAAATCTTCTCTGTAAGATGCCTCATGTTAGTAGTAACCTAGGGAAAAATGAAGAAAATTGGGGTGATGAATGAAATGGAGCAAAGAAGTGTCAGAGGAAGTAAGTTACAGAGTGGAGATCAAGGATCCCGGAAGTGTAAGAAACTGGAGACAATAGGGGGGTGCTCTGCTCCTCCCCTTTTATGAGATGGGATTGGGGTCATTTGTCTGTATCCATTAAAGGATGGAAATGGCCTGGCAGACTGGGGGATTGGGGACAGCCAGGTGACTGACATCGGCATTAGATTACTGACCAGCACAGGAAGGTCTGAAGCAGAGAGCACTAGAGGGAAGTTAAGCCTGGAGGAGGTTTTTCTAAATGAGGTATCAGGGGCCACAGGAGGGACAAGTGAGAGCCGTTAGAGGCACTGGCTTGAACAAGCCTTAGGCAAAATAGAGAAGAAAGGAGGTTCCCAGAGACCCAGGCAGAGAACTGAGCCAACACTTCGAGGCTACAGATATGGGACGGAGACGAGGGAAGGAGGACAGCTCTGTAGCTCTGTGTCTGGGTAAGGAAGGAGGGAAAAAGAGGGTCCACCGGAATGAAGGTACTGAGGACGGGAGGGGGGACACGATGATGATGTGGTGGGAATGCACAGCCAGCTTCCCTGCATCTGTTCTGGAGTCTGAACCAGCTTGCATTTCACTTTGCTCCCATCCAGCTGATGAAACAAACACCCAGGGAACTCTACCTGGCTGTGGTCCGTATTGCTGAAACCCCCAGGTTCTTCAACAAAGCTGAGTTCCTAGCCGAACTGCTGCTGGTGAAGCCCAGGTAAAAACGCCCCTCACGCCCTCCCCTCGGTGAGCTGCTGCGTTCTGCAATTTCTGCTACACGAATAGCTCATTTCCTCTTTTTCCTTTAGTGCGCCTTTCTGTGCTTATTCCTTATGGGCCTGTTGTCAGGGGGCCGATTCTGCTGTCATTTCCTTGGGTTAGTTCTCAGACTTCCCTTCGAGGGTTGGACACATGCCAGCAGGTGCTCTATCAATGCTTATTAAGTGAATGGTTTCCTGTCAAGAGCCAATTCCTTGTGCTCCTCCCGGACACACACACACACACACACACACACACACACACACACACACACACATCCTTTGATTCCTAGGGTAGTTCCTTTTCTTTAAATAAACAAGTCCCCTGAAATTTCACATTCATATTTAAGTCTACAAGTAAAATTTGCCAACGTGGGAGAACTGTGGGATCTTGCACTGTGTTATGGAGACCTCACCAGTGCTATTAGCTTACAATATAGCTTTGCACAGATTTGGGGACCAGGAAGTCATCCTGCTCCCCCACTGTGGGTGACATAGCTGTCATTAAGCCATAAGCTGTTCCTTCCAGGGGTTGCTCAGAAGCAATCCTCCCTTTTGCTTTCTTTTCTCCATTATCTTCTTATCGTCCTACCCTTCTTCCCCTCCACCAACTTACCATTTATTTGTATTTGCTACAATGCCAAGCATTGTAATAGGCTCTGTAAATACTGTATCTTATTAATCCTCACCGCCCCCCCAAGATGGGTTACCAGTATCCCTATTTTACATGAATTGAGAGACTTGTTTGAGTCCCCAGGACGAGCTGCAGCTGTCTTTGTTCCCAAAGCCCCTGCTCCCTCTGCCCCCCTGGGGTGCCTCTCACTTGGACCACATTCTTCCTGCCAAAAAAAGAAAGAAGAGAGGAACAAGGGCAGGTGGGAGGGAAGGAGGAAGAAGGAAGGAAAGTGAGGAAGAAGAAAGCTTCCGTTAGGCTCTCTTGACTCTTCTCTGGGCTTTTTCACTAATGCTAAATTGGTCTTGCTGCTTCTAACCTTATTTTTATCCAATTCACCATCCATGTGGTCACTGGAATAAAAACAAGTATTAGCATGTGTTCATCATGTATTACATATGTGACCGGCACAAGTCAAAGCACTTCACAAACATCAATTCATTTAACCTTCATGACCGACATATAAAGTAAGTAATCATAGTACCTTCATCTTAAAGATAGAGCAGCTGACACCCACTCGCTCACTAACTTGAGCACCTTGCCCAAGGTTGCACAGCTAGTAAAGTAGCAGAGCTGGGAGTCCCATCAGAATAATCACTCAAGGCGAACCTGGTTGCAGTCTTTGCATTAGACAGTGTGCACATTCTTCAAGCGAAACGTACGCAGCTTTTGAGGCAACCTATTAGGGTTTGGCAACTCCTTGGGACTGGGCTTTGGAGAGGATCAATATTTCTGAAAAGGTTTTACCCTACTCCCCCACACAAGTTTTCCCCTAAAGGGCAGCCAAAACTTGAGAGCCCCTGGAGACTGGAGACAGAGTCCAAAGACCCTGCTGCCCTCCCACCCTGATCCACACACGTAACGGTGGGTCCGTGCAGGTCAGGGACTCTCGTCCACCTTTATACCTTCCTTACACTCTTATCCAGCAGTGCCCCACCCCATTCACGCTTTGAACATATGATGCTATTTGTACTGATCTTTGTAGGTTGTACTGAGCATTTCATGAAATAATATTTGTAAAAGTGTCTCGTAAGATGTGAGGTGATTTTCACATGAAATTCGTCATTATCGTTACTGTTATCGCTATCTCAAAAAATTTTCAAGTATTTGGGAGACTGCTCATGAATTCCTATGCCATTGGGAAAGGTGAGGAGGGAGGGAAGCTGTCTACTAGATAGAGGGACAGCCATGCGGAGCTTCTCTTGAAGGGGTCAAGGTGGCTTGAAGACCTCTTCAGAGTCTCGATACCATTTTTCCTGCTCAGACGGTGTGGAGAAACAGCAGCCTGGGCGCCCCAGATTTGCCCTCCTTCTCCCATCTGTTTGTGGCAGAGCCATCTGGGGCCTGCCACCCTCTGGAGCGGGTGCTCCTTCCTTGACTTTGGACGATAAACAAATCCAGGAGACTGAGTAGCCAGTATGGGTGTTTGTACAGAGCCGTTGAGGAAACATTCCCAGCACAGAGAACACAGCTGCGAAGGCGTCAGAACAATCTGGGCCTCTGGGAAAAGGCAATGCTTAGTCCTGCAAACATGGCCCCGGCCTGGGCTCGACCTCTGGATGCCACGTGTCACCTTCGGTGGGAAAATCAATAGTCCCCTTGTCTGGAATGTGTACCCCTTCTCTTGTGGAACATGGGAAACATCCAGCAACCGTGTGAGAAGAAAAAAGCCTGTCTGCAAGCTATCCTCAGAGCATGCGGAAAGGCCTGCCTCCCACCAGCAGGTCAATACTACTATTGTCTCCCTGCATAGGCCAAGCTCTTGACTCAGCCTCCCAAGATTCAGGCTCTAGGTTTCCAAAGGAGCCAGGGCTGCTGTCTGCATAGCTTTGTAAAGGGGGAGGGACAAAGGGGCACTTCACTCAGTTTAGGGGAAGTTGGACACTATGGAAAGGAAGAGGGCCCAGGTCAGGGGGATGCAATGCGCCCCCTAAGATCTTGGCTGCTGAGGCCTGTTGCCCAGAGCCCTCAGAGATGCAGAGAAAAGGTGGAGTCTCGAGATGGGAGTGAGGAAGCTGGCCTGGGGGGCATTGAGTTTGCTAAACAGGCACTAAGCAAGGGCCACAGCTTTCTTACCTATAAGTTGTGCTCCTTCCTAAACTTCTGGGTTATAACAGGAAGAAAACAGCTTTAATCTTCAGAGCTAAATTTGATTAATTGATAATGACTTCCAGGGACTATTATATCACAAATTGTTCTGACACTGGGTTCAAGCTCAGTGGGAAAGAATGGCACAATTAATTAGTAATATCTGCCATACGGTTTAATTGTGAAGGGTTAGAGCTGTCAGAATGTACAGCCCTCTCTGTCACCCCTGCCCTAGCCTCTTCCACATACATCCTAATGGCTGTCAGGGTTACACCCTTCCATGGGTCCCTCCCAGCGCTGACTACTGTTCATCCACCCCTATCCCCACTAGTGAAAATGTACTCCATGGCTCAAGCCAGAGACCTAGACCTTATCACAAACTGCTCCTTTTTCTTTTCCTCCAGATATGGGTAATTTACAAATCCTTCCATTCTACTTTCTCAAGATCTTTCTGATCCATCCTCCTCTCTTTCCCATCCACATAACTTTTGTCTTAGCTCATTCCTCACCTCGATGTGTACAGTACCCTTCCAACAAGTGTATCGGCCTTTGACCTCTTCCCATCTAGCTCATTATCTACCCATCACATGCATCACAAGAGTGGTCCTAGGAAAGTTTATGTCCAGAATTAGAGGCTTCAAGACTTCAACCCAGAGAGGAGGGACTCTTCAAAGGTGAAAGGGCATCTGAGATGGCTCCAGGCAAATCCTAACTCCTCAGACTCCCAGTGGCTAACATTCAACATAGTTCTCCAATTTCCTCGCTGCCTGCAATGCTCCCTCATCCCATCTCATCTCTCTCTCTCTCTCTCTCTCTCTCTCTCTCTCTCTCTCTCTCTCTCTCTCTCTCATATTAACTGATCTCCTAAATGTTTTTAAAAGCCTCCTTATTCAAGTATGTGCAGTAACCAATTCAAAAATATTTATTCTTCAAGCCCTGAAGTCTAGAAGAACTAATAATTTTCTCTTGTTCTTCCAAATGCCCCATTATCTCTTCTGCTCATTTTACTCCTGTCACCAGAGAAGTCAGGTACCCAGAGGAAAGCTTGAGGCAAATTATGGATTACTAGTGGCCAGTGAGTAGGAAGCAAGACATGGCAGCTCCTAGGGCTCAGGAAATTTCTTTCCTTGGAGAGCCAGCGTTCAGCAGAGGGTTTGCCCTGGCTAGCAGAGAGCAGTTGTAATTGGTTTCAACCAGCTACAAAGGGATGATTTGTTCCTTACAGCAGTACGCTGGGCTTTAGAGGCATGTAAGAGAAACACAGCAGACGCATTCTGCAATAAACACAGCAGATGCCCTTGCCAGGGAGGCAGGAAAGCTCGGTGACTCAGATATTATGCTGTCAAGAGGACGGCTGGACAGGTCAAATGAAGAGCCTGACTCCTCAATTCTGGGGAAGTTTCCAGTCACCTACTGGTGAAGGATAAATAAGATAGCTTCCAGAAAGCCCATGGGGAGAGAGCCAAAGAGCCAAGACACCACTTTTAATTGCAGAATTCAAGGTGTTGGTTTTTATTTTAATTAGAAAATATGAAACATTGTGCCTGTGTATTGCACATGGCAAGGAAGATAACAATTATTTCCAGGGTTTGCAATGGTTATTATCTGCTTTGATCATTTTGTTGGTATCTCCAGAAGTAATTTAAGGCAGGTGGTGAGATGATAGACAGAAAATATAAACAAGAGGAGATGGCTAGAAAGGGTGATATGCCCAGGAGGGTATTGAGATCAGAAGTATCGGAATCCATTAGAAGGCAATCATTAGTGCTTTTTCTAGGTAAAAGTTGAGTGGATTTTTAAGATAATTAAAAATTAGCATTTAAACTGCAGAAATAATTTTGCCTTTTTTAAAAAAAGGAAGTTCTTAGGGCCGGCCAAGTGGCGCGATGGTTAAGCGCTGGCCTGGGAAGCCAGCGGCCCAGGTTCGGGTCCCACATCTGAGGGCCAGTGACACTGCCCTCCAAAAAAAAGGAAATTCTTGGGCTGGCTGAGTGGCGTGGTGGTTAAGCGCTGGTTTGGGAAGCCATCAGCCCCAGTTCGGGTCCCACATATGAGGGCCAGTGACACTGCCCTCAAAAAAAAAGGAAATTTTTTTCATATGCTTCAGGGAAGTCTTCCGTTTCCCTAGAGACTGGAATTGGTCATCCTATGCAAGCTTATTGCCTCCTGCACTTTCCCTTCCAAGCACTTCTCATAATTTTTAACTGTACATCTGTATATTTCCCCATGTATTTAATATCTACCCCCGCTAGGCTATAAATTCTGGGAATGCCGAGCCAGGTTGTCTTTTCGTCCCTTCTCTGTCCTCAGCACTTGTCTGGGACATAATCTATACTCAAAGGGTCTGATGATAATGATGGACTGTAAGATAGATAGGGAGGATGATGGGGACATAAGGGAGTAATAAAGAATGAAAAATGGTGGAGTGTATAGACTGAAGGCTCAAATAAGGATGAATTATTACATCCTCATTTGAGTTCTAGATGGTTGGCAGGAGGTTATGGAGTCATGGAATTGAAATTTTAAGAAAAGGTGTAGTAGCCACTGGTGATGACATGATCTAGACTAGGGTGTTACATAGGGCAGGTAACTGAAGTAGGGTGGAGAGACTATATGAGAGGCAAGGAGCTGAAGTTCTGAGGCCAGTATTTGGTTGTGCCTTCTCCATAGGTGTTGGCGTTAACGAAGTAATTGCTAATGTCAGGAGTGGTAAGAAGAGCTGAAGCCTTCAGTGAATCACAGGGTGACAGGGAAATTGGTGGCTGACAACAACAAGGAGAGGTAGCAGGTGGCATCATCTGATGGCATATGTTTTCGCCACCCATTTTTTAAAAACAAATATTTACTAAGTGTATACTTTATATGAAGCCCAATTCATGCTATGAGTGATCCAAATAAGAGTAAAATATTGTCCCTTCTTCAAGGAACTTATGATTTACTGTCAATAAATGTAAGTAAAATTGAAAGGCATTTGTTGATTCAAGTGTTATCAATGATCTTAGTCTGTGCCAAGCATAGTGCTAGGTTTTTAAGGATACAAAGACTCATAGATCTTACCTTTAAGATGTTTTTAGTATAAAAGAGAAACAAACAATGACATAGAAAATTATAACCCAGCTGAATAAATGCAAATATTGAGGTTTTCACATGATGTTGAAGGGGCATGAGGAGGTTTCCTAATCTAAACTAAGGAAAGGGAATCAGAGAAGATTCCTGGAAGAGAATATGCCTGGTTTCCATTTTGAAGAAAGACTAAGAGGAAGTAGGGAGAAGACTAGAGATTGTTCTAGGGAGAGAAAATTGTGAGTGCAAGGCATGATATTGAATGGAAGGATGACAAATTCTGAGACCTATAAAAAGCTCTGTGTGATGGGAGCCTAAGGGGAGATATAAGAGAGTGGCAGAAGTTAGAGCTGGAAAGACAAGCAGGTACTAGATTATAGTGGTCTGTTTTTTGTTTTTTGACATGGTAGGACATTGAACTTCATCCTGAAGAATACTGGCAAGCCACAGAGTAGAAGAATCACATGAGTTTGGATAATTAATAGCGAGTGATGAAAATGAATTTTAAAAATCTCATCTCAGATGAGCTTATGCAAAAACCATGAATTTATTGGCCACATTACTAAGAGTCCAAGGGTTAAAGGTGACTTCAATCAAATCTTGATCTAAGGCTTATATTATGATATCAGGACAGTCCTTTTCCATTTTTTGGTGCTGCTCTCTTAAATGTTGGTTTCATTCTCCAGCATTTTAAGGTGACTAATCTGGGTCTATGTTTATCTACCCAGAGTTAAATCCAGTAGAAAGAGAACTTTCTTCCTGGCAGTTCTCACTCAAGTGCCAGGATTCTTTCTGATTAGACCAATTTAGTCACATGCCCTCTATGAACCAATCACTGTGCCAGGGGTTCAGTGCACTGATTAGCTAAGTTGCTCTCATGCTCCACCCCTTGAACCAGGATCAGTGTCCCATCAAAATCCCTAGAGGGGGGACAGGGGAAGGTAGTCCCTCCACACAAGGATACTGTGACCAGAATAAAGGTGAATGGATATTGCACCTGTGAGAACAACAAATGTGTGCTCCAGTTTAAGAAAGATCACTCCTGGTAACTACACAGAAAATGCATTTGACAGGGAAGCCGGGAAGTAAAGATATTTGCTAGTCAGTTAGTATTAATCAGATAAGAGGTGATAAGGGCCTGAACTAAGACAATGGAAATATGAGAAATTTTTAGGAAAAAGCAATAGAATTTGAAGGATGATTGAGAGTCAAGGGGAAGTGAGAAGTTAAGGTGAGTTCTAGGTTTCTAGCTTCAACATTAGAGTCATTCAACAGAGATAGAAATTATTGGAAGAGAAGCAGTGTGGTGGCTGAGATTAATAAGTGTAACATTAATAAGTTTAACATATTTTCGACATCAAGTTTAAAGTGCTAGTGTCATACTTAAGAGAAGGTTTCTAGGAGGCAGTTAGATTTTTAACTGGACTAGAGAAAGAAGTCTGAACAGGAAACATGGATTTGAGAGTCTTCAGATTATAGATGGACATAGGATCCATGGGGGTGGTGAGAATTAGATAACCCAGGAAAGGTGTATAAAGTAAGAAGAAAAGGAATCTAGGAAAGAGTTCCAAGCACCCCAAAACTTAAGCGGCAGACAGAGGAAAAGGAACTAACAAAGATGACTTGTAAGAAACTAGGAGAGAGATATGTTGTAAACAGAATAGGGCATCCGCAAGAAAGGCGTCAGTGAGGTGGCAGCATGAGCCAGCAGCTGCCTGGAGGAAAAAGGTGCCCATCGCCCACCTCATGCCCTCGGGAGAACACGATGTTGATGCCTAGAAGAAACGAGATAAGCAGCACCTTCAAGGACTGTCTTGTCTTTTAATGAAGACAAGAAGATGGCGGGAATAAACATAAGGATGTAGAGAAGAAGGGGAGGCTAGTTTGCTGCGGAATGGGGGATTCTCAGAGACAGAGTAGAATCATTTTGAGAGAAACTGAGTGGGGTATGGGAAGAAAAAGCCCCAGAAGTGGATTGGTGACTGCAGGGGCTTGAGCTTGGAGGCTTAACCAAGGTTGATAAGAATGTGGATGTGGTGGAGACAAGTGATCTTAAGGTTCTCAATAAAATGCTGCCTAAAGTTGTTTCTGTGTTGGTATAGTTTGGTGATATATCAATCAGATAATGTCCCTCCCTTGAAGTGATCCTCCAGTGACCTCCCAATGTTCCTGCAGTGAAGTGCTCCTTGCACCAGGCCGCCACCTGGCCACCTTTCTAATTTGATACCCAGGCACACCCTTCCTTGCTCTCCATGCAAGCACACATTCTTTCTGTACCTGGAAAACGCCAAGCTTGCTCCCTTCCCAGGGCTTTTCACCTGCTGTTCCTTCTGTCTACCATCTTCCTCCCTTACTCAAGGCTGGCTCCTTTGATGTACTCAGATTTCATTTCAAGCATTGCCACCTTAGAGAGTCCTCTCCTCTCCTACCTCCACAAGCTACTTTCCTTCTCTTTATCTGATTTATTTCCCTCAGAGCATTTATTGTTCTCTGAGATGCTCTCGTGTATTTATTTCCTAATCCCTTCTACCCACGTGTAAGACTTATGAGGTCATGAACCTTTCCCGTGTTTGTTTACCCATTATTTGCAGCATCAGGAACCCAGTCTGGCCCCGAGCTGGGTGCTCCATAAATATTTACTAACTGAATAAATGAATATTTAACGTTCCAATCTCCTCTCAGGGCTCTGGAGAAAGCTGTGGTCAGATTCTTTTGGGCTGTTAGGAATAGACAATAGACAAGCTGACATATTTCAAAATGAGAAGTCACTCAAGGTTCCTGACAAGACGTTTTTCTCTGACGTAAATTATTCTGAATATCATATAGCATCTCCCAAACACCAAAGTTTGCTAATGAAAGAAAGTATATTGAAAGATAGCTTCCCAAACAAATACTCTATTTAAATAAAATATGACAAACAATGGTCCACTACAAATAGTTTCATAAGGAACTATTGCACCAAAATATAACAAAACAAAAAATGCCTACTCTTACCGAAAATATGTTGGGAGTTTTCATGTTAAATGGGAATGTTAGAGTGCCACATTCTCAGAAACTATTGAGGCTTAATGAGGTGACTGCCCTTGGTAGAGACTGTCCAAGTCCCTCTCCTGACCATACTTTTGTTGTAAAGCTGTACTGCCTCAAATAGAACTGTTTAGGGCAGGAGAGTCGGGTGAGATCCCCAGAGTTAGTCTGCCTAGAAAATTGAGAATGTGAGAAGGGCTAGAGCAGTGAGGGTGGTATTATGTCAAAATAAATCTGCTCAAAATAATTCTGTCAAAATAAATCTACAGGTATTAAAACCCATTTAAACAGGCTTCTTTACTGCACGACTTCCATGCATTTGGAGCTCTTCCTAAGCTTTGAGGTGACACATCATATCCATTCCTTGGACCTCAACACTTTCTAAGAAACAGCTGCTAACATGGGTCATGGTAGCAATGGTAGTTGTTATTTAATGAAAAACTTGGCTTTGACATATTGGAGCATCAGGACTGAGTAGTGGGTGGTGAAAGTGATAAAAGATGGGTCAATATACATAGAAAAGGGAAGGTGAACAGCAAAGATTAGCTTTGAGCATCTGTTAGCTTGAAGGGCACAGGCTGCAATATTTGAGGTGGAAATGTGGGAAGTATTGAGATTTTGAGCAGATTTCATGCTAACTAAGTGAACCCACCTCACAGAGTATTCAAGCCTTCCTGTACTCCCTCAAATTCATTGGCTAAAAGCCATCTCTGACATAAGCATTCCCTTGTCTAAGGTGTGGAGTCATCATTTGCATTCTATTTTGGTTTGAGGCTGATTACTACTTCTCTTTTGAGTACCATAAATTTAGGTAGAAAACAGCCTTTTTCTTTCCCTTCATGTAATTCTAGAACAAAGATGTTCAGAGAGGTAGGGTTAAGCACCAGTTTGGTGTTACAAAATATGTTACAAGTATAAGTTACAAGGCCTGCCAATTAAGTTCACGAACATGTTGAAATGATGTTGCTAACCTTTTTTGATACCAGAGGGGTTATTCATTATGAATTTGTACCAACTGGACAAACAGTTAACCAAGTTTACTATCTGGAAGTGTTGAAAGACTGAGTAAAAAAGTTAGAAAACCTGAGCTTTTTGCCAACAATTAATGGCTCTTGCATCACAGCAATGCACCAGCTCACACGGCACTGTCTGTGAAGGAGTTTTTAGCCAGTAAACAAAGAACTGTATTGGAACACCCTCCCTACTCACCTGATCTGGCCCCCAATGACTTCTTTCTTTACCCAAAGATAAAAGAAATATTAAAAGAAGACATTTTGATGACATTCAGGACATCAAGGGAAGTACAACGACAGCTCTGATGGCCATTCCAGAAAGAGTTCCAAAATTGCTTTGAAGGGTGGACTAGACACTGGAGTCGGTGCATAGCTTCCCAAGGGGAGTACTTCAAAGGTGACCATAGTGATATTCAGCAATGAGGTATGTAGCCTTTTTTCTAGTTTGCGAACTTAGTTCTCAGACTTTGTATATATACAAAAAGTACAATACATATAGACAATATACATACATTGTATTGTTTTTTATTACACTGAAGGACTTTCTAAAATTCTTTTGAATGGCCCATAGTTCTTCTGGGTGTTGATTAGGGTAGTGGTGAGCTGGAAGAATAATATAATGATTAACAAGCCATAGCAGTTCTGGAAGAAGGTGTAGGGGGAGTAGGCAGCCAGTTGTTGACATTACTTGAATGTTACGTGTCTGGGAAGAAATACTATTCATACTGCTGGTACTTCTGACAGATGCTCTTTGAAGGGTCTACAAAACCATGGTCAATGATGTCATGGAATGCTGTTCTCATGGCCTCCAAATAAACTATGGGGAAAAAATAAGGCAATTGTATAATACAAAAAACAGTGTAAGTGCCATAAAACAGAATCAAAAATGTGTGTTTATAAAGAAGAAAGAAATAATAAATGATGGGGCAAAGGGTACACTCAGGGAAGACTACAAGAGCCCTAGAGGATGGAAAATCCACCTCTGAGGTCAAAGAGAGGTATAGAAAGAGGCATCAGGTCAGACGGTTCCTGTGGGTGACCAGGTGGGGTGAACTTGTCAAGGCAGATTAGGAGAAATGTGATAGCAGAGTATAGAATGGTTGTCAATTGGAGAGTTCCCAGGACCTATTATTCATCTGATGGCAGAGGGAGGCAACCACAAATGACGACTTCTTTGACCTCAGAATCAGTCAAATCCATGTTTGAACTCTTACTGTCAATGCAACTTCAAACAAATCATATAACTCCTTGACCTTCCAGTCCTTTAACTATAGAAAGAGTATAATAATACCTTTCAGGGTCATTATAAAAAACAAATGAAATTTGTGGTTAGAAGGTGCCAGCCCTGTGCACAGTCTGTGCACAATAGTTCCCTTCTACTCCGGAAGGAAGGGTAGAATAAAGTGGCCCATAGAGGTCGGAGGTCAAGATTCTGCTTTGTCTGGAATAAAGATCAATGCATATTTAGGTGGGTTCCTGCATGCACACCAGAAAAGGGTTTCGCGGTTACTGCTCAGCCATGAGGGTGCTTATGTAAGCTGTACATCTTAGATACAGGAAAAAGCTTTTTGGTGCACCTGGTTTAAGCTTCTCTACTTAATTAAACCAGTTTAATTTCTAGTAATTTTTTTTTTTGGGGGGGAGACTACAGTAGTCAAATAGAAAATATAGACAAGGGTTGTTCTTTTTTTTTATATGACTCAAAATTATATTACCAATTGTAAAGGTAATAAAGGTGTCAAAGAAATCAAAAGCATGATTGTGAAAAATCAATATATCATGTCATAGCTGCTATTGGCCAAAAATATTTCAGAAAAAAATATGAACTCAATGTTTGAAATAAGCTTAGACTCAAGATTTGATTGTATTACAAAAAAAGAAAAAGGAAAAAGAAAGAAAACAAAAGTAATGTATAATTATATAGATTAAAATGAGTGAAAGTTTAAAAATTTGTAGTGTTTGCAGAAACTTTAAAATGTAGTGTTTGTTTTCTCTGAGTTTTTTATGAATTAATGGTATTTTATATTGAGGGTGTCTTAGAATCTGGGAAATCTGATATTTTCTAGGGCGAGTCCAGATCCCCTTTTTTGGTCATTCCTGCCTCTGTCTTGTTCATTGACCCCATGCTGATCTACACCCATTTACATGACATCAGTCATACCCTGTACAGAGTCAATGTATTACCCCCCACCCCCCACCCCCACACACATCCTCTCTGCAATTGCTCAAAGCTCAGTCTTCAAAGAATAAAGTTGCCACCAACTGCAGTTTACTTCTAGCTTTTGAGGTATCTCTTGGCAATTTTACTCACGTAGTGTATACTACGTGACTATCCTGCATAAAAACTTCTACTATCAAATGCCTTTTTCCTCTTATGTACTGTCACTATTCTTTTCAGTATTGGATTGAGGAGGGAAAATAATAATCTCTGTGTTAATTATAACTAGGATGAGTTTCTCCTCATTGCCATTTTTTGTTTATAATTACATTCTATGTCCTGCTTTCAAATATCTCTCAGTAGAATATGGGGTTTAAAATACTTCATATCTACCCCACAAAAATATTAAAGTATGGTTTGCTTCAGATGTACAGAAGTTCTCTGTATGTATAATGTTTCTTGTTTTAATTAGAAAAAAAAGAGCTTGTTTTTAAAGCTTGTGCATTCATCTATGACCACTTGATTTTTTTTTATATTGGTAATGCAACTGTTTTGATTTACTATATATACTATGTATCTAGAAATATGCATTGTATGTGATTTTAGCTATCTGATTTATGAACTGAAACTTTTTAAAAAAAAAATAAGTCTATATCTTATTCATTCTGTACCTCCAACACCTAGTAGCATGTTGATATAATGAGGCACCCAGTAAATATTTGCTTATTATGCCTGAAACAAAACAAATTTATTTCCAAATCTGTATTTAAGATTTTTTGGTTTAAAAGCTATACTCAGCTTAAGTCTGAATATTTAAGCAGAGGTTTTTTTAGAAGGCGCCAATTTAGGAGCTCAAGTTGTTCTGGAGAGGTACTGCTGTTACACTGGTTCAAATCACATTTAGGACATTTTAAGTACCTCTTGCGAGGGAGCACCCTTCACTCTGCCTCAAGAGTCCAGGGGATAATCACTCCCTTTTAGGCAAGAAGTTTGAATGATTGGAAAGTCAGAGGGTTCCTCCTACTTCTAGGTGCCTCCCTATTCAACAGTCTGACTTTTCATTCCTGCCACAACCCATGAAATTCAGAAAGGCATACTCATACATTGCATTGTATAGGTCTGAGTGCACCTGTTGAACAGTTAAATCAATTCCAGCGGGGGAAAAAAAGATCGTTAGGGTTTTGACACAGTCAAGTCAGAATCCCTGAGATAACTATGGCAAAAGGAGAAGGGACTTGGAGTATATCTAAGAAGCTATTCTGTTCTTAAAAAGCTGACACAATTCAAGTACTGACACATAAAGATAGTGCTTTGTTCACATCACTTGTTTCCCTGTTTCAATAAAACATCTGCTTCTATAAAACAAGTGGGAAATTAGGTTGGCAATCAAAATATAAGATAAAGCACATGCCTTGCAGTTCAAGTCCAAGAAACCTATTACCAGCTAGGAGCCCGAGGTCTAAATTGCAGGAGAAATTTTCAAGGCAGAAGATAAGGAGGAAGGGAAAAAAACAGCCTCTGAAATATTTAATTAGCAAACTTGAATTACAATGTCATGAAAGCATCAAAATATTATATCAATGGATGTATTTCCACGAGGGCATAAGCCAATGTCCTATAAGTCACATTGCTTTGAACACCCCACAAACACAAGTTCATGGCATCATTCTGTTGGTTCCCTCCTATCCCCACCCCCTGCATGTCCATGACATCTTTTTCTTCTGGAAAACTCTGCACATCTTTGAAGGCCCGGTATAAGTGGCCGTCCTCTGTTTTCCCGTGGCACCTTATCCACACCCCTATAATAATACTTAACCTGTGTGCTATGCTTATGCGTGCATGTGTCTGCATCTCCTCTTGCATTCTAAGCTCCTCATGGGTAGGCACTGTTTCTCCTTCGTCCCCCTGCTCTCAGAATTCAGGCTGAGGCTTGGCACAGCACGATTGCTCAGTAAACATTTGCTGACTTGAACTGAACTCTGGGAATGACTTCAGAGTAGGAATGAAATATGGAAGGGAGGAAGCTCCTCAAAACCACGTCTCTGGAGTTACTTGACAGTGGGAAGAAATATGAATTCATTCTCTCAATAAGTATTTATTGAGTACCTTCTATGTGAAAAACTTTGTTCCAGCAGTATATCACTGAACAAAATGAAAATCTTCACCTTGGAGAAGCTTACCTTCTAGTTGCACGAGATAAAAAATAAAAAATAAATAAGTCAGTTGCGTAGTGATTTGAAGGTGGCAAGTGATTTTGGAAAAGCAATTAAGGTGCCAGGAGCTCCTCTGCCCTTCAGAAGCTGAGAGGGGGCTGGCAGCATAAAGCACCCTCAACAGCAGTGCAGAAAGGTTGTGTCAAAATGCTCCACGTGAGGCCAGCTGAGTGGCTCAGTTGGTTAAGAATTGGCTTAGAGTGCGAGCTCTGAGCAGCAGGGCCACGGTTCGATTCCCACATGGGCCAGTGAATGCTGCACCGGAGCTGAGCTGTCGCTGTGCCAACAGGTGGCAGGATGGCTCAGCTGGTATAACAACAACTTGGCTGGTCCCCTCTCTCAGTTCCCCAGTACTGTTCCCCTCCCCCAATTCCCCAATAAAATCTTTAAAAAAAAAATGCTCTGTGTGGCTGTGCTCTGCCTGACCCTTTCCCCCTCCAGCCTCACCTCTTCCTAGAGCCCTCTCTACTCCCAAGTGTGCCACCTTCAGCTTTGTGCCTTCCTCTGATTCCTTTATTTAAATTTTGCCTGGACATTTGAATTTCATACAGGTCCTAAATTTGTGTCTTGTGACCTCACCCAGCTGTATTTTGTTGACTTGCCCAGTGTTTTAAAAACTGGGATGTTTCAAATAAAAAAGATTGCATGCTTTTCTTTAGAAATGGGAAAATTTTGTAATATCGGGCCTGCATGGCCACAATCCACTGGATCTGAAGGAAGTCAGCGTCCTTCAGACAGATGCACTTGGCTTTCCATCTGACACAGCCCACACCACTCCATATTGTCTTATACTCCACCCTCTGCCCTCGTTTCAGTTACCAACTGGACCTTGATAGGCATAACCCAGACCATTCACCCTCCTCCTCCCTCTTCATGGTGCTTCTGTCAGACTTGAGTATGGGGATGCCTTGCACACAAGGAAGGTCCCATGGGAGCTGACAGAGTCCAGCAAGACCCAAGGAGAAGGTTCACCAGCTGGCTGGTTAGATTGAAAGCTGCCCTAAGCCTCAGCAGCGGTGCAAAGGGAGCTTGCAGTACAATCACACGATAAGGGCAGAAAAGCAGGGTTACAGTGAAGGGTGCATTTGAGGCTGACTCCAAGTCGGCCTCAAGGAATAGAGTGAGAATCCGGTCCTGTGCCTGTTACACTGGGCTTCCCAATACTTGGAAGGTAAAAAGGGGCCTGGAGGAGAGACGTCCTTCCGTTAGGATATCCTAATGATGCCCAGTTCCTGGGTGGGTGGTGAGTGAATAATGGACAAATCCTCTAGTGGCCCATTCAATGGCTAAAAGACAATCTAGGAGATTTTATACATGCTGCTCTTTTAAAAATTGCTTTAATCAAGAGCCATTATAAAGCCCATAATGCTGACTGGGTATGCCTGACTGGAGAGAATTGGCTTTCTCTAAAGACGCAAAGACAAAGAAAACCCTTTTCTCTTTTGATTTGTGAGCCCCAGGTTGCTCCAATGCTCCTCTTCAAAGATTTTTTCCCCCCATTTCATGCCCATCGTTTTATTTTCTGATACCTGCTTAGAAATAACCTTGTCTTTCTGGTGCTTAGCTATAGCACATAAATCCTTTTGCCATTTCTGAGAAACCACAGACCTGCTGGGTCCACAAGCTTCCTTGAGAGCCTGAGCTGCCCCAACACAGCCCAGCACTGCCACCTAGTTCAGCTTAGTGTGAGAAAAAATTTAATGAGATTTCTCCTGTGGAGGAGTCACATGGAATTGGTAAAAAGGGATTTAATTGGGGCTGAATAAACTCCACTTTAAAATTCCTCACACAGCGGCCTCTGCTCATGGGTGACGAGTGTCTGCATTTGCTCTGATTTTAAACAGAATCCTAGCCCCGCAGCACCGTGCCCAAGAAAGAAAGCAGCAATAGGAGCCCCGCATCGCTTTTTGAAGCCATCAGTCATCATCGGCTGCTTAGTGCGCCATGCCCGCTCCTAGCAGGGAGCCCTCTCTCCCAACAAAGGAAAATGGAAACTACCAGAAAGCCCAGATGGAACCTTTGGGCAGAATTATAAGCTTTCATTTAATGAAGAGCTGTTCTGGTTAATAGTTGCATAATGCTCATTGGTTCCATGCTACCTTTACACAACTTTAGAAAATGGGGTACTACTACTTGATATTGATAGAGGAAGCCAAGTTGGACCCCTGATTGGTGAAAGTCTGAGAGAGCTCAGCAGGAAAGCCTGCCTCCAACCCAGAGGTTGGCCATTGCCCAGGGCCTCTAGAAAGCCACAGAGGTAGTTGTTCTTAGAGTTGGTGAGGGTTCGTCCTTTGGGGTAAGATTGGAGCATAGGAGGCAGTGGGGTAGATGACTAACCTGGAGGGCTATTTGTATATAGATCCATGGAGCAAGGCAAGGGGAGGAGCGGGAAGGACTGACCCATGGAGCAAGGAAGTGAGGGGAGGGGGAAGGACCGATTGGGGTAACCTGGATGACAGGATCTTTCACCACTTAGGGAAATAGGGAGCATGCCTAGAGTCAGGATGGCACAGATGTCATCTCACGTGCCAATCCAGTGCATGGGTAGTGGCTTCCTGGAAGATTTTATAGAAGAGCATTTCAGTTCTCTGGCTAGGCTCTGGGAAGGAAAAGGTGCTGTGACTCAGTCATACAGCGTGATTCAGTTTGGAGAAGCTTTGCCCCCATCCCAAAGAGGGTGAGTGAGGAAATTCTGGAGCGATACCCAATAAGTTAGTTGCCTTCAGAGACAGTAGAAGAACTTAACATGACACATAAAATCCTTCATGATGTGGTCGTAGTAGCTTCTTCAGCATTGTGCCTATCCTGCCCCCATCTCTCACCTTATAAACCCATCCTGAGTCTCTGAACAGTCTTGGGACAGGGACCATGGAGCTCTGCCCCAAGTGCCCAAGGCAGCACTTCCCTTCTCTTCCCCCTACCCACACTAACATTGGCTTGTGAGCAGTCTCCCCCACCCTACGGGGCTCCCCAAGACCCCAGCAGTTCAGGTGTCTGGAGCCATCCCCCTGGGTCTCCCACAGAAGGAGCAGCTCAATTCTTGCCCAAACCCCCAAATTTACCAATCTGTATCCATTTTGCTCTTCCCTCTCCTTTGACAATAGAGTCATCCCCTCTTATCTGCCGCAGATGCATTCTAAGCCACCCCCCACATAACCCCATGGATGCCTGAAACAGTGGATAGTACCAAACCCTACACATATTATGGTTTTTCCTATACATATACGACCTATGATACAGTTTAATTTATAAATTAGACACAGTAAGAGATTAACAACAACTAATTATAAAACAATTATAACAATAAAAGTTATGTGGCATTATTAAGTAAAATAAGGGTTACTTGAACTCTGCAATAGCAAGACAGTCCCTCTCATAACTGAGAGACTACTAGGTGACTAACGGGCAGGTATCATGTGGATACGCTGGACAAAGGGGTGATTCACGTCCTCGGAGGGATGGAACAGGATGGAGAGAGATTTCATCATGCTAACTTAGAACAGCAGGCAATTTAAAACATATGAATTGTTTGCTTCTAGAATTATCCATTTAATATTTTGGACCATGATGGACTGCTGGTAACCGAAAGCATGGGAAGCAAAACCGTGGATAAGGAGGAACTACTGTGGTCTCCAGGTAGATTCCCGCCATGTGTATGCTCAGGTGTGATGGTGCTGAGGCTGGGCTGAAGCTACAAATGGTAGATCCCTCTTCCAACCCTTGCTCGGCTACTATCATTATTGACCCAAGATGCAAAATAACCAGAGGACATGGAAGCAACAGGGAAAGTGTTCAAATTAAACATTACGACAGGACTGATACTTCAACATTTTCACTAGCAGAAAGAACAATATTTAGTGCCTCTAATGCCGACTAAATGCACATGAAACAACTTTGCCAACAGGTGGATAATCAAATTGTTCTGAATAATCCAATCTAGTGCTTCCCTGATCCTTCTTCATGCTAATTAATTCTGGCATGGCTTTTCAATAATGAAAATCTGTCCTTACAGAATCCATTTCATTGAGATTTCCCATATTACAATGGAGATGGAAGTGTCGCGCAGAATTAGATGCCGTGTCCTCATTCCGGCTCCCGGCGGTCTGCTCCTGGGGAGGGACCTTGGTCTCGCAGAGGATAAGCAGATGGCGTTCACTGAAGAGAGGAGCAAGCGTACCTTCCGTAGCAGGCTGGCCAATTGTTTCTCTAGAGTGGTTTCCATCTAATCAAAGCCTCTTGTCTGCACAGACTTAATTTGTTCTCTTCCTTGTGAAATGTGTTCGTTTTTGAAAGCCTTCTCAGCCCTAATAATTACCACCGGGGTGAAAAACTGGTTTAAATAAACGCCTCAGTGACTAGAACATGTGTTGGTGTGTCATTCCAGAGAAATACTTTCCGGTTAAACCAAACCCTTAGCATCAGAAACAAAAGAACAGATTGGTAAACGAACACACGCTTAGGGTGCCCCTCCTGGGCACGAGTCCTGTGCTGGGGCTGGGGGAAGGGCATAGCAGTGAACAAGGTGCAGCTCCCATCTGCCAAGAGCCAAGGTCTCAGGTGGGCATCTCAACTTCAGTGGACACAGGAATCACCTGGGGAATGTGTTAAAAGGGTGGGTTTCTGGGGTCGACTTGCAGGGATTCTGAATCAGCCGAAGCTCAACAGATGTTACAATAGTTGCCAAAGGAAAAATGTATGTAGCGTGATCTTCATAAATTTCCTCGGGTAGGTTACTTCATGTAATGGCCCCCCTTTCTCAAGTACTCCTGAGAAGGTCTTAAATAAGGGTCGGCATTCTTTCCAAAAGTTAAGTGAACCATGTTTAATTCGCATCAAATAGTATCAGTTTGGTTATTGCTTTAGAGAGTAGGTATCTCCATGGTTCCAATGTTCTGATCTTATTCACTTTATCTAGTGTAGCGTTGTTTCCATTCATTCTTCAGGACCACTGAAGCTTCTTCAGAAATGCCTGTGGTACATCTTGTTCCAGAGCATCCCGGTACCATCTCCAGGCCCAACTCTTAATCTCGCCTCTTGGAATCTCTTAGGAAAAGTAGTGGCAGGAGTGGCAGCTTAATTTATGCTGCCTGGGGGCGTGTGGACAACAGCTTTGTTCTCATCTTACCATTGGAATGAAGAAAGTTGTCATACAGCCCCTTGGTTTGTACCACTGCATTGCACACACTGGGTGTCAGGTGTATAGAAAAACACACCCCAGCTCCCAGGTAACAGGATGCCTCAGGAATCAGGGGTTCCAACCCCCCCCAAAAAAAATGTCTGAATTCTTTACTCCAAAAGCAGCCTAAAGCTGCCAGGAATGCAGAAACCAAGGAGCAAACGGAGCTTAGAATAGACAGCTGAGTCCAAAAAGCTAAGGGAGACTCCTAGAAGTTTCCAGAACCAAAGGGACTGGAAGTGGCAAAGAACTAAGTACAACTATGAATCTGAGGGCCAAGGGATCGAAAGCTGGAATCTGAGGGCCAAAGCAGCTAGGAGCAGTCTAGGACAACCATCTGGATCAAGATCATTGTCGGCAGCTGGCTTTTGTGGCCTAGTACTGCCTGGGTTTGTCTATGTGGGCAGATGTGTTGAAAGAGTCAGATACATATTGTAGACGACACATGATTTCGTAAGGGAGAGGAGACAAGTTTCCTTTTCTTTGGTGGTTGGCGTAGTGACTCTCCTACCTCCTCTGGCTTCCATCACCCGGGCTCATTCTTTCCTTCCAGCCTCCAGTGCTGGCTGTCCTCCTCAGGCCATGTACAGTCACCTTTGCCTACATTCATGCTATAGTTACTGACTGTCTGTTGTTCCAGTTAGTTATTGCTATGTGACAAATCACCCCAAATCTTTTTTTTTAATTTTATTTTTTTTAATTAGTTTCAGGTGTACAACACAGTGCAATAGTTATACTTTTTACCCCTCAAAGTGACAACACCCCCCCAATTCTCCCCTCCCACTCCCCCCCCCATATCATACTATCTATTACAATTCCTTTGACTCCCTTCCACCATATAATCCACATCCCATGACTGTCTATATATTCAATTACAGTTGGGAAACAATATTATACAACATCAATTTCAGGTATACAGTGCCGTGGTCAAGCCTCTACTCCATCCATGAAGTGGTCTCCCTAACAAGACATGTGACCATCTGACACCCCACAAAATTTTAACAACATTATATTCCCCGAACTGTCTTTCATATTCCTGTGACAATACTGTAGTTACCTATTTATGCTGTCTAATCCTTTCCCCTTCTCCCTCATCCCCACCCCCCTCCCAACTAGCAACCCTGTTTTTCCTCTATATCTATGAGACTATTTCTGTTTCTTATGCTCATTCATTCAGTTTTTGAAATTCCACATATAAGTGAGATCATGTGGTATTTGTCTTTCTCCGACTGACTTATTTCACTCAACATAATAGTATCTAGGTCCATCCATATATAGCAGAGTAATACTCCATTGCATAAATGTACCACAGTTTCTTAAGCCAGTCATCTACCGATGGGCATTTCGGTTGTTTTCAAGTCTTGGCTATTGTAAATAGCGCTGCAATAAACATAGGGGTGCATATATTTTTTCAAATTAGCGTCTTGGATTCCTCTGGGTAGATTCCCAAGAGTGGAATTGCTGGATCATACGGCAGTTCCATTTCCAGTGTTTTGAGATACCTCCATACTGATTTCCATAATGGCTGCACCAATTTGCAGTCCCACCAACAGTGCACGAGGGTTCCCTTTTCTCCACACCCTTGCCAACACTTGTTGTTTGTTGATTTGTTGATGATAGACATTCTGACTGGAGTGAGGTGATATCTCATTGTGGTTTTTATTTGCATTTCTCTGATGATTAGTGAGGTTGAACATTTTTTCATATGCCTGTTGGCCATCTGTATGTCCTCTTTAGAGAAATGCCTCCTCATATCCTCTGCCCATTTTTTAATTGGGTTGTTTGTTTTTTTGGTGTTGAATTGCATGAGTGTTTTATAAATTTTGGATATCAATCCCTTATCAGATACATCATTGGCAAATATCTTCTCCCATTCAGTAGGCTGCCTTTTTGTTTTATTGATGATTTCCTTTGCTGTGAAAAAACTTTTAAGTTTGATGTAATCCCATATGTTCATTTTTTCTTTCATTTCCCTTGCCCGAGGGGATATACCGGTAAAAATATTACTCAGGGTAATGTCTGCAAACTTACTCCCTATATTTTCTTCTAGGAGTTTTATAGTTTCAGGTCTTACATTTAAGTCTTTAATCTATTTTGATCACCCCAAATCTTAATGGTTCAAGACATCAACCATTTTATTTGTTCATGATTCAGTGGGTCAGCTGGGTAATTCTTCTGGTCTGCTTTTTCAGATTAGGATAGGGAGGGGGGAGGTCTCTGTAGTCAGCAGGCGGCACAGCTGTACTGCATAGTCTAGCATGGCCTCATTCACATTCCAGCAGTTGGCGGGCTGGCTGAGGTCTCAAGGACCTTTGCTGGGACCACTCATCTCTGCTCCATTAGGTCTGTTATCCTCCAGGAGGCTAATCTGGGATTTTTGCATGATGATGGAAGCATTTCCAGCATCAAAGGTAAGCCTCAGAGTTCTAGCACTTTTAAAGCCTTCCTTGCATCACATTTGTTAATGTCCCCGTTGGACAAATCAAGTCATGTGGTCAAGCTCAGAGTCAGGGGAGGAGAAATAGACTCCATCTCTTGATGAAAGGAGCTACAAAGAACTTGTGCCCATTTCCTGCAATACCCACACCTATTCTATGCCAGGCACTCTCCTAGGCAACATGTAGAAAAATGAGCACAAGTTCCCGAGGCACGTGAATGTGATGAGGCATCACCTGGAGATGACTGTTTATTGCTTAGCTGTGCTGGGAGCCCCACTAAAGCCTGAAATGTGGCACCATTGGCCTGGTTGTGTGATTTTCTTCCAGTACGAACTAGCTGCTGATGGGCAGAGTCAGGGGAACTCATTAGCGAGCTGGGGGCAGTGGATACACAAGAGGCTGAAGACTTAGGGGATATTAGGGAGGCTACAGAGTGAGCACTGTGAGCCCATGGGATGCTGGGCTGTGGACAGAGATATGAATGTCATTCACAATATTACCCTTTCTACAGAAGCCATCACAAGATATTACATGATGGGGACCTGTGTTCTGTGGGGGTAGTGGGTGACCAGGCATCCTAGCCTTTCTGTACTGAACCAGGAAAATAGGTTCAGCTTGGGTTGTTTCCAAAGAGAGCATCTTGATTGTGTAAAAGGCTTGAGATTTTTCTCTGCCATGAAACCCAGCTACCAACAGAGACTGCTGCTTAAACATCCTTGAGCTCAGGACTCCTGCGGGGAGAAATTGGTCTCTGGTTTCTTTCTGTAAGCAGCAGCCAGTGCCAAGGGTCTGAGCAAAGAGCCAGAAAGAGCTAGCAAGGCCACAGTGCCATGTGAACGTCGCCAACCGAGGAGACTTCGACTTGACTTTCTGCAAAGGGTAGAGAGAGTGGGTTTCTGCTTAAAAGGCAATTATTCTGACTTTGATAACTATCTGGAGTGTGTGGGGGCGGCGGGGAAACCGACTGCCAGACACCTAGGGAACAATGATGTCATCCAGGCAGGAATGAATTACTTCAGCACATGTTGAGGTGGGAGCCTCCTATACCTTCCTGAGGGCTGTGTGGGGGCACAGGGCATGAGTCACTCATGGCACCTTCCCACTCACAACTCAGATGATTACAGAGAGTGAACAGCTGCTGTGACTTCGGGGCACACTGTGAGCAGAGTGAAGGCCCTGGCCTTAGGAACTGGTGGTAGGCAGAATTCTCCATTCTCCATTCTGCAAATTCCTGAAGGGCTCCAGTTGTATTGAGCATCATTGTCTTGCTTCCTTTGATTGCTTTTTGAGGAGTGCCCTGGAGGAATCCAAGAAGTGTTTGGAGTGAGACTGGGCTGGATTCAGACCCGGCTCATGCTTAGTCCTTGGGTCAGCCTGCCAGAGTTTCATAGGTTCTCTGAGCTTTATATTCCTCCCCTAGAAAGTGGGGATAACAAAACCCTCTCTGAAATGTTGGGGGTTGAGTGCCCCTAGTAAGCTCATCTTCAATGCTGATTCCCTCCCTCTTTTAGGGGTTTCCTGAGCACCTTCCCCTTTAAAGGAGAAGCAGCACTACTTCCTGTACCCCAGGCACAGCCAAGATTCATCAACAAGGTAAACAGGAGGGGATTGATTTGTTCTCCTTCTCACACAAAGCTGAGCACATGACAGGTTATGGGTTTGAATAGTAATGCTTCTGAAGTGAGAAGAACCACTTATAACAGCAACTGTCTTGCTTGTAAAGATTTATTCCCCATGTAGTTTTTCATGGCTCATAAAAGGTGATGGATGAACATAATTTTTAGTTTAATTTCTTGCCATGCAGTTCAGTAATTTTTGAGATAAACTCCAATTACTAAGGATCTGGAACTGTTCTAAGTAATGAGGAGCCATACACATCTGGTTGTGCACAGGACATGGCATGTTTAATTTTCCAAGCCAGCCAGAGAAGGGGTAATTAGGAATCCCAACACATATATAAACCATGTTATCTTTCAGGTTCACTTCTGCTGCCTCCAAATGCAAACCAAACCTCCCTTTAAGAAAATGTTTGTTGGTTCTTTGTGGGGAGGGAGCAGGGATATGGCTAGATGGGAAAGGCATAGAGCTTTCTTTTCCTCCTTAGATATGGTGGATCTTTTTATCAAAATATATATTTGAATGTATATAAAAATGGGAAAGCAGTACTTAAGATTATGGAAGAAATCTGTTTGGGTTTTTAAATCTATCTTGCTTTGATTTTTCCTATAGGTTTTAAATGTTCATAAGGCGATTGAGAGCATAGGTCCTTTAAGAAATTAGCAAGGTGGTAGAGTGAGGAAAATCTGAGGTTTAGAATTAATCAGAGCTAAGACTACACCAGACCAAGTGATCGATCGCTGCAAACTGGCGCCTGAAGTGAAAGGCTGATTGTTAGGGGCTTTAATGGGCCAAAGGACAGAGCTTTACAGACCAGTTTTGTCTGAAAATAGTAAATAAATAAATCATAAATACTGAAGTAAATAAGAGTGTGGTTAAGTAGCGACCGAATGCAATTAACATTGTGACCAAAGTCCTTATTTTAGTAAAGATTTATGTTTATGTTTTTTAAAATAAATCTTGTTCTATGTTGTATCTTACCTAAATATGTTCCTATTTATTAAACAGTGTTAGGCTAAATAAAACATGCGACTATCCTAATGAAGATCTTTTCATTCTTATAATCTTCCTGAAAACAAAAAGATAAATGTTCCAAGAAGCACATGTTTTGCCCTTTATCACTGACAATAATCTAAACAGGATTTTTCTGTATCAACAATTTAACTGTGGTAACACTGCACACAACCAGAATTACAATTTTAGTCTGGATGACTGTATGCTATTTGCAGCATGTCAGGCATAACCAAAATGTTGAAAATAGAGGGGGTAAGCAATTCTTTGTACTGTGATTGTTCTGATGTTGTGGCTGAAACAGTCTTCAGAGGTCAGGAAAGCCGGCCAAGTCGAGTGGCGCGGTGGCTAAGCACTGGCTTGGGAAGCCAGCGGCCCCGGTTCGGGTCCCACATATGAGGGCCAGTGACACTGCCCTCAAAAACAAAAGAAAAACAAAAAAAAAACTACAGAGGTCAGGAAATTATGCTGTGAGTTAAATTAGATAGAAGCTAGTGATTGAATAGAAACTCTTGTGACTGTGTAATGTATCTGTGGATCCCAAGTACAGTCATCACTTTGGGCATGTTGGATGCTCTCTAAAACTTCTATTGATAGGAAAAATGCTACAGCCTATAAACTCCCAAAGGGTCACATAAACAAGAGGATAAGACATAAAATAAAATGGGCTGCAGCCTAACCAACCTCTGTTTACTTATTTATCGCTCATATATTATTGGTTTAGGAAAAGAATTTGAGGTGACTTTTAATGAAAGATTCAAAGGCATTTTCATCCTAAAATAAAATAACAAAGCCAAAAAGCCAGGTAACAAAGGTCCTTCGTGGATACTTCAATCTCTCACGTTTGCTGCCCTTACAGTGAGCAGCAAAACCAACTAGAAACAGGTCTTCCCCACCTTCACACTCTGTGCCCTGAAGCCCCATTCCTGACCTCCTGATTCTCCAGGCTTCTGACCTCATGGTCCTACTGTTCACTTCGCTCTCACCTCACCTCAGGCCCTTCTTTTCAGCACCACTCCTTTGGTCTGACCTTTAGTTTCTCTCTCCGATGATCCCTCTGGCTTATTATGCAGGAGGAAATTGATCCAAGATCAAGGAGAGAGTTTTAATACAAATTGCCACTGACGTAGTATACCAATTGAAACATTTATTAACCCTAACAAACTATGTTCAGCCAGGCCAGTGCTGCACACTCCTTAAAACCACTCCCTCTTGTCTGCATGCTTAGGAAGGCCCTGCTCACTCAAACGTCAGTGATACTACTCCTGGCCTGAGCTTCCTAAGAAGGCATT
Organism: Aselliscus stoliczkanus; assembly: GCA_033961575.1. Classification (NCBI taxonomy): domain Eukaryota; kingdom Metazoa; phylum Chordata; class Mammalia; order Chiroptera; family Hipposideridae; genus Aselliscus; species Aselliscus stoliczkanus. The sequence continues at coordinate 97,813,551 of CM066736.1, read as the reverse complement.
CTCTCTTCAGCCATGTCCAGTCTTTTGGTATCACCCACTGTGGGTCTCTCGATGTTGCTGGCCTGCCCTGTCCTCATAGAATAAATTCCGGGCTCCACCGCCTTGAAACTAGTTTAAATTGTTTTAACCCAGAACCCTCAATAAGAATTACATTCTTGACCACAACCCAGGACACACACACACACACACACACACACACACACACACACACACACACCAAAAACTTAAGTCTCGTTTAAAAAAAACAAAACAAGAAAGTATCTTTACTACATGGGATGCATGATGATGTTTTCTGCTCCATTTTATTTTATTTTATTTTTAAAAACTTTAGTCGAGATGCTCTAAATCAATTTCATAATCCACTAAAGCATGTGACCTATAGTTTCAAAAACTCTGATCTTGTGTGGTAGTAGGCAGTTCTGGTCTTACCTGCTGGAAACCAGGCCCTTATCAACATTATTTTCCACCTTTAGACTGTCCAGCTGTAGCTGAATCATTCTCGAGATGGTGCTGAAGTTTTGCTAGTTATGTGACTTGTGGTTTAAGAGCCATTCCAGTAAAATAGGCAACACACACACATACACAAATCCCTTCCTCTATTCTTTTGCTCCCAAAGCATTTCTTTTCCAGTTATAAAACATCCCAAGTTGTCGTGGCCAGAATCAGTAACAGGACCCTTGCTGCCTTCAGCTGCCTTGGCTTTAAGCTCTCCAGCTCTCCTAATGCAACCCCATGCCTGATGCTCCCCTGCTCCATGAACTAGACCCTAAGGGGACAGAACTCTACCAAACCATTTATCTAGGAGAAGGAAAATCTTTTAACTCCCTGGCAGTCAAGGCAAGAAGGGAGCAAGGAAGAAGGGTTTCGTAGGAAGGATGACATAATTCTCATTAACTAATAAAAGGAGATGTATTTCATCCAGAGACACAAAATTTTTCCTGGGAGTAAACACAGAGGAATTTATTGTGCGATATTTTTATATCTTCAGTATACACTGAGATACATAAAAGCTGCTGAAATCTTAATCTACATAGAAAGAACTCTATAGTATATATCTTGTTTTTGTTATTATTTATGTAGTTAATGTTTCTAGGCTTATTTTTAAACTGTTCTAGTATTATTCTTAGATCTCCCCGAAGAGCATTTATTTCACTAATTGGCAGAACTAGGTTCTGGTAGCCCCTAAGCAACCTTGAGAGAAATTCAACATTTGCTACTTACACTTCCTCACTACTCACTTATTCTTTAGGGTTTTTTTTTTTTTTTTAGCTGAGGCATCCTGCCACCTGTTGGCAGCTCAATGGCAACTCAGCTCGGGCTTGCATCGAACTGTTGTTGCTCAGAGCTCAGCTCGCACTCTTGAGTGAGCTCTTAACCAACTGAGCCACTCGGCCGGCCCTTACTCACTTATTCTTTAATCTGATTACTCTTTATCCCTTTGAGATCAGGATCATACTAAGACTTCAGTGCCTCTCAGCTGAACTTCTTTTCTAGGTGGCTATATCAGTCAGCATAAGCTAAGTTATGCTGTAGTAGCAAATAACTCTAAAACCTTAGAGGCTTAAAACAACATGGTTTCTATCTCACTTATGGTACATGTGTCCATCCTACACTGGCTGAGAGGTCAGGGGACTCTGCCATGTGTCGTCCTCACTCAGGAAGCCTGGATCATAGAGCCCTCACATCTGGAATGTTACCAGTCACTGTGATAGAAAAGAGACATGGACAATTGAGTAGCAACTCCTACAAGTCTTCTATCTCATAGTGTCACGGGTCACCTCTGTGCTCATTTCACTCACTAGAACAAGTCACAACTTGCCTAACACCAAAGGAATGAAAGAAGTACCATCTTACCATGTACCAGAAGAGGCATAAGAAATTACGTAAACAGTCCTCCTCCCCATCAATAAAAGGGGCGCTTCTTCTCTACCTCTGCAGCATTTAACTCTGATGAACACATCTCTTTCTTTAAATTCCCTTCTCCTTTGGCCCTGATCACTTTTTCTCTGACTCCTTCTATTGACCTTCTTTACTCCCTCAAAATATATGTGTCCCTCATCTTCTGACCTAAAATTTCACCCGAAATGGATCAGAATGAGGCCTAGAAGAAGCCAACTTCAAATTTTTATCTTTCATCCGACACAGAATAATCATTTCATCTGACACAGAATAATCATCTCAAATTTTTATCTTTCATCCAACACGGTAAAATTAAACATAAACGAATTTGAAAAAAAAAACACCAAAAACCTCTTTTTTTCCTCCAAGTTCTTTCTTGTTTCATAGACAATAAAACCAACTGTCCAGAAATCCCTCTTTGGAAAAATCTATCTACCAGAAATTTAAAAATCCAATACATAAGGATATATGTATGACCAGGATATTAATTGTATCATTTATAGAAGCAAAAATCTGGGAAGAATCTAAATGTCCAGGAATAGGGGATATTCTTGACTCCACTGTGATATATCCATGCCATAAACTATTATGCAACTGTTAAAAAGATTGAAATAGATTGATCTATCATTGTCCATGGTGTATTGTTAAATGAGAAAAGCAATTTCTAGAGTTACATTTACAATACAATTCCATTTCTATGAAAATAACACCAACAACAAACAGAAATGTCCTAAATATGTGTGTTTGTTTAAGCATGAATGATGGAAAGACCTAAAACAGGTTGTTAATGTTGATAACTCAGGAGAATTAAAATGGAGGGCAGTGCAAAGAGATTTTTAACCATCCAAAAATATATCTTGGGATGGTTTCAGAGATTGGAACCATTAATACTATAATTTTTAATTTAATAAAGGAAAATGTAACACAAAAACAAAGCTAAAAGAAAACGTAATTAAGGAAAGCAGTAACAAAAATAACTCCTGTCATTTCAACACCTCCACCCGCCACACGGCCCTCCACCTGTCCAGGTTTATTTCAGAGCTGCTGTCCCAATGCACACAGCTCTTCACTTCATATCCTAAATGTTTTTTCTCATCACCTTTCATTCCTTACAAGATTTTTTTTCCCCTTTATCTTCACCACCTTCCAAAGGGCCAATAAACTGTAATTTATCAAACCACTATTTCAAATTGGATAGCATGATGAGCATTGCAAAACTACAGCTGTCATCCTAGTTTATGTTTTAAACATTATTTTTCCTTGAGGCCCCTTTTTATTATGGATTTTTGATGTAAGTGCAACATTAGTTTGTTTTTTATTCTCATATGATTTAGAAGGTAAATACTCTGTTTTAACATTACTCATCATTAACTTCAGACCTTCTATAAATATTCTGTGTACTATAGCCATCAATTTATATCTATCCATCCCAGTATATGTTTAGACCTTAGTTCATGGCAGATAAGGAATTAGGTCCTTTTTGGAAAGTCTATTTTCTTCATGCTTTCTCATTAATCATTAGCTTAGTCTGAGATCTAATATACCTCTTTTTGTGTCTTCTGTACCCTGCTCTGCTTTCATTCCAGTCAAATTAAAATAATTATCTTCACTCCTTTCCCTCCTGCTTGTTTTGTAAAGGGAGGAAAAAAGAACATGCATTTATGCTTCCTTCATGGTGCATAAGAAACTTAGCTAGCTATAGAAAGAGTCATTGCCCGTGGTGAGGCAGGGATGGGAACCAGGTGGATGAGTAATAGAATTGGGGGCACACAGATATTTTACAATATCTATATACCATCTCTCAACTATGCATTTATCTCTTCAAAATACATTACCTATAAAAAATTTCAGTGGGCCCAAATCAGGATGATTTCACATCCCTCCACTAGAACTTATAGTTCCAGGAGACAATGAATTCTATTTCCAGAATTTTTAAAGAAAAAGAGAGGGCTACAAGATGGCAATGACCATTCAACCTTTTCTTTTTCATGAAAGACATTTGAAGACCTGAAATTTTTCAGAAACCATCTAACTCAAACAGTTATTCCTGTTAAAATTATTGAAGGGCTTTATCTAGAATAATGAGTGTTAAAATGAGAAATTTTGGCTACAGAAATGAATACATAATGAGCAGTGAAACCAACTATTCCACATAAAGCATAGCTATTATTTTAACCACCTATTTTGAAGATAAGTAACAATAACATAAGTGGAAAAGGATGGTTTCTAAGAGAACCAAGAGTAAATGATAAAGGAGTGGATGGGGAAAAGTGACTTAACACTATTGATGTTTATTTCCTTTTTACATAAAGCTCATGAGGCAACGGTAGAAGGTAGGAAGCATCCCTGATGTCTCTTTGTGTACTTTGCTTTTGGGTACTATGTATATTTGGATTATATCTACTTTGTACCCATTATAATCTTCTATAGTACCCATTTTACTTTTCTTTTACAGTTTTCTATAGTTCTAATCATTGTAGAGCAGAATTTTAAGCAGTTCTGTTTGTATTCATAACTTCCAATTCTTCGATATTGACTTGCAGATTTTGTTTTGTTTTAATTTTCATGCAGGTCATGGGATACAAAGAGAAGAGGGAAAATGGTCTCAAAAGAAAATCATCTCTGTCACTAAATGATTCACAATCTAGAAAAAGAGACCAGCATATAAACAAATAATTATAGCAACATAAAGCAGCCCTAGAAAGAGGTGTATAAAATTATGTGGGAACAAAAATGAGGGAGGAATTTTTAGCCTAGGGTTGAGAAAGATGATATTTGATCTTGGCTGAAGATGACCTTGTCCCCCATAAGTACATGGGTGGGAAGCATTCTAAGCAGAGGGAAGAGCATATGCAAAGATATGATGGCATGACTAGGGAGGGCCTGTTAGGAATTTGGCAAGAATACTTGTAATATGTGTGAGGAAAGAGACTGGGTTTTCCTGCAATTCAATTTGGAATGATTTCTAGGTGATTGTTCAGTCCTTCCAGAAATATGTCATTTTGTAAGTAAATCAATCCAAAATAAGTATGCTTTAAAATTCTAAAAAGACTCCGAAAATCCTTAGTCCTCTATGTGTAGCTTCAGGATGCACCCAGATCATACCAACATAACATCAACAAGCCAGTGTGATGAGAGGCGGGAGATGGGTTTTTAACTGTCAGAATTGTCGTGTAACTGTCAAAGTACATAAAATCATCTGCATAAATATCACAGGCCTACCTACTCTGTGACAGCATAAAACCTCCAACTTTTTATCAAGTTAGGAAAGAAAAGTAAGGGAAGATTCTGTATGTGCCGTCTCATGGATGATCCAGTGGTTTCCACATCCTGATTGTCTATATACCTCCTTTCCCCAAACGTTTTCTTTTAATGCCAAATGTTTGCTTTCCTTTACTAAACAATTTATCTCCTCTGGGTCCTCACTTAGTGCCAGAATTTTGCTTTTTTTTTGAAATAGAAAAAATGTGGGGGGAAAAAAAAATAATAATAAAGACGGCCGGTTAGCTCAGGTGGTTGGAGCGCAGACTCTTAACACCAGGGTTGTCGGTTCGATTCCCACATGGGCCAGTGAGCTGCGCCCTCAACAGCTGGATTGAAACAACTACTTGACCTGGAGCTGATGGGTCCTGGAAAAACAGTTTCCCAATAAATAAAGTTAAAAAAAATGAAATAATAATAATAATAATAATAATAATAATAATAATAATATACTTGAGGCAGGGTTGCCTTGAAAGGCCAATATTCCTGCCAGAGCTTCTATGAGGAAAAAAAAAAAGACAAGAATTTTGTTTTTCTGATTGGCAATGCTGAGCTCCCCTCACTGGGGCTGATGGGGAGAGAGATCAGATCTTCTGAAGTGTAAACATGTCCAGCCCATGCCCCTACCCTGCCTCCTCCTCCTCTGACAGTGGACCAAGAGCCCAGAGCATTGAAGGTGACTTTTACATGACTAATGCAGAATGGTTGTGGCTCTTAGGACTGATATTTCTTAGGATGACAATGGCATCACGTTGTTTGGGACATTCCCATTAAATTCAGCAAATGTTTATTAAATACGTTGAACATGACTGCAAGTCACTGTGCCAGTTCTGTAGCACCTTCTGCAGAAGATGTAACATAAAGACTATTCAGTCTTTGTCCTCCGCTTAAAACCTAAAGAGGGAGATGGTGCAGCTACACAGACACTCGTACCCTCCACCTGAATCATTGAAAAAGAGAATACACATGAGAGTAACTTGCACTGCTATGGGCTGTGAAATCTTTGAGGGCAAGGACCGGCTCATAGACTATTCTGTGTCCCCACTAAACCCAGCCCTGAGGTGAACTCTTAGAGGAAGCACACTTGATGAGTGGCATAAAATTGAAATCCACCCACAAGTCATGTATATTTTCCTTCCTCAGTGGAAACATACTCAGCTGAGCCCACAGCTCTCACAAGTCTAGGGATCCACTAGTGCTGGTATTTCCATGTTTACATCCATTTCCAGCCAGTTGCCATGGATATCAAGAAGGTAAGCAAGATACCAACGTGGAGTGACATTTGACTGAAAAATCGTAGACAACATTAGTAAAGTTTGCTTGTTTGTTGGATAGTTGATGCAAACAAAGTTTTTCACAGCAGAAACTCTGTTTTGCTGTCAGAGGAATGAATAAATTGAAGGGAACTTGTGCTTGCCCTGGGAATTTGAAGAAGAGGGCCCTGTGGTTTTTGCTTTTCTTCCTTTTATAGATCTCAGCACCTGTCAACTTAACTCACACAGATTCAGAGTGAGGCACTTTCTGTCCATTTTACACATTTTTTGACAATGCTATCTATTTCCTGTCAAATTAGCGCAATTCCCTTTTGTAACAGCCTTTTGTTATGTAGATCTATAGAAAATTTTAATTCTATTGTCCTTGTCTTGATTAAACCGATACCCTCTACTGGGTTAAATTGGGTCATAAAAATTGTATCACGTTATTTTATGTAGCATAGATATAATGTCGAGTGTTCAGTGTACTGTCAAGTCTTGGTGGTAATGAATAACTGACTTTCATTGCCTGCTGAGAATGCTGACTGTCCCTCCCACTCCACAGCTGTGGCTGAAACTAGACTATTTTCAAGCTCCATCATCTCTGCTGTCCCCTAAGAAGCATCTGGTGAGGCAATCAGCTATTCTATTCCAACCTAATTGTATCACCTTTCCACTGGAAAAAAAAAGAAAGATAAAAAGCAAGTAAATGCATAGCTGTCTCCCTCTTTGTTCATAACTCGGATTCCCTTATGAGATTTCTCTTAGGCAATAAGAAATTGAATACTTTAAATTTTGAGAACATATGTTACCTCGTGGTGAGTGACTTGGCTGATGGGACTTCTTCTATCTTTAGTGTCCCTGTGATGCCTTCTGAGACCAGTGTTCTAATAATCAGCCAGGGGCAGCTGCCCAATCATTTAACTTAGCCAAGGTCCTCCTGGCCTGGAAGGATTGGGGTCCAGTCATAATGAGACAGTGCCCCAGAGGACAAGTTAGGAATGCTGGAAGTCAAGAAATTAAGTGATTCCCTTAAGGCTGGAAGATTCCAGGGAGGCAAACTGCCCAGTGGGGGCAAGGACTCTCCACTGCCCAGCTGGGCTAGAGCCATTTGGCTGGAGAGAAACTTCCTAAGGAAGAGAAACACCCCCCATTTTCATCCTTTAGTTAGGAGAGAGTAGAAGAGAAGGGAGCTAGTGAGCTCTACTTTCTAAAATAAAAGTGGATGTCTGATGGTCACCAAGGCTTTCCTTATCCATCTCATGAGGGGCCAGGGACCACAGATCTGAGACCAGGACTGTCAAGACTCTGCAAAACTCTTACTTCTGTCACTCCCTCTCTGTTTCCCTGTAGGGACTTGCAGTGAAATCCTTAAAACACCAAAGGTATGAATGCTTGTCTTTGAGAGGGAGGAAGCAGAGAACTGGATAAACTTCAGCCCACTATGCATCCAAGATTAGAGGGGAGAAGACCAAGAGAGGGAGTGATGGGAGCTCCAGAGGAGAAAAAATGGGCCAAGTCACTGGGGCTTGTGTCAGTGGAGCACAAGGGAGGTGGCCAGATCTGGGAAAGCACTGTGGGGCCGAGCAGGGCAATGCCCAGCCTACAACTCCTCACAGCTCATCCATGGCTGGCAGACTCCTCATCAGGAAAAGGAGGCCATCTAGGGCCACAGAGTGCTAGATTAGAATCTCTGCCACTGTTGGCTCTGTGAACATGGACCAGTATCTTCATCTCCTCGTGCCTTTATAAAATGGGCATCATGGTAATTTCAACTTCTTAAAGTTCTGGTGATTCTTTATTTCTACTTTTCTCCTGGCTGTGATACCAAAATTTCTCAAAAATTTTTCATTCCCAAAACACATTTGGGGAAAATAACCAAAAACATTTGGACCCCCTGGATATAGAGACAGCTTGGTCCTGTCACCCTCTGAACAGCCTATTCCAAGAGCAACAATGACGTCCTGCCCAGCTTGGGGCCCTTTGGGGGCTCATAGTTCATGCTGCTAATTTCCAAGTTAACTTCTGCTTCATTAAGGACAACAAATTGTGTCATTTGTCTTTAGACCGAATGTGGTGGCATCTGGATTCTGAAGCTGCCATGTGTTCCCAGACACACCCACATCTGACTTAGGAGGCACTGTTTTAGATGGTGATGATGAAAGAAGGCAGCTCCCAGGCAGAGGTGTGAGTGCCCTGAAAAAGTGCAGGGATCTGGCAGTATGGAAAAACAAACAGCTCTGCAAACAAAGCAGAAACTTTGAGCCACCCTGGCCCAGACAGGGGGTACAAGTGTGTGTGGTGGAGGGTGGGCATGCAGAGATGCCTGGCCATTCCTTTCCAACTAAGCACTAGCTTAGTTCAGACCCTACATCTCCCACCTGGACTTTGGAAACAGTTTGCTATAAAGAAATTAAAGTAAAACCTCCCGAGTGTGCGAAGAGGAGGAGGAGATTCTGGCAAGTAAAGGGCCCCCCAAAAAACCACCACCAAAATCTCTTATTTTCTACTTGGAGCACTCCTCTGCTCTTCCTGCCACCATACAGACCCTGCAAGTTAGGTGGAAGGGAGGAGCACAGCTCCTACTTTATGGTTCTGGCCCATGTATGAGCTGAAATCTCAACCCTTAGCTCCATTTAGCACAGCTGAGAAAGATGAAATTCCAAGGAAAAGTCACTAAGTCCAGAGAGAGAAAAGTAAAAACAAACAAACAAACAAACAAAACCCCCCAAAATTCCCCTAACACAAATAGCATAGAAATAGCATGATTTCCAGAGTTTTTAAGGCTAAACAAATGAGCTGTTAGTCCTGGAGGAACAGAGATAGTTGGGTTCCATGCTTCTGTAAAGGCAGCAGGAGACTCCTGGCCCCAAAGAGCTGGCAGGTCTCCCAGCCATGGCCATATCACTTCCTGCCCAACCTCCAGCCTGGCTCCTTCAACACATACCATTTTGTTTTGTCCCATACAAATTGGGTTCCTAATATCTCCTGCATCCTCTCCAGTTTCTTCTCCAGGTGGGACTAAAAGAGGCCAAGTGTTCATCATTCTTCATGACCCACAGCAACCCTTCCCTCAGTATAGTTCTTAGGGATATACTTCTTCAGGTTGACAAGTTTGGTATTGACTGGGATACATCACAATGGGGAAAAGAGAAATGCCAGGAACATGGGGAGGTAAATTGTGGGTGAGGCTAATAAAAAGAAGGGCCTGGTATCAACAATAGACTCTCTATCACATCTCAAATAACTACTTTTCATGTCTTTATGCCAGAAGTAAACCATGTTTGGATCTCTGGGTGATGGGGTGGGGAGTGAGAATAATTGGTGGGGACAAGGAGTCCTTATTCATAGAAGCCAGAAGAATAAGTGCATTTATACTTGAACAATTTTTTCTTAGCCAATTAAATGACTTCTTTATGATGCTTTCCCTGACCTTTCCTTTTTGGTAATCTCCAAAGATGGCTACCATAAATGCTTTCTGTCCAGATATCTGCATGGCACTCCACTTATCAAGAAGTGAATACTTTGTCTCCTCCCTTTGAATCTTGTCTGAACTTGTGATTTGTTTGACAATAGAATGTATCAAAAGTGACATTTTAGGACTTTAATCCCAAGCCTTAAGAGAACTAGCAGTCCTCCCTCTTAGAATATATCTGCCAAGAGAAGGCCAAGTATGCTGAAGCAGCCATGATATGAGGAAGTACAAGCAAGCCAGGTGGAGATGCCATAAGGAGTGTGAGAGATGCCTGCCAGCACTTGGCTCTTTCAGTCATCCCAGATAAACAGACGTGTAAATAAAGAAGCCATCATGGGCTTTCTACCTCAGCAGACAACATATAAAGCAGCACAGTTTTGTAGCTAAGCCAAACTCAGATTACAGAATCATGAGAAATCATAAATTATTGTTGTTTGAAGCCATTAAATTTGGGGGTGGCTTATTACAGAGCAATAGAAAACTAAAACACTACCCTATGCCACAATAAGTCATCACTGTGTAATATGTAGGTATTTTTGTACACACTTTTGTAATTGTTAGTTTGCTAATTGATCAGTCTTCTTTTCAAGGCCTTAAAGACAAAGACAGTGTCATAAGCTTCTCTACTTCCTCAAAAGAGCAGGTGCTCAATAATTAGTGGTTGGATAGCTAACTGGCTAGATCAGGAGTCAGCAAACTGCGGCTCGTGAGCCACATGCGGCTTTTTGGGTACGTACATGTGGCTCTGAAATAAAATTGAAAATGAAGATAAAACTATCAAAGGATATTATTCACATAGTGGTGATTTCATTTGTTTTATGGCTCTCAAATAATTTTTAAATTGTTGTGAGAGACAGGATTGGCTCTTCCATCTCATAAGTTTGCCGACCCCTGGGCTAGATGGATAGATGCATGAAAACTGATGAATATAGGAGCCCTTTTTCCTCAAGGGGCCAAAAGGAGTTGTTTAGCTTAAGAGAAGAGTACCTTTCTACAACCTCTCTGACATTTGAAGGAAAGTGAAAGAACTTAACACAAAAATACAGAGAATTTGGAACCTGGGAGTGAATGATGGAATTTCCTGATATCAATCATCATTTATAAATGATATACAGTCATTTCCTGAGCACAAATATGAAACAGCTTGAAGATAGGGACTCAGAGAAATGGCCTGGGACAGGTGCTACAGGAAGGTGTTAGGATGACTACAAGGAAGAATACTTCTGGAAATATCAGTCTTCAGCAAATGTAGAAATATGCTTCTAAGAAGGAAGAAATAAATAGATCCAAAGGAATAAATGCAAGCCTTTCACCCACTAGACAGAGATGGTTGAGAATCAGAATTTGGAGAAATCAGTAGGTTGCAAAAAAAGGTCAAGTTGAAATGACCATGATTAAATTTTAAAAAATAATAATTGTACAATTTTTAAAGTAATAAGACTCAAAGTACTTGGTAAATTTTGTAGATGAGGTGAGGCATACGCCATCTGTGTGACAAAAATTGTACCAAATGCTTTCACACATTCCGATGTTTGAATGTGTCATGAGGTCAACAGGGGGAGTTGGTAGGGGCTCGAGATTTTTAAAAATAAATCCTTGCAAAATTACTTTGAAAATTAAAACCAACAAATCAATAGTAATAACTTCTTATTAAGATTATCACAGATTCTTTAAAAAATAAAACAGCTATTAATTTGTAATCACCACACTCAGGTAAAGAATCATCATGTTATCTATTTTCTTTAAATTATATTAAATCTGACTCTAACTCCACTAGCCAGCCCCTGCCCCAATCTTCCCTAGGGTCTTAATGGTCCAGAATATTCAGGAAGGGATAATACTGGTCTCAGCTGATATGCCCCTTATCTATAGCCACATGGTTCCTCAAAGATGGGAAGTTCCACAGATTGTGTGACTGATTTAAAATACAGTGTCTTAAAAGAAAATTTGAGGTATAACAAGGCCAAAAGATCAGGAGATGATTGCCATTGTACAGATATTTTGTTACTTGTCCTTTCCAAGACAAGGGAGTATGATATTCCATGCAGGCACCATACCGAGAAGCACCAAGGTTGGTCAGGAGGCAGATGGAGAGGAGGGGAACTATCTGCAAGAGCCTCTATAGTGGTTTCCTCGAGAAGAAACAGATGAGGCATGGTAAACAGACTTAGAGTTGGCTAATTTGAATAATTTCAGCAGGGTCTGGAGCAGGGTCTAGGGAGTATACCTCATTGTTTAGGACCTGGCCCTAGGGTGATTAGGGCAGGTGGACAGAGGCCCAGAGTGTGAGAGCCTAATAAAGGAGGTAGTTGGTGTTGTGGGCCCTGGATTGGTTGATTTGTATTTGAAAAGTGCTCTCATGGATGAGCTGATGACTATCTCTAGGAATTGGCTAACCATGGGAATGGCAGTTCCTCTAGAGTGAGCAAGGCCCCAGATGTCAAAGCATCAGAATACAGAAAATAAAAATGCACGATTAGTATAGTGTTTGGCGAGTGTTGGGCCCATGGATCTTTGTGGAACTTGGGAGCCTCAGTTTAGAAGGTTCAGCTTCCCCTAGAGCTGCCACTTCCTCTTTCTTCTTTGAGAACATATCACTTGCCAAGAGACCACCTGCTTCTCAGATTTAGGAACTTTTATCTAGGATCAGCTATTTGAACTTATATATCCTTCTGCATCAATTAGGATGCTTTCAGCTACAAGCATTAAAAAACTCAACCTAAGATTTCTGGTCAAGATAGCAGAGTAGGTACAAGGTGTGATCAAACAATACGGCCAATATTTAAATTAAAAAAAATTATTACAGTAAAGACACATTGCCATTAATCCCCCTCAAAATACTCCCCCTCACTTTACATGCACTTATCCCATCATTCTTGCCACTTTCTGAAGCAGGTCTGGAAGTTCTTTTTCAAGAGTGTCTTTGGATGTGCTGTTGTGGCTGCCTTGATGTCCTGCATCCATTCAAAACATTTAGTTTTCATGGTCATTTTGACTTTGGGGAAGAGCCAGAAGTCGCATGGTACCAGATCCAGTGAATAAAGTGGAGGAAGAGGCACCGTAATGTTTTTATTTGACAGAAATTGCCGTACCAGAAGCGATGTGTGACATGGAGCATCATGATGTTGGAGGATGAAACCGTTTTCCCATTTCATGTTAATGTGTTCATGATCCATGATTTATGGCACACTTTAAAACTCACCTTCTCTCAACCATAGCTCACACCTTACTGACTGCACCAAACAAGTTGAAACTTGTCACACACTGTTTCTACGGTTTGACGCACTGCTTCCTGTATTGAAGATCCCTGTTTTTCCATTGGATAGCACTCAGCAGCAGCATCAACCATATGTTTTGATCACACCTCGTACAATGGAATATTGCTTGGCCATGGAAGGGAATGGGTTCTTGCTATCTGTGCAGCATGGGTAAACCTGGAAGGTATTGTACTGAGTGGAGTGTGCGAGACAGAGAAAGACAGATGCAATGTGATTTCTTTTATATGTGGAATCTAAAGAACAAAATAAACAAACAAACAAAACAGACACAAACTCATCGATACAGAGAACATTTTGATCGTTGCCAGATAGGAAGAGGCTCAGGAGGCTATATGAAAAAGGGGAAAGGATTAAGAAGTACAAATTGGTACTTACAAAATAGTTATGGGGATGTAGGGCATAGCATGAGGACTATTGTCCATAATATTGTAATAACTGTATATGATGTCAGATGGATACTAGATTTATCAGGGTGATAGATGGGAGGGGGTTAGGAGTAGAGTGAAAATGTGAAGGGATTAAGAAGTACAAATTCATAGTTACAAAATGGGGATGTAAAGTCAAGCATAGGGAATATAGTCAATAATATGGTAATAACTATGGATAGTGCTAGGTGGGTACTAGACTAGTCAGGGGGATCACTTCTTAAATTATATAAATGTCTGACCACTATATTATACACTCAAAGTTAATATAAAATAATATTGAATGTCATGAGTAATTGAAAAATTTAAAAAGAGGTGGGAAAGGTGAAGGGGAATAAGAGGTTCAAATTTACAGGTATAAAACAAGTAAGTCATGAGGAATTAATGTACAGCACAAAGAATATAATAAATAATATTGTGATAGTGTCACATGGTATCAGATGGTTGCTGGACTTATCATGGTGATTACTTTTTTAGGTATATAAATGTTGAATAACTCTGGTGTACATCTGAAACTAATATAATATTGTATGTTAGCTATATTTTAATAAAAGTCTTTTTAAAAAACTCAACTCAAATTGGCTTTAAAAATAAAGGAAAGTTATTGGCTTACTTACTGGTAGGAAATCTTTGGGTGTGGTTATATAAAAGCTCTAGCACAGTGTGCAGTGGTTTTAAAATATGTCTACAAATTCTTTGATGCTTTCCAAAAAGTGAAGTCTATTTCCCCTCACACTGAGTGTGGGCTGGACTTAGGGCTTCCTTCCAATGAATAGAATGTGGCGTGTGACTTTGTGATTGAACAGAAAAGGCACTGAAGTTTCCTTCTTGTTCTCTCCTGGGTCACTTACTCTGGGGAAAGTCAGCTACCATGTTGTGAGGACACGTAGGCAGCCTGTGGAGGTCCTACCTACAGTCATCACAAACCTGCCATCTACAGATGGGGTCCTCTCAGAACAGCTCCTCCAGCCCTAGACAAGCCTTCAGATGAGCACAGCCCCATCTGACATCTTGACTGCAACATCCCGAAAGACCCTGAGGACCAGAACTACACAGCCAAGCCACTCCCAAATTCCTCTTCCAATGAGACTATATGAAAAACTGTTTGTCACATTAAACCGTTTAGTTTTATGATAATTTGTTACACAGCAATAATTAGTATGCCCCATTTCTGCTATTGTCTTTTATTATGTCCTTTTCCACATAGTAACTTAGTCCTTAAGATTACTTCTTGGGGAAGATCCATTTTTAGACTTGAGTGTGCCATCTGCCCTGGCTGCTGGAATCTAGGGATCTAGAGTAAAGGACACTTTTCTCCTCAAAAAAAGAAAGAAAGAAAAAAAGGTTACTTCGCTGATGAGGGTAAAATGGCTGTGTCAGTTCTAGATCCAACCAACATACATCACACTGTCCAAGAACAGAGTCCATATGGATATCTTAGAAGCCCCAGCAAATGTGTTCAGCTTCTGGCAAATCGGGCCACCCTGAACCAATCCCTGAGGTTAGGGGAATGCCATGTGTATGCTGACGGAGGAAGCTTTGGGTTACCTGAACTGTGACGACAAGGATGAACTTTACCCAAACCACCTGCTTGCTACTCACACTACCCTGGGAAGCCCTTTTCAGAAACCCTAAGATTTGAAGACAAAAGCCATGAAATGGGGGTTGTCTTCATGTAATGGATACTTTCCATTTGGCAAAAAAAAAACTCTTGGGACAAATCAAAACAAAAGCCCAATTTCCTTTTTTGTCATGCGAGTGAAAGTATGAAGGGAAAAATACAATGACAACAAAATACTAGTTACTATCAACAGATTATCTTGCTACATATCTTAGTTGGTCTCTGATGACTCCCAAATTTATATCTCCATTCCAGACTTCCTTCTCAAACTCCAGAGTCATATACAACTTTCTCTTGCCATTTCTACTTAATGCTAACAGACATTTCAAATTAAACATATGCTAACCGAGCGCCTGATTCTCCTCCACAAACATGCTCGCACTCCAAACCCTGTCTGCTGGGAAATCATACTAGCCCTGCCTCCAAGAGTTATCTAGAATTCCACTGCTTCTCACCACTACCTGTTTTACCTCTGGGTCACCATCATGTCCCACCTCTATTACTGCCTCCTACCCAGTTTCCCTTGCTTTCTAAAAGCCTATTTTCAACACTGTAGACAGAAAATCCTCCTGTGCTCGAAACTAACATTCAAAATCCTGCAGTGTGTCCCCATTTTGCTCCAAGTAAAAACCTAAATCTTTACAACAACCTATAAGCTCTTACACAATTATCTGACACTTAGACCCCCATCACCCCCAGCTCTTCTTTATTACTCTGTTCCAGACACACTGGCCTCCTTTACCCTCTAACATTTTGGGGCCTTTGCACTGAGTTCCTTCTCCCTGTGGATGTCTTCTCCTAGCCACCGCTTAGGTAATTCCTTTAGGTCTTGGCTTAAACCTCACCTTCTCCACCAGACCAACCTATACCACCCTATTTAACAGTGGGAGCTGAAGAGCCCCTTCCTGCCCTCCGAGTTCCTCTTGCCCTATTGTATTTTTATTTTTTTCTAGCACTTATCATCTTCTATACAATTTACTTATTAATTATGCTTATTGTTTACCATCTTCCCCTGCGCCATGTTCGTTCCACAAAAGCAGGGATCTTTGTATGTTTTTTTTCACTGCTGCATCCCAAGCACCTACAACAGTCCTGAGGACTTGGAACCTCAGAACAGGTGGTCTGCAAGTATTTGCTGAGTGAATGAATGGCTGGCTGACACTCATACCAGTCCCATGACATGAAGGCTCTTTTTCCCTCCATTTGTGGAGTGGTTCAAGAACTTGCTGGAGATCATGCGACGAGACAGTTAGGAGTTGGGATTAAAACCCAGCCCACATTCTTCCCCACAGGAAATGTCTATAATTAGACCTCTTCCTGTTCTCTCAGCCATAATTTGGAGCTTAATTATGGAGATCTTGTTTTATTTTAATCAGGGCAGATTTCATTAAGTTAAGGAAAATGTGGAAATTATGAAGGTGGCCTGAGGCTAAGAATGCTATCACTGAAATGAGGCTCTTAACTTAAGTAATTTGACATCTGGGAAGTACATTTAGTAATCACTTTGTCTTGAAATACGTAACAGTGTCCTAAGAAAATGTCTTCCTCCTGATTGATTTCATCTTCACCCAGCCTTACTGGATCTGGGAGGGAGGGAGGGAGGGAGGGAGGGAGAAAGAGAGAGAAAGAGAGAGAGAGAGAGAGAGAGAGAGAGAGAGAGAGAGAGACGAACTGTACCTGAGAGAGACAGAGACAGAACTGCATCAGAGAGAGAGAGAGAGAGAGAGAGAGAGAGAGAGAGAGAGAGAGAGAGAGAGAGAGAGAGAGAGAGAGAGAGAGAGAGAGGGAGGAGGAAGAAAGAAAGGGAGGGAGGGATGGGAAAGAAAAAAAAGAAGAAACTGATAAATGAATCCCTGTATATATTTTTTGAAATATTTGTGCTTAATGTTTCTGACCTTGCTCCTTTATTAAACAATCAATGGACAAGAAGTGTTTCTATTTTATCGGCCAAGGCCTAGGAATTTATGTCACTCTGAGAAGTAACCTTACCCACTAGTTAAGGTTAGTGACCTTATTTGACAGCAATGAAACATACCCAGGGCCAAAGCCCACGTTCCTACCCCTCCACCCCTGCCAGCCACTTACCCCTCCACGACTGTTCAAAACTAAGTTAGCCCCACCCATACGCTTCACCCCTGGAAATGAAGATGAAATGAACGACTGATAAAAACAGAACCAGCCCAAATTTATGCAAGGTGAGTGGAGTTTACATTCAGGTCTAGTATATACTTGAAAAAAACAGCAACTTGATTCCTAGTATTATGATTCAAATGAACTTATATGGCCCAGCTATGAACTCTAATGAACCCTAGTAACTCCCGCAACACAGAATTTGACTCATGTTGAATTTACAGCCTATTTCCCTTGGCTTCACCTTCTTCTACAGTGAAGTCCTGAAGGGTGGGACTTTATCTGATTCATTTACCAATGTGACAGCAACCCTTGTGCCCAACAAATAGTAGACATTCCATAATTTATTTAATACTTGTTGGGTTAGATAAAAGAAAGAATTAATAATGTACTGGAACATTTATAAATGATGCATACAGAAAAAAATTGATTAGTAAGACTGAACCAGGGCTGAATCAGCTGTTTCTATAAAAGAGACTCTGAATTCTGGTCATCAGAGAAACATCCTGTAACATATAACTGACAGCCACTGATCACAAAATCTTGGGAGGAAAGCTGCTAAAGAAGCTATGGGGGTTTCCCTTCAACAAGCCTGAACACTCTATTCATTGAAAAGGACGAAAATGGAATAGCCTGACACTGGGGTGGTAAACGCTGTGTCACTTTAAAGTAGAATGCCATTCTGAAAGCCTATGCATCAGGTAGGGAATTAGACAAAAAATGCTATAAATTCCCTTTAATCTGTCACTCTGAGTGTGGCTTTGAGGGGTCTATAACTTAACTGGGAAGCAGAGTATAGGTTCTTCTAATATAAGCTGCTGCAAACTGTGCACCTGAGATAAGCCTAGAACCAGAAGCCAAGAGGCACTCAATGGCTTTCCCCCAACAGACACCCATGTCCCAGGGAGCTGCTCCTGGCTGCCATCTCAAGGAAAGATCTAGGCAATGCTGGGTAATCCCTCAGGGTGGCTAATGAAGAAAAATGAAATAACTAATTTTCTTTTATTTTTAGTATCTGGGTGCCAGTACCCCTACTCTGCCCCAGGCTGGTATGACTTAGAGGGAAACACCGGTTACACTTGCCCACTTTCCCCAGTGCTGGCTCTTACTTCAAACTGATGTTGAAAAGTCATCATAGCCTTTCTTGGCCTTCCCCTGCCAATAAAGTTTCTTTACCTCCTTCTTTCCTTCCTTTCCCCTTTCTATAATTGCCTGTCCTATGTCCTATGCAGTCTGGATCTTTAAAATGATTACACCTAGAAAACTGCAGTTTTCAGAGTTGTATGAATTTTCTTCATTCTGTGGCTGGAATTTGCTTTTAGGGCAGACTTTCCCTTCTATTTTGTGATCCTTTTTTAATTGTGTAAAAGTCTGAAGGTGTCTCCCCAAGAAGTTATTCTAATGCAGATGATTTAGAATTCAGATGTTAAGTGTTCAGTTTAGCAAAGGAAATTCATTCATTCATTCATTCAACAAATATTTAAGGGCCTGTGTATCAGGCCCGTGTAGAGAGCATGGTAGAACTTTTGAGACAGCTAAGAAAGTCTTCAAAGGGCTGTCTTTAGGCCAACACTGGAAACTTTTGCGTCTGTAAAACTGCCCTCTTGTACCTTCCACATCTCCATCTTTGGAGTCAAAACAGAGCCCCACAAGCTCAGTGGACAAATGACTCTTCACAGGCCTCTACAGCTCCAAGGAGAGTTTCTGGAAGAAGCACAAGAGTTCAGAAGCCTCCTTGACAAGATCCCTATCTCTCTCTTCCCCCTCAACATGTTCAACTTCACCATAACCATCTATCATATGTCTTTTCTCTCTATTTGTATCAGTCATTGCAAGAAGCCTGGTCCCCCAGGTCATCCATCATCCCCAAGAACTAATTCCCCAAAATGCTGTACATTCTGACCTCATAACCTTCTCCAATTTCTAAAACCACTGACTCTCTAGAATTCATGGTCATAATAAGAAATGTCCCCTAAATCCTCAAGCCTTTTCTCTAGGCTGCCTTTGCTTCTGGCTCTTCCCTAGGGCCACTGCTCTGCCTGCAGTAGCTGCTGTATCTCCTGCATCCCTCCTGTCCCTGGAGCTGATGGGGGAGTGGTCCTTCCTGTTCCTTATGGTTGCTTCCCAGACATTCTCCTCTTGCCTCCCTAACAAGTCATAGCTTTGGCTCTCATGTCATCATTCTTTATCACCCACTACCCTTCATTGTTGCTGCCATCTATGAACCCTGGTTGATTCTTACTTGTTTCTTCAATATTTGGGGTCCTTTCTCAAATGATCAATGTCCATAAATGCCCTTCCTCCAACCCTCCTCCTGTCATAATCTAGGGGACTTCAACATCCACGTATTTGATTCTTCCACTCTACTGACATCCAGTTTCTTGATCTCCTCCCCTCAAATGGTCATGTCCCTGTGGAAATGAATCTAGAGCTTGGGCTTATTATTCCTATAGAGCAAGGGAGTCAGCCACAGAGTCAGCCAGTGAGTCAAAGACAGGCAGGGGAGGACAGCCCCTTGGGCACGGGGAAGCTGGAGGCAGGCTAACTAGAAGCAGACCACCATGTGTGATTGATTTGGAGAGGATATGCAGAACTGGGTGTACTAAAAGAAAATTCACTGATCTAGTAAGCTTTTATTCAGCAATTCATGAATTGAGCAGCATCAAATCCAGCAGATAGAAAGGATCTCTGAAGAGCTGCAGGAGGCAAGAGTTTTTTATAGACCAAAGTGAGTAGGAGCAAGAAAGTTGTATTGGCATCTGCTGATTGGGTAAGGCCAGCTTAGTTTCCTTATATGGAACAAAGGGGAGTCTTGCAGCCTAGTAAGGTAACTTGTACTGAGCAAGCCGGTGCTGACTGGTTGACCTAGGTCTTCCTTTTCTGGGAGAACTGAGCATAGAAATTTAGTAAAGTTTTGTTTTGCTGACTTGGGACTTAGTATAAATGACTCCATCTTGGACTTAACCTGGTTACTTTAACAATTATGCAATACATTTAGGGGGTCCATGAAAATATAGTAATTTATTTTAAAATTAGAAAAAAATATAAGTATGATAATAATAGATTCAGTCTAGATTGTATTCATCTTAATATACAAATATGCCATATATATAGTGCCCCAAAATGTATACACAGTTTAAGAAAGGAAAACTGTATTAAAATTGTAATACTCAATATATACAGATAACAAAAAAGGAATACAAGTCACATTTGACTTCAGCAATTACAAGAGGTAATCGAAGTGGTTACCATCACCATCCAGACACTTCTGATTACAGTGAACTACTGCTTGAGCAATGTTGACCAAAGTGTCCACTTATATACACTTTTTTAGACATATATATTTTATGGAGAAAGGGGCTCACAAAGGCAAAATTTCCTAGGGCCCATAAAAATCATAATATGGCCCTGGGTCTTATGGCTTGAAATACCATTTAGGCATGTCTGATACTGTGATTTTATAATAAGAAATATATATTTTTGTCTTCAGCCCTGTTTCTGGCACAGACTCCTAAAACCTTGGAAATTTCCTAATAAAAGTAATAAAGGTGTCTCTTATTATGTTAATGAGGTGACTTTTGAAAAACACCAAACTAAGGAGGAGGGCTGGTTGTAAGGAGAACCAACCAAGTGATTAGAAGGTTAGAACTTTTCAGTCCTCTGACCTCCAGGATGTAGAGAAGGGCTAGAAGTTGCATCAATCACCAATAATTAATAATTGGATCAATCATGTCTATGTAAGGAAGCCTCCATTAAAAATCCCAGGGTTGGAGAGCTTCCAGGTTGGTGGACCAGAATGCATCCATGTACTGGGCCTCAAATTCCATAGGGACAGAAGCTCTTTCAATAGGGACCAAGCTCTGTATATCTCTTCATCTGGCTATTCATTTATATCCTTTAATATCCTTTATAATAAACCAGTAATTTAGTAAGCAAACTGATTTCCTGAGTTCTGTGAGCCACTCTAGCAAATTAATCAAATCTGAGGAGGGTATCTTGGGAACCTCCAGTTTACAGCCCATTGGCCCATAAGTGCAGGTGACGTCTTGTGGAACTGAGCCCTTAATCTGTGGAATCTGACATTATCTCCAGGTAGATAGTGTTAGAATTAAGTTAAATTTGTGGGACACTTGGTCAGCATCCTTGTAGAATCGAGTTAATTCCTTGGAGGTGTGGAAAAACACATATTGGAATATGGAGGACATACTACTCAGATTTATTTCTCCAACTGGAACCTCCACTATGAACTCCAAATTTGTATATCTAACTGTCTCTCCTTATCTTTATAGATGTCTGGTTGATTTCTCAATCTCAACCTGCACAAAGCAACCTATTGATTGATCAGAGTGAATCCAGATTGGGGGACTGGAAATTTATACAATTTTGGGGTCTCTCTTTTTTTCAAAAAGTGCATTAAAAATTAAGCATAAAGAAAATATTTATTTAGAATGTTAACAGATAAACTGAGGTAAGTTAAACTTTTTAAGAGTTTATTTGAGCAAAAATCTATTAGAATTGGTCAGTGCCAAAATGGAAGGGTTTAGAAGCACTCCACTGACAGGAGCTAGAGGAAAAATTTATATAGAGAAGAGGTGGAAGCAAAGAAAGGAAATTATTTGATTGACTATAGCTTAAAGCCTGGTTGACTGTGATTGGCTGTCCTTCAGTTTACATTTTGTAACCTTGAGGTATTTATAAGCTTAGATTTTAGTTTGCTTACTTAGGATGTCACTGCATTAGAACCACCTCAGTCTAATGGCTTTCTTGTTTGATTAATTTAAAAACAAGAGTGAGAAAAAAATTACAGTGGATCCAAATTTTTTACCTGCCCCCCCCCAAAAAAGAACACAAAAATCAGAAACATAACATAATATTTAATTAATTAACTACCTGCCACACCTTTGTAATGCTTTTTCCTACCATTTTGGGGGTCTATACCCTTTGATCAACTCTTTGCTTTCTCTACCAAGAATAAAAAAGAAAAAGAAAGGAAAGAAGGAAGGAAGGAAGGAAGGAAGGAAGGAAGGAAGGAAGGAAGGAAGGAAGGAAGGAAGGAAGGAAGGAACACACAATTGGGTCTTTCCTCTAGCATGGTTGGTAAAAGGCAGATTTTTAATAATGATATTTTAATAAGGTTTCTTTCAGTTTCACAACTTATTACTGTAATGGCATGTGAGTTTTTGGGATTGTTTTCAAATTTGGGAAAACCTCTTTCATTTCTTTCATGTATGAACTGTAAGATTTCAGAACATTTTAAGCTTTTCTGTTCAGTGATTGAACATAAATACTTTTTGAATTGACAACACTCTTTAATGAATTTTTGTTGATTTTTTTTTGTGCTGGTATATTTTGAGTTTCATGTTATCTTCATTATTTTTTGCCAAATTAGAAATGTGTTTATTAAATAATTTCTCTTCATTAATTAGATGATCAAATTTACTGGATTATCAAGTTTATAGTCTCTATTTTAAATTTATCTGTTTCTCTCTTTTTTTCTTTTTTGTTTTTTTTTAGCTGAGCCATCCTGCTACCTGTTGGCAGCTCAGCTTGGGCTGGGCATTGAATTGCTGTTGCTCAGAGCTCAGCTCACACTCTTGAGCGAGCTCTGAACCAACTGAGCCACTCAGTCGGCCCTTATCTGTTTCTCTTAATGAATTACTACTTTAGTAAAACCTGAAAAATGTGTTACAATTCACTTCCCAATATCAAAATAATTTCTATTGATCTCATTCTTCATCTTTATTGTTTTTGTTTCATATTCCATAGATTTTTATCTAACTTTTCTCTCAGTCCTATAAAAAATACATTTAAAGATGACAAATGGCACCCTTCAAAAACATTCAAAACAGTAGTCTACAATTTCTCACCCATTTTATTTAAACATTCCAAAACATCTTTCCAAATTGCAGTCATAGTAGCATATTCGTGTAATACCAACTATATATTTTCATCAAAAAAGCAGAAAATATCTGTTGGTAATTATAGTTATATCTACCCTATCATCAAATATATTCCTGAAAGGAGAGAACTACCATTTTGACTTGGCATCGGTGAACACCAAATCCTCTGCTTACTATTGTATATGTCTGGCAACTCTAATTTTTCATAGACTAGCTCTCTCTCCATATGTTTCTGCTCTTGATGCTTATGTCTATGTCCTTCAAAGTATTCCTGTTTAAGAAGCTCATCAGATCATGTCAACCCTTTGCTCAAAAATCATCCAATACATTCTTACCTTACTGTCAATAGAACCAATGGCTTCGAAGGCCCTACACAGTTCTGGCGCAGATACCTTTCTAACTTCACCTCCTCTTGTTCTCCCTTTTTCACTTTGTATCAGCTCCACGGGCTCCTAACTTTTCCTTGAATTCTCCCAGGATTCTCTGCCTCAGGATCATGGCACATGTTATTCTCTTTGCTATTCTGTCAGATATATCTGTGGCTCACTCTTTTACCTCCTCTAGATCTTTACTCAAATATCATATCAGAGAGATTTTCCTTGAGCACTCTATTTATAATTATTACCCAATACTTTCTACCACTTTTATTTTCCCCTAGCTCTTATCATCAAAAGTATTATACATATGCTTCTCAACTTACCATGGGATTCTATCCTGATAAACACATCATCGTAAGTTGAAAATATCGTAAGTAAAAAAAGCATTTAGTACACCTAACCTACCAAACATCATAGCTTAGCCTGGCCTGCCTTAAACGTGCTCAGAACACTTACATTAGCCTACAGTTGGGCGAAATCATCCAACACAATGAATACACTGTCGGGTATGGGTTGTGATCATGTGGCTCTCTTGGAACTGCGGCTCACTGCCACTGCCCAGCATCACGAGAATATCTTACCGCATATTGCTAACCTGGGAAACAACCAAAATTCAAAGTATAGTTTCTACTGAGTGTATCGTTTTCCCACCATTTTAAAGTCAAAAAAATCATAAGTCGAGCCATCATAAGTTGGGGATCATGTGTATATTCTTAAGGTCTACATAAGAGTTCAATAAAAATTAGTTGAATGAATCCAAGCCCAAAAGTCAGGGACTTTATTTATTTATTTATTTACTTACTTACTTAGGTTTAAGTACAACTTTAGATGGACCCATCCAGAATATCATTGTTTATTCTAGGGAAATGTGTGCTTTATTGGGTATTTGCTCATTCCTTTTCTTGAGCAGCAAATCAACCAGTCTTTGGTGGTCACCGCATGCCTAACACTGTTCTAGGTACTGAGTACACGCTCTCTGCTCTCCTAAGGCTCATGTCTTTTCATAAGAGAGAAAGGCTATGAAGACAAGCTGATTGGAGTCTTGGCACATGACTACCTGAGCATGGATCTGCTTATAACTGGGCAAGCCAGACTCCTAGAAATGTACTTTTGGCTTCTTCTACAGACGCACCAGTCCCAAACACACTATTTAATAAAACAGCAACATCGTAGGCAATGACTTTCAAGCCAAGCATGGAAAACAATAAAAGAAAAATTTAAGAAACAATAAATGTCTTTAGTTTCCTTTTGGTTCCGTGTATTGTGTTAATAGCTGTCATTATTGAGATTTGATAACATCTATATTCCTAAAGAAAGGAGGGGACATTGGGACTGGTGCACTGGGGTTTTGGATAGCTTTCAAGCAATAAGATTTAGAATCCATCAAAACTTAAATATTCAGAGAACATGTACAGCTACTCCCCAACTCAAGCTGCCACAGATTTTCAACAGCCTTTCTCACCCGGATCTCAGATGGCCATGATATTTTTTAAATAAGTGCATCCTGCCTGCTCAAAATACAGAGTATTTCACAAGTTTTAATCATTCCAACAAGAGTGTGGGCAAAGGTGGGGGTGGTGTGAGGGAAAAGCTTCTCACCATGCAGAAATTTGAGATTAGTAGCTATTTAAACCCAAATTGTCTATACTTTCCCTGAGCTGCATAAAAACACAACTCAGAGGAAAAACACATCGCAATGTCCGGCACGTTCATAAACATGTTCAAAACATGTTCAAACATGTTCGAGCATAAACATGTTCAAAAACATGCTGTTGAACAAATCAATATTTTCAAAACTGTTTTTAGGAGATATTGTAGGCAGGGCCACACCCATTCAGGTTAGTAAACAGAACTGAGAACAATAATGTTGTTCCTAATAAACTTAACTATATTTGCTTTGGTTTGGCTCATTTGCTCGTAAATGTAACCCAGATGGCTTCAATTCCACCAACCTCCTGGAGTTACACTTTTCTTCCTGTTTTTTTTTTTTAAAGGGTGTGTGCACACGCATGAGAAATAAGCACACATACAGAAAAGTAAACAAAATAAGCATATATGACTGAATAATTTATCACAAAATACACACTTTGTTACAGGCATCCAGGTCAAGAAATAGAACACTGACGATACCCAGGAGCCCTCGTCATGAAAAACATAGTTAGAATACACATAATGAGTAAAGGGCTGAAATTCAGAATACACACCAGCTTTCTTTTGATAAGTATTTTTGTGATATGTCTTTTTTCAATCCTTTCTTTTTTCTGTATTCTTATATTTTATGTAATCTCATCTAAAGCATGGATTAAGTTTTTAATCAAGTCTAGTAATCTTTGGTTTTTAATCAGAATGTTTA
This sequence comes from Aselliscus stoliczkanus, assembly GCA_033961575.1. Taxonomy (NCBI): domain Eukaryota; kingdom Metazoa; phylum Chordata; class Mammalia; order Chiroptera; family Hipposideridae; genus Aselliscus; species Aselliscus stoliczkanus. Next base: position 97,787,579 of record CM066736.1, on the reverse strand, counting down.
GTCCATTTGTTTTTATTGCAATTACCTGCATTTGGAGGTTTTAATTTACCATTTTACTATTTGTTTTCTCTTTGTGCTACATATCCCACTTCTTTTTTTTTTTCTCTTTTCCTACTTTCTCTTGAAATTTTTTGAATTGTATAGTTTTTCTTTTCTGTTACCTGGGAAGCCAAATGCTGCTTTATAATTCCTTCAGTGGTTACCCTAGAGATTACAATATGGTTTATCAATTTATCAAATCCTGTATTCATTGGTATTTTTGCCTTCTTCTTCGACAACGTGAGCCTCTTCCAACATTTCAACTCTATTTTCCTCCTTCTGATTTATGTGCTCTTTGTCATGTAATTTATTTATAAATTTAATTTTAACAGTGCTATACAGTAAATATTTCAAATGATTTTATACAGTAAGTACTTTAAAGTTTTATACAGTAAATATTATTTATATTTACTCATTTTTATTGCTCTTTATTCCTTCCTATATTATCAATTGTGCTTGCATAATTTAGTATTTCCTCCAGTTCAGGTCTTCTAGTTATGAATTTTCTCCATTTGTAATAGATTAATCTGTAAATGCCTTTATTTCATATTTATTCTTGAAGGACGTTTTTGATAGGGATAGCATTCTAAGTTTCAGTTATTTTCTTTTAGTACTTTGAAGTTTTTATTCCACTGTCTAATTGCTGTGCCTTTGTAGGTAATGTATATTTTTTCTGTTGCTGATTTTAAGATTATTTCCTTGTGATTGGTTTTCAGCATCTTTACTACCGTGTGCTTAGATGTGGATATATTTTTTTCATTATTATAGATCCTGCAAGATGTTTGTAGGGAATCTTAAAATACTGGGTTCATATCTCTCATCAGTTTTGAAAATTCTCAGCCACTATCTCTTCAATTATTACTTTGCCCGTTTCTCTCTCTCTCTCTCTCTCTCTCTCTCTCTCTCTCTCTCTCTCTCTCTCTCTCTCTTCCTCCCCACCTCCTGCTCTCTTTGGCCTACTGAAATACCAGTAAAACAAATATTATAACTATATAGAATATTCCTATACTCTCTTGTCTCTTATCTTCTGTTCTCTGTTTTTCTGTGTTTCAGTCTAGATGCTTTCTCTCAATCTATCTTCTAATGTATTAATTCTCTCATTAGCTGTTAAACCCATTCAGCAAATCTGTAATTTTGGTTTTGATGTCTAGGTATTCGTTTTTTTTTTTATTATAGCTTTCAATTCTGTTCTAAAATTTTAGACATTGTGTTTTACCTCCTTGAATACTGTCATTACTATTATTTTAAAGTCTGTATCTGATCATTCCAATAATGCAACCCTATGAGTTCTGCCTCTGCAGGTTTTCATTCTTATTATTTTTATCTCCTTGTGTTCCTGGCTAGTTTTCATCTAGTCCAGGATGTTGTCTTTACTAAATGCTTGTGGAAATGGTTTGTGGCATACATGATCGTAACTTCTTCCTGAGAAGATTGATATTTGCAGCAGCCAGGTGCTTGGCGTTGTGTGTTCACCTTTATTTTGAAGACTTGGAATAAGCAAAGCTGAGTTATAGTCCCTGTGGTAGGTTTTCAAACTCCATTTCACACTTATTCCTCAAGTACAAAATTCGGAGACTTAAACCTAAGGCAAGTAGGGCTCACCAAGTTTCCCCCATGCCCAGCAAGTGACCTGGTCATTAAGCCATTGTTACTCAGCTTCCAAACCAACCTTTTTATATTCTGCTTTGTGATGTGAGGGCTGGAACTCTGCAAACCACACTGCTAATTGAATAAACCTATTATTCTGTGATTTTGACCTTATTATTTTTGTCTGCTAAAATAGCCTAAATCTGGTATAATCACTGTGCTAATAAATGGTTGTATGTGCATATTTAATCCTTCCTTGACAAAATAAATATTGGCAACCCTATGTTTGTCCCTATTGATTCTTTTTTTTATTTCATTGGGCTATGAAATGAAGTCTTGGATCAAAAATGTAGTAGACATCGTAAGTCTGGGTTTCTGCTGGGTATTTGCCAAGCTTTTCATGATGTACTCATGGCCAAAATAGAAACAGGAATTGGATACGGAGCCTGGGGAAGCAGGGTGCCCTGATGGCAATGTTTTATAACATGTCGCCCTGACAACCAAGCCTCACAACATTCTGCGCTGCTTGTTATAACGCTCCACAGCCCTCCTCATGTAGCTCCCAGTCTCCTAAACTCTACCTTGTATGCGGTCCTCCTTCTGGCCTTGCTTTATACCCTATCCTGCACTTGTTTTTCCTTAGTGTTTGCATTTGAAAATTTGAACATGAGTGAGCTAAGTATTCAATTTAAAAGATTAGTACAAAACAAAATAAACCAAAAGAAATATGAGGGAATTAATAAAGATAAAATACTGAAAATAATGAATTGCAAAACAAAATGCCAGCAAAAATGATACCTAAGCCCAATACTCTATCAAGTTTGACTAAGAAAAAAAGCAGGGTAAATATATAGATCAGGAATGAGAAAGAAGATAAAGCCATAGCTGTGAAAAATAGTCAAAATAATTATAAAATATCATGTAAAATGTCAATAAATTTTCAAATCCGGATGTAATGGATGATTGTTCCAGCACAATATAAATTACCAAAATTGATTTAAGAAAAAGTAGGCTATCTGAACACATTAACCACTGCACAATACACTAGCAAGGTTTTTTACAAATCCACCACTTTAAAAAGTAAAAACAAAGAAAAATCATTAGACTCCTATTGATTTAAAGGCAAGATCTAACTAAACCACACATCAAGGAACATGTAATCCTACCTAAATTATTCCAGCAGTTCCAGAATATATAAGTGAAAGTATTCCGAATCATTTTATAAGTCTAGCATAAGCTTAATAACAAAAACCTAATATACAAAAGAAAATAAGTCAATCTTATGAATATCTGTGAAAAAATTCTAAAGTAAATATGTACAGCTGGCATATGAAAAGAATAATCCACATCATCAAGGAGGATTTATACCTCAATGAAGCACTGTTAGCATTATAGTATTTCATATATATATATATATATATATATATATATATATATATATATTCCTCTGTGTCTATGTTTTTGCTCACCAAGTTGAAATGTTTGTAGAATCAAGGAGATCTGCCTACTTGGAATCTTGCCCCCACCCCTGATAGATGACAATCTGGGTATTTAGGACTCTGGAATTCTCAGGCAAAAATGTCCCTGAAACATCCTCCCTGGCCTGCAGAAGCCTGTTCCCCTGTCCATTCTCCCAAGGGTGGACTGTGCTGTTAGAATGTCCATGCCAAGGCCCAAGAGTGGCCGAGGGTGGCTTTTTGCAGGGGGTATTATTGGTGCCTTAATTCATGAGCTAGCATGTGCACCAGTCAGGGGTGGGAAGATAAAGGGAGCAGGCCATTGGGTCAGGGACCAGCTTTTCTCATATTACCTCTTAGTACAGAACTTTGCAGGATACAAAAGTTCTGAATTTGAACCTGGCCTTCCAGGTTATTATGAAGATATAATTATCAAGGTAGGAGGATAGGATGTAGTTTCTTTAACAGATTATTAGCTTGATTTATAGCTTTTAAATATTTAGTCATATGATAAGTAAGCTTTTATTTTTACTCTTGTCTCAGGTCCCACAAAGCTAAGAGTGAGCCAGTCCACCACTTCTAGATTTGGCACAGGTGAACAGAGAATAGCAGACTAATAAATATAGCATGAATAAATAAATATTAGTGGGTAGCAGCATATGTGTGTATATATGTACCTGGGTGCATACATACCTACATATGTATGTAGGTATGTATGTGTATCTACATCTATTTATACAGAGACAGAGAGAATGTATGTATACCTGTGTGTACACTGACACACAAATATTTACACATTGTACACACTCACATACACATATCAGCATAAACCCAGGAAAACTTGGAACATCCAGGTTTAGGCATGATGAAAAGCTAAAAAGTGTTGCTGTCCCCTTCCTCACTACTAACCTAGAAATGCCAGAAAAGATATGCGGAGGTTGACCAAATGCAGAGCCGTCAGGGAAGTCTCATCCGTGGCAGATTGGAGGTAGTCAAATGTTATCATAGGAAGGAATGACATCTTGAAGCTAGTAGAGTCCAAAAGCATGGGTGAATGTTGGGGGGCCAGTATAAAGGTTCTGCATACTCCTGGAGATTTTTAGCTGCACCGTCTACTCCACTTTGCCCTGGGCAATCTGTGCAGAAAACTGAGGTGGGTCAGGTTCTGCCTCACCACCCGTTTTCCTGTCTCTCCTCCAACACATGTGCACTCTCTGGCCAGATGGCACCAGGATGCCTGAACTTTCTGCACAGGGATTGTATCAGGACAATTCCATTAGCACACTCATCAGGGTGACACCCTAATCGATGTACACTGTCATTGTTCCAAGGGAAGAAAATTAATGGTAGCAACTGAAAGGGAGGGGACATAGGCCAGGTACCACTTCAGCCCAAATGAGCAGAGAAGCCGACTGGAATGTGGAGAGACCAGATGGTTAGGCCTTAAGCATCCATTCAATCGCTTGTCACAGAGAGTGGCTCTATTACTTAGCTTATGTTGCATAACAAATTTTTCAAATTTTTCTACACTCTCAGTGGCTTTGTCACTGGGCTATCTTCCAAAAGACCCTAACATTTCTCAACACCTAAACTATGTCACAAGCTATGCTTGCTTACAGGAACTGAAAAGAATTCCTGACCACAAAATGAGGAGGGCTGAGTGCAAAGACCAAGGTGCTGAGAGCAAAAACAAAGATGGTAATGGGGCATCATGTGCAAAAAAGGACCATGCACAAAACAGCTGAGCACAACAGAAGAATAACTGAATACCTAAAAGAATTTAATCACTCCACACCACAGCCTGTAAATACAGTAGGTTCCTTCCCAGTCAGGGAGAAGGTGTTGTTAGAGCATGAGTTCACACTTCTCCATTCCTTGATCAAAGAATAAAATTTCACTCTGCTTTACCAATCTCAACCTTGTTCTATTGGCATGAACAGCACTGAGCAGAAGGACCTTGGTTTTGGTACCCAACCCAGAAGGGTCCGTAACAGCTTAAAACCTTTGTTTATTTTTGATCGTAGATCTGGAAGTTAACCAGGCTTTCACTGGTTAAGGCTAGGCTCTATTCTTTGTATTTCTCGTCCTCCTCCTGAGCCTGCAGTCAGGTCCTGGCGTGTTCTTTTCACAAGAATGACAAAAACTCCAGAAAGCAATTGGAAATATACAAGGCCTCTTGTGCCTAGGCTTGAAACTAGCATGCCATCACTTCCACCTCATTCTATTGGTTGAAGAAAGTCATATAGTCAACTTGTTAATCAAAGGGTGAGAAAATATATTCTACTTCTTTTGCAGGAGAAATGGCAAACTCACATGGCAAGACCAAAAAATAATTAAATTTCAAGATTGGAATCTTACAGAGTGTGGTCTCTGGCCACAACAGACAACAAAACCGAATAGAAATCAATAACAATAAAATAGTCAGAAAATCCTCTCACTTCTAAACAATCCATGAGTCACAGAAGAAATCACAAAAGAAATTGGGATATTTTTCAAATGAATGATAATGACAACACAACATATTAAAATGTGTCAAATGCAGTAAAACAATGCTTACTTAGAATGAAATTTATAGCTTTAATGACTAAAACAGAAAAGAAAAAAGGCTTACAATAAAAAAAATCAGAATTTTCACCTAAGAAACTAGAGAAAAGAGCAAAGTAAACCCAAAGGAAAAAAATAGGAAAGAAATAATAAAGATAAAAGCAGAAATAAGTAAAACAGAAAACAAACAAACATTAGGAAAAATTAACAAAGCCAAAAGTTGATTCTTTATTATCAAAATTGATAAATCTTTGGTAAGAATACAATGGAAAGAGAAAAAATTCAAATTGCCAATATAAAAGAAAAATGAAAGTTGGGGATATTATAGAGAACCTACAGACATTTAAAATACACTAAGGAAAGATTATAAAACATTTATGCCAATAAATTTGATAGCTTAGATGAAATGGACAAATTACAAAACACAATATATTAAAACTGACTCAAGAAGAAATAAAAAATCTGAATGGCTATATATCTTAAAGAAATGGAAATTATAATTAAAAATCTTCTAACAAAGAAACTTCCAAGTTCAGAGGTTTCACTGGGGAATTCTATCAAACATTTAAGGAAGATATCAATCTTATACAAATTCTTCCAGAAAATAGAAAAGAACATTTTTCAATTATTTTATAAGGACAGCATTGTTCTGATAACAGAAACAAGAAAGATTTTGTAAGAAAATAAATAATAATACAACTCATAAACATAAACACAAAATGTTCAACTAAACATTAACAAATTATACCCAGGAATATATAAAAAGGATAATACATTATGACTAAGCAGAATTTATCTAAAAAATTCAAGGTTGATTAAACATTTGTAAATCATTTAATGCAATCCACCATATTAACAAAATATATGGGAAGGCCGGCCGAGTGGCGCGGTGGTTAAGCACTGGCCTGGGAAGCCAGTGGCCCCGGTTCGGTCCCACATATGAGGGCCAGTGATACTGCCCTCCAAAAAAAAAAAAAATACAAAATATATGGGAAAAATTTGATGAATTCAAAAGACACAGAAAAAATATTGAAAAAAAAATCCAATCCACATTGATAAAATGTATGTTTCATATAATGTGATGAGAATAGCACTTTATCTGTATGATTTTCCTCTCTAAAACCCATAACCATAGTTCAATCATGAGAAAAACATCAAACATCAAATTGAAGTAAATTCCACAAAATAAATGACCAGAACTCCTCAAAACTGTCAAAGTCATAAAAAAGCAAGGTAAGTCTCAGAAACTGTCATAGCCAAGAGGAGCCTAAGGACAAGATGACTTACTGTATATAGCATCCTGGGTAAAAGACTAGAACAGTAAAAGGACACTAGGCAAAAACAACGGAAATATGAATAAAGTATGGACTTCAGTTGATAATAATGTATTGATATCAGTTCATTAATTGTGACAAATGCCTGATACTAATACAAGCTGTTAATAATAGAGGAAATTGGATGTGTGCTATACAGGAACTCTGCATTATCTATGCAATTTTTCTGTAAATCTGAAACTCTTCTCAAATAGAGTTTATTTTCAAAAGAGCTGTATCTGGATATTCATATCAGCTTTACTCATAATAGCAAAAAATTGAAAACAACCCAAAGGCCCATCTACAAATGGATGGATAAACAAATTATGGCATAGTAGTACAGTAGCATGATAGTCAGCAATAAAAAATGACCAAACTACTGACACATAAAACATGGAGAATAGAAAATGATATTTGAAAAGATATGAAAGAAATCCCCAGGACCTTATCACAGGAGGGAACACACTGACTGTCAAGCAGGAACTTTATCTCAGTATCTATTGTTTCTCACACCAGTCCTAGGATGTCAACCATGGACAGCGGGGCAAAATATGGCCCCTTCTCAGACCCTCCTCACCAGCAGCAATGAACTTTGTTTCCTACCTGAATTGCTTCCTTAATGTTCTAGCCCAGACGCTTTTAGCTCCCCTGTGTGGAGCAGAAGCAAACTTGCCCTATTAAGTATTTTTCCAAACTTATTATTGAAATGCAAACTCAGCTTTAAAGCTCGAAAGCCAAAAACAAAACAGATTTATTTTGATTCTCTTTGCATTTCTGCTGCAACAACCCAATAGTGAGAGCTGAGAATGCTGAGGTCTAGTTTGAGATAAGCTAGGATATAAAAGGGGATGAGACTTTAGCGGGGGAAATATGTCAGTCATTATTTTAAAATATGAACTCACCTATTTACTCCTTGGAATAAAATGTTTCTTTTAACAAGAGTTTACAAAGTAAATGTTCTATGTTAGAGGGGAAATGAATCTTCCTTAATGCTTTCCATTTTATGGCCAGACATCAGTGGGACATCCCTGGTTAGCACTCTTTGGGTCCCTTTACGATGTCGTCAGCACTTTTCATTAGCTACATTTACTTCTCTTTCCCCCAGGAAATGCTGTGGCTCTGGAAACATGCTCAATGGGCAGCCTCATGGTAATAGAAAGAGACAACAATGAGGTGTTGTTAATTGCTTCCTGTAAGCATCCCGCTGACCCCCAATATGTCAGACTTCTTAGGCATCCTGAGCTGTAAGCCCCTGATGGGAAAGAACGGGGATATTTCAAACAGTCCTCATTAAAAATATAGAAATTATTCTAGAACCAAAACAATCCAACACCTGAAACTAATTTTCTTGACATATCCATGGGCTTTGATGACAGCTTCATTAATTGAATGGAGTCACATGGGGGAAAAAAATCATGTTTTCCTTTAATGACCTGCTAGACGATGAAATTTTTTTTTTTTTTGTTACTTACTTTACTCTGAAAATTTTCAGAGGAAGCCAAAAAAAAAAAAAAAAGGACCACTTCTGAGTGTCGTATCACAACTAGGCTTGATCAAGAGGCCTCCTGGGATCTTGCAGGTAAGTCAATGTGAAAATGATGAGGTGAGCCTAGCAGGATAGGGAAGCAGTATGACGTCATCATTAGGATCCTTGCTACTCAAAGTGACGTTCACTGACCAGTAGCATCACTGAGAAGCTCATTAGAAGAGCGGCATCTCAGGCCCACCCCAGATCCACTGAATAGGAATTTGCGTTAAACAGGATCCCTGGCTGATTCTCAGGCACATTACAGTTTGAGAAGCAGTAGTTGGGAGCACGAGATTTGCAATCCAATGGACTTAGGTGAGGATTCCAGCTCAATTTACTGCTGGCTGTGAATAGGGCATATTGTTTAGCCTGTCTCAGCCTCATTTTTTTCATCTGTAAAATAGATGTAATGGTGTCTACCTCATGAGATTGTGAGGATTCAACAAAATAGGCAATTAACATAATCCCAGGTATATAATATATGTGGAATTATTGGTAGGTAATGGCACCATTGTGGCTTCTCCTGTCCATTCCATTTTGGAGAGGAAGTATTTTTGAAATCAGAACTCAGTTCACATCCAAAGTTTTACAACTTAATAGCTATGTGACCTTGGTCATGTTACCTAACATTTTCAGCCTCAAATTCTCTCTGTAAAAATGGGTATAATTTAAATGTCAGGTAAAACCTCCCAAGTCTTGAGGCCCAGCCAAGTGGCGCGGTGGTTAAGCGCTGGCTTGGGACGCCAGTGGCCTCGGTTCGGGTCCCACATATGAGGGCCAGGGACACTGCCCTCAACAAACAAACAAACAAAAATAAAAAATAAAAAACCCTCCCAAGTCTTAAGCTATAGACCAATTACACAGTCATAAAACATCCCAAGATTTTCCAAGATTTCTGCTAACAAAGGGCTTACCCCCTCACTCTTAAGCTGTATCTCAAGAACAGAGGCTGTCTTTGTTCCTCTCTGGGTCTTTCCTGGTGCAAAGTTCAAACCCTTTAACAGTTTCCATAAGAAATCCACTTACTCTAGATGTTTCAAGAGTTGAGTACGATTTTCTAAAGATTTGTAGTATAGGTCACAAGAAAAAAAATCATACTATTCGTACATATGGCATAGCCTTATGCCATCTTCTGGCTCTTCCCTTTCTTCCCTCTTATGTCCCCTCATCACAGCCCCCCTCAGGAATAAGAAACGGCCTCCCCTTGTCATCCAGAAGCAAGCTTAGCTTCAGCAGATGTAGTAGGAAAAGCACTGACTATGAAACGAGAAGCTATGTTCTCATTCCAGTGCCATGATTACTATTTACTCTCTTTGGGTCTCCATTTTCTTACCCACAAAATAGAACAAGAGTTCTTCAGTCACAGGGGTGGCACGAGAACTAAAGGAGATCTCATATTTGAAAATACTTATGTAGTGCCTGGTGCATGGGGGGTTGCTGGTTATTAAGCCATTGTTTCATGGCTCCAATTTTCTCCTCCTCCCCATTCTGCTTTCTGACCCTGGAGCTGAGCCTCTGCAATGGCATTTTTCTTTTGCCAGCTGGCTCCTTGTTAGGCTCTGCCTATCAGGGATGCCACAGGGAACTTGAAGTTGGAGGGAGTTTCTTCTTTGTTTGCTTTCTGTTCCTATCAGCATTGCCCCAGCAACATTCTTCATCTTGGTAGCAGCTGCTAGTTCCAGCAGTGCAGGTGGTTCTAGTTTGCTGTCCCTTCCACACTCTTAGAACCAACCTCACTAAGCCCTCCAGAAACACAGCACTAGCCACACCACCTGCTCCCCAGGGGTCAGAGTTCCAGCTCCCAGGAGCCCCTTCTCCAGGCTCCAAGCTCTGAGCATGGGTTCCATTTGAGCAACACTTCCTCCCTAGAGGGCCGAGTCCCAGCTCTTCAGACCCCTTCTCCAAGTTTCTAAATTTTAGTAATCCCGATATCTTCCCTCTGTTCCCCCATCTCTAGGGAAGGCAGCTGCTTCCTGCAGCTACTACCTTTGTGATACCTTGTTACCCCCTTTTTGCCTGTTCAGTCCTCTTCTATTTGCGAGACAGTTATATTAATTCTCTCTGCTGACATAATGGCATGGTTTCTGACTTCTGACAGGATTCTGTCTCATCCGGAAAGTATGTAAAAGATACTAGTTTGCTTCCAGAAAAATAAAATAAAATATACCTTCTAAATACAGGTTTTAAAACCAATAAGGAGATTCAAAAGAATATGCCAATGACTTTGAAAACAATTTCCCAAGAAAAATTTCCAAACTATTTTGGGCTCCGACATCCTTGTTGGAAGAGAACAGTAATCCTGAGCATTTGGAACAAAGGATCAAAACATGTTTCTAGTGAAAGAAATGCAGTTAGACATAACTCGCATGGCAGAACTGGTGCACAACTAAAGTGATGTCACCTGTGCAGACGCCAGTGTAGGCAAGGCTATGAGGGAGGAAACAGGAGACAGGGAAACACTCTATGAACCTGGGGCAGGATGTCACATTTCCAGAGATCAAAGAGTTCCCCTTCCCCAGTTCCCCAATGCTGTTCCCTGCCCCCAATTCCCCAATAAAATCTAAAAAAAAAAAAAAAAAAAAAAAAATTAATCTATTTTTGTGAAGATATTTATTGAAGTGTTACATACACGAGTGAAAATAACATCAGATAATTAGTAAATAAAAGGAGAATAATTAAAGATGTATTTATATTCACTTACTGAAATATTAAGTTATAACAATTGTGAAGATCGTGTAAAAACATCATGAAAGATTTTTATGGTGTGATAGCAATGGGAATAAAATCAGGATATAAAATGAAGAGGAGACTATAGAAAAGAGTACAAGAAAGAAAGTTCAGTAATGTTACTCTTTGTTACCCCAGAGAAGAGCATATGCAGCACTCTGAGAGTCTTATACCCAGGCACGATGTCAATGAAAGATGGCTGGGGCAAGTTAGACAGAACAGAGAAGCCCCACAAGAACCTTTACTGCCCTGTAGATTCTGCATAGGCTGGAATAGATCTCTTGATGTTAAAATGAAGAACTATTTTAATAATCTTCAGGATAGTATGTATGTTTGACTAAAGATAAGACAATTTTATTAGCCTACAATCCTTCCCTTCAGAGTTTTAAGGTTAAAGCATCCGAGTTTTAAGGTTACAGTGAGTTCTTTCTCTCCTTGGGTCAGCAATGAAGGTGGTTTCACTCCACAAGAAGGAGGAAGGAGAGAAGATGAAGGGTAGAATCTGAGTCAGTCAGAAAAGGCATCTGTGAAAGATTTGGTAGATCTTAAGCAGGGAAGGAAGTGATAGACCACTGAGTTAAACAGCTGATCAGTGAAGAAGAAGAAGAAAAGCTGTAATAGTAGCCAATCAATTAGTTCAAGAGATGAGTGCTGCAGGTGGTAAGAGACAAGTCTGGCTTCTAACCAAAGAGATTTTGCCAAGGCTTGGTGTTTGACCTTCCAGGGGCCTTGGCTTGCTAGAGGAAAGCTTGGAGGACTGGCTTCCTGTGAGCCTTAGAGACCTCCAGAGTTGTAAAAGCTATGTGGAGTTGGGCTGCCATATAAGGCATAGAAGGAATTATTCCAAATAGAAAAAAAAAACAAACAAAAAAAAAAACGAAAAAGGAATGAAGTGATAGTTTCCAAGTAAAGAGAGAAACGCAGTTTTCCTGATGATATTTGCTATTACTGTAAAAAATCTATGAGGGTCAGTTTTTTCACTGAGCTTATCCATCAGCCTTTGTAGATGGACAATAACCAGCGTTGGAGTTCCGTCCACATAGGAATAGGCTGGCTTTCTTTGTTGCTGAGGGATAAAGATGAAGAGGCCCAACTGAATGAGATTCCTGCCACCAAAAACACTCATTTGTTCAGCAAATATTGCTAAGCCCCTGTTCTCCTTGAGGCCCACATTCCATTAGGGGAGATAAATATGGGGACAATTCCAACTGAGGGTAACTTCTTTTAATAATCAAATTATCATGGCTTCAGAAAGAAAAGAAAGGCTAATTTTTTAAGGAGATATTTCTGGGGAAGATTCCTAGAAAGGATGCCATCTGAGATGAGTTGGTTTTTTTTTTGGTTTTTTTTGAGGGCAGTGTCACTGGCCCTCACATGTGGGACCGAACCAGGGCCGCTGGCTTCCTAAGCCAGCGCTTAACCAATGCGCCACTCGGCCAGCCCTGAGATGAGTTTTGAAAAAAGAATAGACATTTTCCTCAATCCGTGTATTGGAAAGAACAGCGGGGAGTTGTGTGTAGCTGGAACTTTCATTATGGGGAGAGAAGGGCAGAAGGTGATGTCAGAGATGTGGACCTGCCAAGGTCATGAAGGCTCTTAAATGCAGAGTTAAGGAACTAGACTTTTTCTAGATGTTGAGAAATACTAAATAATTTTTAGCCCAGTAAAAAGATGATTAGATTTGCATTTTAAAAAAACAAAACAAAACTCTGTTGTCTGTTCGGAGGATAGAATAGAGTGGGACAAGGCTAGAAGCTGAAAAAGTAAGCAGAGAATTCTTCCAGTAATCAAGGCAAGAGATAATGAGCACCTAAATTAAGGCAATGGCCAGGCGAGGGAAACCTTTCCTTGCCCTGATGCAGGTGAGGCATACCCAAGATCACCCCAGGATCAGATGCCCACCTGCCTGCTCTAGGCTTGCTGACAGTGGTCTGGCCCTGGCTTATGGGATGGATGCTGGCATGTCGATGGGTCATGTGATAGGACCAAGAGAGACAAGCTTGGGAATCAGAGAAAAGGAATACAAATGCCAGTGTTACCATGTTATGGGCTGAATTACATCCCCTCAGTATTCGTATGCTAAAGCCCCTCATCTTACTAATGTGACTGTATTTGGAGAAAAGACCATTAGGGAGGTAATTAAGGTTAAATGAGGTCATACATGTAGGGCCCTAATCTGATAGGACTGGTGTCCTTATAAGACGGGGAAGAGACCCCAGAGATCTTTTTCTCTCCTCACACATGCAAAAAGGAAAGGTCATGTGAGGACACAGTAAGAGGCGGCCATCTGCAAGCCAGGAAGGGAGGCCTCACCAGACACCAAAGTGATGCCTCCTTGCTCTTGGACTTCTGGTCTCCAGAACTGTGAGAAAATAAATTTCTGTTGTTCAAGTCACTGTAGGGTGGCAGAATATGCCACCTCAAAATATGCCACTTTGGCATAAGAATTATTTTGAGCTGAAGGCAATTGAGAGGATGTAGCTACAATAAAAGATCTCTCTGCTACCTGTATTTGCCTAAAAATAGCACATAAATTTCCTCCCCTCTCCACCAGGAAGGACAAAAGTTAATCACTGGAGATAACTTTAGACCCTTCTCAGCCTGAAGATGGTCATCGGAGGAATCTGCCTTAACGAACTTTGCTAACTAGGCTTTATCTACCATTAGTTTCCCATATATTTGCCATCCCTGGAGACTCAAGTTTCTTCTCCTTTGTCTTGTCACTTCTCTAAAAATATATTGTTCCTTTCCTAATATGCTATATGAGCCCAAGTTCTAACCAACACTTGGAGTTACTCATCTCTGAGTGCTCCTGTGTATAAGTGCAGGGCACATGCTATAAAACTTCTGCTTTTCTCTTGTTAATCTGTCTTTTACCAGCCGAATTTATAGTCCCCAGGTAGAAAACCTAAGAAGAGGGTAATAAGAAAAATTTTTTCCTCCCCTACTCCACCCAGTCTATAATGATTTGTTCTGACAGCCTGAGCTAATACATACCATTTGCAGCTAAGTCTCTTAAACAAATCATTTAAACTGGTGAGCCTCATTTTCTTTATCTGTAAAATGAAAACAGTAAAATAATAATAATTCCTACTTCACAGGGATCTTGTGAGGGTCAAATAAGCTACACAGGTAGTAAAAGGAGCTTATTTGAAAGTTCTTTATAAATTGTGCATATAAAATATTAAATATTCCTACCATGAGTGCCCTGTAATGATAAAAGATTAAAATATTTTCAATCACAATATTAGTTTAATTATTATACTTAACTATAATATCTGCCTCTTGGATACATTTTGAAGGCATCTAATTAGCTGATAATCAAAAGCTAATTGATCACAGATGTCTAAAGGGCTTTCAGTTCAAATTCAATATGATAACCAGTGTCAATAAAACCATTTGGAGAATTCTGTGTTTTCATTAAAAAAAGAAAAAAGAACACGGAGTTCCAAATATATGAAGTACCCCAAATATAGCCTATAAAAGAGACTTCCCTGAAATGTTCAACACCTGTAGACACATTCAGGAAGTGAAGTCTTCAGCATTCATTTTGTTTTACTATTTCTGTTACATAGAAATCAATTAATAAGCATGGACAGAAAGATAACCACATAGAAAATGTATTTAATATATATATTTCCTTTTATATTAGGGTCTTAAGAGTATTACTCAACCTTGTTTCATTATTGAAAAAAATAATCTAAAAGGTAGCTTTATAGTCATTTTTTTCCCCTAATACACCCCATGAAATTTTAATACCATAGATATACTGTATTTCTGTTTATATGTATGTCTGTGCTTTATACATAAAATATATAACCAAGAACTAATTTTCATCCCATTGGGGTGACATTGCCTCCATTGAGAATGCATAGCCTTAAGATGATTTGTAATAAAACATCTCACTGGTTTTCACAAGTAAGATGATAAAAAAAAAAATGCATTTGTTGTGAGAAATGAATCTATTTCTCAGAAAGCATCCCTGGGCATAGGGAAAAACATCACTGGAGGGGTCCAGCTTGAAGCCAAGCTGTGGTTACCCTAGGAGTTAGACATGATTAGACCTGGAGGGGGCATTCTCTGTGAGAACCTATTTGCATGAGGAGCCCAGGAGTCTCCTGGGAAGGAATCTAACCTGAAATAAAACCAGAAATGAAAGAGGAGAAGTTATGACAGATACCACAGAAATACAAAGGATCACATGAGAACACTATGAAGGATTATATGCCACCAAATTCAATAACCTAAAAGAAATGGACAAATTCTTAGAAATATATAACTTTCCTAGACTGAATCATGAAGAACTGGAACAGTGAGGAAATTGAAATAATCATCCAAAACCTCCCAAAAGCAAAAGTCCAGGACCAGATGGCTTCACTAGTGATTCTACCAAACATTCAAAGATGGTTTAATGTCTGTCTTTATCAAACTCTTCCAAAACACTAAAGAAGAAGCAATACTTACTAACTCATGTTATGAGGCCAACATTACCCTGATACCGAAACCTGGAAAGGATAACACAAAAAAAGAAACCTACAGACCAATAACTCTGATGAATACAGATGCAAGAATCCTAAACAAAATACTAGCAAAGGCGAATACAACAATACATTAAAAAGATTATACATGGGCCGGCCGAGTGGCGGGGTGGTTAAGAGCTCGCTTGGGAAGCCAGCGGTCCTGGTTCAGATCCCACATATGAGGGCCAGTGACACTGCCCTCAAAAAAAAAAAAAAAAAAAAAAAGATTATACATCATGACCAAGCGAGGTTCATTCTAGGGGCACAAGGATGGTTCAACATATGCAAGTCAATCAATGTGATGCTCCACAGAAACAAAATAAAAGATAAAAATCATATGGTTATATCAATAGATGAAGTTTTGTTCTGAGCCAATGGGAGAGGTGAGTGGGGGGGGTCTGCGCACAGCAGGGGATCTGTTGCATAGATTGTCTCTCTACCCAATGGACTCAGGCTGACTCCTAAGGCATGGTGCTGCAATACAAGAGAAA
Organism: Aselliscus stoliczkanus; assembly: GCA_033961575.1. Classification (NCBI taxonomy): domain Eukaryota; kingdom Metazoa; phylum Chordata; class Mammalia; order Chiroptera; family Hipposideridae; genus Aselliscus; species Aselliscus stoliczkanus. The sequence continues at coordinate 97,771,373 of CM066736.1, read as the reverse complement.
TAAAATCTGAAATATCCACCATGCCTCCCACCTGTTGTTCCCACAGCATACTGAGAAGCAAGGCACCGGCAGCAGCATAGTACAAGAACGGCATATGTGTAACTGGTAAGAGGGCTCACATGGCTACTGCAAATAGCCAATGTGACTTGTAACTGTTTTCCTCATGCCAATTCCAAGTCTCTCAGCTGTGTGGCCTGGAAGCCACGAATCATACACATATTACAAAGGATGTTGATATACATGCCTAACAGCATACAAACATCTTAGCATAACACTCAAGGCTCTTCACAACAGAGGCTAAGCCTATCTTTTGAACTCTGGTTTTAGAGTCAATTAGACCCAGATCTGACTCCTGTTTCTTCTATCATGTAGCTGTGTGATTGCAGGCACATTACTTAACCCTTCTAAGTTTCAGTTCTCACTGCTGTAAAATGGGGATAATAATAGTATATAGGGGATTAAATTAGACCACGCATGAAATGCGCCCTTTGCATAAATCCTAGCACAAGGTAACTGCTCAATAAATGTTAGCTGTTTTCAGCCCTTGACCATGATCATTCCACTCAAAATTCCAACCCCATGAAAATGATGATAAATTCTAAAATATGCCTCTGTGACTTTATACATATTTCTTCTGCCTGGGATCTTTTTGTTTTTTAAGTTGCGCCATCCTGCCACCTGTTGGCAGCTCAGCGGCAGCTCAGCTCGGGCTGGGCATCGAACTGCTGTTGCTCAGAGTTCAGCTCTCACTCTTGAGTGAGCTCCTAACCAACTGAGCCACTCGGCCAGCTGCCTGGGATCTTTTATAATGACATTTATCGGTTTGGAAAGTGCCTCCTCTCCGCCCCCCTCCCCCCCTTAAGCTTCAATTCAAATGTCATCTCCTCTGAGAAGGAGATTCCAGAAAAATCAATGAGGCTCTCTGCAACTCTTTACTAATCCCCTGTTAGAGCCCTAATCACACTATAGGTTAATTCTCTCTTTCCCCCCTCCCTCTCTCACTGCACTGTCAGCCCCTGTAGGAGGTTCTGCCTCATTCACTTCCACATATTCAGGGGCCAAACACAAAGTCTGGACTGAGAAATGATGCACTGATGCAAGCCCTATTAATTCTATTTCTAGAGCAATACCTGACAGATGTGTACCATCCTTCCATAGCCAACTTTTGGCTTCTCTCTGAAGCCTCGTGGAGCCTAAGTCACTGGATTTTCTACTGACTTGAAGTCCTCCAGCCCATCCAAAAAGTTTCTCTTCTTTCAGACCAGGATGGTATGCAGATGAATGCTGCCTAACTCTTTCTATGCATGACAGACAGAGCCTTAAGATCAACAGGTTGTGGCATTTCAGGAGAGATCCAAGATGGCGGAGTAGATAAACACTATGCCGGCATTCTTCGGTGAACGCATTAAAATTAAAGCTAAATTATAGAACAATTAACCTGGAGAACCATCTGCAATCTAGCTGAACAGAAGCCTTATAACTAAAAATTATAAAGAAGAAGCCACATCAAGACTGGTAGGAGGGGCAGAGGCGCAGACTGGACCCCACGCCTCATGTGGTGGTTGAGACTCAGGAGGGATATCTGGGTTGCCTTGGTTCGCCCTGAAAGAGTGAGGGACCCCAGCCCCCCACACCAGGCTCCCCAGCCCAGACTACGGGTGCCAGGAAGAGGAGCCTTTACAATCTGGCTGTGAAAAACAGTGGAGATTCCAACTGTTCAGGTGGGCCAGAAGCCTGCAGGAAGCTCAGGTGTGCTCTTAAATGGCCCCGTGCATAGGCTCACTCACTCACAGGCACTCACCTTGGGCTCCAGCGGAGAGACGATGATTCGGGAGGCCTCAGAGACATGTGGAAGGGGCAGACTGAGGTGTGTTGCTTCGGGTAAAGGACTGGAGGACAGTCGGCATTTTCTCTGTGAGGGGTCCACCTTTCATAGAGCTGGTGAGTGGACGCCATCTTTCCAGTGTTGAGCCCTCCCCTTCTGGCCAAATCTAATCTGATTGGCCAGGTGAGTTCCACGGCTTCGTCCTGCTAACTCACTGGGACTCCACCCCACCCAACTCCAACACCACCAGAGGTACTTTCTCCAAGAGCAGCCAGCCCCGCAGCATTGTACTCTTTCTTGGAAAACTATCAGAGTTTGGCAGGCCCCAGGCAGATAGCAACTGCTCTGAGATTTTTGCTGAGTCACTCCAGGCTCAGCACTGGCAACAACCAGAATTTACATTAATCTGGTGACCACAATTGTTCTCATTCTAGTTACTCCCTGAGACCCTGCCTTACCCAACTCACATACCACACAGTGTTATCAGTGACTGAATCTTAAGGAAGCTTGCAGGTAGCAGAAGGTGTTGGGGTGTACTGGCATTTTGCGGAGCTACCCCACACCTGGTACTGGTGGCAGACATCCTCGGTTCACAGCATGGCCTCCTCCATATGCCTACAGGTCCAGCACAGGCAGTGAACAACTGTGGATACCTTTGTAGCTCCTACCAAATAGCTCCTGGCTAGTCACAGGCAGTGGCTGACCTGGGCCCACACCAGAACCCCTCCCAAGTGTCCCCAGAACCAACATACTTGGAGGTTGGCTTCAGACCACAACAGAACACCACCCAATTAGCCCCACAAGTGGCACATACAAAACATGGTCTCAACAGGCACCAGAGCCTGCTGGGGCTAATTGCACTCAGTGGGGTAAGCCTCCCCCACACTGAAGCCCATAAACATGGCCAAACCCACAGCCAGTCATCCTAAGGGTCAATCACATCCACTGACTTGCCAACAGCAATCAAGTCTCAACTATAACAAGAGGCAACACACAACCCACACAAGGGGCACTCCTGTAGCACCTGGCTCAGGTGACCAGGAAGATTGTGCTGCTGGTTCCCACAGGACACCTAATACATAAGGCTACCAGGCAAAACTGGGAGACATAGCAGATCTACCTAATCCATAGAAACAAACAGAGAGGCAGCCAGAATGAGGAAACAGAGAAATGCGTACCAAATGAAAGAACAGGAGAAAACCTCAGAACAAGAACTTAAGAAAATGGAAGCAAGCAACCTACCAGAGACAGAGTTCAAACCAATGGTTATAAGGATGCTCAAGGAACCTAGTGAGAACGTCAACAAAGAGATAGCAAGCATAAAGAAAGGACATAGAAACCATAAAAAAGAACCAGTCAGAAGCGAAGAATATAAAAACTGAAATGAAGAATGTATTGGAAGGAATCACCAGCAGACTATATGGAACACAGGATCAAATCAGCTCTTTGGAAGACAGGGTAGCAGAAAACACCCAATCAGAACAGCAAAAGGAACAAAGAATAAAAAAAATGAGGATAGTTTAGGAGATCTCTGGGACAACATCATAACAACTGGGATATAGTCAATAATATTGTAATAGCCATGTATAGTGTCAGATAGGTACTAGATGGAAGGGGGTTGAGGGTCAGGTGAAAAAGGTGAAGGGATTAAGAAGTACAAATTGGTAGTTACAAAATAGTCATGGGTGTGTAAAGTAAAGCATAGGGAATATAGTCAATGATATAGTAATAACTATGTATAGTTCCGGGTGGGTACTAGACTAGTCAGGGGGATCACTTCTTACATTATATAAATGTCTAAGCACTATGCTGTACACATGAAATTAATATAATATAATATTGAATGTCAATGGTCATTGAAAATTTTAAAAAGCAGGGGAAAAGGTGAAGGAGAATAAGATGTTTAAGTTTCCCGGTGTAAAAAGAGTAACTCATGGGCATGTAATGTACAGCTTAGGGAATATGGTCAATAATATTGTGATAGTGTCGTATGGTATCAGATAGTTGCTGGACTTATCATGGTGATCACTTCTTTACGTACATAAATGTTGAATAACTATGGTATACCCCTGAAACTAATATAATATTGTATGTTAGCTATATTTTTAATAAAAATCCTTTAAAAAAAAGATCAACAGATGCTGTATGTAATTTCTCAAACACTTATTAACTACCTACTGTAGGCTAGACACTGCTCTTTCAGGGTGTAGTTCAGAGCACTGAGGCTCAGAGAGATTAAGCAACTTCCCCAAGACCACCCAGCAGCACAGTGGGAATTCAAATCCTAGTTCCTTGCTCTTCTGTTATATCACATTGTCTGGCTCTGACACTAACACAGATGTGAGGGTTGAGGAATGGTTGTGTCTACCTGAATTAGGCCTTTGAAGGGAGAATGGACATGTTTTCTGCTCCCAGGATTGATATTAGGGAGGAGGTGATGGTGAGAAGTTCCCTTCCACATTCCTGGAGGTAGTGGGGAGTTCCCTTCCACACCACCTAGAGGGCTGCCGTCTTTTCCATGGGTGAGGGGCCTGAGGCCTCCTACACCCTCTACTCACTAGTATTCTCATCCCTCCCAGTCCAACTCTCTCTCTCTCTCTCTCTCTCTCTCTCTCTCTCTCTCTCTCTCTCTCTCTCTCTCTCTTTCCAGATAAAATCAAGGAAAGAACACACCTTTGAGAAAACATGAACTGTCAACTAGGTCCTGCTTCAATGAATAGATCAGGTTTGCGATGAACAAAGCACTTGTGTATGTCAGGGGTGTCGTGAGAGTGAGGGAAGATGCTTGAAAACAGAGGGCTCTCTAAAGTAGATCAGAGATCTTCCCACTTATCTCTCTTAATGTATTTATCAACCAGAAGTATCTTTATTTAGAAGACATGCCCAGCAGAAAGCCAGCCCAGCCCTGGGCACAGGGATCGTCACTCTCCCTGGCAGGAGAGGCCCACAGCGGGCCCTCAGGGCAGTGTGCAAAGGCACCTCCTTTAGTGAGTCTGAAAGGGCCACTTGTGAAATATGAACTAGAGAGGAATCTTCACAAGGCTGATTCTCAGAACGAGGCTAATGTCACCACTGGGGTGACCTTCAGACAGCCTAGCTCAGCCATGTGTCTCTGTGGGCCTCAGGTGGCCTGCTGAGAAGACACAGAACAGATGGAGAACAGACCAGATCCTGACTCTGACACTTACCAGCTGTGTGACCTTGGAGGGTTACTTTACTTTACCTCTCTGAGTCCGTTTTCTCATCTCTAGAATGGGGATGCTAACAGTATCAACTATTATACTTGTGGTTATTATGAGGATGGCATGAGATTTTATATAGGAAATAGCATGACACCAAGCATGACACATGGCAGGTACAATTAAAAAACATTGAAACAAGTACACCACCCTGGGAATACCCCTAGCTTTCTGTCACTCACCTACTCACCTCAGCCCACAGCCCAAGAAGGCCTCAGTTGCTGTGCCCTGTGTGTGACTTTCCCCACACTAACACCTGATGTCACTGCTTCATAGTCTCTAGATAAATGTACACAGGCAGCTGATTTCTCCTGTGCTGCAGCTCAGGGGGGCTTGGCTTCCTCTGAGAACTCCACTTCTGCCCTGAGGAGTTAACACCAGACTCCACTGAGGCAGAGAGAACTAAAAAGGAAGGATGTGCAGCTGAGCCACCAGCCACCCAGGTCCGCAGGGGAAGCCGGCATCCCCTGGAGGCAGAGGCGGCAGCAGCACCACTAACCGCCAGGGCTCTTGTGCTGGGAGCTCTGCCTGCCCACTGCTCCACCAACTTCCAAAAAGAGCTGATTCTCAGACCGCCTTGCTGTTTGTGAAAAACCTGTGAGGTGTTTCCCAGCTTATGACACACATGTTTAGCAAAGCATCTACCCTGAGATGAGTGAATGCTTTTTTTAATTGTGGTAAAATATATATAACATCAAATTTACCATTTTAGCCATTCTTAAGTGTACAATTTGTGGCAGTAAGTACATACACATTGTTGTGCAACCATCAGCACCATCCATCTCCAGAACACTTTCCATCTTCCCATAATGAAACTCTGTACCCATTAAACAACAATTTCCCATTTCTCCCTGCCCCTAGCCCCTGGCAACCACAAACTACTTTCTGTCTCAATTAATCTAACTCTCCTAGGTACCTCATGTAAGCGGAATCATGTGGTATTTGCCCTTTTGTGACTGGCTTATAGCACTCATCATAGTATCCAAAAGGTTCATCCATGTTGCAGCATGTGTCAGAATTGCCTTCCTTTTTAAGGCTGAATAGTATTCTATTGTATGAACATGCCACATTCTGTTTATCTAGTCATCTTTGAGTGGACACTCAGGTTGCTTCCTTCTTTTGGCTGTGTGGTTAATGTTGTTGTGAACATTGATGGACAAATAGCTGTTCAGATTCCTGCTTTCGATTCTTTGTGGTGCATACCCAGAAGTAGAATTGCTGGGTCAAATAGTAATTCTGTTTCACTTTTTCAGGAACCACTGTACTGTTTTCTGATGTTACTTTTTTTTCCCTTAATTTAGGAATTGTACCCTTTCCTGCCACTGTTCTCTATGCCTCCTCCCCGCCCACACTGGGCGTCTGGGCAGTATCTGTCAGTATGTATAGGCTCATCCTCTTTGCTTTGACCCATCCCTTTGCATTTCAAGGATCACAATCTCAAAACCTCCATTTCTTTCCTGCCCTTGAGCCACACCATCTAGTTCATGCAAGTAAGTCCCAGAATCCCAACCCCAGATTTTCTGTGGGAGCCAACAACCCAGCACCTTCCGATTGTTGAGGAAACCAACGGGGGAGGAACTGCTTATTCCATGGTACAAAATGAGGGCCCAATAAGTACAGTTTCAAAAAAGTCGCCATACTGTTTTTCTCATTTTGGAAATGATGGGCAGTAACTTTTGAACTTCCCAAAGAATAAGAAAAACTGAATGTAAAATAATTTTAATCTACATTTTTTGGTAAGATAACTACACTCATTTATATTTGTTCTTTGTTATGATGATCCTTTAACTAATTTTAGATTTTCAATTGCCTTACCCCTTTTTCTACTGGTAGCATCCCCACAACCAGAATCTGCCTCTACTCTGGAGCAGCAATTAATTACAAATTGACATGAGGGCCGGCCGAGCAGCTCAGTTGGTTAAGAGTTAGCTTAAGAGCACAAGCTCTGAGCAAAAAGGCCGCTGCTTCGATTCCCACATGGATCAGTGATGCTGCACCCAAGCTGAGCTGCTGCTGAGCTGCCAACAGGTGGCAGGATGGCTTGGCTGGTGAGAGCATGCACTTCTAACTACAAAACTGCCTGTTTGATGGGGCTACGCCCACCCACAAGCAAGACTGAACTCAGCACCTTGAGCTGAGCTGCTGCCCAGATTGCTCAATGGATAGAGCGTGTGCTCTTAACAACAAAGCTTCCAGGTTCGACTCCCATGTAGGATGGTGGCTATGCCCACTGGCAACTAAGACTGAACTCAGCACCTTGAGCTGAGTTGCTGCCCAGATGGCTCATGGGATGGTGGCTACGCCCACCCACAACTAAGATTGTAACACAGCATCTTGAGCTTAGAGGCCACGAGCTCCTGATGGGCAGCCAGATGGTGACTGGCTCCCTCCACAACTAAGATTGAAAAACAGCAACTTGGCTGGTCCCCTCCCCCAATTCCCCGATTAAAAAAAAAAATTGGCATGAACCCAATGTCCAAACCAACTTCATCAATGTCCAATGAACCCAGCCTCCATCCCACTAAGCCAGTAAACTTAGGGGAAGAAGCTACTGACTGTGAAAAAGAAAGCATATTTCTTAACAGACATCACAAAATAATGAACTGAAGCATGGAGCGCTTATGCAAAGTGTGTATTTGGAGACTTTGTAAGGAAATGCTGACACCGCTTTAATGCCAGCTGTAGGAATCGAAGCCCAGCAGTATTTCCTCCTTTAACAATTGTCTACTTTCTTTAGGTTTTTAGGAGACAATTAAGCAAGAGCAACATCACGGGGTAAGTGATGTACACAGCACTTCAAAGATAGGAGCGATGCTGGGGTTGAGGGAAGTCCGGTCTGGAGTTTATGTCCAAGGGGTACCCACCCCCAGTAGGCAGAGGCTAGTTTAGACCCACCCCCTCTCTAAGAGAGTAGATGTTCCTGTTTGCCCCTTCTGGGCACCAGGATTGTGATTCTACACAGAGGCTGGATTGCTCTTCTTAATGATATGTGGATCAGTCATTAATTCAACAAGTACTTACTGAACACCTACTCTGTGCCAAGTACAGAGATAATGGCGCAGCTAATGTGCATACTAAGTGCAAGACCATGTGCCCATGCTTTACATGTGTTATCTAATTAATCCTCAGGACAGTGCTGTTTGTTACCATTGTCCCCATTTTACAGATGAGGTCCCTGAGGCCTGGTAGGTCTATGTAATTTGCTCAAGGTGACAGTGATAGTGGCAGAGAGAGGGTTTAACCCAGGCACCCGACTGGAGGGCGAATGTTTTTAACCACTTTTCCAGAATGAGGACAACCACTAGGGACTATTAAAAATACAAATTTAATAAAGCATGATTGTTTTCATGCCCCCCCACTCCCTGCCAGGGACCTCAGAGTCCCATCAGGGAGTGTCAAGGCAATAATATTTCGATAGTGTCTGGTTGTTCAAGATACATGGGTGACTCCAAAAGCACAACAAAAGAAAAAAAATCAGTCGATTGGACTTCATCAACATTTAAAACTTTTGTGCTTCAAAGGACACTATCAAGGAAGTGAAAAGACAATCCATAGAATGGGAGAGAAAATTTTGCAAATTTTATAACTGGAACTCATATCTAGAATATATGAAGAACTCCTTAAATAGAGAATCCAAATAGCCCAGTCATGCATAATAAAAATTGTGTGTTAAATGATAAAAAGACAACCTACGCAAAGTAGCTGAAGAGTCATTTCTCCAAAAAAGATACACAAATGGCCAAATAAATACATGAAATTATGCTCACCATCATTAGCCATAAAGGAAATATAAATCAAAACTACAATAGAGGCCACTACACACCGTCTAGGATGGCTATAATAAAAAAGACAGATAACAAGTGGTGGTGAGGATGTGGGGAAATTAGAACCCTTATACCCTGCTAGTGGGAATATAAAATAGTGCAGCTGCTGTGGAAAACAGATTGGCAGTTTCTCAAAAATAAAACACAGAGTTGCCATATGACCCAGTTTTCAGATACACAAAAGCTTGAACACAAATATTTATAGCATATAAACATTCCTATTTATATGTTAATATTCACATAGATTAAAAAAAAGTGGTAACAAATTTCTAGAAACATACAATCTACTAAGTCTGAACCAAAAAGAAACAGAAACTCTGAACAGACTGGTTACTACCAAAGGAATTGAGTCAGTAATCAACAAACAAAAATCCTGGACTAGATGGCTTCACAGGTGAATTTTACAAAGCATTCAAAAAAGAAATAATACCTATTCTCCTCAAACTATTCCAAAAAATACAGAAGGAGTGAAGGCTCCCAAACTCTTTCTATGAAGCCACTATTACCCTGATTCCAAAATCAGACAAAGATATTACAAAAAAGGAAAACTACAGGCCAATATCCCTAATGAACATAGATGCAAAAATTCTCAATGAAATACTAGCAAACTGAATCCAGCATCACATTAAAAAGATCATACACCACGATCAAATGGGATTCATTCCTGGTATGCAAGGTTGGGTCAATATCTGCAAATCAATTAACGTAATACATCACATTAACAAAATGTAAAATACAAATCATATGATCATATCAAAAGATGCAGAAAAAGCATTTGACAAAATCCAGCAGTCATTTATGATAAAAACTCTTAGCAAAGTGGGAATAGTGGGATCATATCTCAACATAATAAAGGCCATATAGGATAAGCCCACAGCAAACATCGTATTCAATGGGGAAAGGCTAAAAGCTTTCCCCTTAAGATCAGGAACAAGACAAGGCTGCCCACTTCCACTACTTCTATTTAACATAGTTCTGGAAGTTCTAGCCACAGCAATCAGACAAGAAAATGAAATAAAAGGCATCCAAATTGGAAAAGAGCAAGTAAAATTGTCATTATATGAAGATGACATGATACTATATATAGAGAATCCCAAAGATGCCACAAAAAAACTGTTAGAACTGATAAACGAATTTGGTAAGGTAGCAGGATACAAAATTAATATTCAGAAATCAGTTGCATTTGTATACACCAATAATAAACTATCAGAAGAAGAAATCAGGAAATCAATCTCTTTTACAATTGCTTCAAAAACAATAAAATATCTAAGAATAAATTTAACTAAAGAAGTAAAAGACCTGTACTCAGAGAATTATGAGACATTGAAGAGAGAAATCAAAGAAGATACAAATAAATGGGCATACATACCATGTTCGTGGATAGGAAGAATTAATATAGTTAAAATGTCGGTACTACCTAAGGCAATATATCAAACTACCAAGGACATTTTTCTCAGAAATAGAACATAGAATCCTAAAATTTATATGGAACCACAAAAGACCCCGAATAGGGCTGGCCAAGTGGCCTGGTGGTTAAGCGCTGGCTTGGGAAGCCAGCGGCCCAGTTCGGTCCCACATATGAGGGCCAGTGACACTGCCCTCAAAAAAAAAAAAAAAAAGACCCCAAATAGCCACGACAATCTTGAGAAATAAGAACAAAGTGGGAGGCATCACGTTACCTAACATCAAAACATACTACAAGGCAACAGTAATCAAAACAGTATGGTACTGGCATAAAAACAAACACATAGACCAATGGAACAGAATAGAGAGCCCAGAAATAAACCCATCCATATACGGTCATTTAATCTATGACAATGGAAGCAAGAATTTAACTGGAGTAAAGATAGTCTATTTAATAAATGGTGCTGGGAAAATTGGACTGACACGTGCAAAAAAAATGAAAACGGACCACCTACTTACACCATATACGAGAACAAACTCAAAATGGATTAAAGACTTAAATGTAAGACCTGAAACCATAAAACTCCTAGAAGAAAACATAGGGAGTAAATTTGCAGACATCACCCTGAGTAATATTTTTACTGATATATTCCCTCTGGCTAAGAAAATAAAAGAAAAAAAGAACATATGGGATTACATCAAACTTAAAAGTTTTTTCAGAGCAAAGGAATTCATCAAGAAAACAAAAAGGCAGCCTACTGAATGGGAGAAGATATTTACCAACGATATATCTGATAAGGGGTTAATATCCAAAATTTATAAAACACTCATGAAACTCAACACCAAATACACAAACAACCCAATTTAAAAATGGGCAGAGGCTATGAAGAGGCATTTCTCTAAAGAGGACATACAGATGTCCAACAGACAAATGAAAAAATGTTCAAACTCACTAATAATCAGAGAAACGCAAATAAAAACCACAATGAGATACCATCTTACTCCAGTCAGAATAGTTATCATCAATAAATCAACAAACAACAAGTGCTGGAGAGGTTGTGGAGAAAAGGGAACCCTGCTGCACTGTTGGTGGGACTACAGATTGGTGCAGCCATTATGGATATCGGTATGCAGGTATCTCAAAAAACTGGAAATGGAACTACCTTTTGACCCAACAATTCCATTCCTGGGTATCTATCCAGAAAAATCCAAGACACTAATTCGAAAAAATATATGCACCCCTATGTTTACTGCAGCGCTATTTACAATAGCCAAGACTTGGAAACAATCCAAATGCCCGTCGGTAGATGACTGGATTAAGAAACTGTGGTACATTCATACAATGGAGTATTATTCCGCTATAAAGAAGAGTAAAATCTTACCATTTGCAACGATATGGATGAACCTAGAGACTATTATATTAAGTGAAATAAGTCAGTCCGAGAAAGACAAATACCATATGATCTCATATGTGGAATCTGAAAAACTGAATGAGCGAGCAAAGTAAACAGAAACAGACTCATAGATATAGAGGAAAAACTGATGGTTGCTAGTTGGGAGGGGGGTGGGGACGAAGGAGAAGGGGAAGGGATTAGACAGCATAAATAGGTAACTACAATATTGCCACAGGGATATGAAAGACAGTTCGGGGAATATAAAATGTTGTAAATATTTTGTGGGGTGTCAGACGGTGACAGGTCTTGTTAGGGAGACCACTTCATGGATGGAGTAGAGGCTTGATCACTGCACTGTACACCTGAAGCTGATGTTGTATAGTATTGTATGCCAACTGTAACTGAATATATAGATAGTCACGGGATGTGGAGTATACTGTGGAAGGGAGTCAAAGGAATTGTAATAGATATGTATCAGATGAGGGGGAGGAGTGGGGCGGCGAATTGGGGGAGGGGGATTGTCACTTTGGGAGGTAAAAAGTATAACTATTGCACTGTGTTGCACACCTGAAATTAACTGAAAAAAAAAGTTTATTTCACAATAAAATAATTTTAAAAATAAATAAATAAATATATAAACTAAAATATAACAACAACAACAAAAGTGGTAACAACCCAAATGCCCATCAATTTAGTGTTTTATCCTTAAAATGGAATATTATTTGGCAGTAAAAAGACATGTACTGATACATGTTACAGCATGGATGAAATTTGAAAACATTATATTATTTAAAAAAAATACTGGCATGCATATTGTATGATTCCATTTGCATGAGATGAACAAAACAGGCAAATCCATAGAAACAGAAAGCAGATTAGTGATTGTTAGAGTTGGACACTGTTGGGAAGAATGGAGAGTGAGGGTAAGTACAACAGGTTTTTTGAGAGAGAAGAAAACATTCTAAATCTAATTGTGGTGATGATTTACACAACTTTGTGAATATACTAAAACATATTGAATTATGTACTTTAAATGGGTGAATGATATAGCTTCGGGATTTTTTTCTCAATCAAGCTGTCATTTTAAAACAGACATGCTGGTAACAAATATAAGAGAGCAATTGGGGGAGGAAGACTGACATCCACCAAGAATGCCTTCACTCAGCAAAATGCTCTAAGGGGTGCCCGGTGCCATGCAGGGCAACACAGAAATGAATCAGATGCTACTTCCACCCTCAGGTTGATTACAGTCTTGTCAGGGTGCAAAGTTCAGGTAATTGTGAGAAGTTCCGTATTTGGGCAGCAGAGGGTGGGTGAGGCCTTAGGAGCTCCTGGGAGGGGCATACCTGAGAGTGTGGAGTGCGGGCTGTTATGTCATCTTCTGGGAGCGGGGAGGGGAACTGGAAATGGGCATATACCATGTAGGACAGCAGAGAGATGCAAGGTCACCAGGAGCAGAAGGAGCCCTTGACCTCAAGCTTCAGCTGGAGCTCATTTCAATAGATTGCCCTGTCTATAGCAGCGGTTCTCTAACAGGATGAATTTGCCCCCGGGGGGACATTTGGCACTGTCACATTGTTTGATTGTCACAACTCAGGGGGCCAGAGTGACACAACACAGGACAGCCTCCCAACAACAAAGGATGATCTGATCTAAAATGTCAATTAGTGCTAAAAGCTTCAGAAAGCCTGATCTAAAGCAAGTAAGCATTGATCAGCAGGGAAATGGACTGCCATAGAAAAGCTCAGAAAAGTGGGAATCACAGAAGCCAACTTCAGCAGCAACCATCTGTTATGGGTTGAATTGTGTCCCTTCTACCAAAAGATATGTTGAAATCCTAATCCTCAGTACCCCAGAATATGACCTGATTTGAAAATAGAGTTATTGCAGATGTATTTAGTTAAGATGAGGTCACACTGAAATAGAGTGGGACCCTGACCCAACATGACTTTCATCCTTATAAAAAGAATGCCATGTGAAGATACATGCACGAAGGAGAGCGCCGTGTGAAGATGAAGGTAGGTATTGGGGTGATGCATCAACTAGCCAAGGAATGCCAAAGATTAGCAGCAAACCACCAGCAGCTAGAGAAAAGACATGAAACAGGATTCTCCCTCACACCCTCAGAAGGAACCAACCCTGCTGACACCCTGATCTCAGACTTCTAGCCTCCAGAATTGCAAGAGAATAAATATCTGTTGTCTAAGCCACCCAGTGTGTGGTACCTTGTTATGGCAGCCCTAGCAGACTGATACACCATCTGAACATTCTTTATGGGAGACGATGCCTTGGCCAATGGACTTTGCACATCCCAGGCCCCCAGGCATGAGCATCACTCAGTCCCTGTATTTCCCTACTTCTGTTCCAGACTTACCAAGTTATAAATACTTATGATACTCACTTCCTCCCCATCCCAGGGAAAGGATGGGCTTATTGTTCGGCACAAATATGTCAGCTCCAGTGTTTTTCAGGGCCTGAGTTCTGAACACTGATTGATAAGAGTGAATCTCTGTCTCCCAGCAGAGATCCAAATCCAGCTGGCTTCCCCTTAGGCAGGTGGTTTTCAGTGTACACGGGGTGTGCACAGCAAGGGATGAACAAGGACTTCCGTGGGACCAAAGGAAAGAAATATTGGGCATTATTTAGTATTTTTTTTAAATTATAAATAAATTAAGTGTTAATAATATGTAGTTCATGAATTGGCAAAAAAACAACCTATAAATACTTTATAAATATATTTTCATGTATTGTGGGTATGTGCTTTAAAACAATTTCTGCGATAGCAGTTTGTGGTCACTGCCTTATACATGGCCTTAGATAATATCACTGCCATTTCTCTAACCTGCTCTTGCTTGGAACTGATTAATAAAAGACAGTGAATGTCAGGCTAAGGGATTTGGCCTCTCTCCTGTGGGCTGTGGAAGCCCTCAGAAGGTTTTAAGTAGAAGACAGATTGTAGCAATTCTGGGGGCAGATTAACAGCACAGTAATTGGTGTGGATTCAGGAACCAGCAAAATAATTTGCTAGCTGTAATATTTGCTATGTGTTTATCCTTGAGCAAGTTGTTTAGCCTCTTTAAGCCTCTGTTTCCTCATCTGTAAAATAAGGATAATAAGAGTAACCACCTCTTGATGTAGTCAGGATTGAAAGAAATACCACATTCAAAGCACCTGACACAGGGCAAGTCATCAATAAGTGTTTGGTATGATTCTATTTTAGGATATCACTCTCTTGGACCCACGTCTCAATGTAAGATTCAGGCCTCAAGCCACCACATTCTAAAACCAGCTCTCCAAAGATAGATGGAAGCTGCCTAAAAAGCAGTATCTGAAGATACATAAATTCTTTGGTTCCAAAACCTCCTACTTTGCTCAGTCCTGGGCATCATGGTTGGGAAGGTCTCTGATAACCAGCAATTGCATGTCTGGAAGGTGTAAGCCATTACAAATGGCATTTGTGTACAAGACTTAAACCCAGGTCTATCATACCCCAGTGTACCAAACTGTCTCAATAATATGGTAAGCTCCAAAACGAGTTCCTTTTCAAATGCTTTATTTTCTTACATCAAAATATGATCACTTCCTAGTTTAACATCACAGCCTTGAGGGTGTACCTGCACCCACCACTAATCAGCATTAATTGGATTTTTGAAATCCAAATGAAAAAATGACATGTGATGTTATTATGTTCTTAGCCACTAGGCTTCTAGTTGGTTTTAAAATTGCGTTCCTCTTCCCTCGGAAAATCCAAGTCATTTTCTCAGTATAAGAAGGAAGTGTTTGCAGATGCTAAAATTTGTTCTTGTAGCTGCAACTCCGAGGGATCCTCGGCCAAATTACATTCAACAGCGCCATCTCCTGGCCAAAGTTGAAAATGAAAAGAAAAGAAAATGAAAGAATCAGCAGGTGCCTAACCGGTCTTGTGCTTTTAATCAGGTGCTTAACTACTTAACCGTTAAAATGAGTTTCCCAGGGCTTATGAGAGTTGCCCAATTTGCAGAAACTGGGTGTTTACTTTGCAGCACAATTTCCAGCTGCCTACACTCCGCGTCCTTTACAGTGTGTAACATCTGCTTATGCTGCATTGTTGGTGTTCACGGTTTTGCTTAAAGATCCCTCCTGGATGCAGAGGGGGGCACAGCATGAGCGAAGTCTCCCAGGTTTGAAAATTGGACTCAGGAATCCAGAAAAAAGTCTAGGCTCAGCCTATTAAGACCCAGGAATGGGGTACAAAACTGTTTCTATTTCAGTACTAGACAGCAACAACAAAAAAAATGATAGGAAGACAGGTTGAACTTTGATGATACTGTATAAAAGCAAGAAAATGAATGAGAATTGAAGCAATGTGGTCCAGGGTCAGCACATCTATGGCTATCTATCACTCTGCTCTTTTAAAAAAAAATGCCAGTGTTTCTGCAATAATGAGATATATTTGTTCCTGAGGACAGGGGGAAAACACACTTTCTGCAAAATTGCAAACTAAAAATGATAAGACTTATGGGGAAAATAGGATAGAGGTAGGCAATCAAAACATGGCAACTTTGCAACCAGAGCTCTAACAAAAGCAATAACAATCTTAATTTAAAAAAAAATACCAGCAGAGTTTCAAAAGACTGCTCAGTTCCTAATACATAAAAATTCTGCAGGAAACAAAGGACTTTGCCTTAAAAATAAAAAAAGGAGTGAAAGGTAATTTGATGGGAAGCTGTAGTCTCCTGAGTCATGGAGATAAGGAAACGAGGCACAGGATTGAGAGCACTGAGCGGGAAGCTTCCCTAAGACAGAGTTTATGGCTCAGCTAAGGTGATCGACAGGGAGACACGAGGCAAGTGAGTGTGCGACCAAACTGCCTCCCCCCTGAGCTTGCTGTAGTCAGCTGTATTCCTGCATTGTCTTCACCTTCTGACAGGCTGGGAGCGCCACCTATGAACCAATGCGACTTCCTCGTTTCACTGACGTTGTTCCACCATTTATCAACTACATTTGACATAATTTATGTTAAAATCACTCTCGAACACAGTGTGATAGCAAAACAGACTGTGCTTCCCTGGCATATATTTGAGACTAACCCGTGTTGAACGGACGGATGTGTCAGTCCTGCTTCTTCCTCTGACCTGTCTCCCTCCAGCCTCGATATGGGATTCACAGATGACCCCAGCTCCCAGCCACGGGGACCCACCCCATCACGGCTCTGGACTCACAGGCTTCAGTTATGTCTGATGTGCTATTAGGTAGTTAAGCAAGACAGTGTCTACTTGGCAAGCTTATTTCGGTTACTAGTAAGACAATCCAAACTAACCCTGGCTTAAGAGAAAAAAGATTTTTGCTAACCTGATAAAAAGTCCCAATGTAGATGTGACTTCAGGCTTAGCTGGAGTCAGGGGCTCCAATTTGGCCCCTGTCTATCTCTCTTTGCCACCTTCATTCTCCCCATTTTTTGCTTTCCTTGGTGATTGTGTAGTTCTTTTTCAGGATTTCTCCCACTGATGGCACCCAAACACCCTCCCTCTTCATAATCCAGGTAGCTAGCTATTAATCCCAAGGAGAGAGAGCCTCTCTTTCCCAATAATTTTTGTGAAAAAAACCCAGGAATTATTATAATATCTCATTGGCATGACTTGATGTACAACCTCTCCAACCTTGCCCTGGTCCACCATGCTTAGAAGATGAAGTCTCTGACTGGCCAGGCCTGGGTTGTGAGCTGACACTTAGATTCAGGGGTTGAACCAGCCCCAGACAAACCACAAGGACATGGAGACACAAAAATCCCTCAAGGAGAAACAGATCCCATACCTGGAAAGGGGGAACAGATCAACCCAGACACATACGTATCATGCATGGTGGTCTAAGCCAGGCACCCATTTAGTAGTCTATGAAGGAAGTTTGGAGAATCTGGTTTCTGATGAACATGATATCTGAGAGACACTAATTTATCTTGCACTTAAACAAAGGAACAGAAGAAAACATGGATCTGGCCTGCTTGTTTGTTTGGCTCAATAGTGCTGTTTTTGGCTATTTTAGTTGGCTGCCAACATTTAGAACTTGCAAAATTTAAGGCTTCTCTTAAACTGGAGCCACAGTGTGCCCGTTTTCCCACATGGTGACAATAGGCTGAGCTGAGTAGGAGGTTCCCCTTTATTAAATTGTTGTCTCCTGCTCACAGTGGTCCCCACTCTCCCGGTGCTCCTCCATCCTCTCCCACTTCACTCTTTTGTTACCCGCATGGCCTCTGAAGCCATCTGAATTTGCAATCTGATATGAGTTTAGCTCTGGCCACCCACCTCTCCAATGGCCATGGCAAGAGTTCTCTGGTCAGGAAGGGCTGGGTCATGTGTACCTTCTGTCTTGCTATGCTGTTTTATCCTTTTGGTGTTTCAAACATGCTTGAAAATAAGTCAGTGGTCAGGTGCTCTATTACTAAGACCTGCTGCCCTAGCAATACAAACCTTTAAAGTTAACTAGCAGATAAATTATTGAGATATTTCTTCTAGCTTATTCTCCAGCTATAGGCAAATGAAAAGATAAAATTTTCTCTCCCCCATTCCTGGGGAAAACAGCCAAGCTTTTGTATCCAAGAGATCTAAGTGACTTTTGCCCTGTGGGAAAATCAGCAGGTTTTTCTGTTTTTAAGAGCCTAGTCATATAGAACCTGGAGCTGGATTGTTCGAGAGAGGAAAAAATTCCAAGGACTGCAAAGAAGGAAAACACCCAAACCAGAATATAATTACACTCTTTGAGACTTGAGGATGGAGGGGAGAACCTGGATTCACAAATGACCGTGACCTTCACCTCACTTAAAGTCACCCAAGAAGAGCAGGACTCAGTATCTGTTAGGATTTCTTCTATTGCAAAAAAACAAAACAAACAAAAAAACCCCACAGTCCAACAGGCTTATGGGGGAAAAAAGATGAAAGAAATTGGGTAACTTATTGATTAGTTACTTAAAAAGTACATGGGTAATTAACTTCAGTTATGGCTTGATTCATGGATCTAAAATGCATCATGAGATAGGAAGAGGATCCAAGATGGCAGAGTAGATAAACACTGTGCCTGCATCCTTCCATGAACACATTAAAATTACAACTAAATTATAGAACAATCAACCCAGAGAATCATCCAAAGTCTAGCCAAAAAGAAGTCCTATAATTAAAAATATAAAGAAGCCATATTGAGACTGGTAGGAGGGGTGAAGATGTGGAATGGACAGAAACCTCCATGTAGCAGTTGAGAATCAGGAGGAATATCTTGGCCAAGGAGGGTCCCCCTGCAGGAGTGAGAAACTCCAGCTCCTCGCCAGGTTCCCCAGCCTGGAGTACTGGTGCCAGGAAGAGGAGCACCCACAACACCTGGCTGTGAAAACTAGTGAGTATTGCGACCCAAGGGTGGGACAGAATGCTTTGGGAAACCCAGACATCCTCTTAAACAGCCTGCGCACAGACTCACTCACTTGCAGGCACTCAACTTGGGCTCTAGCAGAAGGACAGTGACTTAAGGGTACGTCAGAGGCATATGGGGAGAGGGAGACAGACTGAGGTGTGTGGCTTTGAGGCGAGGGCTGGAAGACAGTCATCATTTTCCCTATGAGGAGTCCTGTTCCCATGCAGCCTGCAGGTGGGCGCCATCTTTCCTATGTTGAGCCTGCCCTCACAGGCCAAATCGGAATCTGATTGGTTTGGTGAGCCCTGCCCAATTCCCTTTCCCAAAGTCACTTTCTCCAAGAGCAGCCAGCCCCTCCCACATTGCACTCTTTCTTAGAAAACTATCAGAGTCTGACAGACCCCAGGTGGGCGGCAACTGGCCTTGTTGTGCTCTGAGACTTTTGATGAATAGCTTTGGGTTCAGCACCAGCACCAAACCAGATTTTATATTAACCTGGTGACCACAACTCTTATCACTCTAGTGACTCTCTGAGACCCTACCTCACCCAACTTGCACACCACATGAAGCTTTGTCAGTGGCTGAACTTTAAGGCAGCTGGCAGATGGCAGCAGGCCCCGAGGTGTACTGGCATTCTGCAGAGCTACCTCAGGGCCAGTACTGGTAGCAGACTTCCTCAGTTCACAGTGTGGCCTTTCCCAGATGCCCCCAAAGTAGTGAACAACTGTGGATCTCTTTGTAGCTCCTACCAGATAGTCCCCAGCTAGTCACAGGCAGTGGGTGACCTGGGTCCTACGTCAGAGCTCCCTCCAAGAGACCCCAGAACCAACATACTTGGAGGCTGGCTTCAGATCACAGCAGAGCACTGTGAAATTAGCCCCACAAGTGGCACACCCAAAGGATGGTCTCAACAGGCACCAGAGCCCACTGGGGCTAATCCAACTCAGTGAAGTAAGTCCCCCACAAAGCTGCCAACAAGCTGTGGACATGGCCAAACCCCACAGCCAATCACTCTGAGGGTCAATCCCACCCACTGACTTGCCAATAGCAGCCAAAGCTTAACGATTACAGGAGAACACAAACAACCCACACAAGGGACACTCCTGTAGCACCCAGCTCTAGTGGCCAAAGAGACTGTGCCACTGGGCCCCACAGGACACTTACTACATAAGGCCACCCAGACAAGACTGGGGGACATAGCATATCTACCTAATACATAGAAACAAACAGTGAGGCAGCCAAAATGAGGAAACACAAAGTATGTCCCAAATGAAAGAAAAGGAGAAAACTCCAGAAAATGAACTAAATAAAATGGAGGTAAGCAACTTGCCAGAGACAGAGTTCAAAACAGTGGTTATAAGGATGCTCAAGGAACGTAGTGAGAACCTCAGCAAAGAGATAGCAAGCATAAAAAAGGACATAGAAACCATAAAAAGAACTAGTCAGAAGTGAAGAATACAATAACTGGAATGAAGAATGCACAAGAAGGAATCACCAGCAGACTGGATGGAATGGAGCAATTTGGAAGACAAGGTAGCAGAAAACATCCAATCAGGACAGAAGAAAGAAAAAAAAATCCAAAAAAAATGAGGATATTTTAAGAGATCACTGGGACAACATCAAACATAACAACATTCACATCATATGTGGGCTAACAGTTGAGTACATGAACTTGTTGCAATGATGTTGCTAATCTTTTTTTGATATTAGAGGGCTTATTCATTATGGATTTGTACCAACTGGACAAACAAGTTAACCAAGTTTACTATTTGGAAGTGCTGAAAAGGTTGCATGAAAAAGTTAGACAACCTGAACTTTTCGCCAATAATTCATGGTTCTTGCATCACAACAGTGCACCAGCTCACACAGCACTGTCTGTGAGGGAGTTTGTAGCAGTAACAAATCACTGTATTGGAACACCCTCCCTACTGACCTGATCTGACCTCCAATGACTTCTCTCTTTACCTGAAGATCAAGGAAATATTGAAAGGAAGACATTTTGATGACATTCAGGACATCAAGGGTAATACGATGACAGCTCTGATGGCCATTCCAGAAAAAGAGTTCCAAAATTGCTTTGAAGGGTGGACTAGGTGCTGACATCAGTGCATAGCTTCCCAAGGGAAGTACTTCAAAGGAGACTGTAGTGATATTCAGCAATGAGATAGGTAGCAGTTTTTCCAGGATGAGTTTGTGAATATAATTGTCTGACCTTGTGTGTGTGTGTGTGTGTGTGTGTGTGTGTGTGTGTGTGTGTAATTTGCTCATTCATTCATTGAACAGGTATGTACCACAACCTGTCATGTGTCTGACACTGCTGAATCAAACAGCAGAAACCTCTTTCTTTTTTTTTTTAAGATTTTATTGGGGAATTGGGGGAAGGCAACAATGTTGGGGAATTGGGGAAGGGGACCAGCCAAATTGTTGTTCTTCAATCTTAGTTGTGGAGGGCGCCAGTCGCCATCTGGCTGCCTGTAGGCAGCTCATGGCCTCTAAGCTCAAGGTTCTGTGTTACAATCTTAGTTGCAAGTGGGCATAGCCACCATCCCATGTGGAAGTGGAAGCAACAGCCTTGTTAAGAGCGCACACTCTATCCACTGAGCAATCCGGGTGGAAGCTCAGCTCAAGATGCCAACTTCAGTCTTACTTGCGGGTGGGCATAGTCCACCATTGAATAGGCAATCTTGTTGTTACACCAGCTGAGCCATCCTGTCACCTGTTGGCAGCTCAGCGACAGCTCAGCTAAGGCGCAGCATCATTGGCCCATGTGGGAGTCGCCCGGGGGCCCTGTTGCTCAGAGCTCGCACTCTAAGCCAACTCTTAACCAACTGAGCCACTCAGCTGGCCCAACAAAAACCTCTTTCAAATTAATCTCTTGGCAGGGAAGAAAGTAAAAACACTCACCCTGCAAGTTTGCACTGGAATATGCAGTTTTGTGCTTAGACCAGCAACATTTTCTTCCTTGCTTACAGCTGAATATCTCCAGGCTTTTGTCCCCCAATTCCACAGTGGGGGACTTCTATCTACAATAGCTGTTCAGGGAAGAGGCCCTCAAGGTCCAGTCAAGGAAATCAGCGAGCGCAACGTGGGATGGGGAGAAACATGCTCAAGTTTATTTTGAAATGTCCTCAAGAAACACAAAGGGGGGGGGGGCGCCTGGTTGGCTCAGGTGGTTAGAGCGCAGGCTCTTAACACCAAGGTTGCCGGTTCAATTCCCATGTGGGCCAGTGAGCTGCGCCCTCTACAACTAGATTGAAGAGAACTACTTGACTTGGAGCTGATGGGTCCTGGAAAAATACTGTGCCCCAATAAAGTTTAAAAAAAAAAAAAGAAAAGAAACACAAGGGAGGTTAGCAAGCATGGTGTAGGAGACCCAGTAACAGGAGATTTGTTTATGGAGAATTAAGTGGAATTCAGTGGGCTAGGCCTGGGAGCGAGGAGACCAATTAGGAGGTCATTAATGGTAGAGCGAGAGGGATAACAGCAGTTTGGATCACAGTGAGGTCAGCGGCAGTGTGGTGCCTGGAGGGAGTTAAGCTACATTTTCTAAGTAGCGCTGATGGGACTTGTGGAGTGGGGTGGAGAATGAGTCCCTGGTTTCCATTTTGAGCAAGCTGGGTGGGGCGTGGTGCCATTTTCTGAGATAAGGAACGCACAGACAAGAACAAATTTGGGGTGGCAAGGGCAGCTAAAGAGTTCAGACTTGAAACAGCTGGACCCATCTTTGTATTTGATTTTTATCTTACCAGAGTCACCATGTGTGCTTTTAGGGAAAGTGCAAAGACAGGCAAGGATTTACATCCTGGCTCTACCACCTTCTACTTGTTTGTGGGCAAAGGTAGTGACCTCTTGGTTTAGTGACTGTTCAATTTGCAGGGTTAAATGAAATACTGAAAGTGAATGGGATTTCTTGGCTGGGTCCATGGCTGGTACTTAGCAATTGAAATTAGCTAACACTCAACCCCAGTAGCCATCTGCTGGAGTTGATAATCCAGAGAGGATGAGAGAGTGTGGGTGAAGTACAGAGGCCCCCCCGGGGGGGGGGAGAGGCGGAGAGCAAAAGGGAAGATGAGGACCAAGGTGGAAGAAGAAAATACTGATCAGTTTGAGGGACTGATTTTTAGTCATCCCCAACCAGAGGTGGGGGCTGGAAGGTAGGATATGGTAGGGGTGGGGGAAGGGGAATCAAGTCACCTTGGATGGGAAGTAGGGTGAGGGTGGGGAGGAGGAGAGGAGAGGACTAGAAGTTGAGGACACTCTGTGCTTAAATACTTGTGTCCTGCTTCAAGAGCCAGGTGACTCAACAGGACAGCTGTTTCAAGTCTGAACTCTTTAGCTGCCCTGTGGGCACCACCAACAGAGGACAGACAACTGCACCTAACAGCTCTATTAAACCAAGGGCACCGTTAGCAAGGACAGGATGGTTTGCAGGCACCAAACTGCATCAGGAATTGGAAAACCATGAATGGACTCAGTCTGAACACAGGTAAGCAGAAATACTTGGGGGTGACTTTGAGACCATCTGGAACCCCTTTGTGAGCAGATGGGACTCACAGCAATCAAGATGTGAGAGTCAATTCAATCATATTTTACACTCTCAGTCTGGTGAAGCAGGAAGATTTGAGTGGCCAGGAAATGGTAGGTGTGGCCTATGCAGCTCTCCAACTCATTCCTTTGTCCTCTTTACAATAAAAGCTCCTCCAGCCCTACTGTTTTTGTGCTTCAGTAAGAACCCTTATAATTTCACCTTATTGGCATTATCTTGCCTGTAGCTTAGCTCCTCCATGTCATTCTACACATCAAGTGCACATATATTCTCGGTTGCCTGGCAACAGGAGAAAAAGCTGATATATGAGACTAAGTGAGTAAGCAGAGATGATGATGTTCACTCATTCATTCAGCAAATATTTAGTCAAATACGTGTCAGTCATTGTGTTGGTTCCATATTAAATTGCATAATATTTCAAAATGAACCTAATAGTAGAACTGGCATATCTAGAATACATATTTCCTTTTGTATTATGCTTTTTGCCTTTCATATGAGATTTTACTATTGGAATAACTAGTATTTACCATTGACATCAACACACACACACACACACACACACACACACACACACACACAAGCCAAAACCTTAGCAACCGCTGGCTAAATATCATTACAGCACGCTGTCCTGCTTTCAAATGACTTTCACTCTGAAAATCATGGTTGGACAAGTCATCCCTCAAGTAGGTAATTGATGAGCATTATCTGGGTTTAGACATAATGCTAGAAAGAAGCAGCACAAAAATAACTCTGTCCCAAAAGAACTTTACCCCAGTTGGAAAGATAAGAGATATATCCGAAATAACTGCATTTCCCCAAAAGAGACCGGCCCTTCCCAGGCACTCAGTAGGACTATCTTCTCGGCCCCCTTGTGGAGGAATGGGGCCTTTGGTATCACTTTCAGGCCAAACACTCAATTGCCCACGCAAGATCTTCCAGAACTCTCTTTCTCTTTGCACAAGGACCATTTGAGTTGTCACAGCACCATCATTTTTCTTTTTTTCTTTTTTTCTTTTTTTTTAGAGGGGAGTGTCACTGGCCCTCATATGTGGGATCTGAACCAGGGCCGCTGGCATCCCAAGCCAGCGCTTAACCACCGCACCACTCAGCCGGCCCCTCGGCTCCATCATTTTTGGCCTCTGAATGTTCACCCTGAGCAGAGCTCTCTGCCAACCCATCATGGACATGTAGCAGCAACAAGAATTAAACCTGTTTTTAAGTCACTGGTTGTCGAAGGTTGTTTCTTGCCACAGCATAACCTGGGTTAATCTGACTGAAACACTATAGAATGAAATGGCCAACCTCTAGAGCACTTTAGAGCACAAGAAAGGCTATTAAAGAGCTAAAACTAACAAATGCAGTGTTGGGTTTTTTTAATGGTGTTCCAAAATCTACAATAACAAGCTGCCAAGCTTGATATTGACTTTCTACAAGAGTCTAAAAGAAATCAGGAAAGAGAATGGTGTAAACACTTAGAAAAGAAAGCAGAAACCATAAAGATTCAATGTGATTCAATGACAATCGCAACCAGTGAATTTTCATTTGCTTTGCAGATAGGTTTTATAGCAGTCAGGGTCTTGGCAGGTAACAGGTAATGTACTCAAATTATAATGCCTTTAAAAGAAAATTTTATAAAGGAACTATGTAAAGATGAGCAGGATGTAGGAAAATCACAAGGAATTATACAGTATCCTGGGCTAGAAGAGTGGGGATGTTACCACCCCTGAGCCTGAAGGAGTGAGGCCTAAGAGTGCAAACCTGGAGACAGAGCAACTGTATGCAAGCCACACCACCTTTGGTGGAGGGACCTGGACAGCCTGCAGTAATCTTGTATTAATGGAGCTTGGAAAATAAATATCCCAACCCATCCTTCTCTTTTCATACAATTTCTTGTCTCCATTGGCCAACCCCAGTTGGAAATCCAACTAGAGGGCAAAGGGGGCATTGATATCCAGGTAAGTCAGCCTCTTGGGGCACAGAGCAGGTGGAGAGCAGATCTGGGGGAGCAAATAGATATGTAGCTGAAGATTATTAGGGAAATTAAATATACATGATGTACTTGGACTTGAGTGAAGTATTTGACAAAGATTGGTAGGAATTCCTTAAGAAATATTGGTCATGCCCTCTTCTGTGCCCTTATAGCACTTTGCACTGATGCCCTAGAGTGGACAACGGTGAATATAGTTTAACTTCTCAACATACTGCTCCATCTTATTTCTGTCAATAGCACCCTCATATTCTCCAAGGAACTTGGAGATGTCCCCCATCCCTGTTTGTTGGATGTGGTCAATTGCCAAACCTTTTCTTTCCCTAATCCCCAACTCCAAAGGATGGGCACCTCCATGAGTCAGTCAGACCAGAGTCCTAGAAACATCCCTGCTGAAACTAGAGAAATGATGCTATTTGTCTTTGGGTTACAGTGCTGGAAAGATGCAAGTTTGGAGCAATGGACAGCCATCTTCCCTAGCTCAGCAAAAGAAACCATTTGTAGGAAGAGAGTTTATGGTCCTCACACAAAGAGAAACAGAAAAAGAAATCTATAAAAAGAAAGAAAGGGCTGGCCGAGTGGTACGGTGGTTAAGCTCTGGCTTGGGAAGCCAGCGGCCCCGGTTCGGGTCCCACATGTGAGGGCCAGTGACACTGCTCTCAAAAAAAAAGGAAGGAAAACCAAAGTAATATTGTCTGAGTTTCTGGATTAAACTGTTCCTGAGGTCAATCATCTCTAAATTTGTCACTTATATGATCCACTCCATTACCTTTTTCCCTTTTGCTAGTTTGAGCTGGATTTCTTTTGCTTACAACAGAGATCTCTGATTAATCTACCTGTATTATAGAGCTTCAAACATTAACTTCATGTGTCATCGACAGTTTTTTATTATAATACATTTCAATCCAAGTAATGAAGGCTCTTTCACTCATGGAGTACTTTTGTGGGTTTCTCAAAACACTGTTCAGCAGAGCTCTCCCATTGTATCATTTTCTGCTGTGAAAGAGTGCTCACAACTGGCTCCTCAGGCCCTGTTCCTTTGGTATATTCCATGCAACCTCTCTGTACTGGCATGAGGTCCTGTGGGATGGCTCCTTCAAGGTGACTAATGCCCCATGGAGAATATGCTACTTGGCCTGCAGTAAGCACAACCCCCTTTATTCAGTCTGCAGCTCTCTCTCCTTGCTCTGACATTAGGGTCAACTCCAGTCAGGCTCGCTCCTTGGCTTCTCCAGATACTAGTCAGGCATTAGCTTCTGTGCTGTACAGAAGCTCCCCTTACTTTGTTCCAGTGGGAAGAAGGTGACTACCCTCCTCTCTTCTGTAGGTAGGGAAGGAATCACACGGCACTCCAACAGCTCTTTTCCGAGAAATTCCCACTCCCCAGTGCTCTTCCTCTAAACCCTACCTCCTCTTACAAATGGTTTAGACTTGGATGGTGAGCTAAGACTCACAAGCTGGTTGGAGACTTCCAGTTGGTCAAATTTCTGTCTTTAAAACTTCACCATCCAATATGGCAGCCACTAGCCACATCGGGCTATTGAGCACACAAAGTATGGCTGGTCTAAACTGAGATGGGCTATAAGTGTAAACAACACACCAACTTTCAACAACTTAGTATGAATAAAAGAATGTAAAAAAAATATTTCAATTTTTTTACATTCATTAGGTGTTGAAACAATGTTTTTTGTTTTTTTTTAAGAGGGCAGTGTCACTGGCCCTCATATGTGGGATCTGAACCGGGGCCACTGGCATGCTAGGCCAGCTCTTAACCACCGTGCCACTCGGCCGGCCGAAACAATGTTTTTGATATATTGGGTGAATTAAATGATTTCCTTAAAATTGATTTTACCCTCTTTTTCGTTTTTCAAAAATGTGACTACTAGAAAATTTAAATTACATGTGTAGCTCACATTATATTTCTAATGGACAGCGCTGCTTTATAATATATGGGCACATGGCGTTAGGGCCAGGCCCAAACTCTGAGAAAAGGAAAGTCCAATTTAAGAGTGTTATAGGACATTTGTAAATCCCTTGGGCCTCTGCCTGGCACATGTTCAGCCCTCAATAATTAGGATAAAGGAGAGACTGGAGGTGGAAGAAGATTTACTCTTTTTGTAGTAGAAGCTGATGATGTTACTGATATTATTCATCTCCCTATACCCATCTGTAAAATAAGAATAATAATTGCAGCTCCACTGACTTCACAAGGTTGCAATACAGTTTGAGTGAAACAGTGTGTGTGAAATAAAAGCTCTTTAAACTGTAGAGAAGCGCATAAACAGTGTTTGTCACAGTGGTAATTGTCATGATGGCTGCGGTAACATCCCGGCTCATGCCAGGCGCGCCACCATAACTGGGTCTCAGGAGCCCGGGGCTCAGACGGGCTGGCTGCGAGCCCGGACGCTCTTCCCGCTGCATCAAAGCCGAGCTCTGGGTCGCCGCCAGGTGGCAGTGGAAGCCAAGCTGCGGTCCGCTCCGGGTTCCCCTGAAATGCAATCCTGCCCTGCGGAAGACACTTGGCTTCCCTGAGGACCCCGGGGTGAAGCCCCTTTTGCACTTCAAGCCTGATGCTAGGCACTGTGATGAATAGAAAAAAGCTTCTAAGACAGGGTCCAAGCCTTCAGGAGCAGCAGGGTTCAGGAAGGAAATTAGCCCCCGAACACCACTTCCAAGAGTGAAGGTCATTTCTGGTCAAAGGTAGGGAGAGCCCTGCTGGTCAGTGACGGTGAGTGACAGGGCCTGGGGGGAATTTGGGGAAGCTTCCAGAGACTTGACATTTGAACTGGGTTTTCCTGATGGAAGACTTCATTTGGTGGAGAAGTGGGGGTGGGACGTTCCAGGCAGAGGAACAAGCAAGTGTAAACAGCACTTGGTGCGTTTGGACGGGGAGGAGGGCGTTTGGACATGAATGATAAGGGGGTGCAGCGCTACAGGCATTTAGTGAGTAGAGGCCCATGAAGTCGAATGTCCAGAAATGTGCAGGACAGTCGTGTATGATGAAGAATTGTCCTGCCTGAGATGGCAGCAGCAGCCCTGTTGAGAACTTCTGGGTGGTGAAGGGATGTGAGACTATAAGTGGAAAGATAAAGTAGGGCCAAAATTGAAAAGGGCCTGGAGGCTAGACGATGGGCCCTGGGCCCTCCTGCAGGTGACTCAGAGCCACCAAATCCCTTCCCATGTGCAAGAAAAATGGCTTCCACTGTTTCTAAAGCCCAGCAGGCGTCCCTGGAATGCCCTGGAGGGAGAAGCTGTGGTGGGTGTGCTCACCCAGAGCCCAGATCACCCTTTTCCCTGGGTCTCTTGCTCAGATTCCCAGCCATCCTTTCCCTGGCCCCAGAATGAAGCCATCCTCCCGTTGAAACTCCAGATAAAGTGTGGACACCAGTAGGCACTTAAAAAAAATAACATTTGCCAAATTGAATTGACTTCCAAGAGCTGGTGCACCAGCTCTGTGAAAGCAGACCCTCAGGCCGTGCTGCTCTTGTCTGTTGAGGTTAAGTATAGGGGGCACCACTGGATTGTCAGAATCCGCTCTGAGCCTTTATGAGGGTCCTCATCCCAGGAGGGGACCAAAGACTTGCCTGTTGATGATTGTAAGAGCTAGCATTTATTAAGCTGACATTGAGTCAGGCATTGGCCTGGGCACTTTACAAAACCACATGTCATCTTCACAGCCAATCGTTTTACAGGTGAGGAAACTGAGGCTCAGACAGGGTAAATGAGTTGCCTGTGGTGGCCAAGGGGCAGAGCCAGGACTTTGACCTAGGTCTGTCTGGCATTAAAGGCCTTTGCTCTTTCCCCATACACCAACCTGTTTCTCTCAGTCACGAGAAAAATGGTGGTTTGTTGAAAGGGAGGAAAGGGACCCAAGGCCAGGTAACCCCCAGGCATCTCCCTTCAGCAACTTTGGCAGGACGTGGTCTGCAGAGGGCTGTCGTGGGTTCCCTGCGAGATTGTGTGAGGGCTCCAGGCCCTCTACTCTCCTGGCCTCACTCAATTCAGAAAGGGGCCTGAGAGAGCTGTGGAATGGAAGCAGGAGGTGGAATAGAACCTGGGCATGGTGTTAGCTTCCAGAGCTGCCCAAAACTGCCTCTCCCGATTCCTTGCTTTGGGCTGGCGCCTTGGATGCCCAAAAACGTATTGATTTAGTGGCTTTTCATGGGGAAAGAGGAGCCTGTGCTTGTGGAGATCGCACCTCATAAAGCCACACCTCTCTCCCCAGGGCACCATAAAGACCCATAGCTCACAGCCACCAGAGCCATTGCACAAACCTGATCCACCACTGGTTGTTTTTCTTTGCATCATTCTGGGCGACAGCCAAGACTCTCACTGTCAGAAGGCTATTATCCTGCATGAAGAAATGAGAGAGATTAACTGCTGTTGGGACTGGCCCGTACAGGTCTGCTGTGGCCTCCCTAAACCCCCAGGACTCTGGGCAGGGAATCAACAGACGGTCTTTTCATCCATCCATCCATCCATCCATCCATCCACCCATTCATCCATTTATCATCTCTTGTGTCCAGGCACTGTACTGAGCCCCAAGGAGCAAAAAAGGAATAATAGTCCCAATCCTCAGATTTTATAGTTCAGTTATGGGGATACTTATAAACGCAATGTCTGCAGTTCTCAATAGCTTGTGAATACTCATACAAAGGGGGACCCTTTAACTCAAACAACTCACTCAGAACCTTTAATTCCCTGCAGTGTCCCTCAAATATTTCTTGAGGTTCTAAAGGAGTGCTTGCCATATATAATCATGACCCAATCCCTCAGTTTAACCAACCTTGGCCCCACCTTAAAGCTTGCCCTAGTTCTCCCTTGTCATGTCCTCTGTCCCCACAGCTGAATGAGGAAGCAACCACACACCCAGAAATGACAGTGCCCTTTCTAAAAAAGCCATGCCTACTTCAGTAGGACTGCCACAAGACCAAAAAGCCTTCTGTGCAAAGTAGAGAAAGCTCTTTCTTGCTTTGGGGTGCCTTGAGCCCCCACTCCCAGCTTTTTGTCCCAGTTCCCATGTGCAGCCATACATGGTAGGGCTGGATGCCAAGCATGCTGGCCAAAACTCTAGGCCTCAGGGTGCCAGAATGACACTGGGTTTCATATCCAGGAGGAGAGAATGGCCTCCCTTCACATTCACATTGGACTTCTGTCACTTGGGGACCCCAAAAGAGTGCTGCCTGAGCCCAGAGTCTCACAAGGTCTGTGACGCACCTCTATACCAGGACTCACATTTCAAGGGGCTTGGCAGAGAATAAACACCTCCTATAAACAGACCCATCTTTCTCTCCATCTTCTAAGCCCACACTTAATGGAAAATTACCCTGACTCATATCAGCTCATGTAAATGGCACCCAAGAGTGTGCCTAGTCCACCAACTCTGACTCCTATTTGGCTCAGCTAGAACACCTGTTGCGTAAGCAACTACAATGCAGTGGTGGAAAAACTGTGATAGCTGCAAGCATAGAGAAGGGGCACGTAAATCAAAGTGTGCCTTGGAGAAGGAACATCTGAATCGAGACTTAAACGTGAATAGGGAAAGTTCCAGTATTAGGATGACATTCCAGACAGAAGAAACAGTATGAGCAAAATTTCAGAGGTGTCAGCTTGGTGTTGCTGGAGTGGAAAAGTGCAAGGCAGGGAGAGAGAGGGGAAAACAAATGGAGGAATCAACAGGAACCAGATCAAGGATGGTTTTATACTCTACATTGAGGAGACTGTACTTTATTTCGGGCAATGGGGAGCCATTGAAGGTGTCTAGCAGAGGAGTGAGATGACCAGCTCCAAGCCTGGCCTCTTCCCTTGGCAGCTGTTACTAGCCCAACACTGCTGGTGGCCTCATGGGAGGTCCCCTCCCCTGTGAGCTGACTTCTCAGTTCCTCCCACTTGTCTGACAATAGCTTCTCTGTGATTTGGAAAGATCGTTCTGGTTACATGAAAGAAATGTGAGGAGTGCCAGAGAGGAGAGAGTGAATCTACTAGGGCGAATGTTGGAGTGACTGGGGTGAGAGGTGATGAGGACCAGGGTTGAGCAGAGGTAAAGGAGAAGGAGGAGAGAGGGGAGGGGAGAGGGAGCAGGTGAGGAGGAGGATTGAGGCCATGTCACAAGCAGAGGAGCACAAATGACTCCCGGGCTTCTGACTCCAGCAACGCCAAGCTGAGCAACCACGTGTATCGAGGCCATTGACTAAGACAGATGCGTCTCCTCCGAGGAGAAGGGAGAATTGGGAGTTGGGAACATGACCAGTTCCTTTTTGAAATTATGTGCATCTTTGAGAGTTGACAGGCAGACTCTGGAAATATGACTCTGAAGCTCAGGGGAGGTGTCTGAGCTGAGGATATAGATTTGAGATTATTAGATGTGGACAGGTCGCTGCCAGAGAGAGTACTTGAAGGTGAGAAGTGTGCTGCGACAGAGCTTACGTAAAGAGAAGGCACAAAAGCAACATCAGTAAAGGGGATTAGAAAAACCCAGGAGGCGACTGTAATAGGGAAAGCCAAGAAATGGGGGGAAGAGTCAAAGAGAATGGAATAGTCAACTGCCAACTGGTGCAGAGAGGTTAAATGAGATAAGGATGTGCTGACAAAAATCCATGGGCTGCAACTTGCCAGAGTGCAATGTGCTGCAGGGTGGGTGGCAAGGAAGGGTGTTGAGAGAGACCACTCTTTCAAGACTGGAGGTGACAGGAGAGCAACAAGAAGGCGTTAGTGTGAGAAGGAGCCCATGAAGGGAGTGCCTGTCTGTGAATGGGGTACATTTGAGCAGGTAGCTGGTGAAAAGGGAAGGAAGCAGGCAGAGCAAGAGGATTGAAAGAATCTTTTTTTTTTTTGACCCTCACTGGCTCTCATCTGTGGGACCCCATGAACCGGGGCTGCTGGCTTCCGAAGCCAGCGCTTAACCACCACGCCACTCAGCCAGCCCAAGAATCTTTGATAAATAGTTCTGGAAAGGTCAAGAGGAGAAGGGTACCTGAGGATGGGGGGTGGGGTGGGAGGGGGCCTGGCCTCGAATAGGTTGAGAGATGCAGCTCCTGAGACCCAGGAAGGGGTGGCAGCAATGAGAAGGAAGTCTATAAGTGGAGGGCTTCCTGCCTGAGGCTCTGTAATTTGGAGACAGGAATCTGGGCTGATGTAGGAACTTGTGGAGAATGGAGAAGGCACAAAATAACTATGGCTCACCAGGGATGCTCAGAAGAGTTATGCTTTGTTTTTGTTTTATTTTTCCCCGCAGATTACTGCAAGAAAATTTGCTCCAGCAGATATGCCACAGCCTGGGTGTTCGTGCTAACCCTTTTTTTCCTTTCACTTTTCTCCATCAGGCAAGTACATATCTTAAGAAACCTTAGGCTGCCTTTTTCATGCCAATATTCAGCAAGTGCCAGGGTCTGCAAATGCCCAGAAACAATGTTACTGCTGAGGCTTCCAAAAGGCCTCTTCAGGCCTTTTTCTGCCCCACCTCCTTGGGCCTCAGTCAGGTAACGCCTATCAGAATATTGGCTAGAGGCACCAGACTTTCCAAAGAGCGTCTTTCATCACAGCATGACGGGATCTGCCTGGATGAGGTGGTGGCCTAAGCGGTTAGGTTTCAGATATAACTGTGTGTCTGTATCAAGCCGAGTAAAGATTCCCAGGTTGAAGAGTACTGTAGAAGAGTTTGGGGATTGTCTGAAGCTCCCCAAACAGCAGAGGTCTGAAAAACCGTGGGCTCTGTCAGCCTCCCCTCTGTTGGCCGGACCCCTCAGTGGAGTCAGAGTTGTCCAAGTGAGAGCCTCCAGGGCAGCTTCTCGCTTCAGGGATCATCTTCCTCTTCCTCATTCACTGTGACGTTCTTTCTTTGAAGATCCTGATGGGCAAGCCCCCAGTCAACCCCTTAGTACAGCCTCCTCCCAGGTCAGCCCTGAAGCGGGTAGGCGAGGAAGGCAAAAGGAGCACAAGAGAGTGTCTGAAACCACCAAGTAAGTTCATCAGAGAAAGAACTATTAGAAACAGTACCCGCCCACCCCACCCCAGGAGGAAATTGACTTCCTCTCTCCACTGCTTGAATCTGTGCCCTTCCCACTTGTCACAGACCACATTGGTGCCCCTCACCCCACTCCACTCCTCCATCTGCCAGCTGCTGTTACTTGCCCTCATTTCTGGATTCACTGCGTTTTTCCCAGTCCTTCAAAGCTCCGCTATATCCTGTGCCCAGGCATCTCAGGGCTATGGACCAATGGGACTCCCAGAGAGCCCATAGCTTCGTACTCCTGCCCACCCTGTGTATCTTAGACCCAGGGCTGGACTCTTCCTTTGGCAGCTCTTACCAGCCCAGCACTGCTTGTGGCCTCATGGCTGGTACTATCTCCCGTGTGCTGATTTCTCAGTGCCTCCCACTTGCCCGGCACTGGACGAAAAGAGGCCCTCATACTATGGGTCCAATCATCTTCCTGAGTCACATGGAGGGCTGCTGTGCTCCCCATAATGTCACCCCCACTGATTCTGAGTTCCTTGAGGACAGAGAACGTACTGGAGCCACAGTTACCTTTCCGGCACCTGACCAAGAACCTCGGTGGGTAGACCTAAGGAGAGAGGGACAAATGGATGGATACAAGGGTCAATGTTCTTCCTGCCTACTGGAGTCTTCCAGGTGACCCCTGCCCTGAGTTCACCCTAGTGAGGCTCCATGACAGTCTGGTCCTCACTACTTCCTGGTATTTCAAAAGGCGAGTCCAATTGACTCCAGAATCTCTAAATAGAAGGAGCTTTGGAAGGCGTTTATGCAATCCTTGAGGGGTAACAGGTAAACTCTGGAAATACAGATCTGAAGCTCAGGAGAGGTGTCTGAGTGAGGAATAGATTTGGAATCACCAGAGATGAACTCATGGTTATGGATGGGTTGCTGCCAGAGAGCACCTCCAGACTTCTTACACACGAAAACTCCGTTGCAACCTGGGTGTTTGGATATTTGCAGTTGAAAGCATTCCTGATACAGACTTGATGCTTAAACTGAAATGTGCAAGAAGGATGAGAGCAGACAGAATTTTGCAGGTAGAGGGACATCATGATAAAGAGAGATTAGTA
This sequence comes from Aselliscus stoliczkanus, assembly GCA_033961575.1. Classification (NCBI taxonomy): domain Eukaryota; kingdom Metazoa; phylum Chordata; class Mammalia; order Chiroptera; family Hipposideridae; genus Aselliscus; species Aselliscus stoliczkanus. The sequence goes on along the minus strand of CM066736.1, from coordinate 97,736,714 downwards.
CTTCGGTAGAACAACAAGTGGTTGGGGCATGGTGAGTTGGACAATTATGAGGGATGAGAAGCTGTTGTCCAGGTCACAATGAGCCTCAGAAATTCTGTTATGAGGTATGGGCTTGATCCTGGGGGCAGTATACACGTGGGGAATCACTAAAGGGGTTTAATTATGGGGGCTAACCCAATCAGATTTGTGATTTAGAAAGATCATGCTGCTGAAAAGAGCATGCTTTAGAGATTAACCAGGCTAGAAGCATGGAAATAAATTAGAAAGATGTCGTCATGATCTAGGTAAGAGATGTGTTATCTCTGGACCACAGTGGTAGCAATGAAGATATAAGCAAGTTAATATATCCTAAATGTTACAGGAATAGAATGGAAATGATTGGGTGACTGATGCAATATTTAGTATATGGAGAAGGGTCAGTCAGAATGATTCCTGTTTCTAGCTTACTTGGGTGGATGACAGGTCTTTACTAATGGGACACAGGAAGAGAATTTGGGGGGTGAGAAAGAAAAAGGTGTGCAGGTATGAGATAATTTCCATTTTGGACAGTCTTGAACATTCTTTTCCAGAGCCGGTCTTAGGGAATGGATTCCCTATATTGAAGTAATACAACTTTAGTACATTGTCTGACATATATTAGAAGTGTGTGTGTGTGTGTGTGTGTGTGTGTGTGTGTGTGTGTGTGTGTTGGGGGGTGGAATGTACAAATAGAGCAAGACCGACTGGGTAAAAATAGTGGAGTTTTTCAGGCAAAGAATGTGCCTCTTGGATGTTGGTGGGCTGTCCAAATCTGTGAATTTAGCTATCTGCTCTATAGTGATACGTGTGTCAAAGCAGGAATGAGTCCCGTGTGATAATGGTGTGCCCACATCAGGAACAGATGGAAGTAGCTGCCAACTCAAAAGGGGAAGACAGTGCAGTTTTTCAGGACCAGTCAGTAGGCTTTCTTCTACCACATTTGTGATCCTGGACTCTACCAGTGAAGAAGGCATCAGCACTGCCAAGCTGTAGTAAGGAGCTGTATCCAAGTCGACAAGAAACAGATGGCACACTGAAGAAGAAAGTTTCAGGAAAGGACAAAAGCATGACAGGCCTAAGGCAGCCAACAAGGGCTATAGATGTCCCCCAGCAACAACGGAGAGCTGCAGGAAAGGAGAGGCAATTACTGGGATTCCCGAGACGTGAGCTGAGAGGGAGGCCACCTACAGAAGCAGTGGCCTGTGGTACAAGAATGCAACCACCGCCCAGAGCCCAGGAGGGACAGGGAAATAAATGCTCCCCGTCCTCTCTCCTCCTGTCCTTGGCTTCTGCCCGTGCCTCTCATTGGCCGAATCCACCTGGAAGCCAGAGGGCAAGGGAACCAACTCTGTCATCCACAAAGGTCAGCTTGCCATGGCAAAGTGTGGAGACGAGAGGAGAGTGGGTCTGCAGGAACAAAGACCCTTGTGGGGGTGGGGGGCTGTCCTAAGTGAGAACTGTGAGTCAGAATTAGAAATTCAACTCAAATGCAACAACTAGAAAGTGCTAGCCAAGGGAAAAAAGGTAACTAAGTTTGTTTTGTGAATGTATTGGCTTAAACTGCAATGGGTAAAAAAATAATTTAATCCTAGAAGAAAAAACACAAACAAAAACCCTGGCAAGTGACTGTGGAAACATGGTACACTCTCCTTTGGAAATGAGAAAGGGTGAGAAAGCTGTGTGGAATGCCTGGAACAGCGAAGATCCACGTCTGGAGCTATGTGATTGAACAATCTCCCCACATGTAGTACCCTGCCATTTCCAGTTCTAAGTGAAACGCTTCTGAAGATTTTTGCTTGAAGGAGCCTCATTCAAATAGGAAGATTTTAAATATACGTTTTATGTGTGAGGGTGGAATGGTTTCCTCTCCATTTCAGTTAACCAGGAGTTTGTTTCTGGAGGGTTTCATCTCTTTCCAATTACAGGCCACTGATTGTCCTTGTGCCTTTAATTTTTTAGGGCTGAGAACTATGGGCTCCTGGAATGTAAAATGCTGTAGGAGCCAAGTTATAGGAACAACTAGAAACACTGACCGTTTTGTTTTCATTCTCTCTTTTAAATACATACAAGAGGAGGGAAACTCCCAAGTGTTCTTGGAACACAAATGGGGCCCAAATCACATACTATAAATCTCAACCCCAGAAAGAAGACAAACGGTTGTTTGCTTGACAACCGGCAGACTACAGATCATTGAGATAAATAGGGTGAGTTGTCTCAAGGTGTAGCTAACTGGAAAATCGGTGGAGAGGAATGATTTGATTTGGGAAATGGCCATCTCTGAAGAATTCTTCTGCCCATGGGTGAAATAAGTGGGAATTTGGTTCTTGGGTGGAGAAGTTCTGAAGAATCCTCATTCTATTCCTGTGGGCAAGAGTATTATTGGTTGCTGAAAAGCCAGTGGGGAGGGATGCTCAATTAAAGCAATCATATTAACATTGCACGGGGAAAAAAGAACTGATTTTTAAAATAGTTTTACTCAATATATACAGAATTTATAGTCCTTCATGATAAAGAAGAAAATGTGATAGAAATATTAGAAATGGGAAAAGCATAGTGAAAATTGGAGAATATAAGTTGGATCACATTAATTCTAACAATGCATTCCACGGTGTGCGATTTTTTGGTGATTCTGAGGGAATAGTTACTGAACACTTACTGTGTGCCAGTTTATATTCATTGTATCATTTAATCATTACAATCACCTTCCCAGGTAGGTATTTTACAGAGGTGGAAACTGAGGCTGAGCCGTTGACTCCTTCATGGCCACGCAGTTGGGAACTGGCAGTCAATTCTTACCCATCTCACAGCAAAACTAATGCTCTTTCCACTATACAACCCTGCTTCTCTGTCCTTAAAGTTTTGTTATAATAGTATTTTTATGAGACTGACGCGCTGCCTACTGCGCTAAGGAGGCAGATTATAATAGTATTTTTAGAATTTTAGGTACCGTGCTCTGCAGTTACATTGGAATAGTATGTTAGCGATGCAGAGATATGGAATAATGGAATACTCATTTACAAAAATAATCAGCACGTTTGTACTGAAATTGCAGTGGAATTTGCTGGAAATTGCTAAAGAATTGCTATTTTGTACATTTCTATCATCTGCTTTTGTCTTACTGGGGGGAAAAAATCTGGAATCTTTTCTTCCAACAGTGGCAAGTTTCTTCCAAGAAAACTGGAAAAGAGTCGGGCAGTTCCTGAATCACCTCAAATATGTCTAATCACCCACAAGGCTGGTTACAAATACGTGTGCCTGGGCACCATCCCAGGTCTCTGCTGCAATGAAAAGGCCGCTGGGTGGGGCCCAGGCGTTTCTGGGCGTGGAGCACCTTAGATGACCCTGCTGTACATACCACATTGGCTTAGCGGAGGGAAATACAAACCTGGGTCATTAAAATCACTGGTATTCGAATTGGGAGAGAGGCACTGTCACTTTGAGGGGTAAAAAGTATAGTGCACTGTGTTGTACACCTGAAACTAATTAAAAAAAAAAAAAGAATCACCTGAGAGACAATTTTAAAAATTCGGATCCCTAGGCTTCTCCCTAAACCTAACTAATCAGAAACTCTGGGGGGTTGGTCCTGGAGTCCTCTATGTTTAAAAAGTTACCCTAGTGATTTTGATCATAAACCAGGTATGGGAGCCCCTGGTTTGGGGGTTAGTGGAAATGACCTCTGGGCCTGTGGTTTATTAGTAGGTTGCAGAGGGATATGCATCCTCCAGGGAGAGAGAGGGTTTTCGTGTGGGCTTTATTAATTTATGACCTAATTGTTCGAAAACTCCAGCGAAACTACTACAGAAGAATGTGAATTCATCCAACTTAAGAATAAAATAAGCATAGTGCTTGACAAATCCTTCCTGACTTTTTTCTTTTACTATTATTTAACATTTCAGGGAAGGCTATTTTCCCCATATTCTTTCTCTGATAGCAACTTTTATTTGCTGAATTATTTATCTAGCATATAAAGGAATGCCAATCAAGAGATGTATTAGACAATATTTTCACATCACTGTATTGGTACTTTTTTCTCTTAAATTCACTTAGAAAAAAACATCAGTTCATTTGAAGTCCAGACTATTCATATTTAATAGGAATGGGGTGTGTTTTGAGGGTCTGACAGCCTACAGTGCCTTCTGAGCATGCAAAGGCCTTCAGCTGGCCCTGACCTCATCTTTTGTTAGTCATCCTACCCTTGAGCACCAAAAAATGTCCTCCGTTTCCCACACTTCCAGCCTCTAAACACATTGTGTGCCTGCAGTGCTTTCCTATAGCCCGGCATTTCTCCCAATCAGATTGAAAATCACACCTCAGATGTCACGTTTGTATGAGCTGTTCCCTGAAATACTAAGCATTATGTCACTCCTGTTTTCAGTAGTTGGCTCTTTTGTTATGTTAAAATTGTTTACTTTCCTAATTTAGGTACTAAAGTCCTAGCAGGCAGGCAGGGTGTCACACCCACGTCTGAACCACTGAGAAGCTTAGTGTGATGAGTGATCCAGACAAACAGATCGTTGCAATAAAAATATAGCGCCTACCCCATAACAGGTACCCAGTATTTGTTGAATGGATGATGCTGGGCTTTTGAAATGAAGGAGCCAAACAGATGTCAGAGATCCTCTACAAATAGTCCGGAAAAGCCAACAAGTGTAGAAGGCTTTGGAGCCAGACACCGTGAGCTCATCTAGCTCTGCCACTAGCAGTGTAACATGGCTAAGTTATTAGTATTAACGTCACCTGCCTTAGTTACCAACCTATATAACATGGGTCATAGAAGTGCCCTCCTCAGAGGGTTGCTGTGAGGCATAAGTGGATTCATACATGTAAAATGCTTACATAGAACCTGGCACATAGTTAACAATTCCACAAATGTTCCCTAGTGTTGTTTCTACAATGTAAAAGGTGCAAAGCTGGTTTTCCTCTCAAGAAACCAACAACGAAGTGGGGAGAAATGACAGGTATCTGTGAAAGATGTTAATATAAAGCAGAAAATTAGGTATTATATGCCAAACAATTAAGTACTGATGAAATAAATACCTAATCTCCTGAGACGACTATTTTAAATCAAACTACATTCATCTGTAGGTTTAGGTTCATGTGTGTTTGTTCAAAAATAAAACCAAAAAAGCAGCTCTTACACTAGGCTGAGTCATATGAAATTATCTTTATAGGTCACCAACTGTCAAACAGTAGCATTTTTATATGGTTCAAATCTTTAACGCTTACCAGTTACACCATGCTCAGAAAAACTGAAGAGAGAGGAGGGAGGGGTAAGAGAGAGGTAGGGGAAGGTAAACAGAAAAGACATTAGCTTTTCTGCACAACGCCAGAAAATAAAAGAATTCTATCTCCAAACCATCTCTAGAAGACACCTAATTCAACCTCATAAAACTGTAATGTGAGAACTAAGTTAAATGCCTAGAAGAGAATCTTAAGGTCAATATTTCGAAGAGAATAAAAATGTTTGTATATTTCAATGAATTCAGAAAAATCTTCACTGCCTCTCTTTCTCTTGTGTAAAATTACAGGTATAGTCTGTGATCTGTGACTAAAAAAAAAAAAAAAAAGACATTTATAGCCTTAGTCCTCTGAGTTCAGACACACAGTAAGGAAAACTAAAACTCACCGCTTTACATTTTTCCGATATATTAATAAACGTATTTGAGAGCCATCAGCTTACAAAGGAACACATCAAACTTAACTAATGGTACTCAAATTTTTCTTTAATTAAGAAAAATCAAAGGCATGATTTAACAATTTTGCACAACTATGCTCAATTGACAAAGATGATTTGTTTAAGAATCTTAAAGGCGGCGGAGATGTGTGCTAAGAGTGTGCCACCATTAAAAAAGGACAAATTCATTCTAAGACTAGAAAATGCTTCAAGATAAAAATGTTAACTCAATAAGAAAGCATCTTTTTTTTTTTTTTTTTTTACACGGAAACTGCTACTTAACTCATTTCTATTTCGAATTACGCAGCACACGTTCCTTTCTTTGGTTTCTTATGCAAAAGGTTAGAGACTTTCTCAAAATAGAGCAAGTCAGTGCTAAATGGTTTCAGGTCAGGGCTTGGAGTCATCCAAGAGCACACTTGGCTATTCATACTCTCCTGTGCCCCAGCCTGATGCGCTCTCCTTTTACACAGTCCATCTCTATTACTCGTGAGTGATCCCTTATACATACTCAATAGATAAATCACTACAAGAGTACCTATAAATTATCCTTCAGTATGGAGGAGAGTAGCTGAAACCTAGTGACACCCTGCCAGTCTCAGAAAACAGAAAAAACTCCCTCATTTTCACTAATACATAAAAATAATACTTTAAAAAGTGTTCATCCTGACTATCTGCTTCCCCTAAAATGCTGTGTAGGAAACTTAGAATTAAGTAAAATTAGGATACAAGTAATGAGTACACCTGAAGAAGGTTAAGAAGGCTAAGTGAGGACTGCTTCCTGTAATCCTAACTACATCTCAGTGGTAATTTTCAGGATGATTACTGTAAAAATACAATAAATACTATAATGGAAATATAGGGATTCATTTATTACTTTTTGGTTTACAAACAAAGGCACCCAATAATGCATCTATGTATTTCTTATAAAAAGATTATCAATTTACATTTAAAACAAAAAGCAAGAAACCCTGAACCAGTTCCTACAAACACAAAGAAGGGAAGAAAATAAGATTTTTTTTTCCTCCCTGCTTCCAAGCTTTATTACACAGATTCTGAAAATGTTTATTTTATACCATCCTTAAGTCAAAGAACATATTGCCATGCTTCTCTGTGTTGAATTTTAGGACATATTAATGTTGCCAGGTCAAATTTAAAGACAGTGATAGTGACATCACAATTGACAAATGCATATGCCAGAATTGTAAGACTCAAGAGTGAATGGGGGGCGGGGGAGGAAATGTTTTACAATACAGCTTTATCAAGTGAGTTAAATGAAATGTTAAATTTATTTAATTTTTAATAGGCTATCCTGTTAAAATTGAGTTTGTATAGAAAATATAATCAAACAGAACTAAAAACCATTTCTAGCAAATGACACAAACAGAAATGATTTCCAAAATCTTTAAGTTCAAGTTAAGCTTGAAGTCTAGTTATAGTGGGGATTACCAATCTATATGTGCTTTATACTAATTTTAGAACTAAGTTCTGGAATGACATGTTCATCGATTCATTAGCTTTCGTTTGACAACAGAATTCTAAATGCACAAAGTTAATGCAGTGGCCTCAGCACCCTCCCAGTTAGCATTTGTTTACGTTAGATTACAAAAACAATGACACCATTGGAAAGATACACACCCCACATGAATTTCACATGCCTACTGAAGTTGCACCTGATTCATTTTCAAGATACAAATAGAGTCCACCTGATTCTCAGTATATTTGGCAGACGTTTAAAAATCATACAAATGTGAGCATGTTTTCAACACATTATGCATATATATTTGGAGAGATGGAGCACTCAATGTACACAGCATCTACAGTTAATTACGCGGGCCACTTTAAATCAAAGGCATCATCATTTATTCCATCTTTAGATACTGTTATGGTCTGTCTCTCACACCTTATATACAAAGGTATGGTCCTAGACCAGACTTTAGTATCATTCCAAAGAATACATATGTATTTATATACATATTTCTTTCAAAATAATGTTTAAATGTTTTACTACGGAAAATCTGGCTTCAACATGGAAGCATTTTTCCTTTTCAAGATTATACACCTGTGTGGAAGAAGGTGATTTCCTTTACATTTAGTTTTTTTCACAATAACAAAATAAACTTCTTTTACATTGCATTTAAAGTGACAAAGAAAATTAAGATGTAAAGTTCTATGCAACTTTTTGTATTGTGAAATGACCTCATTAAACATATTCAAGGTACACTGTTGATGATTTAAATATAGTACAACTTGATCAGCTAAATTAGAACACATTATGCTGATCAATCTGTTAAACCAAATATATGTTAAAAGAGTAAGGAGTGTTAACTACTATTAAGGTTTAAAGGGAATTATAATATATCATTAAAATATACATTAATTTTCTTACTATTGCTCGTTTCTATAATGCATTTCTTTCTAAAGCTAAAACCACATGCAGAAAAAATAAATATCTTCAAACTCATTCAACAGTTTGCTACTTTATGTGGTATGTAAATAAAGTCCTTTATTTAATTTTATATACATTATTTTATGCATTATTTTATTTTTCTTGAAGGAATTCCGCTCTCAAGGTTAAAAGTTAGTCTGTGTTTACACACATGTGAGCACATTTTCTTAATGTTATGACTACCTGCAAATACATTCTTCCATAATAATGTACTTTGTTTTCACTGGAAAGACAGTATAAGCCTTTTTAAAGTCTTATTAATAAAATTTATAAAGGGAGGAGAGCACAAGTATGGCGAGTCCCTTCCCAACCCCCAACCCCCATTTGCCAAAGTCTCAAGAAATCCTCCAACTTCAAAACAAGAACAACGTATCACAGGATCGATGTTTATTTGGTCATAATGTGAACAAGAAAAATGTGTGATTTTTTGATGCTAATGGTCTTATTGAATTCATTTTAATTTTCCTTCAAGAAACATATAGCATATGTTGATATGGATTTTCAAACCCATTTAGATCCAGTAAGATCTTTAAAATAATATGTAGATAGCCTTCTGATTATGAAAGCAACTGATTGCTTATAGAAAAATGATATGCATCAGACCTCTAATCAGAGAAAGGAAAATGAGAACACGCCTTTCATGTCTGAGACCACTCAATAACTTACAGGATGATGTGGAAATAGTTTGGCTATAATTTTATTAAAACTAAAACCCTTCAACTGGATGAAAAAAAAATTAAACACTAAAGAATCAAGTATCTACCAACTTAGCTAGTATCCCTGTCCAAATAAATGCTTTCCGTTGCACTAAATATTAGAATTAGAAATTCACTATATGTTAAGGCATATTTTAATTAATATGTTCCAGAATTGCACAGTTATACTGGTCAGTGTTCCTAAGTCCCCACTCCTACCCTCATCCCACCCCTTTTCCCGAGGGATCCAAATATCAAGTCATGGTTTTGGTGGCTATTGCAGATTTGAACTGGCATACCGCATGTGTTCACTAGGTTTTTATGAGCATAAACATTAAAATGTTACATAAAATGTACCATAATTTACTCCACACTCCAATCTAAGATGGTTTAATGTCTTGACAAAAGGTGAGATGATTTAAGTACATTTTACATTTTGTGCATTTAGACCACCATATGCATAGATGTTCTAATGCTAAATTCTTGTCTTCAGTATCTCATAGTGCTGGATGCTCGGAAGTATGACAGAAACTTGTAACACAGACTAACCACAAAGTACCAGATATTTCTTGCCATTTGCGATCTTGCAATAAAAATGCGCCAGATCAGAATCACAAGGACAGTATTGAAACCATAACGTATGTTCCTCAACCTGGAAAGTAAATGAAGAGACATATCAAATAGTATTTTCTGGAATAAATATTGTTGGATGGCAGATAATTAATGCTCAGTTTTTAATATAATTAAGGTTCAAATCCACATTAATTTGAAATTTATTTAAAACCTAACTAGAAATCCTTAAGTTAGAAAGTTAGCAAAAATCAAACCTGATTGTGCATATTCTGGACTGCAGTCCATCCAACAAAATATTACCTCTAATAACAATGAATAACACAAAGCTTTTTATAACAGTATACATGGGATGCAAATTTATTCATTCAACAAGTATTACTGAGGACTCTTCTGTGTGCCCAGTACTGTGCCAGGCAGCAAGTATGTTGTAAGTAAACCAGACATATCCCTTACATGTCTAGAGCTTCCTATATAATCTAAAATGGTTTGCTTATTATACATATCATCCTTTTGACATCTTTAGCTGCTTACAAGTTGTCAGATAAGTGAACTACTCCTTCAGTTATGGCTGACAGTCACATGATCAAAGGCCACAGGACAAGAACTCATTCGTGAATCAAACATGGCATTAGCTCTAGATAGGAGGGCCCTCCCATTCTCAAAGAATAACATGCATGTTGTCTCGTTAAGGTTTCAAAACACTTTTGATGTTTTTAATCGTGTTAGAAAGGAACACAAACCTTTAGATGTGCAATGTTACATACATTCCTTCAACTTCAACAGGCAGTGCAAAATAGGACTACAATATATGAATAATAGGTATTGACAAAAGAGCTTTGAATTTGATGTCAAAAGGGCATTGTTCTAGTTTGTTTTGCCACTTAATACAATATGATCAAGGCAAACACAACTTCCCTAAACCTCAGTTCCTCATATATATAACTAACTGCCCTGAAAAGAATAACAAAAGTCTTGAAAACTGTTATAAAAATTGTATTAAATAAACTACAAATAAAAGAGATTACTATTAAGATTTTAATTACATCTCTGAATGATGAATTAACAGTGATTTTTCCTCTTCTGAGTTTCTTTTTAAACAATCATTACATGTTATTTTTATAAAGAGACTAAGGGAATTAATTATAACTGTTTTATAAACAAAGAAAAAAAATTCCACGCTGAATCATGTATTATTATATCTCTTTTCCTCTTCCAAAGATGCATTTAAGTAGGATTAAAAAAAAAAAATAGGGCTGGCCGAGTGGCGCAATGGTTAAGCGTTGGCTTGGGAAGCCAGCGGCCCCGGTTCAGGTCCCACATGAGGGCCAGTGACACTGCCCTCAAAAAAAAAAAAAAAAAAAAAAAAAAAAAAAATTATACAAATTGCCTCCAGTTTAAAAAATATTTTTTCATTTCTTCAGTAGCAATATAATGGAAGATAACAGTTATTTTTAAAACTAAATTCCACCTGTACATAGTGTTAAGAATCAGCATAAATTGATGATGATATCAAGCTTCAACAATATTAGGCTAAATCAGTGCTACCATAGTTCCAATCCAAAGGTAGGCACTTTTCCTAAAACAACAGATTAGGAGTACCTTTCATTCAATATACCCCCACTGCCCCCCCAAAAAATGGTGTAATATTTCCTAAGGAAGACAAGAGGAAACCAAACCCATGTAAAACTTACTTGTTCAGATGTTTTCTAGCTGCAGGGAGGCCAGACATTTCTTCATTCAAAACATATTTCTTAGTTCCCATGCAGTAGTTCTCTATGTACTCTGCCCAATGTAGCTGCCGTACATCAATATTAAAAGTCTACATAAGCAAAAAAAAATGATTGGTTACTTTCTTAAGTTTGTTTCACAACTAGTTAAAAATTCATACTTTTTCTAAAGGCCAATTCCAAGTGACATGATTACAAAATGTTTACAATATTAATTTTTAAATTCTTACTACTATCTATTCACAAAAAAGTTCTTATTTCTATTCCATACTTCTATTAAACACAGAATCATTGAGAAGATAATTTGGAAACTCATGTCAACATTTAAAGGGTATATATATATAAAGTGTGAAGAGAAAAAAAGCCTACAGCATCAAAAAAAGACAAAATCCCATTGTCCAAATAGATCTATGTATTCCTCACTGCTTTATACCTGTATTAACACATTTATTTCTGGTTTCTATCTACAGTATCTCCTCTTTTCTTGAGCATCCTGCATACCACACAGAATAATTTTCCTATAGAATAGTACTGACATCAAGAGAAAGAACCTGTCATGAAAGCTGGCTGAGGAGTTTAAACAACAATAACTGGGCCATCCGATGAAAACGGTTGATAAATCTGGAAAAGAAAGCTTTACAAAAATGCTATTTCATGACAAAATAAGAGGGCTATGCACTATGAAGTGCTCCTCCACACGTTTGGAGTGATAAACAGATATTCACTAAATACCAGATTATTCACTATATATCTAAAAACAGCAAGTTTTAGACAAAAAAAAAAAGCTATCATAAATAAGTCATCACAATAAAATGGAGACTTGACTTAAGATAGAACACATGAGAAGGTCATACATATACATAATTGGATTCCCACAGAAGAGTAGAAAAGAACAGAATAGAAGCAATATCTGAGAAGACAATGGCCGGAAATTTTCCAAAAATAATGAGAACATCAAGCCAGATTCAAAACACACATATACATATGCACACACATACAACTAGACATATCAGAATAAAACTGTTGAAAGTCAAGGAGAAAAATTTTAAAGATGTCAGAAAACGCCATATAGATTACCTCCAAGCAAACAACTGACTGACTTCTCAAAAGAAGCAATGGGAAACCAAAGATGTTTTCCAAGTGATCAAAGAAAACTGCTGACATAGAATTCTATACTATAATAGTATAAGTATCTTTGAAAAATAAAGATATTTCCAGAAGAATAAAAGCTTTATAATCTGATATGAGCAGAAAACTCATATGAGAGGAAGTGCACCAAAGGGCATTCTTTAAGCATAATGAAAAAATGATTCCAGATTGAAGTCTGAGATGGAAAAAGAAATAAAGAACAATAAAAGGACAATTACGCTGGTAAATCTATATGAATACTTATCACATATACTGCAATAAGAATAATGGTTATGAGGCATACAACACATCTACAGAATTAAAATATGTTAACGATAGCAGATAAGCTATTAGTCCTTGCTAATAGCTTATCTAATTATCTGAGAAAAGGTGGAATTATCAACATTATATGAGACCTTGATAAATTAAGGATGCTGTAATTTCCAGAGTAATCTACTAAAACAACGGAAAAATAATATATTTCTATGTAACTAATACAAATGGCAAAATATGAAAAAAAAAATAACCTCAAAGAAAGCAAAAAAGAAAAAGAACTTAAAACAGGTAGGACAGATAGAAAGTAATAAGAGTCAGATTTAAATTGAAAATTATCAGGAATTACATTATGAATTTAATCCTCCAATTAAGGATCAAAAATTGTCAGATTGGAAAAAAAAATCCGTATGCTATTTATAAGAGAAATATTTGAAAGATGATACAGAAAAGTTGAAAATAAAAGGATGGAGAAAGATATACATTTCTACCAGCAATATATGAAAATGCCCATTTGTTCAAGGCCTCAACAGAATATGTTGAGTTCACATTTTTGCAAATCTGGTAAGTTGTAAATATCTCAGTCTTAATTTGTATTTCCATTTTTCTGAGTGAAGGTGAGTATCTTTTCAAATGGCTAATATTCACTTAAGAATTGTTTTTCTGTAAACTGTTCATCTCTCTAGTATTGACATTTTTGGCCATTTCTACATAAGCTTTTTATGTAATATGAAATGCATACTAAAATCACATTGAAATAACACTACGCACCCACCAAAGTGGCTCAAATTAAAAATTAAAATCAAAATGTCAAATGTTAGGGAGGATGAGATTAACAGGAACTCTCATATGCTGCCACTTGGAATGTAAACAGATATATACCCCCTTTGGAAAACTTTTGGCACTATCTACTAAATTGAACGTACGAATACCCTTTGACTCAGCTATTCTATTTCTAGATATATATCCTACACACATGTGTGTACATGGTTCATAGAAGAATTATTCCCAATAACCAAAAACTAGAAATAACTCAAATGTCTATCAACAAAAAGTAAAAATAGTACTGTATTATAATATTTGTGCAAAGTCAAGAATGGGTAAAATTAACATTTAGTGTTAGAACTTACAATAGAGTTAGGAGAGAGGAGGTATTGAAAGGGGCTATGAGGAAATCTTCTGGGAGTAATTTCTATTTCTTCACCTGGGTGCTCACTGTCTAATAAATAATCCATTGAGAGGTATGTGTTGTGCATTGTTTGGGATGTGGATTGGGAGGGTGAATGTGGAGTGGAGCAAAGTATGGAATCAGCAGGAACCATAAACCTTTTAGCCTGAGATTATATGCAGGACCCTGTTAACAGACTGTCTGCTTAGAAGGTTAAAGGCAGAGGGGAAAACTGGCTATAAAGCCTGTGGGCCCATAAGTTCAGAAGTGTTCTATATTCTTACAGGATATTCCTGCAAAAACATAAGAATCCAAAAAGTTTTATCTTCAGAGCAAGGGTGAAAAAGAAGTAAACCTACTATACATAGAAGCGAGCAGTGCAACAGCACACTTGAGAACTTCTGTCATGCAGACCCAGTAGAATGGACTAAAGCTGCACTATCCAATATGGCAGCTACAAGCCGTGCACACCTCGGGACACCTGAAGTGTGGCTGGCCTGAGCTGACATGTGCTGTGGAGTGCACAATGCACACGGGCTTTTGAAGGCTCAGTGTGAAAACTACAAAGTAAAATATCCTTTAAAGAACTTTTTAAACTTTAAGTAACTTTTAAATTTTTGTTCAAATTATATGTTATTTTGGATATATTGGGTTAAATAAAACATATTAAAATTTTTTAAAAAAGAAGTAGGAAGAGAAAGGATGCTGGTTCTGGAAAGATGGGGAAAAAAAATCTCCTTTGAGAAACTGTAATCCTGAACCAGCCCTACAGTCTATTTAAGGCCTGTATTTACCTGAGTTGTGCTAAAAAGCTAATCAAATGTTTTAAAGTGGTCCTGGCTTGTTAATGCCACCAAGTTAGTTAATGCTAATAGTTACCAGGCTATTGTGGAAGCAAAGGTAAATCCTTACTAGAAAACTGCAATTTCAATGTAGACCTCAAAATGTAGACTTCAAAACAATTCCCACAGAAATCCTCAAGGAATGTGAATATATAATCAAATAACAATAAAAAACAGAAACAAGGTGACAGGAGTGAGACCCAGCTTAAACAACAGATAGATCAGATTTGAACAGCCTGTAGAAGTTTGAGTGATCAGAAACAGAATTTAAAACAATTATGCTTAACATGTTTCAAGAAAAAAATTCTAAAGATTGCTTAATTAAGAGATGTCTGTAAGATCTGAAAAATAAATTGAACTAAAAAGGAAAATATAGGGCCAGCTGAGTGGCTCAGTTTGTTAAGAGCGTGAGCTCTGAGCAACAGGGTTGCCGGTTCGATTCCCACATGGGCCAGTGAGCTGTGCCCAAGCTGAGCTGCCACTAGGCAGCAGCATGGATCAGTTGATGAGAGCACGTGCTCCCAACAACAAGGCTGTCAGTTTAATTCCCGCATAGGATGGGGGGCTGCGCCTTCCTGCAATTAAGACTGAATACGACTCCTTGAGGAGAGCAGCCACGAGGTGCAGCCAGACGGCTGGATGGCTACTGGACTTGGAGCTGAGCTAGCTGCGCCCTTCACAACTAAGACTGAAGGAAAACAACTTGGCTGTTTCCCTGCCCCAACACTGTTCCCCTCCCCAAATTCCCCAATAAAATCTTTTTTTGTTTGTTTTGTTTTTTGTTTTTTTGTTTTGTTTTTTTTGTTTTTGTTTTTGTTTTTGTTTTTTTTTGAGGGCAGTGTCATTGGCCCTCATATGTGGGACCGAACCGGGGCCGCTGGCTTCCCAAGCCAGCGCTTAACCACCGTGCCACTCGGCCGGCCCCCCAATAAAATCTTTAAAAAAAAAAAAATCATACTTAAAAAAAAATAAAAATGAAAATATAATGACTAACACCAAAAATTCAATTGGGTGGTTTAGATACAGTTGATAAGAGTGCCATAGAAATTTAATAAAGTCTCTAGATTTCAGGCCAGAAACAGAGATACAAATTATGAAATTAAAGTTAAAAGACCTGGAGTAGAGAGAATGATCTAACATATCCTAAAATTTCACAAGAAGATAAAGAATGGTGAAGAGGCAATATCTGAGGAAACAATGGCTAAGTATTTTCCTGAATTGCTAAAAGACATCAAACTTCAGATCCAGGAAGACCAACTGAAAGAGGATAAACGTTTAAGAATTACACCCACATTCACAGTGAAACTGCAGAACACCAAACACAGAGAAAAACTCCTGAAAAGAAACCAGATCACTTGTAAAGCAGCAGCAAATTAAGACTTTTCAACAGCAACAACATAAGAAACACATGAAAAGAAAATTACCTGTCATGTGCTGAACTCATGTTAGAGATACAAGGGTGAAATAAGACATGTCAGACACTGAAAAACCTGGAGTTCACTACTAATAGACCCCACACTAAACCATTTTCTAGTATTCCGGATATATTTCCGGCAGAAAGAAAATGATCCAAAGAGAGGATCTCATAGCAAAAACATTGGTAAATATGTGGCTAAATCTAAATAAAACTGAACAAAATAATCATTTCTACTTAAGGGGATCAAGTAGAGAACTAAAGTAATGTATTAACCATGTAAGGTGGTTGGTAATCACAGCTAAAACATTTTAAGGTCCTGAATGTCATTGAGGAAGAGTTTATAGAAACTGTAATTTAGACTTTATTAGGTATGCATGTTAAAACACCTAAGGTAACCTCAAAAAGAACTCACACCAAGAGTTTGTTTCAAACTAACAGAGGGGAAGTGTGGAATGATAAAAAGTATATGAAAAACAATTTCTTGAGAGGTTTTTTCCGAAACTCAGAAAACAAAGTATTTGGGGGGGAAAAATGTATAAAGAAATCAAAGTTCTGTTTGAACCTGACATTAAAAGAAAAAAGAGAATCAACATTTTTTGCAATGAAAAACATAGAAAAAATACATCGTGACTTTTCCGACAACCCAGTATATCTGCCTCTCAAATACTTAATATAAATTCTAAGGTAAAGCAATTTTATTTCATCACCAACAATTATGATGGAAGCTTTAATGAGAGACTATAAACACATCAATAATTTTCTTGCTGCATAATGGTTGTGGAAAATATCCAATTATTTTTCAGGTTGCTAATGGTAATCTAATTAGTATGCTACGTATTTTCTAATATGAAACAGAAAATACTTGCCTTTTTGTCTTCAGGATTTAGTTGGTTCATTAACATACTGACATTATCAGTATTCCAAACCCAAGAATTACTTGTGAAATATTCAAGAAACATCATAGCTTTGTGAAGACGAGTTATTGTTTTCATCATCCTGTTATAAGAAAATGACAGATTTATATTTTGCATAGATTAGGAAAAATCTCACCACCACCCAAGGTATCAATTTCTATACTGAGACATTAACAGTAAAATTATAATCCATAATTCAGTAAGTGTACCAACCAGCAGGTCTAATAAGAATATTTCTGCATCTTAGAGGAATGTTTTGTGAATCCAAAATGAAAAAAAAAATTAAGCAGTAGCAAATGAATTTAATATTATCTAAATGGTGTTCTGCTGATATATGCAATTAATTTTCAAAGGAAATATAATACTTTAAAGTCAAATTTTCTACATATAATACTAAGCAATAAATGGATTCAATTAGAATTCCTGTGCTTTTGTTCTATAAACATTTTAGTTCAGCTTCATTTACTAATATTTCCAATGAATTCAAAACATATTGTGTTATATTATACAGAAATATTCATGTGCCATTTAGTCAACTCTCTCTATATATTTAAAAAATAACTTTCTCTTTAACAATGACAGGTACTGCTCTTGATCATCTGGATGTGCCATGAAATCAATGACTCATGCTAAAAACTTTCTGAAATAGATATTCACTCACCTCCCCAAGTCCCCAGTATCCATCCTTATGGAAATAAAAGAGTTCGATTCTTGCTTTTTAAAAGGGTACGGGGCCTTAATCTTTAAATTTGTCATTTTATATATCATGGCTCACTGTTAAGTCATTGATATCATAACACTAACCCAAGCAGTAACATCTATAAAATAAGCATCTATGATAAGTAGGGAAAGGGAAGAAAGAACTTTTTGATACAAAATGCAAAATTCCTAACCTCTGATAAACAAAAAAAATAATCTGTGGAGAAATAACTTAAAAATAACTCAATTTATATCCCCACAATAATGATTAGCATTACATGTAGTTTAGAGAGTCCCCAAATCAGGTACTTTAGAAATAGGGACAAATTAGAACATTAGAAATGTTGGGGGGGGAATCAAAACAGTAACATAGTTAGCTAAGCAATTCCGATGACACGTACATTTAGAAAAAAACACCTGAATCCAGAATACTTGGAGAAAATGAGGTAACGCTGACTTTGTAAAGAAAAACTGCAGTTTCATGCAAGAAAACAATCACAAAATAAAACCTCCATTAAACATAAAAAGAATTACTGGGCATCAAAGGCTATATTTAGACAAAAGTAGTTCACACAGCTCAAAAGCACTTGGTAGAAAAAAACAAGACATGCTGCTTTTTAGAAAAAGAGATGAAACAATTCAAAAACAAGATGTAATTAATATTGACGATCACAGCCAGTATAGTATATTTGAATCACAACACATACACATATTTGGTCAAATGGTTTTCCAACATACATTTTATTAAAAAGTTTTCTTCCTAACTCCTTTTTCACTGACAATTCTCACCTAGTCTTATCTTCAGATTCATTCACATCATTTAGAATTACCCTAAACTCAATCACTGATTCAGCCATTCAAAAACAATTACAATAAAAACTGGAGTGGGAAAAGGAAATTTGAAAGGTCATATAAAGGTAATGTTCATAGAGTATTTATCAGACCTATAAAAAGAGACTTAGAACTTTGCACCATCACTCTTTGGTGAGGCGTGACATGATAGCAAATGCCTGAGACTGCACTGCCACGTGTGTTCTGAGTATTCATTTACTCTTCATTATGGCAACGCACAAAACATAAACCATCACAGTCCTTTACAGTAAGGCAAGATCTTAACGGTCATCTAGTCCAGGGTTTCTCAACTTCAGTACTACAAACATTTTGGGCCAGATAATTCTTTGTGGTGGGGTGCTATCCTGTGCATTTTAAGGTGCCTGGCAGCATCCTTGGCCTCTACCAACTAGATGCCAGTAGGACCCCTCCTCCAGTTGTGATAACTAAAAATGTCTCCAGAGATTGTTGAATGTCCCCTGAGGTGGCTAAACTGTCCTCTGTAGAGAACCACACAGATTAAAAAATATCAGGTTCAGAGAAGTTAAGCTAAATAACCAAAAAATAAGACCATGTAGCCATTTTTTAATGTCATTTTTTAAAAGTGATGAAATATCCACTACATTTCAAGAACTACAGCAAACAATTTATACTGCTTCTACAGTGTAATATCACACACATCCTGGTCTCTAATGGCTATTATCAGGAATCCATGATGCATATATGAAGTCTACATTTTATAATTATGTCAAGATATAAAGCTAATCAGATTTTTATCTAGCTGATGCTCAGAATAATGGAAATGAGTAAAATGCACACAATGAATGACATAATTGACATTAGTTTAATGCAGAAGCAGGCACTATATTAAGGCCTCAATATCAGGTATAAAGCCCCAGTGACTGACTCAGTAAATGTCTGAACAATTAAATAATATAAATTATAAGACTTCATATTTAACATTTATAAAAGAGCCTAAATAAATAACCTTTATGTCTCTAACTGCTTTTTAGACTTTAAGTTCCCAAAGGTCAGATCATTCCTGATTTAATACTTAGCCTCACACAAGACAAACCTCAGATAATAAGATTCTTTACTTGATGTTTCCTATTTGGAGATTTTAATTTCCAAAGGTGGCTGCAATATTATCTCCCATCCTACACACTCACTTATAATATCACCTTGACTATCCTCCCATCAAGAGGGGAAGGTAACTTATATCCAATAGATGAGTTGGAAATGATGCTGTGATTGAGGGTACGTAAAAAAAGGTGATAGAACTTTCTGCCTTGCTTGCTAGAATACTCACCCTAGAAGCCTCCAGTTACCATGCATGCTGTCCAACTTCCCCTGAGGCTGCCATGCTGTGAGGAAGCCCAAACTAGTCCACATGGAGACCACACCGAGAGGCTCTGAGAGACTACATGAAGAGATAAAGACGCCCAGCCACCCCAGTTGCTCTGCATCCTTTGCTCTCTTTCATCACGCCCTCCATGGTGACCTGCTCCAGTTCCTATCTGACTGCTACCACTTGCAAGAAAAACTCTGAGCCAGGACCACATAGCCAAATCCTTCTAGAATTCCTGACCCATAAAAATCATAAGCAATTAAAAAAAAATGACAGTTTTAAGATACTAAGTTTGAGGGGATTTGCCACGGAGCACAGGTAACGGGAACAGATCTTAGTACTGGGGAGTGCAGGGCTGCTATAATAAAAACCTAAAACATGTAGTATGTGCTTTAGGGTCAGATGGTAGACAGAATCTAAAAGGCCTTGGAGATGACCATTGGTGAAACTTGAAGGACCAAGAAAAGAATTGTAGTGATGCCTTAAAGGGTTTTAATGAACCTGCTAGTGAGGCCTTAAAGGAAAGTGAGAAAAATATTGTTGGGAGCTGAAAGAACAAAACGGCCACCTGCAGTAACATGGAAACTAGAAACCGTACCTAATAAACTTGATGATCTAGCCAAGATTTCCTCAAAGAGGAAAAGTGGTCTTTTAAAAATGAACTGTTTGAGTGGGATTTAGAGGAAATGTAAAATGCCAGCCAGGAATTCTTTTAAAAAATGGCTTCTAAGCAAAGATCAACTCCAGAATTTAGATGTAAGATATTTTGTTAAGACCTCAGAAAGATCTAAGGTAGTACCTGAGGAACAAAGTGGAGAAATGAAAGAGAGTCACTATAGTCAAGCTGCTAAATTAGAGGAAACAATTCTATTCTTGTCTTACCTGGCCTGGATAGTTAAACCTCTGAACTTTCCGGTCCTGTATCAATGCCTGGATATATTATCACCTCACTGTGTGTCAGTACCTGGACATACACCCAACCTCCAGATAACCCTGATTACTCTCTGAAGGACTCACATATCCAGACCACCCGACATCCATTATCCAGACCACCAGGTGTGACCAAACCTCCTGGCACCCATCCTCCAGATCACCTGGCAGTCATCATCGAGACTGACTAATATCTGACTAGTAATACTCCTGGACCAATTCTAGGGTTCAGAATGCAGGACTGATTCTTCTTAAACATGTACTTTCTACTATAAGAACTCAACTTTTCTTTCTTCTTTGGAACACTCTGGGTATCGCCCAGTTGTGTTTCTGATTTGCAAACCCAAAAAGCTTTGAATAAATCTTTATCATTTATTTCTAACCAAAGTTTCCAGACTCTTGAGTTTATTCAACATATCTAATAGAACCTTTAAAACAAAAGGCTCGTTTCTTAAAGAAATGTCTCCTAGAAACCTAAGAGGCAGGATGTTATAGTTTAAGGATCTAAGAGACAAGGATCTTAGATCTAAGGATGTTGTCTCATAGCAACCTCATAAGGAACCCAAGACAGAGAAGAGGATGTCTCAGAGAGATCTGTGGGTATGGCTTTGGTCTAAAGAGTAGATTGTTTTAAAATAGACACACAGGAAATCCACACAGTTTTAAAAGAAATCCTATCAGTTTATACTTAAGGGGACAGAGACAGAACAAAATGAAAAGTGGCCTATGGATCAAGCAAGGGCTAGCAAACCAGAGTCTAAGGGCCAAGTCTACCTGTTTTTGTAAATAAAGTTTTATTGGAACACAGTCATGCTTATTCATTACATACTGTTTATGGATATAGAGGCAGATAGTTGCATGGTGGAGGCTACAATTAACAGCAGAATTCAGTAGCTGCAACAGAAACCATACAGCCCTTTAATAGTAGCAGATTCCCCCACAGGGACTCCCAACCTTTTATGGGCAGGAAGTAGGTTAAGAAAGCTATTCAGTTGCAAACACAGGCCATTTTTTAATGGAAAAAGAAGAATAACTCACAAGGCAGCCACCAAGTGCCGCTGGGAACTCCCCGCTGGGAACTCCCCGAGAGTATGTTTGCCTCCCGTTTTCTCTTCTTTCTGAACAAGACTGCGTCAAGTCATTTTCCTATGCTTGTCTTACCATTATATATTGAATGTGTTTGCAGCAGGAAACTTGTTGCTTTAGTTCACAGGTTTGCAGACCAATACTTAAGGAACTATACCTGTAAAACCACTCCTACAAGAGCCTCGTCTGATTTACACCAGATTTAGTTGACCAAACACTGGCTTCAAGCTGATGCCAGAGGGGTCATTGGAGGGGGGGGGGGTCCGACAAGTGTGCTTTCCATGTAGGAGAAATATAAATTATTGTGGCAAGAAGGCTGACTGTAGCAAATTGCACTTCCCCAAAATGGCTGCTACAATACCTTTCATCTCATTTATTCATATACATGATCTTGACCATTCTCTACATCCCCTTTCCGTGAATCCTGGAGGGCCTGTGACTCACTTGTGACTAAAAGAATGAGGTGAAAATAGTGCAGCATGGTTTTTCTAGGTAGGTCACAAAATGCGTGTTGCTTCCACCTTGTCTGCGGAAATGCTTCACCTGGAAGCCTTCAGCTGTCATGTAAGCAGTCAAATTCTCCTAAGGCTACCACTAGTCCTTGCAAAGAGACTATATGGGATCCTGACACCATATGAAGAGACAACAGTCCTAACTGTTTCACAGCATGCATCCCTTTCAGCTCCATCAGACCACATGAAAGATCTCCAGGCCAAAACAGCCCAGCTGATTCCTTCCCAAATTCCTAATCCTGACAGAAAAAAATTGAAAGAAATAATAAAATGAATGCTGTTTTAAGCCACTAAATTTGAGATGACTTGATATGTAGCAACACTTAGTATAAATTATTAATACACTTTGGTTAGTCACTCATTTTTTAAGTTTACTAAGCCCCTGTTTTCTCTGTACAGCACTGTGATATATTTAACTCATTTTACTTTTTTGACCTAGTTTGGACTTTTCTGTTCTAACTTGCAACAACTTTATTAATATCAAGAAAGCATACATTGCCATCACTCATATTTTTACATCTGCTTTTTTAGCCACAAAAGAATGCTGCCAATGACAAACATTGCACTTTTCAGATCATTCTAGAAAACATGAAAATAACTTTGATATATTTTGGATCTTCTTTTCATTATGCAATTCTTTACCTATTCTAAAGTTGTTCAATTCAACACCTCTCACATCTTTCAATATTGAACATATAGATTTAGAAACATACTGGACAACCGAATCCACAAAAAACCCTTACAAGTCACTCAGATCCTGATACACTATAACTGGCAGATACCTCACTTTTACTTTTTGAGCAGTTGATGGAAGTTCTGCAATCAGCATCTTCTTTATACATAAATAGTCAAATCCTGAACTCTCCAATCAAAGGCTCCACTGTAATGCCAATGTAGTTAAAAAAATAAATATTTTTATAGTACATTCCACTATAATTGTGGTAAAGATAGGAAGACTTTAAGTTTGCAGGGTTTCAAAAAAAAACAAAAAACAGAAAAGATAGAAGGGAAAAAAGCTATAATGACTACAAATAAAACAAAGTTTTCCATTTGTTATTAACTTTAAAAAAAAATGATATTCTCAACCTGGAAAATTAGTCAAAAACTGTAATTACCATATTATAAGCTGAATGGGCAGCTGAGATAATTCAAGGAATTAATTTTCTAGAAGCATCCTATGTTTTTTCAGTAAAACTGCATAATCTACTTAAAGCAAAACATTTTACCTTTAATCCCCTATAAAGCTACCCCTACGTGTTTAAGGGGAAGAGAAGGGCTCTACTTCAGCTTATAATAACAATGACAATCTTGATGTCAGACAGTTCCTATATTATGGGATTTTGGAGGATCAGTGGCCCAGTAAGATAAGATCCAGTCAGTCTCCCCAAATATCCCCAATTGATAAGAAATGTCTAGCATCCTGACTGTGATTGTGATTAATCAGGTTAGTATTCTAAAGATAAAGCTCATGCTAGCGACTTCTCGTCTCTCCAGCAAGCTTCCACCACCTTACCAATACAGAGTGTATTTACTGCTATTCTTCTTACCACGGTTCCTGACCTGTCAACCTGAGTGCAAGATCGAGCAATAATGCAGGTACTGTATGTCTGACACCCTTCCAATAATGAAGCAATAAGTTGTTGGAATACAACTTAACATTGGGGCGCCTGAATACTTGATTTAAAGGATTCATCTTGAAGGAATGATTTAGATAATATCCTGTAGGAAAAATAAGCGTCAAAGCATTTTGAATGTTATTTGTTATACAGAAAAAAAACCTAAAGTTAGACCTAGAATTCAGCACATGACAATAATTTATCATCCAAACTTTAGAATAAATTAGAGTGAATTGCAACACTACCTTTGCTTTTCTGACAAAGTCTTAAATTCAAGAGTCTTCTCATTCACAAAAGGCCATTAAGCCTTCTCATAAGCATAAACAAATACAGAGTTAATAGGCATTTTAGTGTAAGCACAGGTTGTTTAACAGTCAGAGGAACAGATAAGACAGAGCTAGTCACCATTACCTTGGGCTTCTTCCAGTCATCCTGAGGTAGATATCATACAGGAATGCTGGGGCCTTATGGCTCACAGCAATCCAGTAATGATATAAAAGGTGATTGGAGGTTAGATTTACATTGGGCCGTCTGAAGGCCTGTTCGAGAGGATTCCTCTTGAAAGTGGAAATTACATGGTATTCTGAGGAAGAAAAGTTGTGTAACAGCTTTGATAATAACCATGTAATGAAGTTTTGAAAAAAAAATCATGTTTTTACAAAGCAAAGTATTTTACCAAAATATCAAGAGTTCGCTCATTTAAGAAACAAACTTTTCTACTCTCTGTAGTAGCTATGAGAATATGGGCATTAGACTGCTGAACTCAAGTGGTTTTTGAACTGCTACTATTTATGAATTTCATTTAGATGAATGAATTTTTGCTAAAATTCACTCTTAAAAATCCTTTTAATGTTTTACTTATGTCAGTTTACAAATGTCACTTTCTATATTTCACCTCTCACGATAGCTTCTTTCTTTCTGTTCCTCTTTCCAGATTCTTATTACTGTACTTACTTAAAAAAGAAAAGGAAAATCATCATCCTTTGCTTATGAATAATTAAGTTGCTCAAATGACATACATCAACAGCTTAAAACAACCCCAGATTAACTTCTGCTATAATTTATTTAGGTTATGCAATGTCAACACAAATCTATCATCATCTATGTTAATACTTTAATGGAAATGTATATTGAGACACTCACTAATAATGCTCAACTTAATTTTTACTGAACTTTACAACACAAAAAATGATTAACAAAAAACATCTTATTTGAAGTGTTTTAAAATTATTAAAAGAATACTATTTAAATATAATTATCATGAAATTAAAATCACCCCAGTTTTTTTTTCTTATATGCTTTAATGGTCAATCTTTAAATTGAAATAAAAAAGCCACAGGAAAACCCTAGACAAATGACATAAACAATTTACTGTAAAATCAAAATTGTTCTGCAAGGGTAATAAAAATTGTTCGGTTAGAGGTTAAAATAAGACCGATTAACAAATCAGTGCCATATATATTTTACTTTAAATTTGAAAACATAAACCAACAACTTAAAAATGATTCAATTTTAGGAGGCTTTAAGTTACAGTATTCCCATTTTAGAACATGTAACAAAGCATACATACTACTTGCTATGAATTTGTCAATTTATATAGATTAATAAATATAATGGAAAATATTCTAATAAAATGTATCCTACTTGCTAACTCCTTCATTTATTACTCTTTGGGCCACTAGCTATGTCCTGTGATATATCAACTCTTGTAGTTGGAAGTGATATTGTTTCTGGATAGGCAACATCAGCAGTGAGAGTGCCCACGAAAGAAAAAAAGCACTGTTTCCATGCCACAGGCATCTATGAGGGCTGCTGCAAATGGCAGCAGAAAAACAGTAAGGATCAGACAAGGTGCGATGGGGAGGGGATTACATTTGTAAAACTTTATTAAGGACCACAAGGCAGTGTTGGTAGATATTCTTAAGATAGCAATTAAAATAAGAATAAATTGGTAATTCAGTGGCCTTAATGTTTTGTGGATTATTCTGACATAAGAACTCAGAGAACATTTTAAGTTAAGATTTATTCTAACATTCAAAAACACAGGTAAAATCATACCAACTTCACCCCAGTGGAAAGGATTAGTGCTGCCTGTTGTGCAATTATACACCATGATGTTCCTTGGTCTGCAAAAACAAAGATCAAAGCAATGAAATATAAAAAGAGGCCAATCCTGTCCAATCTAAATCTTGTATGATATTCAAGTAGGAAAATATGAGGATGGGTAGCTTTTCTACATTATTTTAAAAATTATCCTTAAAAGATTAATTTTTGTGTCCATTAATGAATATTGATAACTACCCTTCCACCTCCCCTACCACAAATATTATTTATTTAAAAAATACAAATTTTTTTTTTTATATTTTTCTTCCTTATATTAGCAGGAATATCTGTTGTTTTTAAATGTAAGAAAAACAACAACAAGTAACCTCAGTTTTTTCTATCTTCTTCCCATTTTCAGATGCTCTAGTTGAAAATATTATAGACTGAATTCCCTTTTACCAGAAACCGTACATTTCATATAATCATATCTCACCTTTTTTAAGATATAAAAAACACTGACTTCAGAAATAAGGGCAGTTTGCTAATTAGAAAACAAAAGTTACTGAGCCTGTAAATGTCACCTGTAAATGTTACTACTCCCTTCTAGGAGGCCCAAGAGTTCCTTAAAGCTGCTGTGGCAGGACATGTTTGATATATTAAGCCATTCTCTGAATTTTCAGCTCTTTATGCTGAGTTTATGCTGAGTTTTAGTTTGGATTAAAAAAATCATCCAGTGGCAGTTCATTTTTAATCTCTAATGAACTTATCCATCCTCTAGGTAGTACATGAGAATTACCATTAAGCCTTAATTACTGTTGATGAAAACACTTGCTATTATTGCCTGTGAGAAGCCAACTCTTGCAGTTGGAAGTGATAATACCTATATACAATATTAGTATGGGAACATCAAGACTGAGGAATTAACATTAGTCAGTAGTTCTGTTTCCCTTCTCAGTTACTATATATGTAACAAGCAACACTGTCACCTCATATACCTATTAATTCCGGAATACCAGGCTGCTGCAAGACTCGTGTTGACAACTACATCTACAGGAACAAGATCTGCAAGGGCGTTGTTGGAGGCACGCATTGTTCGAAGAATTCCTTTCCCTGCCTTTGTTAAAATTAAAAACAAGACCTTAAGATATATAAGCCAGATTGCATACATACATATAAATGTGTACAGAAAAAAATACATGGAATATTAAATATATCAAAAAGTTTACTTACCGCAATAAAGAGACCACTTGGTCCATTGAAGTTATCAATCCATCCCTAAGACCAAAAAAAAAAAAAAAACATGGTAGGAAGCTTATAAATATTATGAAACAAGACATTTATTATTTGAAATCTACAGCTCCACATATACACTTAGTAGTTCTTTTCTAAAAACTAAAAGTTAGACTAGATTCAGGCCAGAATATTTCTCCCCCTCCCACATTAAAGCAGTCTTCCTCTGGGATTGCAAGTGTTTAAGTAAAATAATTTTCAAGGGGTTACCTATTCTTCCATTAACTCTCTGCAATGGGAATTTTATAAACAGGAGTTTATATCTGTCAAATATATTTGCTAAATTAAGCCTGTTCAAGTTTGATTTTATGCTATTTACTGATGCAGTATCCTGAGATTAAGGAGAAATGGTAAATTATCCTCAAAATTACTGAATAAAACAGAGGAAAATAAAACAATTGTCAAAGCAACAAGAAATGCTACCATTATAGAGACCTAGGTTGTTCCTAAATCAGTTTATCTGTTAGTTAATATCTACGTTTTCTCTTATGCCAGGGATTCACAAATACCATAATGACCTGCTTTTCTATAGTAAATTATCATAGAAATCTCTATCTTTCTTAGCTTGTGATCTCAATAGAAAGGAATCCATCTTTTGGAAAGCCTGTTTCTTTTTGGTACTAAAAAATAAATGAAATAAAGTAGGATCTTGAATATTCTCATCTCTGTTCCCTTCACCTCTGCAAGAGAAGCTAATCAGCAAATAATTTTAAAAGCCAACAAATGTTGATTTGTCAAAAGTCCAAGCTCATCAATCATAATGAAAACACATAGCTCATAGTCTCCTTTGACTCAAGATAACATCATAGTCTTTGATTTAATTTTCAATAAGATTTTTAAATGTTGATCTGAGTTTCTATACACACAGCATTTCCTCAGAAATAAAAGTACCAATAAAAACATCTCTTTCTATGAACAGAAACAGCTTTGCTGTACTAAGCCATGTTCAGTGAATAAAATGTGCTCTCAAATCAAACAGCTGCCAACTCTCTTCAACAGAGCTATGAATTAAATTCTCAATTACAATTATTTAGAGATTTCTAACAACATACCGGAAAAGGTTCTTTCCAACTGGCACCAACAATCGATGGCCTTACAATTGCCACATTTAGCTTTGCTCCTTCTTGTTGTACAACATATTCTGCCAGTGCTTTCGTGTATATATATGTATTAGGTCTGTCTCCTATCAATTTGGGGGTGATATCATTTACTAGGCCATCATCCATCCACCTGGTAAACAAAGAAATTGCATGCAAAAATATTTTCAGATGTTTTACTATAAAATGAAAAACGACTTTGTTTGCATATTCAAACATATCTGTTGTTCTGACTGAAATGATTTGACAACTTTTACTACAAATGTGAATATTAGTCTTACTTTCATCATACATTAATTACAAGTCCACATCTCTTATACCCAATTTCTGTATCCAAAAGGGTCTGAAAACCTAGAGTTCGTTCCTAAGTCATATGGTATGTAGCAAAAACTCATCTGAAATGATTTATATTTCTAAATACCACTTGGTATGAATATTCAAATACGTACTTCATATGTGTTTGATCAGGGGTTCTACCTCAGATCTGTCTGAAGTTATTTCATATTATACAGTGTATAGATTATATTCCTTTCCAAAGTCCACATAAATTCCAAAATACATCTGGCCCCAAGGGTTTCAGATTAGGAATTATAGATCAGTATATAACCACCTAACAGTGTTAACATGTTAATTATATACAACTGAAATGAACATATATTTATAATTAATATAAAAGGTCTAATAATTTCAATATTTAAGGTGAAGCACTGAAAACTGTATGCTCTCACTAACAAGACTAACAAAAAGTAGGGTAAAAAATAAATTGAACAATGCTATAAAAAATTCAGTTAGCAACCTACTATGAAGGCATAAAATTCCTCCAATATTCTCAGTGTCTCTGAAGAAAAGGTCTACTCTGATAATCTATAAAAGGAGAGTGATATGCTAGGTGATATCTATGGTCTTTCCAAGTCTAAATAAATATAATTCCAATGTCACGTACTTGTTCTCAGATACTTTTCCCTTATTGTCTATATTATACTATATGTAGTATAACGCTTGTATACTCAGTATAGGGTCACACTCTAATGATAGCCATACTGAGAATGAAGCATAAAATGGAGATTATCGAGATAACTTTTCTTCTGGAAGTACTTCTTGTGTAGAAGGAAAAGAATAATGAAATTAAAGGGCAGTTGCTACTCAACTTAAGAAAAATTCCACAGTGGAGACCAGTTTTGAAAAATGGGAGAGTCATGGAGCAGTTGAGTAGCTCAGTTGGTTAAGAGCATGAGCGCTGAGCAACAGGGTCGCCAGTTCAATTCCCACATGGGCCAGTGATGCTGCACCTGAGCTGAGCTGCCACTGAGCTGTCAACAGGTGGCAGGATGGCTCAGCTGGAGAGAGTCCATGCTCCTAACAAAGTTGCCGGTACGACTTCCACATGGGATGGTGGGCTATGCCCTCCCGCAACTAAGATTGAACACAGCACCTTAAGCTGAGCTGCTGTGAGCTGCCGACGGGTGGCTGGATGGCGACTCTCACAACTAAGATTGAAGGACAGCAACTTGGCTGCTCCCCTTCCCCAAATCCCCAGCACTGTTCCCCTCCCCAATTTCCCAATAAAAAAAAAAAATCTTAAAAAAAAATGTGAGTCACTACATTAAAAGAAAAACAACGAACTGGCTAAATTGAGGACTTAGCCAGTAAGCCTTCTCGCTGGAGTGAGTCTACAGATCCAATCTATACATTATCCTAAAATTATCTGTTAGGTAGATTTCATTGTAAGCAAGGAAAGAGTTATGAAATTAGAAGGTTACATGCTCTTTCTCAGTAACTTAAATGTTTGGAAATACCAATTACAAATATGAGAAAAAGTAAAAAGTTTCGTTAACTTCCACACTTAACTTTTCCCAGAGTTATTAAAAACTTCTGCCGACTGACCTGTAAGCAAAAGGAGGCAGATATTTGGGACCATCTAAGAAATGGAGTCAGAAAACAGAAACTACATAGTTATCCTAAGAATGTCTCAGTAAGCTCTTGTGCTTATTAGAGGCCCTAATATCATGGATGAGTTGTTCAGAAGCCTTCTTCCAACCATCACACCTGGTCAAAAGTGAAAGCTCCCCACTGACTTCACCAACAGTCATTCACATATAATTCTAGACAATAAAGAAACACCATAGATATAGAATAATTTGTTGAATAAAGAAGAGATAAGTGTATACATATGCGTGGGTAGAGAAATGGACCAAGAGATACATATAAATAGATAAACTTGGATCTAAACTTTTAGGATCAAAGTGAATATATATAAATTTCAAACAAACATACTCTAAAGAATCGATCAGCTTCTTCGGGTCCACAGGGGGTGGATAGACTACTTCATCGATGTGCTTCCGATTGCAGTAGGCGTAGGCTGTTGACACATGCATGAACACTTCCAGATTCTTCATTTGTTGGGCAAGGAGAATAAGCTGTCGTGTAGCAATCACATTTAACTGAACAGCATCTCTGTAAAAGAAAAAGTGACAATCAAAAACTGGGAAGCTATGTAATTTATTTCACCTGCCAAGAAAATCTTACTTCTATTAGAGAGACAGAGACAGAGATTGTTTCTTTACAATTGATCCCTTAGCTCTGCTTTTGTGTATTTTATTTCAATATGAAGTACATCCATACAATTAGTTGTGTTTAAAAGGAAATATTTTCGGGCTCCGGTTAAGATGGTACAGTAGGTAAATGCTGTGCTTACCTTCTCTCACAAACACATCAAAATTACAACTGAACTACAAAACAATCATCATTGAGAATCATCTAAAATCTTGCTGAACAGAAGCCCTACAGCTAAGGATATATAGAAGACGACATCTCGAGACGTTAGAAAGGGCAGAGATGCAGAACGGGCTGGTCTCACACCTGTGTGAGACTATTAAAATTGGGAGGGCTATCTCGGCTGCGGAGGTCCCCCCGCCAGGAGCGAGGGGTCCCCGCCCCTGCCAAGCCCAGGGTTCCAGTGCTGGGGAGAGAAGTCTCTGTAATTTCTGGGGATTTTTTGTGAAAAACAGAGGAGATTGTGACTGAGTGAGACGGAAGGTGGCTGAAGTCCCAGCCACTCCTCTTAAAGGGACCGTCCATAGACTTTCTCACTGATGGAATCACTAGTTCTGAGCTCCAGCGCTGGGGCAGCAGGTGGAAAGGCGGCAGGGACATACGGTGGTGAACTGAGTTGTCTGGCTTTGGATGGGGATGGAGGGACAGCTTTCTCCTGGACCAAGGAACTGGCAGAAGCCATTGTTTCTTTGTTGAGACCTCCCCCTTCCCAGAGTGCAGACGCAGGCGGCCATCATATCTGAGTCTCCATCCAACTGGATTGTGCCATTCGTACACCACACCCTGGTGATTCGAGACCATGTCCCGTCCAACTTTTGGGTACACCCAAGCCACTTCTAGTGGCTTTTTTGTACAAACCGCCTGCCTTAGCTCATGCTGCTAGGGTCTCTCAAAGGCTTGTAGAACCCCAGACAAGCAGCATCTGGCTTGTGTGTGTCCTGAATCTCTGGCTGAGCAGCCCTAAGCCCGGCACTAGTGGCAGCTGGCCTTGGTTAGCAGCTTGGCCTCTTGAGGCACTTCCAAGCACAGCACAGGCAGCAGCCATCTGTGGATTTCTTTGTGGCTCCTGCTGGGTGGCTCCAGGTGGGGTACGGGCTATGGCTGAACTTGACTGGCAGTGGATCCCTTCCAAGGTTGTCCTGGGGTTGGTGCCCCCAGTGGCCAGCTTCGAAAGGAGCTAGAGCATCATCACCTAGCCACTTCCAAAAACACACCCAAGAGGTGCATTGGACAGGAACCAGAGTCCTGCTGAGACAGACGCTGCTCTGTAGGGTCAACCTCTTAGCACCACAACTCTTCGACTGTAGTCACAGCCAGTCCTCACAATCAGTGAGCCCAAGGGTCATTCCCTCCCACTCATGTGCAAATGGCAACCAAGGCTCAACTACAAGAGGAGAGCACACACAACCCACACAAGGGACATACATGGAACGCATGGCTCAAGTGACCAGGAAGACTGCACCACTGGGCCCCACAGGACACCTACTACATAAGGCCACTCGACTAAGACCAGAAGACATAGCAGCCCTACCTACTATATAGAAACAAACACAGGGAGGCAGCCAAAATAGGGAGACAAAGAAACATGTTCCAAATAAAAGAACAGAACAAAGCTCCAGAAAAAGAACTAAACAAAATGAAGATGAACAATCTACCAGACACTGCGTTCCAAACACTGGTTATAAGGATGCTCAGTGATCTCAGGAAGAACTTCAACAGAGATAGGAAGCATTAAAATGAAGATAGAAAACATGAAAATGAACCAGTCAGAAATAAAGAATACAATAATGGAACTGAAAAATACATTAGAGTAAATCACCAGGAGAGTAGATGAAGCAGAGGATCGAACCAGCAATGTATAAGGTAAGGTAGCAGAAAACAACCAATCAGAACAGCAAAAGGAAAAAAGAATCCAAAAAAATTGAGGAGAGTTTAAAGGGCATCAGAGACAACATCAAGAGTAACAACATTCACATTATAGGGGTATCAGAAGAAGACAGAGAGCAAGAAATTGAAAACCTATTTGAAGAAATAATGACAGAAAACTTCCCTAACCTGGTGAAGGAAATAGATATATAAGCCCAGGAAGTGCAGAGTCCCAAACAAGATGAGCCTAAAGAAGCCAACACCAAGACACATCATAATAAAGTGCCAAAGGTAAGGAGAGAATCTCAAAAGCAGCAAGAGAAAAGCAGTTAGTTACCTACAAGGAAGCTACCATAAGACTGTCAGTTGATTTCTCAATAGAAACTTTGCAGGCTAGAAGGAATTGGCACAAAAATATTCAAAGTGATGAAAAGGACCTAAAACCAATATTACTCTACCCAGAAAAGCTTTCATTTAGAATCAAAGGACAGATAAAGAGCTTCCCAGACAAGAAAAAGCTAAAGGAGTTCATCACCACCAAGCCAGTATTACAAGGACTGTTAGAGGGACTTCAAGAAGGAAAAAAAAAATTGAAAATTATAAAATGGCAATAACTACACACCTGTCAACAATTACTTTCTATGTATATGGATTAAGTGCTCCAATCAAAAGACAGGGGGCTGAATGGATAAGGAAAGAAGACCCCCTACATATGTTGCCTACAAGGGACGCGTTTCAGATCTAAAGACATACACAGGCTGAAAGTAAAGGGATGGAAAAAGGTATTTCATGAAAATGGAAACAAACAAACAAACAAACCAAAAATAGCTGGGGTAGCAATACTTATTCTAGACTAAACAGACTTTAAAACAAAGACTATAACAAGAGACAAAGAAGGACCTAGCAATCTGACTTCTGGGTATTTATCTGAACAAACCCAAAAATGCCACTTCGAGAGGATGTGCTCACCCATATGTTCATTGCAGCAATATTTACATAAGCCAAGATATGAAGGAAACCTGGGTTTCCCTGAATGGATAAATGGATAAAGAAGAGGCGGTACATAAATATAATGGAATGATTACTCAGCTCTAAAAAAGAAGGAAATCTTGCCATCTGCAACACGTATGGACCTATGGACCTAGACGGTATTGTGCTGAGAGTAATAAGTCAAGACAGTAAAAGACAAGTATCATATGATTTCACTTATAAGTGGAATCTAACAAACAAAATAAACAAAACAGAAACAAACTCATAGATACAGAGAACATTTTGATGGATGAGAGATGGGGGGGGTTTGGGGGTGGGTGAAAAGGGGAAGGGATTAAGAAGTACAAATTGGTTGTTACACAGTAGTCATGAGGATGTAGGGTTTAGCATAAGGAATGTAGACAGCAATATTGTAATAACTATGTATGGTGCCAAATCGGTACTACTAGATTATTGGGGTGATAGATGGAAGGGGGTTTGGGGGTAGTGTGAAAAAGTGAAGGGGTTAAGAAATACAAATTGGTAGTTACAAAATAGTCACGGGGATGTAAAGTATAGGGAATATAGTCAATAATAAGGTAATAGCTATATATAGTGCTAGATGTTACTAGTAAGAGGGATCACTTCCTAAAATATATAAATGTCTAACCACTATGCTGTACACTTGAAACTAATATAAAATAATATTGAATGCTAACTCTCATTGAAAAGTTTTTAAAGGGGGGGAAAGATCAATAATATTGTGATAGTGTGGTACAGTGTCAGATGGTTGCTGGGCTTATCATGGTGATCACTTCTTTAACATAGGGAATATAATCAGTAATGTGGAAATAACTCTGTATAGTGCCAGGTGGGTACTGTTGAATAACTATGATGTACACCTGCAACTAATATAATATTGTATATTAGCTATATTTTAATAAAAATCTTTAAAAAATAAAAAATAAAAATAAAAGGAAATATTTTCTGATAATAAGATAAATTTCATATTAAAATTAAAAAAAATAAAAGTACAAATTAAAAATTTTAAACTACGCAGAAATAAACAAATAATTTCTGTGTCTTTGGTTTTCTGTATACATTTTGAAGTTATGTTAGACTTCTTTTGCATCTTGATTTTTAACCCTCCATCGGGTGCAACTGATCTCAGATTCATTGCACACAAAGACGCCGCTATGAAATACATCTTTACTGTACTAAGTCACTAACACGATTGGCAATAGGTTACAGCAGAGGGGGAAGATACGGAAGCTATGAGTCACAATACTTAAATGTTAGATATTTGAAAATTTGTGTGCAATGAATCTGTGAAATCAGCTGCGCACGACAGAGGGTTAAAAGTATACTATTACATGATATGCATTTCTAAAGAAGAAATAAGAATGGTTAAGTAATTTTAAAACGCTACAACAGAGTCACCAATAAGGGTAAAAGAGTCAAAGAGAATTCAGAAATATTAAATTATATTAACATATAATCAAGTAAGAATATGTTTATTTCCTTTTTTGTAGCAATTAATTCAAATATCTTTTTAGCTATGTACAAAATTCAAAGGGGTATTATAATAAAACTGATACATAAGTTATAAGCAGTACACACAGGACACCAAAATGATCTATGCATTCTTCTTGAGATTTATTTGAAATAAATAATTCCACAAATACAAAATTTGCAGAAAGATAATCAATGAAGTATCATCTAGTAATAGCAATAACCTAGAGAGCCCAAATCACTATTAATAAAATGATTTAATAAAGTGTATATTTTATCACAATAAAAGGATATAGCCATTAAAATAATTATGAAGACTATAAAACATGGAAAATCTATATGAATATTTAAAAAATACATACACTATGAAGTGAAGCAAGATTAAGAACAAGAGTCTGGAATAAAACCTGGGTTCAAATCCTGACATGGCCTACCTATCAGCTAAGACTAGGTGACCTTCTAAAGTCACTCAGATTTCAGTTTCCTCACCTGTAAATTGGAACAATAATGGAATCTACATAATAGGATTTGTATAAAATTAAATGAAATAAATAGCTTACAAGTATTTAGCATTATCCCTAATACAGTCCCCAAACAGGCATTCAATAAATACTACTTAAGGTAATAAGATAGGGGGTCGTTTTTGCTTTCTATTAAGCTTGTTTATATACCTTAATATTTGAGGGGGAAAGAAGTTGAAATTCTCAATACTGGTAATACTCTGATAAAACTGGCATGGTAATATACTGTTGGTGACCCTATACCTGATACAACTGGTCTGAAAGAGTCTAGGACAAAGTACCAGGAATTACAGAAATGATGTAGTTATTAATCTAGTTAACACACTAAAATTAACTCAGAGGAAAGACTTGTTCTAATCCGAATTTTTCAAACAGAAATTAAAATTCCATAAATTTGCTATACTAAGTGAACATTACATAAATTAGGGTATATCAAAATGATGGAATATCATATCACATAAATTATACTTGAAAAAAATTAGAAATACGGAATTGTTTCTATTAAAATTGGAAATTCTATGTTTCCAATTTTATATAAAATAGTATATGTTCAAATATAGACCACAAGAATTTTTTTAAAAAAAATAGAAATAGTTTTGAGTACTTTCCAAAATTTTTACATTTTCAGTATTTAAGAAAAAATGCAGCCATTCTTTTAAAGTGCCAGGATATGTCACAGATAGGATTTGGTTCACTTGACTGTAAAGCAGTACTTTGATGTCTATCATATTTGCAAAACAATGGGGACGGGGAGGGTATGTTCTGGAAGAACTATACAGAGAATATTCTGTTACAGGTTCCTGAGGACGGGACAACAAGTTCTGGGTCACCAGGAACAAGAAGTAATTCATGAGAGGAGAAACTCCTGTGCCTTATTTCTTCTTTGAATTTAATAGTATCCAAGAGCCTATGAAAACATACTAGCAGGATATTTTTTTAAAATGAAATAGCTGGGTTGGAGGTCTTATAATTGTATCCTTTTTATTTCCTTATCTCAACTGGGGGAGGGAGAAATCTGTTCAAATGCAAATCCAGCAAAAAAGACATTTCACAGAGATGATACAGTCCACTAGACTGTAAGGCAATGTGCTATTTTCTTTTGCATTTGCAAAACAATAGGGGTAGGGAGAGGAACGCTTTGGGAGCAGTGCACAAAAGATATTCTGTTACAGGTTCCTGAGGATGGTGACAAGTTTCTGGGTCACTGAAAATAAGGAATAACTTGAGAGAGGAAACACTCCTGTGCCTTCTTTCTCTATGCCCCATCCCCTTCCCCCTACCTGTACCTGAGAGCTCAAACCTGAAGGCATTTTTGTGCCAACATAAATAACTCTTAGTATCTTTGCCAGGTTTACCTCACTCTATTTTTAACACCACCCAATTTCTACTCCACTGAAATTCAGGCAAAGACCCTAACATGTTAGGATCAGAAAGCATTTAGTACTAAACAAAAAACAATGTTCTCATTATGTTTTGGTTTCATGGATTCAT
Organism: Aselliscus stoliczkanus; assembly: GCA_033961575.1. Lineage (NCBI taxonomy): Eukaryota > Metazoa > Chordata > Mammalia > Chiroptera > Hipposideridae > Aselliscus > Aselliscus stoliczkanus. The sequence goes on along the minus strand of CM066736.1, from coordinate 97,699,472 downwards.
AAGAGCATCCTAAATAACACTGGCTTTGGGGTCAGGGTGGGGTAAAATGAACAAATCTTTGTAATTATGGTCCATCATTAATGTAGAAATAGAAACCACTTCAAAAAAAAAAGAGTCAAAGAAAGAAACCAACTTGAATTGCTAGTAAATTTTCTTGATCACCTGTGTTCTGCAGACATTCTGGGTTGTTCAAAATCTTGTTGATAATACTTCTAAGACCTTAAACCGGAGATCTCACACTTGGCATGACAGACACCTGGGTGCTTATTAAAAATGCAGATTTTTAATCTCACTCTCAGACACTTTTAAGTTCTGAAGTGAGGCCTGTGAATCTATCTTTTACATAAGTTCTCCAGGTCATTCTGATCTCTCTTTCTTTACTTCCCCACCTCTGAGAAAATACTACCTAGATGAGATGGCATTGCTGTTGTTGCAGATATTTTTTTAACTTAATGACAATAAAAACACTGATGTCTAGGGACCAATTAATCAGTCTTATGGTAGGGAACCCAGACCCCCATAATTTAAATAACACCCAACGCTCCTGCTAAAAATTAGGATTCCTGAGTATTATCTTCAAAATCGAGGGTCTGAATTTCTCAAGTACAGTTCAAGGTTCTGCTTTTTTAACATATCTTCCAGGAATTCTTAAGATTCATAATAGTACATTCTAAAGTTTGCAAATCAATGTCCTTAGATTCAACAGTTTCTTGATCTTTTCTAATCATCAAACTTTATTTCTACTCCTTTCTCAACACCTACTTTTATATTCATATCCTGAACCTATCATCCCAAACTGAAATCTCATACTATGAATTTGCCCAGACCACACCATCTGTCCTTCCATTTCTCTCTTTAGGCTGTTCTCTGTCCTCATGGTCTCTAGTTTCTCGACACTTCTTTCCTCTCAACTCCATTCGCCGTCTTACCTTTACTTTCCTTACTACCTAAGGTATACCAGGCCCCGTGATCTACCATTTATGTAACTCCCCCCTTTATTATCCTCAATATCATTCTCCCCTCATCTTTTGTCAGTGTTTCTCTATAATTCCTAAAATTGGTATCCCATCTTTTCCCACCTCAAGATTTTATAAACTACCATATCTGAAAATAAATGAGCTCTACCACATCTCAACTCTCATAGCCCTTAATGAGTACTCGTCTGTAACTCATTTTTTATCCTATATTATGGTTATTTAAGCATATTCTATCTCCTCTATTAGAGTATATGGACTTTGCAAACAGGATCTGTGAGCAATTTATCTTGGTTTCTCCCAAACTATTGGGTAAAATGTTGGGAGTAAAATCTGGATTTTCTTTCCCTGGCAGTACAGGTTTTGTACCATTTTTTATTTGTAGGTTAACTTAAAAAGTGGTTATGGAGAGTAATTGTTCTATAAGTAGTTATTATATGCCAACCTACAATAATTTAGAATATCAGTCCCAAATTTAATGTTGCATATCACCACTTAGACATCAATATCCATTAAAACTGCTTTATAAAATAATAATAATACTAATAATTTTAATGACAAAGCTTTGGTCAGCTAATACACATGCCTTGACAAGGAAGAGAAGAACAATACATTTTCTTATTCACCTGCCTACCCCATCCTCTACAGTATCTCTAGTAAAAAAAGAAGAAGAATGAAAAGATTTCCCTTTCATTGATGGTGGCTTTGTTTGACTCGAGGGAAACAGAAAGAAAAAGGGTCCCTGAAAGTACTGCACTTTGGTCCTCCTTGTAAAGGTTACTTTGATTAATTTTGCTCTAATTAATGTTGACTGTTCCAATAAGGACTATACCACAATTATCTAGTATCTATATACCTTTTTTTCCTTGAAAATGGTTTCAAAACGCTGTGTGAATTCTTTTGGTTATGAAAAAAATAATAATAAAAGCTAGAAAAATTATGGGGGAAAATATCTGTTAGACTGACTATTTCATACTAAAAATCTACCTGAAATTACATTATCCAAAGACGACTGGCAAGTATCAAAAAACATGTATATAAATACACATATATACACAAGTTTTATGAAAATGTGATTTGACTATAGTTCTAATAAGATTCTTTTGTCACTTTTCAATCATTAACACATTATAGCTGCATTGAAAGAACTGCAAAGTAAATAATAAATTATTATCACCAGATAGTAAATGATAAAGTCAAGATTAGAACTAAGGTATGTAATTCCAAAGCTCATACCCTTCCCAAAGCTCATCCTTTACACAGTGCTGTCTCTGCTTCCTCAAGTATAAAACGCATTTGCCCATACTATTACAGTGGGTAATGTTCGCATGGAATAAAATAATGGGTGGGAAAATGCCCTAAAAACTATAAAGCACAACTACAGACATGTACAGTGCCCTCACCTGGAAGAGCCCCAACACACTGTGATGCCTTGGCATTAAACTGTAACATTATATAACGTCGATTAAGGTTTATACTTCTATGCTAATTAAAGACAATATGGGGGATAATCTCAAAACCCTTTATAATGAGAACTTAATGAAAAATTATTTTAAGAAGAAGGCATTCAGAGTAATTGTGAAATCTAAAGAAGTCTACACCACTTTAACTGGCATTAAAACCATAAAGTTGGATTAACATTGTATTAAAATTGTATTTCTGGACATACCATCAAAAAGAATGCTCTGAATTCAACACCATTATTTGAAATGCATATTTATAAAAAAAATTTTAAAATAGTGAACATTTACAATGTTGTTTCTTGAAACAGGCATCATGAAGGAAGTCCTAAAATTATATCCAAGGTACCCTGCCCCTAACACCGCTAATAAAGTTTTAAAACAAAAAACAAGGTATGACTTAAATTTATAAGCTGCAAACCTGAGCCTAATTTTTTTTAAATTTCCAGATGGGTAGATATGAAGTAGAAAAATAAAGCTGCTGGGGTATACGCTTCTGAAAGAATGGAGGGAAAGGAAAGAAACACTAATAGTTGTTAAGACTAACACTCCCACCCAAGGTAAAGTTCTCTTTCTTCTACTCCATAACTCCCATTTCTGGCTTTTTCCCTATCCCATATTTACATTCATGGCAACTTCTAATAAATATATACTAGCTATCCAATGTTTTCAAATTTATAACAAGAGAAAGAAAATTCTTTTAACTCTGTAGGACACTGAAAGCTACAATAGACAGTTTCAAGTCACTTTCAAACCAACTTGCCTGAAAAGGAGAAATCAAATTAGATCTTTAACCATGATGAAGTTCAAAAATCACATAAATACCTTTACTTACCTTAAATTTTCATTAAACCTTACTGTAGCTGCACAGTGGAATATAATATTGGTAGAATCTATGATGATCTCTTTATCTTCTTCACTAAGAGCCAGTTTAGGTTGGGTAAGTTCACTGCTGATTGCTATAATTTTCTCTCTAAAATCTGGATTTTCATCTCTCAACCTGTCAAAGAGCTATCAAAGGACAAAAAACACGTTAGGGCAGTGTTTTTCAACTTTCTAAAACGCTTTATTACCCCACCTCCTCCTTTTTCCCCACCAAGGATCACGATTTTTAAAGCTTCAACTATGGAAATCCTACGGTTGCTACTCTTAACTGTTATCATTGTGTACAGAAAACACCCTATGAGGCCCAATTATTATCCCCATTTTATAGATGAGGAATCTGAGGCACAGGGAGATTAAGACACTTGCAAAAGCACAGGGCTGGTAGTTTGCAGAATTAAATTTGCCTTTGTTGATTAGATCGTGTTATCCTTCAGAATAGACTTAAGCAGTATAAACATCAGGACAATGTTTAAAATAATCGGATTTCTAAAATCCAGACCTTAATTTACTAGATAAAAACCAGGCAAGTAAACAGACAATTAAAACATAGTGTTAAGCAATAAAACAGGGGTATAGGTCTATGGGACTGCACAGAAGAAACAAGTAACCCAGCTTGGGAAGACCTGAGATTATAAAGAAGAGTATTCCAGGCAGAGAACGTAGCATGTAGCATCATTCATGTAGTGAGAGAGTATTGATTGGTACGTTTGGAAAATTAAAAATCATTCCTAGTCGGGGCCGGCCGAGTGACTCATTGATTAAGAGTTGGCTTGGTAGCGCAAGCTCTGAGCAGCAGAGCTGCCGGTTCGGAACCCACATGGGCCAGTGACGCTGCTCCCTCTACAGCTAAGACTGTGAACAACAGCTCGACCTGGAGGTGGGCTGCCATCAGTCGCTGGCAACGGCACAGACTGCAGTGGGGCTGCAGTGGGCTGCCGTGAGCTACCATGAATGGCTGGCAGCCAGCGTGAGTGGCCAGCAGCTGACATGAGCTGCTGTGAGCGGCTGTCCAATGGCCGGTGACCAATCTGCTTCAGCTGGGAAGAGCACAATGATCACAATACCAACATGGGCCAGTGAAGTGATGTCCTCCACAACTAGACTGAAGAACAAAAGGACAGCAACTTGTCTATTCCCCTTCCCCAAAGCTGTTCCCTCCCCCAATTCCAATAAAATCTTTAAAAAATATAATAATAATTCCGTAAGATTTGGCCAATGACTAGACATGAGAGATAAGAAATGTAAACTCCATGAGGACAGGGACTGTATCTCTTTGTTCAGCACACAGGCATTAAATAGCAAAATGTGCCTTGTACCATATAGACATGATAAACATTTGTTAAGTGAATAAATTCATTATGTAAAAAACACTGGAAGTGAAAGTATGGTTACAAAGATACAGGTTTTCGAATGTGTTTCAAAACCAGTTTTGTGAATGTTGAGTGTCAAGTGCCTATGTGACACCCCAGCCAACAGGTCTAGTAGGGGTAACTGGCTCTATGAGTCTGGAGCTCAGGGAAGACAGGGTCAGACTACTGACTGAGATTTTACTAACCACGCAGCTCGCCCAGGTCGCAGCAATGATAGGCACTCAAGGCCAGACTAAATGAAGCTTTTTCCAAATCCAAAGTCAAATACAACCATTCAGTTTACATAAAACAGATGGTGCTGAGTAATCACCTAATTGGACCTAGTTGGAAGAGATTAAGGACTAGAACAAAACTCTAAAGAACATTTAAGGAGCAAGAAGAGAAAAAAGAACCTGAGGAATGCCCAGGAAAGTACTTTTAACAACTGAATACACAGTTACTTTTTTTAAAGATTTTACTGGGGGTATTAGTGGAGGGAACAACGCTGGGGAATCGGGAAGGGGAACAGACAAGTTTCTGTCCTTTTGTTCTTCAGTCTAGTTGTGGAGGACATCACTTCACTGGTCCATGTTGGTATTGTGATCATTGTGCTCTTCCCAGATGAGGCAGATTGGTCGCCGGCCACTGGACGGCCACTCACACTGGCTGCTGGCCATTCACGGCAGCTTATGGCTGCCCACTGCAGCCTACACCATCACTGGTGACTCACGGCAGCCCAGCTCCAAGTCGAGCTGTTGTTCACCATCTTAGCTGTAAAGGGTGCAGCGTCACTGACCCTCATATGGGATCCGAAGCAGTGGCCCTGCTGCTCAGAGTTCCCGCTCCCAAGCCAACTCTTAACCAACCAGCCACTCAGCCGTCCCTAAGTAGACCTTTTTTTATTCAATGCTTTTTCATTCTCCCCAATTACCAATAACCTTTAAGTTCCCCTTCATATCAGGTGTTTCCACCACCACCACCCAAACATGATCAGGCTGCTTCCCACATTGTATCAGAAACTTCATATTCTTCCATTCTCTAGCCACCATCTCTCTATTCAACACCATTTTCTTCCCACTGGTACCCCAATTTGTTCCTACTTTATTAAGTTCACAAATATCCTCTTAATATACTTTATTCCCTATCCAAAATTTACTTCATGGTTAACTATTTTAATTTCATCCTCACCATTCAGTAGAGTTTCTTTACCTAGAGGCATTCCTATAAATTAGTGGTTCTCAACTCGGGGCAATATTTGTCCCCAGGGAACAGCTGGAGACAGTTTTGGTTGTCAAAACTGGGAGGATGAGGGAAGGGAGCAGCTGGCATCTAGTGGGTAGAGGCCAGGAATGCTGCTGATCACCCTACAATTCACGGGACAGCTTCTTATCACAAAGACTTACCTGGCTGAAAATGTCAGTAGTGCTCAAATTGAGAAACTCTACTATAAGATAACGTCCCATTATGGTACATGCTCTTTGCCTATGCTCTTTATTCTTGTTCCAAAATCATAGTAGCATTACTCATAAATTTCTTACCAGCTTCAAGTGTACACTTAAGGACTCATTTTACTGTTTCACTGGCAAAATGTTATACATAATGGGGAATGAGTGGCCCTACAGTTATATGGTGGATGCACCAGAAGGGAATTAAAGACCTAAGATAAAATGACATCATTTTATGGAGTACTCCAGTCAAATACTTATTTAGACAAATATTTGGGAACAAGGCATCTTTATATTGAAAATAATGGCCATATGTTTAGGCTCAATCACCAAAGTTCAATGGAATCTCAGGCTTTAAGTAGAAGACATTAATTTTCTTTACAAATTAGCCTTACTGTGGAGGAAAAGTTTTAGAAGCACTGCCCTGGAGAACCCCGACGAGAGGCCCAAGTCGTACACATTTTACTCAGGCCCTCAATTCCAACCAAGACATCAACTTTAATTAATGGTCCTATCCAACCTCTCGACACTCTTTCTTCCTTCCCTCCTTCCTCTTAAAAACTCTCTAGACTGTAGGCCCCATTAAGACAGGGGCTCTATCATATTTATCCCTGAATTCAACCCCCTGCATCAAGTCAATTACATAGTGCTGAGTAGGTACAATAAATATTTTCCGAAAAATAAAAAATGAATAAGAATAAATAACCTCTTACTAGGGGGAGGAAGGTTGTTGGGAGGGGGATTAAAGCATTCTAATTAAAAGTGGGTCATGATAAAATGCCAATATGAGTAAACAAAGGGCAACAAAATGCACATGCAGCTATTTTTACTTCAAATAAGCCTTGTGGTCAACAACTCCCTTGATGACTCCTTTCTTATGGGTTTTAAGGGAAGCAAAAGATTCCAAAAGAATTCAGCAAAGAATCTTGGGAAAAGAAAAAAAGGTGAAAGGGAGACTAATGCAGACTAATTTGAATAGTTAAGAAGTATATGGATAATTTCTAAATTACTGAGGATCTTATAATCCACAGTTAAACAAAAATACAAGCAACATGATGAAGAGTATCTGCATGACATCAAAACAAAGCTAATGTGATATGACAATTAGTTCTCATCCAAAGAAATATCATAAAGGTATATGCAGCTCATTCAAAGTAAAATGTCTGGTTAGTTGCTGTGTAGGGTATTTACTACTACTGTGGCTTTTTTCAACAGGCCTATAAAGAATTTAGATATTCAAATGAGCATCAGTCTCATTCCAAAATAAATGTTATAATTTTTCACTTTCATTTTCTCACAAGGGTAGAGTTTTCCAAAGCCCACATGTGTGATAGCATCACTCTGATAGCTAATGGAATGTGTGCCTATATAGTTTTTGCTTTAAAAATTTGTTTCAATTTCTACTATGATGAATACCAATAAAATATTGAAGCAAAACCTCACAAAATCAAAACCTCTTTGACTTTTGAGAGTATAAATGGGTCCAGAAACCAAAAGTTTGGGAATAAACAGAATCTTTCAATCTATTTGGCAGATTTGAAAAAGTATAGCCATAAGGTAATGTTAGCAGTCTGCAATACACTGTAGTCAATCTACCATTTCAGATAATTTGCTCAAAAAGTTATAATTAAAAGTAACTTGGAAAAAAGCTATAAATCAGATCATGTTTTTAAAAAATATCCTTATACTAGTCTATCAAACAGTTTTCATTTAAAAATTACGTGGAACATAGTCCATCTTCTCACTTCTTAGGAAAAAACTGAAATTGAACTTTGTACCTATCATACTTTAAGATAACAAATTCTTCAACACAATTATTTTGCTTATGTTGGTAAATACTGAAATATTAACTTATATCTTACTTTTCAAAATAAATACCTACAAAGTTTATGTGATAATTCTTTATAAGAGTTTAAAGTTAATACCAGTTCATGTGTAAGTATAAATATTTGTTTGAAGCCCTTTTTCTCAAGCCCAACAAGCAAAACTTTTAAAGAACCAAGAATTTTATTGTACTTTAGGAGGCAGAAAGCTTACCTGGGAAGAGGAAGAGCGACTGACTGTAGGGAATAATAACCTTAGCATTTACTTTACATGCCTTATATAGCTCCCAGTGAAACTAAAACCATGGCTGGTCGAGGTGCTCTCTACACCTACCTATCAAGCAGTTCCCACCTCAGAGCCTCTGCCCTTGACATGCCCTCTGCCTTGAACACTCTTCCTCCATAGACCCACATGGATTCTTCCTCACTTCATTCAGGTGTCTGCACAAATGTCACTTCAGAGAGAACTTTTCTGATCACCATATATAAAAAGTAGTACCTCTATCACTTTCAATCCCCTTTCTCTGCTTTACTTTTCTGCTTCAACACATATCACTCACTACTCAACAGGTTATAGATTTGTTAACTTGTCTCCCTAACTAGAAACGCATATTCCCGGAATGCTGGGCAACTTTTTTTTTGTTCACTGCTACGTCTCTCGTAACCTGAACAGCCCTTGATATAAAGCAGGAGGCAATATATCTTTGCAGCGGGAAGGAGGGACACAAATGCATGAGAATCTGGGGCAATGGAAAGAATATTACTAAAATATAACTAGCTATGAGTTGTACTATGACTAAGTACCTCTCAAAGTAGATTTGTTTTTTAAAAGTAATTCAGAAAACAGTTGTTCCAGTTGAAGTAAGGATTTTTCAAAGTTTTCATGTAGGGACAAATTGAATTAATAAAATGAAGAGTAAACACAGGTAATATTTTTTATTCTTTAACTCCCTATTAATAGTATCAAATGATTTCTTTTTAAAAGGAAAAACTACTAACTTACACCTCACTGTTAAAACCCTGTGGGTCTAAAATTACCTCTTTCTGAGGGGAGAAAAAAATACAAACAAGAAAAACATAGATGCTTTACACAAAAGCTCAGTAAAGAAAATGTTCCAAATATAGGTTAGTCTTTTCATTCTAAGTCACCATGCTAATATTGTTTATTGTATTTTATCATAATGCTGTGATGTTAAGACAATTAAAGTTTTATTTAAACACCCCCAAATGTCTATGTGTCTCATTGTGTATCTTTCCTCTTTTTCCTAATTGTTCTTCTTTTATCGTATTTTATCACAAGGAGATATGCTTACCATTATTGCCCTCACCTATAACCTGACTACTTCTTGTTATGTGTTACTGTTATTCTCTGTCTTTCACTCTCTTATTTTCTGTTTTTTGTCATCTTCTAATTTTTGTCAGGTTGGGTACCAACCGCTATTAGCTTGGAAAAATTAAGCTACTTTCACTAACTGCATACCAACTACAATTCTTGCAACTGGTAAGCTATCCAACTGTACGCACTACTTCCTCCCATTGTGCCACAAAGCCTTCCATCATAGTTCCCTTACTTTCTTAGCTATTGGGGAAGGCCATAAAGTAGAATGATATAATAGGGATCTGTTATCAAGTCATCTGTTACCTCTAACATCTATCAGCTACAGAACCTCAGATAGAATTACAACCTCTGAGACTCTATGTCCATATTTGTAAAATGGGCTCTATCAACTTTTGCCCCTACGCTCTGCCAGACACTGGTGCGAACACTCATTAACTAAACTATATGACCTTGTGAAATGGGACTAACACCAGTGCTTACCTTAAGTAGTTGTGATAATTAAATACATATAAGGTGCTTTGCACACAGTGCCTGGCACAAGGTAAGTACTCAAATGTTAGTCACTATTAAGTACTTTATGGAGCTCTACTAAAAGATCAAAGACTAGAAAACAAATCGTGTCTAATAAATTATTTATTAACTTGAAAGAGTTGTTGTTAATCTATAATTATCGTATCTTTTGACACTTTTCAGCAATTCTTTGACTGCTCAGACTGACTCAGAGGTTTCTGGTTTTCTGTTTTTTAAGCATAAGCCATAACTGCTCTAGCAGGTTAAAAGGTACCACATACCTAACCTAATAACTGCAAACTTACATAGCTAACTACACTAAACTTATTATTAATGAATGTCAGATAAATTCATTCATTTTGAGAGAATTTTACTCCAGCTCATTTCCATTTTTTCTTAGCAAAAATGTATGCCATATTCTTGCATTCTATTTGACCCAGCTGTCATCACGTTCTTATTTGTCAAATGGGAATATGTGACTTTCCTACCCTCTAACTACCCTTTAATACTGTTGTGCAGAGCAATCAGTGCTTACAGATTTTTAAGTGGTATCAAAGCATAGTATCTCACAGACTAGGAGGTGGTTAGAAACTACTTCTTAATTATTACTATTCTGAAGACTACTTAAAATATCTAATAATCACAAATAACCTGCCCCAAATATTCCAAAAACACATTAAATAGCTACCATAAAGGTCATTTAGAACTTGTTATACAATTTTGCCCATCATAGACAAAAGCTTTTTTCTCCAACTGATCCCAAGTCATATCCAGTGTACTGCCATTCTGTAGGGTAATTTCTTATTCATCCTTTTCAGGATAAAGAAATATACTAAGCTGTTGATGATTACAATAATCTCGCTCTCTCTCTCTCTCTCTCTCTCTCTCTCTCTCTCTCTCTCTCACACACACACACACACACACACACACACACACACACACACACACCCCATACTTTTGTCTCTCTTCCAAATGGTTCTTTTCTACACTTACCTTGCCACTGATAACTTCTTCTACTCGCTCTTGGGGTGTCTGTCCAGCTTTCTGCCGCACCAAAACATACACTAAATTCACCTTGGGACAAGACCTCAGCAACTTTTCGAGAAGCACCTTCCCTAGGAAACCGGTAGCTCCAGTGAGGAGAACATTCTTGCCTTCATAGTATTCCGGGATTGAAACCATTCTGATCCTAGGAAAAACACAACAAATAAGCATCAATTCAAAGATTTATGTTATTCAAAAAAATATTTTAAAGAACAGGCAAAAATCAAAGTTGAATGTTTACAAAAGGAGACTTTAGCCTCCGGTTCCTTGCAGTAAGGTGAGAAGAACAAGGCACTGCAAACAACAGCTTCTAATGCCTGTATTTCCCCCTGGATCACTTCATACAAGCCACTCACCTTCTCTGTGCCTCGGTTTTCGTACAGTTTGTACTAAATGGCCTGTAAAAAGTCCTTCTAGCAGTAAGAACTCAAACCTTCATTTAAACCTCAGTTAAACCCTAAACACGAATGAATGGTGTCCCTCTGTCTCCGAAAGGATTTATAACACCAAATAGAGGTCAGCAGCAAGACTCAATTGCCTAGCTTGTGTAACATGGGGAGGTGTCATATTCACCTATCATCACCAGCTGAAACAAGAAGAGGTAACACCAAGTCCTTTCTCCTTCACATCTGTAGTGAAGTGACAATACATCCAAAAGGTGCTTAAATCTCCCTTTTAAAAAGCCATACTAAGAAATACATTGGCTGACTTTTCCTTCTTACCCAAATTCCCGTGAAACAACAGAAAAGATAGTATACTAAAAGAGCAAACGAACAAAGGAACCATGATGAATGGAAAAAAACAAGGTGCAGAAGGACTCATGCAATACCTATGCAAAGTTCAAATACATTCAAAATGATGCTCTTTATTGTTTAGAAATGCACATACGGTAATATAAATAGATGCATGAGACGGAGTGTAATACAATCAGAGAAAAAAACAAGTAACTTCAATTGTATTTATGTTTTATTTAAGCTAGGGAGTAGATACATGTGTTTTATGTCCGAATCTTACATAATTATAAAAAGAATTCATGGCAATCTGAAAATAATAGGCCCATCAACAAACAGAAGGAAGGAAAGAAGGGAGGGAGAGAGGGAGGGAGGGAGCGGAAGAATTTCTAAAAGAAACAGATAGGACTACTTTGGTAAAGAAGCCATAGCAGAAGTAACAACCATCGGAAAGGACTATAAGCAGCCAAGAGCTGTCCCAGCTCCCTAAAAAGAAACCATCAAACTCCGAAAAAGAAGCGGAATTAAGGCACAGGGAAATCAAGGTACTTAAAGAAAGGACTGCGCACAGAGCAGTGGAGCCACTCAGGACAGTCTTACTCCCTGTGTAATCTTTGGCTCCCAGGCTTAGCCAGATCTGCAGAGCAGAGCATCCGGCATGGGTGCTCGGGATAAAAGAGAAGTAGGGCTGAGCCTGAGGTTGTTCCAAACATCCACAAATCAGGAGATAGGAAACAAAACCACCAGAAGAAAAAAAGTCTTCATAGCACTGAAGCCTCAGGATACATTCTAGGTCCTCAGCTAAGTAAGTGGCTGCTGCTGGCCCTTCCACTCAGGCAGAGCTCTCACTCAGTAATCCCACTGGGAGAAAAGCCCTTCTGAGAGAGGCCAGCACCAGGTACCAAAGCCACCCTCAGTCCTTCATAAATACGAACAGATAGCCAAAGAATACCAGATACCTAGGAAATACCTACAAAATTAAGGGTCCAAAGTGAAAAGTAAGAGAATCAACCACAAAGGAAACTAATGAAAATTTTAAAGGGAATTTAAATTAATTATAATAAATATCCTCCAAACCATTCACAAAAATATTCCGTCCATAAAAGAACTACTATAAAAAAGGAACCAGGAATAAGCATTTGGAAATCAGAAATTCAGATGTACATTGCAAATCCAATAAATACACAAACTATTAGAATTACCAAGTGAATTTAAGGTCACTAGATACAAGGTTTATACGCAAAGAAAGTATCAGGTTGTTAGAAAAGTCATGACGTATTTTTACAACAAGAAACAAAAAAACACGTCATGACTTTCCTGACAACCCAATATTTCTGTACACCAGAAACACACAGAAAGCGAAGTAAAAAATAAAAAATGGGCCGGCTGAGTGGCTCTGTTGGTTAAGAGTTGGCTTAGAGCGCGTGCTCTGAGCAACAGGGCAGCCGGTTCGATTCCCACACTAGCTGAGCTGTCGCTGAGCTGCCAGGACGGCTCAGCTGGTGTAACAAGATTGCCTGTTCGATGGTGGCCTAGGCCCACCCGAAACTAAGACTGAACTCGGCACCTTGAGCTGAGCTGCCGCCCAGATGGCTCAGACGATAGGGCATGCGCTCTGAACAACAAGGCTGCCGGGTGGCCGGCCGAGTGGCGCATTGGTTAAGAGCTGGTTTTGGGACGCCAGCGGCCCCAGTTTGGATCCCACGTATGAGGGCCAGTGACACTGCTCTCTACAGCTAACAACAGCTCCACCTGGAGCTGGGCTGTGCGAGCCCTCCCTGGTGACGGTGTAGGCTGCAGCCCCTGCTGCAGTGGGCTGCCATAGGCTACAGTGAGCGGCCGGCAGCCAGCGTGAGCTGCCAATAGCCGCGGTGAGCGACCATCCAGAGGCCGGCGACCGATCTGCCTCATCCGGGAAGAGCGCAATGGCGATACCAACATGGGCCAGTGAAGCAACATCCTCCGCAACTAGACTGAAGAACAAGACAGCAACTTGTCTGTTCCCCTTCCCCAATTCCCCAATAAAGTCTTTAAAAAAAAAAAAAAAAGGCTGCTGGGTTCGACTCCTGCATGGGATGGTGGCTATGCCCACCTGCAACTAAGATTGAACACAGCACCTTGAGCTTAGAGGCCACGAGCTGCAGACAGGAAGCCAGGTGGCAACTGGCACCCTCCACAACAAAGACTGAAGAACAACTTGGCCAGTCCCCTTCCCCAATTCCCCAACACTGTTCCCCTCTCCCAATTCCCCAATAAAATCTTAAAAAGAAAAAAAAGAATCTCATCTATAAAAAAAAAAAAAAACCCCACAAAACTATACCACCTATACCTACTGTCCAGAACACCAAAACATTATGAAAAATAGCAAGTACTGATGAGTATTTGGAGAAATTGGAACCTGTGGACACTGCTGGTGGGAATGTAAAACAGTTCAGCTGCTGAGGGAGTTGGGTGGCTCCTCAAAAATACAACACAGAACAGTCCTATGCCCCTGCAATTCCACTCGTAGGTATATACCCCAGAAGAGCTGCAAACAGGTACTCAAACAAGTACACGTACACAAATGTTTATAGCAGCACTGTCCACAAGTCATTGATCTTGGGAGTGAGCTTACTTACCTGTTGGGTTCTGTAGTTTCTTAATCTCTAAAACGCAGACAGCATACCCACCCACCTCCTACTCCACTTCATAGCATCTGTGTGAGGATTACATGTAGTAACACACAGAAGACATTTGATTCATCTTCCCCTTATTTCTTTGGCAGTGATTCTCAGTATGATCTGTTGGCAGTCAGTCCAACCTGTAGTATTATTTCAGTCTAAAAATTTTCAGTGGTCTTTTTTTCTGGAAAGAATCATTTACCTAAGAGTAATTTTTAGATTAGGGAACAAAACACCAGCAGCTTTATTCAGGGCAATATACCCACGGGATCCCTGTGCCCTGGGGGGTCCTCCACTTTGTGGATGGTGGTATGGAACAGCTGGGGTTCAGCTAGCACTACCAGTACAGTGGAGACGGGTACAGTCACTTCGGAAAACTGTCTGGAAACATTTACCAAGGACACCAAAGGATGTGAAGAAGATTCACAGAAGTTATAATTTGCAACATCCTGAAAGTGGAAAAAATTCAAATAGTAAAATGGAAAAAAAATTGGAATATTCTATCAATTTTAAAGAAGCCTATACAGCAAGGAAACTGAAAGCATTGTCAAATTTTAGCCAAAAAACCCAGATGGAACCTCACCATCAGTTTTAAATATTAGTTCTACAAAAGCCATCTCCAAATTTAAGAATCACAGTTGATTTAAGGCAAGCTGCTTAAAACCAAACTTTGAGAAAGACCACCTAACCCATTTTCAAGGTAAAACAGAAGAAATAAAGCAAGAGGATTTAAAAAGTCTTCATTCCTAACCTTTAGAACTTAATACCTGTCCAGCTCAGGTAATAAAGAACTTTGGGTTGAAGGCCCCATCCAGTCGCTGCCTAAGGAAAAAAGACCTAACAGAGCTTTACAAGGCCGGATTTCAGCAGCAATGTGGGAGACATACAATACTCTACTGCCTCAAATCTGGACTCTATTAAACAGTAAATGAGACAGAGGCATCTACCTGCTCAAAAAGCGGCGGTTTATTCTGTTCTCATAGTATGAGTCTAGACCAGACTATCGCCCCAGAGCCAACCTCTAGTCCGTCTTAATAAAACTTTAATGGAACACGGCCACATACAACCTTGCGATTATCCATACTTGCTTTTTTGTGACAATGTAATTTTTAATAAGAAATATATATTTGGTCTTCTTCCCCATTCCTGGCTCAAAGCTTCTAAAATCCTTGGAATTTCCTAAGTAATGAGAGCAAACAAAGGTGTCTTCTGTTATGTTAATGAGGGGACTTTTGGTCCCCTCCCAAGGTTGGAGGCTGGTTGCCAACAACTTTTAGTCCCACCCAAATATCCCCGGAAGGGAAAAGGGCTTGACGCTGAATCAATCACCAATGGCGAATGAGTTAGTCAATCACAACCCCATATTGAAGCCTACATAAAGCCCCTTTTTGGAGAGCTTCCAAGCTGGGGAACCAGAACTCTTCCAAGTGCCACGGTGTGGGCCCCAAGCTCCGCAGGGACAGAAGCTCCTTTGTTTGGGGCGTTGTACTATGTTTCTCTTCATCTGGCTGATTTGTATTCTTTAATATCCTTTGTAATAAATCTGTCATCTACTGAGTAAAGGAGTTTTCCTGAGACCTGGGAGCCTTCTAGCAAATTAAGTGAACCCAACGAGGCGGTTGTGGGAATCTCTGATTTACAGCCAGTCGGTCAGACGTACAGGTAACAACCTGGACTTACAATTTACATCCTGAGTTGGACGGGTCTTGGGAACATCAAATTTGTAGTCAGTGGGGGCGGAAGGACAGGTAACAACCTGGGCTTGCAACGGGCCCTTGATGTGGACAGCAGTCCTGCAGGCCTGAGCCCTTTACCTGTGGCATCTGATGGACGCTAAATCTAGGTAGTGTCAGAATTGAGTTGCATTCTTGGACATACTGCTAGCATCCTGAGTATTGCTTGTTGGTGTGGGGAACCTCCACACACATGTTAGAATCGGGTCTAGGAACCCTTTTCACTTTAACAGCAAGGTTGAGGAATTACAACAGAGACTTTATGGCCCCCAAGTCTAAAATAATTACTGTCTGGTCTTTTACAGAAAAGTCTGCAGCCCTCTAGTCTTAACCAAGATCCTGAGTTTCTGTCCCAGTTCCTGGGTGACACTTCATTTCTCCACTGACACTTAAATCCTACTCCTCCTGGCTGAACTCAGTTTGTCTAGCTCTCACCAGTTCCCTTTCCCCGGAACCTGTTTCTAAACCTAAAGCCTCTACTTAGAAATTCTGTTTAAATCCTAATGAATTGTGGACTCTCAGGTACCCTATGGAAATGAAACTCTCTGGTGAGAACTAAAACCATATCCATAGATCCCTGCTCCAGTTACTCCAGGCACACAAATATTTTTACTAGTCCAATTGAGAACCAACTTCATGAGACCCCCACCAAATGGTATTTTGTAGGCCCTCTTTGGGAGGCTACAGCCCTTTAAGTCAGATGAATACCTCTACTAGTACTCCCCTAATTTGAATGGGCACACAGCTGACCTGGAGACTTTGTTAAAACATAGACTCTGATTCAACAGGTCACACTCTTGAGTAGTAAGACTCTCCTAGACCCCCCTCCCACTGCTAGCTCACCACTGAGGCCCAGTATTCCTGAGAGCCAAGACTACTTAACAATCTGTAACAATCTGTTTTACTTAACAAGATAAAGGAAAAGGAACAAAAAAAAATACTAAGAATATTACCCTACTTTCACGTACACACATGCGTGCGCGCGCACACACACACACAAAACGTTACATTACCTACCCACCATCTCTAACATAAAACACAATGTTCCAAAATGCTACAATTGGCCAGAAAAGGAAGTATATCATATCAAAGAGAAAGGGCCAATTCCTATTAACATAAAGAATACTTGTAATCTAATAAAACAACAACAATTAATTAGATGTGCAAAAGATATGATGGAAAAAGAGAAAAAAAATACAAATAGCTCTTAATAATCTGTACAGATGCTTAACCTTACCCATTCTGAAAAATGCAAATTAATACTACAAGATTTATTTTTTCATTTATGAGACTTACAAAGACCAAAAATATTGATAAAGTGTACACAAGTAACAGAGACTATTATATTGCTGGTAGGGCTATAAATTAGTACAACCTCTACAGGGGTGGAGGCGAAGTGGATCTGACAATATCAAATTTTAAGTGCCCATTACCTTTGACCTGGTAATTAACTCTATTTTCAAAATCTTTCATGTGTGTGAAAAGATATATTCATTACAACACTGATAGCAAAAGATTAAAAACCTAAGTGTTCACCAATAGGGGACTTGGCAAATTGATATAGTCCTATATAATGGTATACTCTGACATATAGAAATGACATATATTCTCATCTATAACATATAGTTATAGAATAGCATTCATGATCAATTTTAAGAGCCAAGATGTAATACTGATGATATATTACCTTTTATGGAAAAGGAAAAAGAGTATGCATGTGCTTATAAATACAAAGATTATTTCTGGCAAAAAAAAAAAAAGCCAAAAAATTGGTTATGATGGTTACCTCTGGGATAAATGAGGAATAGAGATAAGGGGCATTTACTTTTCACTATATATCTTTTTGTACATTTGTAAATCACATACTATGTGCATGTATTATACTTTTTTTTAAAACCTGCATGGAAAAAAAAAACAAACCCGCAATTTGTACAAAACAGAAAAATCAGAAGGTATCAAAATAAATATTTAAAAGAACAATTTTTTCCCTCCATTAGCCAGTCTCCACTGTGTCCTAACAATTTACAAACTCATTTTCATCTGTTGTTAGAAAAAAATTTGATAAATCTTTTTAAAAGTGAAAATAATAGTATTGTGTTAAGAAAAAAAGGTATCTTTCTGCTAATCTTTATTACTTAAATTTTCATTCCATTTCTTTATTAGACAGAAAATCTATTAGGTTAAAAACCAGGTGATTACTTAACTATGAAACTGTTGATGAATGGGACACAGGCAGGCTGGACCTCCTGAATGGAATGTGAGAAATTCATCTCCCCTCAAGATACACTGATCTTGCTAGCAGATGCCCCTCCTGAGAGATTTGCTATGTTCACCAAGCAGGCCAGTGCACAGAACTACCAAAGACAATTCTGCAGTGAAATCTAGACTTTCTCTGCTTGTATATTTCTTTCTGTACCAGTATATATTGAACACAAACCGTAATACCTGACAAAGGGCATTTGCAAGGATTCTTAGTTCGGTATTTCAGCTGCTACAAAATTTCTACCACCTACAGCTATAGGTCCATTTAGTTGTCTCCTATTAAAAACGGGCTCCTCCGTGCCTTCAGCACATAAACAATCTCAGAGTCAAAACCCACCAATGGAGACAGTGCGGAAGGCAAATGGACAAATAAGACATTTCATCTATCCTTTCATTGGGAGTCAGGCTCCCAAACAGGGGCAACTCTTCTGTCTTTAACACAGCCGCATCTAATGCTGTTTGGTCTCACTGTCCTACACCTCTAAGCTGGAAGAACACTTGGCAGGACTACTGAAGGAAATTCAAGCAGCAGACAAAGTTGAGCTAAATGGTCCTTAGATTCCACGACTGAAAAGGTAAGGAAATACAGAACTTCAAATACCCTTAAATGGTGGAAATTAATTCCAAAATGTTCTAAACCTCTAAGTGTTGGCAAGTTTCTGTCAAGGGTCAGGTAGTAAATTATTTTCAGCTTTGTGAGCCATATTATCTTAGTAGCAACTACTCAATTCTACCATTTGAGGAACAAAATCAGCCATGGACAGTAAGTAATCAAATGGGCATGACTGTGTTCCAATAAAACTTTACTCACAAGAACAGGAAGACAGTTTGCAGGCCACAATTTGCCAACCCCTTTTCTAAATAATGATTCTCAACATTCCACATTCATAAACTACAAATGAGAAAGGTATCAATGTGAAACCAGTACGGTCTAAAAATTCAACGCCAAAGTCACCACTACTAGAATTACTGTGCATATATCATTGGAAAATGGACAATAGTTTCAAAAACAAACCAACAAGGGCCAGCTGAGTGGCGCATTGGTAGAGTTGGCTTGGGATGCCAGCTCTGAGCAGCAAGGCCGGGGTTCGGATCCCACATGAGGGCCAGTGACACTGCCCTCTACAGCTAAGATGGTGAACAACAGCTTGACCTGGAGCTGGGCTGCCATGAGTCACTGGTGACGGCGAATGCTGCAGTGGGGCTGGATGTCAGCTGGCATGCGCTTTCGTGAGCTGCCGTGAGCGGCCGTTCAATGGCCGGCGGGCGACTGCCTCAGCCGGGAAGAGCACAATGATCACAATACCAACAGGGGCCAGTGAAGCAATGTTCTCCACAACTAGACTGAAGAACAAAAGGACAGCAACTTGTCTGTTCCCCTCCCCCAAGTCCCCAACACTGTTCCCCTCCCCCAATTCCCCAATAAAATCTTAAAAAAAAAAAAAAAAAACACACACCAATAAGTGAATGCCAGGGTTCAGAAATACACATATATCAAAGATTACATGCAAAACGAAGACATGACCTATAGCCATTTTCAAGGTATGTAAAATACATCTATTTTCAAAGGAAAGCTCATTAAGATGTTTGGGGGGGGGGCTTAGGCAATATTATTTTGGAGAAAAGGCTACAAGTGAAGAAGAACACAGAATACAATCCTGTAACAGACTCAGAGACCCTAAATCACTGCCCTGTTCAAAAAAACATTGAAATGAGTTTTGTTTTTTTGTTTTTTTTGAGGGCAGTGTCACCAGCCCTCATATGTGGGACCCGAACCGGGGCCGCTGGCTTCCCAAGCCAGCGCTTAACCACCGCGCCACTCGGCAGGCCCTCAAAAAAACATTGATACAATAATCAAAAAATAACACAGAATTTAAAGAAGGGATAACCCAATATGGTGGCAAGATATAAAGGTCTGTTTCTACACTGTGTACAGGCCTAAAAGAACCTTGATTACTCTTCTTTACAGACAAATATGTTATTTACAACTTTATAAATCGTAAATTTATATTTACAAAGGTTATATATGAGGGGTTGCGAAGGAATAGAGGCTATGCATATGGTAGATATCACACAAACATGAAAACTCCCCCAGAAAGCTGCAATGAGCTACAATGACCAAGAAGGGATCCTACATATACACCTCTGCTTCCTCCTTCCTTCCCCTCCCTTTTGTTTGTTTTGCCACTAAAAGGAAAATGGGGATTAGGTATCTCTAACCAATGGGAATGAATAACTGTCTAATCTAGAAGTTCATGAACAGGTTTGGCAGGGTACCCAAGAATATGTTAAATTTTCATCTAAAATAGTTATGTGTGTTTATGCGTGTATGTGACAAGTAAGCACAACCATGTGTACTTCCGTATATTTTTCTAGGGGAAGAATCCACTGCTTTTATCAGCTTCTCAAAGGGGTCAATGAGCCTAAACAAAAACTGGTATTAAATTTTGTATATTATGTGTGTATACTGGAGAGACAGGGCCTTAAAATGCAGAGAACACGCGTCTCAGGGACACTGATTCAAAACTCCATTCACAAAGGGGGAAGGAAGGTGAAAGGGAGTAAGGGATTCAAACTTCCAGGTATAAAACAAATAACTCATGGGGATGTAATGTACAGCACAGGGAATAGAGTCCATAATATCGTGACAGTGTGGTACCATGTCAGATGGTTGCTGGACTTATGGTGTTCTTTAGGTATATGTATAAATGTTGAACAACTATGGTATGTACACACCTGAAACTGATATAATGTTGTATGTTAGCTATATATTTTAATAAAACCCTTGGGAAAAAAATTCATATCTAATCTGGAATAAAAATGTGTGAATGGTTAAAACATAATTATACCAATCTCCCTGAGGCCTGTTATGGATAGAGCTGTGTTCCCCCTAAAAAGATATACTGAAATCCTAACCCCCATACCTCAGAATGTGATGTGACTTGGAAACAGGGTTGTTGAAGACGTAATTAAAGTAAATGGTGTCACACTAGAGTAGACTGGGCCTCTAATGCAGTTATCACTGGTGATCTTAGAAGAGGGCCATGTGAAGACATAGCGATTCACAGGGAGCGCTCCATGTGACAACTAATGCAGTGTTTGCGTCATGCAGCTACAGGCCACAGAAAGCCAAATTTGCCAACAAAAAAAGGAAGAGGCAA
Organism: Aselliscus stoliczkanus; assembly: GCA_033961575.1. Taxonomy (NCBI): domain Eukaryota; kingdom Metazoa; phylum Chordata; class Mammalia; order Chiroptera; family Hipposideridae; genus Aselliscus; species Aselliscus stoliczkanus. The sequence continues at coordinate 97,678,096 of CM066736.1, read as the reverse complement.
GGAAGGATTCCCTTACAGGTTTCAGAGAGACCATGGATTTTGGATCTCTAGCCTCCAGAACTGTGAAACAATAAATTTCTGTTGTTTTAAGCCACCCAGTTTGTGGTCCTTTGTTATAGCAGTCCTAGGAAACTAACAGAAAGCCAAACAGCATAGTAACTAAAATTAAGGTACAGAGCGAAAGGACTTCTAATGATGCTGCCTATGCTCTCGTGCCATAATAAATATATCCCTGGACACTTTCCAATACATATTGACAGTTTCAGTTACCAAAACACCCTCTACTAAATACCTAAGATGGAATGGCTTTTCCAAATGGGTGCAGGAAAGAATGGTAGAAACAAGTTTTACATACCAAACGTAAAAGATCAAAAATAAGGTTAATGTTCATATCCCAGAATAAATCATTGGGGTGTATTACTAACTACACCTGAGTATTGTCAAATCTCAGTATGCAGTAGCAGATTCAACAAGAGAAGTATTCTGATTATCTATTGCTATGGGACAGCATCACTTTAAAACTCAGTGTCTTAAAACAACAATACTCATTCTATTCTCTCCCACAGTATCTATGAGTGAAGAATTTGGGAAGGGCTTGAGGAAGCAGTTCTAGCTGAACAGTTTCTAGCGCCTGATCTTAGGTCCTCTTTGGAAGGTCTTTCCGAATGAGGTAGTTTTTGGGCTTCCCTGCAGCAAGGCGATCTCAGGCTAGACTGCTTACAAAGCTGCTAAAGGCTTCAAGACCAATATCCTAGTGAGCTAGGTAGAAGCTTCTTTCTCATCTTTTCCGACCTCACTTTGAAAGTCATGCAGGCTAACTTCTGCTGCAGTGATTACAAATAATTCACAAGATCCCGCAAATTCAAGTAGAGGGGAAGGAGAGGGGGCATAAACCACACCTCAGGATGAAAGAAGAGTCAAGGTCACGTTGAAATAACATGTGAGATGAGAGATATTGTTACAACCATCTCTTGAGACTATCAACCATTTAATCCATGTTAGACCTACTGCAAGGGGCTAGGGAACAAGTTGTTCCTTACTATATTTTTTAGCCACCCCAAACTCCTTTCAAAAATAAGGCTCTATGGGTCTCATACTTGGACATATTTTGCCTACCAAATAACCTCATTTACTGAATAAAAATTTTCATTTTCCCATGTTCCCTTAATTATGAACTTCTAACCAGTAAGTAACCACTTGGAGTTAGCACACTTCTACACAAAAGCAAGCCAATCATTTTAATTAGGCTGTAAAGAGGCCTCACCTTGTAAATAAGTATGAAGGTCAAACAACTAAGTTTGCAAATCCATCCTAGAAAAAGTGTTACAGACCTCATTGCTGAATATCACTACAGTCTCCTCTGATATCAAAAAGGGTTAGCAACATCGTTGTAACAAGTTCACAACCTTAATTGTCTTTTAAGATGTTTGGTAGACTTCCACCTAGAGGCATATTGGGAACCACTAGTCTAGTATCTTTTCTACAATGTTTTAATAACTCTGGAATCTTTAGTGTTTTAAGACTCAACATAAAAAAAAACCAAAAACCCTGATCTGAAAGTAAAAGCTGCAAGCAATAAACAAAGGGCCAAAACGAAAACTCAGAATGTACAACTATTTACTGTAGTTAAGCTGGTAAGAATAGTGGGCTCCTTTTTCCTTTTTCAAAAATTAAGGCTTATAAGGCATTTTCCACAAACAAAAGAAGAGCTGAAGCATCTTGGCTAACATTTTTTTCAATAAGAGATGCTAGTGTCCAACCCTGTTGTAAGCACCCATTGAAGTAGAGATAATGGCCACTCTGTTTGCCTACACAGACCCTGATATACCAATATTTAACTCTCTGTATTCTATTTTCCCCAATGTCGAAGGTACTTCTTGATAGTAAGGAATCTCAATCAGTTCCTTAGTTCTTAGGGCACTACACAAGTATTTTGTACATTAATGCTGCTCCACACACATGATATTTGGCAAGAGCTAAAAATGCCTCTAAGGCTTCATTATTCTGGAAAATATTAGACACTCAGAATTCCTTTGAGTAATGTAAAAAACCAAACACAAAGACATCTTAAGAAATCAAGTTCTACTCCAACAGAGAGGAAATGTCAATTCTACAGCATTAAAATTATCTGCTGACAAGAAAACAAAATTTTCAGCAATAACCCTTTTCCTTTGTTTCTGTTTCTATCCTTAAGGCCCACACCAGTGGGGAAACTTTTCTACTTGGAAGCCTACAGAAGATCGGCTGTGTTCTTGTGAATACACAGCTTGGTAATAAGCCATTCCATTGCTTGTAAAAACATGTACTCAAAACCACTTTAGGAGAAAACAACTTTTAAAGAGTAACTTCCATGAGTCACACATGATTCTTTTTTAAACAAACTATGATATTGCACTATAATCTCTCCTTACCTTAATAAAAATGTTTTCATGCTAAGTCATGAAATTTTTATCCTAATACTTTTAGACTCAGAAAAGTGAAATGTTCTAGTCCAGTATACATTGGATTACTTTCTCAGGTAATGACTGTCCAAAAATGGGCCAGAACCACCCATGGACTACAAAATATTTAGAAAGTATGACCTTCCTTTGACCCCTAAGGCTACTAAGAATAAACTATTAAGTCAGGTGTTAAGAACTGCAAAAATGAACATGCCATTTGAATGTACCAAAGACTTCAATTTGTATACAGTTAATATCTCTGGTTGCTGCAAAGCTCGTATCACATATGCATACTCAAAAGCTTGAATTCTATAATTTTCCAGAGAGACACTCACTGGCAGTGAACTTGTGTTGTCTTTAGCTGATATGGTTTTTAATTATCAATATTGCTCCTTCTTACTTAAAAATTACCATTAGTCAAGCTTCATTATTTTAGTTTTAGTTGTATTATTAAACCTGAGAATGTATTACACAGTTGCATCACTAGTTTTTGAGGCCTGCAGTTTTCTAACTAGTCTAGACTTTTAAGACAAGTAGTATTTTTGTGTGTGTGATTCAATTAAAAACCATCGGTATCCCTAACTGCTGAAGAAATGCTTATACAAGGTCTAACAATTAAGTTCGTGAACTCATCCTAGAAAAAAGTGCTACATATCTCACTGCTGAATATCACTACGGTCACCTTCAAAGTCCTCCCCTTGGGAAGCTATGCATCTATGCCAGTGCCTAGTCCACCCTTCAAGGCAATTTTGGAACTCTTTTCCTGAAATGGCCAACAGAGCTGTCATCGTATTGCCCTTGATGGCCTGAATGTCATCAAAACGTCTTCCTTTCAATATTTTCTTTATCTTCTGGTAAAGAAAGAAGTCATTGGGGGCCAGGTCGGGTGAGTAGGGAGAGTGTTTCAATATAGTTATTTGTTTACTGGCTCAAAACTCCCTCACACACAGTGGCATGGGAGCTGGTGCATTGTCATGATGCAAGAGCCATGAATTGTCAGTGAAAAGTTTACGTAGTTTTTGTCTAACTTTTTCATGGAGCCTTTTCAGCACTTCCAAATAGTAAACTTGGTTCAGTGTTTGTCCAGTTGGTACAAATTCATAATGAATAACCCCTCTGATATAAAAAAGGTTAGCAGCACCATTTTGACTCTTGATTTGGATTGACAGAACTTTTTGGTGGTGGAGAATTGGCTGACTTCCATTGTGCACTTTGATGCTTTGTTTCGGGGTCGTATTGGTCCACCCATGTTTCATCACCAGTGATAACACAGCCCCAAACATCATCTTGCCTTTTCTCCAAAAGGTCTTGGCAAACTTCGACTCTCCTTTGCTTTTATTCATCAGTGAGCTCCTTCAGGACCATTTTTGAACAAAGCTTTCTCATGTCAAGATTTTAAGTGAAGATTTTCCTAACTTTATTGATGTTTACTTGGTCTGCTATGCTTCTCACAGTCAGACGCACAAGTCAAAGAATTTTTGCAATGTTTTCGTCAGTTCTGCTCCTCACTGGCTGCCCTGACCTCTCTTCATCAGTGACGCGTTCTCTCCCCTCAGAAAAATGTTTAATCCATTTGTACTCTGCCATTTTCTTCATGGCATTATCCCCATAAACTTGGACTAACATGTTCTTGATTTCACTTCCACTCTTGCTAAGTTTAACAAGAAATTTAATGTTTGTTCGTTGCTCTAATTCAAGCTCAGACATTCTAGCGACGGCACACAGAAACACGCAACAACAATAATGAACGCCACTCAGCAAGACACCGCCCCACGTCGACAGGAACACAGCTGTAAGACACTGAGATACCAAGGTTACGAAACCATACCAAGCTGTTTGTACAGTGCTGCCACCGTAAGTGCACAGTGGCAAGTCCTGAACTTAACTGCCAGACTTCATAACTTGACATTAGCTATTATTCCACTAGAAAGTGGGAATTGAGCTAAAGCATGACCCAGCTAATGAGCCGGGATTAAAACAGCTTGCGAGTCACTGTTCTAAGGGGTCATTAATGGAGCGGCAGGTCTTTCCCTGGCCGCCTGGTCCACACCAACCAAATGTAGCATAAGGACTTGGAATCGGATCCCGTCATGGAAGTAATATAACTTCTCTAAACTTGGATGTCAGTGATCCCTCTAGTCTCCAGTTTTGGTGGGAAGCTTCCGGGAATGTCTTAAAATGGCTCAATTTCATAACAAACCCTCTTCTCAAAAATTGTTTCCTGGCTCATCTTTAAAATTTTGCCAGGTTCGTAGATATAGCTTGCAACTAAATGCTGTCAGGCAGGGATCAGCCCTCAAAGGTGCAGAAAGCATGATGGAAGTAGTGCTTGATGACTGTTTGGATTCTTAGTATCTGTTTCCAGCTGTGAAACTCACTTAAGCCCCTAAGAAGCCCACCCCAATGAGCCTTGTAGCCATGGGTTATTGTGCTAAGGATGGGGTGAGATGTATCTAGCAAAGGAAAAACACGGCAGAATAAAAATTCAGGGAATTCTTAGTCAATTTACTAATAGAGAATCCAAGTCACAATGCTAAAAACCCTAGGATTAAGGTACTTGCTTCTCCAGAAACTGAGATCCAAAATAAAAAGACAGCCAAAATAAATAAACACAACAGACTTACAAAAAGTCAGGTAGGGTAATGAATAACTACACTGTTGGAACTGGCACTAACAACCTGACCTTGGGCAAGTCAATTAACTGCTCTGATCATTCGTAAAATTCATCAAAGGTGCTGCCAAATCACATGCTAGTTAAATCCTGATCTAGCTCTCAAAGTCTATATATCTATTACCACATGCTGGAAGAAGTTTTTTCCTAATGGTACATTAGATACACAGAATTATTAACTCTAATAGGTCATAAAGGTTATCTCTTTAAAGCAATACACCTAATACTCACTGATCTTCAAACAGCCTATGCACTGCTCGCAGAATCAAATGTCCCAATAGCAGCCAATTCACTGGTTCCCCTCTCCCAAGGAGTCTGTGTATGATAATAACCATTATTTTGATTACATTTTAGGTGCAATCCACAAGTTTTTAAAACCACATATTTCTAAGAAACTTATTTAGGACCATCCTTGAAACCAGATGGATGTTAAAGACATGTTTCAGTGCTCCACTGAGAATCAACCCTCTGTCGGCCCAACATGCATTTCTAACGCCCTGTATCACATCTAGGAGTTACTTTAACACAAATGTGAACCTCAAAGCACTTAAACAAATCCTTTCCTCCGTAGACCTGGATGATGTAAGGGCAAGAGAGGTTTCTTCCTTTACCTCTGAAAACATGGTATTTATGCATGTATTCATTCTTACATCATATATTCTAGTTGCAGTTAATTCAGGATAATTAGCAGCCATTATATAAAGTACCATACACGTACACCAAAATCTTTTAGTAAAATCATTCCTACTTACTTATGAAACTGGCTACAGCTTGTTTTTCCCCAAGAATCCAATTAAGAATTGGTACGATTTTGTAAATTAAGCATTTGCATGAGTTTTATAATGTTATCATTCAATAACAGAAACACCTGTTTGTAAAAGATAAGCAGTACATACCGAAATTTGAATTGAATTTTAACAGTAGGCTTTCTGCCTATACATTAAGGAACAGATTATTAAATCAGAATCCACAGTCTCCTCCAAAGATATTTGAGGAGATTCTGAGAGTCTTATAAACCCCCTGAAATTGTATGAAAAATTGTGTATGTACATTTTTCTGGGGAGAGAGCACAAAGCATTGAGGAGACACACAAAGAGGTTTATGACCTTTGACTAAGAATCTCTGCATTATAAAATACTTTTTAAGATTTTATTTTCAGTTACTACTTCAAAGTATTTAAGTCAACACTCCAAAATAAGATATAAAAGTAAGAATTTCTTACATTCAAGAAGGATTTCTCATGAAACTATCATGTAACATTTCCGGCAAGAATTCCATAAAAGGTACGAATGTGTAAACTAGATATTTCAAAGTAATTCTAATATTGTCAAATGGTTAACATTTAAATTAAAGACACACACACCACCACCACCACCACCACCACCATTTAAAACCTCAGAATGATATACTTGAAAGCTGATCACACACTCACAAACATTCTAGACAAAATGGACCCATTAACATATGTGGTACTAAGATATTTAGAAGGTATTTTAATGGTATGTGTCAATAATCACCATGGACAGTGATATATTCACAAAGTAGTGAGTGTGTCCTAACCTGTAATACAGCAATTGGCCTCTTTCATAGCAATTGGTTTCTTGCAATGTTGATGTAAGGTGTACAGTATATCAATAACATCTTGCAGGGGTCTAAAAGATGTACGTAGATAGGGAGATACAGACTTAGATATAACTTATTCTATGAAGCTAAAGTTAGGTTTTTCTATGTGATCACCCTCACCTCACCCCACTAAATGTTCTTTCTCCCTGGCTCAATCCTACTTTCATTCAGAAATAATGTCATTTCCCACTCAGAATCTCTACAACCAATTTTGGCATATGATCTTGCTACATACACTGCTATATACAGATATACTCTCCCCAATTATATCATCCCTGCCCTACAGCAGGTTATTATATCTAATTTCTCTTGCCCGGTACAGCGTAATTCTAAGTCTCGAAATATACGTATGAACAAATTTCCACTTCACTTGGATTAGCATGTCTATTGTTACACTTATACTATATGGTGGTGATGCAAATGTCTAGGGATTTGTTTCAAAATAAAAAAGGGGGAAAGTGGGTGGAGGTACTGATGAAACAAAGTTGACCACAAGTTGACAACTGTAAAGTTGGTGATATGTCTATTATTGTATTTCTACATTGGCAATTATCCATAATACAAAGTTAAAAGACGTTTGCCTCTCCTACCAGGACAGAGAGCTTCTTAAAGAAAAGTCCAGTAGTTTTCCTCTTGCACATCTGCCCAGCAGAGAGCAGATGCATTTATTTTACAAGACACATTTGATTCTTTCGGCATAACTACCTTTCAATGAAACTTCAACAGCTTTTTTACGGTATTCTATTTAAATGATTCTTTTGTTAACTCAGAAAAACATATATAGAAGGTGCCATAAAATGTATACACATTTTAAGAAAGGAAAAAACTATTAAAATTGTAATACTCAGTATGTACCGATAACAACAGATGAATATAAGTCATGTGTATACATTTTTTGGCACCCCTGGTATTTATTCATTCATTAACTATTTACTGGGTACCTTTCTCAGATATCCTGTCTTGGTAAATGTAGGATATCAAAAATAATTCATTCTCTTTAATAGATTAAGAATCTGACAGTACCCTCAAGAATCCATGGGGAAAAGGGCAGGGAGGGAAGACACGGAGATGAAGAGAAAGAAAAAATAGGAAAAAGCAATAAATACAGGTTTTTAGAAAGAGATCTAAGGTGTCCGTATATTTTTATTAGAAGGAAGACATAGTTTGTTCAAGCTAAACAGGTCTAAAGTTCCCCTCCCCACTCCATTTTACGGATGAAAATAAAGATCAGAGAGGGGAAGTGACTTGCTTCTTTCAGTCACACATCAAGTTGCTAGCAAAACCAAAATTAAAACTCAGATCTGCTGATTCACAGTGCAGTGTGAATTTTCCACATCAAAATGTTTTCTTCTACACTGAAATATTCACTAGCTAAAGAGATTGACTATTATTATTAATATATACTTCAGGTCTATATTATGCCTTACTAAAAAAAAAAGTAATAGCATAATAAAGGGGGGGGCTGTAAGACAGTTATACATGAAGACTACATGCATATAGCACACTTCCTCAATTCTGAGACACATTTAACTTGAAGATATAGTATCCATTTCACAAACCTTTTAAAATAAATATGGCATTGTAAAACACATCTTCATTTCAAAAAGTACTAAAACATGAAAATATGCACCTCTCAATGTCATATAACGCACTCTGTAAGACACAAAAATCACTACCATTTAAGAGCCAGTGTCACAAGGCACAAACACACAGAGTGAGTCCTATTTTCTAAGGTTAACAGTTACTAAATACCAAAGGCTATGTGCCATTTCTTTCAATTGCAGGTATTGATATAAATAAGTCCTTCTCACCATTTGTCTTATAGGCATGAAATTCTGGAGTTTGAGAAAGCAAGGTTCAAATCTCTCAGCTCTGCCACTTAGCTCTCTATCCTTTGGAAAGTTACTAACTTCTCTGAGCCTTCTCCTCTTTATCTGTAAAATGGGATTTCCACCTTAGAGAATTGTATGAGAATTAAATGTGATAATTCATTTAAGAAAAATAGTACAGTACCTAAATAATAAGTTTCCTCCCATAATCCCTCTGGGCCAAAAGCAATTACACTAAAAACTAGAACATATTCTTCTTGATTTATAAGATTCCTCCTGCTCCACTTTAGAGATTGAAATAATTCTGTTCTGATCCTGGGGCAAACTGTACTAGTTTGCTTTAGAAAAATTATTTCATAAGAAAAGCTTATTTTCTTGAAATCTGTCTCTTTTGTTCCTGAAATTGGGAACAGAAAACAATGACAAATTTTAAGCGTTTCAGTTAGTTATATGTAACATTCAGCACTTCATATTGTCTTAGTGAACTGAGACTCTAAGCCCATTACAAACCCACTGAAGAGAGGAACTATAGAACCAATGTGGGAGGAGGGAAAGGTATGGAGCCAAAAGACACAGTTAAAATGATTCAACTGTATGGGTGGCTTAGTTTCTTTTTAACCTTCCATTTATTTATTAAACTCTAAGAAAACAATGTTCAGACTATAGCTCCATGATTCAGGGTGCTTTAGTGACCTGGTCTCTCAGATTAAGCACATGCCATCTTTCGACATGGGAGTTTCAGGATGTTTTTATATCGAAATGTGGCTACCACCAAAGTGGCTCATATGCAGGAGGCACCAAAATAAGATCATCTTTTCTCCGACCCCAAACATAGTTCAGACTAGCCCACACATATTCCCTCACTAGTAGCTCATTTCAGTTGAATGATTTTTCCGAGCGAATTATAAAATGCTTTTTTAAAACTTGAAAAAATACAAAAAGTAACAAGCATTTTTAAACGACCCATCATTTTACCAGCCAAAGATTAAAATATTACAAGAAACATACCAACATCTTTCCTATGAATCTGACCATGACTGTGATCATACCAAATTTTTCATTTGCATAGAGCACTTGTCACTAAACACGATTAACTGTCAACCGGTATCTTAAATACCTTCATCCAGGCTTTCTTGAGACTAAATTCACATTCATTACTTGTTTCCTTACTTAATGGTTTCTTTTCAATCTCTCCTCCTCTGAGTCTCAGCTACATATTTTGCTGCTAACGTTTTCCTCTGTTCTTACAACTTTTCTTCACTAAGTTTCCCCTAGACAGTATATTCCTCAGTGTCTACAAAAGTCTCTCCAACTACTCTTTGTTTCTTTCTTCATTGGATCTCTTCTGTTAACTCATGACAATCTCTTAAAAAAAATGGGCTCAGGCCTGACCTTTGGATTTGCTTGTCCACTTTCAATCTCCAGCACTTAACACGGTACCTGGCATGAAACAGATGGTCAATTAATGACTGACTCTGCCAGCCCTGACCTACCACTTACTAGACGTGTGACCTTGGGCAAATTACATCTCTCTGAATCTCAGTTCCCTCATCTATAAAATAGGGATAATCAAAGGAAGATGATGCTTGGAAAGGTCAAAACAGCATATGGCACAAAGTAGCACCCAATAAATTATACTACTATTATCAACATCATCTAGTATAGGACTCAAAAAATGTTTCTGATTATTACATACAGTTGAACACCAAATCTACCTCTCAGTAATCCAACTTACTCTCACCATATTCTCTTATAACTATCAAAAGATATTTTTGCGCTGTTTCCTTCACTACCTGTCTCCAGTCCATCATCAGCTATTCTAATTCTTCTCTTAGACACCATGCAGAACCATTATGTATCAACAACAGGCTTAGTTGATGTCCACCCTTAAATCTTCATTCAAATCTTCAATCCTCCTTGAAAAAGCCATGTTTAATTTGTCACTCGTCATAATCCGCACGTCTTCCGATAACCATATCCCAATTCCTAGTTCAAAAAAATGGCTCAAAACTCACCTTTTTCAGGAAACCCCTGATTCACTCCACACCACTGGGATTACTTCTCTGCTCTGAATCACCTCAGCATTTAGGTCCTCTGTTATTTTAAGAGTAAAATGTGATCAGTGAATAGCATTACCAAGCAATTACTTCCCCAAATTATTGCTACATCCTAAAGAATGGTCCATTGGCTATAATGCTTTGTTGATCTGGCTAATAGGGAAATACCCTATATAATGAATGCCCTCTTTGGTTTCTGTCCTTGACACTATACTACTTTGTTTTTGTCAAGAAGTGCTAAACTCTTCACAATCTTTTGTCCTATCCTCAAGCAGAAATTATATCTCAGTGCCTATCACCTCCTTCCATTTAGTGTTTTTTGGGGGTTTTTTGAGGGCAGCGTCACTGGCCCTCATATGTGGGATCCGAACTGGGTCCACTGGCGTCCCAAGCCAGCACTTAACCACCACGCCACTCGGCCGGCCCCCCTCCTCCCATTTAAATCCACTGGAAATTGGGTAGTGGGCCACTTTTGTTTTCTACCACCTCTTCTCTGCCCTCAACCTCAGCACACGTCCCACAAATAAAACTTCCACAAGCTTGAACCAGAAAGGCAGTAGCACACACACCATGTCTTTTCTATAAATGTAAAGAACTTTGAACCTATTTAGCTATAAAACTCTTCCCCGGGCTGAAAAAAATTTCCCAGCAAGCATGATATATAATCAAATTTTACTACATCCAACACGGCTGGTCCCATAGAATAACAGGACGGTACGTACACGTTAACTCGCACCTGTGTTATTGTAAGGGATCTTGCATCATGTTCGTGCTCTATTACACACACCCAACAAGACAGTTGAGAAACTCCCCTGCATGGCAGATTTCCTGAAAGCATCCTCGGAGGTTGCCTTTACACCAACACAGTCAACTTTTCCTTTTTTAAATATGAAGAATTACGCGATTCCTCGCTGCCACCCAATCAAAAGCAAACCCTACTCGTGCCATTAACTTCTGGGAGAGTGGAGCGTGTGTGCTGCTGCTGAACCGCCACGGGGAGGGGAGGTGGAAAGGCCTCCGCAGTGAGAGGAACAAGGCTGAGCGGCCCTCAATGAGCCCCGTGAAGGAACCTGGGAACCTGGCTGACGGACGCCTGAGCCTTTCTGCTCTGCCAATTCCAACCGCTCTTATTCCTCGCTTACTCATCAGAGATCCACACCCTTCCTACACCTCCCTTGTTTGCTCCTCGTAAGCTTTCTAACTGGACACCTAACGCCTTCTCGTTAAAGAGCCTCCATCCACCGCTCACCCAAAACCACCGCTCAGTCACCTTCCGGTTTCAGCAGGTGCCTCTCACTCGAGATCCACGTGTCCCCATGTGTCCAGGCACCTTCACCTTCAAACGCCAAGCAAGGCCCCCCTGCACTCCCAGCGGATTGCCCCCCACCCTCCATCAATGCCTGCTTCCCAGAGGCCAACAGCACTCCCCGGCCCGGCTCCTCCTCCGCGGGCACCCTTGGCTGAGCATCTCCCTTTGCCCATCCCTGTCTTTCTCCCGGGAATCCGTCACTCACAGGCCTCCTTTTACTGCCGCCCTCGGGCACCCTAGCCAGCGTTCGCTCCCCCACCCCACCTTCGCCTCCCTAACGCGGCCTCCCCACCCCAGGTAGCGCCCCCAGGCTTCGCAACTGCACACCAGGCCCCTCCCTACGTCCCTGCTTGCGGTTCCCCGGCCCTGCAGCGCAGGGGGACCCTCAAGGCAGAAGAAACAGGCGCCCCCAGCTCCGGGAGACCCGGGGCGGAGGTGAGGGCGTGGGCGGGGCGGCGGGGGTCACCCCCGCCTCGGACCGGCCTGCAGCCCCGGCGCCCACAGCAGCGGCCCGGGCCAGGCGAGCAGGGCACTGCAGCCCGACCTCTCCCGCCCGGAGTCCCTGCCTCTCACCGAGATGCACAGGATCCGGCCTCGCTTCCCCTCTCTGGCCGTCCAGCGATGGCTCCGCCGCCGCCGCCGCCGCCGCCGCCGTCGCGCTCTCCTCACTCGTTCTTCCACCGCCCCCGACCGGCTGCTGAAGAGCGGACGGGCAGCGGCACACCCATTGGCTGCGGCCCTCCCTCGCGTCAGCCGCCCCGACCCGCACCGCGCAATATGATTGGCTGGCACGGCGCCTCTCTTCCACGGCTTGCAGTGATTGGCTGCCTCGTGGCCCCTACCCCACAGGACCGCTCACCCGCCTCTCCGCTTCGGCCTCCCACCCCGTTTCCATCCGGGAGGGAGGGGGGCGGGACGGGCAGGATGGAACGCGAACTGCCAATGGAAGCGCCAAGAGACGGCTGGAGGGTCTGCCCGCGGGGGGAAGCTCAGCCAATGGGCGTGCGCGTCCCATCCCGGGCTCCGGTGCGCCCCCCCTGGCGGCTCGTGTTCCGGCGGGTCGCGCCCAGCGCCACGCCCGGCTTTCGGTCGCGCGGAAGGGGCGCCCACTCGAAGAGTGGAGAAGGATGCGGGGAGGACCGGCGAGGGAGGTGGCGGGCGGCCATTGTGGCGTGCTTCGGCGCTACCTCCGTGGGGCCCAGCGCCTTCAGGTCCGTGAGCGCGGAGCCGTGGCTCCGAGGACCCTTGGAACCTCCGCGAGATTCCCTTTCGGGAGAGAGCGCAGCGTGCGTCCCGTGCTGCCCTACGAGACTGTGGGCCACATCTTTCTACTCCTTCCCGAATAATTTCGTTCGAAACGTATCTACTGCGAGAGAATTTAGAGTAGTAGTTGTCTCGGGGCTGGGATGGAAGGGGCCCAAGGTAACCTGATGGGAGCTGGAAACACTCTTTTACCTCCTGATCTGGGACAAACGTGTATACGTATGCAAAAATTCTTCGAACCTTACACTTCATATTAGTGCGCTCAAAGCCCTTGATGTATAATATCTCAATTTTTTAAAAATAAAATGAGTGTGAGAATCGTTCTGTGCAAACATGACCATAACCTTATTTAACATTATGGAGCTCCATAGGATTCCCATGGTATAAACAATCCCACTAGGATTTAGCTGTCCTTCAAAGATGATAAACTGTAGAAAGAAAAAAGGGGGTGAGAGGGATTGTGAGAATTTAAAATGATTGAATCTCCTGGCATGGTGAATAACACACACACACACACACACATTTGTACTTTAAGTATGAACTAAGATGATTCAAAATGATTTTTTTAAAGGATTTAGAGCTTGTCTCAGTGCATGGCCATGTTAGTAACGCAGAAGCACCCATGGCACTGCACCCAATTGGAAACTACAAAACTTGACTGAGCTACCTACTTTGTGGCCACGTACGTCTGAACCCAGGAAACTTTCATTTCAATACCGTGGCTTTTGTCCTGGAGGAGCTCACAGGAGGGCACAAAGATAACACAGCTGCTCAGCCTCAGGGATGAAACATTCCATGAGGTTGGGCAAGATGTGTGTTCCTGGAACCCAGTCCACTAGCAGAATTCTGAAATAACCAGGGTGAGGTGAAACAGCCTTAGAAATGGGTCAATATTCTCGCCCTTAAACAAATATAAGAACTGGGCCAAATTCTAGCCTGTGGAAAAGGCACCAGCAGCAAAACAGTTAATGATGGTGGGATTCCTAGTCAGTAATTTCATCATTAAGTTGTTCAGTTCTGATAAATGCTTTTGTTTAAAGTACCTGCCCCTGAGCTAGGCACCTAAAGTTAAATAAAACAGTGTTTCCTACAGAACTAAGTGTATAATAGGGAGACAGACATAAATAGGTAATTCCAATACAATGCAGTATGAGGGAATATGTATACAAGATCTAACTTGAGCTGGCCGAGTATCGCGTTGGTTAAGAGTTAGCTTAGGAAGCCAGCTCTGAGCAGTAGGGCCCCGGTTCAGATCCCACATGGGGACGAGTGATGCTGCGCCCTCTACAGATAAGATGGTGAACAACACCTTGACCTGGAACTGGGCTGCCGAGAGTCAGCCGACACAGTCTGCAGTGGGGCTGGCTGGCAGCTGGCGTGAGCTTTTGTGAGCTGCTGTGATCGTCCGTCCAATGGCTGACGAGCGACTGCCTCACCTGGGAAGAGCGCAATGATAATACCAACATGGGCCAGTGAAGTGACGTCCTCCACAACTAGACTGAAGAACAACAACAACAACAACAAAATCTAACCCAGTCTAGGAAATTCAAGGGCATCTTCTTAGAAGACACTAAGTTAACCACGGCTAAGGCTTATCAGCTTACCATTTGCAATTAGGAACTATTTAACAAAATTTTTTTTCAATTACATTTGACATTCAATGTTGTTTTATATTAGTTTCAGGTGTGCAGCACAGTGGTTAGACATTTATATAATTTATGCAGTGATTCCCCCACCACATTAGTCTAGTACCCTCCTGGCACTATACATAGTTGTTGGAACATTATTAACTATATTATCTATGTTATACTTTACATCACCGTGACTATTTTGTAACTACCAATTTGTATTTCTTAATCACTTCACTTTTTTCACCCAGCTTCCAAACCCCTCTCCCTTCTGGCAACCATCAGTTCTCTGTATCTGTGAAACTGTTTCTATTTAGTTTGTTCATTTATTTTGTTCTTTACATTCCACATGTAAAGTGGATTATATGGTATTTGTCTTCCTCAGCCTGACTTATTACACTCAGCATAATACCTTCCAGTTTCATCCATGTTATCGCAAATAATAAGATTTCATTCTTATTTATGGCTGAGTAATATTTCATTGTATGAATGTACCACATATTCTTTATCCAATCATCTATTGATGGCCCTTGGGTGGCTTCCATATCTTGGCTATTGTAAACAGTGGCACAAGGATTTAGAACAAAGACACTTTAAAAACAGCAGATACAAGAAGGGTATTCTAATCCCCCTTTTTCTTCTTGAAATGAGGAGGTAAAAACTCCCGTGTGAAAGATGCTCTCACTATATGTGGAGAAAAGAAACATTTGACAAGGAAAATATTCTGAGATGTCGTAAATTAAATTACAGCAGGTAGGAGAGTACGAAGAAGACACAAGAAAGGTTAATCAGTTAATAACCTCCAGAGAAATGCAACAAAACACTGCTTACTTTCCTTAATGTATGTTGAAACTTTGAATTAACTTCGAGGTGGCTATGTCCAAGGTTATCTAGATAGAATAGCCATTGCATGAACTTTCTAAACTATTGCCCACAACCAATCCTGAAAGAGCAGATACTTCTTTACAGACTGACTATACACCTAACCCAGCGCTAGCCTTGCTTCACCTTTTCCTGCTTCCTCTATTTATAGCCAATGTAAATTCTTTCAAAACAACTTACATCTTTCTTCCCCAAACTCAACTGTATAAAGAGCCATATCAGACATGTTTGTCTTCTCCATCTAGTTCGGCCACTGGCGGTTTAGACTGCATGCCCCAGCACCTGGTCCTTTTTCTGGCTAGCATATGGTCCAGTAAGCCCTTTTTTCCAGAAAAACTTTCAGCTTCAGAGTTTTTTGTTTAACACATCCCTCAATGGGAATCAAAGCTGAGAGAATCCTGTATAAATAGACCTTGTTAAAATAATTCTTATCTTAGGGACGGCTGAGTGGCGCGGAGGTTAAGCACTGGCTTGGGAAGCCAGCAGCCCCTGTTCCGTCCCACATATGAGGGCCAGTAACACTGCCCTCAAAAACATTAAAAAAAAAATTAATTCTTATCTTCCTTTAGCCTCCCCTTATAGTGTAGTTACTTTTCCACAATTGCCTTTCTTTGATCAATCTAATGTAAAAGCCTGTAGGTTTTGCCATTTCTTTGGGTCTTCATTTTCTTAGGAAATTTAGATAACATATACATTTGTATACTTTTCACCTGTTCATCTGTCTTATATCAGTTTAATTCTCAAGCCCAGCTGAAAAACCCTAAAAAGGTAGACGTAAAATTTTGCCTCCCCTACATTCTCAACTGTTTCCTCTAGACCCTGTTTATTGATAAAAGTATCCTGGTGTTACCTAGCTCATAGGAGTTGGGAGGAAGAGGAACAGGGTTTGTAATGTTTCTTTAAATACCATCCATTGTCGATTTTCCAAGCCTCATTGTAAAAAGAAGAAACTAAGCCTTGCTGGACAATTTCTTCCCACATTGATTAGATGATCATTTTACCCTTCTTTTGTGGGTGGTGTTGTCATTGTTTGGACCTCATTGTTAGGCAATAGTAACTCAATAGAACACAGAGACCTGGAGATTATTCTTTTGTTTTTCCTGTCTCCTTTTTTCTTTTTCTTTTTTTTTAGAGATTTATTACCTTTGTACATGAGTCAGAACAGAGCTGCTACAGATGACCAAAATGGGAACCACTAGTTCACAATCTGTATTTGAACATCACAGCAATTCAAAGGTATAAGCCACAGCTTCTGAGTCACCTATTTCTTGCTCTTTGGGTGGTCCTTTTTTGAGAACTGAGCCTAAAGTCTTCTAGGATCAATTCCAGTTCTATCACACTTTTGAACTTGTAGGGAACGGCCCCCTCCCAGAAATGTTTGTAAACAAAGGCCCCAAACTGGGAGAACTTCAGGCAGCAAGCCACACCTATGTGTAAAAAAATTGTCAGTATGTACAAAGGAATGAGTATTTAAGAAAGTAAAACTTACATTGGACTCAGTCCTTGATCTCTTATTGTCCTGAGAGAGAACAGTGCACAGATTGTAGTTTCTCCATAAAGAAAGCCATTTAATCACTGTAACAATATTTATTACAACAGCAAATTGTTTTTTTCTAATGAATTAAGCAACAGTTGGCTTGAGAAGAACAGAGCATAGTGATTAGGAATCCTAACTCTAGCACTACCACTTACTGTCTCTGTGACCTTGGGCAAGTTATTTCCCCTCTGTGCCTAGTTTCCCAAGGGTAAAATGGAGATAACAATAATAGCACCTATATAATAGGGGTGTTTTGAAGCTGAATGAGTTAACATTTTAAAGTATTTAGCATAGTTTCTGGCACATGGTAAACCTTGTCTTAAAGGCCTACCTTTAAGTTTGTTAAATCTTAAGGAAAAATAATAAAGTGAAAAACTTCCCAGAACCAATAATAATGTCTACCTTCTATTTTTGAAGATATATTAATATGCCAAACATTTTTTTTAAAAGAGATTTTATTGGGGAACAGTGTGTTTTTCCAGGACCCATCAGCTCCAACTCAAGTAGTTGTCTTTAATCTAGTTGTGGAGGACGCAGCTCCTTGGCCCATGTGGGGATCAAACTGGCAACCTTGGTGTTATGAGTCTGCACTCTAACCACCTGAGCTAACAGGCTGCCCCATGTGCCAAACATTTTATAGGTATCCTTTCTAAACCTCACAGCAAGGTATTATTGTCTCTATTTTGCAGAAGAGGAAGTAGGAAGTTGAGGAATTTAATTAAATTGCCTAAGAACATATAAATGAGTAATGGAGTTGGGAATTCTAACCTAGTGTATCTAATTTCAAAACATGTGCCCTTCCACTATGCAACAGAGTTTCCTAAATTTTCTTATCCATCCTCTATGTTTATTTATATTTACACTATTTTAGAACTGGTCTTAAGAGTCACCTTGCATCACTTCTTGGCCTTTTGGCTAAGATCAAGTGTACTGTTTTTATCAGTTTAATATCTGATATGTCCTTTATGTCCTTTATCTGAAGTCAATATGTTCATGGATGGACCTAGAGGATATTAAGCTAAGTGAATTAAGTCAGAGAAAGACAAATACCATATGATTTCACTTTTATGAGCAAACCAAAAAAATGAACAAACCAAACTCATAGATACAGAGAACAAACTGATGGTTCCCAGATGGAAGAGGGATTGGGGGGCTGGATGAAAAAGGTGAAGGGACTAAGAAGTACAAATTGGCATTTGTACAAAATATCCATGGGAATGTGAAGTACAGCACAGGGAATGTAGTCAATAACACTGTAATAACTATGTATGGTGTAGACTTATCAGGGAGGATGACTTTGAAAGTTATATAAATGTCTTACCACTATGCTGTACACCTGAAACTAATAGAATATTGAATGTCAACTGTAATTGAAAAAAAAAATTAAAAAAAAAGTTAGAAAAAAACAGGCTTCTGCCTGGGGAAAAAAAGAAGCCCCTTTGCCCATCTTCTCTGACCTTTCACTAAGATCGTAAGAAGTTCAGTGAGTTTCCCAGAACTAGCTAATTACTTAATGAGTGTTCAGCAGCTATTGAATGCCAACCAACCATCTGCTGCTAAAGCAAAGAATAAACAGTTATGGATATTGCTTATCACAGTGTCTTTCACAGGGTAAGCATCCAATGCTAGCTATTTTTATCACTGTTCATTCATTCATTCATTTAACATTCATTTATTGGGTGTTTCTTACGAGTTTGGCACCTGGGAATATAAAAATGAACAAGATATGATTTCTTTTGAAGCTCACACTTGCTGTCCAATATGAAAGCCACTAACCACATGTGGCCATTGAGCACTTGAAATGTGGCATATTGGAATGCACTGTAAATATAACAAACACACAGGATTTTGAAGACTTAGTACAAAAAAAAGGAAAATGCCTCATTAATAAGTTTTATATGAGTTACATGACAATATGAGGGATATATTGGCTTACATAAAAATATTTAAAAATTTTTTCATCTGTTTGTTTTTACATTTTTTTTAATGTGGCTACTTAGAAAAGTTAAAATTACGTGTGGCTTGTATTTCTTTTGGACAACATTGGCCAAAATGAACGCAATAAAGTACAAGTGCTATGGCACAGAGGAGCAACTGCATATGGGAGTCAAGAAAGGCTCCACAGAGGAGGTAATGCTTGAATCCCAAAGAATGAGTAAGGACACTCACGTGAGTGTTTTCCAGCCAGAAGGTGAGCATGTAGAATGTCACATAAGCATGAAAGAGTAACCAACAAGTTGAAATGTGAGAAGTAGTTTGACTTTTTTCAAGTTTGGAATAGAGTATTCCAGAGTGCTTGATGAGGCAGTAATAAGAGATGAGGTTGGAAAAATACATTGAAGAAATGTATTTCAAGAATTATGCAAACCCTTGCATGCCATGTATTGAAATTTTTTGATAAAGAGGACTGACGTTATTTTATTTGAGCTTTAGAATGATAACCCTAGTGGTCATATGGAAGTTGGACTGGAAGTAGGGAAAAAGACATGGAATGAGAAAATGGAAAATGAAGGCAGGAGATATAGATGGTATAATTTGGGCAATGGTAGTGGGAATTCAGAGGAGAGCAGAGCCACCAAAAAAAAGGATACCTCAGTACAGTAGAACTGATGAGACGTGGTAACTCATGTTACCAGGGGAGCAAAGAAAAGAGGGATCAAGAGAAACATCCAAGGGCTGGCCAAATGGCTCAGTTGGTTAAGAGCTCACTCAAGAGTGCAAGCTGAGCTCTGAGCAACAGTGGTTCAAGGTCAGCCCAAGCTGAGTTGCCGTTGAGCTGCCAACAGGTGGCAGGATGGCTCAGCTAAAAAAACAAACAAACAAAAAAAAAAAAAAAAAAGGAGAAACATCCAGTCAGGCCAGCCAAGTGGTGCGTTGGTTAAGAGTTGGCTTGGGATCCCAGCTCTTAGCAGCAGGGCCCTGGTTTGGATCCCACATGAGGGCCAGTGATGTTGCACCCTCTACAGCTAAGATGGTGAACAACAGCTCTACCTGGAGCTGGGCTGCCGTGAGTTGCCGACTACGTTGTAGGCTGCAGTGGGGCTGGCTGGCAGCTGGCGTGAGCTTTCGTGAGCTGCCATTAGTGGCCACCCAATGGCCGGTGACCGACTGCCTCACCCGGGAAGAGCACAATGATAATACCAACATGGGCCAGTGAAGCAACGTCCTCTACAACTAGACTGAAGAACAAAAGGACAGCAACTTGTCTGTTCCCCTCCCCCAATTTCCCAATAAGCTCTTTAAAAAAACAAAAAGAGAAACATTTCCCTGTTGTATTTGTGCATGGCTACATAGTGACATTTCCTTCTGTTCTTTCAACAGATAATTTTATTGAAGGCCTACTTATGTGCCAGGTTGTAGGCAGTAGTGCTTCATGGACTCCTGATGACAATGTCTTAACATTGTGTGATTATGCTTAAAACATTTACTACAGATCAGAAAAGAATAAATGATTATATCCACATTTAATTATTGACCCACTAATGATGCTTTTATTTTACTTCTGTGGAATTATATCTTATTCTCTTTAAGCGAACTTAAAGTCTGGAAAGTCTTGTGGGAGTGGGGGTACCTCATCTAGTGAGATAGCCACTTATAAGAGGAATCTGACCCTTATGAGGGGAGAGATCAGCCCACAAAGTAACAGGTATAAAGTCTGATATTAGAAAGTTTAGGAAACGATGTAATGAAACAGGAACTCCTTTGTAAACTGTTTGTAAATTAGTACATTGCATTTTGAAAAGCAATTTGGCAGTGTGTAATAAAATTAAAAATGTGCATTTCATAGAACTGAGTCATTGGATTTGTGCACCCCCAAACAGTGCTCTGTAAAGTGAGCACTAAGCCCAGGCTTATCTGTAGCAATAATACAAAAATTTTGTCAGTCAAAAATCACCCTAACCAGCTCACTCGCTATAGCCAGCTCCAACTCCTTGTCCTCTTGCCACTACGCTGTCTGTTCCTCTGCGTCCTGCAACCGCTGCCTTCATGATTGCAAAGGGAGAAAAAAATGCCATGCTCCTGATTGACAATGGCTCTGGTATGTGCAAAGCTGGCTTTGTTAGGGATGACACTCCCCGTGTTCCCATCCATCATCGGGCACTCTTGACACCAGGGCGTCATGGTGGGCATGGGGCAGAAGGACAGCTACGTGGGAGACAAGGCCCAGAGCAAGCGTGACATCCTGACCCTCAGACACCCCATCGAGCAAGGCATCATCACCAACTGGGATGACATGGAGTACATCTGGCACCACACCGACAATGAGCTGCATGTGGTCCCTGAGGAGCGCGCTGTGCTCCTGACCCAGGCCCTCCTGAACCCCAAGGCCGGCTGTGAGATGACTCCCATCACGTTCCTACTTTCAACACTCCAGCCATGTACGTGGCCATCCAGGCCGTGCTGTCCCTGTATACCTCTAGCCGCACCACTGGTATTGTGTTACGGACTCTTGGGATGGGGTCACCCACACTGTGCTCATCTACAAGGGGTCCACCCTCCCCCACGCCACCCTGCGTCCAGACCTGGCTAGCTGGGACCTGACCAACTACCTCGTCCTCATAGAGTGTGGCTACAGCTTCATTACCATGGCCGAGTAGGAAATGGTGCGTAACATCAAAGAGAAGCTCTGCTATGTCGCCCTGGACTTGCAGCAGGAAATGGCCACCACTGCTGCGTCCTCCTCCTACGTGGAGAAGAGCTACGAGCTGCCTGTCTGGCAGGTGATCACCATCGGCAATGAGTGGTTCCAGTGTCCAGAGATGTGCTTCCCGTCCTCCTTCCTGGGTATGGGATCCTGCGGCATCCACAAGACTTCATTCAACTCCATACAAAGTGTGACGTGGACATCCGGAACGACCTGTATTCCAACACAGTGCTGTCTGGTGGGACCACCATATATCTTGGCATCACCCACAGGATGCAAAGGAGATCACTGTCCGGGCCTTCAGCATGATGAACATCAAAACCATGGCCCCTCAGAGCACAAGCACTTGGTGTGGATGGGGGCTCCATCCTGGCCTCGCTGCCCACCTTCCAGCAGATGTGGATCAGCAAGCAGGAGTAGGACAAATCTGGCCCCTCCATTGTCCTCTGCAAATGCTTCTAAATGGACTGCAAGCCGATGTGTAGCATTTGCTACATGAGTTCATCAGAAATATAAGCTTGCCCTGGCAAATGTATATGCCTCATGCTAGCCTCATGGAACTGGAATAAGCTTTTAAAAAGAAATCTGTCCTTGAATCTTGTATCTGATGTCAGCACTGGATTGTAGACTTGGTTGCTGATTTTGACCTTGTATTCAAGTTAACCGTTCCCTTGGTACGTGTTTAATAGCCTGTACATATTGTTGATTTAAATCCCTAGTACATGCGGCTCGGTCACTTGGTGGCTGAAGAGAGAACATATTTATGCAAGAAAAAATTGGTGGCTTGATAATCTGCAAGAACATGCGTTTCGTGATCTGTGCAAAGTATTAATGTTCAAGAGTCGCTTATTCATGTGAAGTTTTCATATGCAATTCTTTAACAAATCACCACAAATTTTGGTTTTCTACTGTCATGTGAGAACATTAGGCTCCAGCAAGATGTCATTGTGAGGAAAACAAAGCGCTACAGTAAAAATAAAGAAAAATTACCCTGTCCGTTTCTTTAGAGTCAAATGTTTATTTACTGTAATAATCACACTCAAAAAAATTATGTTGAAGTTTACCAGTGAAGAGGAAACAAATACTCAACAACCTCAGTTTTCATTCTGGCGAGCTCTGCATGCCTTATGCTTGACTTACTAATACATTGTAATTTTCAATATCGCGTTTGGTGAACGTTGAGTGGTAAAGAAAAGCTCTCAGTTACAATAGTTACTAAAAATAATTGACAATCAGGTTACAGTCATGTTGACTAGAATAACTTGAGGTTCGCGGCAAAGTTTTAGAATCTATCAAAACTGAGAAAAGGGGATGACCTAATACTTAAAATACAAACGACATGAGTATTTCTCTCTTCATCTCTGGCAATTCAGGTTACACAGGCCTTTAAATACAGAATGATAAGGAAAAGCACAGGGAAGGTACACACAGATTAAAGAAAAATTAGTTGTACAGGAGGGAGAGACTCAAGTTTTCTTTCAACACAGTAAAAATCTGCTAGAGGCTGGCTTCTTATTGTTATTATGCCCTAGAACACAGTCACAACTTTCACTTAATAAAAACATTGAGGGGGCGGAAGGAAACTCACTTTTGAAACTGGTATTCGTATTATTCAAGAAAGTAAAAGAGATGCCAAGGTGTCAGAAATAGCTTTTATTGTATAGAGCAAGTGTGGTGTTATCCAAGGCATTGCTAGGATTGCTGGCTGCCAGGAGGCCTATTGAGCTAGAACAACAATGTGGATAAGGGTGGGTGGGGATGGGAAGGAGTTGGGGAGGGAATCCTCCCGATTGTAAGGTCTGAATTTGAGGCTGGGTAGTTCAGAAAGGAGACTTTGGACCCTAGAATGAGCAGGTTCTCAGTGAGAGATTCATCAGTAAATTTGATGAGGTATTTAGAAACCAAGATTTCTGTGCTGGGAGTACTCATTGCTACTGAGGTGCCACTGCTAATAGGCCCACTCAGTGAACAGAACTAGCAAATATGTGTGTATGTTTGTATGTGTCCACACAGATACTAACCCATGAAGCAAACATATCTATATTTGTTTCTGTATCTATCTGCATGTATATTAAAACAAACATGAGTTCATACAGACATCCCCAACTCTAATAAAGCACTACAGGATTCATTCTAGCCTTCTCTTCTTGATTAATTTTTAACTTTATTCTCCGACAGTGAGAAATCTGGCTCCTATTATTTAAAACGTAATTATTTATTCTACCCCAGCATACCCAGTTTCAGAAATGCTGACTCTTACCAACTATAGTGTGTGTATATATATATATATTTCTTTTTGTATTTAGCCTTAAAGTATCCAGTCAAAACATGGTTTTCCAAAGTTACTTAGGTCAGCTCCTGTGCTGCCCACTTTTTTAATGAAGTTATGTCATATGCTTGTAATACAATTATATTCATTTGTCACTGTCTGCATTCCATCCTGGGATCCCTGAACATCCTGGTATCCTGGTTGATACATTTTTAACTGTGCATGCAGAAAGTTCACTATTTGTGATGCATAATTCTATGGGTTTTGACCAATGCACGTCATTTGTCTGTAACTACAGGTATCATACAGAATATTTCCATCATCCTAGAAATTCCCCCATGTGGCCCCTTTGTAGTCTGAACTGCTTTAAAATACTAGTTTCTCCTAGTAATTGATTCATTCACTTTAACTACACAGCCATTCTGAGGGCCTAGGAGACATTTTGCTGGCTTCTTATATATACTGAGTTGATAAGTTTAGGGTTCAGAGGGCGGCATTCTTTTTCATTCCTAAGATTTTGGAAGGCTTCTCACTGCTGCTCTCTTCACTGCCATTTATTAACTAAATAACTCATCCTTAAAATTGTAATGACCAAAAATTGCTTCTGAAAGACTTATTTTGGACTGCACTATGGAACTGTTTCATCTCCTTTATAATATCATATCAGAGTCAGATATGAAAAACCTTGCTGGAAAGCAAAGATGTATATTCTATCTATTATTTATAAGGACCTTGGTGAGGACTTTGTATTTGTGTAATGAGTAACTCTCAGAGCAGTCTGTAAGGCTCCTGCTTGTTCAAACATCAGAACCCAGCCTTCACATGTCAAAAATGGCTCGCTCAGTTTAGATTTCTGTAGTGGCTCCTTAACCTTTCTTGGCCAGTCTCAGACCCTTCTAGACTCTTTTGAGGATATGGTGAAAAGCTATGGACCTTTCTCCCAGAAAAATGCATTAGCATACATCCAGTCAAAATGCTGTATATAACTGGAAAAGCTTCATGAACCCTGTGCCCTCACCTGAAAATAGGGGACCCTCTCATGGTCCATGGCTTCCACATTAAGAATCTTGATCTAAACACTAAGGCAAGTTGATGAACACAACAAAGGATGTGTTGAAAATTATCTACTGTATTCTATAGAGTTAAACGTACATACGTACACTGCAATGGTTAATTTTATGTGTTAAATTGGCTAGGCCGTGGTGCCCAGTTGTTTGATCAAAGCATCAGTGTAGATGTTCTGTAAGGGTATTTTTTACATGTGATTAACATTTAAATCAGTAGACTTTGAGTAGAGCAGATTACCCTTCATAATATGAGTGGGCCTCAGTGAGTCAGTTGAAGGTCTTAACCAGCTTAAAGACTAAAGTTTCCTGAAAAAGAAGGAATTCTCCTCAAGACTGCAACATAGAAACTCCACCTTAGTTTCCAGTCTGCTGCCCCATAGAATTCTCAAGACTGCAATATTAACTCTTAACTGAATTGCCAGCCTGCCAGCCTGTCCTACAAATTTCAGATATGCCAGCCCTGTCCCCCACCCCCATTGTATGATGCAATTTCTTTAAAAACAAGGCACACACACACACACACACACACACACACACACACACAATCTCTTCTTGGTTCTGTTTCTCTGGAAAACCCTTACTACCACATATATCGAACTATTATCAATATAAAGTAAATTCCCATAGAAATGTCCAGTTCCCTCTTCACTATGAAAAATGAAAACTCTTAACTTAGTGTTGCCTCTGTTTGGTCCAGTTTTGATTTTCTTGCCTTTGCATTGTCTAAACCCTGTAGATTATCACTGTGTCTCTTGCTGTTCTTATTCTATGTCAATCTGCACTTGGATGGCCCATTGCTGCTGTAAGCAAATTAGTGGCTTAAAACAACACAAATCTGTTATTTTACAGTCCGGGGTGTCAGCAGGGTGACATTTCTTCCGGAGGAGGGGACAGGGAACAATCTGTTTCCTTGCCTTTTTTAGTTTCGAGAGGCTACTTGCATTCCTTGGCTAACAGTCTTTCTTGCATCATTTCAACTTCTGTTTTTATTGTCATATTTCTTATTCTGCTTCTGCCCTCCTACTTCCCTTTTATAAGAACCTTTAGGATTACATTGGGCCTATCAGGATTATCCAAAACTACTTTTCCCATCTCATAACAATTTAATCATATCTAAAAAACCTCTTTTGCATATAAAGTAACATTCACAGATTCCAGGGATTGAGACATGGGTGTCTTTGAGGACTCATTATTCCGTCTACCACAGATGTTTTTTTTCTGATTTATTCTCTGTTTTACTTTACCCTTATTTTTTTTTCATAAAGTTATTTACAAAGTTCACTTGAAGGACTATTTTGATTAGCCTATTTTTATAGGTTTATTCTTCTAATACTCTGAAAAAGTATTTTTCACTTGTTAAACCCCAGTTTTCTTTTTTTCTGATTGCACGATTCTGAAGCATTTCTCTCTCTCTGTAAACGAGACCTCTACATTTTCTCTGAGTTCTGTTTTGTCTTTGTATGACAAAGGGAGGGTGGGTTAACAATCCTTTTGGTAAGAAAAACAAATTATTGATAGGTATTCTAGCAGAAAATGGGTTTCCTCCCTTTAGACAATGGTGTTTAGATAAGTAGTGCATATACTCATCTCCTATTCTCCCCTTCCTTCTTGGTAATAGAACTTTGATTTTGGTTTGTAGTTGTGACAACCAAAAATCTTTCTAAAATTGTCAAAAGTCCCTTGGAAGGCAAAATCACCCTCAGTTGGGAATCACTGTCTTAGACCATTAATGACAATCTAGTTCTTTATCAGTGACTTGTTTGGGGAAGGGCATATGATCCAGTTCTGGCAAAATGGAAGGAAAAGACTCTTTAGGGGTCAGAAGTGGAAGAGAGGTCCTGAGGAAGATTTTTTTTTTTTTTTGGGAAAAAGAGGACTAAAAAATGATAAGACCCTTTTAGTCCCTTCCCTTTCCTTGCTGCCTGGAATGTTAGTTAGTGTGTATGAACTTGAATCTTGGTGCTATGGCAGCTGTCTTGTGATTTTGAGGTACAGCAGAGCAGAAAGATGGGAAAAGCCTAGATCTTTGATGACATAGTGAACCTGAGTAACCTTGTAACTGACTACCTCTAGATGGTAGATTTGTGAGGTAATAGAATGTCTTGATGGTTTAAACATTGTTAAAGATTCTGTTATTTGTAGTCCAAGGCATCCTAACCGATAGGATTAAAACATGATGGAATAGAGAGCTACATTAAAAATTGTTCCTGCAAAATGCCAAAATGGTGAAAGTTTAGAGTGTGAGATGTTTAAGAAGAAACATCTGTAACTATTTAAATACTATGCATATTTGAAGAAAAAAAATACTATGCATATTCAGTACTAAGCAACAGTATAAAAATGTTCATGAGTAGTTTACACCTATGGAAAATTTAATAAGACTATTAATTCAATAAACTAAGAGCTTGAATACTAAATAAAACAACAATAGGAAATGGAAAGGGAAATTGCCAAGTTAAGAAAACAATTCAAGGACCAAAATAATACCAGCTGTCATCTAACAAATGTGGAATAGCAAGAAACAGAACAGACACCACTGAAATGAGATTTCTACCACAAAAGAAAACCTGGTTAATCACTACAGTTGTAGAGGATAAGAAAACAAAGGTTAAAGCATTTAGAATATTGCAGATAACCAACGTTACCCAACATAAGGCTAATTAGCCCTAAAAGAGTGAGCTTAAAAACTGCAGCAGGAAAAAAATATTAAAAGAAAGTGAACCTACAAATTAAAGGACCCATTTTGTTCCAGAAAAAAGTGATATGAAATGATCGACCTGATGTCAGATGGGTACTAGTCTTATCGGGGTGATCACTTCATAAATATATAAATGTCTAATCACTATGTTGTACACTTGAAACTAATATAATACTTTATGTCAACTGTAATTGAAAGTAAATTTTGAAAGCAACCATCGACTTGAGGTGAAGCATGTCAAATTTAGTTGAATTTCAAGGATTAAAGAATATTCTCTAGTCATCCACACACACACAAAAAGGTCATCTGTAATGGGGAAATCAGATTAACCTCTGACTCTTCCACAGCAATAGTCAGTGCCATAAGATAACAGCAATATCTAGAAAGTTAAAATGTGAGACAAGAATGTTATACAGCCAAGCTGTTTGCACATAAGGAAGCATATTTACATTCCTAAGTATAAAGGAACTCAGGAATCACATTACCGAGAAGTCCTAGAACAAACTATTTTTTTAATAAAATTCATATATCCAAGAGATTTAAGAATAAAGAAGGTAAAGTAAAAGAATTGGTGGTAAACAATGAATACATTTAAATATGGAATTAAATAGCTATGATATAGAGCATGGTCTAAAATGGTATTTACTAAATATTTCTGATGGTTATCTCTGGGTGATAGAATTTTATTTTTTTACTTATTAACATATTTCTGTGTTGCTTGAATTCTTTTAGAAGAATATGCTATATTTCCATTTTCACAAACCTAACCATTAATCTAAATATAATTTGTGATATAGCTTAAGTAAATTATTTCTAGAAACGTTAGGTGGGGATGAATTTTATCTGGGACAAAACTTGGCTTGATTTTTGTCTTTTAAATATTTAGTACCTTGTTCATAAAAGTGTACCTTTGCATATAATAATTTTGTATTCTTATAACCTAGAAAGGTAGAATTATTCAGCACAAAGCAGTCTTTCATTTTCTTGGCCTTGGTTGCATTACTAAAGGCCTTTCCAAACTCTGAAAAAAATAGAAAAGGACAGAACTATATATTACCATATATATGCAGCTATATATTACCTTGATACCAAAAACAGACAGATATCACAAGGAAAAAAAAAATTTGCAGACAATATCCCTTGTGAATATAGACACAAAACACCTCAGGAAAATAATAGCTGCATATTTGTGCATTTATAAAGCAAATCCAGCAGCATATAAAAAGAATTATACACCATGACGATGTGGGACTTATCCCAAGAATGCAAGGTTGGTTTAACATACAAAATCAATCAATGTAATATACCACATTAATAGAATAACATTAAAAAAACCACATCATCATCTCAGTATTTCTGATAAAAACATTCAACAAACTAAAAATAGAAAAACATTCCTCAATCTGATAAAGGGAATCTGTTAAAAAAAACCACAGCTAACATCATGCTTAATAGTGGAAGATTTAGAGCTTTCCCCTAAGATCAGGAACAAGACAAGGATGTTCGCTGTTGCCACTTCTATTCAACATTGTGCTAAAGTGTCTCGTCAGGGCAATTGAGGCAGGGGAGGGGAGAGGTGAGAGAACACACATCAGATTGGAATGGAAGAAGTAATTGTAGATGACATAATTTTGTATGTAGGAAATACTAAGGACTTCATTAAAACTGAGAAATGAATTAATTCACCACATTTTAAGAATACCAGGTCAATATACAAATATCAATTGCATTTCTGTACACCAACAAATAAGCCAGAAAATAAAATAAGAAAACTCCATTTTCAGTAGCATCAAAGAAATAAAATACTTAGAAATAAAAATTTCATTAAAAATTTTGAAAGAAATTAAAGAAGACTTAAATAGAAAACCATATTCATAGATTGGAAAACTTAATACTGTTAAGATGGTAATACTCCCTAAATTGATCTGTAGATTACATGCAATCTCTAGCAAAATTCCAGCTTTTCTTTTGCAGAAACTGATAAATTGATCCTAAAGTTTACATGGGATAGTAAGGGACCCAGAGTAGCAAAAGCAATCTTGAAAAAGATCAGAGTCGGAGAACGCACAATTCTTCAATTCTTTATTTCAAGACTTACTACAAAGCTACAGTTATCAAGACAGTGTGGTACTGGCATAAAGACAGCATTATGAATTAATGGAATCAAATTGAGAGTCCAGAAATACACCCCTACACTTACAGTCATTTGATTTTTCAACAAGGATATCAAAACAATTCATTGGAGAAAAGAATAATCTTTTCAACAAAATGATGCTGGAACAATTAGATTAATATTCAAAAGTGAATTTGGATCCCCTACTTCACCATATGCAAAAATTGACTCAAAGTAAATAAAAAACTTAAGTAAGAGCTGAAACTATAAAACTTTTATATATTTTTTTTTATTTTTGTTATTTATTTTTTTGAGGGCAGTGTCACTGGCCCTCATATGTGGGATGGAACCGGGCCACTGGTTTCCCAAGCCAGTGTTTAACAAATGCAGCACTCGGCCGGCCCTAAAACTTTTAGAAGAAAACGTGGTTGTGAAATTTTTGTTACCTTGGGTTAGCCAGTGATTTCTTAGCTGTGCCACCAAAAGCACAAAACCAAATAAAAAATAGATTGGACTTCATCAAAATTAAAAACATTCGTGCTTCAAAGGCAAGAAAGTGAAATAACAAACCACAGAATGGGAGAAAATATTTGCAAATTATATTTCAGATAAGAGACTAGTACCCAGAATACATCAAGAACATTTTCAACTAAACAATACAAAGACAACCCAATTAAAATATAGGGAAAGGGTTTGAATAGACATTTCTCCAGAGAAGTTACACAAATGGCCAATAAGCACATGAAAAGATGTTCAGCATCATCAGCCAGTAGGAAAATGCAAATCTAAACCACAATAAGAGACCTTTTTACACCCACTAGAATGCTTAAAATCAAGATGATGAACAAGTGTTGTTGAAAATGTGGAGAGGAAACCTCATGCTATGCAGATAAGTACAGCCTCTCTGGGTAACAATTGGTCAGTTTCTCAACGTTATACGCAGAATTACCATATGAGCCATAATTACATTCCTAGGTCTATACCCAATAGAATTGAAAACATACAATTGATACAAAAAATTGTACATGATATTTATAGCAGCATTATTCATAATAGCCCAAAAGTGGAAACAACCCGAATACATATCAATTATGAATTATGAATTGTGATATTTCCATACAATGGCATATTACTTAGCTATAAAAAGAAGTAAAGTACTGATACATGTTACAACATGTGTGAATCTTGAAAACGTTATGCTAAGTGAAGGAAGCCAGACACACAATGCCGTATATTATGTGATTCCATATATATGAAATGTTCAGAATAAGCGAATTTATAAAGATAGAAAATGGACTAGTAGTTGTCAGGGTTGAGGGACTTGGAGAATGAGGAGTAAATGATGAAAATGTTCTGGAATTAAATAGTAGTGATAGTTGCACAAGTTTGTAAGTATACAACAACCACTGAATTGCATTCTTTAAAAGGGTGAATTTTATGGCACCTGAATTATATCTCAATTAAAAAATGAACAAGGGAATGTGAGGGCTCATTTCTGCCCCTGTTTAGGCTGATCTCTGAACCATACCAGGCTTAAGCATTAACTGAAAAAAGAAATACCATAATATTATGGCCGCTTTTCATTCATTTCCACATGGAAAATGTCACAAGAGAAAGCTGACAGAAAAGACAAGAGAATCCAGTGGAGCTAAACACTCCCTGAAGGAGCAGATTGGAGTCTTTTTGAGAGGTTTTAATAATTTCCTTAGGAGATAGACCAATAAAATAAAAATAAAATAAAATAAAATAAAATAGAACAGCACCTTTTTCCTCAGCAGTTTGCCTCAGCTGTTAATGGTTGCAAGGGACGAAGAATCACTCAAGTAATAGTTACCGGGATAGCCTGAGTCATGGCGCTCACAGGAATCTGTGACAGGAATCTCAGGCATGTGGAAGGGCCTGTGGGAATGCAGAGAAGGACAAGAAGCCATGTTGCAGGGTAGTGGACTGTTCTTGGTTTGGCTTTCCAATATTCATCTTTTTCCCTTTCTTAGCACCCCAATTTCCTTTTTTCCTCCATTGCCTCTTCCACGTTGGCTAATTTGGTAGAGCTATTATTTGGGACTTGGCTTGTGACCCAAGCTGGAAGGACAAGCTGACTCAAGCTGGGGCATTGTATAGTCCCTCCCTGGATTTACATGTCTAGCACAGGGACAGAGCTGCCAGTGATTAAGTTTCCCTTCTTGTATAACAGCATCCTGACCAGATCATTCTTGCCACAGAGATAGCTGTTGTCTCCAGGGCTGTCTTAGTTCCCACCACTCTCAGGCCGGACTCTCCCACTTTCTATCTGTTTGATTATATCCATAATGCCTTTTGCATACGTTCCCTTCTGCTTAAGTTAGATCCATTTTCTGCAGCTTGCCACAGAAAGAGTCACTTATGAATGGCAGGAACCATAGTAGGGCTGAATCTCATGGGACTGGACAGTCCCACGGACTCCAAAACAGCTCTGGGATCCTCAACAGTAGAAATTCAAGAACTACATCTCGAGTGTAACGTGATCGACTACGCTCTACCGATCTACTACTCTCTGCATCCCTACAGGCCAATTGACTTCCTCACCTTTATCTTTTCTCCAGCTTCCAAGTCCTGTATACTCAGCCTTTCGGTTATTCTCCTCAGCATACTCATGGCCACTGTAAGGGAAGGAAAAACTTGTTTTCTGTCCTCTTAGGACCTGTGGCTGGGCCTGAGAATTAAACTGACATAAGACATGTTAACAGGAGAAAAGTATACAAATTTTATTTAATATTTTTATGTGTACTTGGAGCCTTCATAGCAAAACTGAAGAACTGAAGAAGCAGTTTTTAACTGCTTTGTGTTTTTAACACAAAGAATAATAAATTTGTGGAGAAGTTGCAAGACAAACGAAAAGAGCTTAAGCTTCTAGTAATGGTAAATTGTGAGGAAGTGACTAGAAAATATAGGGGGAAACTAATGAAAATAAAGGTTGTTTTAGTGGGTGTGTTTTACGGAGTCATTTTGGCATTGACTCCCAGTCTCTGATAATAAGGATGTTCTCTTCCTGGTACAGGTAGGGCATCTTTCTCATGGGAAGTTTAGGATCTGCTTTCAGGCAGAAAGAGGGAGGTTGGAGAGCCCATCTTACATCTGCTGTTTCTCAGGTGCCTTCAGCTCAAAATAACATCAAAGCATTATATTTTGGGGTGGCATGTTCTGATCTCCTCAGGGATCCCACTTCTGAGCCTCTGCTCTCATCTTTAACTTACTAGATCTTTCAGAATTCTGCAGTTCAACTCCTGTAAGAGAGAATCTGTTTGCCGCAACTCATTCTCCAATAATCCACAATGCCACACACAGGTCCACAACTAAGGTGAAGCAAGCAAGGCACCCAGGGCATAAAATTTCAGAGGGTAGTCACTGTGTGATGCCAGCTGTGCATTTGCACAAGTCTGAGGAGCACTTTCTGAAACGCTGTACCCTGGGAATCAGTGCTGGCCCCTGACTCAGCACAGTGCTTGGAAACTATGCCTTATCCTACCTGCATGTGAGGGCCAGCCTAATTCTTGCTAGAGTACGCTTGAGCAAATATCTCCTCCCTAAAGTCCATTTCTCAAATTCCCAAGGCTCAGTGAGGGGAAATTGCTTGTATCTTTCTCACAGAGCCCTCATTTTAGGCTCCCAATTTTATCTTTTCTCAGGATGATTGAAGGCGGAAGCACATATTCCCTTTATCCCCTGCCCTTGCATTGTCCTTTCTTACCTTAGACTGTCACTAGAAAGTTCCTCTGAAAATAACGGGCAGTACATTTTCCAAAATACGAACAATTCAGGTTTTAATAATATCATGCATAGGCTTACAACCAGTCACGTTCATTTTGGTAATTGTGGTTTGTCTCCAGCTCTAATTTCCTATTTTTATGTATTTGGACAAAATCACATACATTTCTCCAAAACAGGTATTGATTTTTAGGTATTGGCTATTCTAATACCAGATAAAGGGAGAGTGTCTTAATATCATTTTCAGGGATATGGTTCAGCTAAAAGATATACCAATTTACTTTTCTAACTAGGACACTCAATTGTTCAATGTAAATCTTCTATATTTGGATATTTTCATTGAATTTCCCAAGAAAAGTTAATATATACTTGACTTACATCCATATAACTAAAAAGTCATGCAAAAATAATACTCCCCAGAACACAGGGAGAGGTCTGCTTCCAAAAGCATGCTGTTTTTCCATCCTGAATGACAGAGAAAATGCTCGCAATATTTAAATTGAAATTTTTCATACATCTACATTTTTCATAAGGTTCAGTATTTAGGAAGCAAACCCCTACCTCAGTTAAGGCACAACATTTCATGCCATATCACTGTACGGTATGTAGGCCAGCCTATGTGTTAGTTGTTCATCAGTCAGTTCACTAAGTTAATCAGCTGTGGCCATGGGCTATGGGATGAGGTGGTCACATAATACAAAACAGGGTTACTAGGTCAGCATGAGCCATGGATGGGTCAGGGATGTGGAAAATACCTCAATGGCTCTCTCTGGTATTCAACATCATCCCAAGTAAGGCACAACCACAATAAGGAGCCCAGTGGAGCAGACAAGAGACTAATACAGAGTTGGCATAGGGCCTCCGGGGAAGGGAGGAGGGAGCTTGTGCCTTATAGTGCTATAGACCAGACTTGTGAGCACTGTTGTTTCACCTAACCTGGGGGTCCTCTCCAAATCACCAAATTGCTTTACTTCTTACAGGATCAGACAATTAGGTTCACGAACTCATCCTTGAACAAGTGCTACAGACCTCATTGCTGAACATCATTACGATCACTTTTGAAGTTTTACCCTTTGGGAAGCTGTGCACTGATGCCAGCGCCTAGTCCACCCTTTAAAGCAATTTTGGAACTCTTTCTGGAGCGGCCATCGGAGCTCTCGTTGTATTACCCTTGATGTCCTGAATGTCATCAAAATGCCTTCCTTTCAATATTTGCTTTACCTGTGGGTAAAGAAATAAGTCATTGGGGGCCAGATCAGGTGAGTAAGGAGAGTGTTCCAATACAGTTATTTGTTTACTGGCTCAAAACTCCCTCACAGACAGTGTCATAGGAGCTGGTGCATTGTCGTGATGCAAGAGCCATGAACTGTTTGCAAAAAGTTCAGGTCGTCTAACTTTTTCACATAGTCTTTTCAGTATTTCCAAATAGTAAATTTGATTAACCGTTTGTCCAGTTGGTACACATTCATAATGAATACTCCCTCTGATATCAAAATAAGGTCAGCAACATTGTTGTAACAAGTTGGCAAACTTAATTGTCAGACCTCATAGAACTTGGTAAGCTTGATATTTCTGCTCAAAACACAAGTTTAAAACCAGGTCCCCAAGTCAAATTTTATCAAGTTGCCCATATATAAGCCTTAGATTCCCATGGGAGCATGGGGTGGGAAAACCTACCATTTATTGAATATATACAGTGTTCTAGGCACTATATATAATACTTTTTATTCAATCTGCACAACAGCTCGTTGTAGGAAGTACCATTATCTCTACTTTACAGATGAGATAAAAATGAAATTTAAAGTTGAGTAATCTGCTGCTTAAGATCGATCACCCAGTGGATAGGAGACAGAGATAAAATTCAAATTTTAACCTATTTGGTTCTTAACTCTATTATTCTCTTGCATCATTTCAAATATTGACTATGTAACAGTTACACATTGCTTATGAAAATAACTTTTTGGACCTATGTTCATACTTGTTAAATACTTGAAGAACTCTAGTTCTGTCTTAAAGCTTCTTTGTAATTCTGCCATTTCACAAATATTTATGTCTCTCTTTCCTAAGAAATTACTCTTTTCTTGGATGACACCACTATAACATTTTTTTACATATTCAAAATTTAAGTGGCAGATTTAACTTAATTTCTCTACACTATCACACCTTTGTTTGAATACCCAACTATAAAGCATTTTATCTGGCTGCCTTCCCAGGTAACTCAAATGGGTTTAGGGCTACTGATTCCCTGAACTGTGAGGCTAAAGATAGAGTATCCTTTACATGCTGTCAAAGATCATAGGGCCAAATGATGAATAATAGAGTCATATTTGAGGTTAAGATAGGGTATTACGAATAAAATGGTACTTACATAGTCAGGAATGCCACAGGCAGGTATTAAGAGTCTAAGTGCAAGCTAAAGAAGAAAGAACTAGCAAAGGAGACAGTAAGAACAAGAAGTGGTTTTCAAACTTGTGTGTGGTTAAAGAGATTCTAATCTGTAGATCTAGGGGAGAAGCAAGGCATTTGCATTATTAACAAAGGCCAGAAGTGATTACAATTAGAGAATCTCTGGGAAAGGCATCAGTGGAACTGAAAGGTATCTAATAATAAATTCCCATTAAGGAGAAGGAGCATATCTGGTGGGGATCTACTCCCAGCCCAACTTGGTGTACCTGAGTCTGATACACATAAATGGGCAAAGGTTCAGAAAACAGGTTGAGGGAGTAGGACATTTTGCTTATGACCAAGAATTTCAAATGGCAGAGTAGATTAGGAAGGTTGCAGAGTGGATTAGGGATATAATGTTGGGTTAGATCACTAGAAAATGCTCAGAGCCATATAACTTGGTATGTCCTACCTTTCAAAAAAATGCTTCATAACCACACTTCCCCTTGCAAATGCTGCTTTATTTCTCAGTTCCATTTTATGGCAAGACTCCTCGAAAGGGTTATCTATTCTCTATTTTATTTCTTATTCTCTTATTTCCTCTTAAATCCACACCAGTCAAGCTTTGTCCCAATAACTTTGGAAAATTTATCAACCTTTGTTTCCAAATCTAATGGTTATTTCTGTTTCATCTTGTTAACCTCTCAGCAGTGTTGCCAGAGTTGACCACTTCCTTTTTCTTAAATACTTTACTTGGCTTCTTCCATATCCCTTTGACTTGCCTTCTACCTCATAGAACACTTTCTCAGAGGCTTCAGTGTTGATTCCTCTTCCTCAACATTTATTGGAGTCTGTAAGGCTTAATGCCCAACTCTTTTCTCTATCCACCTTCCCTACTTAGATTGTTTCATCCAGTCTCATCACTTTAAATGGTACAAATATGCTGATGACTCCCAAAATTCTTACCTCTAGCCCTTACCTCTAAACCACTCCCAAGTCAATAGCTTTTCCAGCCTCTCCTTGGTAATTCCACCTAGAGAGTATACATGTCCAATACTGTCTTTCTTCCCCCAGAGCTGCTCCTCATAGTTTTTCTTATTTTACTTTATTTTTTTAAAGTAAAAACCAAGTTCAACAATTATTTGAGCACCTACTAAAAATTACAGAACAACTGCGGGAACACATTTAGCGTTTATAAAGTTGTAAGGAACATGCTTCACATTTTGTGGAATTTCCCCAGTTTTTGAGCCAAAAAGTTTTCTCAAGGTGGTAGTGAGGAAAGGGGGGCACTTTGGAGGCACAGTTTTTCTTATTTTAGTAAATGACAACTACATTTTTTCAGTTGCTCAGTCCAAAAAAATCACACTGGATTCCTCTTTTTCTCATACCTCACATCCAGTCCTTCTGGAAATCTTATTTTTTCTAGCTTTGAAATATAACTTAAGTCTGACCATTGCTTATCACCAGCACTTTTACTACTCTGGTTCAAGCCACCATAGCTCTCAACTAGATTAGTTAATAGCCTCCTCACTTACCTTCCTGTGTTTCTCACTCCACCTTCCCACATAGTCTATTGTTAAGACAGCAGCCATAATAATCTTTTTAAAACATAATTCAGATTACATTACTCTTGGGCAATTCTTCCACCGACCCTCCATCCCTGCATTTCCAATCAGAAAGAAAAGGATACATTTTCAGTACTTGTCATTGGGTGTAATTGGATATTCCTTTGACAAAAATTTAAACTAATAAATCTGTATTAATTTTCTATAGCTGCTTAACAAATTACCACAAACTTAGTGGCTTAAAACAATGCAAATTTATTCTCTTATAGCTCTGGAGGTCAGAAGTCTAAAATCAAGATACCAGCAGGGCTGCATTTCTTCTGGAAGATTCGTGGAAGAATATATCCTTTCTTTTCTTCATCTCCAGAGGCAGCCTGCACTGCTTGCTCATGTCCTATTCCTTGTAGCACTCCAACCTCTTGCTTCCACTGTCACATCTACTGCTACTCCACTCTGATATTCTGCTTCCTACTTGTAGGTACTTTTGTGATTACATCAGAGCCACCCAGATAACACAGGATAATTTTCCCATTTCAAAATTCTTAATTTAATCACATCTGCAAAGTTTGTTTTGCCATCTAAAGTAACATTTATTGGTTCTTAAGGAACCACAATTTAGCCTACTACAATCTCTTTCTCACATTGTTCATAAAAGTAATTTTTGATGAATAACACACAGGCCCATGTTTTAAAAAACAACACATATCTTTCAAAGAAGAAAAGAAAATTTATGGCAAATAATCTTATTAAAAAATAGGCAAATAGATATTTTTTCCAAAGAACATATACAAATTGCCAACAGGACATGAAAAGATGTTCAACATCACTTATCATTAGGGAAATGCAAATGAAAACCCAATGAGATAACACCTCACACCTGTTAAAATGCCATCATCAAAAGGAAACCCTTGGGTATTGTTGGGAGTATAAAGTGGTACAGCTACCATAATAAACAGCATGAAGAACACTAAAAAAATTAAAAATAGAACTGCCCCATGATCCAGCAATTCTGCTTCTGGGAATAATAGCCAAAGGACACAAAAACATGATCTTGAAAAGAAATCTGCACCCCCATGTTCATAGCAACATTATAATATTTTCAATAGCCAGAACAAGGAAACAATGTTAAGTATTCATATGTAGATGAATGGATAAAAAAGTTGTGTTATATACAATGGAATATTATTCAACCATAAAAAATGAGAAAATCCTGCTGTTTGTGATAGCACAGATGGCATTAAGCTAAAAACATCAGCCCCACCCACAACTAAGACTGGACACAGCACCTTGAGCTTAGAGGCCACGAGCTGCTGACGGGAAGCCAGATGGCAACTGACACACTCCACAACGAAGACTGAAGAACAACAACTTGGCTGGTCCCCTCCCGCAATTCCTCAACACTGTTTCTCCCCCAATTCCCCAATAAAATCTTTAAAACAATAAAAAATAAAAATAAAAAAATAAAAATAAAAACGTCAGACAGAGAATGACAAATACTGTATGATCTCATATGTAGAATCTAAAAAAATCCAAACTCATAGAAAAAGAGATCAGATTTGTGGTTACCAGAGGCAGGGGATATAGGAAGAGGAAATTAAAGGAAGGTGGTCAACAGATAAAAACATCCAGTTATAAGATAAGTACTAGGGATGTAATGTACAACATGACTATAATTAATACTGCTGTGTGATATATATGAAAGCTGTTAAGTGAGTTAAACCTAAGAATTCTCCTCACAAATAAATTCTTTTTATTGTTATCTATGTGATATGATTTATGCTATCTAAACATTGCAGTAATCATTTCACAATATAAGTAAATCAAACTATTATGCTATACATCTTAAATTTATACAGTGATGCATGTCACTTATCTCTCAATAACACCAGGGGGAGGGAGAGAAAATTTAGGGAAATATATTTATAACCTTGGAAGTAGTAAGTCCTTAAATGAATTTCAGAAATCTAAATCAGAGTGATATCAGTGAAAATAGCAAAGTAGGAAAATCCAAACCTCTGTTCCTCCACAAAAGCAGTAAATAAACTGGCAAAAGCTGTCAAAAGTAACTTTATCAGAACTCCAAAAACTAATAAAAAGTTTACAACAATAAGGAAGTGCTTAATCAAGAAAAAAAACAGTTGAGTGGTGATCACTTCGTAAAATATATAAATATCATATCACTATGCCATACATCTGAAACTAATATAGTATTGTATATAAACTGTACTTTAATTAAAAAGGACTTTCTACTCCAGAGTAAAAGAGCATTGTGACATTTTAATTTACTCACTTCCCATCCAGCATCCCCCATTCCTTGGTTTAGCAGCAGCCTTTAAGACAATATGCATTCTAGGCATAGGTTCCTAAAATCAGAAGGATCAGAACAGAGCTTACTCTCAAAGAATTGTGATGGTTTGTGTTGCACTGATCCGGTGGTTCCCTGAAAGACCAGATCAAAGGGTTTGTCTTCATTTTACCTAACTTGGATATTTCCCAAGGCTGAGACAGCTAGCGGGTTGGGGGTGGGTCAGTGGGATAGGAGAGGGGTGTTTGAAAAAATATATATTAAAAGGCAAATGTATTAATTGCTGTTGCCTAGGGCAAAGATAACAGTTGGGGCAAGCAACAGAAAAATTTAAAAGTTTGGGAAGAAAGACTGGGAAATGAGATGCTTTGGGGAATAAGACCTTTGAAAAGCTCCCATGTATTACTGAGAATATAGAAGATCAGACATACGAGGTCTGACAATTAAGTTTACAAACTTGTTCCAGCAATTTTGCTAATCTTTTTTGGTATCAGAGGGATTATTTATTTGAATTTGTACCAACTGAACAAACAGTTAACCAAGTTTACTATTTGGAAGTGCTGAAAAGGCTGGGTGAAAAAGTTAGATGAAATTGACCTGAACTTTTTGCCAACAACTGATGGCTCTTGCATCACGACAATGCACCAGCTCACACAACACTGTCTATGAGGGAGTTTTTAGCCAGTAAGCACAAAACAAACAAACAACAAAAAAACCACCCTCTCTGCTCACCTGACCTGGCCCCCAATGACTTCTTTCTTTACCCAAAGATAAAGGAAGTATTGAAAGGAAGACATTTTTTTTTCTTTTTTGGATTTTTTAATGGGGGAATTGGGGGCAGGGAACAGCATTGGGGAACCGGGGAAGGGGAACAGACAAATTGTTGTCCCTTTGTTCTTCAGTCTAGGGTGGAGGACATTGCTTCACTGGCCCATGTTGGTATCGTCATTGCACTCTTCTTGGATGAGGCAGATCAGTCTCCGGCCTCTGGATGGGCGCTCACAGCGGCTCTTGGCAGCTCACACCAACTGCCAGCTGCTCACGCTGGCTCCTGGTCACTCACTGTAACCTATGGCAGCCCACTGCAGCAGGGGCTGCAGCTATGCCATCCTGGGGACTCACAGCAGCCCAGCTCCAGGTGGAGCTGTTGTTCACCATCTTAGCTGTAGAGGGTAGTGTCACTGACCCTCATATGTGGGATCCGAACTAGGGTCACTGGCGTCCCAAGCCAGCTCTTAACCAATGCGCCACTCAACTGGCCTGAAAGGAAGACATTTTGATGCCATTCAACACATCAAGGGTAATACGATGACAGCTCTGATGGTCATTCCAGAAAAAGAGTTCTAAAATTGCTTTGAAGGGGGACTAGGCACTGGCATCAGTGCATAGCTTCCCAAAGGGAGTACTTCGAAGGTGACCATAGTGATATTCAGCAATGAGGTATGTAGTAGTTTTTCTAGCATGAATTTGCAAACTTAATTGTCAGACCTCATATGTCCAGGGCTGGTGCATGCTCAGAAAAGACCTGAGAAGACATTGAGCTCTCACCTGTAGTTGGCCTTCAGGCTCTGCTCAAGCAGGAAGTGAAGTCTAAGGCAGAGTTGTTAACTGTCTGACTAAGTGATGAAGGTACTACCTAAAATGCACATGGAGACCCTTGGCAAGGTGGGAGGTTTTCTGTTATTGTTGTTCCAAGCATTTAAGGAAATCTCTGTCAAATTATTAGGTGACCACTAAACTAATGCAAGAGAAACTTCAGTGGCTCCACAAAACCCCAAAAATGAGTTTACAAAATTTGTTCAGAAAACTTGATAAATAAACAACTACAGCAAAAAGCAACAAGTCCTGGGGAGAACATATTATG
This sequence comes from Aselliscus stoliczkanus, assembly GCA_033961575.1. Classification (NCBI taxonomy): domain Eukaryota; kingdom Metazoa; phylum Chordata; class Mammalia; order Chiroptera; family Hipposideridae; genus Aselliscus; species Aselliscus stoliczkanus. Next base: position 97,636,201 of record CM066736.1, on the reverse strand, counting down.
ATTCCTGGAGATGCCACATTGTAATATTCAAAATGTACTTTGTACAAAGATGTAAAGAAAACTAGGATTAAAAAGTCTCATCTAACAAAGAATATCAATAGGGCCGGCCGAGTGGCGCATTGGTTAAGCGCTGGTTTTGGGATGCCAGCGGCCCCGGTTCGGATCCCACATGAGGGCCAGTGACACTGCCCTCTACAGCTAACAACAGCTCCACCTGGAGCTGAGCTGTGCCAGCCCTGGTGACGGTGTAGGCTGCAGCCCCTGCTGCAGTGGGCTGCCATAGGCTACACTGAGTGGCCCGCAGCCAGCGTGAGCGGCTGGCAGCCAAGAGTGAGCTGCCAATAGCCACGGTGAGTGACATCCAGAGGCCAGTGACCCATCTGCCTCATCCGGGAAGAGCGCAATGACGATACCAACAGTGAAGCAACATCCTCCGCAACTAAACTGAAGAACAAAAAGACAGCAACTTCTCTGTTCCCCTTCCCCGATTCCCCAACGCTGTTCCCCTCCGCCAATTCTCCAATAAAATCTTTAAAAAAAAAAGAATATCAATAAAGAGATAGAAATTTATTTTTCAAAAAACCAACCACATAGAAATTCTGTAGTTAAAAGTGCAAAAACTGAAACTAAAAAAAAAAAAAATTCAGTTCAGTGGATCAACAGCAGATTTAAGCAGGCAAAAGAAAGAATCAGTGAACATAAGGATAGGTTAATTGAGATTATGGATCTGAGGAGCAAAACTAAAAATAGAATGAAGAAAAATTAAGAGTCTCAGAGACTTGTGAGACACCATTAAGTATACCAACAAACACATAATAGGAGTCCCAGAAGGAGAGAAGAGAAAGAGACAGAAAGACATTTGAAGAAATAACGGCTGAAAACCTAGATTTGATGAAATATGTGTATCTTCATATCCAAAAAACTCAATGAACTTCAAGCAAGATAAAGGCAAAGAGATACACACCAACATACATTATAATCAAACTGTCAAAAGTCAAAGACAAAGAGAATCATGAGGGCAGCAAGAGAGAGAAGTCACTTGTCATGTGACGGAAATGGTCAACAAAATTAACAACTGATATCTCATCAGAAACTATGGAAGCCAGAGGGTGTGAAATTTTAAATTGCTGAAAGAAAAAAACCCAAAAACCTGTCAACTAAGAATTCAATATACGAGGCCGGCTGTGTGGCTCAGTTGGTGAAGAGCTCGCTCAAGGGTGTGAGCTGAGCTCTGAGCAACAACAGTTCGATGCCCAGCCTGAGCTGAGTTGCCGTTGAGCTGCCAACAGGTGGCAGGATGGCTCATCTAAAAAAAAAGAATTCAATATCCAGCATAATAATCCCTCAAAAATGAAGGAGATATGTTTATGGCAGCATTATTCACAATAGCTAAGATGTGAAAACAACCTAAAAGTCCATTAACAGATAAATTTATAAAGAAAACTTAGTAAATACATTACATGGAATATTATTCAGGCTTTAAAAAGAAGGAAATCTTGTCATATAAAACACAGATAAATCTTGAAGACATTATGCTAAGTGAAATAACCCAATCACAAAAAGACAAATACTGCATGATTCCACTAAAATGAGATATCTAAAGTAATCAAAGTCATAGAAACAGAAAGTAGAGTAGTGGTTTCCAGGGAGGAGGAAATGGGGAATTGTTGCTCAATGGATATAGAGTTTCAGTTATATAAGATGAAAAAGTTCTGGAGAGCTGTTGTACAACAATGTGTATATTGTTAACATCTTTTAAGTATGCTTAAAAATTGTTAAGATAGTGAATTTATGTTACATGTTTTTGTCCCAAAAAGAAAACTTACCCCAAAAGATAAAAAAAGGAGAAATGACAACTTTCCCAGATAAACAAAGAGATTGTTCCATACAAGAAACGCTAAAAGGAGTCTTCAGGCTGAAATAAAAGGACACTACACAGTAATTTAATTCTATACAAAGAACTAAACAACACTGATAAAGGTAACTACATAGATAAATGTAAAAGTCAATTTTAAAGAACTTTTGGTTAAAACTTCTCTTTTTCACCTATTTGATTTAAAAGACAACTACGTAAGAATAATTATAAATCTATGTCAATGGGCACACAATGTATAAAAAAGTAATTTGAGACAATAACATAAGGGGGGAAGAGGTATATATGAACAAAGTTTTCATTTACTAATGAAAATAAATTGGTATTAATTTAAACTCTTTTGTTTTAAATTAAGATGCTCATTATAATCCCCAGGGCAACCACTAAGAAAATAACTAAAACATGTATAGTAAAAGAATTGAGAAGGGAAAAATGGTATACTAGAAAATATCTATCTAAAACAAAAGAAGGCAATAATGGAATACTGAATGAGGAATGAAAAAGATGTACAGTGATACCTTGGTTTGCGAGCATAATTCGTTCGGGAAACAAACTACTTATATTGCAAGACATCATTTGTTTACCAATTTAAAATGTATTAGAAAAGGACTTCTAGTAAGATGGTGGAATAGATGGACACTGTGTCAACTGCTTCCCAGGATCACACCAAAATTGCAAATAATTTATACAATATTCAACCTCGGAAGTCCCGGGAACACTACATGAACAGAACCTCTAAATGAAGGACCTAGAGAGGAGGCCACGTCAAGTCTGGTAGGAGGGGCAGAGACGAGAGAGGGCGAGCCCCCTGAGGGATGCTCCAGCTGTGGGGAGGCTTCTCCGGTTGGGGGAGAAACCCTCCAGACCCACGCCGAGCTCACTAGCCCAGAGTTGCTTTGCCAGGAAAAGGAGTTCCAAGATAGCTGGCAGTAGAAATTAGTGAGGACTCTCTTTGTTCAGCTCGGTGAGGCTGAGGGCAGCTGGAGAACCAGTGGGGCCTGCACACAGGTTCGCTCGCTGGTGAGCACTCACCCAGTCCCTGGTGGAGGGAGTAGCTGTGTGAGCGGGGCCCGGGAGCCTGCAGGGACGGACTAAACTGAGCACCTTTGGAGCGGGAGATGGAAGTTTTTGGGACCACTGTTCCCCTGGTGTGGAGCTTGCACAAGAGTAGTGTACAGGAGGGTGCCATTTTTTCAGGGTTGGGCCCTCCCATAAAGGGTCAGGTCCTGGACCACATTGGTCTGGTGAAATTGGTGCAGGAGTGCATGTGTGCATGCAGGTGCATGCAGCCTTGGCTTCCCACCCTCTGCCCTGTTTGTGCTGTGTTGCCAGGGAAATGCCCAGGGGATATGCTCCGGCTCCAACAGACTGCTCACTGAGACACAGGAGTGCTCAAGCTACCTTGGATCTCCACTCTCTGCACTGCTTGTACAGAGTTGCCAGGCTGGGGATTGGCTGTTGGGCTGCTCAGCCTGGTCTGCCAGCGGCTGATTGGGACAGGCTGAGACTGGGAGTTTTCCTGGGAGTGCTGGGCCTGGAGCTGTGTGTCTGCGTGATCCAGTAGGGGCTTTCCTGGCTAGTTTGTGTGGGCTGGTTGCCGGTGCAGGAGTGCATGCTGCTTTGACTTGCTGGGGGACATTGACCACATCCAGTGGTGCCTTGGGGGCCTTCCCCACCCATCTAGAGCTGTGTTACCAGAGGCACCCTGAGCTCCTGGTGCCTGGCTCCCAACTCTGCAGGCCACAGAGGGTTTTTTGCAGTAGCAGACAACCCGCAACAACCTGTGAGGACTTTTGGTAGTGAGTACAGTTCCAGAGCACACAGCAGCTAATTGCAGAAAGGTCACTGCAAGCCTGAGAGGGAGGCGGCACATAACATGTTAAGCCCTTCCCCCAAACAGCTGGTGCTGAGTCGTCCAGACACTCTCTATTGCTGAGCAAATGGTTTGCAGATTAAAAAAGACAGAGTATTCCTACCTTTTCTTTTTCCTTTCTTTTCTTTTTTCATCTTTTTTTCTCTTTTCTTTTTCCTTCTTTTTTTTCCTATTTTTTCTCTTTTCTTTTCTTTTTTTTTTCTTCTTTCTAGGCGATCTATCTAATACATCAAAGCAATCACAGAATGACAGCCAGAATGAAGAAACAAAAAAATATGTCCCAAGTAAAAGATCAGAAGAAACCTCTAGAAATGGAACTAAATGAAACAGAGGGATCCAACCTTTCAGAAACAGAGTTTAGAATACTGATGATAAGAATGTTTAGGGCCAGCCGAGTGGCGCATTGGTTAAGCGCTGGTTTTGGGATGCCAGTGGCCCCGGTTGGGATCCCACATATGAGGGCCAGTGACACTGCCCTTTACAGCTAACAACAGTTCCACCTGGAGCTGGGCTGTGTGAGCCCCGGTGATGGTGTGGGCTGCAGCCTCTGCTGCAGTGGGCTGCCATAGGCTACAGTGAGTGGCCCGCAGCCAGCGTGAGCAGCTGGCAGCCAAGAGTGAGCTGCCAATAGCCACGGTGAGCGACATCCAGAGGCCAGCGACCCATCTGCCTCATCTGGGAAGAGCGCAACGACAATACCAACAGTGAAGCAACATCCTCCGCAACTAAACTGAAGAACAAAAAGACAGCAACTTGTCTGTTCCCCTTCCCCGATTCCCCAACGCTGTTCCCCTCCACCAATTCCCCAATAAAATCTTAAAAAAAAAAAAAAGAATGTTTAAGGAACTTAGCAAGGACATAAAGAAGGATAGAGAAATCATAAAAAAAATAACCAGTTAGAACTAAAGAATACAATAACTGAAATAAACAATACACTCAAAGGAATCACCAGTAGATTAGATGAAGCAGAGGATTGGATCAGCGATTTGGAAGACAAAATAGCAGAAATCACCCAGTTGGAACAACAAAAAGAAAAAAGAATAAAAAACAATGAAAACAGTTCAAGAGACCTGTGGGACAACATGGAGCACAACAACAAGCAAATCATAGGAATACCAGAAGGAGAAGAGAAGAAACAAGGGATTGAGAATGTATTTGAAGAAACAATGACTAAAAGCTTCCCTACCCTGGTGAAGGAAATCAACATACAAGCCCAGGAAGAGCAGAGAGTTCCAAATAAGCTGAAACCAAACAGGCCCACACCAAGACACATCATTGTTAAAATGGCAAAGGTTAAAGACAAAGACAGAATCCTCAAAGCAGCAAGAGAAAGACAGCAGGTTACATACAAAGGAACTCCTATATGACTAACAGCTGACTTGTCTACAGAAAGTCTGCAGGCCAGAAGGGAATGGCAGGAAATATTCAAAGTGATGCAAAATAAAGGCCTACAACCAAGATTACTCTATCCAGCACGGCTGTCACTTAAAATTGAAGGAGAAATAAAGAGCTTCTCAACAAAGAATAAGCTTAAGGAATTCATTACAACCAAGCCATCATTGCAGGAAATGTTAAAAGAATTTTTTTAAACAGAAGAAGGGAAAACAAGCTAACCCAGGATGACAAGAAGTACAAATAACAAAATGGCAATAAATATGCACCTATCAATAATCACTTTAAATGTGAATGGGCTAAATGCTCCAATCAAAAGACATAGAATGGCTGATTGGATAAGAAAACAAGACCCATGCATATGCTGTCTACAAGAGACTCATCACAGATCAAAAGACACACACAGACTGAAAGTAAAGGGATGGAATAAGATACTTCACGCAAATGGAAATGAGAAAAAAGCTGGAGTAGCAATACTTATTTCGGACAAAATAGACTTTAAAATGAAGACTATAATAAAAGACAAAGCTGGGCACTACTTAATAATAAAGGGATCGATTCAACAAGAGGACATAACCCTAGTAAACATCTATGTACCCAACATAGGAGCTCCTAAATATATAAAACAGATTTTAACAGACATAAAGACAGAGATCAACAGCAACACTACCGTAGTAGGGGACTTCAACACCCCGTTGTCACCAATGGACAGATACTCCAGACAGAAAATCAACACGGATACAGTTGCCTTAAATGACACTTTATATCAGCTGGATTTAATTGATATTTTTAGAGCATTTCATCCCAAAACTCAAGTACACATGGAACATTTTCCAAGATAGACCACATGTTAGGCCACAAAACAAGTCTCAACAAATTTAAGAAGAATGAAATCATATCAAGTGTCTTCTCTGACCACAATGCTATGAAACTGGAAATCAATTATAAGAAGAAATCTGGAAAGCACACAAATACGTGGAGGCTGAATAACATGCTACTAAATAGCGAATGGGTCAAAAATAAGATCAAGGAGGAAATCAAAAGATACTTTGAGACAAATGAATATGAAAACACCATGACCCGAAACCTCTGGGATGCAGCGAAAGCAGTCTTAAGAAGGAAATTCATAGCAGTGCAGGCCTACCAAAAGAAGGAAGAAAAATCTCAAATCAACAGACTATCTTTGCACCTAAGGGAACTGGAAAAAGAAGAGCAAAACAAGCCCAAAGGGAGCACAAGGAAGGAAATAATAATGACCAGAGCAGAAATAAATGAAATAGAGACCAAAAAAACAATACAAAAGATCAATGAAACCAAGAGTAGGTTTTTTGAAAAGATAAACAAAATCGACAAACCCTTAGCCAGACTCTCCAAGAAAAAGAGAGAGAGGACCCAAATTAATAAAATCAGAAATGAAAGAGGAGAAGTGACAACAGATACCACAGAAATACAGAAAATTTTAAGAAAATACTACGAGCAACTATATGCCAACAAATTCAACAATCTGGAAGAAATGGATAAATTTCTTGAAGCATACAATCTACCAAGTCTGAATCAAAAAGAAACAGAAACTCTGAACAGACTGATTACTACCATAGAAACTGAAAGAGTAATCAACAAGTTTCCAACAAACAAAAGTCCTGGACCAGATGGCTTCACAGGTGAATTTTACAGAACATTAAAAAAAAACTTAATACCTATTCTCCTCAAATTATTCCAAAAAATAAAGGAGGGAAGGCTCCCAAGCACATTTTATGATGCCACTATTACTCTGATCCCAAAATCAGACAAAGATATTACAAAAAAGGAAAACTACAGGCCGATATCCCTAATGAACATTGATGCAAAAATCCTCAACAAAATACTAGCAAACCGAATTCAGCATCACATTAAAAAGATCATACACCATGATCAAGTGGAATTCATTCTTGGTATGCAAGGTTGGTTCAGTATCTGAAAATCAATTAACATAATACATCACATTAACAAAATGAAAAATACAAATCATATAATCATATGAATAGATGCAGAAAAAGCATTTGATAAAATCCAGCAGCCATTTAGGATAAAAACTCTTAGCAAAGTGGGAATAGTGGGATCATATCTCAACATAATAAAGGCCATATATGATAAGCCCACAGCAAACATCGTACTCAACGGGGAAAGACTAAAAGCTTTCCCCTTAAGATCAGGCACAAGACAAGGCTGCCCACCTTCACCACTTCTATTTAACATAATTCTGGAAGTTCTAGCCACAGCAATCAGACAAGTAAATAAAATAAAAGGCATCCAAATTGGGTCTGGCCGAGTGGCACATTGGTTAAGAGCTGGCTTGGGACGCCAGTGGCCCTGGTTGGGATCCCACATGAGGGCCAGTGACACTGCCATCTATAGCTAAGATGGTGATCAACAGCTCCACCTGGAGCTAAGCTGCTGTGAGTCCCCGGGATGGAATAGCTGCAGCCCCTTCTGCAGTGGGCTGCTATAGGCTACAGTGAGTGTCCGGCAGCCAGTGTGAGCTGCTGGCAGCCAGTGTGAGCTGCCAAGAGCTGCTGTGAGCAGCTGTCCAGAGGCCAGCAACTGATCTGCCTCACTCGAGAAGAGGGCAATGATGATACCAACATGGGCCAGTGAAGCAATGTCCTCCACAACTAGACTGAAGAACAAAAGGACAGCAACTTGTCTGTTCTCCTTCCCTGGTTCTCCAACACTGTTCCCCTCCCCAATTCCCAGCACAATCTTAAAAAAAAAAAAGGCATCCAAATTGGAAAGGAAGAAGTAAAATTGTCATTATAAGCAGATGACATGATACTATAAAGACTGAATACCAAAGGCTCCACCAAAAAACTATTAGAACTGATAAATGAATTTTGTAAGGTAGCAGGATACAAAATTAATATTCAGAAATCAGTTGCATTTGTATACACCTATAATAAACTATCAGAAGAAAAAAATCAGGAAATCAATCCCTTTTACAATTGCTTCAAAAACAATAAAATATCTAGGAATCAATTTAACTGAAGAAGTAAAAGACTTGTACTCAGAAAATTATAAGACACTGAAGAGAGAAATCAAAGATACAAATAAATGGAAATACATACCATGTTCATGGATAGGAAGAATTAATATAGTTAAAATGTCAATACTATCTAAGGAAATATATAGATTCAATGTAATTTCAATCAAACTACCAAGGACATTTTTCTCAGAAATAAAGCATAGAATCCTAAAATTTATGTGGAACTATAAAAGACCGTGAATAGCCACAGCAATCTTGAGAAATAAGAACGAAGTGGGAGGCATCACGCTACCTGACATCAAAATATACTACAAGGCTACAGTAATCAAAATAATATGGTGCTGGCATAAAAACAGACACATATATGTCCCTCCATATATGGTCATTTAATCTATGACAATGGAAGCAAGAATCTAATTGGAGTGAAGATAGTCTACTTAATAAATGGTGCTGGGAAAATTGGACTGACACGTGCAAAAAATTAAAATGGACCACCTACTTACACCATATACGAGAACAAACTGAAAATTGACTAAACACTTAAATGTAAGACCTGAAACCATAAAACTCCTAGAAGAAAACATAGGGAGTAAACTTGCAGACATTACCCTGAGTAATATTTTTACTGACATATCCCCTCAAGCAAGGGAAATAAAAGAAAAAATGAATACATGGGATTACATCAAACTTAAAAGTCTTTTCACAGCAAAGGAAATCATCAAGAAAACAAAAAGGCAACCTACTGAATGGGAGAAGATATTTTCCAACAATTTATCTAATAAGGGGTTAATATCCAAAATTTATAAAACACTCATGAAACTCAACACCAAAAGAACAAACAACCCAATTAAAAAATGGGCAGAAGCTATGAAGAGGCATTTCTCTAAAGAGGACATACAGATGGCCAACAGACAAATGAAAAAATGTTCAACCTCACTAATCATCAGAGAAATGTAAATAAAAACCACAATGAGATACCACCTCACTCTGGTCAGAATGGCTATCATCAATAAATCAACAAACAACAAGTGCTGGCGAGGTGTGGAGAAAAGGGAACCCTGGTGCACTGCTGGTGGGATTGCAGATTGATGCAGCCACTATGGAAATCAGTATGGAGGTATCTCAAAAAACTGGAAATGCAACTATCGTATGACCCAGCAATTCCATTCTTAGGTATCTACCCAGAAGAATCCAAGATGCTAATTTGAAAAAATATATGCACCCCTATGTTTACTGCAGCGCTATTTACAATAGCCAAGACTTGGAAACAACCGAAATGCCCATCGGTAGATGACTGGATTAAGAAACTGTGGTACATTTATACAATGGAGTATTACTCTGCTATAAAGAAGAATAAAATCGTACAATTTGCAATGATATGGATGGACCTAGAGATTATTATGTTAAGTGAAATAAGTCAGTTGGAGAAAGACAAACACCATATGATCTCACTTATATGTGGAATCTGAATAACTAAATGAAAGAGCAAAGCAAACAGAAACAGTCTCATAGATATAGAGGAAAAACTGGGCCGGCCGAGTGGCTCGGTTGGTTAAGAGCTCGCTCAAGGGTGTGAGCTGAGCTCTGAGCAACAGCGGTTCGATGCCCAGCCTGAGCTGAGTTGCTGCTGAGCTGCCAATAGGTGGCAGGATGGCTCAGCTAAACAACAAACAAACAAACAAACAAACAAAAAACTGATGGTTGCTAGTTGGGAGGGGGGATAAGGGAGAAGGGGAAGGGATTAGACAGCATAAATAGGTAACTACAATATTGCCACAGGGATATGAAAGACAGTTCGAGGAATATAATTAATAATGTTGTAAATATTTTGTGGGGTGTCAGATGGTCACATGTCTTGTTAGGGAGACTACTTCATGGATGGAGTAGAGGCTTGATCACAGCACTGTACACCTGAAGCTGATGTTGTATAATATTGTATGCTAACTGTAATTGAATATATATATAGTCACGGGATGTGGAGTATATTGTGGAAGGTAGTCAAGGGAATTGCAATAGATATGTATAATATGGGGGAGAGGACTGGGGTAGCGAATTGGGGGAGGGGAGTTGTCACTTTGAGGGGTAAAAAATATAACTATAGCACTGTGTTGTACACCTGAAACTGATTTTTAAAATATTTCACAATGAAAGAATTAAAAAGGAATTAAAATAACAAAATAAAGACTGAACTGTGTTTAGTGTTTAGCATCTAGTAGCATTCAATAAATGTTAGTTGTGAATATGCAACATATACAAATTAGAGTTAGCTTAATAAAAGACAACTATATAAAATGACATTATTGAAATAAAATATATTCCAAAAAATGTATTAGAAAAGAAAAGAAAACAATAAAATGTATTAGAAATGTTTGTTCGTCTTGCGGAACACTTGCAATCCACGCTACTCGCAATCCAAGGTTTTACTGTATAGATAGACAAATCACAAAAGTAAATCCTTTTCTATAGGTTGTTACATTAAATATAATGGATTAAACTCTCAAGTTTAAGGCAGAGATTGGCAGAATTGATAAAAAATTGGATCCAATGTCATGCTGTCTACAAGAGATGTGTTTAGATTCAAGTCACAAATAGATTAAGAATGAAAGACTGGAAAAAGATATTTCAGTAACCAAAAGAGACCAAGCAGTAGCAAAAGAGAGCTGGAGTGGCTATTCTAATACCAGATAAAATGCACTTTAAGGCAAAAATTGTTATATGAGACAAAGAAAGACATTTCATAATGGTAAAAGTAAAAGGGTCAGTTCCTCAAAAAGATACAATTACAAACATGTAACTAGCTATGCAACTAGCAACAGTTCTAAAATACATAAAGCAAAAACTGACAGAATTGAATGGAGAAATTGATAGTTCAATAATAATAATTGGAAACTTCAATACCCTATTTTCAATAATAAATAGAACAACTAGGCAAAAAATAAAAAAGGAAATATGACTTTAATTTTTAAATGTTATAAATCTATAAATATAATTTACTGTAAATCCAATTCTAACATACATATATAGAACACTTTAGCCAACAACAGGAGAACACACATTTTTCCCAAGTGCACATGGAACATTCTTCAATGTAGAACATATGTCAGTCCATGAAACAAATCTCAATAAAGTTAATAATATTGAAAATTTTCAAAGTATTGTCTCTGACAACAATGGAATAAAATTGGAAATCAATAAAAAAAATCTGGAAATTTCATGAATATGTGGAAATTAAACAATACACTCTTAAATAACCTATGATTCAAAAAGGAAATCACAAGAAATTAGAAAACACTTTGATATGAATGAAATAAAAACACAATCTACCAAAACTTATGAGATGCAGCAAAAGCAGTGCTCAGGGGAAAACATATACATGTAAACATCTACATTAAAAAATAAGGAAGACCTTAAAACACTACTCAATATTCCACTTTAAGGAACTAGAAAAAGAAGAACAAACTAAACCCAAAGCAATTAGGGAACAAGATTAAAGCAGAGATAAACAAACAAAAAAAAAGGGAATAGAAAAATAATAGAAAGACTCGTGTAAACCCAAAAATCAGTCCTTTGAAAAGATTAACAAAACTGACAGAACTTTAGATAGAATGTCCAAGCAAAAAAGAGAGAAAACTTAAACTAATAAGATCAAGAATGAAAACGAAGGCATTGCTTTCAACCTAACAGAAACAGAAATGTTTATAAGAGAATACTATGAATAACTATACACGAACAAATTAAAATAACTTGGATGAAAAGGACAAATTCCTGGAAACAAACAAACTACTAATACTGACTAAAGAAAATTTGAACAGACTGAAGCAAGTAGAGATTGAATCAGTTAACTAGAAACTTTCAATTAAAAAAAGCCCAGGACCGGATGGCTTCACTGATGAACTTTATCAGCATTTCGGCAGTAACACCATTTCTTCTCGACCTCTTCCAAAAAATGGAGAAGATAATATTTCCTAACTCATTGTGTGAGGCCGGTAGTACCATGATAGCAAAGCCAGACAAAGAACTCACTCATAAACACACACACACACACACACACACACACACACACACACACACTATACTGCAATATCTCGTATGAATATAGATGTAAAATTCCCAACAAAATATTAACAAACCAAACCCAGCATCACATTAAAAGGATTATACACCATGACCAAGTGGGATTTATGCCAGGAAAGTAAGGGTAATTCAATATATGGAAATCAGTCAATGGCACACCATATTATGAGAACGAAAGGGGGAAAATCACATAATCATCTTAATAGATACAGAAAAAGCATTTGACAAATTTCAACATCTTTTCATGGAAAAAATACTCCACAAATCAGGAACAGAAAAAAACTTCCTCAACCTGATAAAGGGCATCTGTAAGAGAAACCCACAACTGACATTATACTTAAAGTTTTCTCCCTGTAATCAGGAACAAGACAAGGATATTTGCTTTCACCACTTCTATTCAGTATTATACTAGAAGTTCTAGCAGGACAATTAGGTAAGAAGAAAAAAATGACATCCAATTTGGAAAGGAAGAAGGAAAGCTATTTCTATTCACTGATGACATAATTTTACATATAGAAAACCCTAAACAATCTGTTAAAAAAAACTCTTAGAGCTAAAAAAGAATCTAGTAAAGTTGCAGGGCACAAAATCACATACAAAAATTAGTTGTTTTTCTATACTCTAGCAATGAACAATTTGAAAAGAAAAATAAGAAAACAATTTTATGTATAATATCAAAAATAATAAAATACTTAAGAATAAACCTAATTGAGGAGGTGCAAGAATTGTACTCTGAAAGTATAAAACACTGTTGAAAGAAATTAAAGAAAACCTGAATAAATGGAAGGACATGTTGTGTTCATGGATTGGAAGGCTTAATATTGTTAATATGGCAATATTCCCCAAATTTACAGATTCAATGCAGTCTCTACCAAAATTTCAATTGTGTATTTTGAAGAAATGGACAAACTGATCCTAAAATTCATATAAAATAGCAAGAGATCTAGGATAGCCAAAACAATCTGGAAAATACTAAAGTTGAAGGACTCACAATTCTGAACTCAAAACTTACTGCAAAGTCACAGTAATAAAAAACACTGTGGTATTGCCATAAGGATAAATGTAGAGATCAATGGAATAGAATTGAGGTCTAGAAATAAACCTTTACATTTATAGTTAATTGATTTTCAACAAAGGTGTCAACACCATTCAATGGGACAAGAATAGTCTCTTCAACAAATGGTGTTGGGACAACTAAATACCCATATGCAAAAGAATAAGTTGGACCCTTTCTCACACCATATACAAAAATTAATACAAAAATGGACCAAGATCCAAATGTAAGAGCTAAAGAGATAGAACTCTTAGAGGAAAACCTAGGAACAAACTTCCATTTCTTGGATTTGGCATTGAATTATTAGATATGATACCCAAACATGTGTAAAAAATATATAAGAAATAGAAAAGAAAAATAGAGTCAGACTTCACTAAAATAAAAAGCTCTTGTGCATTGAAGGACACCATCAAGAAAGTTAAATGACAACCCACAGAATGGGAGAAAATATTTGCAATTCATATCTGATAAGGCTCTAATATCCAGAATATATATTTTAAAAACTCCTACAACTCAACAATAAAAAAGATAAACCAATTAAAAAATAAACAAAGAATTCTAATTGAAATGTCTCCAGAAGATATATCTCAGAAGATATATGAATAGCTAAGGAACATGTGAAAAGATATTCGACAACATTAATCATTAAGGAAATGCAATTCAAAACCAAAATGAGACACCACTTCACATCCCCTAGGGTAAGTATAATTTTAAAATAGGAAAATAACAACTGTTGATAAGGATGTGGAGCAATTGGAACCCTCATAAGTTGCTGGTAGGAATGTAAAATGGTGCAGCTGTTTTGGAAAACAATGTAGCAGTTCCTTGAAATGTTAAACATAGACTCATCGAAAGTCTCAACAACTCTACTTTCCGGGTATATACACCAGAGATTGAAAACAGTTCATCAGACATAAACTTAAACAGCAATATTCATAACAGCATTATTCATGATAACCAAAAATTGAAAACAGCCTCAAATGCTCATGACTGATGAATGAATAAATAAAATGTGGCATATCCATATAAGGGAATATTGTTTGTCAGTAAAAAGGAGTGAAGTACCGATATAGACTACATTAATGACCCTTGAATGACACAAAAAGTCACATATTATATGATTCCGTTTGTGTAAAATGTCCAGCATAGGCAAATCCACAGAGACAGAAAACTGCTTAGTATTTGCTAGGGGCTTGATTAGGGAGGGGGATGTGAAGTGAATCCCTAATGGGTACAGGGTTTCTTTCTTGGGGGATGATACTGTGGGGACACAAAAAATAATTTTGCTCCCACTTTTCTAAGTTCTGGCCAGGCTAACAATCAAATTAATATGAGAAAGACGAAAAGTAGAAAACATCCAAATTCATTACATATGTACATATGGGGGTTCCATCAGAATATGAGACCCAAGGACACACTGGGCTGTTGTGGGTTATGTGCCTTGCTGGACAAGGAGAGGGAGGCAGGGGTCTTGGATTTCAAAGGGAAAGTAGGCAAATCACAGGTAGATGAGAAAAAGCAAAGAAACTCTTGCTGTGCCACCAGAAATATTGGGACACAGAAGGGAGTACAACGAACTGGCTTTGTTAGATTTCTCCCTGATGCCGCAGTTAGTTTACATTATGATGCCAAGGTGATGCTCCCTTCCTTTAAGCAGGTTTTTCTATTTGAATTCCTTTAGGTAGGTAAAGGGGAGGGCCAATGGTTCTTTCTGAGGCTGTTGTTTGTTAATAACCAGCTTAAAATCAATAAAAGGCGTATTTTGGGATGGCAATCTCTAGTCCCCCCCCAATGCTCTAGAATTAGATGGCGGTGAGAGTTCCACAACATTGTGAATGTATTAAAATCACTGAATTGTATACATACTTTAAAATTATTAAAAAGGTGAATTTTCTATTATGTGAATTTTGCCTCAATTTTAAAAAATCAAGTCAAAAATTGACTTTATCAACATGTAAAACTCTTTTCACCAAAGACATTAGTGGTAAGAAAAAGACCATCTGTATAGAAAAAGTGTAAATGATATAAACAGATAACTCACAAAAGAAATATAAATAGCCATAAGGATATGAGAGGACAGTGAACCTAACTAGAAAACAGAAAATGCAAATTATAACAATGAGATAGCATTTTCTTGGTATATTTGCAAAATTGAAAGAATGAAAATAATCAACGGTGCTTAAGGGTTGGAAAAAAGAGATTGTCTCATATGCTAATATTAATAATATTTAAAATTGTAATCATTTTGGAGGGGAATTTGGCAGTAAATTGTTAAAATTTTAAAACCTACACACTCGGTGACTCAGCGATTCTACTTCTGCATATTTATTTATCCCCAAGAAATAGCAGTAGAAGTGCGCAAGAAAATATGTACAAGGATTTTGTTGCAGCATGTTTTGTAAATGGAAAAATAAGACACAGGCCAATGAGTGTGGAGAAATAAATTGTGGCAAAGTCATACCACAAAATACTATATAATTACTAAAACAAATAATGTTAATATGGAAAGATCCATAAGACATAATGTTAAATGGAAAAAAAAAAAAGCGAGTTTCAGAACATCATTTATGTAAAATCTACAAAAGTTTACAAAACCAAATTACAAAATAACTTTGTTTCCCAGGGGAATGTACTATATAAAGGCAGAGAAAAAAGTTTGGAAAGTGAAAAATGAAAGTGATATTAATTATTACCTATAGTGGAAGGGGACAGATTCATATTGTTGCAGCTACAATAAGAGACAATTTTAGCATTACCTAAAATATTTTTACATGGAAAAATGGCATTAATAATAAAACAAGAAAAAAGTAGATTTAAAGTCCAATATTTATATAGTGAATATATTTTAACTCTGAATAAATATATTCTGAACTGATCAATGTGACTTGGTTGAAAGAAAGCTTTGATTTACATTCTTATCTTCTTATAGGAAATGTAGAAATGGACAGAAAAACATTAGAGTAATTTCTGATTTTACTCTGCCAAATGAAAGCCAGGTGAATCTCCGGTAGTCATTTTAAAGTGTCTTGAATTGCCTTTTGAGCTTCTTCTTTACCCGGCCTGCTCCAAACTCTTTGGAGTGTACTTTCTCTTCTAATAATGGGCTCTTGAGCCACTGCTTTCTGCCTGGGGCCCACTTCTATTTCTTTGAAGTGTACTTTTTCTTCTAATAAACTTCTCTTTCACCACTTAAATTACAATAAAATTAATTAATTAAATAAATAAATAAATAAATAAAATGCCTTGAATCAATCATACAAAATCATTAGAAAAGCTTTTTCAACTATCTAAAACCTGAGAATTCATCAGTAAGGAACTCTGTTTACAAATAATTTTTCAAGAAACACTTGAATTGGGTCATCAAGATCTCTTGATAAGATAGACATGGATACCAAAGAAAGCCTGTTGTTGCTGCATGTAATTATTCCGTACAATAGACTGTGGAGAAAAAGACAAGTTAAAAAGCCAAAAAAGTAATGGCAAGAAAAAAAAAAAAAAAGTGGGAGGTGGTATTTTAGAATGCCAATGTGACAAAATGTAAACAGCACAGAATCTGGAGACAATTGCGTTGGCTAATTTTGACTCTGCCACTCACTTTCTAGTGTGACCTTAGGCAAACCACTTAACTGATGTGTAAAATGAGAATAAGAATACCTACCTTGCTTACCTCACTGGGCTGCTGAGAAAGACATTGTAAAAGGAAAAGTACTAACAAGATCAAAGAGTTCAAAAGAGCTAGGAAGGAGTGAAAGAGGATCAATTTAATAATGTAAAATTCTCAGGGGAGTGAAGAGCTGCCAAAAGACTTGGGACAGACTGTCCAAAGAGACTCGTTTTAGACCAAGTACAGCTTTATTCTCTATCTTCTGTGTAGCAACAGACACTGCCTCCGATTATGCCCATGCTTCCCCCCTTATCATTTCAGGACAACTGCTCTGCAATCATCAGAGAAATCATTTTTCACATAAATCACAGTTTTGTTCACTTAACTAAAATATGTATCAGTCTTTCCCACCCACTGAAACCATGTGTTTTTGAGAATTATGTATTCAGCGAGGCAGTATTAGAGAGTAATTAAGATGAAGGCTCTTTGGTCAGATTGCTGTGGATTAAGGCCAAGATTCTCACCTTAACAAATTTGTGGTCTTACCAAGAATTACTTAACGTCTTCATGCTTCAGTAAAATGGAGGTTAAGGTCGGTTGGTGATTGAGGATTCTTCCTCTTGGGATCTGTAATTGACTAGAGTAGTAGTGTGTGAAGGCGCCCCCTTCTGGCCTCACCACTCCTTTTTTTTTGTTTTGTTTTTTAATTAATTAATTTCTTTATTTCAATTCTTAGTTTTGGGTTTTTTTAAAGTTTTTATTTATTATTTTTTTTTGTTGGAGAACTGTGTTTTATCCAGGACCCATCAGCTCCAAGTTGAGTAGCTGTTATCAATTTACATAGTTGGGTGCATCTCAGTAGCCCATGTGGGAATTGAACCGGCAACCTTGGTATTATGAGCACTGTGCTCTAAGCAACTGAGCTAAATGGCAGCCCCAATTTTTACTTTTTGACATTAAATATTTTATATTAGTTCCAGGTGTACAATGTAGTGGTTAGACATTTATATAACTTATGTAGTGATCCTCCAATTACTTTAGTACCCACCTGGTACTATACATACTTGTTGCAACATTACTGACTATATTCTCTACGCTGTATTTTGCATCCTGTGACTACTTTGTAACTACCACTTTGTATTTCTTAATCCCTTCAGCTTTCTCACCCAGCTCCCAAACCCCACTCCCCTCTGACGACCATCAGTTCTCTGTATCTCTGAATCTGTTTCTGTTTTGTTTGTTCATTTATTTTGTTCTTTAGATTCCACATATAAGTGAGATCATATGGTATAAGTGAGAACATATGGTATTTGTCTTTCTCAATCTGACTTATTTCACTTAGCATAATATCCTCTAGGTCCATCCATGTTGTTGCAAATGGTAAGATGTTATTCTTTTGTATGGCTGAGTAATATTCCATTGTATACATGTACCACATCTTCTTTATCCAGTCATCTATGGACAGGCCCTTGAGCTGCTTCCATATATTGACTATTGTAAATAGTACTGCAGTGAGCATAGGGGTGCATATATCTTTTTGAATTAGTGTTTTGGATTTCTTTGGATAAATTCCCAGGAGTGGAATTGCTGGGTCATAAGGTAGTTCTGTTTTTAATTTTTTGAGGAATAGCCAACTGCTTTCCATAGTGTCTTTACCAATTTATAATCCCACCAACAGTGGACGAGGGTTCCCTTTTCTCTGCCTCCTCACCAACACTTGTTTGTTGATTTATTGATGATAACCATTCTGACAGGAGTGAGGTGCTATCCCATTGTGGTTTTAATTTGCATTTCTCTGATGATCAGTGACATTCAGAATCTTTTCAGATGTTTATTGGCCATTGTATGTATTCTCTGTAGAAATGTGTATTCAGGTGCTCTGCCCATTTTGTTAATTAGATTGTTTATTTTTTTGGTGTTGAATGGTATGAGTTCTTTATAAATTTTGGATATTAACTGCTTATCATATGTATCATTGGCAAATATCTTCTCCCATTCAGTAGGTTGTCCTTTCATTCTGTTGAAGGTTTTCTTTGCTGTGCAAAAACTTTTTAGTTTTATGTAGTCCCATTTGTTTTCTGTTTGTTTGTTTCCCTTGCCCAAGGAAAGAGATCAGAATAAATATTACTGAGAGCAATGTCAGAGAATTTACTACCTATGTTTTCTTCTAGGATTTTTATGGTTTTGGGTCTTATATTTAAGTCTTTAATTTAGTTTGAGTTTATTCTTGTATATGGTATAAGAAGGTGGTCCAGTTTCATTTGTGTGTATCTGTCCAGTTTTCCCAACACCATTTATTGAAAAGACAGTCTTGACCCCATTATATATTCTTGTTTCCTTTGTCATGGATTAAATGACCATATAGGTTTATTTCTGGACTCTATTCTGTTTCATTGATCTGTGTGTCTGTTTTTATGCCATTACCATGCTGTTTTTAAAAGATTTTTCTTAAAATATAGCTAACATACAATATTATGTTAATTTAGGTGTACACCACAGTTATTCAACATTTGTATACCTAAAGAAGTTATCACCATGATAAGTCCAGCAACCATCCGACAGTATGAGTATACCATGCTATCACAATATGACTATATATTCCCTGGGTTATACATTACATCCCCATGACTCATTTGTTTTTTACCTGGAGATCTAAACATCTCAATCTGCTTCACCTTCCCCCACCCCTGCATTTTAATTCTTCAATGACTGATGACATTCAATATTTTATATTAATTTCAGGTACACAGCATAGTGGTTAGATGTTTATATAATTTAAGAAGTGATTCCTCCTAACTAGTCTAGTTATGGCACTACTCTTATGCATAGTTATTACCATATTATGGGCTATATTCACCATGCTTTATTTTACCTCCTTATGACTATTTTGCAATTATCAATTTGTACTTCTTAATGGCTTCACCTTTTTCACTTTCCCCCCAAATTCCCTTCCACCTATCACCCCAATAAATCTAATACCAATCTGACACCATACTTAGTTATTACAATATTATTAACTATGTTCCTTATGCTATACCCTACATCCCCATGATACTGTGCAAACAACCAATTTGTACTTCTTAATTGGTTCCTCCTTTTTTACCCATCTCCAATCTCCCTCCTATTTGGCAACCATCAAACTGTTCTTTGTATCTATGAGTTTGTTTCTGTTTTGTTTGTTTATTTTGTTCTTTAGATTCCACGTACAAGCAAAATCACATTGCATCTGTCTTTCTCTGTCTGCCATATTCCATTCAGCACAATACCCTCCAGGTCCATCCATGTCTCCATATTTGGCAAGAACTCATTCCCTTCCATGGCAACACAATATTCCATTGTCCATCCAGCCATCAACAGACACCCAGGCTGCCTCTACATCTTGGCCATTGGAAACAATGCTGCAATGAACATTTGGATGCACATGTCTCCTTAAAGTAGAATTTCGGGTTTCTTCAGATAAATACACAGAATTGGGATTCCTGAGTCCTTCTTTGTCTCTTGTAATAGCTTTTGTTTTCATGTCTAGTTTGTCTGGCATTAATATTGCTACCCATCTTTTTTTGTTCGTTTGTTTCTATTTTCATGAAATATCTTTTCCCTTCCCGTTACTTTCACTCTGTGTCTTTCAATCTGAAGTGAGTCTCTTGTAGGCAGCATATGTAAGGATCTCATTCAGCCCCCCTATCTTCTGATTGGAGCATTTACTCCATTTACATGTAAAGTAATTATTGATAGATATGTAGTTATTTCCATTTTATTCATGTATTTTTCTTTTTCTCATATTAAAAAAGTTTCTCGGGCCGGCCGAGTGGCACATTGGTTAAGCGCTGGTTTTGGGATGCCAGCGGCCCCGGTTCGGATCCCACATGAGGGCCAGTGACACTGCCCTCTACAGCTAACAACAGCTCCACCTGGAGCTGGGCTGTGCAAGCCCCGGTGATGGTGTGGGCTGCAGCCCCTGCTGCAGTGGGCTGCCATAGTCTACAGTGAGTGGCCCGCAGCCAGCGTGAGCAGCTGGCAGCCAAGAGTGAGCTGCCAATAGCCGCAGTGAGCGACATCCAGAGGCCAGCGACTGATCTGCCTCATCCGGGAAGAGCGCAATGACAATACCAACAGTGAAGCAACATCCTCCGCAGCTAAACTGAAGAACAAAAAGACAGCAACTTGTCTGTTCCCCTTCCCCGATTCCCCAACGCTGTTCCCCTCCGCCAATTCCCCAATAAAATCTTTAAAAAAAAAAAAAGTTTCTCTAAGATTACTTGTAACACTGGTTTGGTGATGATGAAATCCTTTAGCTTTTCCTTGTCTGGGAAGCTCTTTATCTGTCCTTTGAGTCTAATTTATAGCTTTGCTGGGTAGAGTAATCTTGGTTGTAGGTCCTTGCTTTAGATCACTTTAAACATTTCCTGCCAATCCCTTCTGGCCTGCAAAATTTCTGTTTAGAAATCAGTCTTATGGGAGCTCCCTTGTAGGTAACTAACTGGTTTTCTCTTGCTGCTTTTAGGATTTTTCGTTTTGTATTTAACCTTTGGAATTTTAATTACAATGTGTCTTGGTGTGGGCTTCTTTGGGTTCATATTGTTTGGGACTCTGAATTTCCTGGGTTTGTATATTTAATTCCTTCACCAGGTTAGCGAAGCTTTCCATCATTATTTCTTCAAATAGGTTTTCAATTTCTTGCTCTCTTCTCCTGGTACCCCATAGTTGGTACTATGCCTGATGTTGTCCTAGAGCTCCTTAAACTGGCCTCATTTTTTTAAAAATTCTTTTTTCTTTTTGCTGTTCTGATCGGGTGTTTTCTGCTACCTTCCCTTCTAAATTGCTAATTCGATCCTCTGCTTCATCTAATCTACTATTGATTCCCTCTAATGTATTCTTTATTTTTAGTTATTGTATTCTTTATTTTTGACTGGTTGTTATTTATGTTTTCTATGTCCATTTTTATATTTCCTATCTCTTTGTTAAAGATCTCCCTGAGATCATTGTGCATCCTTATAACCAATGTTTTGAACTCTGTGTCTGGTAGATTGTTAATCTCCATTTTGTTTAGTTTATTTTCTGGAGTTTTGTTCTGTTCTTTTATTTGGGACATGTTTCTTTGTCTCCCCATTTTGGCTGCCTTCCTGTGTTTGTTTCTATGTGGTAGGAAGGGCTGCTATGTAGAATCTTAGTAGAATGGCCTTATGAAGTAGGTGCACTGTGGGGCCCAGTGGCAGTCTCCCTGATCACCTAAGTCAGGTGCTCCAGGTGTGTCCCTTGTGTGGGTTGTGTGTGCCTTCATATGTAGTTGAGCCTTGGTTGCTGTTTGCACATCAATGGGAGAGATTGATCCTCAGACTGATTGGTTGTGAGGACTGGCCATGACTACAGTGGAGAAGCTGTTTTACAGGGGCTGACCCTACAAAGCACGATTCTCTTTAGCAGGGCTTTGGTGCCTGCTCAGTATGCCCTTTGTATGTGTCGTCCTTGGAGGTGACAGGGTGATCTCTGGCTTGGTCTGGGTGTACCAGCACAGAGCCTCCTGGGAGGGGTTCTGCTGTAGGCCAAGTTCAGCCACAGCCTGTGTCCTGCCTTGGGACATCTGGCATGAGCCACAAAGCAATCCAGAGAGGGCTGTTGCCTGCACTGGGCTTGGAGGTGGTGGGGGAGACCAAGTTTTCACTGAGGCTGGCAGTCGCTAGTGCCAGGTTTGGTGCTGCTCATCAAGAAATACAGGACACACCAAAGCCAGATGGTGCTTGTTTGGGTTTTGTGCATCTTTGAGAGATTTTCAGGAAAGTTTGCAACATGAGCCAAGATAGGTTGTTTGTACAGAAACACCACTGGATATGGCTTGGGTGTGCCCACAAATTGGGTGGGGGTGGGTCTCACCAGGGCAGGGCAAACGAAAGGTGTTAGCTAGGTTGATGGAGTCTCAGATATGGTGGTGACCTCCACCTGCGTCTGCACACCAGGAAGGCTCAAAAAAGAAACAATGGCTTCCACCAGCTCCTCCATTGAAGACAAAGCTGCCCCTCCAGCCTTTACCCTGCAGCCAGGCAGTTCAGTTCCTCCCCATATGTCCCTGGTGCCTTTCAAGTTGCTTCCCCAGCACTGGAGCTCAGCATGAGTGAGTCCCTCAATGAGTATGTTTGTGTGTGAGCCCTTTAAGAGGAGCTCCTGGGACTGCAGCCACCCTAGTCTCACTCACTGGTTTTCATAGCTAAAAATTATGGGGATTGATCTCCCTAGGCCTGAAACCCTGGGCTGGAGTGTCTTGTGTGGGTCTGGGACCCCTTGCTCCTCCAGGTGGATCTCCCAGCCAAGATATCCCTCCCAATTTTTAATGGTTACATGCGGGTGTGGGCATACTGAGCAGGCATCAAAGCCCTGCTAAAGAGAATCGTGCTTTGTAGGGTCAGCCCCTGTAAAACAGCTTCTCCACTGTTCTGCATCTCTGCCCCTCCTACCAGTCTGGAGTATGTTCTTCTGTATGTCCTTAATTGTAGGGCTTTTGGCTCAGCTAGACTTCAAACAATTCCAAAGGATGGTTGTTCTGTAGTTTAGTTATAATTCTGATGTGGCCTTGAGAGAAGGTAA
Source organism: Aselliscus stoliczkanus (assembly GCA_033961575.1). Taxonomy (NCBI): domain Eukaryota; kingdom Metazoa; phylum Chordata; class Mammalia; order Chiroptera; family Hipposideridae; genus Aselliscus; species Aselliscus stoliczkanus. The sequence continues at coordinate 97,612,733 of CM066736.1, read as the reverse complement.
GCACAGCATTTACCTACTCCACCATCTTGACCAGAAATAGTACCATGCTGTTTTGATTATTATAGCCTTGCAATATAGTTTGATACCAGGTAGCATGATACCTCCAATTTTGTTCTTATTTCTCAAGATTACTGTGGCTATTCAAGGTTTTTTGTGGTTTCATATAAATTATAAGATTATTTGTTCTAGTTCTGTGAAAAATGCCATTGGTATTTTGATAGGGATTGCATTAACTCTATAGATTACTTTGGGTAGTATGGACATTTTAACAATGCTAATTCTTCCTACCCCTAAGCAACGTATATGCTTTATTTATTTGTATCTTCTTTGATTTCTTTCTTTGGTGTCTCATAGTTTTCCGAGTCTTTTACTTCCTTGGTTAAATTTGTTCCTAGGTATTTTATATTATTTTTTGATGCCTCCTGACTCCATTTTAAATCAGAGGTTAATTTTCACAGAGGTTAGTAATATAAACACTAAATTACACCCTGCTTTCCTCACTGGACCTAGCCTCAAAGAGCCACTGATGTGTGTGTTCCTTGGCTGTCAACTGCAGAGTCACTCCAGGCTGATTTACGTTTTCCAAAGTGGGAGTCAGATCTTGTGCCTCCAAGATCATGCATGCAATAGCCAACAAGATATCTCGTACATGATCTATGAAGGAAGGGAGACCACCGGGATAATCAAAGTTTGTAAATTACACCTGTTCGGGCTGAGAAACAGGCTGTTTGTCTCAATTTACTTCAAGCAATGGAATGTGTGCAGATTTTTTGCTGTTTGCTCTGAGACCCATTCCTTGCTCTACGTTGTATTATAGGGAGCTTTGTGGCCAAGATTCCCTTACCAGCTGGCTTTCAGGTAGGTTTAGTCAATGGGAGACATGAGAAAATTGTAGGTGAGGAGGGGAAGCTTGGTATTTCTCCAAATATTTAAGGAAAAAATTATACCAAGCCTACACAAATATTTACAGAGAATACAAAAGGAGGGATTTATTTTATAAACCAAGGATTACTTTAATACAAAAACCTGTGAAAACATAACAAGAAAGAAACTGAGGGTAATTCTCATTCATGAACAAAACTTTTTTAAAAAAAAACTTTATTGGGGAACAGCGTGTTTTTCCAGAACCCATCAGGTCCAAATCAAGTAATTGTCTTCAATCTAGTTGTGGAGGGCTCATCTCAGCTCCAAGGCCAGTCGCCGTTTTCAATATAGTTGCAGGGGGCGCAGTCCACCATTCAATGTGGGAATCAAACTGGCAACCTTGTTGTTAAGAGCACATGCTATAACCAACTGAGCCACTGGGCTGCCCGACTCAGCCTCCCTGACACCCAGATGAGTTACCCAGCCACCCACTGAGCCACCTGGCCACCCCAAAAGGAGTAAATCTAGCAAAAGATGTACAAGACCTCCATATAGAAAACCCCAACACATTATTGAGAGAAATTCAAGAGGATCTAATTGTGCGTGGATTATAAAACCAATTATTATAAAAATATCAAATTTTTCCCAAAAGAACTCTAGATTGAATGCAATTCTAATTCATATCCCAGCAAGTATTTTTGTGTATTTTAGATGAAAATTGACAAACTGATTGTAAAATTTATATGGAAAAGCAAAGAGCCAAGAGTAGCAACACACTCTTACTTAAAAAAACAAAGTTCTATAGTATTAGAGAGGAGAATTTTTTCATGATTTTGTAGTATGCAAGAATATTTGATAAATGAATTAGATTAAAATGAAGAAATACCAAAAGATGCTAAGAGAAAAGACTTTAAGAAGACATACAGAGGCTGGCCGGGTGGCTCAGTTGGTTAGAGCATGTGCTCTTAACAACAAGTCTGCCAGTTGGACTCCCGCATGGGATGTCCCTCCCCACACACCCCCACACCTCCCTGCCAATCAGATTGAAAGCAACAACTAGACTTGCAGCTGAGCTGCACCCTCCACAACTAGAACTGAGGAACAACAACTTGACTTGGAGCTGATGGGTCCTGGGACAAATGCAATGTTCCCTTTTCCCACTTCCCCAACACTATTCCCTTCCCCAGTTCCCCAATAAAATCTTAAAAAAAAAAACAAAAAACAGAAGAAGATGAAGAAGAAGAAGATACACACAGGGTGCCAACAAAATGAAAATGCATACACATTTTAAGAAAGGAAAACTGTATTAAAATTGTAATACTCAGTATATACTGATAACAAAAGATGTACAAGTCACGTTTGACTTCTGCGCTTACAAGAGGTGCTCAAAGTGGTTACCATCAGTGTCCAGATACTTCTGATTACAGCAAACTACTGCTTGAGCAACATTGACCAAAGTGTCCACTTGTATACATTTTTTTTGGTACCCCCAGTATACACACACACACACACACACACAATATATATATATACCCAGTATATATAAAAATGCCTATAAATCAATAATGAAAAAAAATAAGCACTCTAATAAAAACAAATGTACAAGAGACTTGATGAAGCACTTCACAAAACAGGGTATCCAGAGAGCCAATAAATCTTTGAAAAGGTACTGAACCTCAACAGTCATCAAAAATGCAAATTAAAATCACAGTGTAATACTACCATACATACATCCACCAGAATGACTAAAAAAAATAGTGACAATGCCATGTTGGATCTCTGAAAACACTGATGATAAAAATATATATTGGTGCAACCAATCTTAGTATTTGATAAAAAAAAATGAAACCACATGCATATCAAAAGACATGTAACAGAATGTTCACAAAAACATAATTCATTATAGTCAAAATTGGCTATTACCTGAAAGTCTATCAATAGTAGAATTGTAAATAAATTGTGGAATGGAATATTTTAAGCAATGGAATATTATATAGCAATAAAAATAAGAACTACAGCTACACACAGTGTGGATGAATCTCATTAATGTAATGTTTAATGAAAGGAATCAGACACAAAAGCATACCATATGATTGGATTTATCTGAAGCTCAAAACAGACAAAAACTAATTTACGGTGCTAGAAGCTGTTATGTGGTTAACATTGGGGAGAAGGCGCTGACAGGAAGGAGTTAAGATAGAGGTTTCTGGGGTTCTCCCAATATTCTATTTGTTGACTTGGGTGTAATTACCAGAGCATGTTCACTTGTGCTAATTTATTTACCCTTACTTACACTTAAAATTTGAGCACAGATCTGTATATATGAGGACTGACAATTAAATTCAAGAACTTGTCACCGTGTGCTTACATTGACAGCACTGTACTAACAGCTTGGTAAGGTTTCATAACCTTGGTATATCAGTGTCTCACAGCTGTGTTCCTGTCGATATGTGGCGGTGTCTTGATGAGGGGCATTCGTTATTGTTGTTGTGTTTTTGTGTGCCTTCACGAGAGTGTCTGAGCTTGAATTAGAGCAATGAATAAACAATCCATTTCTTGTTAAACTTGGCAAGAGTGGCAGTGAAATTAGGGACATGTTAGTCCAAGTTTACGGGGATAATGCCGTGAAGAAAACGGCAGTGTACAAATGAATTAAACATTTTTCTAAGGGGAGAGAACGTGTCACTGATGATGAGAAGTCAGGGCCGCCAGTAGTGAGCAGAACTGATGAAAACATTGCAAAAATTTGTCGAATTGTACGTCAAAATTGTCGGCTGACTGTGAGAAGCATAACAGACCAAGTAAACATTGATAGAGAAATAGGAAAATCTTAACTGAAAATCTTGGCATGAGAAAAATGGTCCTGAAGGAGCTCATTGCTGAACGAAAGCAAAGAAGAGTCGAAATTTGCCAGGACCTTTTGGAGAGGCAAGATGATGTTTTCGGCCATGTTATCACTGGTGATGAAACATGGGTGGACCAATATGACCCTGAAACAAAGCGTCAAAGTGCACAATGGAAGTCAGCCAATTCTCCACGACCAAAATAATTCTGTCAGTCCAAATCAAGAGTCAAAATGGTGTTGCTGACCTTTTTTGATATCAGAGGGATTATTCATTATGAATTTGTACCAAATGGACAAACAGTTAACCAAGTTTACTATTTGGAAGTGCTAAAAGGCTGCGTGAAAAAGTTAGACGACCTGAACTTTTCGCCAACTCATGGCTCTTGCATCACGACAATGCACCAGCTCACAGGGCACTCTCTGTGAGGGAATTTTTAGCCAGTAAACAAATAACTGTATTGGAACACCCTCCCTACTCACCTGATCTGGCCCCCAATGATTTCTTTCTCTAACCGAAGATAAAGGAAATATTGAAAGGAAGACATTCTGATGACGTTCAGGACATCAAGGGTAATACAACGAGAGCTCTGATGGCCATTCCAGAAAGAGTTCCAAAATTGCTTTGAAGGGTGGAGGAGGCGCTAGCATAGGTGCATAGCTTCCCAAGGGGAGTACTTCAAAGGTGAGAGTAGTGATATTCAGCAGTGAGGTATGTAGCACTTTTTCTAGGATGAACTCGTGAACTTAATTGTGAAACCTCGTATCATTGGTAAATAATTTCTCCCACTCAGTAGGATTTTTTTTGTTTTGTTGACAGTTTCCTTTGCTGTGAAAAATATTTTTAATTTGATGTAGTCTCATTTGTTTCTGAAAAGACACATGCATTTAATACGCTAAAATGAATGCCTATAGAATAATGGGAATGAAAGTAGGGATGAGGGAAGAAGAGGGAGACGTGTGCGATTTTCTTTATTTTAATTTCCTTCATCTGTAAACCGCTACTACCATTCCTCATTTTATGTTTTTCTGTTGTCTCTCTCTCTCTTTTATTTTTTTTTAAAATTTTTTTTTTAAAAGATTTTATTGGGGAATTGGGAGAGGGGAACAGCACTGGGGAATCGGGGAAGGGGAACAGGCAAGCTGCTGTCACGGAGGATGTCGCTTCTCTGTCCCATGTTGGTATCATCATTGCGCTCTTCCTGGATGAGGCAGATGGGTTGCCGGCCTCTGGATGGTCGCTCACCGCGGCTATTGGCAGCTCATGCTGGCTGCCAGCCACTCACTGTAAGCCTATGGCAGCCCACTGCAGCAGGGGCTGCAGCTCACACTGTCTCCGGGGTCGCACAGCCCAGCTCCAAGTGGAGTTGTTAGTTGTAAAGGGCAGTGTCACTGGCCCTCACTGGCCCTCATATGTGGGATCTGAACTGGGGCTGCTGGCGTCCCAAACCAGCTCTTAATCAATGCGCCACTCAGCCGGCCCTCTCTCTCTTTTTTAAGACTAGCTGGTTTATCTTTTTAAAACTTGCTATGTTAGACTAACTTAGTCTATCTTCTAAGTTGCTTTACTTTATTTTTTTTCTCCATATAGCCATATCTTCAATGTATTTTTCCTCCCTATGCCGTGATTCCCTCCACTTTATTCTTCACATTGCCCTAAGAATTATCTTTCTAAACCATAAATCCAGTCAAGTACTTCAGTGATTCATCATGTCCTTCAGGAAAAGATTGAGTTCTTCAACACATGTGGTAGACCGTTCAAAACCTGGTTTATATAATACCTACATTTTTAACTATTTCCTCATTGGGACCCAAACTGTAAATTGCATTGAATTCCTTGCTCCCATTCACTGGCCATGCTGTTGTATTCCTCAATGCATTTGCACATGCAGTGTCCCACTGGAATGCCTGACGGAGGAGTCAGGAACTTACTACTATTGTTATGGCAAAATATGGCTGCTAGCTATGTGCTCATCCTCCTGGGAGAATTAAAGGGATTTGTTCAACAATTTTACAAGTTGAAGTAAAGGCTGGAGTGGAGAAAGATTAGAGAGTAGTTCCCTGATTTAAAAAAAAAATCTATTTGTTAGGATATGAGTTCAGTTGTGATGATTGAAAACATTAGTGTCTTAAATAAATTAGAAGAATTTTTTCACTTTCACGGATAAATCTGGATAAACAGTGTAGGGTTGATATGATGGCACTACATTTATAAAGAATGCAGGGTTTTTTTGCATTATTGTTCTCTCATTCTTACCTATGGTTTTAATCTTGTGAATAAAATGTCTGCTCCAACAGCTCCCATCCCCTCCAGCAGGCAGGAAGAAATAGTCAAGGGGAAGTCCTTTCCTTTTCCTTTAAAGAGTAAAACCCATGGATTAAACACTTCATGACAATTCCCATTACCTAGATCAGTGGCACTTTTGCTCCCAGGAGACATTTGACAATGTCTGGAGACATTTTTGGTTGTCAAAACGTGGAGAGGTGTGCTACTGGCATCTAATGGGTAGAGACCAGGAATGTTCCTAAACATCCTATAATGCACAGGACAGCCTTGCAAAATAATTACCTGGACAACTGGATAGCCATGTGCAAAACAATACATTTGGATCTCTATACCATATACAAAAATTAACTCAAAATGGATGAAAGACCTAAGTTTAAGTACTGAAAGTACAAAATACTTTTAGGAGAAAACATAAGTATAAATCGTTATGACTTTGGATTAGGCAACAGTTTCTTAATATGACTCAAAAGCACATGCCACCAAAGTAAAAATAGATAAACTTTATTAAAATTTAAAACTTTGTGCCTCAGAGGATACTATTGAGAAAGTGAAAAAGACAACATACATAATTGGAGAAAAAATATTTGCAAATCATGTATCTGATAAGTGTCCAGTATCTTCAGAACATATAAAAACTCTTACAACTCAACAATAAAAAGACAACTCAATTTAGAAAAATGGACAGATAATTTGAATAGACATTTCTCTAAAGAATATATATATATATATGAAAAGATGCTTAACATCTTTAGTCATTAAGGAAATGCAAATCAAAGCCAAAATGAGATACTGCTTCACACCACTAGAATGGATATAGCTGAGAAAGCACACATTAACAAGTGTTGGTGAGGATGTGGAGAAATTGGAATACTCATATATTGCTGGTCAGAATGTAAAATGGTGCAGCCATTCTGAAAAACAGTTTGGTAGTTCCTCAAAGGTTAATCATAGGATTATGATATGACCCAGCTAATACGAGGTTTTCATAAAAGAATTTTTAATAATACCTGAAAAATAGAGAAAACTCAAATGTCCATGAACTGATGCAAGGATAAACAAAATATGGTATATATGTACAGTGGAATATTATTCAGCTGTGAAAAAGAAATGGAATGCTGACACTTGGTACTATATGAATGAATCTTTAAAATGTTATGCTAAGTGAAAGGAACGAGTCTCAAAAAACCACATATTATATGATTTCATTTATATGAAATGTGTGGAGTAGGCAAATCTATAGAGACAGAAAGTAGATAAATGGCTGCCAGAGTATGTGTGTGGGGATGGGTGGGAGGGTGGGGAACAAGGAGTGGCTGCTAATAGATACAGGATTTCTTTCAGGAGTGATGAAAATGTTGTGGAATGGATAGTGTTAAATTGTTGAACACACCCGGTGAATATACTAAAAACCACTGAATTATATACTTTAAAACTGTGAGTTTTATGGTGCGAATTAAATCTTGCTAAAAATAAAATAAAAATTGTCTAGCCCCAAATGTCAATACTATCAAGATTAAGAATAACCCTATTCTAAATAGGTATTAAATTTAGTCACATGGTCACAGATAGGTACAAAGCAGGCTAGGAAACATAGCTTTAGCTAGGTAGCCATGTACTTGGCTAAAAATTTTACTCCTATACATCAAGGGTTGACAAACAATGACTGAGGGTGGAATCCTGCCACTGCCTATTTTTATAAAGTTTTATTGGAACAGCCATGCTTATTTGTTATGTATTATATAACCCTCAAAGCCAAAAATATTTACTATTTGGCCCTTTACAGAAAAAGTTTTCTGACCTTGCTGTAGAAGAGAGATGATGCAATTTTTATCTTGATGGACTGTGTACTTTTAGGATGTTGTTTCTCTATCTTTTATCTAGATCTTGGTCAGCCGTACTCTGGTCCATCAGACGTCTTTTAATATCTTTATTTTTGTCTATTAAATTGTGGCTATAATGAGATAGTGGGAAGATAATTCACCTGGCCATACCCTTGTAAAAGGATCTGAAGGGTGATACTACTCACGAACTGAATCTGAACCCCAAAACCTCCATTTCCGTCCATATGAGCTGCTACATTTTTTCAAAACACAAACAACTCTATTTTTTTAAATTTTTATTAAATTATTCATTTATTAATAAATATTTGTTGAGCTTATATGTTCATGGCACTGGATACAAGAGTGAACAAATGAAATTCCTTTTCTCATTGCACTTATGTTCTAGTGTCATGAAGGGGAAGAAGAGAGCAGAAATATGAGTAAAAAAAAGACAAAATGAGTAAGGGCATAGAAAGTCAAGAGGGGCGAGAGGTTATTTAGACAAGGTGAGTTCGTTCTGAGTTTGTTCTGAGGAGTTCGTTCTGAGGAGGTGATCATTAAGAACAGTCTGAAGTGGGCCGGCTGAGTGGCACGGTGGTTAAGCGCTGGCTTCAGACGCCAGCTGCCCCGGTTCGGGTCCCACATGTGAGGGCCAGTGACACTGCCCTCAAAAAAAAAAAAAAAAAAAAAAAAGAACAGTCTGAAGTGAGGCAGCAAGTCTTGTGTTTACCTGGGAGCATTCCTGGTGAAGAGAACAGCGGGCACAAATGCCAAGGTGGGAACTAGCTTGAGGTATTTGAAGAACAGCGGGACCAGTGTGACTGGAGTGGAGTGAACAGAAGGAGGAAAGAGCAGGAGGAGACAAGGAGAGGTGATGGGAAGCCAGATCATGTAGGGCCTTGTAGGCCAAGGAAAGGGCTTGGGGTTTTGTCCTAAGGGTGATGGAAAGTCATTTGAAGTTGGAGATAAAGGCAGTGAAATGATCCAATTTGTGTTATAAAATACTTAGGCTACTGTGTAGGAGTCTAAGAGTGAAAGCACAAAGACTACTTAGAAGGCTGTTATAACAACCAGGTAGGGATGAAGAGAGTAGGGCTAAGATGACAGTGGTGGAGGAGGTGAGAAATGACAGGTTTGGGGATATATTTGGGTGTTACAGGCAGCAGAACTTCCATATAGATTGGATGTATGGCATGAGAGAGAAGAATCAAGGGTAACTCCTACTCTGGGATCTGAACAATGGAGTGAATGATTGTGCCATTAACTTAGAGAGAAGGTGGACTGGAGGAGAAGCTGATTTGGAGGATGAAGGAAAATCAAGAGTCGTGTTCTGGATATGCTACGATTAACATGTCTGATAGATGGGAAGTAATGTACAGCATAGGGAATATAGTCATTACTATTGTATTAACTATGCATGGTGGCAGATGGTTACTGGAGTTATTGTGGTGATCACTTCATAAGGCATATAAATGTTGACTCACTATGTTGTACCCCTGGAACTAATATAATATCGTATGTCAGCTATAGCTCAAAAGTTAAAAAAAGAAAAAAAGGAAAAGATCCTGAGAACAACAACAACAACAACAACAAAAAAGATACCTGATAGATATCCAAGTAGAGAAGCTGAGAAATCAGATATTAATACAAGCCTGAAACTCAGGGGAGAGCCACTAGTGTCATTAACGTTATGAGGCACTGAGAAGAGAGAGGAGAAGCAATGTCCTCAGTAGAGGGGAAGAGATCAATGAACAGGCGACAGTTGGTCCTTAGATAGGAGCATGCCAGTTTTATCCATTATAATCCGAGGGTCAACACAGTAAACGGATGCAGATGCTGGAGAGTTGGTAGGTCTGTGGTGAGCAGGTTTCTGATTGTCTCTAAAATAACACACTTATCACTTGAAAGTAAGGAAAGGAAAGGGGATACTGGAGATTAGGAGAGGGAGGAGGATGAAATAACAAGTACAGAATGAGTGTGTAGGATGACAGCATAAATACACCCGGTAAAACTGAATGCTGGCATGTCTGCATATAACACAAACAATTCTTAAGGCTATATAAGTAAATGAAAGCAGCCTAGAGGTCAACAGGATAAAAAGTAATGAGAACAACAATCATTTTCTTTAACTCAATCTTATTTCTGGAAATTGTCCCAAGGCAGTAATTGAAAAAATGTTGGTCAAATGTTGGTTTTAAGCTTTATTTGTGTCATTAATAAAAGTCTTACTCCACATGGTACACGACCTTAAAGACCATTTATGTAATAGCCGCTGGGAGATCAGTCAGAGGGTCCCATCTCTCAAGCATGAGGAAGGGAGAAAAATTGGCTCTCTATCACCTACATGCTTATTTAAGAGCCATTACTGGCCTGGCCCCTGTGGATCTCTCTAGCCTCATCGCCTACTGGTGCCGGTGCCATCTTGTACTTTGTGCCCTAGAAGTGCTGAATGGCTTGTAGTTGGCTGCATACAAGGCATTTGGTTCATCCCTCGCATCACTTAAAGGATGGTGCTCTCAAATGTGTTCAGTTCTGTGCTGTATTCTTATAAAAAGACAAATGCAAGAGACAAAGAATATGGATTGTCATTCTTGTAGCATCTGAGTTCTATGTCATCTAAACCAAATGTCCTTTTCTCTATTCACCCCAGGTCAACCAGCTGGGATCAGAACAGTGCTGTTTTTCATACTCTTTTTTTTTGGGGGGGGGCAGTGTCACTGGCCCTCACATGCGGGACCCGAACCAGGGCCACTGGCTTCCCAAGCCAGTGCTTAACCACCGCGCCACTCGGCCGGCCCCAGTGCTGTTTTTCAGGCCCCAGATATGTCTGCTCCTCATGCTGATAACTAATTTAAGACAGATTATCAAACAAAAAGGGCAACCCTTGCAGGAGGCTTGTGGTGATGAGAAGAATGCCAGGGATTTGTGTCTTGAGCAAGTGGAACTTCCCAACTTTCTCCAGAGGCAATACAATGTAGTTGGGAAATCACAGACTGGTGCCGGGCTGCCTGGATTTGCATCCCACCTCTGCCACCCACTTGTAGGACTGTGGGCAAGTTACTCACCCTATCCTTGTTAGAATGAGTGTAACAGTAGTATAAACTTCATAGAGTTATGAAGATTAAATGAGTTTTTCTATACAAAGCACTTACAATTGCTGCTAGCTATTTCAGTTGTACTCATGAGATTTTAATTTATGAACGTGATTAAATGATGACATGGAGAGGATAATGCCATGGAAAGATTTTTATGACTTACATTTTCTGGGAGGAGAGGGGTATACCAAACCATGCAGGGGCACATGGGGGAAGCACCAGCATTGGTCAAGAAGCAGGTAGGAGTGAGAGGGGAAGACTGGCCCAGGGTTTTTATTGTTTTCCATGGGAAAGGTAAGGCAGGCCAGGGGAAACTGCTGATGATTGACTAGTTTGAATAATTCTGGTGGACTCTGGGCTACTGGGGTGGTCTCCACTTGTCTGGTACTTGACCTCAGATGATTTAGGGCAGGGGAAATATTGTCTTGGTGTGGGAGAGTTAGATAGAGGAGGTGATTTGGGGTATGAATTTAGGATTGGTTGATTTGTATATGAAATGCATGTTTTCCGGCAAATTGTTTATTAACCCTGAGAATTAGCTAGTCCCCGGAGGGGCAGTCTCTCCTCAGCTAGCTAGATCCCCTCAATATGTCAAAACATTACAAAATAATAAAAATATAATTAATCCACTAGTCCATGGAAAGTACTATATAAATGTTAGCTACTCTTCTGTGAGAGATGCTGAGCCTTGTTAGAAGTCAAAGACATGGAGAGTTCAAATGGGGCTCAATGTGAAGTTTTGAGTTGCTTTTGCTTTACAGATGGCAGAGAACTTCAGGAAGCTTAGAAAAACTCCTGCTCAGAATTTTTCTGTTGGCTTGGGTCTCCCCTGCTTCTGGAAAGCTCTACTTCAATTCCAGTTCCTGACCAATCCTGTTGACTTAGTGAAAAATGTCTTGAGTTAAGGTATACCTCTTTATGTCAGCTAACGTTTTGCTTTCCATGGAAACCAACCTAGGAGGTGCTTGACCATATTCTTGCTTTGACCATGGTACTGAAGCCTTTCTGACATAAATCAGCAACCTTTAAATGAGATATACTCAACTTGTATCACCAACGCAGGCTAACCTAATAAATAAAAGTGATGTAAGCAAAACGTATTAGTAGTATACAGCATCTGGGACACGTGGTGAGGAGTTGTAGAAATATAATCCTTAGGTATGAGTTATATAAGTTCTTCTCAATACCATCTGAAAATGGCCCTCAAACTTGATCAACAGCTCACTTTGTCTTCCCCAGCTCTTAGGGCCTAACTTGCCTTCTAAGTTGATACATGCTTTGCAAATTAAAGCTCTTATTAGGTTGCCCTTGACTTCATGAACAAGACATTTCATATGCATTTAAACAACTAGTAGAAATAGAATGAAGATGAATAAATTGGTTTGAGAATTCTTTCAAAAAATACCTGCAGGAATTTATGGCAACTGATTAGATATAGGGAATATCTAAATTAGATATAGGGGCAGGAGACTGAAATCTAAGGACCTTGGGAAATGGTTATCACTAAGAAATAAAGTCGATTTGGAGAGTAAAGTGAATCTATATCCAGACATACTGTATTTGAGGTGATGTGATATCCAAGTAGAATGCCCTATAGGCAAGAGGGGGCATGAACCTGGATGAGAAGATAGCAGAGTATAATAGGAACTGTTAAGAAACCAGTGAGCAATGCCTAGGGTAGGCTAGCATATGACCCTTGAATGTGGTAGGAAGAGAGAAGAAAGTATTGAAGAAAGTAGAGACCAGGTGTTCAGGACAAAGTTCACAAAATATAGAGCAGGCAGTTGGTTGTATCTAATGCAGTGTAGAGGCTACCTGAACAAAGAAATACTAACCATTGGATGTGGTAACGCAGGAGTCTTTGGCAAGAAGAGTACGAGTGATGAAGTAAGGAAGCCACATTTCAACAATTAAAGAAACATTTTATCTGGGTTAGAAGGGACTTTTAGGTCACTTTAAGAAATTTCACAATGAAGAGATGGGCTAAATCCACAGAAGCTACTCAGTATATCCTTTCTGCTTTAAAAGTATTAGATTTGATTTGATCTGATTTACAGATATTCTTTTTAGGAAAAGACATTCCATACTGGTGTGAAGTTCTTCAACTGCACTTCAAGTTTAACACTAATATAGTTGAACAATATGTGAAGTAATTATAGATAATATTTTTATTGAACAATATTACTCAGCACTCTGTTATTAAGCAAAATAAGAAGAATCTACCTGCCACCTTGCCAACGTGTATCCTTTGCAACAAAAGTATCACATGATGCATCTGAAAAGGATAAAAAGAATATTATGTTGTGTTACACTTATGTGTATATTATTATGCTTTGTGAGGATAATATAAAAAATACTGGGCCGGCCGAGTGGCGCATTGGTTAAGAGCTGGTTTTGGGATCCAGCAGCCCCGGTTCGAATCCCACATATGAGGGCCAGTGACACTGCCCTCTACAGCTAACAACAGCTCCACCTGGAACTGGGCTGCGCAAGCCCCAGCGATGGTGTAGGCTGCAGCCCCTGCTGCAGTGGGCTGCCATGGGCTACAGTGAGTGGCCCACAGCCAGCGTGAGCGGCTGGCAGCCAGCATGAGCTGCCAATAGCCGCGATGAGCAACCATCCAGAGGCCGGTGACCAATCTGCCTTATTCAGGAAGAGCGCAATGACGATACCAACATGGGCCAGTGAAGCAACGTCCTCCACAACTAGACTGAAGAACAAAAAGACAGCAACTTGTCTGTTCCCCTTCCCCGATTCCCCAACACTGTTCCCCTCCCCCAATTCCCCAATAAAATCTTTAAAAAAAAAATACAGACTTTCACAAAGTTAGAAATTTCAGCTATGATTTTTCAACTGCCACCCTCTGAATAGCAACTTGATAGAATTTCATAGTACAAATGAACAAAAATAAAAAAATGAAAATGTGTGTAATTCTCAATATTCATGTTGTAATGTTGTGTTATGATCACACTTGACGTATGTTACGAGTAATCTATTAATAAAAGTTAAAGTAAATTTTTACTTTAACTAAGGTAAAAGTTAAATTTTTAATCATAGCTGACTTCTTGGCAGAAATCAACAAGCTCTGAGAATGAATGAAAAGATGCCCCAGTCTCCCGTCTTTCAATTCTGAGGCCCATTTTGTGTGACTCTTTAGAGGGTCTTGCGACCCAACTGGCCATAGTAACCAGCTTAATAGCATGCCCTGTATCAGCAATTTCTCTTTAATATCTTTCGCATTCTTTTTATCCCCTCACACCTGCTTCCTGATATTATCTAACTCCTACACCCAAATCCTTCTTTCAGATATTGTTTTGTGAGAAATTTAAACTAAAATAGCTGTTAACTAAATTAGCTTTCACATGTGTTACGTGTGATATAATATAAACATGCCTGGGGACCCTAGTTTCAGGGCTTGTGTTAGAAGGTTGACTCTGCCACAAAGCCCTCATAGGAGCATTCACCCAGGGTGCTTCCAGGATACTGACTCCTCTAAGCCTTCTTATCACCAATAGCAGGTACCAGTAATGGGACATTTTTTAAAAATTTTCTTTGTTAAATTAAATCTTACATCAAAGGTGAGTGATACATCCACTATCAGCCATCCCTAATGGCTCCCTTCTCTTTCTCTGCATTTTACCAGGATCTCAGATCTTATTCAGTTCCAGGATAAACAGGGGAGAGATCTCTGGCCTTCAGTGTGTTGTAATCACCAGTGAATATATGCTTAAGGTCCAGGCTTATTAGTCCGAGTTTTACTACAAGATCATATCTCATTAGACCACATTAAACAGAACGTGGATGGTTCATTCATGCCCTCTCTGCCACAGAGACCTTTGCCACAGATCATCAAACCCTGGTGCTCAGGCCTCCGCCCTGGCTGAATGCAGCCACCTTCCCAGGTACTGCATCTGAGTGGCTCTGATTTCTACCATTACAAGAAACCCACTACTTCCCCACTTCTCCACTGGCCTTCTCCCACTTTTTCCTAATCTCCTTCTCCAGGGATCAAGCTTTTTACTTCTCCAGTACTTGAAAAATGCCCAGGCTTTCTTTTCCCACTATTTTCTTTAGTAACGGGTTTAACAGCATATTAAGAAGCTCTAAAACAATGAGAAACCAACCTTAATATCATAAAGTAATATTTTCTGAGAATAAAATGCTCCCACAAAGATCAGTAACAAACAAGTACGCCCTCTTCATTGGGTGTGCAGTCATGTACTGCGTAACATTTTGGTCAACCAAGAACCACGTAACGACAGTGGTCCTGTAAGACCATAAGGGAGCTGGAAAATTCCTAGCCCCCAAGTGACATCATAGGGGTTTTAACATTGTAGCACACCACATTACTCACATGTTTGTGGTGATACTGGTATAAACACACCTGCTGTGCTGCCAGTCTTCCAGTTTTGTATAAAAGAAGAACACATACAATTATGTGCAGTACACAATACCTGATAATGATAATAAATGATTACGTTACTCATGTTTACCACATCCCTTGATTACATCTTTTTTCTCTTGTGCTTGATTTACTCTCCTGTTATTTTGTTCATCATGGTCCCTAAGTGTACAAAATTCACTACTACTGTTGTCAGTAAGAGGCCCCGTCAAGCAACTGACCTGGACACAAAATTAAAAGTGATTCAGGGGGCCGGCCGAGTGGTGCGTTGGTTAAGAGCTGGCTTGGGAGGCCAGCGGCCTGGGTTTGGATCCCACATATGAGGGCCAGTGACACGGGGCTCTTTAAAAAAAAAAAAAAAAGTGATTCAGGTCTATGAAGGTGGCTAATCAGTGATGGTTCTTGCTCTCCAGTCAGGCCTGTCCCATTCCACCATGACTATGATCTCAAAGAACAAGAACAAAGTGATAGGGGCCATTAAAGGATCTGCTTCATTGAAGGTAACAAGACTAACAAAAATTCAAGAAGGGCCTACATCAGACATGGAGAAACTTACAATGACCTGAATTGAAGACCAGACACAAAAGTGTCTCCCTCTCAGCACCATGACGATCATGGCCAAAGCAAAAAGTTTGTTTGCCATGTTGAAAGAAAAGGCTAAACCTGACTACGGATGTTGAATTTCCTGCTAGCTCTGGGCGGTTTAAATGATTCAAAAACCATTAATCATTATATAATGTGAAAGTGAGCGGTAAGTTTGTGAGTGCTGATGTAAGGCAGCTGAAGAATTTTTGGAAACTATGGAAGAAAATTACTTGCCAGAGCAAATATTCAATATAGATAAAATCTCCCAGTTAAACAGATGCCTGAAAGGACTTTCAACCATAAAGAGGCCAAGTCAATGTCAGGTTTCAAAGCTTTTAAGGAGATGATAACAGTCTTGCTTGAGGACAATGTTGCAGGCTACACTTTGAAACCCTCTGTGATCTGGCCGCAGTGAGAAACCCAGGGCCTTCATGCATATCAGTAAGTACACTGCCAGTGCATGACGTACAGAGCAGTAGTAGCAAGTCATGGCTGACCAGCTCCTCTTCCAAGATCTCCTCCTGAATTGCTATGCTAGCAAAATGGAGAAGCGTTATTTGGAGAATAACATACCTTTCAAGATTTTGTTTATTAATAACGCTCCCAGGCATCCACTTTTAATTGGTGACCTTCATCCAAATATCAAAGATGGTATTTCTCCCTCCAAATACCACCTCTTTGATCCAACCAATGGATCAAGGAGTTTTAGCAGCTTTTAAGGCCTAAGTGTACAGTGTTTATAAAGTTTGCAGAAGTGTACAGGAGTGTCCTAGGCCTTCAAAATCACTTACCACTAAAAAGAATAAAATCTTATCATTTGTGACAACATGGATGAAACAGGAAGCTATTATGTTGAGTGAAATAAGCCAGACTGAGGAAGACAAATACCATATGATCTCACTTATATGTGGAATCTAAAGAACAAAATAAACGAACAAACAAAACAGAAATAGGGCTCATAGATACAGAGAACAAACTGATGGTTGCCAGAGGGGAGGGGTTGGGGGGGCTGCGTGAAAAAGGTGAATGGCTTAAGAAACACAAATTGGTAGTTACAAAATAGTCACAGGGATGTAACATAAAGCACAAATAATATAATCAATAATGTTGTAACAACTCTGTATAGTGCCAGGTGGTACTAGACTTAATAGGGGGGTCACTACATAAATTATATAAATGTTTACCCACTGTGCTGTATACCTGAAACTAACATAAAATAATATTGAATGTCAACTGCAACTGAAAAAAAATTTTTTTAAAGAGACATTAAAAAAATAATCACTCCCCACTCCCCACTCCCTCACTGACTCACCCAGAGCAACTTCCAGTCCTGCAAGCTCCATTCATGGTAAGTCAGGTGTATAATTTTTTTATTTAAAGATTTTATTGGGGAATTGGGAGAGGGGAACAGACAAGTTGCTGTCCTTTTGTTCTTCAGTCTAGTTGTGGAGGACGTCGCTTCACTGGCCCATGTTGGTATTGTGGTCGTTGTGCTCTTCCCAGGTGAGGCAGTTGCTCATGAAAGCAGCAGCTCATGAAAGCTCAGACCAGCTGCTGGCCAGCCCCACTGCAGCCCACACCATCGCCAGCGACTCACGGCAGCCCAACTCCAGGTCGAGTTGTTGTTCACCATCTTAGAGGACATGGTGTCACTGGCCCTTATGTGGGATCTGAATCAGAGCCCTGCTGCTCAGAGCTGGCATCCCAAGCCAACTCTTAACCAACATGCCACTCGGTCGGCCCAGGTATATAATTTTTAATCTTTTCTGTCATATTTTTGCCTTTTCTATGTTAAGATACACAAATACTTAACATTACATTACAACTGCCTATAGTATTCAGTACAGTAACATGCTGTACAGGTTTGTAGCCTAGGAGAAATAGGCTGTACCATGCAGCCTAGGTGTGTAGTAGGCTGTACCATCTAGGTTTGTGTCAGTGACTCTGTGATGGTCACACAACCATGAAATTGCCTAAGGACGTGTTTCTCAGAATTTATCCCCATAGTTAAGCCATGCATGACTGTAAAATTAAGTCATATTTCTTTTACTGTTCAAATGATTATAAACTCAATCCTATTCTTCTCAGCTTAGCAGAAAATAATTTTCCCTCTTAGGTCACCTGCCCTAAGAGTCCTCAATGACATTCCTCGATGTCAATTTTGTGGATCTTTTCACAGAACCAACTTTTGGTTCTGTTGATTTTTTTTTCTTCTTTTTCTCTTCTTTTTTTCTGTTGATTTTTCCCCAACTATTTTTCTAGTCTCTGTGTGTCTCCACTTGGGTCTGTATTGTTTTCTTCCTTCTAGCTTTGCTTTTGCTTGCTTGAAGATGCAAAGTTAGGTTATTCCTCAGATGACAAGACTCTGACATGGGTATTCTGAATAGCGCCCCTTGTCGCTGCTAAGAGAGTTTAGGGATTCAAAGGCATCGTTGCCTTCCAAGGTAGGTCTGGACTTCCTGGACTGTAGCTCTTGACAGACAGTCTTTTCCATCGCTTCCATGCACACCACTCACTAGGATCACCAGCTTCTTCTCATGCAAATCGAAACAGTGCAGAGGCTGGTATCTGCCACCCCATAAGTCTTCCTCATTCACTTTGCGGAGCAGAAGCCTTCTCTGTTACTGATGGTCATGGGCATTTTTAATCCCAGGGGCCAGTTGCCTGCCACTCCAAATGGCTCAAGACCACTGCCTCAATAACTCTGAATGTCAAAGAAGGGCCTGGGATGTGTCCCTCTGAGACATCGGTGCTTCTTATATAAATTTTATAAATTTTCTTTCCCCTCTACAGTAAATTTCGGATTCTGTATGTCACATACATACATAGAAATGTGACTGGAAGGATTTTCACAAATAAATTAACAATGGTTTGTGTGACTTTTATTTATTTATTTTACTTGTGTATATTGCTGAATTTTTTAAGTGATGAGTATGCATAATATTTATAATCAGAAACACTTATAATCAGGTAGCACTTATTAATCACTTACTATGCAAACACTTTACATCTAATACTCACAGGACCTCTATGAGATAGGTACTATTACTATCCTCATTTTACCAATGAAGAAACTGAGGCAGAAAGAGGTCAAGTAACTTGCTCAGATCACACAGCTGGAAGTGGCAGAGCCAGAATACAAACCTAGGCAGTCTGTTTTTACCTTCTATGTATGCTGTATAAAGAATCTTTATAAGGGCCGGCCGAGTGGTGCAGTGGTTAAGCGGTGGTTAACCACTGGCTTGGGAAGCAAGTGGCCCTGGTTCGGTCCCACATATGAGGGCCGGTGACACTGCCCTCAAAAAATAAAAGAATCTTTATTGAGGTGGGAAGAATAAACCCAAAGATAAATGTAAATTATGTGCTCAATATATTAATGTTAAATTGTCTGTGAGTTACTGAAAGATGAATGTTCTGGTTGGGCCATAGATCTATTTCAGGATCTTGCCATCTTTCATCACTGATAAACATCCATAAAGTTTTTAAGTGCTACTGCAGCATATTTTCATGCATGACCAAATGTTCTCTGCTTTTCAAATTTGTTGGTTTGCTCAGCAATACTTATTATTTCCAGGAACTATGCTTTTATATTATTGTGAATCTAGAAACTTTAGTAAAGTGTTAGAAAAAGGCCTGGGGGAAAGCTACACATGATTGCTGATCAGATACTGTAAAATGATAGATCTACAAATAGCATTCTATAACTTACAACAAATCGTAGTTTTATCGAGATACACTCGATAAAATGCCAGGCCATTTTTAGAAATTATTTTTCAAGTTAAGAAAACACGTGATTATATAGTCGTCAATCTATTTTAAAGCAAATGTAGGTGGCCAGGAAGATGAGGTGAACAAGGTGAGGTTATGGATATGGATGGAGATAACAAAGTAAAGAGAATTAGGTGACTTTCAGATTCTTGACTTGGGTGATCAGATGAATACTGATGCCTCAACCAGGATTTAAAAACAAACAAACAAAAAACGGGGAATGACGCAGATTGTGGGGAAAATAATGAACTTGATGTTAGGCATTGAGTTAGGAGGTATGTGAAAAATGTCTAGGTGGGGCTGACTGGTAGAATGTCCCCACAGCAGGTCTGGGACTTGCTATTGTTTGGCTGGAAGTGCAGGTGTGGGAGCAGTTAGCATATACTTCAAGCTGTGGAACTCTAGACAAGTTACTCAGCCTCTCTGGGTGTTAGGATTCTCAAGTACAAAGCGAGGAGGATCATAGCTCCTTCACTGAGACATCAGGAGGATTGAAGCAGCTCCTACATGTAGAGTGCCTGGGATAGGGAAGGGCCAGCACGGTGCAATGACTGAGTGAGTGACACTGAGAGATGAATCACTGATGGATGGTGACATGTCTAGGCAGCCTGGGGACTTACAGTATTGTCAGGCAGAGAGAGTGAGCACCTCTGAATCAGAGCACGTGGACTTCTGTGCCATTATAATGTACTGAGACTGGATTCTATGTATCTAAGCTTTCTGTATATAGTCGCTCCCCTGAAAGTAAACTGAGGCCTAGCGGAGAATTAGTGACAGTGAGGAAGGGACGTAAGTGTACTGGAGCTTTAAAGGACTATATTCTGGAGAAATTACTATACAACAAAAGATGCTATGATGATATAATAATTTAGCTATATTGTAGAACTTGTTTTTGTAAGAATTTTAAATTACTTTCAAAAATATTTTTCTACTACAAAGGGCATCGCCAGCTTATAAAACACAGAATGTTCGAGTACAATGAGCAGAAGGTTTGAAGTCAGAAGACCTGGGTTTGAATTCTGGATCCGTCACTTACTGGCCCCAAATCCTGTACCCTGTGTGTAGATAAGGGCAGCATGGCCATTTAACCAGCAGTTCAATCTTAGAGCCATCTTCTCCTCCTCCTTTTCCCTTAAACCCCCAAATCCAGCTCATGGCCCAGTTCTGACAAGTCTGACTCCTGGTATCTCTTGTCCTCATCCTCACTGTGCCTTGGTTGGCACTGTCACCATGTCGTGTCTGACTACTCCAACAGCCCCCAGCTAACTCACCTCCTTTAGTGTAGCCCTCACATTGGTTCCAAAGTTGTCTTCCTAAAACATTACTGACTTTGTAAGCCGTGGCGATCCACAGAGATTTTAAAAATCTGGACTCTAGAATGGCATAGAGACCCTTTACAATCTGGTTGCAACTTTGTTTCCCAGGTTCAATCGCATGATTTCTCAGCGATTACCCGGTGCTCTAGTCAATGGAATTTTCACCATTCTCTTGCTGCCTCCATCTTCTGTATTCCCATATTTTTGCATATGATGTTCCCGCCACCCTCCGTTCCCTCTCTAGCCTGTATAGCAAATTTATTTTCACTTTTTGAGAGCCAACTCATTGCTCTTAGGAAGTATTTCCCAACTCTCCTTATCACAGTTGGGGGTTTCCTCTGTGTTATAATTATTGTACGTATTTATAATAAACAGCGAGGTTCTCAAACTTATTTCTCCTTATATCTCTAGAACCTGGCCAAGGTCATGGCATGTAATAGAAGGTAGTCAATTTTAAAGTGCTTTCTGAAAAAGCTATCGTGGGAAAACCTCTGTTTTTCTGAGCATCAGTTTCCTCATCTGTAAAATGAGAATAGTAATACCTACCTAGTAGAGCTGTTAGAAAATCGAACCAAAGAATTTGCGTAAAAGCACTTTGTAAGCCATACATTTTTGTAACATTTAACTTTTGATTCTAAAGTGGTCTGTCTGCAAGTATCCATGCATTATGCATCAATCAGTCCAACACCTGGAAAATAATAGATTCTTAATAATGCTGGTTGAATTACATCGAATTCGAACACATTCTGCATTAGCCAGGCTGGTCAGTGTGACGAACATAAAGGATCAGGGGCTTCTGAATGAACAAGATACCTAATTAGCCCTGTTGTTTGTTCCCAGCCACGCCCCCCTCTGCGGTCCTCGTCTCTCCAGTTGGAGGCTGTATCAATCAAGTGCAGTAACAAGAAGCTACACCAGGGGGCGCCCCTGCGTTTTCCAAAATAAGTCTGCAAAAAAAAAAAAAAATGTTCAACAACTTGACTTGAATACTTGGGAGTTCTCCTGTAAAGTATTGGCGTTCCTTTGAAACAAGGCAATAGAGAAAACACAAAACTAGTTACAAGCCTGGAAATAACACCTTTCATTTCTATCAAGCCACTGTCTAAGACTGTCTTAGTTTTTCTTAGTCTGTTAAAGAGCTGGCGGGGGAATTATTAATTCCTTTTTACTCAAGGGATGTAGAAACTGTAAGACAATTTATCACTCAACTGACTCCAGTATATTGTTTATTATCAAGAGGTTTGAGCCCAGGTTTAGCTAAATAGAAGACAAACCTGAGAATACAAACACGGGGGACCTAAATAAATGAAAGTGCCTTTGATGCTTTTTTTCCTAGGAAATCAGTTATAACCCAAAGAGCCCGAGGTGAGGAGTCAGGGGCTGGTTCTAAGGCTAGGTAAACCTCTAACTTCTGCTACTAGTGCGATCACTAACCTTTAGATCTCAGCTTTTTCACCCTTAAATGAGGTTTTGGGGTGATGTTCTTTTTTAAAATGAGGTATTATTTGCATATACAATTCACCATTTTAAGTATAATTTGATGAATTCTGAAAATGTGTCTAGTCTTGCAGCCATCACCATCATCATGATACAGAACATTCCATTTCCATCACTCTGAGAGTTCCCTCATACCCCTTTGTAGACAGCCTCCTTTCCTTATCCCTGGCCCTTGGAAAACACAGATCTGATTTCTATCACTATAGTTTTGCCTTCTCAAAAATCTTATGTCTGTCTTCTTTCATATAGCATAATGTTTTTGAAATTCATCAGCATTATGCATATCAGTAATTTATTTATTGCTGAATAGTATGCCACTGTATGAACATATCACAATTTGAATCTATTCATCAGTTGATGAACATTTGGTTGTTCTAAAGTTGTTGTTTTTTTAACTTTTATTATTACATCTACTATGAAGACTCACATACAAATCTTTGAGTGAACATATATTTTCATCTCTTTTGGGTAAACACTTAGAAGTGGGGTTGCTGGGTTAAATATGTCAATGCATGTTTAATTTTATAAGGAACTACAATCGTTTTCTCAAGTGGCTATACCACTTCTCATTTCCACTAGCGATGTAGAGAGTTCCAGCTTTTGAATACCCGGTATTTTAACCATTGTAGGGGGTGTGTAGAAGTATCTATAGTGGCTTTAATTTGCATTTCTGTAATCACTAATGATGTTGAGCATCTCTCCTTGTATTTATTTGCCTTCTATATATTTTTATTAGTCAAAGAAGATACCATCAAACCTATTACCTATTTTTTAATGGAATCATTTGTCTTCTTATTACTGAGTACTTTGTATATTCTGAATAAGTATCACCTGAGTCTCATGAGGGAAGGAAATACTGAATCTTACAGTCTTCTCAAGTAGATGGAATATCATTGAGTTATTTATTCATTTAAATAATATTTATTAAAGGCCTACTGTATGCTAAGGATTAGTGATATAACTGAGACTAGACAATGTCACTGCCTTCATGAAGTTCACTTTCTTATACAGAAGACATATAACAAGGAATCTCACAAATGATAAAATAATTACAGCAAATAATTTCAGATCTCTGTAAAGAAAAGGACATGTGCCATAATTGAGAATATCAGAGACAACTACTGTAGGTAGTGGTTTTCCAGAGAGCCTTTTAGAAGAGTTAAAATTTTGTCAACTCCTGAAGGATAGACAGAACTAGCCCCATCAAGAGCAGAGAAAATACAATAGGAAGTCCCTGAGACAGAAAAAAGCTGAATATACTCTAGGAAGTGACAGAAATTCAAAGTGACTGGAGTGTGCTGAGCAGAAAGTGATACTGGAGGGGTAAGCAGGCTATAATATATGCAGGGTGTCGAACACACATAAAAAGAGTCTGGAGGCTTTGGCCAAAAATAAGTGATACAGATTTATTCAGGGGTCTTAGGGTTTGCAAACTGGACACACAACTAGGCAAAACCCAGAAGTGTTCCAAAGAAGAAAGAAGAGTTCTAGAGTACAAACTACATTCTTGAGAATAATCAGTCATGCACCCTGAGTCCTAGGATTGGTCCAGGACAGTTAGTTATCGGTCAGTCAGGTATCAGATGGTCTGGATTATGAATGCCAGGTGGTCTGGAGATTGGGCGCCAGGGGGCCTGGTCACATCTGGTGTTCTAGACAATGGATGTCAGGTGGATGTCAAGGGGTCTGAATATGGGAGTCCTTCAGGGGGTAATCTGAGGTTATCTGGAGGCATTGACACAGGATTGGAATGTTCAAAAGCTAAAGTTCCCAGGCTAGTTAAAACAAGAATAGAGTTTTTTTTCTTATGTCTCAACTTTCTTGATTTTAGTAATTTAGCAGCTTGACTACAGTGACTCCATTTTATTTCTTTACTTTGTTCCTCAAGGCAAGTGTAGGTTATTCAAGAATGGATTTATACAAAGTATATACAATTGGATGCCATTAAAGGATTTTAAACCAAAGAGTGTTGTGATCTGATATACATTTTTAATTTTAAGCTCACTCTGGCTGATGTGTGTAGAATGAGTTGGGTACAGAGGGTAAACAAGATTGGAATTAGGAAGTCCAGCTAGAAGGCTAGTCCAGCCATCAAAATGAAAGAATGGTGTCTTAGACTAGCATGGTACTATTGGATATAAACAGAGAGGAGTGAACAGAATCTAGATCAAATTTGGAAGTGTAATTAACAGGTTGATGCTTAAGTTTTCAGCTTTAATAACTCACTGGATGGTGGCATCATTTGCTGAAATGGGGAAGAGTAGGAGAGAACTAGAGAAAATACAGATTTCAATCATCAATTTCATCATCAAAATTATCATCAATAATTTCATTTTAGACATGTTAAGCTTGAAATTCCAAAAGAATAAGGTTAGGCTCTTCCAGCAAGAAAAGCAATTGAGGAAGAAGGCTTACTGTCAAGGGAAGTCTGACTCCCCTGATGCTAGGGCAGGTGTCAGATGAAGGAGGTCATTATCCCGAAGAACTAAGAACCACTAATGGTGCTATTTCAGTTCATCTTAGCAAATATTTATTGAATGCCCAAAGGAATTACCATGCGGCTTCTCTCACGTATCAGAAAGAGGCATGAACTTGAAGAAGGAAACATAGTTTAAAGTCTGATGACTTTGGCAAAATGTTAACTTCTTTGATCTTTACTGAACAATTGTGAAGATGAAATGGAATAATGCATGTGAAAACATCTGGCTATATAATTATAGGCTCGTATTATACATTGTGGGAGCAGGTCATGAGCAATCATTATGAATAGTATTGTATACCTATAAACATTGCTTTCTGAAAACAACCAATGACCTTGATGATGACTTGCCATGATCAAAACAAATGCATTTTACCCTGTACTTGCTCTTGCATCACCCAGGTGAATCAGATCAAGACAGAAAGACACCAAAGTGACTGATGTGTGTACACTTGAGTGAGCATGTGGGTGAAGAACACCCCTCAGAATCAATGTGTCTCAGCAGATCTTTCCCCTGATTACCCTTGACCATGACGAACAGCCACACTCGATTTCGCTGGCTGCGGTCTCGTTGTCATTGCATCCCAAACATGTCACAGTGTTGTCAGTACATCTTGCACCTTCTTTCGCAGCCCAGCTGTCAGCATTAGCCCACAATCGTGGAAATACATGCCAGTAATGGTCGGCTTTCCCTTCCATACAATCTCATAGACTTGCTGCTTCAACAAAATAAGCATTTTTTCACTCCTGCACTCTCCCCATGTAGGACAACTCATTTTTTCTCAAATATCAAGTACTTTC
Organism: Aselliscus stoliczkanus; assembly: GCA_033961575.1. Classification (NCBI taxonomy): domain Eukaryota; kingdom Metazoa; phylum Chordata; class Mammalia; order Chiroptera; family Hipposideridae; genus Aselliscus; species Aselliscus stoliczkanus. The sequence goes on along the minus strand of CM066736.1, from coordinate 97,586,977 downwards.
ACATTGTTTTTACAAAGGTTCCTTAGACCTAGAATGTCCCCACTACCCACCTTCCTACTCATCTACTAATAATACTAACAGGCTTAGATAAATGTAAATTATAATTTCTTCTCAAAACACTTGATGGAATTCATTGCATCCTCATCTATTTCCATTTCACTCTATTTATAATCCAATATAGTCATTTAACAAATATTTATAGAATGCCTGCTAAATTTCAGTACTCTTTCAGATGCAAATGACTTTTGAAACCCAATCCCAGCAGCTTAAACAAAATAGCTCACCATGTTTTATCTTCACCTATATTTCCATTTTACTCTATTTATAATTTAATATATTAGTCAACACACAATTCTAGAATGCTGCTAAAGGTCAGGACTCTTTTAGATGCAAATGACAGAAACTCAAATCCAAATAGCTAAAATAAACTAACTCACCTACCGAAAAAAGTAAAAGGAAAAACATGGTGAAGTCCAGGCATTCAAATGATGTTATTAGCATTCATCTTTCTTTTGTACAGGCTGATTAGGTTGGGTTCCCTAGAAACAGGGCCTGAAGTAGGATTCTTATGAAAGTGATTTACTGACGGAATGCTTTCAGGAAAAGGTGAGTGAGGAAAGCAGGGGAAGAAAGTTAACACATTGTGAACCTGTGAAGCAGATTTTCATCTATACATTTAAATGCCCAGTCCTCAATGCATTAAGCAAGAATGAGGTCTCAGCTGGAAACCAGCTTTTCTGCCTTTTCCCCAGGGGAAATCTGGAGTGTGGATTGATCACAGATTTTATCCCACCTTGAGGCATGGGTGTCTGGTTTGTGTTTTTTTTGTAAAGACTTGACTGGGGAATTGGGGAAGGGGAACAGTGTTGGGGAATTGGGGAGGAGGAACAGCCAAGTTGCTGTCCTTCAGTCATAGTTGTGGATGGTGCAGTGAGGTCAGCTCCAAGTCTAGTCCCGTCCAGTCGCCATCCAGCCACCTGTCGGCAGCTCAGGGCAGCTCAACTCAAGGTGCCATATTCAATCTTAGTTGCAGGTGGACGTAGCCCACCATCCCATGCAGGAGTCAAACAGGAAACCTTGTTGCTAAGAGCTCATGCTCAAACCAGCTGAGCCATCCTGCCACCTGTTAGCAACTCAGTGGCAGCTCAGCTCTGGCGCAGCTCATTAGCCCATGTGGGAATCGTACCAGCAACCCTGTTGCTCAGAGCTCGCGCTCTTAAACAACTGAGTCACTCCACCTGCCCGAGTCAGCTTTTTTTTTTACCCCCTTGGCAGTCAGGCGAGGGCTGTGGAAAGGGAAGGGGTTTTGCTAATATCCCCAGTGAAGGTGATCTGGGTGGAGCACCAACAGCATCCACGTGGCAGGCATGATGGCTGCCAGCAACCCAAGATTCATTTGCAGCTTGGCCAACTCCAGAGGAACATCTTCCCCTTAAACCTTTAACTGAAAAGTTGCAGAAAGAACAGAGTATGCAACTCTTTTGCAGCACAGATGAGGTCAGAGCTAAGTAAACCATGTGGAGTGGATACTTCAAGGGAAAGAGGGCTCTTTTATCAAAGAAGAGAGAAAAAGATTGAGTAGGTGTCCTACCCTGTGCCAGGAACTGTTTGGACACGGGATACAATGGTGAACAAAACACACACACACACACACACACACACACACACACACAACGCACACATCTTTGATCTCATGGAGCACATCAGCCTTGTTTAGTGCAAGACAGACTAACAAGACACTATAATGAAGTGAGATTATGCTTTGGTAGAGAAAGTATAGGTTGCTATGGATCCATTATGTAGGAGGGGTCATCTTAGCCTTCTTGGGGTCCATGTTTTTTCCAACTTTACATCTCCAGTGCCCAGGTAGTACTCTAAGTATTGTAAATGTGACCAAAAAAAGGGGGTCGGGTAGGGTGGGTTATGAAAATCACAGGGAGATCTGGTCATAAATTCCAAGTGGACAGGTCATGCCCCAGGCTTATAACTTCTTTAGGAAAAGGTCTTTAAGTTAGCCCTGTCCATTGCTTTTCTGCATCTAGGCTAACACAACTTTGAAATACCAGAAGTAATACTCCTCAAAGTGGGTATTAACCTGAAGAAGGCACATCATCTTCACTATCCTGTAATCCAATCTCAGCCTTGCTTTCTCCAATCTTCCTAAATTTCAAATGCATAAAAGAAGCTACAAAACTTATTATCTGGAGCATTTGAGATCTTACTTCATGGCACATGAGTATGTCGTTAGTTTGACTCCAATAAGCCCTTATAGTAATTCTCTACAGGTTTGGATGTTTGTATGTTGACCAAGTGCTGAGTAAGTAAGCACTTGCAGCTTGATGTGTGGATTCAGGAGTTTGAGGAAAGAGTAGCCCCTCCTTGAAAGCTGCCTTTTCAGTCTGTTTATGAACTATGCAAGAAAATCACTCACTACTTTATGATCACATGATGCCCTGAAATAGAGCTATTATTGCATCTGGCTCCTAATGACTTTGCCTATTCCCAAATTCTGAAACTGTATTCAGAAGATAGACCTGCCAACTTTGAGGATATTTAATTTCTTTGAGTTTAGTTCAACATATAATTCATTGATTGTCAACTTTGTGCTAACAGAGTGATAAGTGTTGCAAAGATACAGAGATAAAGAAATCTTAATGCCATCAAGCTGGGAATTTACGACTGCTGCCTAGGAGGATCAAAGTACTGACTTGTGATGGTAGGGGATGCAATTTTCTTTTTGTGCATTTTCTGGATAGCTGCTACCAGGATTGCAGGTTTTTAAATGTGCTCTTGATCACATTCAGTGTCACTGAATCTAAGGCCAAGAGGACAAAAACTCACACAGAGAAGTCTTTACATAAGTGTTCTCAAGACAGAAGCAACAGTCAGTCATCCTTGACTTTTATCTCTTTTTTACCCTCCACCTCCAAGAACTCCAAGAATGAAGGAGTTCTTGCCCTGATCTTTATTTGGGATTTTGGAAGGAAATCATTATTTTGCTTGACTGTACAAGAAGGGAAGGTGCACCATAGTTAAGTAAGTTAGGTGGAGTGGCCTGGTTAGGTAGAGAGTGTATTCAATTTGCTCTCTCACTTGCCTGAGTTTCCTTGTGGTAGAAACTCTGAGTTGAGGGCTAGTGTTTCTGGCATGGGCTGATAATAGCAGAAGTAAGATGGTCTACCAACAAAGGCATGAATGGTGATTAGCCCAGGCCAGGGCCTAATTGAAGAATATGGTGGAAATTGAGAGTGGAAGATGTAATACCTAGAGACAAGAGAAACTAAATCAGCAAGGAAAGGCCACTGCAAACTGAGTGAATAAGAACTAGGCCATAATTTCATGCCAAAAGTCAGAACTAAGCCAACCACATCTGACTGGGTGGCTGGCAGTGCATGCGCACAGACCAACTTCGGTGTAATGCTTTTTACTAACCAACATCACAAGATCCTGTAGGCCAAACCCCTCCACTTATACCTCTTGATGTTGCCTGGGAGAGGAAAGAGGGGAGAGGGTGAATTTAGAAAGGCAGAATGAAATTTAGAAATCCCTTTAAATGAGTGACTTGAAACTAACTTTTTATTTTACTTTTTATTGTAGAAAATATACATAACATAAAATTTACCATTTTAACCATTTTTAAGTGTACAGTTCAGTGGTATTAAGTACATTCATACTGTTCTACAACCTTACCACTACTATATCCAGAGCTTTTTCATCATCCCAGACTACAACTCTGTACCAATTAAACAACTCTCCACTAACCCCTATATCCCAGTCCCTACATCCACTATTCTACTTTCTGTCTCTATGAATCTGACTATTCTATGTACCTCATATGAGTGAGACCATATAATATGTGTCCTTTTGTGTCTGGCTTATTTCACTTAGCATAAGGTTATCAAGGTTCATGTTGTGGCATGAATCAGAATTTCATTCCTTTTTAATGTTAAATAATATTCCATAGTGTGTATATATATATATATATATATATATATATATATATATATGTTATCCGTTGGTCTGTTGATAAACACTTGGGTTGTTGCTACCTTTTGGCTACTGTGAATAATGCTGTGAACATGGTGTACAGATATCTGTCTGTGTCCCTGCTTTTAATTCTTTTGGGTATATACTTGGAGTAGAATTGCAGGATCCTATGGTAATTCTATGTTTAATTTTTGGTTAACCACCATACTGTTTTCCCCAGTGGCTACACAATTTTACATTTTCTCTAACAGTGCACAAGGCTTCCAATTTCTCCACATCCTCATGAACACTTGTTATTTTCTGTTTTGCTTTGTTTTTGTTTATATATTTTTATTTTTTTATTTTTTAAAGATTTTATTGGGGAATTGGGGGAGGGGAACAGCATTGGGGAATCGGGGAAGGGAAACAGACAAGTCGCCATCCTCTTGCTCTTCAGTCCAGTTTGTAGAGGACGCCGCCTCACTGGCCCATGTTGGCATCGTGATTGCGTTCTTCCCGGATGAGTCAGATTGGTCGCCGGCCTCTGGATGGTCGCTCACCGCGGCTATTGGCAGCTGCCAGCCACTCATGCTGGCTGCCGGACACTCACTACACCATTGCCAGGGCTTGCACAGCCCAGCTGTTGTTAGCTGTAGAGGGCAGTGTCACTGGCCCTCATATGTAGGATCCGAACCAGGGCCGCTGCCATCCCAAAACCAACTCTTAACTAATGTGCCACTCGGTGGGCCCTCTTTTTGTGTTTAAATAGGTCTTCTGATTGGTGTGAAGTGGTATGTCATTGTGATTTTGGTTTGCATTTCCCTAACAACTATTGATGTTGAGCACCTTTTCATGTGTTTATGAACCATTTGTGTATCTTCTTTGGATGAGTATCTATTCAAGTCCTTTGCTCAATTATTAATCACATTGTTTTGTTGCTGTTGAGTTGTAGGAGTTCTTTATATATTCTAGATATCACTCTCATGTCAGGTATATGATTTGCAAATATTTTTTTCCATTTTATGGGTTGTCTTTTCACTCTGTTCATAGCGTTTTTTGATGCACAAGTTTTTAATTTGATGAAATCTAACTTATCTATTTTTTGTTGTTGTTGCCTGCCTGTGTTTTGGGCAGAAATCACCGCCAAATCCAATGTCATGAAGATTTTTCTTTATGTTTTTTTTTTCTTAAGAATTTTATAGTTTTTCGGGCCGGCTGAGTGGCGCGGTGGTTAAGCGCTGGTTTGGGAAGCCAGCGGCCCCAGTTCGGGTCCCACATATGAGGGCCAGTGACACTGCCCTCAAAAAACAATAAAATAAATAAATAAGAATTTTATAGTTTTAGTGTTTGATTCATTTTTGAGTTAATTTTTTTTATGTGGTGTAAGGTAAGAATCCAACTTTCATTTTTTTGTATGTGAATATCCAGTTTTTCCAACACCATTTGTTGAAAAGTGTGTCTTTTCCCCCATTGAATTCTTTTGGAACCCTTGTAAAAAATTATTTGACCATGTATGCAAGGTTTATTTCTAGAATCTCTATTCTATTCTATTGGTCTTTATATCTGTCATTATGCCAGTATCACACTGTGTAGATTACCATAGTTCTGTAGTAAGTTTTAAAGTCAGGAAGCATTGTTTTCCAACTTTGTTCTTTTTCAAGATTGTTTTGGCTATCCTGGGTTCCTTGAGATTTCATATGAATTTTAAATGGATTTCTTTTTATTTCTGCAAAAAATGTCCCTGAAATTTTGATAGGGATTACATCGACTCTGTAGTTTGCTTTAGGTAGTTTTGACATCTTAACAAGATTAAGTCTTCTAATCCATGATTATGGTTTGTCTTTCTATTTATTGGTGTCTTTAATTTCAGCAGTGTTTTGTAGTTTTCACCTCCATGGTTAAGTTTATCCTTAAGAATTTTGCTCTCTTTAATGCTATTGTAAATGGAATTAAAAAAAAAATTTTTTTAGCTTGTTCATTATTAGTGCAAATAAATGAACTGGTATTTTTTGTGTGATTTTGTATTTAATAACCTTGCTGAATTTGTTTATTAGTTCTAACAGTTTGTGTGTGTGTAATTTTTAGCATCTTCTACATACACGATCATGTCTGTGAACAGAGATAATTTTACTTCTTCCTTTTCAATCAGGATGCTTTTTATTTTTTCTTGCCTAATTGTACTAAGGACTTCTAGTACTTTGTTGAATAGAAGCTGCAAAAGCAGGAATCCTTATTTTGTTTCTGATCGTAGAAGAAAAGCTTTCAGTTTTTCATCATTGAGTATGATGTCAGCTGTAGGTTTTTCATATATGGCCTTTTTATGTGGAGGCAGTTTTCGTCTAATTTTAGTTTTCTGAGTATTTTTTTTAATCATGAAAGGTGTTGAATTTTGTCAAATGCCTTTTCTGCACCAATTGAGATGATCAAGTGATTTTTTCCTTCTTTTTTCTGTTAATGTGATGTAGTACATTAAATGATGCTCATATGTTGAACCATCTTTTCATTCCAAGAATAAATCCCACTTGGTGATGGCGTATAATTAACTGATTTTTATTTATTTATTTTTTAAAAAGATTTTATTGGGGAGTTGGGGGAGGGGAACAGTGTTGGGGAATTGGGAAGGGGATCAGCCAAGTTGTTGTTCTTCAATCTTCGTTGTAGAGGGTGCCAGTAGCCATCTGGCTTCTCGTCTGCAGCTCGTGAACTCTAAGCTCAAGGTGCTGTGTTCAATCGTAGTTGTGCGTGGGCATAGCGCAACTAAGGCAGTCTTGTTTTTACACCAGCTGAGCCATCCTGCCATCTGCTGGCAGCTCAGCAACAGCTCAACTCGGGCTCAGCGTTCACCAGCCCATGTGGGAATGAAACTGGCAGCCCTGTTGCTCAGAGCATGTGCTCTAAGCCAACTCTTAACCAGCTGAGCCACTTGGCTGGCCCTTAACTGATTTTTAAACCAAATCAAACTGAGAATATTTATGCCCTTGCTAACTAGCTCTTGGGAGCTTGAGAAGATCAAAATAATTTTAGAGATTAGAGAAACTATATTTTTTCACATATAAATTATAGTATAAGTAAACAGACTTTAACATACAGCTTCAGGGTATATGTTTGTGTTGAAGCAGTAGGTGGACAATATAACATAATTATTATAAGATGGATTCTGGAGTCATATTCCCCTGTTTAAATCATGTCTTTGCCACTATAGTCGGGTAACCCTGGACAAGTTTTAAACTTATTTGTTTCAGATTCCTCAGTCATGATAATAGCCCTGCTTTAGGATTGTTGTAAAGATTAAAGAGATAATGTTTATAAAGCACTTAGAGTAGTTCCTGGCATATATTAATAGTAAGTGCTTTATAAGGATGACTATCATTCTATTATTGTACTCTGATTAATGAAAAATAAGAGTCTTTTGCTGAATCCAAGCTAAAAATCAGATTGTCAGCTGAGCTATTTAGTAGCAAGGGAAGCATTTACAGTTGACAAACTTTAGGCAGAGATCTTTACACTAGATAAAAGATTGTCATCTTTATCATTTGTGACGGTCATCTTATTTACACTTGAAAAGAAACCAAGAAATCATTCAATCTGCAGAGATTGCATATAACTGGAACAGACTGACCTTGAAATTTCTTACCACCCACAAGAATAGGTTGTATGCAGATTAAACAGCCACGTCTGCCTCTCCTTCCCACTCCAGTGGACCAGGAATTATCATAAATCATATTTGTCTGTTTCCCTCACTAGAGTGTACGTTCCTCAAGATCAGGGTCTATGCCTGACCTTTTTATAATCCCATTCCAACACAGGGCCTCAACCTTAGCAGATAAGTTTTGAATTGAATTCCCTACTTCCATTTACTGACTTTTATTCTCTGCAGTATGCAGGAAGAAACCATGAATGTAACAGACATAGATTTAAATTCTGGCCATGTCCACCACTAACATTGTAAGTCCAAACTTCAGCTTCCCACTCAAATGATAGCAATAATATTTACCTCACAGACACTTGTGAGAAAAAAAAAATCTCATTTCACTCTGAATTTTGCTGTATCAAATCACCTCTGTAATTCTCACTTCAGTTCCTAAACTTTTTACTGAAAGTTGTATTTGTTTATCTTGCCTGCCATATCTCCAATATTTTAAAACACTAATGGGCTTTATTTTTTAGAAGTTTTAGATTTGCAGAAAATTTGAACAAATGGGACAGAGTTCCCATGTACTCACCCCTACCCCCATCTCTCCATATATTAACATGTTACATTATTATGGTACATTTGTTATAATTAATTAGTCAACATTGATACATTTTTGTTAACTAAAGACCAGAATTGATTCATATTTCCTTAGTTTTTACCTAGTGTCCTTTTGTCTGTTACAGGATCTCATCTAGAATACTGTTGCACTTAGTTGTCATGTCCCCTTACTGAGGCTCCTCTTGGCTGTGAGTTTCTCAGACTTCCCTTGTTTTTTTGTTTGTTTGTTTGTTTGTTTGTTTGTTTTAAAGATTTTATTGGGGAATTGGGGGAGGGGACCAGCGATGTTGTTGTTCTTCAATCTTTGTTGTGGAGGGCACCAGTTGACATCTGGCTTCCCGTCGGCAGTTCGTGGCCTCTAAGCTCAAGGTGCTGTGTTCAATCTTAGTTGCGGGTGGGCATATAGCCACCATCCCATGCAGGAGTCGAACCAGAAGCCTTATTGTTAAGAGCGCATGCTCTATCCTCTGAGCCATCTGGGTGGCAGCTCAGCTCAAGGTGCCAAGTTCAGTCTTAGTTGTGAGTAGACGTAGCCCATTATTGAACAGGCAATTTTGTTGTTACACCTGTTGGCAGCTCAGCGACAGCTCATCTCAGGCACAGCGTTCACTGGCCCATGTAGGAATCGAACTGGCAGCCCTGTTGCTCAGAGCACACATTCTAAGCCAACTCTTACCCAACTGAGCCACTCGGCTAGCCCCAGACTTCCCTTGTTTTTAATAACAGTTTTGAGGCGTACTGGTCAGATATATTGTAGGATGTCCCTCAGTTAGAATTTCCCTCATATTTTTCTCATGATTGGACTGAGGATATGGGTTTCTGGGAGGAAAATTACACAGGTAAAGTCATTTTCATCACACATTATCAAGGGTACCACTGTTGATGTTGACCTTGATCATCTGGATGAAGGAATGTTCCTCAGATTTCTTTACTGTAAAGTTATGCATTTTCCCCTTTTTCTGTACTGTATTCTTTGGAGGAAGTCACTATACAGTCCACACTTAAAAAGTGGGGGTTATACTCCATCTCCTAAACATTTTTTAGAGCAAATACTTGATTATGAGTTGATTCTATAAGGTATGGATGTATGTCACTGCCTGCCTTACCTAGAGCTCCTTTTAAGGAAAGTTGCCTCCACCCACACAGCCCCTGCTAACTAGACAGCAGCCCACGTGACCATAATTGGGGCAGAGATGACTATCTAACCTTCAGTTTTTATTCTGTTCAATAAAATAAAAACCTAAATTATTAAATGACTACTATGATTTTGTTGGCATTCACTATTATTCAATTCTCTCACATTTAAAAAACCCATTGACTATCCAACAAATACAGTTAGAGAATCCACAGTTTATTTGCTCATTGAAACCATCTTTTCTGAAGAAAAGGCTCCCAAATTTTTGTTGTCTCTTTAAATTCTCCACTGAGTGAAGCCTACTTATTTGTTGTTCATGGTTTTCAATATTTCATTAGCAGTAGGATGGCACAAATTGAAAGAATAGCAAACAGTGTTATTGAAGTGATGCATTGCTTAAAAGAAAGAATTATGAAAAATGTATCCATTTAAGTGCATATTCATTTTTTAAAAAATATTTTATGGGAGAATTGGGGGAGGGGAACAGCATTGGGGAATTGGGGAAGGGGAACAGAAAAGTTGCTGTTCCTTTTGTTCTTCAGTCTAGTTGTGGAGGATGTCGCTTCACTGGCCCATGTTGGTATTGTGATCATTGTGCTCTTCCTGGGTGAGGCAGTCGCTAGCCGGCCATTGGACAGCCGCTCACGGTGGCTCACAGCAGCTCACACCAGCTGCCACACACTTAAGCCTGCTGCCAGCCACTCATGGTAGCTCATGGCAGCCCACTGCAGCTCTGCTGCAGCCTATGCTGTCTCCGGTGACTCATGGCAGCCCAGCTCCAGATCGAGCTGTTGTTCACCATCTTAGCTGTAGAGGGCACAGCATTACTGGCCCTCATGTGGGATCCGAACTGGGGCCCTGCTGCTCAGAGCTGGAGTCCCAAGCCAACTCTTAAACAATGCACCACTTGGCCGCCCAAGTGCATGTATTTTTTTTTGTTGTTTTTTTTTTGGAGGGCAGTGTCACTGGCCCTCATATGTGGGACCCGAACCGGGGCCGCTGGCTTCCCAGGCCAGAGCTTAACCACCACGCCACTCGGTCGGCCCCCAAGTGCATGTTTTTAAAAGGGACAGCATTGCTTATGAACAGGAAAAGAAATTCTAACTCAAAGTAGGCAATGATTATGGCATTTGCCATAACTATTTTTTCAAAGGGATTCCCCCACTTGAAGAATTTGATTCTTTTACGTGGGTATATCTAAAAACTCATCCAGCATGGAAACAAGTGAAATCATCATGTATAGTGGTGAAGAAGGGGGAAATCAAAATTGATGAACAATTTTCTTTTCTTGTCATTGGATAGCAGCTTAGAAAGTCATTGATTAAGAAATGAAATGTAATCCTGAGGCATGGAAAGTAGTTCATGCCATGAAAGATGGTATTATATGCTTTAACAAATTAAATGTGAATAGCAATTCTTGGAGTTGTTGATTTTAGTGCAGTACTCAGGATATCAGCTCATATGATAATATTGAGCATGTTTTCTCATTAATGTATATTCAATGAGGCAAAGAATGAAATAATTTGAATGTAGAAGCTGTGTTACACTGTAATTGAAATAGACTGTAACTGCAATAACTTTATAAGCAAATTCTACAAAATAGGAACTGTTAAGAAAAGCCAAGTCATCAGGGAAGTAAATTTTAGAAAGAAGTATGTAATTTAGATACTTACAATTTATTTCAGATAAACACAAATAATTTTTAGTATAAATATGTCTCATGTCATAATTTTCTTGTATCTCAGTGGATACATAGGTAATTATAAATCATTCTAATTTAACTGGGTTCCTGTGTGTTCTTTTTAGGTCTCTTTTTTTTTATAATTGTGGAAAAAAAACATTTGACATATCTACCCTCTACATAAAACTTTAAGTATACAATATATTATTGTTGACTAGTGTCCTATTTTTATTTGCTGAATCTGACAACCCTAGTAATGCCAGGATCTGAACTTGGGTCTTCTGACTCTAAATCTAGTGATCTTTCCACTGTGACCTTCCCTCTGGTTGATTTTGTAAAAACCAACCAGATGAGTATGTTTGGAATTAAGTTTCACAGTTACTTTTTCCTACTTTATTGGTACCTTAGACATTTGGAGAATGTCCCTGGAGGGGAAATATAGAATCTCATTTTCATGTCTCTCTTTGTATCCATTTGAGCATTTTTCTGGACGGTTTGTTGAGTTCAGCCATGCTGAAAATTCTCTTCATTGTTGAACGATGAGGGCAACAATATTCTAGATTTAGCCTTTAGAGCAGCTCTGTGATGTTTGAAATGCCATGCAATCAACTGAGAAAGGGAACACAGAAAGCTCCAAACTGGAATTACATCACCTTGACAGGATTCATAAAAATAATGTTGCTATTGTGAATTGTGATTTTAGTTAATACCATGTATGAAATTGACAAAGTACATTCATATACGTTATTCTATATAATCCTCATATTAACTCTATGAAGTTGTTTATATTGTATCTGTTTTTTGTGGAAATTAAGGTCCTGTGATAAAATGAATTATCCTGGGCTGTGCAACTAAGTGCCAGAGCTACTACCTTTCCTCTCATCTTCCATACCTAAGTATAATATTTCCACTGCACAGTCGCCAGGTGGGTGTGAGAAAGAGGTAGCTTCTAGGGCTGCCTGTTATTTTGTTGACTTGTGTAGGAGTCCACTCTGCAGTTACACTTAGCACACTGTGTTACCAACAATACAAAGATATGCTTCGTTTTCATTTAAAGTTTACAATTCCTTGTGCAATTAGGAAATTCAGAATGGATTTTATGAACAGCATAACTGCCTGCTACCTCAGAATTCTTTGCACTTCAGGGGGCTGGGCTGGCAGATCTTGGAGGCAGAGAGCAGATTAGGCCCAGAGCTCAATACTCTCCATGCTTCTTACTGGGGACTCTTGGAGTGAGGTGGACCCATCTGAAGGGATGGGCAAGGGATATTTTCCTTCCAGGTTGAGATTCAACATGCATTTTTTTGTTTTGTTTTGTTTTTTTTTAGCTGAGCCATCCTGCCACCTGTTGGCAGCTCAATGGCAACTCAGCTCGGGCTGGCCTCGAACCGCTGTTGCTCAGAGCTCAGCTTGCACTCTTGAGCGAGCTCTTAACCAACTGAGCCATTTGGCCGGCCCTTCAACATGCATTTTTTGAATGCCAATTATATGCAAAACATTTTCCCATATAGTAGATCATATCTGAACGCTCATAACTCAAAGGAGGGAAGGCAGTATTCTACTTTGAAATGTGTGATTTGAGATCTGAAAGATTAACATGCTCTAACTTAAAAAAAAATCCCATGAAAACAAATTTTAGGGAGAATATTGTGATCAGGAAAGAGGCTCCTGTTTTTTGGCTGACTTTAGATGCTCCACAGGTTTTTATTGTATTGGATCGAAACCATAATTTAGGTTGCAGTGTCAGCATTGCTAAACTAGGAGTCTGAGTTCCCAGATCATTTGACTTAGAGCTTCACTAATAGGAATACCCCATGCCTGACTTTTTTTCCATACTTATTTCAAAAGCATACAGGATAGACTTAGACAGAGTACACGGCCTATTGACTCCAGAACATTAGGAAGGGATGTGAAGGACACTGGAATTTTTTCCTGGTATCCTAAGTTATATATGATATTCTACCAACAATAAAGGGATTGTAGAGCAGAACTAAGTGTGGGGGAAGCTGCATGCACCCGTTAAGGGGAAAGCTGCCCACATAGTTGTGGGGGTGCTGCAGCATCTGTTGGGGGAGACTTCCCACAATGAGATCAGTGATGAAAAGAGTCCACAGAGACATGCAGGTGGAGGGACTTTGCCGGATGCAAAGACCACGAAGGTCGTCTGCATCTTCCTTTTATTGGGGGAGAACAAACAAAGCTCTATAATGGATTTGCATAACAAGCAGATGCGGGGGCGGTAATCAATCAGTACATAGAAAGCCTCCCTGTTCCATCCCAACATCCCCTCAATCTCCACTATCCATCCTCGACCTGCACACATACTGTTTCTGACTATCTCTATCTTTGAGCCATTGCCAGCCGCCTTTGGCAGCTGGCACGTACCCAAATGGCTGTGCTGCTCTGACCTTTCAGAGCATATTATTATCTGAACTCCAAATTGGGACATTCGGTCTGAAAAGTATGAGCCCATTTATGGGACAATGCAAAAATAATATTTAGAATTAAGAGTGATATCAGTGGTCTGGTTAGCTCACTGGAAAAGGTCACCAAAAATGTGAGACTTCACTTTTCGATTCAATTGCTGTGGCTGTCCATGTTTCTTATGGTTAAAAAAGAACAAAGAAAAGCTTTCCATTAAGCCTACTTCCCTCCTCTATTTCTTTAAGAAACAGAGGATAAAAGTAGATTAAATCTCAGGGAGCTTTTGAATGAGGAACACTCAAGGACACATTCCATTCTTTACCTTATGTCACAGAGAATGTTAGACAAATGCACAACTGGAAATATTTTCAATCAAATGAAGATGCAAACGTTTCCCTAAATGACATTCTGGTTTACTGTGATGAGACAGACACATTCCTTGCTGTATTTAGAAAGATTGTCTCATCCGAGGCCTTTACCCTCCCCCCCACCACCACCTATAGAGATGCATCTTTATGACTGTGAAGACAGTGCATTCATCTTAACACTCCTCCATTCCTCGTAAACATGCAGAAGGCTGCAAACACATGCAAGGATGGACATTTTCTGATGGAATGGCCAAAAAGCAACAAGTGATACTTTGTGAGCGTTGCTGCATATTTCGTCTTCAACAGGCTACTGAGGTCATGGACCCCAGGGTTTGTAACAGCTCGTGAATGTAAAGAGATCAATGGCTTATTAAATGCCACCTAATAGGCAACCACACTCACAGTCTCCATCAATAAAAGGTATGAAGAAAGAAAAGTAAGGAACTGTATATTACAAAACACACTCAACGGGCCGGCCGAGGGCTGCGGTGGTTAAGCGCTGGCCTGGGAAGCCAGCAGCTCTGGTTCAGGTCCCACATATGAGGGCCAGTGACACTGCCCTCAAAAAAAAAAAAAAAAGTACAAAACACACTCAAAAAATTCAACAGTTGTTATTTGTTGTCCTTTTAAACATTTTGCTGATTGTCTCTAACTACAGACAAGTTCGGGGCTGGTGAGAGGGAAGGAGGAAAGTTTTCTCTGACAGATCAAGAAGAACTCAGTGACTCAATATCCCACAGAGCAGTTTAAAGCAAAAGAGTAAATCAACTGTTTAGACACCATCCACTGTGTCAATAAAACATGGAATAAGGAGAGCTGTAGCTGTATTTCCCAGCCCTGGAAGTTTCTTCTTGGTGCTAAGTTCCCATAGCCTAACTAATTCTTACTGAACAAAATGAAGGAAAAAGTATCAGTCTCAAATTGAACTTCCTATAATGCGAGAGGAAATAACACATGGCCCTTTATCCTTCTGAAATGTGAGGTTGTCTGATGCTGGCTTCAGAGAACTTGAGAGTACTAAGAAAGGCTGAGCTTTTCAAAGCAAAAAGCTGTGCTCAGCAATTCTCTCTGTCAGTGACACCAGCCTCTTGTGCCCACATAGCCCCTAGCCTTATTCCTCAAATAATTTCCTTCTACCTAATAGCCTGAGGGCTCAGATAAACCATGTGCCCTGTCTTGGCAGCTGTCTCTTCTTTGTGAGGTCAAGTAGTCCTCTAAAAAATCTGAAGGACACAGAAATTACTAATGCACATACGGGTTTAGAGAGGACTACAAAGTTGAACTCCTACATACACACAAAGTACCTACAATTGTACCCACTTCCTTAGGGTCATCACCACTTCCACTCTCCTTCCACTAGCACATGCCTTTGCACATGCTCTGTTTCCTCTGTCCTTTCTCACCTTCTCTGATGGAAAACTCATCATCGTTCTTGAGAACATTTCAGTTTCTCAGTGAAATACCTTCCAACAACTCTAGGGAAGTTTAGTCACTTACCTGTGCTTTTATAAGCCTTTGTTCATATCTTTGTTATAACAACTATCATATTATATTGTGATTGTGTTAAATCTGTGGGAGAGATCATGTCTTAATCCTCTAGTAATCAGCACAACCCCTGAGAGATAGTAGACACTCAATGCATTTTTAAAAAGAATGCATATTATCTCAATTGTTTGCTTTATTTTTCTGTAAAACTAGTTTAATATTGTGGTTGTCTTTAATATGACAATTTACTCTTAAATACTTGGACTAGGAGGAAGACAGTAAACTCACTAATTGCATCACCCCTGGAAGGCTGTCACTTATGTCAAACTTACCCAAAGAAGTGGGGAAAATCTACAAATTAAAATGTTAAACATGGCTTTATAATACAATGAAAAAGTGTGTTTATAAAACCATTTCCATTTCCAATTCTCCTTCCTCTCAACATCTCAACAGAGTAAGTATAACAAAAAAAAAGTGATACTCAAATTCCCTATGTAGACTGCATCAGAAGAGATCTCTAAAAAGATAAAAACAATAGATTTTTAAAGTCGAAAAGGACCTCTGGGTTATCTAGTTCAACCCTCTGCTATGTGTGAATCTCTATAGTATCCCTGATAAATGCTCATCTAGCTTCTACCTGAGCACTTCCAGTGATGGAGAACTCACTACTTATAAGGTAATTGATTCCTTATTTAAAAATTATATCCAAGTTGATCCCAAATCTTCCTCCTTGTAATCTTTAACCATTGAAATCTGTCCTTCCTTCTTAAACCTCAGAGAATATTCCTTCTTCCTTATGGTAGTCCTATAAAGAATTAAAAACAGCTCTATAGTCATCCCAAGCCTTTTCTTTCCCAGACTTTTCTACTTTCATTCAACTACTTCTATGTCATGTTTTCCAACATTTTCAACAATCTGGTTTGCATTCTCCAGACGTCTTACAGTTTGTCCTTAATACTTCTAAAATGGAGCCTGGACATATACTCCAAGTGATATTTGCCCAGTGTAGAGGATTTCCCAGAGCAAGACTAATGCATGTCTCTTATACAGGTACTGATCAAACTTAGATTAACTCTTATGGGACATACAGTCAAACCTTGATAAAGGTTAGCAGGAAAGGAGATAACATGAAGCCTGGATAAGAGCAGAACAAAGAGAACTGATCCAATTCTGGGACTTTAATTGGAAGATAAGCTGCCTTAATTAACCTTAGATATACCAGGGGGACCAGGGAGTAGCCATATTTGAAATCAGACCAGTGGCAGCATTATACCTCCATATATCATCAGGTCCTCAATCATTAGCTGGGGAACACGAGAATCAAGACACAACCACTGGGCAAAGAGACTGCAAAAGGCTAGGCAGATTAAAGTCAGAAAGACTGTAGTTCAAAGAAGGGATACATTTCTAGGGGGAAAGCTGAGGTCATAAAAATCAAAATGGTTCTCGAGTCATAAAGACCTTTGTTGAATTCCATTTTCTCCACTTTCCAAACCTCAGTTTCCTCCCGTGAAAATGGGGCTAATGATAGTATTTATTTAAAGGATTGCTGTGAAGACTGAGAAAGATAACTATGTAAAGTCTGGCATATAGTTAGTGCTTATCAAATGTTTTTATTGTAAATTAAAATGCATGAATAAAATGTAAGTTAAATACATTTTTAAGTCATATCACTTTTGAAGCCTTTAAAATTCATTATATACTAAGAGCATTTTCTCAAAATATTTCTAAGAAAATATTTATTTTTGAGAAACTATTTAAGAAAATATCCCATTTAAGAAAAGCACTTAGGGCCGGCCGAGTGGCGCGGTGGTTAAGAGCTGGCTTGGGAAGCCAGCAGCCCCAGTTCGGTCCCACATATGAGGGGCCGTGACACTGCCCTCAAAAAAAAAAAATAAAATAAAATAAAATAAAATAAAATAAAATAAAATAAAATAAAATAAAATATAAGAAAAGCACTGAATGTATGTTTTTCAAAGATGACCAGGAATGACATGGATTAGTTGGAAATGGCTTCTAAAGTAAGAATAACATAATGTGATTTATTGTAACTCTCAAGATTCTATTAGTAATATGATTATACCAAATATACTTATTTTCAGATTTTACTTTCAAATAAAAGGACAACTTTACCATAAATCTATGAAATCAGTTTTTAAGAGTATAAATTCATTAATCCAGTCAGAATTACAATTTAATATTTGTTAGAAATATTTGCATAAAGCATTTTCCCCACCCTACACTGTTTTCTTATCAATATTCAGTTATCTAAAACTTGAGAGGAGTGAGCACCGCCCACTGGGGGTGTCTGTTTGTTGTTCTGATCTTCTAGTTATGATCCAGAGAATTGGGAATCATGTTATCTGTGACAATAAAAAAAAACTTCTCTTGGTGAGTGGAAGACCTATATATAAAAGTCGCATTTAAAGGTCTACAGTCGAATTCATCAGCTTTCTCAAGTTTACTGAACTTTCAGAAAGCATCAGTTGCTAACATACCTGAAAGATCTTGTCCTAAGACATTGTGTGGTGAGTAATCTTTAGTTTTCTCTTTTAAATTTCATGAGACTTTTTAAAAATAATCAAGCAATTATTTAATGTGTATCATTTTCTACAAATACCATGCTGTTTGTTCAAGGCAAAATGTTAAGGAGGGTTGGAATTATGTTTAATATAAAATGTCATGATACAAAATAAATTTCTGCTACTAAAATACTCTTAAATCATTTATTTTTGTGTTTAAAATTTGAGATGCCTTGCTTTTTCTAAACTCATCTGAAATTACACAAAAATAATTAAAATTTGGCATGACAGGATTTAAGGGCATCTTATTGAAATTTTAAAATAAAACAACCTAATGAGGAATGAATAATTCTGATTTAATTAATATGAATTTATTAAGTTGGGTTAAAATTCCATTCCTCCTTTAGAATATCTTATCGGGATTGTTTTATGACTCCTAAACAGCTTCACCTGTATAATATAGTTGGAGAAACTAGTTTTACTGCTGAATGTTCAGTCCCTTTACATAAAGCCTTTTCTAGTTTTCTATTCTGAAAACTGTACATGAATTTCATGACATTTCTTGTAAGAAGTTCGACCCTATTAAGAGCAAGGAAGCAAAGTACAGATGTCTGAAGTCACTAGGTGAATGTGACAAACCTAGAGTTAGACACCAGTGCCCCTCTTCTCTAACTACAGCACCTTGTTTTTTAAACATAAACCAAAATTGGAGAGTATGCATTTGTTGCTCCATCAATAACTTTATATTGCAGTGAAAATAAATATAGTAGATTATAATGTTTCTTATGCTACTTTTAAATTATGCTATTTCCCTTGAAAATATGAGTACATAGCCATTGTATGTGTATGTGAAAATGGAGAACATTAAGTATGAAGAAAAAGCACTTCTATAATAATAGGCTTTGCAATTATTGAAATGCAGATTAAGATAAGACTATACTTTTTTGAGATGAAAAGCTTTATGAGCAAAAGAGGAAAATGCTAAAAATTATACTCAAACAATATTGTTAATAAGCTGAAGAAATAATATAACAAGCATTTAATATAAAGCTAAAGCTCTAAATCCATATAACAAGTAATTAATTAGATGATGTTTTAAAACTTTGACACATTCTTTATAATGGTAGGAGAAGTGTGCATTAATTCAGCAAAAATCTCTAAACCAGAGCTGATTAATTTGTTATTTATGGTTATTATTGCAGTGAAATGAAGTGCCTAATGAAAAAGAAATTTGCTAAGTAAATAAACAGTGTTAATGAATTACCTAATTAAGAGAATTAGCCACTTTCAAGCAAATTATAAGCATTTAGTCATAACCAACATAAAAAGTAAGCTTTTTCATTCCTCATGTGGCTTAAAATTTATGTATGAAAACTTGCACAAGAACTCTCAAAAAGATGCCTAAGTAAAACTAATCTAATTTCTAAGTCAAAGCATGTGTATGTATAATATATACTAATATATCTGTAAAACAGATTCCAAAAGTCTCCCATGAAAACCAATTCAGTTAGCTACTGTGCATTAGTGGTATAGTTATAAATGTAGACTACTAAATTTAATTGTATAGTTTGGAATATTAAAAATATTTTAAAATACCTGCATTTTGCTTTTCCCTTTTAGTGAAGATGTTGTCTGCAAAAGACATGGTTAAAGTAACGATCGTTATGTTTGCCATCTGTTTGTTTGCAAAATCAGATGGGAAACCTATTAAGTAAGTACTGAGGCCTGTTCTGCATGGGGAGGGCATGGAAATTGGATGTTTCAGGCTGGCTTTATGATTGGAAAAAGGGAGCTCATGGAGTAGTCCTCTCTGTTTCTTTTTCCTACAGGAAGAGATCTGTGAGTGAAATAGAGCTGATGCATAACCGGGGTAAACACCTGAACTCGAAGGAAAGGTTGGAATGGTTGCAGAAGAAGATGCAGGACGTGCATAATTTTGTTGCCCCTAAAACCTCTCTAGCTCAAAGAGCTGGTGGTTCCCAGAGACCCCGAAAAAGGGAAGACAATGCTCCCATTGAGAGCTATCAAAAAAGTCTTGGAGAAGCAGACAAAGCTGATGTGGATGTATTAATTAAAGCTAAATCTCAATGAAAACAGACCTATCAGAGCACTGCCCTAGACAGCATAGGGCAATGATATTACATGCTGCTAATGTTTTCAAGCTCTGTTAAGACTACCAAGTGCCAATATTTCTGATATTACCAAAATTCATTGCTAGCCACGATAGCTATAAGTTTAGCTGATTATTTTGATTCTACTTTTATTCATTTAAGAGCTCTTTCAATTATTCTATTTCTATTGTTTATTCTATTTAAATTATGTTACTGCATAATTTATAAAAGAATAAAATGGTACTTTTTGACCTCTCTCCCATCTTACAATGCAAAATAAAAATTTAATGATCATGATTCTAAATAAATGAAGTTAAGCATTTCTCACTTGTTACAAGACTGTCTTTTGGGTTATGAATAACACCAATATGTTTAATTGATTGCACCTAGTAAGAACAATACAAAAGCTTTTTTCCCCCGAGTTTTATTGAGAAATACTTGACATATATCACTGTGTAAGTTTAAGGCAAACAGTATGATGGTTTGATATATTGTGAAATTATCACAATAGGTTCAACTAACATCCATCATCAAAATGCTTTTTTTTAATCATGTGTTTCATATTTTGAACATTGTCCTTTCAATATTTCCAAAGGACCATGTCGCCAAATTTCACAGTAACTAAGTACTACTGGCCTCTTCGTTGCAGGAAAGACAATGAAATGCTCAGCAAAGAAAGGCAGAAAGTGGTTTGAAATTTGAATGTAAAAGTATTTGCCTATACACAGACCCACTGATCATATTTCTAGTCTAGACCCCATATTTCAAGGAATAGAATTTATGTATTTTTTAGAATGTAACTTCATTCGTCATTTGGTAAATATCTATCTAGTGCCCTGTATTTGTCATATACTGTATTAGGCACTGGTAAGCAAAATGGACACAGCTCCTGTCTTTCTGGGGCCTACAGTTTAGTAGGGAAGACAGACATTAATTCATTATTAATTTTGATACGTGCTATGAAAGAAAAGTACAGGATACCTCATGAATGTAAAATACAGAGCCTAACATATTTAAATCAATGCTGTCCAATAGAACTATCTGTGATGATGGACATGTTCTAAATTCTGTGCATACCAAAATAGTCACCACATGTGTGTTTAAAATTTGTTCTTGTGGCACTAAGAACTGGACAAGATCCCATCCCTGGCCTCAAAGACTTCATGTTTTAAGGAGGAAACCAGAGTGGTAAACACTGGTTTTCTGGCCCTGTTCATTTTGAATTCTTTGTATATTCTCATACAGATTCTTGGTTGGTTTTAAATGTCACAAATATTTTCTCCCCATGCATTGACTGACTCTATGCTTAATTTTGATGGATGCAGGTACATCAAGTTTTCACCTTATTGTTTGTATTTGGGGGAGTCTTATTAAAGAAGTCTTTCCCCAAACCTATACCATAAAGTTACCTCTTACATCTGCTTGAGAGCTGTATCTTTCACTTTTAGGCATATATTTTTCTGGAACCTAATTTTGTGTATGACAAAATGCTTTGTTTGAACTTTATTTTTTTTTTCATATGAACAGTATACCAAACACCATCTATCCAACAAGTCTTTATTTCTCCATAGTTTTGTAGATAGATTTAAAAAAATCATATCTTAAGTTCTTATGTAAACATAGGTTTATTATTTTCTTTTCTTTTTAGAGAGTGAAAAAGTATTTTATTGTGTCCTTTGAATCAACTTTTAGCCTATTAAAGGACAGTTTCAGATGGGGGCCCACAAGTCAACCTTCCTTGACTTTCCCTCCCTCTCTTGACTTAATCCTTGGACACTATGTCCCTCTAAATGTCTTCAGCCCTATAATTCTCCTCATGTGGACCATACACAGGACACTTTCCTTCCCAAATCCTCAGGGACTGAGCCTGCGGATATTCAACCAGGCTCTACAGAATTCTACAGAAATATGTTCTGCATTCCTTCTTGAAGCAGCAGTTCAGGGAGCTGGCCCCTCAGAAACACACTAGAGGAAAAAAGAATCTGTCCTTAAACTCTGGGCCTCTTGAGCTAGTTCAGAGCAAAGCCTGTATTTAGAACTAAGGTTTAAAATCAGTGATTTATTTTGGCAATTCTTATCCTAAGGCTCCCTTTACAGTAAAACAAATTGGGTGGTTTTTCTCAACCATACAAACTCCAGGCAATATCAGAAGAGCTTGGGAGTGTATAATCCATTAGTTTCACCCCAAATGCTCTATCTGCACAGAGATCACAGCTCTCCTTGGGAGTGGCCAAATTGCAACATCTGTAGCTTCCTTGTCACAGGTCTTTATGGGTTGCACATTCTCACCCTCTCTTGGGATCTCAGGACAGAAGAGTGGACACAGAGGCTCCAAGATAGACATATTTGTGAAACTGTATAAATGGAAACCATCAGTGGCATTGACAAATGAAATGGATTTCAGGTCACAATCTAGGAAAATCCCCATCTCTGCAGGCTTGGGTTCATGTGGTGAACAGCATTGGTTTCTGTACTGGCATGACTTTATATCCCTCTTAAGGCACACAATCCCAAGCTCCAGATCTGAAGCTACCAGGAAAGGTCCTTCATGATATGCATATTTCCTGCAAACCCCACAGTCCATTCCAGTGTTCCTCCAACTTCCACCTCCCAATAGTGGCAGCCAGAGGTGAAGCAGGATACCCCAGGACACAAGTAGCAGAGATGAATGTTTTGGCATTCTCTGGTGGTCTGATCTGGACCTACCCATATCTGATGCTCTGCAAGGTGATTAAGAGAATATGAGGAAGTCATTGGCTGGGGCTAGATCAAGAGTCATATTTACATAGAATCTCAGCATCTAGCTGCACATGCTCATCACAGACATCATCGCATAGTCTCAGCCACTAGTTTTCCCAGGGCCATCTTGGTCTGGATTCTTTGGATCCAAAGGATGTCAAGACATTGAGGACAAGTCCTGATTCTCCCCTCTCCAAATTCCTGAGGCAGGTGAAGCAGTAGAATGTCAAACAAAGATCCTGGAAATAGTTTAGGCAGATGGGACATGTTGATTCTTTTCTGAGTTTTTCTGCCATGTTCACTATTTTAATGTGGCTGTTCTCTGTTTTCTGCTTGCCTGGGGTACTGCAACTTCTTACCTGGATTGTAAACTTCTAACAAAGGTATTTTGCTTTATATATCATTGTTAAATCTGTATTTCTGTTAGGGACCAGGGCTATGACTTCCTATTCCACCACCTTGCTGATATCATTAACATTTTACCCTCTTGCAAGCTAACAAGTTACAGAAAAAATTTGCAGATCCCTACTTCAATATACCACTCCAGGCCCTTATGTCCCAATTTCAGTCTACTTCCTCATATTACTTCCTGTTCATTCTTTTGAATTGCTCATTGTTTCCCCTACAAGATAATGACTTAGCCAAGTTGATCTCTTCATAGAAATGTTCTTTCCTACTATCTGTTCATGAATGAATTTTATCTATTCCTTAAGGCTCCAAATCAAACATCCTTCCTTTCCTGCACTTTCTTCATCTCTTCAGTTAGAAGTAATGTTTCCTGTCTCTGACCTACCACAACAAATTATTTCTATCTCCCTATGATCCAATTTGTTTCCCTTTTATTTGTTAATTACATATCTCATTTATATCAGTAGAAACTGTATATTAATAATGTCTGCATCACCCCTAGTAGTCTTACACAGGGTCTTGGTCAATACATATATTTGCTGAATAGGGATAGAGTTCTTTTTGTCTGAATGTGATTTTCCTGTTCCTGGCATTAGGTGACAGTGCTCAAACCTTGTAGTACAAATAAATCCCAAGCTTTAAAAGTTAAATAAGATTCTGGGTCTGTGGCTTGTTGAGCAAGTATTCAACTAGAAGTCTTATTCTCTGCTGTGAAACAACCTTAGCATCCTATGAAGTGAAATATAATCCAAGGAACTTGTTTATTCATTGCTTCTATCTGAAACTTTTTATTTCTGCTAAATTGGAAACTCTGTATTGACCTCTTTGGTATGTGCATTGATATTATGGAAGGAAGACTTTCATTAAGGGTTTGAACCTTAGCTCATTCAGCTAGCATTTACAAATTATTGTGCAGTGTAGTTTGTGATGTTATGAATCAATGGCATACCCACTAGATGTATAGCTGATAGTAATGCTCCCAAACTAATATTTGAAAGGTTAACTTTATTTTTAAGGCAAATAACAGTGGTAATTTTATTATATCTTTAGATTTTCTTGTGTTTTTGTTTGTTTCTTAAGAAGTGACAATGAAATGAACTGTGGGTCCCCCAAAGCAAGATAATAAATTTGACTGGATCTGGCATAGTACAGATTCTCCATATTTCATCTGAAATCTTTTGCTGATATAATTCTTCCAATTTTTCCTGGAAAATACCTAGAACTTGGACTAGAACTTGTGAATTATGTTAAGCAGAGCACCTGATTGGCCCACAGCAAGGTTAGAACTACTTTTTTCTTATTAACTGTTGGGGGCTTATTTGTAGGAAGAGTAGGGTGAGCCAAATGAAACGATAATATACGTAGATATAGGTAATAATATGCATATGTATGTGTCTAAAAGATCGGTGGCAACTATATAGTAGAATACCAGAGACTTTCTTTAGGAAATGATAGCTTCGATTTTGATATAGAGAAGCAAGTCCCGTTGGACAGACCTCACTAACTCTAATTTGAACTATGGAATTACCTCCCTTGACCTTGGCTTACAGAAGAAAACTTTGATCATCAGATTGGTGAGGTTTTTGTTGCCTGGGGATTTTTTTTTTTTTTACATTTCTCCATGAGATTACCTGTATTAGAAAATTCCTATTTAGATTGCTCTTCTTACTCAGAAATCTTCAAAGATTATTGGCAATTCCTAGTTTAGCAGAATGTTGGCAATAATCACAACTTGGTATACTATGGCTATAGCCTCTCTTTCCCGTAGGTCCTGATCTCTAAGGACACTTGGATGAGGAAGAGGAGGTTCAAGATCCCATAACGCTGCATGCTCCGCGGCTCATCCCCTTTGCATAAACTTCGGGGATCGCACGTGGGAGCCTGGCAGTTTTTTTTCTCTCCCAAACTAAACAAGGATTAAAAGCTTTTCCACACACTTCTTTCCGCAAACTCAGTTTTTATAAGAAATGACTGAAACCAGGTCCCACATGGCTCAAAGCAGGTCCTCTTCCTCTCTCCTTCCCCTGCTTGCAAAGTCCCTCCCCCTCTTCTAAAAACCGAGCAACCCTGACTCATCCTTCAAGATTCAGCTCCCATGTCCCTCTCTGGTGGAGGCTCAGGACAGGCAGAGCCAGTTCTTCCCTTCTGTGCAGGCACCTCGGCTTTTATTGCAGGATATGGGATTATGTTTTGGGGAGGGTCTCGCAGCCGCCCCAGCTTTGGGGCGGGGACCGCGTCTCGTCTGTTTCCCGGTTTGCATGGTCCAGCCTGTAGGCTCCGTCCAGGCGAATGACTGAGACTATTACTTGGCGACCTGCTGCCCGCGGGGAGCAACGCCCCATCCAGTTCCCTCTCGCCGTCCCACGGGCGGCCCGGCCTCGGGCGTTTCAGCGGGCACACCAGTTCCCGCCCACCGGGCGTTTAAAAACAAACAGCTGCGGATGTTGCTCCTGGACGGTGTCCCTCACGCAGCCGCCTTTCAGGGACTCCGGTCCGCTACTCGCCACCGGCTGAGGGGCTCCGAGCTCTTTCGGAGCTGGCCCCGTGGAGGGCAGCACCGCTTGCCCCGAGCAAACTCAGGGTCCCAGAGGTACTTCTGCAACCCGGGGCTGGAAGACGCTGTGCGCTTTTTTCTAACGGTGATAGGAAATGGAAGAAAAAAACACGTGGGGTTCATAGGTATAACTGTGGTCGCAGCCACCCAGGCTCCACACTCGCGGCTGATCACCCGCCGAGTGGGAGGATCCACGCCCTCCGCAGAGCAGCGCCAGCCCCCGGGCTGAGCGCCTACTAACTACCCCAGGGGGCGGCTCCCTCAGCTGCCCTCGCACTCAGCGCCCCGCCCACCGCTGGGCGGGGCGCCCCCGTTCTCGCGAGAACGCAGCTCGCCTCGCCTCTTCGGACTGCGGGCTCTCGCGAGAGGACGCTTAGGAGCCGGCCTGCAACCTGCCGGGCGGCTCTGGGAGCCGCGGCGCTCTGAAAAGCCGCCTCCCGCGACGCCCACGGAGGGGTCCAGTGGAGGAGGAAGCGGAGGGGTCGCTGGCCCCGGCCTTTTCCTAGGCCCTCAGTGGACGCTGAAGCGGGACTGCAGGTTCGAAGGTGGGGAACTCGGTGGGGGCGGGGGCGGAGGCTGGAGGAAGAGGGAGGAGGGCGAGTCTGGGCTGGAGAGCTGGGCTGCTAGGGCGGTGGTCGGGGCATCTGGGCCCTTGCTAAGGGGGGGTCCGGGGGTGGGGTCTGGGCTCTGGCTGCTGGCACCCAGGGCGGAGGGGCGGGGGTGCTGTGTCTGGGAGTCGCGAGGCCTTTCCTCCCGAGTGAAGGCGGTCCCCTAACCCCTCCTCCTCTGGGCAGAGCCAGCCCGTGCCCCGCCCCTGTCTGTCGCCCCCGGGCCGGCGCCGCGCCATCCTGGGGGACCAGGCGGCAGCAGTCTCCCTTCTGGGGAATGGGAGTGAGGCCCCCATAGTGGGCTACGTGGTGTTGTGCTGTAATAGTAAACCTTTGTTTTCCCAAAACGTGCACAGAAAAGCTTATTATTATTATTATTATTTTGTTCTTCACATGCAAATTTCCCTAACCCCCTTTATCTTGGAGAATGGGGGGCGGGGAGGTGAGGCATCAGGTAGCCGTTTGTTCCAGTGGAGGCAGGAGGACCATCCCTGGTCCTCCCCGATTTCTGTACTGCTTTCTCCTCAGGATTTTGAGTCCAGGATGACAAGCCGCCAATCCAGACCTGGTCAAGCTAGAGCCTCACCCGTTTGTCACTTTGTATACTTAGCATATAAAAATTATTTCAATGTCTTGATCTTTAAGAGTCTTCATGCTTTTTCTTTGCATTACCAGTCAATGAGGCAGCATGGTATAGTGACTTTATTTGGACCATGCAGTACGCACCACCCCCTTCCCCAACTACACAGATACGATTTAGAGAGGAAGTTAGGGATACGTTTTGAATGAAATGGAGTGTAGACATTGAAATAAGAGAGATATAATAAAGAGTGCAGCCATAGGGCCAAACATTTTTTTCTGTACCGGAGACCCCATCCTGGACTGAGTCCAGGTGTTGAACATGAGGACTACAAGTGTCATTGGAAGACAAAGCAGAAGACAGTAGAAAATTCTCGGGAACGGATTTGATGGGGGATTAAGACTGTTACGAAAGTGTGTGAGGAGAATTCTTTTTGAAGGCGTACATGTGTTTCATCAATTTTCCTCACGTTTCCCAGAGTTGATGACCTACCTGCTATTGTTAGACGTAAAGGGAACGTGGGAAGAAGGGAGCTTCTAAATCCTTAAGAGGATCCATGGATGAACGTAGTGTGCCATCAGGAAAGTTTTGGTGTCTCAAAAGTGTGTTTTGAATTCTTTCCCCTTTTCTCCTTTTCTCCCAAAAAAGCTTTCGGATGGGCTTTTTACCTTCTGTATGTTACCCTTCCACCAATCTGACTTTTTTTTCTTTCTCACCCTTTCTTCTAAGCCTTATGAGTTTTGTTTTATTAACCATGAAGATGCAAACTGCTGTAGTCTTTCGTTTTTTTTTTTGGAGGGCAGTGTTACTGGCCCTCATATGTGGGACCGAACCAGGGCTGCTGGCTTCCCAAGCGCTTAACCACGGCGCCACTCAGCCGGCCCTGGTCTTTGTTTTCTTACATTTAGATGACTTGAAGTGTGGAAGTGATCTGGAAATTATTTATGTACCTTTCAAAGAGCTAGTTTACAAATAGCACACTCACATGCCTTCAGGTAGTAGGCACCGGAAAGTGACAACAGTGAAATGTACAGAGAGTTTATGCCTTGTTTAAGAGGGACATTGAGTTCTCAGGCCTGCCTGATTAGTGCCCTGCATGAATATGGGCCCAGTCTCCAGCTTTCTCCAGAGAACACAGAAAATCTACATTTTTGCTTGCAGCCTCTTGATTTGTAAAAATATTGACAATGAATTAAAACACCTAAAAATAACTTAATATGACCCAACCAAACCCAAACCTGTCAGCAGTTGTATTCTGCTCTCCAGTTTAGGACCTTTTTTATAGGGGAGAATTAATAAGTTTTACAACTGAAAAAAAAAAAGGATTTAAAGCAAGTATGCTAATTAGTTTCTAATTTCAAACCTAGGAGGACTTGAGAAAAATGTCAAGTCTAATTGAAAATGGTAGATAAGTTTAATAGCCAAGTTTAATAGCCTTTGAATTGAGTAGGGCAAATTGAACTGATACTTATTAACATTTTAACGAAATAATTAAAGGAAAAAAAACCTCTTTGTATTTATGGCTTAATATCTCAGGGTTCTGAGCCAAGCTAATTTATAGTTATCTTGTAAGGAAATTGACTTATTGAGAAGTCCTTTATTGTACTTGCAATTAATGTGTAAAATTAAATGCAGGAGACCTCTGCAACTCAGCTATGGTTTTGAATGTTTAATGTTTGCTATACCATCATCCCACATTCTCTTCCCAGTCATTAAATTTTACTGGAAGCAATAGTGATTTCTTGGATTTTGTTCCCTGGCTCTTCCTGGGATCAGGGGAAGGGGTCATTGGGATAGGAAAAAAATGGGATGGGAAGAATGTGATGTGAATATAGTGATTCCTTGGATTTTATTCCCTGGCTCTTCCCAGGTTCAGGGGAAGGGTCACTAGGATGGAAAAAAAATGAAAGAATGTGATGTGAAACAGACCCTCGTGCCTTTCTCACATTGTCCATTACAAGATTACTAGTTTTTCTTGTAAGAACAATAGGTACTTGGGTAGATTAAACACAGTGTCTTCTACATAGTAGAGCTTAATGATATTTGTAGAATTGAACCTTGGTGGACTAAACCACATTTATCAGTATGAAGTACTTTAATCACATCATCTAATTCATACTTAGTTAGACTGTGGGGAATGGGAGTTTAGAGGTCAGACCTAAGACAGAATTGGACCCTCGAAACATAGAAGGCAAGTGAGGGTCTTTGATGGAGATGGTGAGAGAGGATGCTAGGGAGGGAGTTTTGAAAAGGAGGATAAAATGGTTAAATACTCTTTTGTCTGCTGTGCAGTTTTACCAAGATCTCTGCCTTTTACGACTAAATTGATCATAACTCATGCAAAGACTACATAGAATATTGGTTTTACTATTGGGAGTTTGCAGACTTGATTTTTTTCTTTTAGCCTAGTCTTTTTTTTGGTCAAGCTGGTCTACTATCTCTTCATTCAGTCCCTGACTTTCTGGTATAGGAAGTGAAACAGAAGGAGAATATGTTTGTGAGGTGTTCCTGCTTGAGAATTTGAAAAACATTCTGAAGAATCTGTTGTATATTTGGAGATTGTGTTAGTTGAGGGGGAGCCTTCATTTTCCTCTCTCCCTGTTACTACCATGACTTGTAAGTTATAAAGTTCTTTCTTAGAAGTAACTTTCCCCCTTCTTTCTACCTCCCTCAGATGCCTTCCCAAAGGAGGGTTAAGTGAGGCTAGGAGAAGGAATCGAATATGCTTTTGCTCAGTGACCTCCTGGCCCTGTTTTTGGAGCTTCCAATTCTTTGGATATACATCCTCTGCTCCTCTGCATGGTAGAGTTATTTTAGCAGGCCGGACCCTGTGAGGAAAAAGCAACAGGAACATCTACAGTTCTGAATAAGTTTAACTTACAATTGAACTTAATAGGAAGCTTTTTTGATCACTGGTTTCAGTTATATTTTTATCTTCATGTGTCTGAGTTCTTTATTATTTTGTATCTTTTTTGGTTATGAACTGACAGTAAGGGAGGACGAGGTAGTTGTAGATGACTATTAATGGAGGAAACACTACTTAAGTTTTTTTTTCCTTGGCTAGAATGTTTATTAGGGTTCAAACTAATGTTGCATTTTTCCTACTATAGCTTGCTCTGATTTACTTTGGCATCCTTGAAACTGAGACATACCTTGCTAAGCAGGTAGCAATCTAGAACTCAGAGGTAAGCCATCGGAATTCAGAGAGATGCCCTCTGGGAGAGGATTAAGAGGTTGGTGAATGTTAGTTGTAGGCAGTGGGAATAAATGAGCTGAGTACAGTAGTCCCCTCATATCCACAGGGAATATGTTTCAAGACCCCCAGTGGATGCCTGAAACCACAGGCAGCACCCAACCCCCAGGCCCACACAGGTTTTCTGTTCATGTCTTCCACAAATTTAATGCCTTTTCAATCTTCACTAAGCACTTAACATGCACTGCGGCTGTTATTTGCAGTGTGAGGTGCAACAGTGAAACTAACAAGAATTTCTTTTTTCTTCTTTACAATTTCACAGATAGATTCATTCTGCCCATAGATTTTAGCAACCTAAGCATACAGTTTTTTTTTTCTTAATAAGTTGAGAATGTTCACCTTTTCACTTAAAGGAATCATTTTTCGCCTTTCTTTGGCACATCCGAATTGCCAGCATCACTACTCTTGCACTTTGTGGCCACTATTAAGTAAAATAAGGGTGACTTGAACACAAGCACTGTGATACTGCTACAGTGATCTGATAACCTAGAAGGCTACTAACTGACTGGTATATACAGTGGGGATATGCTGCACAGAGGGATGATTTATGTGCCAGGCAGGATGAATGAAGCAGGACGGTGAGAGATTTCTCATGCTATTCAGAATGGTGTGCAACTTAAAACTTAAGAAGTGTTTATTTCTGGAATTTTCCATTTAATATTTCAGACTAGGAACTGATCTCAGGTAAATGAAACCATGAAAGTGAAACCGTGGATAAGGGGGAACGACTGTACTTGAAATAGTAGGAACTTTAACATAAGAGAGAAAAGATTTTATGTCACATATGTGATCTTATGTCACAGTAGACTTCTGAAGCTTAGTAAAATGCTAAAAGATATCTGCCAATAAAAGTATCTTTACTTTTAATAGTTTAATTATATTTTTCTGTTACATAATGTAAGATATCTGATAACATGGTGTTTTTATTTTTGTAGTTGAAATGAATGATCTATTAGTATTTTTGGTCCCAAACTGAAATGAACATTTAATATTTGTTTTAAGGGTGAAAGTCTGTCATACTGAAATACTACTTGATCAGAAATTGAATAACACTTTTCCAAGTTCCATTTTAAATTTCAGTCATACTTTTCTGCTTGGAATACCTCGAGATAATTTAGATCTGGGTTTAAAGCCAACTTTTAGCTTTATGACATAAATGTTACTTAAACTCAGTGAGCCTTTGTTTCTTCGCATTAAAAATGGAGATAGACACAATTGTCAGGAGTTTAAGAATGAAATGAACTAAAATATATAAAAGGGCTATGTAAATAGTAAAATGAAGTAACTCGTTAGCACTTTGTTCTTGTTTATGCTTAAAACAGCATTCTGGCCAGTGATCTTGCAACACATCCATCAGGTAAATTTATATTTACATCTCTCTCTCACATTTGGCGAGAACAAGTTCAAATTATAGCATTTACAGCTTTGCCAATATGACTCTTCCACTGGAAATTACAAAGGTTTTTCTTTTCTTTTTCTTTATTTTAGTCAACATTGAATAATAGAAAGCTCCTTTTCTTGCTTTTCATGTTGGCATCCGTTGACTGATACCTGGTATTCTATGTAGTTTGAAAGCCAGGTGGAATAGTAGAGAAAAAGAAAAGGAGAATGATTGAAGAGAGATGGTGTGGTGTGGCATTTTAAAAATCATTTATTGGGATACTATTAACTACTTCTGAAAAATAAACCTATTTTTATTAATTTGGAATATTTCCCTTTAAGATCTTTGACTGTCATTGTTAGTAGCAGATGAGTAGAAAATATTCTGAGTTTTCTATTTGTAGGCTACATTAAATGTCATCTTAAAAATAAATTTTAAAGCTTAGATACCTGAGGAACAATCTCAGGTGCAAAACTGTGCAACAAAACATTTTTATAATTTTTTCATTCATGGGTGGTCATACAAATAGTGCTGAATTATTTTAAAGGTAATAATTTCATTTGGGGCAGTTTGCTTTATACAATGCAGGATTGAATTTGATTTTTTTCACATCTGGAGAGCAAGCAATACAACATGCTCTGTTCTTTTGGCTCTTCATTTGTTAATTGAGAGTTTTCTTAAAGAAGTTCCTATAAGATGGGTAACTGTGTAGCGTTATTGTTTCCTTCTTGTTGAATATTC
Organism: Aselliscus stoliczkanus; assembly: GCA_033961575.1. Taxonomy (NCBI): domain Eukaryota; kingdom Metazoa; phylum Chordata; class Mammalia; order Chiroptera; family Hipposideridae; genus Aselliscus; species Aselliscus stoliczkanus. The sequence continues at coordinate 97,554,769 of CM066736.1, read as the reverse complement.
CAGATTGCCTGAGTTTCTCTTTTAAGAGAATATTTAGGTATTAGAGAGTAGTGGAATAAAATACCATAATACTGAAAGTACTTTAATTTCACTATGATTTTTGGAAGAGAAAGCTGAAGTGCAGATTAACACCCCTTACCTGATTTTGATAAAAGATATTGGCTGGTTGTGGGAGTAGGAAAGCCGAGACTAGATAGGATACAAGTCTTCAAGTCTCCTGATTCTGAGTGGTTTATGCCAGTGACCTCCCTACTCAGTCAGTGGCTTGTACTTCTGAAGTGCCTGAAAAGCTTGTTCATTATGCTGTGTGTAGAAAACAGTAGAATTTCCGATCTCTTTTTTCATTTCTATTTTTTTGTGTATATGTAGTATATACATAGTACTGGTGTGACAGTATGTATGCATTATTTATATACATTATATATGTGCTACTGTTCAAGTTAGTTGAACTCAAAACATTAAGAAAGGGAAAAAATGTCATTTAGGAAGAAGAGTGGTATGACATCTTTGATCATCTTTTCTTCCCTGGTGAATGATATTATTTAATGGTAGCCTTGAACACTTACTGATTTTGAAATTGTTTTACAATGAGTACTTTGAAAAATTACTTATAAAAGTAGAGTTTTTGGAGTAATTTTTAAAAAGTATATATGTAGTGGGGGCTGGCCGAGTGGCTCAGTTGGTTAAGAGTTGGCTTAGAGCACGTGCTCTGAGCAACAGGGCCATTGGTTCTATTCCTGCATGGGTCAGTGAACACTGCGACCTAGCTGAGCTGTCCCTGAGCTGCCAACAGGTGGCAGGATGGCTCAGCTGGTGTAACAAACAAACAAACATATATATGTAGAGGTATATGTACTTTCTGACTGTAAAAGTGATGCATTGCATGCAATTTGGCAAAGATCAAAGAAGAAGGTGGCACCATAAATCATGGATGGCCCAGTGATAATTGCTTCAAGTCACAAACATGCATATATACCCCAAATTGGAATTATTCTGTATGTAATAACTTAAAATTTTCATTTTGAGAAAAAGATTTGAATAATATAACAGATAAATAACTAGATTTAAAAATTAACATTTCCTCCCTCCTCTTTCCCTTTCATTTCCCTTCTTCCTCTTGCCATAAATGCTTTGATGAACATATTTCTTAGGACAAAATGTTAAAAATAAGGGTTTTTTTGTCAAAGTGTATGATACACTCTAAGTTTTACAATTGAGTAGCCGTTTTCCTTGTACTTTAGCCACCACTGGCTATCATTAAACCAACAGACAAACCTTTGACAGTTTTATAGGTTAGAGATCTAAGATTTAACTTGAATTTCTTATATTACTGGTGAGATTGAATATTTTCCTCTTTTTTGGCTACTAGTATTCTTTTTGTAAATTGCGTTTATGAACTTTGATTATTTTTCCATCGTAGTGTTCGGATGTTTTAATATGGAGTTGTAAATGTTCCTTATGCAGTTAAGATTTTAGTCCTTTGTATTGTAAAAATTTTTTATCGTTTTTCATGTGTCTTTTGTAGTTTGAACTTTTATGTCTAAACTAACGCTTCTTGAAAGCTGGTCTACAGCCCTAAGTCTGATCCCTGATGAAGTTTTCACTAGCCTTAGTTGGGAATGTTAGCATAAAGTGGCTGGCTGCACATGCCTGTTTCTCATGCCAACAGTCTTTGCCTTGATAATGTTTTTCTTTGATCTGAGGCTTAGAAATTTCATCTTTATTCTGAGAGTCAGATAAATATCCTCTTATATTTTATTCTTTTTTTGTTGTTGTTGTTTATTGAGGGCAGTGTCACTGGACCTCACATGCAGGACCCGAACCGGGGCCGCTGGCTTCCCAAGCCAGCACTTAACCACTGCGCCACTCGGCCGGCCCTTATATTTTATTCTTGATTTGGAATTTGGGGAAGATAAAATGTGAGAGAGGAAAGGATCTTCAGCTCAAATAGTTAACCAATTAATTTTTTAGAACCTATCTATCTGACCTTGAATCTATCTGTTTGTCATCTCTATGTCTTAGTGATTTGAAAGGCTACACTAACACTTTTTATTTTCTGGGTTTAGCAATTCGATGGGTTGTGTATTAAATTTGAGAGACAATATAGTAGGGTGGAAAAAACATTGAATTTGACTGTTGAGATACATATCTGAGTCCTCGCTTATTTATTAGCTGTGTGGCTTGAGGCAAATAATATCCCTTTAAGCCAACTTCTCAATTTTTTAAAAGGGACTACCTTTGTATAATAAAAGACACTGCTTGTGTCACGGAACATTTTGCTATAGTTCACTTAGTGCTGAGATACCTCTCATTTACCACACCGTGGTCTTTCCCAAAGGAAGATGGCTTGATCTTGTTCTTCACGAACCCATTCTGATACATATTGGTCATTGCTGACTGTTCTAGAAGGAGGTGTTTAATAAGAGATGAAGGAATTTGAGTGACATGGTAACCCTTTTGATTGCTACTAAATCTGAAGTTACATATATAGTGTGTACATCTACTGTTTCCTTTATTTAAGCAAAACTCAAACTATAAAATCATACAATTTAGAACATGGTAGTAGTTGAACCTTTAGTTATTTATTTACTTAGAATGTATAAATTATTATGTGGTTCAAATATCAAAACTGTGTAAAGAGTACTCAAAATTCTTGCCTACGTCTGTATTACTTTCACCTCATTCCCACCCTGCCCCTGTAGGTATCCATTTGTATTAGTGTCTTATTTATCCTTCTAGAGTTCTTTTTGCAAAAACAAACAAATATATGTATATTTGTATTTATATATGTATGTATATGTTTATTTGATTTAGTCACAAAAGGTAGCAAACTGTATACTGCTTGTTCTGCACCTGTTTTGTTTTTGGTTTTTTAGTAATATGAAAGATTTATTAAAGTAAGAGAAGGGTTGGCTGGGCAGAGTCTGCAGGAAACTACTGCAAACTACTGCCCTGTTTTGTTTTGTTTTTCTTTCACTTAACAATATGTCTTGGATAGTAGTCCGTATTAATACATGGGGATCTTCCTTATTCTTTTTTATAGATGCATGGTATTTCATTGTGTGGATATACCGTAGTTTATTCAATTAACCTCTTTTGGTGCAGTTCAGATTGTTTTCAGTCTTTTGCTGTTACAAATAATGCCACAGTGAATATTTTTGAATATTTTGTTTAGCATTTGTGGAATTGTAATTGTGGAGTTGTAGCTTCAGGGTAGATTCTTAGAAGTGGGACTGGTAAATGTTTGTGTAATTTTGTTAGATATTAAAAAATTCCTCACTGTAGGTATTATATCATTTTGTATTTTATCATTTTGTATTACATCATTAGCAGTGTATGAGAATGTAGAGAATGTCTGTTTCTCCATAGCCCCACCAACATTGTATGCTCAAAATTGAACGTGTTAATTTGCATTGCTCTTTGAGGTAGGTTGAGCACGCTTTCACATGTTTAAGGCCATTTGCCTTTATTTTTCTGAGAATTGCCATGTCTTTTGGGCATTTTCATTCTTTTGGGAGGGGTGTCTTTTTCCCCCATTTTAAATAGCTCTTAATATAGTAAAAAATATGTTTTTGTTTTGTTTACTGTTTCTGCTGCTTTTTGCAATGCAAAGGTGTTTATTTTTAGACAGTCAAATAAGAAAGGCTGTTTCCTTCTTCCAGATTCTAAAGGAAATCACCCATGTTTCTTCCTAGTATTTGTATGATTTTAATTTTTACATTTGGATAACTGATCCATTTGGAGTTTACCCTAGTATATCTGTGGAGTATGGATTCAATTTTGTTTTCCCAAGTGTTTATCCAGTTGTTCCAATACCATTTCTTAGTGTCTATCCTTTCCTCAAGTGATTTGAGAAATCACTTTATCATCTGTCAAACTTTCTTGTGTTTTAGGGATCTATTTCTAGATCTTTTATTCTGTTCATCTGTCTATTCATGTACCAGTACCACAGACTTTCAGTTTTTGAAATAAGCCTTAGTAATCTTTGAATATACGACAATGTGTATTTTATTAAAATGGAACACGACCCATAATACTAAGTAAGACACAAGATATGTAGACTCTTTCTTTGGGAGCAGGTATTTTGTTTCAAGGCAAATTTTAGATTCCTTAAAATGAAGCATTTAGAGGAAAAATAACTATTGTTAGAGAAGGTTCTGATATTCTGCCTCTAACTGTGCTGGCATGTTTAGTAGATACCAGCCAAATGTGGCTATTTAAATTAATTAAAATGGAAAATTAAAAATTCATTTCCTCAGTTGTGGTACATTTTAAGTGCTTAAGAGCCACATGTGACTAGTGGCTGCTTTTTGCACAGTGCAGGCAGAACATTTCCATTATCACACAAAGCTCTACTGGGCAGCACTGCAGCCTAAAACTTGAATCATACTTAGGGCCTTTCCTAGGTTAGTGAGTTGATGGCAGATAAACAAGCAAAAATCTGTAAGGAATGGAAGGTAATGGGAATAATGAATTGGTCAAAATGGAACAGCCTGGTAAAGGTTGTATAAAAAAACAAAACTTATTTAAAAAGCCCCACAGAGAGGAAAAAAGGAAACATTGTTTAAGAATCTGATTTTGTTTAAATGTGGATGATTCTTAGGAGTTGAATGTAATCTCCTTTGATTCAGGCACTTCATCAGCTTATTGGAGATTTACCTATATTGAATTTTTTTTTTTTTTTAAGATTTTATTGGGGAATTGGTGGAGGGGAACAGCGTTAGGGAATCGGGGAAGAGGAACAGACAAGTTGCTGTCTTTTTGTTCTTCAGTCTAGTTGCGGAGGATGTTGCTTCACTGTTGGTATCGTCATTGCGCTCTTCCCGGATGAGGCAGATGGGTCGCTGGCCTCTGGATGTCGCTCACCGCGGCTATTGGCTGCTCACGCTTGGCTGCCAGCCGCTCACGCTGGCTGCGGGCCACTCACTGTAGCCTATGGCAGCCCACTGCAGCAGGGGCTGCAGCCCACACCATCACCGGGGCTCGCACAGCCCATCTCCAGGTGGAGCTGTTGTTAGCTGTAGAGAGGGCAGTGTCACTGGCCCTCATGTGGGATCCGAACCAGGGCCGCTGGCATCCCAAAACCAGCGCTTAACCAATGCGCCACTTGGCCGGCCCCACCTATATTGAATTTTATGTCAAGGTGATTTGTTTCAACTAAGATGTTTCTGGTTTTGAAGGCAATACTATTGGGTTGTTGAAAAGTCACGACACATTTTTGCAACGAAAACCAGAAAAAATACGTTATGACTTTTCCGAAAACCCAATATTTAGTCACAGAAGAAAAGGAAAAGTAGAGACATATTCACAAAAAAACAAAACATTAAGATTTCTTAAAGAATATATAAAAAGTCATGGCTTTTAATGAGTTTTAAGAATTTAACACTATAAACAGCATCTCATTCTTTAAAGTGCTAATCAGCTGATGTAGATACTTAGAAAATGCTTAAGATATGGAAAGATTTTCAAACATTTATTGAGCTAAGATGGGAAAAAATGAAGTGTTTCTTGAAGTATTAAAGCCTTGAATAAGAAGTCAGCAACATTTTAATAGAGATTCTATAAAAGTGATAAAATCAGATAACTCAAAAGATTTCATCTCCAGATCACCTCTGGAAGATCAAGGGCTGAATATGGATTGATTTTGGAAGTCTTACATTTTGGTGGATAAGATACAAGATATGGAGGCCTTTTAATAAACTAAGTATCCTACTTTAAATGGAAATTCCATGCAATTTTATTAAATCTATTTAAGTATCCCTAGCAGTTAGCAAAATGCCTGAAAACGTGCTAAGTACCCAATGAATAGAATTTGAATGAAAGCATTAATCAGTTGAATTTGATATCATGGAACTAGTTACATAAAATTTAGATGTAATCTAGTATAAAAATATACTGAATAAACTGAATTAGATTTATTTATTTATTTTTCTTTCATTTTTTACTTGCCTTATTTTAACTGCAGCAAATCAGAAAAGGACAAGCCTTGAGAATTGAAAGGGCTACTGTGAAATTTAGACAGGCAGCTTTGAGGAATATTTTTCGGAAATTGGTGGATTGTGGACTTTTTGCTCATTTGAGAGTGAGATTCACATGATTGGTGCTCTTTACCATAACTAAAATGTGGGTATAATTATATGATCTGTTCTTTTTAAAGACAAGCAACTAAGTTAAAGACCGTCTATAAATCTTCATAATTTGTATTTCCAATAGTGGATTGTGTTAAATGTCTTTTAGTTTATTTCATCTTAGTTTAATTAATTAAAACATTTTGTAAAAGCCTACATACAAGTTGTACTAAACTGTGGGAACACAAATATGAATCATTTTTTGTTGCCCTTAAGGATGTTACAATTTAATGGGGGATATGTAGCAGAAACGTATTTTATCAATATGTAGATATTGTTATCAGAGATCAGGGCCCTTTTATCATGACCAGAAGGTATTCCAGGATGTACCAACAATCAATGCCACACGGACAAAGACAAGCCAAGGATTTATTTAAAAAATTAATATGTATACACACACACACACACACACACACACGCTCACACACGCACAACACGTGCGCGCGCACACAGAAAAATGTATACAAGTGGACACTTTGGTCAACGTTGCTCAAGCAGTAGTTCGCCATAATCAGAAGTGTCTGGACACTGATGGTAACCACTTTGAGCACCTCTTGTAATTGCAGAAGTCAAACGTGACTTGTATTCATCTTTTGTTATCGGTATATATTGAGTATTATGGTTTTAATACAGTTTTCCTTTCTTAAAATGTGTACACATTAATTGGCACTGTGTGTGTGTGTATATGTGTGTGTCCGTCCAAAATGCAGGAGTGGACAGGCCAACGAGGAGAGCAACTGTGCCCCAGATCAAAGAAAATTTAGGATTATGTTTGAATGAGGCGCTAAGTATTCAGGGGTGGTGTTACAGGTCTCTACTGTTGATGACCACTCCCTCCTATCGGGAGGGAGGTGGGATTTCCTCGTAGGAACTGTTATGGTGACACAAAGGGTGGAGATTTTCCCTGCCTACAATCAATGCTCATAGTGTTCTAATCCATTACAAGTTAGCTATAGTTGCACCTTTTCTTAGGAATAATTCTGTTTCCTTTCTCTGTTTTCCCTTACATCCTCCTTTTTGTCCTCCCTCCTCTCTCCCTGCGGCCCCATTCCCTCTGCTTACAGTAACATTATCATGGGGCTTAGGACATACTACCCCAAAATATGGTGCCTTGGCATTGAATATTTTAAATTGAAGGAATTTGAGAAATAGCATGTGAGGAAGGACTCCCTGACCTACCCCTGAAACAGGTCATAAAATTCTCATGTGAGAAGTGTCCTCTCTGTATCCAGAGGACAGGAGCTTCCTTAGCTCCTAAGATGGAAGTGACACAGAGAGGAATCTGAACAACAGGCTTTGCTAATGAGGTTTCCTTTGTTTACTACACTTAGCTGATAGCCTTTATCTTCTCTTTCCTCGACTTTCTTCCACTCTTCATTAAACCTAGCGTAAGAACACTCCCATCTGATTTAATTGTTTTTTTCAGGTCTTTATTTCCTTTTGAAGCCTCCTTCATTTCCTTATGAAGGTCATGTAAATTTGTATGCTTTCTCTTGTTAATCTGTCTTTTGTTACAGGGGTCCCAGTTGATAACTTAGAAGGGTAGTTTTCCTGCTCTACAGTAGGTGTTGACCATATTTATGCAATCAAAACGAAAACTAAAACAGGGCCCATTGGGACCCCCATAGTAGAGGCCTCGCTGTGTCCCCAGCCTTGCCTTTACTTGACCTACCTATAGCTTAATAGGTCATCCCCCTGGGACTTGAGCGAATGTCCCCTGTCCCACCTTGTACCCTGTTTTAAAAAAATTGCCTGAAACTTATGATTAATACCCTTAAGCTATTGATCACAGTCTCAGTGGTCTACCAGGCTAATCCCATCATTGTTGGGGACGGGGGGAGGGGAGTGTTGCTGATCTACCAGAGAATCTTGTGGCCAGAGGGAAGGCTCCATGTAGACCCCCAGAATCATCACGTAGCTGCTGGAGGAATGCCCAGATTTTCCCTTAAATACCTCAAGCCGGACTGAGAATGTGAACACAGTTTTTGGCCGTGTTAACCCGCTGCCTTCTCAGACCACTGGTGTTCTGATAATAAATGCTTATTCTGTGACCCAACTCCTGTGTCGGTCTATTGGCTGAGTGGCACAGGCAGCACGAGCCTGGACTTGTTTGGCCTCCGCTTTCAAAACTACACTTAAGCAGTAAAATTAAAGAAGGGAAAAAATTTTGTAACAAAGCCACCTCCAAATACTTTATTTTATTATAGACTCCCTCCCCATTATCATCATGAAAACAGCATGTGATAGGAGCCGCCGAGTGGCGCGTTGGTTGAGTTGGTTTGGGACGCCAACTCTGAGCGTCAGGGCCCCGTTCGGATCCCACATATAAGGGCCAGTGACACTGCCCTCTACAGCTAACATGATGAACAACATCTCCACCTGGAGCTGGGCTGTCATAAGCTACCATGAGCTGTTGGCAGCCGGTGTGAGCTGCCTTGAGCCGCCATGAGCGACCGTCCAATGCCCTGCGAGCGATCTATCTCACCTGAGAAAAGCGCAATGATGATACCAACAGGGGCCAGTGAAACTACGTCCTTCACAACTAGACTGAAGAACAAAAGGACAGCAACTTGTCTGTTCCCCTTCCTCGGTTCCCCAATGCTGTTCCCCTCCCCAAATTCCCCAATAAAATCTTTAAAAAAACAAAACAAAACAAAAAACCCCGAGCATGTGATACATTCAAATAGTATATGGGATACAATGAAAAGTAATTCTCATTCCGAGCTTTCCTCAGAGGGAACTAGTCATAACTTTTATGTGATATTTCTATACATTTTAAAAACATATACAAGCATAGGTGGGTATTGGCATATACATATATATTTTAAAAATACTGGAGTACATAATGCTTATTTGTATCTTGTTTTTTAGCTTAGTATATCTTGGAATAATTTTCTTATCAGTATATATCTGTCCACCTCATTTTTACTGGTTGCATGATACTATGCAGATTTTTAACCAATTCATTTTTTGTGAATGTTTAGATTGGTCCTAGGTTTTTGCTGACATAATGCTGTGTATGTGTCAAGGAGAGAAAAGCATTGTATGAGTTTTGTGTGTATGTGAGTGTTAGATGTGTATAATTAGAACAAGGGCTGAACAGAACCTTAAACGTTTAGTGTAATGCACAGGTAGAATGTGTTGGACAATATGGCAGACACTGCTCTAAGGCAGTCCCCATGATCCCTGGCTCCTGGTGTTCATGCCTTTGTATAATCCCCACCTCTTGAGTGAGCATAATTTATGATTCCTTCTAACCAAAAGAATATGTTCAAGTAATGGGAAGTTACTTCCCTAATTACATAAGACTCCATTTTGCTAGCCTGCTTGCTATCTCTTTGTCCTTGGCTTTGTTTGAATCCTATACCTGTAAGGAAACTAACTGGTACAAGCTCAATAAGCTTGGAAGTGGATCCTTCTCCAGTTGAGCCTCCAAATAAGGATCTAGTCATAGTTGACACCTTGATCATAGCTTTCCAGAAAACCCAGCTAAACTATGTCAGATTTTCTGACCCACAGAAACTGAGATGATACATGTGTGTTGTAAGCTACTGGGTTTGTGATAATTTGTTACAGAGTAAGGAGGCTGTTGTTATATTCAAAAGAGAGAAAAAGTTTTAAATTTAAGCTTCTTGGATACAGCAAGAATATTAGGATAAAAATAATTTGTAGGAGCTTTTGCAGAGGTAGAAACTAGGATGGTGGGTCTGTTCTTCCAGAGATTAAAATTTACGTTTAAGCTAACAGTGAAATAACTCTGTTTTATCTTAGTTACTGTAGGAATGACATAAGGTTTTGATTTAGCTCCTAATGCTATTACCAAGCAGTTGTGTCCCAAGTACATGGCTCTTTGATGACCATGTAAAAGTTTAAGATATTTTTGATGTTGAGTAGAATGAAAGAGGGTCAAGTGTACCCTGGAGAAATTAGAAAAACTCAAAATGAATAGAAATTCTATCCTTAAATCGTTCTTCCTTAGTCCCCTGTGTTGTGATATTTTTCCCCCCAACCAGGACGTGGATGATACCATATTCATTTTTTTATTCCAACCATCTGGCACATTTTAGGTGCTCAATAAATGTTGAGTGGCTATTTAGGAATTCTCATCTTCTGTGATCTCAAAAGGCAAATAGAAAGTGATGAATGAACTGATAAAACATTATGCAAAATTTACATTCAGTAGTCTACTAGAGAAAGTCAGTAATGTTCCCTGCACTGTGGTATTGTTTAGGGTGTCCTGTCTCATTTATTTTTTACAACAATTTGATGTGATAGTAGTAACATAAAATAATGGTAATGAGAACTGTGTTATTTTCTTCATTTCACAATTAAGGAAATTGAGGTCTTGTAGGTTGAAAAGCATGTACAGTCATACAACTGGTTTTATCTGATTTCAAAAATGTTTTTTCTTAGTTACTATTGTGGTGAAGTAGAAAAGTTCTCACCACTTTTCATTATTGAAAGTTAATGTATGTTTATAGCAGTTGGAGGTCACTTAGGATTAAGTATGTTTGGGGTAGTAATGGGGGCAATATAAATATAAATAGTAAACGTCTCTGCTGATTTATCTTTAAAAATTTCTTTTTAAATTTATAATAAAATTCTCTTTCTGGTGTTATATTGTTCTATGAGTTTTGACAAAGGCATACGCCTCCACAATCGAGATACAAGAATAGTCCATGACCTCCCCTCTGCCTCCCAAAATTACCTTGTGCTGTCTCTGTGTAGTACCCCCCAGCCCCAATCCCTGGCTGCTCTGTTCTCCCTACAGTTTTGTCTTTCAGAGAGTGTTATGGAAATAGAAGCATATGGTGTACAAATCATATGGTATGCAACCCTTGAGTCTGATGCAACCTTTGAGTCTGGCATCTTTTACTTATAATGGGTTTTTGTTTTTTTTTTTAAATTGGGGAATTGGGGGAGGGGAACAGACAAGTTGCTGTCCTTTGGTTCTTCAGTCTAGTTGTGGAGGACGTCGCTTCACTGGTCCATGTTGGTATTATCATTGCGCTCTTCCCGGGTGAGGCAGATCGGTTGCCAGGCACTCACTGTAGCCTATGGCAGCCCACTGCAGCAGGGGCTGCAGCTATGCCGTCCCAGGGACTCACAACAGCCCAGCTCCAGGTGGAGCTGTTGTTCACCATGTTAGCTGTAGAGGGCAGTGTCACTGGCTGTCATATGTGGGATCCGAACCGGGGTCCTGCTGCTCAGAGCCGGAGTCCCAAGCCAGCTCTTAACCAATGCATCACTCGGCCGGCCTTGACTTATAATGCTTTTGAGATGGTGTTTTGCTGTGTGTATCAGTAGTGACTCCAGTTACTTAGATGTTGTGATCATTATTAGGTGCTCTCCCATTTGTGTATGCAGATTCATTTATTTTTCTTCAATCTTTCTTTCTATTTAATGGATTGGGTAATTTTTGTTGATCTATTTTCAAGTTCCCTGATTTTTATTTTTTTTTGTCATCTCTTGGGCCCATCTAGTGAATTTTTCATTTTACAACAGTTATTGTTCTTTTCAGTTAGAGCGGAATTACTATATTTTTGATAGTTTTCATTTCTTTTATTGAGATTTCCTTCCTGCCACAGTTTTTCTTATCTTTGTTCTTTGAATATACTTTCCTTTGATTGTTTGAATATGTTTATAATGTGTGCTTTGAAGTCTTTGTTAAACCCTACATCTGTCCGGACCCACTTGGAGTCAGTATCTATGGACTACCTTTTTACTGTCTTGTTTCTTTGCATCTCTCGTAATGTTTGGTTGAAATCTAAACACTGTAGTGTTCCTATGAGGAATTTTTTTCCCTAGTGGACCATTAACTTGCCTGGTCTCAAACTGCAAAGATTTGTTTCCCCCACAGTGTATCTAGCAGCTGATAATCTATCTGCTCAATTCTTCTTCCAGCTACTTGTTTTTTACTTGGTCTCCTGGGGAAGAGGTGGGGGAGGGATCTCCTGCCCTGTGTAATTTGGTGGTCAGCCAAAAATTTAGGCAGAGATTACACTCGGATTTTGGAACTCATCCTCTCTGTGGTTCCTCCATCTCTAGGAATTCCCTCCTAATTTCTAGCTCTTTGGCCAGTGGTGGTCTCTCCTCTGACACTTAAGTCAGTAAGGGCTTTAGCTTTCTGGTGCTTAGAGAATGAACTCAGTTAAAAAAGCATCAAAATCATAGATCTTATACTACCTTTCAAGTGTAAATTCCTTTGTAATCTACCATAGAGCTACTTGGGGTCCCCCGTGTATGTGTAGTTTAGCTGAGCAAAGTTTATGCTCAGCTTTTGATTCTCACCTCTGTGGTTCTTTTGCTCCCAGTATATCTGCCTTAAATTTCCAGCTACACTTCCAGCCTTGAAACTGTTTTCTTAACCACTTTGAGCTGTGTGGCTGCCTGATTTCCTTCACCATATTTGTAGGGAATGGGGAGGGCACTCCACATAAAAACTTCAAACTGAACTCATGCTCTGCCCACTTCCAGTTGTAGTTTTTCAAGAGGGAGCTTTTCTTTGATTTCTGTATGCTTTGGGACATTTTCCAGAGCTTTTAAAATGTGTGTGTGTGTGTGTGTGTGTGTGTGTGTGTGTGTGTGATCACTTCACTTGGCTGCATTTGCAGGGGATTCCTTTTCACCCCTCTGTTTTCTCTTAAAACTTGTTTCCACCTGTTCGTTTTCATTCATGAGTATCTGTGGTAGTGTTCAGGCTCTTCAGTCTTTCCAGTTCTTAGTGTAGCTAAAAATGACTTATCAGTTGAAGGATTCTTCTTACACATAGAGTGGGTTAGCTACCAATCATGAGGAAATTATAAAAACTTTGTAGAACCTTTTCAAAGCCTCCATTGTGGTTATATGTATTGGGTTGTTGGAAAAGTCATGACGCGTTTTTGCAACAAAAAACATAGAAAAAATACGTTGTGACTTTTCCAACAACCCAGTATATTATATTTTGTGCCTTTCAGGGTGGTACAGTCTCTTTTATGCCTAAGGTGGGAGGTTTAACAAATGATCCCTTATCAAATTCTGTTCCTTCAGAAATTCTTCATCTCGGTCCCTCTGAGGACCATCTGTTTAGTTAGTACAGAATTAAATGTGTGAAATCAGGTGCTTGCTCTTTTGTTGGCCAATCTCAAGGGATTCATCTGCTCTGTTGGGCTCTCTCACCTCCTTTTGGTCTTTTCCGCATGGGAAAGTTTGAGGAGATTTTGCTAGCTCCGTGCTTTCTTGGCTACCTCTTGGTCAGTCTGTACCACCCACATCTCTGGATACTTGGCTTTCTATGCAGCTGATGGCAATCCTTGGCTCTTGGCCCTGGTATCACCATGTGATTCTGTTTTCTTCACTGTTTTCCCCTCTCACTTTTACGAATAAAGACGAAAAGTAAAAATAATGTTCAGCATTTGTTTTGCAGTGAGCTGTTATAGAGTCAGCATGCATCCCTAGCAGTGAGAATGGGACTGCCAGCCTCCTTCTCCAGGAACTACATACACTTAGCCAGCATCTCAGCACCAAGCCCCATAGCTTTGAACTGTGCCTGTGAGCATCTGTGCTTTGTTTATTTTGTGCATCTGTTAGCAAGATGTGTCCCAAGGTATCAGAAAAGCCTAAGAGACCTTGAAAGGGTGTTCTGCTTCGTGTAAAACCGGATGTATTTAATCATATTTGGTGTGATTTGATAGGCTATTTTTGGGTTTGGGCATGTTAAAAAAATTTTCCATATAAATTAATGGTAATTCTTCACTTTATGAAAGATTTTGTGGATGAACCTGCTAAACCTGACAAGCTCAGGGGAGGCCCACATAGTGGGCCTAACAAACCGAGACCAAAAGTAACCACACAGGGTTGTCTGAATGTGAAAATTCCTAACTAAAAGCAGGTCATGGTGGCTAGTCATGTCCTAGGCCTGTAACTGACAAAGGTCAGACTTTACCTTTGAAATTATCTGTTGTCTTTTGCATCAGAGATAACATACCTTTGATATGTCAGAATAATTTCCTATTTCAGACTCCTCAAGGGCACAATCACCAGCACCAGAGCACGAGACCACATTGTTATCTTGCTTCCCACATGCTGTACCAGCTCTATGTACTGTAAATATTAACTATCCTGTGCCCACCAATGTAAAACAAGTATGTATCTCTCCGTTTTGATTTTTATCCAATCTCAGAGATGTCTCCCCCAACTCCCTAATCTACCACCAATGAATTTCAGGTAAACCTCTTTATGTCTCCTTTGATTCTAACCTATAAAATAGGTTGCAAAACTGCCATTCTCAGGAGCATTTTCTCAATCCGTTGAGATTTTGCTTCCCGGCACGTGTAGTCAGTGTAGCTCAAATAAACTCTTATAACACCTTTTCTTAGGCTGGAATTCTTTCCTGGACAGTTTCATAGGACTCCTGTACTCTTCGATAGTGGAGGAACCTTGTATATAAACTTTCTAGTGCATTGATACATAGTAAGGACAGAATAAATTGTCTCCGTATACTATTAGGTTGTTTTACCCTTCTGTGGATTATTGTCATTCATTAATACTACTTGGAATTAGTGTCCCAGGGAACACTTATTTATGTTATTGTAGCCATGAAGAGTCTGCCCCCCTTCCTTCTTTTTTTTTTTTTTAAGTTGTAATATCTAAGAGAAGGGGAAGGGTAATTGAGTCACTTTTTTCCCGTTGACTTTTGGCAGTCTCCTGAATGCATATTCCTAGCCAACAGGCCCAGTTGTTCCAGCCTCTGTAAAGATTATTTCTAGATTATTTAGAATTTAAATAATTTTTATCATGCCTAAAAATAGTAATGGACTGTGATATTTTCCAAGAAATTTTTTTCTAGTAGTCTAATAATTCTTTATTGATTACAAGAGCCAAACAATAATCTTTAATTTGCCCAATATGAAGTAGACATTGGTGATCCAAGGATGTGTCAGATTTTGAAGTAACTTTTGTTTGGTTAAGGCGTTTAGATAGAAGAAATGGAGAGCCATTAAAAGTTTTTAGAAAGATCATTGTGCTCACGGCAGAGCAAATACGGAATTGAATGGTGGTAAAGAGGCTAACCAAGAGGCTTAAAGAAAGATGTTAAGGATTTTAAATGAAGGCAGTAGCCTTATAAAAGAAAAGGGAGAGAAGGAGTCAGAAGAAAATTTTGAAGTAGACTTGATATAGGGAAATGAGAAGTCAAGGATGCCTTCCTACTAGGGTAACAGAGCAAGGCCATCCAGGTGGGAGAGAGCCAGGGTGAAGTGGCATATGGAGCCACTGGCAGTGTTTTTTCCTTCCTAGAGTGAGTTTTTGAGAACAGGACCAGTGTCCGCCTTACTTCAGTTCAGCATCTTGTAAATTGTTTGGCATATTGTAGTGGGTGTTCAGTAAGTGCTTGAGTGAATGAATTAAATAAGATAAACAGAGAATGGTTAAAATAGAAGAGATCCTTAGACTTTTCAAAATAGTATTTAATGTGTGATTTGTCTTTTATCTGTTTGTAATTATAGATATAGCTTATTGATAACATTTGAAATACACTAGCATGTGTAGGCAAACACAGGCATATTTTTTCCAGATATCTCAGACTTTAATTTCACTTGTTTTTATGCTTGTATCCCTGACTATTGAGAGTGAGGAGTGGGGAGAAATCTTTCATATGGTGATAACGAAGTTTTATTGGCAAATGAAATGTAAATATGATTTTCCAGTTGGCTTTTTTTTTTTTTATAAGATTTTATTGGAGAATTGGGGTTGGGGAACAGCGTTGGGGAATGGGGAAGGGGAACAGACAAGTTGCTGTCCTTTTGTTCTTCAGTCTAGTTGTAGAGAATGTTGCTTCACTGGCCCATGTTGGTATTATTATTCTGTTCTTCCCGGGTGAGGCAGTCGCTCGCCAGCCATTGGACAGCAGCTTACGAAAGCACACGCCAGTTTTTGGCCAGCCCCACTGCAGCCTACGTCATCGCCGGCGACTCATGGCAGCCCAGCTCCAGGTGGAGCTGTTCACCATCTTAGCTGTAGAGGGCACAGCTTCACTGGCCCTCATGCAGGATCCGAATTGGGGCCCTGCTGCTCAGAGCTGGCGTCCCAAGCCAGCTCTTAACCAACATACCACTCCACCGGCCCTCCAGTTGACTTTTTTGATAGCCTTCATCTGAACATTCTTTACTTTCTTGTGGCTGGCTATAAAATACATGTTTGTTCATTCCAGTAAGATTGATTAGGAATACAGACATTCTGTTATTTCCTTGCTGATGAGATATGTGCCACCTACTGTAAAATGGTGGAAAATGTGAATGTATTCTTTTAGTCACTGCATCCCAAGGTTTAAGATCATTCTTCCCTCAATGGACATTTGTAGCTATCCTCTTCACTGTGGTGTGTGTGTCTTAATAGTTAGGAGAAGATAAAATGCTCTTGTAAAGAAATGTTAGGGCCTGAAGTAGCATTCATTATAGGAAGACCTAAGGAGAAAATTCTCAAAATCTCATTCCATAGATCCTGCTAAGCCTCTCTACACCTTTCTTTTTCTTTTTTTTTAATCAATTTTCCCCTACTGTTTTTACCTTTTGTCTCTCTCTGTGACCGCTTTTTTTTCTGTCTGGCTCTCCTTTGTCTCTCTAATTTGTTTTTTCTCACCCTTCTCTTCTGCCTTATCTCTTCAGTACAGATAACTAGATATAATATCAAATTGAAGTTTTTAAAGTTTCCTTTTTAGTAAATACATTTTTATTTTTATAAGTAAATACTCAAATGAGATTGACTTTTTTTGTTTTCAAAATAATTTTATAGTTTTTATGTTCGTCTAATATATGACTGATTTTCAGTCATGCAGTGATACTTAAGGAAATAGGTTTCCTTTTCCAGGAACATTGAACAAATAAACTGTGGCATTTGCTTAGGCATTGTGCAATCCCCCCTTCCCTTTTCAATTATTTTTATTTCACTCATTGGTCTACCTACTTATTTACATATTTATTATATTAACATGTTCATTTATTATAAGATTTTCAATTGTTTTTGGAAAGAAAGTACTAAGTAACTATGAGGAAAAAAGTACAAAATAGCAAAATAGTTTCTCTGAAATGAGTATTTAATGAGTTCTGATATAGACTTACTGTTTTAATGAGTTTATCTTTCACATTTTTTTTGTGAAATTGTGCTGGAACACCTTATAGAATTCAGTAAGGTATACTATTTTCCCAATTCTGTGTTTGCTTTGACTTTTATACACAACTCCCCCTCACTTCCATCAAATCCAGCTTGGAAAAGTTTATAGAAAGTATACAGGAGTAGGTGTCAGAAAACCTGGGTTCCAGTCCAAATTGTTTAACTTCATTTAGTTTTTCTTTTGGTGTTTGCAGTCTCTAAAAGTCCAATCTGACCTGCTATTTCCAAACAAAATACTCCAGTCTGAGCATTTTTCAAGATCAAGACTTTATTCTGTATCATAAATTCTCTTTGTTCTTTATTATCCTGCCATTTATTTATTTTTTATTTTTTTTTATTTTTTTTTTTTAAAGATTTTATTGGGGAATTGGCGGAAGGGAACAGCGTTGGGGAATCGGGGAAGGGGAAGAGACAAGTTGCTGTCTTTTTGTTCTTCAGTCTAGTTGCGGAGGATGTTGCTTCACTGTTGGTATCGTCATTGCGCTCTTCCCGGATGAGGCAGATCGGTCGCTGGCCTCTGGATGTCGCTCACCGCGGCTATTGGCAGCTCACTTTTGGCTGCCAGCCGCTCACGCTGGCTGCGGGCCACTCACTGTAGCCTATGGCAGCCCACTGCAGCAGGGGCTGCAGCCCACACCATCACCGGGGCTCGCACAGCCCATCTCCAGGTGGAGCTGTTGTTAGCTGTAGAGGGCAGTGTCACTGGCCCTCATGTGGGATCCGAACCGGGGCCGCTGGCATCCCAAAACCAGCGCTTAACCAATGCGCCACTCGGCCGGCCCTATCCTGCCATTTATAAGTCCTGTTACCTCTGGCAATGTTACTAAACTTCTAAGACTTTTTTATTCTGTACATGGGGGTTATAATGCCTACCTTGTAAGATGATTGTGAAGATTAAATTGGAGAGTGAATATACTTTAAAGTGCTTAGACTGAGTATACTGTAAAGCTATTGAGTTTTCTTATAATTTCATATGACTTGTAAGTCACAAGCCTCACATACAAAAAGGTATAAAGTGTCTGAATGATATTGATAAAACATTTTTGAGGTAATTGCACTGTAAGACAACATCTGGATGTTTAGGTACTTTTATTTTTGAGCAGATATTTAATTACTATTCAAGGTCTTTACCTTGGTTAAAACAAGATTGTTATTTGTTCTTGCTGGATGCTTTATTAAACATACACTTTCAGTAATTAAGAAACATACTTCAATTGAAATTTTGTCTGAAAGTATCATACTGTGGAATTATTTTTGCTCTTTTTGGCACTATATGAATGTTTGGAAACATGAGGTACCCAGATGGCAGTTAAGTTTATTTACTAAATGTAAATAGCACGATTTTAGACTGCTGCATAGGGGTAGAAAATTTAATAGAAGAATCAAATGAAAAGTACCTAAAAAGACTTCTTGTGTAATTTGTGACATTTCGTGTGTCTAGTATTTTATAATCCTGCTCATCACTTTGAAAAAATGTCATAATAATATCAGAAAGTATGTAAAATTCTGTGACTGTTTTATCCTGCTTGGAATAGACTTAAAGGTCAACACTACTCTTTCACGTAGGTTATGGGTGCTACATGTGTGCTTTCAGAGCAGTAGTGTGAGGATGGCAGGACGGCCTCATCCTTATGACAGTAACTCCAGCGATCCAGAGAATTGGGATCGGAAATTGCATAGTAGACCTCGTAAACTTTATAAGCATTCAAGGTAGGTAGAAAATACGTATTTCGCATTTCAAAACTCTGATAAAATTGATTTTTATAAAGAACCAAACTGCATTTGGTTGTGGCAAGTCCTGTCAGAGGATGGGAGCTGGTTTACAAAATATTATGAATGTTTGCATTTCTCCTTAAAATAACTTTGAGAAAGATTTCTTTCCTTTTAATTTTCTTGTATTTATTTGAATTTTTGTTTCTGTTTCTAAATAATGTTAGAAACTCCTTAGTTAATCCTATGAATAAGTGCAATAATTAATTTAATTGGAAACTCGAGCAAAATAGGTTATTAGTTCTTTGTATTTAAAACCCTCATAGGAATTTATTTCATTTTCTCAATACATTGTATATAGATAATACATGATAACTTATCATGTATAAATGTCAGTCTTTGCCTCCCTACATTTTTAACTGTGAATTTATATTGTGTTGTCATCCTGATCTAGTGGGGAATCAGTCTTTCTGCAATGACTCTGCTCATTTGTTTAAAGTTTGAAACATTAAATGAAATTCATTTCAAAAGTTTCAGCCCATTTATATATTATCTTTAAAGCTTTCATTTTGTGCTGTGTGAGTTAATAAGGAACAACTCATTTTAAGGTGTTAATTGGCAGGTTATAACCTCGTATTACAGACATGTAAGCACGTTTTCATAGAGTATTATGGTTTATGAATACGTATTTACTTAGGGGATATTATTGAGCATTTGACTTACTTGAATGTAAAATTCTACTGCTAACTAATATCAGTTTCCTTGAAAAAGGATAAAAAAATTATCATGATATTGAAACCCAGTTTTGTAATTTTAAAGAAATAATTCAGGTACTTTTAAACTGTATGCTATAGCTAGAAAATAAGTGATGAGTGCTGTTTAATATTTAAGTCTGCCGGCATCTTGTCTGCCTTTATTGTGGACTTTTAATGTGGTGAGGTCTAAAATGAAGATGTTAAGTTGACTTTATTTATAATTACACACCAGTGGTATGAGTGTGTTTTGGTTTACCTCGCGCATGTGTGTGTGTGTGTGTGTGTGTGTGTGTGTGTGTGTGTGTGTGTCTGTCTCCGTGTCCATGTCCTTCAACTGGTGGCTGTAGTTCTTTTTCTCTCTCCTGCTTACATGGATAATTATTTTGTCTTTGAGATTAAAAAGAGATTGGTTTTATCTCCTTAGGCATGGGGCTATATTTATATCTGCTGTGTTGTATACATATTTTCAGGTGAATTAAATGTTATCCTTCCTAGTTCTTAATATTTTTCTGCTGATATACAATAGTGCATTATATATGAAATATTGACAGTGAAAATAAGCTATTTGCTTTATTAAAGCTACATGCATACAACGGGAAAAACTTAGGAGAACTAACAGCACTTTTTTCATTGCTATTATTTCATTTCAGTAACACATATCATAGCTCTACTTGTCTGTAGCATCAGTAACATTTTGGTGCTCTATTATTTTTTTAAGATTTTATTAGGGAATTCGGGGAGAGGAACAGTGTTGGGGAACTGGGGGAGGGAACCAGCCAAGTTGTTCTTCAATCTTCGTTGTGGAGGGCGCCAGTCATCATCTGGCTTCCCGTCGGCAGCTCGTGGCCTCTAAGCTCAAGGTGCTGTGTTCAACCTTTAGATGAGGGTGGGCGTAGCCACCATCCCATGCGGGAATTGAACCAGCAGCCTTGTTGTTAAGAATGTACGCTCAGGGCCGGCCGAGTGGTGCAGTGGTTAAGCGCTGGCCTTGGAAGCCAGCGGCCCCGGTTAGGTCCCACATATGAGGGCCAGTGACACTGCCCTCAAAAAAAAAAAAAAAAAAAGTACGCTCTATCCACTGAGCCATCCGGGCGGCAGCTCAGCTCAAGGTGCTGAGTTCAGTCTTAGTTGCGGGTGGGCATAGCCCACCATTGAACAGGCAGTCTTGTTGTTACACCAGCTGAGCCATCCTGCTGTTGGCAGCTCAGTGATAGCTCAGCATCACTGGCCCATGTGGGAATCGAACCTGTGGCCTTGTTGCTCAGAGCTCGCACTCTAAGCAAACTCAACCAACTGAGCCACTTGGCTGGCCAGTGGTGCTCTTTTTAGGTAGACTGCTGCAGTATTCATTGTTTTAAGTGAAAAAATATTAAAGAGAAATAGAAAATAAGTACCACAAACACATTGATTTTTTTTTTTTTTTAAGAAAACATGAAATCCTTTAAGAGTTTATTTTAACCTCATTTGTGGAATAAATGCCCAAGGGATTTTAAAGGATACTTTAAAAAATAAAGAGTTTCACTTTTTCAAAGGTTGTTTCTTTTTTAATTGATAGTAAATTAATTGAGAGGTTTGAAAAACTAACAATAATCAGCAAATATTGTTGAGAACCAGTGCTCAGTTCAGGAAAGAGTCAGAAATTCGTCAGGGTACCATCATGGGATGCTTTAATATCTACATGTGGAACAATTAGAGGACAGTAGGGCATAAACTGTGTAGTGAGTAAAATAAAAATTCAGAGAAAGAATCAGTGTTGGCTTGCGTGGATGAAAATGAGACTTGAGCTAATCTGTGGATGATTAGGTGGATGGAAGGCATTCCTCCCAGGGACCCCGTAGGGATTGCCTTGACTGGATTTGAAGATGGAGCTCTGTGAATAATATTACTTGTTTCCATTTGACAGATGAAAACAGTGAGGTCAATAAACTTGCCCAAAGACATCCAGCTTGTAAATGGCAGATTTATAAACAAAAGTTTCTTAATCTTTTTATTTTTAAACTTTTAAATAACTTATGGTACATTTTAAATACATGTAAAATAGAGAGAACAGGTATAATGAACCCTTGTATATCCACCACCCAGCTTTAAGTTATCAATTTATGGCTGATTTTGTTTCACCTGTGCTTCCTACCTACTCTCACCTTTTGTTTTTTGTATCTTGTGTATTTTAGTTAGGGGATATTTGAGGAAAAGAAAACCAGACTAAACACTGGCTACAGTTTAGGGTTTATTTATCTGAAGCCCACAGGTAGACAATGCCTGATGCAGATTTAGTGGCTTAAGGATGTTGGGGTCAAAAATCTGATTTTCTTGGCTTTTCCTCATGATCACAAGATGGCTTACTGTAGCTTCTGCCATTATGTCCACCTTCCAGACAAGGAGGAAGAGGAAGATAGAAGGGGACAGTGGGAAACGGGTTTTATTTATATCAGGAAATTACGTTTCTCAGTAATTCCTACAAGGCATCTGTTTGTTAATCATTGGCTAGAACTATGTCATCCGGTCATCTCTGACTAAGGGGGCAGAGAACTGTTGGTAAGCACATTGTCATCTCTTGCAGAATTGGGAATTAAAATTTACAAAAAGTAAATGTCTCAGTCCATTCAGGTATACTGTTATAACAGTATATCATAGTCTTGGTGGCTTATAAACAACAGAAATTTATTTCATATGGTTGTGGAGGCTGGGAAGTCCAAAATCAAGGTGCTGGCATATTCCATATCTGGAAAGGGCTCGCCTCTGGTTCAGACAGCCCTCTTTTTGCTGCATCCTCACATGGCTAGGGGGTCTCTCTGGGATCTCTTTTATTAAGGCACTAATCCCATTCAGGAGGGCTCTGCCCTCATGTACTATTATCTTATCTCTGTATACCATCACATTGGGGGAATACATTTCAGCATATGAATTTTTGGGGGG
Source organism: Aselliscus stoliczkanus (assembly GCA_033961575.1). Lineage (NCBI taxonomy): Eukaryota > Metazoa > Chordata > Mammalia > Chiroptera > Hipposideridae > Aselliscus > Aselliscus stoliczkanus. Next base: position 97,532,112 of record CM066736.1, on the reverse strand, counting down.
GACATAAACATTCACTCTTGGGCCGGCTGAGTGGTGCAGTGACTGAGCGCTGGCTTGGGAAGCCAGCGGCCCCAGTTCGGGTCTCACATGTCAGGGCCAGTGACGCTGCCCTCCAAAAAAAAGAAAAAAGAAAACAACATTCACTCTTTAGCAGTAAAGAAATAAGAATTGTTTATTGATTCAATTTTTTTGTAGAAAATCTATATCTAAAAAGTTGCCTTGTTTAAATTTATTTGTTCTATTCACATTTTAGAATAGCCTGCTTTTTTCTGTCTTTTTCCTTTGATTTTTTTCCCCCTCTATCCTTACTGCCAAGAATAAAAATAAATTTCTTGAATTATAACAGTAACAATAATAGTTACTGTTTTATGTGTGCTTACCATTTAGGTTTGTGGGCATTGCCTTATGGTTTCTCTTTTATCTAATAAAACTTTAAGGTACTTTCTTTTCTGAACTTCATTTTAAATGTAGATTTGATATGTATAATGCTGTGATATATAAAAGACAAGACAAGACTGAAGCTGACCTGGACATAGATGGACTTCAGGGTGCCTAGGATCCCTCTGCATACAAATGAATTAGATAGTTAAAAAGTTACTGAATTTTGTTTCTTTTTGAGTAGTTTTACAGTTAATACCTGACAGAGGGCTTTCTTTGCTTGCTGAGAGGTTTAAAGATCATTTTAGTTGAAGTATATTTGTCCTGAATTGTGACAGCTTTCTTTAAATTATAAATTAGAGTTTTTGCCATTTTAAAAGGAAAAAGAGCACTTTTTCTGTATAATGAAAGTTAAAATGCCTAGATTGACAATATGCTAAAAGCTCTTGGCTATATGAATTGGATCAATCCTATTTAAAATTCAGATCTGCAGTCTGCTCAGGTTACTAAAGATAAATACATCATACATTCAGTATGAGACTTTGCCGCAAGGTTTCATTTCCACATAGAAGTACGCATGCTCATTTCTTCTGAGACTGCAAGAAGATTGAGCTTTCCAGTTTCCGTTTTAAGTCACTCTGTAGTTCCCGTAGCAATTTAGAACTGGAAGTTTCATGGCTTTAAAAAGTAGTTCTTGAGTAGATTCTTAAAGTACAAATAATACTTTCTCTTTGTTTTTAAAGAGAAGCTTTACTGTCCAGAATGCGTACACAGTAAAATATTGAAAGGGAAAAAGAAAACTCCATCCTAGTTTTCTAAAATCTGGCAAGCTGGTAGAGCTAGAATTAGCTTTACAGATGGCATTTGGCAACATATTTCATATCGCTAAGCTCTCATCTCCTGAGTTTTCTTCAGTCTGTCTATCAATCACAGTAGCCAATCACTGCACAGAGATGGGGAAGTAGGATGATCACAGCTCACACGATGCTGTTTGGTTAGAAACGTCAGTGCTGCACAACCCACGGCTGAGTCAGTGTCTGTGAGAAAATGAACTGAATTAATATATAGAGGGGGTGTATCTCTGAACATTTAAAGCCTCAATAACCACAATAGCGTTATTACACAGTAGAGGGAAGAAAGCCAAAGGATGCCTGGACAGGTGAGGCAGGGGGAGACTGGAATTTTCTGATTATTCAGAGGAATCTTGAAGATGATGGAAATATCAGATGTGCTAAAGTTTCCTAGTAATGCCCAAGGATGCTGACCTGGCTTTCAGTGCTGCATTGTTTGAAAAAGCAGAGTCCCTTTATACTCTGATTTCAACATTTTTTTCTTGTTTTTGTGTGTCTACCTTGGCATATACTAAAGTAAGGTGTGTATTCATTTATTACCTGATATTGCTGGGTTCTAATTCTATACATGTATGAATATGAGAGCGATTGAGAGGTGTTTGGCCTTTGTTTCCTTATGCTCATTTGCATTTCTGGCTGTAAAGATCATTGTCTGTTTAATGGCAAGTAATTTAAAAATAAATATGTATTTGTATTGTTTCCATGGGTTTGACGCTTTGTTTTTTATTTCATTTAAAGTGTTAGAATCTTCATGTAGCTGAGAATGCATTATGTTTGGTATTGTTTTTTATGAATATAAAAAAATTTATTTAAGGAAAGATTAATTTTGAAATATTCTTGATCTATTTGAAAAAATTTGATAGAAATAAAGTAATTGAAATAATTTCTTAAAGAAAGTGAATGTATTTTTACTTTTGGATGAATTAGGATTAGTTGAACCACTTAAATACTGTAGTATTTTACAGAACCAAATATATTTGAATGATAAAGTTTTAATTGGTTAAAATGACTTTTTTTCTAGTCTTTCAGAACCTAGACTTTTGAATAGATGATCTAGATTTGCCACTGAAATAGAGAGTAGCCAGATAAGTTTTTGGATTATTGCAAATTGACTTTCAACCAGACAAAATTTCTAAATAAAGATAGTTGTTCTTGCGATGAGAATTTAAATATTAACAGGTGACATTGCTTACTTTATCAGGCGATTTTAGCACAATTGAAAACATTTCAACTTTTTTTTTTTTTTTTTTTTTGGTCTTTATTACCCCTATCCTGCTGATCCTTCATTTTGTAGGGATAGTGGGAGATACCCGTTTGTAAATTATTCTATTTTTAATGTATTTGAATAGTTCATAACAACCTTTTGGAAGTTCTTATGATTTCCCCCGTTTAATTCTAAATGTTTTTCCAAGCTTGTTTTAGTAATAGAGTTATAAAAGCAGAAATCTCATGCTAGACCTTTTTTCTTGTACTTTATAGAATATTTCCCTTTGGTTCTGCTGATTCTTTTAAAATAATAATTCTTGTATCATAAAAGTGATGTATTTATTACATTAATTTGATAAATACAGAAAAGCACATGGAAGAAAAGAAAAATGTTATCCTATGATCAAAGAAAAATACTTTAGTTTTGTATGTAACTGATTTTTTTGTATATATATATATACACAAATGCACATAAAACGATTTTGGGATATTACTGTATGTACTATTATGTAACCCATGCTTTAAAAAAAAACTTAAGCATGAACATCACCTGTGTCATGAAATATTTAGTCTTCTATAGCATAATTCTTAAGAACTGCATAGTGTTTTCATATATATATTTTATAATTTATTTCACCAATTTGAGTTTTTCTGATTCTTGATCAGAGAAAAGATTAGCATGATTCCACAATACAAATTATTCCAAAAAGGAAGATTATTTTAAGTTAAATAAAAATGTAATTTTGATATTTTTTTGGACAGAAGAAGATCCTTAGTATTATTACACAATGAACTGTTCAAAGGTATGCACGCTACTTTTAAAACAATGCATATAGCTACTATTGCCATAATAAATGTAGACAATAAATCTTTAAAAAAAATCAGGAACATAAGAGCTGAAACGAGCTGAGACTTCAGAAAAATACTAAGACTAACCAAAAAGGATTTCTTATATTACATTTAAACAGGTAATCAAGGAAAGTGTAATAATAGTGATTGACAATAAGGGAAGGAAAAAAATCCCTCTACTCTTATTTAGAAAACCACCACCACGGAGAGTAGTAATAACAAAGCAAATATTGCTAGGAAGGACATAAAAACCAACATGGGTATAGAGGGAGAATTGCCTCTGGTTAAATGAGTTGTCTCCTGGGCCAGTTGAAACATATTATAATTATAAAAGGAACTGCCTGCAAAATCTTAAAATTATTGGTATTATTTGTGGTCTTAAAAGGTTTTAGGGGAATACAAGAAGTGCTAAAAGATAGGAAATCCTAGGCCTGATTTTGAAAAAAGGTAGAAGATTTTAGAACAAAAAAATGGAAAGGATTGTTTATGACTAACTTGAAGAAAAACAGGTTAAAAATGAACTAGAATGGGTTTGCTAAAAATAGTCACATCAACTGATTTTTCTCTGACGCCGTAGGTAGACTAGTAACAATATAATGTACTTGGACTTAAGTTTTTGGTAAAATCTTTTTTTATATGCTTGGGTGTAAGATGAAGGAAAATTGATGAAGGAAAACTAGCCACTAGTTGAGTGTATCAATTAATCAACACAATTTTTATTTTGACTGACCCTCTCCAAAGGTAATTGATGATGAAAAGTGGCTTTGTTCTTTGCTTTATCTTATGCTTATCTGGAGAAGGCAAATTCTCAAATTTATAGGTGACAATAAAGGAAGAAGGATAATAACTAATGTACTAAATATTCCAAAATGATCCCTGAATCTGGATTGTTGGACTAAATTTATTTTTTTTGAATTAAACTTAATTTTTTTTATTCCCTTGAAGCTAACATTGTTCAAAGAATTTAATAAAAAGTTCAAGAAAATTAAAAGCCTTTTTAAAGGGCAAGAGATTGGATAGCCTATTTTTGCAGTATTGGAGATTAATCCTGAAATTCAACATCTTTGGAATCAGCTATAAATTTAACAAAGCAATCACTTTGTTATAAATAGGGAAATAAAAAATGAAAACAAAATGCATTATTTTGACACCTTCAAAATACCATATCTAAGAAATGTACATACCTGCTGCTACTCCAGGTGATTTTTAAAATATAAACCTCTGGGACAGTTTCAGTTTCTGGTTCAGTGATCAGTCTGCATTTCTTCCCATTCTGCAATAACTTCTGGCAATCAGAAGGCTTGTTGATTTTCATGAATTTCTTAGAGGAGTCTGTAACAGACTTGGAAATATCCTTGATGAAGGGCTAATTATTGCTTGCTTAACAAATTTTTCAACAGTTGCTTCTCACATTTTCCTCAAAAACGCACTGTGGTGAACTTTGTTGGTTGACTTCCCAGCATTCATTCCCTGCTTTTCCTCCCAAAGGCACCCAGATTTTCCTTGGAAGAAGTGCCCTTCCCCCATTATCAGTGATGTAATTTGGGTGGGTTTGACCTCATTCTGGACTGTATTTAAGTGGACTTTTTAGGCCTGAAAATCTAAGGCCTGAAAAACACTACTAAATATTAAGTTGGCATAATTTTAGAGCATCACATATAGAAAAGACCTGAGGGTGATGTTTGGCAGTAAACGATGTAAAACAGAAGTACAATATGGCTATCATCATCCTATCTCCCCGCCCCTCCAAAAAACCATCATAGTTAATGGAAAAGAAGACTAGAGCCACACTGCTGTACACCAGAGTCTGTTGTCTTTAGTTCTGTGTATATTCAGAAGGAAGAATGTGAAGAAATTGGAAACCTTGTCATCTTAACTGAGAATTTAGAGGTTTTAGGGGCAGCTCTGGTGGATATTAGGAATCTCACAATATCTTCAAGTATGTGAAGAATTATCCTTTGGAAAAGAAACTAGACTAGGTTTGAGTCAGATTCGTTTGAGGTTAAAAGTGTGAGCTCTGAAATTGAACTCCTTAGGTCACAGCTCAGACCTGCCACTTAATTAGCTATGTGATTTTAGGCAAGTTCCTTGGTCTCCAAGCTTCCATTTTCTCAGCCCTAACATTGGGATGGTTTTGAGAATTAAATGAAAAAATACGCAAAGTGCTCAGTGTTATTATGCCTGGCACGTACTAAATACATACTCAAATGTTAGTGTTATTTGGTTGTACCAAATTAGAACCAGGGCAGAGGTCCCCAACTAGAGGGCTGGTTGTGCTCACTGGGCATTGGGCAATGTCTGAAGCCAGTTTGGGTTGTTACAACTTGGGGAGGGAGTATTACTGTCATCGGGTGGGTTCGAGGCCAGGGATGCTACTCAACATCTTACAATGCACAGGACAGCTCCCCACAACAAACAAACAACAGGTCCAAAAGCCTGAACTAGAGTCAGATAAAAAGGTTTAATTAAGCTTTAATGTTAAGAAAAAGCTGGCTGAGCTTTCCAAAGATAGAACAAAACTGTTAATAAAAAAAAAACAAGTTACCCTTCCCTGTCATTAACAACACTAGGTCAGCCAATTAATTCATGGGGACTTTGTAGATGAGATTCAGAAATTAGATAGGTGTTTGGACTAGATTTTCTAAAAGAATTTTCCTAAAGTTAGACTCTATGTTTCTGTGGGTATTTCTGAGAATAGTTAGGCATATTGAATAACCAACATCAAAGGGCCTCTGATGCATATTCTCTTATTTTTTAATTTTATCAATCTAATTGCAATGTAGCTTAAATTTTTAATTATAGTTCTTTTAATGCTTAAAATTTTAGTATGAGGCATAGAGGAGGGAATTTAGTGGAACAAGCCAGTTGTGTTTTCAAAAGACCATTTGAAAATATGAATGATTGCTGTTATTTCTCTCTAGAAACCTGTTTTGTGAAACTAATTTGTTGAAATATTCAGTCATTTGATAAATATTTCTAAAACTAAATCTTTTATTTGTACTTCATATTTTTTCCATTGCTTTTTCTTTATCCTCTTTAGCTCCAAAGTTTTAAAAAATAATTATAATTTTTAAAGCACCATTGATTGTGTATATATTACAATATTATTCTCAATCATGAATCACACCCAGAACAGTAACTGGCACAAAGTATTATTTAGTAAACATTTGTTGAAATGAATAATCAATCCAAAATATATCTGCCTATTAATTTAGATCTACACAATTATTAATAGTGGTTAGCCGTTTTTTAGAAATATTTTATTTTCTGTGGTAGGGAGGTTGCTTGAGAAGAATGTTAAATATATAGTGATTTCCAACTCCTGAATTTTTATCTTTAACCTGAACCTTTTCCGGAACTTTAGACTTGTGTATTTAACTATTTGATACCGCCACTTGGATGTCTGATAAACATCTCACTTTTAACACATCTAAGAGATATACCTACACTTTCCAAACCTAATGCTTTCATTCTCATTCTTACTCAGTAAATGGAACTTCCATTCTTTCAGTGTCTCAGGCCAAAATCATAGTCATCCTTCATTCTTGTCTCTTACCTGCTACATTTAATCTATCAAATTCCAGAGTCTTGTTCGTCAGTATATAGTCTGATGCACTCCTTACCACATATCACTGCTACAACCCTGGTCCAAGTCACTTTTAACTTGCACCTGGATTATTTTTAGTTGCCTCTGAAATGGTCACTTGAATTCTGCCTTTGCCCCCTTCTATTGTCCACTTATCTAACATACATTAGATCATGTAGTTCACCCTTCACTGGTTCCCATTTCACTCAAATCAAAGACAAAAACCCTTTAAACATTCGTTCAGGTGCCTTCATGATCTGGTCCTAGGCTTGTCTCTGAGCTCGTTTTTAATACCATCCTCACTTTCTGTGCTCCGGCTAACTTGGCCTTCTTGAATGCCTGGAAAAAGCCAACGATGACTCTTGCCACAGGGTATCTGTACCTACTCTTCCCTCATATGTTCTCATAGTTCTGTTTCTCACTTCTTTAGGTCTTTGCTCAGACATTGTGTCATCAGAGTCCCACCTTAACCACTCTTTGTAAACCTCTCACCTCAAAATGATGACTCTGTCCTCTTTACACTGCCTTAAATGACCTCATAGCACTTACCACCATATGTTATTTAATGTATTTATTTTATATGTTCTATGTCTTTCTCTGTTAGAATGTATTAATTTTGGGGGCAGAGACTTTCTTGGTTATATCCACCAGGGCTAGAATTAGTAAGTACCATGTGATAGGTGTTCAGTGAATATTTGGTAGAGTTGAATGCATGATAAACTAAAAGCATTGCTAGGGGAGAAGATAAGAATGCTTTTAGTTATTATAGGGGTTATTATATATTGCAAACACTTAATACTTATTGATGATTTAAAACCATAGTATTTTTTAGAGCTAAAAAATTTAGCTCTACATGTTACAGCTTCCATTCAGAGACTCCTCAATTTGAGGAGGTGCTTGCCTAGCAATATCTTTGTTTATTAAAAAGGTTCAAAAATCAGAAACATGGTGATAGACCTTTTTAAAAGCAAAAGAACCTCCAGCTCTTCTGCTGTGTGCATGAAATTTATTTTTATCACTCGGTTAAACTTTTATCTCGATAGTAAAATGTTAAAGTTCGGCTATTCAGGAGTATTTTTCTGTCAAAATGTTAATATTTAGGTCTTCATTTGACTTGAAAGAAAGAAGCTCTTACAGCGGTCACACAGCAACTCTTGCTGCTGCAGATACTGCCCCTGAATCACGAGAGTTGCTAACATGTGTTTAACTGCGGGATTTTAGGAAGAAGAGAAACATGTCGTGATTTAGGATTAGTATTAAAACTATTCTTGGGCTGTGTTTCTTGCTAAAGTTGTCTTTTGTGGGGTAATCTGGGATTAAGTATCATTTAAAATATTTCTATGGAAAAAATGCATCAAAAAAGAAGACGACCTTTGAGCACATAGCCCATTGCTCGATGGAGAGCTGCCCTTTTCAGTAATGAGCTTTTTTTCCTTGGGAAACTGACCACATATAAAGGAGAACAAGGGCCGGCCGAGTGGCTCGGTTGGTTAAGAGCTCGCTCAAGAGTGCGAGCTGAGCTCTGAGCAACGGTGGTTCGATGCCAGCCTGAGCTGAGTTGCCATTGAGCTGCCAACAGGTGGCAGGATGGCTCAGCTAAAAAAAAAAAAAAAGAAAAAAATTATTGTAAAGCAGAACAAAAAGCTTATAGAAAAAACTAACTGACAAAAAAGGAAAAAGATGAGAGAAATTTGCAATTCTTCTGTTGAAAATAGATTTAGAAGTTTGGTAGCATTTCTTAGATCATCACAGTTAGTGACACTTATCACGGGGATTGGCAAACATTTTCTGTAAAGGACTGGATAGTAAATATTTTGGCTGTGTGCGCTACACAGTTTGTGTTGCAGCCACTCAGTTTTGCTACTACAGAGTGACAGTAGCCATAAAACAATATATAAATGAATGCATGTGGATGTGTTCTAATAAAACTTTATTTACAAACTTAGGTAATGGGTTGAATTTGGCCCATGGGCCGCAGTTTTGAACCCTTGCCTTACATTAAAAATGCTTATAAAAAGCATATGCAAGTTAATTGCTTCAAAAATTTATTAATAAAAAATCATTTAAAAGCATTAAATAGGACCGGTCGAGTGGCGCGGTGGTTAAGCACTGGTTTGGGAAGCCAGCGGCCCCAGTTCAGTCCCACATATGAGGGCCAGTGACACTGCCCTCAAAAAAAAACAAACAAATGAAAAAAAAACATTAAATAAAAAAGCTAGAACACAAGATATTTGTTATAGTAATATAAACAGCTTATTTTTCCCCAAAATAAAAATAGGATTTAAAATACTACTTCTTTAATAAAGACAAATTCAAATAGATAAGAGCATCTAATATGAAATTTACATGGATGCTTACCCCATCTTTAAGAAAAAAAATGTTTTTTAAAGCTTGATTGTTTAAAACATCTTGTAAACTGTAAAGCTCTATCTGTTTCTAGACACACACACACACACACACACACACACACACACACGGTAGTGTTTGACAAGGAATAAACAGTTGACAATGGGAAATGTATATACCCTGAAACTTGAGCTAATTTCAGTAAACATTAATAAGATACACCAGGTTCTGATGTTGGTTGTGGGAAGTATTAAAAGAGAAGATAATTTCCCAAAGTGCTATAAGGTTATACCATGTGTATACTCTACCTGGGTGCAATATATAAGGGAGTTTCATTCATTTTGTAGATTTTTTTTTAAATATTTATATTTAATAAACATTCATATTTAGCTGATTCATTGATATATTTACTGTAATATTTTAAAAACATTTAAATTAACAATAATTTCTGTCAGAGTACCAATGCTACTAATATCAGTTACTTCTGAAAATTTTCTTGTGTTGTTTCTTTGATAATTTATTTCCCTCTGGTCTCTCTGGAACATGTATTAGTTGAATGTTGACCTCCTTCATTAGTTTTCTAATTTTTTGATCTTTTCTCTCTTTTTCCATTTCTTTGCTCTTTATTCCCATTTTTTCTTTCAACCCTTTAAATGACCTTCTAAAATTTATGCTATTGTGTTTTTAACTTCTCAGAACTTTCTCATTCCTTAGTTTTATTTTTTTTAAAACAGCATCCCTGTCCTTGTTTTATTGATACAATATTTTTATATCACTGAGTTTATTGATCATAGTTTTGTGTTTTCTCTGCTTAACACTGTCTATTGCCTTTTAAAATTATGTGTATTAAAATTTATTAAGGAATTTTAGATGTGCAAGAAATTGCAAAAGTTGTCCAGTGAGTCTCTGGGTGCTCTTTCCTCAGCTTTCCTCAGTGATAACATCACATATAAAGTTAGTGTGTTGTCAACAGGAAATTGACCTGGATACATTACTATAATTAAATTGTAGATATCAGTTTTTATGTGCACTCTTTTCTTTTTTCTGGTGTATTCTATGATAGTTTATCACATACATATTCATATAACTCACCACAGTTAGGATACAGAACTGTTCTATTTTGCAAAGAAACTCATCATGCTGTCTCTTTTAGAGTCATACCCTTTACCTGTACATTAAGTACAGGTAACTGTACCTGTGCCAGGCAACCTCTGATTTGTCCTCCATCACTAATTCTGTCATTTTGAGAATATTATATAAATGGAATCAGATAGTATGTAATCTTTTGGGATTTTGTTTTTTTTCATTCAGCGTAATGCCTTTGAGATCCATTCATGTTGTTGTGCATATCAGTAGTTTGTTCGTTTAAAAAAATTTTTTTGTTTGTGTTTTTCTTTCTTAAAAACTACTTTTCAGTTACGCTTGACATACAATATACATTAGTTTTAGGTGTACAACACAGTGCTTAGACATTTACGAAGTAATCACCAGGATAAGTCTAGTACCCATCTGACACCATATATAATTATCACAATATTATTAACTATATTCCCTATGATTTACTTTATATCCCTGTGACTATTTTGTAACTGCCAATTTATACTTCTTAATCCCTTTCGCCTTTTTCACAGATCCCCTCACCACCCCCCCTCCACTACCAGCAGCAGTCTGTTCTCTGTATCTTTTGAGTTTGTATCTATTTTGTTCATTTATTTTGTCTTTTAGATTCCACATATAAGAGAGATCATATGGTATTTGTCTTTCTCAGTCTGACTTATTTCACTTAGCATAATACCCTCTAGGTCCATCCATGGTTTTGCAAATGGTAAGATTTCATTCTTTTTGATGGCCAAGTAATATTCCATTGCATAATATGTACCACATCGTCTTATCCAGTTGTCTATTGATGGGCACTTGGGTTGCTTCCATATCTTGGCTATTGTAAATATTGCTGCAGTGAACACGGGTGCATATATCTTTTTGAATTAGTGTTTTGGATTTCTTTGAATAAATACCCAGAAGTGGAATTGCTGGGTCATATGTTAGTTCTGTTTTTAATTTTTTGAGGAACCTCCAAACCCTTTCCCATAGTGGCTACATTAATTTGCAGTCCCACCAACAATGCCCAAGGGTTGCCTTTTCTCCACATTCTCACCAACACTTGTTGTTTGTTGATTGATTGATTGACTGATTTTATATTAATTTCAGGTGTACAAAACAATATGATTAGACATTTACACCACTCATAAAGTGATACCGCCCCCCATGTCTACAATCCCTCGACATTGTATGTAGCTGTTAAATACCATGAACATATTCTCTGTGCTGTACTTTACATCTTGTAAATACACACACACACACATACACCAGCATTTTGTCATTTTATTCTACTTCAGCCTTCAACTTCTGGTGTACAGAGCAGCAGTCAGGTATCAACACAATCTATGAAGTGACGCCCCTGGTAAGTCCAGTACCCATTTGACACCCTACATAATTTTTATAGCGTTATTGATTATATTCCCTATTCTGTATTTCATATCCCCCTGACTATTTGTGACTACCAACTTGCACTTTCTAATCCTTCCACCTTCTGTCCCATCCTCAACCCACCCCCCGCCATCTAGCACCCATCAGTTTTTTCTCTCTATCTCTGAGTTTATTTCTCATTTGCTCATTTATTCTGTTATTTAGAGTGTACGTATAAGTGAAATCAGTAATCTTGGTTGTAGGCCCTTGCTTTTCATCACGTTGTATATCCTGTGCCAATCCCTTCTGGCATGCGAAGTTTCTGTTGAGAAATCAGCTGACAGCCTTATGGGAGCTGCCTTGAAAGTAGCTAACTGCTTTTTCTCTTGCTGCTTTTAAGATTTTCTCTTTGTCTTTAACCTTTGGCATTTTAATTATGATGTGTCTTGGTGTGGGCCTCTTTGGGTTCATCTTGTTTGGGACTCTGAGCTTCCTGGACATGTATGTCCATTTCCTTTGCCACATTTGGGAAGTTTTGTGTTATTATTTTCTCACATAGGTTTTCTGTTTTTGTTTTTTGTTCTTTTAAGATTTTATTGGGGAATTGAAGGAGGGGAACAGCTTTGGGAATCGGGGAAAGGGAACAGACAAGTTGGTGTCCTTTTGTTCTTCAGTCTAGTTGTGGAGGATGTCGCTTCACTGGCCCATGTTGGTATTATCATTACACTCTTGCCGGTGAGGCAGTCGTTCGCCGGCCATTGGACGGCCGCTCACAGAGGTTCACGGCAGCTCACGCTGCCTTCCTGCCTCTCATGCCAGCTGCGGGTCACTCACAGTAGCTCACGGCAGCCCACTGCAGCCTACGCTGTCACTGGTGACTCATGGCAGCCCAGCTTCAGGTCAAGCTGTTGTTCACCATCTTAGCTAGAGGTGCAGTGTCACTGGCCCTCATGTGGGATCCGAACCGGTGGCCCTGCTGCTCAGAGCTGGCGTCCCAAGCCAACTCTTAACCAACACACCACTCAGCCGGTCCTCATGTAGGTTTTCAATTCCTTGTGCTCTTCTTCCTGTATCTCTATAATGTGAATGTTGGTACTCTCCATGTTGTCCCAGAGGCCCCTTAAAGTATTCTCATTGTTTTTGATTCTTTTTTTTTCCTTTTTGCTATTCCAGTTGGGTGTTTTCTGTTACCTTTTCTTCCAGATCACTGATTCTATCTTCTCTTTCATCTCATCTGCTGTTGATTCCCTCTAATGAGTAGTCTTCATTTCAATTACTGTATTCTTCATTTCTAACTGATTCTTTTTTATGTTCTTTTTATCTTATTTTTTATGCTTTCTATCTCTTTGTTGAAGTTTCACTGAGTTCATCTATTCTTCCCCTTAGTTCATTGAGCATCCTTATAACCAGTATTTTGAATTCTGTATCTGGTAGATTGCTTCTCCATTTCCTTTAGTTATTTTTTTGGAGTTTTGTCTTGTTCTTTCATTTGGTATAACTTTCCTTTGTCTCCTCATTTTGGTGGACTTGCTGTTTGATTCTGTTTGTTAGGTATGTCTAGAGCTCTATCCTGGTTTTGACAGAGTAGCCTTATGTAGAAGGTGTTTTCCAGGGCCCAGTGTAACAGTCTCCTGTGTCACCTGAGCCAGGTTCTCCAGGGATGTTCCCTCCATGGGTTTTATGTGCCTCCCTATTTTTGAGCCTCAATTGCTGTTGGCACATCAGTGGGTGTGGTTGACTCTCAGGCTGACTGGCTATGAGGGCTAGTGGTGACTACAGTGGACGAGCAGTTGTGTGGAGGCCGACCCCACAATGCAGAAGTTGCTTTAGCAGGGATATGGTGCCAGCCAAGACTGCCCTTTGGGTCTGTCATTTGTGGAGCTGGCTCGTGTGGTCTGAAGCTGGCCACCGGGTGTGTCGGTTCTGGAGCCTCTTGGGAGGTTGTTCGATGTAGGCCAACATCAGCCACTGCTTATGCTGGGCTTGGGTCTTCTTGGTAGGAGCTACAAGTGATGTGTGATTGCATGCTGCTTGTGCTGGGCTTATAGGTGCCTGGGAGAGGCTGCACAGCTGATCTGAGGCCAGCTGCCACTTGTGTGAGTTTTGGCCCCTTTGGTGGGCACCACGATGTGAGCTGATACTAGCCACCACTTTTGCTGGGCTCCTGGCTGCTTAGTTGAAACTGTTTTCCAGGCTCAGATAGGCTGCTGCTTATGCCAGGCTTGGGGTCACTTGAAAGGTGAAACGCAGATGTCTGCAGATAAAGACTGTTTTATTTTTTTTTCCGATGTGAATGCCCATTATATCTTTTTCTTGCCATATTGCTCTGGCTAGAATCTTTAGTACATTGGTGAATAGAAGTGATGAGAGTGGAAATCCTTGTCCTGTTCCTGATTTTGGTGTTTGATCACTGAGTATGATGTCTGTAGGTTTTCCATAGATATCTTTTATCCAGCTGATGAAATCCCATCGTATTCCTACTTTGCTGAGATTTTTTTTTTTTTAAAATCAGGAATGGATTTTGGATTTTGTCAAATGTATTTCCTATGTAAATTGAGCTACAATTTTTTTCTTAATTTGTTAATATGAATTACATTGACTTTTGAATATTCAATTAATCTTGCATTTTTAGAATAAAAATTATTAGGTCATGATGTATTGGCATTTTTATATATTGCTGTATTTGAATTATTAAAATTTAGTTTAAAATATTTGCATCTTTGTTCTGAGGGATATAGGTTTTTAGTTTTCTTGTAATGTCTTTGGTTTTGATAATGATAATGCTGGCTTTATAGATTGAGTTAGGAAATACTGTTTCAATTTTCTGGAAGAGATAGGATTGGTATTATTTCTACCTTAAAAGATTGGTTGAATTCATAGGTGAAACCATCTGAGCCTGAAGTTTTCTTAGAGGGGAAGTTCTTAACTTCAAATTCAATATTTTGATAAATATAGAGCTGTTCACCTTCTCTGTTTCTTTTTGAGTTGAGTGAGTTTATTTTTTTTTTAAGAATTTACTGGGGAATTGGAGGGGAACAGCGTTGGGGAATCAGGGAAGGGGAGCAGACAAGTTGCTGTTTTTTTGTTCTTCAATCTAGTTGTGGAGGACGTCGCTTCACTGGTATTGTGATCATTGCGCTCTTCCCGGGTGAGGCAGATCAGTCGCTGGCCATTGGACGGCCACTAATGGCGGCTCATGGCAGCTCACACTGGCTGCCGGCTACTCACTGTAGCCTATGGCAGCCCACTGCAGCAGGGCCTGCAGCCTACACCGTCGCCGGGGCTTGCACAGCAGCGCAGCTCCAGCTCGAGCAGTTGTTCACCATCTTAGCTGTAGAGGGCATCACTGGCCCCCCCCCCCCAGGCCAACTCTTAACCTATGCGCCACTTGTCTAGCCCTTGAGTGAATTTTGATAGGTCTGAATTTGTTCTTCTAAATTGATGAATTTATTTGTATAAAGTTGTTTATAATATTCTGTCATTCTTTTAATATTTGTAAACTGTCTTATTTCTGATATTGGTAATTTGTATCTTATCATTTTTTTCCCCAGTTAGCCTAGGGTAGAGGCTTATAATTTTATTAATCTTTTCAAAGAACCAGCTTTTGTTTTACTATATTTTATCATGTATAATGCGCTCCCACATTTTTGGCCCAAACTTTCAGGGGGAAAAAATCTTCTGTTTCAATTTTTTATTTCAAGTTTTTACCTGTTTACATTTAGGTACTTATTTTTTGTATTAAAAGGAATTTTAGCATTTATTGGGTTGCTGGAAAAGTCATGACGTATTTTTTCTACGTTTTTCATTGCAAAAATGAGTCATGACTTTTCTGACAACCCAGTAGTTCTTAACTTACTATGATGCAAGAAGTTTTATGTAGCAAATAATTACAAAACACAAGAACAGATACAAGATAAAAGAAATTTTATGTACCGGTAACAAATTTATAATATTTATGCATCATAGAAGGCCAAGAACTCTTGGTCCTTGCAAGTTCATTGTAAATACAATAAAACCGATGATCCCATCTCAGGGTATTATGTAGCATACAGATATTGTTACTGATTTCTGGAGTAACACTTTTAACTCATAAGCATAAATAAAAATTAAAAACATTTATATAGATATGGAATTAGTACTACCCACGTATAATATGTATCCTTATGCCTCACAAATTTTGGCAAAAAAGTGTGCATAATACGTGGGAAAACACGGTAATTGGTTTACCTTATTCTTTTTCTGTTTTCTATTTTGATTTCTAATTTCTTCGGGTTTAGTTTGGTCTTTGGTGTAGTAAAGTGGAAACTTGAGGCGATTTTCCTTTGGTCTTGCTTCTTTTTTAAAAATTTTTATTGGGTAACAGTGTGTTTTTTCCAGGACCCATCAGCTCCAAGTCAAGTTGTTGACCTACAATCTAGTTGTGGAGGGCACAGCTCTGTTCCAAGTCCAGTCACTATTTTCAATCTAGTTGGGGGGGAGGGGAGGACGCAGTTTACCATCCCATGCAGGAATTGAACTGGCAACTTTGTTGTTCAGAGCATGCGCTTTAACCAACTGAGCCACCTGGCCATTCCTGATCTTTCTTCTTTTTAATATAATCATTTGATACTGTAATTTGCTTACCTAAGCACTGTTATGTGTCATGCCACTCCATATGTTTTGATATGTTGGATTTATTTTTCCCTTCAATATTGTCTATTTTCCCTTCTGACTTTTTTCTTTGCACCATGGGTTATTCAGAAAGGTATTACTTTATTTCCAAATATTTGGGAATTTTCCAGATATCTTTCTGTTACTGAATTCTATTTAATTCCATTATAATCAGAACATGCTTTGTATGATTGAATTCTTTTAAATTTATTAAGACTTGTTTTTTTGCCCAGAATATGGCCTGTCTTAAAAAATGTTTTGTGTGTACATGAAAAGAATAAGTTTTCTGTTCTTGTTGGGTGAAATATTCTATAAATGTCAGTTAGAAATGTTCTATAAATGTCAAATGGTCAAGCCAGTTGATAGTGTTCAAATCTTATTCATCTTTACTGATTTTCTACTTGCCCTACTAAATACTGTGAGAGGGGTATTGAAATCTCTCACTATAATTGTTGAATTGTCTAGTTCTCTGTAATTTCATCAGTTTTTGCTTCATGTATTTTGAAGCTCTGTTACGAGGCAGGAGAACTTTTGGGATTGTTAAGTGCCTAGATAATATTCTTTGTTCTGAGGTCTGCTTTGTCTGACATTAATATAGCCACTCTTGCTTTCTTTTGACTAGTGTTAGCATAGTTTATCTTATCTTTTTATATTGAACCTGTTTGTATTTTTATATTTAAAGTGTATTTTTTATAGGCAGCATACAGCAGGGTCTGACTTCTGTATCCAGTTGGATAATCTTTACCTATTATGGCTTAGACCATTTACATTTAATGTGATTATATTAATAGTGATGGTTAAGATTAAGTCTGTTTGTTATCTTGCTGTTTATTTTCTATTTTTCCCCATTTATTCTAGTTTCCCCCATCCTCCTTTTTTTCCTTTCCCTCTTTTGGATTAGTTGTATCTTTTTTATGATTTTACTTTATCCCCTTTTTGGATTATTAGCTGTAATTCTTTGTTTCCTTACTTTAGTGCCTGCTTTAGGGCTTATAATATACATTTTTAATTTAATTTAATTCAAGTGATATTATACTGTTTGTTGTATAAGAGCCTTATAATAATGTACTTCTATTTCTCCTTCCATTGCTGTGCCTTCAAATTCATTAATCTTTTCATTTATAATGTGTAATCTTTATTAATTCCATTTAGTGTATTTTTCATCTCAGACGTTGTCATTTTTATCTCTGAGAGTGTGATTTGTATCTTTTTTATCTTCTATATCTCTACATAACTTTTTGGAGGAATGTGGTTATACTGACTGTTTTAATGTCTTTGTTTCTAATTTTAAGATGTGTATAAGTTCTGTGTTGATTTGATTGATTTTTTTTTCCTTGTGGTTATGTTTTTCTGCTGCTTTGCATGGCTATTAATTTTTTATTGGATGTTATACATTGTGAATTTTATCTTGTTTGGGTGCTGGATATTTTTGCATTCCTGTAAATATTCTTGAGCTTTGTTTTAGGATTCAGTTTATTAGTTGGGAACAGTTTGAATCTTTCAAGTCTTGCTGTTAAGATTTATTAGATGTGACTAGAGCAGTGCCCAGGTTAGGTCTAATTCTTTCCCATTTCAGGGCCAGGACTCTTTAGATTCTCCTCCCAGTACCCCATGAATTAGGAGATTTTCCAGCCTGACGGGAGTACAAAGCCCTGTGTGAGTCCTGGGCACTCTTTGCTCTAATCCTTTGAGTTGGTTCTTTCTCCAGCCTCATGTAGCTTCCTCACGTGTGTGCTGATTGGTACCAAGCTCAATACTTGAGGAAGACTTACTGCAAACCCCTGAGGTTCCCTTGTCTGTGCTGTTCTCCCTTCTCTGGTACTCTTTCCTGAGAACTCGAGCCACCTATTGTCCCCAACCTCTCAGCTCCATATCCTTAACTCCAGGTTTTCCTGGGTGTCACCTCCTTGTGTTTACTATGGAAGCTCTCTCAAGGTAATAATTGGGGCAGTTGTTGGGCTTATCTCATGTTTTCCATCTTTCAGGGCTTACTCTCTTTGCCTAATGTACTGTGTCTTGCAAACCATTGTTTCATATTTTTTGTCCATTTTAGGGGATTGTTTCAGACAAGAAAGTAAATTTAGTCCTTGTTACGTTATCTTGGCTAGAAGCGGATATGGGGGCTGTTGTAGTTTTTGTCCCCTTTCCTGTCCTCAATTCATGTATCTCATATTCTTTTAAATGCAACACGAAGCAGAATTATCTCCTCTGAACTTGCTTGTCCTCATTTTCTTTTGCACACATTAATTATTTTTACCCTTCGAGTTCTTTCCTGATCTAAAATTATTTAATTAAATAGAGTAGGACATAATTAGTCTATCATGACATCAGATTTTGAAGGTCTGATTCAGAGTACATTCCATGTGGGAATGAAAAGAAAGGATGGAAGTGTATTATGATATCTTTTACATTCATTTAAAATCAGAACAGTTTAGATATGAAGCCGATATTTCAACAAAACACTTAGCAGTCTTTCCTCCTTCAGTGCAGAAATGTATGGTGGAAACGCTTTTTCAGTTAATCGGTCTGTGTGGCCTTTACTCAGACTGAACATTTATCCTACTTTTGCCTTAGCTGTAGTTGTGTTTGTACATTGTGTATTAAATTATCAGTTAGCTTCATATTTAGAAACTGTGCTTAGCACATTGAAAACTTAGCAGCTAGAATAATTTGAGGAGTTATTTTTTTGATATGTAATCCTTGTGCTATTTATATGGGTTTCTGTCTTTTTCCTACTTTAGGACTTAAGCCGGAAAATCTGTTGTTCCTAGTCTGAAGTTTTTAACATAAATAAATACATTAGGATCTTTTGATTATGTTCCAAAGATACAATTCTACCCTGATCTTTTTCGCTAGAAAGAAGGTGGGAGTAGAATTTTTCTTTTCTGTAGGTTTATGAGAGACAAGTGACTGATAAAGGCTGAGGATTAGTTACCTTTATTTCCCTAGAAGTAACTCTTAGGGTATAAATGCAAAGTTGGCCTTATCTTTTATCTTTGTAGTCTGTTACAGTGAGGTGATTTCAATAATGAAAGAAACCACCAAAATAGTAAAACTAGTGTTATAATGAAAAAGTTAACAGAGGAGATGACCTTGAAGCACTGCAGGATTTAAAACAATTATCAAGAAGATTAAATTTTGAATAGTGTGGTTGTGGTGAAGGAGAGCAGGGTAATATTATGGAGGGGGCACTGGAATGACTCAGAAGGCTTAGGTTACAGTATTATTGGCATATACACTTAATATGTGACTGAGCAAGTCTTATAATTTTGAACTTCAGTATCCTCATCTGTCCTAACTAAGTAAACTTATATTTACTGGGTGATCCTATTGTGCCAGGTACACTGCTAGTCAGCTTACTTATACTTCATTTAATTCTCATATTAACTTTAGAAAGTAAGTAGAATCTGCATTTTGCAGATGAGAAAACTAAGCGTCCAAAACATTAAGTAAATTTAACATGTTGAGCAATTATGAATTCAAGGACGATTTGATTCTAAGTCATTATTACTCTACAGACATGAAGTTACTTCTGTTTCTATAGAACACTTTAATATTTTTAAACCATGAACCACGGTATATGCTAAGATGGTAAATTTCCAAAATGCCTTAGGTCTAGCTTTGTTTAATTTTTGTCCTGTCAGTTTTCCTCCCTGCATATTCTACATACCTATTCAGATTATTAAAATCTTACGTATTTATCAGTGCCTGGTTCACCAGTGACTAACCCTAATCTGCAGTGATGTCTTCCTCCTCTGAGATCTTACGGCATTCATTATCTATCACTCATTTATTAGTCATCTATGTATTTGAGATATTTAGTCATTTTATATTTGAAATTTGGAATAATTCTTGAATTGTTTAAATTTCCACATGTTCATGTTTTACTGCACACCTAAGCTCCTTGAGCGAGTTTCTTTACTGGCATGTAGCACAGCACTCTACACATAGTACATATAACTTAATAAATAATTGTGTGAATAAATTTTGTCAACTAGACTATTTTAGTTAATCATCATTCTGTGTTATTCACTTCTTGTAGGTATGTTTACTCTACATATGATGTTTTTAAATTTTAAATTCTGTGACTTTACCCAGTTAATGCAGTTGAGCTTTTTAGAGAAATGTTTTTAAAATTTTTGAAAAGAGCTCAATCAAAATCAAAATGAGGGCCGGCCGAGTGGCGTGGTGGTTAAGCGCTGGCTTGGGAAGCCAGCAGCCCCGGTTCGGTCCCACATATGAGGGCCAGTGACACTGCCCTCAAAAAAAAACAAACAAAAAACACACAAAACAAACAAAAAATCAAAATGAGTTGATTGAACCTAGTATGTAGAGTTATTTTACTTGGCAAGAAAACCAATTACTTTGGCATATATCTCAGTTGTTTGAGTTCCAGAAACTGATGACCTTTCCATCTCTTTCTCTCCCACAATCAAAGACATCAAGAGAACATTTGAGTAGTGTTTAGATTTGGGAGGTAACTACCACTACTTCTACTACTTTACTTCTACTGCTACCTATTCAAAAGTCAGCCTTTCTGGGCTTTAGTTTTCTCATTCTTAAAAAAAACTGAGTTGGATTTATGTGATCTTTAAAGACATGGTGCTCCAGAATTTATAAAACCTACAAGTTTCAGGTAAATTCGGTTTCAGAATTATAAAGTAGCATTTGATTCTTGCCCTCAAAATCTTTAAGTAGTTTGGGAGCGTTGGAGATCTTAACAGTGTGGTTCAAATATAAACTCTTACAAAAACAATATTTGTAGTTTTATGTTAATTGGTTTTTTCTTTAAAAATGTTTGTATCTCATGTTCTATACTTTTGTGGTTAATTTTCTTTTGTAACCTATCAGTACTCCTTCACGTGTTGCTAAAGGAGTTGCCGACCACACCAAAATGAGTCTACATGGTGCTGGTGGGGGGCATGAGAGATCAAGAGATAGACGAAGGTCAAGTGACAGATCACGAGATTCATCTCATGAAAGAACAGAATCTCAGCTCACTCCTTGTATTAGAAATGTTACTTCTCCAACACGACAGCACCATATTGGTAGGTAAATCAACTAACCTTCTCAACAGTTTTTTCAAGCATGCATTTACCTTTTTCAAGTAGTAATGACAATGAATTTGTGCCTAATACTTCAGAGTAAAATTAATTTCTTTTATTCAGTTGCTTCTATTTTAGCTTAGCTTGGTGCTTGCTGTGAAAAGACAACTTATTAAATGAAACTTAAAAGTGAATTATTTTTAAGAATCTGGAACAGTTATATAAAAGAAGTAATTTAAAAAGCCTTTATAATGGTGATATGTAGATTTAAAAATTTTTCAAGTTGATTTTTATCTTATGAGATATATAGCAGTGGTTTATTCTAAACTAATTGGTAAATTATTGTAATAAATACTGTCAATAATAAATTTAGTGTAAAAATTAATAACATCAACAATTAATTTACTATCAACAATAGTAAATCACTGATAGGAATCCTTGGTTAATCCTGAAAAAAAAGGAAGTGAAAGCTAGATTAGCCATCAAGGAGTAATTTATTTTGATTTTTGACAATATTTTTAATAATAAAAGTAGAAGACGAAAGGGAATGTGTGAAGTGTTTTGCTTTCTTGGCAACTAGCTCAGGTCTTTTTCTTCTTCCTACACGTTGTTGTAAATGAACGTTATTACCCCGGGTACATGCATCATGTGACTGACTATAATGTACTAGTCTGAAGCCGAGGTATGTAAGCAATGTGAATTCGCTGATCTTCATTTTCCTCTGGGGAAGGGGCTAAATTAAACACCTCAACTTACTATATGAGGTAGTTTCTTGTTATAAATCAAAATCATTTATATTAGGGTCCAATATGTATAGAAGTTGCCAATAACTAAGTAGGTCCTTAAAGTCAGACTAGTGCTGATAAGCCAAAAATCAATGAAAGTATAATAAGTAAGAGATTATAAATTGTTATATGTGAAGTTCAGTATACGAGAAGATAATAGGAGGGTATAATAAATTATTTTCTTACTTCAGCAAATTTTGCTTTTGAGATACTCCCAGCATTACGGAAACAGGCAATAAAAGTGAGGTGTCACAGTATTGCTGGAGATACTGCAAATCTAATTATATAATCAGTAAAGCTGTACAGAGTGTTCTAAGTAAGCCTGAGTCATGAAGGAATTTGGCAAAAGCTGATGAAACTGATGAGATAGAGGTACATTTTTAGGTCATCTTTAAAGCTTAGTGATAAAGCCTCTAAAGGAAACTGAATCATAAAAATCTTAGTTTTAATTTCCCCTTTGTAGAATATTGGAACATCTAAAGAAAATGTTCTGAATTTTAATATTTGCTACCTATTAAAATTATAGATAATAATTATGAGATCCTATAAACTTTGTAGCAGTGCTTTATGCAACAAAAGTGAGAATGAAAAGAAAGCACTATTATCAGCTGTGAAAGCCACTTAATTTGGTAGACATTAAAAGTCATTTGAAAAAATAAGTACTGTTTGCTGTTTAGTGAAATTTTTTTCTTCCTTTGGGACCTTTTGTGAGTTAAATTGCTGGTTTTGAATGGCTCTTAACAGTGAGATTCAAAAGTTTGTACTTTGTGTTTTCAGAATAGTATTAATACTTTTAGTATTTAGGAGAGTTTAAATTGGTGTTCTTACTAATCTTTTACTAACTTTCAATACTTATTTGACTTGTGATTCTGTTCCTTAGGTTTCTATATATTTTTAAGTAGGGTGATAACATAAAATTTACCTTAATTTTTATTTTTTTTATTTTTTTTTATTTTTTTGAGGGCAGTGTCACTGGCCCTCATATGTGGGATCTGAACCCCGGCTGCTGGTATCCCAAGCCAGCTCTTAACCACCGCGCCACTGGGCCAGCCCAAAATTTACCTTAATTTTGATCTTAGTCTGGATCAACATTAGTAAGTTATACATCTTTTAAAAAGTCTGTGAAGATTAATTATTTTAGAAAACATTTTGATATTTTAGGTTTTATTCCTTGGAAACACATTAATATTTATTATGGTATTCTGTGAAAATGTTATTTGAGATAAAAAAGCAGGAATGCTGTGATTTAAAACAACTTTTCTAAATCAAAAATATAAAAAGACATATATGGCTCTTGCATTTTTAAAAGAGAAGTTTGTATAACTTTGTTCAACATCTTTATTTCAGAACGTGAAAAAGATCACAGTTCCTCTCGTCCAAGCAGTCCTCGTCCTCAAAAAGCATCTCCTAATGGTTCCTGTAGTAGTGCTGGGAACAGCAGCAGAAACAGTAGTCAGTCAAGTTCAGATAGTAGCTGTAAAATATCTGGGGAGATGGTGTTTGTATATGAAAATGCAAAAGAAGGAGCTCGGAATGTAAGAACGTCAGAACGAGTGACACTAATAGTGGATAACACTAGATTTGTTGTAGACCCATCCATTTTTACTGCACAGCCAAATACAATGTTGGGCAGGTTTGTATTATTGCAGTTCTTTGTATGTTAATTATAAAGCACTTTCGTATCGTTTTTTATTTAAATTTTTCATTTTTCATAATGATAATTCTCTGTTGGAATGTAGTGTGCCTGTTTTACAGATGAAAGAACTAAACTTTTGAAGATTAAATAACTTGTTCAAGTTTATACAGCTAGAAAGTGGTAGAGCCAGATCTTGAAGTTGGTTTTATTTCTAACGATCTTTGCTGTACCAGTAGGAATAGCAAGTATATTGGTTAATGAAGACAGGATACTAAAGACCTCTACAGGCTGAAACCACAGATTGCATCTAACAATGTGAATTGAACAGTGATAATGTTTCCTTTACTTGGAGCTCTTAAAGTCCACCGTCAAATACAGCTGGTATCAGACTTGTTTAAAGGGAAAAAAACCAGCAGCTTGTTAGTTGAAAAGTCATCATGAGTTGTCAGTTTGATATAGATACTTACAAAAAGGAATGCTATTAACAAATATCATAGTTAGGAGAATGAAGGAGAGATGAATAGTAATCTTCTGATCAGTGCTCGAGAGTAATAGATAATGTAGTTTGTAGTAATGGGAACTGCAATCTAAGAATGATATAGACAGTATGGACTTGATTTTTCATCGTGTCCAAAATTAGGATTAAATACCTTTTAATTGTAAAATTAGTATCTTTTTCTGTTCACTCTAATGTAAAATGAAGGTATGAAGTAGAAATTTACATGAGGTAAGAAAACCCTTTTTTTAAGGTTACATATAAATAATTGTAACCTAAAATACTCATGGGATTGTGTGTGTGTGATTTGTCAGTGTCTGAATACAAAAATACTTGGTAGCATATGAGACTATATATTTCGAATAGATAAATATTTTCCTTTAACATTGGCTTTGCATGTGTGAGGAAAACCATACTTGAACTATAGGTATTTATGTATTTTTAGTAGCATAGGGTAAGATTATTGATGGAAACTATTAGGAGGATGACTTGACACTGTTAATACTTTATTTTTTACCTAAACTTTAAAGAAACACAATTAAAAAGTAGATATTTGATATTTTTCTTCAGCTGTTAGACTGTTTTCTTAAAAAATGTTTTTTGTGTCTGTATCAATATTGATCTGAAAAGTATAGCTGTCTCCTTTTGTAAAAAGTTCAGATATTTTGAGAAAATTATATTACACTCGATTCCTGTAAGACTTTTTTGTATCAGTGAAGCCTTCTTTTCATGTCAGGTGACTAAAGTATATCTTTGGGGATGTATTAATATACATGGGAAACTGTAAAAAGCAGTTGGCATTCTTTTGGAAACTTTGAAATAAAAATGCTTTGTTCTTTCCAGATTTCTGTGTTATAACATTGGAAAATTGTTAAATAGAATACTTAGATTAGTCATATTTACTTCAGGAATAGTGGTATCAGATTTGGATGTACTACCCTTTTTTTTTTTTTTTTTCATGTAGTTAAGTACAATTTAAGGACTATTATTTATTCAGTGATTTTTTTTTATCCTAATTTTTTCTTGTTAGAATGTCCTGTCTTTTATGAAAAGACGGGAATAGCAGATGGTACATAATGCCCTAATTTATAAAAACATTTTGAAACCAGTGCCAGCTCCCCACATTTGTTCTGAACTTTTGTGGTCAGTGAAATGCCCAATTTGGAGTGGGTTCTATTTCCTTGAATCACAATTTAAACTTTTGTTTGGGAGTAATGCATTATACTTTTCATTTTGAAGGATATATTTTGTAAATTGCCTCTTTTCTAAATGGTTACTGTTAGAGGAGTCCATTTGTATTTTTCTTATGAAAAAATTATTATTAAGAGCTTTTTACTCATTTATTTAAACTTTTCATTCTCTTCTTCATTCCTCTCTACTCCATCATTTGATTGCTTGTTTTTCAATTCTAGAATGCAAGTGTAAGAATTTTAAGCAAGATTTCTTACATTTGTAGTTAAGATTATGAAAAGTAAAACAACTAACCTGCTTATTATACATCTTACTTTTACCTAGTTTAGATTACTGTAAGTGCTGTGTTATAACATTAGCTTTGCAATAAAGATGGCAGTTTTAAGGAAAAGGCACAAATAACATGGTTTCCTTTTTCCTTTTTTTCCCCCCTTCTTGGTAAGATTAGTGTAAAAGCCACCTTTTCCCCTAGATTAATTGATTGATCCCCACCCTGCCAGGACAAGGGGCTGCAAAGTTCTTTTTTTTTTTTAAAGCTTTTATTGGGGAAGGGGAACAGCCAAGTTGTTGTCCTTCAGTCTTAGTTGTGGAGGGCACAGCTAGCTCAGCTCCCAAGTCCAGTCGCTATTCGGCTGCCCGTTGGCAGCTTGCAGCTGCTCAGCTCAAAGTGCTGTGTTCAATCTTAGTTGCGGTAGTTGTGGAAGGCGCAGCCCACCAACCCATGCAGGAATCAAACCGACAACCTTGTTGTTAGGAGCACGTGTTCTCACCAGCTGAGCCATCCTTGTTGGCAGCTCTAGGCTGCTCAGCTCAAGGTGCTTTGTTCAATTTTAGGTTTTTTTGGAGGTGGGTGGGGCGCAGCCCACCATCCCACGTGGGAATTGAACCAGCGACCCTGTTGCTCAGTGTTCGCTCTCTAACCAACTGAGCCACTCGGCCAGTCCCTGAAAAGTTCTTTAGTTTCTGAACTTTATAGTTGATTTTGTTTGCTTATAGGGAATGTATATTACCAGTCCCTCCCATCAAAAATGGAACTATTTTAAATATTCCTTTATTATATTTGCAAGAATAAATTTCTTATAAAAATTCTTGAACTAATTTAATGATATAATGTAATGCTTAAATTGTAATTCCTTTTTAGTTTTGTGCATAAAAGCAATTTTCTCTTTTGAAGGAAATATTCTACTTATTGACATATTTCTTACTTATTTGCTATTATAGGATGTTTGGATCTGGCAGAGAACATAACTTTACACGACCTAATGAGAAGGGAGAGTATGAGGTGGCAGAAGGAATTGGCTCCACTGTATTTCGAGCTATCCTGGTAAGTTGTTGTTTCTTATGTGTTTTGACTTAATCATATCACCCTTTCTTGGTAGGTACTTGAATTGAAATCAGAGTTCTATTTGGATGTTTTAATGGAGGTATGCAGGATATTGTTTGTTTTTTTAAAAAAACTAATTATTTTTTATTTTAATACATAAAGATAATATATAAATGAATTTTATGACCTTTGGAAAGATAGGGTAGGGGATGATTCATCTCTTAGGTCTGCATAAACAGTTCTTTCAAGGGTTTAATGTTAACATTTATGGAGTCATGTTACCCCTTCCTCCTTGTAATTCTCTTAAATAAGTTGATCATTTATTGCTACCTGAAAATGAATGTGGCTACTTGAACTCTAATATTTTATTGCACATAAACAGTGATATGGACCTTTGTGAACATTTAAAACTCAACTCTGAAATGGTATTTGTTAGCATCTTTGTTTTAAACCTTTATTTTTATTTTGAAGTTTTAACTTTTTATTTTGAGGAATATTTGAATTAGTATTATATTTGAATCAACTGTTTATGTTATCAGTAAGGCATCCAGTGAATAAATAGGCTATTGGTGATTAAGGTTTTGGGAGAGCTATACAGGGAGTTGGTACTCTTAAGTTTGTTGTTCAGGGGCGAACTGTAGTTGATCTTGATTGGGTTGCTAGTACTCAGACAAGTATCTGACAATGACATTGATTCACCAACTTTAGAAATTATGTCACTGTGACTCTGAACCTTGAGAAGCTTGAGGCAGATCTTCATCTTTTAGAAAGTACTTTTGGCTGCCCATACTTACTTTTGAATTCATACTTAACATATGAATGAGCTTGATGTAGTTGAGAGAAGAGATGCATAAATAATGGGGAGACCTAGGCTCTCATTTTATCTCTGCTATTAAATAATTCTTTGACTTGGTGAGTCAGTGAGCCCATTTGGGCCTAAATTTTTCTTACTTGCTAAATCAAATAGTTGTTAGGTGAACTGAGGTCCCATCTAATTTCAAAATAGGCGATTCACAAATCTCAGAACTCTACTGTTTTTGAAAATGCTCCCAGCCCAACTTTAGTAATAAGTTTTGGCTACCTCATGCACCAGATGTTTTATGCATTCTTTGCCTTTCTTTTCTTTTTTTAGGATTACTATAAAACAGGAATAATCCGTTGTCCTGATGGCATATCAATTCCTGAACTGAGAGAAGCATGTGACTATCTCTGTATCTCTTTTGAATATAGTACTATTAAATGTAGAGATCTCAGTAAGTATGATGTTTTGTGTATGAGTAGTTTGTAGAGTTACAATATCTTGAGATGAAAAGCCTGAAATAGTGCTATTTACCTAGACATCAATATTTTTTTAATTAAGTTATAAAGCATTCTACCATAAATATTATTTATGGAAGTTTACAGACATGTTTATAAGCTCCTTGTGCAATTTTCCAAAAATCTCTTTTCAACTTCCATAATTTATTTTTTTGATAGCCTTCGACTGTTTATCATTTGTTGCTAGTCTTTTATCTCCCAGCTTGGGAACCCTGGTTTTGGTAAAGTGTGGTGTTTGACTTCATTCCTTAGATCACATCAACCAAAAATTTTACATGTTAAATAGAAAAAAATTATAGATAATATCTTAAGCTGCTGTGGAAGATAGAAATAATTCTCCAAACAGTATTGGTCATTAAAGATCTTAGATTGAATATTTAGCCTTATTTAATCAAAGGGTTAAGTGACTTCAATTCAGAACGTTAAGCACAGTCTCAGAGCAAGGTATAGAACTTAGGAATCCTAACTCGTTGATTGGTATTTTCTTCTCACCACCTCCTCAGCACCCCACCATTTCACCATTATGCCATGCCTAAGAAAAAGTGATTATATACAGAAAAGTCAAAATAGTTTATGAGAAGTATCAAATGTTGACTTGGATATTAAGTGGTTGGAGAAGTTCAGACAAAGGAGAAGCTGTTGTCAGCTAGAGGGTTTGGAGAAGAAGAGTTCAGAGGAGACAGGTAGTAAAGAAGGAATAGGAATGATTTTTTAAAAAGTAGATTAGGGAGGTCATTCTGAGAGCTGGGATTTTTGGAGTAAAGTGTGGAAGATATAACCTAGTTGGAGCAAGGACTTTAATCAGGCCCAGAAGGAGACAGGAGTAAGTGGGTGGGCCAGATTATGGAAGGTTTTTAATCCAAACCAGTGTTCTTACGTTGTATTTTATATACAGTGGGAAGCCATTTCTATTTTATTTTTATTTTTTTTTAATTTATTTTATCTTTTTTGAGGGCAGTGTCACTGGCCCTCACATGTGGGATCCGAACCGGGGCCACCAGTGTCCCAAGCCAGTTCCTAACCACTGCGCCACTCGGCCGGCCCAAGGGAAGCCATTTTTCAAGTTTCCAATATGTGGTTATAACTTCGTGTTAGCTCCAGACATGATTATCTTTATTACCTAAACTCAACACTAGCTTAGCAGAAGGTGATATCATACCTTTTCAGTGATTGGTGTATTGGAAACTGTGAATGGGAAATTTTATTTAAATTTTTAAGGTACCTGTTGTATACTTAAATATAACTATCCTTCATGCTTAGTTATGATCTAACTCTGAAAATGAGTGGCCTTATTAAGTCTGTCCCTAAGTACTATTTTATTTTTGCCAGACATTCTTCAAAGTTTCCATAAGAACAAAGCAGTGGATGTCCACCTGAGTCCATTTCTCTGTAAATGATATTAAAAGTTTAAAGTCGAATAGTTGGATAACTGGAGCATATAACTGTAAACTTAAACAAAATAGCTGTTTTTTTACATCTTAAAAAGTGTTTTTATTGGAACCATGAGCATTTATTAATTATAGATCCTTGACGTCAAGTTTAGTGTTTTTTAATTCATGGGACCATTTTAATTTAACTTCATATAATTAGATGTTGAATTTTGGTGACTGTCAGATTTAAAAAACCACTAGAATTTCCCTACAGATGATATGGATTTTAGTTCTGTAATCCTTTGGATACAGCTTACCTTGTCATCACTGTTACGTTTCATTTATTTGTTATGGAATTATAGGTAAGAATCTTTGTGTAAAATGGTTTTCCATATGTATTAGACTTTTGACTTTTAAATACTTATAATTTTATTATTTCTAGATTCCTTGTAATATATGTTACTAAAAATATGAGATTCTCATAAACTTTATTAAAACAAAACTAATAGAATTTGAAGAGACAGAAATAGTCTTATAAAAATATAAAAGGATACTGTAGGTGTAGACTGTAGTCCAAAAATGAATTTTTTTCTGCAGATAAGTGTCTTTACTGAATATTGGAATGGCACTTTACACTAAAATGTCGAAGTTTGTCTCGTCACTTAAAAAGAAGTCAAATAAGTACTAAATGTTTATTGAATAGAGAGTTGGGTTTCTTGGGCAAGTTACTTAAAACCTTGTTTCTTAGTTTCCTTATCTTTAAAATGGAGATAATGATACTTATCTCACAGGGTTGTTGTGAAAATTAAATGAATAGTGCCTGACACATAGTGTAAAACAGGGTTTGCCAAAAAATAAGGTAGCAAAATTAGGAAATAAAAGTAAATTATAAGAAAAATATTAAAGGGTCACACTGTATATGCTATTTTATATTTCCACATGGGAATGTATTATGAATAATTATTAGTAAATATTTTTAATAATTTGTTTAATTGTTACATAGTAGTCAGTCATTTTTTGCATTTTTTTTTGAGCACTCACTTTATACCAAATGTTAGGTATATATTGGGTTGTCAGAAAAGTCATGACGCATTTTTGCAACGAAAAACATAGAAAAAATACGTCATGACTTTTCTGACAACCCAATAAAAGGCAACACTCATGATGCTTGAAGTATAGTGGGGAAGTCAGGCAAGTAAGTTGTATTATGGTGTTAGAGGAAGAACAGGGTGCTAACTGAGCATAAAGCAACCGTACCTCAGGTGTGGGGCTTGAGGAAGCTTTCTGGAGGAAAGGGAAGAGGAAGTATGTTCCAAGCTGAAGGAACTGAAGGAATGGTATGTTTGTAGGTAAGATGAGTACAGGGACCGACTTCGCAATCATCTGTCATAGAACTTACCGGGAAGTCAGGGAAATCTGTGGTAAGTAGTAGCTCCCGAAATAGGCTATACATTTCTTCAGTGTACACATTCTTTTCCTGGGCAAGCACTGTAATCCAGCAGAGGTCTTGAGAACGAGAGCTAAATTCAGGAATGAAGGCCTAGGGCTAAAAGAAATGAAAATACAGTGTCCTTGGGTCAAAGTGGTATGGAAAATGAAATTTATAGTTTGAATAAAGCAGCAGTTCAAAAGGCCCAGGGAGAAGGCACCATCCATGTAGGAGATAATAATGGGGCTGCAACCAAAGTCTGAAATTGAAGTTCTATCCAGGCCTATTGAGAAAGGAAGATGCGAGGCAGAGCCTGCCTGTGGGGTCACTGAAATGGAGACGCTGGGACGACAGGGATGCCTGTGGTTTCTGCCTCTGTCTGCATCTCCCTCTCCATCTCTGCCCCTCTACCCTGGTTCTATCTTGCTCTGTTTTTCACTTTGTAACAGTAAACCAATTGGAACTTGAGGACAGGGATTATACCTTTTCAACTTTGTGTCCATAGTGCATGCCACATAGCAAGGGCTCAGTAACCATTTGTTGAATGAAGAAATGATTTTGTCCCCTCAGGCATTTTTAGAACTCTTCCTCTTGTTGTCATCTTTAGTAGTGTTAGTTTTTGCATCTCTGATCCTCAGGCTCCAACATACTCAAATCTGACCTATCTTTTGTAGACATTCAAAAAAATTATTTTAAAAATTTTGAGGGGCCGGCCGAATGGCGTGGTGATTAAGCACTGGCTTGGGAAGCCAGCGGCCCTGGTTTGGTTCCCGCATATGAGGGCCAGTGAGTGACACTGCCCTCAAAAAAATAAATAAATAAATAAATAATTTTGAGCCTTTTCTTTTTTTTTTTTTTTTTTTTTGAGGGCAGTGTCACTGGACCTCATATGTGGGACCCGAACCGGGGCCGCTGGCTTCCCAAGCCAGCGCTTAACCAACCGCGCCACTCGGCCGGCCCGAGCATTTTCTTACAATTCTTTTAAGTTCCTTTTTTAGAAGAATGAACATAATTATTACACTGATTTCTACTCCCAACTGCTCTGGCTTTCCATTTATTTGGTTTTCTTTTATGTCTTCTTTTATTTCTGCCCTGGTCTTAAGTTTATTCTTTGATATTTTGTATTTTTGTTCCTGTTGCCTGTAGAATATGTTTAAACTGGAAGTGTAGAGGTGCTATTAACAGATGGAGCCGACTTCATGGGAGCAGAAGATGAGAAGCTTGATTTTGGACATGTTATGTTTCAAATACCTATTACACATCTGAGTGGAAATGTTCAGTGGGACATTGGGTATACATGTCCAGAGCTCAGGAGAGAAATGTGGGCTAGATATTTATATGTGGGAGTCATCCATATGTGGATAGTATTTTTTAAAAGTATTTTTTTAAAGGACTGTTCACACTGACCTATAATGTTTTTCATATAATAGAGCTTTATGGATCAAGTTGGGGATTTGGGACTTTTAATCTAAGAATAGTACAGCCAAGAAAGGTTTAAACTAGGAAGAGCCACATAGTTGAATTCGGCTGCTATGGGGAAAATGATTTACAGGAGTCCCCCATTACATGAAGGAGACACATTCCGAGACCCCTGGCGGATGCCTGGCACCGCAGAAAGCACCAAAGCCTATATATCTATATACATTTTCTGTTCATTTCTTCCACCCATAAGTGTAATGCCTTTTCCATCTTAACTAAGCACTTACCATGTACTGTGGTTGTAACTTTTGCAATTTGAAGTGCAACAGCAAAACCAGCATGAATTTCTTTTTCCTTCTTCACAATTTCATAGACAGAAGATTCATTTTTTTTTTTTTTTTTTTAAAGATTTTATTGGGGAATTGGTGGAGGGGAACAGCGTTGGGGAATCGGGGAAGGGGAACAGACAAGTTGCCGTCTTCTTGTTCTTCAGTTTAGTTGCGGAGGACGTTGCTTCACTGTTGGTATCGTCATTGCGCTCTTCCCGGATGAGGCAGATCGGTCGCTGGCCTCTGGATGTCGCTCATCGCGGCTATTGGCAGCTCACGCTTGGCTGCCAGCCGCTCACGCTGGCTGCGGGCCATTCACTGCAGCCTATGGCAGCCCAGGGGCTGCAGCCCACACCATCACCGGGCTCGCACAGCCCAGCTCCAGGTGGAGCTGTTGTTAGCTGTAGAGGGCAGTGTCACTGGCCCTCATGTGGGATCCGAACCGGGGCCGCTGGCATCCCAAAACCAGCGCTTAACCGATGCGCCACTCGGCCGGCCCAGAAGATTCATTTTTACCATAGATCTTAGCAGCCTTAGCATACGATATTTTTCTTAAGAACTTTTACCCTTTCATTTAAAGGAAACACTTAGGACTTCTTGTTGGCATATCTGAATTGCCAGCATCACTCCTCTTGTGCTTTTGGGGCCCTTATTAAATAAAATAAAGGTGACCTGAACATAAGTACTGTGAAACTGTGACAGTTGACCTGATAACCTAGAAGGCTACTGTGCCTAATAGGAGGGTAGCGGATACAGCGTGAATATGCTGGACAAGATGATTCATGGCCTGGGTGGGGCGGAGCTGGACAGATTTCATCACGCTGCTCAGAACAGCACCCAATTTCAAATGGATGAATTGTTTCTCTCTGGTATTTTCCATTTAATATTTTTGACCACAATTGACTGCTGGTAACTGAAACCACAGAAAGCAAAACCACAGACAAGGGCGGGGACTACTATACAAAGGGGCCTAAGCCATTGTTGGGGAAATTTAATTAGGAGGCTTTAACATAGTTTGGGTGAGAATTAATGATGACTTGCACTGTGGTGGAGGCAATGAGAATAGACTGTGTTCTATTTATTGCTGTTTAAAAACCATTCCAAACTTAGTAGCATAAAGTATAATCACTTTTATTCTGTGGGTCAAGAGTTCAGGCAGGGTACAACAGAGGTGGCTTGTGTCTGCTTTGCAATATCCGAAGCCTCATTTTGCGAAGAATTGAAGGGCTGAGGTGACTCATAAGGCTGGAGGCTTCTTCACTGACATGTTACTGCCTGGACTGGGATGACTCAAAGGCTGGGATCAGCCATTACAGTGAAATAGAGTACGTGTATGTGGCCTCTTCCTGTGGCTTGGGCTTCTCTGAGTCTGGAGATTGGGTTCAGAGAGGAAGCATTTGGAGAGTAAACATTCCAAGACCAAGACAGAGCTGAAAGTCATACACCATCACCTCTGCCATGCTCCCCTGATAAACAAGTCAGTATGACCAGCCTGGATACAAGGGGAGGAGAATTAGACTCCAGCTCTTGCAAGATGTGAAGGTCACATTGCAGAAAAGCATGTGGCAGAAGAGATTTTGCAGCTATCTTTGGAAAATACCATCTTCCAGAGAAAGAAATGACATAATCCAAGATGTATTTAAGAGGTGGACTTGATAGCATTTTGGGAAATGATTGAATTAAGAGATGAAAGAGGAACCAAGGATTTATTTATTTATTCTACAAATATTTAAGTGCCTATTAATGCCCAGCACTCTTGAGATGATCCTGAGAACTTTAGTGAATATAGTGATGCTATTAACTACTTTAGAAAACACTTGCAGAGAGAGGCAGCAATGATTATATTCAACTTTTTGAGGTGCCAGTGAGGTGGCATACAAGTGGAGATTTCCAGAAGGCAGTTGAATATAATGCATCTAGAATACAGAAGGCAGAATTAGTAGAATAAAATTTGGAATAGTCGGCATAAGGTGAGAGAAGAAAATAACTTAAAATGGTGCTGAGAAAATCAATACTTAGTGAACAGCTAGAGGAGAAAGAATTGGTAAAAGTGACCAGAAAAAAAACAGCCAGGAAGGAGAAAGAAAACCAGGCAAATTGGCATAGAGATTCTTAGGAATGAGAGCATTTTAAGGAGGAGGGAGTGGTCCCTGTGAGAGATTCAACTGAGGAGTCAAATCAGATTGGGATCAGAGTATGCATTGTCTTTAACAATCTAAAGGTCATTTGGAGACCATAGTGAGAGCAGTTTTGAAAACTAGTGAGTGTGGAAGCCCTAATTGGTTCAGAAATTAGGGCAAAGAGACTGTGTTTGAAACATCTAGGGGTTTGGCTATAAATGGAATTGTTTTAAAAAAAAAGGGAGAGGGAAGTAACCTGCCTAGAGAGAGACATGGCTAGATAATAATAGTATACATTGTTAATTATTTAATCATTTTATTATAATTACTTGTTATTGATAGTTATTATATAATTAGACAACATGTTGTAGGGGGGGAAAAAAACACTCCCCCTTGGGAGATTATAGATTTGAGTTCCAGTGTCCTGTAACCTTCCCAGTAGTTCCTGAGATGGTAGAGCTTAGGTATGAGATGGGACATTGCCACTGAAAGAGGAGTAAAAGAAAACACATTATGTCAGTGCAGGTGAGTTTGTGGCTGTGTATTTGGGACATTCAATTTGTTCATTATGCCTGTACCTAAGGAAGGTGATGTGAAGTGTGTCTTTTACCCCTCGCAACTCTAGGTCAGTTCTGCTGTGTAATTCCTGTACCTTACTGTATTTTGCTTGGCCTTTTGCCTTCCTTATTCCAAGCCAGTTGACCCTTCTCATCTCACCCCTCTTCCTACACTGAAATATTAGTGCTATTTGTGAATAATTTTCTGAGAAAAAAACGTGGCAGATGGAGTATGGGAGCTATTTTAGTTCATGAAATATTAGTGCTATTTGTGAATAATTTTCTGAGAAAAAAACGTGGCAGATGGAGTATGGGAGCTATTTTAGTTCATATGGATAATCTGAAAAATTCCCGTAATATCCACTTTAAGATAAAATTGCATGTACTGATGGAAGATAACATGATATAGTAAAAATGGCTAGGGATGGGGGGGGAGTGGCATGCAAATTTAGTTCTGATTTTGCAAATTAGTTTTGTAACCTTAGGCAGATTATGGCATGATGTGTTGTTGGATGCCTTTATTGGCCCTTTTTGCTGTAAAATTCTGTCGTTCCGTAAGAACTCTTCTTAGTTTTGTTGACTAGAGAATAACCACTCCATTGCCCGTAGGGGCCCAAAGTAGCTGCTGAACTGATGCCATGTTTTGTTCGTGTGTTGCTTCTGCTCTTCTTTGACGTACCAAGATATTTGTGTGGGTCTCATTTCAGGCGCCCTGATGCATGAGTTATCAAACGATGGTGCTCGCAGACAGTTTGAATTTTACCTGGAGGAGATGATCCTGCCACTCATGGTGGCGAGCGCACAGAGTGGGGAGCGGGAGTGCCATATAGTGGTGCTCACAGACGACGACGTCGTGGACTGGGACGAGGAGTACCCGCCGCAGATGGGGGAGGAGTATTCACAGAGTGAGTATTGAGGCACGGTTCTCTCTCTCGGATACTATGATCAAAGGACAGTGTTCATAAAGAAAGTGCATTGAATTCGCAACTATACCAGGAGTCAGCAAACCATGGCCGCTGGGCCAGATCCAGCCCAAATTGCCTGTTTTTATAAGTGAGGTTTTATGTATTGTCAATGGCTGCTTTTGTGCTACCATGGCAGAGTTGAGTAGTTGCAACAGAGACCGCATGGCTCGCAAAGCCTGAAGTATTGACCATCTGGCCCTGTACAGAAAAAGCGTGCCCACCCTTGACATGCACAGAGAGGATTTGCTCTTTGTGGAGTCTCTGGATCTTGATGGATTTTCTTCTTCGCATTTGGAAGCATCCTAGGGAAGTAGATTCTGGAGTAATAGATTATACAAAATAAGCTGTTTTTTGGGTTGTTTTCTTAAGATGAATTTTTATCTGTATATAAAATGAGAATCCTTGGTAAGGATTAAGATTTAAGATTCAACTCATTCATTTCAAGGGTAACTTGAATTTCTAAGATGTTCTTTTTTAAGTGTCGTGTTTCTGGAGGATACAGTGACCCTTCAGAAAGCTTTGTGGACCTGTAGTTAGGTATCTCTGACCAAAACAGTGTATCTTGAGCATCAATGACCAACTTTTTTCTTAACTGCACTTCCAAACTTTTTTTAATTAGAGCCTTTTGGGTTTTTTGTTTGAAAAATGTATCTTACATTGTTTTTCTTGATGAACCCAATATAGTATTTTTAATCCGTTTCATCGATTGAGAAGATAGCGTTGAAAGAATGATTTAAATAGCTAGGTAAAATAGACGAGCATCTTGTTTTGTAATCCAGTCCGCGTTGACTCAGTAAGGATTAAGATTTAAGTGAAAAGTTCAGGAATATACAATAGAAAGTACCAAAACCCTTTAGGGGTTTTTCCATTTTTACTTACCCTTTTCTATAAACAAAATAAAGATTCCAAGTGGCATTCTTTTTGACTTCTAAAGATTTTAAGAGATTATTTTAATGAATTATGGTATCACTTTTCAGAATTTACATTGAGACATTTTTTTTGCATGATGTACTTCAGTGAGTGGTGTGATTCTTCTCTGGACAGTTGTAGTAACAGACATTTCTGTGGCTACTTCCTCATTCCTAGGCTCTTTGCTGACAATGGCTGTAATAATATGTGGAATACAAAGTTCAAAAAACACAGGAAAAAAAGAAAAGGTTGCCAAAACTTCAGAGAAATATATAACATTATTTTGTGTTGAGAGGGAGGAATGAACTAACTTATAATTTGTATGTTAATTTTCAAAAAGTTTGACTTGAAGAAAGTAGAGCCAATCATAGAACACAGAAATGACATTATAGTGATATAGGAGTAATAATACACCTGGTTTTTCCTTTTCAATTGTTGAGCTTTCCATTTCAGTGTTTTTTAGTTTATGTTACTTTATTTTATATTTTCTTAAGCTTCAAAGCTTAAAAGGACTGAAAACATTTTTACTTAATTTGTCTAAATGTTTCATTTTGTGCCAAGATGTTCCAACCTAAAAAAGATGCATTGGAGGAGACAGAGATTGGCTCTTCAGCCTGATTTTGCTAAATGTGACATTATGACATTATCCATTCTAAGATGTCAAAAATATATATTTATCTTAAAATATCAGCAATCTTAAAGATGTAGTTAATCACAAATTTACCCCATGAATAGCATCTGTATACGTATTTTCCTTTTATTGGCTCTTAAACCAGCATGTTTGGTTTGTGAGTGTGTTTTTCTTTTTTTGAAAAAACCTTTGCAGTTCACCTTTTAAGGGAGATAACTCCACCTGAAAGAGAGAAGGCGAGGAAGGTCCATCAGTCTAACTCCCTGAAGTTCCCAGCACATGTCGAAGACTCAACATGTTGTCAGTGGAATGTCTGTCCTTTGCAAAGCCAGTTTGCTCTAAACAGACTAACCTCGGCAGGACATGCTCGAATCTGCCATTTTTAACATTAGTATTAAATGGGGCTGTTCGCCTGAATGGAAAACAGTTTGTGGGGAGGGTCTTTGCCTTTTGGGGGAGTTATTAATAGTTGCTCAATCCATGAAATGTAAGATGTATCCGTCTTGTACTTTCCGACAAGACATTTTTCCCTCTCCAGACAAGGCCTTATAATCATCACAGCAAAGCCCTTTACTTTGCCTGCTTGATAATGATGTGATCCTGATATCTCCCTTTGGTTCTCTTATTGAAGAAATTGGGATAGATCCTATTGCAAAAAGTTTGTATATGATATATCTTTCAGAAGGAGATTCTTCCTATGGATTGGGTTACCTGATTGGTTATTAAAGCTTTTCCTGTTTCAATGGAAGTAGACATTTGCTTATACATTAACTGTACTGAATTGTCCTGTCATGTCGGCTAGTCATCCTTTGGCATTACTGCATCCACTATTTGGGCTTTTAGGGTTGTCAGGCCCCTTTGATGATCAAGATAAATTTATCTCCAAATACTTTGATTTTAATAAGAAAATACTTTTGTCTTTTTGTTTCCAGTTATTTATAGCACAAAATTATATAGATTTTTCAAGTACATTGAAAACAGAGATGTGGCCAAATCCGTTTTGAAGGAGCGGGGTCTTAAGAAGATTAGACTGGGAATAGAAGGTAAGACATTTTCATTATTTTCTGTTAATTTTCAAAAAACAAGGTTAAAAAATTGGATCTCATTTAGAATATAGTTTGAATACTTTGAGAAAAACTCAAACGATTATTGAATGATCCTGTAGTAGACCTATAAATAACAAAACTCAGCTTCCTTTATTTGAGAAGATAAATAGAAGACTATTAGAAGTTTTTATTCCATAAGATTCCCTGGCAGTATGAGAGATATGAATTTATCTTCTGTAGCTCGCCCTAATGCATTTTTTGATTGAGCCCATACATTTTTAGATTGCTTTTTACTTTATGATTTAAATTAATTTTTCCAGATGAATTTTTCCAGATGCCATGTCAGATGCTTCTATTATTTTAAAGTGCCCTTGCTAAAAATATTTTTCTTGGCATGACATGGAATAGTGTAAAAAAATAAAAGTTCTGGAGCCAGATTGCTTGTGTGACCTGGACCAAGGCACTTAACTTTTCTGTGCCTCAGTTTCCTCATCTAAAATGGGGTATTAATGAATACTTTATAGGGCTATTGTGAGGATAGAATGAAAAACGCTTAAACCAGGGCCTGGCATGTGGTAATTTCTCAGTGTGTTTGTGATGGTGAGAAGGAAGACAATGGTGTTGATCAGTGGCCCAGTCAAGCTGTTGGAGGTGACAGTATAGCAGGTCCTTCGTTATTTCATTACAGTGCTGATGAGATGCCACAGGAACTTAGCTCTTGTTTGTATCAGTTAGCCTGTGATACAACTTGTTTCTTTATGCTGTCTGCTTCAAGTTGCAGAACCTATTGACAGTGTTAAGTGAGAACTTAACTAGAATGGTCTGCCGAGACATACGGGGAAGAATTGCCAGAAACAGGGTCTTTGCAGGAAGAGACTTGGGACTTAAAAAAGGAGTGGAATTGCTGACACATTAGTTTTGCTCGTGTGTCTTCTGTCATTTTACAAACAATGGGATTTAGCTGCTTGGTCTCAGAGTTAGAGAGAAAGCAACTTGAGATCGCGAAGACAGGGATGGCCTCTGTCAGGAGGAGACATCTCAGCTGAGGCCTGATGACAAGTAGTTTCGTTGAAACTAGGTTATAAAAAAGCCTTATATACCTTATAAATTGTGGTACGGAGTATGGACTTTCCCCTTTAATTCTGACGAAACTGCAGTAAAACCTTGGATTGCGAGTGACTTGGTTTGCGAGCGCTCTGCAAGATAAGCAAAGATTTCTGTTAGGTTGTTGCAAAAGTAACTGTGGTTTTTGCCATTACAAGTAATAGCAAATAATACACTTTACTTGGTAAACGAGTGATGTCTTGCAATACGAGTAGTTTGTTTCCGGAACGAATTATGCTCGCAAACCGAGGTATTACTGTGTTTGTAGATTTTTAAGCAAGTGCTGATTCTGTGTGGAGGACCAATTGGAATATGATGAGATGAAAGTTTTAAAGACTTTCTAATAGTTAAAGAGGAATCCAGAACAAGGGGAAAAGATGGGATCTTCCTGATGTCCAGTGCTGCCCTTCAGGTGGTAGTTGACTGGAAGTGTGAAATGCAGAAAACGTTCTCAGAAGATCTTCCAAAGGTTTTTAGCTCTGCCTGCCCCTGTGCCCTCCTCAGCCCAACCACACACACACTCCACACATGGCCTAATATCCTAGCTACAATGAGGCCTGCATACATGTATTGCATACATGGAGTTATGCAATAATCATTGAGTTTTTACTATGTGAGGCCTTTCTAGTTTTTTCAGATTCTCACTCTGGTCTAACTATGGCCCATGGGCCAAATCCAGTCCATTGACTGTTTTTTTAATAAAGTTTTATTGAAACATAGACATGCTCATTTATGTATTGTCTGTGACTGATTTCACTTTACAGTGGCCTAGTTGAGTAGTTGCAGTAGAAACCAAATGGCTCACAATCCTGAAATATTTACTCTCTGGCCTTTCACAGAAAAGTTTGTTTTGCCCTGGTCTAAACAAGCAACTTTTTTTGAGGGCAGTGTCACTGGCCCTCATATGTGGGACCCGAACTGGGGCCGCTGGCCCAAGCCAGCTCTTAACCACTGCGCCACTCGGCCGGCCCTAAACAAGCAACTCTTACTAGTAGGAAGGAGGGAAGGGACTCAGTAACTTCTAAGGAGATTATATGTTTGGAGAAATTGCCTTACCTGGTAAATGACCAAAACGTTTCCCAAACTAGGATTGTCCTTACTAGTTGTTACTTCTCAGTGCTTACGATACAAGAGGAGGAAGATACAGTTCATCAGGGACAGCAGCTTTGGAATTGCCAATCTAAATGAACTCCTTCGTTGTTGGGAAAAGTCACTTTAAAATGATATATGGGGTGAGAATTCTGGCTTTGCTGACCTAGGTGCAGAAGTGCCTAGAACCAGTGAAGTTGGAGAGCTCCACAGTTTTGTCATTTAACCAGAAAAGGAAAGAAAAAATCCAGAGCAATGTAAAGATAAGATTTAGGTTTAAGGAAAGTAGAAGGCGAATGTGGCAGTAAATTTTAGGCCTTGAGGCCAGATAATCCTGTGAAGAGAAGGGTTCAAGGATATTAAGGATACATAGCTAGAGCCCAAGATGCACTAGATTGCATACCATTTTATTTGGGACCCCCCCCCCATGCTCTAAAGATTGTTTTTCTGGCGGTTGGTATATTGAGTAGCTGAGAGGATGGTGGTGGACGGTTTTGCAAATTACATCAGTATGATTTCAATTTCTGGCTGTT
Organism: Aselliscus stoliczkanus; assembly: GCA_033961575.1. Taxonomy (NCBI): domain Eukaryota; kingdom Metazoa; phylum Chordata; class Mammalia; order Chiroptera; family Hipposideridae; genus Aselliscus; species Aselliscus stoliczkanus. The sequence goes on along the minus strand of CM066736.1, from coordinate 97,490,485 downwards.
GAACTGATGACCCAGAGAATGGAATATTGATTTTCTTTCTTTTTAATTTCTGTCTGTTCAGGAGCTAGAGCAGAAAAACCCTCATTAGGCTAAACAGGATGAGAAATAGGGGAGGGGGCATGTATATATGTGTGTGTGTGTGTGTGTACGCACGTCCTCTTGTTTTTAAAGCCTTCCTCTCCTCCAGGTTATCCTACCTATAAAGAAAAAGTAAAGAAGAGGCCTGGGGGCCGCCCCGAAGTGATTTACAACTATGTCCAAAGACCCTTTATTCGCATGTCCTGGGAGAAGGAAGAGGGGAAGAGCCGGCATGTAGACTTTCAGTGCGTAAAGAGCAAATCCATCACCAACCTTGCAGCAGCTGCCGCAGACATTCCCCAGGACCAGCTGGTCGTCCTGCACCCAACTCCGCAAGTGGATGAGCTGGATATTCTCCCAATGCAGCCCCCTTCGGGCAACAATGACCTCGAAGCTGACGCACAGAACCCCGTGCTGTGATGCTCATGTCCCTGAAACCATAGCATGCTATCTTCACGGTGCCGTCGCCCTCTTCCTCATTCTGCACTGCGAGGCCTCTCTTCATCGTGACATGCACATGTGTAGGATGCAGCAGTGTGGGCTTTTTTAAAGACCAAAGGTAGCGGAATGGTTTTTTCAATGAGTACAACTCCAGCACCCGGAGGTTCCAGTTCTATAAATGTATTTGTTTACCAGTAAGTTTGTGAAATTGGGTCTTTGTATGGGGGACAGTCCTTTTTCACACACCTAGACCTTTTCAGAAGTCGTGGAAATTGGCAGCTGAGGTACGTTCCGTGTAGATTGATATTCGTCACGCCCCAGACAAAATGCAGAATATTATATAGTTGCACTTTATAAATGGTGGTTAAATGGAACTGTTGAAGCCATTTTTATAGTTGTGATGCACAATATAACTTTTAAGTGCTCCTATCAAAGTATTCCTTCAGTGAAAGTGTATAGTTTACTGCCCGTGATGAGCAAAAAAAATGAGTATTTATCATTGGGCTTATTTGAACGACTAGAATGAGATTCAGTGCCCGTATCTTGTCTTTTCAGTTTATCTCCAGTGCTGTTTTCACCCTGTCAGAGTGAGGCACATGCAGGGAGTGTGAGCAGCAGGGGTGGCTTATTACCCAGTCTGCCGTACCCTTAATCTGTTCACAGATATTTATTTACTAATGATTGTTTTTCTTAAGGGTTATGGGATAGGAAAATGAAGTGTTTGCTCTTCATTTACTATATGATTGTAAACTCGAGTTTTTCATCAAAATAAAATTTCATTGTTTTAATGTTTCTGATCAACTTTATAACCTTGACCATTTTTAGTCTCATAATTAGCAGAATTTCTGTCTTGATGTTGTCAGTATAACTAGAAAACAGTAGCTCAAGGAACTCCAGTTTCATATATGTGTGGAGAGGCACTTAGATTCCCTATTAATTATAAAATACCAGAAGTCCAAACAATGTTAGACCTGAAAAGAGTACATTTCCTAGTTCCATCTGATACAAAGGGTGAAATACTTTTGCTAGGTCATACCGTAACCTTAATTTTTAGAGCCAATTTCTGACACTAGTTTGGGGCTTTTTCCATTATACCGTGCTGCTCTGCTTAGCCTATTATTCATACAAAATGATATTTTTTAATATTCTGTGGCCCAATTCAAGAAGGAATCAAAGTATTTGGGACTGGGTCACATAATATTAGAAGCCATATAGCTGTGAGCAGTAGTGGTAAGTAGTTGTAGAGAAGCCAATTTGTTACATCTAATCTTGCATTTATAATTTCAGAGGATTTGAATTTTGTATTTAAACAGTAACATCTTTGTTCTCAGAAATTAAAATTGCAATAATTCGGAGATTATTTGAACACTACAGCAAACCTTTTAACACAAGGAAATTACGTCAGTCCCAGACTTGTTAGGAAGGCCAGAAAGGCGTAAATGTTATTGGCATGGGTCATCCTTAAAACCCACTGTAGAAAATTGATGATCCAGCCCTCTAGCACATAGGATTTTTTTCTAATTATTTGAAATGTAAACAGTATTTATAGAACAAGGGAAACATTTATTAAAAATATTTAACTGTCTAATACATTATACTTTAACCCATATTTATAGTAAAGGATTCTTACAAGGAAGAATAAACAGCTTTATGATACAATTAGTATAAGAAATATCCACATGGGGGACTTCTTTGTAGTGTAAAAACACCATACATCTGAAATGACCATTTGCATATAAAAGCTACCAATGATGCTTCTGTGCACAATGATTAAAAAATTCAACACAAACAGAATCCAAAATATACAATTAATGCAAGCTATCCACAGCTAGCCCAATAATCAAGGATGAGGAAACACTGGAGCAGGCTTAGTTCCACTTTGTCTGAAGTTACACATAGTAAGATTGACTTGTATCAATGGCTCTGAGATGGCTTTTATGAAGACAGCACATAAAAGCTGTTCTCTCCTTACCCAGTAAGCTTCACAGACTGTAAAACTCCACCAGTAATGCACTTTGATACTGTAGTGTTGCTAAAGCAACATGTAGTGTTTACAGCGGCCATGGCAGGTCGCTAAAGTCCACAGGGCCCCCCAGCCCAGCGTCCGCTTCCAAGAGGCTCATTATGACCGCCATCGCTGCTTCATCGTTGCTGGGACTGCTGGAGCCTTGATCGTTGTCCAGCATGTCTATGCCTATGTGCGGGTTGTCGCCTGTGGGAACGGGAAGGCTGGTTAGCGGCGTGCCAGTGTGCTTGCCTGCCATACACAGCTTCGAAGCGCACTTTTAATAAACTGCTTAACAGGAGGGTGAGAGGGCCAAGAGTCTACCTTTGGGGCTGCGTTGCACAGGTTTTTTAACTTGGGAGTTTTTCAGAGGGAAGAAACCACTTTTTAGAAACAGTGCTTAAAATTCATTAAAGATTAAAAGCATTTGAATGGATTTCATTTTAATATTCTGATATAACCAATTACAAAGACAGAGAGTTACAGAAGGAAAGATAAATAGGAAGACAGAGATTAGGGAAAAAAGATGTGGAAAGAGAAGAAAAAGATAGGTGGGTGGGAGAAGCAAACTCTTCATTGCTAAATGACTTTTAATACCCTCCGAAATGCTTATTGATCAGCCCTCTGGGCTTTATCTCGGAAGCTTCATCCAATTGTCCTTTGCAGAGATTATGTCCCAAGTGGTGGGGGAAAGCCCGAGTCGGCCGCTTGGACCTTCCACCAGAACTCATTGACTAAGCTCAACTTTTAAACCTTTTTTGATGAAACAGATTTTAAACCTTTACTTTGTTCTTACCAAATTTATCTAGAACTAGCATGTTTGATATATTCAAGTTATTAAAACCGACTTTGTGCCAGATGTCTGCAAGTTAACTGCAATGGAAATGAGGAAGAATGCCACTTACCAAGAAGAGAGGAGCTATCAGAGTATGGATAGCCTGGGTTCTCCTGAGCCTGCCCCGGGAGTAGGCCGCCGGAAGGAATGTCTGGAGTCCCTCCATTCAAAATCTGCAAACAAAAGCCAAGTGTGCACATCACCAACAGTTTCAGTAAGTCTCAGATGCAGGGTCACCAAGAAAAGGAAGCATGTTGACAGGGGGGGGGGGGCGGGGGGCTTCAAACGGCTTCAGTTTCCTATTGGGTGATTTCAAACAAGAAACTGCTAAGAACGGTCACAGTAAGGAAAAAACCTCTCCCCAAAACTGTTCTCTCTTCATTAGGCTCGGCCAACACAGGTAATTTAAATGCTGAATACAATCCCTAGAGCATTTGGTTACCTTGGATCATGCCCACAAGGCCAAGGACTCAACCTCAGTGAGCCCTGCAGGGCAGTTCCCTTGTAAGGGAATAAAACTTACAGCTACAAATGTTGCTGAAGAAGAAAGTAGGGGTTGTTAACAAACGAGAGACACAGCTCTGAGGAGTCACAAATAAACAACAAAACGCTAGAAGTAAATCACATTACACTACAGGTGCCGACTTCAGTAACCAGGGGTTTAAGTTCTTAGGATAGGCCACTGAGAAGCATTATCATCACTCCTCAGTAGCGGAGCTCTCCTGTCTGCTCCCAGCTTCCTTCCCCTGGCTGAGTCTCATTCTAGGAAAGAATCTTGGAGAAGCATTTGGATGCAGGTGAGGAAGCTGGTAGCTGCTTGGATTTCATGAGAGGCAGTCATTTCAGTCCTGGCCAGTAGGTGGCATTACAACTTGATCTCTGCAGTTCAAGATTGAGGACTTCAAAGAACTTGTTTCTGTAGGCTACATTTATCAGTGTTTACTATATTTGAAGTTAAAACTAACAAGTTTTAAAAATATAGTAAGCCTATTAACACACAAATAGCATTTTAATGAAAAAATAACTATTTTCCAAAACAAAAAAATAAGAGGTGTCATTGTTTTACATTTTTAAAAAATCAGATGTCTGGCTTAGAATTTAATGGATTCTCATATTTGCTTTTTCATTTAGTCTGCATAGATATGTTGTTTGATTGTAGTATATGAAGGAAATCTGGTTTCCCATAGACATGTAGTTGGAAAAGGGATGTATATTTTAATTGCTTTTTCAAATAATTGTGGTATTCTTTGATATTACATCAAAACTCAACAAGTAGAAATTTCTCAAAGGGTTAGTTAGCTGCAGTGTGGAATCCGAAACCATTATCAATGAAATTTTTGTATTGTTATGTTAAAATTCAGTGGTATATCCTGACATTTTGCATGGATCTTTTACTTTTGCATGATTTTAAAACATCTTACATTGGTCATGTGGAAAATATTGGTTCTGAGTTATTCAGAGCCTCCAAATGTTGACATATTTCAATAATGAAATTTCATGTTTCAATAATGAAACATCAAAACCTCACCACTGTTGGTATTACCTGTATCATCAGAAATATCTTTTAAGTTTCAGAAAGCTGTCGAGCTCAAAGGAGCAGACGCAAGTTTTGCAAAAATTCTAAATTTTGCTTAAAAGCTAAAATTTTATCACTGGCAACAAATACTGTCAATTGTTTTCCTTGAAGTCACAGGTTCATTTCATTCATTTTCAAGAAAATGTATGCTAAATACTCAGGCCTGAATAGCCATAGTTTGCAGTAGTATTGGGTTGCTGGGAAAGTCATGACGTATTTTTTTTCTATGTTTCATTGCAAAAATGCATCGTGATTTTTCCTACAACCCGATAAAAATGGTGTCCTATGAAAAAGGCAGTTTGTGCGGCTCAAACAGTCACACAAGAGCTTTTCCTTCAGGTAATCCAACTTCGACACTCAGCACCAGCACTTTATGTATACAGCCCATTTTGTAACAGTATTAGGAAGATTTACTCAAGGAACTTTTTTTTATAAAAGTGGTTCTTTTTAGTGCTTCATTAGGGACATTCTTAAATGAAACTGTCTTTAAAATTTTTATTGCGAGTATATGGCAGTGAAAAATATGACTACTAGTATAGTGTGGTGCCACTGACCTGATTTTTGCAAAAACACTGGCAGGTGTACCCAACATCGCTTTTGTAGTATTGGTTCATATATCAACCCAGTGAAAAAAATAATATTCTAGCATTATTATGAAAGTAGTTTGGACTTCGCAGATTCCCTGAAAGGATCTTCGTCCCACTCCACCACCCCCCCCCAAAAAAAAAAAAGACCACTGATGCCATTTAGGGAACTGCTGCTGTACTGGAACCTGCCTTAGTGCCTCTGGATGTCCAGGCTCTCCTGCACCCCGTGAGGTTCACCTAGCCTCTCCCTTTCAGCTTAATCCCGACTGAAACCATTGGTAGACTAAACAGCTCATGTTCCGACCTGCCACATTTGAAAGTGACTGGGAAGGGCTGGGAGCACTGTGGCTTTCGTGCGTTGTCGTGTGTAAGTTCTGCTGCTAAGGACTCTGAGAATACATTCAAACTTTCTCCTCCCATACCCATTTGTAAAAGCACAAAGAAAAGGAAATTTTTTCACAAATGCTTTAAAGATACATGGGGTTTTGTGATGCCAAGGACACTCTTACATTTCCAGCAGTTGCTGGTGTGAAAAGAATCAGAAGTTGAGAGACCTGAATTTAGTTTGGAACCACACTTAGTAACAAACACTAGGCTAATCATTTAAAACTTGGGAGCCTGGATTTTATCACCTATAAAGTTGTGAGGATGAGAAAATGTATATGAATGTATATGCAAGAACAATATTACACTGCAGCGTAATCTTACAAAACAGAATAGTAGGATCTTGGTAATACCAGGAAATCAAGTGCCCAAAAGTTGAATTGAAAAGTAGAGAAGCGGAGACCACCCTGAGGAGACAGTGGATCCAATATGGAGGAAGGACCTCGGGCTGTAAGAACAGAGCTTAGAGCACAGGCTGCGGCAGGAGTGGCGGGGTGTATGTGGCCCGGACCATCTATTGATGCTACTTTCGGAGTCATTAACAAAGGCCAGGCACGTTCACATAATGCAAGTTCACATGCAAAGATGCTGGCTGTCCCAACCTGTATGAGCTCCATTATAAAGAAAACTAGGGCTTAAAAACTACAGGATCAGAGCTAGCACATGGCAAAGCCAGGCTTCGAACCCAAGTCTATCTTACTTTGACCATGCTCTTACACATTAATGTACTGACTTTGAAACCTTTTGTGGGAGGAGCAAAGCCTTACTTCAAACAGAAGCTTGTACAGAAGTTCATATATAAACCAGAAGTAAAGCTGACCAGGTAGAAGACGCAGGGGTCCTGACCTTACCCTTTCCTCTCACCAGCTGGCCCTGCCCCACCCACCTGGCAGCACCACAGCTCCTGGTAACCTGAGCCTCTGAACGGCCCAGGGTTGAAAACCTTTGTCCTGCTTTTGATACAGTTTGTGCCCTAGGAGTCCCATATATGTCAATCATTGATCATCTTCCTCTCTGTGTATGTTTTGGGACCTAGGGGAAGGAAGCCTTTACGTCTAAAGGTGCTGGCCCTTGGGGCATCCTAAGCTGTATCATCATAAGGCACTGTAAATAGGTTTATGAGTTACAGTTAACATGGGCCTAGACTTGTAAATTCTCTGGCAAAAATGAAAGTGATGAGTGGTTTCTAAGTCCATTTATAGTGTAGTCGTCCCGCTAGCTCTTCATAAGGGCTGACGATTGATAAACGACTTGTACCCATGCTGTCACATCACAGGAAACCCAGGCGACAGATCCCCAAGTACTCTGCAACTGCAAAAGCATAGCTTGCCTTCCAAAGCACCGTTGTTTCCACGTCTGCACTAGACACTAATGATATTTTCTCCCTTGCAAACTGGCAGAGAACTAGATAGTTTTCTGTGTGTGATGCTCACTAATCCTTCTCCCACGGGAGCTTGTGGATTGCTCCCTCAATGCAATGGACCAGTGGCTCCCCATTCCTTAATCTTTTCCTGCCTTCCCCCACCATGCGGAATGAATCCTGTAAGGATGTCAGCCAGCCACCCTAGTTCTGTCACTATGCTCTACCTAGCCTTACCCAGATGCACTTCCTTCAAGGTGGAAAAAGGGGGGTCCACTTGTTTCAGCAACCACAATTGTAATTATATACTCTTACCCCACCATTTCAGAACTTGGGCAAGACGCTCCCCAGATTACGACAGGCCTTGGTCTGAAAGCCATCAGCAGCCTTACCTTCTTGCCTCCTGGAGAAGAGGCGTCAGGGGGAGGTGTACTTGTGATGTTCAGAGGGCTGGAGCCACAGCTGGAAGGTGATGACCCTCTTATCCTGTCAGAGAAAGAGGGGTTAGTTACACTGCCTTGCCTGTTTTTCAGTGGCGTGTGTGTTTTGTTGAGGGATGGGGGTAAGAAGGAGGAGGATGATCTAGAATAGGGATTGGCAAACTTTTTCTGGAAGGAGCCAGGCAGTAACTACTTTGTTACAATGACTCAACTCTGCCATTGTAGCTTGAAAGCAGCCATAGACAATATATACATGATGGGCGTAGCTGTGTTCCAATCAAACTTTATTTACAAAAACAGGTGGTGAACTGGATTTATCCCATAGGCACCTGATCTGGAATGCAGACCCTGGAGTCAGGCATCTCACTGACAAGCCCTTTGATTAGGTCTGGATTTCAGGTTTGAATTTCAGGCAAGTGGCCAGTGTCATTTCCTCACAGAACCCAGACCTCATAGTTGGGGGGGACTTGAGAAGTTCAGCCTCTTATCTTTGATACCATGAACTAGAATCCACAGCACAGAATTTATCCTCTTCCTTACAAACACTGTTTAGCTAGTGAGTGCTCTTAGGAAATGAGGGCTCGCCACGCCTGGAAAGTAGCTGTGCAGTGACAGTTATTAGTAATAATCGTCTAGTCGTCGTCCTCTCAGGCACCCGGTGATGAAAAATGGGTCTGGGCCCTTCTCAGCTAGCATATTTCTCAGCATAGTAGGTTTACAGGATAGACTTAGAATTGTAAATCCACATAAACTTGTCAGGCTGAAGGACTTCAGGAAAGGAAGCCATGGCCTGGAACCGAAGCTCGAGTTTGGATAGTTACAGTGGCAGCTGTGTGGCCGCCAGACTCCTAGCTCCTCCATGGATGAATGCAGTTTTAGGGTCCCCCCCGGGGACCCCTCCACTGCCCAGCAGTTGTTTGGCTCTTGGTCTGTACTGCCTAGCTCTGTAGATTTGTGAGTGAACAAACTTGCTCTCTCCTGGGTCATAAGCGCCTCAATGGCAGGATACAGCCCTCTAAGCGCACACAGATGGCTACCAACTGCTGATGAAAAGCTGCTGAATGTCTCCCGCCTCTCCTTACGTCTATGAAACCACTATTTTCCCAGGCTCCCCATCTTGGAATTGCCTTTTCATTGTTTCTTGTTTTATCTTCGAGTCAAATTACTGATTTCTCTTTCGGATAAAATCACTGTAGGATGGGCCTCCTTGCTGGGTTAAGCATGCTCACCTTTCTCTTCCTATGTCAGGCCAACTTCGATAATGCTTATTAACATGTTTGCACACCTGCTCAGCATCCTACAATGATGGGGGTCTTCTGGAAGAATTTTCTTTCCAGTCTAAACTGCTCAGGCTTTTCTTAGGATTCTTAGCACTCACTTAGCTCTGTAACTCCTCCTTCCTATAAAGAGACTTTCTTCCCAGTTAGGTGTCCTGCCCCTTGGCCACCCTGGATATGCCACTCACATGCCCACTGCAGCGTGCGCCTGTATTTTCTAGAACAAATGCCCACCTTCATCACAAACCCGAACTTGGACCAAGTTCAACCCCTTCCTCCTTTGCTTCAGCTCACGTACTCTCCCTTTTTTCTATGATCATAAAATAGACTTCTCACAGATTGGAAGACCCTTGAGGTCAAGGACGTTTATACCGTTCTTGGGGGGTCTCAAAGCACAGGGAGTGGAGTGGCTGCTAAGAACCCGATGATCACTGCACCCCCGCCCCACATCTCCTTCCTGAAGTGGACTCCAGTAGTCACATCCATCATTCCTGTGCAGTTGGAACAGGCCCCGTTTTTCCCTTTCCCTATGGTTGCGTTCCATTAAGTCGGCCTTCCTAAGGACCTGCTTCGTGCCCTCTCCCTTCCCCAAATTTGAATGGACTTACAACTACTTGCCTCTCAAACACTGCTTTTAAAGACTTAGATTGGATCATGGGTGAGCACTCATTATGAACTTTACAGAGTTCTCTCACAATCCTAAAGCAATCCTTGGGAGACAGACATTGCCTTCCTTTTAGGGCTTAAGTCAACAGGGACCAAGAAGTTCAGTGAATCTCCTAAGCAGAGCCAAGCAGATGCCAGGACCGGAACCCAGGTAAACTGCTTCTCCTTCTCTTTCAGATGGAAAAGAAGTCCCGCCCACGGGAGCGATTACTAGCTGGTGTGCCGGGTCTCTCTTACAGCCCTGGGTAGCTTCTTGACTGAAAGAAGCTAGTGCTTTGTTAAGGCCCAGATCGCTGGCAGTTCACACTGTGCTCCTGCTAAGATCAGCCTTCATCCATCCTCACTGGGAAAGCTCCTTGAGTCACATACAAGGTCATAAGCAAGTTGAGCCTCCTCAAAAGTTCCCTTTAGCTCTGGACTATTTGGGGTTAGCCTCTATTGAAGGCAGGATTTCTCCGTCTTGGTATTATTGCATTTTTGGACTGGAAATTTTTTGTTGGGCTGGGGCGGGGAGGAGGCTGCCCTGTGTACTGTAGGATGTTTAGCAAGCAGCACCCCTGGTCTCTATCCAGGGAGGTTTAGCAGCAATCACCCACACAGGTATGACAACCAAAAATGTCTCCAAACATCACAAAACATCCAGCATTGGCAGGGTGGGTGGGAGGGGATGCCCTGGGTAGGGAACCACCGGTTTAAGGGAACCAGAGATGTTACTTGCCTGTGGATTTCCATGATTTCCTCAGCAATCATTCGACCTATTTTTCCTGCCCCAGCCCTGGTTCCCCCTGGAATCCCTGGAACAGTGGGGTGGGTCCTCTTGGGGCCACCTACAACAAAGGAACCTGAGAGTGAGAAGGGAGCAAACTGAGGAAGAAACGCTATTGTGTGTTAAAACCAGTAAATCCCATCATCCACTCGAAGGTCAACCTTAGGGTTGTGCGTGGAGGGACCTTAGAGCCATAGCTTGGCAGGAAAGGGCCCAGGTTTCCTTCCAGGATCAGAGGCCAAAGCACTGGCATGAAGCATCTAGTTCGTACAGTAGCACTGTGCTGCACAGAGATAGCATCCCTGCCTTCAGGGAGCTCGCAGTCTAACGGAGACAGACAGAGAAGATGGACGATGGCTGGAGCCAAGTGGAATCGGCTTGACAGGGAAGTATGAGGCAGTAACGCATCCAGAGCCAGGTGCGGCTTCCTGGAAGAGTTTAACTCTGAGCGGATCCTTGACAGCGGAGTATAAATTAGCCTGGCAGAGAGGTAAGGAGGAGGAAGCATTCCAGGCACAGCAGCCGATATTCGCGAGAGCACCAAGGCAGGACACAACCTGGGGACGGCTCCAGAAAATCTGACATGAATGATCATGGAGCAGTGAGAGACGAAACAGAAGAGGCGAGTACCAATCCGATCATGAAGGGCCTTAGATGTCACACTAACAGATGTGGACAGTATCCACAGGGGGTCCGGGGTCCCAAAAGCCTTTACACAGAAAAGGCACTGACTTCGATTTGGGTTATTGGAAAGGCCACCGCGTGGAGAAAGACATACAATGGAGGATGAGGGTGGGCAATGCGGAGAGCCAGACTGGGGTCAGGAAGTTGTCTCCAGTCATCCAGGCAACACACGTGGCGGGCCAAGGAGCGGCAGTAGTGATGGAGACGGAGACAGAAGGGACAGGATTTCGTGTTTAGATATAATGTGGCAGAGGTGGGAGTCAAGGTTCCTGGCTTAACCAGATGGGGGAGCGCAGAGAACCCGTTTGGAAGCGCTGGATTTCAGGTGCCTTTGGGGCTCCAGGTGGTGCTTTCCGGGAGGCAGGTGGAGAGACCGGATGTAGGAATCATCCATGGAGAGAGGCGGGCACTGAAGCCATGCAAAGCAGGGGTGGATCCCAAAGGAGGACACATGGGGTGCAGAGAGCAGCGGTCAAGGCCGAGCCCTGGGAGGGAGCCCCACTGGGGATGGCACACGCCTCAGTGCTGACAGTCACCCTCCTCCCACCACGGGAACCGGTGACAGTCATCAAAGAGCACTTCACATCCAGCCGTGGGTGACACAAAGGGAGGAAAAGCACAAGAGGAGCAAGGAGTTTGCTATTCCAAGGGCTTCCAGAGTCCAGGCAGCCTCAGGAAAGGCACAATCGAGTTCCCGGTATTCCAGGCTCAACAGCCAAAGGGAGGTGACAGAGTCCTTAGTGCTTATCCCCCCAGAACACGGTGGCTGGGGACCCTGAATCCCTGGGGGGAGGGCCTGTTGGCCGCAAGCCCCGACCCCCGGCCGTGCATAGTTACCTTCTCCAGAGGGCAGCATGCTGTCCATGCTGTGCGGGGACGCCGTGAGCTGCGGGAAGGTTGGGTCCCCGCCATCCAGGACGTTGGCTCTGTGAACATCCCAGCAATAAGGAAACGTAAGTCAGGCCTGCTCAGAACCATGCACCTTTCACCTTGGCCAAGGCGTCCGGTGTCCACTCTGGACCTGGACAGGCCAGAAAATGAAGTGTCTGTCTGAGTAGCTCAACAGGTCTGCCGCTGTTTGATAACGCGATGGCCAGCATCCCGGCCCGTGGCCTCCTGTCTGCCTGGGCCTTCCTAGTTCATGTCCAGCAGAGGAGGTGACAGCGGCAGCCCGCTGCCTCTGCTACTGGGCCTCACCTCCTGCCGGCCTGCAGCGCACCAGGCCCGGCCCCTCCCTCAGCTCAACCCACAGGTGGGGGTATGGACACCCTGGGGAAAGATGTGGGGAGCAGGCCTGGCCAAAGAGAAGGTCCTTCCCTTCACTGGTCACCTAGCAGGTGGCAGCTTTTGAGGTGGCAATCCAGCTGCCAGTGCTCGGGCCACCAGTCTGGTGGGCGTGGATACCCACCCATCCTGAGCCAGGGCCAGTGTGAGCTGATGCCTGTGTGAGCCTTTCATGGGTTGCCAACCCCTCCCCCAGAGGACAGCGCGCGCCCCATGTGCAGGGCTTGAGAAGTCAGAGGCGGATGGCTTTCTCGGGAAGGAAATGTTGCTGTTTCCTGGAGCAATTCCACAAGCGGGGCCTGCATGGCCTGAGAACTGAAGCGTGTCCTGTGTTAACAACCCTTCTGGCTGCTGCCACTCCTGAGGCTCCCCAAGCCATTACAAGGTGGCATTAAATGACGTGGCACCCCCTCTCCCGGGTAAGGGACCCACAGCGCGTCTCTTTTGAAGCGAGGGGACTTCTGACGGTAGGAAAACCACTCACAGAACCACAGTGTTGGTAGAGACAATGTATTCTACTTCCTTGGTCCAAGGGTTCATGAAACTGAACCATCGACTCCGCAGTGTGATGAAAGAACCATCTTTGATTTTAAACTTATAGCAGTTCGTTGTAATCTTTTCTCGCGTCTGTAAAACTGAAAATGCAAAGAAACCGTGAACACTCTTGTTTCCTCAGACCGGTGTGTTAAGCTCACCGAATCCTAATTATGCCCAGACCCCAATGCCATCCCTCTTCAATAAGCGAGGGCGCGGGCACTTCAGAGAACCGGGCTGTTTCTGATTCAGAGCTTTTCCGTTCATTTGTGAATCTGCCCCTATTTCCCAGAGTAGATGAAATGAAGGCCCCAGGAAATGCCTGACTGCATTACAGACATCCAGCTGGAATCAGCTAGGAAGTCACCACCCACAAACGAGAAGGCACTGTCCAAAGGACCCGTGTCCTCTCCCCACCACCAAGCCTGAGGGCAGCGCGGCATTTTTAGGACTTTCACCTACTCAAATCTACTCTGTTACGTAACAAACATGTCACAAGCACCTTTCATGTGCTCTGGGGATAGGAGACAGGATATGACCCCTGTCCTCAGGACAGGAATGACAGGCGGCTCTGCAGAGGAGGAGGTCCCAAAGGAGGGGGGAGGCAGTCGGCGGTGCCTGAGCAGTGGCAGGGCCTGGGGCGGGCGCAGGGCCAGTGAGATGGTCAGTGTGGCTGGAGCACAGGGCCTCTGCAGGCAGGGAGGTGGGTGACGCTGAGGCAGGGGCCGCGGCCAATCAAAGACATCTGGGCTGAGTCTGAGGGCAGGCTTTAAGCAGGGGTAGGACATCAGGCTCGCTCTGTCGGGGCACAAATGGGATAACTATGGAAGACACAAGATGGACCGGGGCAGAAGGAGCAGGGAGGCCTGTTAGGAGTCTGTCACAATTAGGAGGAGGGCACAAGGGTCTGAACCAGGCAGGACAGTGGAGGTGGCACCAAGGACATGCACGTTTGAGGTGAATGACGTGCATGTCCTTGGACATCCTCTTTGGACATGCACGTCTGAGGTGAATGAACCGGTCCGGTGGAGATGAAAGAAAGGAAGGGGTCGAGATTGGTTCCTCTCTGAGGAGGCTCCATGTATGGCTGTGCCATTAATCAAGAGGAAAGTGCAGGAGGAGGCAGTACAGGATTTCACAGAAAAGAGGATCAGAACCATTCGGGCCATACTAAATCCTTCTGGGGTCCAGATAAATCTTCTGAACAAGAGACGCCTTCCAGAAATTGCCCTGGCCTATATACAGAGGGCTGCTAGGCAGGCAGGGGTGGGCTGTCAGTAAGGAGCATAGATAGGGCCTGGGAACATCAGCGTACTCTCCTCACAGGTGTTTCTGCCTCAAGCCTCCTGAGCTGGCTGACCCCCATGTCACATGGGGCAGGTTTCTCTGGAAGGCTCCAGGAACTAGTCTAGAGCTTGGCTTAAACTTGGAACCCTTTGTACAGCCCAACTTACCTTGCCTATGACATTCTGCAAGATGTCCTATGTCGTCTTGGTGAAAATATTCATAACATGATGTGCCTAGAAGTTCTTGTGGTAAATATGCCAAAATAGCTGTTGCCCTAGAAAGGAATAGTTTAAAAAAAAAAAAATCCATTCAGACAATTAACAGCATCTCTGCAATGGATGACCCCTGCTACAGCCAATGAGAGAACGTCCGAGCTGGGTGGATTTTTAGAGGGCCTATTATGTGGGGAGATATATATATATATATTTGTTTCATGCTTTTGAATTAAACTAAGGCTATAAAAACAGAGGGAAAGAAAGCAAAACAGCCTTTCGAAGGGGCTGTCATCACAAGAAATCAAATCTTAGGATCTTGAATCTTAAAAATGGTAACTATATTAGATAGAAATACGGCAGAACTTTAAACCCCAGTACAAAACTCCTCCATTTACTGCCTACTTTTGTTCAAGGTCACCAAACTCCAGAAGCTCCAGTAGCAGAGGCCACAAGAACCTTGAAAAATGGCTGTTTTCTATTCCAGCATTTAGTGACTATTTCTGGTAGCCAGAAAAATTATTAGCCTGCAAATATTCTCAAGGAGGGAGCAGAAAGCGGTGGAAAAGCTGGGGCATCTGGGTTCCTAGCCCTGGTCTACGACTCATTAGCGTGAGTCCCGGAGGGGGCCAGCCTGCAGGCTGGGCCTCAGCTCTTCATAAAAAATGCGATTGGACTAGATCAGTCCAACAGGGCTCTCTGCAGTGATGGAAATGTTCTGTGTGCGCCATGAGCTGCATGTGGCTACGGAGGACCTGAAATGTGGCTCATGAGCCTGAGGAATTTAATTTTTAAGTTTAATTGATTACATTTAAACTTGACCAGCCATATGAGATTACCACAGCCAGTGACTGCTGTATGGGACAGCTCAGGACTAGATAATCTCTTTCAAGTCCCACATTCCAGAATTCCAATCACAGTAATGGTCCTGGAACCACAT
The DNA here is from genome assembly GCA_033961575.1 of Aselliscus stoliczkanus. Classification (NCBI taxonomy): domain Eukaryota; kingdom Metazoa; phylum Chordata; class Mammalia; order Chiroptera; family Hipposideridae; genus Aselliscus; species Aselliscus stoliczkanus. Next base: position 97,475,129 of record CM066736.1, on the reverse strand, counting down.
TCCACACATTCAGATGCTATGCCTACCATTCCTCTTTTGGCTAGGGACGTCAAACCACCCAACCGTCTCTACATGCCAAAAAATGTCACTGATAAGATCTCTGTATTTATGATGATGATATTCTTGTGGGTCTCATTTTTTTAGCAGAGCACTTCCTTCCCTCTTTTTATGCTGAGGAAAGCCAGCTGACAGCTGAGTCTTCTCTGCTTTACTCAGAGTTGAAAATCCCCGACCATTATTATTGTTCAAGGGTAACACTCAGACTCTTACCTCTGGTCTACAAAAACAAACTTCCCATCTATTGCATGCCGAGAAACGTATTCCATAGACTTCACCCTGATCTCCCCGTTCACCGGCTGTGGAACCACGTGAGAGTGCAGTCGTCCTATTGCAACAAGGCAGCTGAGGTTACACCCCTCGTTGTCTGGTTCATTGTCTTCATCCAGCCCCATCTTTGTGGGTGGCCAGCTTTTCAAATAACCTGTGCTGTGGATTGTGCAGAAGCTTTTTCGATCTGCTAGAAAACAAAGTCCATGGTTAGTGTCAGTGGGGCTTTGAGGTATAGAGGTATGGGCTGCCTAGGGTGGGCTGGGATATAGGTGCAGAGTCAAAAAATTACAAAGCCTTACTCTCAAGAAGAGAGCATCCAGCAAGAAGGGAGGACAGAAAAACAGCTATTGGTGTTACATGTGCTTAGCACAGCTGATTTTGCCAACAGAGGAGTATCTAAATCTACCTGGGGAAAGGAAGGCCACCCAGAAAAACAATGTAGGAGGTGGATCAAGAAGGATGAGCACTGGGTAATGTGCCAAGTTTGAGAAGGCACCGAAGCATATTTCGTACAAGAAACGGCAGAGAGCTCTGTGCAGCTAAGTGACACGAAGTGATGGAGGTAGGGCTGGAAAGGCAGGCTGGGGGCAGACTACAGGGGCCTTGGATCGTTTGCTAACTGTTGTGTTAGCCTTTTTCTGGTAGGAAATGAAGAGCTTCCAGAGGTAGGTAAGTGGGGAAATGGCAAAATCAAATCAGGGTTTGGATGCTCTGAAGCAGACTGATAAGTGAACTGGAAGAGAATGAAAACCAGGAGGGCGGTCACACAGGGAGAGCCAAGGAGAGCTGCACTCTGGCCGTGCAGCGAGGGGAGGAGGCAGGGAGGGATGCAGGGGCAGGTTCTGGGAGCTGTAGGGATGTGATGTGACTAACCCGATACTTGGCATGAAAGAAAGAAAATGAAGGTGACTCCACCTTTTTTGGATTGAGTGGTCATTGGTATGGTTCACTGACTCAAGGAAGAGAGTATGTTTTATAGAGACGGAGAAAGATTTCTCTTTGGGAAGTATTAATAAGCAGGAAGCTCCTTTGGATTCCAATAACAAGCAAATCCTCATGGAGTGTGTTTACCAAGCATCATGTGTGGGCTAGTTACTGGGAAACTGTGGAAAACCAATCACATTGAGGATGCTTAACTTTTCTTCAGGAGCAATGGGAAACTGAAGGGTTTTTAACAGGGAACTGATAAAAAGATTTGATTTTGAAAAGATCATTCGGGGCCAGCCAAGTGGCAGATGGTTAAGAGCTGGCTTGGGACGCCAGCTCTGAGCAGCAGGGCCCCTGTTTGGATCCCACATGAGGGCCAGTGACACTGCCCTCTACAGCTAAGATGGTGAACAACAGCTCCACCTGGAGTTGGGTTGCATTGAGTCGCCAGCGACAGTGTGGGCTGCAGCCCCTGCTGCAGTGGGCTGCCATAAGCTACAGTGAGTGGCCGGCAGCCAGCATGAGCGGTCGACAGCCAGTGTGAGCTGCCAAGAGCCACCGTGAGTGGCTGTTCAGAGGCTGGTGACTGATCTGCCTCATTGGGAAGAGCGCAATGATAATACCAACATGAGCCAGTGAAGCAACATGCTCCACAACTAGACTGAAGAACAAAAGGACAGCAACTTGTCTGTTCCCCTTCCCTGATTCCCCAATAAAATCTTCAAAAAAAAAAAAAAATTTCATTTTGGTGGCAGCCGGTTAACTCAGTAGGTTAGAGCACAGTGCTTATAACACCAAGGTTGCTGGTTCAATCCCCACATGGGCCACTGAGTTGCACCCTCTAGATTGAAATAACTAGTTGATTTGGAGCTGATGGGTCCTGGAAAAAAACACTGTTTCCCAATAAACTTAAAAAAAAAAAATCACTCTGGCTGCTGTGTGGAAGGATGGAAGTCTGAGGGGCCTGTTTTACCAGACCTGGGAGAGCTGAGCGTAGCCGGAATCGAGTGACACTGGTAGGCGTGGAGATGGATAAACGTAGTTCAGGCAACTTCTGCAGAAGGAATTCATTGTGGTAGAGCTTCATAACTGGGGTGGGGAGGCGGGGTTGAGATGGGCTGAGGGTGCCTCCCAGGCTCCTAGTTGTATAACTAGGTGGATGGTGGTTTATACTGTAGTTTATTATTTGTTTTTGCTGCCATTTACATCCAGGACAAGCTCAGGTGGTTACTTTTATATACATCATGTTTGAGGTGCCCTTGAAATAGCTATGCAGGTAGATTTAATAAACAGTTCATGTATGGATCTAGAGTTCAAAAGAGAAGTCTGGCCTAGAAATATAAACTTGGAAGCTATTGAAATATAAATAGCATTGAAAGCTAAGGGACTCGAGTAGAAATATAAACAAGAAGGCAGCCCAGGACAGAAGAGGAGCCAGAAAAGGAACCAGGAAGAGAGCCTGGAGTCACCCAGGATGAGGGAAGATGAGGAAAATGTGGTTTCATGGAATCCTAGGGAAGAGAATACTTCAAGATGGAAGAAAAATGAGAAGTGACCACTGCATTTAACAAGGAGGTCACTGGTGAATTTAGCAAGGGCAATTCTGATGGATTGGTGGGTTGCTCAAGAGACAGTTAGGGTTGTGGCTAACAGTTCTTTCCCAACCACATTAAAAACAAAAAAACAACACAGAATTTAAACGAAGGAACCCTGCTGAGGAATCTCTGTATCATGACAGCATGTGGGCTTTCCGGCTCTCGCTGCTCCCAACTGCCCCACACTGCAGGTGGTGGCGCTGGTACGGCCTGGCTGGAGTCTGGGGACCCACTGCCCTGGCCAGCGAGCAGCCTCGAGCAGCCTCGGGGCCCACACCCTGCCGAGAGCGCCGGGGAGAAGGCAGGGCAGGCCAACTCCGTCATAGCGTTTTACACAACTGCTAAATGGTTACCTTTTTTCTTGGAGCAGGTGGAAGGGAAATCCTTGTCTTCGACCTTCACTGAAGGCCTGTTACACTTCATCCTACAGAAGAAAGAACGTCGTGCTCCAGAACATAATCGAGATGGCCCAGGGGTTATATCTGTTTTAACTGGGAGTCCAGCTGCAAATCAATACACAAAACGAGATAAACCGAGGGTAGTGTTGTCTGTCAGGAGGGGGAGCGTGACCGTGAAGAAAGCCTTTTCTTTCCTGCCTCACTGCTTTATAACGACAACACGAGAATAATAACATTTCTCCTGAGCCTTAAAAGATGCAGCGTTTGAGAGGTGTGCTGTCAATCTGCAAAGGTCTAGATCACCTAAAATGCAGCCACTGGATGAATGGATTAGGTGCTCTGGGGGATAAAAAGAAATAGAGCATGGGGTTCCTGTCCGGGTAGAGAGAGCTCAAGGCGAGACAGGGCAATGAAAGCTCCCCAGGAAAAGATTGGTAATAACACAAGGGGATGTACGACTCGTGCCTAGTGAATGGCAGAGACAGCTAGTACTTCCTAGAGGAAAAGAGCTTGGGCTGGGACTCGAAGGATGGGCAAGATTTGGGTACTGAGATGAAAGGAGGAAGAGCTCTGCCTGAAGTTCTCAGTCCAGGCCCCTGAACCCCATTCTAGATCTGTGCAGTCCAGTTAGGTAGCCACTCGTAGCCACTAGCTACATGCAGCTGTGGAACCCTTGACACGTGGCTATTCTGACTGGGGTGTGCTGTAAGTGTGAACGCACGCAGGATTGCAAATAGTTAGTGCCCCAAAAAAAGAAGAAGAAAAAAAGAATGTAAAAGATCTCATTGTGGACTGATTGGGTTAAATAAAAGATAGTATTAAAATCAATTTCACATTTGTTTTTATGTGTTTAATATGGCTACTGGAAAATTCTAAATTGCACATGTGGCTCCTATTTGTGATTTGTGTTGTTGCCATTAGACCATGCTGCTCTAGACCCACTGAATTAGTCTCTGAGGGAGGGGCATGACTGCGGTCCTGAGAGAAGCGCGGCTACTGCTCTGCGCAGACGCTGGGCTGCAGATCACGGGTGGGGGTAATGCGCGCCCCACCGCCCAGCATGGCAACAACCCTTAGGGCAACGGCCATTGCCCAGGTGCCTGGGACTCTGCCTGGGACTTGCCCGGCGCCCCCCACCTCCCACATTGCTGCCTCCAGGATCTTCCCCAGAATGCCCATTGGAGCCTGTCTCCCCCCCCCCATACTCCCCCTCCCGGCTCAGGGCCATTCACTGTGTCCCCACGGACAACAAAATCTGCGTTTTGCAGCCCTTTCTGCCCCTGCATGTTTTGTTCCAGCAGCACCATGCAGGCCCCACGGCAGGTGTTACACCTCTGCACCCACCCACAAATCATTTCCTGTGCTTTTTGCCTCCCTTCATCACCCAGCAAACATTAATTCATCCTTTCAAACCCACATCAGTGTCTCCTACTGGGTGATGCCTGTCCCCACTCCCACAGGAGAATTAATCATCTGTTCTCCATGCCTGGAACTCTTCCTATGCCTGTACCTGCTATGCAGAGAGCTAGCTGCCAGCCTCCTTGTCTCCCTGGCTATACAGTAAGAGCCTGAAAGGTAGGGACCAAACACCATTCATCTGTTTCTCCACAGATCACTAAACGTTGTCAGGGCCAGACTGTAAAGGACAACGGGTACCAGTAACTGCACTGTATTTTTAGGAAGTAGAGGAGTGCCTTAACGAAAAGGCTGACTTGAAGGAGAGTCCTCGGTGGTATTTCCTTCCAGGGATGAAAATAGGGGCTTGGAAGCAGGAAACTAGTTAGGCCATGACTGCACTGGGCTGAGGTGAATACCAACGCTGATATTGTGCTTACTGTGCGCCAGGAACTGTCCCATATACTTTATGTATATTAACATATTTAATCCTCACAATAACCCAATGAAATAGGCACTATTTTATGCATAAGGAAGCTCAGGCACAGAGAGGTTAAGTAACATGCTCAAGGTCACACAGCTGGTAAATGGTGGAGCCAGGACGTGAGCCCAGCAATCTGACTCCAGAGTCCACTAGAATGCACAGCTTCCTACTGCACTAATGAGAAGGCTCCTGGGGTCTCACACAGGAGGCCTGGGAGGGGATGCAGGAGCAGTAAGCTGGGGGAGAATGTGAACACTGCTTCCACGGCTGCAAGAAGGAAGCCAGGAGGCGGGATCCAATCTAATGAGGGACCACTTTGGTCAAAGAAACGTTGGATTTGTATTTCAAACTTTCTTACTTTCATGAGGCTACATGTATACAACTGAGATGAACAGGTGATTTTTTTAGCGGGGAGCAAAGGAAACTGGTGTGAGTTCTTTAAATTCAGGCGCATACAAGTGGGACTTTCTAGATTCTGGAAAAAAAAAGTCTAAAAATCAGAAAGAAATCAAAGTAGCTGTTTTTCCTCCCAGTGAATTTGGACATTGAGTTTTTTCTTCTTTACATAAAACCAAAACAAACACAAAGGAATGTACAGAATTCCATTTAGCCAATGATAGCGCCTGTGACCCAGCTGAAGGCAGTGGTGGGGACCCAGCGGCCGAGGCGCACATTCCGTCACCTCCGCGGGGGCGGAGGCAGCAGCGGCTCTCCCTGTACTCACTTTTTGCATCTATGAGCCGCTCCCGGGGTGCAGTGTCTGAAGAGGAGAGCTGCTCTTTGACTTTGGCGATATCTTTAGGATGCAGGTAGTCAAACAAACTTTGACCAATCAGGTCATTCTGTGGGGATGAAATGTCAAAAATGACAAGTCAACAACGGCATGTGGACTACACATTATCCAAGTGCTTGGCCGCCTTCAGCACTTGTTGGAAAATAACAATTCTCTCCACGGCAGCTATGTACACATATATCGTCTGATGAGCACAAGGGAAAGTCCAATTAAAGGAAGTTCTATGTCAAAGCAGAATTCAGCTTAAGACTTTTCCTTTGATTGTATGAAGGTCCAGAGAATTCATGTTGTAAATTTTTAAGCATGAGCATCCCAGATATTTCATTCGTAAATATGTACACTCGGCCCACATATACAGACAATGAATGAGACATCAGGAGCTCGGTTTTGACAATACATGAGGGGAAAGGGGCTCAATGATAGAACTAGTTCATGCCCCTCTCAGGCAGGAATCTTTCCGCTGTGCGTACTCCTTTTGACTTATTTCTGATGCCCACAGAGTCCCTTCTGAGCCCTGAGGAGGGCCGCATTAGGCATGGGCTGCGCCTCCAGCTCCACTGTCTCTCTGTTCTCCAGCAAGGTGGGTGGCCCCATGTGCCTCAGCAGCCTAATATGCTAGAGGAGATAATAAAACTTCCTCTCTATCTTTCCTGTGAGACAGAACCAAACACTTGGGAGAGCATTCAGTTTACGTTAATTCTAATTAATATGTTATTTTGACACTTCAATTCTCCTGCCTTACCAAGTGTTCATGCAAACACCAAGTGTGGAATGAGTGAAGGTATGAAGGAGTTGAGTACATAAAAACTCTAGGGATAGAATAGGTGAAAAGCTCTGCTCTACAAGCTTTCATCAGTGTGTATGTCATCCTACACATAATCATAAAAGGTATAGATTCTTATAGTAAGTTTTTAGAGGAAGCTGAGGTCCAGCAGAGTTAACATGACACATCATTGGAAACCCATCATGGGTGGGTTCCCAATTTCCCTACTGTCTGGTATTGTTTTATCTGCCTACCCTTCTTCCTTGTTGACAGCCTCCCTCACCCACCGCCCCCACCCCATAGTTACAGGGTATTTACTTTTCAGCAATAGAAAAGTTATAAAGCTGCTGCTAAGTTCAAAGCCGAACCTTCCAAATAGGGGTAACATGGGACATTATTTAAAAGATTTTTCTAAGTTTAAATTCATTTCCCTGGTTAAGAAGAACTTTCTGGAAGAATTGGGTGGGAGGAACAACATAAGCATTTCCACGTGACTGTACGCGACAGTTATTCTGAGAAGTGGGACGAGCGCGTGGCTGTGTGTGGCGCCTACCCGCGGCAGAAGCATGAGCAATACCTGGCTGTAGTTGAGAATCTTGAAGACAGACTCTGAGACAAAGAGTATCTTCCCTCGGTCACATCCTACGACAAACAAAAATCCATCTGCTGCCTAATCAGGAGAAATGGATAATCAATTTATCACACTTCAAGAAACATGATTTGTAATCACTCTGATGGCAAATATGGATTTGTTTGTTTCTTACGTATCCAAAGCACAGGACTGCTCTCCTCATTGACAGTTTCCCCCTGAGAACAGGACACTTACAACAAATGCCATAGGAGGAAAATAGGATTCTCTCCAAGGCAGCCATATACACAAAGCATCGAACGATCACAAGGGAGAGTCCAATTAAAGGACGATCTATTTCACAGCAGAATTCAGCTTCAGAATTTTCCTTTGTATGAAGTTCCAGAGAAGTCATATTTTATTGCTTTAATTATAACCACCTTGTAGAATCACAGAATCTCGGGTTGGAAGGATCTTTAAGATCAGACTCCCCTCTCCATGGTCTCCGCTTGAACACTGCCATTTACAGGAAGCGCTAGCACAGTGGTCCACGGCGCTGGGAGTTGCGTTTTTTTGTTTTACGCTGATCATGGGGGGTGGGGGGGCTGCATCACTGACATCATTGGAGCATCCTCCCTATCCCCGCTTCTGCCCCAAAGGGATCCTAACGTACACAGGGTTGAGAACTGCTCTCCAATATTATCCTTTGATCCCAGGCTGTTTGTTTCTAAGTAAGACAAGAAAAGTAAAGGAAGAAACTCCCCTTAGAATCTTTTTGCCTCTTCTTCACTTTAAATACAAGTAAAAATCTAAAGTGCCAATAAAGACAGGTATAGAGACAGGATGATATGTGTTAGGTAGACTGGAGCTGGTAAGTATCAAAGCTATAGTATCTGAGAGCTTAGCATATTTCATCTGTGCCCAAATCCTACCCACAGCTTTTCAGATGGACAACTACTCAGCTCCTGCCGGGGTCTTCCTACCGACGGGAGAGTGAGCCCCACTCTGTCATGCACCTGCTGTCATACTCAGCGCCCACAATTCTAATGCACAGTGGGTCACTATCTTGCTTTATACACTAGTGCTCAGTCTGCTCTTTGGAAAAACGGAGAAACTCCATTCCCTTTTCCACAAAAGGGCCTTTGGGATGTCGTTTAATTCAAAGAACTAGGAAATGAATTCATGTGCCAGAAGGTTAAAGAATGGTGCCTGCGCTTGTGCTGAGATAAAAGAGGTGAGTAAGAAAGGGAATAGAATCACCATGGCTGTGAGAGGACTGGCAGGCCCTCCCAGCCAGAAGTGAGCTAGGAACAAGCCTCTCTGGAGTTAGGCCTCTAAGCTGGCCCAGGGGCAAGGAATGACGGTGAGGGGGAAGCGACTTTCCAAACACCATCTGCTGGAGCCTCATTCTGTCAAAAAATTGGGTATTAATAACTTCCTCATTTGCCTTGCAGACAATCTTATATCTAACAAGTGAAGCATTTTGAGGCTTTTCATTGAGGATGTGATGTGGCACAAAAGGTACCTGGGAAGAAGATGACTGATATCCTGACCTCTGGGCAGTCAGGCAAAGCTGATTTCAACATATCCAGGGTCTCCAAAGGCCAGTTAATACAGTCAGTATAGGGGAGGCTCAAAACACCCGAATTTTGCTTTTCTCGGAAGGAGCTGGGGCCAAGGAGACAGCTGAGGGCAGAGGTGTGAGGCCACCACGAGCACCCGGGGACACAGGCAAACAGGGGCTGGCTCGCTCTCAGGAAGGGTGGTGTTAGTAAGCAACACGGAGCCCTGCGATGGTCTGCCTACTTTTCAAAACATGGGGAAGTAGACTATCTAGACATGACACACTGATCAGGTGGACTGCTGCCTGACACCGTTTATAAAAGATACTTTGAAAGCACTTCGTAAAGCAAGAAATTAGATTTGCATTGGTAAGGAAAAGCAGGAGTTGAGTTCCTGCTGCCAAACTGGTCAAACACAATCTGAGTGGCTCTTGCCTTCCGTTGATACAAATTCATGGGAACTGGGCACCTGGGAGTGGCAAGGGCTAGGGCGGGACCTCACAGCCACTGAAACGTGCTAGAAGGAAGCGGAGTTCCATCAGGGAAGAAAGGTCACCTTCGGCAGTGCAGGCAACAGAAGAGCGGAAAGACAAGCCCAGGACGAAGTATTTAGCTTGGATAGTATTAAAATCCTCATTTTATACCCTATAAGGGTGGACATCTGATAGGAAATTATTTAGAAAAGCAGCAACAAGAAAATTATTTAGAATTTGTCATCACAAAAGGAGCTTGTAATATATATAATTATTTTTTTCCTTAAAAACATCAAATTATCAGTATGGCGATTAAGACCAGGGATGTAACTGGTGAGGCTCAGCACAAAATGAAAATGCAGGGACTCTTATTAAAAAATTTTGACTTTTTAAGATGGCGACAGCAAAGCATTGAGCTAAGAGCCAGGCCCCGTGTGACTGCATAGGTCACATGCCCTTGAAGCCGGGCCTGGTGCTTTCTCTAGAGATGCAGCAGACATAGGTTATATCTGAACTTTAGCAAGCTCCCCCTGAGAACAAGGACATTTTGGGTACAAAAAGGATGGAGAGATGAGGACAGAATGACTGTGGCCTGAGAGTGGTGACAAATGCACCATCACTATCTTGCCGGGAAGCCGCGGCCCTGCCCTAATGTGTTTATCAGTGACTGGATGTTTCTAGAACAGTGCCCGGCATAGACAGTAAGTACTCAAAAATGTTTGCTGCATTAGTGAATGTAGGAAAATGAAAGACACAGAAGGCATGCCTATCAGATCTACAAGTCACACGAAGCCTCAAAGGATGACTGATAACAAGCTGGAATGTGAGATCATCCAATAAATATATTTTGACAGAGATAAAAGAGAAGTTCAAAAAATTGAACCTATACAAGAAGGAAAAGACCTGGCCTAACAATAATTCATGTACAAGAGAGCTGGCGGTGGGCAGTATTACAGCTGCCCAAAATGGGGCACTAAAGATGGCTTCTATGGCAAGGGAGGTGCCAGCCCCACTCAACACCAGGCCAACCAGACGACAGCCGAGGCTCTGTATTCAGTTGTGAGAGCCACTCCTGGGGGATGTCTAGCAAACAGATGCAGCTCTGGAAGGTGTGGGCGGCAAATGTTGTTGGGGCCAACTCCTAACCCCTTCGCTCTTGCCTGCCTCTACTCTGGAGGTTGGAAAACCTAAACCCTTGCTCTGCAACCTTCTCTGCAGGGAGGAGTGACCAGGTGAATGGCCTCAATAAGCTCACATCCACTACTCGGCTTCCAGGAAGGCGTGTCCTCTCCTGATATAAAGGACCACTGGCCTAGAGCCTCCGCTGCCTCTTCTGACTGGTACGGCTGCCCAGACCTGGCAAGGCCATCTCGCTACACTGAGGAAACAAGCTGAGGCTAGCGCAGCATGGCTATGTGAGACGGCAGAAGAGCCTGCCCCTGTGGACCTCGCTGGACCACCTCACCAACCCCTCACAGCCTACCCCAGGACCTGCCATCCTTGAGAAACGAAACCCTACTTGTTCTATTCCTTGCAGTTGAAAGCCTTCCAGTTAATATAGCACGTCATGAGTGGATGGATGGAAAATTTTGGAATAAGCAGGCGGGCCAGACTTTTAGAGGTCCTGGAGCCAGGCTGAGCTGAAAATGGGTACTGAAATGCCACTGGACTCCCCTCTATCCTGAGGCTTTGCAAACATCTGCTCAAAGAAGGGTGCCAAGATTCTACAGGGGCCTTAGCAAGTGAGGTCAACCCCAGCTGTGGGGGAGGGGCACGGGGTAGCTTTCCTTTTAGTTACGTTTTCTATTTTTCTTCTTACAATTTGCAAGAAGGCATGTTTCTGAATTCTGTTTCTTTTCCTTCAACTTCCAAGTGAATCTCACTCTGCCAGGAGTACGCCTGGGAGTCCTGTGCAGACCTAATTCTGCACGGAGGCCAAGTTCCCATGGTGCCACCTCAGCTGCCTCCCTACAGCACCTAGCAAGACGAATGAAGACCTGTAATCGAGCAGGCGAAAGCATCACCTCCTCCGTTTATTTTCCTCCTTTGATCATGAAGTCTTTCGAAGTTTTGTTATTTTGAAGGGTAGAAAGATTTCAGTGGATGTTTTTGTGCCGATAAGAGACATTCTCAGTTGTTCCCAGTTTCAGTCCTTTTCTACAACCTTCATGCAGAAATGTGATTCTTAACTACCTCCTATTTTTAACAAAATCCTGCCTCTTCTGATTTAAAACCACAATAGCATAGACCTTTAATTTCTGCCTAATCAGTAGAAGGGGAGGAAGGTATCCAAAGGCATGTGAAACTTGTCTAAGTAGTAAAATAAAGGTGGAGAGCCAAAAAAGCAAGTGGGCCTAAAAATGTTCAGTATTGAGACTTCAAATTTCCACATGCCAGTACTTAACTCTGAAATGTGTGAAAATAAATGTTTTGTAAAACAATCCCATAATTGCAACATACCCTGAGAATGAGGTGTTTCAATTCATCATCTGACAGAAAAGTTGGTTTGTAGTTTGCTTCTGTGTATGGATTAGTGGCACCTGAGGAGGGAAAAGAGAGAGTCAGCACACGTTCTATACTCAGGCAATGTCTCATTCCATTGCAATGCCTCAGACCTTCCAGATGAGGCCTAGTCCCTACCACCTAGGATTTAATTTTACCCTCTTTTTCCTTAACTGAGACAAGGCAGATCTGGCTTTGAACAGAACCCTGTAATGCCAAAGAGAATGCCACTGAAAAGGGAACACCGGTGCCCACAGGAGACTCACAAGCTCGCTTTTGTCACTATAGGAAAACCGAGAGCTAATAGAAGGAAATTAAGCATCTGCTTCTGAGAGAAGGCAACTAGAAGCCAACAGGTCCTCTCCTCTCAACATGTATATTAAGTGGGTTGTCCAGCAGTCCCTCAAATCACCATTCTAAATGTTCTTGGGGATCCCCCAGCCTGCCAGGCCCTGAGTGGGTATATCGTAGGTGGCATTTAATGTGAGTCCGTCTTCATCAGCAGTGAGTTAAAGGAGCTTGGCAACCTAGAGAAATGCATTACTCCAGCTCCCGGGACTGAAGGGAACAAGACTGATGTTTAAAAGGCTGTCAATAGGCCTGTTTCCGGAGAGCAACAACTTCACAGAGAAAAACGCCAGCAGTCAATGACTTGGAATCTGGACAATGGCTGGTACAATAGTGAAGACCTAAAATGAAATGGGTCCGTGACAACTCTAAGTACCACGGGGAAGGCAGTTAACAGAATGTGTCTGTGACTGTGACTTCCATACCCACAAAACAGATTATTGAACCCCATCCCGGCTTTTTATAACTTGAGATCTGCCACTTTTTTCCTTGCAATTTCATTGAAATTATCTTGTAATAATTTGATCTCTACCATCTTCACTAATATGAATTTTTAATGCCATTCTCCAAGCACAGGATACAACATTTGTATCTTAGAATAATGATCAAAAGTCAGACAAAACTTCTTACTGCCGATTTCTGGTGGCTTTGTGGAAATACGAAAACACAATTCTTTTACAACGCAGGTCAGAGATCTGACTCGGCGCCCACTTTCCAGTTTCCTCAAATAGTCCAAGATGAGCTATGGAAAATTCCAGCAACAGCATTCACTAAAATGCCTGATATGTTTCAAATTTCTCCCCTGGTTTGGATAAGTCATTTCCACGTTTCTGCCTCAGTTTTCTCACCCTCCCCACACACAGAAAAGAAGTAAATTACTGCCGCCCTCCTAAAGGGTCTATCTGGTTTGGGAAAATGCCAGGAAGATGAAAATATCATCAGTGTTCATTCCTGACAATAAAATGCAGCAAGAACCATCAACCAGTGACTCACTCTTCAAAGGAGCCATGATGAATTTTCCTCTTAAAAACTGACTTTTCTGTGTCACTAAGAGCACCTACATTTCTGATGTTTATCATTGGATGGGTGGGGTCCAGGCAACACCCATAGGCAACACGAGACGCCAGCGGTGTCCTCTGAGATGCATGTAGCCTGATGATATGCACATACAGACACACGCACAGAACACAACCTCCACCCTCTGGGGATTACAGGACTGCAAAATCGCATCTTGATACTCACATAAGCTCAATAATCACTTCATTTGGCACTGTGCCTACTGCTGGAACTTGGACTCCGGAACATTCTAGGCAAGGTCAGTAACCTTTGTGAGCTAGGGCACAAAGGACAATAAAGCCCAGGGTCTCACCTCGTAACGTTTTCATATGCTGAACTGCCATCCTTAGCACAGTAAGTTTATCTAGTTTCCTGGACATCGCGTTGCACGTTGGTACCAAAGAAGCCAATTCATCGATGAAACTGTTCATTTTATCCCGACGCCTCTTTTCAATCTGACTGTGAGCTTCCCTGAACAATAGGAACAATGATTTCATACACAGGAACCGAGCATCAAAGAAACAATGACAAAAAATTAGTTTTAACTGTTTGCAGTATTCATCTGACAAGGCAAATGTAGAATCTGCAGAGTGTCAAACTAGCCTTTTCTACTAAAGTCACCCAAAAGTGGCCTCACTGCCAGGTTGGTATTATTTCTTATGCTTCCCTTATCTTTAGAGCTAAGGAGAAACAGTACAAAACCTGTCTTTTCAAGTAAATCTGTATGGGTCATTTCTCCTGCTTTCTTTGCTCTCCACCTCGGTAAAGTTGGATTTTAAGACGGGGGTGGAAGGAAAGATGGGGGAGTGGAGGTTTCAAAGAGCAGAGCGTCCAGAACAGCCATTAGCAAAGGACACTCACTGATGGAGTCGGCAGGTAACTGATGCTGCCATCCTTGGACCAACCACAACTCCACCCAGAGACAGCAGGTGCTACCTCTGTCCCCAGGAGCTGTCTCCAAGGATGTCACGCTTCTCCCTCCCAGGAGTTGCTGCCTCCTGAGGTGGGGTGACACTTCCACTGTCACACTCTGTCCCTGACTGGTTTGCACCTGCCACTGGTGACTGTCCCCCTAAAGAGATGCATCAACAGTGGAAATGGAGTTTTTTGCTGTTGCTGTAGCAACAGAGCCATGGGGCCTCCGCCAAGGCTGTTCTGCCAGAGAAAAGCTAGAAGTCTCAGGTCAGCTGAATTCTGCAGCCCCTAGTGCTGCCTCATGACACAGCCTCAAATGGCCCTGGGGCTAATATTAATAGCAGGAGAGCTGAGGACCCACATGGAAAGTGGTCAGCAAGTGTGGCTGGAGACAGGAACGACCGAGGTAGAGAATCTATTCAAGGCAGCAGGTATTCCCCATGTCTGGCTGTCAGCTGCAACTTGAATTGCAATCAGGGCCCCTGTCAGAGCGGGCAGGTGCAGCCCAGGAATTGCATCAAGGAGCCAGGTCTCCTCTGGGGGCCCCTAGAGTCAGGATGGAGTAACTTGCTGAAGACTGGTAGAAAAAACTTAGCCTTAATTTATTTATTTCTGCTCCCTCCAAAGTCCCCTTCAGGTTAAACATGCTTAGACAGCAAAGAGTGAAGGCCAGCTCAGTATGGAGAAAGCAAAGGGCAGAGGCCACTTCCAGCCAAGGTCCTCTACCCTCTTCTTTATTCCCTAAGGATACGACCTTGCCAAAGGATTATTACACAGGGACGAGACACACAGAGCCTCCTTGGCTGCACTCTAGGAAACCAAGACAGTTTTACACAGAATGAGGGCCCAAGCTTACCTTGCATTTTTGATCCTTCCTTGGTGCTCTGTGTAGTCTAACCTGGGGGGAAAAAGGGCAAAAGATAAAAACACAATCCCCTGGAGATTAATGGCAAAGTGATACCTCCCTGTTTCTTCCCTATTTAATCCCAGTCATTTCTTTACCACACACAAGGTTGATGGTTAGTCACACTGGGTGTTCAGGGCTAGGGGTTGGAGAGAGACCATAGCGATCCCACAGGCTCACAGCCTCCTTGCTTATCCCCAATCCGGGGCATGGGTGGAGCCTGTACTAAGTGATAGAATGTGTAATTATGCAGGGAAAATGGCTATAAGGACACTGAAGGTCAAGTGACTAGGTTAATGATACCTTCCATGAGGGTCATCTTTGTCGGTGTCCATGCTTTCTCTGAAAATACAAACGAGAACATGATTAATAAAGACATAGAAAACAGCTTCTTATAATACAGAAGGCTTTCATTTATCCAGAAACCAAACAATGAGAAAGCTCAGATAGTCATAGTATTGATTATTGATGAATAATAGTCAAACAAACAAAAACAACTTGAACCTACTATAAAACTCAGACTGGTTTTCCAGATTATCGAAAAAAAAATTATATATAGTTTCAATAGAGTTTCTGTATTAATATATATTTTACCGCATTTTAAATGGTTTGAAAATTGGGACTACAAAGCGTTTATGGAAACGCTTAGCTAACCAGAGAATCTGAATAAATACAATACCTCATTCCCACCCCCACCATCATTCTGGATAAATGGAGTTTATTCATTTGCAAAACCTACTGAGCATCAAAGATAGATGTGCAGACATAGGTACTGGCATATGGGCGTCAAGGGAGGAGGGGAACTCAAAAGTACCAACAAAAAAACTGAGCAGAGCCCTGAGGCAGCTCTTCGAAGGCACTGCTACCCAGTGTTCTGGTTCTTCGCGAAGTGGGAAACCCTGAGAATTGGGGCCGGGGGGTGTGGAACCTGTCTGGCCATCGAGGGTCCTGGGGTCACAGCAGGGATCTGTCTCCCTTTAACAGACTCCAGAAGTCCAGGTTTCATGGCACCTGGTGTGAGGTTCAGTAGAAAATGAACTGAACTCCTAGAGGAAGGAGTTGCAAACCGTCCTGGGGCCAGCCACAGCCTTCTGCAGACTCTGAATGTATCAGGCAGGCACTGGCAGCCAGCTGGGCCTCCCTCCTTTCTCCTGTAAGTAAGGAGGGATTGTGGCCCTTCAAACAATGTAGTGTCCAGGGCAAAAACAACGTTCTCAGGAGCACTGAATCACATCGTGGCCATTCTAGAACAGTGGTTCCCAACCAGGCGACCTTGATTTTCCCGCAGGGAGGGTTTTGCTGGCTGGTCCTAAAGTCCAGAGGAAATTATCCAGGCCACACGGGAAAATGACAATGTTCCCTCCCCTTTGGTCTAGACTTGTGCCTGCTCTCTGAGGCCAGGTTGATCATCTCAGGTGAAGAGATGCTCCACCTGACAGATACGACATTAAAATTATAGGGAAAGGGATTATGCTTCCTTAATTAATAGGGTCTCATGAACTACAAAAGATTTGCAAACTAGGGTCCATGAGGGAAACCTGAGGCCTCGGTGGTGACAAGGTTGGAAACCACAGATCTAGACAGCAGAGTCTTAGAATGTGTCAGTGGTCCTTCAGCACTGGCCAGAGACAAAGGGTCCACAGGAAACATCGCCTGGTCTCCCTGTTGAGGAGTTACTGCTACGGAAGGACACGCTTCTGGTCTTCATACCCACTCTCCATTCCCTGGGTGTTCGCTCTCTAAATCATCTGGGATAACTTACATATTAATCATAGCATCTCCTAGTGGGCATCTGACCTCCAGCCACTGTGCTCCCCATATTCGACCTGTGAACTTCAGCAGAAAGGACATCTGCTGTAGGGGGGACACCTCCTTGGAGATTTTCCCTCGTTAAACAAAAGAAAACCTCTTAAATGGACATTTGGGTAAGATTCTACGCAGTTGCCTCAACAAAACCAAACGTGCCTTTGAACGTTCTACACTGCCTTACTCCATGGGTGTTTGTACAGATACAGAAGAGTCGACTGTAAGTGTGAAAGTTTACTTACTCAAAAGAAAAGTCATCAAGTCTAAAAAGAAACAAAAATACTATTTAATATAACAGGTACATACTAATGTCAATAATGTTTAAGGACAACATCAATGTTCCTATACTATTGGGTTGTCGGAAAAGTCATGACGTATTTTTTTCTATGTTTCTCATTGCAAAAATGCGTCATGACTTTTCCGACAACCCAATATTTTCAGAGACAACCTCTATTTACTCATTCCGCAAACATTAATTAAGCAACTGATGTGTTCCTCAGGGCAAGGCCCTCAGGCAAAGCTCCCTCTGAAGCCACTCGGGTGACATGCACAGACCCAGCCATCTTGCTCAAAGGGGCAAAGCAAGATGAAGGAAAGGGGTAAAGGCAGAACTCGGCTTTGAGGCTCCTTTTTCCCTTGATGTGGAACAATCTGGAGACACAAGGGGGCAGTAAATGCCTCAACAGTGCTGGAGGCTCCCTCTTGCTTGCAATACAGGGATGGTATAAAGAACAAGACCACTGTGTGGCCACCTGGAGTTGAATCTTTCCTTCCCATCCCTTTCCACAAAGAGGATCCTTCTTGCAGGAGGCACAGTAGCTGCCCCTAGATGACCCATGCCCGTGAACCGACACCAAGTTTAGCCAGGGGAAGAAGTGCCTAAAGGCCTTACTGGTAGTCGGTGGAGCTGCCTTTCCGTTTGCGGTTGCAATCCACGCCACTGGTGCCAAGGGGGCTGGAGAGGAGGTCGGTGGCACCCGGGGACATGAAATCACTGATTGTTGACGAAATGTCCATTCTCTGGTCAGCCATTGGAAGTCTGAAAGTGGTACAAGGAGGGAGGCACAGAGGCATATTTATTTCTGTGTGCCCTTCTGAAGTGGTGGCGGGCCACGGTGCTGCTGTGGAGGGACAGGGGACTTGTTTACAGCAGCCAGACGTCTCCCACCGGCCAACTGGAACAGGGACATGGCAGGAACGGAAGGAGCACTGTACTTGCTTTAGGACTTATTATAGGTAACTTAGGCTCACCCACTCAGTTTTGTGATGAAAAGCCCAGAGAAGCCTGGCTAGGGCGGGAAAGAACTAAACCGGAGCCCTAGGCCCTGGGAGTTATAGCCAGTGTGCCTCTCCCTGAGGGGACCGTATGTCCCGGATGTTCTGACAGTCAAATTTCATTTTCTCCAATCAATGAATCTGGTCAATGAAATAAATGATAGAGTCGTTATCTTTGTGTTATCTTTGTTTTTGTTACAACTTTTGTAAAAGTCATAGGAAAGCAGAAATTAGCTTTCCTCAGAATATAAAGTCCGACTTGGGAGTCAGAAAAATATGGTCCCTCTCTATCAGCAGCCCAGGCAAAGTCTGTCCTGTCTTCCCTGATTATCCTTTTGTACCCAGCATCCCCTGCAAGGAAAACCTTGCATAAATGAAGACATTGTAAATAAGTTTGCAAAGCATTTTGAGAATTCATATTTTAAAAGCAGAAGGGGAGCTGGCCCTCCAAAGAGGCTGACAAGTACCTTGCAAGGAACTCCAGCTCTAAGCCTAGTTGAAGAGGGCCGTATGCTGCCCACCGTTGGGGGTCCAGGCTCCACTCGATGTGACTGAGGCTGTCACTCCTTCTCTCTGGGCCCAAGTTTCCTCATCTGAAAAGCAAGAGGTAAAGTGTGAGCGTTTGTTTTCACTATTAGCATTGTACTCACAGAGTAGACAGCCAGGCCCTCATGGTTAGGCAGATGCCGACTTTTCACTTTCACAACCACTGCTGGAATGAACATCTTTCTGCATAGATCCCCATGTACTTTGTAGAAGTAGGACTGACAGGTCAAAAGGGGACATGTATATGTTTTGGAATATATTGAAACACTGCTCCAGAAAAGCTGCAATAATTTATATCCCAACAAGAGCTCTTGTCAATCTGAAGGAAAAAACAAAACCTCACTGCTTTTACTTGTATTTTTAAATTGCTACAGATGGCTAATTTCTGTGCTATTGGCATTTCTGTTTTCTCTTGTACTGTTTTTCTACCACATTATCTTCAGTATTGATGGGCCTGCTAACTCATGTTCACCTGGGCACCTGGTTGGGGGAAAACATACAATGAATTGCATGCTCTCACTTTCAGATCTCTCCCCTCAGAGGCCCAGGGCTGCCCAGCAATCCCTGCCTCCCCTGCTCCCTTTGTTTTCCTACCTGGCTTTTCTCTTCAAACCTCCAACATCTTCCCTATTCTGATGCTTAGCTGATAAGCTGGCTTTCTACTTCAGAGAAAAGCGGCCAGCCGGGGACCACAGCTACCAGCCTACCTGGATGCTGCTGGTTGGGACCCCCACACCCAGCAGGGGCTGATCCTCTCTCACGATGCAAGGCCATCACTCCAGGAGTCCTCCTGCCCTCCATCCTGCATCACCCACTTTCCCATCTCCTGGGTCATCCTCATGAGGATAAAGACATACTGCAACAACCGTGATGTTAGGGTGTGGGGAGACTTTTCTGAACTTCGTTCTCCTCCAGTTACTGCCCCATTTCTAATGCCTTTCCTCTTACTCTCTGTAAACCAACTCAAATCAGGCTTTTGTCCCTCTCATTCCAATCAGACAGCCTCTGTTGTCACCAGTGACTTCCTCCTCGCTAAATCCAGTGGCCCATTTTTCATTTCCTTCCTATTTGACCCATCGGCTACCTCTGATAAAGCTGGTTCTCCCTCCCCATTGTCCGTTGGCGTCAGAGAGGCCACCTTCTCCTGGTTCCCCTACTTCAGTGGCCAGCCACTCTCTTTGTGGTCTTGTCAGCAGGTTCCTCCTCATCTCCCCTGCCTCTAAATGAGGGTCCCATGGGTGTCCTTGGACCTCCTCTCTGTCTGTACTCATTCCCTAGGAGATCTGTCTAGTTTCATTACTTCAAATCTATCCATGCTTTGACAACTCCCAAATTTACATCTCCAGCTCAAACCTCTCCCTGAATGCCAAGCCCATATAACCCACCATCTCCCTGACACCTCCCTCTGAATACACGACAGAGACTCACACTGAAATATCCATAACCAAACCCCTGGTTCTCCCCAAGCCAATTCTCTTAGTCACGCCCATACCAGTAAACAGTACTTCAATCCTTCTGACTGTTCAGGCCCCAAACCTAGAAGTCACTCCTGATCCATTTCTTGCTTGCATCCAATCCATCACAAATCCTATCAGCTCGGCATTAAAAAAATCCAAAATTCAACTACTTCTCCCCTTTTTCCTTTATATTTCAGCTCAAATGTCACTTTATCAATGAAGCTTCCTTGACTATCCATATAATGCAACCCCCTGCCAACCCTCTCTAACCACCTGCTTAATTTTTTCCATCACCCTTATCAAAATTTAGCCTGCAGTAACTTCGTTTTTTACTTACTGGCTGGCCTCTCCATTGGACTATCAGCATCAGAGAAACAGCATTTTGTTTCATTTACTGCTTGTACCCTTAGTGCCTACAACACTTCCTAGCACATAGCACTCAATAAATAGATATTGAATGAGCAAATCTGTATATTAGAAATATATTCTTTGTTATAAATACCTTTCCCACCTTTCTGCCTCTTAACTTTGCTTGTGATGTTTGCATGTGATACATACAAGTGATGTTTTTCTTTTTTAGCTGAGCCATCCTGTCACCTGTTGGCAGCTGTTGGCAGCTCAGCTCCGGCTGGGAATCAAACCAGCAACCCTGGTGCTCAGAGCTCACACTCTTGAGTGAGCTCTTAACCAATTGAGCCACCTGGCTGGCCCCACAAGTGACGTTTTAAAATGCCTTTTCTCACCCCAAAATAATAAGAATGTCCTCTTTACTAATATTTTTATAATTTTATCTTTCTCTTTAGCTCTTTAAGACATTTGGGAATTATTTTTGGTATCCTAGCTAATGCTGGAAATTTCTCATTTGCCTCTAATGGACAGACAACTGTCCTAACACCGTCTGTTAGATCACACATCCTGTTATCGAGCATTGGAAATGCCACCTTTATTGATTCACTGTCTATTTCTTGCACTTTCTCTTCTGTTCCTTTGATCTAGTTATTTCCATTCTAGTACCATACTGTTTATTATTGTGGCTTTAATTTTAATATCTGGTAGAACAAATCCTTTCCCTCTTTTTACTCTTCATTTTCAGAAATCTCCTGGCTATTCCAATTTATTCTTCAAGGAGCATTTTATAATCATTTAAGCATGTTAAGGGCCTTGCTGGGTGGCTGCCATTGTTGTTGTATTATTACTGACATTCGGAGAAGCAGGCCAAGCATGGGTGCAGAGCCCTCCCCTCGGGGTCCAGGTGGTCCTCTGGGCTGCGTGTTACCCCCACCCCCTCATTGTGAATAGCCAGACAATATAGCAGGAGGTGGAATATTCCAAGTTTCAGGGCCTGGAAGCAACTTCCTGAAGAAAGAGCTCCTATCGAAACTGCCAATGACAGTCGGCTCGGGGAGGGGAAAGGAGAGTTCGATGATTTATTACCTGAAGTTACAGTTCTTAAACCTCAGATCCACCCTGGGAGGAATAAGGAGCCACTGGACTTGTTGGTCACCTCAACGCGATTTTCATGTTTTGTAGTTTCCTTTCAGGCAGTCAACTTCGTCCAGAAACCTAGAGTGGGACCCATGGGAAAAGAAAACCCAGAGAGGTCACTTTGGGGCAAACAGACTTAAAAATCCGTTATACGCTAAGACAGATGGGGGAGCTAGCTCATGACTCCTAATTACAGGGAGTCACTGAGCGGCTCACGGTCCCATCTTTTAACAACTGCCTGTTCAATGAAACTGCAAACACATGAAGGAAGCTGGCAGGAGAGGTTTTCTGTGAACGGCAATGCTTTTTAAATTACTAAACATGGATTCTTGGCACGGCCTTAAGAGGAGGAAGACATAATTTATATTTTTCATTTCTTCTGCTGGGTCAAGCAATAATAATGAACATTTATTGAGTGTGTACGTTGCATCAGGCACTATTCTTATTTCATTATGTAGACGAACTCATTTAAACCTGGAAATAACTATGAGGTAGATACCACGGCTTTCTTCATTTTACTGCTGAGAAGACTGAGGTGAGAGGTGAAGGACCTAGCCGAGGTCACACAGCTGGAGTGGTGGGGCTCCAGAAGCTACACTCACTGCTAATGACGTCACTCAAAACTTTCTCTCAAGTGAAGTTACCTAAACGCCGACCACGAGGAACAATGGAAAATAAGTCTTCAGAAAACATGAAGCCAAAACAAAGTGCCAGCAGGGCCAACACCTTAAACATCTTAGGTTGCTCCCAGAAGTTTTACGAAAACGTCCATGATCCTCCGTACGTCTGAGCACACACAGAACTAGGCGACACATCAATTCTGAAAAGGCGCTCGCTCATGTTAACAATGAAAGCGCTGCCTGCCCATCTGCCGCGGGCAGGGCAGAGGGGTGTCCTGTCTGCCCCTGTATTCCGAGTCTGGGAGGAAGAGGCTCTGAAGGAAAACTGGGGTGCCCCCGCCCTCTTGCTCTGCCTCGAGTCGGCAGAACTTAGATTTCACATGGGGCTTTACTGACCTCTCCAAAGCCAGAATTCCAGTGTTTCACATTCTGCTGGCTAAGTCTTGCCATCTTTTGGAGTACTCATCTTTGTCTTGATTAAATAGGTCTTCAAATGAATATCCAGGAACAGAACTGATTTTTGTCCTCTCAATATACTCCCTGTTGCAGTCTGACTCTGGTAACCCCAGTCTCCGGGCTTGTGCAAACACCCTGACCAGGAATTCTGGACTTCGGCTCCTCAGCTGACACAGCAGCGGCAAATGGACATAAGTCCCCAGGAAGTGCCGCTGGCCGCAGGCTTCCCATCTCCGATTGCGTCTAAATCCGATTCCCAGTCCAGGTCCTACACTACCCTCCCAGCCCCCAAATTAGCAACTGAGGAGCCACACTGGGCCTCCTCCCCTCTCTCCTTCTCACAGCCCGGAGCCCCACATGGCCCTCTGATGGATGGGCCCGGCCATCTCCCTGTGCCATGGTCACTGCCCCATCCAGGCTGCTCTCCTCTCTGGCATCACCCCGCCTCACTGGGTAGAGATAGACACGCCCTAGCTTAAAACATTTCAATGGCTACCCTGCTCTGCTCCACACTTTGCAGATAAAACCCCAAACTCCCTGGCAAGAAACACCAGGCCTCCACACCGGCTTCTTTGCTCTCCAGCCCAACCCTCCTCATCTGCTGTCAAAAGCTCCAGGCCACTGAACTACCTAAGTTCCCAAGAGCACATGGCCTCAGCTGTGCCTACACTGTTTTCCAGGTGTGGCTTCCTTTAGCCAATTCACCACCACCTGGTGAACTCCTGCCTTCCCTTTCAAGTGCCTTCAGGGGTCACCTCCTAGGAGAAGCCGGCTGGCTCTCCCCTTGCTGCTCCCCTCACTCCCTCAGCCTCTCTCGGCCCCCCCGTCTAACTGTCGGGATCCCCCAGTACCATGCCTCACTCCTCTTTCCCCCACCTCTCTGAAACTTAGAGGAACGTTCTAAGTACCAAACTTCATATGAAATTTCTTATTTTGGTCAGTTTTTCCAATACTCAAATTTACTTTCTAGACATAATAAATGCTAACATGGATTCTGGCACTACAGTTTGCAAAACAAACATCAGAGGGCCTTTTTTTTTTATATGCTTGGACAAGGGAAGGAAACTTAATCAGCTGTGGCAATTATTTTTGGAAAACTGTTTTCTCACTGAGAAGGTGTTTTTAGATCTGAGACAATAAATGACACAACAAAAGAGAAAAAGAAACAACAAAACAAAAACGCTCTTACTGTGCTACCTACTTCCAAAAGATTTGAGCTGGGGGCTTTAAGAGACTGAAGACAGGAGGGTACCTGTGAGAAGGGGGCCCCTTGCTGAGTAGGGCTCAGGGCCAGCCCTGGTGCTACCATCCAAGTGGCACACAGCAAGGATGTTCTTGGGAGAGTGCGGCCTGTGGCCCCGGAGTAGGAGTTGGGGGCCACACCCCTGAGCTAGCAATTTCCAAAGGTGGGAGGGAGGCTTGCTGGATGGCCAGAGAAAAAAAAAGTACAAAGGAACTTGTGCAGTATGCCTGGGGAGGAGTTGGGGGCACCCCCCGTCCCACCTCAGCTTCCTCATACTCCTCGGGGCACAGGGAGAGGAATTTCAGAGACTCTACGCAAAGGAACAAGGGGGCTAGAAGAGAAGCCAGCTCAGGCTGCCCCTGCAACTTACCAACCACTATTAGGGGCCCAAAGGAGACACAGCTGATCCTCTGAGCAGAGCAGGGCGAGGCCAATTTGCCCCTTAAGAAACCCCCACGCACGCCGTCTACAGGAATCGGACCACATCCAAGACCACCAAGTCACAGACCAGGCGTCTCGCTGCTTTCCGTCCCCCCTGCCCCAGCACCCCAGAATGCTACACGAAGGAAAACTGAGAGTGTAGGTTACATTAAGGTTCACACCATCAGCTGCCCCTCCCTGTGGGGAGAGCCTGCAGGCTGCCCGGGCCTGGCCAGGCCTGACTGATGAATGGGAGTGGATGGCACAACTGCAACTTTGGAACAGAACTTGCAGCATGTGTTTCCTTGTACTGAGACCAGCAGTTTTCTGCATAGAGGCTCCGCCTTGAGCCCAGGTCCTGGATGGAGAACAGCATGAGGAAGAAAGAAACCTACTGTAAGCCACTGAGATGCCGAGGTTGGTTGTGACTAGGGTGACCACGTCTTCTGTTTGTCCAGGACCTTCCCGTTTTAGCACTGAAAGCCCTGCATCCTGGGAAACCCCTCTGGCCCAGACAAACCAGGACAGCTGGTCACCGAGTTCTTACCGCTGTATCACTCCTCCTAAGCGGCCTGACACAGGCAGGAGGAAAGACACGCAGACTAGGATCCTTGAGCCTCAGACCAAGCCTGGCCTGGGAGCGGGGAAAGGGAACAGTGACATTTGCACTGGAAGTTTAAGCTTTACGATAACCTATCCATTCATTGTGATCAATACCCCAGTTTTCCAGGCAAGGAAGTAAGGATTGAAGAGGCAAAGTCATCTGAAGATGACAGAGCTAGCAATAGGGACTGAACCTAGGCTCAATGTTGGTTCTAACTACCAAAACCAACCCCTGGTCCTGCCTCCAAAACCATCTCCACCAAGTCACATACAAACCCTCCAAAACAAGCACTCCCGGGGAAGGAAAGCTCCAGAAACCGAGCCAACAAGTTAGCTCTGGGCTTCCTGGCAGCCAAGGCAGAGAGGCCTCCACACAGGCCGGGAAGTATCCGTTAGTCCACTGGGACAGACTGAGCAAGGAAAGGCACTTGTCGGGAAGGTTCTCCCTATGGGCCCTGAGCAAGGCCGGGCAGCACGGCCCTGAGGAACAAGCTTTGTGAAAGAACAGAGGGCTTTCCCTTTTTAAAACAGGACCCAGTGAAAGCCTGTCCCACCCTCTGGCCTCCACCCCCAGCTGTGACAGCTGGATGCAGTTTTGTTAAGACCCCTTTGTAAAGCTCCAGGATCTCATTGGGTTAATGGCTTTTGGGATGTGGCTTAGTAAAAGGGCCAGGCTTCGGAAAATACAGAGGTTATGAATCAACATCCTTGACTACTCTTGCTAGGAGCTGTACGCTTATGGATCTACTTCCCCACAAAACCCCAAATTTCCCAGGAAGGGCCCCGGTGTGGCCCCCTCCGCATCCCCACAAAGAACTGGCCCTGGGCACAGCAGTGATCTGGAGGAACTTGCCCTCCCTCGCCCAAAGAGCCAGGGTAGCTGGCCCCGGGCCCGGTCTACCCATTCTCCATTATGTGGCGCTGCTGCCTGACTCGGGGCTGACCGTGAGAATGAGTGTGGAGTTGCTCTGTGCTGTTCAGATGGGGGTGGCCTCTGAGCAGAGGGGAGAGGCTGAACGGGCCCTGGAAAGGGCCCTGTCCCTTCTGAAAGTCCCCCTTGACCCTCTATGCTTAATGACAGCCTGTGAGGTGTTTGGTTGCCTTACTTTGCAAAAGGTAGATTTAGGGAACGCTCACCCAGTGAGCCCAGGTGCCAGGGGCCTGAAGTAATGGGCGTTTGCACCAGGATCACTCAGCATGGATTTCTCGAGCCTGCAGTGGAAGCCAGGGCACTGGGGACACAGGGGGCATCAGCTGGCCTTAGATTTCCTCAGTCCAGTTGGTAAAGATGTGACGGCATGACCCCTGCTACAGGCAGGGCCTCGCTCATAGTTGTGGGAGCAGTGCATGGCTGGACTCCAGAATGTGCCTTCGCCTTTCTAAGTGGCAGAGATTTTGGAGACATTACGATAAATTTCCGGCAGGTGGCAGTCAAGTGTTTTGAGGAAGGAGTGCTTTTTTTTTGCCTAGCTGTGGAGCAGATGTAAGTTACAGGAGCAGAACAGAAAGTAAGTCACTGTGAGAGAGAGAGAGAGAGAGAGAGAGAGAGAGAGAGAGAGAGAGAGGGAGGGAGAGAGAGAGAGAGGAGGGGAGGGGAGGGGAGGGGGAGGGGAGGGGGAGGGGAGGAGGAGGAGGAGGAGGGGGGAGGGAGGGGGAGGGAGGGAGGGAGGGAGGGAGGGAGGGAGACAGACACTGGGGAGGGGAAGTAATGGAAGAAGGACCCAGGGAGGTGAGACTTGAATTTGGTGTTGCAGATGTTTGCCTGGGTGGTGGGGGGAGTAGGCTCTGAGCAGAGGTGAGCGGCATTTGCAGTGGCTGTCAGGGATGTGGGAGAACCTTGTTTGTGGCATTTCTGTACCCAGTCCTACTGATAAGTCTAGATGCTTGGGGATCCTGAAGTCAGCCATAAATCAATATTTGCCTTTGGAAATACAGGGCTTGGAGGGCCAGTTGAGAGTGTCCTACAGGGCAGGATTTGTGAATCCTGGAGTACTCTGTGAATCAAAAGGAGGTTGGTCTTTGTGGAAAAGATGACCCAGTACCATTGATTGAGGAAAGTCCACAGAAATCCAGTGTTGAGGGGCTACCGAAGGCTGTTAGAGGGATTCTAATTAAGAGTCACAAAACACGGCATGCACCTAGCCCAGTAAGGGGCTCAGTGAGTGAGTGCTGAATGAATGATAAAAGGGATGGATGTCTTCTTAGATCTTTGCCAAATCCATCCCTGAAGTATAGAAAGGAGAAAAACCTGAGGAACAAGCTAAGGCCCCACTGGACTTCCTGGGGGGACTCTTGGTCCTGGATGGTGGTGTATGGACCACTGATGGGACCGGTGCTGGAAGTGTCCCAATTACTTCCAGCAGGTCCAGATTACTCCTTTAACAGGTTTGATAAAAAGACTGCAGAATGACGTGGAGTCTCAGGAGGCACTGAGAAGGGAACTGATATCACTTAGTGTTTTTAATGCACCAGATCCTTTATGACACGGTGGTTAAGAGTGTGCTCCCCAGGTTTCATAACCTCACTCCACCATGCATCAGTGCCTGGGGTGTAATGTCAGTTCCCACATATGCATAACACTTAACTTTATGTGCCACGGTCTCCTGACCTGTGTGATATGGATGCTAACATGACCTACCTCGGAGCCATGGTGGAGATTAAAGTGCTTAGGATGGTGCCTGGCACATAATAATAACTATTTTCTCATTTAACCATCACAACAGCCCTATAGGACGGCTAAGTGCTCGTTCCCATTTTACAGATGAGAATATGAAGTTTCAGAGGTGAAGGAACTTGACCAAGGCAGGTGATTTTTATAGGAAGGTAGATTTAAATCAGGTGAATCTTGTCTAAAGCCCATTAGTCTTTCCACTATATGGCATGGCCCCCGCACCAAATAAGTGAGCACATTCCATAGGAAATAGGATTTAAACATTCTTGAAGCTTCCACGCCTTCAAGGTCTGTCAAGGAACATTGGTTAAAATCCCATGGGATTTAAATGATGTTACATGGGGAAGATTATCAATGGCCAAAGAAGTATGGGGAAGGCTGGGTTAAAGAATTAGGCTTCTTGGGTGGCCGAGTGCCATGTTGGTTAAGAACTGACTTGGGACAGCGGCCCCGGTTCGGATCCCACATATGAGGGCCAGTGACACTGCCCTCTACAGCTAAGATGATGAACAACAGCTCCACCTGGAACTGGGCTGCTGTGAGTCCCTGGGATGGCACAGCTGCAGCCCCTGCTGCATTGGGATGCCATAGGCTACAGTGAGTGGCTGGCAGCCAGTGTGAGCTGCCAAGAGCCGCTGTGAGCAGCTGTCCTGAGGCCAATCTGCCTCAGCCTACTAGAGGGAAATGACAATACCAACATGGGCCAGTGAAGCAATGTCTTCCACAACTAGACTGAAGAACAAAAAGACAGCAACTTGTCTGTTCCCCTCCCCTAATTCCCCAATAAAATCTTTTTTTAAAAAAAGGGTTAGGCTTCTTTTCTGCAGGGCTTCTTGGAAACTTATACATAAATTACCCTGGAGGGTGAAGGGCCAGGAGCAGCGAAGTCCCCAACTCCCCACGTGCCCATCCACACACGCCTTGTCTCATCTAACGCCTGGCAGACAAAGGTTCGGTGGGGCGTATTCAGTGGAACCTGCTCTGTAAAAGCGGTCAGGACTAAGAACCCCTCCTGTCCCCTCCCACCCTGCCGACTTCCTTGCCAGAAGGTGCTTGGCATGGGTTTATCAGCCTCTTGGCTCCTCTGAGGTTTCAGGTCCCCATTCCACTTTTTCCCATGAGTGGTCTCTGGCCACCTGATCCGCCCGGGGCATGACCTCTGCCTCTCAGCACCCATGTTTTGTTTGCAGCACCCACATGTATTCAGCCCACTCCCCAGGCTCTGCTCTGAGGGTTTCCCCTCCAGCCTAGACCTGAGGTTTCTCTGCATTACCGGGAGGATGACAATGGGCTCTGAAACTGCCAAGAGAGCTCACAGGTGCTGCCTGTCCCCAGGTAGGGTCCTGGTCTCGATCTCCTCTGCACACCCCAGTGCCCAGCACAGGGCCTGGCACAAAGGAGATGATCAATGTCTGGTGGGGGTGGAGGTGACGGTGTGTGTGCTGTGTATCTGCTACAACACCAGCTGTCCTGCCATGTCAGCTCCAGGAGACAGTCTCCCCAGGACAAAGCTCTCCTCCTGACCCTGAGCCTCAGCGTGCCCCTACCTCCACAGATGGCACAGCGCCCTCCCCATACCAAGAAGGATCAATGAGTCATGCTCATTAACCAAAGACATATCAGCCTGCCTCCTGTTTTCTTCTTTCTCCTCATTTTTTTTTTTTAAAGATTTTATTGGGGAGTTGGGGGAGGGGAACAGTGTTGGGGAATCGGGGAAGGGGAACAGACAAGTTGCTGTCTTTTTGTTCTTCAGTCTAGTTGTGGAGGATGTTGCTTCACTGGCCCATGTTGGTATCATCACTGCGTTCTTCCCGGATGAGGCAGATTGGTCGCCGGCCTCTGGATGTCGCTCACCGCGGCTACTGACAGCTCACGCTGGCTGCCGGCCACTCACTGTAGCCTATGGCAGCCCACTGCAGCAGGGGCTGCAGCCTACACCGTCGCCAGGGCTCGCACAGCCCAACTCCAGGTGGAGCTGTTGTTAGCTATAGAGGGCAGTGTCATTGGCCCTCATATGTGGGATCTGAACCAGGACTGCTGGCATCCCAAAACCAGCTCTTAACCAATGCGCCACTCGGCTGGCCCTTTTATTATTTTAATGTTGCAAAATAAGAAAAGACAGCGTGGCCCTAACGACTCAGGGGAAAAACACTCCACCAAAAAACTTACTGCCTGAAGTTGAAGAAAGTTCTGGAAAACATCTGCATCTTGTTCTAAAGGAAACAAAAGGATGCACTGCTGTTACCTGGTGGTAAAGAGAGAGATGCCTGGTGAGGGAGAGCTGAGTCAAAGACAAAGCGGCCTGAAGGATGCTTTGTTTCTGGTTGGGAGGCAGCTGGGACAGGCGGCAGGGTGTGGACCCAAGGAGGGCTGAGACTCAGGAAAAAAGATAGGCCTTCTTTGAGATCGTGGGAAAGGTTGAGAGGAGGACAGAAAATGGGAAGAATATTAGGCAGTGCAGAAAAGGGACACTGAGGGAATCTTAGATGGAGTGGCGTCCACCTTTTTACCATGGCAGAGAGCAAGGCCAACTGCACAGTGGGGGAGGACAGGCTGGGAAGGGGTGCGAGGGAGTGGTCTGTGCAGAGCAGCAGGGCCTCTCAGGGGAGCCGCAGAGGGCGGGCGTTTATGCAGAGCTGCTAGACAGGGCCTGTGACCTCCCGGGCACCTCTCCAAGCAGCAACAGAGGAAGAGCTGGGATTCTCCCCACATGGAGGGGAAGGTGGGGTGTGGACAAAAAGGCAAGAGGATGATGGGTGCGTGTAGACAAGTGGCACAGGGTGGTGGTCAGGGCAGGGCCTCTGGACAGCCTGGGTTCAAGTGCCAGCTCTGCCACTTACTAGCTCTGTAAGTTCCATGATCTCTAGGAGCAGCAGTTTCCTCATCTGTAAAAGGGGGCGGAGTCCTCCTCACACACTGAAGGAGCTCAATATATGACAGGCACTCAGAATGCTCATCTCTTGTTATTGAAGTGATGACCTCATGCTCGTTAAAAAAGAAGGACAGAGGTGTAAGTGCTGATGGCAAAGAAGCAAATTCAGCCTGGAAATCTTGGGATGAAGGAGCTCAGAAATGGTGAGAGAGAAGCGTGGGGTTGGGGGAGAGTGACTGGCAAGTGGACATGAAGAAACTTAAAGTTGAGGAGCTCCAGAGACTAAGAAGGAATGAGCGAGGGTAACTACGCAAAGGCTGGAAAGAGGGACCTAGGGGGGTGGGGGTGGGAGGCTGGAGAACATTCCAGAGGCAGCATTTTGCAGCAGGAAGCACTGAGGACTTCCAAGAACTGGAAAGGTAAGTGGTATTTGAAAACTCCAATACCTTCATTTTATGGTCAATGAAACTGAAATACAGAAAACTAGCTCCTCCTGCGGAAAGCTGAGAATAGGATGATGAGAACCTGAAGCCAATGGGTGGTAACAGAACTTTGGAGTTGCCCAGGGGGATGAGATGCGAAAGCAAAGGACCATGATTTCCCTGCAGAGATGGAGCCCACAGGAGAAGGGGAAGCCAGGAGGCTGACAGCTGCTGCCCAGAGCTGGATGGAACAGCGATTCCCAGCTAAGAGTATGGGAGCATGGGGAGGCAGGCATTCCCCTATGTCCCACCTACCAGGTTTTGGCTGATGGGTAAAGAGGCCACCGCTGGCTACCGTGGCCCAGCACTCGAAAGCAATGCATCCAACACAATTTATTGAGCACTCATACATGCCAGGTAATTTCTACAGTGAAAAAATTGGTAATTTGAGCAAATTTCCACCACCAATTGCATGTGGCAGTCAAATTTATATTCAGGACAATGTTGTAATCATGAAGACACAATCATTCATTAATCTTTTAGCAAATATTTACGGAGGGCATCCAAGTACCAGGCACTGTTCTACACAGCCGCACAAGAGCTGGGGGCTGGAAGACAGACACGCCTGTTCTCATCTGGTCCACATTCGGGTGAGGAAGGCAAGCAAAGGAGGTAAATAAATAAATTCTACTGGGAGGCGGGAAGTGCTGAGGAGGAAAGTCAGAGGCAGGGCAGGGGGTGCACTGACGATGGAGGCAGTCTGGATGTGAGTTGGTGAGGAGTCAAGGAGGTGAGGAGGAGTCGAGGAAGGGGCAGTCCAGGCAGAGACGAGCCAATCAAGGGCTGTGGCAAGCCGAAGTTTGGAGGACCAGAGACTGATCCTGCTTGGGTTTTAAGTCTGACTGCAGTGTGGACAAGGGGCTGTGGGGACGGGGACTTTTGGGGGAGTAGGGGGATGAACATGTGTTTGGGGGACCTGTGTGTACACACTGTATGCATGTGTGGTTGGAGTGGGGCTCTGTGTGTGTGTGTGTGTGTGTGTGTCGGGGGGGGGGCGGGGCAGGGCGCCATAAAGTTAGTCCGGGGAGGCCAGTATGGCAAAGACGACTAGAATGGGGAAAAGATGATATGTGTCAGTCCTGTTTTTAGGAGTGGAGGTGGTGAGAAGCAACTGAATTCTAGATTTATTTTCAGGAAGCTGGGCTGATGGGCAGGATGTGAGGTATAAGAGGAGGCCGGGCTGAGCGGCCATGGTGGGGTGATGAGAAGTTGATTCTTGGTATACTCTGAAGGAACAGCCAATGGGATCTCCTCTTTCTTTCTGATGTGAGGGGCGACAGACAGTCTGTGAACTGCACAAAGGCCTCCAGTAAGGGGGCAACTGTGGGAGAAAAATCCAGCCTGAGCCCACTTGTCGGGCAGTGTGCCCTGTGTGACAGCTGGAGGAATCCCCCGAGCAGGGCAGGACCGCCGGTCTGGGACACGGTAAGTGACAGGTGCGTGTGAGATGGCTAGGTGGCATGGCAGGACACACTGCGGCTGTGACCTACCTGTGACACAGCTTTCTGCAGCAGTGACCGCCTCCCATTGACTGAACGTCAAATGTGCCAAGGGCAGTACTGGCCCTTTCACAGCTCATTCTTTCCTCACAGTGACCTTTCAGAGAAGGCGTTATGACCAACATCATGTAAAAGGTGGCACTGAAGCTCAGAGAGGTGCAGCCACTTGTTCAAGATCACACAGCTGGGAGGTGGGCAACAAGGACTCAACCCCGATGTGCCCAACTCCACAGCTGGGACTCCACATGGGTTTTGTTGTTTCAGTGACTCAGCAAAGAAAAGCCAAACTGTCTCAAGCAGGAGAGAGAGGGCGGGCAGGCAGGCTTGTGCCCATCCCGCCTACACAACCAGAATGCCAGAGCCGTAACATGAATCAAGCAGAAGCACTGGGGAAATGGCAGGCGTGTTAGGCACAGTTAACCCAATGGTCCTTTCTGTTTCAACTGAACAGCTGGGAACCTTCCTGAAATGCACTTGCCCACTTGCCTGCCCTGGAAAGCAGGATTTGAGGAAGACGATTTAATTCTTGTGATGAGTCCCAAGGCCTTCCAGATGGGCCCCAGACCTAAGAGGTTCATCTGAGTGTGCCCTGACCCCAGGAATAACCCTGCAAGTTCAAGTTCCTCCTTTCACTGGAACGGAATCAGCTTGTTTGCTTTCATCTGTCTCTTTCCTACATGAGGAATAATAACAATGATCTAAAAAAAATACTTCAGTGATTTCAGTTTCATTTTCCACTCATAAGCTTTGGTTACAGCAAGTATTACAGGTCTAAGGATCTGAGAAACCATGAGTGTCAGAACTTGAGAACGTTTTTTCTAAGAAAATATTCAGTGCAGGAGTCACAACAAAAATAACAACATAAAAACAGGAGCAGCAGAAACCACACACCGGGCTTTCATTTTGTGCCAGTCAGTGTTGTTTCATTCACTTCCCAGAGAAAGAGTAACTAATTTTCAGAGACGTTGGGTAAGCTGGCTGAAATTCCTCTGCTCAGGAGAGGGGAAGCCAGGTTCAAACCCAGGCCTGTGTGACTCCAGAGCTCTGTCACAGGGGACGTGGTATTTTCCCGTCTGAATTAAAGAAAACGAAATAAAAGAAGACCTCCTAGGACTCAATAAAAAGACAAATACCTAGGTGGAAAAATAAGTAAGGGATATGAATAGGGAATTCATGAAATTCACACAATTCATTGGTGTAGGCAGAGGCTACAAAACAACCAAAACAAACTTGATACAGAGCAGGGAGACTGGCTGGTTTTCCTTTCTGTAAAAATCTACACATAAATGTTAAAAAAAATATGTACAGGTGAGAGGGCAAAGGTGAAAAAAAGATAATGAAAATTATGTTTCAGGCTCGTAAGATAATGTGTTTCCTGAAAGGAACAGGGGAGCCATCAAAATACCTTATTTCCCTGACAATGGATGCAGTGAAAAATTCTGACTTCATTACACATCGAAGAGAAATAGAACCATTTTTTAAAATTTCAAATCTATATTAAGGTTTCTCCAGCTAATTTATACAAGCTAATACACACACACTCCCTTTCTCATATTTTCAAAGATTCAATACAAATATTTTTAACATTCCTTTCACTCTCTTGAAATGAAAGTTGTAAATAGTATAGCCTACCAATACTTAGCATTTCAAAAACAATCAGTATAATACCCTGACTGTAATACTTAGAAGGAAATAAAGTTAGTTAACATAAGATAACATGTATGTCACTATGCAAATGTTGGGCACAGCAACTCTGGAAGACACAAGGGAAGATATAATGAGGTAAGATATAAAATAGGTAAACCTCACATAATTGGTGGTTGTGCTCCTGGAAGTTTCCATGTACAGCATGTCCTCGAATAACATCGTTTCATTCAATGTCATTTGGTTATAATGTTGATGAGAAGAAAAAAAAAATCGATTCCCAGCTGGAGCCCCCGTCTGTGTGTAGTGTACACATTCCATGTCTGCATGGGTTTTCTCCCCTGGCACATCCCAAAGATGTGCACATCAGGTGAATTGGTGTGTCTAAACGGCCGCAGTCTGAGTAAGTGTGGATGGTGTGAGGGGCCCTGCGATGGAAGGGCGTCCTGTCTGGGAATGGGTGCCCACCTTGTGCCCTGAGCTGCTGGAGTGAGCTCTGACCACCTGTGACCTTGAACTGAAATGAGCAGATTGGAAAATAATTCTCTTATTTGTTTTTATTAGTCTTTCTTAAATGTATACATAGCTTACATTTATTTTCATATTTAATATTAGAAGTGTTTTCGGTCTTTATTTAGAAGTTTGGTCAGAAACATGCCACAGGACCTTACTTCTTTAAAAAAATTTTTTTTTTTTTAGATTTTTATTGGGGAATTGGGGGACAGGAACAGTGTTGGGGAATTGGGTAAGGGGAACAGCCAAGTTGTTGTTTTTCAATCTTCATTGTGGAGGGCGACAGTCGCCAGCTCCCGTCGGCAGCTCATGGCCTCTGAGCGCAAGGTGTTGTGTTCAATCTTAGTTGCGGGTGGGCGTAGCCCGCTATCAAACAGGCAATCTTGTTACACCAGCTGAGCCATCCTGTCACCTGTTGGCAGCTCAGAAACAGCTCAGCTCAGGCACAGTGTCCCTGGCCCATGTGGCCCTGCTGCTCAGAGCTCGCACTCTTAAGCTAACTCTTAACCAACTGAGCCACTCGGCCGGACCCCAAAAAAATTTTTTTAAAGTTCTTCAATTACAGTTGACATACAATTTTATATTTGTTTCTAGTGTACAACATAGTGATTAGACATATATATAACTTATGAAGTGATCACCCTGATAAGTCTGGTACCCATATAACACTATACACAGTTATTACAATATTATTGATTATATTTCTAGGCTGTATTTTATACCCTCCTGACTGTTTTTATAACTGGCAATTTGTACTTGTTTATATGAATTAGCCTATGGTAAAACTGGTTTTGTTATGTGTCGTGTCGCTTAAGGTCGCAGAGTCCAAGAACCACCTGACAATGTTGAGTGAGGAATTATTGTATATTAAAAACATGCAAAAATTATTCTTGTTTATATGTAAAATGGAGTCATATTCTAGGCTCAGATAGTTATAAACAGGGTTTCACCTACATGAATGGCCACTGAGCTTTACGAAGTTGTGTAGGATGTTGGATAGTCTTTGCTACATCTAGCATCCCTGCTACCCCCAATGAAAGCCCAGTCCCCATCACTGTGACAGTCAAATCACCCAACACGGTCCCAAGATGTCCTACAGAGGGAGCTATGTACCTATTTAGAACCGGTAGGGTGGTTCAAATCTTTTCTATGAAGAGAGAAGATGCCAAGAGAGGTTAAGATATTTCCCCAAAGCCATACAGAAAATCAACAGCAGTCAGGACTAGAAAAGGATTAGATAGTGGAAGAGAAAGGAAATTCTTATTCTAATATTTATATTTATTAATTGCTAGACATGGTGCCAGGTGCCTTTTGTTATGCCCATACAGGGTCTCACCTAATCTTCCTATCAACCTTACGTGTTAGTTTTATCATCATCCCCAATTTTCAGATCGAGACACTACATTGCGGGAAGATAAGGTTACTGCTCAGGGCCCGCTTTTGGTAACGATAGACCTGGATTTTATTTCATCTTTTTTCTATTGCTTCGAGCTGCTCTGCTTTCAGGTTCCTGCGCCCACACCTGAGGGACCAGGCTCCACATTCTGCAGCTTAAACCTTTAAGAAATCATAGCTAGGATGCATGCTCCATGAAAAGCAACTGACAAAAAGAAAAACGGGTCAATCCCGGCTTCTCAGCCCTCCCGGCTCAGCCAGCGTGTGGCCAGTGCCCAGGCCAAAAAGGCCTCTGAGTACAGGGAGCAGACTCTTGATGAAAGCATGGGTCATCTTTCTCTGGACTCCCGGGGGAGCTCGGCCTGCGCTGCCAAGGGTCTGGGCAGGGTGATCAATGTGATGGCAGGGGCTGCTCCTGCCCGGAAGGCCCAGGCCTGCACAGACCCACCTCACGCATCACAAGAGGGCAGGCAGCTGAGGGGCTGGGGTCCACTTCCACATGTAGGAAGGGCTGGACAGTGAATGAGGGCTTGGTCACCAAACCTGAGGTACCCGGTGTGGGGAATACTCTGCAACAGTCACTGCAAGTTCATGGCACATTTGCTTTTGCTCATGTAACGCTCAAAACAACCAATGAAAAGATGCTTTTACTCCCATCTTACAGAAAAGAATACAGACCACAAGTGACTGGCACCGAGTGCCACAGCTGGCGAGGGCAGGGACAGCACTCAAGTCCCGGTCGGAGCGGCTCCAACCACCTCCCTCACCCGCACCTTTAAAAACCCCTCCTGATTTATGAATTTCAGGAAAACAAATACAAATACCCGCATTTGTCACCCTGATCTAAGCCTCCGCAGGGCTTGGCAGAGCCAGGATGAACCCATCTGTGGATGACAGCGCAAAGCCCTCTGCCCTGCAGTCGGTTCTGTCCAAACAAACTCTGAAGAGCTTTCATAGAAAATGGTTCAAGTCAGGTTCCTGTCAAATGATTTCTTGCGACATACGTCAAGAGTAGGGCAAGCCCCAGTCACATGCACCATGGGCTTACTTTTAGTGCTAACACAGATGGTGAGGTATTGTAGCCCCACAGCTAACAGCATAAGAGCTGGCGCCAGACCTCCTGGGTTCAAATCTCCGCTCCGCCGCTGACTTGTGTGACACCGGACAAGATCTGGCCTCTGTTCCTCAGTTTCCTCATTGGTAAAATGAGGATACTGGCATTCTCCATCTCCTAGGGTAGTTGTGAGTAGTGGATAAGATAGTTCATATACAGAGCTCAGAACAGTGCCTGGCACACGGTAAGCACAGAATTAATGTCTCCTGTAATTAATGTTAATATTGACTGCATGGCCCATAAAGAATGGTGGAAGGCACTGGAGAACAGAAGATAAAAGGGGGTGGGGAAGGGAACAGGGAGGAGGTCCGTGAGCTCCACTTCCAAACTTCGAAAGTGGAGTCATGCCCTGCCTACAGACCTTTGTTCTGTGTTGCTACAAAGGACAGAACTATGTCAGTGAGGAAATGGTGCCAAGAGGCAGATCTGAATTAGAATCAAGGATTTTCTAACAGGCAGACATGTCCACAAAGAGGGAGCAGGATGCCTGGTGTGTGGGTACCCGAGGGGGCGAGGGGCCTGCCTGTCATGACCGGCACAGACACACAGACGGGATTTTCCTGCACTGGAGCAGGGCCAGAGGAAGTGACCTCTGTCCCTGCCCACTGGGCCATTCTGTCACTCTGATCATGAACAAATAAGTGCTGACAGGCAGGGTGTGGCTGACCGGACTGAAGGAAGGAGGGTGGACTATGAACCAGTCTTAACATACACAGCCTTTAGGGCTTTCACTGAATGCTCGCAGAACACCCTGAGGTGGTGGTGGCAGTGACAGCGGCTGTGGCCCGCAGTGGCTCAATGAACCAAACGCGTTTCTTGAACACCTGCTGGGTGCCTGACAAAGTAATTCAGAGAAAGGGTGAAATGACAGGGCGCTGGCAACAAACTACTAACTTTTTCTTACTCTGGAGAGTTCAAAGACAGCATCCATCACTAATGCCCCTGTTATCTCGGGACACACAAGATGGTCGTGTCAGCCAACTCCATGGGCAATGCCTGGGACAGGGAGGCAGGGGGTCTTTTCAGTTCACGGGCAACCTTCTCCTCTCAGGTGAAGGCTCCAATGTTCTTACCACTGAACCTCTCCCTGACACACTCCCCTGACCTGGTTCCTTGGTCTCCTGGGCCCAGCTGCACACAGGAAAAGATGGAGGGACCCAGGGAAATGGCCAGGAGCAGGACACAGGAGAGAGAAAGGGGAGAACCTGCTCCTTGAAAGCTGACTCAGAGATGGGCCACTCAGCAGGTAGCCTCCATCATGAAAGAGCATCACCTTTATAAACCATAAAAAGGAAAAATGTTTTTAAAACTAGAAACTTTTATCAACAAAAAATATTATTAGACTTTATTAAAACTACAATACAAACACACAATCCGAAAAAAAATATAAAATTCCAAGAAGGAAAGCTCCTCAGCTATTTTCCAAGCATTGAAAACTTCTAATTTATATATTCTGAACTCTGAGAACTCAAAAGCAGGTCAAGTAGCTAGAGGTATCAAAAGATGAAGAAAATAAAATTATGGAGATAACATCGAAGATATTCTACGGACTGATTTTTCCCTGCCACCTGGAAATGCCTCACAACATGTTTAACCACCGTGCAGGGTGGCTGACCATCTCTCCTCAGGGATGGTGTCCTCAACAGCCCAATGGCTCCAGCCTGAGTAACCTGGGCCCCTGGGCTGCTGGGTCCGGCAGCCCTGTGCCCTCCCTCCACCATGAGCCCCTCTGCAGTGGGAGGCTCATGTCCGGCATGGGACTGTCCTTCACGGACCAGTTGGCTGTCCGTAGCCCGCTCCCTCCCGGCCACGTCTCCTCTCCTGCTTGCTCTTCTCCGTGCTGTGACAGCATTAAGCCAGGCCCAGATCCCCCCCTCTCCTGGCTTCCTCACATCCTCCAAAAGCACTGGTCTCCAGCATTGCCAAGAGGTGGCTTTTCCAGAAGCTTTCATAGTCCATCCTTCCTCATAAAGGTTTCTCTCACTCCCTCTGCCTGCTCCCAGACTCAGAACGAGAACCAGCACTGAGAGCCCACTCTGGCCCAGGCACTGTGCCAGGCACCAGCCCAGGCAAGAAAGAGACAGGCCCCGGCTGGCCAGAATATTGCACAAAGAAGGACTGTGAGGGTCAGAAAAAAGACCACCATGATCAGTTATTCTCCTTCTACCTGGGGCCCGGGGGCTGGGGATGGCACCTACATGCTATCCCAAAATGAGGCAGAGCACTCCGCAGAGCTCGCCTGTCTCTGGCCTGTCCCCAGTCCCTCACTCCCTTTGGTATTCCCATGATATGTCCGCCTCAATGGGTCACATTCCAGAACTGCACTATTTACCTTCACTGGCACCCACGGCTGCACCTTCCCTTCCCTCCCCCAACACTCAGCAAATGTGCTGCACCTCTTTCCACTACAAACTTTATAGCATCTAGAAAGCTTTTCTCAAGTGGGTCAGAGAGCAACTGATTGTATCTTTTTCCTTGGTATTCAGATACACAGATTTCCAAATTCCCCACTCTCACCATCTCCTCTACTCAACTAGCCGGCTTGTTATACACCCGCACTTATGAATATGGTCACTATTCAGCTGTCTTGATGACTATATCTGAGATGCCCTGAAGGGTAGAAATCAAACCTATTTAATTGACCAGCCCAGCAGGACATCAGAGAAAAAGCAGAGACCACAGCCCCAGCCCAGCGCGACCATGACTTGCTGTGGGGCCATTGTCCTCTGTGGGCCTGTTTCCCCACCTGTAGTAAGATGTACTTGAAAGAGAGGGTCTCTGAAACCTCGTCGAGCTCTCAGACACTATGAGGACACAGGCCAAAAGCACTGGATTCATGTCTTTTCATGACTAGGCGGCTAACAATCATTTAGGCTTGGGCTCGGTGTGATATCACAATACAGCTCCGCTGAGTGGCACAGAGCCGCCATAGCAACGAGTGAACAGCCCCGAAACGGTTATTTAGTGCTACGGGATGTATGGTTGCATAGCTAAGGATAATGGACAATGAAGAGTGATTTTATCTCCCTTTGGGAACGTTAAGTGTGCTATTCTATATTTATATCTTCCATCTCCTAATTTAGACAGTGTAGAACTTTTTCTGATCAGCACTCACTTGCCAATAATTTCGCTCCACCGCTAAATGAAGAATAGGGGTCATATAAGTTCACGGATTGAATGGATGGTTGATTTACAAAGCCCTTAAAATGTGTGGCTGCAGGCCGACGATGGCAACTCCATAATTAGATATGGCATGCTCTGCGATGATGTATTTTTTTACTGTTTTTTTAATAACTCAGTTCTCCTTCTGGGATGAGGGGAAAAATGGAATTTGTTAAAAATAAATCGAGATTTAGTGGCTTTTCAGCCTTCTGCTGCTTGTTGCTCACAATATTCT
The DNA here is from genome assembly GCA_033961575.1 of Aselliscus stoliczkanus. Taxonomy (NCBI): domain Eukaryota; kingdom Metazoa; phylum Chordata; class Mammalia; order Chiroptera; family Hipposideridae; genus Aselliscus; species Aselliscus stoliczkanus. The sequence goes on along the minus strand of CM066736.1, from coordinate 97,434,618 downwards.
ATAAATAAAAGAAGCCCTGCCCTATAGTGCACTGTAAACACCCACAGACGCTCAGAGCCAAATTCTTCCAATTATGACCCTGTGCCAGTTGCCAAGCTACTGCGAGGACCTACTTGAAAAGCGGCCATCTAGGCCATTTCCTGATTAAGCTGCCCTGTAGCAAGGGAATCAAGGCCTGCTGCTTTGGCATCGTATCTAGTCTCAAATAATTGCTCTGTGTTCTTGAAATTAAGCCCTTCCCTTGTGATCGAATTACAATTCAGAGGTAAGTGAAAAACTAACCACCCTGTCCATCCATCCATCTGCCTGGGTCATGTGTGTGTTTAAGATCCTAGGCTGTCACATGTGGGACTTAAATTGGACAGAAGTGCGTTCACAACAGTGTCTTTAATTGCACTGAGCAAATCAAAGTCAAACAAAAGTAGGTCAGCTATGGACATGACAGGTGAGTCAGAGGCAGCCTGTCCTTCTGCTTGGCGGCTTCCTTCGTTAAGCGGTTTGGGTCACTGTTGCCCAGTGCAGCGGGCTGAAATGGTCATTTAAAAATCCATACTCTGTCCCCACAAGGGGCGATGCAGTTGGCATCAGTGTGGAGCTGACTGCTCTGTGGCTCAAATGCCCGTGCGCAAGTTGGGACCACCCTGGCTGCCCAGCATTCGGGTGGCCTCAGAGAGCCCTAAAAAAACTGCATGCCGAGAATTAGGAGATTGCAGTGTGCCACAGTCTCACTGAGAGAGAAATTACTTCCAGCTCCTTAGAAACCGGAACACACAAAGCAGCACTGGAACAAAATGGGCTCCGGCTAGAAACTAATCATCCTCCCTCCCAACACGGAGGCTGTTCATTCAGTATCAGCTCGGCTGGGTGAGCACTCCGAGAGCACTAATAAGCCACGCTCGCCCAGCGGCCTTCAAAAGGCCCTGGGACGTGTTCTTCGCCCTGGGAGCTCAAACTCTGCGAGGGGAGCTCATTCAGGAACAAGTGCCACCTGGAAAAGAACTGACTGGTATGTGCTATGCGGTCGGATTTTCCAAACTCAAAATTGGCACCGATACGTAGAGGGACAGAACTGTTAAAAGCAGGAATGTCTTAGAAAACATGGGACCTGCTAGTCACAAAGCATGGCGCCTCCCTCGGAGCGGACCCTTCTGGCTGTACAATCTAAAGCAGACGTATACGCCACCTGTGGGTTCTAATTTCTTAATTTCTGAAATGATCTTGTTTCTTTGTCTTCTCTGATTAGAATGTATCACGAGAACAGAGACCCCACCGCCACTCCCTGCCCTGTCTTGTTCCCAAGTGTCTCCAGAGCAGCTAAAACAGTGACTGGCTCACAAATGCTCAATAAATAATCGCTGACTAAACAAATCCATGCCAAACCTCTGGAAGAGCATCCTATGTCTCAATCTCCCTCAATTCTCAAGGCAACACTGTGAGGTGAAATCATTAACTCTCCTGTATAAGGAGAGCGTCAGGGCTCTGAGAAGGGGAGTGTTTTTTTTCAGACCCACACATCTAACGAGTGGATGGAGCTGAAATTCTGAACCAGGCGTGAAGAGTTCTAATCTTGGCTTTGAAGTGAGCATCTGTTGCTTTTATAATTTAGGAAAAGCAAAGAAGAAAAACTTTAGAGGAAAAACTACAAATCAGAGAGAGCTTTATATGAAATGATCGAACATCAGATGGATTTGGCTCCTGTGCCCCAAATCCGAGTGCCACGCCTATCAGCAGAGGGAATTTGGCACTATAGCCAGAGCAGGGAAGGATTGGGGCGGGGCGGGGGGGGGGGTGTCTCCTTTAGGGAAGATCTGTTCCAGTCTTTCTGTGAGGCCCCAAAGGCAGGCAGGGAGGGGCGTGGCCACCGCAGTGACACCCATGTCCCTGTTGCTGTTAGGACTACAAACAAGTTAGAAGACTTGCAAGCGAAGGGGCTTGGAATTTGCCTTCTCACAGTCCCATACCTTGAAAACTGAAATTTAGAAAAGCAGGGGGAGCATACATTTAAAGATTGAAATTTTAAAAAATTTTAAATTGAAAAGTAGAGATTCATATTTACCTGAATTTACAACATTAAACCCTGCTGAAGCTAAGCTTATGCACCTTTATAATCTATGTATCACAATGAAATTCCTAGTAGTCTGATATTTGGGGCCAAAAAAATTCTCTCTAGTCTGCCTGCCAGATGAAGGCTATGGTTTGAACGTATGTGCACATCTGCAAGTCGGTTTCATCGAAATGGCCAGGCCAGTTCTAGTGTGTGAGCACACATCCCAAATATGGGAAAGAAATGGACATGGCAAAGAATATCAGTAAAGCAGGTATTCCCAAATGCTCCCAGGATGGCCCAACAACCTTTGAATACACATCCTACAGTAACAGAAAACCCTCATGGTTGTGAATGAGGAGAGGCAGGCTGAGAAAAGAGCACACAGCCAAAGCTTCTGGGTCTGAATTTCTCAGCTGGAATCCCTGGTTGGGCTTCCAGGAAAATGGCTCACAAAAAAATATCAGGCTTGTGAGAAAATTTGTCATAGGAACAAATGACACAACCAGAAAAGACCAAGGGAGCAAACTTAGGGACCAGAAAGTCTTAGGCAAGATGAATTTGGGAGCAACAGTGTGGCACAGAAGAAAGAACCTGGGCCTTGGAGCCAGGCACGGCTATGTGGCTCCAGCCACAGACTAGCTGTGCAGCCTCGGGATCGAGGGACGACGGTTACTACAGTATCCATGGTGACCTATTATTGACTGACAGCACGAAGTCTAGCATCCGGCAAATAAGTACTTATGTACTTATGAAATAACATATGTTATTTCATTTCATTTTCACAGCAACCCTGTGAATGCTCTCAATAGTATCACCATTTTTTAGATCTGGAAAAAGGTTAAAGGGATTGAGTTAGCCTGTGCAAGGTCCACAGCTAATTGGGATGCAAACCCAGGTCTGTTTGACTCCAAGTCCATGCTCTTAGCTACTGCGCTCCACTGCACTGCCAAGCCTCAGCTTCCTCATCTGCAGAAAGGGTAATGAAACTCGTCCCTGCAGGGTGGTCAGGATTAGAGAGATGTGTTTAACACAGTGCCTGGCACACAGGAAGCTCTGTAGTGTAGCTATTAATGTTATTCCGGTGACATCTGGACCTTTTAAGAGGACAATGTGGGAGGTGGGCATCTGGCTGTACAGATTGGTCCAGCATTTCACTTCAAAGGGCATGACAAACAGGATGAGGAACTCTGGACCGAGGCCTGGGATGGCATGCTCTTGGTGAGGGACAGAGACGGGACACCTGGGCAAGACAGGCAAGAACGTGTTTACCTGGGGGTTAAAGGCTTTTCGTCAAAGCTTGGAGAGGATTGGGGATTGGGGAGGAAGGAATAATTCAAGCCGAAGAAGCAAGTTAAGGGGCAGTACCAGACCGCATGGCTATGTCTGGGCGAGGAAGGTGTGCCCACTGTCGTCCTGACTCCCTGATACCTGAGGGAGGACAAACGTTCCTGTACCTGTTTGCGGTAAGGGAGATGCTGAATCCCCAAGTTACCAAGTAAGCCTGGCTTGGAGCCTGGGCAGAACCTAGGCAATCTTAAAAAAAAGGAGACTTTGTTAGAGCAAATCTCCTTTGGAGTGAAATATGGAGAAATGTACCCATCGCAAGAAAAAACCAATGACTTGTAGTATGTAAGGTCAACGGACCGTTTGCTGGAAGGGGATTCAGACTCACTGACGCCACCATCTTGACTACTCTCTCTTGCTGAAGATTGAACAGGGCATTTACAGAGTGGCAGAGTCCCTCCTCCGAGAGCCAGAACCATGGCATAGGACATGCATCCCACAGGCTGACATTTGCTTGGGGAGAAAAACATCAGGGGGTGTCGCCAGGCTCTCTCCAGCCCAGCTCATCATCTCCTGTTTTTCTTATAAAGGAATCGCTATACCAAGTTCTCCCAGTAGAAACCAAAGATACTCAAAGGTCTTCACATCCTGTCATCAGTCCCCTCTTCTCCATCCCCACAGCTCTACACAGGGCTCAGTATCAATTTCCTGGACCATTTTAACTGCCTCTAACTAGTTCTGCTGCCTCCTCCTACAGTCCAGCCCCCGTGCTGCTACCAGCTGGCTTTCTAAAATAGAAGTGCTGACCACGTCACTCACCTCCTGAAAGATGTCTACTAGATTTGCACTGCCTACAGAATAAACACCCAAATCTTAACTTGCATGAATTCATTCATTTTTTTCATTCACCTATCTAATGTGTGATGATCACCTACTGTGTGCCAGGCTCTGTATTAGGCCCTGGAGATAGAGTGGGAAATGAAACAGATGAGAAAAGGACCCATCCTCATATACATTCTAGTGGGGTAAGACAAACAATAGAGAAGACATATAAATATACAATGTAAAGTCAGGTAGTGATGAGTGCTAATGAAGAAAAATAAAGTGGGGTAAGAGGACAGAGTGATGGGGTGAGTGGTAGGGTCGTGCAGTGATTTTTTTGGACAAGCGAAAGACCAGTTGAACAGAGACCAGAATAGGCTGAAGGTGAGCCAGGCAAAGATGTGGGGGAAGAGTGATCCAGGAAAAGAACAGCAAGTGCAAAGGCCCTGAGGCAACAAAGAGGAACCGCAGGAAAGACACAGTGGCTGGACTGGAGTGAGGAAAGTGAAGAGTGTAAAGAGATAGGGCCAGAGAAATAGGACATGGCAAGGTGTTTAGATTCTATTCCAAGAATGCTAGGAAGCCATCAGAGAACTTTGAGTAGGGGAGTGACATGGTCTTATTTACTGTGTGGCAGACTGATAGCAGTGGGGCCAGAGTGGAACTAAGGGGACCTCTGAAAGATGGGGGACACCTGGACGAGGGTAGGGAGGTGTGATGGCTTTCAGATAAACTCTGATGTGACAGATGTCAAGAATCGCAAACAGATAAAGTGAGGAGTGAGGGCAAGCACAGGATCAGAAATGATGTCTACACTTTGAGCCTGGGTAACCAGGTCAGTGGTAGTGCCAAATAATACGGGGGAGACCGGCGAGGAACAGGGTTATATTTTTGCCTTTTACGAAAAAAAGTCAAGACTTTTATTTAGTTATATTGTGAGTGATGCCCATTAAATATCGAAGAGTAGATCTTGAGTGGACAGTCAGTATGTAAGCCAGGTACTCAGGAGAAAGGTCTGGGATGGTCAGTTTAGGGATGACCACCAGGACCTGGCAACTCAGGGCCTCCACCCCTTGGCCCCAGCTCCAGAAGATGGAATGCAAAATTTACACACTGTTAGCAGGTGGTAAGCTGAGCATCTCCCGAGACCTGTCCTTTTCAAGGAGGAGATATATTCCGGATCTCAAACACGTGTGATCAGCTAAAGCCCCTCATCAAGAATTCACAGATCCCTCCCAAATGCTACAGAAATGTTCTAAAACATGACCATAAACGTCAGCACTCTGAGGAGAAAGCTGTGGACAGAAGTGGCCACAGGAAGTCTGGGAATGTCACTTCCCTTTCCCTTCTGCACCCCCAGCTCAATGAAGCAAACGCCCATGCTGTGCTGCACACAGAGGCCTCACAGGAGGCAGACTCCAATATCTCTGGAAGCAGAAGACCTGTGTCCAGGGCACTGCCACTTACCAGCTGTGTGACACTCAGGAAGGCAGATCTTCTCTGAGCCCAAGTATGCCCTGCTTTGCAGGGAGGTTACAGGGAGGTTATGAGAAAAACACATGTGGGGAGAACGCGGCATTCAGATGTAAGGAGGGGCTTCAGGAGTCCTCAGGTACCTCACTGCATCACCCATGGTCTCCTCCTCCCCAAGTCTCTTGGACCTAAGGCCTGGTGCTCCCTGCTGCAGTCCATTTAAATGCTAACCCAGGCTTGGTGGGAAAGACAAGGCAGCCTTGGGAGAGCTTGGAAAAAGGGGCCATGATATGGCCTTCCTAAGGCTGCTTGGTGCAACTGCAATCCCTAGATAAGTATTTAATAATTAAATTGGTTACACTAGGGCCGGCCGAGTGGCGCATTGGTTAAGAGCTGGCTTGGGATGCCAGCAGCCCTGGTTCGGATCCCACATATAAGGGCAAGTGACACTGCCCTCTACAGCTAACAACAGCTCCACCTGGAGCTGGGCTGTGCGAGCCCCGGCGATGGTGTGGGCTGCAGCCCCTGCTGCAGTGGGCTGCCATAGGCTACAGTGAGTGGCCGGCAGCCAGCCTGAGCTGCCAATAGCCATGGTGAGCGACCATCCAGAGGCTGGTGACCGATCTGCCTCACCCAGGAAGAGCGCAATGACGATACCAACATGGCCAGTGAAGCAACATCCTCCGCAACTAGACTGAAGAACAAAAAGACAGCAACTTGTCTGTTCCCCTTCCCCAATTCCCCAACGCTGTTCCCTCCCCCAATTCCCCAATAAAATCTTTTAAAAAAACAATAATAATAAAAATAAATAAATAAATTGGTTACACTAGTTTGGGAACAATTTTTTTTCACCTTATAGGATGCTAACCATCACCAAAATCAAGGTATGAAAATCACTTAATTAAATCTATAGACTTAGGTATTTTGAATGCTTTCTTAAGACACATGTGTCATGTTGATAGCACTTTGGTGAGTTTTTCAAGTTTACTTTTCTTGTATAATAAAAACTAGATGATTGCTTAAGTAAAAATTAGATGACTGGAGCCTTAATTGGATACTCTTAGGAGGCACATGAATCAGTACAGCCTTTTTGGAGGGCAACTGCGCAATACTGATTCAAATGTTAAATGGCAAACTATTCAAGCCCAAAGTCTCACATTCTAGGTATCTCTATCACAGACTATCTCATGCAAAAGTTAACCTGTGTGTCCAACGATTTCCAGCAGCAATGGTTGCAATAGCAAAAGATGAGAAACAACATGTGCGTCTGCCAATACAGGAACGAGTAAATAAAATTAAAATGCGTCTACACCATGGAGTACAACTGTTAAAAATAATAAGGCAGATTTATCTGTACATGGCAACCTGAAGAGAAAACTGTAATAATTGGAAGTTGGCTATAAAAATGAATGCTACAGGGTCGGACGAGTGGCGCATTGGTTAAGAGCTGGTTTTGGGATGCCAGTGGCCCCAGTTCAGATCCCACGTATGAGGGCCAGTGACATTGCTCTCTACAGCGAGCCCCGGAGACAGTGTGGGCTGCAGCCCCTGCTGCAGTGGGCTGCCAGAGGCTACAGTGAGTGGCCTGCAGCCAGTGTGAGCGGCTGGCAGCCAGCATGAGCTGCCAATAGCTGCGGTGAACGACCATCCAGAGGCTGGCAACCGATCTGCCTCACCCGGGAAGAGCGCAATGACGATACCAACATGGGCCAGTGAAGCAACGTCCTCCGCAACTAGATTGAAGAACAAAACGACAGCAACTTGTCTGTTCCCCTTCCCCGATTCCCCAACACTGTTCCCCTCCTCCAATTCCCCAATAAAAAATCTTTAAAAAAAAAAATGAATGCTACAGAACAATGTGCATAGAGAGATTCCATTTTTACAAAACAAAAGTAAAGATGAGTATGTTGGGGGTGAAGACAAAGGAGGCTGGGGTTAGGGGGGACACAAGCAAATGAAAAAATCCAGCACTATACCCAACAAAGTCTCAAAAGTGTCTATTTTGGGGGAAGGCTGGGTGTGGGGGTGGTCACAGAAGACTTTCTCTTCTTTTTTTTAAGATTTTTATTGGGGAATTGGGGGAGGGGTACAGCACTGGGTAATCAGGGAAGGGGAACAGACAAGTTGCTGTCTTTTTGTTCTTCAGTCTAGTTGTGAAGGACGTTGCTTCACTGGCCCATGTCAGTATTGTCATTGTGCTCTTCCCAGGTGAGGCGTATCTGTCATCGCCCTCTGGAAGGCCATTCACGGTGCCTATTGGCAGCTCACGCTGGCTGGCAGCTCACACTGGCTGCGGGCCACTCACTGTAGCCTATGGCAGCCCACTGCAGCAGGGGCTGCAGCCTATACCATTCCTGGGACACTCATGCAGCCCAGCTCCAGATCAAGCTATTGTTCACCATCTTAGCTGTAGAGGACAGTGTCACTGGCCCTCATATGTGGGATCCGAACGGCGGCCACTGGCATCCCAAGCCAGCTCTTAACCAACGCGCCACACGGCCGGCCTGACTTTCTCTCTTTATGTTAATGCACTTCAGTGTTGTCTGAATTAGTTACAAGTATATACACTTTCATAATGACAAAAACAAAAAAATAAAGCTCAAAGGATAATAATTTTTAAAAATCCCAGTGTTTGCAAGGACTCTCCTAAAGTAGCCACTGTGGGATGCAGCCCCTCCTGTCCCATCTCTGCATATGGCCACCAGTCCCCTATGTGCTCATTGGCTGAAGCGGGTAAGGACTTGCCTACAAAAAACTATGATGAGGACGGTACCCAGTACTGACAATCTCAAACTCCTCAGCTATTCAATAAAGAGTCTGCCAAATTATAACCATTTCAGTGAGATGGCTAATCGAAAGGACTGTCTTTAATCGTTCAAACTTATAACATCATAAATTACTGAATTAAAGCAATTCACTTGTTTTCACCCTCCCTTAAATCCAGGCAATCAAATTTTACATCCTGCATTAGCCAACATTTTATGTTGACTTATAAGTCTTGCTGAAGACTCCTTAAAAATTGTTAATGACAAATTCCCTCAGGGAGGAGAGAAGGTGACTCTACTAAATCCCAAAGGGCCTACATAAAACACCATAGCCACTTAGGTTATCATAAAAATGACAACTTAGCAAGTGAAATAATTTTCCTATCCACAATCAAAATTACTATGAAAATAATTCTAAATTGACACACAGTATCTAAGAGATGCTGGTTATGTATAGCAGAGACCACCGAGTCAGTTACCTACAGGCCAGGTAAAGGTGCAGCCGCTGGGCGGGGCTGGGCAAACCCGAGACAGAGTCCCTGGGGCAGGAGGTGGGAGGGGGTGGGGAGAGTGGGGGGGCACAGCACCGAAGTGAGGGAAGATGGACCCAGTGCTGCCAGGCCTTCGAGTTTTCATAAAGAGCTAGAAATCCAGATTTCTAGACAATACCTACCAATTTTTAAATGTTAGCCACAGATTAAAAAGTTTTAAAGCATTGTAAGAGCCACTGAACAAAACACATCTGCTGGCCAGATGCAGCCACTGAATAAGTTTTAAACCTCTGCTTAAAAATATCTACATGTTGAGGGCTGGCCGAGTGGCGTGGTGGTTGGGCGCTGGCTTGGGACCCCAGCAGCCCCGGTTCGGGTCCCACATGTGAGGGCCAGTGACACTGCCCTCAAAAAAAAAAAAATCTACCTGTTTTTAAAACGGTAATTTTTGTTCAATTTTATTTTCGGAAGAATGGGGAGAGGCAGGGACATGGTATGGAATGGAGATCAACACAAGAGTCAGGCAGCTGATATGAAGAAAATGTTTCTAACATTGTAAAAACAATGGTAGTTGTCTCTTTCCAATTCTGAATTAATTGTTTAAATTTATTCAATTATACGAGACACGAAATTCTGAGAGTAAGCATTTCTCTGGTCCAGCGGGAATGCCCACAATTTACCATCAGTGAACCTACAAGAATTTACTATGCTACTATGGATTAAAGGTTTATCATCAGACATTTAAAATACTAACAGGACTACAGAAGTGCTCCCCCAAACCTGGTGGCACGCAGGCATCGGGCACTGGGGATCCCGATGTGGGTCACACAGCCTCTGGGCAAGATTCCAAGAAAGGCCGATCTGACAAATCTCCCTCCAAAACAAAAACAACAATGAACTTAGACTCAACCTCATAACATTGTGCTCCTTTTTTGCCAAAGCCAAAACAATAATAGATGTATCTGTGCTACTAATAATACGGTACATGATTTGCAATCCACAAAGTGCTTTTCTTACCCACCATCTCACTTAGTCCTCACAGCCTTTAACCGGGCATTTGAGACTTTGTATCTTGTCCAAAGCCTTCTTACAGATATTATTCTCAGCATTACATTTTTAGAACAATAATGATGATAGATAGTTGCTGTTTTCTACATGCTCAGTATAGTGCTAAGCACGTTTTCATTTCACCCTCACCAAAACCTCATAAAGGTGATAACTATTATCACCATCCCATTTTACAGGCGAGGAACCTGAGGCTTAGAGACCTTGGGTGGTCTGCCTGAAGTCACACTTCTAGCAGACACAGAGCTGACATTCTGAAGCAGGTTCAGGTCCCATGGAGGCCAGTGTGACCAGTGCCTTTCAAAGGCGTCCTTGTCCTGGAGGCCATCTGCTCTTCAAGCCAAACTCAGTTTGCAGCTGGCAGATGTCCCCAAGGCGTGGCTAACGTCCTTCCCACTCCGCCCCCATGCCCATTTTCCCTACTTGGTCAGAAGCCATTTTTTTTATTTTTATTTTGCCCACTCAAAAACAGTGAGTCACTCAAAGCTCAGCCAGCCTGGCCCTTGAGGGCCCTGGAGGCCGGGTAAAGTGTCCCTGGAGGACCGAGCTTCCCTGACGCTGGCCTAAGAGAAGTAGCCAGTCGCCCTCCCAGCCTGCTGGAGTGTAGACAGAGCTCTCACATCACTGCGATCTGCACAGGGTCTGGGAAGAGGGTCCTGAAGAGGTACCAAGGTGGGGGATATGGGAAAAGGGAGGCACCTTCGGCTTGGGAGAAGACAAAATATTTATTTAGCTAACAGCTGTGACATATCTATCATTCAAAGCCCCACATTAGACCCCTGAGAGAGACACACATAGTTTCTAACGTGTACAAGGATGAATTATGAATTATGTAAGTAAAACAAGCAACACACACACACACACAAACACACACACACACACACACACACCAGCACAGGCACATGCACACACAAACTACATCATGAACCAGCTGCTTTTAAGGTGGTAACTTCTGTCCTCCTTTATCCAATTCTGTAGACCCCTCAGCCCTGACTGTCCAAGGTACTGCCCTGCCACAGAGACCACACCAGGGCCAGTCCTCAGGGGCTCCAGAAAAGCTAGGAGGGCAGGCTCACAGGTCATGATGACAAGCCCTGGTGGTCAGAGCCATCCCGAGTGTGCGATGGTCCAGAGGAGCGGAGGAAGGGGACTGTCTCTGTCCTGGGGGGAGGAAGGGGCCAACTTCCTTACAAAGCGATGAGGTGGGGTTTACAAGGTAGAGAAAGAGACCAAGGAACAGAGAGAAACAGACCCTGCCAAGCTCAGGTGCTTCCTTAGCACAGCTGGTTCTGACATGGGAACAGGAAGTGAGGGTGCAGGCTAAAATGTGGGGGCCCTGGGGAGCCCCTTTTATGCCCAGACTTCCGTGATGCAAGGGTCAAGGAGAAACAGCGAGTGAGGGGCTGTCTGGGCAGTCAGGCAGGCTGTCAGTCAACTGGGTTAAGCACCGACGCAGGGAGCAGGCTCCAGCCATCCTGCGGCTTACGGGGGCTGCCCAGGGTGGGGGACAAATATTCATTCACTATAACCACACAAATAAATATGAAACGGCCTCTGTGGTGAGTGACGTGAATGAGTGGGAGAATGGGCTGCTAGAATGCATGGCAGAGGGACCTGTGGATATAGAAGACTGGGTAAGAACCCAGTCAGGCACTGGGGGCAAACCCCTGCTTCCAGGTTGCCGCTGTTGGTCTGGGCCTCAGTTTCCTAGAATGGTATCTTTGGGGGAATAATGACAATACTTAGGTCAGCCAATACCTCCTGAGGCCCTAATACTAAGCCATCGTTACCCACCAAACACCCTGACAGAGCTGGCCACAGAGTGAGCAGTCACTAAGTAGCATATAAAGATAATGGTAATGGCGATGATAAGACCTTATCAGGAGGTGGAGAAGGCTTCCCAAGAAGGCAAATCAGCTGATATCTGAAGGGTGAAGAGGTATGAACTGGGCAAACTAGAAGAACAACTCATTCCATGCTGAGGGAATGGCTTATGGAAAGTCCCTGGAAGCGAAAGCGGCAGATAAGTATTTCCAGGCAAGGAAAGCAGTCCCAAGTGCCCCCTGGAGCACCCTGGTCAGCAGGACACCTCTGCGTTACACAGGGCTGCTGCTTCCAGGAAGCGTCCCCAGATTACCAGGGAGCTCCCAATAAAAGCTGCTTTCTCAGCACAATTTCCCGGTTGTGGGGCAGAACTAGGAAGTGAAGAAGATGCAACAAGCCATCAGGCTGAAGGCCCCACACGGAAACATCAGCCTGTGTTGGCTATCGCCCAGATGCACTGTGCCAGCTCCCAGGTGGCATCTGGACCTTGACCTGGCATCCCTAGGCCAGAGCCAGAGGTCACTGGGGACTTTACAAGGCGCCAAATGAAGACACAGACGACCTTGGGCATCTCCACAAAGGACCAGTAGCCATCCTCATCCCCCAGGCAGGAAAGCATTTTTAGCTGGACGGCGGGGGACGGAAAGCTGTCGGCAGTTGGCAAGAATCATTATTTTGGCTAATTTAGACAATTTGGGATTCATCCAGGACAAAGCTGGGTGGACCTCATTCCTGAGCATTTCTTGATGGATTATTTTTCCTTTTGAATTGCCATTATTATCCCATCAACAACAGGAGTTAAAAAAAAAAAAGTCAGGAGGAAAGAATATAGACAAGTTCTGTTCCCGAGGCTGGGAAACACAACACGCAGCCACAAACCCAAGCCCAGGGCAATCTCTGCTGCACTCAAAACTGAGAAGAGGGCGGCCCTACCAAGCTCCATGGCCAATGAACCTCCAATTTCAACGACACTTGATCATGTTATAAATCTGCTGCTTGGCTACACAAACAGACCTTGCTATCCTCGCTCTTTCAACAAACACTTCCAGGTGCACAGTGCTGACACCAGGAACACAGGGATTTTGTGTGTGTGTGTGTGTGTGTGTGTGTGTGTGTGTGTGTGTGTGTGTGTATGTTCCCCACCCTTACAGAGCTCAGTTACTGAACATAACAGATAGTAAGTAAATCAACAGATATGTGCTTTGGGAGAGAGAAATGCAGGGTGCTCTGGGAGCCAAGAGGAAGGTTATCTCCAGGTCACAGAGAAGTCCAGGGTGGAGAAGGAAGGTATTGGAAGAGTGGAAGCTTGAGTTGAGTTACCAAGATGGGGAACAGGGGTGAGCCATTCCCAGAAAAAGCACCAGCAAAGGAGTCAAGAGGTGATGGCTGTTGGAAGGTTGGGCTGAACTAGCAATAGGGGTTAGGGAAAAAGTGAAAGGAGGCAGGGGGCCAAAGGCTAGAGTAGGGAAGGACTGCAGGCCCGCAGAATGAGGCTTAGGTTTTATTCTAGAAGCAATGAGGAGCCCTCGTTGAATTTTCAGCAGAAAAAAAGCCATGATCAGATGTGTGAGTTAGAAACATCATGCTGATAGGCATGTGGGGGTGGGAGGAGGAGAACAAAGATGGACATGGGAAGACAAATGAAGAGGCTGTTAAAAAAAATCCATATAATGAGTCCCTAAATGGAGGAGTGCAGAGGGAGAAGGGCTGAAGTGACAAATTAGGATGATGGGCTCTTCAGGACGCGGTAACCAATGGACGGTGAGAGTGGAGGGAAAAGGACAGAGCCAAGAATGACTCCTATAGGAGAACTGAGGGGCTGCAGTCCCCCCCCAAGGCAGGCCACACACTGAGAGAGACACATCTGGCACCAGGGGAGGGATGCGTGTGAGGTGCCTGTGGGGCAGCAGCTAGGAGTGAGGGGCGGGGGGGAAGTTCTAGGCTGGATAGGCAGATCTGGGTGACTTCCTGCTAGAGGTGAGCAGGAAGTCATCCAGGAGGAGAATACTTGGGGTGACGTGAAAGGGACGAAGCAACACGTTATTAAGCTAAGGATAAAGAAAACTGGCAAAGCAGACTGAGGAGAACCAGGAGAGGGGCAGGCCAGGCGAGGAGAGCGAGCATGACCAAGGACGGGGAGGGAGCTCAGCACGGCCTGATGGGGGGCCCTCACTGAGGGCAGCAGTTAGCTGGGTGATACCACCCACAGCCAAGCAAAAGAATTAAAACAAAGCATGGATGGCTCAGCTGACACATCTGTAGTCGCCTCAACGATCATCATTATGACTTTTTTCCCCAACAGCCTCGCTGTCTCGCTTCACTTGGTGGGGACCTCCTGATGACCTACCAAACTATCAGCCCCATCACCTCCAGCCCTTTCTCTCACTTCACGTCAGAGCAAGAGCACGCCTGCCTGACCTCCCATTACTGCACTTCTCATCCATCCGTGCTGCCTGGCTCCCCTACTGGACGTCTGCCTAAAGAGGACAGAGCCCTTGTCCCGTGTCCCCTCTATAACCACAGTGCCGAGAGCAGTACCTGGCACACAGAGGATACGCACCTTGCTTTAAGTCGCCTGGCTCATTAGAAGCAACGGATATTTAGTGGGCACACACTACTTGCCCAACACCATGTAGATGATGGGGGCATGGAGGCAAACAAAACAAAACAGGACCCTGCCCTCAGAGCGTGAAATCGGAGGTGAGCAGTGAGAAACACAGAAGATAGATTATAATTGCCAGAGGGCTAGGACTAGACTCTGACTGTCATGCCTTCTAGTGATATTTCCTTTCCAAGCCCCAGGCTGCCACCCTCTCTAACGAAAGGAAAATTTTATCTGGGGAAACAGATAAAAGTATGTGTTTGAGGTTTGGTCTTAGCCTCTTCCCGAGATCCCACACTTCTACCCGTTTAGTAGACTCCTAGGAAGTGGAAACACCCACTAGCGTCTCTGAATAGTTAACTGGAAGAGCTCAATTTGTCTCTCATCCTTCTTCCTAAGTAGGAGGGGAAATTCCAGGCTTCGACAGGAGAAAACAGGGAGCAGCATAAACCAGGCGTCAGACAGAGCGGGGTTCAGATGCCCTGTAACCTTGGGCAGGCTGCTCAACCTTTTTATGATTTGATTTCCTTATTGCTGAAATGGGAATACTACTTCCGGTGTCAGAGGTTGTTGCAAAGATGAAATAAAGTGATAGCTATAGAGAACTCAGCACTCTGCCTAGTCCATAGTGAGTGTTCAATAAATGGTGGCTGTAAACCAGTGACACCTGTTGCTTTTATTACTCTTTTAACTGCTTTGTTCACACAAACCAATACAAAAACTACTCAGAATTCAAACCAAAAATGGACACTCAAAATACTCAGAGCATACATTGATGTCTAGTTGAATGACTTGGTTCTCCAACTTAGGCAAATGCCACTATTAATATTTCCCCAACAGATCACTTCTTGTCTCGTGGCAAGAGTCCAACGATGGGCTGCATTCCCTGGTACAAGTTGTGGCACAGCTATGAACACCACACCTCAAAGGGAGCATAAGAATACAATCGCAAGCTCAATGTACACACAAACTTCCAAACACAGCTTGGCTCCAGAGGAGGAAATGAAACTAGCCATAGCATGCTTTGCCTGCCTCAAAGCTAAAGAAAAGGTTATCTTTGACATGCAAATACAGAAATCTTATATATCGCCCTTCTTTTACCACCCAAACTCTCTCTGAGGGGTGTATTTTACTAATGTCTCTTATTCTTTATTCCTTATTTATACCTGACCCTGTGCAACCTGGCTTCCTCCCCTTTTCCCTCTCGTGACATCACATTTCTCAAGACCATCTGTAACCACTTTGTCACAAATTTGGCAGCCTTCCTATAGGTCCCTTCTTCCCAGTCCTCTTCCCTTCCTGGGACTCTGTCCTCCTTGGCTTCTGGTTCACTTCCACCCTCTTCTTTCCATCCCAGAGTTATGCACCCCCTGCCCAAGGCTCAGCTCTCTGCTTATCACGGGAGAGCTCATTTAATCCTATGGCTTCTGCTCTGCATCTCCAGACCTATCCTTCTCAGTCCAGGCTTCAGCCCTGCATTTCGTCATCTACTGGACATTTCCTGTGGATGAACCACTGTCAGCTTGAATTCAATGTTTCTAAAACCAGACTCATCAGCCCCTTTTCTCCTCCCTCAATATTCACATTTCTGTCAATGGTACCCTTGGAAACTACCAAGCTTAAATTTTCATCTTATTTGGCTCCGTCTTTAAAGTCTAAGAAGACTGCAAGTCCTATGGTTTTCCCTTTGCATTATCTCTTCTATTGGTCCTTTGCTGTCCTGTGAACCACTGCTGACCACATGACCTCATGCTTGGATTGCTGCTGCTACTGCCTTTGAATAGAGCCTATGCCTCTTGTCCAGGTATCAGACGAATGTTCTTAACATGTCACTCCTGCCATTTCATGTCTTTACCCAAAATAATTTCAATAGCTTCCCACTGCCTACAGGACAAAGTCCAAGTGCCTTAGCTGGGCATTCAGGGTCTAGAAAGGAGAGGGCAGGCTACAGGCCACAGCCCAAATCCAGCTCACCACCTGCTCTGTAAACAAAGCCCTAGTGCAACACAGCCACACACATCATTTCTGTATTACCTACGGCTGCTTTCAAGCTACCATGGCAGAGCTGAGTAGCTATGACAGAGACCACATGGCCCACGCAGCCAAAAATATTTACTATTTCATCCTTTACGGGACAGTTTGCTGAGCCTGATCTAGAACAGTCAGGCGCCAGCAGATCTTGCCCATGACTCCTCTGGATGAAGTTTTTGTTCCTGGGGGTCTGCTGCTGAGCCCACTTTGTTGACGTCTTACACTCCCCTTCTCAACCCCCATCTTACACTCCCCTTCTCAACCCCCAAAAGCTTATTTCGCTCCTCCCTGGATGTCTCCTTCCACACAAAACCAGAGCTCTACCTCTCCACAAGGCAGGCAGCCTCTGTGCCCTGCACCCCCAGAGGCGCGTCCACCAGCCCCCTCTCTGCAGCTACCAGAAACCGACAGTGAGATGTCACTTCTCCTGTGGATGCTTTCCACCTCTATTGTAGGCTTGGTAACCTCCACAGAGCAGCACGAATGATAACTACCGATCCTCGACAGCATAATTTAGTAAGAAGGCATCAAACAAACTTACCAATGAAGGCCTAGGAGTCCACATTTGAAAAGTTACGCTTGGGTCCAAAAGCATGCACTCTAGCCAGCACCACCTAAAAAAAAAAAAAAAAAAAAAAAAAAAAAAAAAACAATGAAATAAGAGTTTACCTTTAAAAGAGAAGAATATTTATACATTTTCTTTAAACTCACAACTCCCAATCAGCTTTGATGTACCATATTCCCAGGATGACCACTGCTGCTTCTCTACCTAGAAAATGCTGCCTATCCTTCGGATCCACTGAATAGTCTTTCTCTGGAAGCCTCCCCAGGGCCCAGGCTGGCCAGGCACCCCCCCCCCCCGCCCCATTCTCAGCTCCATGGAACCCTGATGAGATGTTTATGGCAACACTTGGCCCAGTGTATTTAGGAATGGGATTCCCACACTGTAGGTTTATCAAGAGGACAGATCAGGTAAATTCACTCCTTCAATTACCCCTACTGCCTAGCATACTACGGGCATTTAGACAGTCCTCAATAAATATTTGTAAAATGGGTGGAAAAATAGCCTACTCAGTTCATGAACACATGCCTGGGTATCTAAAATTCTGCTAGGCTGCAATTTGCACCATACAAACGCATGCCTCAATCCCACTGCTTTTCATAAACGATGGTGTAGCAGGAAGGATTAACGAGATAATCTGAACGCACACCTTTGGAATGGCGCTCCCCTGGGCAAAGGCCTCCAGAGGCTCCCAGAATCTAAGAGGCAAGGCCAACGCCAGGGCCAGGCAGCCAGGCCTGTACCAACTGGCCTGGCATGACTCTGCAAACTCGGCTCACCGGGTCTCCCCCAGAGGACGCTACAATCCAGACAAGGACCGGCAGCGGGTCCCTTCCCTCTCGGCACTCCCTCTAGTTGGATGTCTTCCTCTGCTTCTCTCCACATTATCTCCTTCTACTGAAATGCCATCCATTTCAAACATTATATCTCAGACTAAATATATTTTTTCTCTCCAATTTTTTTTTAATGTGATAAAGCACACATAACAAAATTTACAAGCTTGGCCATTTTTAAGTATGCAGCTCAGTGTTATCAAGTACATTCATATTGTTGAGCAACCATCGCCATTCATCTCCAGAACTCTTTTCTCCTGCAAAACTGAAACTTTATACCTTTTAAGCAATAACTCCACCTTCTCCTTCCCTCCCAGTCCCTGGCACCCCAAAATATGTATGGAACGAATGAATGATTGAATGAACAAATGAAGACATCGATGAATCTGACCTCAACCCTCCTGATAAAAGCCAGAAGCACTGTCCCCTTCTGTTGGACTCCCATGGTACTATCTTTATACCTTAGATTGATTTCAATCCATCTTAAATGACCCTTTTGGGGCACAATTTTATTATCCTTCAAGGCGGGAACTATGACCTATTTGAAAGGTTATGCCTAAGTCCAAAAGTATGCATTAACCTATCCTCCATGTTGCTAGATCCAATGGCAAGTCCTACAGCTTTTGCAGCCAGCTAATCATTCCCTCTTGCCTGCCTTCTCGCTTCACCTAGCGTCCAGGACAGCACTCGTGATTTCCCACCACCTCACTGACTATCCTTTCCCTTTGCTGGTTCATCCCTAGCTCCCCGCCTCTGAATGCCAGTGTCCCAGAGCTCAGTCCTTGTTCTCATCTATTCTCTACTCGCCCTCTTGGTGACCTCGCCTAGTCTCAGGGGCTCACACACCACCTACGTGGATATGCTGCTATGCCGGTAAGGTGTCAGGTGCACAGGAGGTCTGTGGAAGGCATGCTCAATGTCTCCAACCTAACGCGTCTAACAGAGCCCTGCCCTTCCTCAGACCCGCTCCCCCCGAATCGCGCCCATCTCCGCTTAAGGCAACCATCGTCCAGGTGCCCGGGGCCAACATGTCTGGAGATAGTCTCATCTCCTCTCTTTTTCTTTTACTCTATATCCAATCCTCACCAAAACTGGTTTTTACCTTCAAAATATATTCAGAATATGACCATTTCTCACCCTCTCCACCACTGCCATCCTAGGTGATTACAACAGCCTCCTAACGCCCTGCTTCCCTGCTTCTACTCTTGTCACTCCTACCCCCACCCACAGTCTATTCTCAATAAGAAGGGGCTCTATAACTACGTAAGTCAGAGCTATGTCATTTCTTTGCTTAAAATACTTAAAAGTCTCTCTGGCAAGGACAATGCCAAAGGGATGAATGCTTTTATTTATTTATTTATTTATGTTTAGAGGGCAGTGTCCCTGGCCCTCCTACGTGGGACCCGAACCGGGGCCGCTGGCGTCCCAGGCCAGCGCTCAACCGCCGCGCCCCTCGGCCGGCCCAGAATGAATGTTTTAAAAGTAGCCCAGGAATAGGTTGACAGGAGAGGTAGGGTCTTCAGGCCAGTGTCCTCCTCCCAGCCGTCTATTTCTTGACTGGCAGGCAGTCCTGACTGCATTTCCTATTATCTGATTTCCTTTTTGTTTCTTTTTTTTTTCTCCAAAGATTTTATTGGGGCACTGGGGGAGGGGAACAGCGCTGGGTAATCGGGGAAGGGGAACAGACAAGCTGCTGTCCTTTTGTTCTTCAGTCTAGTTGTACAGGATGTTGCTTCACTGGCCCATGTTGGTATCATCATTGTGCTCTTCCCGGGTGAGGCACAGCGGTCACCGGCCACCGGACGGCTGCTCACAGTGGCTCTTGGCAGCTCACGCTGGCTGCCGGCCACTCATGGTAGCCTATGGCAGTCCACTGCAGCAGGAGCTGCAGCCTACGCCGTCGCTGACAACTCACAGCAGCCCAGCTCCAGGTGGAGCTGTTGTTCACCATCTTAGCTGTAGAGGGCACAGTATCACTGGCCCTCATGTGAGATCCAAACCAGGGCCCTGCTGTTCAGAGTGGGCATCCCAAGCCAACTCTTAACCAACGTGCCACTCACCCAGCCCCTTCTGCTTTCTTCTTAAAAGGACCTTGCTGGGCCGGCCAAGTGGCGCAGTGGTTAAGCGCTGGCTTGGGACACCGGTGGCCACGGTTCGGGTCCCACATATGAGGGCCAGTGACACTGCCCTCAAAAAAAAAAAAAAAAAAAAAAAAGGACGTTGCTTGTTCTAATGGGGGTGGGCAAAAGATTCAGCCCAGGTTAAAGTACTCCACTCCTTAGCAACACTGACAGGTCCAAAAGGATAAGCGCATCACCCAAACCAGGCATTTAGAGCCTTTCTCCAGAATTGAAATACGGATGCAAAGAAACAAATGATCCCTTCATTGGACTTCTTCACTGGGCACTGATAGCAGTGGCACTCCCACCACTGTAGTGGAAAAGACTGATGCCAACACACAAAGAACAGATGGCAAGGAGCCAGCCAGGCAGGATCAGCTCCCATTGCAGAACCTCTTCCTTTTGTGAACTCCTCCAGCACCTTTCCCAGTTACAGAACCAATACCTCCCCACTGAAGCCGCAGCTAGCTGGAGTCCCAACAGGCCCACCATGCTGTTTCCTGTACCTGTGCTGTTTCCCACACTGTTTTCTCTGCCCAGAATGCAGGTGCTTGGATTTGTGCACAGCAGCCAGGCTTCCTCAGCGGAGCCTTCCCTGAAGGGAAGTGCAGTCAGCCCAAACTTCCTGACGTGCTCTAAAATGCCTAGCACATCCCCCTGTCTGTTGCATTTACACTCCTCCTCTCCTTCCCAATCTCATAGCTGGGTGCCCAAGCTAGAGCCCGCAGACTCAACCTCGTCTCCTCGCACTTCCTCATTGCCCATGTGGACTTTCCTCTTCTACCTTCTGCCCCATGTCTACTGTCATAGTTTAGAGCCTCATTATCTTCTCCCTGGACTCAGGC
The DNA here is from genome assembly GCA_033961575.1 of Aselliscus stoliczkanus. Lineage (NCBI taxonomy): Eukaryota > Metazoa > Chordata > Mammalia > Chiroptera > Hipposideridae > Aselliscus > Aselliscus stoliczkanus. Next base: position 97,413,854 of record CM066736.1, on the reverse strand, counting down.
AGCAGCCTCCGGGTCTGTCTGCTCTCCTACCCCGCCCCAATCATTCCTCCACGCTGATGCACAGCTGAACCTCCAATAGCCTTCCTACTACTTACAGAGTCAAAACCCTGGTATTAAGGCCCTTCACAAACTGGGCCCAACCTACATTTTCTAATTTCTCCCAACCCCTTCTACTTCTAGGAAGATGGAGTAGACATCCTTTTCCCTATTCACCTGCTATGCGCAACTAAAATCCTTCAACATTATATGTCAAACAAACAGAAGAAGTCTCTGAAAGGCAGAGTGAAGAAGGCAGACCAGTTGGCAACCCCTGGACCCCAGGAAGGACACCGTGGTGAGCTCCTTGCATTTTCTTTTTGCCTCATGTATCCCAGACGTGGAACTGAAGAAGTCGGCAACCTGGAAATGCCAACAGGCACAGACAAAAAAAAGTCCCAACAAAAGCTTGCTCCCCGCAGCAAGACAGAAACCTTTTAGATAATAACAACTCTGCTTGAGCCAAACACCACAGAAAGCCTCAAGCCCCACCCACACCCATACCAGCAAAGTGCGAATGACATTTGGGAAAAGCCCTACAGCTAACAATATACTTACTGGTGAAAGGCTGAAAGCTCTCCCCCCTAAGATCAGGAACAGGCAGTGATGCCCACTGTCACCACTCTTATTCAGCAGGGTATTGGAAGTCCTAGCCTGCACAAGAGGCAACAAAAGGAAATAGAAACCATACAGACTGAAAAGAGAGGAAGAAAACAATCTCTATTTGCAGATGATATAACTGTCTCAGTAGAAAATCCCGAAGAATACACCAAAAAAAAAAAAAAAAAATTGCCTAGGACTAATTAGTAAGTTTAGCAAGGATGCAGAATGCAAGATAAACATAAAAAATTGTATTTCTATATGCTAGCAATGAACATGTGGACACTGAAATTAAAAAATATAGTATCATTCGCTATCTCTAAAAAAAAATAAAGAAATACATACTGAGGTGAAAAATAATTTTTTCCAACAAATCTTCCTTGTGTTCTAGCCACATGAGTCCACCTCTGTCTTGAGGGCAGGAAGAGTCTATTTGTTTTGCTCTCTAGTGAAAGCAAAATGCCTAGCCATCACTCGGCACCTAGTAGGCATACAATATTTATTGCCACAGATCATGCCCTGCTCTGTTTAACACTGACTCTCTTCCCCTCTATGCTCCTAGTGAGATCACTGTCTATTAAAAAGTTTCATCTCTGGTTTCCGCCTTGGTAGGTCATGATTGCAGAGGACCAGGGAGACTGTTTCTGCTCCCACTCCCAAACACACTTAAGTTCTTTCATGACAGGGGTGGGAAGTGGCCGTTGTAGGCATCCCTCAGCCATCCAGAGGGGACATTAGGCCCCTTCCACATCAGTCCTAGGGGGCCCTAAGGCTTGGCCCAAAAACCTCCGAGAATGATGCGAGGCCACCGCCATTGTGTCATCGTGCTCCGGGCTGGGAGGAGCTACAGATGCCCTCCCTCTCTCTGAAAGTTCAGTTATGAATGAGGATCGCCTGCCTGTGTTGAAGCAAGTATTGTGGAGGAGCAAAGGCTGTGGGAGATCGGTCAGGGCCCAGACGGCATCTGGGTATCTTTTTCCAAAAACTTTCTTCCTCTTCTTACTTCTGAGGGTAGAAACTGAGACTAACAGTCATTGAGCCAAAGCCCAAACCTCAGAACAATCCTGATTCCTCTCTTCGTCTCACACTTCACCGCCAATGTCACAGCAAAACCTGGTGTTTCACGTCTATTATGGATCTCAAATGCAGCTTCTTACCATCTCTCCCACCTTCCAGCACTCGGCACCTGGCTCTTCTCGCACAAACTGGATAACCCCGCTAGATTCCAGCTTCATGCCCTGGGTCTTCCTTGCTCCCTCCGTCTATTCTCAACACAGTAGCAAGAGTGACCCTTTCAAGATGTAACTCAGATCATGTCATTCCTTTTTCAAAACCCTGAAATGTCCCTGGCTCTCCTCGTCAATTACAATGCAGCCAAGTCCTGCCAATGACCCCAAGGGCCTGACCACCGTTACTTCTCTGCCCCAACCTTCTGCCACTCTCCTCCTCACCTTCCCCTCACTCTACTTCAGCCACCCTGGCCACCTTTTACCTTGCTGTTCCCACTGCTTAGTGCTCTTCCAGTTAAACACATGACTGACTTCTTCACCTCAGTCACTACGGCATACACGATGCTATGAGTTCACCAAAACCTATTTCCTTTTTTTGGTGGGCACATGGCTAGACTACATTGCCCAGCCTCCCTTGCAGTTAGGAATAAACATGTGACTGAGATCTGGCCAATGGGGAGGAGCGATGTATGCTTCTTCCAGATGGGCCCATAAAAACTTTCCCACAAAACTCTCTCTTTCCTCATCCTCCAACTAAATGGAAAGAAATATGAGGGCCATAAAGAGGGCAGTGCCACAAGATAGGAGGTGTGGTTCCCTCAATAATCACAAGTAAGTATGACAGCTAACCAGGGCAGCCACACTGAAATTTTTCTATGCAAGAAAAAAGGTATCTTGGGTCAATAAACTGAGATCTGGCGGTTTGTCTGCTACTTAACCTAACAATGGCCTCCTCGGTAAGGCCTTCTTTGACCACTCTATTTTAACCTTGGTTTTTGTTTTGTTTTGTTTGTTTTGTTTTTTGTTTTGTTTTTTAGCTGAGCCATCCTGCCACCTGTTGGCAGCTCAACGGCAACTCAGCTCGGGCTGGCATCGAACCGCCATTGCTCAGAGCTCAGCTCGCACTCATGAGCAAGCTCTTAACCAACTGAGCCACTCGGCCGGCCCTGACCACTCTATTTTAAAATCCTCCCAACACTTCTTAGTTGATCTCCTTGTTTCATTTTTCTCCATAGTCCTTATACCATGTAGCACAATGTATATTTTATTATTTTTTTCTCTATCTCCCCAGATTTGAATGAAAATTAAGGCAGAAATTTTTGCTTTCTTTTTCCCTTTGATGTATCCCCTGAGTCTAGAACAGCGTGTGGCATATTGCAAACAATTGTTTATTGTTGAATGAATGAATAAATGAATGAATTGAGGACATGGGCTCCAAGATCAGAAAGGCCTGGATTGAGGCCTGGCCCTGCCATTTACTAGCCGTGTGACATAGGGCAAGTTACTCTACCTCATTAAGGCTCATTTTCCTTATCTGTAAAAGGGGGGAAGTAATAGTACCTTCTTTATAGGGCCTGGAGATAATTAAAATCATGAATGTAAGCCCCTTAGCACAGTGCAGGGTGACAGCTCCGATTTCATAAATGCTAACTGTTATTGTTGTCAACTCAAGGCCAGAGGACAAGGCTGGGTGTCAGGCCCTAGCGAGGTTATTGGGAGGGCCACATTTCAGAGAGGGAGGAGTTGAATGTATATTTACATGCACAAACCCTGCTGGAAGAAACTGTGGCAAACACCTAGCTAGTGAGATTCAAGAGCTGTCTGAAAGTTCTCAGTAAATTGCCACCGATTAGACAAACATGACAACTGGTGTCAGGGGTGATGAAAAGTGTGTGCCGAGTCTACAGAAAAGTGTTGCTGTGGAGGGCGCACCACCCGAATGACGAGAGATCACTTTGAGCCTTTTAAGAAACAATTTTCACAGCAAAGCTTGAGAAAAGAGAGGCCTCTTGCATCATGGGAACAAGGTAATAAGGCTATAAAAACGGAACTCAAATAAACCACACACAGAGCCCACATGGGCCCAATTTCCCAGGAAAAGTAGCAATTGCCACAGCGTTCAGATGAGGGAGTCACTTGTGCCTCGGCATAGCAAACAGCTTTCAAAAATCATTAGGCTACAGAGAAGCCACTGGGTCTGCCAAATTAGCAGAGCCAGCTCTCACCTGCCCCTCTGTGTTATGCTCGCCTCTTTCTATTGATAAAAGGACACAGGCAATGATACCCAACGCCTGTGCCTGCTTTGCCATCTTCAAAATACAGAGACCTCCTGGAACGAACAGCAGCGCACAGTCTGGAGAGCCCAGGCAGCAGCTTCTTGTGTCTGCAGCCCGCTGCTCCATTCCAAAGGCCCTCTTGGCCTTCTCCTTGGTTCAGACCTGCTCTCAGTCTCAACTCCTGGAACTGTCTGCAGCACTAGGCCTGTTGACAAACTCCCTCCTTGAAACTCTTTCTTCCTGTGGCCTCTCAGGACTCTCCACAAACTCCCACATCCCCACCTCTGCAATCCCTCTCATCTCCATCTCAGGCCCCTCTTCTGCCTCTGCACCCCTAAACATTGGTACAATAAGCCCCTAAAATAGCATCTCTGCCCACCTTTCTGGTTCTAGTGCCTATTCTTCCTCTGTATCAGAGGCAGGATTGCTTTGTGGTTAGAAACAGATTCTGAGACCAGACCAACTGAATCTAATCTTAGCTAGATAGCAGTATGATCTCGGGCAGTTAATTCATTGCTTTATGTCTATTTCTTCATCTGTAAAATGGAAACAATGATAGTACCTCGCTGGTTCACTGTAGGGAGTAAATGAGTGAATATATATAAAGCTCTCAGAGCCATGCCTGGCATAAAATGCTACCTTATGACCACTATTCCATGTGCCACTGCTTCGGCCAAACCCCAAACACACCTCCATGTCCTTCTATCTCCATTTCCTGTACTCAGGCCTTTTACCTTTGCTGGGAACGTCCAGCCTCCATCTCCGCCAGTCCTTGCAAAGGTGTTGACAAAAGCAGCCACTCTGTAACACCTTTCTAGATTCTCCTGCCCCAGGTGCCCAATGAGATGGAATTCCTCCCTTTTCTAACAGGGAGGGCTGACCACTCCCAGTCTATGGGCTTCCAGAAAAAAGGATGCATTGGGTTTTTTCTTCCCCAATTTTTCTTCCCTGCAACCTTATACACTGTAAAGGCTTAGTAACTGTTTGCTGGACTAAGCTAACATACAAAAGCCTCGAGCACGGGTCTACATAATCAACCTGAGACTGAAACAACAATAACAACAGATTAGCAGGAAAGAGGAAGCCTTCCCTGGCACCCCAAAGCCAACACCGATTTCAGGCTCAAAGGGGCACTGAGGGCCAAGTCAGTGAGTGAGGTTTGTTTGTCGGTTTCATTCTGGTTATTTCCTGATGGTCAACAAAAAGCAAATTTCCTTTAGCAAGTTTGCAACCTGCTTCCACTGCTAACTGCACTTGCCCACAGGCTCACTCCAGCTTAGGGAGACATGTTTTTTTCCAAGACATTCTATTTAATTATCCTTGTTTTAGGGCCTTTCTTAAACACAGCCTTAAGAAGGGCTCACTGTTTATTTTATTTTGTTATTATTGCAATCAAAGCATGAAAGATATAAGGATACAATTTGAGCAGGTAGTTCCTCCTAAAGAGAATGTCCTGGCTCACCTCCACCCCTAGAGACAAACAAGACGTCATACATTCCTTGTAAATACACAGCCTCTCACTTACATCTAATTTCACCTTACTGTTACCTCGCTTCTTCATTCATGGAAAACACGACTGAGACATTCCTGGCATTTAAAGCAAAATTTTAATATATTTTTATGACATTCTTCTTGGAAAAAAAAAAAAGAAATTCTGATTCTCTATCTAATCTTGGGCCATTGCCATTAGCTACATAAATGCCAACCTAATGAAATGATTCTGTAACACACAAAGATGGCTTAATGCAGCATTAGCTGAAAGAGCAAAAATTAGAAGCAATCTAAATGCCCCCATTACCAGCTCATGGCTCACTGAAGACACTCCCTTGATAGAATATTATGCAGCCAGCTTACATGAGCATGATGAAAACTAGGGAGCCACATGGGGAAAGGCTGGGGACATCATCTTAAGAGTAACAGGGATGCACAAGTGGAGGGATATGTGCTCGTGCCATCAGGGTTGCCCTAGCTGAACAGGTTAGACCCAGGGTTTGAAGTCAGATGCAAGGAAAATTAGGGGAAAGCTAAGAGGAAATCTCAGTAAAAAGACCCGGAGAGGATGGCAGCGGCCCCAGGAGGATCAGAACCATTGGCATGGGGCAGGAGCCATATTTAGCAGTGCAGCATGGGAAACGGGAAGGGCTCCACCAAGCCAAGGTCATTTCAGGAATTCCATCCCAAAGCAGACAAGGGGAAAGGGAAGAGAACCCTCCCTAGTTTTGCAGAATAAATTAGTCCCTGGGTGAGTAAACAATTTTCCAAACCCCTCAGACATGCTATGTTGAGCCTTGTCCTTTCCGTAGTGTGGCCACTGGGCTACCACCTGAAAGCTCAGCCCCTCCCAGGCATCCTGGACTAATCCTGACCCAAAGCAGGAGGGATTTAAGGGTCTCTAGCCTAGAACACAGGGATTTAGTGTGCTTGCTGCTAACCTGGCAGACACAGAAAGTGAACTCCTAAGAGAACAGGCATCTTGGCCAAGGCCACACAGAGAGTTATTGGCCAAGCTGACACTTGAATCTGAGTTTGCCTGTCTCTGGATTTAAAGCACTTTTGTAAAGCAACCTGGTACAAGGCGGCCTGATGAGTCAACTGATGCCAGAGAAACAGTGGCTTCTGAATAGGTGAGCCCAGCCAGAGCAGTGCAGGAAAATCCCAGTGACGCCAGGACACCAACAGTTGCCACCAGAGAGAAAAAGCCTCCTCCTGCACCCCAGTTCATGCCAACCCCCACCTTTAACTCCTCAGTCCCATTCACTTGGTTAGTTCATCCAACGACCTGATGCCCTGTAGGTGCCGATGCTGGCATGGCCTCTGGCTCTGCTGTGCCACATGTGGGTCCCACAAGACAACTCCATTTCTGGATAGGAGAAAAATGATTCCAGAACTCCTCCCCACACCCTGTTCCCCTTGATCCCAACCCATACCCCATCAGAATCCCCATTCTATACACCCCTGCCACAAGAGGCCAAACTGATTGCCTTGGCATTGAAGGTTCTCCCTCATATGGCCCAAACCACCTACCTAGTCATGCCTCCTACAGCACTCACCCACTCCGCAGATTGGACAGGGGCTGAAACCCTGTCCTTACATCACCTCCAGAAGCCTCCTTCCCTACCCGAAATCCCCTAAGAGCCAGCTCAAGCTTTCTCTCATTCTCCCGGTCCTCCTCCAAACACACTGGTGTTGCTCAACACTGTCTCCACTGAATGACCCTGACCCCTTGAAGCCTCAGCAGCCAAAGGGCCAGACTCTCAGATGTGGAACAAGCAGATCACTCAGATGCTGTCATCCAAAGACCTATGCACAGGAGGGCCTCTTCTCTCCAAAATTTGCTTTAAATATAACACTAGTGATTCCATCATTTAAGTGGTCATCAAAATCTCCCTCGAGCCCCCTTGGGAGGGGGGTGCAAACATTAGGCAGTGATGCAGGAGCGACACCACTGGTAAGGGCCCTGATGGATTTGAGACCTCTTCCCACCTACAGTGACCTCTTCCTGAGCTCCTACTATGTGCCAACCAATGGGCACAGGGCACTTAAGGGACAAATCTGAACAAGCCAGTCTTTGCCCTGAAAAATCTGGATTCAAACAGGGAAAAGAGTAAGATAAGCCCCACTAACGTGGAGTAACTGCCATGCAGAGAGTGAAGGCACAGAGGGAAAAGCAGCAAGGAGCAGAAGTGTCGTGATTCAATTCAGCCCAAGAAGGCACTGGGCCAGGATTCACAGAAAGCTAAACTGGAGCTAGTACCTTGAAGGGTAATCAACCACAATAAAAGTAATGGCAGCCATTATTATTGGCTAGGCATTGTATCAAACATTTCACTTGCTTTATTGTAAACTCATTCATTCATTCAGTATCGAGTCCCTACTAGTTGTCTGACACTGTTTTCGGCACTGGGGATGGAGCAGTGAACAAAATTAACACTAGTCTCTGCCCTCATAGCTTGCATTCTATTGAGAAAAGATAGACAATACAACCAAATGAACTGTAGGATATGCTAGATGGCAACAAGTGCTAAGAGGAAAAATAAAGCAGAAAAAGGAAACAGGGAATGTGTGGGGGACAGTGGGCTGGGTGGTACAATTTTAAACAGGGTGAAGCTTGAAAAAGGACCTGAAGAAAGTGAGTGAACAAGATGCCTGGGGGAAGAGCATTCGAGGCAGGGGGCAGTCAGTGGAAAGAGCTTGACCAGGAAGCATGCCTGACATACCTGCAGAACAGCAAGGATTCTGAAGTGGCCAGTGGCGTGAGAGATGGACAGACTGGATGAGTGCGTGCAGCTGCACAAGTTGTGCCCTGCACATGCACTGTAGTGAGCTCTGCAGAACCCAGTGTGCTCAACTGTACACCAAGCCCTAGGGAGGGAGATGGAGTCAGAGAAGTGCCGGAAAGCCTTGTGAACCATGCTAAGGATTGGCTCTTCCTCTGAGTGAGACAGGAAGCTACTGTCTGGAGGGTTCTAAGCGAGAGGCATGACCTGATCTGACCCCGCCCCCCTTCACGGGCTCCCTGGGCAGACAGCACACGGTAACAGGGTAATGTTGGAAGCAGGAGACTGCCTCAGAGGCTATCACAGTCATCCCACTCAACAATATATTGGATTATCCTCAGTCTCCTGAGGTAAGTTCAGTGATCACTGTTTCATAGTGATTGAGGCTCAAGAGAGATCTGTTAACTTGCCCAAGGACCCAAGGAACAGGACACATGGCCATGTCCTAGATCTGACAGAGAAGTCTAATATGAAAGAAGCCTCAACAAGGATGCTCAGGAAAATCACTTCCATCTGCCCAATGCCAAGCTTGGTGAGCAGTCAAAAGCCAAGCAGACAGTGATGCGTAAGGCTCCTGTTATTGTTGGTCATCAGGAGTTTCTAAAAGGTTCTCAATATATGCAAAGGCCAGACTCTGAGCCACCAGGAAAAGGACTAGGGGTGGTTAGGGGATGAGGAGGTAGGGAGATGTTAATTAAAACTAGTTTCCTGAAGGTAACAGCCCATATTCCACTGGAGTGACACTGACAGGCTGGTCCTCACTGGAAGTTGAAAACAAGACGGAAAACACAAGCTTGCCTTTAGATGAAGCTGCAGCATGCATGAATATGGACTGCTATGTGCAAACTGGCTCATCACTCTTCAGAAAAAATGGACAGGTACCTGTGGCAGGTTCAGAGATGGCAGATGACCACGAGAGCCAGCCCTGAACTCATGTCCTCGGCTTTTGCTTTCTCCTCCCCTAGGCCCTGGCTAGGCCCAGGCTGTCTGAATGGGACAAGCAGCTCAACTTTACCAAGAGGTCTCCTTGACTCATCCTCCCCCATCAGAAAGTGCTGGGGACATACAAGGAGTCATGCCTTGGAATCATCCCGACTCTGGCCCTCCTGCTCCACAACAAATGGGCACATGTAACCACCTCTGGGGCCCTTTTTACAATCTGTTACTGTAAGCACGACAGTCTGCCTTGCTCATCACTGTGCCCCCAAGCCAGCATCTAGAACAGTGGCTGCCACATTGCCGGATCTCAATAGAGGAATGCACGGCTCAGGGGCTGCCTGGATGCAAACACCAAGCAGCCATCTCCAAGAGCCAGGCTTGAGCTTGCCCTTCCCAGTGCCTTCCCCAAGGCAGTCAGCCAGTTCAGTGCCCCTGCCCCTGCCCTGTAGTCCTGACCCCATGTCTTCCCTGCTCAGGCCACTCACCTGAGCAATGACAAGGAGCAAAGGGAATCTGCTGCAGCGGAAAGAACAAGGAGCTCCCTTCAGCCTAGAAAAATGTTGGTGGGAAGCAGCCACAACCAAATCTACAACGTCATGAACAGATGGAGGGGATATGAACTGAGAACACTGGAAATGGAAGGGCCTGAGAGAACAAAGGACAGGGCCACCCAACCCCAGGAGGACAGCCAGAGGCGCCTGAGGGGCACAGGAGGATAGGAAGGAGAGAGGAAAAAACAGTCACACGGTGGGTGGGAACCCTGCAAAATTCATTATCTTCAGTGACTGTAATAAGGCTAGCCAACTTCCAGGAGGAGGCTCACTCAGGACATCTGTCCTGACACATTATAAACCCTCCATTTTCTGTGCTGACTTCCAGAAGAAAAGCATCCTCTTCATAACAAGACCCTTCATGTCTCCGTCAGAAAATCATCTAGATATAGGTCTGAGTTAACACGAAGGTTGACAGCCCAGGCCAGGTGGCGAAAAATACAGATTCTTGATTTGCCTGGAGAGTATTAATTTGTGGGACTAATTTCTCACCGGACTTTTAGGATTATATAAGTAATACATGCTCATTGTTGAAAAATAGGAAACCCACAGAGCAGGACATGAGAATAAAAATTGCCTCTAATTGCGTGAGATGAGAGTCACTGTTAACATTTTGGTACATTTCCCTCCTTCTTTGGATGACAGTTTCACAAAGTCAAGTGCATACTGTGAATATAATTTCCATCCCTGCTTTTTCCCCAGTGAAGTCCATTTAAAAATATTCCACTGAGTTCCAAGAAAGAAGCTCACCTTTAATGAATAAACAAATTAAGTAACAAAACGAATAACAGAAACCCTTCATGAAGTAAAAAAGGAAAAACAAAAAAGCAATTATTCCACTGAACCCCCATTTTCCCAGCAAAAGAAAAAAAAATCCCCATTGCTAGAATAAAAATGGCCCATACGGTAGAAACATTAAGCTCATCTTTGTAACAACTTACTATATCATATTTTCAACAAATAGTTACTGTTTTGAACAAGCCACACATTTTTTTCCAAATCAAGAGAAGAATTTTATAGCTGCATCTGATTATTTTGAAGCAAGAAATCAAGTTTTGGTGGTCTTGGGAGGTTTCATCTTCCAATCTGCAGGTGGACCAAACTATTTTAAAAGGATCAGTTCACATTCATGGACCATGACCTCCAAATGAAAGTCCTATCTCAGTTCTGTTGTATTCTGTCACCTAACAGCGGAGTAAGCAAAGGGACTTGCCAAGGACATATTATGTGTCATGTGCCACCCGGTTAGGAGCTGTCCTGGTATCTGCCCACATCCTGGTGGGGTACCTGGTTTGACATGTAGGCCCAAGGCCATGGCCAGTGAAGAGCAGGAGAACTTTTCTGCCTACCAGAGAAGACTGTCCAGGATCAAGGTCTCCTTAGCACAGTGCATTTCCCCCCCCTCATAATATTTCACACTTCATTCAACAAACATGTCCATGCCAAGCACTGGGCTGGGTGCTGGCAACACAAAGGTGAGTGACACAGATGCTATGCCCATTTCCATGGGGCTGCAGTTTGCATACCTCGTCCCCATCCATTATCCTCACAATAAGCCTGCGATACTAGAAAGACCATCACTGTTATCTCCATATTCTAGATGATAAAGCAAAGGCTCTTTGGAGAACTTTGCCCCAGGTTATGAAGTGGAAGGGCTGGACTCAAAGCCAGGTCTTCTGACTCCTAGTCCCTGCTACTCTTCCTACCGCACCACTCACACTGCTGGGTTTCCTCTTCCAGACAGCTGAAGTCTTCTGGATTATTTATATTCCCTCTAGCACCTGGCTTCTACCTGTCTGCCTAGTTTCAGAGCAATGAGCTTCCCTGACATCTAGATGGCTGAATATGCCCTGATTTCTGTGTGCCTGGATTCAGATAGCTTCCCAGCTCTCCTGGCACCAGCTTCAAACTTCATTTACTCCCTCCCATTGGTACTATGACATAGCAGACTTCTAACTTACCCCCACACACACATCCTCATGTCCTACCTCCTCTCCATTCTTTAAAACAGAAATTTTGCTGGACTCATGGCCTCTCAACTAAAGATATCTCCCAGAATCCTTTGCAGCTAAAGGTAGCCAATGACTAAGTTCTAGCCACTAGGATAAAAGAATGTGCTACTTCCAGGGGTAGCTCTTAAAACGACTGATCCTTTTCCCTGGGAGATGGTAAAAACCAAAGCTTCCACTTTCAACCACCAAGTGAAAGCCACGTATTGAAGACAGAAGGCCTAGACAACTATCTACTCTAGACTGGACATGAGAGAGAAATGAGCTTCCACCTGGTTTCAGCCATTGTTTGTGTCTGCGGATCTCTTTAATACAGGAACTTGTTCTGTATCCTAACAAATACAAGCAGCTTCCGCGAGACCAGTTCTGCATTCTCCTAGTAAAGCCCTTCGTCATCAATGAAATATTTTAAAATTTATAAGAAGTTTGAGGAAGGGGGGTTACCCCTTTTGAGTGGTGTAAATGTCTATTACATTGTTTTGTACAACTGAAACTAATAGAAAAAAAAACTATACAAGAAAATGTTCAATTCAGTTGTATTTCATGGAAAACTTTTAAAAACATGAAACCAGGACCTCAAAGATGATTTATGTCCAGGTCACAGGAAAAACTGAGAGGGCCCAGAAAAGCAAATCAGCCTCCTGCAGTACAGGAAGGGAGAGAGCTCTAAATAATAAGCATGACCAGTCCTCTTTCCTACAGCAGTCCACTCCATTCCTAGAAAAGGAGCCGAGCACTGAAATGAAGTGAGCCAAGGCTAATTTCTCCATGGAAACAATGTGATAATAGGAGCTTGTGTTCCTAACCATGAACTCCATGGTCAACTTTGTAAAGGAATTATAGAAACTCCATGTTTTATCATCTATGAAAGCCATGCGACCTTTAAAGCTAGGAGGGCTGCTGATCCAATAATATCCCACAAAGAATCTATGTATACTCTGAACAATACAAAGTAGGTACAAAGCAATGAAACCCAACACAACAGCCAATCATGTGACTTGTTATTTATTCTGAATCAGTAACAGTGTATATAGCACAAAATACTTCACTTAATAATGCCTGCTGACTTCTAAATACAGTAAATCAGAACATTTAAGAACATCTTCAATAAAGAAAGCAAAGAGGAAGAGAGCTGAAGTTAAGTCAGAAAAGTAGGGTTTAAGTCCTGGCTCTGCCACTGACTAGCTCTGGGACCCTGAACAATAGCTAAAACTCTCTAGGTATTTCCCAGCCCACACAACTTGTCTTTATAACACTTCTTTTCATAGGGTTGTGGTGAAGACTAAATAAGACAATGCAGTAAAAATTGCTGTATAAATCACACACAGAGGTAAATGGTGTGACCAGGATTATGACATTTGGAAAGACTTTTGTGGGGAGATTTTGAGGAACATCAACATGAAAATGAACAGCCTATACGCTACCCAGCTAATGTTTGAAAACCCAGAGCAATTTCTTTTGCTGTCCTTTTTCTCTCTTTCTAATCTACCATGTGCATTAGCCGGCAAGAGTTAGTCAATCTGCTGCAGTCATCATTCGCATCCATTTGCTCACGAGCTACAGTGCAGCCGGCGAGAGCTGCTATATGTCAGCCATGGGCTGTGAAGAAGGCAGAGCCGCAGCGAGCTGAGACCACAGTGTGGCAACATGTCTGTCAACCCGAACTGCTTTCCAAACTCCCACTGTGCTGTCAGAAACCTCAAAACCAGGAACAAAGCATTTCAGGGTGCCAGGAAAAGGGAGGAGGAAGGTTGCAGCTGTTAGGCATGCAGGCTCTGCAGTGAGACCGCCTTGGGTTTGAATCACAGCTTTTTCACTCACTGTATGTCATCTGAGGCACCTCTAGGTCTCAGTCTGCCTAACTAGAAAGTGGGACTGATGGTGCCCACTCCACAGGGCTATGGTGGGGATTAAATTGCACTTAGCACAGTTCTTGGTAGATGGTAAATTCTCAAAAGTTAGGTACTGTAATTAATAATAAAATAATAATAAATAGATACATCATGCAATACTAACAAAAATTAAGATTTGGCAAATCTTCCATCATTCACAGCAAGATTTTGTTACAGGGTTCATAACCAGGTATTATTTGGACAGCATACTGGCTCATCCATTAATCCTCATGGCTAATCAACGTTCTTCTGGACTTCTGCCTAATGCCCCAGGATAGGTGAACATCCAGGAATGCCCAACTGGCCCAGCTGGCTAGATCCCGACACCTATTTTTCTGATTCACAGCTGCCCATCATTACAGTAAGAGGTGTATGCAGAGGAGAATGATTAACTTGGATATCTGTGTCTAATTTTTCCATCTGTGCCCAGGCTGTGGCTCCCCATCTCTAAAGATGAAATATACCACCGCCTTTAAAATATGGCCCTACCCAGCAAAATGAGGCCTGTCAGCACCCAGCTGGTGGACAGCGCCACATCCCCCAACAGGTCCTGGGGGCAGGGAACTTCCTTCTCTGTCCTCCAAGCTACCCTGTAAGGCCAGTACACCTTCACTATTTCAAACCAGGGCCAGCTCCCTACAGCCAGGGAGCAGCTTTACAGCTTTCAAAACCTTTCCTTATCTCACTCCAGCATGTGGACTGTACTGAACGGGGCTGAACAAGAATTGTTAGACCAGTTCCATAGACACGGAATCAGCCAGTTTGAGACATGAAGCCATTTGGCTTGGGCTCTCTGTGGCTGAAGTAGCAGAAGCAGCTTAGATTGCAGGTTATCTGGTTCTCAATCCAGTGCTCATTCCAAAGAAAATGTGGGCATTTGCCTTTAAACATTCAACTTTCATTAATGGTGCTTTGCTTCTGGAGAATTCATTAACTAAGGTGTTGTGGTCACAGTACAGTGCAGATTCGCATACTTGAAATCCACTCACGCAGGCAGATGTTCCCCGCACTCCAGAAATCTAAAGGGTGACTGAAAACAGGCATGCCGATAAACGTAATTGACAATTAATTCCCCGTCTGGCTCCCTCTCACCCTCTGTCTGACTTAAGCTAGCAGCCTCTTGTCAGGTCTCTGCTGCAGTTAGCCCCTCTTTGCTCCAATCCGAGGAACATTTACCCTGGACTAAGGCTTTAGGGAGAATTCTTTTACATCACTAGCACAATAATCATAATAAAACACATTCAGTGCTTCTCCAGTGCCTACCAGTCTCTACCTCACTAAATAAACTTTGATTTGCCACTTAACCTCTTTGAGTTTCTGCTTCTACACAATGAAAGAGTGGGCTTATGGAGCCTGTCCACTTCCAGCGCATGACTCTAAAACCCCCAGCCAAGCCCAAATCCTGCATCTGGAGGATACTAGCAGATGGCAGAGGCCATTGGTCAAGGGCCTCCAGGGCCTGGTTTTGAAACCTGAATCTACCGCTTATCAGCTATGTGACCTTAGGCAGGTTACTGGATCACTCCGTGCCTCAATTTCCTCATCTCTAAAATGAGGCTAATCATAAAACCTACTTCATGGGGTGTGTAGGGAGTAAATGAGATAACACATGTGAAATGCGTTATAAGAACATCATAAGAATATTCATATGAGCAATTATTATCATCTGAAATGACACACTTTGGGGTTTACACCTTGAATGATCTTCTAAACTTGAATTCCCACCATTATTTAAGAGCCCTCCAATCTAGGCAAACTGGTCATTCATACCTCCGTGCTTTTAATTGCGCTATGTTGCCACCCATCTTGTACTCCCTGGAAATACTTGTGTTACCCTTGCCTGTGAATCTAAATCCTCCCTATCTTTAAAGGTCTAAATTAAACCTCATCACTTCCATGAAGCCTCCTCCCTACCACGACAACTCACAAAGCTCTCTCTGGTGTCTAAATGTCTGTAGCACTTACAGTCTAGACGTTTTACTGGCATCATACCTGGCCTTGGATTATCTTCTACCAGCAGATGAAACTGAAGGCTCCTTGGCTACAAGAACTATGTCTGCTCTTCTTCTGGATTGAGTATGGTGCTTGGTATACGGCCCTTCAGATATTTGTTGACTGAGGAAAGATGTGTGTAGTACTATGCCCAAACAATTATGCAATGAGTTTTCTTTAAGTTGATGTGGCTCAGCTATTGATTTACTGTACTTTGAAGCCAATTAAAGATAACATAAAGATGAATATTATCAGAGCAAGGACAAACACTGCCAATTAGTTCCTGATCATCAATAAAACATACAGATATATGGCCAACTTAAAGAATAAGAACAACACAGATGCCAAAAGGAAATGGTGACTTAAACTCCAAAGTCCCTCGCAAGACCAAACTCAAGAGCCTGTACTATTGGAGAGGAAAAGAGAGTTGAGGTTTTCCCAAGCTGACTTCACTCATTCAACACCTAATTATTGAGTGACTGCTTTGCACTGTCTTAGTTGCTGTGAATACAGCAGAGAACAAATCAGACAGAATTCCTGCTCATATTCCAGCAGCTAAGGAGGGAGGCTAGGTATAATGCCACCTTCCAGTTCCAAAGTATAATGCACAGAGCAACCATATTTTGCACCAACTCCTTGCTTCAAGCAAGGAAAAAAGAGGGAAAAAAAAAATGGAAAGTACCATTCACAACTGACCAAACAGAGGCAGTGCTAAAACTGCTCTGTCCCTCCCAAAGAGGCTTCCCTCTCTGTAGAATCTTCTGGGGGAGTTCACAGCATAGCATTCGTACCCTAAGCCACTTGAACTCTAAGTTCCTAACACCCTAAGTCCCAGTTGAGCTCAGGCACTAGTGACATTTAAATATCAAACCTCTCAAATAGCAAATGTGGCACTTGATGTCAAACAGAAAACTCAGAGGTGGGAAAGCAGGAAGGGAAGGGTGGTAGTGAGTTATAAAGAATCAGGCAGTTTTCACCACTGCAAAACCTGAAGCTGTTTTCTCCCTGGGAGCAGAAACCTCTTCTATCGTCTGAAGTCTTTTAAAAAAAATTTTTTTCTATTCCAGCAGGATACTGAAAATAGCTTTGCATTTAACATTTAAAGCTGTTTTGATCCCACACTCTTTCAGCTCTGCTCTCTCTCCTGCAAACTCCTTCCATTCCCTAAGGGCACTTACAAGTATATTTTATAAGCAACAAAACATAGTCACCATTTTTTATCCCTAAGAGTTAAAAAGAAAAAAAAATGATTTATATAATTATACAGAAGATAAGCTGGCTAAGAACAAAGAAATCTTATCTGGACCAAAAGTTCTAGGACAAATTTTCTTTCAACTCATCAAGAAAGATAGCAGATGAAAATCAAGATTCATATTGAATGCGTAACTGTTGAGCGCTATACATGGGAACTTCCTGAGTTCCTCATTATTTGTGCGCCATCTACTTTGTCAAAAAGAAACTGGAGGTTGCCTTTTAAAGGCAATCTTGAACAATGAAATATATGTGTGTTTTCCTGTCGCAGTGAAAAAACAAAATTTTATAGCCAAAAAGGACCTGAGAAATCAAAGTTCAATGACAGCAACGTACTCAAAGTTGCTCAGTGAGTCTGTGGCCCGACCAAAACTACAGCCTGGGCCTCTCCCAGCTCCCAGGCCAGGTTTTCCCCCACTCTCCACCCACTGTCTTATTTAGAACATGTGAAATGAAATCTTGAAGGCACAGAGGTAAAAATCCCTTTTATATTAGTAAAACTTTTTGACTGAAAAAATAAATATTAGGAGGCGTGACAAAGGTGAATGGGTCCCATTAATGAGAAAAGTAAAGGACCTGCAATGCTGTATAGATAAGGGGGTCTGGCTGCAGAAGGCTTAATTAATTCTGGGAATGCTTCAGCACTAAACAGTATGTTTTCAACGATCGTCAGCACTAAATGGCTTTTGTGGGCTTGCCTGAGAACTAAACCACCATTTAGTTCATTTTTTTTTTTTCTGTAGAAAAATGTATCCCAAATTTCCATCAACTGCCTTACAAATGAACTTTTGGAACAAAACCTGTTTTTAAGGTGGTTGTGCATGATAGAATTCTGGGGTCCGGAGCTCTGCACTGAACACAATTAAAACAGTAATTGTTGGTGAGACGTGCTAGGAGAAAGCCCTTCAAACACTTAAGTTGTTTATATGCAATATAATGTTTTATTAAAAGCCTTCTAAGCAGAGTACAGTAAACTGCTATTTATATCATATATAACCAAGGGTAAATGCTCCAAGCCTATATGCGAGAATTTACAGGACCCTTCCAGCACTGGGCCAAGGGTTCCAAGGAGGATAAAACGTTTGTACACAATGAAATCATAATCCAGCTACACTGACCTTTTACTTTCCTCACAACAATCAAGTTACTTCCAACCTCAGGGTCTTTGCACTTGTTCCCTCTTCCTGGGAGACTTTCCCCCTGGTCTTCCTGCCGTTGAGATCAAATGTTATCTCTTCAGAAAGGCCTTCCAGGAGGATCCAGCTATTAAATATTGACTTCTTTTTTTTTGAGGGCAGTGTCACTGGCCCTCACATGTGGGACCGAACCGGGGCCGCTGGCTTCCCAAGCCAGCGCTTAACCGCTGCACCACTCGGCCAGCCCCAGGAGGATCCAGCTAAAGCAAGCTCCTCCCCATCATTCAGCATCAATATTGTTTTAGTCTATTTGATTGCTTTTCTAGCATCAAGTACTACCAGGAGTTGACATGTTTAACTGTTTATTAGTCTGTCTTTTCCTACTGGGACACTGTTTTGTTCACAGCTGTATCTTCGGTGTTGTGCACACAGAAGGCATCCAATAAACTTCACTGAATGAGTAAATGAGTATAGAGTTGGAGAGTGGGAAGTGAACACAAGATAATTATTCATGAAAGAATTGTAAAAATGAGAGAACTGGCCATCCTGATTAGATATGATATGATAATTTGCTGAATATGAAATACCAATGCTTCTGAATGAATGTCTGGAGATCAAAAGTAAAAAGACAGACAGACAGTGGGGGGAGATAGAGAAAAAGAGAGAGAAAGGGAGGGGAAGAGAGAAAAAGAGAGAGAGAGAGAGCAAGCAAAGGGGGCAAATGTCATTAGAGGAGGATTCCAAAGGAGTGAGATTCAAGGCAGGCTGAGGGCAAAAGAGTGACTTGAGCAAAAACACACATCGGGAGAAAGTATGGCATGAGGTGGCCAAGGCACAGCAGGGCGGAGATGAGCAGAACTGGACCTCAGGCACATGCCTGGCAGGATAGCAGGACCAGCGAGGAAGAACCGGGTCAGACTCCAGAGAGCCTGGAGGGGTGTCAACCACAGGCCAGGGGACAGGGCTGTTACTGCAAGGCAAAGTTGGTCATATCGTGTGGCAAGAATGAAAGGAAATAGAGGGTAGCAGAGAAAACTGGTTAGAGGATGACCTGGGTGGTCTACGTAGGAGGGGCACAAAGAGCTTCCTCCCTCTCCTTAGACATGGGAGGGAGGTAAGTAAGCAAGATGTCAAGGCCTTTTTCCTCTCAAGAAAAGATAATTTCCAGAGTATCTCACCATAGCATTCCAAGGCAGAGTCGGGGCAACGTCCCATACATCCTGCACTTGGAGCACTCACGGGGCACACGGAAGTTCAGAAGGATAGCGCTGGGTGCAGAGCGTGTGTTTCCGTGCCTTCCAAAGCCAAGATTAATTACATTCAGTATGGCCTGTGTTTGTTATCTTTTTATTCTTTGGGAAGGAAAATGGTATCTTATTTCCCTGTATAGTATATATTTGAACATTATATAACACACTTTTATGTAACAGGTTCTTGACATAAAACAATGTTTTCTTCACTATCTAAATGTATTGGGGGATCAACTGGCATTAAATTGTGTGTGTGTGTGTGTGTGTGTGTGTGTGCACGCCAAGGCTGTGGATGTCTTTAGGATAAGGACCTGGGGAGAGGAGGAAGAAGGTGAGCCACTTTGAGAAGGTCTCTTCCCTAGCGAGGAGCTCTGCAGATGGCTAAGAAGGGGACAGGGGGTAACGAGTTCTCACCGCACACAAGCTGCTGCCTGGGGATGGGCTGGCTGAGCCACACAAGGCCTGCTTGTGTAAGAGCGATGCTGCAGAGAGGCAGGAGTAAGCAAGAGACAGAAATGCACACCAGGATGCGAGAACGCTCGCCAGCCCTTGAGTAATAACCAAACGCACATCCCTTGTGCCCCAATGCTGAGGATTTCAGTCGTGCTTAAAAGGAAGTGCATGTCACATCTGTCAACAGGGAGACTGGTCACCGATCACTGAGGGCCTAGTAGGCTCCTGGCTGGGTGCTTCCCACCCAGAATCCAGGAGCTCCTCCCTGGAGCCATCTGCTACAGTGCTTCCAGAGCAGACCCTGGGGTCCCCTGAGCACAAATGCTGCCCTGCCCCATACCAGCTGGGGGGCCTTGAGCAGTTTACAAAACCACCCATTTGTGGAAAAGTGAGGATAATCGTCGCACCTACCTCTTGGGGTTGTCATAAGGATTAGACAAGTTGATAAACATAAGATAACTAACATAGAGAGTGTTCAATAAATGTTAGCTGCTATTAGCACCATCATTATTGTTCCTATTTTGCAGATGAGGTAAATCAGACTCAAAGAAGCTAGCTAATTTGCCCAGGTCACACATTCCAATCTAGTGGTTAAAGGCATAAATACACCTAAATATTTTACTCAGTATATGTACAAAATCCAATGGGTAGGATATTAACCAGAATATTAAATTAGGCAGACCATCTACCTCCTTCTTTAACCAGTGTGGATAAACAAGAATTTACGCTACTTAAAAGAACAGAATGTACTAACGTAAGAATCATTTGCCATCATATGTCGGCACTCAACATCCCCCTGAAAAAAAGATGAATAAAGCAGCTTATCCAACACCCTCTCTTGAATGTTAAGATGTAATGAACTCAAGCCCTCTTCCATGTAGACCTAATTACTCATGACCATGTCCACTCGTGCCCCTGTTGCATCTCTCATCTCATGCCCCCCCCCCACAGGTGTATTCCCCTTCCCTCTACCTGCTTAGTCCCTGAGTGCCTACGCCATCCCATCTCCTCCTCCAGGCTGTTCATTGGAATTGGACAAGCATATCCTAAAGGCTCCCTGTGTCTGTCACTTGGGAAAACCAAGATGAATTTCCCCCAAAGTGCTTGGCCTGAGCAAGCTGGTGAGACATCCCCAGAGACAGACCAACACCATACAGAATGCAGCAGCACCAAGGAGAATTAGGGGCACATGGGGCTGAGGCACACTGCTGCCAGGCATGGGGAGAAGGAAAACCAAAATGAAGAAACAGCTCTGGGAGGACCCAGCACTTAAGCTGGGTCTGAAAGCAGGGTTGGATTTGAGAAGTCTGCAGCATGGAATGGGCCAAGGGCTGGTCCAGGGACTGGGCAGCCCTTCACTTTGGCTGGACAGTCTGTGCACACAGCAAGGTCCGGTAGGCAGGTGGGTTGGATGTGGAGAGGCAGGAAGGAGCAGCAGTACAGACAGCTAACATTCACTGGATGCTGACTACGTGCCATGAATAACTTCACGTATTTTTAATGTTTTAGCTCATTTGGTCCACATCGCAACTCTCTGACGTAAGGATTACCGTGATTCCAGGCTCACAGGTGAGGACACCAAGACATAGAGGGCAAAGCAACTTGACCACAAGTCATAACACTAGTAAGGAACAATTAGGATATGAAATCTGGTTCCAAAGTCTGCACTGTTAACCAGCCAACCAAGCTGCTTCTCAGGGTAGCTTGGGGGTGAAGGGGTGTAAGTACCAGGCTGTTAGGAGGATGAAATGAGACAGTGCTTGTAAGCAGTTTACAATCTACAGCTCCAAGGCCACGAATGCTGGATACAGGCTGCTGTTAATGTGTAGAGAGGACCTGCTAGCAGCTGAAGCGGGAGAGATGGATGAGGACTAAAAGTGGGACCCAAGAAGGGGGATGATGTGAAGAGCGGAGGTCAGGACAGACACCTACCTTCAGGGTATGCAGGAAGAGAAACAAAAGCATCATGACCTAAGGCTGAGGGAAGAGGGGATTTCAAGAAGGAAGGAAAGAAAGGCAGGGTAAAAGCTGCAAAGGGGCCCAGAACCACCAGTGTGGACTAAAAATGGGCCCCTAGAATTCAAGTCTTGTACTTTCTGGAGATCTCTGAGAAAAACAAGAAGGGTGGTAGACAGGAAAGCCAGAGGGGAGGGACTAAGGATGGAGCAGATGACAGAGTACAGGTGAATGCTCACAGCTCTGTGAGAGGCTGCCGGGCAGGGAGGGGAGAGAGAGAGAAACATACAGACTCAGGAGCGGGGACCAAGTACAGACATGGGAAAGCCGCCTCCCCCAGGTCTGTTTCTTCCCCTTCCATTCTTACTCTCCTAAGTCAAGACAAAGGTTGTTCTGGGGTTGGTAAGGAGGCTGAGGACAAACAATCAAAGGGTAGTTTAGTGACAGGACCCTGACAGTGGTGGGAGGGGGTGACAGCAGGCACTGAGGGAGGGCGTCCTGTGTGCCAGGCATTTTACATGCACCATCTCCCTTGATTCTCACACAGAACCCGAGGCAGGCACTGTCACTACAGCACAGGGAAGAAGTCTGCGGTCAGGAGTCACACAGCTGGAACCCAAGTCCTAGGTCCTGCTACCAGACTCCAGGCTCCCACCCAAGTGAGGTTTCAAGGAGAGGGTGCAGAGGAGAGATCCCCTTGCTTTTTCTGAACTAGGAGGCGAGAAGGAGACATGAGAAAAAAGAGACAGGACATTTTGAGCAGGAAGAAAGAGATACTGAGGGAAGCTTGTCAGAGCAAATCTTTTTTCAAAAGAGAGGATAAAAAGCCAGGGTGTTTGGGGTAAGTCTGGGTATTGTGATAAAGTGGCAATGAGGACGACATGTCTGTTTTTCTGGACTCCTAACTAAACCTCAAGGTCCACCAAGGAGTTGTGTTTTTTTACTTCCCTGCAAGTGTCTATCATGACGCTAACTGAAGTCACTGCCTGGAACTGTAACATTGTACGGCGGCGCAGAAACTGTCTTCAATATTGGCTTTCTCCCACCACAAAGAGAGCTGATGATGGAATCACAAATAGAAGAAAGCTCATAGAAGGAAGGCAACCCTTATACCAACGACAGATATTAAATATTGCATTTTTACATATTCTTATGCAGTTTTGTTCACATAGCCAAGTCTTTCTACAGTGCTTGTCCATCATTTAGTATATAAACTGGGTAGAGATGGCTGGTGTGGAGGGATAAATATGAAAGCATGGCCACTTCCTTTTCCTTCCTGGGGTAGGGAACCCTCTTTTACAAAGGACAGACAAACTCCTGGTAGCCATCATTTTATAAATCATTTAAAACCCCATCTGTTGATCTGTTTAAGTTTTGTATGAAAATAGGACTTTAGCTCAGATGTTCTGGGGTTCCAGCAGGTAAATACCAACTTGAATTCAAATGTATTAAATATTAGAGACACAAAGAACTCTTTAGCAGAAGGAACCTTTGGGATCACCTAGTTCAACTGATTCCTTTCCATCTGAGGCTAATAGACTTCAGCAAGGTTCAGCAACTTGCCCCAAGTGGCATAGCCACACAAGCCCACGTCTGAGCTGAAACCAGCATCACTCCTGTTCTTTTCCCTCTCCCTCATTTTAAATGTTAGGGGTTGGAAAGGTACAAATTTAACTATAGTTTTAACTGAGTATTACTATCATTATTCACTGGCTACATCTATGATCAGAACCAAAATGCCTCTACAGATCCAGCTTCAGAAGACACAGACCATTTCAAATCATGCCCAGGACATTTTAAAGCCTTCTAAATACATTCAACTGTTTAAACGACTTATCAATAAAGTGAACTCAATAACAGAGAATGGACTGAAAGATTCAATTTTGTGTTTTAAAAAATATTTTCTGAGTTTCATTGATATGGAAACGAAATTTAACAGCAGTGATATTATTTTTTTCTTGCAAGCCCAGAGAGCATGTGATTATTCAAAACTGCTCAGGAGCAGCAATGATTATTTTAAGCTCATGATTCAACCAGTACATTAATTAAAAACTCCACCAACCCAAATTGACAGATCCTGGTATCAATGGGACCAGAAGAATTAAAATAATAGCTGTCATATAAAAATAGATTAAAGTGGGGAACGGCAGCTGTCAGAAGGACAAATGACAAAAAGGGTGGGAAATGAGATGCAGCTAATGGGCAGTCTTTACGGATTTTTTTTTTTCTTTCTAAAGAAGATTCTGAAACTACAGATACAGTCAAGAAATGCTTCTTCATCAACATCGAATCTCATTTCTGGAAGCTGGGTGAAAAAACTTGGCTAATAAGTCCCTACTGACAAGTAACTTTGTAAGCAGGGAGAAGAGACCCCCAGCGCCAAAATGCCAAAACGACGCTAGATGACCAGGAAGGAGCCGAGGCGGGGGCGGAAAAAAGGGACAAGGAATGTGGTGTCAGGGGTGTCTGCCTGGTCTCCCGCCGGCTAGCCCAAATTTGACAACAGCTGCCGATGGCCGGTGTGACTCTCCCTTCCCCTGCGCCCGCACTCCGGCGTCCGCGGGCGCCCCGCAGCCGGCTCCCGCGACCCCTCGGCGTGGCTGACTCGCGCGCCCCACAAGATCGGCATTGATGTCTAGTCTTCCACTTCTTCCTCGGAGCAAACGAAAGCTCTCATGGCTGTCAACGCCCGGCAATCACGAGCGTGAACCTGCTCCTTCTCTGACATCTGTCAACCCTGATCCTAGAGCCAGCCTCGCTGCGACCTCGGCGGGGCTCCGGGGCTCCGGGGCGGGCTCGCACCTGGACGCCGGGCGACCTCCCCGCGCCGTGGAGCAGCACCTGCTCGCATCCCCTCGGGGGCTGCCCAAGACCCAAAACGCGCAGGCCGGACGGAAGTTCGCAGGCTGGGGTCGGCCCCATCTCGAGCCGGGGATTCCCGGGGTGCAGCGCCAGCCCCGCCACAGGGCCGAAGGGGAAGGCAGGCTCGGGCTCCCCCAAGCCCGACGGAGACGCCCTCCCCGCCCCCACCCAGCCCTGCAAGCTCCCGAAAGGGAAGTGAAGGAGAGCAGGACGAAGGGCAGCGGCGGCATCGTTCGCCCAACGCCCTTGGGGTGCAGCCGTCAAGGATAGTTCCCTCAGGGGTCCCCGCAGCTCCAGAGGCTACATCCTAGCACTCGCCCTCGGCCGGTCATTGCTCGCAAAAGGCGGAGCTGTCCCTTTAAGAGGCAGCGGGCTGCTCCCTACCCCGGTCAGGTAGCGATGCCCGGGGAGGGAAGGTAGGTACTCCCGCTGACACTTTACGGGTCCCTTTAGAGGCGCCTGAGGCACCTCTGCCTGCCCGACCCTGCAGCGCTAGCCCCCGGGAAGGAGGATGGGGGCGGGCGGGCGCGGCGCCTTTAAGGGGCGCAGCCTCCCCACGGCCCGGGTGGGGGCAGGGAGCGGGCACGGGCCCTTTAAGGCCGGCAGCGGGCACGTCGGGCAGGGTTCCCCGGCGGCCGCGCTGCGCCCCGGGCGGCGGCAGGGTCTCCGTGCCTGCCTTGGGTGCTAACGGCCTCCCACGGGGTGCTCGGGGCCGCGCCGCTGACCGCCACCATCCCGACACTCACCGTGGCTCTCCGGGAACGCCCGCGCCCGCGCCCCCACTTCGATCCCGCGGCGGCGGCGGCGGTGAGTCCGGCGCGGGTAAACAGGCACCTCCGTCCCTGACCTACTTTCTGCCTTCCCTAAATGTCGCACCACTAACCTACTTTCCGACCAATCCGCTCCCCGCCGGCCCAGGCCCGGCCCCCCGCCCACCAATCGCTGTGCCCAACCCCCCTTCCCCGCCCACCAATGGAGGAGCCGCGGAGCCCGGATACCTGCCTCTTCCCGCCAGCCAATCCGAGAGTCCGAAGGGAGCCAGACTTAGAGGTCGGCCCCGGCCAATCCGCGCGTAGATCTGCACCCTGCTGGCCAATTATGCGGCTGCTAGCGAGGCCGCTGGCCAATGGCGAGGCGGCGGGGGCCGGTTTACCTGCTACTTTCCCGCCACCAATCGTTTGGCACACAGAAGCGCACGCCCGGCGGAGAGGGCCAATCCGTGCACTTTCCCTGGATTTCCTCGCCCCTGCTGTCTCCCTTTCCCTTTAGGTCTCTCGCTCGCAGTGGCCACTGCGGTTGCAGGCGCCGCGCTCCTTGCAGCCTCCTGGGATGTCTCTCTTCTCTAGATCCCTGGCTTGCGCTTGGCTCACCGCTCTCACCTCTCCTTCCCCTCCTTTATTCTGGGCACTATGACTAAAAGCAGCATTCATCGCTTCCCTCCCACCAACTCCATCTAAGAAATCAATGTTGGGAACACGGAGTGCCAGACCCTTCCTAAAACACCCTGGTTTGCAAAAGTCCAAAAGAGACAACTCATGCTTAGAATTTCTAGAAGGCTTTTGCATCCAAGTGTTCTTAACGTTCTTGTAGTGACTCTTGACCTCCAAGCGTCCCGTTGGAGCTGTCATTCTCGTAGTTCAAAAGAGAAAACTGAAGCCCGGAGCGATTCTATTGCATTTTCCTTCCTTTAGCAGGGTTTTAACCACCTACTGTGTGGCAGACACCGTCCCAGCGGCCGCGGTCTCTACCTCCAAAAACTGTCGCTGGAGTGAGAAAGAAACAAGTAGTTACAGAAAATAAACATTTCATACCAAAATACAGTTTGAGTACTGAGAGGACAGAGAATCTGTCTTATTTTCGCATCTCAAGCATTTACTTAGCAGAGGCCCTTTAGCACAAAGAACCCCCAACCCTTCTAGATGTTAAACTCCCTGAATACAAAGATGGTGCCCCTTTAGCACCTAATGAGTGGGGTGGAAGGGCAGGGGCAGGAGCCTGGCACCAAGTAAGTGTTCCATAAATGTTTATTGACTGGATAGTGAACAAATGGAACCAAATCACTGCACTCATTTCTGTGACCCAGACTAGCCCCTATGACTCTAGAATTCTAGCCTTGTTCCTTGAACACAGACACTGCATTTTAACCATTGTGGAACTGGGGCCCATCCCCAGCTTATTGCCAGGCACAGAGTGGAATGGTTGCCCAGTAGTGCTAGTGGCCTGAGTGTTAACTGTTTTCAAGGTCAGTTAATGAAGCTACCAATAAGCTTCACTGGTAGCTTATTACTGCTCCTAAGTTCACATGCAAGGGGAATCATACTGCTGTTTACTTTGTGTCTGTCCTGATTTCATAAGGAGACCACTCTATGTAAGTGGGATTTTAGCAAAGCTCTTGACAAGATATTGTAGACAAGATGAAGAAATATAGGCCTGGATTCTAGGATAATTAATTGGACATATAACTGGTTAAGAAACCATAGCTTAAAGATACTGATGAATGAATCCATGTTGACCAGAAGGAAGGGTGAAGAGAATCAACATTTGTGCGGAATCTACTCCATGCTAAATGCTTTCCCCGCATCTTCTCCTTTAACTCTTACAGCCCTATTTTACAGATGAGGAAACTGACACTCAGAGTTTAACCAGCTGGCCCAAGGTCACACAGTAAGTGACAGAGCCATAATTCAAGCCACATTTATTTGACTTCAGTACCACACCAGTTACCATGAGGATGACAAAAGGTTCTCTCCAAGGCCCAGATGTCAGGACTTTTATCAGTGCTTGACTGAATGGAACCCCCAGAGGATTTGCATCACATTTCCAGATGACACAAAGCTAGGAGGGGAAGAAACACCATTACACTATATAAGCCAAATGCAATATTGTAGCAATAGGCTGACTCTAACAGGGATGAATGCGGGGGTCCCACCCTGGAAACCAAGCACTGAAAGGTAGGCTGGGGGCAGAGGTATCTTAACAGTTGCATGTAAGAGCATGACTAAAGAGTCTTAGGTGACAGATAATTCAGCCTGAGTCCTCAGTGAAGTGTGGCTGCTAAAATATATGAATGCTGTCTTAGGCTGAAGGATTGAAGTGTGATATGTAATGGCAAGATGGGTGTCACACTACTGCCCAGTGCTGGTCATTACACACACGGAATATCGTCTCCAATTAAGGCTTGGCAAAGAAAAATTTCTACATGCACAGAGAGAGAGAGACCAGGATATAAAGAGGCTGGAAACTATGTCATAGGAGGAAAGATTAAAGGAAACACAAGGTTTTGCCCCAAAGGGTACAAGGTAACTGTCTTCACATATTTGAAGAGCTGTCAAGTAGAAGAGAAATTAGACTTATTCTTCAGGGCTAGAGGAGGTGTAGAAAGGGGACGTGTGGGTCGGAACTCTAGAATGAATACATAGGAAGACTTTTCTAACAACTAGAGCCTCCTCCGCATTGATAAGTTGAGTTTCTTGTCACAGAAAGTGTCCAAGTAAGAATTAGATGACCATTTGGTAGGAGGGGGGCTGGAATAGGTGTCCGTTTAGGACTCTGCCCCACTGAGATGCTGCGGGTTCTATCCACACGTCTTTGTTTTCTTTGTTTAAAGTGTATCAACCTACCTTTTCCTACCCTCAAAACAATCTGTGGCCTCAGTGGCTAAGCTACTGTTTCTCCTTGTGTGCATCTGTTCTTCCATAATTATACTTTCACCTGTGTTTCTCTCTGTTGGAGATCCCAACCACCTCCATTTTCCACTGGTACCTACTTTCCCTTCATTGTCTACCTTCCAGAATATTGGATTTTCAGTTCTCTGGGCCCTGTTAAGATCATCATATTATCCTCACTCTAAAGTTCACTGGGCATGAATAGAATCATATGGATAAAAGGAAGGGGAAAGGAAACATTTATTGAGCACCTAGTGTGTGTCAGGTGATTTAAGTGCATTATCTAATATAATTTTCATATTAACCTCAGCAGTTGATATGCTCACTGTCCACACTTACAGGCTGAAACAACTTTTATCAACTAGCTTAACCTCAGTTTCCTCATCTGTAATATGGGAATAATCTAGTATCTACTTCACAGGATTGTTGTGAGAATTAAATGAGATAATAAAAAGCCCTTAGCACCATGCCTGGCACACAGTAAAGTTTCACTATGTATTAGCTTAACAATGATATGAACTAGATATTTACCATGCCCATTTTAGAGATAAAGTTAATGAGGATAAAGTAGTATAACTCACAGTAGTTCCCCAAACTCTGATTCAATAGTCATGTATATTAGGATTAACTGAGAGGTTTTTTAAACCACCGATTCCCAAGACCCAATCTGGAAGATTATGGTTCAGTATCACTGGGATCTGAGATGCAGTCAAATTTGGGAACTGCTGATCTAATGGAATAGCACAGGCTCTGAAGTCCAGCAGATTTGAGAAGCCAGTGACAGGACCAGGAAGTTATGCAGCTGTGCTCTCTTTGGAAGGAAGTTGGGGAGTCCTGAGATGGACATGTTCTTGAGGAAAACCAAGAGGAATGTGTTGCGATAAATAACAACGACAACATTTACTGCGGGTTTACAATGTGTCAAGCACTGTTCTTAGGGCTGTCTGTATATGCATTACCATTCAGTTCTCATAAGCCCCTATAAAATAGGTACATCCATTATTCTTATTTTACAGGTGGGAAAACTGAAGCACGGAGAGGTTCGGAGGTCTCAGGCTCCTTAGGCAGTCTGACCCCAGAGCTCACACTCTGAAGTACTTCAGTAAATCACGTGCTCCTTTGGACAATTCAAAACAAAGAACCTTAGTACTTTAGACACAGAGATTCAGGCATCATCAATTCAAAGGTGGTGAGTATTGTGTTTTGTTTGTTTTTTTAATTCTCCAATTGATGGGGGTTTTATGTGGGGGAATAGGAGAATACCCAAGACTATGTCTCAGGGATAGAGGTATTATTGTCTCATACTTAGGGAATGCAAGGAACAGAGGCCTCATCAACTAACTTAAGCTCAAAGGGGAGATTTATTAAGAGGAGACAAGTGTATCTCATAGAGCCCTAGAGTAAAAAGTACAGCAAGTCCTCACAAAGGACTAGACCTGGGGCACCGTTAGGCATAAAGCATGCTGGTCCTATCTCCTCCTCTCTCCGGGGCCACATGGCCTCTGGACTCGCCTTCTCTCTGCCCTGTCTGCTTTATGATTCCCTTTTTCTGTGGCTCTTCACCCTCTATCCCATTTGCACAGGGGCCTTCATGAATGCTCTCAACTACTAAGGTGGGGAGGAGGGAGAGGGAAAGTGAGGAGAGGGAGAGGGGAAGGGGGAGGGGAAGGGCGGTAATTCTCAGACAGGTAATTCTCAAAGTGAGGGGCATGGGCTGAGCAAGATTCCCCAAAGGTGCTTACTCACATGAAAAAAAGAATCAGAACAGGAGCAAATACAGAGTAATGGCGCAACAGAAGAAGTAAGAAGTAAAAAGCCAGGTTTGGAAATCTTGGGAAGACTGTCTCAAAAGACAGGTTAAGAAGCAAGATAAAGGAAATGTACACTAGAGAAAAAGGTTTTTCTTAGAACAACAAAGAGTTTTGACTGTAAAAAAAGATGTTTTGCTAAAACTGCTTCTAGAACCAGGAGATGTAACAGAGGAATTGGGGGAATCAAGAACAGAAGCAAAGACGACATGGTACCACAGTACAGATCACTTTTTGAAGATGTTTGTTATTTAAGGGGAAATTAGATAATGAATCATAACTCTCTCTTAGCAGCCAACCCAACTGAGAGTGGTTATGTTCATATGTATATGTGTGGTTTGATTTTTTTTTTTTTTAATTAAGGTCGATATATCTGGGCATACAAAAATGGGAATTTTTTGGGCCGGCCGAGTGGTGCAGAGGTTAAGCGCTGGCCTAGGAAGCCAGCGGCCCCGGTTCAGGTCCCACATATGAGGGCCAGTGACACTGCCCTCAAAAAACAAAACAAAAAAAAAATGGGAATTTTTTAAAAAGCAGGCATTCATGGGTTAACCAGTGTTCATAACTCTCTCAGCTGCTGTTTGAAAGACCTCCCTTGGCTCTTTTTTGAATGGGATGGTCATAGCAGCTCAGAATGGGAGAGCAGTAATACCTCACTTGGAATCTGTCCTAGACCATGTAATTAAGCTTTAGACTAGATCTTGCTTGCAGTCGTAGCCAAGATTCCAGAGATCTTGGTGCTCTGATGTCAAAGGGGCTTTTCCACTTGGCTGAGGGGTGTTGGCTAGAGGGAATTCAAGCACCAGTGACCACATACATGGCTTCTCAACAGAAACCCTAACGAACAAAAACACACTGTCTTCACAAAACTGGCATAGTTTTTGCCCTGCGTTGCTACAATGAGCAGCACCAACATTCACTTTCTGGATTTTTTTATTTTTTTAAGAAATATTCATGCTAGTTAGTAAAGCAAAATGAAATGTTAAGACAAGCCATTTAAGAAATGCATGAACTGATGGAATAGAGGCTTGATCACTACACTGTATACCTGAAACTGATGTTGTATAATATTGTATGCCAACTGTAATTGAATATATAGATAGTCACAGGATGTGGATTATATGGTGGAAGGGAGTCAAAGGAATTGTAATAGATAGTATGATATGGGGAGGAGGAGTGGGATGGAGAATTGGGGGAGGGGGTTGTCACTTAGAGGGGTAAAAAGTATAACTATTGCACTGTGTTGTACACCTGAAGCTAATTAAATAATAATAATAATAATAATAATAATAATAAAAGAAGAAAAAGAAATGCATGAACTAAAAAAAAGAAATCACAATGTGCTTTTGAAAAAAGAAAAAGGAGATGGATTGGGGGATTTAATCTAACATTATCAAAGCACTACAAAACTGTGGTGATTAAAATAGTCTGGTATTGTTTAGAAACAGACCAATAGATGAATGAAAAGGCACAGCATCCAGAAATAGACCCAAAGAATGTGAAAATTGAGTGTAATATAAAGTGGGTAAATTCGTGGGGAAAAGATGGCTTTTTCAATAGATGCTACTTACACAACTAGTTAGCCATATGGAAACATATAAAGCTTGGTTTCCACCCTAATCCTTACACAAAAATATTTAGGATTTAAATGTAAAGTGTGAAATCTATGAAAACACTAGAGGAAATGTGGGTTAAATTTCTATAAACTCAAAAGGTCTTTCTAAGCATAATACAAAATTCAGAGACCATGAAAATAAAGATGAATGTCTCACACACACACACACACACACACACACACACACACACACAGTGAACAAAAGAAAGAGGCAACCAGCAAACAGGTCACACACACTATTAAGAATGCACCATACACATTCTAGTTAAAAGGTCAGAAGTTGGGGTAGCGAGCTCCTAGGGTCATTATTTAAAGCTGTTATTTGTAATAAAGGAATTACTCTTATAAAGTGTTACTCCTTGTCTTGTTTCATTGGCCCTCTCTTTCTTTTTCCTTTTTAAAATAAAAGTCAATGCTCCTCGACCACTATCACAAGTAACAAAGCTTGTTTGGATCCTCTGCGGCAACTCACCTAAAAGATACTGATTCAAAACCTACCTACGGAAAACTCACCTTGCACACGGTGTGTGTGCATTATAAGAATGATTCCTATGCAAGTCTTTCCTTTCTCTTTGCAGTTAAAAAACAAAGAACATCCATGGCTTTTTTTCAGATTGTAAAACCAACACATATTTGCGACAAAAAATTTGAAAAACACAAACATGAAGAAGATAAAAATAATCTATAATCTTATTAAGCAGATATAACCCCAGTTAAAATATTGGTGAGTATTTTCTTTGGGTTTTTTTTTGTAATTGTATTGTATTGTGAACTAATTTTTATCACACTGAAATTGTGTTTGGTGTCCTGCTTTTGAAAGCTAATCTGTTGTGAACACTGCCCCATGCCATTAAGCCTTCTTCAACAACATGATGTCTAATGGCTACAGAATATTGC
The DNA here is from genome assembly GCA_033961575.1 of Aselliscus stoliczkanus. Lineage (NCBI taxonomy): Eukaryota > Metazoa > Chordata > Mammalia > Chiroptera > Hipposideridae > Aselliscus > Aselliscus stoliczkanus. Next base: position 97,381,379 of record CM066736.1, on the reverse strand, counting down.
AGTGTATGGAGGAACCATACACCATTATACAAGATCCTCACACAGTTTCTAATCCTTCTCTATTATAAACAGCTGTGAGTAGCGTTTAGGCTTACGGGATGGGCCCACAGCATTCCTACCCTACATCATCACCATACAGGGTTATAAAGAATCCTTTGGTATAGATAAGGAATAAAACTGACTTTTTTTCTTGTAAGGTGCTTGTGTTGTCTCCTCCTCCTACTGCTTCTCTGTCATAAATCTTATGTTAAAGACACCAGGAAATTTATATGCTGTCCAGTTACAAACAAAACTGGGAATGACTATAGGTTGATAAGTGGTCGCTGGAAAATTTATCACCCCAATTCTGTGTTTCAAAGGGCACTCCATCTATCAAAAGGATTGATTAACAATAAAACTTACTGTAAATAAAGATATCCTAATCTTGAGGACAAATAGAGTCATTTAATTCTGGTTGTATTATTATTATTTTTGCCCCATGTGCTGTCTTTTCCTTTATTCATCTACTGCTAAATCATTTCTTTGTGCATATGCCAGAGAGAGGCAAGGAGATATGACCAAATGATGCTACTTCTTAGTCCTTGGGAAACTGGATATATGACAAAGTTGAAAGTCATCAGCAAAACAAGGTTGTAAAGTGATCTGTCTGCTCATAAATCTCCCTCTCTCTGTGCCTTTGCCCACATTGATCTGGCTCACACCTGCTTCTCTGCTTAAAGGTCACTTCCTCAGGGAAGCCTTCCCTGACCTCCCAGCCATAAAAAAGCACCCTGTGCTTCCTCTCTCAAAGCACTATCACCCTTGTAAAGTCTTATCTTCCCATAAATTCTGTGAAGCAAATACCATGCCTATGTGGTTCATTCATGTTTCCCATAGCTACCAAAGTAGTAACATGTTCACAACAACAAATATTGTTTGAATGATGAATAAAAAACAATGAAGAGATATAGAAGTGAACTGTTCTTCTTCCATGGATACACACAAGACATCTCCTTCCAGAGACAAACATAGGAATCACTCCCTTCAGGTACCTACTCCCCCATCAGAGAAAACTCCTTAAACCATCCTTTCTAAAATAGCAACTTCCCCATTTCACCCCACCCCTGTCGTTCTCTACCCCTTTACCCAGCTTGAGTTTTCTTTTTGACTTTTCTTTATAACACTTACTACTACCTGACGTTTCATTGTATGTGCTCTGACAATTAAGTATGCGAACTCATCCTAGAAAAAGTGCTACATACCTCATTGCTGAAGTTACCATCACTATGGTAACCTTCGAATTACTCCCTTTGGGAAGCTATGCACTGACGCCAGCACCTAGTCCACCCCTCAAAGCAATTTTGGAACTCCTTTTCTGGAATGGCCATCAGAGCTGTCATTGTATTACTCTTGATGTCCTGAATGTCATCAAAATGTCTTCCTTTCAATATTCCTTTAAGAAAGAAGTCACTGGAGCCAGGTCAGGTCACTAGGGAGGGTGTTCCAATACAGTTATTTGTTTCTTGGCTCAAAACTCCCTCACAGACAGTGCTGTGTGAGCTGGTGTATTGTCATGATGCAAGAGCCATGAATTATTGGTGAAAAATTCAGGTCGTCTAACTTTTACACACAGCCTTTTCAGCACTTCCAAATAGTGAACTTGGTTAACTGTTTATCCCGTTGGTACAAATTCATAATGAATACTCCCTCTGATATCAAAAAAGGTTAGCAACATTGTTGCAACAAGTTCATGAACTGAATTGTAGACGTCTATATTTATTCATTTATTGTATGTTCCCTGCAATAAGGTCTGTGAAAGAAGGGGTACTTTTACTGCTTTATTTCACTTACCTAGTATAGCCTCTAGTATATAATAGGTGTATAATAAATATTAGTTGAATGAATGAGATTCCAGAGTGCAGCACAATTGGGCCATTTTGACCTTCAAGTAGTCTTATCAGACTTCAGCAAAATCCACTACAATGTAAGGAAAAAAGAATAAACAAATTTTTTTCTTCATTTTTTTCCCTTTAATCAGTTGCATTGTTCCTATCACTTATTAGTCATCTTTAGAGCTGCCACTATCAATATTTTTTATGTTTTATCCCCTGATAATGAGTTGACAATATGTTCAAATAAAGTATTTCATTGGGTATAAAGAGAAGCAAGCAACAAACATTTCTGAATGTTATAGTGAGAATGTTGGGGGCTTTCTTGTTTGTTTTATTTTGGTTTTTTGGTCAGTGACTCAAACAATAGAGAGTAGGAAACCAATTAGCCTTTGATAAAATAAGTTGTTATATCCACAGGATATTGTGCCAGTGTTTAAAATGTAAAGGATGAAGTTAGACCATAAATATATAGAAAAAGTCAAAGAAAATGTAATAAATAATGCTACATGAAAAGAAAGATCCCCATAGTATACAGACTAAAATTCTGTAAGATATGTACCTATAAACAAAGTTGTAAGCGTTCGTAGAGACATGTCAATAATCTTATTGTAGAGGAGATAGGATAAACGTTCTGCAAAGTTGCTTATAATAATAAAAATAATTTTAAAAGGATGCCAGTAGAGCCAAGTGTCCTAGGACACTTCATGTGTTCTCTGGCATCACTTGATGTTGTTCTGGTTTTCTCTCCTTAAAGTCACCAGTTAGCCACCTTGGAATTGGACAGCCCCTGAGATAACTTGCCCTGGTTGGGCTCGCATCCCTGGAAAATTCCAATGTGATCTACTCTTAGGCCTAGGAGTCCCTTTTTTGTCTCAATAAACTATTAATAATTGAGAAATACCAAGAGTTGTATTGTGAAGTTTCAGTTTCAAGATGCAATTCAAAATAACTTACAGTGTATGATTGGTTAGCATTATTTCTATATTTCATATATTCTCTAGCTTGAATCTCTGCTTCTGGGGAAGCTACTTAGCTACGCAGGAAACCTAGGAGCTAAGGAATGACGGCGCTATAACACGACAACTCCACACCCCACACCAAGTCCTTGTTTTAATCAAGGGTCCAGTCTGGGCCCCAAAGAGGAAGGTATATTTTTCCCCCATGGTCTCAGTGATGTCATGCTTCTTGGGGACAGTGGGTTTTAGAGAATGAGGGTGACTGGCTCTTCTGATGCAATCCCTTCCTCACTTACTCCTTCATGCTCTTCCCATGTCACAGGTGCCATATTGGCATCCTGGAAGGTGGACCATGACTCCTGGATTTCTACAATGCTTAGGAGTTAACCTTTCCAAGCAGGTGAAGCTAAAATAGTTGGCAACTTCCCTATTACAATCTCATTTCCTCCCCAACCCCTGCCTAATCCTAGGAGGTAAGGATATGGCTGACACACAACAATTTCATTGTACCAGGGAAAAAGAATACATAAAGATGCCCAGTCTATTTAATACTTCAGACCGGGTTTTAAGTACCCAGCTGTCTTCATTTGCAAGGCATCAAATATTTTCATATTCCACAAATGGGGCTATTGAACAATAATGAATGAATGAAGTACAATGCAGCCATTTTTAGCATGGTAACTGTAATTAAAAGGCAGTGGAATGAGAATCTTGTCCCAGCATGTCTGAGATCTCCTTTTCATTTTCTCAAAACAATACTTTCTATGTCTGGCTGCAGAGACTTGTTGCTCTCTTTCCTCTTGGTGAAGAATAGGTAACACTTGGCATTCTTCTAAAACCAAGGGAATGGTGTATCTGAAATTGTGGTTTGGGCCAGGCACAATTTTCCCTTTCTCCATTTCTTCATTTGCACATTCTAGGGGATAAAATTTCTTTTCCGTATATAGTGCTAAATTACCATGAACCGAATCAATTTCTTAGGAATGTAATTCTAGTATCTATCTGGACCTTTTGTTGTTGTCGTTGGGATAATTTGTTATTATTGTTTAAGAAGGGACAGGAAGCATACCTAATAATAATGACTAACACTTTTATAGTGTGTACCACTTGCCAAGTATTATTGTAAAATGAATATATGGACTCAACCCAACACAATCGACGCAACAACTCTGGGCGTAAGTCTCTATTTTATCTGCATTTTATAGATGAGGAAATTGACACAAAAAGAAGTTAAATAACTTGTCCGAGATTCTCAGCAAGTAAATGACAGAGCCAGAATTCAAAACTGGGTATCTGATTTCAGAATCTCTGCTCTCAATCCATGGGCTGTCCTCATAGAAACAACTGTGGGATTTCAACATTATCCACAAATTTATGGGTGAGGCCACTGAGGCTTGGGTAGGTAAAGTTATTTGCCCAATATTGCAAAACCGGTAAGCAGCTAATCTAGATTTCAACCCAGGCTTCAGGTCTCTTTGGCTCTAATGCCTGTGTTCTTTGCATCCCTGAAATAACGCTGCCTCGTCACTTTTTATTCCAACTGTCCTTTTAAGCATGTCATGGCTTAACTAGGCTTGTGTGGGCTAGTGCAAAATTCCAGTCATCTCAAAGAACTTTTTTTCCCCCATTACAAAATGTTTTCAAACTCCCAAAGGATCACCTTATAAACGACTGTTTGCAATTCACCTCATCTGAAAGTTACGGATTAATCAAGACTAAAAAACAGGATCCCATTCTGAAATGTTAGGTACCGCAGTCATTTGAAAAGGCAAACAAACTTTCCATTTTGTTTCTTATGCTGCAAAGGGTCCATCAGTTTGGTTGAACTAGAAAAATACATGTCCTCTAAAACAAAACAAAACAAAGAATAAAAAAAAAAAAAAACTAAATAAGGCTTTAATAGTTTTTTTCTGACTTATTACTAGCCATGCTTCTAAACTGTGCATATCCTCTGCAAAGCAAGCAGTAAGAGGCCATCAACTGCCATGCAGAAAGCTTTATTTATTTAGTTTTTTAAAGCTTCCCTCTCCAAGTCTCTGTTTCCAGGGAAGTGTTTGGTGCACACTTCAGCAGACTGAGGAGAGTGCACTACATAAGCTTGCCTCGAGAATGAATTTAAAGATAAAAGCTTCTTGAAAAGCCAGCAGTCAAACCTGATTATCACAGAACCCCACAAAATAACATATCACTCGTGTTTTTGTACACATGGGGACCCAAAAGGCCTCGTTCGTGTATGTTTTTATTTCTGTTTCTGCAAATTTTAAGCTGAACTGCTGACTTTCATGTTCAGCGTTAGAGAGGATTTGCTGTGCTTTGAAATTTGCTGTCATCCATTTCCTGTGCATTCCTCTTTGTGAGACCAGTTCAGCCAGTGACAGGGTCCTGCTTGCTTGATCCTGCCCAGGTCATTAGAACCTGATTTATTGACCAGTGTTCTTGCTCTCATGAGGTGCTGCCCATTTAAAAAAAAGTCTATCCTTGAAAACAGCTACAAACCTTAAAATGGAAACAGTTTAAGTACTGGTTAAGAGAATATACTTTGGAATCCATTGGTAAAGAAACCACCCTTACAATGAGACAGCAAAATGAGCTTATGTGTATTTGAACATTTACTTCACAGAATGTAAAGTAAAAAAATGTACGATTTCAGATTTAAGAACGCCTGGTATTTTGTGTTTAAATCATTTGAAATCATTTGAAATCATTAATGTTAATGGAAACATTTCATTTCTATAGTTACATTGTTCAACAAAAAGTTGCTATTCTCTCTATACACATTTGTTGGCACACTTCCCCCAAAAAGCTGTCTATATTTCTGGCCTCCTGTTATTCACATCAAAAAACTTCTTATCCTCCTGTATACCCATTTTTCTGAATGACATACTAAAGTCCAATGGATTTGCCTTAATCCTCAGTCTCCTTAACTGAACAACACAAAGAACAGAGTTCAGTGTTGGAAAAATAATTATCAAAGTTAATTTGACATATATTACATAATGTGAAAAACAGTATTTTGCTGAAAAGTAAATGGGCATAAATATAAAGCAAATATTATAAAAAGCTTTTAATTGAGTTTTTATAATCAATTTTCATTTTTTAATTGATCTATCTGCTTTATTTTGTCAAACATTGAATTTTACTTTATTTAACATCGTCTATGTGCCAATCACCATGCTAAACATTTTATACATATTATTTCATTTAGTCCTTACATACGTGCTAACATTTTTGTCCTTATTTTACCAATGGTGAAATGGAGGCTCAGAATGATTAATTTATCCAAGATTATATAGCTAATGATGGAGCAAAGATTTGAACCCATCTTTGTCAAACAAGAAAGCACTTGCTCCCAGCTGTCAATACCTACGCACAACATCAATTGTGAGTTTTTCCTGGCACCACAGGCATTTCAATACTCATTAAACATATCCATGTAGCCAATCAGTTGGTCTGGCAGTCAATAAACATTTAAATGTTATGTGAGATTTCCAGATCAATAAGACACTGTCCCATCCCTCCAGGCATTCATGATCTATCTGGTAAGGAATATAGGTCAATAAACAAATTCGTAGACCAATGAGACAGTTAGCATAATAGAGAGATGTGTTAAGTACTGTGAAAATGGAGAAGGACCAAAATCTGCCTGGGGAAGTGAGGAGAGTTGATAGAAAATGGCTTTGATTTAAATAGAGACTTAAAGTACAAGGAAGTTTGCAGGCAGAAAAGAGATGGACTGGGATCAAAGGCAGCTGGGCTCCAACATCTGGAAGCTGATGTTACTATACCTTCAGATGCCTCAGTCCCTCTCAGATCTCCAGAGTTTGTATGCGTAACTGCAATACACGTCAGCCTGTCCTCACCAAGGAGAACATCACATCTTAGAGATAAGAGGTATCTGATTCTTTTGACTTCATTCTCTATTAATGTTCTATTCTCCTGCCTCCCGAATACTCTTTCCCAGTGGTTCTCAAAGTGTGGTTCCTGAACAGCAGCTCCTGGGAACTTCTTAGAAATGCACATTCCTAGACCCCACTCTGAATTTGCTGAATTAGAAACTCTGTGAGTGGGGCCCATCAGTCTGTTTTAATAAGCCCACCAGGTGATTCTGATACATGCTGGGGTTTGGTAACTACTACTGTATATCTACTCTCCTCTATAAACTTTGGCACAATAGAGCTAATTTCCCTAACAAGCTTTGAATTGTAGTGCATCTGTTTTGTTCACCCTGTACATCCAGCACTTAGGCCAGCATTGAACACATAGTAGGTGTTCAATAAGTGTTTATGGAAAGAAAGAATAATTAAAAAATGAATTCCCCAAGTATACAGAAGGTTTCAAGTGCCAATATCCCTAGAAGAACTAACGTAATCCCACTAAATTTTACATATGTGGTAAGAATGGGAAGGGGTCAGAGTGTGAGAGTTCTAGGGAGGAAAAGAGTATTGACATTTGTTGAGCACTTACTATGTGCAAGGGGCTTTTTAGAGGCTTTCTAATATCTTCACAACAACCATAGGAGGTAGCTATCATGATCCTCACTTGAAAGATTAAAACACTGAGGCTCTGAGAAAAGTGTGTTCCTTGAGTCACACAGCCGGTGGTGGGTGGCACAGACCCAGGACCCTCACCCTCTCTCCTCTCCATGGCACCTCAAAAGAACACCACTAGCAGCCAGGGAAGGGACACATAGAAGCAAAAAGCCCTGAAGGGCAAGACATAGTCCTTTAGCCACAGCTTAGCCTGTCATCATCGCCATCCTCTACACATTTGTTCTGGGCACTGAGCTAAGCAGAGTCTTTAACCTGTTAGCAGTGGGTTCTTGGGCGTTTGATACGTTGTTGGTTTCTTCTTCAGACCCCTCCTTCTCTTCATTGGTTCTGATGTCACACCACCTCCCCGCTTCTCCTGTCTGAATGTGCCCTCTCAGCCACCTTCATGGACCTTGAACAGAGACATCATTCGCCATCCTGTCCCTGTCTGGGCTGGGTGAGGTGTCCTCAGGCTGGGTCACACGAAGCTGCAAGCTGTACTCTTGATGTTGCCCTTTGTGATTCCTTTAAGTTTCAGTTTTGCAATCCTATTCCTCCCGGAACCCAAAGACTTTGGTTCCTGGAAATGGCTTCTCTTTTGCTTCTTTCCTTAGCTTTTAAAGATGTCTTCCATTCTGAGAGCTCCAATAATATTTTCATGACTCTCCAACCGGTAGCTCCAGCCCTGAGTTTGACTACTGCTCCTTCCTACCTGTTGGATGTTTCACTTGGGTGTCCTGCTTTCACTTTAAATCCAACATGTTTGAACTGAACCCATCAATCTATTCTCAAACTTATTCTCCCTCCCAAACTATTACTGTTTCTGTCATTGGCACCACATTCTAGTTGTCATCAGGCTTTTAAACCTACCCATTTGAGTACCTAACCTCTCCCTTGCTTGTAGTTTCTCTTTCTCTTCTTCCCTCCATCCCTCTCTCCTTCCCCCCTTCCCTTCCTTTCTTCTTTCTCATTTCTCCTTCCTTCCCTCTCTCTCCTTCCTCTTGCCACAAGTATTTATTGAGCACTTACTATGCGCCAGCCCAGGTACTGTATTTGCCTAATGGGAACCTACATTCTAGAAGAGAGAGAAAGCCAACAAGCAATCAAATAAACTAATTATAGCTTGTGATGAGTACAATAAAATAAAGAGTGGGCTATGTAGAGAATAATGAAGGGTCAGCCAAGAAAGACCTTTCCGAGGAAAGGACAGCTGATACCTCTGAGGAGCAATGAGCATGGAAGGGTGGGGTGAGGCCCCGTTGGGGGCCAGAGCTTAATGAACCGGTGGGGGAATGGATCGGCCAGGGGCAGATCACGTGGGACCAAGAGGACAAGAAAGGAATCTGACTTAATTTAAAGTGCTGTGGAAGCCTTCAGAGAGATTCATGTGGGGAGTGGCCTAATCTAACTTACATTTAGAGAAATTATAGAGTGGACACTGATCTTTCCAGCTGCCTTTGGAGAAAGAATTGGAGACATGGGGAAGCCTGTGAATTCACCTTTATCTTTTATCGCCTTCCTGATAGGATGTCCTTCTAATTAGGACTGATACTATCCCTTCCATCGAAAGGGTGAGAGTCAGGTTCTGCACCACTCAATAGCTGTTTCAGAAAGAGAGGGTCCTGGGCATTGGTAATGAGCAACATCAACAATGATAGTAAAGCTTATTGAGTGTTAGTATGTGCACTCGATATGAGTACTTACATATATTATATACTTCAATGCTCAACAGTAATATGAGAGGTACCTGATTATCTTTACTTCACAGGGAACAGAGAGGTTGATTAAGTTGCCCAAAGTCACACAGCTGCTAAGACAAGAAAGAATAAAGAAGACCATTTCCAAATAAACATGGTCAGGCTTTGATTTTTTTTTTCTCTCCTTAATGTTTTCCATACTCATGGAAAAATCAAACTGTACAAAACTATTCAAAATAGAAAGTTAAAGTTTCCCATAATCCTGCCTCTAAGATGTGATTTTTGGACTTTCCCTGTGGTTTTGCCCCAGCAATGTTGGAATGTTTCATATTGGCAATGCCAAAAAGTTCTTGAATGCCCAGGTCCTATGAAGGGGCTAGCCCTCTCTGAAGCTGATTTAGAAACGGAGGGATATGGAGCCACTTTCTTACCATCTCTGCTACAGGAAGTAGATGTCAAATTGTTCTGGCTCCAAAAGAAGCCACACCCATTTGGGGTGAAAGAACTTCAGCGAGTTTACATCACTACTTGAAGAATAGGCCAAATGCAGCAGGAAGAGGACAGTGAGAGGTTACCTACACCAACAACAGAACATGAAAAACTCAGAGGTGACAGAAAAAGCAAAACCAAACCTATGAAATATACAGAAATCTCTATACTCATCCCCCACCTCCAGCCTTCCTGAAATGGCCTCTTTCCCAGGAAAGCAATTCATTTTCTCCCTAGCCCCCACCCCCACCCCTTGGCCCTCTTCATGTTTTTTAAATAAACTTTTGAAAAGGAAAAAAAAAAAATTTCAGATGTGAAACCTAGTAGTTCATTCCTCCTAATTTTCATGTCTCATTGAGAGATTCTTTGGGTTTCCTCTGTAACAAAAACCAGCTTCAGCAGGAAAACGAATCACAGCACAACGATATACTGGTGTCATTTTATAATTCTGAATAAAAGCTAGAGGTGTTCAGATTCCTCAACCCTACCACACAAAGGCAGTTTTCCAAGCAAGGCTAGGCCATGCTCACTGTTGAATAGGAAAACTAATTAGCATCCTGTGTGAACTATCTTGTCTTTTTTTAGGACCGGAAATCAAATGGGAAGGGTTCCCTCCTGTTCCAAGTGAGTTCCAAAAGAATTACTCATGCTCCTTAACCTATGAGTCAGACAGGAGTCTAGGAGAATGTTTCTGAAACAGGCGGACAATAAGATAAACAAAGCAATTGATAATGTGACAGTCCAGAGAGGCAGGACTGACATTGGCCAAAGCAAGGGATCCAGGCAAGAGCAAGGATCCTATAAACCTGGGATGACTGAGCTTCCCTGGAGGACCCGTGGATAACTAACTCAGCAAACCAACTTGGAGTACGCCCTGAAAGTGAACGCCCACAAGGTTTGTTGTAAGACCCTTTATTCAATTTCTTTGACTTATATAGCACCTTTCCCCCAAGCATATGAATGATAGCATCTTTCCCCCCAAGTGACCCAAGGGGCTGAGTGCCATCATACCGCACAGCCTGGCTCTCTAAAAGCTTTGGCTCCCCATGTGTTTTGACATCTCCCAACACAGGATATTAATCATTTCTGGACTCTGGGCCCGTTCCCAGTGTCCATGTTTGCCACTGTTGATCTACAGCCAGAAAAATAGCTCTTAAATGACAGAGGCTTTCCCAAATCGAAATATAAAGCAATTGAGAAAGTTCAGCTTCATAAATAACCCAGCACTGCGCTGGATTATCTGGATAAAGGGTGGGCTCCTCTTTGCTCTCTGTGGGAGGGCGTCTGCAGCCAGGTCTCAGCTCTAAGCCCTTGAAGGGCCCACAGGCATCCCCTGAGCAGGGGTGTGAGGGTGAGGACACCGCCCTACCAGGCTGTTTCCTCTCATCCCTAGAGAAAATGTCAGGGTGGGTGTGCAGGGTCTGACCAGTGTTTTTCTTCATCCTCTATTAAGCCCACTGGGGTACAGAGGCCAGGCTGGGATGAGCAGACGGGGCCGTCCTCCACACAGTAATCAGAGTGATTGTAAACACTGCTCTGATCACCTCCCTCCTCTTAAAAAGCTTTGAGGGAGCCCTCCCCACACATATCTTCAAGAGAAATTCCAAAGTTCTCATCGGCCATTCAAGGCCCTTCACTCCTTGACTCTCTGCCTACCTCTGAGCTTCATCACCAGCCACTTCCTGACCCTCTCATCACGCTTGCCTCATAGTTATTTCCTGTGTACTGCCAGCTCCACTTTCTTTATTCATGCTGCTCTTCTACCTGGAATGCCACCCTGCTCCCCATGATCCCTGGCCCAGGCCTTGAATATCATCTCTCGGTCCTGTTCCCACCCCGTGCTGAGTTCCTGGCTCCCTGACCTGAGTTTCCATTGCACTTACCAGCATGCTGTCTTCTCAGAGTTATCACCTGTGTGGGCTTGTTCCACGTGTCAGTCTTCCCTGTTTGACTGTGAGCTCCCTGAGCACAGGCACTCCATCTGCTCTATCTTTGGCTTTTGAAAACCCGACAGCGTTTAATGCAATCAAGGAGAATTGTACACATCGGTTATTATACTCTTTGGTATGCAGATAACGGCCCGAAGTTTCAAAGAAGTTGCACTCCAGCAAAGGTCAGGCTCCATGTTCTCCTTCCTTGCAGCGTTTTGCAATTTCCCTCTGACTTTTAGTCACAGTCAGCTTATACCACGAGACTTATGATACTCAGTTTCAGAAGAGTCATGATTTCAGGGTGCACTGATTTCTGTGTTCATTTGTTTAAGGTAGGGACCGAAAGCATACCTGTATTATATACTGCAAATTTCTCTTTCTCTTTCACACACATGCACACAGACATACACACACACACACACACACACACACACACACACACAGCCCACAGAGATAGAAATCCCTAATGATACATGAATGAGGCTTATGGTATAAAGTTTAGTACATAATAAAAAATGTAAAATGTCATGTTATACAAAAAGCTGATTAGCTGACAGGTGTTTGCAGGAGGGTACAGCCGGTCCTCAGCAGGGCTAGGAGCTACAGTGAGATTTGGGAAAATAGTCACACTGACTGTCTTCCCTCCTTAAACAAGCTTTTTCTCACCTCAGTGTTTGTAGTGTTGTCTTCTCCACCTAGAAAGCCTTTGTCCTTTCCCAAACCCCTTCATTATGTGAGTGCTTTCGTCCCTCAGGCTTCTGCTTGAACACAACTGCCTCCAAGGGGTGTTTCTAGGCCCAACCGCCTAATACTCTCCATGTCAGCCTTGTTGGTATTTTCTTTAAAGCCCGTGCGAATTATTTTATTTTGTTATATATTTTTTTTATTTTATGTCTGTCACTCCCATTGGACTGAAAGAAATTTGAAAGAAAAAGGATTCATGTGGGTTTTCTTTATTATTGTATCCACAATACATAGTAGGTGCTCAATAAATACTTTTGGGCGCACGACAATAGTCTCTTTTTTATTGTTTTAAACTTTATTGGGGAATAATGTGTTTTTTTGGAGAACACTGTGTTTTTTTCTAGGACCCATCAGCTCCAAGTCAAGTTGTTGTCCTTCAGTCTTAGTTGTGAAGGGCGCAGCCCACCATCCCATGTGGGAATCGAGCCAGCAACCTTCTTGTTAACAGTACGTGCTCTAACCACCTGAGCCATCTGGCTGCCCTGACAGTCGTCTTTTAAGCCAACATTTCACTTGGATCAGAGGAGTTAATTGTATCACCTCAGTCCTTTTCCTGCCTGGTCAGCTCCCTGGCCCCACTCCCCCTGAACTTGCTTCCCAGGTGCCCATGCCCTTCTCCTGGGGATACCTCTCATCACCTTCTCCACCAACACCTTTTCATATGCCATCTCCATTGTGACACTTTCCTCAGGCTGTTAGTGACTGCTGCTTCTCACCTCCTGAAACACTTCGATTTTCTCCCACATTTTACCATGTTTTGTTTCTTGTATTACAAAAACTTGAAAGTGCTCCTAGAAAACCTTGAGCAAGCATCATCTAGGTGTATACATTAAAAGTGAAACCCTCCTTTCCTATTCTCATGGTTCCAGGTGACATTTGGTACCACCAAGTTCTTTCCTCTGCATTGATAAATATACACTAAATCCTTTCTTTTCAATAAAAAAAGGGACCATTGTACACTTTTAGAAAGTAAGAAACAGATCATACAAGAACACTGTGCAGTGACATTTTTCAATTACTATCTCTCATTTTTCATTTCACACTAGAATAGCGAGAGCAACCTTGATTTTTCCAGTGGCTGATTATTGGTCCATTGTGTGCTTGTACTATCATTTAAAACATCAGTTTCTTGATGGCTACTTAGAGAGTTCCTATTTTTTTTTTAAATTACAAGCACACTGAGATAAATCCCCTTATCTATCTGAATGACTATTTCTCTGGGATATATTCATAAGTGTGGAATTATTGCATAAAATGGCATCCCACTTTGTATTTTGATATCTATAGCCTGATTGTCTTCTAAAAAAGGAGTGCCCCATCCACAGTGGGTAAGAATGTCTTAATTTTCACAGCCATGACTGGGTATTATCTCTGGGTTTCATGTTTGTTATCTAATTGGTCAAAAGCTTTCCTGTATTCAATTGCTGTTGAAACTGAATGTGTTTCAGATTTGATTTCCACTTTTATCTTTTGTCTGTAAACTATTGTTCATATCCATTGCTCACTTTTTAATTGGAGTGTTCAATTTCATTTTTCACTCATGTGTAATGGCTTTTTTAAAATTTTGGCAAAATGCACACAACATAAGATTTACCATCTTAACCGTGTTAAGTGTACAGTTCAGTGGTATTAAGTACATTCACTTTGTTGTGCAACTGTCACCCCCATCCATCTTCAGAACCATTTTCACTTTGCAAAACTGAAACTCCGTGCCCATTCCACAATAACTCTCCATGCTCTCCTTTCCACTCCCCCAGCCCCTGGTAAATCACTACTCTCTTTTCTGTCTCTATGAATTTGACTACTGTCATGACTTTTAAAATAGTGTGCATAGAAACTTTTGTTTGCTATAGAGGTTAAACATATTTTCCCACATTTTTAGTTTGCTTTTTGACTTCACAATATTTCTTGTTCATACAGAAGGTGCACGTTTTTTAAAGCTTCACATTTTTATGTCAGTAAATGCAATCATCGTTTTCTTAATGGCTTTTGAGTTTTAGGTTTTGTTTGAAGAAACACTTTGCCCTAAAATGATCAAGTATTTTCCTGATTTCTTTCAGTAATAAAAGTACTCTAGTCATGCCTGTATTTCAGCACTTCTCCTCCTGTATTCTAATTAATACTAATAAGTAGCACTAATGAAAACTGTGTTCCAGGCACTGTGTTAAGTTCTATTTGTGTATTATCTCACTTAATCTTCATAACAAGTTAATGAGGTCCTATTATTATCCTTGTTTAATGATGGAAAACTTGAGGCTCACTCCAAAGTGGCAAAGCTGTGATTTGAACCTGAGCCATCTGACTACACTCTAACCATGAAGCTATGAATCTATGTTTTCTGTTAAATGGTGCTCCTTGAGGTTGTTAATTCTGTCTTATCTGTATTCCAACTCTAGTGCATAGGTCATCGACAATTATTTTTGGAGTGAATTCATTCTCATTTATTTCAACTCAGCGTTCTGCACACAACCTCAGATACTGCTGTTCCTATCTTTTCCTCCATCATCTCACTCCTCTAGGAATTCAGTCTTGACCTTCCTTCTAAGCGCAAAGAGCTGCTTTTTTTTCACTGGGAATAAGTTCTCTTAGGTGGTCAGCGATCTCCTCAAGCATCACTGCCCCTGTCTCAAGGTAACCTGACGGTCTTGTCAAAACATTGCTCCCTTCACAGAGTTCTGTGGTCCATTGGATCCATTCCTACTTCAGCTCTCTTTTCTCTCTTCTTGAAGGAGTAATAAGCTTATGCCTTCCTTGCTGGCTCATGGACCATGATTCTGTCATTGTCCTTTCCTCTCTGGAGTCCACTCCATCCATTTATGACTTAATTGATTTCTGGGTGAGTCCCCCTCCATCCTTAAGAATTTTAGAGCCAGGCTCCCAGCATTCAGCTCTCCAGCACCCATCATCTCCCTTAAGGACTCCCACCCTTGTATTGAAGAACTTTTCAATACCCTGGCCTCAAAACCTCCATTTTCACAATTAAATATCCCTCCTCTCCTAACATCTCTCACCTCAGCTCAGCCCTGACTCCTGATTTAGTCATGAAAGATGCTCCTTCCTTGTCTGGCTCTCTTGTCTTCTGCAAGACAGAAGAAATGAATGGTGTCAACAAACTTGAAGGAGTCTCAGATATGGCACCTGCCTGCATCTGCATGCTGGGGTGGGGTGGGGAGGAGGGCTCAACAAAGAAACAATGGATTCTGCCAGCACTTCTGTCTGGGAGCAAGCTGCCCCTCCAGCCCTCATCCTGAAATAGGCAACTCAGTTCCTCTCTGTATCTCCCTGGTGCCTTTTGAGCTGCTGTCCCAGTGCTGGAGCCCAGAGTGAGTGAGTCCATCAGTGAGTAAGTCTGTGCATGGGCCCCTTAAAAGGAGCACCTGGGACTGCAGCTGCCCGCCGTTTCACCCTGACACAATCTCTGCTGGTTTTCATAGCCAGTGGTGGTGGGGATTTCTCTTCTCAGCACTGGAACCCTGGGCTGGGAACATGGTATGGGCTGGGACCCCTCACTCCTCCAGGGGGTCCTCCACAGTGAAGATATGCCTCCTGATTTTTAAACACCACACACGGATGTGGGACTAGCCCGTTCTGCACCACTGCCCCTCAAAGTAGCTTCTTCTGTATGTCCTTAGTTGTAAGACTTTGGTTTAGCTAGACTTCAGGAGATTCTCAATAGTGGTTGTTCTGTAGTTTAGTTGTAATTTTGATGTGGTCATGAGAGGAGACAAGCACAGCATTTATCTACTTTGCCACCTTGACCAGAAATCCCTCTCATCACAGTGTTTAAATTAAGTTTCTAAAGTCACAATAATCTAGGACTTTGGATTTTGGTTTTCCTTGGTCTTCAGCCAGCCATACTTAGCTGCTGCACTCAGCTGCAGTGCCAATGCCCTGCTCCTGCCGGAAAAAATCCACCTTGACCTCATGTCACTGTACGTTTTGGTTCTCCTCCTGCATCTCTTGCTATTCCTTCAGTTCATTCATTTAACAAGTACTTTTCTTTTTTACCGAGCATCTGTTATACACCACAATGGTGCTAGTGCAGGGGATACAGTGGTGAGCACCACAGGCATCATTGCTGGCCCACTGGCTCCTGAACTGGACAAGTTCTGACAATTAAGTTCGCGAACTTGTTGCAATGATGTTGCGAACCTTTTTTGATATCAAAGGGATTGTTCATTATGAATTTGTACCAACTGGACAAATAATTAACCAAGTTTTCTATTTGGAAGTGCTGAAAAGGCTGAGTAAAAAAGTTAGACAGCCAGAACTTTTCACCAACAATTCATGGCCCTTGCATCATGACAATGCACCAGCTCACATGGCACTGTCTGGGAGGGACTTTTTAATCAGTAAACAAATAGCTGTATTGGAACACTCTCTCTACTCCCCTGATCTGGCCCCCAATGACTCCTTTCTTTACCTAGAGATAAAAGAAATATTGAAAGGAAGACATTTTGATGACATTCAGGGCATTAAGGGTAATATGACGACCGCTCTGATGGCCATTCCAGAAAAAGAGTTCCCAAATTGCTTTGAAGGGTGGACTAGACGCTGGCATTGGTGAATAGCTTCCCAAGGGGAGTACTTCGAAGGTGACTGTAGTGATATTCAGCAATGAGGTATGTAGCACCTTTCCTAGCATGAGTTTGCGAACTTAATTTTCCAACCTCGTATGGTCTAAGAGGACAGACATCAAACAGTCATATATATTCTCTGTATCAGCTACCTGCTGCTGCTGCTGCTGCTGCTGCTGCTGCTGTGTGTGTGTTTACGTATTTACAGAATGTTATGAAAGCGTATATAGCAGGGGAAAGAGTGGGAGAGGGGAAGTTGGAGGACAATTGAGGAAGTAATATTTAAAAGCTGAGGGCCGGCTGAGTGGCATGGTGGTTGAGAGCTGGTTTTGGGATGCCAGCGGCCCCAGTTCGGATCCCACATATGAGGGCCAGTGACACTGCCCTCTACAGCTAACAACAGGTCCACCTGGAGCTGGGCTTTGCGAGCCCCGGCAATGGTGTAGGCTGCAGCCCCTGCTGCAGTGGGCTGCCATAAGCTACAGCGAGTGGCCGGCAGCCAGCGTGAGTGGCTGGCAGCCAGTGTGAGCTGCCAATAGCCGCGGTGAGCGACAACCGATCTGCCTCATCTGGGAAGAGCGCAATGATGATACCAACATGGGCCAGTGAAGCAACGTCCTCCGCAACTAGACTGAAAAACAAAAAGACAGCAACTTATCTGTTCCCCTTCCCCAATTCCCCAGTACTGTTCCCCTCCCCGAATTCCCCAATAAAATCTTAAAAATAAATAAATAAAATTAAATTAAAATTAAAATTAAATAAATAAATAAATAAAATAAAAGCTGAGATCTGCAAGATGTGTAAGTGTTAGCTGGGTGAGGCGTGGAGAGATTGGAGGTTTAGATTCCAGAAAAAGAAAGGAAAACTGAAGGCTCTGAGGTGAGAAGGAGCTTGGCAAATTCAAGAAACCAAAAGAAGACCAGTGTAGCTGGAGTGCAGGGAACAAGCTGATGGGGAGATGAGGCTGGAGCTGTGAACGAAGGGCAGATCATGCAGGATCTTGTAGGAACCTGGACAACTTTTGGGATTGACTCCCAACAGCAATGGGCAACTATTAAAAATCTCTCTTCCCCTGCCTGTTTGTTCATTCGGGGATGTGTCTCATATATGGGTCTTTGGTGCTCTGCCCTTCTCATGCCCATCCTGCCTCATGTCTGAGTAAAATAACCTCTTCGTGGTTGATTCCTGAATCCTAATACCTTCCTGAATCCCAGTCCTTTGCCCAGCTACCTATTAGGATTATCTACTGGGGTCTCTTGTTGAAACTGCAGATGTAAATGTTGGAA
Source organism: Aselliscus stoliczkanus (assembly GCA_033961575.1). Taxonomy (NCBI): domain Eukaryota; kingdom Metazoa; phylum Chordata; class Mammalia; order Chiroptera; family Hipposideridae; genus Aselliscus; species Aselliscus stoliczkanus. Next base: position 97,363,299 of record CM066736.1, on the reverse strand, counting down.
ATCGACCATGTCTTCCTTTTCAAAATCCTTCCTTCTTTTGAATTTCCCATCTTGGTCAATGGCAGATCCACGGGCCTCCCATCTTCTCAGGCTGGAAACACTGGTGTCTCCTTGACTCCCTCTCTTTATTTACTTATTTATTCTGAGGCTACAGGAGAGACAAAGCTGATGGAACTTGCATTTTAATGGAGATGACCAAAAAGAAAGACATCAATGTATATTACAATGTCAACTCATAAGTGATAAGTGCTATAAATAAAAATAAAGCAGATAGAAAGTGATAGGATACTGCTTATTTTCATCAGAGAAGGTCTCTTTGAGGAGGTAGATTTGAGCATATGCCAGAATAACATGGGGGATCAAGCCATGTGGATATCTGGGGAAAGACTGTACCAGGTAGAGGGGACAGCAAATGGCAAGGTCCAGGAGAACAGCATGCTTGAGCAGCAGCAAAAAAGGTCAGTAGCTGGAATGTATCATGTGATCGGTTCAAAGTAAAGAGATGAAGTCAGGGAAGCAAAATTTACAGACTACAGACTATGCTACAAGGTATGGACAGGGGATTAAAATTTAATTCTAAGTGAGATGAGAAACCTTCATCAGAGGGTTTTGCTCAGAAAAGTGACATGATCTCTCATATACAAAGATCAAAGGGTCCCTCTGGCTGCTACATGAATAAACTATTGGGGACAAAGTGAAGACCTCACAGTAATCCATGTCTTCTCCACACTCACAGGATCTTGTTCACATCCATCCCCCTCACCCATCCTCACAGCTACGACCCTAAATTAACCCATTCCATCTCATACCTGAATTATTACTGTGGTCTCATAAATAATCTTCCTGCGTCCTTCTGGGTTTATTTTCCAGTTGCACAAATTTGAGCAAACCATTGCCTTGCTCAAGCCTTCAGTTCCTCCTCACCCTATATGAAGGAAGTACGACATTTTTAGCTTTATATTTAAGGCTCCCTCTGCCTCCCAACCTTATCTCCCACTGCTGCCTTTTACACCCCAAGCTAAAGTCACATGGTACTGCTCAGCTCCCCATAGAAGCTTCTTGCCTTCCACCTCCAAGCTTCTGTCCAAGCTGTTCCATCTCCCCATAAAGCATCCTCTCACCATCCCCCATCTCTGTAAGACCCAGATTTCCTGAATCTTTCCTGATCACCACAAGCAAGAGGGATTTTTCTACCCTTTGTCCTCTTACGACTCTTATACCTTCCCAAAAACACTACTCATTCTCTACATGGTGATAACTCTTTATTGTACATATCTTATTGTCCTCATTAAATTGTAAATTCCTAGAGATCAGGGTCCAAGCAATATATCCATGCCCTTTCCATCCACACTGCCTAGCCCAATGTGCATGGGGAGTACACTACAGACATTTGTCAAATGAATGGATTGCTGGCTCCAGAGTATGTGAGCAGTCTATTTAGAGAGACACAACCAAGTCCTAAACCCATGCAAGTGAACCATTTAAGACAGTGTATAATGGAGGCATGCATTAGGTAACATGTATGGACAGCAGGAATTCAGAAGGAAGATTCATAGAAGGTGGACTGATCAGGGAAGAGCTGATAACAGCTGATGTTTCTGGAATGCTTACCATGTGCCTGGCTCTAGGCTAAACACTTTACATGTATTTTCTCCCTCTTCTCAACTACCTTATGCTTGAGGCACTGTGTATGATACTACAGATCAGGAAACTGAGGTAGGAAGGTGAAGTAATTTCTTCCAAGTTACACTGTTGTGAAATCTACAGAGGTAGGACTTGAACCCATGTCTGTCTGATTGGTTAGTCTACCTAGGCCAATCACTCTGGTATTATGTCTTTGAGAACAAAGGAAAGGCTCTGCTGTGAAAATTGGGTCTGCGTTTTATTTCCTATCTCATTCCAAAATGAATCTGAAGCAACTAAATATGAGCTGAGCCATGCCGGAGACGGTAACTAGGACCTGAAGATGAGATAGGTGTTTCAAGTTAGGGAAGCAGGTATCTGTGGGCTCTAAGGCCATCTTGTTCCTGTGCAGAAGCAGAAAGCTGACTACACTGGAGGGTGTATCTAGAGACCCATTGGGTAGGCAAATGGAGACAGTGTGTGGAAGGTGTTGAAGGCCAAGGAGGATTATTGGGCGTTGATGTGCTAGGACCTAAGGAGATGGTGAAGGGTTTATGAACAGGTCAGGACATAACTCCATTCAGAGACATTCGCTGGGGCAGAGTTTGCATGGAGCAGACAAATGAAACTGCAGGATTCCCTGAATAAGCCCTTGTTCCATGAGAGCTGTAATCTTTTGGGAGACAAAGCCCATGGGGCAGGGGGAAGGCAGCCAAGTGGCTCAGTTGGTTAAGAGCTCGAACTCTGAACAATAGGGTCGCTAGTTCAATTCCCACATGGATCAGTGAGCTGCGCCCTAGCTGAGCTGCTGCTGAGCTGCCAACCAGCTGGTGAGAGCACTTGCTCCTAACAACAAGGTTGCGGTTTGACTCCCACATGGGATGGTGGCTACACCCACCCACAACCAAGATTGAACATGGCACCTTGAGCTTAACTGCCCTGAGCTGCCGAGGGGAGGCTGGATGGCTCAGGGGTTAGAACTTGCGCTCTTAGCAACAAGGTTGCCGGTTTGACTCCCGCATGGGATGGTGGGCTATGTCCACTTGTAACTAAGATTGAAAAGGACATCTTGAGCGAGAGGCTGCAAGCTTGAGATGCCGAAGGGCGGCTGGATGGCAACTGGATTTGGAGCTGAGCTCACTGCGCCCTCCACGACCAAGACTGAAGAACAACTTGAGGGAGCTACCAAGTGGCGCACTGGTTGAGAGCTGGTTTTGGGATGCCAGCGGCCCCAGTTCGGATCCCACATATGAGGGCCAGTGACACTGCCCTCTACAGCTAACAACAGCTCCACCTGGAGCTCGGCTGTGCAAGCCCCAGAGATGGTGTAGGCTGCAGCCCCTGCTGCAGTGGGCTGCCATGGGCTACAGTGAGTGGCTGGCAGCCAGCGTGAGCTGCCAATAGCCGCGGTGAGCGACCATCCGGAGGCTGGCGACCGATCTGCCTCATCCGGGAAGAGCGCAATGATGATACCAACATGGGCCAGTGAAGCAACATCCTCCGCAACTAGACTGAAGAACAAAAAGACAGCAACTTGTCTGTTCCCCTCCCCCAATTCCCCAATAAAATCTTTAAAAAAAATAAAATAAAATAACAACTTGACTGTTCTCCTTCCCCAATTCCCCAACACTGCTCCCCTTTCCCAATTCCCCACTAATAATAATGAAAACTCTTAAAAAAAAAAAAAAAGAAAAAGAAAAAAAGAAAAGCTAATAGGATGCAAACAAAGTCCAGTAAGACAGAACTGGTAGAGAATAGTGTTCATGAAGGGTTGGGAGAATCCTTAAGGCTGTGGCGTTTGAACCAGACCTTGCAGACAAGTGGGGATAGAGAATAGAAGATGGTGGCCATTTCTGGGCCTGGGGAAGGTGGTTTTTAGAGAAGATTATCCTGGTAATCATACATAGGCTGGGACACTGAGCAGTTTCTAAAACATTTCTGGAACGAGAGGTGCACTTAAGGCCAAACAAATCCACTGCACAGGCAGCAGCAATCATAAAAAAGACTTGGGGTCTTAGTAGTAAGCAAGCTCAGTGTAAGAACGAGCTACTTCACCCTCAAGGAGCTAAAGCATCTGCCTTACAAGATGGCCGGTGTGGCACATCCAGCTCCCAGGCTATATCCTGAGAACTTTGTCAGTTTTGGGGGTCACGCTCTACACTTGCAGTTCACAACTGGGAATGATTTTGACCTTCAAGGGACATTTGGTAATGTCTGGAGATATTTTTGGTTGTCACACAGGGAGGGGATGCTACTGACATCTAGTGGGTAGAATCCAGACATCTAGTGGGTAAGATGCTAAACATCCTACACTGCACAGGACATCTTCCTCCCACCCCCCCACCCCCCCACCCCCACACCACAACAAAGAATTATCTAGACCAAATGTCATTAGTGTCAAGCTTGAGAAACTCTACTTTAGAGGATGAAGAATCCAGGGCATGTAGTGAAGGGAACAATTTTTATAACAGTGTCATCAGGAGCAGTTGAACAAACTGGGAGTGTTTATCCTACAGGAGATTTAGGGACCTGAGAAATATATCAGAAAAGCAGGAAGAGCTGAACCGTCCAGAGCAATTGCCCAAATTTCCACCATCATTCACGCCGACTGTTGCAATAGGAGTCCCACCAGGCCTAATGTTTGGAAGAATAAGAAAGTCATTTTAATAGCAAACACTTAGGTAGCAATTATTGTCTTTCAGTCCCTAAGAGCTGTACATATGCCAACACATGTAACTGCCACAACAAACCCACCACAACAGCCATTTTTCTAATGGGGAGACGGAGGCACTGAGAAGAGGATAAATAACTTGCATGAGATCATAAATCTTAGGAGTGGCAGAGCCAGAATTTGTGTGTTGTTTTTTTTTTTAAATTTTATTGGGGAACAGCTGTGGTTATTGGTTACACATTGCTATCATGCTACAATGGCATAGTTGACTCTTTTAGGGAGAGCGCAGCTCACAGTGGCCCATGTGGGGATTGAACCAGCAATCTTGGTGTTATCATCAACATGCTCTAACCAACTGAGCTAACAGGTCACCTCCAGAACCAGAATCTGAACACAGGCAACTCTGCTCTTAACCACTGTGCAGCATTGCTATGCAGCTTTTGAAAGAGACAGGTCTGGGCTCAAATTCCAGCTTTACTACTTATTAGCTGTGTGACCATGGACATGCTGCTTAACCTCTCTGAGCCTCAGTTTCTTAATCTTGCATAACAGGGAGGGTAAGATGCTAAATAGCTCCTTTGGGCTGTGATGAATGTAGTTCCCACTTGCCCTGGGTCACACAGCGAGGAAATGAAGTCAGGATTTAAACCCATCTCCACCTGGCTTCAGAACCTGTTTTGAACCACAAGGCGTGTGGTGAGAGTGGCATGACAAATCATATGAAAATTGCCCAGAACATAATAAGCAATTAACAATAGCAGTTTATTATGGTAGTAATCATAGTTATTATCTTTATGGCCAGCTTAATCAGGTGTGCAGATGACAGCACAATACTCCAGCCAAAAGAACAAGGTCAGCAGAAAATGAGCGCTGCAGTGGTTTGTGTGTGGCACATAACCCCTCAGCCAGCTCTGCCGTAATCCTGAGCTTCAGCTTCCCTGCCAAGGTGCTATCACTCTTGATTCATATGTCCTGCTCTTTGCATAATCTCCTATTCATAGAAGAAGAGTGGGCGGAGCAGGGACAGTGTGAGGCTAATTTAATGTTAGGGTTGCATAGCCCATACACTTCATAGATACCTTAGTCATAATTTTTTTTAAAAAAAGATGAATGTAGTGCCTTGTGCAAAACCAAAACCACACACTCCATATTGCACTGTGACTAGCACCGTAGCTCACTTGATGGTTAATTCCACCCAGGAAGGACTGAGTTTTAAAACAATTGCCTGATTGCATTGTAGGGAACACTGTGTGAGCATTTTCCACAGAGATGAAGTGACATCTGCTCGCTGGAAGGCTGGCAGCCCACATTATCTGCCTGCAGTGGATTCTTAAACATGGAGTCATGGCCGAAGGGACATCAGACAGGAAGAGGCCGGAGACCTGCTTGCAGTGATAGAGGTAAGTACAAAGGGCAATGGGCACCCTGGAAAGGGGCCCCCCAACTGCCTTGTTGGGTGATCAGGGAAACTTTCACAGAGAGGGGATATTTGAGCTGGAACTTGCAGGATGAATAGGAGTTTGCCAGATAAAGAAAGGGAAAAGGTATATAGACAAGAGAGAACAACAGCCCTGCAAAAGTCCTGTGACCCGGGAGAACATGACCACCCCTGAAATGCTTCATGGCTGGCTGTGGCAGGAGTTCAGGGAGAGACGACGCATGGAGTGAGGATGGTGAGGCTGGACATGTGGGCTGGGGTCAGCTCATAAAGGACCTGTGGCCCTACAAAGCCGCTGGACCGTGTGCTATAATGGAAAGGATTTCTGGCAGTGCAAGATGAGGAGAAAAAACCTGGGGGTTTGCTGTGAGTCAAAATTGGTAATGAATCCAAGTTCCATTACTTATGGACTACTTGACAGAGGTTGAGCTACTTTACCACTCTGAGTTCCAGCATCCACATTTATAAGATGGGGACATGATGCTCACCTCACAGTGATGCTGTTAGGATGAAACAAGGTGAAGTATAAACTCCTAGCACAGTCATAGCACATGGTACACTCTCAGTAATTATCATTTCCCCCTTTGTCACACAGGCGAGGGGCAGTTTATGCACAGGATCAGATATTACCCAGTTCAACCAGTTGCATACCTAGAGGGAGCAACTTGTTGGAAAGTGCATGGGACAAGGAAACTGCTTCTGTTTTGTCAGAGGTATGCTGTATGATGCTGGGCAAGTCACTAAGCTTTCCTGGGCTCCAGTTTCTTTTCCCAAGAGAAGAAAAGAGAAGAATAAACTGCTCTGTCTACGCTCCTAGGTTTGCTTTAAGGAGCAGCTACATATGAAAGCCACATATAAGGAGTAGACAGAATGAAAGTCACCCCCTTCTTTACACAGACAGCAGGCATATTCTAGTCATCTTTTGTGGGGTAGCTAATTTCTGGTACATCTAGCCAAATGTGATTAACAAGGAAAAATTTAATATAGGACCACTCCCTTTTCTGACTCACTAAGAAAATGAGATAATCTTGAATATTGCATTAAAGTAAAGAATTTAAACGTTGAGTTTGATTTTGGGCCTCTCTCTGTGCTAAGCATTTTGATATGCATTTAATCTCCAGTTGAACTAAACGAGGCTCCCAGATGGTTAAGTGATTTGCCTCCAATCACACACACCTAGTAAGTAGTGAGAATTTGAAACCTGTGGTGCCTGTTTCTACCTAGAGGTGCGTTTCCATTAGAGCAAGGGCTGAGGCCAGATCCATTCGATTCAATTATAGATGCGAACAATTCTGTCTTCAGGGGACCCCCCCTTGTTTCAAGTGAAGACCCATAACACCCCCAGGCATGCTCCTAAGGTCTCTGTGCACCTGAAATGCAAGCATTTCTGTTTTGTCCTCTGCCATGTCACAGCCTAAAATTTAGCAAATCCAACCTCAGGGAAACAAATTCACCAATCTCAAATTGTAGAAGGGCCCACAGAATAAAAGATATGGGTGTCACTTGCTGAAAGATAACTTTCATAGCTTTGAAGTAAAAGAGGAATTAAATTTTTCTAAAATTATGGACTGTATTGAGTGGGAGACTTATTTAAAATATAAAACAATGATGTGACATGAAAAGGTACACAGCAAACTAAGAAAATATTTGTACCAATGACAATTAAGTATTCAACTGCATGATATATGGATATGAAAAAGTAATTTAAATTTTAAAAGGAAAAAAAAAAACCCAACAAGATCTCAATAGATAAATGTGACCTGAGGACATGAAGAAAAAATTTATGCAGAACAAAATACAGATATTTAATACTTATCCTGGGAAACATTTTTTTGAGTAGTGATCAAAGAATCATAGTGTAAAATAATCTTTATCATCATAGTAACATATAATAGTTTTATATAATATTTACTAAGTGCTTAACATATATACATTCTCTTAATCCCGAAAACCACCTTAGGAGAGAGTGCTATTTCCATTTCATAGGCGAGGACCCTGAGGCCCTGGGAGGTTTAGATACTTGCTGAATTCAGACAGCTAGTTAGGGGACAGCTGAGATTTAAATCCAGATAGCCTGGCTCTTACATCCATATTACACTTAGGAAATTAACAAAATGAAACATACTTAAAAGTATTATAGAATATTCAATGCTAGACAAGTTCTTGAGAGACTCAATGCTTGTGTCTTTATAAACTGGTACAATCCTTTTGAAAAGCAATATAGTGATAGGTAGAAAGAGCCACAAAGCTGTACCTTTTTGTCCTAGGAAGCTCACTCACTGGAATGTAGATTGAGGAAATAATGCAACAGAGGCAGAAATCTATATGCAGGCAATTGTTCACTGAATTGTTATCTAAGACCAGCCCTTTCTAATATAAATAAATATAATTCAAACCACATATGTAATTTAAAACTTTCTAGGAACCATATTAAAAGAGAGAAAAGGAAACACGTGAAATTAATTTTAACAATTTATATTATTTAACCCAATATATCCAAATATTATAATTTCAGCATCAATAATCAATATAAACACTTTTATTTGTTACTTTTTAATCATTTGAAATCTAGTGCATATTTTATACAGTAGTCTCTCCTTATCTGAGGAGGATGCATTCTAAGCCCCCCAGTGGAAGCCTGAAACTGCAGATAGTACCAAATCCTATATATACTATGTTTTTCCCTATACTTACATACCTATGGTACAGTTTAATTTCTAAATTAGGCACAGCAAGAGATTAACAATAATTACTATTAATAAAATGGAACAATCACAAGATACTGCAATAAAAGTTATATGAATGTAGTCTCTCTCAAAATATCTTATTGTACTATACTCACCCTTCTTCTTGTGATGACGTGAGATGATAAAATGCTTTATTAAGTCAAGGACTTTCACTTTTTCTCTTATAGGAAGTACTTTATGGCTACTTTTTGGCATAGCGAAATTGCCAGCATCTCCACTCTTGCATTTTGGGGCCATTATTCACCAAAATAAAGGTGCCCTAAACACAAGCACTGTGATACCATGACAGTTGATCTGATACCTGATCTGATACCTGAGATGGCTACTCAGTGACCAATGAGGGTAACTCGCACAGTAGGGATGGATACGCTGGACAAAGGGGTTATTCACACCCAGGGCAGCACAGAACAGAGGGGCCATCAATTTAAGACATATAAAGTGTTTATTTCTGGAACTTTCCATTTAATATTTTTGGACCTCGGTTGACCCTGGGTAACTGAAACCACAGAAAGCAAAATCATAGATGAGGGCGGGGGTTTAAATTACATCTCAATCCAGACTAGACACATTTCAAGTGCTCAATAGCCACATGAGGCTAGTGGCTACCATATTGAATAGCACAGATATAGAATAGCAGAAAATTGAACATGGACCATAATATCGAACAGGGAGGAGAATGGTTGAGAAAATTATGGTATGTCAGTTTCTGGACGTGGGTAAAGTCATTACCCATAGTAATAATAAAAGCCATAAGGAAATATATAAAAAGTTAATGCTTTTCTACATAAAAAACCCAGAATATAAAATATTAGGTTAGTAGATATTTAAAATGTGCCTATATGCAGACCATGGATGAAAGAGAGTGTGCAAACATTAAAATAGTTGTGTTAACATACTGGGATTTAAGGTTAATTTCTTTGTTAAATTTTCATTTGTTAATAGTCATTCAACATTTATTTATATTGAGAAACTTTTTTAAACAGAAAAAGGACAAAGGAGACACCTTTCATATACTAACACAAATATTTAGAGATTCAATTTTGTATGTTTTCATAAACCATATATCCTAATAAATTTCACAAACTATTTATCATGTGGCTTTTATCCATATTTTGGTATTCTCCTGATATAGAATTTGGAATTTGAGATTGCTGGGCTTTTTTGTTTATGTTAATACTCTTCTTTTTTGTTTTTAGTTGAGCTATCCTGCTACCTGTTGGGAGCTCAGCGGCGGCTCAGCTCAGGCTGGGCATCGAACCACTATTGCTCAGAGCTCAGCTCACACATCTTGAGTGAGCTTTTAACCAACTGAGCCACTCGGCCAGCCCTTATGTTAATACTCTTAAAATAGTTGAGTTATTAAGAAAACCATTCACAAACCTTTGAATAATACATTATTTGGGCAGTGTGATGCTAAGACCATTGTTCACACTTTGTAATATATTTAATACACATTTTTATGTAGTATATTTCTTTTCTTTGACCTATGAGCTATACTGAAAGCTGACTCAAAGATATCCAGTTTCTGCGTGGATTTCTAGAGATAGAAACCAATGAATAAAATCCTAACTACTTCAGAAAAATGTATACATTTTGATTTCAGTTTTCATTCACATGTCTAGGTCAGAAGGAGAGAAGGAGAGAAATAGATGAGTTAGATAAAGGAGGATGACTGGAATCACAAAAATGATTCCAAAATAGAATCTAGGTTCCCTCCAGAATTTAAATTGACTTCAGAAATGCATGGGTTAGATAAGAACGATGGCTGGAATCACAGACGGCCATGACCCTGAACTCGGCGAGGCAGCCTCTTCAGATGAGATGCTATGAGTTTGAGGTCAGAGAAAACAGTTCTCTGCTTCTACTACATTGGGGGAACTGCATCTTCATTTGCATATGTGTATAACTGGAGGTCATAATCTCATAGGGAGAGAGGATTAGATAAGAGAATCTACTTCTCTAAAGAGCTATGATTCTCAGAGATCATTGATTGCATACTCTTATTTTATAGATGAGAAATGTAATTCCAGAAGGGTGAAAATGGGCTTGGAACTCAGATGTCTTACTTGAGTACAAATGCCAGCAGCCCTGTGTCTGGAGTCAGAGTGTTGAGTTACAACATTGGCTCTGCTAGGCTCTGACACTCTGACCTTGAAAAAGTCACTCACACTCTGTGTCTCAGTTTCCACACCTGTAAAGTGGAGACAATAATACCTAACTCAAGATTGAGTGTGGCGTGTGGTGATTAAAAAAAGACTAAGTATGGTGTCTGGCATGCTGCAAGCTGTCAATAACTGTTTTCTATTCTTAGTAGTAATCCATGAAACTTTCTCTGAAAGCTTTCAGTGTTCTTGAACCAATTTGTATGATTGTCCTTATTTTACACTCAGCATGTATATTTTACTCATTGATTAGTTGAATCTTTCCTTTAGAGCTCAAATGCCAAGGAATTGAATTTTGGTATTTCGTAGAATAATAAATAAAATAGGGAGCTGGGGAAGGATGGTCACTGGACCACCACTAGAGGGAGTATTGGCAGAATTTTATCTCAGCCGTTTTGGGGCAGGCAGGTTCTCTAGTGGCAGAAAGACAGATGGAAGGAAGGGAAGGCCTGGTGTCCAGGACAAAGGTGGGCGAGGAGGTGCCGTCTTGATGGAGCAGAGCTTGCAAACAGTGAGGAGGAAGGCAGTGATGCATCCTGGTAAGAGCCATCATTTATTGAGCACCTACTGTGTGCTAGGCCCTGTGCCTCATCATTGTTAGTTTTTGTCTCTGGAAAATGGGAGTAATAGTAGTACTTCCTTTATAAGAGTAGTTGTGAGTACTTAGGAAATATTACGCATGGCATATTGGAACAGTCAGCGCTCGACACATAATTAGGTGTTACTATTATTACTGTTAAAGCCCTCATGTTTCAGATGAGGAAGGCTAACCAGCATGCTCAAAACCATGGAGCTACTAAGTGGGCAGAGAGCACCTGTTGTCTGACTCGAAGCCCTTAACTCTCTATAGTTCCCCAATCAAGCAGTCTTCCATCGTCCTCCTGCCCACTCCAGCCCACCTCTCAACCTTCCAATAATGTCAGCGGGGCTCTACCATCACACAGACCTACATTGAAGCCCTGTCTCTGCCACTCCCTGGATGTGTGACCTGGGCAAGCCATTTCACCTCCTTACAACTCAGTTTGTTCATCTGTGACATGGAGGGTCATATATCTCATAGGGATTTTGTGGGGAATTCAATAAAATTTCCAAGTAGAGTGTTTAGTCTAATGCTTGGCACAGAAAAAGCACTCGGAGGGTATTTAGCTATTATTGTAAAGTGGGCCCCTGTGTTCTTCTCAAATTAAGTTCCTAATCACTGACATTTCCATACCTAATCTTTATTCTCAAACAATCTGTGGTAAAGGCACACTATTGGGAAGCTAAGCTTGGACAGCTCTCTCCCTCTCTTTGTAATGTGCCATTTTCTTAACTCAGCACCGAATGCAGCAACGTGGCCACCTCCTCTGACTTCTGAATCCGTCGCTTGCGTCGGCTGGTGATGAAATGTCGGAGCACTTGAATCCAACTGTCCCCTGCCCTTCTCTGGCTTTCCCTGGGTGAATAGTAACATTTTCAAATGGATAAAATCTCCAGGCAACGCTGCTCTCCTCCTCCAGAGCAGATTTATTACAGAATGGTTGGCATTTCCACATGCTCTGCATTTGTCAGTGTCAGATTCACATGCATTCGTAGGTCTCTATACATATACAGGCATAATTTAAATCTCCAGTGAACAAAGGCTATTTTTCACACTTGGAGCTATCCCAAAAGAGCTTTGCATTTCATCTATCTTTAAATGTTTGTGCAATATAAAAGTATGTTAATATCAACTGGTACAGGGGAAGGCAGAATAATCAGCATTCAGCAACTGATCATGTGCCATGTGTCAGGCACTTTCATATACAATATTTTACTTAACAGTGGGATGAGTATGCGTTATTCTCAGTCTACAGAACAGGAAACTGAGGCTCAACGAGAGGAGCTACTTGCTCAAAAGCACACTGACACATGCAAATCACACCAGCTTGGAGTGGCAAGGGTGGGACACAAACCCTTCTGATTCCATATTTGATGTCCACATTTTATCACAGTTGCCTCTGCAAAAGAGCAACTCATTCATTCATTCAAAAACTAACTACTGAGCACCTACAATGTAGCCAGCACTGTGTGAGGCTCTGATGCTGTCGCAGTGGAAAACATGAGCAAAAATCCCTGCCTCCAAGGAGCTTACATTCTAGTGGACAAACCACACAATTCTGTGACTTGGTGTAAAGTTCCTCTTCATTGAGTGGGATGGAGGTGGAGGGACAAGGCAGATGCAAGCCTGGCTGGGAGTGTGGTTTCTGTCCTCTCCCAGATGACACCAGTGTGGGATATGTCCAGGGCAGGCATTTGGGAATGGTTTGAGAAGCAAAGGCCTGCTGGGCATCTGCCCATGGAACACATGAAATGGTGACAGTGTCTAGCAGGATTCTATTCTCTCCCCTGCACTATTTAAGCAGCTGTCTTTTAGGGGCCCAGGGTTTTGACAGCATACATTGCTGCCCTAGAAAAAAATATCGACATATCTTCCTGTTGCTATTATTTTAAAAACGACATTGCTAGCTACCATTCATTCAACAATGTCTCTGTGTCAGGCCCTGTGTTACATTCTTCATGTGCATTGTCTAATTTAATTCCAAAACTTGAAACTGAGATGCAGAGAAGCTAATGAATGGAGACACTGAGATTTGAACTTGAATCTCTCCGATCATAAAGCTCTTGTCCTTTCCCCACACACACACCAAGCTGCCTCTGTGGTTTCCCACAAGGCTTCGGAACTAATTCATCATTTGCTCTGTATCTTTGCAACTCAAAGTGTGGTCCATATACCAGCAGCATTGGCAGCACCTGGGAGCTAGTGAGAAATGCAGAGCCTCAGGCCCAGCCTAGACCTAGCAAAACAGAATTTGCTTTCTAATGAGACTCCCAAGGCACAGTTTAAGAAGCACTTCACTACATTCCTTGCCAAAAGATATGACATAAACACTCGGAAAGATGGTGGGGTGATACTTCTCTGGCTCCAAATATTATTTCTAGGATTGAATTGATGGCTATTGTTAAATGTAATAAGAAGTGAACATTTTAAAACTTGTTGGGGGCACCTATTAAAGAAAAGTGGAATGGAAAAAGTGTAATGGAGTGATCTAAGAAGTTAGCTAAAGTAGAAGAGGTGAATTTGTGTTTCAAGGATGTTTTCATAGGCTTTTTAATAAAGGGCTGCTCATTGTCAATGACAAATTTTTGTTTCCCAGTGGAAATCTAAGCCTTATAGACAGAAGTTTGAAGGGTGACTAGTGTGCGGGGTGCAGCCCATTAACCTGGATATAGGACAAGGTGTGGTGAGCGTGAGCTTTTATCTCAGGTTTGCCCATTGATGCAATTTATGGTCTTTGTATCTGACTATGTATCTGTTGGTCTTGACCTGGAAAAATTCAGCATAATTGGTGAGTGTTCTTCTGTCATTCTAACAATGAATCTGGGAAACTTCTTTTAAAGGCAAGTCTATTAAGGGAGTTAATTGTAAGGAACCTCCAAAATTCACTGGAGTTCACTAAATTATTTGCTAGCCCCTCCCATCAACCAACAACCCAATTAATCAAACCATTAAAAAGTATTGGAAAGTTGCCACCTGTCTTGGAGTACTAAGGGAGTAAGGCTCCTGGGACAGAAAACAGTAATTATGAATCACTTTCCACCTGCTCTTTGTTCCGCAGAAAATAAGCCCAGTGATGAGTGTACAAAGATGCTGAGATGACAGGACCAGGGTCTAGGGGACTAGGTGGGTGCGAGGGGGAGCACTGTGGTTCTCTTCCTGTTCGGTGTTGGCCTGACCCCTCTTGCCTGGCAGCCAGAGCAGAATTTCCAAAGGCCTGCTGGGCATCTGCCCGTGGAACACAAATGGAGTTCAGGTGCCACACTACAAGGGCTGAGGAAGTAGAGGCTTAGAGTTACCTTAGCTCTTTCTCTCTCACTTCTACATCCAGTCCCTGAGTCCTAACCCTTATACCTCAGTAACATCTTTCTTACTTGCCTTCCACATTCTATTCGTTAGTTCAAGCGCTCTATTTTGAGGCCTTCCTAACATCCAGAATAAATCAAGTCCCTTGCTTCCTCAACAACCTTTAAAGGCTCCCCATTGATCTCAGAAGTCCCACCTTCTTGGCCTGGCTTTCAGGAGCCTGTGTGACTTGGCCCCCACACTGCCTTTCTAGCCTCTTTCTTTGCTGTGGTCACCTCTTCCCATTCTCTCCAGCCATCATGCCTACACCACCCCATGCGTATACCCAACGCCCCACTTTTGTCCTGACCATTCCACGTAGACTGCTCCTTCTCACCGCTCTCCAACTCTCGATATCTCTCTTCTCCCTGGAGTGGGTGTATCTTACATGGGAAGTCTGTGAAGGCTATGCTAATTTCTACTTATTCCTTATCAGAGTCCGTCTGGCATAATGGCTTGTCCCAATTTTTTTCTCCTTTGTCAGGCTGCGGGTTCCCTAAGGACAATGACCATTTCATAATCATCTTTGTGTCATCAGAGGCTAATGAGTTTGTGCTTCTAAAATGAAGAAGATTGCTGGCAAAGGGCTACCACCCATGGGACGCTACAGGGATATACTTAGCATGAAGAGATATTCGAAGATTTCTTCATACTAAGGCAGAGTGGTGCCATCATTTGCTCACTGTGTGGTACAGGGAAAGTGAATTAACCTTTCTGTGCCTGTGTTCTCCTTGGTAAAATGGGGATAATAATGTCTGCATCACAGCGTTGTTGCAAGGATATGAATGAATGGAAGGAAGTTCAGGAACAAGCAGTTCCTGCTGAGCAAATATTTGCCCTTCCGTGACCTTTGTCCTTTCTCTTTCTCATGCCCTTTCCCTTTGATTTGACCTCCCCTACTAATTCTTCAAATCCCCACTTTGATGTCACTTTTTCCTACAAGTGTTCCCCAGCTCCCTCCAGTGGCAAGTGCCCCTGACATGTCTTATTACAAGACCCTGGACTTCTTCCAGCACACATTCATCTTACAGTGCTGTAACTCCTTGTTAATAAGTCAATAACTAGGGCAAGAACAGTAATATGTATTGAGCTCTTACTATGTGCCAGGGGCTATGGTAGGTTTTCTCCTGGCGCTATTTTAGCCTTCGCAATGATTCTATGAGACAAGGTTATATTATTTCCATGTTACAAATGAGGAAACAGGATAAAATAGATTTTGGTAAATTGTCTAAGATCACTCAGCTAGTGAGTTTCAGGACTGAGGTTCAAACCCAGCTCTCTCTAACTTTAGGCTCATGTTCTTCATACTATGCTAAATGATGGCCTCTGCTTCAATGTACATCATGCTCTAGAATATGCTATTAAAAAAAAAAGGCAAAAGCTGAAACTGAAACCATGTTTAACACAGTGCTTAGTAAATTGATAAGCTCTGTAAGACTCCTCCAGCTTTCCCATCATTCCCTGGTTTGCAGCATGGCTGGGACTAGGAAACTGCTGTAGTTAACTGAGCTCATTAGAAGCCCACGGAAGTGAATTAAAGAAACATGATTTGTGCCAGCCTACCTAGCCACATTTTAGGTTCCTGGGGCATATGGGCACCAGCTCATTTAAAAACCATTTTTAACAAAAGCACACAACAGAAATATTCAGCATATGTTAGAGTAGGTAGAGATTCATGGAATCCTAACTCAACTTGCTTTTAATAGCCATTCGGAGAGGGGCAAATTAACATGAGGCCTTTTTTCTTTCTATGCATGCACACTGGGGAGAGGCCAGGCTGAGGAGATGGTGGGGTAGCCAATGTCAGTGCTGGGACCTGGAGGGTCCCAGGTCCCCACCCCCCACCCTCTTTCCTACCCACCTGTCACATTGTTTGAAATATGCCCTGACAACCTCCTTCTCTCCAAGGCAGCACCAACTCTAAAGAATACCCCTCAAGAAAGGTTTTTTAAAAGGTGACATAAGTAGGGCCGGCCCAGTGGCGCGTTGGTTAAGAGTTGGCTTGGGACGCCAGCTCTGAGCAGCAGGGCCCCAGTTATGATCCTACATGAGGGCCAGTGACACTGCCCTCTACAGCTAAGAAGGTGAACAACAGCGCCACCTGGAGCTGAGCTGCCTTGAGTTGCTGGCAACCGCGTAGGCTGCAGTGGGGCTGGCCAGCAGCTGGCGTACACTTTCGAGAGCTGCCGTGAGCCGTCCTGAGCTGCCATCCAATGGCCAGCGAGCAACTGCCTCACCTGGGAAGAGCGCAATGATAATACCAACATGGGCCAGTGAAGCGGCATCCTCCACAACTAGACTGAAGAACAAACGGACAGCAACTTGTCTGTTCCCCTCCCCCAATTCCCCAATAAAATCTTTAAAGAAAAAAAAAGGTTACATAAGTAATACATGTTAACTAGAAGATAGGTTAAAAAAAAAAATCAAGGCTGGCTGAGTGGCTCAGTTGGTTAAGACCTCATTCAAGAGTGTGAGCTGAGCTAAAACCATTCCCCTTAAGATCAGGAACAAGACAAGGCTGTCCACTTTCTCCTCTTTTATTCAACATAGTGCTGGAAGTTCTAGCCACAGCAATCAGACAACAAAAAGAAATAAAAGGCATCCAAATTGGCAAGGAAGAAGTAAAATTGTCATTATATGCAGATGACATGATACTGTATATAGAGAACCCCAAAGACTCCATCAAAAAACTATTGGAACTGATAGACGAATTCAGTAAAGTAGCAGGATATAAAATCAATGTTCAGAAATCAGTGGCATTTGCATATACCAATAATAAACTAATGGAAAGCGAAATTAAGAAAACTGTCCCATTTACAATTGCGTCAAGAACTATAAAATACCTAGGAATAAATTTAACCAAAGAAGTGAAAGATCTGTACTCAGAAAATTATAAGACATTGAAGAAAGAAATCATAGAAGATACAAATAAATGGAAACACCTACCATGCTCATGGATAGGAAGAATTAATATAGTTAAAATGTCCATACTGCCTAAAGCAATATATAGATTCAATGCAATTCCTATCAAACTACCAAGGGCATTTTTTAACAGAAATAGAAAATATAATCCTAAAGTTTATATGGAATCATAAAAGACCCAGAATAGCCTCGGCAATTCTGAGGAATAAAAACAAAGTTGGGGGGAATCACGCTACCAGACATCAAAACCTACTACAAGGCCACAGTAATCAAGACAGTTTGGTATTGGCATAAAAACAGGCACATCGATCAGTGGAACAGAACAGAGAGCCCAGAAATAAATCCAAGCATTTACAGACAGTTAATCTATGACAAGGGAAGCAAGAATTTACACTGGAGTAAAGATAGTCTATTCAATAAATGGTGCTGGGAAAATTGGACTGACACAGGCAAAAAAAATGAAACTGGATCATCTCCTTACGCCTTATACAAGAACAAATTCAAAATGGATTAAAGACTTAAATGTAAGACCTGAAACCATAAAAATCCTAAATGAAAATATAGGGAGTACATTTGCAGACATTACAGAGCAATATTTTTACTGATACATCCCTACGGGCAAGGGAAGTAAAAGAAAAAATGAACATATGGGATTATATCAGACTTAAAAGTTTTTTCACAACAAAGGAAACCATTAATAAAACAAAAAGGAAGCCTACTGAATGGGAGAATATATTTGCCAACGATATATTTGATAAGGGGTTAATATCCAAAATTTATAAAACACTCATGAAACTCAACACCAAAAAAACAACCCAATTAAAAAATGGGCAGAAGATATGAAGAGACATTTCTCTAAAGAGGACATACAGATGGCCAACAGGCATATGAAAAAAGTTCAACCTCACTGGTCATTAGGAAATGCAAATAAAAACCACCATGAGATACCACCTCACTCCAGTCAGAATGGCTATCATCAACAAATCAACAAACAACAAGTGCTGGCGGGGCTGTGGGGAAAAGGGGACCCTGCTGCACTGTTGGTGGGACTGCAGATTGGTGCAGCCACTATGGAAGTCAGTATGGAGGTATCTCAAAGAACTGGAAATAGAGCTACCTTTTGACCCAGCAATTCCACTCCTAGGTATTTATCCTGAAAAAACCAAGACACTTATTCAAAAAAAGTTATGCACCCCGATGTTCATAGCAGCACAATTTACAATAGCTAAGACTTGGAAACAACCAAAATGCCCATCAGTAGATGACTGGATTAAGAAACTGTGGTATATTTATACAATGGAGTATTACTCCGCTATAAAGAAGAATGAAATCGTGCCATTTGCAATGATATGGATGGACCTAGAGACTATAATGTTGAGTGAAATAAGTCAGTCAGAGAAGGACAAATACCATATGATCTCACTTATATGTGGAATATGAAAAACTGTATGAATGAGCAAAGTAAACAGAAACTGTCTCATAGATATAGAGGAAAAATCAGGGTTGCTAATTTGGAGAGGAATGGGAATGAGGGAGAAGGGGAAGGGACTAGACAGCAAAAATAGGCAACTACAATATTGCTACTGGGATAGGAAAAACAGTTTGGGGAATATAATTAATAATGTTGTAAATATTCTGTGGAATGTCAGATGATCATAAGTCTTGTTAGGGAGACCATTTCATGGATGGAGTAGAGGTTTGATCACTGCACTGTATTACTAAAGTGGAGGTGGTATACCTACTGTAATTGAATATATATAGATAGTCACGGGATGTGGATTATACTGTGGAAGAGAGTCAGAGGAAGAGTAATAGATATATATGATATGGGGGGGTATGGGGGGTGTATTGGGGGTGGGGTGTTGTCACTTTGAGGGGTAAAATTTATAACTATTGAAATGTGTTGTACACCTGAAACTATTGGGGGTGTGGGGTTTGTCACTTTGAGGGGTAAAATGTATAACTATTGCACTGTGTTGTACACCTGAAACTAATTAAAAATAAAATAAAATTTAAAAAAAAAAAAAAAAAAAAAAAAAAGAGTGTGAGCTGAGCTCTGAGCAATAGCAGTTCAATGCCCAGCCCGAGTTGAGCTGCCAGTGAGCTGCCAACAGATGGCAGGATGGCTCAGCTAAAAAAGATTTTAAAAAAGTCAGCCTTATCCCCACTTTCCTAAAGAAAACACTGTGGTGTTTATACTTCCAGTTAGTTTTTTGACAATATATATGATATTATATGTATCAGTTATAAGCCTTGAAAAAACGGAAGCTTGTTGAAGGTAAGGGTGGATGGGTGTTAGGTAAAAGCGTGGGGGGGGGTAGGGGGAATAAAAGAAAGAATGTCTTACCAGAGGAAGGCAGGACTTGGTGCCATGGGACTAATTGGGAATTCTAGGGTCAGACAGAGCATGTTGCATTAAAGCAAAACACAAAACACAAAAAAACAAAGTCATCATGAGGATTAAAATGAATAGCTCTAGGGAAAGTACTTCGTCTTAGAATAATACTGGGCACACAGTGAGTCCTATATAATTGCGTGCGCACACACGGTACTTTCTTGGTTTCTCCTGCGAGATCCTTAAGGTGGGGACTGGAAATACTCCATCAGTGGGACTCAAACATTAACTTTGTGCCGCAGTTTTAAAGAGTCTTAAGGTTGCTTGGCAAACATGGAACCAGAAGAAAGGACTTAGAGAATTGTGTATCTGATAGTATCCAGCTAAGACAGCTTGATTTTATCATAGGGGTTGTCTTGCCAGAACTGGAAACAGTGAAAACCCATTGACTAAAGCTCTTTGTTTCCCAAGAGGGTGCCAGTCAGAGTGGCTGGGGCTTGCTTTCGCCACGGTCCGGTCTGTTGTCAGCACTCCCTAAGCTGAACACTTCCTCTCCAAAGCACGCGAGCACCCCACCTCTTTGGGATGCCCTGCCTCCCCCTGCCTCCTTCTAACGTGTATTGTCTTTACAGTTTAGCTCCCTGAGAGACTTCTATTTCCCTGGAAGAACACATGGAAAATGACAGCAGCATGATTGATTAGTGGTTGCAAAATTGCGAGTGAAATATTTTTTCATTCTGTTACTGGAGCTATAATGGCTGTAAAATTTTAAAAACAGGTTTTTAAAATAAATCATTGTTGCCCAGTATGTTCCCCTTTGTAAGCAATTTTCAGTTGGATGTGGCTGATTGTTCAGAGCAGAGCGTGCAGCATGAGGATGTGAAAAGGATGCTGCATCAGGCCGCTGGGTCTCATATTCATTCCAGCCTGTTACCCGTCTCTGGATTGTCTTCAGACCCTTAATGAGTGTAATGAGGGGCTTGATGTGGTGTCGGAATGTATAATGAGCTCCATTCACTTGGTTTTACAAACCGGTAAACAGCTGTTGAACCTCTCCCTCTGAGTGGTTGATTCTTAGCGTTCTATGGCGTGAAGTAACTTTAGAACCAGCAATGCTGTGTACACATGTGTGTCTGCATGTCCACACCCCTGGGACAGGAGCTGCTGCCACTGCTCTTAGGGTGTGACTCCCAGATGTGGCTCCCCTTGAATGAATGGCTGCCCTTAAGCCTTACCTTACACTGAAAAGGGGCTGGGTCTCCCTGGATGGTGTTGGAGTCTGAGATGACCTGTACTTCTTACACCTGGCTGGTAAGGAGAGGAAGGCAGCAGCTGAGGCTGGGCTCCCCTAAAGCACAGAATAGCAGACATTGGCAGTCTCTTATTCACACCCCTCCAGGGTAACTGAGCCAGGGTGCACGGCCAACCCATCTCTGAGGACTTCTTTTTTTTTTTTTTTTTCAGAACTGCAGCAGGCTGGAAGGGCTGTGGAATTAATACTCCCGGGAGCATTTTTGGTAATAGGGGCATAAATATCCTGGCTCCTTCACCCTTTGGGTGGGATAATTACAAGACATGTGCATTATTTTGTTTCCCAGATTTTTTTCCTGTGGGATTAAGCTGCAGTTGCCCACTGTGGTCGCTGGTTCAGGACACACTCCTGACGGGCTGGATGCCTTCTTCTTGTTGTCACTTTCCCACACCCCTGCTATTGATCCTGGAATGTTCCAAAGGGTTGAATCCCTGTCGCAAGGTCTGCTTTTCGGAGAACCCAAAGTAAGAGAGACGATATCAGAAAAGAGCACAAGATTTAAAAGTAGAAGGTGGGCTGGCCAAGTGGCTCAGTTGGTTAAGAGTTCGCTCAAGAGTGCGAGCTGAGCTCTGAGCAACAGCAGTTCGATGCCCAGCCCAAGCTGAGCTGCCATTGAGCTGCCAACAGGTGGCAGGATGGCTCAGCTAAAAAATAAATAAAATAAATTAAAAATAAATAAATCAAAATAAAAGTAGACAACCCGGGCTTTGTCCTGGCTCTGTCACCTGTCACATGACTTCTATCACATGACTTCTATCACAAGGTGACCAACTTCAATCTCTCTGAGTTATGGTTCCCTTAACAATAAAAACCAGATCATAGTAACCCCTACCTCATTCACTGGTCCATTTGTAAGGCCCAAGTGAGCATATGTAAGAGGGGGAGCTGAAGAGGATAAAGTTCTTTAGAGATATTCATCATATTGTTTTATGTGGCTCTGCCACTTCCCCTATGTCTACAGAATTCCCCCCCGCCCAATATTTCTCTACACTTTTCTTCTCCATATTCTTATTAAATCCATGTACAACTCAGATGAATCAGCATTGTTATAAAAATCTTCAGGGTTTTAGCATTTTTTTTATAGTTAATGCTTTATGGGGTTGTTTTTTTTTAGCCCCGATGTCTTAATATGAAAATTTTCAAACATAAAGAAAAGTTAAAAAAAAAAATGCTAACAAACCTGGGGCTTTGCTTCAATAATTGTAAACATTTTACCATATTTGTATTAGCTGTTGTCTATCTAGCATCTATCTTGCTATACTATGTGAACTTAATTTCTAGAGCCCATGACACTTTCTCCCTAAGTACTTTAGCATACATTTCTCAGCAAGGCTAAGCTCCCACATGCACAAGACCCTTCTTGCACTTCAGCAGATTAGCCTGATTTCTATACTACCATCTCATAGTATACCTATATTCAATTGTTCCAACTGTGCCAAGAATGTCCTTTATAGCTTACTTATTTTTTAGCCAGGAGCCATTCTAGGTTTATTGCTGAATACCTTTGCTTAGAAACAACCATCCTGGCTCTGATTGTGTGTGTGTGTGTGTGTGTGTGTGTGTGTGTGTGTGTGTGTGAGGCATGCTTGTCCCTGAGCATCCTGTTTCAATCAGGCCAGATAAGCATGTGGCTCTCTGGGCCTTTGGTGACAATGGGACAACCTGAGCCTTGTCTGGACATGTGCTCTTACTCAGCGTGGTGGCCTCTGCCAGCAGCTGAGAGTTCCAAGCAGGTGGCACCTGCCAAGCCTGCCTGGTCATTCACGTCAGGGCAGCAATAACCACCTCTGTGGCCATCTTCAGCGGTTACACCGGCCAGACACTCACACAGAAGTGCTGCCAGCAGCACTAGTTGTTGGATGAAGAAGATGGAATCCTGCCCAGTGATTTAATGAGCCGTAGATGTTATCCTTTTTGGGGAAAAGAAATCAAACCACTTGGCAGGTAGAATATCTATTTAGACAAGTCAGTGTATGCTGTTTTTTCCAAATTTCCAGAGTTCTTCTGTCCCTTCCTGTCTTCACAGAGATGTTGACATAATGGAGACAAAGGATGATGGAGTTTAGAAAGCAAGCCAGAACGCAGACCAGAATAATAGTCATAGATACGAATCTCACGTGGGCTTAATTTAAATCTTCCCCTCCAAAGAATTCTCCTTTTTCTATACTTTCGATTTGAACTCACAATCATACCATAGAGTCACTTAAACCGGAAAACTTATATCAAGAATGATAAACAGGGGCCAGCCGAGTAGCTAAGTTGGTTAAGAGTGTGAACTCTGAGCAACAGGGTCTCTGATTCGATTCCCCTGAGCTGAGCTGCCGCTGACCTGCCAACAGGTGGCCAGATGGCTCAGCTGTTCAAGGTTGCCAGTTCAACTCCCACATGGGATGGTGGCTGTGCGCCCACTGCCCCTTCTCCCCCCGCAACTATTGATAGATTGAAAGCTGCAACTAGACTTGGAGCTGAGCTGCACCCTCCACAACTAAGATTGAAAGACAACAACTTGACTTGGAGCTGATGGGTCCTGGAAAAACACAATGCTCCTCTTCCCCAATTCCCCAACTCTGTTCTCCTCCCCAATTCCCCAACACTGTTCCCCTCCCCAATTCCCAAGAAAAACTTTAAAAAAACAAAAAGAATGACAAACAGATTTTCACTTTACTATCAACTCCAATCAGGTTGTAATGGCTGCCGGGTACCCTGTGTTGAGGGTTCTGAGGCCACATCAGGGGCAAGGAGGGAAATGGTTAGCGATCTTTGCAATGGGCACGGGAAGGGGGCTGGGATACAAGGGCAGCGTGGATGCTAACTGACCCTTACAGTCAGCTGAACTCTTGTTTTCTCTCACCTTTCAGTTACAGTGGGTCACAGAGTCTTGTTTCTCTAGCTCTGATTCCTTTCTGTCCAGTTCTAATGTTCCTTCTTAGTTCTGGCCTCCTTGTCTCTTACCGAGCAGTATCACTGGGCTCCCTGCCTTTGGGCTCTCTCAGATCTAATCCAGCTTGCCCACAGAGCAAGTTTTCTAAGCACATCGCCACACTGCTCAAAGTCTTCCATTGGCTCCCCACCACTTACAGGGTAAAATCTAGAGTATAGCAAAACATATTAGACCCTTGATGGTTTGGTCCCTGTCCATTATTCGCTATCATTTCCTGTCACTCCGTGACTTTCTCCTTAGGTAAATATTCCAGGCACAATGAGCTGCTTGTAGTTCCCAGTAGGTCATGCTTCTCCACGCCCCACAGCTTTTAGCTCATGCAAGTTCCCCTGCATGATGTGCCTGTCTCCATGCCTCATCCTTAAACATGCTGATATTATGTATCACCTTTTCTTAACATGGCAAGTCCCTCTCCTTCACCCTCCCAAATCAGATTTGGTGGCTTCTTCTTCCATGTTCTTCTGTAGTGTTTTGTGGATCAAGCTATTATTACGTAATTCATTATATTTGCACTTATACATTGCTCATTCATTTATTCATTCAGCAAATATTTATTGGGCAGCTTCTATACACCAGGCACTGTTCTAGGGGCTGGAGATAGAGTGATAAACTTAACAAACAAAGTGCCTGCTCTTAAAGAGCTTATATTTTTGTGTGTGTGTCTGTGTGTGTGTATGTGTGTGTGTGTGCGGTGTGTGTGTGTATAAAATATACAAATAAGCAAATATAGAATTTAATATCAGATGAAAGAGAAAAAAAGGTTGACAGGAAGGGGGTGCTGTTTTAGCTAGGTTGGTCATGAAAGATATTTTTGGTCATGTAACCTTTGAGCAGAGATTTGAAGTTAGAGGAGTGAGCCAAACTGACATCCGGGGGAGGATGTTACAGGCAGAGGAAACAGCGTGTAAATACCCTGTGTCATTTATGAGGGAGAGCAGAAATTGAGTGAGGCTGAAGAGGAGCGAGCATGAGGGAACACAGCAGAGTCAAGCTCAGAGAAGGAGCAGAAGTGAGGGCAGATCACATAGATCCTTTTGGAATAGAGTAAGGCCTTTGGGAGTTATTCCGCGTGGGTAGGGGAGTGTCTGCTGCATTTTGTGCAGAGGACTGACATAATCAGCTTTGTTCTTTAAAAGGACTAGGCTGGCTTCTGTGTTGAGCTCAGACTGCAGGGATGAGGGTAGAAGCAATATTTCAGGCACACAGGATGGCATGAACCAGGGTGGTAACAGTGGCAATGGTGAGGAGAGGATGAATTTGTGACGGATTTTGAAGGTAGGGTCAGCAGGATTTCCTGACAGCTTGGTGGGGAAAGAATCAGTCAGTCAAAGGTGAGTGCAAGAAATGGCATGTAAACAATTGGTTCACATGTCACTATGTCCTTTGGTGGTTCTTAACCACCCCTCCCTGGCCCCACTTTTCTTCAATGCTGGATACCTTTGAGAATCTAATCCAAGCTATGGATTTTCTCCCTGAAACATTCACTGCATGCATACAAATATACAAATTTGTCTATAATTTTGGAGGCTCCTGGACCCTCTGAATACCACCCATGAACCCTAAAGTCAGAGCCCTCGCCCTGACCTTTTGGCTCCTTAGAGCTGGCCATGCCATATTCATCTTTGTTTCCTGGGCCCAGTTACCTAAAGACAGCTGCTACTCAGTAAAGTGCCGGAATGAACGAGTGAAAACCAGCTACTTCTTTATTGTCTTGGCAACATGGAAGGAAGCATGTCCCATTTACATCCTTACCACTAACTGGGGCTATTATTGCACTATAATAATAACTACACCAAACCAACATGCAAAAAAGCTAAAGAGAAAAGAGAAGGAAAAAAAAAAAAAAACAGGCAAGGGAATTACAGCAGAAAAGCATTGTAAAAAATGTTCCGTTCAAAAAGTGATGGTGGAGGGCTGGCTGAGTGGCTCAGTTGGTTAAGAGTTCGCTCAAGAGTGCAAGCTGAGCCCTAAGCAATGGCGGTTCGATGCCAGCCCGAGCTGAGTTGCCATTGAGCTGCCAACAGGTGGCAGGATGGCTCAGCTTAAAAAAAAAAAAAAAAGAAAGAAAGAAAGAAAAAGAGATGGTGGAGATACATAAAGTAGGAAAAACATGTGAGTAAAAATGTAATCATTCTACTGGTAATGTTGGGACATTTTTCACCTCAGCTGCAAGCACAAGAAGTGGCTTGCTTTAGAATTTCTGTACAAGAAGAGAGAGATTCTGGGGTCCTAGTTGCAGCCAAGTCCCAGGCCAGGCTCTGGGAGGGAAGGAGGGAGGGAGGGAGCACTTTACCCTGAGCATCATTAGCTCAGAGCCCATGGTGGGAGGGGAGGCTGACAGAGAAAGTTCTGATGGCATCAGTGACCAAACAGGAACATGTCACCTAGACCCAGAAGCAGGCAGCTGTGAGGAATCCCAGGATTAACCTGGTTTTGAGAACAAATTGGTCATATGAAACAAGCGGCCTTCTAGAGGGTGCCAAGAGGATATTGTGGAGACAATGGCCTTTCTCCTTGTGAATTTAACAGGGCCCTTATTTAGAAGTTGAAGAAATCCAGGAGGAAGTCTCCATCTCCTTTTAATTCCTTTGAACAAAGGAGTTAGGAACCATAAAAATAAGGAAAAGCAGCTCTAAATTGTGCAAATTAGACTTGTTATCCCTGAGTTTGCCTGTTGAACATGGCTGATGAGTCCAAAGTAGTCGACTTTTATGGAGTCTGGCTCTTCCTGTACCATATTTCCTTTAATCCTGATACTGATCCGTTGAGTTGTTACTATTTCTCTTCTGCTTCACAGGTGAAGGATATGAAGTGTAGAGAAGTGTTCACTGCTAGAAGGTGGTAGAGGAAGGGCTGAGTGGTTCAGTTGGTTAAGAGCGTGAGCTCTGAGAAACAGGGTTGCCGGTTCGATTCCCACATGGGCCAGTGAGCTGCTCCTGAGCTGAGCTGCCACTGAGCTGGTGAGAATGCGTGCTCTTAATAAGGTTGCCGGTTTTGTCTGGGATGGTGGGCTGCGCCCCTGCAACTAAGATTGAAGAACAACAACTTGACTTGGAGCTGATGGGTCCTGGGAAAAACACAATGTTCCCCTTCCCCATATTCCCCAACACTGTTCCCCTTCCCAATTCCCCAGTAAAATCTTTAAAAAAAAGAAAGAAAGAAAGAAAGAAAGAAAATGGTAGAGGAAGAATTAGGATCCAGCTGTGAACTTGGACTCCAAGTCCAAGTTCTCTCAATTGCTAGGGGACCTTTTTAAATGCTTACATCCCCATCCAAGAGAAAAACAATTAGCCCTTCTTTGTTCTGTGAGTCAGAGGGAGGTTGGAAAGGGCTGCCTGCTCACCCTTTCCCCCAGCTTACATATCTCCCAGAAGCACCCCACGGGAGTCCCAGCCCTGGCAGAGACCCAGCCTGGGGGAGGCGGCTGCCAGGAAACAGGGCCCTAGAGGCCTGGGTCCCGCTGTTGGCATCTCTTTGCACCTTCGTTGATAGCTCGTGCTTGAGGAGCCAGCTTGGAACATTGCTGCTGTTTGGGGAGAAAGAATGTTCTCATCTTGTCCTTTTCTGGGATGAGGTGGCTGGCCCAGTGGAGACATAGCAATCAGAACAGATTAAATTCAGATCTTGTGCATTTTACTACCTGGGCTCTGGGGCCCAAGGATGGGTTATAATTTTGGTGTTCATTTTCCAGACATTTTTATTTTGCCTCCAAGTATAGAAAAGGCACATGAGCTTTTAAAATGATGTGCAGCAAAGAGCAAGCAAAGAAGGTGGGGGGCACTTGGGAGAGAAAACTACCTGAGTTTCTAACATGTCTCTTCTGAGCTTCGTACAGTAAAGACAGAAGAGCTCTCAGGCAGTGTGTAGGGGGGTGGGGTGGGGGGAAGAAGTCTTAAGAGGCTCTCGATAGGAAATACGCTGGCACTTGTTATCTACCCGATGGCTCCTAATCCTCTTTCATGAGCTGAAATCCTCTTGAATTGGATTATAAAATTCCTCTTGGTGGAAGGCACTTTGCTTGAAAATGCAAAGCCCTTGTTTGAGAAAGAAAACAAACATAATTTGAAATTTCTTGCCTTAGAAAGAAGATGTAGGCAGAAGCTTGGAAGGAGCCCAGCTGCTGCTGCCTTTTGACCCCTCCCCGCCAATTCCGGGATGCATGCTGAGCACAGAGGCTTCCAGAAGAGGGTGTCATTGCCCACCCCACCCCACCCCACCCCCGTCCTCTTCATGTCGATCCGCATTTCCACAGGAGCTGCTACTTTGACTTGGTTTAAAAAATGACTGGAAGCATTCAGCCATGGGAAAAAAAAACCTTGTTTAGACACCGAAGACTCTTTTAAATGACTAATTAATTGGATCAAAGCTTCCCTCCATGCAGAGATAATTGCTAGTAACTGGCTAAAGTCTGTGACCCAGGATTGGCAGAAGGCAACTCGGGGAGATAAGCTGGCCTTTGCAAAAGATTGAGGGCCAGAGAGGAGGCCAGTTGCTGGAACATTTTCTCGTTGCTGGCCGCTCAGCATACTCTCTTATGGACCGTATGATCTTTTCCTAGACCTGCGTCCCACCTCTGATCTGTGTCCTACCTCTGACCCGTTTCTGTCATCTCCCATTATTACATCCTGAACTTGATTTCACCTCTTGGCTGGTAGTTTGGCAATAGCGTGCCTTAGTTTTCTGCATGCCGCTCCAGTGTTAGAGGGCGCCGTGGGCTTCTGCTGTGGCTGGAGCTGGGAAAGTTGGGTCTGGGACCAGCTGGGCCTCGGTTAGGAGCAGAGAGGTGTCTCTTACTCCCCATGCCAGCTCCAGGGCACCCGCCGTGGGACGCCATTAAACATCTCAGCACTCAGCAGTGGGAACTGAGACACACCGCTGCCTTTCGTCACTTTGTGCTGAATATTGTGCAGGTTTTATGAAGGGCTGGCAATTATGTGATTTCTTTAGTCAGCTGTGTTAGGAGCTGTGAAAACTGTGGCTGCCTCCATACTCTTGGGGCCCTTTTGATCACAAAGAAACAGAAATTGTGAGTTTCAAGGAGCAGAGATGGATCAAAGGGCCTCACTCTCCTTGTCTTCCCTATCCAAATCAATGCCCACTACTGGCTGGCCTTACCCACAGTGCTGCCTGCCCCTGACTTGGACCCAGACCTGGCCGAGCTGCCTTGGTCAAGAGAAAATCACAAATTCACAGTGACATGGTTTTCTCTTGCCTTATCTGAATAAGGATGAAAAAGCTTCTTCCTCTTTCTCAAACACTTAAAAGTCAAGCAAACAGGATTTCTAAACAAAGAGTAACTTCAAACAGAGGATTTGCTGTCATTGCCAGTTCTTTTCTTTCAAAGCATATCTGCAGCCCTTTTCTGGGAGGAGCAGTGAGACCGACAGGAGGTGGCTGAAGAGCCACCTTGTCTGTGCCCTGTAAGAACAAAAGCAGCACATGAGAGAGCCGGGAGATGTTGGACCTGAGGTTGGGGAGATTCCCAAAGATTGTCAATGCAGATGGGCCCAAATGGATAAGGAATATAGGCTTTATTTCTATTGATTCTTTAAAAAAGGGGAGTGAGGGGGGTTGGCCGGCTGAGTGGCTCAGTTGGTTAAGAGCACAAGCTCTGAGCAACAGGGTCGCTGGTTCGACTCCCACATGGGCTGAGCTGCCAACAGGTGGCAGGATGGCTCAGCTGCTGAGAGCACGTGCTCCCAACAAGCTTCCTGGTTTGACTCCCGCATGGGATGGTGGGCTATGCCCACCAGCAACTAAGATTGAACACAGCACCTTGGGCTGAGTGACTGAAAGCTGCCCACTGGGGGCAGGATGGCGACTGGACTTGGAGCTGAGCTAGCTGTGCCCTCCACAACTAAGATTGAAGGACAACAACTTGGCTGTTCCCCTTCCCCAATTCCCCAACACTGTTCCCCTTCCCCAATTCCCCAATAAAATCTTTAAAAAACAAAAAAAAGTCTTTCTTTGTTTATGAATAGATAATCCATGCACATGATGCAAAATTTGAAAGCCCCCAAAGAGTAGACAGGGAAAAATCAGCCTTTTTCCCCTCATCTGAGTCCCAGTGAATCTCTGCGCAGGCAACTGTGCAGGAGATGGGACTAGGAGACAGTAGTCTATCGCTCAGCTCAAAGGCTGGCCTGGGTCAGAGCTTGGGAGGCTGTGAGGAGGGAGGGCTGGCGCTGGGGAAACAGTATGACGGCACTGTGGAGGAAGAAGGGGCAGGTCTTGGGGGTTGACTGGAAGTGAGGAGTGGGGTAGGGTGTAAAATGTCAGAAATGGGGATCCCAAAAATAGTTAGCTAAGGAAGGCAAAAGAGGAGCCTGGCTGAAAAATACAGTGGAGGTATGGGAACCACATCAATTGCAGGTTCTGAAAAGTGCAAAGGAGCCAGAGAAGCACAACAATGTGGAGTTTTGTTTTGAAAGAGCAGGTGGAGCTTTGCTGAGATTTGAAGGTCAAGCAGGGTTTACGCATGGGTGGACATGAAAGGGAGAGCATGCTAAAATATGGGAACTACAGGGTCAAAGGTCAGAAGATCAGATGGAGGGACAATAATGAGGACAATCCACTGGGCTGATATATCCGAGTATGCAAGAAAACACAGTTGGACCAGATCACAGACAACTTTGAAAACTGGCCAGAGATACTTAACCTTGAGATGAGACTCATGGATAAATTTGGGAAGATGAGGAAAATAAAGAAATGGTTTCTAATGAGATTTTTCATGTGCCCTATTAACATCCTGTTTGGGTACCTCCTTGTTGAAGCCTTCTTTATCCTTCTCTCCTAAAGTTAAAACTTACTCCTGTGCTTTGTATAAACATCTGCTTGTCTATTCATTACACCATGTTGTTATCATTCACTTACATGCCTGGCTTCCCTACGATAGCATCTTTCTTATATCTCATGTTTATATTTTTGGAATCACCAATAATAACAGCAGCAACAATAATAACTATTAGTATTATTTGTTGAGCTTACTCTGTGCCAGGCATTTATCTTTATCGATAAATCTTTTCAATAACCCTATGAAGTTGATATCTTTTATCAGCCTCATCTTATACATGAGGAGACTAAGGCACAGAGAAATCACTTGCCCAGGGTCATATTGATGTAGGATATTTCTCTTGTGCTGGGATCGTAGTCTCATGACGCAGAAGAATGGAGACACGGACCAGAGAGGTAAAGTTTACAGCAGAGGATAGTTTATTAGAGTAGAAAGTAACAGCTCTCCAAACGAGAGGGAGTCCCGACTGGGTTGCCCCCAAGTTAGGGGAAAAGTTTTGGTTTTTATACCTTTTGTATGTCTGGAGTGGGGTGCTGACTGGCGCCTTTTGGGGCCACATTTGTTGCTCAGCCCGGAGGAGGTGTTTCCTCCAAAATGCCTAATTTCTGGGCCGGCCGAGTGGCGCGGTGGTTAAGCGATGGCTTGGGAAGCCAGCTGCCCTGGTTTGGTCCGACACATGAGGGCCAGGGATACTGCCCTCAAGACAAACAAACAAACAAACAAACAAAACCAAAATGCCTAATTTCCTTAGAGTTTAATCAACTTAATCAATGTCTCTTTTCTGAGAGGAGCTAGTTACCTGAGACTGAGTCTTATGTTATGCTAAATAACCTCTTGGAGATATGCATTCTACCTGGGAATCCCTGACTGGGAAAAACAGGTCTTTCTCCTCTCCCACCTGAGTTTGTCACTGGCAGGTCCTGTGACTTAATCCTGTTTGTTAGCTAATAAATTATTTTCTTGGCTTTGATATAGTTTCCACCCTGATTCCCTCTATCGTGGCAATTTTCCTGACTGCCTATAATTTTCCTATCTCGGGGCCGGCCGAGTGGCGCGGCGGTTAAGCGCTGGCTTCGGAAGCCAGCGGCCCCGGTTCGGTCCCACATATGAGGGCCAGTGATACTGCCCTCAAAAAAAATAAAAATAAATAAATAATTTTCCTATCTCAATATTGCTGGTAGTTAGGGGCCAGGATTTGAACCGGAGCCATTTAACGACAGAGCCTACACTCTGTATT
Source organism: Aselliscus stoliczkanus (assembly GCA_033961575.1). Classification (NCBI taxonomy): domain Eukaryota; kingdom Metazoa; phylum Chordata; class Mammalia; order Chiroptera; family Hipposideridae; genus Aselliscus; species Aselliscus stoliczkanus. The sequence continues at coordinate 97,331,196 of CM066736.1, read as the reverse complement.
ATTTTAATAACCATGATTCCCTGGGGATAAAGCAAAATGTTTCACATGTAATAGGTCATATAATCCCTCAACAGCTTTAGGAGGTAGATCTCATTATTGGTCCCATTTGGCTGATGAGGAAACTGAGTCTGAAGCCACAGTTATGTCATGAAGGAAGAAAGCAAAGGGCCCGGATCCCTGTCCCCAGACTCTTAGACCTGATTCTGTACTCCCCGGCATGTGCTCATTAGGTATTTAAGGAATAAATAAATGAATGAAATAGAGGAAGGAGGAAAAAAAAGTGAAGGGAGAAGGGAGGGGTGGAGGGATGGAGAGGGAAAAAAAAGGAAGGAAAAAAGGAAAGAAAGGTGTGAAGGGAATAGAGGAAAAGAAGTCCAACAGGATAGAGCACTCAGTTTTCTCTTAAAGCCAAGCAGTGCTGGTAATATGAACACTACATCATGTAAATATTTTGTAAGAGGACTCTGGGATTAAAACCTTTAAATCAGAGGAATTCTCACTAATGTGAAACTCCAAAACATCATGAGCTGATAGGGGGAAATCCTTGGGAGTAGAAAGGGCTTCCTAGAGTTCAGGTATATTATACAGCAATGGATTTCCTTACCCAAGTCCTACATACTTCCTTGGAACAGCAAATTATAATGAGTGTTGGTCACTTAAAAATCACCCATACCCAAAAGATACCTTCTTTTGAAGCATTTCTTAGTGTTTGGTTGCTCTTAATGGATACTACTAATCTCCTCTACTATCCTGTGAGCCAAATTGACCATCAAGTGACTGAAAACTCAAATGATTGCCTTTTCTCAGGAGGATGCTTTTTTGCTTTATAGTCTCTCTCTCTTCTCTCTCTCTCTCTCTCTCTCTCTCTCTGAATCCAGCTCTTGCAAAGTCCAGGGGTTCCCTCAGGTGGAGACGGAGTCCGCGAGGGGAAAGAAGGGAGTGGAGACACAGGGGAGCTTCAGAGAAGTGTCACACTTTATTGTTACAGCATGTCCCCTTTTATAGGGACTTTTGACCATTATCCAATTACAAGTTAAGTTCCACATAGTTTTGATGTATTTTTCTCTCTTAGGACTTTTACATTCTTTTTTTTTTTTTTTTTTTTGAGGGCAGTGTCACTGGCCCTCATATGTGGGACCAAACCGGGGCCGCTGGCTTCCAAGGCCAGCGCTTAACCACTGCGCCACTCGGCCGGCCCTTACATTCTTTACTTCCTTGTAATTGTTCTCCCCAGGGCACACTGTGACCTATTTTAAGGATTAGATAATCTCTTTGTGACCCAGACTCAGTTTCTACATGACTACCTTGACTATCTAGTAATTATCCCAAATTCCAGCAGTAAGACTCACAGGGCGCATACTTGAGCTATTACTAAGAGACTAGGAGTGGCTGTGTTTAGGGTAAAATTATCTAAAGTCTATTACAATACTTAGTAGCCAAAGGAGGTCTCAAACCTCTCTTATCCTACAGAGAGCTATTGTTATTACAATAGAGGGTAGCATCTGTTTCTCAGTCAAAGCTTCAGTATCTGTTGGTACAACAATGTACAAGGCAAAGAATCTAATTAAGGCTGTTGATTAACATACCACATGGTCAGTAAGTTGCCTCTTATCGGAACTCTCATGGCCTGGAGACTTTAGTCTTCAAGGCGACTCTCACAGCAATGACCCTAGGCAAGTGAGCTCAACAGACAGATGTTATCATCAGTTTCTCTCAGACAGCCTGTTGGCCTACATGGCCAGAGGTCTAAGCCTGTTTCCAAGAGGCTTGGGGCCCCTCTTTCTCAGTCCTGGGGTCCCCATGGGGCTATCGCCTGGCTTGGGTTGTCTCCTTCTCTTAGATCATACCCATCTTTGATTGCATAGCCATCTCTCATTGGGGTACCACAGGAACTTGCCATAAATGCAGTGAGAGTACTGTCTCCTATAGGATCTGATGTGGAAGAAAGGCACATGGGTTCATAGAAGCAGGAGATATTACATGACCAACCATAAGGCAGCACCCTAGACATCCAGTGCTGAGAGTGGATCTTTACTTCAATATGACCTTGTCAGACACCAGGGTGCTTCCGGCTCCCAACATGGGTGTGTGTGTGTGTGTGTGTGTGTGTGTGTGTGTGTGTGTGTGTGTTGCTGCCTGTCTGCCTCAGGAAGGGGCAGAATTTCTGCAAGGTAGGCAGGCCTGCTAGAGAAATTTTTCTTAGGTTATTCGAGCCATGCCTGGTGGATTTTTCTACCACAGAGGAAGGCCTCAGCTTAGCATATTGACAGGAACCATATTTTCCAAACCCTAAATAGGGACATGGTGTCTCACCAATCCCTGAGTTCTTCTGCTTTGTGAATGTAGTCACGTGAACTGCTCACCAAGACACGTCATCTGTCATTAGACATTTTACAAATTGCTTTTATGAAAGATATAATGGCAGGATGTCGGAACCGCACAGGGGTACAGGGACAAGTGATCTTTGGACCCCCAAAGCCAGTGGTCTTTAAGGAGAGAGGGATGCGGTCGTGGTGTGGGGGCTTCTCTGCCCCACACATGGAGCTGGCCTTGGTGACACAGCATTGCTCAGACCCCTGTGGTTAATGAGCTCACCCTTGGGCCGCCAGGCGGTCTGCTGCGAGCTAGCTGCCAGCCTCTCAGGCTGTGAGTCAGCTGTGGGCTGTCACTCATCCAGTGAGGCCAGGCTGTGGAGCCTTGGGAGGCTCCGGAACCCAGTGCTGCAGCCTGCAGCTGGAGTGCAGCGGGAAACCTGCCCTGCCCAGGCCATCTGCCTGGCTTCCCTTCCCTTGATGCAGGGATGGGGGCGGGGAAGGGAGCAGCTCCATTGATTAGAATTCAGGGCATTGTTAAGAAGCCCCTTGTCACACCCACAGCCCGCCCACCCCTGCCAGGGAAGGAGGCACAGATTTGAAAGGGGACTCCCCACACACAGAGTGTTTCTTTGAAGCACTCCAGGGATCTTACTGAAGTATTCTCCTTTGTCCTTCACATAATTCCAGTGGCATTAGTCAGCTTACTGGGTAGCACCTCATCCTACTTCCCTTTCTGCCTGGACATACACCCACTAGCCTCTCCCTCCAAGCCCTTGGTTTTTCGAACTCCTGGTTGGTGGCTATTCAGGCTGTGTTTTTAACCCTGACACGACCACATTGGATGAGGAGGAGGGAGGGAAAGAATATGCACTGAGGTTTGCTGAGGCAAGCACCTGGCAGGAACATTTGCATGTTTCATCCTGTTGATTTTTCACCATAGTCCTCCAAGGTAGGACTTATTATTCATTTTTGTAGATAAAGAAACTGAGGGTCAAGCACGTTATGTCATTTGCTCAAAGTCACAAAGCCGGTGGGGGGCAGAGCATGGATCCCAACGGGATTGCTTAAACCTTGCTAATTCTGTTCTCACAGCAGCAGAGTTGTTTGAGGAGATTTCTAGTCCTCACATTGTTTTTTGTTTATCTTTTTGAAAAAAAAAAATTCCTTTCAATGTCCCCAACTTGAGAAAACCTCCTCATTAACTGCATGACCGGATTCACGGTCATGGGTTGATTTTTGGCAATGTGATGATGACACAATGTTGCAAATTGCAGACAGGGTGTGGTCACCCACTTGACCAGGCTACATACCAGCCTGGATGATACAGAGATCCTACAGAAAGCTGAAGATCAGGCAGTTGCTCTTTCGATCCTTGGAGTTCCGAGAACAGTCATGGACCAACTCTGTCCGCCTACCTGCTTCTCCCCACCCCACCACCGACACAGCCTTCCCACCTCGCTCTCCTACCCTTGGCCTCTGCTCTGTGCTCTTTCCTCCATCTACCTCCTACTGGAATTTTCTAAACCAAGGGGTATTGCATAGCATCACCTTCTGTTTAAAAACTACCATATGATCCAGCAATTTCCCACTGCGTATAGATACAAAGAAAATGAAATCAGGATTTTGCAGAGCTATTTGCACTCCCATGTTCACTGCAGCATTATATACAATAGCCAAGGCGTGGAAACTAAGTGTCCACGGATGGATGAATGAATAAAGAAAACGTGAATACATACAGTGGAATATTATTCAGTCTTAAGAAAGAAGGGAATTCTGTCATCTGCAATAACATGGATAAAACTGGAGGACATTATGCTACGTGAAATAAGCCAGACACAGAAAGACAAATGCTGCATGACCTCACTTACATGTGGAATCTAAAATAGTTGAACTCACAGAGTAGAATGGTGGTTGCCAGGGGTATGGCTGTAAAGAGCAGGGGGGAAGGTGGGAGAAGTGGGGAAGTGTTGCTCAAAGAATGCCGACTCGTAGTTATGCAAGACGAATCAGTTCTGGAGATCTAATGCACAGCATGGTGGCTTTAGTTAACAATACTATGCTGTATACTCAAAGTAGATCTTAAGTTTTCTCACCACTGGAAAAATAAAGGTAGCTATGTGAGATGATGGATATATTCTCTAGCTTGATGGTGGTGATCAATGCGCAATATATATGCATATCAAGACATCACATTGTACACCTTAAATACATACTTTTTTTTCCTTGTCAATTATACCTCAATAAAGCTGAAAAATAAAAAAATAAAAAAAACAACAACCCAAAACTTCCACGGCTCCCAAACCTCTGGGAAAAAGTGAAAATCACTCAGTGAGTCACACAGGGCACCCCCACTCTGCCTCCTTTGCCAGCACCAGCTCCAGGCGTTTCCTTCCGTGCACCAGTTAAGCCACTGCAGAGCGTGCACCCATCCCTAATCGAGCAGCATTTTTTCAGTCCTCCCAGCCTTTGTATGTGTTCTTCCTTCTACTTGGAATAGCCTTCCCTCCTGCTCTGGTGGCAACCTCCTTCAAGAGCCCTCTCAAATGTCACTTCCTCTGAGAAGACATGCACTTTCCATAACCCACGGTGGGTGCTAACGGCACCCCTGGTTCCCATAAATAGTGCCTGTCCTCTCCAGTAGCCCAGCTGCCCTCACCAACGGTGGCAGGATCCACGGGTGTGTTGCTCTAGGGCCTGAACTGTGTAGAAGTAATTTGCATTATTAATAGTAAAAGCACTCAAGTTTCTGATGAGCTGCTTTTGTTATAAATTGGAGTGGATTCAACGTTCTTCTTATAATAATGTCATTTTCACTCACACGTTTTCCTGAGTAGGCGAGAAAGGGGCGGGGTTGTAGCTAGCTTTTGGATAATTGTTCCAAATGTTAAAGAAAAAAGATTAAGAAGGGATCAACAGATCTCGAGAGAGGCATTAGTAGGCTATGGATAATCTGTGATGCAGGCGGGGTGCATATCTGCATGGAGAATTTATTTGCGTGTGTATGTGTGTGGGTGTGTACGTGGGTTGGGGGCAGGGGTGCTTTATATATATATTCATGTTAAAAAAAATACCCCCGTGTTGAGAGCAGCAATGATTTCCAACATATTGAAGGTTAACTGTGATAAAGATGGAACGATGTGGAAAATAATTGATACAATGTTAAGAGAGGAAAAAAGGCAAATTCTCCGATTATGTGTACATTATAAGTACATAAAAAAATCAATGCAAATCTGGAAGAAAGGCAAGCTAAGAAACAAAAAATATCTGTTATTTGTCAGATGGTGAGGATATATATAATTTATATAATACATATAATGGTTTGAGCAGTAACTCTGTCTTGTAGACCCATCTCCTGGGTCTACCATCACCCAGGCTGCACAGTGTGTGGTCAGCAATCCTGTAGCTGTTATCAGCCCATCTGTCCAACTTGATGTTCCCAGAGCTGCAGGGGGTAACAGACCACCTCATCTGCAGCCAGTAGACCTGGTACCCCCCTCCCCATCGCCCCATCCTCAAAGGGATAGTCATCCCTGTTTTAATCAGTCAATAACCTAAGTATGAGTCACGTCAGCCATCATTTTGTTAATGTTTCATCCTTCCCATCATGCCGCTGGACCTTCCCTGCCTTTGACCTATCTCTTGATCCCAAACTCTTATGACTGAGACCTCTGGAATTGCTCATTCCCCAACCACCAAACCTCCAGAGATGTTCAGCTTTTTCTCTGAGTGCTCTTTCTCACTCTTTCCTTGTAACGAAGGCTGGCTTGCCCTGGGGACACCACACACCCTGCAGCCCTCTCTAGTCTCGCTGTTTATCCTCCACACCCCACAGTTTTAGGGTTGAAAAGTGTTGTAACTGTCCTTGTTCCCGAATGCTGCTTCCACCACATTGTTTCTCTACCCTTTGAGGGCCATGCTGCTCAATTTCACTGCTCTCTTCCCCTCCATGTTACCATCAATTTCCAGCCCACCATCATAACTATGCATCCACTGAAGACTTGATCAGCTGGTGTATCATCTTCCTTTACACTCCCATCTCTGCTTTCAACCTGTTTCACTGGTACCTGCATAGATGTCTCATCTAGCACGTGGCCCCATCCATTTCTTTCTTTTCCTTCCCAGTTAAGTTCCTTCAAAGAGTTGTCTCTACTTACTGTCTCTATTTTCCTTGCTCCCCTCAGCCACTCTAAGCAGGCTGCTGGTCCTGAATGCCATTAGAACAGCTACAATTTAGGTCACCAATGACCTCCATGTCATCAAATCTAAGGGACATTTTTCCAGCCTCATCTTACTTGCCCTCACAGCAGCAACTGACACTGTTGACCAATCACTCCTTCTAAAAACGCTTTTCTCTTGGCATTAAAGACATAATATTTTCCTGGTTTCTTTCCTAATTTCCTTGTATGTTTTGAAGGCCTAACCTTCTCATTCTCACCATCAAATGCTGATGGCCCTCTCTTCTTCTCAACTCTACAATCTCTTCCTAGATGATCACACCCTTATCCATAGCTTCACTGCTCTGTAGAGAACATGGGAATTTATATCTACAGATCTGACCTCTTCTCTAAGTTTCGGCCCCACAGCTCCAACTCCTGATTTGATTTTTCCATGGGGAAGTTTCAAAGGTAGCTCAAACTCAGCAGGCCCCACACCAAACCCACAGTCTTGCCCACATAGCTGGGCCTCTTTCAGGGTTCTCTGTCTTACAGGATAGCACCATGGTCCATCTAGTTGCACAAACCAGAAATGTAAGAATCATTCTTGGTGTCTTCTTATCATGCATATCCTATCTGCAGTTTATCACCAAGGACTATTTCATTTCTTTCCTGGAAGTTTCTCAAGTCCAAGTTGCCCTAATCCAAGTCAATATGATCATTTGCAAGGACTATTGCTATAGTTTGGGCTATCCTATATTTAATCCGAGTTTCCCCAGTACTTTACAGGACACTTGTAGGCATCTTTTTGAAGTCATCATCTAATTATGTCATCTTATGCTTAAAACCCATGATGACTTTTCATTTTTTTTTAGGACAATGACAAAACTCTTAACATGGTGTATAAGTTTCCATTCACAACCCCCCGCCACCTCCAATCTCATTCTTTCCTCTTTAGTCTACTCCTTTCTCCTTCCGTATTTTCTCTTGTTCCCCTTTGCCACAGGGCCTTTGCATGGCAGTCCTCTCTGTCTGGAATATTCTCCATACCCCTAGCTTGGTTAACTTGTACGTATACTTCACATATCAGTGCAAGCATCACTTTCTCAAGGAAATCTTTCATGACCTCCCCCAAAGAGGTCACATTTCCCTTCAGTAAGGTTTCATAACACCATGGATGTACTTCTTCATAGCTCCAATAGCAATAGACAAGTATGTAAGACATTGTTTGAGTATTGGCTTTCTCTCCCACTAATGTTAGAGTTCCATGGGGGGTAGGAATCAAGTCTGAATTTGATCAACACTGAGTCTCCAGCACAGAATCTAGTACTTGAGCTTCCAATTTAAAATAACGGCCTCCGTTATCCTATCTCTTATAGCTTTATTATTTTTCATAGCAGTTATAACACTTGCCATGTATGTATGCACTTATGTAATATGCATCCCTAGACTGGAAGTTTCATGAGGAAGACCATGTACTTGTCACCGATGTATTTTATTCCCAGCACCGAAACTGTAGCACCCAAAACTATTTCACAAGTAGCTTCGGCATAAATATTAAGCATTTAATAAATGTATGTTGTTGAAAGAATAATGGTATTTTGCAGAGTAACGAAAACAACGTTTCCCAGCAACAGTATGGTATTTAACAAGCCCATCTAGCTAATGTGTACTTGCATGCCTGTATTGGCCATTGAAAATTCATTTGAAAAGGTAAAAGAAGAACTCCCAAATTTAATAAAATGACCAAAGGAAGAAATTCAAATAGTGATAAACATCTCACCCATCATGACAACGCAATCTTTTAAGTAACTCTTGAGTTAATTGCTGGCCTCCTCCAGGCTAAGTGTTCTCTTTTTCATAGGCATTGCTGAATTGCCCTTCAAAGGGGTTTTATTAATATTCACAGCCGCTGGTGGAAATGGAAGTGCTCATTTTTCCTACAGGAAGGAGGTTTTCAAAGAACAAACTGGCCGTAGTGAGGGTAGATTGAAGAGGGTGGAGAACAGTGACTGGGAAGCCAGATATCCAGGAGCTGAGATCCTAGGGGAGAATACTGGTATCTACCTTTATGTCTTGTACAACAAAAAGGCAGAGAAATGACAGGCTCAGGATGATGTGACCATCTTCCCAGTTTTTCCCAGACCTCACCGTGTGGCTTCCTTAGGTGATGGCCAAGGAAATCTAGGTCATTTGCGCCACCTGCTGTCCAGATTGGAGAATGGCTGGCCAATATCAATGCCCGGGGACTTTCAAGAGATTTCTACACATCTCTCTCTTATCCGCGACTTTCTTCTCCTTTCCTCCTTACAGCACATCTTCTGAGCTGTGAATGGACACAAAAGCATGGTTCAAGAGGGTGGCTTTGGGAAAACTGGGGCTTCGAGCTTCCACCCATGCTTATTTCTGGCAATGTTTTATCCACTTGTTTCAATTCAATACGGTCTCAGGCCCAAGAAGGCTGTGGAGTGACAAAGATGAATGACAGACATGCGATTCTTATTCCCAAGGATCTCATAGCCTAGGGGGAAAGTCAGACACAGAACAAATAATTTAAGTGCCCATGTCATGATAGAGACAATACCGATTTGGAGGGGAATGAGAAGTCCACGGGAGGGCTTCAGAGAGATGATATGTCCCTGCACCCTGAAGGACCAGCAGGGGCTCGCAGGTGGGAAGGGGGATTACCATGTTAGGCAGATGGACTGGCATATGCAAAAGCAGGGTGGCAGAAACATCTATTGCCTATTCTGGGAGCAGCAAGGAGTTGGTAACTTCTAACAGTTTGTTATAGATCCTTTCATGTCTTTGAGATGCGTTTTTATGTGAATATTTGAGGACAGATATGGGTGCGTGTGTCTGTGACTTCCTTTCATGCCACTGAACATTACATTTTAGAAATCGCTCCATGTTCATGAATCAGGACCTGCACAGGGTCCCATGGTGTTGATCTGTCACAGTTCTTCTTTCATGGACATTTTGGGTGATTTTCAGTTCTTCACCTTGTATGCCTATCTTTATGGACATGTACAGGTATTTCCTAGAAGGGAAGTTCCCGAGTCATTTAAATTTTGCTACATGTTGCATAGATTTTGCAGAAATGTTGCTACATTTACATTTTTTATTAATATTTCTTAATGATCTTCCAAAAATGTTCTTCCAGTTTACACCCCTTATGGAATAGCTGAAGTAAATCATATAAGCTAGTAAGTTTTTTCCTTTTGGGTTTAATCCATGTGCATAATGTTTTTCTTCCTAAAATCATGATTCTGACAGTAATCCTAAATGTATTGAGTGATTCGTTTATCACATAGTCATTGCAACAACCTTCTAAGACTTGGTCTTATCCCCATTTTACAGATGATAACTTGAGGTTTTGAGGGGTTAGATCTTAAGCACACTGCCCCAGGTAGTCAGCTCCAGGACTAGAACTCAGGCCTCCAGAATCCTACAGCTCTTTCTATTATGTTGCTAGGCAACACTTCTCCCTTTTGGTTTTTGCGCCAATGCTACTTGTTGCCATGGTACTGCTGGGACAAAGAGCAGTAAGTTGTAATTAAGCAGTAAGCTAGAATCTTTGCTCTGAACAGAAAAGGGTCTTTATGCCCTCATGTGTAGGTGGACAGAGAGGGACAGCTGGATGGAGCTGGTGGTTATCACGTGAGCTTCATGTGGGACCCATGTTTGTCTTCACTTCTGTCCGCTTGAAACCCCTCCCCAGGAATGCATGGGCAGGAGTGCTGTGTGGGGACCCTGCCTTCACGCTGTCTTGTCAAAAATCAGCATCCAGCTTCAGTGTGTGCCTTCTCTGCTCAGTCTACAAGAAATAGGGGCATCGTCGTAAACAGCGCTGTTCTGGAATCAGACAGACCTGAATTCATATCCTGTCTCTGCTGTTTTCCTGCAAGTGACCTCCATTTTCTGATTCTCAATTTTCTCATCTGAAAGAAGACAAGCCTACTCACCTCATAAGGTTCTATATGTGAATCAAATGAGATAAGGAACACCAATCACTTAGCCAAATGTTCGACATTCACTACAATTTTTTAAGTGCTCAGTACATGTAGCCAATGTTAGGATTGTTATTTATATTTTCCGCACACCCATTCCTCTTTGGATGCTTTGTAGTCATCAAAGGGGGTTCCACAACATCTTTAGCATTCTATTGCTCAACACTGAGGGGTGGGAACTATGAAATCTCATCCTGTTTTTGTCTTTAGACAAGAACACTCATAAACAGATTTTCAGAAAATTTGATGTAGTGAAGTTCTGTACTTCAGAAATGCATTATCTGCCCCAGGAATGAATCATCTACAGTAGGAGGAAAAGTGAAACTGGTTTCAAAAAAAAAAAAAAAAAGACACCATGGAAATTGCAGGACTCAAATTACTGCAATTGCCTTTTCAGCTGAATCCAAGGAATTTTTTTTTTTTAATTCATTCACTTGACTTTTTGAACGCCTACTGTATGTCAGGCCCCATGCAAGGGATGAAAAGATGAATAGACTATGACCCTTGCTCACAGATTAGCAGGGAGACAGGCATTTAGAACAATTACTGCCATGTGATAGTTGCTATAATGAGGTCTGTGGATGGTATTCTGGAGACACAGAACAGGACGCCCTTAACATGCCTGGGGGAAGGGTAGTGCAGGAAACACTACACAGAGTTGGAACCAGCTGAGCAGGCAAACAAGGGGCCAAGGCACTTAGAGAGAATGATGGGGAGGCCGGAGAGAGCATGCTGTGTTCAGATCGGGGTGCAGGCTGCATGCAGGGAGGCGCGAGGAATGAGACTAAAGAGGCAAGTGTCTGCACCCCCATGCCTCTCCACCGGCCAGACCTGGCCCTGCCTTGCAGAACTCAGCCCTCCTAGAAGCACCCCCTACCTGCTCCTCTCCTTGCAGCTCTCACAGCTTTAGGCCTCAACCTCCTGTGTGCCCTGTGCCTGCTCCTCACCTTGCTCCTAATCCCTTGCCCTCTTGCCCCATGATTCATCTTCCTTCGTCTGTCACGCCTGACACTCAGGTCCTCATCTTTTGCTTCCCTTGCAAATGTTACACTGCCTCTGGACCCTTGGAGTTAAAAAAAAAAAAAAAAATAGCACTTGGCCTGGTCTTGGGTGCAACCCTCCCCTGCTAATCAGTAGGCACAGAACTCAGTTCTGGTTTTGCCCTGGTCATAATATGAACCTCACACCAAGGCAGCCAGGAGGAGTTGTCTCCATGGTGAACAGCACTGATTCCCTTTCCAAGGCCTGTGTCCTGGGGACATGGCTCATCTCCAAGACCCCTGATGTAGGAAAGGCCTCATGTTGTCAGAGGAGGCAGAGCAAATGCCATTTCTGGCCCATCATTGACCAGGGAGGGAACGACATAGACCATCCCACACATGTGGTTTCCATGGGGTCCTAGATGTGCCTCAGGATGCAACTTTTTGTTCTTACATCTCTGATTAGTGGGAGAATACCAACTTGCCTTTCATCGTTTCCCCTGGGACATTGAATCAATCAGCTACTAGTTCTCCTGCTGGCCCAGGGCTCTTTCTTGGAATGGAATTGTCTGCCCTGTGGGTACAGTTCCAGGAAGGACTATGAGCCCATCCACAGTGAACTCTCCCAGACGGCTGAGGACAGATGGTTGTGTGTAGCCGCTGGTCTGGCTAGCCAACCGGACGCCTTAATAAATGAATCTACTCTAGCAGGGCCAGGCTGCAGACTGTATGACTCATGGGGATACCATGTATGTGGACTAGGATGTGAATGTCACCTCCTGGAGTTGTGCAATGCAGGGCCCTCCACCCCAGGCTCTGGGGACATACACATGTGTGTGCACGTGGATGGAGTGAGGGCAGAAGCATAGGCGTACAGCAGCAGCGCACACCCCCTCCTGATGGTGCCTGAGTGGGCAGTGCAATGTTTGGGGGCCTCAGGGACTTGGGTAGATCAGGCTCCATGACCCAACACGCCCCTTTCCAGCCCACTAGGAATCCCTCTCAAATTCTGTTGAGTCTGGGTGGACTCGAGGGCATGAAGTTTATCACAGTCGCTTTTGTATTTAACATTGGCTGGAAGAGGGTTAGGTTCTTGTCGATTTCCTGGACCTCCTGGGAATATAAAAATATATCTCACTGCTAGTAACCTATTATTAATTTTTTTCCTGAAGGTATTATTGAATGAACATATTATTGAGCATTAAGCTCCTAAGTATTATTCTTTGGAATGTCCTCTGTCAGGCAAATGTGGGGAAGACTGTTACACAGTCTAGAAGATTAGCGCAGTTCCAGAACGGCTTTCTGCTACCTGTTGTAGGACCTTGGGCAACTTCTTAAAGCCTCTGTTTTTTATGGTTTAACGATAGTGCCTACCTTAAGGTTGTTTCCAAAATGAATGATATAAATGACACGTAAAATACTCAGCACTGACCTTGTACAAGTAAGCTCTCAGGCATATTAGCTGTGATGGTATTGTAGTGCTTTTATTGATAAAGCATCTGAGTGTTTCTCATAAGGGATCAAAAAGATAAACGGACAATTTGGGGCAGCGGCCCTCATCACTGAGCAGTCTGGGCTACGTACTGGCTAATCTGACATACCTCCATCCCCACCTCTGTTTTGTTAAAAGTGCAGGTTCAAAGGAATAGCCAGTTGTTGGGGTCAAGCCAGGGATGGGGTCACTCTGGTTGGTATCTCTCAACCACCTGAGATACAATGGGTCAGTCTCTCCATTCAAGTCCTGAGCTGAGCCCCCTCTGACCAGCCATCAGGATAGGTCCAGAGAAGAGCCCTGCCTTTGCATCCACTCTTTGCTGCACAAGAAGACCCAACAGCCGTGGAAGTCCTAACCATGCGAGTAAGTCTACCCTTGCACTAACAGGAAGGGATGAGAATGGGAAGGTGTGCTGTATTTCCTGTCTGAGACCTGGATCTAAGAAAATAGCTTTTATTTTAAGGTCCCGAATGTCAAGAAAGCTTTCTTTGAACTACCCTTGAGTTGGAGAAGTTAGACCTGGCTTCTTCCTACTGCTGGGACAGTAATGCCATGTTATCTATCTGTAAGTAGCTCAATATCTTTCCCCATCTTATCTACTCTCCCCCAAACTGTGATTGCTGAAGGCCCTGAGTGCTAGAATATCCCAGCATTCCTTTGCCAGCCTTCTGTGGTAGATTCCACTAATCAGAGGTACTTGCACATGATTTAATTCCCAAATAAAATATTTGGGAAACCGCTGTATTGCTCTCTGGCAGTGACGGACAAACATGTGGCTTTTGCAGATGCGAGGTATCTCAGAGGTCTGCACTTTCCTTGGTGAATCAGCAGCCCTAGGGCTACAGCCAACTGTGATCATTTCTGGTTCCCTCTGGCTGCTGGGATTTCCTGCTTCTGAGACCTAAAAGTACATCTGAGAGCCAGTCATGGCTTTCCCTGACTTGCTCCTTCATCCCCTTCCGATTGTTCAGTATTGAATGCCCTGGATTAAACCTCTTCCTGTTTAAAAGCCTTAGCAAGGTATTTCTGTTTTCCTGACCAGTAGAAAATACCTGGTGGCTTGAAAAATCTCATTGGCAAGATTGAAAACTTAGATTGTGAACGTGAAACGTTGTCTTTTCCCTGCATTACTGAATGTTCTCTGAAGCAGTCCAGGCACATGAGTGATCTTGGAGTCTTATTTCTGCCCCAAGGACCCCAAAACTGTTCTTTATTTCCAGGAAGTAAAAACAGAAAGAACAGGCCTTCGTGCCCAAAGATATACGGCATGCTTTCTGTCAATTTAAAACATCTTTTAAAAACGTAAGTACCTACTGGGAAACAAATGCCCCATAAATTCTTTGATTTGATAATCACCTTATCTAACCCGTAACTAATATCGTTTCGGGAAAAAAAACTTAATTTAATTTTATGCATAAAGAGTGTTATAAATGTATTCACAGTTATCAAGATGAAAGGAAAAGCATGCCCATATTTTCAGCATCCTGACAAATCATGTTCTGACTGTTTTGTTGCCTGCTCTGTCTTATCCACGAGCATATATAAGTTACATACTAACTATTGTGAACACACATTTTTATATTCTGCTTTTTGCCCTTCATGGTACATTAATAAAATTTCCATTCTGTTAGATAGACTCCCTATCATATTTCATTCATAATATTTAATTGAGTAAATTGATCATAATTTACTAAACTTTTCCCCCATGGCTGAATATTTAGGCAGGTTCTAATTATTTGATGCTTAATGCTTCAGTGAACATCTTCTTCCTTCCATTGATGAATCTCCTCAGGATAATTTCCTTCCCACGAGTGGAATTTCTAGGTCAGGAAGCCTGATTGACACCCCTGGAACGGATTTCCACTCTCATCTCACCTAACTATCCCAGTTTGTTGCTTGATCAGTTACTTGAATGGGATAGAAGGGAACAGGGGGAAGTAATCAGAAACCTTGGAGGTTTTTTTTGTTTTGTTTTGTTTTCGTTTTTGTTTTTTTTTGAGGGCAGTGTCACTGACCCTCATATGTGGGACCCGAACCGGGGCCGCTGGCTTCCCAAGCCAGCGCCCAACCACTGCGCCACTCGGCCGGCCCAGAAACCTTGGAGTTTTAAAGTCAAGCTGTCAGAAAGCTGCGTGAGGAGAAATGGTCCTAAGAGATTGGAGAGAAAGAGTCCAGGACTCTGAATTAGTCAGGAGAGGTTAACTGCAGAGCCACCAAGAGCCCAGCTTTTAACATGAGCAAGTGTATTTCTTACTCGGCAGTAGGCAGGGTGAGGGGCCTCCAGGGTTATTCAGGCTATTCCATCCAGAGGCTTCACACTGCTGGTGTCCTCTCCACGCAGCCAGTGGATGGAGAAAGAGCGCAAGGACATTGGTCCCTCCGTAGCCACAGTTTCTCTTTCCACAGTTTCAGTTATCCGCGGTTAACCACCATCCAAAAATATTAAATGGAAAGTTCCAGAAATAAACAATAAGTTTTAAATTGTACCCTGTTCTGAGGAGAAGGATGAATCCTCATGAGTCCCGCTCCATCCTGCCCAGGACGAGAATCATCTCTTTGTCCAGCGTATCCACGCGGTACCTGTCTATTAGTCATTTAGTAGCCCTCTCAGATATCAGATTGACTGTCGAGGTATCGTCGTGCTTGTGTTCAGGTCACCCTTATCTTACTTAATAATGGCCCCAAAGCACAAGAGTAGTGATGCTGGTAGTTTGGATATGCCAAAGAGAAGCTGTGCAGTGGTTGTTATATGTCGTCAGTAGGTCGATGGTAGCATAATGCGTGGTCACAACACCTATGTCACTCGTTCACCTCACTTCCGTCTCATCGCATAGGCATCGTATCATATCATATCATCATGAGAAGAGACATGAGTACAGTACAATATTTGGAGAGAGAGAAACCACATCCACGTAACTTTTATTACAATATATTGTTATAATTGTCCTATTTCATTATTCGGTGTTGTGGTTAATCTCTTACTATGCGTAATGCATAGAGAAAACTTTTTCATAGGTATGTCTGTATAGGCAAAAACAGTATATATAGGGCCCAGTACTATCCGCAGTTTCAGGCACCCACGAGGGTGTGTGTCTTTGAACCTATCCCTTATGAATAAGGGGGGACTACTGTATCACATAGGGGAGCTTTTATGGGTCAGGCATATCAGTGGTCTCCATCACTTCTGCTCATATTCAATTGTCCGGAGCCCAAGTCACAAGTTGTCACTTAGCTGCAAGGGAAGCATAGCTCAGGTGTGTGCTCAGGAGGAAGAGGGAAGCGTGGATGCTGGTGTGCACACACAAGTCCTCGACAGAGGTTTTTTCAAAATGCAGCCAATCGATCCTGAGAAGAGGGGGGCTAGGCAGAGGAGAGATGTGGAGCCCTGCTGCTCGCACGCACTCCGCAGAGAGAATGGGCCTTTCCAAGTTCTGGCAGTTTTAAGCAATGGCTGCTTAGGGTCACACAGTTCCAGGGATTTCCAAGCACACATCTATCTCCCTTTCACTCCCCAACCCCGCCCCCCACCCCATTAATATAGGAAGAAGGGCAAAAGGAGTCACTTTTTACTTCTCCCTGGACTTTAAGGGAGACAGACACTAGTAATATTACTTGTTAACCTCCTCCCCTTTCCCCGCCTCATTACAGCCTGGTTCCTTCAGTTCTTTTTTTATTTTTTTTTAATTCTTTTATTGTGAAATAAGCATTTAAAAACTTAGTTTCAGGTGTACAATACAGTGCAATAGTTATACTTTTTGCCCCTCAAAGTGACAACCCCCTTTCCCCAATTTGCCGCCCCACTCTCCCTCCCCTACCCCATATTTCCTTCAGTTCTTAAGCTTCATCAGCTGATTCTGTCTCCAGGTCTTTTTTTTTTAATTTATAAATTTTCCCCCCAGTTTCATTGAGAAATAATTGACATACATCACTGTATAAGTCTGAGGTGTACAGCATGGTTTGATTTACATATGTTGAGAAATGATTACCGCAATAGGTTCAGCTAACACCCATCATCTCATATAGATACAACAAAAAGAAAAGAAAGAAAGAAAAAGGGAAAACGTCTTCTCTTTGTAATGAGTATCCTTAGGATTTACTCTCTAACAAGTTTCCTGTATGTCACACAGCGGTGTTAATTCTAGCCATCACACTGTACATCACTCCCTAATACTTATCTTACAACTGAAAGTTTGTACCTTTTGACCATCTTTCTCTAAATCCCTTTTCTCCTCCCTCTACCTCTGGTAACCACAAGTCTGATCTCTTTTTCTATGAGTTTGGTGGGCTTTGTTTGTTTGTTTGTTTGTTTGTTTTTGTTTTAAATTCCATATATGAGCTTACACAATATTTGTCTTTCTCTGTCTGACTTATTTCACTTACCATAATGCTTTTAAGATCTATCCATGTTGCTGTAAATGGCTGGATTTCCAGTTTTTTTATGGTTGAATAATATTTCATTGTACTTGTATACACACCATATCTTTATCCATTCATCCATCAATGGGCACTTAGGTTGTTTCCATGTCGTGGCTATTGTAAATAATGCTGCAGTGAACATGGGGGTACAGGCATCCTTTCGAGTTAGTGTTTTCATTTCCTTTGGCTATATTCCCAGAAGTGGAATTGTTGCATCATATGGTAGTTCTATTTTGAATTTTTTTCAGGATCCTCCATACTGTTTTCTATAGTGGCTGCACCTGGTTCCAGATCTTTAGTCTTATTTTTCCAGTTTCCTGATCTCAGGTCATCCTTCCCTATTTATTAAATGCTTATTATGTGCTAGTCATTGTGTTAAAAATTTATATATGTAATGGGAAGAAAAAAATATTGCTGCAGTTTGAGCTCATTAATCTAGAAAGGTGACAGAAATCCATTAAGGGGGAAAACCATCTTTTTGTTAGGGACAGACCTTAATGGACTGGTTTGGCTATAAATGTGGAGGCTTCTCTGAGAAAAATCAAACAGAAAAAGGTTTGGCAACAAACAAACAAACACACAAACATGGATAGGCTATGTCACTCCGCGGATGGCCACAGCCCTACTCCCATGTCCCTTTCTTGCAGCGATTCTCTCTGGGTTCTGGTCCCTTCTCCGTTCCCTTGACCCTTCAGGCCGAGGGCTGGTGATGGTTACTTCTCCTCTTACCCAGGGTGCATCACCCTAATCCTTATAAATAGTCCTTTCCCTCAACTCTCTTTAGTTAACCTGTTGGGTGGAAGGTAACATCAGCTTCCTGATGGGACCTGAACAACCCAATGCAAGGCCTTCATGCTCGCAAGATTTGGCCAGGTCCTGGGATTGAGCCAGATTGAAAACCAGAGCAGAAAAGCAAGGAGAGATCAGGTACCAGCCCACTATTTGTCCCCAGAATTTGCTCTACTGGGGACAATGCTGTCGAAAGTTGCAACGCACAGCCCCTCAGTGGGTCTCTGGCCCCATGCACTTGTTCTCACCCCTCACCCTCCTGCTTCCCCACAGAGGAAGGCCCCCCCACCCCATCCTAGCAGTGGCTTAGGGGCTGGGAGAGTCCCTGCTGTCCCTGCCTGCCTGGCAGATGTGGGAGGGGGACAGATGACACAGGAGGATCTCCTGTTTGCACAGCACAAAAGACTGTGTGAGTAGAACCCTAAGGTCTGGAATTAGAATCCCGAGTGAAGGTTTTTCTAGAAACTTCTTGCATATACTGTCACAACAATGATACGTTAGATCATTAAATGAAGAATAGTATTCAATGACAAATGAATTTTGTGCATGGCTAGCGCCTAACCTTGTTCCTATGGTGACATGTTTCAAATATATACCAACTAAGTACCAAAGACAATGGAATGTCCTCCTTCACCAGGTAAGGACAGGACACACATAACACCAGCCCCTATTTACACGGGTGCAAAGTGGGAGCCTCCTGGTTCCTAAATTGCATAAAAGCTGGCCCTGCCTTTCTCTCTCTTTCCCTCCCTTCTGAGATCTCCCAGCTGCTCCATTTGGAAACTCAGGGGGGCCGGAGGGAATCATTAGGGAACCCACTGGGCTCCCAGAAGCATGGGCACATCAGTCAAATGATTAACCTCCCAACCCCACCGCCCCAGACCAGTGGCCTGGACTCTATCAGACTTCTCTCTTTCTCCTCAGACCATCTAGCAGCAGCTGGAAACACACTGCCTGGAGGTGAGATTGCTTGGTTTCGGTCATTTGCAGCTGTGTTGAATTCCTCCAGCAGTCCCAGCCCCAGCATTTAAACATTCACACCCTGTGGATGAATGATGATCCTCAGAAATCGCACCAGCCCTGAGATGCATCTCACTGGGGCACTTAGATGTTGGGGCATTTAGATGCTGTGGCCTGACCACACACTTGACCAAGGAGAATTATGTACAACTAGAAAGCACATTTGCAAAGTATGAATGCTCCCTTGAGTTGGCATTTGAATGGTTGTCTTGTCTTTAGTATGTGTTATAATCAATTTTGTGTTTAAATATGTGTCTGAAATGGCTTTCGAAATGATATGGATATCAATAAGTATATGGATCTGTCTGCTTAATAAATTGTAAGATTATAAACAAGTTGGAGGCAATGTGACATAAACAAATAAGCAAACATGAACTTTGGCATTACACAGACCAGAGTTACAACCCAGGAACTTTTGATTTACCCGCTGTGTATCCTCGGAATGGATACTTAACCTCTCTGAACATTTTTCCTTGAATGTGAAACAGGAACAACAGTACTTTACTTATCTCCCTTGGCTGTAGTAAATATTCAATGATCAAGCCTGTAAAGCGTCTACTCATTACCTGGCATGTTTGAAGCTGTTCTGTAAACATATTCAGGATCTGGTCTCAAACATTCATCTGTGGAAATTGGCTGCACTTACTATAAAGAACAGCAGAGGGCAGACTTTACAAAGAAATTTGTAAAATATTGTCTTTCAAACCACTTTCCAAGAGGAAAGCTGAAATTCCAGAAATGACTTTCTTAAGTGCTTTGGCTGAAAGATGCCTCTCTCACTACTTTTAATTTCTTGACAGAAATTGGAGCTTTCCTATTTTGCAAGAATTCCAAAGGAGGCTAGTGGGCAATGTTTAACTGACAACTTATATCACCACGACATGCGTGCCTGGTTCCCAGATGATGGCGGAGCATTTTTAATAGGTTTCTCTGACCACATTTTTGCCAGTCGAAGATTTGATGACAAATAAAGGAAATGAAAATTGCCAAACTCTCTTGACATCATTTCAAGTTGCATCATTTCAAAATACCCTGAAGTTGGTGATGAGAAGCATTGTGGAATATGGAAAGTCAACTTGCAGCTGACTGGGAATCAAGATACTTGCAGTGGGTGCAAATTCCATTCCATGGTGAAGGGATAAATGGGCAGTGATACCACTGCTTGATGCTTTCAATAATTTAGGGATAAAAAAAATGGCACCTCAAGTTGCTTAAAACTGGCAATTCTTGGGTTACTAAAGAAAGATGAACATTTTTTTTTTAACCTGTGGATTTGAACATTATTTCTCTTTTTATGAATGGCCTGATTATATCTTTGCCTCATTCTTCTGAGTCCTGATAATTTTTTCCCCTTAAGTTCTGCAAAGGGTTTGTTGTAAATCAATGATATCATCCTCAGGAAACTTAAGTGATACAGTTCTACCAGGCTCTGATTTTTCTAGCATATGTCATAGCACATGGTTAGCACTCAAAAGTTTTATTGAATTGTATTTTTTTTAATTATTTTATATTTTAAAATACAATGTTTAAATATAAAGAAAACATATACTTATTTTGGAAAATGGTGAATATGTAAGCAAAGTAGAGAGATCACCACCCAAAGACAAACATTGTAGTTTTATTAGGCAATTTTTATTTATTTTAATGGCTAAATACTATGCTCTCAAGTTATATCCTCATTTACATATATCTTAATTCTCTCTCAGTTTGTTTTCAGTTTTGTTCTATTGGGCTGTCGGAAAAGTCATGACGTATTTTTTTCTGTTTTTCGTTGCTAAAATGCGTCATGACTTTTCCGACAACCCAATATGATAAATAATGTTGTCATGAGAGCAGAAATACCAAATCATAAATATTTGTATTTATAGCGGCTCCCTTCTCCAAGCCACACAATCCTTACCCCCCCACACACACACCACAACATCTCACCCTCCCACCCAGAACAGTAGGTCCAGAGGAAGAAGACATTTTTGCTTTGCTGAGCTGGGACAAGTAGAAGACTTATGAATAGTTGAAGGTATGAGGAGTAGTTTACTAAGAAGGTAGCTGAAGTTGCCCACAGGGAACAACTATTAATATCAGAGAAGTGTGCTGTGAGATTGAAAAGATGAGAGAATTAAGCTTTGGGAAGAAAGGGAAAGGTGATCAAAGAGGATTTTAAGAAAGTTTTGATGTCTAAACCAGAGCTATACATGCTGGTTAGTGAACTGTTTGTTATTTGTCTGTGCTAAGCTAATTCCAAAACTCAAGGGCAAGCATTTAGAAACTTTTATAGAAATTTGATATTGCCGCAAACCCAAGTGAACTTGTTGTTTTGAACAGAATATGGGCAAACGATTCGAAGTCAGTCATTTTGGTCAACTTTTAAAAGGTGTGAATTAGGACTGGCCGAGTGGCGCGTTGGTTAAGAGCTGGCTTGGAACACTAACGGCCCCAGTTCGGATCCCACATATGAGGGCCAGTAACACTGCCCTCTACAGCTAAGATGGTGAACAACAGCTCCACCTGGAGCTGGGCTGCTGTGAGTCCCTGGGACGGCACAGCTGCAGCCCCTCATGCAGTGGGCTGCTATAAGCTACAGTGAGTGGCCGGCAGCCAGCTTGAACACCTAGCAGCCAGTGTGAGCTGCCAAGAGCCTCTGTGAGTGGCCGTCCAGAGGCCAGCGACCGATCTGCCTCACCTGAGAAGAGCGCAACGATGATACCAACATGGGCCAGTGAAGCAACGTCCTCCACAGCTAGACTGAAGAACAGAAGGACAGCAACTTGTCTGTTCCCCTTCCCTGGTTCCCCAACGCTGTTCCCCTCCCCCAATTAAAAAAAACAAAACACGAAAAATCTAAAAACCAAAAATTAAATAAACTGACTTGCTTATTTGTCTGATATCTTGATAATTTTAACGACCGTATTATTTCCATAACAGGAGGTAACACAGTATATATTTTTTTCAATGGCCGATAAGATCAAAGGGCATTAAAAAGAAGCTTGAGGGTGGCTTGCTAGCTCAGTTGGTTAGGCATAATGCTCATTAACACCAAGGTTGCCAGTTCGATCCCCATCTGGGTCACTGAGCTGCACCCTCCACAACTAGATTGAAACAACTACTTGACTTGGAGCTGATGGGTGCTGGAAAAACACACTGTTCCCCAATATAAAAAAAGAAGAAGAAGCTTGGAAGAACCAACTTTCTACAGGTTTTTATGGCATGTTCCATAATGTAACAGCAATAATTAATAAAGTGTTGATCTTGTTACCGCTCATCTGTGAAAAGTTATTATTCAATACTTGTCAAATTTGAAAGCACATTTAAAAATTTTATTTTCCATCAACTGAAAACCTACCCAAAGGCAATTCGCAGATTTAGAATACATTTCTTTTCTCAAAAGATAATTTGAATGTAACCTCAATTCCACAGGATATTTTGTTGGAACTGGTAACTATTGAAAGATTGAAGATGAATTTTGAGGGCTGGCCGAGTGGCGCGGTGGTTAAGAGCTGGCTTGGGATGCCAGCAGCCCCAGTTCGGGTCCCACATATGAGGGCCAGTGACACTGCCCTCAAAAAAAAAAAAAGAAAAAAAAAAGATTGAAGATGAATTTTGAAAATATAGCTTCACTTGATTAATTTTGTATAAGTTCAAACCAAATATCATGTGTTTCCTGAAATTGCTTCAAATCTCTTCTCCCATACTGTCAACAGACCTCTGGGAGGCTGATTTCCCTATTATGTGTGTTATTAAAACAAAATATAAAACGAATTTAGGTGTATGTTATCCTCTGTAAGTAATGTGTCATCAGTCTAACCTAGATTAAATAATTTAAATGAAGAAGCAAGCACATTTTTTACATGAAAAATTTCAAATGCTTATACTATTATAGTGTTCTTTAAAAGTGTGAGTAATATGAGGGCTGGCCAAATGGCTCAGTTGGTTAAGAGTTTGCTTAAAAGCATGAGCTCTGAGCAACAGGGTCACTGGTTCGATTCTTACATTGACCAGTGAGCTGCGCCCGAGCTGAGCTGCCACGGAGCTGTCAACAAGTGGCAGGATAGCTCAGCTGTTGAGAGCACGTGCTCCTAATGATAACATTGCCTATTCGATGGTGGGGTATGTCCACCCATGGCTGGCCTGAACTCGGCACCTTGAGCTGAGCTGCCTCCAGGATGGCTCAGCGGATAGAGCGTGCACTCTTAATAGCAAGGTTGCCAGTTCGACTCCTGAATGAAAAAATAAAAATAAAATTAAAAATAAAATAAATAAATAAATAAATAAATAAATAAATAAAGTGTGAGTAATATGGGTAATTGCTATTTTACTCAAAATTTTTTGTTTGTTTACATTGCTTAGTTATAATTACAGGATGGCAAAAATTATAAGTGTAGTATTTTCTTTTTTAGTCACAGATATTCATAATTTCAATCAATGTGTATAGTTCTTATAATTTTTTCTTATCTCCTATGTTATTCTAGTTCTGATGATATTTATTGAAATTTAATTCAATGTTTGTCGAATCTAATAATAAGAATTGGACTTGTACTATATGTATTTTTAAATTTTATTTTTCTAATTACTCATTTTTATTGCATTTTATGAAAATATCAGTCCATGATGGATTGGAAATTTTAAAACCCTGGTCTTTCAGTACAAATGATTTGAGAAGCACCCATGAAACAACTTCTTAGGATCCATTAAAAAAGCCCAGCAGAGATTTGCAGTGAGAACCTACATTAGCAATCAGGCTTTGGGAAGGCAAAGTTATATTTCATTTCCATGTGGCTCCTTCAGCAGCAGTAGGCTTAGGTTTAGCTGGATCACACATTTTGTTGTTCTAAACTTGGATTGCATTTAGCATTTTTTCCTCAGAATACATTTGAGGAGTAAAAGATTAATATGTTAATTAATTTCAAAGGTGGAAATAATAGGTCTCATAAAATTTGTTTGCAACGTTAGAAGCAAGAGACACAATAACAATCAAGTCCTGAAAATGACAAATCCAGTCTTAGCTCTGATATATAACCGTAAAGACGAACAAGCATCTCCCTTGATCTTGCTTCTTCTACAGTCCTAATTCCCTCTCTCTCTCTCTCTCTCTCTCTCTCTCTCTCTCTCTCTCTCAACTTTATTGGGGGAACAGTGCGTTTTTCCAGAACCCATAAGCTCCAAGTCGAGCAGTTGTTTCAATCTAGTTGTGGAGGGCTTGGGAATCTAACCGGCAACCTTGGTGTTATGAGCACTGCACTCTAACCAACTGA
Source organism: Aselliscus stoliczkanus (assembly GCA_033961575.1). Taxonomy (NCBI): domain Eukaryota; kingdom Metazoa; phylum Chordata; class Mammalia; order Chiroptera; family Hipposideridae; genus Aselliscus; species Aselliscus stoliczkanus. The sequence goes on along the minus strand of CM066736.1, from coordinate 97,306,768 downwards.
GCTAACCAGCCGCCCTCCAATTCTCTTTTTGACATGTCCAGATGTTTCAACTTTTCTCAAAAACGGTCTCCCACACTTACTGCCTTCCTTCCTGGCCCCCCTTGGGTCTCCACTCGCCACTAGCCTTACTCTCCCACCGCCTCGCACCCGGCCCTCTGCTCGCTCTCTCTGATTTCCTGGCTCTTGCCTTCTGTGATACACTCTTGGTTCTTCCCTGGTTCTGACTCCTCCTCTTTAGTCTCCTTCGCTCTCTGCCTTTTTCTTTCTCCACCCTCTAAGAAGGTGTTTCTCAACCCCCTTCTTTGCGAGCCCCCTGGGGACGTCATTCAAACTCACAGGTCCCAGTGTTCATCTCTGACATTTATATCAGTCACATAGCCGCAGACACAAGTTTTCCAAAACTCTTTCAGTTTGCAGTCAAAGTTTGATATTGATTTTTTTTTTTTAAGATTTTATTGGGGAATTGGGGGAGGGGAACAGAATTGGAGAATGGGGGAAGGGGAACAGACAAGTTGCTCTCCTTTTGTTCTTCAGTCTAGTTGCGGAGGACGTTGCTTCACTGGCCCTTGTTGGCATCGTCATTGCGCCCTTCCCGGATGAGGCAGATCGGTCGCCGGCCTCTGGATGGTCGCTCACCGCAGCTATTTGATTTTTTTAAGTCAATTATTTTCCATGAAGGGATAGGATTACTTCATTCATTTTTCAAAAAAATGTTTTCCAATTACTCAAATGACCATAGTTTATCAGCCCTTCAAGTAAAAGAGGTTCTCTATGAAACAAGGCAGCTAGTTCAGCTCATATGTCTAGCAATTATACATGAGCTTTGCCCCGGTATGCAGTATCCCCCTTGCCTTCTTGGCCGTGTCATGGCTGAAAAATAATATGCTTTCTCTTTATATTGAGACTTGGCTAGTCTTTGAGCCTTAAACTATGATGACTTTATTTCCTGGATCTCAAATCAGAACTCGTGGTTTGCAAAATAATTTTTATGCCAATTTGATATACAGCAGGAAGGCTGAAAAGTAGATGTTTTGATGGCTTGGATAGTTTGTGTGACTGACCACAAGAACACTTGAAATTGGAATTACCTTAAAAATCCCTGACATAAGCCACCAATGATACTGATAATTGCCAAATGCCTCAAGAAAGGTAATGGGGAATGATGAGACCATGTCATTGTCCTACTTGGAAACAGGCAAATCCTTGAATGTCAGACCTAGCATGGTCTAATTTAAGCTGACATTCCATAAGGGGGCCCCTTAGAACTGCCTCCTGAACTCTGTTAACAGACACCAGACACTGAAATACCAAGTCAAAACACAGTCTGGTAAAGACCACACCTGCCCTACTCCCTTGCATACACAGGTAATGAACATTTAGACTAGAAATGCTGGGTAGACTGTTTATCCATCTGATTTTGGAGGTGGATCTGATATGGTCATGTGATCACAGGTACCACCTGTTGGGGAGACAAGACTCATAATTAATCCACGATTGTTAGACAGGTGAAAAAATGGGGCATTGTCGAGAAAGGAAACTGATTACGGTCTTTATGCCTCATCCAGCTGGCTGGTTTAAACACATGCTCACCCTGCCATATGGTCCCTAGCTGGAGAGGAGGGAGAGGGTTACAAGATACAAATGATAAATGGACACTACAGCTTTCCTCTGTAGCCAATACGGGAGGGATCTCATTTTTAACTTTTCTTAAAAATATTCACAAAGAAAAGGGTCTTTTACCTTTAGTCTTAATTCTGTCATTGGGATATTTTGAGGCTCCAGCCAAGCATGCCAATTCTCTCAAGCAGAAATTGTAAATATCTCTACTCCTTGCCTTTTTGCAATGTGTGTATATTAATTGATGTTTGATGATGGTTGGGGATTTATGAAAAAAAAAGTAATATATTTAGCTATCATTACTGTATTGTTGTAATTTCTATCATGTTACTTGTTTGATATAAAGGCAATAAATAATGTCAACTGACATTTAGTGGGCTATAATGTGTTAGGCAATTTAAATGCACTACATGTGCTAACTCATTGAAATCTTACAAAATCCTGCAATATGGAAACTATTTATCATCCCTATTCTACAGAGGAAGACAGTGAGGCATAGAGTAATTAAGAAACTCACCCAAGGGCACGTAGCTAATAATGGTGGAATGAGCCTAGCTGACTGTGTGATTCCAAAGCTTGTGTTCTTCACCATTTTACTTTACTGTGGGGAATATGGAAAGAACATAAGAAAAGGAGAAGGTCCCATGGGCTTCTTTGTGCTTCAACAGTGTCCAAAATAAAGAGCTTACCAGGTTTCATTTCTAGCTTGAGTGTTCATGATTCTGTGAGCATCCCTCTGCTTTCATCCTCTCCAGAGAGGAGAGGAAAAAGAATTTGTTTTGGAGCTGGAAGATCTGGGTCTAAGCCCTGCCTGCACCCATTTAGCCTCTGCTCATTACTCACATTATCCTCATGTTTAAAACAGAAATGATGATCCACCCCTCATAGGAATACTGTAGGAATTAAACAAGATGATAGGTATGAATAGTACTTTGCAAACCACGAAGTACTTTGCAACTGTTGGTAATTATTAACATAATTCGACGCTAAGTATTCCAACGTATCCATTTGCAGGTTTCTTTCCCACAAAGTTTTCACCCTCTGTGGTGGGAAGGGTGGCCCTGACAGGCACTAAAGATCCAATACCCAGTTATACCCAAGGAGAAAAGAGAATTGTTATTTAGCACTAATGTGTAATTAGTAGTTGAAAATAAGATTAATTGTGCAGGCCTTTGTTCCACTAAATGGTACCTCTGTGGCTTTCCAAACTTTACATGATTCAGTGTAGTCACAGGGGAATCAATGGACATTTCTCCTGTTAAGTGCCAGCAATTGAAAAAAAGTTGAGTTTGCAAAGAGGCTAAAGGACAGTGCCACTTTAGCAGTGCTGCTGATACTTGTAGGCTGGGACCTAAAAGAGGAATTCAACTCAACTCAACTCAATTCAATAAACTGAGCTTTACTTTACTGGACATTGTGCCAGGTGCAAGGGCTACAGAAATGAGTATGACACAGCCTCTGCTTCCTGGAACTCATAGTTTCAGGGAGAGACAGACGGAAATTCTAAGTTACTGTATGGGAGGAGTTAGGCTACAGTAGGAAATCCTAGAGGGGAGCCAAGACAAGGTTCTTTCTTCACGGGACTTGCTCTCAGATCAGGAGCAGAGGAGCAGGAGAGGTTTATAAGGACAATGAGAAATAAGGCTCTCTTTTTGCTGTTTTTTCACTTTCCTAGGGAAGGTTGGCTCTCAGCAGGGATTCCGCCATTAGCAAGTGTGTACAGAGAAGTTATTTCCTCAATATGTCTCTACCTTTTCATTTAATTTATTTTAAGATGTTTATTGGGGAATTGGGGGAAGGGAACAGCCTTGATGAATTGGGGAAGGGGAACAGACAAGTTGCTGTCCTTTTGTTTTTTAGTCTAGTTGTGCAGGACTAGCTTCACTGGCCCATGTTGGTATTATCATTGTGCTCTTCTTGGGTGAGGCAGATCAGTCGCTGGCCTCCGGATGGCCACTCATGGCGGCTCTTGGCAGCTGCTGGCTGCTCACGCTGGCTGCAGGCCACTCACTGTAGCCTATGGCAGCCTACTGCAGCAGAGACTACAGCTATGCTGTCCTGGGGACTCGGGTAGCCCAGCTCCAGGTGGAGATGTTCACCATCTTAGCTGTAGAGGTCAGTGTCACTGGCCCTCATATGTGGGATCTGAACCAGGCTGCTGGTGTCCCAAGCCAGCTCTTAACCGACGCTCCACTCAGACAGCCCTATCCCTACCTTTTCAACGACTATTTTTGTTCCTTCAACTTGAGATGCAGGCCTGATTTAAAAACAATTATTTTTAACAGCTTCATAAATGGGAACTTTGAGTTTAGTTTTGTTGACAATTTTTTTTGTTTGAAAAGTAGAAGAAAGTAAGAAGGTTTGCCTGTTCAAGACTTATTTCTGTCAAGAAAAATTGCTCCAAGTCTTTGAAATTAAAATAGAAAAAACATTACTTGGTGTTCTGTCTACTGCATCCTGTGGGTTCTTTCATGTGTTTGAGCCAGTGGACAAATCTTTAAGTTGTAGAAAAGTTAATGCAAATGATTCTTTTTTTTTTTTTTTAAGGTTTTATTGGGGAATTTGGGGAGGGGACCGGCCAAGTTGTTGTTCTTCAGTCTTCATTGTGGAGGGTGCCAGTCGCCATCTGGCTTCCCATTGGCAGCTTGTGGCCTCTAAGCTCAAGGTGCTGTGTTCAATCTTAGTTGCAGGCATGTGTAGCCACCATCCCATGAGGGAGTCAAACACGCTTCCTCAAGAGCGCACGCTCTATCCTCTGAGCCATCTGGGCAGCAGCTCAGCTCAAGGTGCTGAGTTCAGTCTTAGTTGCGGGTAGGCATAGCCACTATCCCATGAGGGAGTCGAACCCAGCAGCTTTGTTGTTAAGAGCGCATGTCCTATCCACTGAGCCATCTGGGGCAGCAGCTCAGCTCAAGGTGTCGAATTCAATCTTTAGTTGCAGATGGGCGTAGCCCACCATCGAACAGGCAATCTAGTTGTTACACCAGCTGAGCCATCCTGCCACCTGTTGGCAGCTCAGCAACAACTCATCTAGGGCGCAGTATTCACTGGCCCATGTGGGAATCAAACCGGTGGCCCTGTTGCTCAGAACACATACTCTAAGCCAAGTCTAAACCAACTGAGCCACTCTGCTGGCCCAAAGGATTCTTATCTTTAAAATGCAAATGAATTGTGTGGCTAGAGTAGTTTTGCACCACTTTGTAAATTTATTTCAGTAATATTCCTTATTGCCTGTATGCATGTGATTCTTTGTATTCTCTTTTGAGCCACTTGTAACATCTTATTGATTCCCTCATTAATTATTGTGTGAAGTAAAACTTTTAATATGTTTTCATTTTATATTTATATGATAGTCATGATATTTTTCTTTTTTTTTTTTAAAGATTTTATTGGGGACTTGGGGAAGGGGAACAGAATTGGGGAATCAGAACAGACACGTTGCTGTTCTTTTGTTCTTCAGTCTAGTTGTGGAGGATGTCGCTTCATTGGCCCATGTTGGTATTATCATTGTGCTCTTCCTGGTTGAGGCAGTCACTCACCAGCCATCGGACAGCTGCTCACGGCAGCTCAAGGCAACCCACTGCAACAGGGACTGTAGCCTACATTGTCACCGGCAACTCAGGGCAGCCCAGCTCCAGGTTGAGCTGTTGTTCACCATCTTAGCTGTACAGGGCAGTGTCACTGGCCCTCATATGTGGGATCCGAACCCAGGCCCTGCTGCTCAGAGCTGGCATCCCTAGCCAACTCAACCAACGTGCCACTCAGCCAGCCCAATATTTTTCTTTTCCTTTTTTTTAAATTATCTTTTATCACTTCTGAGGTAAGAACACAGAAGGAACTCAGAGAATTCTCAGAATCTGAGAAAAAACTGGGTGGTGATGTGAGAAGGACAGGAAGGAAAGGAAACTTAAGATGTTTTAAGTACCTATTAAATATTATGAATATTATGATGGAAATATACAAATATATAGATGATGTATTAGAGCAATGTACACTTGAAATCTATATGATTTTACTAACAAATGTCACCTCAATAAATTTAATAAAAATTAATAAAAAATACTACTAATATTAAAAGTTAATACCTATTAAATATCAAGCCTTTATGCACATCATTTCATTTAGTCCATACAACAGTGTTGTGCCTTTGTGTAAAGCGTTTTTTTTTTTTTTTTTTAAAGATTTTATTGGGGAATTGGCGGAGGGGAACAGCGTTGGGGAATCGGGGAAGGGGAACAGACAAGTTGCTGTCTTTTTGTTCTTCAGTTTAGTTGCAGAGGATGTTGCTTCACTGTTGGTATCGTCATTGCGCTCTTCCTGGATGAGGCAGATCGGTCGCTGGCCTCTGGATGTCGCTCACCGCGGCTATTGGCAGCTTACGCTTGGCTGCCAGCTGCTCACGCTGGCTGCGGGCCACTCACTGTAGCCTATGGCAGCCCACTGCAGCAGGGACTGCAGCCCACACCATCACCGGGGCTCGCACATCCCAGCTCCAGGTAGAGCTGTTGTTAGCTGTAGAGGGCAGTGTCACTGGCCCTCATGTGGGATCCGAACCGTGGCTGCTGGCATCCCAAAACCAGCACTTAACCAATGTGCCACTCGGCCGGCCCTAAAGCGTTTTTTTTTAAACCAAGCGCTCATAGTTTTTTATGTTAACCAGGATTATATTGGTGTAGTGATAGGCCATGTTATGGGGTGAATTGTGTTCCCCCCAAATTCAGAAGTTTTAGCCCCTGGTATCTCAAAATGTGACCTTATGTGGACACAGAGTCTTTACAGAGACAATCCAGTTAAAATGAGGTCACTGGGGTGGGTCTTAATCTAATATATTGGTGTCCTTATAAAAAGGGGAAACTTGGAGACACACGCTCACAGAGAAAACATCATGTGAAGGTGAAGGCAGAGACCTGGGTGATGCATCGACAAGCTAAGGAATGCCAAACATTGCCAGCAAATACCAAAAGCTAGGAGAGAGGCATGGGACAGATTGTCCCTCACAGCCTCAGAAGGAACCCGCTGGCACTTTGGTCTCGGGCTTTCCGACTCTGGAACTGAGGCATGAATTTCTGTGGTTTTGAGCCCCCCAGTTGCAGTTCTTTACTACAACAGCCCTAGCAAACCAATACAGGCCATTCAAAAATTCTATCTGTTTTTCTCCTTCAAAGAATCACTGGTATTTTATTATATATGTAAGGGACTAGCTAGTTCAGAAAGGCCCATTTCTTAGCCAAACCACATGGTCAGCTCACCAGTTCACAGTGAGATCTCAGTCAAGACACCACTGAGCATCTGACAGACACCTGGCCCTCAGGCAAGGCGATTTGCAGGCCAGAGGATTGCTGTGTGTGTCACCTAGATGAAGAGACCAACAGCAAGGACATATCACTTTCTTCTCATCAGATTCGGGTGACAAGAAAACTAGCTCCATCTCCCGGTTCTCACCAGCCTTAATGGAACACGTTGTCCTCTGCAGCTCTTAAGTTTAGTGGCATTGACATAACCAAAATGAAGTCACACAACTTTTTCTTTCTGGAATAACCCAAAAGAAATGACACCATGAAAAGGAGTTGAGGTTTTATTGTGTTACAGGGAAACAATGAAGGGTTGGGGCAGCAGAGTGTCCTGAGCTAGCTGTTTCTAAAGGGCCACTCTGGCTGCTGAGCAGAGGATGGAGTGGGTGGAGGGGATGCTGGGTAGGATAGAGTAGAGGTAGGGAGACCACACTGGAGGCTGTTATAGTAGGCTAAGAGAGAAAGGATTCTGGCTTGGATCAGAAGGCAGTGGTAGAGATGTTAAGAAGTAATCAGGCTCAGGATATTTGGAGGGAGAATGGGTAGGACTTGCTGAAGAATTGAATATGGTAGATACAAGGAAGAGAAAAAATGAGGATGGCTCCAGTGTTGTTTTTCTTTCCCTGATAAACTGGAGGATAGTCTATGAATCAGGAAGGGAAAGGCTTGGGGGAAGGCTTAGGTTTAATGCCTACCATGGAGGTAAATGTTGGAAAGGGAAAAATTCATGCCCTGGTCTCTTGGAAAGCAGATTCATAGAAGACCAAGTGCTCTTTCTTCCTTCAGATAAGCAACGTTAATTATATGCTTACTGTGATAAACTGCTGTGTGGGCTGCCAAGGAAGCTCCAGTCTCCTAGACGGGGATGGGGGATGGGACCTAGAGAATAGGACCATGGGAATTCTAAGTATAAAGGAGGGCTCTTCAGCACTCCCACCTGGAAGAAGTATTATGGGTTCAGAAGCAGGGGCAGGTTGGTAGGAAGCTTTTCAGCCAGTGGGAGCCACTGGGACAAAGAAGACTGTCTTTGGTCAGGAAGCCAAGGCTTGGAATCCCAGGGGCAGGGATCTCATCCTGACTCCTCTCTCTGCGGGGAATCCAGTTCCCAGCACGATGTCTTGCTGACACCTTGCTTCACTCTGCATTTGTGCTGCAAGCTTCACCTTCTATTCCCAGGGTCTACACATAGGAGGCACTCAATAAACCTTGCTGAATCAATGAAGAAAATACATTATGGGTGCAACAGGCCAAGAGGTTGGCAAGTAAGTGAATACTGTAGAGATGGTGTGCCTTGGTTTCAACAACACACTTGAGAGAACTCTCCTAGTATTTTGAGATTATTATGGAAATATTGGGAAACAAATATGGGTTGGCTGGTAGGATACTTAGAAGAGTTCATTACTGTTTAACTTATTATACAAAAAAGAAGCTGATATATGAATTATTGTCTCATACGGGAGGGTATCAAGTGACCTCCATGTGACTCAGTATTAACGCCCCCTATTCTGTACAAGATTTTTTTGGGTGACCTAGATTAATATGTAGAAGTTAAAAATCATTAAATATGCAGCTGTTTTTAAATTGAGAAGGCTAGTAAATACCAAAGAGATAAGAATCAAGATTCAAAAATTATCTAAATGGAATCAGATACCGTACCACAACTGATAAGATTATATGTAATAAGAATATGATTCTTTTGAATGTAATAAATCAATGTGAACAAGAAGAGAATGGAGAAATCTTGATTTTTCAGCAATTCATGTGGAAAAGGCCTGGGCCTTTATTGAACATAAATTCAATATGAGCTCACATATTAACCAGGCTGTTAAAAAAATAAAAATCAAATGCAATATTAGGATGCGTTATTAGAAGTAAAATATCTAGAACGTAAGACGTGAAATCTATAGCACTCTGCAATGGTTTGAGTACGTGTAAAGTGCTGTCTACAGTTCCGGGGGTATATTGATAAACCAGGGTTTGCTAATTTTAGTTTTATCGTTTTTGGAGTATTAAAGGAGTATGTGCTCATGATAAAAAATTTCAAAAATATGAAAAATATAAAAATTACCCACACTGCAGACTGGTGTAGCCATTATGGAAATAAGTTTGGGGATATCTCAAAAAACTGGAAATGGAACTACCGTATGACCCAGCAATTCCACTCTTGGGTATCTACCCACAAGAATCCAAGACATTAATTCGAAAAAATATATGCACCCCTATGTTCATTGCAGCACTATTTACAATAGCCAAGACTTGGAAACAACTGAAATGCCCATCAGTAGATGACCGGATTAAGAAATTGTGGTACATTCATACAATGGAGTATTACTCCGCTATAAAGAAGAATGAAATTGTACCATTTGCGACGATATGGATGGACCTAGAGACTATTATGTTAAGTGAAATAAGTCAGTAGGAGAAAGACAAATACCATATGATCTCACTTATATGTGGAATCTGAAAAACTGAATGAACAAGCAAAGTAAACAGAAACAGACTCAAAGATATAGAGAAAAAACTGATGGTTGCTAGTTGGGAGGGGGGTGGGGATGAAGGAGAAGGGAAAGGGATTAGACAGCATAAATAGATAACTACAATATTGCCACAGGGATATGAAACACAGTTCAGGGAATATAATAATGTTGTAAATATTTTGTGGGGTGTCAGATGGTCTTGTTAGGGAGACCACTTCATGGATGGAATAGAGGCATTATCACTGCACTGTACACCTGAAGCTGATGTTGTATAATATTATATGCCAACTGTAATTGAATATATAGATAGTCACGGGATGTGGAGTATACTGTGGAAGGGAGTCAAAGGAATTGTAATAGATATGTATGATATGGGGGGGAAGTGGAGTGGTGAATTGGGGGATGGGGGTTGTCACTTTGAGGGGTAAAAAGTATAACTATTGCACTTGTGTTGTACAACTGAAACTAATTAAAAAATTTGTTTAAATGTTTATTTCACAATAAAAGAATTTTTTTAAAAAAGACAAATAAAAGGCTATCTAACAACCTGATGTCACACTCACACAAAAAAATAAAATAAAACAAAAAAATAAAAATTACCCACAATTCCATGACCCAGAGGCATTTGTTTCTAGGTTTTTTCCTATGTATAATGTTTCCACTATTGGTATTGTACCTTATATGCAATTTTGCCTTATATTTCTTTATATAACATTACATGAAACAATTTATCAGAAATGAATAGGCATTTTGGCTCTGGAATCAGAGAAGTTAAAATTAGAATCTTGGTTCCACAACTTAATCACCCACTTAGGATAAGTCACTTAACCTTAGTTTCAACATCGGAAAGTTGGAATAATAAAAACACCAGTTCAAAGAGTTTGCTATTCATGTTTACTATGTCATCATCATCACCATCATTATAAATTACTTTTTGTAATCCTATTTGAAACCAGAGCTTTCTTTTTTCCCGAAACTGATTTCTAGTTTAATGTAAGACAAATTTAGTTTACAACAACAAAAAAATCTGTTTTTATTTTTTTTTTTATTTTATTTATTTATTTTTTTTTATTTAAGATTTTATTGGGGAATTGGGGAAGAGGAACATTGTGTTTTTCCAAGACCAATCATCAGCTCCAAGTCAAGTTGTTGTCCTTTTTTTTTAAAGCTATTCATGAGCATGAGTCATGTAGTATTTTATAATTTTTTTTTTTTTTTCCTTTTGGCAGCTCAGCAGCAGCTCAGTTCGGGCCAGGAACCCAACCGGCAACCCTGTTGCTCAGAGCTCACACTCCTTTTTTTTTTTTTTTCTATTTATTTATTTATTTATTTATTTATTTATTTATTTATTTATTTTGAGGGCAGTGTCACTGGCCCTCATATGTGGGACCCGAACCCGGGCCGCCAGAGTCCCAAGCCAGCGCTTAACCACCGCGCCACTTGGCCGGCCCAAGTTGTTGTCCTTTAATCTTAGTTGAGGGCACAAGCTCAGCTCCAAGTCCATTCGTTGCTTTCAATCTAGTTGCGAGGGTGACACAGCCCACTATCCGATGTGGGAGTCGAACAGACAACCTTGTTGTTAGGAGCACACGCTCTCCCCATCTGAGCCATCTGGCTGCCCATTGACAGCTCAGCGGCAGCTCAGCTCTGAAGCAGCTCACTGGCCATGTGGGAATCGAACCAGAGACCCTGTTGCTCAGAGCTTGTGCTCTAACCAACTGCGCCACGTGGACGGTCCAACAATTTTTTGTTTAAGTGGACATCTGTTTGTGAAAAAGGACAGTTAGACATGTGGGTTTGGCAAATTTCAGCATTATCATGAACTATGACCTAAGACTTTTTGAGACAAAAAAATCTGTTTTTAAAAGAAAGGTTTTTTAAAGTATATAAATAAAGAAAAATAATTGCTTAGGATTTTATATAACATAATCTTACCAGTTTCTTGTGTATCAGTTTAGATTTGGTCTCTATCATTTTATGGAAGCAAATACATTAAAAAATGCTTTAATTTCTGAAACCCTAAGAGAAGACATACTGCAAGCAGGCGACGAGCTCCCGAGAACAAGCAGAACTTCTCTGATCTCTGCCCAGAACCTGTCACACAGGTTCAGTCAGTACTTGCTGATGACCTGCAGGGTCAGCCCCTTGGGAAAAGACACCACAGAATGGTGACAATGTAGATAAAAGAAGTAGAAACACTCCTCCATCTGCTCTCCTTTGATTTAACATTGCCAAGAAAGTGGGTAAATAAGAAGTGAGGACATTTCTGGCCCTGCAGAAATTCCTGGCCATTCTTCCATTTTGCCTCAAATACTACCCTCTCCCATTTCCAAAGGCCTGTAGACCTCCCAGCAGAGAATGCCTCCAGCCCAGCAAAGGTGATGGGGAGAGAGGTGTTCAGAATGAGTTTGCCCACATATTCCCTTTTGACTGAGAACCTCATTGTCCACTGCACTGAACATCTTGTCCTTCCCTCCACCTTCAGAGAAAACATATTCTCAACCCTTCTGTAAAGACTAATGTCTTCTTAGGAGCCCAACACTGATTTTCAAGTCTTTGCCAGAATAAAGCTCCCACAATTTCACCTCCCTTTTTAGTCATCTCAGTCCTCCTCTTTTTACCACCATGAAACCCTTCATGTTAATTTGAGTAAATATTTGCCAATGACTGTGGCAGCCTGTTGTAACAGATCAATGGGCACCATACATGTAAAAGATTGCACTGTGTCAACTTCTTCTGATGCCAACTTTCGTATGTCTGATCTCTACTTTTAGCCCACATATCAAATGCAAAACCTGACACCTCTATTCAACTCTACTGATTGTTTCATACTCTAAATGATAGGCTAGGTCAAGACTTAAGATTTTCAAATGATGCCATTGCACTTCCAATAAAATACCGACTCCTTACTGTAGCCTACAAGGCCCTCCATGGTCTGACTCCTGCTCTCAGCAACCTCATCTCATACCACTCTTCCCCATACTCTTCTTAAAGGTACAGAATTTCCCTTGCCTATCCCCAATTACTGGGAGAATGAGCCAGAAAGAGCCATATATAATTTAGGCCTGAGCAGCCCAGTCCTAGCACATAGAAGACACACAGTAAAAATTTGTAACATTAAAAACAAACACAGGATTTCTGGTCAAGTTAGCAGAGTAGGTAAATGGGTGCTCACTTTCTCGTATGACCATATCAAAATTACAACTAAACTACAAAACAACCATCATTGAGAATCACCTAAAATCTTGCTGAACCAAAGCCTTACAACTAAGGACATATAGAAGAAGCCACATTTAGACTGGTAGGAGGGGCAGAGATATGGAACAGACTGGTCCCACACCTGCCTGTGACCATTAAAAATCAGGAGGGATACCTCAGCTGCAAAGGTCCCTTCTGGAGGAGACAGGGGTCCCAGCCCCTCCCTAGCTCAGGTTTCCAGTGCCAGAGAGAAAAGTGCCCATAATTTCTGACTGTGAAAACCAGCAGAGCTTGTGACTGAGTGAGACAGAGGGCAGTTGGAGTCCCAGGTGCTCCTCTTAAAGGGACCCTGCAAGGACTTACTGGTGGAATCACTGGCTCTGAGCTCCAGCACTGGGGCAGCAGCTGGAAAGGTAACAGGGACATACAGGGGGGCCGGGGAGGGAGAACTGAGTTGTCTGGCTTCAGGATAGGAGCTGAGGGGCACCTTACTCCTGGATGGAGGAGCTGGCAGAGGTCATTGTATCTTTGTTGAGCCCTACCCCTTCTCCGCATGCAGATGCAGGTGGCCACTGTATCTGTGTCTCCACCAAGCTGGCTAATGCTGTTCATTCTCCATGCCTTGACGATTTGAGACCCCACCCCACTCAACTTTCAGGCACAACCAAGCCACTTACCATGGCTTTTTCGTACAAACCACCTACCTGCACTTATGCTGCAGACTTTCCTAAGGTCTCTTAAAGGTTCACAGAACCCAGGCAAGCAGCATCTGTCTTGAGCATGTCCTGTACCTCTGGCTGGGCAGTCCTAAGCCCTACAGTAGGGGCAGCTGGCCTTGGTTTGCTGATTGGCCTCTTGAGGTACCTCCAAGCCCAGTGTAGGTGGTGGCCACCTGCAGCTTGCTTTCTGACTCAAGCCAGGTGGCCCTGGGCAAGGCACAGGTTGTGGCTGAATTTGGCCTGCATTAGGTCCCTTCCCAGGTGGCCCTTGGACTGGTATGCCCAATGGCCAGCTTCGAACACAGCTGGAGCATCACCCAGATATTTCTAAGGACAACACACCCAAAGGGCAGACTGGGCAGGCACCAGAGCCCTGCTAAATCAAATCCTGCTCCATAGGGTCAGCCCCTCCACAGCAGCTCTTTCACTATAGTAACAGCAATCCTCACAACCAATCAGCCCAAGGGTCAATATCTCCCATTGACATGCAAAGAGCAACTAAGGCTCAACTATAACAGAAGGACACACACAACTCACATAAAGGACACACCTGGAGTAGCTGGCTCTGATGACCAGGGAGACTATGTCACTGGGCCCCCACAGGACACTTACTACATAAAATCACTCTACTAAGACCAGGAGACATAGCAGCCCTACCTAATACATAGAAACAAACACAAGGAGAAGCCAAAATGGGGAGACAAAGAAACATGTCCCAAATAAAAGAACAGAACAAAGCTCCAGAAAAGGAACTAAACAAAAATGAAGACAGGCAACCTACCAGATGCGGCGTTCCAAATGCTGGTTAAAAGGATGCTCAGTGATCTCAGGGAGAATTGCAACAAAGGTATAGAAAACATAAAAACAGTGATAGAAAACATAAAAAAGAACCAGTCAGAAATAAAGAATACAATAACCGAAATGAAGATTACATTACAGGGAATCAACAGTAGATTAGATAAAGCAGAGGATCAAATCAGTGATTTAAAAAATAAGGTAGCAGAAAACACCCAAACAGAAGAGCAAAAGAAAAAAGAATCCAAAAACAATGAGACAGTTTAAGGGGCCTCTGGGACAACCACAAGTGACCAACATTCACATTATAGGGGTACCAGAAGGAGAAGAGAGAGAGAGCAAGGGATTTGGAACCTATTTGAAGAAACAATGACGGAAAACTTTCTTAACCTGGTGAAGGAAATAGATATGCAAGCCAAGGTAGTGCAGAGAGTCCCAAACATGGTGAACCCAAAGATGCCCACACCAAGACACATTATAATTAAAATGCCAAAAATTAAAGACAAAGAAAGAATCTTAAAAGCAGCAAGAGAAAAGCAGTTAGTTACCTACAAGGTAGTTCCCATAAGACTGTCAGCTGATTTCTCAACAGAAGTTTTGCAGGCCAGAAGGGATTGGCAGAAATTATTCAAAGTGATGAAAAGCAAGGACCTACAACCAGGATTACTCTGCCCAGAAAAACTATCATTTAGAACTGAAGGACAGATAAAGAGTCTCCCAGACAAAAAAAGCTAAAGGAGTTCATCACCATCAAACTAGTATTACAAGGAATCTTAAAGGGACTTACTTAAAACGGAAAAAAAAAAAAAAGATAAAAAATATGAATAATAAAATGGCAATGACTACATACCTATCAATAATTATTTTAAATGTAAATGGATTATATGCTCTAATCAATAGACATAGGATGGCTGAATGGATAAGAAAACAAGACTGATACATATGCTGCCTACTATGGATCAAAAGACACACACAGGCTGAAAGTAAAGGGATGGAAAAAGTGATTTAATGAAAATGGGAACAAAAATCCCAAAAAACTGGGGTAGTAATACTCATACCAGACAAAAGAGACTTTAAAACAAAGGCTATAACAAGAGACAAAGAAGGACCCCATTATCCTACTTATGGGTATTTATCTGAAGTTACCCAAAATGCTACTTTTGAGGGGACATGTTGATCCATACATTCATTGCAGGATTTTTCACAACAGCCAAGATATGAAAGCAATCTGGGTGTCCCTGGATGAATGAATAAAAAAGAGGTGGTACATACATACACAAGAATATTACTCAGCCATTAAAAGAATGAAATCTTGCCATCTGTGGCAACGTAGATGGATCTAGAGGGTAGTGTGCTGAATGTAGTAAGTCAGACAGCGAAAAACAAATATCATGTGATTTCTCTTATAAGTGGAATCTAAAGATCTAAAGAACAAAACAAACAAAAAGGAACAAATTCATAGATACAGAGAACATTTTGATGGTTGCCAGGTGGGAGGGGGGTTAGGAGTGGGTGAAAAAGGGGAAGGGATTAAGAAATACAAATTCGAAGTTCCAAAATAGTCGATGGGATGCAAAGCGTAGGAAATACAATCAATAATACAGTAATTACTATGTATAGTGCCAGGTGGGTACTAGACTAGTTAGGGGGGTCATTTCTTAAATTATATAAATGTCTAACCACTATGTGTATACCTGAAATTAATATAAAATAATATTGAATGTCAACTGTAATTGAAAAATTAAAAAGCGGGGGAAGATAAAGGCAAATAAAGGGTTTAAAGTTCCAGGTATAAAAGAATTAAGTCATGGGGATATAATGTGCAGCATAAGGAATATTGTCAATAATATTGTGACAGCGTGACACGTTGTCAAATGGTCGCTGAAGTTATCATGGTGATCACTTCTTTAGGTATATAGATGTTGAATGACTATGATGTACACCTGAAATGAATATAATATTGTATTTTAGCTATATTTTAATAAAAATCTTTTTTAAAACATGGAAAAGGATCTTAAGAAGTGAAAAAAAAAGAAAAGCAACAGTTTTCTTAAGGCAAGCACAGGAATTCTAGCCGCAGATCCCAGGCGTA
Organism: Aselliscus stoliczkanus; assembly: GCA_033961575.1. Classification (NCBI taxonomy): domain Eukaryota; kingdom Metazoa; phylum Chordata; class Mammalia; order Chiroptera; family Hipposideridae; genus Aselliscus; species Aselliscus stoliczkanus. The sequence goes on along the minus strand of CM066736.1, from coordinate 97,290,579 downwards.
GACTGAGAGGAGACAGAGATGCAGGAGATTTTGGCATTTGAGAACCACAGGAAGCCAAAGTTTCTCCAGCCCTTCTCTGCCAAGGAGCAGTGAACATTTTGGTAAAAGAGTTTGTAGGTCATTCTGAATGAAAAGGAGCCAGAAAAAGAGGGTAAAACAAAATGGCACAATGCACCATCAGTGGGAGAAGACAGTATATTTTCTTTTTCTATCTGACTCCCTTGTCTCTTTCTTCTCTCTATCCACATCACCCTATGACTACCATGCCCCATAACCCAGGTCAAGCTGGTATTTATTCTACGCTCTTATCCACACTGATACATCATATGCAAATCCACATCATAAAATGGGGGACATTTTGGTCATTCTTTCTTTGACACAAGAATAAAATTGGTGTTACAGATGTGTTTGATTTTCTTGCTTAAAAACACCTTATGGAAATTCCTTTAAGTCAAGCTATATAGCTTGTTATAGCTTCAATTGATTCATTTTCATGGCTGCATATATTCTATGGATAGGATGTACCATTCTTATTCAATCATTCTTGTACTGATAGGCACTCATTGTTTAAAATTTTTTATTACGGAAAATTTCAAGTATATACAAATGTAGAGAGACTAGACTAATAGATCTTATCACCTAGTTTTCATGATTATATGATTATCAATTTAGAGCCAGCCTTGTGGTGTTTTTTTTTTTTTCTAATACCTCAATTCACTTCATTGTTTTTACCCTCTTGGAATATCTATCAAGAAGCAAATTCCAGACATCATATTTTATGATGAACATTCACCTTATCTATGGACTTTAGCCACTACAGGCAAAGTGGCATTAAAGATCCTTATGCATCTATTCTAAGATACTGGCCATTTTATTTCTATGGGATAGATTTCTAGGAGTGAGTTTACTGGAGTGAAGGCTATAGATATTTTTAATTTTATGGACATGACAGATTCCTTCCCCAAAACTCTTGAATTTATTTGTTAATGCAGGTATCCAACTTTACCAATTCTACTGCAACCACCTGAGGTCAGGACTGTATTTTATGCCTCTTGGTATCACTGGTACATGGCATAGGACTTGTCAAAATGAGGCAAATGTCTCATTAATTCTCCTTTTTGTTGTTGTTGTTGTTGTTTCTCTCTCTGTTTTCTCTAAGCACGCCACAAATGTCTTTCTATGAAAATGCAATAATCAGTTATGTGACGTTAGGCAAATGTCACTCAACTTTGAGGCTACTTCTTGCCCCATCTCTAACATGGAGATGTGAGGATAATGTTGAATAATATACATAAGAGAACACTGAATGCTGTATGAATAAAATACAAGGGGATTTTCTGTTGTTATTGTTGTCATTGCTATTATTACTTTAAAATTTTTAAGAAATTTTCTAGGGGCATTTGCTTGGCATGAGCTTCTTAACAAATAACATTTCCACACAGCTGAGTTTTTTCTGCCCAGACTCTGCTTAGCTCCGTGGGAGCGTGTCCTTGGTTCACATGGTGGGCAGTGCAGAGCAGGCTGCAGTCCTAGCTAGAATATGAGAAGAGGGCAGCTCGGCAGCTTGGAGCCTCCCACTTACTGGTGTGGACTTCGTTTTAAAAGCTCTCAATTCTCCTGAAAATCTCCTTGTACTTTCTTAGTCCTAGTAGCTGAGTCACAACTTTCAGAAGGCCTTAGATACTTGGAAAACCTACAGAAGCCCATTCCATTTGATTATTTATGGAATGCTTCCTGTGTATAGGGCCTTACATCTGGCCTCGAGGGGAAGGTGAGGTCAGGTAGAAAGATTGGTAGGCAAGGAGTCAGACTGAGGAGGGTTCTAGTCCTTGCCTTACCCATGTGCCCATGTTCAAATCATTCTCAGTGCCTCAGTTTCTACTTTTATAAATCAAGAATATTTTTCCTGCTTGCATAGCCATGGGACACCAGTCACACTGTATTCTATATGGATGGTGCCTTCTAAATACAGAGGGTGCCAAAAAAATGTATATACATTTTAAGAAAGGAAAGCTGTATTAAAATTGTAATACACAATATATGCTGATAACAAAAGATGAATACAAGTCGTGTTTGACTTTTGCAGTTACAAGAGGTGCCCAAAGTGGTTACCATCAGCGTCCAGACACTTCTGATTATGGCGAACTACTGCTTGAATGTTGACCAAAGCGTCCACTCGTATACATGTTTTTGGCACCCCTGGTATATGACTTGAATGGTGCTCTTGGATTTGTGCAAGGCCTACTTATAGGTATTTTTCCCCCTGAGAATTGAAACATAATATATATAGATGTTTGTATAAACGGTAATGCCTATGTACCTTTTAAATTAGAGGAGTTTCCTCATTGATAACTAAACCTTTTTGTAGCCCATTTAAACTTAGAGTATTTGGGGCAGACTCAGGATGGACTCCAGTGGAATTTGGATTCCTCCCGCTCATGACCAGAATTGGAAGGCCAGGATGTGTTCCTGCTTCAGAGAATGACACAGAGGGTTCAGGTCACCCATTCTTTGCAGAAGCTTCTCAAGACTCAAGTCTATGACAGTGATTCACCTCCTTTGTAGCTCTCTTGCTCTGGCAACATTCAAGATGCCCACAGCTGGTGTTTTGTCAACCACAGAGCATGGTAAGCCATGGTCGACCCCAATCCTTGGTGTAATTTCTTGGCACTGAAGTCCAGAGCCCTAGAATCTGGGCAACCTTCTTTGCCTTGCTCAATTCCTGGTTCAAATGACCTTTAAGAATGATTCTCAGATGCAGACCGCCTTCTACAGTGGTCGCTGAAGCTCCTCTTTCAATCAGACTCTTCCCAGCACAGGTCCGTCAAGGAGCACAGGAAAAGTCACCTAAAGTGATAGCCCCATCCATGCAGATGTGTAAAGTTTATATGTTAGTCACTTTGTATTTATAAAAGCAAGCATGCCTACTCTGGAAGAAGGAAACCGGACGACCTGCTGCACCTTTTCCTTGAGATTAATGGCTGTGAGATGTTGCAACAAACGCGAAGCCCTTCTGGGAAAGGGTGCGCTGTTTACCTTTGGAGCCAGCCAGCATGGCGGTGAATGCAGAGGGAGTGCTCCACACCCTGTTTGCATCGCTCCTGTCCAACGTGCAGCCACTCGCTTTGGCATCAGGTTCCAGCCTACAGAGCCCGAGTGGGCTGCTGGACAGAAGGAACTGTTACTTTCCATGTGTGGAGCACGGGCTTGCGCCTGGCGGGGGAACACTGTACGTCCTTTGAGGCTTGGCTCTTTCGTCTTGCAGCTGGGCCAAACGGCGATGCCAGGAAGAAGGTGCTGCCCAATGATGTGTGGATGCTCTTGTAAGTCAGGGCCAGAGGGGCTCCAGGGCCAGAGGGGCTCCAGGTCCGGAGTGCGCTGTGAAAGGCGCTGTCAGCCCTGGGCATTCGCATTCCCAGTGCGCCTCAGTCTGACCCGAGAGGGCCTTGTCTTTGTGGTTGGAGCAAAATCTCACTCCTCCCAACACTATACGAAGTTGAGGTGGCAATGAGGGTGAGCAGAGAAGAAAGCCGCGGTTGTGTGTATTCTATCCCCACTCAGAAATGGCTGACTCATGGATGGGAACCTTTCCTGGAATTTCCTCTTCTCACTCACAAAGATTTGAATATCTATGAACAAAAAGGTAAAAAAGTAAGGAAGAAAGAATGAAAAAAAGGGAAAAAAAAAAGAAAAATGGTACTTTTGGCCATTCTCCTCTTTGGGAAGTTAGCTTTCGTCACACACATTAGAAATCTCTGTGTACATTGTGCTGACAAAATGGGCTGAAAGTGAACAAAAAAACCACGTGGATCTCTTTCTCTCTCTGTCTCTATCTGTCTCTGTCTCTCGGGGTGTGTGTGTGTGTGTGTGTGTGTGTGTGTGTGTGTGTTCCAATGGACTAATAGCCAGTTTTGTTTTGTTCTTTTGGTAAAAAGAAAAGAAAGTGCCTAATACACAAAGCTGAATTGATAATAAATGCCTTGTCTATTCTTGAATACAGATTTCAGAACCAGACAAGAATGGATTCAAATTCCATTTGAGAAATTTGGCAGCTCCTTGACTTTGGCTAATTCACATAATGAACTTGAGGATCAGGTGAGAATTTCTCACCTTTAAAATGGTACTGACAAGCCTGGCACATAGCTGATAGTGAAGATTAGATGAGATAGTGTGTGTAAAAGCACCCTAGTGAGTGAGTGACATGGGGAGGTGAATCTGGAGAAAGAGGCAGGGACTGAGTGTGGCAGCCTTGGAAGCCCTAACAAGTGTCTTGTCTTTATCCTAAAAGCCATGGAAAATCAAAGAAGGTTTTAAACAAGGTAGACTAATAGCTGTGAAATAGAGAAGGCATCATCAGGAGTGGAAACGGTCAAGATTAGAGGCAGGGGGACCGTTTGGCTGTTGCAGCAGCCTGAGTGATTTCACATGTAGTCCTCTGTGATTTCCTGGCTCTTGGCACTGCACCTGCCTCTAGTTCCATAAAAATACTTTGACCTTTAGATTCCTAATGGTGGGCCCACCATTCTTACTAAGTTCACTCCTTGGGTCAAGTGTAGCTTTACTTTGGTTTTGTTACATCAATATTTATTAAACACCTATCATGTGCTAAGAACTCTACTGGCTGAATATGGAATTTAATGCAGAGATGGCAAGCAAGTTTCAACTATTCACTGGTAGAGCTTATGCTGAAAAGATTCTAGGGCCCCACAGTTAAGGGGGCCAGGATTGATTAGTTATGTCTGCTATAGGTGAGAGGTATGTTGTCAGCATGTGTGTCACATAGTTCCCATCTCTGGCTCAGGGGCTCCCACCTCCTATACTCTACCCTAGCTTGATCCTGGTTCTGCCCAGAACATGTTACCTTCAGACAGCTCCTGCTAGACTAGATACAGTAGTGGACATCTGTAGTTGTTTGCTGCCTAGGAACTATTGAAAAGAGGCATTCTTTTACCATTGGGACTGTTATATTAGCAATATATTAACTGACAGGGACCGCCATGTGGAGGTAATGAACACATGTGCCTGATAATGTGCCTGATAATGAACACAGAGGAAAGAGGATACAAAGAGGCTGAACAGGGGTAACAGTTTGAAGCTCTGAATCCAGCTGGAAGCTGTCATCCAGGGGAGAGGCATCCACTGGGGGTCTTGAAACATATCCCCCACAGATAAAGGGGGGTGACTGTAAAGGCAGTAATTGGGGTAAGTGATTTCTGCAAGATGGGGAGATTTTACAAGTGATACTCACCCCCACCTAATCTCTGACCTCTGCTGTGGAAAAAAAGATAGAGGGAGGAGATGCAGTGCTCAGGGGAAAGCTGGGGTGGGCTGGGGTGAAGAGCAAGAATAAGAGGGAAAAAGCACAAAAACGAAAAAGAGCAAGAAGGCAGCAGATTTTGGAGGAGAAAAACTTACTTAACTTGTAGCATTGCAAAGAGATGTCAGTAGGGAATTTACACCAGAAAAATCAGTTAGTGAACACAGGTAGAAGATGCTAGAATAATGGCAAGTGGAGAGACTGAGAATTCCCTGTAATTATTAGCAAAAGCCCTTAAATCTAGAGATATGTATTCTGATGTAATGGACCCAGATTAGGGTTACCAAATAATAATAATTAAAAAAAGAGATGAGCATCTGAGCATCCAAATACAACCAATATGAAGATATTTTCTTTACTCTAAAAAGGAAGAATTGGATATGAACATCACACAGGGTTGTTTGGTTTTCATTACTTGTTTTAATGTCCCCCTGTGGCTGCAGTGATGCAAATGAGAATATTTGATAGAGAAAAAATTGGGTGTAAGCCTTCTCCATAATTAACATACTTAGTATAGCTTAGTGAATTGGAGGAGTAGGTGAAACGTATGGAGTCAACTGCTTCATCTATGGCTCATTTATTCATTAATTCATTTACGAACTCATTCAGCCATGTGTGCTGAGAATCAGCTGAAGTGTGCTTGGCATTGGAGACACAGAGATGAGTCAGTTCTCTATTTTCAATGAGCCCAGAGTCTAATGGGGAAAGCCATGCAAATTAACCAATTAATACACAGTGTGAGAAGCGCTGTCATGGAAAGTACAAAGTGTAGAGAGCATAGCCTTGATGGGATAATATATTCATGAACCTGTAGGAGTTTCAAGGTCAAGGGGATAGGAAGGGGATCCTAGGCAGTGGCAGGAGCCTGTCATATGCAAAGCCAGAGAGATGAGAGTCAGGGCATGTTTGGAGGACCAAGAAATATTTGATATGGCTGAAGCTTTGGCATGGGGAGTAACAGCCTAGACTAAGAATGACCCCCTGCATGCAACAACAACCTTTTGGAATCTTGGCTGAGCACTGGTTGGAGAGATTTTAAAAATATGGATGTCTGAATCCCACCGAGGGATTCCGATTTAATGGGTCTGAGTGGCCTGGGCATTGGGACCTTCATATCTCCCCAGATGGCTCTCATGTGCAGTCAGGTTTGAGAACCATTGCTCGAGGAGATGGGAAGTTATCAAATAATGTAGCCAATTTATATTTTTATAAAACTACTTTGGTATCAATATGGAGATCAGAGACTGGTGATGGGGAGGCACATTAGAGATCAAGTACACATATATGGGTAAGAGACGATGAAGGTCTTAAACAAGACCTCCATGAAGAAGGAGGGGAGGGAACGAACCTGAAAGATATCAGCAAGGGAGAATTGGTGTGCTGATGGGGGAAGAGGGAGAAACAACAAAAGTGGACATTCTGATTTCTGGGGTGAATGCTGATGGCTTCACTGAGATAGGAAACCTGGAGTGGGGGGAAACAGGGTTGGTGCCTGCTTAGGTGTTTGGGAAGCAGGATTGGAGATGATCAGTTCAATTTTCCTCTTGTCAAGTTTATGGCACTTGTCTAACGTTTTTGTCTTTCAAGGCCTAGCCAACACATTATAGGCTTTCCAGTTGTGTGGATACCGCAGAGCAGATTGCTCAATATTCATTCCAGGCTTCTAGAGGCTTTCTGGTAATGCAAAAGCTGAGAAGAAAAGAATCACCTCTTTGCGGGACCCCAATATAGCCAGGGTTCTGCATGATAGTTAGGCTCTGCCAATCAGATATATACTCATGAGGCTGGACAGGTGAAAGTGAAACATGATGACGTGGCAGCCACGCTTCTGTTGCTTCTAGTTCTGCTGACAAGAACATTGATGCAGGTATTCGGATTTGGGGTCTTTGGTTTTGTTTCTGTGGGGAGCATTTGAACAGAGGTCACACCTGCCCTCTTCTTATTTTATGAAAGAAAGGGGTCCCTGTCATCCCTTCTCCCACAAACCTTAATATAGGGCTGTTAGTGAAAAATCCTCCTGAGTTCCAAACAAAGGAAGAATTGGAAATATTGGTAATTATTAAGTCTCCTTTAATCAAGGCACCATTGATTTGACATTGGGCCCTTTTCCCGCCTAATATGTATTTCCATTAAGAGAAAAGTGGGGCTTTAGAAAAGCCGATTTTGGTACACATTGGGATGTTGTAACTTCAGAACTATTATAGTGTGGTGGAGGGGTGATGATTTTCATTTAACCACCTCTCTCGGTCATCCCCCAGATGTTGTCAAGGAATACTCTTCTTCTGACAGTAAAGCCTGTTAGAGTACAGCAGGGTACCAGTGAGAAGTAACAAAAGCAGCCATGCCTCATTTCCTCTCTCACCAATAAACTCAGGGCAAAGCTCCACTCCCTCTCTCCCTCTGCCTGTCTTTCTGTCCTAGAGAATCAGAATCCTCAACATTCCAAAAAACATGCAGGGAAATATTAATCTCCTAGGAGGTGTGCCTTCTCTGCAACTTTCTCCATTGTCAGCAAGAGAAAAGAGCTTGTTGAGAACTTTCATTCATTTGGTCCTGATCCATGTCTCCTTTGTATATTTTGTATTTCAAGGAAAAGGAGATGATAAACTTCATGTTTATCTCCCAAAAAACCAATATTATTTTTAAAAGTAAATGTAACATGTAAGAGGTAAGAAGTGTTTTTCATATTTTTCTGAACACTTATTTAGACTCCTTTTTGTTTGCTTTTACAAAAAGATGATTGGAAAACAAATTTAACATTCAGAGATGTGTCACAGGAAATAAAAGTAAATAAAATCTTCAATTTATATACTTAGTTTAGTTGCAGAAAAAGTATTGAGTAATCAGTAAAAAATTATAGATTTAAACATTAGGCTAAAATACAGTATGAAATGGAATGGAAGTAAAAATCAAGAAGTAAAAATCACAATGTTAAATATTAAATAACTAAAAAGATTTGCATATGTATTTTTAAATGGATGATGGTGAGAATTAACGTTTATGATATTTAGATCCCACTGGATACATTAAAAATATGTCAGCTTAATTTTTAAAATTAGTATTCACAAGGTACCACAAATTACATTATTTGCAGTCATTTAACTAATGATTAAATATTTTACATGCCAGCTTAAAAACGTGCAAATAGGTACATAGTTTTTCAAACATTTTTTGGAAGGTATGACAATAAAATACAAATGTGAAGGCCGCTTATCTAGGGACAAGTCTACAGAGCTTCTTGATAACTTCAGCCTTCGCCTTCTAGTCCAGCTGCCCCACCGCTACCACCTGCAGAGCTGAGCCTGGGTGGGATCAGAGAATGCAAATGAACTTTGACATTGGCTGGAGAACAATGCCACTGGAAGCATCAGCCTGCTGCTGAGGACCAGTGTTCAGCTACATTCCAAACTAAAACGGAAGGAGAGACGTCAGGTCCTTGGCTGTTAGCATTACTCATGCCTACAATCCCCACTGTCAGGCTAATCCAGACTTGACAAAAATTAAAAGTGTGGGCATGTCTCGCTGGGATGCGTCACACACATGTCAGTCCACCATTTACACATGGCTGACTTTACAACCATTTACAACTTTCAGTTACAAGCAGAAACATGCTGGTTTGTTTATTAATTGCTATTTGGATAAGTGTTAAGGGTTTATGAACAGTTGCATATAATGGAAGAAATGAAAAATGGGTCATTGACATGCTTTTTCCACCTTCCTTCTTTCCTTGGTCTCCATCTTGAGGGTACCTTACTTTACCTGCGTGCTTCAGGCCACATCTGGCTCTTGAGAATGAAAATACTTTAAAACCCAGGAGGTTTTGCTCACTAAGAGATGTGGAGTGGTCTCCAGGAGGCTTCTTGCCTCAAATTGTCTGTCTGTCCAGGATTTAGAAACCCCACTGAGATCCTGCCATCCTGAAGTCTTTGTTAGGGAGCCAAAGCCCTTCAGGCAGTTTCCCCAGATGTCAGCGCCTTGGCAACGCCCTGGTTTGAACATGATTTTAATAGCGACTAATTCCCTCGGCTGTGGCACTGCCGCAAATGGCTCATCGTTTTACAGGCAAGTTTCAACAGTCGTGTAACCAGATGAGAATATTTTCCCAAACAATAGTATTGTGGCAGAAAACAGCTAAGGCGTGTCATAAGGACAGCAGTGAGGTAGGAAGTAAATGGAAGGTGGGATGAATTATCTACTCGCTGAGGTGATTAGTTATGTATAGCGTTAATAGTTTCTGAAGGGAAGGGGACTATGGGCAACTATGGGCAGATTATTTTTGGTACATTTGTAATTTCCAAGAGGGAGTTTGCACTCAGGGGCAATGGCTGCCAGTAGAGTTGGTGTAGTTGGGTTAGAGGAGTTATTCCTCAGTTCTAAGCCAAGCTTGGAGGGAGGGGAAAACCATCATCCCCCTGGATAGATGCAGGTCTGAAGCAGCAAATTCATCCTTTGTATTTGATCTGCCATCTCCCTATCCTCCCACCCCCTACACCCATCCAATGAGTCATCAAAAACCCTGCTGCTCCCTTGGGTACTCTGGTGGTCCATTTCTTTAGGATTCTGTTCCATGATGGGTGGTTGGAGGACACCAAGAAACTGTGTGCCTGAGGCTGGGATGTTCAGTCTCTGCGATGTCAACCTCTGAAATACATGGCATTACTCAAACATCTGTCATTTGCCTTATAGCCTATTATAAACTAACTCACCAGTTCATTTAAACCCACATAGACTCTAGCTGGAGGTTCAGCCTGGGCTGCCTCCAGCAATGTAAAAGCACAGATGACAGGTATCAAGTGGTACTCACAAAAAGGCTGCCTTTTCTTGCATTCATTTCCAATGAGAGTTATCACTCCTTGAAAATCTGCTTTATGACAGGTTCTTTAAGCAGATCAGTGTGAATTCTCACCTTTGGGCTACCGAACAAATAGTTTTGTTCCTTTTTCTCTAGGTGAAGAAGCTGAGGCTCAGAGAGATGACTGAATTTTTCCCATGCGGGTGGCATCTGTGGAGCAGACCCCAGTCTGCCTCACTCTGGAGTCTGGGTTGCCTCCATTCCCTTGGCTGCCATTCTGCTTTCCCTGGACTTGGATAAAAAGTCCACAGTCTGACCATGTGCCTCAGGACTTTATAGACCTTGGCACCTCTGAGATTTCCCAACAATAGAGTCCTGTTTGTCTTAAACTCCTTGGGAAGGTAGTGGCCCTAGACTGCCACTTCTCTCAGCTGCTCCTCTCTGGAATTTCCCCAGCTTTGCCAAGTTTTCCTTGAATTGAAATAGCCAAGCTGGCAGCCAGTGCTCCAGAGGCCAACGTCTTTCTGTATAGTGTAAAGAGAAGAAGCCATATCTTCCTTGGTTTTTAATTGCCAACATTGACAGCAGCATTCTAAAATGTTTGAGATGGAAAGAAGCCTAGCAATCAGCTATCCCAGTGCTACTCAATCTTAGGTGTACATGGAACCACCTGGGGGGCTTGTGTGTTAAGGGTCTGTTGCTACTGGGTTTTCTGAAAAATCATGATGTATTTTTTCTATGTTTTTTCATTGCAAAAATGCGTCATGACGTTTCTGACAACCCAATATATAACACATCCCCCCAAAACATAGCAGATTAAAATAACAAAAATGTATTATCTCACACAATTTCTGAGGGTCAGGAATCCAGGAGTGGTTGAGCAGAATGATTCTGGCTCATGGTCTCTGATGAGACTGTAATCAAGGTGTTTGCTGGGACTGTAGTCATCTTACGGCTTGACTGGGGCTGGATGATCTGCTTTCAAAAGGGCTTACATGGCTAGAGGTGAAGTCACTTTTCTTCACCATGCATACCTCTCCATAAAACTTCCTGAATGTCCTAAAAACTTGGCAGCCAGTTTTCCCAAAGTCAGTGGTCCAAGGAAGATCAAGAGAATAACCAAGACAGAAGGCACAGTACATTTTGTAAAATAATCTTGGAAGAGACATACTATAATGTCTGATGTAGTTTAGTCAACGGACAGAGCAGTTCTAGTTCAAGGTGGGACAGGTCTACACAGAGATGTGAATTCCAGGAAGTGGGGACTATCTTGGAGTTTGGATATCATGGCTTGTTGAAACACAGATTTCTGGGCCCTTTCCCTAGAGTTTCTAATTCAGTAGGTTTGGAATGGGACCCAAGACTTTTCTAACAACTTCCCAGGGAATTCTGATACTACTCATCTAGGACACACACTTCAAGAACCACTGATCTATCCCTTATTCTGATTTTGTAAATGATGAAGCTGAGTCTCACAAAAATGAAGAAAAAAGAGAAGCAGAGAAGTATACCAACAATTAATTATTGAACACCTACTATGTGTCAGGCACTAGACAGGAGCCTTTATATACATTTTCTTGTTTCATACAACAAATCCTGTGCATTACTCACCATTTCATGAATTAGGAAACCGAAACTAATTAAGTAATTCACATACATAGTTACTGACAGGGAACAGGACTGGAACCCAGATCTCCTGATTCTCAAGTCAAAGTCAAATGTTTTGTACAATCAAATGGTCCCAAATCTACAATTCTATCATAAGTGGAGTTGCATTAGCTGTGTTATTATGGCTCTATCACACAGGTTAGGAATTACCTGTAAATTGTACCCATTGAATTTTGCAGCTCATTGGCCAAAAGTTAATCTTGGTTTCATTGGAAGACTTAGAGTCAACTTTCGTGGTGCTTTCTAAGTCTTGTAGCACATGTCTAAGAGACACTGGTCCCAGCAGGGATCCCCGGAGGACTTGACACTTACACCGATAATTCCACAGGACATACGTAACTTCAATCTGGTTGAGTGATGAACTTGCTTGCTGGTCTAGTTCCACCATAATCTTCGGTAAATCTCTTAAAATCCCTGAATCTTTTGTTTGTCATTTGTAGACTGGAAAGAGTAATAATTGCTTCCTTGCCCACCTCCTAGGGTTATTGTGAGGATCAAATGAAATAGTACATGCAAAGTCTTTGCAAATTGCCAAGTGCCGTGTGCACAGATCCTATTGCTACTACTGCATTTGTTAATCCAGTGCCTGCTTATTTCTACTCTTTGGTTCTTATCTGATATTCTTAAGAATAGGATGCTGGGCTTCATTAAAAGCCCTTGGACATCAAAATGACTATTTAATTTTTCTTATATAATAGGTATTTCTCCAGGCAGAATCAGCTGTTGGATAAGAATTTTTAAAAAATAAAAAGGAGAGAAAAAACAAACTCTTACCATGTACAGGACCCTGTGTTGGGTACTTAACTTATTTATTCCTTGTCACAAATCTGTAGAGGTAATATCAATATCTCCGTTTCAGATGTAGAAACTGAGGGAGAGAGACACAAGGTCTTTGCAGTAGTCAGGAGAGCCAAGAGTTTACTCTCTTACATTAGTCAGCACAGGACCTGGCTCATGGAAGATGTTCAATGAATGCAAACTTGTAAATATTGCTCTCATGCATGTATTGGTGGTGAGTGGATGTGCTTGCTGGAATCAGATATTTGGAAAGTAGCCACATGAGGAGGACTTACTAATTTTCTTCTCAGCATGGAGCATGGTAGAAAGATTTTCTCTGGTGGAAGGTGAGATTTCTATTAAACCTGTTATTGCTGACTTTTTCCTTTCTTATGGACAATATTGGGAGCCAAATTTTCCAATACAGATCATTTGGTAACATTTTAGAACATCCAGAAAGTACAGTGGTCACTAGGCGGCAGCATGGGTTAACTAAGAACCAAAGTGCTTTGGGGCAGGATTATTAGATGTGTAGATTTTTAAAATTCCATAAATGTAGTACATCTTGATGTCCACAAAGTATTTTGAGCCAGAGGGAGCAAAGGGAACTGGACCCAGGGTGCTTCAAACAGCTGTTTGAAAATTATACTCAAGAAAATACTAATCCAGTGACAAGTTATAAGGTTCCATCCTTCATCCTAGCCTATGCAACAGTTTTATTAGTGCTTTTGTCAGAGATTGATGACTTGCTTATCAAATTTAGAGATAATGTAAAGTTGGGAGGGATAGAGAGTATGTTGTATGATAGAATAAAGGTGTAAAATAAACATTATGCAAACTAAGTTAAGACTTAACAAATATTATTATAACATTAAGTCCACTACATGGATTCAGTAAAAGCAATAGCATAAAGACAGAATGGAGAACTGGTTTGTCTGTAGCTCATATAATAATGACTTGGGCATTTTAGTTAATCATAATCATAAATAGTGTTTTGTTTAAGTTCATTTTAGTTAGTTAAGAAGGTAGGTAGTTAAACCGCTCGAGATAATATACCTTATCATATGGTCCCCATAAGTAGTCTTGGGCTGGACTGATGGATGAGCAGGAGAAATGAAGTTGTGAATTTTCAACACAGCTCTATGGCCTCTGGAGGTTTTGGCTGCTGTGTTTCTAGAGGGATATTGACCTATCGTAATATCATAATACACAGAAGATGGAAATTAAAAGAATTAGAGAAATGGACACTGAAAACTTTTGTAGGGCTTGGGACTATTCAGTCTGAAGAAGAAAAGAGTTGAAGGGAGAGCATGGCAGTTACACTCAAATGGCTGCTGGAAGGGTAAGAGCCAACCGGGGGTCACATATGCCCAGTGCACAGGTCATGATGGTCTTTCCTTCCTGGATCTGCTTTATTTTTTCAAACTTCTCTCTCTCTCTCTCTCTCTCTCTCTCTCTCTCTCTCTCTCTCTCTCTCTCTCTCCTCTTTTTAATTAAAAACTTTTATTGAGATGTAATATACCTACAGCAGAGTGCACACGTGTTATGTGTACAGCTTGATGGATTTTTACATATGTATCTACCTGTATAATCCAGGTCAAGTTTTAGAACAGGTTCTCTTGTACCAAATAACCACTATCCTGACCTCTATGACTGTAGATAAGTTTTATCTATTGTACAACTGAATCACATAGGATATATCCTTTTTGTCGAAGCTTTTGTGACTCATATTATTCTGAGATCTTCAATCACATTGTTGGGGAAAGTGGTAGCTCATGATTTTTCATTGCTGCACAGTATTATGTTGTAGAAATAAGCTACAGTTTATTTATTCGGCCCACTTTGAATGACATTTGGGTTGCTTATAGTGTTGGTCTATTTTTTATGTGCCCTGTTTAAGCTATACTAACTTGTCTTCTTATAATACTTATAATTTACTTAAAGTAATTTTTTGATCTATATACCTAATGTGTCAAAGAATTAGATCTCTGTGTTGCTCCAAAGGCAGAAACCAGCACTTAGTGTGTTTCTTGGCACATAATAGGTGCTCAACAAAGGTCTGGTGAGTTTGATGGATTGTTGGTTAATTGCTCAGAATCAATGATTAGAAGTTACAGAGGTATACATTTTAGTCTCTATAAGTAAGAACTTTCTTAATATCAGCCCCATTGAACACTGGAAAGTGATGAATAATAAAACAGCAAGTTCCCCTTTTCTTGGAGGTGTGAAAGCAGACAATATGATCCTCCAACAGGGAATTTAGAGTAGTGGACACTGTGGGGCTCTGTCCAGATCTCCCTGGAACCCCTTTGCTATTTCTTGTGCCTCGCTCTCGATTTCTACGTTCTTTTGGTTCTAATGGCCACTGATACAGTTGCTGGGAGTCCTGCTCTCTTGCCTTGTGTTTGGATAAACTCTGAGGTGTAATTTATCTTCAGAGCTCCCCTGTGGCATCAGGCTGAGCCTGTGACCTGGTCTCAGTCTCACTCTGGGTTGTCCTCTTTCTCTTCCCTTCCTCCCATTCTC
Organism: Aselliscus stoliczkanus; assembly: GCA_033961575.1. Taxonomy (NCBI): domain Eukaryota; kingdom Metazoa; phylum Chordata; class Mammalia; order Chiroptera; family Hipposideridae; genus Aselliscus; species Aselliscus stoliczkanus. The sequence goes on along the minus strand of CM066736.1, from coordinate 97,275,499 downwards.
CTACTGGTTTCTTTTGGGAGTGCTTCCTTAATATATCATGTGGACATGAATCCTTGTCTCAGGGTCTGTTTATAAAGAACCTGACCTAAGATATTTGATAAAGAATGAATTGATCTGATCAATGCTGACAGATGATAATTTTGTCCAAATAGTATGGAAATAGATCAACTTAGCAAACCCACTATAGCTGTCTTTCCAAAACCTAGATAATGTACAGTCTTGACTATCTAAAGTCAGGGATCACTGTTAAAACCTGGAGGGGTTGAGTCATTAGGCAATGCTGGGAACTCAGAAGTGGATCAGCTTGTGCAGAAGAAAAAGAAACTGGAGCAAGATGGGCTAAAAAAAAAAAGGTAATGTAGGGACTGACCTCGATGAGGAGATAATCAACAGTACAAATCACAGGATCCAAATTAGGTGACAAACTCAGACTCCAGCATTTATCTGCAAGGGAAATACTCAGAGTCCATTGGAAATAACATCAAAGTGCATTGAGTTTAGATCAAGATTCCAGGGCCGGCCGAGTGGCGCGGTGGTTAAGCGCTGGCTTGGGAAGCCAGCAGCCCCAGTTCGGGTCCCAATTGTGAGGGCCAGTGACACTGCCCTCAAAAAAAAAAAAAAAAAAAAAAAAAAAGATCAGGATTCCAGCTAGGGGTTGGTTGCCAGTATCCAACCAAAATCCTGTCCATGCAGGCTAGACAGAAAAGCCCAGACCAAGCGAATCTTGTGCCCCACGCCAGATTTGTTAGCAAAACAAAATCCAAACTTCTCATGTTAGTGGAGCAGAGATTTCTAATGACTCTGTGCTCTGGTTAGGGTTGGAGATAGGGAGAAGGAAACAGGCAGGGAACTATCTGTGAGGACTAATGTGTGCCAGCTGCACTACTGGGTACCTTTCATTACCTTTAATCTTCACAACTCCTCTATGAAAAAAGTATCATTAACCTCATTTTTCAAATGTGGAGAATAAAGCTCCAAGAGGTTAAATGAAGTGCCCTAGGTCACTGGTTAGGGCGGAATTCACATACATCAAACAATGGTTAATTGAACAAAGCCCTCTGCCGCCTGTGCCAGGGGAGTGATGCAAACGATGATTGCTACAAGGGTGTAAACAGAGCTGGCAGAGGTGCCAAACCAGCTTTGTAATAAATGAAAAAATATCAGTCATCCTCAGTGTTGCCCCTTAATGCCAGGTATTGGGAAATAGCATTGCTTCTCTCAAAGCACTTTTCTAGACCAATACATTCCAGAAACTTTCCTTAATTATTCATATAAACTCCTCAATTGACTTGGGGTTAGAGGAGGAGGAAGCAAATTGTTTTAGTCCTTGTATCTGTTACCTTATTTAACCCTCTCAATACTGGTGAGGAAGGTATTAATCTTTTTATTTAAGAGATGGGACTACTGAATGTCAGAGAACTTGAACTTTCCCAAAATCACACAACCCTGTTCTTGAATCTATGTGGGTTATTCTTTACCCATGCCTCTCTCTCTGTAGCATTCTTGAAATTGTCATGACATGTTATCTATATGTGGCTGGTTGTTTGGCTTCTATAGCTGCTGCTATGCTAAGGGGTTTGTTCCTTATTCAGGACTTGTTATGACTGTCCCTGCTATGTGTTGCCCAGTCAGGACACCACAGTACCTCTTTGGGTCCTTGGTCAGTATAGACAGCCAAACATGAAAATTTGGGCTGCCGAATCTGCTTTCAAATTGAGGATATCCAGATAGGCGGTGTATACTTACGAAATACAGATATTTTCAAAGCCCCCTATTATGAGGGTGTGTTATCTGTCCATCAGCTCTCCTTCCTTCTAGAAACAGCCCTCCTTCATTTAGAGAACTTTGCCCCCTTTATTCTGACATGGTTTTAGGGGAGACTGTGACATCCTCCCCCTGGGCTGTAGAAGTTGGTCCAGGGAATGGGCACATGACCCAAAGCAGACCAATCAGAATAGTTCCCTGGGATCTTAAGAACTGGAGCTGAGAAGAGTTTTTCTCAAATGGCAATGGAGAGAAGATAGGATCTTCAACTTTGGGGGGCATGGGTCCATCTTTGGAGAGAAAGTCAGTTTGAGAGGATGAGGTTGCCATGTAGAGAGAAGCAGTGATCAGAAAGAAAGAGAGAGCAAGAGAGAGAGAGAGAGAGAGAGAGAGAGCACATGAGTGAGGGAGCACTGATGGGGTCCATCTCCCAGTTCTCTAATTTCAGATCACCCATGGTTATGTGACCCCCAAAATGTCCCCTTGTTGCCCAAGCTAGTCTGAGTCATGTTTTTGTCACTTGCAACCAAGTCTGGTATAATATATCCCATTTCTTTTTTTCTATTGCTCATTCTTAGCCTAAAGCCAAGATAGTATATGACTGAAATAAGCAATTTTGGTTTCAGTTAGGCCTATGGGATTGCTGCAAAGCTAATAGCTTCATCCTTATGGCTAGAAAGTATCCTAGTTTGCTCAAGACAGCCTTAGTATGTGCATGTTCCCTTAAAATAATTATTACTCTAGTGCCCCCTTTCAGCTCATAAGGGCCTAACTTGGATGATAAACCACATAGTTACCTTATTTCAGGCTCATCTAAACATTCCCTTTTTGAAGCCTTTTCTGACCACCTCACCCTCAACTTTGAACCATCATCCTATACATGGGAGCCCCTGAAAGATAGAGATAAGGTGCACCTCACCCCGCTGTGTAGCCTGGTAGAGTTTTGTACAGCACTTTGCATACTGTATGAATTCATCTGGTGTTGGCTGCATTGAGTATTTGTGTCTTAAAATAACTGTTAAACAGACTCACCTAAAAGAAACCCATTTGACTGATATGCTATCACTAGCCTGGATTTCTAGTCCTTTAAGTTTGAAGGGAACCTACCAATTATGGGACTTACTGTTATTTGAGAAACTTTGAATATATGCTTTCATTTAATTCTCTAAGGTAAGTTTCATCTCCATTTTTACAGATTAGGAAATTGACAGTGAAGGGGTGCAGTGCATGCCCCTGAACCTGAGCACCCACCACACCATGGGAGCCTGCCCTGTTTTGTGGGCTCGCTCCTTCTGAGTGTCATTCTGCATGGCACAGACTGAAAGCTAACCGTCACACTTCCCCCATGTTTTAATAGTTCAGGCTCTAGGTGTGATTTAGGGCCCTCCAATCCAATGCTGTGTTCTATTGGCTGGGGGACTGAGTTAACTCCATGGGGTGAGAAGTGGGCACAAAGCTTCCATTTTTCTGGTGCAGGTCATGGCAGAAGCTTGAGAATCCTGGAGCCAGAGGATATATTTTTCCACTTTAATGGCTTCCTGATTGAGGCGAGAGCAGCAGGCTCCTTGAGACCCAGATGTACAGTGTGGTTTTGGGTGTCATTCCTAGAAGCTCAACTTGGAGTCTGTTTCTTCAGCTCCACCATTGATTCTATAAACTTAGTTCCCTTACAGCCAGGTATAGGGTGAGTTCCTCTTCCTACAAGTGAACACTGACCATTACGTCTGCGCTTATGCAGGGGCATCACAGTGAAGACTCAGGGGAGCGAGATGGGTTGATTTCACTTCTCTCTCTCTTTCTCTGTATATATATATATATATATATATATATATATATATATATATATATGCTTTAATTCTCTTCTTCACTTTGGTAGTGGAGACAGAATCTGAGGACCCTCATTCAGGCTTCTGGCCCCTCATTTCATAATATGAAGTTCAAAACTGCTCACTTTCTTCTATTGCCTGGGAGGATCATGGTCACTGCCCGACTCAGATGACATCATATGGAGGAAGAAACCAGCATAATCATGATCTTACTGCTGTGTTAATATAACCCTGGGAACATCACCTAGAGCTTTCCTCAGATTGATATATATGTTAGGGTAGAACTTTTTTTCACTTTATATCAGGGTCAAGTGAAGGTATGTGTCTTTTATTTATTTCCCTGAAATAATTTTCCTTAGCATAACCACAGCTTGGTTTCACATGCTCACATTTTTCTTTTCTTTTTTAGAGGGGAGGTGACTCGGAATCATAGAGAAATAGTAATCATTTGGTGTGGTTTTCTTTTTTTTTTTTAATTTTTTTCTTTAATTTTATTTATTTATTTATTTATTTATTTTTGAGGGCAGTGTCACTGGCCCTCACATGTGGTACCCGAACCGGGGCCGCTGGCTTTGTAAACCAGCGCTTAACCACGGCGCCACTCGGCCTGCCCTGGTGTGGTTTTCTTGATTAAAGGAATTGTAAATGGCTACTTGAAAAACTCAAGGAAGGCTCATTCTTGGATTTATATCAGATAAAACTTGTGTCTACAATTCATAAAGAATAGAAATTGGCTATTCTTTAAAAGTTCAAACATAGTAAAATAAGGGAAATGAGAATAATCATGCCGTTAAGCCTCAATTAGCAAAATATCTCAAGGAATGGGCTGTCCAATCATTATGGTAAGAAGAAGGATTTTTCTTGCTAATTTCTATGTAGCGTAATCTTGGCAGCCTCCAGCAAAACCCATACATCCAAAGAAATTCCACTCCCCTGGCCCACAAATTGCTTGGAATTTCTTTAGGAAGGTGTGATAATTAATTTTCCTTGTCTTGACTGGGCCTTGGGGTGCCCAGACATTCAGTTAAACATTATTCTGGTATTTCTATGAGGGTATATTTGGGTGAGAGTAACATTTGAATTGTTAATATAGGTGGGCCTTATCTAAACAGTTAAATGCCTAAATAGAGCAAAAGACCTGACTTCCCCTAAGAAAGAGAACTCGCCTACCTGACCTCCTTTAAGCTGAGAAACTGTTTTTTTTCCTGCCTTCAAACTGAAACATCTGTTGTGCCTGGGTTTTGAGCCTGCCAGCCTTCAGGATAGAACCACGCCACCTGGTCTCCTGGGCCTCCAGCTTGACAACTCACCCTGCAGATCTCGGGACTTCTCAGCTCCCATCATCATGTGAGCCAATTCCTTATGATGCATATATACTATAATTATGTATATAATTATAATATAAATATACTACATTCATATATATTAAAATAATGTATGCATATGTATGTGTGTGTGTGTGTGTGCATTTTACCCTATTGGTTCTCTAGAAAATTCTGACTGACACAGAAGGGACAAAAAATATATAAACCCTTATATCCCAGAGGGGAAGCAGGACTTATATCTGCACACTAAAGAATGAGTGACTGATCTCCCTGATCTCATGTCTCTTTCTCTATGCTTTTAATTCACAAATGTGTTGGAGCAGTCATTATTCTCAACAACATACTCTTCTTTTTCAAACAAAACAAAGTCACAGTATGTGTTTTTGTTTGTTTTGTTTCTTAAGAAAAGATGGGTATCCTGGTGTTATTTTGGTAATTACAAATTGCTTACCCCTGGGAAAAGTAGTCGCCCAAGGGAGGGGAGGGGTCCATTTGAAGGTGGTTATCACAGGATGTTTGCTGCCAGCCCTGCCCATCCTCTACCATCTTCCCTTCTCAAGCCTCACATATCCCTGGCTGCATAACTCCCATCCATCTCCCAGGGTGTGGTGTGACCTCCTCAGGAATTTTTGTCTTGACCCATAGAGTTGGGTCGGTGCCTATATCAGACATTAATGCTCCATCAGATCCCCTGAGATCCCTTTATTATTTCTCTGTACCCCTCCCTGGCTTTCTGCCTTCCTTCCATTTTCCCTTTGGAATGCTGTTCCTTCCTGCAGCCTAGCTACACCTGTGACTCTTCTCCAGGGGATGTGCCCTGGGCCCCCTGGCAGGGGGCACGTCTAATGCCTGGGGATGGATGTGCCCACCCTGGCAGCAGTCCCTAGGCAATGACTGGCAGGGTGGGAGTCTGAAAGCCCAGGTTCTTCCCTCCTGTTGGGACAAACTCTGAGGCCTGGCTTATACTCCAAAGTTCCCCATGGAGTGGGCCAGAAGCCACTCTCAGTGGGACTTGTACCTCTAATCTTACCCTTGTTTGTCCCCTTTCCCTGCCCTGTCTTGCTTCCCCTACTGTCTTTCTGGATTTTCCTGGGAGCACTACTTGAAAAATTGCATATACACTGATCTATCAGGGAACCAACTTAAGATGGTGCCCGCCCCCCGCATGTGCTCCCATGGCCCTCTGGGCATTATAGTGCTGATCAGGATAAGTTGTAATTCCCTATGCTCTAGCCAGCCCCTGCCACTGAACTGGGAGCTTTCTGAAGGCAGGGACTGTTGTGTTGTCCATGGCTATATCTCAGGACCTGCCAATGGGCTCAATGAGAGCTTGTGAACAAATGAATGAACCATGAACTCCAGTTATCCAAACCAATCCCAACAGAAGATTGAATCCAGGAAAATATTTGGGCATCTCTAGGGAAGCACAGGTTCTAAACAGAAATTGAACTAAATGCTTTCCTGAAAACGGAATGAGAGTGTTAGGGGATGCTAGATACTGGGCCAGGGACTAGAATAACCACTTCTTCCTCATGCCTTTCTGTGTGTTGTCACCAACACAAGTCTTGGCCTTTGATTGTGGATCTCATTTCCCAACAGGTCTTACTCTCAGAAATGTGCATATGTTTTCATCGTTTTTAATTCTGCCTCCAGGCTCTCAGATTCCATCACAGGGCTGACATTTATCTCTTAGCTTCGAGCTCCCTGTTGGCTACTGACCTGCCTCAGAGTTCCGTCCTGATCTCTGTACCCACACCATTGGGTCTGCTGACTATTGTCCCCAGTCTCAAGTTGTCCCCATCAGCTGTCTTTTCCAGAAGGCAGGACCTGGAATATTGGATTCTAATCACAGCACCCCCAGCCCACTCCTCTGCCCCCTCCCAGTGCCAGCCCAGTGTGGAATGTGGTTGTGACAGAGAAGCCCTGTCACCACCGCACCATCTCCAGCATGTCCAGGCAGGCCTGGGCAGGTCGCCAGGGGTTTTGTTGACATGAAAGGTGGCCCATAGGTTTTCAAGAAGAAACTGTGATGAAGCCTTGGGACTAACACTGGCCCAGATGGGGACCTGAGCAGATTGGAAGGCTTTAATGCTTAGTTATTTGGGGTTCGGAAAGATGGTGGGCCATGGACTGAATTTATACTGAAGGAGAATACCAAGGCCCACTTGTCCAGTTTATTTTGGGGTCAGGATGAGGCACAGAAAGAACAAGTTATATTAAAAAAAAAGAAAATGAAAGAGGCTGAGAGAAAGCGAGCCCTACTGGAAGTGAGACCCATCAGCTCAAGGAGGGGGTCCTCAAAGCAGGTGTAGGAGGGGAGAAGGCCATTGGAACAGGCTGCTTGTACAGAAAAGGTGTCTAAATCTTGTGGACTGAAAAAAAAAAGTCCTTGAAAATGAACTTTGTGAACTTATGCTCGTTTCCCCTTGCTAATGTGGCAGATGCCATCCTTTCGTCAAACATTCACAGGCTGGCTATAAGCACTTGCGAGTCAGGCTGTGCAGGAAATGACGGTAACCTTGGCTGAGCAGTCAAACAGAGGGCAGAGGAGATGTTAATGATTTACAGCCAGGAGGCCTGGGGATTCCTTCCAGCCGCTCAGTGCGGATCACAGCACAGGGAGTTGCAGAAGGAGCTGCAAAGATAAAAAGGCTCCGTGCAAGATGATCCCAGGAGGAAGGTCTGGGCAAACAAGTCTGGTTTCAAGTTTTCTCTCTCTTTATCTCTACCATCCTGCCCATTCCAAGTCCTCATCTCTCACACCCGCACAGTTGTCAGAGATGCCAAACAAATCTCCTTGCCTTTCTCCTTCCTTCTGTTCTTCAGCAAGGAGTGTCTTCCTTTCACCAGGCACTAGGGAAATAGCAGTGAGCAAAACAGACCAGAATCTCTGCCCTGGGGAAGCCCGTGCTCTAGAAGGAGTACAGAGACACATGTGTAGCATGTCTGAGAGCTATAAGCCATGGAGAGAAGGGGAATAGGGAATACTGGTGATAATGGGATGGGAGGGGTAGCAATGTTGAAGACAGAGGTCAGGGAAGGCCTTGCATTTGACATTTTTATTAAGCTCCTTCTCCATGCCAGACATGATGCTAGCCGCTGTGTATATGCTGGACATAAATTCCCAATAAAAGGATATGATTGGGCCAGCCGAGTGGCGCGGTGGTTGGGCGCTGGTTTGGGAAGCAAGCGGCCCCGGTTCGGTCCCACGTGAGAGGGCCAGTAACACTGCCCTCAAAAACAAACCAACAGGGCCGGCCGAGTGGCACGGTGGTTAAGCGCTGGCTTGGGACACCAGCAGCCCCAGTTCGGGTCCCACATGTGAGGGCCAGTGACACTGCCCTCAAAAAAAAAAAAAAAGGATATGATTCCTGCCCTGGTAAAGCTTATAGTCTAGCTCGTTTTCTGCATACCTTGAATCTCTCTTCAGTATGGCTACTCTGGGGATCTTGCTGCAACATGGGGACCATCACATCACCACTCTGCTTAAAACCCCTTGATGACATTTCAATGTCTTGAGGACCAAATACTGGCTCCTGAGCAGGTTTAAGCCCTCTGATCCTTGTCCCACACACGTACCAGTCCAGTGTCCAGTCATGGCCTTCTTTCCGTCCAGCTAAGTAACCACACAGTCTAGTTTACCTGGTTCATGCTGCCATCCTGTCGTCGTTATTAATAGTGTGTCACTTTGCTTTCAAAAGTGTCGCAGCTCTCTCCCCTCAGTTTGGGTTACCCTTTCTTGCTTACTTGTCAAATGAGATTCTCTTTATCTTTAAAAACCAACTGAAATGTTACCATCTCTGTTTTCTGCCTCTTGCCACCTCACCCCTCTAGTTGACAGCATTATTTGCTCCCTCCTCCATTTTCCGGGAGCAGTCATCCTTTCTCTAGTGCCGTGGGCTATCCATCTTCATCTTGGTGTGTCTCCGCCTCTGCACTGGGGTTGGGGCCTGGACCCTGTTCAGCCCTTTGTCCGCAGGGCCTCACACAGCATCTGATCCCCAGCAGGTTCTGAGTAAGTGTTGATTAGGTTGAATGCAATGAGGGTGTGCTCTAGCTGCAAATATTGGGTTGTCGGAAAACTCATGATGCATTTTTGCAATGAAAAACAGAAAAAGTACATCATGACTTTTCCGACAACCCAACAGCATGGCTTAAAGCTTTAAATGCTTTCAAGGAAACTATTAGAACTTGAAGACAGGACCCACCATGCATTTTACCCCCAATCCGTTACACAGTTTCTTCAATGTAGAATGAAGTTGGTGCCCAACAGTGGAGCTTTTGTTATTCTGCACCTTAATTTTCCAGCTCACAGGAGCTCACTCACCTGTACTCCATAGTGGCTCACTCTTCCAGCTTCCCTGCCTCCTGGGGGAGAGCTGCTGTGACATGGGCTGTAGCACCGAGTCTTCAATCAGGGGAGCAAAGAAGGATATTTGCTGTCCAAGGACTGGGATAGAAAGGACATGAGATGTGGGGTAAAGAGTGGGAGAAAGAAAAAAAGCATCCCTTATCCAAAACTGACTTGAGAACTTTCTAAAAAGGGAACCATCCAAAGGAAAGTTTTGGTATCAGCAGCAAAGTTTCAAGCAACTGGAAAAAACCATGAGCAATTTCATATTTATCAGTCCTGAGAAAGGGAGAACTGTGCAGGAAATTTAACCAATGACTTTGAAGTCAGAAGACCAATGGGTAGGAGAGGGGATGTGAAGCAATGGAATTAGCACCACGTATGGTGTTCAAATCCTGGCCTACCATTCATTCAGGGGTTGATTTATTCATTTCATTGCGGTCATATTCACACAACAAATATGGAGTGCCTACTTTGGGCCAGGCACTGAGTAGGCGTTCAAAGTACAATGGTAAGAAAACTAGAAGACCCAGTCCATGCCAGTATAGTGAGGAAGTTGGAAGGTAATCAAATGCTCATAAGATAAAATTGCCTGTTTTAAATGGTGGTAAGTGCTCTGAAGAAAGCACACACAGGCCTGTAAGAGCGTATAACAGTGATGGAAGCAAGTTGACTCTTCCCTGGGGGAAGAGACGAGTTGAGTTGTGAACTGAAGAATGAATAGGAGTGAACTGAGGCCTGGGTGGGGCCAGGAAGATGGGCCTTTGGTGGCTCCCCAGGTGGAGGTAATAGCATGTGGGAAGGTCTTGCACCAGAGAGAAGTATGGCACACAAGGCTGGTTCAGAGCCCAGAGGGTGAAAGGAAAGAGAGACAAGGTAAAGCTGAAGAGAGAGGAGGGGACAGATCAGGCAGGGATGCATTGGTTGCCATAGGACGTGTGGTCTTTGTGCCAAGAACACAGGATGACAAGGGAAGATTTTTAGCAGTAGGGATGGAAGTGGGGTTTCTATGAGTCACCTGATCAGATATCTATTTTGAAAACATCATTTTACCTGCAGAGTGAAAATATTTCGAAGTGGAAAGATCCCTTAGAAAGCCATTGCAAGAATCCAGAACAGAGATGAGTAGGAGCTTGGCCTAAGGAGGGGATCATGAGACTTCACATAACCTGAGTTGCAGTGTGTAATCCCATAAAGGAGATACTAAGACAAAGCTTAGGGTGAGTAAATAGGCAAAGTGGTCTCCCTTCCTCCCGACATGAGACAGGCAGCTGACGCTTGGCCAAGGCTCCTGGGCCGGTTCAGCTCTGCTTTCTGAGATGATTTTTGTTTTATTCACAGAAGCAACCCTGTGTTTGTGCAGGGAAATGGGAACAGGAAGCAGCTCAAGATACATTGTAGAGAAGTTCCTTTCCAAAATATTTTTGAGGTATAAAAAAAAGAGGACAAGCTGTATAGATCCCAGGTGTCTGTCTGTCTGTCTGTCTGTCTGTCTGTCTGTCACACACACACACACACACACACACACACACACACACACACACACACCCCTCAGTGTGAGGATCCTTAGGTAAAAAATGATATTGGCGTCCGCTCATGATAGGGAGGGCCAGTGCTCTACCTAGGAAGGCTGTTGACTCTGAGGAATGTTGTTCTATCTGAGGCTTCCTTGGAAAAAAAACCCTTCCTGTCTCTTGCAGCCAACCCAGTAATGAAAGTTGCATAGGACTGTGATCGGGTAACCCAGATAAAGGCCTCTTGTGTTCATCCTGGTGTGTGCAATATCAGGTAACCTGCTCTTCCAATGAAAATAAAGGGTGGCCATCCTCCAACTCGGCAGAGAGGGAGAAAAAAGACACACACACCCCCCACCCCCCACCCCCCCACCCACACCCCCTGTTTCATGAGGACAGCTGGAACAAAGGCGTCAGTGCTGGTTCCTTTACAAAGTGCACACCGAACAGAGACCCACACATTTGCATTAATCAGATGGTGTTCCTGTAAGCACAATCGGAGATGCTTCTGGCTAAAAGCAAAATGTAATTTCATTCTTTTCCCCTCTTAAAGAAAACAACCAACGAAGGAAAGCTCACACTGAAGCACTGACAGTAAATCATTCATTCCCGAAGACGAATTTGGGCAAGAACACTTTGCAAACCTTACTGTAACTATATAATTGATTCCTGCCTTAAAAGCCTGCAACCAAGAAGGTCACGCTGTCCTTTTCCAAATAATGATGGCATTAACCCCTGCAGCTGGACTGTCAAAAAATAGCTTCCCTCAAAGTGTCCCTCGACAAAGCAGTGTCTCAGGACAAACAACCTTGAGGCAAGCCCTCCTCCCCTCCCGGTTGGCTGCCCACTCGTCCCAAGCTTCCCTGCCATTCCAGCCCATCAGGAGAGCCAACGACCCTACCAAGGGGCCTTCTCCACTGGAAAGGAAACTATTGGTCAGGAAATATTGGAGGGTTCTGAGCAGAGGAGCGCATGCTCCCCTTACCTTTAACAGGATCCCATTGTTACTGCATTAAAAACAAATCATAGGGGCCGAGAGCAGGTAGACCTGTTAAGAGTTTACTGATGTGCAGGTGAGAGATTGATGGCATTTGCACCTGGCTGGTGGCAGTGGAGGAGGTGGCATGTGGTTGGATGCTGGAGATATATATATATATTTTATGAGAATTTCTTTAATTATTATTGTATGGATAATTATGTTATTACCACCCAGGAATACAAGAAACATTGTGTAACCCTTAAAGATGAGAGAAAAACTAATAAAATATTTTTTTCAATTACAATTGACATTTAATATTATTTTATATTAGTTTCAGGGGTATAGCATAGTGGATAGATAGTTATATAATTTATGAAGTGATTTCCCCCATTAGTCTAGTAGCCACTTGGCATTGTATGTAGTTATTACAATATTATTGACTATATTCTCTATGCTGTACTTTACATCCCCATGACTATTTTGTAACTATGAAATTTACTTCTTAATCCCTTCACCTTTTTCACCCAGCCCTTCAACGCCCCTCCCATCTGGCAACCATCAGTTTGTTTTCTGTATCTATGAGTCTGTTTCTGTTTTGTTTTTTGCTTATTTGTTTTGTTCTTTAGATTCCACATATAAATGAGATCATATAGTATTTGTCTCTCTCTATCTGACTTAATTCATTTAGCATAATACCTTCTAGGTCCACTTATATTGCATAATAGCAAATGGTAATATTTCTTTTTTTTTCAAAGATTTTATTGGGGAATTGGGGAAGGGCAACAGCCAAGTTGTTGTCCTTCAATCTTAGTTGTGGAGGGCGCAGCAAGCTCAGCTCCAAGTCCAGTCGCCATCCGGCCGCCCATGGGTAGCTCGCTGCCACTCAGCTCAAGATGCTGTGTTCAATCTTAGTTGCAGGTGGGCATAGCCCACCATCCCATGTGGGAGTCGAACTGGAAACCTTGTTGCTAAGAGCACACACTCCAACCACTGAGACATCCAGCCACCTATTGGCAGTTCAGCAGTAGCTCAACTTGGGTGCAGCTCACTGGCCCATGTGGGAATCGAATCAGTGACCCTGTGGCTCAGAGCTTGTGCTCTTAACCAACTGAACCACTCGGCCGGCCCCTGTACACATCTTCTTTATCCAATCATCTGTTGATGGGCACTTGGGTTGCTTCCATATCTCAGCTTTTGTAAATACTGCTGCAGTTAATGTAGAGGTGCATCTATCTTTTTGAATTAGTGCTTTGGATTTCTTCAGATAAATACCCAGAAGTGGAATTTCTGGATCATAAGGTAGCTCTGTTTTTAATTTTTTAAGGAACCACCAAATTGTTTTCCATAACATCTACACCAATTTGCAATCCCACCAACAGTGCATGAGGGTTCCTTTTTCTCTGCATTCTCACCAGCACATGTTGTTTTTTGATTTATTAATGATAGCCATTCTGACAGGTATGAGGTGGTATCTCATTGTAGTTTTAATTTGCATTTCTCTGATGATCAGTGACATTGAGCATCTTTTCATATCTATTGGCATTCTTGGATATACGTTAAATATATAGTAGTGCCTAACTGGAAGGTAGGAGAAAAAAAGGAGTCCAGAATAACTCCAAGATCCTTGGCTGAGAACTAACATGGACAGAGCTGCCATCAAGTGACATCACATATCTTGAGAAGAAAACTAGCTTCATCCATACTGCTTGCCTAAATAAGCCCTAAAATTTTCACCTACTAGTTTTTCAGCTCAATACTGGCTGTTTTTTGTTGAAGGCTGTTTTTTCACCTTATTTTTTTTTTTTTAGCTGAGCCATCCTGCCACCTGTTGGCAGCTCAGTGGCAACTCAGCTTGGGCTGGGCATCGAACTGCCATTGCTCAGAGCTCAGCTTATACTCTTTAGTGAGCTCTTAACCAACTGAGCCACTCAGCCGGCCTTTTCACCTTATTTTTTGAAGATTATATTTACTTGTAGCAAACACAATAGAAGTCACTTGTTAAGACAAAAAAGAAAATTTTAAACATATCACTTTTAAAGTAGCAATTTGCCAGGGAAATTTTTTTATCATAATCTAATAACTGTAAAAATAAGTTATGAAAAGGTGAAGAAAAATCTTTTATTTAAGAATTAAGAAGTATGCACTTAGATAGTCTTTGGCTCATGAGGGCATCAAGAGGAAAATTTTTATTGCTAAAAAGCAATAAAGAGAGGAAACACAACATGTGTTTCCAATGTAATACCAATGACCAGGGCTCAGGGCTGTCCTCAGAGGAAATTTATGGCCTATAATGGTCTTATAATTGGAGAAGAAAGAGTAAAAGGTAAGGGAACTAAGGACTTGTCTTAAGGAACTGGTGAAGCAACAATAGACCAAAGGAAAGTAGGAATCGGAGCTTTATAAAAATCAAAGCTAGGGTGGCCGGTTAGCTCAGCTGGTTAGAGTGCAGTGCTCATAACACCAAGGTTGCCAGTTCGATCCCCACATGGGCCACTGAGTTGCACCTTCTACAACTAGATTGACACAACTACTTGACTTGGAGTTGATGGGTCTTGGAAAAACATACTGTTCCCCAATAAAATTTAAAAAAAAAAATCAAAGCTAAACTTAATTAAATATGAGTTAATTAAAATTTAATTTATTGATTTATTAGAATATAACATTTACTTAAAATCCTATAATGAACCTAAAAGCTGGTTCCTTAAAATAGCTAAATCCTTAAGAAACCTAAGTAAATAAAAAAGAGAGAGAAAAAAAGAAAAATTCAACCCTGTGGCAATAAATTCAAGAATTTAGAAGGAAAAGGTGACTTCCTGACACAGTACATATTATTAATACTAACACTGACCCAAGAGGAAGAGAGACGCTTGAACAGACCAATTACTATTACTTTGAAAGTTGATTAAAGATGCAAAATTCAAAATGGTCCCAGAATCAGATGGGTCAAAAGGTTAGTAACAAACCATTATTTGTTCCCTCTCTCTTACAACCCAGCCATACCTCTTGGTTCTACTTTAAATAATAGTTACATAGTCATAGTTTGAATTCTATTAATTGGTTTTCTACTTTAAAAACCAACCCATAGACAAAGAAAGCTTAATTATGATTGTACTACAATATTCAAATGTTATAAATAATTTGACATGTTAAAATATGGTCAGTTGACAAAAATGGGGAGAATATAAGGAGGTAAATGGCAGGTAAGTACACTTAATAGAGAGCAAGTGTATAAATACTCATATGTATAAATTTGATGGATCAAGATGTACAGGCTTAAGTGTATTATTTAATGATAATCATCAGAATAACTCAGAGTAAGACTCCCACTTATGGGACGGGGTGGCTCAGTCGGTTAGAATGTGTGCTCTTAACAACAAGGTTGCCGGTTTGATTCCCACATGGGATGGTGGGCTGTGCCCCCTGCAACTAGATTGAAAACGACGACTGGACTTGGAGCTGAGCTATGCCCTCCACAACTAGGATTGAAGGACAAAAACTTGACTTGGGGCTGGGAAAAATACACTGTTCCCCAATAAAATTAAAAATAATAATGACAATAATAATAATAGTAATAAAAATAATAATAATGTTGGTTTGAAAAAAAAGACTACCATTTACAAAGGTCAAGAAAGGGAAGAAGGAATGTAAAAAGAAAGTGGGAGGTGGAGTAAGTATGCTTTCACCATATTTCATATTGAGGAGCCAGTAGATACTATCTAAGATGGATAAATCATAAAATAAAGATCTAAGTATAGAAGTTAATTAGGGTGGTAACCACCAGAAGAACTCAAAACAGAAACAGTGGAAAGTAGCGACTTCTGGTAAGTCGGCTGGGTGTAAAGGAGATAGAGTACTTTAATTTTATTTTGCACTCTTATGTCCTGTTTGCATTTTAAAAATCAATTCTTCTGTATAGCAACATTCATATATGCATACATAAAAATAGAGGAGAAAAGAGCCAATACAATGGGGTACTTTTGGGGAGAGAAAAGTCCCTGGCTGTGGCATGGCCAAGGAGGAAATTTCATGGGAAGACATCTGATGAGCAGTCTTCAGTTGTGGTGGGTTGTGCCCTGTGAGTCACCCTTCATCACACCCACACAGTCTGCATCACTCCCAGGTAGATCAGAGGTCCTCAGGAGCTATTGAGGTGGGCACCCAGGTGGGCTCTGGATAAACACAGATGGCACATGTGGATTCTGGAGCTATCTGACAAGGAGACAGCCAGCACCCTGGTTACAAAGAGATGGATCCAACAGTTTCTATCTTGAAGAGTTCCAGGTCTACAGTAGGAGCCAGATATGGAAACAGGCCTTTGCTTGGGACTGTTTAAAGATGAAAACAAAATGCCAGGTGAACATGGAAAAGGCAACTCCTGGAAGAGTCAGGGACGTTACTGTACAGAAGGTGACCTCTGAGTAAGTGTTGAAGGTTGAATAGGAGCTTGCCAAGAGAGAGGCGGCTTGTTCCTGGAATGGTGGGTGGTTGGCGTGGCTAGACCAGAGGCTGTGTGGTATAGGGAGGGTGCCAGGAAGTAAAGCTAGAATGGTAGGCTGTGGCAGGTCATGAAGACACTTGTATAGAAGCAAAGAGCCTGGGCATTAGCCAATAGCCAATGAAGGGCTGCAAGTGGGAAGATGGTATAATCAGATTTGCACTTACAAAAGATCACTGTAGTTTCTGACGCTTATTAAGGGCACAATTCATATTAGTTGTTATTATTAATACTATTTCAATGGAGTTTTCTTATCTTAGAGTGAGGAGAAGGTATACAGAAGTTACTACATGTGAAAGAAAGCCTGGAGGGACATGGCAGGGACTATGAGCATTAGAATGCTGTTTGGAATTTTAGTTAAAAAGTAATGCTGAGGCAAACAGGTAACTACAATATTGCCACAGGGATATGAAAGACAGTTTGGGGAATATAATAATGTTGTAAATATTTTGTGGGGTGTCAGATAGTCACATGTCTTGTTAGGGAAACCACTTCATGGATGGAGTACAGGCTTGATCACTGCACTGTATACCTGAAACTGATGTTGTATAATATTGTATGCCAACTGTAATTGAATATACAGATAGTCACGGGATGTGGATTATACTGTGGAAGGGAGTCAAAAGAATTGTAATAGATATGTATCATATGGGGGGGAGGAGTGGGGTGGATAAATGGGGGAGGGGGTTGTCACTTTGAGGGGTAAAAAGTATAGCTATTGCACTGTGTTGTACACCTGAAGCTAATTAAAAAAATGTTTATTTCACAATAGAAGAATAAAAGAATAAAAAAAAAAGTAATGCTGAGAACTAGCTGGGTGTTGCAGTTGGTTAGAGTGCGAGCTCTGAACAACAGGGAAGCCGGTTCAATTCCCACATAGGCCAATGAGCTGCGCCCAAGCTAAGCTGCTGCTGAGCTGCCAACAGGTGGCAGGATGGCTCAGCTGGTGAGAGCATATGCTCTTAACAACAAGGTTACCAGTTTGACTCCCTCATGGGATGGTGGGCTGCACGCCCCCCCCCCCCCGCCCGCAACTAAATTGGAAGTGGGCACTGGAACTGGACTTGGAGCTGAGCTTGCACCCTCCACAACTGAGATTGAAGGAAAACAACTTGACTTGGAGCTGATGGGTCCTGGAAAAACACAATGTTCCCCTTCCCCAATTCCCCAATAAATCTTAAAAAAAAAAAAAAGTAATTCTGATCATTTGCCTAAGCCCTGCTATAGAGGAATACATTATGGCCAGTTTGTCCTGAGGCCTGCCTGATGGCACCACTGAACTGGGATGGGGGTGGGAGAGGGGCACAGCAACAGCAGGAACCCCGTAACGAGGAGAAACTGCCTTAGTAGAGTAAGCGCGAACCACATCCACACCCAACTATAGGGTCTGATCTCCCCCTAGCCCAACCCCAGACCTGGGTTTTAAATCGTGTTTTCCCATCATAGCTGGCAGCAGCTGCCTTCATATTTTTTGGGCTTCCTCTCCACTGATACTCAGTTCCACATGACCACTCAGCGGAAGGGCACCAAGAGTCACCATCTGTGACACAGGCCTATCCAATGTACTGTTTAACAGAGCAGAGACCAGGGTTTGTTTTGTTCTGTTCATTGCACGGCAAGCTGTCACCTAGAGCTTAGCGAAGGGTATGAGCATACCTATAAATTATCCAGTATTCAAAGGCGATTTTGATATTCCTATCAGGAGGCTTTTTATGCTCAAATGAACATGTGGTATTTTGCAAAGGTAAGCATTCAGAGGGAGCTGCTAATTATTTGAAACTAGGGTTCTTGGGTGACTGCAAAAAGCAATAGATAGATCCCAGAAGTGGTTCACCAGGGAAGATGAATCTACCATTGTTGGTGGAGGATTCACTGGGGAACTATTTCACAAAGTAAGAGTGACCCATTGAGTGTTTTGCAACTCAGAGGTAGCTCATGTGACAGCAGCAATGGGATCCAAAAGGAACCCAATGGGTTTTTGTGTCCCTGGTGGGAGGGAGAGATGCCCAACAGCACCGTTGTGATTGAGGGGTTAGGGGTGTGCCCTGAGGGCAGATTGAGTCACAATTGTTGAAGGAGTGGAACCTGCAATGAAATTCTTATTGGTACATTGAATCTCAGGTTCTCCTCTTCCTGCTTTCTCTACTCCTTAGAGCTGGATCTGCTGATGGTTCTAACTACAAGGTCAAGCCTATCTCAAATTCTGAGCCAATCTCAGCAGGCAAAGGCAGTGCCTTTCATCCATTCATCTTTTTATCCGTTCATTTGTTCAGCACACAAGCACACACAGTGACAGGTATTGTTCAATGCAGAAAGGGATGAGAACAGAGAAGGCATGCTTTTTCCCCTCAAAGTAGCTCACCAGCTAGAGCTGGACACAAATAACCTTAATCTTTAATTTTTTTCCAGACCCTGCCCTACCCCCGAGTTGGTCTCTGCCTGGCTCTGGTTTGCTCAACAAATTCTGCTCTATGCTCCCATTCCAGCCCTATGCTACCAGGAAGTGACAGTCGTATGCGCCTAGCTTCCAAGTAATGGGACCGTCTCACACATGACAGAATGAAGAAGAGAGGGTGGTCAGAACAGTGAAGGAGGTAGGACCTAGTGAGAAGGCAGGGTTGTCAGGAGCAGAAACAGTGCAGGAATAGAACATGTGACAGGACAAGGAGGAATGGGGCAGTACACTAGGTCTTCCCATATCTGTGTCTCTATTATCTAAAACAAAAGTTTAGTGTCATTTAAAAAAATGGGTTTTGTATGATTCCCAATATTTTATAGTGATCAAGATCAATGATTTGAAGTCAGGCCAACCTGAATTCAAGCTAGCACTTTGCTTAGACCCAGGTCAAAGGGGACCCTGCCTAGGTGTTCCCCTCCCTACCCTACACACACATGCACACACACAAACACACTTTAGAGTGACTTTCTGAAAATTTTCTAAGTTCCTCTCTGGTGTTATTCACATCCCCTAATCCCTGTACAGGCCCTGTCCTTGTTTCTCCCTTTGGGGGCTATCTCTGACCCTCTATCCCACGAATGGGGTTAACCAGATGTCCTCTTTCCCCTGTCTAAGAGAACAGCCTGGCTATTGAATTGCTTCTGCTGAGTGGAATGGTACTGCTTTCACATGAGATTGAGCTGCCTGAATAGTACTGACTGTTGATTTTGGTGCTTTCACTCTTTTTTTTTTTTTTTTTTTTAAAGATTTTATTGGGGAATTGGCAGAGGGGAACAGCGTTGGGGATCGGGGAAGGGGAAACAGACAAGTTGCTGTCTTTTTGTTCTTCAGTTTAGTTGCGGAGGATGTTGCTTCACTGTTGGTATTGTCATTGCGCTCTTCCCGGATGAGGCAGATTGGTCGCTGGCCTCTGGATGTCGCTCACCATGGCTATTGGCAGCTCACGCTTGGCTGCCAGCCGCTCACGCTGGCTGCGGGCCACTCACTGTAGCCTATGGCAGCCCACTGCAGCAGGGGCTGCAGTCCACACCATCACCCGGGCTCGCACATCCCAGCTCCAGGTGGAGCTGTTGTTAGCTGCAGAGGGCAGTGTCACTGGCCCTCATGTGGGATCCGAACCGGGGCCGCTGATATCCCAAAACCAGCGCTCAACCAATGCGCCACTCAGCCGGCCCGGTGCTTTCACTCTTGAACCACAAAAGATTACTTCATGGCTCAGGGCTGCCAATGTCCACTGCTGGCCCTCGGGCTTTAGCAGCATGTGTGCCTGTGCTTAGACTCACCTGTCCATGTTCTGACCACAGTGCTGGCTCCAGGCTACAGACCCAAGAGTGATGGGGCGACGGCAGGCTTCCTTTACCCTGTACACATCTCCTCAGGCTTCACATTATGCAAGTCAGCAGTCTTGGGGGAGGGCATGCCTATCTCCTCTGGGGGGTGGGGGTGAGGGGTTGAGACCAACACTAACTCTGCAAGATCAATAGGTCTTCTGATTGATGACATTTTCTCCTTCCTTCAACCAATGTGATGAAGTCTCCTTCCCTGGGCTGGTCTTGAACTGCATTGGACCATGCAGACATTCCTGTACTAAATGAGCTGCTCTCCTTGCTCTGTCACAGACCCCCTCACATATCTTAAGAATGACTATCTTTGTTTCATGACTCTTATTCAGTTCTAGCCCATGCATTTGGACAGGACGGTTCAGGGAAAGAGGGAGATAAAAATGACCTTAAGGAGGGCCTGCCGAGTGGCGCGGTGGTTAAGTGCTGGCTTGGGAAGCCAGTGGTCCCAGTTTGGGTCCCACATATGAAGACCAGTGACATTGCCCTCAAAAAACAAACAAACAAACAAACAACAACAACAACAAGAACAAAAAACGGACCTTAAGGAGTTAAGGTTGTAGGGGAAAGAATTGATTTGACAAGAAAACAGTTAAGGAATCAAATTTGTTTTCTTTGGAGAAGAGAAGGCAAATGGGTGGGTTAATTCTCACCTTCAAGTATAAGCAATGATTTTATGTAAGGGATATAGACAAATTATTCCTTACGTCTGAAAAGACAAGAGGGACTGAAATTAAGTTAGAGCTGGAGAGGTTTCAGAATGATAAAGAGTAACTAGAGAAAGCCTTCCCTCTGGAGGACATTGGAAGGGAATTAGGCAACTACGCACTCAACCAGTGTTCTCTGGAGAATTGTCAGGGTTTTTTTGGGAGATAGGGAGGGGTGGGGTGGGAGGTGCAGGTGCGGTCCCAGCTGTTTTTATCCAGGTGTTCAGCCTCATCAGAAATGTAAAGTGCTTAGCTGGTGGCCCTGAAGAGATAATAAGTCTTAACCCCAGTAGTAAATGGAACTAGGATTTTCAGGGACCATCCTGAGCAGCAGGGCAACCCTCTGGACTGTGTGTCTCCCCTTTCACAAACTTGCTTTTTGCTCTTTCATGTCTGGGAATAGTTGTTAAGGTTTAGATGCAAAAATAAGTTTCTTGGAAGATTTGGTCTGATTCCAGCCCACATCAGCCAAGTTCCTGCAATCAAGTTCGAGGCACACCAATTATTCTCACCATCTCCTGAACACATGCTGCTCCTCCCCCATGGCATCATCTCTGCTTAAAATGAGCTCCCCTACCCTGCCCGCTCTCTATTCTGGCAAATTTATACTCATCCTTTAAGACCCAGCTTAAAAGTCATTGTCTCTGTGAAGTGTTCCCCCCACTGCCTCAAGCTGAGTCAGAATGAGTCCTATTTCTGTATTGCTGTACTTCTTTGTCTGTCCTACTGTCTCTTCTCTGGGCTGAGCTCACTGTGGATAGGAGCTGTGTTTCAGTCAGTCTGTCAGTTGCTCAGTCAATAAGCAAATGATTGTTGGGTGCCAGTATGCCACAGGCACCACGACAGGTACTAGAGGTACACCCATGAACAAGAGAGATGGTACTCCCCCCCACAACCCCCCCCAGGAATTTACAGTCTGGGTGGGATACTAACAGATCAAGAGGCAATTGCAATTCAACTTGATAAGTAAAAGTCCTGTAGATACAGCATGTGGGGAAGTGCGTTCCAGACAGAAAATGACGTGTAAATGTTGGCCAGGTAGAAACTGGTATATTTAAGGAAGAGAAAGAAGTTCATTGTTGCTGGAGAATAATACTGGCAAGAGATGGGGACAGAGAGGAGACCAGGGGCTGCGTTATTCTGTGCCTTTTGAACCCTTTGGGAAGACCCAACTTCATCCTAAGAGCAAGGAGGAGCATCTGAAGGATTTTAAGCAGGAAAGTGGCACCTCAGAGTTGCACAGTGTAAGATGATTCTGTCTGCAATTTGAGGAACAGATAGGCAGGAGATGTTATTGGAGGCAGGGACAGCAATTAGGAAGGCTCCTGGTGAAATAATGGTGGCCTGCTCCAAGGTGGTAGCAGTAGAAATGTAGACAAGTGGGTTTTTGGCAGGGGTGTTTGACAGGTGGAATGGCCCATCTGGTGGTTCACTGGATATGGCCACAGGTGGGGGGTAGAGGTGGCGATGGAGGGGAGGACTCAATGGAAGCTGCTGTTCTCCTCTCTTGGATAATGTTTACTGGAGGTGTGTTAGTTTCCTAGGGCTGCTGTAACAAAGTGCCACAAACTGGGTGGCTTAGAACAACACACATTTGTCTCATGGTTCTGGAAGTCAGAATTCTGAAATCAAAGTGGTGGCAGTACCATGTGCCTTCTGAATGTTCTAGGAAGAATGGGTTCCAGGTCTTTCTCTTAGCTTCTGGTAGCCTCCGGAGTTTTTTGCCTGCTCCCTGTGTCTCTTCACATGGCATTCTTCCCATGTCTGTGTCTGTGTCCAAATTTTCCCTTTTTATAAGGACACAATTCATTGAAATAGGTCCACTCTATTGCAGTATGACCTCGGTAACAACTCTATTTCCAAATAAGGTGACATTATGAGGTACTAGGGGTAGAAGACTTCAATATATGAATTTGGGAGGGCACAATTCAACCATATTGGGGGAGGTAGTATCATTCACTAAGACAAAGAGCTCATGTGATGAAACAGGTTTGGTGATAGAGAGATGAAACCTTGAGTATGGGGCATGTGGTATTCAGTAGCCCTGTAGAAAACCAAGGAGGTGCTTAAAAAATTATTTCATATGTTGGGCTGATGCCTAGGAAAAGGAAGGTATGGGCTGGACTGGGAGTGTAGATTTGCGAGTCTTCAGCATAGATGGTGGATAAGGTGGTGAACCTTTGGGGAAAGTGGGACCATCTGGGGAAAATGACCAATTCATCTTTGCAACCCCAGCACCTAGCTCTGCCATTGCTGTAAATGTTGAATGAACAAGGGCTTGATGAAATAACAATGTTTCTTCCACTCTCCATTAGTTCAAGACAAGAAGGCTTTGCATGAGTGATGGCTCCCTCACCTCTGGCTCTGGGACATGAAGGGAGTGTACTTTGTAGGAATGAGAAACAAGCATCCTTAGGTTTCACCTTACATCCACCTGGAGATCAGTTTAGTAAATGTGTTAAAGGCTCCCACCAGTGAAAGCTACAAGGTCAGGCTGAGGGATCCTCAGGTCGTGCCCATCTCTTGTAAGAATCTGAATAGAGGAGAGACATATGAGTCTTGCTGTAGCAGGATTTCCCTTTTACTTGAAAATCTTCAACTTTGTCATCAGCCCAGCTTTTCAATAAACTAAATTGTACTGAAGTTTCCAAATAAAGCCTTTTCTACATTACCTCCTTTTCCCCCAAATTCAGAGACTGGTTGTAATTTGATCTTAGGGGAATTGGGGGCCAAGTGATTCTCCCACCTGGCTGCCTGGAGTGCGAGCTGCGGGGGGGGGGGGGGGGGGGTGGGGAGGTGTAATCGCCTGATGGGTGATTGATCCAGCCTCCTTTGTGCCTGTTGCCTGGTGACATCCAGGGGCCCCTAGCTCGGAACCATACTCTGGCTTGCTATTGGTCCGCTGGTGGCATTTGTTGACAATAGACACATCCCTGGCCCTGGACTCTGAAAGAGACCTGGGAGCTTGGGTTTCAGGCTGTAGTGCTTGTCCAAATGCAATTCCTTAACTCTTTATGTCCCTGTCCACTAGAGTGCCTTGAGCATGTCCACCCAGGTCTAGAATGTGGCTCTTCTTTGCTTCGGAGTGCGCAGTTGGGATGGGGGTTTGTGGCAGGACGTGGTTTTCTTCCCATCTCACATCTTCCTGGATTTTCTTGTCAGACAGTTTAAACAAACAGACTTTGTTGGCATAACAAGTTATCTGAACTGAGCTAGGAAAGGCAGTGAATATTAGCAAGAAAAAAGGTTTGTTTTGTCAATATTCTAGTCTGAAGAATCTGAAAGTCCTAGATCTCTTCTAGGAGGTGCCTAGGGATCTATGCATATGATCCATGGCTTCCTGGGATGGAGCTGGGGCTAAACAAGAGAAGAGGCTAGAAAAAGACCAGGGGGAGATGAAGAGGGCGGGAAACCAGACAGAGAAAGGATTCTGGATACTTCCAAGGTGAACCCTATTGGATCAATGAGTGAATCCACAACCCAAAGGGGTAGTGCCATTTATGGAGCTCAGTTCTCCACTTGGGTGAGCACTGGCATCCGGGTTCCTCAGGCAGCTCCCCGGGCCCTCCCCATGTCTTGCTTCCTCCCTATCTTCTGCCTCTAGCATTCGTTAGAGAATGGGTCAGCTGAGGGTCAGGCTGTGACAGCCTGAGTCAGAGCAGCTGCAGTGAGGACTAAAGGTTGCCGAGTTAAGGGAAGGAGAGTTCTGGCTGGTTCCTCAAAGGCCCCAGTTCTGATCTTCCAAACCTGGCACTGCTTGGAGGAATGTACGGGCCCAGGCTCCTTGTGCCTTTCTCTCCTCCTACCTATAACAAAACCACTAACCTTTAGGCAGAGGGAAAGCAGAGGATCTTGCAAAGACAAAGTATATCTGTGTGTCAGGCATAAGGGGACCCTGGGAAACAGAGGGAATTGTCTTCCCTCCCCTCCGCTGTAGCCAACTACCCAAGCCCAACCTACATTCCAACAGGAGGTCCCAAGAGGATCTCAAGACAGGAGACAAAGTACTATGGGTTTCAAGCTGCCAATTTAAGATTAACTGCCCTATGTCTGCAGTAACCAGCACTCCGGAGCAAGTAGGGTTTGGGGCTGGGGCCGAAGGACCAAGACCCCATGTTCAGGGAGACATGTAGTGGAGCCCAGTGACCTGTGGGTCATAGGGATTCTGCTAAGGCCCACTGGAGCCTGGCTGTCTTTGTCTGGAGGGCACTGATGGGTTGGAGACAGTGAAAGGGGCCCTCTTTCCAACAGGGATGTGGATTATATTTATGTTGCCGCTTTCATTTTCCTAGGTCATCTTACTGTCTTCAACAGTTGCTCCTTGGGGTTTCTAGTGTGACTTTCTCTTTTCTGCCTACCTGAGATCCCAGAAAAAGGAGCCATTTATCTCCAATGCAGGTGTAATGTCTGCTGGGAACTCAGTAGTACTTCTGCCACCATCAGTTTCCACATCCATTTAGGCTAAGAACCATAGAAAATATCTCCTGAATTGGGCACAGGTAGGTTTTAGGTCTACTCTTTTTTTTCCCCCCAGAAAGAGGGAACTGGTTCTAGTTTAAGCACAATCACGTTTAACCATTTCATGGTTTTGTTTGTTTGTGGTTTATAGACATTATTGAGAATGGAAGAAGTGTTGGGCTAATAAATGCAGTAAGGTCCATTCCAATATTAAAAGTGGAAAGAAGGTGGATTTCACATAGATCATAGATCAGTGACCTTGAAATCAACTGTTAGATTCTGAAACAAACATTTTAAGAGAGCTTATTAGTTTGCTAGGGTTGCTGGAACAAAGTACCACACACTGGGCGGCTTAAACAGCAGGAATTTATGGTCTCAGTTCTGGAGGCTGGAAGCCTGAGACCAAGGTGTCGGCAGAGTTGGTTCCTTCTGAGGCTGTGAGGGAGAATCTTTCCATGCCTTTTTCCTGGCGTCTGGGGGTTGGCTGGCAACCTTTGGTATTCTTTGAGAAGTACCACCCCTATCTCTGCCTTCCTCTTCACATGATGGTTTCCCTGTGTGCATGTCTGTGTCCAAATATCTCTCTTTTATAAGGATCCAGTCATATTGGATTAGGGGACCATCCTACCTACCACGGTATGATCTCACCTTAACCAATTACATCTGCAATGACCCTATTTCCAAATAAGGTCACATTCTAAAATACTGGGGGTTAGGACTTCAACATATGAATTTGGGGGAACACAACCATAACAGAGAGCTTTTAAGCATTTGGTAAAATAATCAGTCATCTCTAGAAACCAGTGTGAGTCCACTAAGAACACACCACATCAGTCTGACCAGATTTCCTACTGTCACATGGTTAAAGATGAGTAACCAGATTTACCTGGAGAGATGGGCAGGGGCCACAGCCCAATCACCCTTATGGCCACACCAAAAGAGGATGGACATTTGCCTGCATAATGTAAGGCTTGACTTCTCATTTGTTCCAGGGTCTCTAAAATTCAGAAGTGAAACAGTTTGACAAGGAAATTAACCCCAAGTGGCTTCAACATTTGGCCTGGTGGGCTGGGTAAGGAGCTATCAATCATGGTTACTAGGATGGCAGTCATTTTATATATATATATATATATCTTGAGGCACTTCTCAGAATCACTTATAATGAAATCTCTCAATCTTGGAAAACAATCTCCCAACATTTCCCTTGTCATCAGACTACTTCCTTTTCATTTCCAAGCCTCATTTGCACCTCTTCCCACAGAGTCTGTCTGAACCAAAGCAAATCTCTCTTTTTGCCAGGAATAACAGTACAAAGCAGTGTGGGTGGCAGGGCCCTAACGCCCAAGCTCGGGCCTCCATTTCCCGCCATTGTTCCCTCTGTCAGGTTCCCAAACACTCTTTTGGGCTGTCCTGGGGGGAGTTTTTCCAGATAAAAAAAAATGGCCTGGTTGGCTGCCAGTGATTCAGGCAGGTTCACAGCCTCAAACCTGTTTTATCTCTCATGCTTATCACTTATCATCAGCTGCCAGGAGACAGACAATAGGGGTAAAGAGGCGTTTTTGGCTGAGCCAGGTCTTAGGTAGCCCCAAGGGTTTTAGAGGCCTCCATACCACCAGACTCAGGCGGTCTCAGCAGGTCCCTCGAAGTTCCCCTGCTAGGAGTCCTTTCCATATGAAAGCAGCGCCAATTCAGTGAGGTCCCTTGGCAATATAGCATTTCCTTGGGGCCCATACAGCAGAAATGGATCTCTCTGTGTTCGTTGATTCATCCCTTCCTCAGACCCATTGTTCGAGAAGCCCGGGATCTCAGTGACCTCAGCGAGCCATTCGAGTGTCCAAGGGAGAAGGGGCTCCAAAGGACAGTTCAGAAAGTTGTTTTGGGTTTGGTTTGTTTTTTCCCCCCTGAAACCTTATTTAACTTAAAAAATAACCCAATGATAAAACTAGTAAAATCTGAATAAACTCTGAATTGTACAAATGTCAATTCACTGGGTTTGATATCATACTACAGTTATGAAAGGGTACAATTTTTTTTTCAACTTCCTGTGAATCTGTTATTATTTTGAAGTAAAACTGTTTCTTAAAAAGTAATCCTTGGGGGTGAGGGGTGATCACTTTGTGAGAGGTGAAATGTGTAACTATTACATTGCTTTGTACACCTGAAACTAGTTTTTAAAAAATTAAATTAAAAAAAAGTAATCTTGATTGTTCCCCAAAACCTAATCAATATGCCTTGTCTTTAAAAAGCAAAATAGCATAAGAGTTGAGAGCACAAGGCTTAGGACAATCAGACCTCAGTTTAAATGCAGCCTTCACGCCTACAAACTATGTGACTTTGGGCAAGTTACTTAATCCCTCTGAGCTTGGTGCCTTATCTAGAAGATAAATCTTAGTGCTTCCCTGGTGGGGTGAATATGAGGACTAAATGAGGTAACTCATGGAAAGCACCTAACAGGGTGAATGGTAAAGCACTTCATAAATGTTCTTTTAAGACTAATCTATTGAATAGAAGAGCCAGGCATGTGTTTTCAACAAGGTCAGAAAGTCATGTGTGTAGCTAAAAGAATTTTTTTAGAGACCTCAATGGTGAGTTAAGAGGGTCCACACCTGGACGTAATACAAACATGAGTCAAATGCCGGTGGAAGAATTGTTTGAATTCTGTCCTAACTTTTCCCCCTATAAATTGTCCCAAGTTTCAAGTTTCCTAATGTAGAATTAGATTAAACAGTTAACATCACAGAGTAAGCAACATTCCATTGCTATGGCAACTAAGAATTGGCTGAAGCCTACCAGCCAGGTGTCTGGGGCTGGGGTGGGGCAGAAAGCAGCAGGGGGCTGAAAGGTGTTGGGCCCTATTGCCCCCTACCTCCTGAGTGAGAGCTAATGAAGGGAAACAAATGTTTGTGAAATATCTCAGGTACCTGAACTCCAGGAAGAGAAGGGCCACCTTGTCCAGGAGAAGCCTCTTGGCCACCCATCAGGACCTCCAGGAGATTTATGAATGGGTCCCAAAGACAGCTTTTGTCATTCTCTTTCTAGTTCTCCTCCCCTTCCCAAGCTCTATGTTCCAGGCATCCTGATTACTCATCATTGCTCAGATACCACCTGGGTTTCTCCAACCAGATAGTTCCCAATACCTGGAAAACCCTTCCCTCCACACCCTCCTTCAGTCTCAGTTACCTTGACTGGTTCCATCACACCCAGTTTTCAAAGCTTCCTGCAAATGCTTTTTCTTCCTTGAAGACTTCTCTGCACCTCTGTTCAGAGGTCATCCCTCCTCCTTTGAACTCTCCCAGACACTGGTTTGTCTCTTTCTTGCAGCTACCACATTAATTCTACATAAATCGACACGTTCTATGCACCAAGCTCTGTGCTGGGTCCCAGGGATGCAGGTATGAATAACAGAGCGTGCGTGTGTCTGTAGGTTGGGATAGGGATGGGGTGATGGGTGTTAAACAAATAGTCACACAAATAAGTATATATTTGCAAATTGTAATAAATGTTCCAGGGGAATAAAAGATTAAAGAATTATGATGTGTGCTTTAAAGGCAGCTCTAGTTTAGAAGGGTAGACCAAAAAAGGACCTTCTGAGGAATAAACATTTAAACTGAGACTTGATGGATCAGTTGGGATTGTCTGCTATCTGAACAAAGAGTGGGGATAAGAGCCTTTCATGAAAAACAGTAGATATGAAGCTCACAAGGCCAGAGAATGATGGGGTGTTTGAAGAAGTGAAAGGAGACTGGTGAGGAAGCAGAGAATGGAATTAGAGTGAGGATAGTAGGAAGTTCAATCATGGACAACTATGAGGTCATGATAAGCATTTTGCAATTTTTCCCAAGTGCAATACAAGTCATTAAAGGCTTTTAAACAAATAAGTAATGCGGTCTGATATGTAATTTTAACTAGTCCTCTGGCTGTTATCTAAAAACAGAAGCAAAAGTACAAGTGTGGCTATCAAGAGGAGATTGAACCAGCTCCATGGGTGAGATGGTGGTGACAGAAGGGATGGTGAGAAGAGGAGAGATCTTATTGGATTTTATTGGATGTGGAGACTGAGGGAGAGGGAGGTGTTACAGATTTCTCCCAGATTAATCTCTTGGACATGTGAGTGGAAGATGATGCCACCCAATGAGAAGAGCCATGTTAGAAGAACAGCAAATTAAAGCAGAAATGTCTGAAGTGGAATTTTAGACATAATATTGAAAGTAGAGGTGCCAAGTGGACAGTTGGATCTATTGATCTTGAGCTCAGAAGAGAGGTCATGGCTGGAGACATACATTTGGAGGGCATATAAATTTAAGTCATGTGAGTGAATGAGATTGCCTTGGACCAAGGTGTAGGAAGGGATGAGAGGAGACAAAGAGAAGAGGAGAGGGGAGCAGAGGAGAGTTGAGAAAAGATGGGAAGAACATACAGGATCAAGCTTGAGAGAACTCAGTGTTCTACTTTGTATTAGAATAATCTCTGTTCCTTTGATCTTAGTCAAATTTGTATCCTGGGTTTGCTCTTTCAGTGTTAGGCAGTGAATTTGAAATTAAAGAATTTGCTGGGCTCTGAACTGAAAGTGATGATATAGTAAATTCATTCAGCAAACAATGATTGAGCACCTACTATGTGCCAGGCACTGGTAGGAAATGAGGGTGAAATGTGAGTAAGACAGTCTTTACTTTCAGGTATCTCACAGATCCATGAGGGAAATGGACAGGAAAAGACACCAGCATCAGTGAAACCAATGGCAATGGCAATGAGTGCTCCCTAGGTCCTAGGTATATGGCTAGAGATTCCTAGTCACTATTTTACATAATACTGAAATTGACCCAATGGGTAATATGATCCTCATTTTCTAGAATTCAGTGTTCTACAAAGGAGATGAGACTAAGGGACTATAAATTATTTGCTCAAGATCACACAGTTGGCTGCTGGCAGAGTGAAGATGTGAACTCAGCCTTGCCTGGCCCCCACTCAGTGCTCTGGGTATCACCTGAATATTTTCCTAGTCTAGCCCCTCATTCCTGAGACAGCACCGCTCTCTTCTCTCCTGCATTGGGTTCCTGTCATAGTCTTTTCACAGCTTCTTGTCCCCAATCTCTCCCTCGTTTGATCCATTCTTCACATTGTAGCCAGAGTGATCTTAAACAACAACTCTTGGGTCTATTCCTTGCTGAAAACCCTTAATGGCACACCACCACCCTCAGGATGAACCTAAAATTCTAAGCCTGACATTCCAGGCCCCCCCATTATATCTTGCACCTTCCATACTTTAGCAACTTTCTCTGCTCCAGAAAGAAGGGGCTGCTTGCAGTTTCCTTTCACACACTCAGCTGCTCCTCAGTTTTGGGCCCCTTTTCTTTTGTCCTTCTTGAAAACAGGCTTTCTCCCCACCTTTACCTGGCCAACTTCAACTCATTCTTCAAGACTCAACCTGAGCAGAGATCGCACAGGAACCCTTCTCAGACCTGCACTCATCATATTGTATGACTACCATCTTTTCTGCATTGGTTTTTATCACTAGACTGAATTTCATGGGGACAGTCAACATTTCTTCTTCATCTCCATATCTATCCAGCACCTACTGCAGTGTCCAGAAAACAGTAAGTCACTCAGTAAATACTTGTTTAAATAAATGAACAAGTGAGGGAATAACTAATTATAAAGTACTAGGATATATTAAGTACCAAATGAGTAGTATAGGCAATAAGTTTAAGAGAAAGTAGGAAGTGGTCACTTCCAGTTGCAAAAGCCCTAGAGGCCTCACAGATAAGAAGAAATTTATGCTGGGCCTTGCAGGATGAGATAACATATGTGAAAGTGCTGGCCCAGGGCCGACCTGCAGTTGGTGTTGAATAAAGGTGAAATGAATTTGATCTGGTTAGGTGGAAAGAGGTGGGGAGGACATTCCATTGGGGCAGGTGGTGGGGGCAAAGGTTTTGAGGTGGAAAAACACAAGGCAAGTTCAAGGGAACAACCAAGAGACCTGTTTGACTGGCACAAAGGATTTGCATCCAGGAAGACAAATAGGTTGGAAGTGTAAGATGGACAGTGCAGGTTTCTCATATTTTTGTCCAGGGTGGTCAATATACAAGAGCCACAATGTTGCCTACACCTGTCTTTTCCATCAAGGATGTGTGAATTTGAGCTTAGGGAATCTTTTAAAAACACAGACAGAACATTCAAACACTCAGGGTTGTGAGACAGGGGCCCAGTGGGGGAGGTACAGGTCTAGGTAATCATTTGGTGTCTCTGTAGTGTAAACAATAGACCAGTGTTCAGTTTTCTCTGCCTCTCTAGTTTTGT
Source organism: Aselliscus stoliczkanus (assembly GCA_033961575.1). Classification (NCBI taxonomy): domain Eukaryota; kingdom Metazoa; phylum Chordata; class Mammalia; order Chiroptera; family Hipposideridae; genus Aselliscus; species Aselliscus stoliczkanus. Next base: position 97,243,985 of record CM066736.1, on the reverse strand, counting down.
CTGAATCAGAGAGCAGCTGAATTGACCTAGGAAAAAGCTCCTTTAAACAGGAAATGCAGTTGGGAGGAGAAAGGGAAATCCTAAAATCATGCCAGGAGAGGAAGCAGTCAGTGCTGGTCAAGCTGAGAAGAATGGGGCCGGCTTGCTGCACTTGGCTCCTGGCCTGCTCTTGAGAACGGCATACCTGTAAGATGCTTGACAGCAAAGGATAGCGACAAATGGGTATGTGTCATGGCAGCCACCACCAGCTGTTTGGAGCCAACACCAATAGTAGACTGTGTTTGGAGAAGGAAAGCAAAAAATGTAGTTGAGCAACACACAGGAGAGCTCTATCACCTCACCAACCCCACCTGCATCTTGTGTGTGACTCAAAGGAGGTAGCATGTTGCAGCAAAAAAGAAATTGGGAGGGAAGTTCTGAGCCAAGAGCTCATCCACACCTCTGCTAGATACTGGCTGCGTGGACTTTACAAGCCACTGAAACTCTAAGATGTGGTCTTCTTTTTCTTCTATTGTTGAGGGAGGTAGATTAAGAGTTCCTCCCAGATCTCAAATTCTATGACTCACCCATGCTTTGGCTCTGAAAAAGCAGAACCAATAGGATGTGCGTATATAGAAAAACAGATTTATGATAAGGACTTGGCAATTATGGAGGCTGGCAAGTCCCATATCCACAGGGTGGGTTGGCAGGCTGAAGACCCTGGAGAGTTGCTGCTCCAATTCCAGTTTGAAGGCTGTTCCCTGTAGAACAGGGAAGAGACAATGTTGCAGATGAAGGCAGGCTCTTTTGCTTGGGGGAGGTGGGTCTTTCTGTTTTATTCAGGTTTTCAGCTGATTGGATGAGGCCCAACCATTCTAAGGAGGCCATCTGCTTTCCTCAGTGTTCACTGATTCAAATATTAATCTCATCACAAAATCTCTCACAGAAACACCCAGAATAGTATTTGACCAAATATCTGGGTACCCATGGCCCAGCCAAGTTGACACATAAAATTAATCATTACACCTTGTTATCCAGGCTTAGATTTCTATGCCGGATCTCACTCACCTTTTGCTCCTGTCACAAAAGAACATTCCCCATACCTGCCCTACATTTTCCATCTTCTATTCTTTTGCTCACATAGTGCCTTCCACCCCAAATATCCTTCCCCATCTATCTCTCAGTTCTATATTGAAATACTACATCTCTTTCACAGGTAATTCATTTACTACCTCTTCCTGAGAGCACTGTCACATTCTAGTAAGAAACCTCAGATAATTTCCACAACCTCTGTATGCCTCAGTTTCTTCTTCTGTAAAATAGGGATAATGATTCCTAATATAGTCAAGAGTAGATGAACTAATACATGTAACAGAATAGTTGCCTCACTGTCATCAGTGTTGGCTTTTTATTGTTATTCTCTACTTGTCCCTGGTTCCCTACTAGAGATCTGTAAAGAATAATAAGTGCAGCTGGGGATTTCACAGTTATCTTAAAGGTAATGTGCTTTGAAAACAGACATCTATACACAGAGACTTTACTTTTGTTCCTCCCTTTCATTTGTAATTCAACAGTCTTAAATGTCTAATGGTTATAAAAATTATTCCCTAGGGTTGTAAACACACGACAATGCTGCTTTATTCACAGGCATTAAAGGATGTTGAAGGATAATTGTGACCATATGTGATTTTTATCTTATGCAACGTGAGATTAGTTTTAACAACTAAATCCTCCCTCCCTAGGTTATTAATGAAGGCTTGGATGGGAAGCAGCCAGCGAAATGTTGGCCTGAGGCAAGGCTGAGTTTCTGTTAGTTTTCTCACTCTGCCCCTACTTTCAATGGTGGTCCACAGTGCATGCCAACTGGTGCCAATGGGTGTAGGGCTCTCAGAAATGCTCAAGTCCAAACCTCAAAGGGCTGCCTTTATTGGCTCAGTTACTAGCTGTTTAGCAACAATATTTCAACAGCCTGTAAACCATTCACTATTGTGGGGAAATGTAAATGAGGGACTCTGAGCCCACAAGGGGCAAATGCCCAATCAAGTGGGTGTCACCCAGGCATGAAGGCCACAGAAATGCAAATGACCAACCTGAGACAAAAAGGCCTCTATTGTGTTGCCTGGGTGTCAGAGCCCATGATGGGAAGAAATAGCCCAGAGGACCCTTGATGTAGATTGAATCTGAAGGGGAGTGAGCGTTATCCTAGGAAATGAAAGTGGAGGTTAAAAGCTCCTACATGCTCTTCTTTACTACATTTTCAGAGATACAGGAAGTCTGGCCCAGTGGAGAACAGAAGCGTTTATTTAAGAGTCCATTATCTGGATTATTTCCCCATATTTGCAACGTGTTTTCCCTCTGGTTGTGTTGCTGTTGGGAACAGCAGTTAGACCTGTGGATCTGTCTATAAGTGGAGCCAGGAGAGATGGCTGGAGTGGCTGCCTCCTTCCTCATCAGGCTTTGGTGAGAAAGGAAAAGTCCTTAAGATATCCAATCAGTGGAGGCAGCCACGAACCGAAGGTCAAGTCTGAAAGCCTGGGATGTGCTGCGAACCAGCCGAGAGAGCTTAACTATCAGGCCCAGGGCTGAGAAGGCCCTAGTTCCAAGCACTATGAAGTTCCTTCTGAGGCTACTCAACAACCTCTGCGATGTTCAACTTCAAATACCTATCCTCTGGTCCAATATCCCATAAAAACATGTTCCTATAAATGTGTGTAATGCCCTCTGTTAGAGTCTTAGCTCGTGGAGGGCAGGACTAGCTACATTTTAAGTGCTTAAGAGCCACATGTGACGAGCGGCTACCATACTGGACAATGCAGAGCTAGACAATCCATTAATTATCCTTATCTCTAAAGTAAGGATGATAAAGTAGAACAGGCAAGCAAGCACAATGATGTGTATATTTTAGTGCTCTTGTGACTGTAAATGAGGAAGAATACACTAAACACTTAGCAGGTACCTGGCATGCAATTAAGAGCTTGTGAGAAGTCTGCCTTAGTCCAGCCGGACTGTTATAACACAGTACTGCAGATTGAGTGGCTTATAAACAACAGAAATGTATTTCTCACAATTCTGAAGGCAAAAAGTCCAAGATCAAGGAGCTGGCAGATTCAGTGTCTGGTGCAGGCTGGCTTTCTGGTTCAGAGACAGCCGTTTTCTTGCTATATCCTCACACAGTGGCAGGGTGGTAAGATTATTCTCTGAGGCCTCTTCTATGTGGACATATCCCGCATAGGCCCCTCCCTCTGTGACCTAATCACCCCAAAGATCCTACTTCCAATACCATCACATTGGGAATTAGGTTTCAACATCCAGATTTGGGGGTGGGGAGGACATAAACATTCAGTCTAATGTTAGTCCCATTTCATTGTTTATGGATATTTCGGCTTGCTCAAGTAAGGTTACATGTTGCTTGACTGAAGAGCATTTATAATCTGCTTTTACCTGGTGCTCTTAACCAAGTTTCTCATTTTTCTCATATCTCAAATTTTCTTACAATTCTGTTTCTCTCTGCATATCTGCTCTGCTTTCTTCTCCCCACTGACCAGCATCCTTTGTCTACAGCATAACTTCCCCAGCCTTTCTTGCTATGACATGACCTTTTGATAAACTTTGATGGGCTGATAATTGGTTTGGGTTCTTTATGTTTCCCAATTCCGATCCTCAGAAGAGGCAACCTGATTGGCCTGATTAATCTTTTCATGCCATTTCATGACCTATTTGACCTGAGAATTGCCTGTCTTGGGTTCAGGTGCTCTTCCTTGGTCTAATCAGCTGTGGCTAGGGATGCACCTTCGTATGGTACTCAATATGGCTGCCTGGAAATCAGGGGATGTGGGTGGGGTGGTTTCCCTTAGTGGGGTTGTGGACACACAGTCACTGATTGATATCACAATATTCTGTTCCTCTCTATCACTGGGATTTCCCAGTTGAGCTCATCAGTCTGAGCCTGACAGAAGGAAGGTTTCTTCCCATACTTGCTACTGTCCTTGACCTTTGGGATAGCTTTGCCCAACAGCAGTGCATATAATTGGAATCTGCAGGAACCCTGTTTGCTGGAGTCTGGTTGGGTGCAAGGCAGTGCTCAGCCTCCCAACGGGAGGGGGATGCACATTGTCCACCTTCTCTAGGAGCACATTCTTGGTCCAGGCACTTATCACAACAATTTGAAGCAAGTGCTTACTTTGCCCACAGCCCCATAAATCAGGGTTTTTCTAAGTGGAATTTGTGGTGTGACGCTCTTGCATTAGAATTAGTTGGGAATGCTTCTCAAAAACCCAGTCTTACTCCTGACTGCAGATCTATGGATGAGAAGCCCAGGGAATGTGGTTTAGGCATCTACATGTTTATAAGCTCCACAGATTAAGTGCAATGCACAGAGAATTTAAGAAGCATTGCACTAAACCACTGTGAATCTCATCTATTTCACACTGTACTGCTCCATCCTCTAGACTTCATGGAAACACTTTAGGATACTGGAAAACCTAGAACTTTTCTCGAGCTTTCCAGGTAGTCTAAGGTCCATCCAAATAGTCTCAGAAGCAGATAGAAAGAAGCATGCAGGTTCTGACCATCATGCCTTCAGACCCAAATCTCTGGATTCAATCAGGGAGCACCCAAACTTTACCCCTGGCTTGACATTTCCTATGGGACAGCAAAGGGATTTACCTGGCATCTCTTGTGCAATAAATCAGCATGAATCTCAAGGCACCACCCTGGATAGAGGCCCTCCTGGCCAGCTGCCGGAGTCACAGCTCAGTGGGTTAAGCCCACAGAAGCCCCAGGCGGGTAGAAAGCAGTGCAAGTGGGGCTGCCTCTCAGCAGAATCACAATGGAGGCAGTGTTTGCATTAGAGCCAGACAATGACTCTGATTCAAGGGACAGGATGCCAAACTGAAGGGTGCTCTCCATAAAGGGGAGAACCTGGGCCTCTTTCTTGGCTCAGTCTCTGTGTGGAAATGATTTCACTTTTGTCTTTAATCTTATTGGCCTTTTTTTTTTTTTTTTCCGTATCTTTATGAGAGTGAATAATAATGGTCATCCATTTCTTCCAGGGTAATCACATCTTTTTCATTTTTGACCCACAGTTTTAGACACTATCTACCACAGCCTGTCCTTGAAGTATATGAGCAAGATATGTGCATTCTTCAGATTCTGGGGCAAATGAAATAATGCCCTTAACAATGGGCCAGAATTGACATTCAGCCTCTCTCAGCAGTCAATACTGAGCTCTTTTTGCAATGCCTCGCTGCACTGTATCTCCAATTTCTAGCTCTAGTCACTCCACATATTTTAATTTCCATTCTAGCACAGAAACCACGATTTGATTTGTGAGCATTTAATGGATAATGTGCTTCCTAGAGAGACTTTCCGCTAAGAATCTGTCTTTAACAGTGTCTGAGAAGTCTTCAAAGTAGGTCAAAGGTATAAATGTGGTTCCCACAAGGTATGATCAAACAATACAGTGAATGTTTAAATTAAAAAAAATTACATTAGAAGACACACTGTTATTAATCCCCCTCAAGATACTCCCCCTCGCTTCCAGTACACACTTATCCCATCCTTCTTGCCACTTTCTGACGCAGTCCTGGAAGTCCTCTTTCATCAGTATCTTTAGTTGTGCTGTCATGGCTGCCTCACTGTCCTGAATTGATTCAAAATGGTTGCTTTTCATGGTCATTTTGACATTGGGGAAGAACCAGGAGTCGCATGGTGCCAGATCCAGTGAATAAAGTGGATGAGGGCACACCATAATGTTTTTATTTGACAGAAATTGCAGTACCAGAAGTGATATGTGACACAGAGCATTGTCATGGAGGATGAAGTAAAGACATGAAAGAGGACTTCCAGAATGGCTTCAGAAAGTGGCAAGAAGGATGGGATAAGTGTTTGAAGTGAGGTGGAGTACTTTGAAAGGGATTAATGGCAATGAGTCTTTTACTGTAATAATTTTTATTATTTAAACATTCACTGTATTGTTTGATCACACCTCGTATATGGTTCCCTCTTATTCACTGAACAGAAAACCTACTGTCCTCTCTCTTTCCAGCCTGGAGCTAAGTGAATTATATTTAAGTTTCCAGCCTCACCCTGAATATATCTCACCCAGGCTTATAAAAATCAACTTTAACAGAAGAGACAGAGAAAAATGGCCCAATATTCTAGAGTAAAAATGTAGATTTTTCTCCCTCTGATGTAGAGTTTTTTGTGTAAAATCAAATATTTAAAAAAAACTATTTTCCCTGTGTTTTCAGTAATTATTATTGAAATTCTCCTGTAAAATAGGAACAATTCTTGTTGAAAACACAACTGGTGAAATCAGAAGTGACTTCATGGAATTTAAAATGCAGTACACATTACCGTCCATTTTGGGTGTAGAAAAATCATCAAATATGACATTGTATGAAAAATATATTGATGAGAGGATAAACTGAAGAAATTATACTAGAAAATAGAAGAAAGAGAGAAGACCTGTAAATGAGAGATAAAAAATAATTAGGTTGAAAAATAGATCCCAGGATCTATCTTATTAATACTATTGAAGAAGGAAAGCTGAAGCAATAATAAATGAAAATATTCTTTTTTTTTTTTTAAGATTTTATTGGGGAATTGGGGGAGGGGAACAGTGTTGGGGAATCGGCGAAGGGAAACAGACAAGTTGCTGTCTTTTTGTTCTTCAGTCTAGTTGCGGAGGACATTGCTTCACTGGCCCATGTTGGTATAGTCATTGCGCTTTTCCCGGATGAGGCAGATTTGTCGCCAGCCTCTGGATGGTCTCTCACTGCGGCTATTGGCAGCTCACGCTGGCTGCTGGCCACTCACTGTAGCCTATGGCAGCCCACTGCAGCAGGGGCTGCAGCCCACACCATGGCCAGGGCTTGCACAGCCCAGCTCCAGGTGGAGCTGTTGTTAGCTGTAGAGGGCAGTGTCACTGGCCCTCAAATGTGGGATCCGAACCGGGGCCGCTGGCATCCCAAAACCAGCTCTTAACCAATGTGCCACTTGGCTGGCCCATAAATGAAAATATTCTTGACTTTACAAACAAAATCAACAAGTTAATCAAGTTGTATTCAATATCGTTAATCCAAAATGATCAACAACTACAAAAATATTGGCAATTAAACAATATTCCAATCAAGCAAAAGTGGCTATTAACAAAAAAACAAAAGATTGGCTTTCCTTAGGCCTTCCCTTCTTAATAATGAGAACCAAGAGGTGATGAAGAAGCATCTATGAAAATATGTGGAGATGAGGTTATTACCTATAAATTCAGGAGAATTGTTACCTGGGTGACATAACAACAGAAAGATATCTCAGAAATGCAGGAACTAAGACCTTCACTCAGCCTGAAGGTCCCCTGAGAATGTTTACCAGAACATCATGAAATGAGTCCAAAGGAAGAGCTTGGGACAAGTAGGAGGAACCTGGAAATAAATACTAAACCAGTTACAGACATACACACAATTATTATATATGTGCTGGCATGGACTTGAATACAAAAATCTGAAATGGATAATTCTATTTTAAATTGTTCAGCTAAAATTACTGGACATGGGGAAAAGTAGATAAGAAAGAACACTTGATTCCTCATTCCATATAAAGAAGAATAAAAAGTTAACATTTACTTTTAATAAAACAATAAATATGGTCTTCTGGTTGTCTATTATCAACTTGCTCTCATTCTGCATGGCTGCAGGGAAGACAGGGACTACCTTTCCTGGGATAGCCTTCCCCGTTTGGTTCTGGTTAGATTTTGCCTGGGAGAGACACTCTTGAGACGACTGGAAGGAGAAGTCATTGTTCTCCTGAGACAGTTGTGACCACAAAAGTGAGCAATTTTGTGAGTTTACAGAGTCTTCCCCGTGAGTCCCAAGAGTCACCAACTTCAGACCTTCTCACTCAGATCTTGGTGGCAGAGTCGCTGACCATCGCAGCCCTGTCCTTCCAAAGCTATGCCAACCCCTACTAAATCTTTCATTTCTGGGCCGGCCGAATGGTGTGTTGGTTAAGAGCTGGCTTGGGAAGCCAGCTCTCAGCAGCAGGGGCCCAGTTCGAATCCCACATATGAAGGCCCATGACACTGCGCCCTCTACAGCTAAGATGGTGAACTGAGAGCTGAGCTGAGCTGCTGTGAGTCGCGGCGACCGCGTAGCTGCAGCCCGTGCTGCAGTGGGTTGCCATAGGCTACAGTGAGTGGCCGGCAGCCAGCGTGAAAGGCTGGCAGTCAGCGTGAGCTACCAGCAGCTGGTGTGAGGTGCCAAGAACCCCCGTGATGGGCTGTCCAGAGGCCAGGGACAGATCTGCCTCACCCAGGAAGAGCGCAATGATGATACCAACATGGGCCAGTGAAGCAATGTCCTCTACAACTAGACTGAAGAACAAAAGGATAGCAACTTGTCTGTTTCCCTTCCCTGGTTCCCCAACGGGGTTCCCCTCCCCCAATTCCCCAATTTAAAAAAAAAAAAATCTTTCATTCCTGGAATAACAAAGACCATCACTTTCCTGACTAAACCATGGCTAATACATTTGAATTTAAGAATTACTTCTTAATTTAGTGATCACTCACAGAATTTAAATCGGGAAGTCTAGTTTCCAAATCACTGCAGAAGATAAAGCAAACAAAATACTATCCATATAGCAAAAGAAAAAGAAAGAAAAGAAAGTAAACAAAGAAGATGTAAGGCATAAAGCAAGATGACAGAAGTGACACAAGGCGTAACAGCCATGTCAACAAATGTCAACACTTTTAAACCCCTTTTAAAATATGCAAAGACTCAGGTTGGAGTAAAAACAACAAAGCAATCCAATGACTGCTTAGGAAAGATAACTTAAAATGATATTAGAAGGCTGAAAATAAGAGAATGGGGTAGGGATATGTCAGGCAAATGCAAATGAAAAGAAAACAAGAAAGGATTTAAGGTAATAAAGATTAAACAGGAAAATTCAATTTAAAAGATGAATAACTAGGTTCGGGTCCCACATGTGAGGGCCAGTGACACTGCCCTCAAAAAAAAAAAAAAAGAATGAACAACTAGTTCATGAATAGCTTCTCAAGTAAAAAGTTTAACAATACAGAATTAAACAGAAGTAACAATAACCACTGCTAACATTTTGGTGCTTATCCTTTTAGTCTTCTATCATCTGTTGATTATCTATCTATCTATCTACCTATCTATCTATTAATATCTCCATCTATGCTGTATTGACTCTAAGGTGCATCTATTTTTAAAAGTACCATTTTCTGTACATCTAAGAAAGGAAAATACTACCAGTTAAATTACAACATGCCAAAAACTGTGAAACACATCTCAATTTCGGATAGTAAAAAATACCTGAATCTTAAAATATATGTATTTCTAATATATTTATTTTTGTATAATTGACTTATTTTATCTATTTATCTACTGTGATTTTCTCTCTTCTCTTAATGGTATAACTTGGGAAATTTTTCTCTATCAGGTCATAATTATCTACTCCATCAAAAATGCCACATACAATTTCATAATTTGAATATACCAACATTTCATCATTTATTCTTTCCTCTGAATATTAAAATTAATATTTAGGGTTTCCTTTTTTTTTTCCTTTTTCTTTTTTTTTTTTTTTTTTTGCAATCACCACTATTATACATTCTTGTGGAGCACTGTGTTTTTTTTGGATTAGATACTTTGGTGTGCATATGAGCTTTTTTCGTTTTTTGTTGTTTTTTTTTTTTTTTTTAAGATTTTATTGGAAAACTTGGGGAGGGAAACAATGTTGGAGAATCGGGGAAGGGGAAAAGACAAGTTGCTGTCCTTTTGATCTTCAGTCTAGCTGTGGAGGATGTCACTTCACTAGTTCATGTTGGTGTTATCATTGCTCTCTTCCTGGGTGAGGTAGTTAGTCGCCAGCCATTGGACATCCACTCATGGTGGCTCACAGCTTCTCAGCTGGCTGCCAGGCACTCATGGTAGCTCACGGCAGCCCACTGCAGTCCCACTGAAGCCTACACCTTTGCCGGCGACTCATGGCAGCCCAGCTCCAGCTGTTGTTCACCATCTTAGCTGTAGAGGGCGCAGTGTCACTGGCCCTCATGTGGGAACCAAACTGGGGCCCTGCTGCTTAGAGCTTGAGCTCCCAAGCCAACTCTTAACCAACATGACACTTGGCCAGCCCCATATCACCTTTCAAATATAAGCACCTTTAAAACGGGAAATGCTGGCAGATTGTCTTCCAACAAGGCCATATCAATTTACGTTTCCATCAATACCGGCTTCCTCATCAAAATGGATATTGTTATGATTATTTAAATTTTTGCAACTTGGTAGGTTGTTTTCATGTTCATTTTCCAGATTACCAGAGAGGTTGATCACCTTATGTTTATCGTCCATCACAAGTTTTCTTCTGTGAAATGCCTTCTTATAATTGCCTTTGCTCATTTTTCTATTGGAGATTTTTCTTTTCTTACTGATTTTTGGATCTCCTTAGGGTTATAGATAATAGTCCATTGATCTCTTATGTATCTTGCAAATATTTTCTCCCCTTGCACTACTTCCATTTTGCACTTTGTTTGATGAAGTCAATCATACAGAGTATTAAACATGCATAATCAATTATGTCAGTCTTCAGTCTTTTCCTTTACAGATTTTAGCACTGTGTCGATTAAAAAATACCTTTGAATTACAAATCAATTAAAGTGTTCTCCTATAAATTCTCACAATAAGGAAATGTATTAAATGTAGAGAAAGAGAGGCCTTCCTCTTTTTTAAGGTCACAGTCCTATTGGATTAGGACCCCATCCTTATGACTAATTTAACCTTAATTACCTCCTGAAGATCCTACTTCTAGAGACAGTTACCTTCGGGGTTATGGCTTCCACGTATGAATTTTGGGGGGACACAAGTCAGTCTAGAGCATTAAGCTTATTATTGATATTTCATGGTATTTGAAGCTTCTGTGAACAGAGAAAGAACTGTTGGCAGAGCAGATTGCAGAGGAGGTGCGGGGAAGAATAAAAATTGATCTCTGCCTGTTACCCTATAGAGTCCAGCTTATTCAAAAAAGGTTTCATTATGATTTACTCTCCAAAAAATGGCTATACTAATGTACATTTCCACCAACAGAGTTCCTGTCTTCCCACATCCATGCCATCTCTTTCATTTCTAAAAATCTTTGCTATACAAATGAGTGAAAACGTGTAACTTGTTTTTATTTGCATTGTCCTGACTGATAGTGAGGGTGAGCATCTTGCGTATGTTACTGTTTCTTTCAATTTCTCTTTCTGTGCATTACTTGTTTGTATCATTTCCTATTTCTCTATTGGGTTGTTGTCTTTTCCTTTTATGTTATAGACCTGCTTTATATGCATGGGATACAGGTACCTTGTAAGTTCTACATGTGCAAATATTTCTTCTATCTTGTATCTTGTCTTTTTGTATTTTACAAATGATGTCTTCTGATGTATCAAAGTTTTTCATTTTAATATAGCCATATTTATAACTATTTTCTTCATGATAGATAATGTCAAGAAATTCTTCCCCACCCAAGATACTGTCATATGTTTTATTTTAATACGTTCAAAGGCTTGTGTTTTACATTTGGCTATTTAATCCTTCTAGGAATTAAAATGATGTAGGAATATAATTTCATTTTTTTACATTTAGAAATTCAATTGTCCCAACACCGTTTATTGACTATTCTGACCTTGCTGCACTTATTTGCTATATCTCTTCTTTTGTATTATACTAGATTCCTTTCACTTGTGTTTTAGTTCACAGGCTCTCCACTCTGCTCCTTCAATCTATTGGTCTCTTCCTGCATCTAGCAGTAACTTGCTTTATAACAGGGAGGGTTGTGCATACACACAGACACACACACAGACACACACACACACACACACACACACACACACACTACTGACTCCCACTTTCTGTCTTCTGTGTAGGCCTTCATCCTCATGCTTGTAACCTCATTGTTACATGATGACTGCTGCTCCTCCAGACTTCATGATCATGTTAAAGGAAGGAAGAAAAAGGAAAAGGAAAGAGGAACTAGTGACACCTTTATTAGGAAAACAGAAGCTTTTCCAGAAATCCATCATAGTTGTCCGCTGGTGTCTCATTGACCATGACTACCTGTAGGTACAAGGGAATCTGCTGCATGGAACACTGTAAAGCAGGGTGTGGCAAATGATTGCCTATAGGCCAAATCTGGCCTGATGCCTATTTTTGTAAATAAAGTTTTATTAAAACACAGCCATATCCATTCATTTACAAAAATGTCTATAGCTGCTTTTGCCACACAGCAGAATTGGGTAGGTGCAACAGACATATGGCCACAAAGCTGAAAATGTTTACTAACTGGCCCTTTACAGAAAGTTTGTGGACCCCTAATCTAAGGAAGAAGGAGGAAAGGATAGATGTTGGAAGGCAACAAAACAGTAAGTAAGAAAAAAATCCAACATTACGTCAGCAGCCAATGACCCTTAAGGAATGACTCCCACTTACCCTGAGGAGGGCAAGTTTTCTTAATGTATACATCCCCCCACAAAAAAAAAGGACAGATGTTTAAAGACAAAAACTAAGTTAAAAGGAACTTACTGAAATAAATACATAGTCGTATATACAGGGTCTAACAATTAAGTTAGCAAAGTTGCAACAATGTGGCTGACCTTATTTTGATATCAGAGGGATTATTCATTATGAATTTGTACCAACTGGACAAACAGTTAACCAATTTACTATTTGGAAGTGCTGAAAAGGCTGTGTGAAAAAGTTAGATGACCAGGGGAGGCTGATTAGTTCAGTTGGTTAGAGCGCAGTGCTCATAACACCAAGATTGTTTGTTCAATTCCCACATAGGCCCAGGAGCTGCGTCCTCCACAACTAGATTGAAACAACTACTTGACTTGGAGCTGATGGGTCCTGGAAAAATATCTGTTCCCCACTAAAAATTCGTTTAAAAAGAAAGTTAGGGCCGGCCAAGTGGCGCGTTGGTTAAGAGCTGGTTTGGGATGCCAGCAGCCCGGATTCCGCTCCTACATGAGGGCCAGTGACACTGCCCTCTACAGCTAAGGTGGTGAACAACAACTCCATCTGGAGCTGGGCTGCTGTGAGTCCCCGAGGATGGTGTAGCTGCAGCCCCTGCTGCAGTGGGCTTCCATAGACTACAGTGAGTGGCTGGCAGCCAGTGTGAGGGGCTGGCAGCCAGCGTGAGCTGCCAAGAGCCGCTGTGAGCAGCCATCCAGAGGCTGGTGAACGATCTGCCTCACCCGAGAAGAGCGCAATGATGATACTAACATGGGCCAGTGAAGCAATGTCCTCCACAACTAGACTGAAGAACAAAAGGACAGCAACTTGTCTGTTCCCCTTTCCCAGTTCCCCAACGCTGTTCCCCTCCTGCCATTCCCCAATAAAATCTTTTTTTTTTTTTTAAAAAAGGAAGTTAGACAACCTGAACTTTCTGCCAACAATTACTTCATGGCTCTTGCATCATGGCACTGTCTGTGAGGGGGATTTTAGGCAGTAAACAAATAACTGTATTAGAATACCCTCCCTACTCACTTGATCTGGCCCCCAGTGACTTCTTTCTTTACCCGAAGATAAAGGAAATATTGAAAGGAAGACATTTGGATGACATTCAGGATATCAAGGGTAATATGATGACAGCTCCGATGGCCATTCCAGAAAAAGAGTTCCCAAATTGCTTCAAAGGGTGGACTAGGCACTGGCATTGGTGCATAGCTTCCCAAGGGGAGTACTCCGAAGATGACTGTAGTGATATTCAGCAGTGAGATATGTAGCACTTTTTCTAAGATGAGTTTGCGAACTTAATTGTCAGATCTCATTAACAGTGTCCAAGTCCTGCTGGGCACCAGCCCAGATGTCTGAAAGGCAATGGTTTAATCCTCTAACCCTATTATTTTCCCATCATTTTCTTCTCATTAGGACAGAGGAGAAAGCTCCTCAGGTTTCATACATCCTTTCTTGGGTTCTTTAGGAGGAAACCAGTAAGGGGAGAAGGCTGTGCGAAGTCATCTCTGTTCTCTGTCCTCACCCTGCAATGAAAGGGAAACATAACACCGCCTTGCAAGTTACACCAAGAGGAAATAGTTCTCATCGTGTCTGTAAGAATGTGTGGTGGTAGCTGAAAAAGAGATCACAGGATTCCGGAGAATGTGCTCTCTGAGCTTCTGTACAAGTCTCAGTGGCCACTGAGAGCTTAGCTTAGGCTCCCTTTTAGCAGTCTCACTGCAGAGATTGTTCTGTATGCTTGTCTGGCCTGACTGTGGAAGATCAGCCCACGTAACCTGACATATGAAAGGTGCTGATCTTCCTTGATCCTAAATTAGAAAAAAATAAATCCATCTCGGTGTAACAACTGCTGAAAGCCGTTACCTCCCTTGGGCCAGGAAGGGTATGAGGCAGGAGCCGTTACAGGAAGCCACAGGAGGTAGCTGTTTAGAGCTGCATGCAGGAGCTGTGGTCTCTTCCAGGGATAGAGCCCACAGCAACTCTGAAGGGAAGGATTGAGGGAAATTGATAGCCTTCTTCCTCCCATCTCCCACCAGTACTTCCCATTGATGTTACCCAACAGGAAGATGGAGGATAAGGAAGCTCATTGATGCAGCTCACACAAGCCAGCCCCCTGGGTACACAGCAGGGAGGGGAAAGATGGGAGTGGTTCTGGAGGGACAGGCAGAGGTGACTATCACAGCGGGGGTCCTTAGTTAGCTTGTTAAATGTAAAGTCCAAGCAGAAGACTCGGAGTCCTGAGGGACATGGGGTGGGACTTTTGAACAACGTTTACTTTAGGGCAGGGAACCTGTTATTAAAATTGGGAACTCCAAAATTGCAGAATGTGGAGGATGTTACTGGGGGCGGGGGTGTGTGTGTGTTCAATTTCCCCCATCTGCCCTAGATCTTCGTGAATATATGGCTCACATTTTCTTTTCTTGAATGTCTTAAATAGATTACTTCATTGTCTTTTGGTACAAACCACCGCTGTTTAAAAGACTGATGATAATCTTAGCTTTTATTATATGCCAAAAGAATAGTTTCTTTTTCTTTAAAGGCCACTAGGATATCTTGGTGATATTTGTTCCAGGTCAGTGTTCTTTGGTATGTTGTGTGCTTTTCAATATGTTTCATATCTTTTTTTTTTTTAAGAAAGTTTTATTGAATTGTAGCTTTTAATATTTGCTGCATACTCTTGTTTTGTTTTCTTATTCAGGAACTCCTATTATCTGCATGTTAAATCTTCTTCATCTATCTTCAAATGTTTTCCACTTTCAAATTCTTTTTCTCTCTCTTAATTTCAATTTGAGTTTTAAAATGATCTGTTTTGGTAATTCACTCTGGTGTTCCTTCTAGTTTATTCTTCATTTTTAAGAGTATTTTTTCCCCTATTTATGACTTTTCCTCTGAATGTTGTCACTTCATTTTTGAGGTTCCAAAATTTCAATTTATGTTCTTTTTTCATATATGGTTTTCTTCATGTCTTTTAGCTAATTTTGAAATAAAAAATTATGGTTTTAATATTTTCTTTTTCTTTCTTTCTTTTTTTTTTTACTTTCATTACCAAATAATTTATTACAACACACAGCTTCAGGCAAGCCTATGTACAAGCACCGACTACCCTAGCTAGGGGGCCCTTTTCTTTCCCCTTGCCTTGCGGACCTCCTCTATCAAATCTTTCAGATACTGGATCTCCTTAGCCAAGGACTCTGCCGTTTCTTTCAGGGCCTCGTTCTTCTTTTCTAGCTCTTTACACTTGCCAGTGAGGGCCTCCTGCTCTGCCCTCTTCTTCTGGCGGTACCTAGTGGCTGCTGTCTTAGTCTGCTCCATTTTTTTCAGCTTCTTATCCAGCTTCTCACTCTTTACTTTTGCTGCCACTGTCTTCCCTCCAGGTGGGTCATATGGTTTGGGGTGGGCAGAGCCACACTGGGCACCTGGAGACAGCAGGCTCTTAATGGAGAGGCCCCAGAAGTCGAGGGGCTATGCTGGGGAGAGCCCCGATAGGACCCAGGGCTCATACAGATGCCACTATCATTATCTGAGGTGGCATCCTCCTCCTTTATGCACTGAGGGGTCACGGTAATGTAAACAGTGGAGTCTGACTTCCTATCTCCTTCAGAGATATCAACTTCACTGCCTAGCTCTAAACTAAAGGAATGATCTGGAGTGGAGGGCAGGGCCCCTGGTGAAAGGAGAAGAGGTTGTCGGAAGGTGAACAGGGCAACCTGGTCGGTTTCGGGTAAACTTTCTGAAAGGTGGTCAATTGGGTTCGTTGTCTGGGGGACTCCTTATTAGTCTCCTGGCCTAGGGGATCGAAGAGATCACACGTGTCATCCAACGTGGCCCAAAGCTCATTGTGCACAGTTTCCAGGTCATCACAACGCAACAGGGCATCCAAGCCAAACTCCTTCAGACCCATTTTCTCCACCATCCAATCTGTCCCGGAGAAGGCATCCTCCTTGCCCTTGTCTGACGCATGGACCAAGCCATCCACAGCCAGCCATTAGGAGGAGCCCGCCTCCGCCTTGTCACTGGAGAATCCACGAGATTTGAAATGCTTGGCCACCTCCAGGTAGTCGGCTAAGAGACCTAGACTTCCTTCAGCCCCTAAACCCTCGCTGCTCAGAACGCTCGTCTTGGTCATGCTGCGGGGTTTTGCTGGAATCGAGGAATGTGCTTAATAATTCGAAGGTGTCTTTGTCCATGACAGCAACGCTGCTGCTGGAAGCTGTGAAAAGCACCATGGCTTAAGCCGTTGGGGGGGATGCGCTGCAGAACCTGGTGCTGCTGCCGCCACTTCAAAGACCAATGCTGCCGCAAGCACGACTGCCTCTAATGCGCCAGGGTGGCCGCGGATCTGCGGGAACAGAGGAGGGAAGGGACTCAGTCATGGAGTTACAATCTACATCTGCAGGCGGAAGAAGAAAATCTGATATTTTCTATGGGCACATCATTCTTGTGTTTTTTCCAATGTCTGTTGGGGATGGTATGGTTGTTATTCTCTTTTTCTTATAAGTCCTTTGTATTATATTTGACCTCAGTAATTTTCAGTTTTAATGGAAAATTAATTTGCTTGAACTTTTAGAATGGGTCATGGTTCAAGGTAGCTTTATTTTCTGTTGTGGTCATGTAGTGAAGAGGAAAGCAAATCCAAATCTAGAAAAAGTATCTATTGGGACAATAGATACTATAGGACAAATCACTGCCTCCACCATGACAGAAGAAGTCCAGTGCAACCAGTTGCCAGGGTAGAATACCATATGAGGAGTTCAGGTTTGGTCACTGCTACTGGCCAGTTGAATACTTAGTAGCAGCCAGTCAGCCTTGGTAAGAGCAAATCCGTTTTGTTGAGTCCATCATAGCTTCCATCTTTGCAACCATGGTGACTTTGTTTATGAACCCTTTGAGAAGGCAAGAAGATGGCTGCAGAAAAAGCTAACGGACATCCATAGGGCTGTTCCTCTTGTCTGCCTAATAGTCCACCTTCTTACTGATTACTTTTTATGCCATATGATTTTCCCTGGTTAAGACTCTTCTGGTTAGAATTTTAGCTCTGATGCCTATTATGGCAACCACGTTAACTTTGCGTCTGGTGATTCAATGCTGCTACTTGGCTTCTGCTGCCCTGACCTGGGCTCTTTGTCCCATTGTAAAATTAGGGGGTCAATTTTTTTTTTTTTTTTTTTTTTTTTTTTTTTTTTTTTTGAGGGCGATGTCACTGGCCCTCATATGTGGGACCGAACCGGGGTCGCTGGCTTCCCAGGCCAGCGCTTAACCACTGCGCCACTCGGCCGGCCCTAAAAGCAGAGGATGTTAACATTTTCTTTTTTCTTTTTTTTTTTTGAGGGCAGCGTCACTGGCCCTCATATGTGGGACCGAACCGGGGCCGCTGGCGTCCCAAGCCAGCGCTTAACCACCACGCCACTCGGTCGGCCCAAAGAGAACAAATTCTTTTTTTTTTTTTTTTGGCCATCCTGCCGCCTGTTGGCAGCTCAGCAGCAGCTGAGCTCAGGCCCATATGGGAATCAAACTGGTGACGCTGTTGCTCAGAGCTGGCACTCTTAACCAGCTGAGCCACTTGGCTGGCCCAGGGGGTCAATTTTAACTGCAGCACTTCTTACCACAGAGCCCACTGCAGTGCTGTTCAAGGACGTTGGATTTTCTTTCACCAATACTACAGGGTAAAAGTTAATGGAAAACTACAGTAACCCTATAAAGCAAGACCACCACAGACAATAAGTATATAAATATTAAGAATTAAAAGTTACATATTAAAACAACAACAAGATACCATTTTTCACCTATGAAATCGACAGATGTGCTTTTAATGAAGCCCTGTGTTGATAACAGTACTGCTGGTGCAAATGGAAATCTGTACAATCTTCTTGGAAAGGTTTGGCAACATTAAGAGCTTCAAAACTTTCTGAACTTTGACAACCTTTGACATTCCTTTACCCCAACAAATGTATTCTAAAAAAATAATCAGATGCACAGAGAGATATACATACAAGAATTTTCATTGCATCATTATTTATAATGGGATTTAAAAAATTGTAACTTCTAGCAAGGGGGCGTGGTTAAATAAATTGTGGTGCATCTATAGTACATTAAAAAGCATGTTGTAGATCTGTGCTGTCCAATATGGTACCTGCATACTTGACATGTGGCTAGTCTTAATTGAGATGTGCTGTAAGTATAAAATATACATTGGAGTTTTAAAGACTTGGAATAAAAAACTTAAAATATCCCCTTGTAAATTTTTTATATTGATTACATGTTGAAATGATAATATTTTTGATATGTTGGGTTACATAAAATATGTTATTAAAATTAATTTGATCCAATTTTTCTTACTTTTTAAATGAAGCTATTAGAAATTTTAAAATTAATATGTGGCTTACAGGAGATATCTATTGGACAACACTGTTCTTGGTAACAAATTACAAAATGGGGAAAAGTATGTTTTCAAGCTCTATTATGTGACAGGAAGTTTTTATGGTTTAATATTACGTGCAAATCAGCATGCGAACTTCTAATGGGGCAAATTGACATCATGGGCCTTTTGATGAGATATACCAAAAAGAACACAGCATCACTCCGGAAATATTCCTGCCCAAAACATATGACCTAAGTCTAATCAGGAGGAAACATCAGACAAACCCAAACTGAGGGGTAGTCTAGCCTGTACTCTCTAAATATATCAACATCATGAAAGAGAAAGAAAAGCTGAGAAACAATACTAGATTAAAGGACTTTAACAACTAAAATGCCACATTTTAAAAAAATGCTCTAAATGGCATTATTGGGACAATGGGGGGAATCTGGCTATGAACTATATAATCAGATTGTCTTAATGTTCAATTTCCTGATGGGAAGGCTCACAACTCCCTGGAACTGATGTTTCTAATTCTTTGCATGACTGGCTCCTCCTTATAACTTCTTATTACTTTCAGGTCTCAGCCAAAATGTCATCCTCTTAGGGCACTTCCCTGCCTACTCAGCTAATGCTACAACCAGCAACCCCAGCCCCATCCCAGTCATGTCTTTACATCACTCTTTTATCATCTTTTATAGCCACTTAACACTCCTGAAAATATCTTGTTCATTTATTTGTTCCCTTATTTATTATCAGCCTCCCTGCTTCTAGACTGTAACTTTTATGAAAGCAGAGAATTTCACCGGTCTTATTTATACTTATAGCCTCAGGCTAAGACCTGACAGAGAGCAGACACTGAATAAACATTTGTTTAAAAATGTATATCTAGAATCCAGCCTTCTCAAGCTTTCCTCCTAAAGCTTCTCTCTGCAAGGGTGTGAGCAGCAAACCCCACAGGACCGTGGAGGATGGGCCTAGAGAGCTCACAGCAAGCCAGAAGTTCACATGAACTAGTTCCATTCGAAAAAGCCAAAAATTATTTCTCTATTGCTGTATAACAAATTACCAGAAACGTAATGTCTTAAAACAACACAGATTTATTACCTCACAGCTTCCACAGGTCAGGAGCCTGACATGGTCTAACTAAGTTCTCTCCTCATCCTCATAAGGAAATGAAGATGTCGGCTGTCTGGTCCTCATCCAGAGTCTTCACTGGGGAAAGTTACATTTCCAAGCTCCCTCTGTGTGCTAACAGAATTCTGTTCCTTTGGTTGTAGGACTAAGGTCCCTTTTGTCTTGCTAACTGTAGACCAGTTACTGCTCTTAGCTACTAGAAGCTGCTCTCAGCAACTTGTCATGTGGTCCCCTCTACCTCAGCAGTGGAGACCCCACCCCCACTTCCCTGTGCATCACATCCCTCTCCCTCTTTGCATCTCTCCAACTTCTGCTACCAGCCAGAGAAAATGCTTTGCATTTAAAGGTCTCAGGTGGTTATGCCAGGCCCACCTAGTTAATTTCCCTACCTTAAGGAAAACTGGCCTTATAATATAACCTAAATCCAGGAGTAAAATCCATCATATTCACAGTTCTGGAGATTATTCAGGGCACATCCACTTGGGCCAGAAAACCTTGGGGAATATCTTCGAATTTTGCCTGCCACAGTCAAGTTCATTTGTATATTTATTTGTTTTGATAAATATATTTATTTATATTTGTATATAAACATATATTCATAATATATATTGTTTATATATTTATATTTTACATATTTAAATACTATATTTTGTTTATCTGTATTTATATGTAAGCAATATATAATTATATCATAATACATTATATTACAACTAATTAATGTATTCTATTTTATATAAAATAATTGTGTTACATCATAATATATAGTTATATATTATAAACATATATTTATATACACAAGTATTAATGTATATATGATATACCAAAAGAAATGTATACACATGACTTGTATTCATCTTTTGTTATCAATATATATTGAATATTACAATTTTAATAATTTTTTCCTTTCTTAAAAGGTGTATACATTTTTTTGGCACCCTCTATATCTATGTATTTGTATATAATTTATATAAAACAATATTAAAATAAAATTAACTGGCTAAGAAAATGTAGGATGGCTTTTCTGTGGCATTATGGACCATCTGCCCACCACTGCATACATACACAGTTTGAAAAGTCCAGATAGAATGGCTCCATCAAAGGGATGCTATATACATCACATGAGGCAACACATGAGAGAAAAAGGAGACAAGCATGTGATGGGTGCTCCATCTACTTTTGCTGAAGTTGAATCAAAGCCTTCGTCTCCATCACTTGAGAGTGTCCTAGACTTAGGCAGATGGAGGTAGGAAGCTAGGGCCTGGCAGGCTGTGGGGAGAGACTACAGACGCTGCATGTGGAAGGGGAAGTGATTTGAACTTCTGATTTGAAGTCAGGTAGACAAGAATTTTAACTCTGTCTCTCCCACTTGCCAGCTTTGTTTCCTTAGATAATTCATTTAATTTGTTTTTGAGCTTTGGCTTCTTTATCTAAAAAAATGGGGACAATTAGACTTGCCTGATAGGCTTGCTGAGTCAAAAGAAATAATGGTTGAGGAACTTCTCAGTCCAGGACTCACATTAGAGTCAGGACTCTATAAATGCTTGTGGACTCCAAATCTGGAATTTCCCCTCCTGAGCTAAGCCTTTGAGTGGGGGTATTATGTCTCCATAGGGCTTCTATCACAAGGCAGATATGTTTCTAGAAGGGGGAAGACCTCCTTAACCTTGGCTCTGGGCCTGGCACCTGCTAGACAAAGAGCCAACCCTTGGGTCCTGAGCAGTCAGCCCTGGGGAAGGGAGGGCAGCCCTGGCAGGGAGCTGGTAGCAGAGGAGATGGTCACCAGGGCAGAGAAGCCTGGGGTGCAGGGGTGTGTGAGGAAGTCCAGATCTAGGGTGGCTGCCTTTGGGGCTCTGGACTTAGTAGGAAAATCCAGCAGGCCCTGGGACTCCCTGAGGCAGCGAAAACTCTACACCCATTCTTCTGAAGGAGCAGTGTCAATGCCCCGCAGGCCAGAGGACAGAGGCACACTCCTTCGCCCCAACTGTCCTGTCATTCCACTTCAACAGTCCTCCCTCCTTTGCCCTGATTTCCTCCTGACCCACTGACTCCCACTCTATCTGCCTTCCTAGCAGATTTCCAATCTGACCTACAAATTCAATTACCCTTATGTGAGGAGCTCTCACAACACTTACAAAGAATTGTAACCTAAAGCGACCCATTTTTATATAGGTACATGTACAAAGTCCTATTACCCAAAGTGCAAGAAGGGTCCCTCAGCCTAGGGCAGGGGAGAAGAGGGGAGGGGAAGTGTCCTCTGGGAGGGACCCCCAGGGGCTCTTCAAGCCTGGATGGGCTTGCATAGCTACAGAGGAGCGGGGGCTTCTAGAGGGAACATGGGTCTGCAAACATTCTGCCTCTCCTCTGGACACATAGTAGATTGCAGCTCCCTGCTATTGCTTTGGAACTATGTGGGGAGAGAGAAATGGGGAGAGTGTGGGAGGCGGGAGGCAGCAAGTGAAGAAGAAAATAGATGTTTTTCTTAATCCTTTTTAGACTGTGAAGAAAGAAAATATCTGCGAAGAGTGTGGTTCTGGTGACGTGAGGAGGTAGTCTAAGGGTGTGTGTGTAAGTGTGAGTGAGAGTGAGTATGAGTGTGTGTGAGAGTGAGTATGAGTGTGTGTATGTGTGTGTAAGTGTGAGTGTAAGTGTGAGCATGTCTGTGTGTATCTCTCTCTCTGTATGTGTGATGAGTGTTTATGTGTGTGAGTGTGTGTGTGAGCAAGAGAGCAGCTGGGCAGCCAGAGAGTATTTCAAGGTGGATCAAGCAAGAATCAGGCTAAGAAGCAGCCCAGAATCCCTTCAATGCTGAGATAAGTCAAGCGATCTATCCTGCCCAGGCCATTGAAGGCACCAATGCAAGGTCTGGGTCCAGGTGTTACTGCCCAAGTTGTCTGTTCTTCAACCACGCCCCTCCCTGTGAAAGGCCAAGCCAAAACCAGGAAGGGTTAACAATGTCCCCGCTACCTCACTACAGAGGCATTTTTGCTAAGATTAGGTCTTGTCGAGTTATGGAGCCAATGAGTCCAGGGTCATAGAATGTATTAGGCCTTCTAATAAGCACTTTGGGTCCCATCACTGTTACTGGCTGCCATTGCGGTTGGAACCTAACTCTCAGAAAAAGGAAGGGACCCTCCCAACCCCACCTAAGACCAGGCAGGGAGTCTGTAGCCCAATAAGAATCCTATGAGGCTAAGCGTAGGGTTGTTTGGAATCAGGAGTAGGTCCCAGGTAGAGCAATTGCCCCAACACCTTGCTTACCTGCATGTGTTCTAACCTGAATAGCGTAGTCTATAATTAACTATGCTGATCATATTGGCATTAGCAAATCAGCTAATCAAGTCACAGGGCGATTAGTTGTAAAACAAAACAAAACAAAAATCCTGGGCTTGCAAATTCTTGAGCTGCTACAACAGTAGCATTTACTCCCACAGTTGCCTGACCTGGGCACTTGGACTTACCCTCCATCCAGGGACTCGTGTGGGTGATCAGGACGCCAGGAAGAGGAAAGGAAGAGGGAAGAGAGGGTGGGAGGAAAAGCCATGACCAGGTGTTATGCTTCTGAACAAATCATCTGGATGTTACCTAAGTTGATAGGAATCCTGAGATGGGACACAGAGTCTCCAATGAGCATAAAGGAGTGAAAAAAAGGAAGGAAAGAGGATCCCAAAGGATCTGGCTCTGAAACACGGGGAGGGTCTTGTGATTTTTCTCTAATACTTACCATTCTGTACTGAACTGGAAGCATTCTTGGTCTTTGATGACAAGGAGAGGAGGAAGAGGAAGTAAGCACAGATTGGGCAACCAAGTGGACCACCAAGAAAGGTGAGCTGCCTTCTCCCAGAAGAAAGTAATAGGGCAATAGAGGTGTGTCCCCATGCAGTCCCGATGGAAGCTTATTAAAGAGAAGAGGAGCCGGGCCGCCAGCCCCGGGCGTGGAGGAGCTGTCTGGAGTCCACAGAGGAAGCATCAGGGGCTATGGGCATCTGTGTACCCTCCATACCCTATGACATCACAGCCACCCACTCCTCTTTCCGTGCTGACCTACTCCACAGTGGGCCTGTCTGCCTATGTTTCCTTTCTTTAATTCCCAGGTAGGGCCACACCTCCTCTCTGGGCCAGGGGCCCCATTCTACATCTCAGCCAGTGGCTGAGGCCCCAATTCCTGACCTAGATTCTGAAGGCTCCTCCTCAAGGCTGAAACCTCTCTGCCATCCCCACGCCTGCAGCTGCGTTTGCACACCCTTGGCTTATCTGGCTAGATCTGCCCCTGCTCACTGCCCAGGCTGAATCTGAACATTGTCTGCTTGCTGCCATATTCCTGCTCTTCCCCTTGGGGCTGGTTAGACCACTTCCTGAGTCTCTGTATCAGGACAATTTCTAAACCCCCACCCCCAGGCCACACAGTTTAGACACACGGGCTTTGGAGAATCTAGCACCTGTGAGTGGTGTGATCTTAGGAAAGTTAAAGTTTTTATTCCCTAGTTTTTACAAGTGTCAAAGGGGAATAAGACCTACCTTCTAGGCATGTTGTGAGGATTAAACGAGGTAATCCATGTGAGACACCTAGCATCACGCCTGGCACATACTAAACTGCCACTACAAGACAATCATGTACGTGTTTAAAGCAATGGGTAACAGGATATTTGTTCATTTTTTGACAGTTCGCTTTGTGTTTACATATTTCTCATTGCTCTTTTTTTCATGCAGCTCACACTTTCTCCCAGCTGATGTTCAGGACCCAAGGGGGTCTGAAGGGCTGTGAGGGGGCAGGACCGTGCCTGTGCTCCCTGGTACTGGGCAAAGTGGTCTGGGGAGGCAGTGTCAGCCACCTCTTGGTCGCCAAAGGTGCATATGTTGCTCAGGACATCTGATGGCTCTAAGCATGAGCACAACACAGGGAAGACGGTGAAAGCCAGGAAAGGGGATAGAAGGGGAGGGAGGACCCAGAAAATGGGAACATGGATACCCAGCAAAGTGCCTCCCTGCAAATAGGGTAGAGACAAACCTAAAGGCTGCTCTGTGCCAGGACAAATTGGACTTGACAACACACCAAAAGCCAGGCTGCTCCTCCGCCCTCTCGGTTCCACACTTTCAAGACCCATGGGCAGGGCTGGGCTGGGAAGATGCTGCTGTCCCACATTGATGCTATCTGCTCAGGACTTAGCCCAGCTTCATCGGCTCTCCAAGGCTTCCCAAGGCTCTAATTCCACTTCCCAAGAGAGACATGGTTCATAGATGCCGATGGTGACAAGAGCAATTAGCCTTGGCCTGTGGGTCCAAGTTGCCTCTGATCCCCACCTCTCAAAGCACAGTACTCCCCCTCATCCCCAGGAAGACAAGCAGGAGAGATTTGTCAAATCGTTAAGCCTGAAGCACAGAGGGACGAAAAGCAGGTTCCTAGAACCTCCTTCCTCTGGTCTCAAGGTCAGCTTAACTATTGCAATGAAGAGAAGCAGGAGAGGACCCTGCCTGGATAGAAACTGGGAGATTTGAGTTCAAGGGCTGGCTCTGCGTCGCACTCCTCATGTGAGACACTAAACTGAACTAAAACTGGACCTTCGTGGACTGAGGCTGGAAGGAAACAACCCATGGTTGAAGGTCACATCACAGACTCTCCTAGCACTCAGAGCCTTTGGGGCCATATCACCAGCTTGCTGTGGGTCAGCTGTGTGAGGGTCCAATCAGCTGTGAATGTGCTTCACACAACCAGACAGCTGGTTAGTACCCTGAAGTGTGCTCCTCCATATCACTCACCTCAGAGTCAAGAGGGGTTTCCTGGAGCCCCACCTGCTTCCCAATCAGGAGAGCCCTCTCTGCTAGAGTGGACGCTCCATGAGGGCACAGAGCTTTATCTGTTTTGTTCACTACTACACCCACAGTACATAGTAGACAGTCAATAAATATCTGATGGATGAATGAATGAATGAATGAATGAATTTCTCCACTTTACAAGGCCGGGCTCCAAGTATCGGCCTGGAGCCATGTTTGTTATAGAACTTTGCCTCTCCTGTCTACTATAATTGGACACACTCAGCCACTGCTTAATATCTTCCATAATCTTCTTGACCTTAACTATACATAAAAATCACCAAAAGGGCTTCTAAAATTAAAATAAAATAAAAAACTAGTGCCCGGACTCCATTTCCAGAAACTTGGTTGAGTCGAAGATCTTTTATTGGTATATTTTTGAAACACCAATTAAACATTAGGGATTCTACCATGCAGCCCAGGCTGAGATGGCTGCTCTAGACACAGGGAAAAGATAGGACAGAAGGAGAACATCTGTAACTCTTTTAGGCACTTTCCCCAACAACACACCCTGCAGTCTTTTCCTGTCACTTTTAAACTGGCAGGTGACCCTCCCTGGAAAGTCCCGCCTCCATGCTTCAAGCCTAATTATCTCCCCCAGGGTATGTTAATCCCAAAGGAAAATCATGCTTCCTTTTCACACTAAAGCTGCCCTTTTCCTGCTCATTCTGTTTGTTGTGAGTTAGCAGTTCACTTCAAGCCACCTTGTCACCCTCCAAATTCAGCAAGCAACAAGGCTGGGTGTCTAGATTCAAACATACTTCCAAATTCCAAGGGAAACAAGGTCACTTTCTCTCACTAACTCTCTCAAATAGACCCACGGTTTTTGCAGCTCATCAGGACGGTGAGAGACCAGTCCTCTTTTTATTTAGTCACAATTTCGCCAGTGTGCCTTCACTTGATTTGGGGTGATGGAAAGGGAAGAGATATCCCAGGACTCCCTGCGAAGCTGACAACTCCTTACCTTAATAACCCTCTTTAAGAGCCCTCTTCAAATGCCTTGTTTTCTGTATAAACCTGGAAAGGTTAATGTTGCTAGACCTATTTTCGTGAACCCCTGAAAAGTCCTGCATGGCGCTGTTTAGCACCTCTGTCTAGCATATGTGGTACTTCCTACCTACGTCTTGTTGCTTGTGTCACTTTCCCAAATGTCTACCAGCTGCGGCTCCTGGGTGGCCTGCTTCATGTCTCATGGGAGTTTTACTGATTATATATTTCATGCTTACTTTTCTGTCAGTTACATACCTTTTGCTTTTCTTTCTCTCTTTATTCTCGCCATTCTCTTCTGGTCTCTTTCTGCTTTCTTCTTTTTACCCACTTGTGCCTCAGGTATGCTGAAGACCCTCAAAACCAAAGGTGTTTCTGAGCCTTGATGAAAAGCTCAACATGGTCATCTCCATGGCTCTAAAATACTCTGTGGTTTTGCTGCTTTGGGCTGGATTGGGGACCCTATGCCCAGCTTCAGGCCACTTGTATGTTGTCTACACTGTGGCAAGGCTGTTGATGCCCCACCCATATCGTCTCTACCCTTTCCATCTCCATGTATTCCAGCCTACTTTAACGGCAGCCCCTGGGCCCTGGGCCTGGGTTCTTCTCCAGCTGCTGAGCACATCTGGAGTGGGTCATGTGCTAGGAATGAACACCCTCCCTTTCCTCTGGAGCAGCTCTCAACCAATGCCTGAGGGAAGCTGGTGGCTAAGGCACCCATTTCACTGCCCCTTCAGTAGGATAACTCCAAGTGCGCATCCTACACTGGCTCCCAGACCTGCTCAGAGGGATGAAGCGCTGCTTGCCACAGCTTTCCTGGCTGCCATTCCTTCCCTGTTAAACTGTTCTACTCCCCTAGCAGTCAGTGTGCTGTCTCAGGGTGTGCTTCTAGGGAAATCCAAACTAAGAAAGGTTCTGAGCCAGAAATGCACATACTGTGGGCAGAGTGGCAGGACCAACAGAGGCTAAGTCTGCATTGCATGTCTTGCTGTAAGACTCTGTATAGATAGGACATCTTTATGAGAGCCAAGCTGGAAGCAGGCCTCCAGGAAAGGGTGAAAAGTTATTGCTGTCTCCACTCCTCTTTCTCCTCCTTTCTTTTCTGCTCTTTCACCTCTTTCCCCTCTTTTCTCACAGCTCCCCACCTTAGGAGGATGACCCCAGGCTCTGTAACTCAGCCCAGTTTTCCTCCCTCCCTGGTCCCCAGCTGCAAGCTGACATGGATGTAGGTGTCTCTCCCCTTCTCTGCCTTGCAAGTGGCCTCAAGAGCATCCAATCATCCGAGAGCACAGCCCAAAGTGCCAACCTTTGTCTTAGGTCTTTTGGAAAGAAATTAGCAAAATGATTCACTGATG
Source organism: Aselliscus stoliczkanus (assembly GCA_033961575.1). Taxonomy (NCBI): domain Eukaryota; kingdom Metazoa; phylum Chordata; class Mammalia; order Chiroptera; family Hipposideridae; genus Aselliscus; species Aselliscus stoliczkanus. Next base: position 97,215,855 of record CM066736.1, on the reverse strand, counting down.
AAAGAATCCGGTCTTAGGAAATAAACCCAAAGTCAAACCTAGGCATTTTTTCCCCTATTAGGTGACAGGATGCCTTTTATCTCTCTGTCAGTTGTGTCAAGAAAATGACTAACATATCACTTAATAATGGCAGAAATGATGTAAGGGCTTGGGATTGAGGCCACTAAAAATGCTCAACAGCAGTGATGGGGGCACGAGAAGGGGGTGTCCATTCCTCCCTCCGAGCATATTGGAACCACACTGGCTGCTTTTTTACTCTATGCATGAGTTCATGCAGAAATCCCACAAGGATTCTAAGATGCACTCTGACTGGGGTGGCAGTAATGCAAAGGGGCTTGTCACGGCAGCAAAATGACAGCCCTCCAGAGCCACTATGACTGACCGCTTGACGTCGTAGCTCTCAAGGATATGGGATGAAGGCAAGGTATGGAATGAAGGTACTTCTGAGAACTGTGACAGTTCCACCCCGGACCAAGCCACATGGAGTAGGGGGTATGTGATACCCACCTACTGTGTGTGCTCTTGCAGTGGAGGAGGGGAGTTACACACTGACTTCCGTTTCCCCTCCCGGAATGAGCTGGGGCACAGGAGGCTGTCGGGAGGGTGGGCTCCACAGCTGCCGGGCTCCTGGCCCTATCTGCATGGGGGGTGGGGGGTGGGCAGGTCAAAGTGTAACTGTGCTCAGAGCTCAGGGGCTGGAGGGATGTCTTGCCTGCAGGTTCTGCCGACACACTTGAATTTTCTCTGCCAGGTAGAATGATTTATTTGTATGTCTTCATCGAGGGCAATTATTTTTTAGCACCTGGCTGGGCCTGTCTCATGAGGGCCTGTCTCGCTTGGAGAGAGAGTGAGCAAAGCAGCCTCCCTTCTCTTGTCTCATCCAGAAACTCTCTTCTTTCTCTGGCACCTTCACACACAGATGAGGAGTTTGCTTTTTCTCTCGAGAGACACTGATTCACCCATAGAACTCATCAAGGATGGTATTTAAAAAGCACCTCCCTTTTGGAGAGCGTTTTCTATTTTAGAAAGTAAAAAATTTTTTTTGCCCCCCCAGCTCTCCTGCTTTTTAAATGAAAAACAGGGAGCCTAAAACTTTATTTGACAAGTAAACCTAATACTAAAAATGTCTTAGATGTCCAGATCTGAATAGTGGGGTAGGAGAAGAGGAAAAAGGAGGGAAAGGAAAAGAAGCAGGTAGACACAGGATGAGCCCTGGGAACAGAAAAGAATCCATGGAAACCAGGAGAGAGGGACTCTGTCGGGGATGGAGGGGCAGGAGGGGAAAAGCCAGCAGCAGGGAAAGAGGCGATGGGCAGGCACACCAGGGCAGGGGTAGAAAGACACAGGGGAGAGAGAGCAGGAAGAGAGAGGCGCTGGGCAGAGGGCACAACCCCTCCCGAAGCCTCCTGGTTCCCCTTTTCCCGCTCACCAACCTCTTAAATAAGAGTCAGTTCTGGCTCCTGCCACACCCCTGTGAACCCCAACTGCTCCTCCACCCGTCCACACCTCAGTGGGGATGTCTACTCCCACTGGCCTTGCTCCTAAAAGACTTTTACTGGCCAGGTGTGCTTCCGCCTTAAATCAGTGCCAGCTTTGACACTGTCCTCCCATGTCATCCACAATGGGGGAGGCTGTGTCTGTGGGATGCTAGTTCTGGTGTTTATTAGCTGTTACCTGTGGGCCACGTCCCTTACCCTCTATGAGTTTTCACATTTGCAAACTGGCAGTAATACTAGGTCTTAGCCTGCTTCCAAAACTGGCTTCTGGAGTTTTTGTTGGATGTGTCTGTAGGTGTGTGTGCATGCATGCGTGTCTGTGTATGTATGATAAGCGATAAGGAACACGAAGACTCACTGGGAGCTATAAAATTATATACAGATGGGTGTTATTACTCTGGTTCTTTTACTGTCACGTTTCTCTCTCTTCTGCTCGCTCTTCTTTATCTCACCCTCAATGAGCTTAGTCTTGTTTTTATTCTTTTCAGTTCCTACTTTCTCCTTTACTCCCTCTCTCTTTTTCTACAGACTCAACCACCACCCACAAGAGATGACTCCCGACAGGACACCTCCAGCCCCGTGCTCTCTCTGGAGCTGCAAGCCAGGCTTGGCTGCCTGTGTGCCTTGGTGGTGCTTCGGATCTGAAGTGCCCTGTGTGGCATGGCTAGAATGCCTCAGCTCGCCTTCAGATAGGACCTTTCTTCTAGAGGATTGGGAAAATCACCGTTTCTAGATGGACAAGACTTGGTTTCCAATCTTGACAATGCTGTGGATGTGCTGCCTTCACTAAGCTTCTGAGTTTGGGTTTGCTCCCCCACAGAATGGGAATAATAAAACCTGACCCAGAAATGGAATGAGGCCTCGCAGTGATGAAATATTAAATGAAAAAAAAAAAAAGAAATATTAAATGACAGCACAGAGAGGCAAGGCTGAGAGGGCACATCTGGGGCTCGAGATCCTTCAGACACTTCTCAAGCCCCAGTGAGTGAGAGGCTACAGGAGGATGGCGCGCCCCTTGCAGGATGGCAGACCTAACTCTAGCAGGCTGGCAAAATAGCACAGAGGTTAAGAGCCCAGACCCAGGAGCCAAATGTCAGCTTTCCTACTACTTACTAGCTGTGCTGCTTTGGGAAAGTTTCTTAACTTCTCTGTGCCTCAGTCTTCTTGTCTGTACAATGGATTGTCATGAGGTAAAATCATCAGGTAGATAAATGCCTGCAGGCTGCTTGAACACTGCTTGGCATGGAGAAAGTGCCACGGAAGTATTTCATTTAATAAAAGATATGCTGGCTATGAGTGACATTATTTATCAAAAGTTGCATATTCATTGCTTGCTCAGGAGGTTTTGGGGACTTGTGGCAGCTAGAAAATAAGGGGCCTGGGGACAGTTCCCACTGTGTGTCATGCCAAGTCTTGCTTTAACTGCCTTTGTGCTGTAACCCTCTCTCTGAGTGAGACTTCCTGCCTCAGAGCCCTGGTGTGAACTGCTGCACATGAGCCCAGGCCAGTGACATCACCAGGCTAAGCAGACATGCTTGTACAGGCAAGAGGATGACATGAAGGGGAGGATGAAAAGGGCGTCCAGGTCCCAGTTTCCCCAGCCCAGGTGATTCAGGCATATGGCATCATGGGTCACTCTGGTGCTGTGGCCAGGCAAGTAGGGCGAGGAGCTGGGGCCTGGTGAGAGAAAGTAAGAAACAAAAAGGTCTGAGGAGACAAGAATGGGATTCTGGAGGGGCTCATGACCTGTGAAGGGACTGACTTGGTCCAAAGGGCAGTGAGGAGACACAAGAGTAGTTTTATTTAAGAATAATCTCTCTGGCCCCTGGGTAGAGAACAGGGCTTAGTGTAGGGTGAGATGGGAAGTGAGGAGAGCGGGTACAGAGCTGTTGTGGAAGGAAGATACAAAGGCCTGAATCTAGGTGTTGGCAGTGGGGAGGGGTGGAGAGTCTTGGCTGGCATGAGGTCTCCAGAAAAACAGATGGGAAAGTCTTTTGTCAACGGAGACAAGCCCTACGCCTGTCAAAGTGTTGCTTCACATCAGGAAGACTCCACAAGGAAAAGAGTAAAACTGCAGTATTTCTCGCTTCCTTCAACACAAACAGATCGGTTCTGTGCCAGGAGCGGGAGGCAGCAGATCCACAGAGCAGGCAGATGGTCCTCACATCTGAGCTGGGGAGACAGGTCCTCTGGCTGAGGACACCCCATATTCCCATATTTCCTGCCTCAACCAGGCTCAGGCAAGAATGAGGGAGGACCTGAGCCTCCCCCAGGGGAGGAACCTTTAAGTCAGACCAGCCAGAGATTCCACCCTCTCTACTCCTCCCACCCTTCCTTCCCCAGAGCACAGGGTGACATGTAAGTTCAAATCACAGTTACTGCCTGATCGAGACTCTGGTCAGCTGGTTGCTTCACCTATAAAATCGGATGATGATAAGAGAAGGAATAAGTTCAGTGATATGTAAAGCTACCCGCACAATGTTGTCACACAGTAAGTGTTCAACTAAATGAGGCACTATGATTGTGACTATTACGACTTACTATCAAATCCCTGGCTGGCTCTTTTCTCTCCTTGCTTCTATACCTCCAACACTTCCCAGTCTTTCTTCTCCCTCTAAGACTCATTTGAGACACAGTTAAATCCTCCAGAAAACTTAGTGCGGGGTCTAAACAAACCATCATAGGTTTCAGATGTGTGGAGCATGCTTCCTTCTTTGAGTGGATCTACTCTACTGCCAAGCAAGGAATCGGAACCAGGAAGAAGAAAGGCACGTCCGGTTCCTAAGCCCTGCTTAGCCTCAGGCACATCCGTCACCGCACTGCCTGGTGGAATCCTCACAGCCCTAAAAGGAGGTATCATTACCATCACTTTACAAAAAATATAAAATCAAATATGGAGAAGTCAACTAGCATGATTGAAGATCACCCAGAAATAATCAGGGAGGCCAGGGTTAAATGGGGGTGGGCTCTCTGATTCCAAAGTTTGGGCTCTTACTTATAACCTCAAATACCTCATAAAACCTCCTGTCCCTGAGTGAGCAGGAGTGGTCATCCTTTTAGTTAACAGCCCAAAGAAGGGAAATAAGTCATTCTGTTCCACGTGGCCTTCCAAATGGCATCACCAAAGGAACAAAGGATGGTTTAGACCCACATAACCCAAACCAGCTGTGTTGGGGGAACAGGGCCACTGTGTGCTTCCACCCCTTCTTGGTGTGGGCTGGACACAACAATGGTTGTAAAATGGAAGGGCTGTGAAAGCAGCCCGGCCAAAGGTGTGTGTGGGCAGGCAGTTATCTGGGCAGCGTCTCCAATGCACCCAGAGCCCCGGCCCAGGCTTTACCACAGCCAGGATGCAAAGCAGGAGAAATTCCAACTCATAGACCCTCTTACGGGCACAGGACACACTCCCCACCCTGACTAATGGGAGACATAAACTTCACCCGCTCCCATCCTATTCTTCCTAGCTTCCAGTCCTGGGAGGAGGCGTCCACCATTATCCAGAGCTTCTGTGTGCAGTTTAGACATCTCTTCCCCATCTGTGCTCTCATTCAGTCATGTATAGAGATGGAAGCAAAGAGTCCGGGGTTCAAATACAAGCTCTGCCATTTACAGACAATGAGACTTGGGTAAGTTACTTCTCTCACTACAGCCCTGAGAGATTGTCACCTGATAGACAAGGGACTTGGGCTCAGAGAGAGCACAGGAGTGAATGGCAGAAAACAGTTTTGTATCCTGGTCTGTGTGATTCCAAATCCCAGGTTCTTTCCTTCCATGGTGAAAGGACAACCTCAGCAAACAGAGGATCTTTGCTACTCCTCCTACTACCATCTGAAACACAACTAAGCAAACTCAACCATCAACCAATGCAGCACGTTAGGCAGGAGGGCAAACAAACCTCTCTACGGAGCTAGAATGCACGCTTCCTCTGTCTTATTCAGGTTCCTTCAGTAAAGACACCCCTATCTGCATGAGGCTATTCCTCCTCTGTGGATCCCATGCCATCTTCTGGATAGGGCCTGGTTCAGCACAGACTGGCTGGGAAGGCTGTAGCCTTGGGGTACAATCGTTGACCAATAGTTCAAGATGGTGTTTAGTTTGGAGACCCGGGCTGTGACAATCCAGGTGCCCTTGAGGATGATCCCAGTAGGGCACTGGCTGGCTGAGGACCATGCACAAAGCCCATGGAAATTGGGAAGCCTTCAGCTCTGAGACAGTCCCACTTTGTTCCCTGTTCCTGTGAAGGGCTCAAACCAGTGTGACTTCTGGAGACTAGGCTACTATCCAGCACCCAGCAACACTGCACAGACGGGGTGCACCTTCTCTCTGACTTGTCCTTCTGGGCCCCTCTTTTCTAGGAGAAGCTGGAGCCAAGCTTTGCAGTACCTGGTCACTGAGTCCAAAGAGTGGCAGTTTCCTACTCTGCCAGGCACTGGAGACACTATTGTAACAAAACAGAACATGGCCCCTGTGCTCTCAGGCTTAGCAAAGTGACATGAGATTTGGGGCAGATGGCCCCGGGCTCTCCTCCCAGCCCCAGCATTTACTGCCCAGTGATCTCACTCATCCTTTCCTGAACTCTCTGAACCTCAGTTCCCTCAGGTATCAGATGTGAGTAACGATGCTTCCCTCATATGATTCAAGTGAGTGGAAGGATTTAATCAAATAAACGAGAAAGCACTTTGCTAACCATAAAGACCATATCAATCTTAGGTATTACTATTAGCAATGGGAATATTACTAGTATTGGTATTGCTACATTGTTTCATTCAGGAAGCTTTCTCTGCCTGACCTGCTTATTGTGCCAGAATCTAGGTAAAATTTACTTTGCTCAGCAAACTCTGACAATATTGATTGTTCTACTCTGGATCATTAGCCTAACTTTTTTTTTTTTAGATATAAATTCACATACTATACAATTCAACCATTTAAAGTGCACATTTCAATATGTTATAGTACATTCACAGAGGTGCATAACCATCACCAAATCCAATTTTAGAACACTTTTATTCCCCCTTTAAAAACCCTATACTTGGGGCCACAGGTTAGCTCAGATGGTTAGAGCACAGCACTCATAACACCAATGTTGCCGGTTCGATCCCCACATGGGCCATTGAGCTGTGCCCTCCACAACTGGATTGAAACAACTACTTGACTTGGAGCTGATGGGTCCTGGAAAAACACACTGTTCCCAATAAAACAACAACAACAAACCCTATCCTCATTAGCAGTCACACCCATCAACTTCCTCTCCCCACCATAAGCAACCAATAATCTTTTTTGTTTCTATACATTTGCCTGTTCTGAACATTTGATATAAATGGAATCATATCAAATGTAGCCTTTTGTGTCTGACTTTTTTCACTTAGCATAGCTTTCAAGGTTTATCCATGTGATATTTCATTTCTTTTTATTGCTGAATACTTTTATATTACACAGCTAAAACATTTTATTTTATCCAATCATCAGTTGATAGACATTGGATTATTTATATGTTTGGCTATTATAAAAAATGATGCTATAAACATTTCATGTAGAAGTTTCTATGTAGACATATGCTTTGATTTCTCATGGGTATATACCAAAGAGTGGAATTGCTGGGTCACATGCAAACTCTATGTTTAATATTCTGGGGAACTGCCAGACTGTGTTTTAAAGCAGCTGCTCTGTTTTCCATTTCCACAACTAGTGTACAAGTGCTCCAATTTGGACACCCTCACCATCACGTGTTATTATCTTTTTGTTTCCTTATATAGTCAGCCTAGTAGATGTGAAGTGATATCTCACTGTGGTTTTGACGTGCATTTCCCTAATGGCCAATGATGTTGTACATCTTTTTGTATGTTTATTGGCCACTTGTATATCTTATTTGGAGAAATGTCTATTCAAATTCTTTTCTCATTTTTAAATTGTGTCACTTATCTCTTTATTCTGAGTAGTGAGAGTTCTTTATATATTTGGGTACAAGTCCCTTAACAAATATTGACTTGGAAATATTTTCTCCCATTCTATGAGTTGTCTGTTCCCTTTCTTATGGTATTGTTTGTAGTACAAAAGTTTTACATTTTGACAAAAGTCTCAATTTATCTATTTTTTGTTGTTGTTGCTTATGCTTTTGTAAGCATAAGGTCTACATTTAAGGTCTACTCCTTAAATGGATTCTTCCTTTTTTTTTTTTTTTTTGAGGGCAGTGTCACTGGCCCTCATATGCAGGACCCGAACCGGGGCTGCTGGCTTCTCAAGCCAGCACCCAACCACTGCGCCACTCGACCAGCCCAGATTCTTCCTTTTAAAACATGCGTCTATTATTTAAATAAAACTTTGATATTAAACATCTAACACTAATTCCAAATCAAGAAAAATATCATGAATCATCACTATAACCTTAAACAAGTTGCAACAGTTGAATAAAACCATTTGAAACCTTCCTGCTATGAAAGAAATAGGGCAAGGATGGCATTTCCAAGCTTGCTGGATGGCAGTTGAGGAGAGCGAAGAGGCGTGAGAGTTGACTGGGTGAAGGACTGGGGACGAGGAACATTCTAGGCAGAGGGAACAGTACGTTCAAAGGCCCTGGTATCCTGTCAAACCTCTTAAAGAGTTCCATCAGTGCCACAGGCCCTCCCAACCGGTAAGTGGGAAGGGAAGGGTGAGAAAAGTGGCCTAGGAATCCAGTCCTGGCTTTGCTTGGGCCTAGGAACCCAGTTCCAGCCTTGCTTGGAGCCTTGGATGCAGATACAGAACAAGTAACAGCCTTGCTTCATTCCTTAGCATCTCAATCCCAGTACTTTTTTCACTCTTTTCTCCCTTATAGCAAGTCTCCCTGAAAGTATTTTGCATTGGGTTGACATAGAGTGGATGCTCAGTAATCAATGAATGAAGAATCACAGGAACTAGAAACCCTTCCAGAATGACCCACTTGTTTTCCCAGGGGTTTGTTTTCAGGGTCTTCATGGACCCAGAGAAATATAAAAAGGTCACTCCCCAGGAGGCAGAGTAGGAAAAAGACCATCCTTTCTGCCTGTGAGGGGGTTTTAGTTGTTCAGGACCTGCTCTGCTGTGAACACTGAAAGGACCCTCGGCAGGGCAAGGGGAATGTGGAGGCAGTATGGAGAGCAGAGTAGCTCATGAGGTCAGCATTTCAGGGTGGCAGGCAGAGGTTTATTACAAGGCATTGGCTCGTGTGATTATGGAGACTGAGAGGTCCCACAATCTCTGTCTGCAAACTGGAGCTTCAGGAAAGCCGGTGGTGCCTTTTGAAGGCATGAGCCAGAGAGCCAATGGTGTAGATCCCAACCCAGGTCTGAAGGCCTGAGAGCCAGGAGCACTGCTGCCAGGTCTATGTTTCAGCTCAGGTAATCAGGCCGAGAATCAAGTCCATTTTCCTCTAAGGTCTTGTTGTATTCGGACCTTCAGCAACGGGGTGATGCCCACTCACACTGGGCAGGGCCATCGGCTTTACTCAGCCGACAGATTCAAATGCTAATCTCGGGCCGGCCGAGTGGCATGGTCGGTGGTTGAGCTCTGGCTTGGGAAGCCAGCGGCTCCGGTTCAGAACCCACATATAAGGGCCAGTGACACTGGCCTCAAAAAAAAAAAAAAAAATCAAATGCTAATCTCTTCCAGAAACATCCTCACTAACATGCCCAGAAACAACGTGTAACCAACAATCTGGGCATCTCGTGATCTAGGCAAGTTGACATATAAAATGAACTCTCACGTAGGTGTAGGGGGGAAGGGTGTCAGGAGCACACAGAGCTCATGATTTCACTCTGCACTTATGATGATGGCAGCATGGAGGCTGGAGGTGAGCGTCTCACAGAGAGCAAGGGCTGCTGCAGGGGGTTCTCTTGATTTCTGCTGATGGCAGCCCAAAAGTCTAGGGGACGGCACTCTTAGCTTGCAGAGGTCAGTGCAGAGAACTCAGGATAGGATCCTGGTGGGATCTCGAAGGTCAGGGCCAGGAAAGTCAAGGCACTCAGGGCAGCAGACAGTGGTCCTTCTCCAACAGACCAGGGATGATGGGGGTGGGAGGGCAGGGGTCTCCTGCTAGACCATAGGCACTGCCCAGTTGCTCAAGTTCATAGCATAGGCCAGGGGTTGGCAAAGTGAGGCTTGCAAGCCACATGCGGCTCTTTGGGTACCTACATGTGGCTCTGAAGTAAAATTGAAAATGAAAATAAAACTATCATAGTTTCATTTATAAAATTTTAAAAGGGTATTATTCACATAATGATGATTTTATTTATTTTATAGGTCTCACAAAACTTTGAGGGACAGGATTGGCTCTTCCATGTCAAAAATTTGCCAACCCTTGGTCTAGGCTATTGTATACCTATGCTCTGAGTAGGTGGCATTGTCATGCCAGCTGTGGTGTGGCCCATGAGGCTTCCTGGATTCTTACCCTCTAAATGAAACCTCCAAATGTTTGTAAAATATAACAGAAGAGCTATAAATAAAGATTAGTCTTAGTGGTTTTAACTGGTTGCCTTTTCTCTTCATTTGGATCAAGTTTTCCTGCTTTTTACACTCCTGAAAGTTTTCTATTATTGGATGCCAGGCATTGTAAATTTTATCATGTTGGCTGCAGGATATCTTTATATTCCTGCAAATATTCTTGAGCTTTGTTCTAGGATACAATTACAGTTTTTGGAAACAGTTTGATCCTTTCGGGTATTGCTTTTACGATTCATTAGATGGGTTCAGAGCAACTCAGTCTAGGGATAATTATTCTTTATTACCAGGGCAAGACCTTCTACATGCCCATTGAATTATGCCTTTTCCCTCTGTGGCTAATGGGAGTAGTCCTACTGTGCACTGGGAACTATTCCTTTAATCTTTTTGGATAGTTCTCACCCATATGTGCTCATCATACCCTGCTAAAAAAACTGAAGGGGGGCTCTCCGCAGATCTAAGGGGTTTCATCTCTGCAGCTCTCTCCTCTCTGGTACTTTCCCCTGTACATATTCTAGCTGTCTTAATCTCCCTGATCTCTCACACCATCTCCTCAACTCAGGAGGTCTGCTGGGCTTTGCTTGCATTCCCTCCCTGAATCATGGCCTGGAAACTCTCTCAAGGCAGTAAGTTGGGCAATCACTGTGCTCACCAAGTTTGTTTCTTATATCTCAGGAATCACCATCTTTTATTGTCTGCTATCAGTGTCTTGAAAACTTATTTTATGTATTTTGTCTTTTCTTCATTGTTTCAAGCAGGAGGATATATCCAGTCCCTCTTATTCCATCTTGGTCAAAAGTGGAGTTTCTTTCCATTTCTTCTCCCTTTCTCTAGAATGAGATTTGTGTCGGAAGATTTCTTTTAGAAATTATCCAGAAGCTATCAAAACTATCATGTATGCCGTTCTCCTTTGGCCCAGATCACCTTACTAATATGACTGCATTTGATACAAAAACCAAAAACAAACAAAACCAACTCTATATTCTTCTGGAAGTTTGAGGATTTTTAAAAAGGTATGACATTTAGCCATCAACCTCCAGAACCTCACCATCTATGGCTATGGCTATATTAATAAATAACTCTAACAAGACAAACCACTCTGTCATTTTAACTGTTGGAAAACTGATGTGGCACCACTCCCTGAGGGCTGAGAGAAGGATAGGGTGGGGCCTAAAAGAGGCATACAACCCAGCATATTCATCCCTAAACTGGAGATTTCAAAAGACTTCCTGATACATGGAGAGTCGTAAATTTATCTGTGATGTTTATCTTCTGGGATTTAGAGCAGCAGTTTGCAAGACGCTAATATAGATATAATCTTAGTTTCAGTCCAAGGTGGCAGCGGGGTTTGGTGAATCTGAAATTAAAATCTTCCTGGGGCCCCTAAAGTGCCGTTAATGTTCTTGCCTGCAGGCAGCCAGCGGCAGGGTTAGCTGTTCAGGTGCTTCATTGAGATGCAGGTGGCAACCTGGGACACATGCGGACATTAGGCTTTAGGGGATCAGAGCCTGGGGGGGAAATCCCAGTAGTTCTGTTCACTTCTTCTGTGAGCTGGGACAAATTAATAGTTCTCTCGGAGTCTCAGTTTCCCCAGGCTGTATTTTTTTTTAAAAAATTTTATTGGGGAATTGGTGGAGGGGAACAGCGTTGGGGAATTGGGGAAGGGGAACAGACAAGTTGCCGTCTTCTTGTTCTTCAGTTTAGTTGCGGAGGATGTTGCTTCACTGTTGGTATCGTCATTGTGCTCTTCCCGGATGAGGCAGATGGGTCGCTGGCCTCTGGATGTCGCTCACCGCGGCTATTGGCAGCTCACGCTTGGCTGCCAGCTGCTCACGCTGGCTGCGGGCCACTCACTGTAGCCTATGGCAGCCCACTACAGCAGGGGCTGCAGCCCACACCATCACCGGGGCTCGCACAGCCCAGCTCCAGGTGGAGCTGTTGTTAGCTGTAGAGGGCAGTGTCACTGGCCCTCATGTGGGATCCGAACCGGGGCCGCTGGCATCCCAAAACCAGCGCTTAACCAATGCGCCACTCGGCCGGCCCCCCAGGCTGTATTTTTCTATGACTATTGAAATCACTATCTCACTCGTGATAAAGTAACATTAGTAATACCTCCTTTTCTGAAATCCCATTCAAATTGCCCACCTTCTGTTAATAGTCCCTTCCCCCACAGTAGTATACAACAGTTTAGATTACAGCTTTCTTTCTTTTCGTTCAGTTGGGGAATTGGGGGAGGGGAGCAGACACGTTGCTGTCCTTTTGTTCTTCAGTCTAGTTGTGGGGGACGTCACTTCACTGGCCCATTTTGGTATGATGATTATTGTGCTCTTCCAGGCTGAGGCAGTCGGTCGCCGGCCATTGGATGACCACTCACAGTGGCTCACTGTAGCTCATGGCAACCCACTGCAGCCCTGCTGCAGCCTATGCTGTTGCCAGACACTCATGGCAGCCCAGCTCCAGGTCAAGCTGTTGTTCACCATCTTAGCTGTAGAGGGCACAGCATCACTGGCTCATGTGGGAACTGAACCCACAGCCCTGCTGCTCAGAGCTTGAGCTCCCAAGCCAACTCTTAACCAGTTGAGCCACTCAGCCGGCCCCCACAGCTTTGTTATTTGCAAAAAGTTTTGTGCTTACCAGGCTCAGGTGTCTTAGCTGAATTTGTATGTCCCTAAATCTCTGAAATCTTTTATTTGCAGACTTGCCTTGGGTTACTTCTAGGGATAGTTCCTCTCATGTGTGCAATTTCCATCTTCGTTTGGGAGATAACCTGTTTCCAAAGACTGACTGGTCAGATCTTCATGACAGTGTTTATCACATTTCTTTGGGAATTATTGGACATTTTCCCTGACTGCCCCTCTAGAAGAGGAACCTCTTAAAAGCTAATATTATTCATCTTGGTATGACAGACACCTGCTATATTGAAGAAAACAGTAGGTTCTTTTTGAAATAATAAATAACCAATGAATAGACATGGTATCTGGAAGGATACATCTGAAATAGATCAGAGGTTGGAAACTAGCAAGCTAAGAGCCCTGCTGGGAATAATCATTCAAGTGAGTTCGTCAGAACACAAAGAACACTCTGGACATCCTTTCTGAAAAGCAGCTCTGAAAAGCTCAGTGAGGCAGAGAGAAAGCAGCACAGGTTCCACTAGCAGGTGGATTTAGTTCAAATCTTTAATTCAAATCTTCGGTAGTTAAAATGTGTGACCTTGGGGCCGGCCGAGTGGCACAGTGGTTGAGCGCTGGCTTGGGAGGCCGGCGGCCCTGGTTTGGGTCCCACATGTGGGGTCCAGTGACACTGCCCTCAAAAAAAAAAAATGTGTGACCTTGGACACATCATTAAACCTGTCTGAGTTTCAGTTTTATTTAAAAAGTAAAAAGGGAGAAGTTATAATTAATAATAATAATAGTATTGTGATAATCATTAATGCTCTTAGCCGAATATTTCTGGTTCTTCTTCTTAAGGTACTTGGTGAGACTGCACTTTCCTGCTCCCTTGATTTCAAGCATGGCCATACTATTGACTTTGGCCAATGAAATTTGGAAGCCTTTAAATCAGTACAAGAGTTGTCACTGTTTCCTCCTCTTCTTCTAAAGATTGGGAACGTTCCAGAGGTGAAGTCTCCATCACGTGGGTCTCTGAGTAAGTATGAATTGCAACAGAGCCCCCACTGACCTAAAGAAATAGACCTATTGTTTTTAAGCCATTAAGATTTGCGGGTTGTTTGTTACTACAGCATAACCAAGCTCATTATTACTGATACAAATACTCATAGGTTGTTGAAATAATTAAATGAGGTGTTTTTAAAATGTTTATGTCAATTTTTCAGTCTTTGTGGGCTTGACATTGCTGGGTTGAAAAATGTAAAAAACTTATTAATGGTTTATTTTGAATATGGGGATATTTTTGGTGAAGCAATAACACTGAAGTCTATCAATAAGAGAGCTCCCAGCTTCAATAATTCTCAGTTAATTGAGGGGCTTCAGCCTTGTTGGAAAGAAAACACACACACACACACACACACACACACACACACACACACACACCAAGTAAAGAGCAAGACAGTATATACTAGAATAGATATCTAGGGTAGACAATGAGTATTCAGCAAGATCTAGTAAAGTGTGAAATGTGTGGCAAAGGGAATTAGTATAGGGAGAGACCAGCTGTAACTAGAGGAAATGGGGAAGGGAGTTTGAGAAAAGTCTTGAAGGTGGGTTGGGTATGAACAGATGGGGAATGGAAAAGACAATTTATAAATTTCTAAAAACTATAAGACACATCTAAAATAACCAAGTCTTGCTCTTTGTGTTGAAATCCTCCAATAAGAAATGAAAAGTTGCATTTTTACTTTTCTTTCCAGAGATATCTTCAAAATAGCATGGCTTAGCACAGTTCTTGGCACATAATAGAGATTCGATAAATATTTGTTGATTGAATGCATGAGTGGATGGATGATTGGGCTTTATAAAAAGACAAATCTGGGGTCAAATCTCAACTCTCTCTCTTACTGTGTGACCTTATGAAGATTATTTATCATCTCGGTGGTTTACTTTTGACATCTTAGCATAGCTTTGTGTTTAAATGTGGCACAGTGCTTCGCACAGTGGCAGCTCAATAAGGAGAACAATCTACCGTTTTTCCATGTTGAAACATAGCTTTCATAATTATCACAGTCAATACTCTTCACAAAGTGGACATACATTCTTAGTATAAAGGGAGCTTTCTAATATATCACTAACATAGAAAATAAGCCAATGAGCGTCATTATGGCTACAGTTTCTTCTTTTTGTTGGATATTTTCTTTAGGATCAGTTCCAAAGCTTGGACTCATTGAGTCAAAGAAAGTAAACATACTCATGAAAAATCAACATCTCAAAGGGGAGATACAGCAGGCAGTCCCAGCTGGTGATATCATGGAGCATAATTACAAGAGCCCACATTCAGCTGACGAACTTAGATTGGCTCAAAAGATCTGCTTCAGCTTGTCGGCAGAACTGTCTAGCAAAGTTGTTTTCCTGAGAAAACTCATTCTCAGTTTTAAATTAATCTTTAGTCTTTCATCCCACCGATCTCTCCCATCTCCCAGATTTATCACTCTTACCTCTGGAATTATTTCAATTCCTTATTAGTGAATGATACCATCTGAGGATAGTGCAGCTGGTTGGGGTGTTGGTTAATTATTTCCTGTGCAGTGTGTGGGCCCTTCCTTGCTCCTCACATGCCCCAAGTTCCTTTTCATACTCACATCTTTCTGCACTTAAAGTGTTCTATGTGTTTATCATATAAGTCATAGATACTGATTCAAGTTGCAGCAAAGAAGGTAACATCCATAATGCTACAGCAATAGATGGCATTTCTAAATATTCTTCTTGTAACTAAATACTCTGTGAGTGTGTGTGTGTGTGTGTGTGTTACTCCCCAGTGTATCCAGTTCATTCAACAATACTTCATATCTATAAGCAAACTCATGATCTACTTTCTCATATTTGGTCTTTTCCAGAGTTAACTTGGTGAATGGTACCAATCACCCATCCAGTTGGGCTAAGGCAGAAACCTGGGAGATTTTCTTGATTCCTCCATTTCCCTCAACACTTCCACCCCCTCCACATCCAATCCATCAAGTGCTGTAGCATTTTGGCAACTAAACCACCTTGGAATCAGGCCACTTTTCTCTGTTTCCAATGCCAGCACACGGGTTCAAGCCACCATCATCTCTCCCCTGACCTCCTTGTTTGGAAAGGTCCCTATAAGCTCTTTAATAGAAAAGAATATGTGCAGCCCAGATCGCCCTTCAAGGAAAGACTTACTGCCCAGCTGTTCTGAATGTAGAAAACAGGCTGCCTCCAACTCTTAGCTCCTGCAGAGTCCATCAAAGCTGCAGACAGCCACCTCACCCAGGGTCATGCCTTTCCCAGGACATCCCATAAAAATGGGAGTATAAAAGCCCGGTCACCTCAGCCCAATGAAGCACAACTCTGATTAATAATATTCCAGAACTTCCCAGTAGTTTAGCTAAGCTTTTGTCCACTTATCTCAGAGGATCTATCTCAGTGTCTCCTCCTGGAGAACTCAACCTGAAATACCTGTCATCCCCTCTCTATGCTTTCTGTACACTGCAGCCATGGTGATCTTTTTACAGTGTAAGCTGAATGACATCACTCTCTCACTTAGAACTCCTCAATACTGCCCCACTGCTGTAAGGTTAAAGCCCAAAATATTAAGCACAGATATCTGGCCCTCCCTACTCATCCTTTCTCATCTCACACTCCTCCCTCCCTGTCCAGCTGACAACTCCGCCATACTAGCTCTATAAGTTTCGTGGGGCCACGGTAACCAAGTACCACCGGCTGGGTGGCTTAAATGACAAAGGCTGATTCCTGATGCAGGTGAGACCTGGAGACTAGAAGTCCATAAACAAGGTGTCAGCAGGACCATGCTTCCTCTGAAGAGTGTAAGAGAATCCTTCCTTGCATCTTCCTAGCTTTTGGTGGTTCGCTGGCAATCTTTGGCATTCCTTAGCTTGTAGATGCATCACTCTAATCCTCCACCATCACACGGCATTTTTGCTATGTCTCTGTCTTCACATGGCCTTCTTCTTATATGAACACCCATCATATTGGATTAGGGGCCTACTTTCCTCCAACGTGACCTCATCTTAACTAATTGCATCTGCAATAACCTATTTCTAAATAAGGTCATATTCTGAGGTACAGGGATTAGGATTTCAACATGTCTTTCTTTTTTCAACATACCTTTGTTTGAGGGGACACAATTCAACCCAGAACACTGGGTTCATTCATTCAGTCCCTGAAACAAGCCATGCTCATCTTGCTTCAGGTCTTCTGTATATCCTGTCCATAGTTTCCCAATTTCCTGTCCAAGTCCTTCATCCTTTCAATCTCAGTGAAAAACTCATTCTCCTTAGGCAGATTTTTCTGTACCATAGCCCCCTCAAGTTAGGTCAGCTCTTTCTACACACAGCACCTTATATTTTCTTTCACAGCATTTATGGCCACTTCTAATTATATATTTGTTTGAGTACATCTTTTCAAAATGACTGCCTCTTCCACTAGCCCATAAGCTCTGTGTCTACATTGCCCACTATTGAATTTCTAATGCTGAGCATGGTGCCTAGCAGATAGTAGGTGCACCATAAGTATGAGTGTGTATAAATCAGTGATTTCAGAAATCTTTTATTGGGCTATTAGGTTTTATTCTTCCTTACGGATTTTAAGTCTGAGGTGTCCCTGTTTCCAGGAGATAGGGTATTCCACTGACACAGAAAAGACAACAACTTACTGAGGAAATGGGGACGATGAAGAGGGTAAATCCCAGTGAATGGTGCTTGAAGTTGACCCAAAGCTAGTCCCTTAAAAGAAAGCTAGAAGACAGAACCTTCCTCCAGGGGCCATTTACAAGTCTTTGCTGTCCAACATAAAAAGTGGGCAAGTGTCCTATATTACGCTCTGGAATTGTGAACTTTTCTTCAATTGTGACTCTGTAGAATCCCAGGCTTTTCACTGGGACCATCCCAGAAAGCTTAATAGATGACAAGGGAGCAGTGTGCAATTCCTTAACTATTCCTCCTACAGGGGAAAGAATGCCTCATTCATCCAGGTCAGGGGTCGGCAAACTTTTGAGATGGAAGAGCCAATCCTGTCTCTCACAACAATTTAAAAATTATTTGAGAGCTATAAATATATTTTTACAAATAAGGAAAATTTAAAGTAATATTATAACAAGTAATAGTATTAATTATATCTTTATTAAAATAAGAAAAATTCACACATGTACATACCAAAGAGCCGCATGTGGCTCGTGAGCCACAGTTTGCCGACCACTGATCCAGGTGATACTCAGGAAGGTAGAGCAGTGGAAACAGTCCAAATACAGGAAAAGAACTATTTAGAGAAGGTTGAGGTTAGCAAGGGTGGAGGAAAAAGGTTCTAGTTAAGATGTTATTAATATGTAGCTATGAAATGAAGGGTGATTGCTGGTCAGCTGGCTATTTCTTGAGTCGAGAGGAGCCAGTGGTTCTTATTTGATGAAATTCCAATTCAGCTCTTTGTGTGCTATGCTTCCTGAAGCTTCCTCTCCCCCCTTTAAGATGTCCTTTGGGTGAGGTTCTTTTCCCTCTTGTTTTTCCAGTCAGGGGCTCTTATCTCCTGTCATTAGCCACAGCCATTGTCATCCCATCCTTGGCTGGGGCCAAGATTTATCAGCTGTCCAAGGCAAAGATGTTTCCCAAGTTGGAGTTATTATCTCACAGCACTGCTGTGTGCCAGAGTGGAAGCAGTCTAATAGAAATAATTAATATTCTGAATTCTTTAAAATTGTTTTTCTTTTTTTTTTTTACCTTCCCAAGTACTTGACCTTTATCATAGAATGCCTCAGGAAGATGAGATTTTTATGGCAGAAAGAATGTAAAAAGAATTACCAAGGTAGTAATTAGCTCTGGCAATCACAATTTAGGCAGGAGGATAATAGCTTTGCACCCAAGGCTACGGTCTTGAGAGATGGTTTTCCAAATTCTTTTGTCTCTCTCTTTGGGTGTCAGCAAGACTGGAGGAGCTGGTTCAAAAGGGTGCTTCTGTGGGGTGGAGACGATACTCTTACCCTTTGGGAGCCAGCCACACTCTATGCAAGAAGAAGTGGAGCAGAAGTAAAAGATAGCCCTCCACATTCTAGCGCAGGAAATAACAGGAGACAGAACAAAGCTGTTGGTTTTGTCGGCTTCCTCCTGGCAGGCCAAGGAGCGAGATGTGTTAGATAAATCTAGGAGAGCCAAGAAGGCCGCACACTCTGTTCTGCAACCCACAGAAGCCTGGAAGGAGAAGACTAATTCCCCGCTGTCCACACTAAGCTGAGGGTCCCCCTCCCCACCTGGTGGCTCAGCAGTCAGCAGAGGTGGGCCCTATGGTTCACCTTTCCTAAGTCATTTTCGGTTCTAAGGTGGTACAGACAGTCATCAGAAATACCTGAGAGTCCAGCAAAGGAGTTTGCCAGGAGCATCACCATGGTGGGAGAGGGAATCTCAGTACCCAGGACGGCTGAGTAAGAGAGTCACTCAAGCCAAATGGGAGCCTCATCAGAGTTTCTGATGCCCAAGAGCCAAGGTCAAAATGAGTCAGCCAGAGGTTGCTCCCAGATCCTGACCAAGCTGAGAGAGGCCAGATCACAAGCATGCTTCCCTACAGACCAGAGGAAGCAGGGGAAATGCCCAGAGACTCTGAATCCTCCCCATGGCGGTGAGGTTGCATAGACCACCACCACCCCTCACACACACATCTGGACACATCTTTGGGAACAAAAGAGTAGAGATGGAGGAAGAATTTTATCTGAGAGACTGAGTAATTTTACCCAAAAGAGGTTAAACTAAATAAACGTTAATATTCAGTTTCACTGAGTTAAGCTTTAAGGTGAACACTTAGTTTTCCTCTTTGCCAACCAGCTGGATGTGGGTTTGGGAAGAAGATATAGAAAAAATAAAGTATATTTCCTTGGCGCATCCAAGTTACAGTGTAAAGTTAATATTCTGCCTCTGACACACAAAAATAAAGGAATCATTAAATCCCTTATCAAAAATTTCAGCAATGTTTGGAAAAGCCAAGCAGTCAGTTGTGGCAGAGTAGGATGGGTTGTATTTCAAAGGCCCCCACAAGCAGGGCTGACTGCAGCTTTTCACGATTGCACAACAAATATAGGAAGAAATTCAAGAAGTGAACCAGAATGGTGGATTCCTCCAGCAGTTATTCTGCCCTCCACTTGAGAGTATGGTACCCACACTCAACCTTCAATCAGACCTGCCTTCTAAGGGTCGATAGCCTGCCCATGGAGGATATCAGATGATGCCTATGGAGGTGAGATCTGCCCATTCACTTCCTTTCTTTGGCAATAGGGATGATGGCAGCAAAAAGGTCTGCTTAAAATGACCACACCCACAGTATAATACGCATATTACCAAACTGTAAACTTAAGCATAAATATTGCTATAGTAGAAAAAAACTTGTACATGGTTAAAACAATCACATGGGTCTGGTGGCCACTACCTGTCCCTCCCCACTAGGACAAGCCACAGTGACTTGGGCAGTCTCTTCCCTGTTTCTGCTATAATTTCCTTTCTTTCATTATCCATGTGATTCTTCCCTGGATCCTCTCCTGCAAGCTGTGCTAAGCCATGTTCCCCCAGGACCTCAGCTGGTCCACAAGGGCCCATCCTTCATTGCATCTGGGCCGAACCAATAATAATCAGCAAACTCTGGGTCCTTCCACCTACAAAGTCTTCATCTTTCATAACTCTATCAATTGCTTGTTTTGTTTCTACTTGTACAACAAACTCCTACGAGCTGTGGTTCTCCTCCAGTGAAGACCCATTTGGTCAAGTGCCTACTGCCAAAGACCAGGTGAAGTCTGCTTTCCATCAGGGCTGAACACAGCCCTCTTTAATTGTTGGCCAGGCTAGGTGCCTCCACTGCCCCAGCCCATTATTCATAAGTTTTCACTCTGAATACTGCCTATGCCCCACTAGTAAGTGTCCTGCCAGATGCAGCACGGCGACTTTTTAATAAAATTGCCCACTTGCTCCCTCAATGGTTTTTTTCTATTTAGTTCTGTAATTATATCTGCCTACATGGATGAAACCATTCTTACACATGCACACTTACCCACATGCTTATTAGCAATTTGGAGCACTCAATGTTGTCATTAGAAAACTCTACAAAAGTACAGCCCAACTCTGTGAAAAATTCCTTGGGGACTGTGATGTTGCTTTATACTTCTTTCAAGTCCCTCAGTGCCAAGCAAAAAAGCACTACTTTGATTTGAGATCACGTCACATCCAATTAATATTTGATATCTAACCAGTGTTTCCTAAGTGTTTTCAATAGGCCTGAGCCTTTCTTTTATATTCTTTTGTTTAGTCTTCACAACAATTTTGTGAATTAGGGATGACAGTATATTCTCAGCTGTATAGAAAACACTGATTCAGGGAGGTTGAGTGACTTGCCCAATCACCAGGTAGAAGGTGACAGTATTAAAATTAGAATATGCTCTCGTCCTGCTTCTGAGTACAGTGCTGCTCTCCACACCACGGCTGCTTCTCCAGTGGCAGCTCTCTGCCTTAAAGAAGAGGGGTCTGGAGGTCAGCAGACTTGCCCAATTAAGAGGAAGTCCTTGATGGAAAAGGAAGAACCTAGCTTCATGGAGCAGCACTTGGAGGTCCCAGCCCATGACAGGCCCCAGCCCAGCAGGTTCCCAGGTCCTGCCTGTATGAGAGAACTGGCCACAGAGTAGTTTCTGATGCATGTGGAAGGGATATCTGGGCCCATCTCACTATTTCTGCTAGTGGAGGACAGAAGGGGATAAGGGCTGGCTTGGTGTGGTCCTCTCACCCACGAGGCCCAGGCTAATGGCTTCCGCATTCACCCTTTTCATTAAGAGGGTAATGTGGAATCCAGACTTCCCAACACAAGGAAATGACAAGTGAGACTCCCAGGCCCTGCCTGTCTTTGACCATGACCATGCAGAGTACCAGGTGTCACCCCTTGAGTGAGCAATGGGGCCATCCATGATCTCCAACCAAACTTAGCAGTTGTCAGGGCCATAGACAGCTAGAACCCAGGTAGCTCTATCCTGTCCTACCAGCACATAAGCCCCATGAGAACAAAACCTTGAATGTCTTGTTCACTGCTGTGCCCTAGCGCCTTGCACTGTGCCTTCCATATAGTCGGTACCCAATAGACATCATTGAACAAACAGATGATCAGATAGATGAGCAAAAGAACCTAGAGGCATGGTGTGTCTTGTATGCACAAAACCCCATCTGCAAGGGAAACCTACCCACAGCCCTCTTTTTAAAAAGTCCTCCCACTACATCTTGCCAGCCCCTCTCCCTTCTTCAATACATACTGTTTCCTGAAAAAAACAACTCTGAATGATGTCTAAGCATTGCCCTTATGTTGGCACCTTTCTTACCAAAGTCAAGAAAAACTTGTCTATCAAGTTTCTCTTAGTTTGAGCAGAGGCAACTACCTACAGCTTCAGAACCAGCAGCGGCTGAGCCCTTTCAGCCTGATAACGCTTCCCTGAGCTGGAGAGGCAGAAGCCAAGCCATGGCCTGGTCTTGGGTTTTCCAGCCTCAAGTCCTGCTATGCGACCAAAACATGGCAGACATCTGAGAGAGGTCACAGCTCCCGCTGGACTCTGGCAACTCTCACCTATGCTCCCACGTGGTTCTCTGGCCAAGGGAATCTGTAGGATGTATGGGCAAGATTCTCATGGATATTTGACCACAGGGAAGTCTCTTAACTTGGCTAAGCCTCAGTTATCTATAAAATTGAATAACAATAGTATCTGTCTTATAGCATCATTATGAGAACTAAATAAGAGGATATACATAAAGTACTTAGCACAGTGTCTGCAACATAGTGAGAGCTCAATAAATGATAGCCATTGCTATTCCTGTTTGGTGTGGTTTATTCCAGTTTTTTTGTTGTAAAAAAAAAAAAAAGCAACCCACTATCTTAAATACATGGAAAAAGCTCTCTATCACTATTAATTCATTCAACGAAGACTGCAGCAGGCCCTGTGCCAGGTCCTGGATGGGATAGTGAATGCTTGCTGAGCATCTAAGCTGAGTCTTTAAGTCCTCTGGGCCTTCACTTATGTTGATCCCTGGAACGAATCACACATACTCTGTTTGCCTATCTCACTTTCAGTCTCAAACTCAGCCAATGCCCTCCTCCAGGATGCTTTCCCTGACTGGACACATCCCAGGCTGGATTCCTTGGGAGACAAATTCTGAGATTAGCATGTTGGAAATGTCTGAGGAAGCACTCTTGGGATGGCTCCCTGTGGAAGGGAGCAGAAGAAAGCAGACTGGGTAGAGGGAG
The DNA here is from genome assembly GCA_033961575.1 of Aselliscus stoliczkanus. Lineage (NCBI taxonomy): Eukaryota > Metazoa > Chordata > Mammalia > Chiroptera > Hipposideridae > Aselliscus > Aselliscus stoliczkanus. The sequence goes on along the minus strand of CM066736.1, from coordinate 97,193,012 downwards.
AGGTGGAGCAGAAATGCAGCCCCAACAGAGGCCTCCACAACCCCCAGACCTGCCCCATATTGCAGGCAATGGGCTAGGCCTTGTACTCTCAAGTTGAATCAGTCATTGGATGCAGGCTGCCCCTGAGAGATGTGACCTTGGACGAGACAATTTTCTTCAGCCCAGACAATCCCCAGAGAGGGCTGTGCGCTGAGGGTGATCTCTGGAAACACGCACTAAAGATGGAGAATGAGTCCTTTTGTCCTGAAAGGGGGGTATGGGTAGTGTAACATAGCATCCACCACATACTCCAGCCTAGATTTTATCAGTAATAAAGAGATACTTATTTCCATCTGCTTGACTCCTGGCTCTCAATTGGTATATTCGACAACTGAGTGGGAAAAGTGGAAAGGAATTTATTGGGCCCCTGAACTCTCAACCCCAGCAAAATCTGTGTTAGGAGGTCCTTGTCTTCCCTTCCATAGCTTTGAGTCTTCTTCATTGCTAAGCATTCCTGCTATCAGGACTAGAAGGCAACCAATGTAGGGGGATTTATGATAAATAAAGTGAATCAAAAAAATGCAAACTAATCATCATGGAATAATGGCCAAAGAGTGGGAGACAGGGCAGGAACTGAGCTTATCTCTACATTGGCGTGGACCTAGTTTAAGACAGTGTTTGACTCTTCGACTGGTTTTTTGAAGAGAGAAGAAGGCAGGCCGACTTCAGTCTCACCTGCGAGAGTGGAGTTGTTTCCTCAGCTGTCCGGTAGACCTGCTGTCATTATCAGTATGGCACAGTCTGTCTTAACAAAATTAGCTGGTGGTTTTGCTGTCTGTTGGCATGCTCCAACAAGGCCAAATTCGAGACGTACTGAGCATAAATGCCTGTTTGAATGAATACCAGGATCATCCAGTGGATTTGCAAACATGTTCTCAATTAAAGGCTGTTCTCAGGATACTGCTGCTGCCTTTCTACCCTAGAAAGAAACTATCCAACTCCAAACTGAGAGCTGAACTTGTATCTCATGCTTATCACAGATTTTTCTCAAGTTTCTGAGTCCCCAGGTTATTTTCCAGATTTGTTGTTTGGACCCACGAAAACTTTTATGAATTTTCAGAACTATAAACAAATCCTAAACTCACTTGAGTAGGTTTCTAGTAATGGCACAGGTGAAGCAATCCTGAAGCTACTGTGTATGTCTTAAAGAATTGAGAAATAAGGGAATATATTAATGTGGAGATCCAGGGTTTTCACCATGGAAGAAGGGACAAATAAATATGGATTGATAAACACATGAAGTGTGTTAACTAGATGGTGGGAATCCTTTCATAATGCTTACATATATCATAATCATCGTGCTGTATGCTTTAAATACCTTGCAATTTTGTTTGTTGATTATATACCTCAATAAAGCTGAAAAGAAAAATAAATATGGGTTGGGAGAAGGCAAAAAAAAAATTCCATGGGTTGGAAACAGAGATATCTGGGTAAACTCATGATTTCTGAAACATGTATATGTATGTGACTATGCATGTTTTATGGGCACTTATGTATGAATATGTGTGTATCTCCCCTAGCTCTGTCTACTGAAAAGGTCAAGAAACACACACACATACTGCTAATGAGCACACCTGTCACTCAGACCTTGGTTTCTGATATCATTCCCTCCTAAAAGGAAACAGGATTCTCAGACAAATGGCTGATTCCAGGCTTGAAGCTAGGTAGGGACAAAATGAGCCTATAGCATCTTATTATTCCAGGAATGCTAAAGAGAGAGGGAGAGAGAGAAAGAGAGAGAGAGAGAGAGAGAGAGAGAGAGAGAGAGAGAGAGCGCAAGCGAGCAAGTGCTCTATTGAGGCATGGCACAAGGACACAGGACCACAATAGAGGACTACCATTGGCCAAATCAATTAAGTACACTAATGAATTATAAAGCATCAGAAAAAAACAAGAACTGGTGTGTCTTTACCAATAAAGAACTGATGAATACATAAATGGAGAAGGAAGAGCTCTTGCTTACAGTAAAATGCTGAGGACACACTAGTAAATATGGAGGGCGGACTGCCATTGGGAAATACTCATTTTGCAACCATCATGATAAAGACAGGATTAGTCAAGCACCATCAATGGAAGCGATGTCTAGGAGGAAAGTTTGATGAAGTGCAGAATATTTGAACCACCTTAGACTCCTCCACAGATTGTTTGTTAGTTACAATCAAGAAAAATATAGGAACTATAGAGAGGAGAAATCAAACAACAACTTGACCAGGTGATCAAAATTAATATCACCACAATGGACAGACAGGCATCATGAGTTTCCAGATGGGACTCCCTGAGAAGGACACCATGTCACCTATGCAGTATTCTGGGCAAGAATGTATAACCTGAATCGAATCACGAGGAAACCTCAGACAAACCAAAGAAAAGATCATCCTATTAACACAAAGGCCAGAGGGATTGAATTCTTCAAAAAAATGTCAATATCATAAAAGACAAAGAATAGACATAGAAAAGTTGCAAATAAAAAAGACCAAAGACAGACAATAACAAGTGTGAGGGAGGATGTGCAGAAACTAGGACCCTCATACGTGGTTGATAGAATGTAAAATGGTGCGGCTGCTTTGGAAAACAGTGGTAGTTTCTCAAATTTTCACATTGAGTTACCATGTAACTCAGCAATTCCATTCATATATATATATATATATATATATATATATATATATATATATATATATATATATCCAAGAGAAATCAGAAGGTATGTCCATATAAAAACTTGTATGTGAATATTCATAGTAGCACTATTCATAATAGCCAAAAATAGCCAAAATGTATATAACAGACAAATGTCTATGCACTGATGAATAGATAGATATAATGTGGTATATTAAAACAATCGGTTATTATTTGGTGGTAGAAAAGAATACAGTACTGAGACATGCTACAGCATAGATGACCCTTGAAAACATTTCACTATGTGAAAGAAGTCAGTCACAAAAGGCCGCAGATTGTATGATTCCACTTATATGAAATGTCCAGAATAGGCAGATCTATAGGGACATAAAATGGGTTAGTGATTGCCTAGACTAGGAGCAAAAAGGTAGGGGGTGATTGCTAATGGGTGAAGGGTTTATTTGGGGTGATAAAAATGTCTGAACTTTGATTGTGATGCTGGTTCCCTAATTCTGTCAATATACTAAAAATCATTGACTCTGTACTTTAAAGAGATGAATTTTATTGTATGTGAATTATATCTCAATAAAGATAGTTTTAAAAGTCTCATGTTCTTTAATTAAAATATCTCGTAGCAACAATATTTAGCAGTATAATTCATCTCTATAAAGAGAAATTTTTAAAAATAAAGAAATAATACAGAGAAAGAGAGAGAGAGATGGATTAATTGAGAAGCATGGAGGCCATTTGTGACTTTGGCAGGAAAAGCTTTCGGGGAGAAATAAAGACAGAAAGCAGTCTGCCCTGGGTCAGAGAAATGAGAAGTGAGGAATTGGATGAATATGTTTGTAGTGTTGGCAACTCTTTCAAGGAGCTTCCATGTGAAGGAAAGCAGAGAGATGGAATGAAAGCTAAAGAGGCATGAAAGGCTGAGGAAGATATTTCTCTTTTTTTCTTTTTTTAAGTAATGGGTATGTTTGAATCACATTTCCAGACCTAGGCACTGCATTTGGTTGTTAGGTCTCTTAACCTTTTTAGACTACAGTTTGTCTTTCCCAAGCCTCTACCTTGATTTTTGATGCCAGTGTTTTGGGGGAACTAGACCCATTGTCATGTAGTAAGTCCCACATTCTAGATTAGTCTTTTTTATTTCCTTGTTGTAAAATTTAACTTGCTCGCTCTCCCCTATAATTCTTGTAAACCGGAATTTGGCTTTAAATATTTGATCTGCTTCAAGACTTTTGGCCATGATTCTTTGAGGCGGTGCTGTGTCTGCACACTGGACCACATCGGGAGGCAACTGCTGACTGCCCCACTCGGCAATGCTGAGGTTGATCAGTGGGTTCAGGTGATTGTCCCATCCTTCTCTGGGGTATAGCAGCCATGAAGTGAGTTACCAAAAGTCAAATAAAGAGTATTCTTTAGTCCATTTAGGAACCATTACCCGATTCCCTATCACCTGCCAGCCACTCCAATGAAGAGATACAGAAATTTAAAAAAGAAAAAAAACCTCTCCTGCCCTTGAGAGAACTCACTGGGAGATAGGGCAAAAACAACAACTGTGAGCTGCCCTGGTCTTACCCAATGAATGGCTCCTACCTGTATAGGTTCACAGACCTATAGACACTTACAAGACTCACCCTGGGGGCCAGGAAGTGCTAATATTGTCTCCTAAGACATCCGGAACTCCTGGTCATCCTGAGCTTTCCTGTTCTTCCTGGAGGAGTGAGGAGTCTTCTCTAATAACCACAAAGCACCCACAGGCCCCGTCCTCTCTGAATCCTGAATCTTTTCCTTCCTTCCTTCCTTCCTTCCTTCCTTCCTTCCTTCCTTCCTTCCTTCCTTCCTTCCTCTCTCTCTCTCTCTCTCTCTCTCTCTCTCTCTCTCTCTCTCTTTCTCTCTCCCCTCCCTTCCCTTGCCTTCTTTCTTTCTTTCCTTCCTTCCTTCCTTCCTTCCTTCCTTCCTTCCTTCCTTCCTTCCTTCCTTTCCTTTTCTTTCTTTCTTTCTTTCTTTCTTTCTTTCTTTCTTTCTTTCTTTCTTTCTTTCTTTCTTTCTTTCTTTCTTTTTTTCTTGTGCAGTATGAACAGAAGTTTATAGTAAAGGAAAGTACAGTCCAACACATGGAGTGGGCTGACCTAAGGGAGAAAGCAGCGAGTCTCGAAAAGTTTGACTTCCTAATTCAGTGGACAATGGAGTTTTTTGTTTTGTGTGTCAGATTTAAAAAAAGAAAATCTCACTTCCCATGGAGCAAAAGGGTCTCAAACACAGTCGCTTTAAAATATCTATATCTTAAGTACCACAAAGCTACGTGTGAATGGGGAGACAAGTCAGCACTTGGCAAAACTAGAATTTTAGAATTGGGTCAACTCAGCTTTTATGTGCTGTCCAAATGCCTCGCCCTTCCAAGGCTCTCACTCTGCTCAAAGTCCTCAATAAGACTTCTCTGCCTAAATTCAAGAGTATTTTGTATTTAGCTCTTGTGTGGGGAATCAATGAAAACAGGGAGTATAACTCACTGCTAGTGCCACCACCTCAGAGAAAGGATGCCAAGTGTATTCTGAGGTTCTCCCTCCTTTAAAAGTGGCTCTGCCAACTCACCTGGGGCCAGGTATCCTTGGAGGTGAAGACAGTGGGGGCAGCTAAAGCCTTTTGTTTCCCTAGCAGAGTAGACACTCCACTTGGGGCCACTTCTTTCTCTGGATGTTTTTATTATGGATACAGACACCTTTAGAAAGTGATGAAAGCACTCTTGATTGCCAAATCTCCCTCTGTTTGCATTTCTAGCAACGTTTCCTAGCCTGCTCTGTCGTTGGAACAAATTCTTTCCTCTACCTGCCCCTCCTTCCCCATGTCTCCTCCTGAATGCCATGCCAAGCCTGGAGACTAAAACAACAAATGACACATCCGCCTGCTCTCTGACAGAGGAGGCTGCGGTCTGTCCTCCACTGTCCCACCCACCGCCTCAGGGCCCTCTTCATTGAGAGTTCACCCTGGTCCTCACCAGGGGTCAGGGCCTTCCCCACAGGTTGAGTTAATCAGAGTTCCCTCAGCCGAGTTCCCTTGACAACTGCCCTAGAGCCTGAAAAGAACAAAAGTGGGGGATTTGCCTGGCTCCTCACCTGCACTGGAGCCCAACCAGCCATCAAAGGCCAGCGGCTGTCATGCTAGTTGCATCATCCCCAGTCCCCTAGTTTCACACAGTCTCTTTCTCCTGTTTTGTTATTAACTTTACGAAACTTTGACTCATGTACCTCATTGGGAGGCCTTTGAACTTGTCTGTTTGGGGATTTATAAGAAAACTCTGAAGAATATCCAAATTAAGGAAAATGATAATTGCTAGGGGTGTAAGGTTAAAGTAAGAGCAGGATGGTTTTGTGCATGCGTATGTATCTGACATCTATTATCTATGCACACCTGTGAATACCTCCAATGGCACTGAAGTAATAATTGTAGTGGAGAATTCATCGAAGTCATAGGAGGTCTTTTCCACAAGCTGGTCTCTTTTTTATTATCTTTTATAATAAGACATTTTGATTTATTTGCAAGTTCTTACATTGAGGCCACACAGTAATACTTTCTTTAAACAAATTTACAGACTCTAAGAGTCAGATATCCTCCCACTGAATCGTATATGTATCCTTTGCATTAGAAAGAGAGAGCAAAAGAGACTTCTAACATCTAAAGCATTATTGAGAGTCTTCAATGTGCTCAGTCCTTTTCTAGGCAGGCAGGATGGTCTAGCTCTTTCTACTGCATCTGGCTCCGATCCTGAACCAACCAACCAACCACTTGTCTGTCCCCTCAAGTGAGATTCCACTTCCTCATACATAATTCGGGAAGATGACAACACGCAAAAAGATGTTGAAAGACTTAAAAAAAGAGAGCATGTGTACAATATTGGCGCCTGGTGGGTGCTCATTTCCAGCTAGTTCTCTTTCCTATCACATTAAAAATTTGGAAGCTTTTTTAGAATTCATTAAATCCGTAAGCAACTTTGGAACATCAGCTTTGAAGTCCAACTCCTTAAATCCTGCTTCCCTCTCTTACTCTATACGTCCTATGACATTGAACATGTTCATTAAATTTGCTATGCCCCAGTTTCCTTATCTGGAAAATGAGGAGAGTGGCAATATCTATCTCATAGGGTCACTGTAGGGTTTCATTGAGAGTAACAATCCATGGCATATAGTAGGTGCTCAATGAATATTAACTACTATATTCCAGAAGCTGAGAAGCATGAGTGTTGGAACAAAATTACACTTTCTACTTGACTTTGTCACTAGGAAAAACTTACTCAATTAAAAAGAAAAACACTGTCACTTTTCCCTAAGAGGAGCAAAACTTGCCCATTAAGGAGGTACTCAAGTTGAAATGTGCTATCAGGAAGCCTTGCTTTTGATGGATTGTGGAAAGTTCTGTACAGCACACAACCTGTGAAATGAAATAGATTACATTTTTGTAAACTCTTCCCACTCTGAGAAGGTTAGTGCCACTCGGGGTTCCCAAGGGACAATGCACGCTTTTGTTGGGATTGACATTTAAAAGTGTTTGACTGTTCAGTACATGTTGTTTGAAGAGTTGCTTTACTACAATTTAATGGCAAATTCCACTCTGGATTTCCTGCCAACAAATCTATAAAGCTTTGTTGGAGACTGAAAGCATTCAGAAGTTTTTTTTTGTTTTTTTTAAAGTGGGAGGTGCTGGGTGTACATTAAAAAGAAAAAGAAAAAAAAAAGGAGGAGGAGGAGAAGTTCTGTGGGTGTAGGATGAGTGTTTGATGTACGAACTGGCTGGTTGGCTCCAGAGTCAAGCAATTAAAAAAGCTTTAAAAGGGCCAAGATGAAGAGTGGGGCAGGGGAGCCAGCAGCTCCATCAACGCCCAGCCCAGAAGCCACAGCCGGGGCTCAGCTCTCGGCCTCTCATTCAACAGCTTTGTTCCGGTCCTGAGCTGATGTGATGACAAAGCAGCTTTAAGGACATTCTTATCAGAGTGTGACATTACATAACACCTGCTCTGCATGGCCTGATGCGGTGTCACAGGTTCATATCCAAGACTGGTGTTCTGCTATTAGGCTCAGGAAATACACGTTAGTGGTTTTCAGGCCAGTGTTCAGGGATGGCATCTGGTCGGAGAGCATGTCGGACTTCTGTCCACAAGGTTACAATTGTGTAAACCACCAGGTATTCATGTTGGAATAATATAGATTAAAAACAAAATTAAAGTAACCACGAATAGAGGACTGTTTTAAAAGATGGACAAATATCATACATACAGTCTTAAGTGAGAAGAGCGGTTGCAAAATGGTTCATAACCATATAAAGCAATGTATGTGAATTTTAAAATAAGACTATATTATGTATTACTGACAGAAGCAAAAATGTGGTGAAAAGTACAAAGACACGCCCAGAAGTCCTACATACCAACTTCAGGATAATTAGTTCTGGAGAAGAATGAAGGGAATAAAAGGAAGGGATGGGAGCAGAGCCTTACTTGTAGTTGAAATTTTTTTCTTTAAATCCCAAATAAAGAGATCTAGACTAATATGTTAAAATGTTAACATCTATTAAACCTATGAGAGGTTTATGGATATCTGTTATATTTTCTGTTTTTCAAATATTCCAGAATTATAAAATTTCTTTAAATCCCAAATAAAGAGATCTAGACTAATATGTTAAAATGTTAACATCTATTAAACCTATGAGAGGTACATGGATATCTGTTATATTTTCTGTTTTTCAAATATTCCAGAATTATAAAATTTTAAGTATAATGGCATATCCATATGATGGGATATCATGCAGCCATTAAAAAGAACAAAAGAATTGTATAGGTTATTAGAGACACATGTAGGAGAAATAGTTTAGATAAAAAACAGGTTGATCTATTTTTGTTTAATCACACACACACACACACACACACACACACACACACACACACACACACACAAAGTCGAACCCTTTCTCTGGGCTCCACATATTCAATGGCTGAAATCTCTATTTGCACGTTACTCAAGCAATCGAAAAAACCTACTGAATCCATACCAACCTCTTGATCTCCCCCCTGCCCCCCGCACCCCCCGACATTCTCATCTCCTACTGTTCCCCATTTCAGTACATGATCTCGTGATCCGTCACTCGCTCAGGTGGAAATCCTACAAGTCGATGAGAATTTCTCCTTTTCTCTCAAGCTTTGCTGGCCCCACCTGCCTCTCATCCACCCCTCTCCCCAGTCCATGGTCCCTCACTGGAGGCCTGCAGGAGTGTCCCAAGCAGGCCCTGGATTGCAGTCCCTACAATCCATTCTCCACGCAGCAGCCAGGGTGCTGTTCAGGAAAGAAATAAATCATCCCTTACCTGAAACCCATCAATATTCCCATTGTTCTCAACTCCTTACTACAAGTCTGTTCCTCCGCCCTTCCCCTGCCTCCTCCAGCCCTGTCTGTCTCCGTCTTCACCCCTGCACTCCAGTCACTCTGGAGTACTTTCATTTCCTTGGGGGCACCGTGCTCCCCCCAGGGCCACTGAACATACTGCTCCTTTGCTTCAAATGCTTGATTCCTTTTTGTTTTGTAATCAGAAATAACCCATACATTCAATTAAAATGTCCACACCGAGGGAAGATCAAATAAATTTGTTGAATGTATTTGTTTAATATTGTATTTATTTCTTTAATTCAGCAAACACTTACTGAATACCAGCTGCACTCCCAGACTGGCGCTAGATGTGATGGCTCCCTTGTTTGGTTTTCACATCTCAAGCCCAGTTGCTAGGAGGCTGACTGACCTAAGGGCTTTCACAGGTGCACAGGACCATCTGTAACTGAGCCTAATTCTGCTAAGTGATGGGTAGAAATGCAAACACACTTTTATTTCTCAAAGGACAGAAGAACTTTACTAAAATAAGCCATCTTCTTAGGGAGACAAGGCTCAACAGTTGCTACCACAATAATTTCCCTCTTGCTATAGACAGCGATAAGTCTAGAAAAAAATGATTTCACCGTGTTCCCACTGACCACTTGTTCTGCAATTTCTGCATCAACCCTGTTGTAAGCTTACAGCCCTGTTGCTAACTTTGTGTATCTGAAAGACTGGCCTGGAAGCTCCCTGAGGAGCTCCAGGGCTGCAACCCAGGGTGAGCAGTTTCTGGGGTACACTGACAAGTGCCCAGTGCACTGTGTGCCCTGCCTGTCGGAACTTTCTTGTCTCCTTGGGCAGGGTTCAGATAAATGACTCACTTCAAAATCCTCAGGGCAAAAATCAGCAAGGAAAACATGTCTTTGTAATACCTGAATTCTCTAGGTTGATTATTGATATTAATTCAAGTCAGTTTCTGTTTTTCCTTTTTGTCTCCCTAGAAGACTTGCGTGTACAAGAAAACACCCAGCGAACATCTGATTAATTGTAGACGAATGGGGATAGTTAGTTTAGCATAGCATTTAAAGCATGGGCTTTGGAACCAGAGAAATCTTGCTCAATATGCTTTTTCTTTCATGCCCTGCCTTTTGCTGCCAGACAAACTCCTACTCATCCATCAACACCCACCTTAAATATCACTTCTGGAAAAATTGCTCAGTGCAAAATCAATCTGAGTAGGCAGTTCTTTATTTCTGGATTCCTGGAGCATGTCTACTGTTTATTTTAGCACTTGCCATGTTGTCTTATAATTATTTGTTCACTTATATGTCTCTTCCATTGAATAACTAGGTTCTCCTAAATCAGAATCATACCTCATTCGGTTTAGCATTGGGTCTCGCGTACATAACAGTGGTCAAATATGAGCATGGGAGTCAGTCAGACCTGGGTTCAAGACCCAGTTCTACTTCTTCCTAGCTATTTGACCATGTGAAGTTACTTAATCTCTATAAACCTCTGTTGCATCATCTAAAAGATATCTATTTAAGGCCCACTGAGAAAATTAAATTAGGCATTGCACATAAATGTTGGACATGGTAACTGTCATGATAACCAAAGCATTTTGAATTCTCATTTTTATTATTAACTGCATAAATGTTTGTTAGCCAAACTAATAAATAAATGACCCAAACCTCTGCACAACTCATTCTTGCAGACCGAAGAAATCATCATGAATGAAATATTGTAGAAAATGTCACTGACATAATGGTCACTTTTTTCATAAAAATACAGCTAAAAATATGTGGGTGTTTAAATGGTCACTTGTAAAGGATAGTTGTTAGAAGAAAACAGGTTAACGTTTCTAAACTGCTCTCTGAGTTATGGGGGAAAAAAAATGAAACAATTCAAACGCTGAAGGCCTTATAATGCACATTTTAGTCTTCTTGTTTGGGCAAGTGATTTTTCTCTGGGAGCCTGCAAGAGCCAGCTTAATTAGTGGTCATTAGAATAGATGCAGCTAATTACACATCACGGAAAAGTATTTCATGTCGATTTTTTTTCACTTTGTAATCTTCTTTCCTTATGTTTCCCTGGCAATTTTTCTGCTTACTCCTGATTGAAGTTGAAGAGATAGACACATTTTCATAAAAATTTACAGCCAGTCAGTCTACCTCAGGCTCTTTGTCTTTCCTTAATTATGTTAATAGTAGTACCCGGAGTGCCTCCTGTGTGCTCTTCAGACAGTGTGCTAAGTGCCAGATATACCTTATCATCCCGTTTCCCAGAGTGGATCATTGTCTAACATGCCAGATAATTTGCTTCTCCATTATTTCATTGTGTAACAGCTATCTCTCCTCCCTTCCTAGGAAGGGAAGAGCCTAAGCAAGGATCCTTGTCTGTTTTGTTTCCTAATACATCTCAAGAGATTAGACCAATGCCCGGCATATAGTAGATGCTCAACAAACATTTGTTGAATGGACACATCTTCACACAACCCTGAAGTAGCTAGCATTATCTTTATTTTAACTGAGGCCCAGAGATATAAAATAAACAGCCCAGCATTCCACAGCTAGTAAGTAGCAGCTGTGTCCCCTGGACTCACGTTTGTCTGACGCTAGAGTCTGTACTTTCTTCACTAGGGAACTCCTAATCTGGTCTTTTTCCGGAACATATGCATCCCCTGTGCCTGGGTTGGCTTGAGATCGTGATTGTGTTGTCAGATCTAGACAAGGAGACAGGTCAGACTCCTGGCCACAAAGGAGGGGGCTTGGAGCCATGTCGTCTGACTATAACACTCTTTGGTTCTGAGCTCAGAGAGAACTTCCTGGTCTTTGCAGAACCCCATTTTTTTCCTGTGTGCCAGAAGTTAATATAATCTCCTCTGCCTCATACAGACCTCCCAAACTTTCCATGAAGGTTCATGGTGCCTGGGAGAGATTCCAGCTCTTTGGAGAAAGGTGCTCTCTAAATGCCAGGTGTCATTAAGTGCTATTATAGTAATCATTTGCAGCTAATTCATTCCCTTTGATATTCAGTACTAGGCACCTCAGTTCCTGGACCTCTCTAGTCAGACCCAAACCTATTTCATGCCCAGCTCCTTTTCTTTGTAAACTGAAAGTTAAGAAAATATTGGCTGAGTTCCATATTTCCCATCCTGGATGTGGATGTTGGTGAATGAGCCAAATTAAGAAACCATGACCAATTGTGGGAGGTTTGGTATCCTCTCCTCTTATTATCATACATACTTCCAGGGCAAGATCTCCTAATTCCATAGTTTTGGCTGCTGTTTTCATGTTGATAGCTCCCCAATCAGCATCACCTTCCCACTTTGTTTTCTGAACTCCAAACCCATTTTTGCAACTGCCTTCTGCACACCTTACCTGGATGTCTGAAAAGCACCTCATATCCAGCATATTCAAAGCTCAACTTATCATACCCCCTCATCTGAACACCCTTTCAGTTCTTTGTCCAAAAACAAAAAGAATCTGTCGTCTTTTACTTCTCTCTTGCCATTTCCTCACCACCCACATTCAGGCATCACGTTCTGCCCCAAATCAGCAATGCTTCATATCTCTTGGCTCCTCTCAATGTCTATAAACACCACCCTAGTTCAGGCCCCATGTCATTGCTTACCTCCTCCCTGGTCTTTCTGCACATGGTTTCTTCCCATCACACATGGCTACCACAGCTATCTTTGGACATGACAGATCTGATGATATTATACACTCCAGCTCTAGGATCTTCAGAACTGGCCCCAGTCTATCATGCTAACATCATGTGCTCCATCATGTGCTAATATCATGTCCTCACCACCCTTTTCCATGCATACCCTATGCTTCACACTCTCCACCCTCCCCTAACATGCAGTGCTCCTCATTTCTCTACGGGTTTGCATACTCTGTTCCACCTGCCTGGAATGCCTTTCCTCCTCTTTGCCACCCAACATTCACACATCTTTTAGGCCCTATCTCTTCTGCTTTTCAAATTCCTCTAGGAGGAGTAACATCCTCCTCTGCAGTTCTGTAGCCCTTTATAAGTGCCCTCATATTAGTCAAAGATCTCCAGAAAAACAGAACCAACAGGATATATGTATATAGGAAGCGATTTATTATAAGGAACTGCCTCATGTTATATGGAGGCTGAGAAGTCCCACAATCTGCTGTCTGCGTGGTGGAGACTCAGGAAAGCCAGCAATATAATTCAGTCCAAGTCCAAAAGCCTGAGAACCAGAAGCACCAAGGGCAAAACAAGATCGATGACCTAGCTCAAGCAATCATGCAGGAAAAGATGGATTCCTTCAACATTTTCTTCTATTCAGGTCTTCAGTGGATTGGATGATGCCCACCCACACAGGGAGGGCAAACTGCTTTACTGAGTCCACTAATTGAATGCTAATTGCATTTGGAAACACTCTCACAGACACTCCCAGAAATAATGTTTAGCCAAACATCTGGGCACCCTGTGATCCAGTCAAGTTGACACAAAAAATTAGCCATCACATCTCTCACAACAGTTCTTAATAATAGCAATCATATAGCACATGCTTTGCCACAGGCACTTTTCTGGTCTCTATACACTCATATAATCTTCATAACCACCCCAAAAGTAATTGTTATTGTTATCCTCATTTTATGAATCAAGAAAGTGAGACCAGAGTTAAGTCACTTGTTCAAGGTCACCCAGCTAGGAAATAGAACTGCCCCATCAAATCGAGACAGTCTGTGCCAGAGTCCATGCACTTGACCATTCTTTTTATCTCTCACTGTGAGATATATGTATCTATCTAGACTGTAAGTTTATTGATCTTTCTAACTCTAAAATAATTATAAAATAATTATAAAATAATTATTATTGATACCTATTTTCCAGACTTTGGGAGAACATTAACAAAGTTTAGAAAGCAGATGAAGATGGTGAAATTAGCAAATCAAATATTAAGCTATTATGATTATCACCCTCAACTATCACCCCAGTGTCCTGACTGTAATTCATCCTTCCAGTCTGTCCTCCTCTTTTCCACCAGGTTAACCTTCTAGAACACAGAGGAAAATAATACAAATCTGCGCCCTACAATCCTTCAGTGACTCTGTACTATCTAAAGGGCACTACCCAAACTCTTCAGCTACAAATATGGACCTTTTATAACCTGGCTCTGCTGGTTCTTTTCTCTACTGTTCCCTTACAGGCAATCTCTAGCCATATAAATTACCTAGCCATTTTCTGAACACACCCATGACCCAGTTCCTCCCATGTCTTGGCCCTGTCTGTTCCTTCAACCTGGAATTCCTTTTCCTTACCTAGTGAATGAACATCTACTCATTCATTAAGACCTGACTCCATGAAAACCTCTCCGTGAAGCCAACCCTGACATCCTCAAGGAGAATTAGGCCCACTTTCTTCATGCTGTCATAGCCTCTGGGACGCAGTGTTTTATCTGCCACCCCACTATCAAGGAAGTTTCACTAATTCAATTCAATTGAATGAATTTGTGTAACGGCCGTCCGCTGGGCCTTCCTCCTTCCTGGATATATTAATTACCTAGGACTGCAAATGAGGTGGCTTCAAACAACAGGAATTTTATTGTCTCACAGTTCTGGAGGTTAGAAGTCTGAAATCAAGGTGTCCACAGGGCCATGCTCCTTCTGACAGCTCTACGGGAGGGTCCTTCCTTGCCTCTTATGGCTTCTGGTGTTCCTCATGGATGCATTACTCCAGTCACACAGCCATCTTCTCCCCGTGTATCTTCACATCATCTTTCCTTTGTGCATGCCTGTCTTTATGTCCAAATCCCCCCTTTTCATAAGAACACCAATCACAAGGGGTTAGGACCCACCCTAATGACCTCATTTTAACTTGATTACCTATGTAAAGACCCTTATGTTATATGGAGGCTGAGATACATTCTGAGGTATTAGGGGTTAGGACTTCAACATATTTTTTGTGTGTGTGGTGGGGGGAGAGGGCATAATTCACCTCATAACAATAGGAAATTGGACTCATCCACAACCTTTCATTCTGGACTCTCAGGCAGTGAAAAGTCTTCCAAAGAATTTCTGTGATTCTCGTGGCTTACTTCATTTTGTTTCTATATCGTCTCTTGTGTTCAGACACATTATTTCAGTTCCAACACATTACTCCCATAACCGCATATCTGCAATATTTTCAATAACTAATCAGGAATTCCAAGCATTTAGCAACTTCACTTAATACAAGGAGCTGGGTACATAATTCATCTGCCATTTTTCTCACAGCATCTCTTTTGGCCAATTTTCAACCCAGGATTCTCCTAAGAAAACTTCTTCATTGCCTCCTGATCCCTGGGAGGCACAGTCCAGTTCTTACCTCCCACACCCCACTTGTACTGCTCCCCTTACTGAGAGCACCCCTGTTAAAGCAGCTTGGCTTCCCCAGCCACTTCTCTCAGGCCCAGGATTCTAGCAGAGAAAAGTTTTGTCCACTTATTGCGTTTTTATTGATCAATTACGTGCTAGCGTTAAGCTAGATGCTGATGTTACAACAGAGAGCAAGACAGATATGTCCTATATATATGAATGTAGAGTCTGAGTCTGATGGCAAAGATAGCTATTAAGTGTGTGGCTGAAAGTATGATGAGTATCATGACAGAGGTTATATATAACAACAATAAAAACAAGTGATGCAACTTTATAATATAATGAGGATATAGCGTGTGCCAGGCACTACTCTGGACTGTGAGTCACCACTGTTCTCATGCAGCTTACATTCTAATGGGAGACACAGACCAATAATAATGTCAGGTAGTGGTAACTGTTATGAAGAAAAATCATCAGGATAAAGGGAGATCAAACAGTCTGAGGATTGTAATAGTTAGGATAAGTTTCAATTGCAAAAACAGGCAAAATAAAAAAGGAGGCTTAATATAAGATTTGCTTGTTTCACTGAAATGCAGAAATCTGGAAGTAGGGAGTTCTAAGTTTGTAGTTTTCAGGCTTCCTCTATCTTTCTTCTCTGTCATTTTTAATGTCTTACATCTTCAAAATTGCCTCATTGTTCAAAAATGCTGCAAGAGCACCAACCATCACATCTGAGGTCCAGAAATGAGGGAGAAAAGGAGTGAGGGCAAATACAGGACACCTCTAAACTAAGTCAGCTTTTTTTTTTTTTTTTTAAAAGCAATTTGCCAGAAATCTCACCCAGCTTCTTCCTCTTAATAGCAACTCCTAAATGTAAGGGATACTGGGAAATGCAATTCATCAGCTGTGTATAATGCTATCCAGAATATAACCAGAGATTATTCATAAGGAAGAAGGAAAAAATGGTATGGGATAGATAGCTTGCCATATCTCCCTTTCCAGGAAAAGCAATGCTTAGGCTGACAGCTGAAAGATGAGTAGGAGTGGCTAGGCCAAGGGGGGTGATGGGAAAGAGCACTGCTGCAGGTAGAGGAGCACTGATGCTCCCAGAGGTGATGGGACCAAGGTTGTCTTCTTTCTGCAGTACGTAGCTCAGAACCGAGCATGGTGCTCATCTCAAGAAATATTTGTTGACTAAATATTGGCCTGTAATTGGGAGCTTATTCCACCCAATGTGTACTCTTTACCCCCAGAGGAATACCCCCCAAAGAGATTCTCTGTTATTTCCATCCTGCTTACAGTAAAGCAAATGACTCGGTGAAAAGTCATGTGATATCCAGATACAGACAAGGCTGTGCACACAGGTACCCAGAAATCAAGATATGAAGTTATATGTATTGCAATAAAACCTGACCACAACTTCCTAATGAGTCAGGAACACTGCTTCACAGACCAATGTATCTCGCATATTAAATATCCTTTGTTGTTTATTATAGCTGTTTTAGCTTCTGAAGTTGGAATTAAGGCAAGGAAATGAGAAAAAAAAACCTGCCCAGCCCTTCCTGTTGATGAAATTCCAATGGAGCCTGGTTCTCAGGTTTGGTGATTATAGAGCCAAGTCTGGGAGCTCTGACATTGAGCCATTCTACTCTGCTGACCGATCTGGAAAGCTTGGATGGGATGGCACAGAGGAAGGACCAAATCAATATGAGCCACATCAGAGCCTGGCACATGCTAGATGCTTAATAAATATCAGTTCCCTGAATGGTTGGGGCATTTGAGAAAGGATTTGTAGAAGTATGACATTTGAACTAAGCCATAAAGGGTGAATAGAAGTTCTTGCAAGGATGGAAAGAAGAGACAAATATCTTCGAGATGGAAGAAACAGTCTGTAAAAAGGGAAAGAAGAGGTGTGAACAGGAAAACTCAAGTGATTCAATGATGCTGGGAGGGTGGAGGTAGGAGGTGAGGCTAAGATGTCTCGTGTGGGACAGTGTTAAGATGTCTGGACTGTCTCCAGTCGGTAATAGGGAACTTTTGATGAATGCTGAGCCGGGGAGGAACACTATCAGAATCACAGGCTCATTCATCCCTCTCCTCCCCAATGACTGCTCTGGTATAAGCCTCCCCATATTGTCACAGTATTGCTTCCATTGATTTACCTCCCTCTGTTCCTTCACTCCAAGACTTTTTCTTCTCTCCATCCCAATTCCTGACATCATCATGGGGACCTTCAACATCCATGCAGATGTATCTCTCAACACCTTTGGCCTCCCATGTTTGACAACCTTGACCTTCAGCCATTCTCTTTAGTGAGGCATTCCCAGAGCCACCTTCTCCACCTTGAGATGCTCAAAGCCCAGTTGTTCCCTTCCTTTGTCATCCATTAAACAGCCAGAAGAATCCATCACATCATTCCCCTGATTAAAGCTCTTCAATGATTCCTAGTGAATTTAAAAAAAAAAAAAATTCCAAACTCCTCCCTTTGGCCTTCTGGACTCTCCATGTTATGACCCTTGCCTACTTCTCTAATCACATCATAGGCCGCTCTCCCCCTCACTTTTCATCCTTCCTTTTGTGGTCCTTCATCTTTTTACAACCACATTTTTCTCTAGCCTCATCGCATCAAACTTCCCAAATTCTCACGAATTGCTTTCCCCACCTTTCCATTTCCTACTCATTCCTTGAGCCACTTAACGTGGTTTCAGCTCCCACCAATCCACTGACACTCTTCTCTCCTAGGTTCTGTCTATAAATTCCCAAACAGGTGGGCCCAGGCGGCCACCCTTGTCTTGAAGCTCGCTTGCCTCAAACACGGTTTGCATGATGTTACTCTCCTTCTTTCCTTGCTCCCCTGTTCTTAGTCTGTGAATTCCTCTTCCTCTTTTTACTCTTTAGGTATCAGTCTTCTCCAGAGTTCTATCTTTAGTCCTCATATATTCCCACTCTACACTCTTCTTTGAGCATCTGAATCCCTGTTCATGGCTTCCCTATGCACTCATTAGATGATACCCACAGGCACCTCAACGTATTCCCAAATTGAGTTCACCAGTGTCCCCCTTTCCAAGACCCATTTCACACCACCCAAGGAAAGCACCCACTCACATCTTTCTATGTGTACAAGCTGGAAACCCGACAGGCATTCTGGGTTACGCCTTCTCCCTCATCCTCTACCAAAGATTAATCACCACATGGGAGTGAGGCTAGCTCCTAAACGTCTCAGATCTCTGCTTTTCCCCATCGCCTAGTTCAGACCCTCCTCATCTCTCTTCCAAACTGTTGGACCACCTGATTGCTGTGTTCCCTGCCTTTGTGTTCTTATCTTTCATACTCATTGTATTATGAAGGATCATGTCTTATTAAGCTCCACATCCTCTGGGTCTGCCATAGTGGCTGGCACATACTATGTGCTTATCATAGGTGTTTGTGACCATATGAATAGGTGATAAAAGAAATCCCTTTACAACTCTGTGAGGTACTTATTATTATTCCTAATGTCTCTAGCTAAATAATTTGACCAATGCCATAGAATTAGTAACTCATAGATTTAGCGAATAGAGGGCCGGCTGAGTGGCTCAGTTGGTTAAGAGTTAGCTTAAGAGCGTGAGCTCTAAGCAACAGGGCTGCCGGTTCGATTCCCACATGGGTCAGTGACACTGTGCCTGAGCTGAGCTGCCAACAGGTGGCAGGATGGCTCAGCTGGTCAGAGCACGTGCTCCTAACAACAAGACTGCCTGTTCGATGGTGGGCCACAACTACCCACAACTAAGAGTGAACTCGGAACCTTGAGCTGAGCTGCTGCCCGGATTGCTCAGTGGATAGGGCGTGTGCTCTTAACAACAAGGCTGCTGGTTCGACCCCTGCAATGGATGGTGGTTATGCCTACCTGCAACTAAGACTGAACACAGCACCTTGAGCTTAGAGGCCACAAGCTGCAGACAGGCAGCCAGATGGCGACTGGCGCCCTCCACAATGAACACTGAAGAACAACTTAGCTGGTCCCCTTCCCCAATTCCCCAACACTGCTCCCCTCCCCCACTTCCCCAATTAAAAAAAAAGAATAAAGAATTAGTGAGTAGAAAAGTCTGGATTTGAACCTATGGATCCAAATATTAAATTTTGCACCAAATCATAGAGCTTTTTCCAGCAGCTGCATTATTTTTAGGTCCTACCAAAAGCTGGTATTAGCCAAGTTGATTATCTACTCTACTTAACAGCGTTGTTTCTAAATGACACTTTTTTTTTTTTTTTTTTTTTTCCCAGAAAGTGTGTTCATTTCCTCAAAGCACAAAGGTTTTCATTGTTGCTGTTTCAAAGAACATGTGATCATGGGCAACCTTGGACAGAGATTTCAGTTTTGGTTTGTATGTTCAAAATTTGGCCCCATGTACCAAAGGCAAGATTTATATTCTCTATGACTTGAGAGTCACTCCTTTAGTGATTCTGGCAGCCAGTCATCTCTTAGAAGGGCTGAAATAGGTAAAACATCAGCCAAATAGAGTTTGACTTCCTGCACCATCTTCCCTAAGCCTCCTCCTTCTCCTATATTCCCTATCTCAGCAAATAGCGACTAATTTCTCAGGACAGAAACCTGACCATCGTCTCTGAGTCCTCCCTCTGTATATCCACCCAGTGCCCAGCCAGTCTACTCTACCTCGTCAGTGTCCTGTGAGTTTATGTTTTCATCCCAATGATTACTGCCTTCAGTCAAGCCCCCATTTGGACCTCACCTGCATCAGGAATCAGCCTCCTATTTTATCATACTGGGAGGCACATTGTAACTGGATGGTCCATGGGGTGGGGTGGGGGATCAGTGTTGTCAGCTGATTCATTAGGTTGCCCCAAAGTTTAGATAAAACTATGAAGTCTTTATCAGTTCCTTGCTTTCTAGGGAACATTAAATATTTTAAATTTAGAATTTCATAGAGATCCCAAAAAAGATGAACAAAGAAGAAAATTCTCATTAGTCACCATTGGAGAATGTAGGGAACAACCGCATTATTTTGAACACTGGTAAATAGGAATAAAAAGGTATGAATGTTGCTTTTATCTTATATTTCAGGATAATCAATATTTAAATTGTCCTTCAAGGTGACAATTGATAAAAGGAAGAACCTTTCTATGTCAGTATTTCTGTTAACCAATGATGAAGGAATGAGGGAAGGAGAGGTGGAAGAAGGGAGGGAAGGAAAAAGAATGGGAGAGAGAGAAGTGTGAGGCTAATAGAAGCAAATATAGAAGCATGTCTTTGTGACTTCATTTCTTACACAAGAACCCAAAACCACAAACTGTAGGGAGTTTGGGGATGCTAAATTTGATCCTATTAGAATTAAAGACATTTTTGAGAACATTCCAAGATGGCAGAGTAAACACTGTGCCTGAGTCCTTCCACAAACACATTAAAATTACAACTAAATTATAGAACAATCAACCTGGAGAACCATCTGAAGCCTAGCTGAACAGAAATCCTATAACTAAAAATTATAAAGAAGCCAGGTTGAGACTGGTGTGGGGGAGGCGGCAGAAATGCAGAATGGACCCCATGCCTCATGTGGCAGTTGAGAATCAGGAGGGCCACCTGGGCCACCTTGGCTCCCCAGAGGAGCAACCTATGACAAGCTCCCCAGCCCAGAATACTGGTTCTGGGAAGAGGAGGAGCCTTCACATCTGGCTGTGAAAAACAGTGGGGATTCTGACCCTTTCATTGGGCTAGAAGGCTGCAGGAAATCCAGACATCCTCTTAAACAGCCTATCTTTTAAACTCTGGTTTTAGAGTCAGTTAGACCCAGATCTGACTCCTGATTCTTCCATCATGTAGCTGTGTGATTGCAGGCACATTACTTAACGCTTCTAAGTTTCAGTTTTCACCTCTGTTAAATGGGGATAATAATAGTATATAGGGGATTAAATTAGATCATGCATACGATGTGTCCTTTGCACAATTCCTAGCACAAGGTAACTGATCATATAAATGTTAGCTGTTTTCAGCCTTTGACCATGATCATGCCACTCAAAATCCCAGCTGCTTGGAAATGATGAAAAATTCTCAAATACGCCTCTGTGACTTTATATATGTTTCTTCTGACTGGAATATTTTTTCATGACGTTCAGCTGTCTAGAGAATATCTACCCTCCCCCGCTTAAGCCCCAATTCAAATGTCCTCTGAGAAGGAGATTCCAGAAAAATCAATGAAGCTCTCTGCAACTCTTTACTCATCCCTGTTAAAGCCCTAATCACACTGTTGGTTAATTCTCTCTTTCTCCCCCTCCCTCTCTCACTGCACTGTCAGCCCCTGTAGGAGGTTCTGTGTCATTCACTTCCACAATTCCAGGGGCCAAACACAAAGTCTGGACCTAGACATGATGCACTGATGCAAGACCTATTAATTCTATTTCTAGAGCAATACCTGACTCAGGTGTACCCTCCTTGCATAGCCAACTTTTGGCTTCTCTCTGAAGCCTCATGGAGCCTAAATCACTGGATTTTCTACTGACTTGAAGTCCTCCAGCCCATTCAAAAAGTTTCTCTTCTTTCAGACCAGGATGGTATGCAAAAGAATGCTGCCTAACTCTTTCTATGCTTGGCAGACAGAGCCTTAAGATCAACACGTTGTGGCATTTCAGGAGAGATCCAAGATGACAGTAGAAAAACACTATGCCTGCGTTCTTCTGTAAACACATGAAAATTACTACTAAATTACAGAAAAATCAACCTGGAGAACCATCTGAAGTCTAGCTGAACAGAAGTTTTATAACTAAGGACATAAAAAAGCCACGTTGAGACTGACAGGAGGGGCAGAGATGGGAAATGGGCTGGCCCTAAACCTTGGTGTGGAGGATGAAAATTCAAAGGGATATTTTGGTCGTGGAAATACCTGCTCCTTTATGGAAGACCCCAGCCTCCCCAGCCAAAAGTACTGGTTCCAGGAAGAGGAGCCCTCACAACATCTGGCTGTGAGAAACAGTGGGATTCCATCTGGATGGGATAGAAGGGAGTGGGAAACCCAGACATCCTCTTAAAGTGCCTGAGCACAGATTTACTCACTCGCAGGTATTCACCCTAGGTTCCTGCAGAGGGTCAGTGACTCAGGGGTGTCAGAGACATACAGGGTCCGACTAAGGTGTATGGACTCCGGGAGGAGGGGGCAGCCTGGAGGACAGTCAGCATGTTCCCTGTGTGAGGTCATCATTCCAGGCAGCCGGCAGGCGGACACCATCTTTCCTGTATTGAGCCCGCCCCCTACGCTTACAGCCAATTCTGAATCTGATTGGCCTGGTGAGCTCCATAACTCTACCTTGCTGACTCACTGAGACCCTGCTACACCCAACTCCTTACCTCTGGAGGCTTCATCCAAAGTTGAACTTTACTGGAGTCAGCACCTGGCAGCAGAAAGCCACAGGCCTAGGTTTGTCCTGGCTTTTGGTGGAGCTACCCCAGGCCTGGTACTGGTGGCAGCTGTCCTCATTTTGCAGTGTGGCCTCTCCCACCCTCCTCTAGGTCCAACATAGCAGCGATCAACTGTGGGTACTCCTACTAGGTAGCCCCCGACTGATCAAAGGCAGTGGGTGACCTGGGCCTGCAACAGAGCCCCTCCCAAGAGGCCCAAGAACCAACATACATGGAGGCTGGCTTCAGACCACAGCAGAGTACCACCCAAGTAGCCCCACAAGTGGCACACACAAAGGGTGGTCTCAATAGGCACCAGAGCCCACTGGAGTGAATCCAGCTCCGTGGGGTAAGCCCCTTGCATAGCAGCCTATAAGCTGTGGACATGGCCAAATCCCACAGCCAATCAGCCTAAGGGTCAGTCCTATCCACTGACATGCCAATAGCAATCAAAATCAAAACTCAAATGTAATAGGAAGGCACACAACCCACACAAAAAGCACTTCTATAGCACCTGGAGCAGGTGCCAGGGAGACTGTGCTACTGGGCCTCACAGGGCACCCTCTGCATAAGGACACCCAGCAGGAGACACAGCAAATCTACCTAATCCATAAAAACAGAGGCAGCCAAAATGAGGAAACAAAGAAATGTGTCCCAAATGAAAGGACAAGAAAAAAATCCCAGAAAAAGAACTAAATGAAATGGCATAACCTACCAGAGACAGAGTTCAAAGCAATGGTTATAAGGATGCTCAAGGAACTTAGGGAGAACTTGAACAAAGAGATAACAAGTATAAAAAAGAAATAGGAACCATAAAAAAAAAGTCAGGGC
Organism: Aselliscus stoliczkanus; assembly: GCA_033961575.1. Lineage (NCBI taxonomy): Eukaryota > Metazoa > Chordata > Mammalia > Chiroptera > Hipposideridae > Aselliscus > Aselliscus stoliczkanus. The sequence goes on along the minus strand of CM066736.1, from coordinate 97,169,454 downwards.
CGGCCGAGTGGCGCATTGGTTAAGCGCTGGTTTTGGGATGCCAGCGGCCCCGGTTCGGATCCCACATGAGGGCCAGTGACACTGCCCTCTACAGCTAACAACAGCTCCACCTGGAGCTGGGCTGTGCGAGCCCCGGTGATGGTGTGGGCTGCAGTCCCTGCTGCAGTGGGCTGCCATAGGCTACAGTGAGTGGCCCGCAGCCAGCGTGAGCGGCTGGCAGCCAGCATGAGCTGCCAATAGCCGCGATGAGCGACATCCAGAGGCCAGCGACCGATCTGCCTCATCCGGGAAGAGCGCAATGACGATACCAACAGTGAAGCAACATCCTCCGCAACTAAACTGAAGAACAAAAAGACAGCAACTTGTCTGTTCCCCTTCCCCGATTCCCCAACGCTGTTCCCCTCCGCCAATTCCCCAATCAAATCTTTAAAAAAAAAAAAAAAAGTCAGAAGTGAAGAATACAATGACTGAAATGAAGAATGCACTAGAAGGAATCACCAGCAGACTAGGTGAAGCAGAGGATCAAATCAACAATTTGGAAGACAAAGTAGCAAAAAACACCCACTGGAATAGCAGAAAGAAAAAAAGAATTTTAAAAAAATGAGGATAGTTTAAGGGACCTCTGAGACAACATCAAGTATAACAACATTCACATCTTAGGGTTACCAGGAGAGGAGAGAAAGCAAGGGATTGAGAACCAATATGAAGAAATAATGACGAAAATTTTCCTAACGTGGTGAAGAAAATAAACATATAAGTCTTGGAAGTGCAGAGGGACCCAAACAAGATGAGCCCAAACCTATACATACTATAATTCTAATGGCAAAGGTTAAACAAGGAGAGAACCCTAAAAGCAGCAAGAGAAAGGCAACTAGTAACTTATAAGGGAGCTCCCATAAGATTGTTTATGTTGATTTCTCAACATAAACTTTGCAGGCCAGAAGGGATTGGCAGGAAATATTCAAAGTGATGAAAAGCAAGGATCTACAACAAAGACTACTCTACCCAGCAAGGTTACCATTTAAAATTGAAGGACAGATAAAGAGTTCCCCAGACAAGAAAGCTAAAGGAGCTCATTACCACCAAACAAGGAATGTTAGGGGACCTTCTTTAAAATGAGAAAAAAAAGAAAGAAAAAGATCAAAAATGTGAATAATAGGGCCGGCCAAGTGGCTCAGTTGGTTAAGAGCTCACTCAAGAGTGCGAGCTGAGCTCTGAGCAACAGCAGTTCGATGCCCAGCCCGAGCTGAGCAGCTGCTGAGTTGCCAACAGGTGGCAGGATGGCTCAACTAAAAAAAAAAAAAAAAAAAAAAAGAACAAAAAGAAAAATATGAATAATAAAATAACAATAGTTACATATCTATCAACAATTACTTTCAATGTAAATGGATTAAATGTTTTGATCAAAAACATAGGGTGCCTGAATGGATAAGAAGACATGACCCATACACATTCTGTCTTCAACAGACTCACTTTATATTGAAAGACACACACAGACTGAAAGTAAAGAGATGGAAAAAGAGATTTCATGAAAATGGAAATGGAAAAAACAAGCAAACAAACCAACCTGGGGTAGCATTACTTATACCAGATAAAATAGACTTTAAAGCAAAGGCTATAACCAGTAATCCCACTTCTTGGTGTGCCAAATACTTCATGGGTATAATGTGCCGGGTGTGACATAACAAATTGGCACAGGTTTTGGAGTCGGGCTTGGGTTAGAATCCTGCATCTGCTACTTACCAACTGGGTCACCTTGGTTTCTTTATCTGTAAAATTAGAGGTTAAAAGTTCTATCTCATGAGATGAATGCAAAGACAACACATGTGAAAATACTCAGCACCAGGATCTGGCATTTCAAAATCATTCCAAAAAAGATAGTTCCTCCCCGTCCTCCTTCCTATTTATGAGAACATGTTTCACAAACATTTTCAGAACAGAAATTCCACAAATGTCATTATCAAATTTTCTCTTTTCCAGAATTTAAGGATGAACTCAGGTGTAGTATGTCTAGAAAGAAATTCCTAGAAAAATCTAAACTGTTAGAGGCTGTTAATAAACAAGTGGGCTTGTGTATTTATTTTATTTTTACTTCATTTTTGATACGGTGGGTAAAGAGAAGCACAAAAATCACATACATTTTATGACACCACCTTCTAAGCATAAGCTTTTCTGCTTGACTCACGATGAAATAAGATAATGAATATTTTCTTTTTATAAGTCTGGTTATCTTATTTGTAAATCCCCTTAAGCTCGCTCATGTAGAGTTTTGGCACCTACTGCTCAGAGAAACTGTGCTATTACTAAGCAGTGCTCATGGAAAGCAAGGAAATGGGAAGGAGAGAAGGCGCCATGTCCTCTTAACATTTCTGGTAAGATGACCTGCTCTTTCTACTGTAGGGGTGTTTTTAAGTCAGTGGTTGCCAGATCTGGGTTCTTGGGGCCACAAAAAATTAATTCATTAATTTTGATTAAAATATTTTCTTACCAAAATATAATATCTAATGAAAGCCAAAGCGTGGTGAAATAGGCAGTGGCATGCATAGTAGATTGTAATTAGAATAAATATTTTAAAAAACAATTTGGCAATTAAGTATTAAGCATTTAAATGTTTGTGCTCTTTGAGAATTCTTTTCTGGGAACCTATCTTATTGGGGGAGGTCTAATTAGGGAAACGTGCACAAAGAAGCTTATCGCAGTGTTATAACAGTAAAAAATATTGGGAATGTAATAACAGGAGAACAGCTACATGCACTATGGTGCATCCAACAGATGGATGGAGCCATTTACCAGGAGTCTGTCAAAACCTGTATGCATGTATGCAATCTCATTAAAATTTTATATATATTTTAAAAAGCAAAATATGAAATAATCACAATTTAAAAGATCTGGAATGAAATATACCAAATTTTGGTAGTGGTAAGCTTTTGGTAACAAGATGTCAAGTCATTTTCTTTCTTTTTACTTGCATTGTTTTCAGGTCCATCATAAAGACCAAAGTATATAACTTTTCTAATTAGTAAATTGTCATCATCATCATCATCATCAGCAGCAGCAGCAGCAGCAACAGCATCTTGTTTTATAAGGAGATAAACAGGAATGCCAGATGGAATCTTTTTGGTTTGGTCAGATGGCCAAGAATGGGATAATTAAGATAAGATATAAAAAATTGTATTAATTCCAATAAAGGATGGGGCTGGCTGGTGAGAAGCCTACTGTGCTTCATACGCTCCTCCCCAGGATTTGTTAAGCGGTGCAGAACAGGAGAGGGGTTACTTTACTCAGGGGCACTGAAATCCTAGTGCTGGTGTATTCACAGCCATGCGTTCATTTTCATTCTTAGTACCATGATGGTCACTAAAAAAGTGAATGAAAATTTTTAAATGTCTAGCATTTATTACCCACTTTCTAGGCACAGGCACTGTTTTGATTCCATTTTAATCCATATTTCACCTTTCTCAGGTTTGCAAAAGCTCTTAGTAAAAGGAACTATTGTCTCCTTTTTTTCCCCCTCACCTGTTCTCCATTTTCCTACCCACAGAGAGTGCCTTTTGGGGATACAATTGATTTGGATAAAAGAAAACATGGGCAGACAGGGCCGTCTTTTGTTATTAAACAAAGCCAGCTTGGTGCCTGAGGAGTTGATTGGAGAGGCATCTTCAGGTGACCAGGACAGGAAGGTTCTGGAAAGAAGGCTGCAGAAAAAATCCCACAGGCCTTCTCCCTGTGATGTGGCTTACTTGATTTACAGGCTTCAGGCATATTTGCTGACGTCACCAGCCTGTCAAAGTTTAAAATAATAATAGTGAAAAGGAAAACAGCTCCTTTCTGTCAGGCAGCCCTGTCCTGCCAACTTCTGTGTTCTCTTTTGAGTTAATGAACATCCAAAAACCACTTCTCCTACCACCCTGGGGGGAAAAAAAAGCACAATAATTTTGAAACCACTAGGTCAGCCCATTGCCAGCATAAACCATTCAGACAAGTAGCGTTTGTCACACTCTAATGAGGATTTTACCTCTGCCTCAAAAGGAAAGCTATCATTAGGCTTTGTGTTTACAGGATCAAATGATTGTCTAGGGACAGTGGGTTTCTTTGGGTCCCTTCCTCATTTTAATCATGCTCAAGACCAAATACATAGATGTTTTCTGCATCAGACGAAACTAAAAAACCATAATTATGCCAGCTAATGTCTTTTGAAAACATCAATTAAGAAACCGGCCTTTTAATTCCCATTTTACTTGAAAATTTGAAAATATCCACACATGTTGTAATGACATGGCGGTGGGGGTCCGGGAGGCTGATGGCTGACTCTCAGAAGGAGACAGCCCACATGGAGGTCAGGTGAGCAGGCCTCCACTGGCAATACGCTGACCGAGTATCTCTCCAAGGGAAGAAAAGAGAGAAAACAAGGTCTCTTAAGTTATCTTCAACATGTAGTGTTGAAACTGGAGCCAGCCCCTCCTCAGTTCGGTTGATACCAGGCTTCTGCACCAGGCTGGCACCATACACACACCCCATTGTTAACACCTCCTCAGAACAGATTAGATCCTACATTCCTCAGAAGTACTGAGCTCTAGCGGGAACACAGCCAGCAGGGCAGGCTCCTTCCACACAGCAACAACTGGCTGCAACTGATAAAGTTTTCATTGAAATAGCTGAACAGATTACAGTGAGTCCCCACCAGGGAGACAGAGAGAGAGAGAGACAGAGAGAGAGAAAGAGAGAGAGAGAGAGAGAGAGAGAGAGAGAGAGAGAGAGAGAGAGAGAGAGAGAGAGAGAAGTGTGCAAAGGTGTGAGCCAGACATGAGTAATTCAAATCAAGTCATTACCTGGCTTTGATATGCTTTTATCTATGGCTACATGCTGTTGTTAAACTGTTCACCCGAGGTGTACCAGTCGATATTGGATTGTATTTTTTCTTTTTCAGGCCTTATCTAGGAAACCCTGATATTGACACGATCTCGATTTTGGTTTGCACAAATAACATTAATTCCTGGCCAAAGATACTGAAGGTAGACTCGGGTCTGGGTAAAGTATGTTGAGCTCATGGTTGGTTTTAAACATATAACTGTTCAAAAGCTGAACTCTTTAACCAAGAGCTTTGCATTCAAGTCTTAGTTTCAATGGGAGTGCTCATTCAAAAGCAAATTCAGTTGTACTGAGCTTGAATCCTGGAACTTCCCTTTTATTTTTTCTGAAATAACAGTGGTTGAGTGTATGAAGTAGCAATATGAATGAAACGACAACTCACATACCTTTGGGAGCAAATCCCAAAGAGCTCAGATTAAATATTAACCAGAGATTGTGTCTGTCATCTATCTCAAAAGGGCTGCCTATGGCTTTTGTAATAATAAAAGGTTGTTTTGGGAAAAGGATCTCATATAATACGGGGTTAGACTTCGATACAGTTCAGTCTTTGAAAGGAAATAAAAGGCAAACAGCTTAGCAGGTGGGTAATTCCCAAATCTGCAGAAATGTAAACAGCCAGGATGGCGGTGCCTATGGATTTTATCAAAGACGTAAGTAAGGCTGAGACCAACACCAGTGCGTCCTCTTTGGCTAGTTTTAACACGTTCACAGTCACAATTAACATTCAAGGAATTTCCTTTTCATCCAAGTGTTTCTTTTAAAAACATTTTATGCCACAACCTAAAATTCTAGCTGCCATTAGTCCTTCCCATACAGAAGAGTGGTGAAATTTCCATAATACCCATTTTTTTTTTTTTCTGATTTTGAAAATGGGCTCGGACTACGTCCATTTCCTTGGGGCGTTTGTTTTCCAATATCAGGGGTTCTCACCTCCTCCCTCCTTCCTTCCCCTAAAAGAGCTTGGATTGGAAACCCGGCTTCCTCATCCCACACCCTCCTCTACACTCAACCCTAGCCAGAGGAGCGCTGCTGCCAGGCAGGACTCGGCGCCCACCGCAGCCTGGTTTCAAGTCCCTAAGCCTGTCGGGCCCGCGCTTCCTACGAGAAGGGGAGAATCACCCGTCTCCCTCTCTGGCCCTGCTCTTCCTACACTAGGGATTCGCAAACGGGCACCGAGTCCGAGTCCTGGCTGTGCATAGAGCTCAGCCCCGTGTCCGAGTCCTCGTCGTTGCCAGGACAGCTCTTGGCCAGTCCGCGGGCCTGGTCCACCCACACCTCAGCGCAGGCCTGAGGCCGGGGTTCCCGCGAAGGGCCGCAGGAGCCAGGAGTCCCTTCAGGCGCCACCATCTGCTCCAACGTGTGCAAAGTCTGGAGAAGGCCCTGCAGCTCGAGCTCCTTGCTGTCCCATTGCTGCTGGCTGTAATCCAAGTCCGACTTGACCGCCTCCAGGTCCGTGTTGAGCCGGAGCCCGATGTAGAGGCTGGTGCTGAGCTGCGTCCGGACCCGCTCCTGTTCCAGCAGCAGCTCGCCGTCGAGGCTGCTGTCGGTCTCCAGGGGCTCCTCGCGCGCTGCGAGCTCCTCCTTGCGCCGTCGCATCCACCTCTGGTTAAGTTCCTCTTGAATCTCCGCCGAGAGGCGCTCCAGCAACTCCTCCTGCTGGTCCCGCTCCTCCTGCAGCCGCAGCAGGTCTTCGCAGCGCCGGGCCAGTTCCTCCAGCGCCGCCGCCGGCGCCTCGCCGTCCAGGGGCGCCGCCGCCGGCTCCGGCTCCTCTCCCCGGCTGGCCCCGTCGAGCTCGATGCCTGCGCCCACCAAATAAGTGTCCTGCACGTAGTTGACGCCGTGCCGTCGCATGCGGTCCAGGTGCACCTTGGCCTCGTAGCGGTCGATCTCGCGGTCCAGCTCCCGGAGCCGCTGCACCTGCTGACGGATGGTGTGGTCCTGGGAGAGCACCAAGTGTACCAGCGTCTCCATGCGCTCCACCGATGGACTCTCGGTGGCCCGAGGCGACGACGAGCAGGACGAGGCTGTGGACGAGGACGTGGACGAACAGGGCGACGACGGCTGCTGCTGGCGCCGCCGGTTGAGCTTGGCCAGCTTGCGGAAGGCCTTGCGCACCACCCGCCGCTGCTTCTCCTGGGTCATGGCCAGGCTGGGCCGCGCCGGGACCCCCCGGGCCGAGCAGGGGCGCTCGCGACTGCGCACCACGCGCGCCTCCGCGCTGCGGGGACCCGTGTTGGGCAGCGACGCCTCGCTGCGTACCAGCACGAAGCGCACATTCTCCTGTTCGTCGCCCCAGGCTGCCCAGAGGCGCAAGATGCGCGTCTTGTTGGGCAGGATGCGCTCAAAGCCCCGCCACTTCTCCACAATGCAATAGGACTGCGGGGGCCCGCACAGCAAGCCCGGCGGCAGGGACTCGTCGTCGTCCTCGTCGTCCTCGTCCAGGGATTTCGGCAGCTCCTCCGGACCTGGCGGGTCGCTGGCCGACCCCCGCCGCCGGCCCCGCCGCTGTTTCCGTCTCCGCCGGCTGCCGTCTTCCAAGAGCACCCGCACCACGTCCGAGCAAGTGGTGCGGCGAGAGAGGCCGGACACAAGCTTCTCCTCCTGGCAGATCCACACCGATATCTTCTTCTCGGATGGATCCATGGCGCTGCCGGGAAGCAGGTGGCAAGTCGGGCTGGGCCCCGCTGGAGCGGCAGGAGCTGCTGGCAGCCGGGCAGCTCTGGGATAGGATAGGCGCGCGGGACCCTAGCCCGTGTCAGCACTGGCCCTTCTCCTCCGCTGCGCACCGAAGGCACAACGCCCGCGTGGGCTAGATCGGCTGCGGCTCGGCTCGGACCAGACGGCGCCGTTCCCAGGGCAGTGCGACCGGGCTGGGACTCCAGCGGCTCTGGCTCTGCCCAAGGTTCCCGGGGCCTCCGGGTTTTGCTCCACCCCACGTGGCTCCTCCCTTTCCCGCCCCCAGCGCCCAGAGCTGCGGCCTGATCTCTGGAGGCTCAGCGCCCAGACCCGCCCCTCAAAGCTTAGCCATGCGGGGCGTGCCCAGTCCGCCCCTCTGGAGCGCTGTCCCCAGTCGGGAGATTTGACCCCTTCGGCTAAGAAGCCGCTAGGCTCAAGGGAGGACTCAGAGACCCCTCCACTGCAGAGCCTGGAGCCGGTGCCTAGGCTGGGATCAGCTCTGCGTCTTCCCTCTGTCCACTGGCTGCTCTCCTTGCGTCTAGAACTAGCTCCATGACGCATCTTGACTTGGCTTTCCCTTGCTCCCAGACCCAGTTCCTGATCCTTCGAGGTAGCGCTGTCTGGGGAGTGCCCCTTGCAAACAGGGAAACCAAGGCATACGATTCTCCAACAGATGCTCTGATGATACTGCATGACCTTCAGCAGGGAGCTAGCTATATAAACTCTGCCTTGAACTTGGAAGGCCTTCCAGCCTTCCTTCTCAGGAAGCAATATTTGCATAACAAGATGGGGCAGTGTGCTTTGTGAGCAAGTGAAGTGTAGATACACAGTCACTTAAAGGACAGGGATATGTTCTGAGAAATACCTCCTTGGGCAATTTTGTGGTTGTGTGAACATCATAAGAGTGGATTTACACAAACCTAGATGGTGTAGCCTACTACACGCCTAGACTGTATGGTGTAGTCTATTGCTCCTAGGCTACAAGCCTGTACAGCATACTGTACTGAATATTCTAAGCAACTGTAATATAAGTGTTTGTGTATCTAAAAATACAAAAAGTACAGTTAAAATACAGTATAAAATATTTAAAACGGTATATCTATATAGGGAATTTACTGTGAATGGAACATGCTGGACTGGAAGTTGCTCAGGGTGTCAGCGAGTGAGCAGTGAGGAAACATGAAGGCCTAGGACATCACTGTTAGTAAACGGTTGGCGCTGCCAATCCAATACCAAGAGGAGTCCCCTGTCTGGGGTGCGGAAAAAGGAGAAACGTTATTCAGGTTAACCGTTTGCAAAACAACTGAACACAGCCTTTAGCGGAAATGTAAGTGAGCTCCAGAAGACAAACAGGAGGCCTGCTTATATAGAGTAAGTGCCTGCCCTGGTTCCCGATTGGTCCATTTTCATGCAAATAAGGAATCCAAATTTCCTCAGTTTGATTGGTCCAAACAGCACTGTCGTGATAGGTTGGATTCACGGTTCTTATTAGTTATTATGGAGCTGCTCTGATTGGTCAGTAAAGATACAAATGAGGATATAACTGTGCAGTTCTATTTGGAGAGTGGAGCAGGACTCAGGCCATTGGTTGAAAGATGATTCCAGGCACACCTTTATGAGGGTTGGCTCACACAGCAGGAACACAGTGCAGAAGGCTGGCAGTTCAGTCTGTGGCTGTCCCCTGAAATGCAGCGTGCGTGAGGGGCTCCTGTCAGGAATGGCGGCTAGACTGATTATGAATTTGAATCCAATTAACCACAAGGCGTCCTTGGCAGGTATATTCCTTCTTGGGGTCAACACTGTACACTACTGTAGACTTTGTAAACACTGTACACTTAGGTTATACTAAATTTATTAAGCAACATGAGATTAAATCAAGCACCAGAGAAAATGATACAATCAAAAGACTCGGTAAACACAAGATGTATGATGCTGCTGCCAGTGCAACAGGGTGTACTCTTTTATGGCAAACTTTGTTTGACAAGTAGAAAGAGTACACTATAAAATAAGGAGAAAAAAGTATAGTATAGTAAGTACATAAACCAATAACATAGTTGTTTATTATCATCAAGTATTATGTACTGTACATAATTGTATGTGCTGTACTTTTATATGACTGGCAGCACAGCGGATTTGTTTACACAAGTATCACCACAAACACCTGAGTAATGGTGACGATGTCACTAGGTGATAGGAATTTTTTAGCTCCATTATAATGTTATGGGACCATTATTGTATATGCCATCCATCGTTGACCAAAACATCGGTTATGTGGTGCATGACGGCATAATGGTCTAGACTGGAGGGGGGCGTTCAGAGGTGGCTCCCGCTTCCCCTCAGAGTCATGTCTATGGCTCCCCACATCACCTCAGCTTCCCACAGCCTTCTTGGCATGGGGACTCCTGATTCTAGTGAGAGTTCGGGGCCCAGGCCCAAGTCACAAGCTCTTTTTCCATATCACACCTACATAAAGGAAAGCCTAGTTATTAACGTGACAGTTTCTGGTATTTTCCAGTATCCAGATGTGGTCAAGAAGAGATAGGAGCCAAATTTCACAGTTCAAGAAAACCAAGAATACAATGCAAATGAGCTGTTTCCATCTTCAGATGCTGATTATGATGGTCCTATGTGGGCAAGGCTTGCCTTCAGCTTATCCTGTGAGCACAGGTCTAATAAGGTCACTCCCTTGCTTCAAGACCTTGGATGGCTCCCCTTTGCCTCCTGAATACAGCACTTTTATTCATTCACTTATTCACGTGGTAAATATTTATTGAATTCCTGCTGTGCTCCAGGTACTGTGCTGGAGGTTTGATGATGAACAAATCACAGTCCTGGCCTGCAAGGAGCTCACAATCTAGTGGCGAGCACATCTGAGTAAATGTTTCCCACACAGGGTCTTCTGTGATCTGATGGAGAGCTTGAGGTGCTAGGGGAATGCTGGAATAACATCCTACCCAGGTTGGGAGAGTCAAGGAAGGCTTTCCTGAGGAGTGTCGTCTTAGGCAAGACTAGAAGCACCATTTGAGTCTGCCGAAGGAAAACTAGATAGAGGAGAGGAGGCAGGCAGCATTCCAGGGAGAAGGAGCCATATGTGCAAAGTCAAGGAATGAAAAGAGCATGGCAGGGCCTGCCAAGTGGCACGTTGGTTAAGAGCTGGCTTGGGACGCCAGTGGCCCCGGTTCAGATCCCACATATGAGGGCCAGTGTCACTGCCCTCTACAGCTAAGATGGTGAACAACAGCTCCACCTGGAACTGGGCTGCTGTGAGTCCCCGGCGATGGTGTAGGCTGCAGCCCCTGCTGCAGTGGGCTGCCATAGGCTACAGTGAGTGACGGGCAGCCAGCGTGAGCGGATGGCAGCTGGTGTGAACTGCCAAGAGTTGCGGTGAGCGATCATCCAGAGGCTGGCGACCGATCTGCCTCACCCAAGAAGAGCACAATGACAATACCAAAATGGGCCAGTGAAGCAATGTCCTGCACAACTAGACTGAAAAACAAAAGGACAGCAGCTTGTCTGTTTCCCTTTCCCAATTCCCCAATGCTGTTCCCCTCCCCCAATTCCCCAATAAAATCTTTAAAACAGAAAGAAAGAAAGAAAGAAAGAAAGAAAGAAAGAAAGAAAGAAAGAAAGAAAGAAAGAAAGAAAGAAAGAAAGAGAGCATGGCAATTACTGGAGCTGCCAGAGGTTTACATGAGAAGAATGTCTAAGAATGAGGTTGGATGAGTGAGTGAGCCGGGGCCAGGTCAGGAAAGACCTTTAATTCTGTGCGTCCGTATTTGGACCTAACCTAAGGGCAATGAGAATCCAGAGAATGTGGATTCTGAGGTCAGACTGGATTGAGGGGGGTTTCCATCTCCCTAGCATGGTATGGGGGGTCTCATAATCTGTCCCAGCCCACTCCCTTAACTCCTTCCTCCTACACTTGGATATCCCTTTCTTCTGCCCCTCTCACACATGATCATTAGAGCTTTGTTATCAGCTGCCATCCCTAGTGGGCTTTAAGTTTCACAAGGGTAGGGATCATATCTGTTTTGCTCACTTTTGAACCCTCTGCATTTAGCACAATGTCTGTCACATTCTAAATTTACTCAGTGTCAGTTGAATAAATAAATGGATGAATGAATGAATCCTACCTTATTTCAAGTCAACACCTTGCTCATCTAGAACACCATCTGCATCTTGGTGCATCATGCTTTTGTACCTGCATTCCCCACTAATTAAGGTCCTTCTTAACTGGAAAACAGCTAGTCATCCTTCAGAAGCTCGCTCAAAGATCACATGCTCTGGGAATCTTTTCTTCCCTCCTCTAAGAAGAAATAGTTCTTTGCTCTTCTTCTGTCTCTTTATGCAGAGGTTACATTGTGTTGTAATGCATTCTTTTTTTTTTTTAAGATTTTATTGGGGAATTGGGGAGGGGAACAGTGTTGTGGAATTGGGAAAGAGGAACATTGTGTTTTTCCAGGACCCATCAGTTCCAAGTCAAGTTGTTGTCCTTCAGTCTTAGTTGTGGAGGGTGCAGCTCAGCTCCAAGTACAGTCGCTGCTTTCAATCTAGTTGTGGGGCGGGGATGGGGTGGGGGGTGGAGGGAAGTGTAGTCCACTACCCCATGCAGGAATTGAACTGCGCAAATCTTGTTATTAAGAGCAGGCACTATCACCAGCTGAGCCACCTGGGCGCCTGTTGACAGCTCAGTGGCAGCTCTGCTTGGGCGCAGCTCACTAGCCCATGGGGAATCAAACCAGTGACCCTGTTGCTCAGAGCTTGTGCTCTAGCCAACTGCACCACCTGGCTGACCCTGCAATGCATTTTTATTTATTTATTTAATTGTTTTTTAAAATTTTTTTGAGGGCAGTGTCACTGGCCCTCATATGTGGGACTGAACCCGGGGCCGCTGGCTTTCCAAGCCAGTGCTTAACCACCGTGTCACTCGGCCGGCCCCCTGTAATGCATTTTTAAATGTCTGTTTACTCCACAAGACTTAGCTTTTTGAGAGCGCATATTGACTATCCAATTTATATTTTAGCCCCCAGTGCTGAGAGAGTGTTTGGCACATAGTAGGTCCTTGATCTTCCTCTGAGATATTGTGTTACCCTCCAAATTATTATAATTTCTTTTTAGAAGATGACAGATCTGTAGAATCCCTGTTTTAGGAATGACACATATGAAATTTTTGCTGGAGTAATGAAAGGGTAGAGTAAGTGATCAACGGATCCTGGGAAGGTTGAAGAAGGTGAGGCTTTAATAAGTGGAGAGAAGGGGTTGAGGATATCCTTGGTGGGAGAAATTACACATGTTAAAATGCTATGGTGGGTATGCACATGGTTGTGTACCAGTGTCTTAGAGTGGGGGTTCTGGGGTCACCTGCTTGGATTTGAATACCAGCTATAAGCTTTCTAAACTTTAATTTCCTCATCTGGGAATAAACTAATAATGAAATCTTCCTTATAGAGTTGCCAAGAACATGAAATGAAATAATGTACAACACATAAAAAATTTAGCACAGTGTCTGGCACATAACAAATGCTCAACAAATCATAAGTAGCTTTATCCACAAATTGTATTGAGTCCCTACTCCATGTGTCCTGGGATAGACACTGAAGATATGAGACAGGCATGGTTCCCGCCCTTACAGAGCTCATAGTCAGGACTAGTTTGGTATTTGTTTAATTAGGAATGTATTTGTTAGATTAGGCTAAGCTTAGTAACAAACAGAACCAAACGTGTACAATGGCTCAAACATAACAAAGGTTTGTTTTCTCTCACATAATAGTCAAAAGCAGGTGTCCTGTTTGGTAGGTGGCTTTAGTCCAGACAATGATACAGGGACGCTGGTTCCCTCCATCTTGTGGCTCCAGAACACCCCAGACTTCATTATCTATATCCAACCAGAGGGAAAAGAGAAGAGGAGGGGGCACACCATCTTGTTCAAGGCGTTGGCCAGGAAATGGAGCACACCACTTCTGCTCACATCCCACTGGCTAGAACCCAGTCTCGTGGCTACTTGTAATGGCAAGAGAGGCTGGGAAATGCAGTGCGTGTGTCAAAAGAAGAGGAAGTGGATTTTTATAAACAGCTAGCTACCTGCCATAGAAACTTTATAAGAAATGAGAGATGAGGCAGAGAGAGAAGTTCCAAAAATCTATAGGTTGCGAACAGGTAGCCCAAAGACTGATTCTGGCTGTCTCTGACAGCACATCCTTTCTGGGTAGCCATGCACTCTGCACTCTTTGTGTCTCATATATGACCCAATTCACATACATTCACAACACCACCTGACCACTGTAAACATTTGAGTTTGTGACTCTTACTTCTATACTATCCTCCTAATCCTAGGAGGATAATTAATGCTAGGAGGATTATCCTAGGATTAATTATCCCATTTACTGCTAGGGATTTAATATTATTTATATGCCATGGCTCCCAAATCTATGGTCCCTTACAGATCTCCCGATCTCCAAATATGCATATTCAGCTGCTTGCCGCATACCTTTATTTAGGTATCCCCCAAACACCTCAAACATTTGTCAAAAAGATAAGCTGAACCAAACAGCTTTCTTCTCAAACCTATTCTGCCTCCAGAACCTTGGTCTCAGAGAATGGCTTCAGCATTCACCAAGTGAGATCAGAAACCTGAGGATCACCCTCCATCGCTCACCACCTACCTCCTTTTCCCACAGAAGTTCTATGATGAGGGCAGGGGATTTTGTCTGTTTTGTGTTCTGCCTTATCTTCAGTGCCTAGGACATTGACTGGCACACAGTAGGCACTCAGTAAATGTTTGTGGTATGAATGAATGAATCGCCTTAACTTAGACCTTTATTATTTGTTACTTGGATTCTGCACTTTCCCCCACATTACTTTCCTTGTGCCTGGTCTTGCCTTTTTCCCACATTACCCACTGACCAATGCTTCATGACTCTATGTTAGCTTCAGAATCAGGTTCCGGGGCGGGCCGAGTGGCTCAGTTGGTTAAGAGCTCGTTCAAGAGTGCGAGCTGAGCTCTGAGCAACAGCAGTTCGATGCCCAGCCCGAGCTGGGCTGCCGTTAAGCTGCCAACAGGTAGGATGGCTCAGCCAAAAAAAAAAAAAAAAAAAAAAAAAAAAGAATCAAGTACCAACTCCACAGCAGAGCCTGCACCCACTCAGGATCTGATGCCTGCTTCACTCTCAGGCTGTCCACACCAGCCATCCCCTTGTTCACACTGTTCTCTCTGACCCCCAGCTAATTCCTACCCACCCTCCAAGTTTCAGCTTAACTGTCACCTCCTCTTTAAAGTGTTCACTCACAACGTCCTCTCCAGGAAATAATGCAAATAAAACTGTGCACATCATGGACATTTTTGGTCTTCATTCTCAGGGTTGCTCTGTCCAATATAGTAGCCATGAGACATAGGTGGCTGTTGAACACTTGAAATGTGGTTATCTGAATTGGGATGTGTTATGAGTATGAAATACACACTAGGTGTCAAGACTCAACACACACAAAGAAATTTAATACCTCATTAATAATATGCTATATTGACTACATGTTGAAGCAACACTATTTTGGAAATACTAGATTAAATCACTGAACTATTTTACCTTTTTCTTTTTCTTTATATTTGAATGTGGTTCCCAGAAATTTAAAAACACGTAGCTCACATACTTCGATTAGACAGTACTGCCTATGGAAAGGCCAGAAACTTGAGCAGATTGAATTTGTCCATGTGTGGAGTTACCGTAAACCTCCTAAACAAGTGCATGTGTATCTGGGTTATGGCCATCTCCAGAGAAACCTTTTGTATACCGTTTCTGATTTTGTAGTTTGAAGTTTCTTTTTGTTTTACCATGTCCCTTAGGAAAGCTTCTTGCTACATCAGCTACTCCCCTTAGGCAGTCTAAGAGGCTAATTCCTGGGTTCCGCCCTGCAGTTGGATCCGATCAAAAGTCTAAGTATAGGGCCGGCCGAGTGGCGCATTGGTTAAGAGCTGGTTTGGGATCCCAGCGGCACCGGTTCGAATCCCACATATGAGGGCCAGTGACACTGTCCTCTACAGCTAACAACAGCTTCACCTGGAGCTGGGCTGCCAGCCCCGGCGACGGTGTAGGCTGCAGCTCCTGCTGCAGTGAGCTGCCATAGGCTACAGTGAGTGGCCGGCAGCGTGAGCAGCTGGCAGCCAGCGTGAGCTGCCAATAGCCACGGTGAGCGACCATCCAGAGGCCGGCAAGGGATCTGCCTCACCCGGGAAGAGCGCAATGACGATATCAACATGGGCCAGTGAAGCAACGTCTTTCGCAACTAGACTGAAGAACAAAAAGACAGCAACTTGTTTGTTCCCCTTCCCGGATTCCCCAACGCTGTTCCCCTCCCCCAATTCCGCAATAAATTCTTTAAAAAAAAAAAAAAAAGTCAAAGTATAAATGGCTGCCTCCCAGACAGGACTTCAGCATCCTTGATTATCTACCATCCCTCAGCCTTGATAGAGGAGGGCACAGAGATTAAGGCAGTGTTCTGAGCCAGAAAAATAAATACACGGGTTTCATAATAGGAGAAACTATACAAAATATAAATATAACCTGGGGGAAGCATTCACAAACAAGACCTAAAAATGCAAAATTCATGAAAGATAGGGTTGATAAATAGGACCACATCAACATTCGAAAAAAAATGCACAAGTATATCATATATAATGTTAAAAAGTCAAATAACACAGAAGAAAATATTTGCAGCATAAATATGTACTGAAAGATTAGGATTCAGGATGTATAAAGAACTCCCAAAATTTAGTTTAAAAAATGTCATGCGGCACTATGCAGAATGGATGATGAGTAGATTCCCAGTAGACGGCGAAAGATCAAACAAATGGCCAAGAAACATGAAATAACACCCAATTGGACTAGAAATCAGGAAAATGTACATTTAAGTGAAACAAGGGGCCCCTTTTCTGCCAGCAGATTGGAAACATTGAAAAAATGTATAACATCGTTGGGCAAGATAAGGGGATATATCCCCTCATATACCATTGGTGTAAGTCAATATATCTATTTTGATAATGTCTCTTAAAATAAAAATGCACATACGCATTGTCCCAGCAATGGAACTTGACAGTATGTGCCTTAGAAAAACATACCTATGCTCAGGAGGCGTGTACAGGCTGTACACAAAACCATTTCACAGCCTGGTTACATCAGATACATTGCAACAATGGATACCTTAAAGTGTTCACCAGCAAGGGAATGGCCGAATGGATAGGGGGATATCCACAATTTGAAAGCTCAGCAGCAGTTAAAGCCAGTAAATTAGATGTATATGTATAGGCAATAACAAACCTCCAAGACGCATTGTTCAGTGCAAAAGGCAGAGTTCAGAGTGCTTTGTCAGATGGAATCCCATTTGTATTTTAAAATATATACAAACACATACAAAGTCACACTGTATGTTTTTCAGAGGTACAGATATCTGTGTGCCTTCATAGAGCAAGGCATCGAAGGATACCCATCAAACTGAAAGCCGTGAACCCCTTCTGGAAGAAGAAGACATTAGTAGAGGGAGAGGATCAAAGAAAAAGTGAGCTTTATCTGCAATGGTTTTACAAGAAGAATTTAGTCAGGTATTACTTAATTGTGCAATGACAGTGTATAATTTTAAAAAGTGAAAGGGCGTGGGTTGGGATCACTGAGTTCTGGTTCTGCTTTAGACTTTTCCTTCACCTGACTGTCTCCTTTCTGTGGCCGCCGCCCCAGGATAAGCAGCATCTCTGTTCTCTGTCATCTGAAGGAATGCGTATAACCCATTACTTGATCTCAAAAGGTTGGGGAGATTAAGTTCGCTAACTGGAGAGGAGGCTAGCTGAGTGCCTGGTTTACATAATGTGCTTCACACGGGATCTTTCTCTTGCGAGCCAGCTTTTTAAGAAGACAACACGGTTCTCATGGTTGCAACAGAGACCTTTGCTAAGTGTCCTCACGTTGGGTCTCAAGGCTGGCATGTCCTTCAACACTGTGGGGTTTTTGTTCATTTATCTTCCTAACACCTATGAAAGGTAAGACATAGCTTCCTCACCCATGAGAAAACTGAGGACAAGAGGAAGGGATTAGCCAGCTTCCCAGCTCACAAAGCTCTGTGGGAGTCGGTATTTAGTCAGGAATTTCTACCTGTCCCATCTGTCAGTCACGGTTCACAGCCGCTGTGGAACACCCAAAACAGAAACTTCCGCCCTTAATTATATTGAGCCCTGCAGAAGTGTGACTGGACCCTACTGTCTGAATCAGTTCCTCATAATGATTAACCACAGAGAATAATCCAATGAATTGTGTTTACAGAAATATTTAGTTGCTCTCAGATGCTTGGGGGGAAATCTGGGAATTGCCACATTCATCTAAGAGAACCCATTCCTGACCAGATGGGGTTCCCAGCTGGGGCAGAGGTGCTGGACTGTCTTGCTTAGGGACCTGGCTTCTTAAAGTGAGGTCAACAGGCCGCCTGCTCAGAATTGCCTGTGGTGTGATTAAAAAGCAGATCGCTGGGCCCCACACTACACCTAGTAAGTCAGAGTCCCTGGTGGCAGGCCTAGGGATTTGCATTGAAAGCAGTCTCCCCTGGGGATCCTTATGCACACTAAATCTTGACCCCAACTGCCATTAGGAGAAAAGAACCAGAGACAAAATGCTCTTAGCTAGAGTGCTCTTTAGCCATCTTGGCTCCATATAGATGGTAATGATATATAAATGACATGCATATACAATAGGGTGCTGGGCAACATATGACAGGTGAGAAAGAGATGCCCCTGGGAAGAGGGAGAAGGGCAGAGACAGAGCAGAGCAGGGAGCAGCTGTTCATTCTTTATCCCCCCAAATCTTGGTCCTTTGGTGAAAGCCTAGGTTACAAGGTGATAACATAGAAATGTTTAAGTACGGGAGTCTAAGGTAGCAGTGACTCCAGTCATCTAAAAGACATTCTGGGAGATAGTAAGCATTCTTAGTCTTTGTTCCCACAAAACCAACCTGGTTCCTGATTAACAAATCATCCTGGGAATATATAGCACTCACGGTCAGAGAGAAGTCTCTCAAACAAAAAGCATCGTCTGTTCAATAGTCTATGACATCACCCATGAAGATTATGTCAAAAGGGGTTTTGTCTGATTAATTTTCATTATCTGTTGTTGCCGAGTTAATGAAAGGTGATACTATTAATGAGTGTGTGAATGGGACAGTGTCTTCGTTGCCACCTCTGAAACATTCCCCAGCTTTTTCAGGGTAGAATAGCCCTGGCCTAAAGTGTGGCCTTTCTTCATCGCAGAGAGATACAAACCCTTTTTCTCCAACTGCCCCAACACCAAATTATTGTGTGTCAGCTGCTCACCACCGGGACACAATATAAGGCCTGTACTTGAGTTACTCCTATTTTTATGCGCGCAAAATGCCAGCTTTCTATTTGCAGTGAAGTCGGTTGAGTTGAAAGAAGTTTCAGTACCACGTTTCTTGGTTTGAAAGCGTGATTGTTTCAGTAGCTGGTGCCACTGCAAAGGACGTGCCAGCTCCCTTTAAGAAATATTGTTGAGACGAAGTGAAATTTGTTAAATGGAACCTTTGATACAAATAATGAAACCATCTTCATTCACAAGATGTTCTTTTTCTCCACTGAGGAAGAAATAGAGACATGTTTCCATTGTCACTGCGTCCTGTCCAGATTGAAAAGGAAGGCTGTGGGCTAGATAAGCAAAAATAGGTTACGTCTGGGTAAGGCGGCAGCCTCTCCACGCTTGCTGAAGAAGTTCCTCTTTGTTTCACTCCTGAAGCACAGCCTTGTTTTCTTGGGACCACGCTCTGAGTTAAACCTGGGTTAGACTATGGATCCCTTACACCTGATTTTTGTGATTGGGAGACCTACACAAATGCAAGCCTAGAACACAATTGGACCCTTAATAGCTTGAATCTCTGTGAACAGGAAAGGAGTCACTCAGTTTTCCAAAAGTTTTGTCTGGTGGCTTTCTCTTTGAAACCTACTATTCAACTATAAAATGAGATCACTGAATTGTCAGTCTGTGAGTATTTGCTACTTTAGAATATACATTAAAGAAGTTTACAAAATAAAACCATACCATAAAAAGTATTGCATCCACTTGATCCAGAGGTTCCACTTCTCTGCATGTATATACCCAAAAGGATGAGAAGGCAAGGTCTCAGAAAATTATATGTACACCCACGGTCATGGCAGCATTATCATAATAGCCCCAAAGTGAAGCCACCCAAATGCCCATCAATAGATAAATGGATAAATAAAACGTGGTATATATATATATATACATATATATATATGTATATATATATATATATATATATATATATATATATATACACACACACACACACACACACACACACACACACTCTTAAAAGGAAAGGAAATTCTGCACTTGTTACAATATAGATGAACCTTACGGATATTATGCAAAGTGAAATAAACCAGTCATAAAAAAGGGCAAATACTGTCTGAGTCCACTTACATGAGACACCTTGAGTAGTCAAATTCATAGAGACAGAAAGATGGATGGTGGTTGCCAGGGGCTGGGGGGAGGAGGAATGAGAGTTTATTGTTTATAGTTATGGAGCTTCAAGATAAAAAGATAAAAAGAGCTCTGGAAATGGACAGTGGTGATGGTTGCACAGTAAGGCGAATGTGCTTAATGCCACAAACTGTACCCTTATGGAAAGATGGTAAATTTTATGTTTGGTACACTTTACCACAATTTAAAATAATAATAATTTTAAAAAGTATTTCAGACTTTATGCCAGAGCTCTTATTAAGGGAAATTTCAACTTCTTCAAAGAAGTGTAAATGCTTTCCACATGGCTTTTGAAGTAAATGTAATATTTTGTTAATTCCCGGGCTCTTTCAGGAAACCAAATTTCTGATCACTGTTCATTTGAAGAAAGCCTTGGTTTTCCTTTGCTTTCCTACGCTTTCTCCCACAACTCTACGTACCCATCCGCTTTGTTGGCAACTTGTGTTGATCTGCGGCTTTACTGTTCAGGTCTTTATCAGAAATGTAGGTAAAGAGCTGTAAGCTTCGGTAAGCTTGAAAAATTATAGCTGGGTCCTGATGAGTCTTTATGTTGAGAAGCCTGTAACTATAAAGCATGTTCTTAATAAAATTAAATGTTTTACCTAGTTCACAAAGCCCCACAGATTAAACGGCACAAGGCCTGCTGAGGTGCCTAGAGACAAGTTGACATGAACACATGTTGTCATAGTAGCTATTTGTTTATTAAGCTATAGCAAAGAATAGAGCACACAGATCTTTGCGCTATTCTTAAATGAGGGCATTTAGCCCCAGGGAACAGCTGGAAGCCATTTTGCAACCAAAGGGCCTGCCAAGGTCTGTCTAAGGGTCTTCACTGAGAAAGCAGAGCCAAGAAATGGTGAGAAGTTGGTTAAGTTGTGTGAGCTAAACCTGAAGCTTTCTAAGTCTTTTTGGGCTTTTCCATTACATGAGCCTGCGAATTCCCTTTATAATTGAAGCCAAGATGAGCCAGCTTGTTTGTTAGTTAGAACCAAAAACATCTTAAATGATACATCATGAATCCACGTCAAATGGCCCTCTCATTTTACAGATGAAGAAAGTAAGTGCCATCGATGCTACACAGTTAGTGAAGAGGCGTAGCCGTCTTAGTCCCGGGCCTTTTTCTGTCTACTATCCTAGTCATTTAGTGCATGTGTGTGATGAGTTTGGCAACCATGAATAAAATGTTAATTCTCTTTATTACTAAGCACTAATTGGATGTGCTCTGAAGCACTGAAGCTGATTTTCCTCATGTTTGATTTCTAGCAATCAATCTCATTGCTTTATGGCCATTCTGTGTATTATGGGCCTTGATGATTCTTTAGAAAGAAGAAAGGATCAAATAGTTGAAAGGTGTGGGGATCTCATTTAAGAATTTTATTGAATTAATAGCTAGTTTATCAGCAACTCAGGATGCAGCTTTGCCACTTCCTCCTAAACTTGTCCTGCCCTTCCATGTCATGATAATCATGCCTTATTACCATTTATTTATCTTTTGAAGGTACGGCCTCAATGCCCTGTCCCCTTTCCTTCTGGGCCACTTCTACAGCTAGAATTTCCAGAGTCTATAGGCACTCTCCCTGTGAACTCTGAAATGTCTATCATTATTACCTATATATAACATCCCTCTCACCCAAACATTGATCTTGTCTTTTCTTGGGACTCTGTTATCTATCCCTAACCCTAACATTACTTAAGAAAATGCTTATTGAATCTTGAAGGAAATGTCCGCTAATGGAGAGAAAAGAGAGGAATCCACATTTATTGTGCTGGGAGATGTACTATTAATAGATGCTTTACACATATTCTCACAACCACTGGATGGGAAAGAGGTAGTCTAAAAATAAAGAAACAGATTGAGGCCTGCGCAGGTCCCAACCTGTCTGTGGTTCGGGGTTGCTGTCTGCCTCATAAAGCAAAGTAGAGGGTTTTTCTTCTGGGAAGACAAAGTCGTCTTCTCCTAGGAGAAAGCCTCCTACATCGTTGGAAGAAGAAAAAAAACAAAAAAGAAAAAAGAAATAAAAATAAAGGAATGGGAGTTAGGGAGCTGTATGGCTCAGATTCAAACCTAGATGTGTGCAGTTCCAAAGACATTCCCTTCCGCTGCTTGTGCTGGTCAATAGGCTTTGCCTTTTTGTGAAAACTTCAAATAATAATGACTACCTGGATCTAGTGTCGAGAAGACTGAGGCCTCATCCAGGTCAAAAGGAAAAGACAAGAGAGACGTTTGTCAAGCTTGCCGAAGGGGAGGGCAACAGCCCCCACACCACGTATTTCACATGTCTGCTACCTATGCCACAGCTAGTTCTGGAGGTTTCCCAGGAGACGGACAGGTGCACCAGGATGTCTGGCTAAAAAGTTTGTGCACTCGAATGTGTTGGGAAGAATGGTTTTGCATGAAGATGAGCTTGCATTTGTAGTCTGTGTCTAAGAAAACTGAAAGTCAGGTAGTTAATTATTGTCCCCTGGAGGTGAATCACAAGCCAGGGCAGGTGAGCAGTTTGGGCCCTGAAATGACCAGCGCACTTTTGTGAATACACTGGGGCAGCATACCAGCATCCTTTCTCAGACCAAAATTGACACAGTGAAAATGTGACTGTCACCCTCCAGAGTTGACTCATCTAGGAGGAACCAGTTCACATGCCACGCCCCAGGCTGACTCCCAGGGCCTTTCTGCCAAAGCATACAGTGTGGTATATAAACAAGCAGTGAGAAATGGTCAGTTTTCTCTCTCTGAAGAAATAGGGATACCAGGAAAGGAGAGAAGGTAGCAAGGTAGCTGGCAGACATGCTTTGGAGACACGCATATACCTTCGCTGGGTAGTGGACAATACTGGAGTGACATGTCTGATGGTTGCAAAGACGGTGGTCTTCACATGGGTTTAGTCAACATATTCAGAAGAGGTTGAATCTTGTCACAGAAGGCACCTCATAAAGAATGAATGAATCGGGGCTGGCCAAGTGGCTCAGTTGGTTAAAAGCGCGAGCTCTGAGCAATAGGGTCAGCGGTTCGATTCCCACATGGGCCAGTGAGCTGTGCCCAAGATGAGCTGCTTCTGAGCTGGTGATAGCACGTGCTCTTAGTAGCAAGGTTGCTGGTTCAACTCCCACATGGGATGGTGGGCTGCACTCCCCCGCAACTAAGATTGAACACGGCAGCTTGAGCTGAGCAGCCGCGAGCTGCTGATGGGTGGCCGGATGGCTCAGTGTGCAACAAGGTTGTTGGTACGATTCCCGCATGGGATGGTGGAATTCCTCCCCCCCGCGCCCCCCCCCCGCCCAACTAGATTGAAAATGGTGACTGGACTTGGAGCTGAGCTTGCACCCACCACAACTAATTTGAAGGACAACAACTTGACTTGAAGCTGATGGGTTCTGGTAAAACACAATGTTTCCCTTTCCCAATTCCCCAATAAAAATCTTAAAAAAGGGAAAAAAAAGAATGAATGAATGAATGAATGAATGAGCAATGCAGTGGAAATCTGTGCAAATTGTGGATTCAGAAAATTGGAACCATATGTGTCTCATTTCCTCATTTGAGGAATATCTATGATTTTCAATTGTCTGGGGAGGAATCTTTGATTGTAGGAGGCAAGGAGGCAGATTTCAGGCTCAATAAAAAGCAGGGGTATTAGGGGCTGACTAAATCCAGTGTTCAATCACTATAGCCAATGATGTAGCCAATCTTGCCTATGTAATAAAACCTTCATAAAACCCCAAAAGCACTGGATTTGGAGAGCTCCTGGGTTGGTGAACACATGGAGGTCCTGCGAAAGTAGCTCGCCCAGAGTGGCATGGAAGTATCTGGGTGCAGTGAATACCATCCCACCTAAATGTTCTGTAACCAAAGACAAAAACGGGAAGTTCACCAGTGCCACCGATATCTATATGAATTATAAGGGAAGAAAGAGAAAGAGAAGAGAAATAAGTGTGTATGTAAGAATACATCATAGCATGTAAGGAAGAGACCATGCCTGGTTGTGACAGTCCTTGTTTTGGTAGCTGATCACTAATTTATAACTTCCTCACTCCACTGTTCATTCCATATTTTCTTCTTTTGCCTTCACCCAGGATATAGACTGGTGTGGGTAGAATGGCCCCAATTTTCATTTCTAAAGGGTCTAACTCTCCAGCTGTTCTGCCTGTTTTTCTGTTACACATGACTATTGTTAACAGTACTAAGAGGTGCTCCCAAGCATCCCCTCGGTTCCAGATTTTATCCTCCACGCCCTCATAGTGAGGCAGCTATCCAATTTCTCCCTGGTGCTCAGAACCTACCATCCAAGGAGGAAGAATAACTCCCTTCTTTGCCTTTTAGTTTAGTGATCCAATGAGCCCAAGATGGTTCAGTCCAATGGAACCTGTCATGTCCCTTGGTGGGAGCATTCTTCCCTTGGGTACTCAGAACTTCCAAACATCAGAACAAAGTTCTGTAAGTGCTTCTACCCCTTGATACTCAGACCTGTGAGTTTTATCTATGAGAAAAACAGAAACATATATTGGTTGCTGATTCAAAGTATAGGAGGTATAACAATTAAGTTCACGAACTTGTTGCACCGATGTTGCTAGCCTTTTTTGATATCAGATGGATTATTCATTATGAATCTGTACCAACTGGACAAACAGTTAACCAAGCTTACGAATTTGTACCAACTGGACAAACAAGTAACCAAGTTTAATATTTGGAAGTGCTGAAAATGCTGTGTGAAAAAGTTAGACGACCTGAACTTTTCGCCAACAATTCATGGCTCTTGCATCATGACAATGCACCAGCTCACATGGCACTGTCTGTGAGGGAGTTTTTAGTCAGTAAACAAATAAATATTGTTATTGTACTCACCTGATGCTGCCCCCCAATGGACTTCTTTCTTTATTCGAAGATACAGGAAATATTGAAAGGAAGACATTTTGATGACATTCATTACATCAAGGATAATATGATGACAGCTCTGATGGCCACCCTAGAAAAAGAGTTCCAAAATTGTTGTTTTTTTAAGGTTTTATTGGGGAATTGGGGGAGAACAGTGTTGGGGAATCGGGGAAAGGGAATAGACAAGTTGCTGTCCTTTTGTTCTTCAGTCTAGTTGTGGAGGACGTCGCTTCACTGGCCCATGTTGGTATTGTGATCATTGTGGTCTTCCCGGCTGAAGCAGTTGGTCGCCGGCCATTGGAAGGCTGCTCATGGTAGCTGACAGCCACTCAAACTGGCTGCCGGCCACTCACAGTAGATCACGGCAGCCCACTGCAGCCCCACTGCAGCCTATGCCGTCGCCGGCCACTCAAGGCAGCCCAGCTCCAGGTCGAGCTGTTGTTCACCATCTTAGCTGTAGAGGGTGCAGTGTCACTGGCCCATGTGGGAACCGAACCAGCGGCCCTACTGCTCAGAACTTGTGCTCCCAAGCCAATTCTTAACCAACTGAGCCACTCGGCAAGCCCTCCAAAATTGTTTTGAAGGATGGGCTAGACACTGGCATTGGTGCATAGCTTCCCAAGGAGAGTAGTTCAAAGGTGACCATTCAGCAATGAGATATGCAGAAGTTTCCCTAGGATGAGTTCTCAAACTTAATTGTCAGACCTCGTATGGCATGACACTTTCAAGTCTAAGTCATAAAAGATGTGGTCTCTGCCTCTGTCTCAGCTCACTTTCTCTGGGGAAGGCAGCTGCCACATTGTGAGAAAAGACCCAAGTGGTAAGGAACTGAAATTTCCAGCTAACAGAACAGCAAGGAACTAAGGCCTCCTGCTAAGCGACATGAGTGAGCTCAGAAGTGAATCTTCCAGCCCCAGTCAAGGCTTCAGATACCTACAGTCCCAAATAAAGGTCACCTGCAACCTCCTGAGCTACTATAAGCCAGAACCACCCAGCTGAAGTACTCCCAAATTCCTGACCCACAGAAACTGTGAACTAATACATGTTTGTTGTCTTAAGCCACTAAGGTTTTAGGCAATTTGTTATGCAGAAATAGATAAGCAGTATAAAATTATAGCAGCCACACAACCTCAGAAGCCTAATGTTGTTCTCAAAATGCCAAAGTGTCTAATCTGGGCCTTGAGAGATGAGTAGGAATCACCTGGGAAGAAGGGCAAGAGACACAGCATATGCAAAAATTAGAGTACATTGCAGTACTGGAGAACCTTTAAATACTATGGTTCAGCTGGGAAAAGAATATGTTTAGGAGCAGAAAGAAACGGGTGGGCAGGCTGTCAGGGACTAATTAGGAGGGTGTTGTTTATGTCATTGTTAAGATGTTTGGACTTCAGCCTGTAGTTAAGAAGGAGCTGTTGGCCAATAATGATAATGGACCAAGACAGTGAGGAGGATAAATTTTGTTTTTCAATGATATAAGGAAAACAACTCCATTTTTAAATTTTCTTTTTAAAAACAGCTTTATTGAGGTTTAATTAATATACAAATAGGTGCAGATATTTAATGCGTACAATTTGATGAGTTTGGACATATGCAGACACCCATGATACTGCCACCACAATCAAGGAAATAAGCATATCCAGCACCTTCCAAAGCTTCCTTGAGTGGTTGTGTGTGTGTGTGTGTGTGTGTGTGTGTGTGTGTGTGTGTGTTAAAAATGCAACATGAGAGCTACCCTCTTAACAAATTTGAAGCACACAATACTGTATTGTTAACAATAGGCAGTTGTACAGCAGGTTTCTAGAACTAACTCATGTAGCATAAGTGAAATTTTATACCTACTGAACATGTCCCTAGCTCCTGGAAGCCACTATTGGTTTTGTGCTTCTGAGTTTGGTTATTTTAGATAAACGCATATTAAATGTAACCACGAAGTATTTGTTCTTCTGTGACTTCCGTCGAGGACATTATCCTAAGTGAATTAAGCCAGTCACAGAAGAACAAATTTATTTATTTTAGATTAAGAATTTAGTCTTAGATTATCAGATGTAGCCCTGGCCCTTCTATTCAGAAATCAAAGGAATTGACACAAATGTCTTTGATTTCTCTTCCTCTAAAGAAAACTTTAGTGTTCTTATTTCAATCTTCCTCCTCTGTCTTTTTTCTCACTATTCTTCTTCAAATATATTCTACATGTACTCTGGTCAAAAAAAAAAATCACATATTTAGATGTGCAAAAATCGATGCAATTTCCTTTCATTTTCACATGTCTTTTCACCGATGGTTGAAAAACTTGACTTTGCCAATTAAAAGTGTCTAGCCTCTCTTGATTTGAAATAGCTCCCTTGGGTTAATTCCTACAGCTTTCAGAGTTTTCTCCTTTCTCAATTGTTCTGCCCTTCCTTACTGCCTTCCCCTGCTGGCACCTGGGAGACATGGAGGAGCCTCCACTTAAGTTATGTTGCCCCAAACGACCCAATTGTTTACAAAAGAGCAAAAAATTTGAAGACACTCCTAAAGAAAACATGGATGGTGAGCAAATAAGCAAATGGAAAATG
Organism: Aselliscus stoliczkanus; assembly: GCA_033961575.1. NCBI lineage: Eukaryota > Metazoa > Chordata > Mammalia > Chiroptera > Hipposideridae > Aselliscus > Aselliscus stoliczkanus. Next base: position 97,141,943 of record CM066736.1, on the reverse strand, counting down.
CTCAGCAACGTTAGTCATTAGGGAAATGCAAATTAAAATCACAATTTGATAGCATTAGACACCTATTAGAGCGAGTTAAATTTCTTACAAATGTTTTAAAGTCTGACAGTACTAGGTGCTGGCAAAGATGTGGAGAAACTGAAAGTCTCCTTACAGCAACTCCACTCACAGGAATTTTACCCAAGATAAATGAAAAGGTACGCTCACACAAAAACCAGCACATAAATGGAGATAATGGCTCTATTTATAATCACCCAAAACCGGAAACATCCGAAATGTCCTTCAACTGATGAATGGATACACCAACTGGGGTACTTCCACACAATAGAACACCACACAGACATAAAAAAGAAGGAACCTACTGATTCCTGCCACATGGAGAACCAAATGAAATCAACTTAATATTGTTTATAGATCTAAAGTTACCAAATGACCCCGTCGTTTCGAAAATCCGTGCTTAACACCTTAAGAGACATTATAACTACTTATGTATTCTTGCACGGTTGCCCTACATATGGTGAACACAATAAATGTTTGATGATTGTGCCAGAAGGTCTAGAGCTCTTCGTCTCCGTTTGTAAAATATAGTGTAAAAGTAAATACAAATGATTTCTAGTTTTTTGTCATTTTGATATATAGCTATATCAACAATATGTGGTTTTCTGTATATGCCCATACAAGTTTGAATTGGAAAGATTTCTGACAGCATTCATTTATCATCGGAGGTGGTCAATCATGAATGCAAAGGATTTTCATCAAAGCGGATCTAACGGCTTATGAATTTTGCTTTGTTCTTGAGGTTAGGCTACTCTCGACTATTAAAAATTTTTAATCGCCCCAAATCCTTTCATGATGCTATATTTAAGGAAAAGTCAAGTCAATGAAACCTGATATTCAGTCCACATTTCCTCCCCCCACCCTCAAATGATATGAGATCTTAGACATGGATACTTATTAGGAGGATTTTCAGGCTGGTCCTGGTGGGAAACTGAGAGCCTGGAGCTGGGCAGGAATGTGGGAGTGGAGAGGAGGGGATGATGAATGGAGTAGAATGGGCAGAAAAAGTGTGTGTGTGTGTGTGTGTGTGTGTGTGTGTGTGTGTGTGTGTGTGTGTGAGAGAGAGAGAGAGAGAGAGAGAGAGAGAGAGAGAAGAAGAGACACTGATTTGTTGGTTCTTTTATTGTCAACATATAGGGCAAGGCTTGGAATTAACACATCAAAAGGATCTATAAGGAAAACCTTTAAAAAAATATATGATGATCTCTTTTTTTTGTTATTTCCCTTTTCTGCCCAAGGGAAGTTTAAGCTCTCCTCACTGTGAGCTTTCCAGTATAAAAGGCTTTTTCTTCCAGGATGCTGAGCTCTGTGGACTGTTGAGATCAGGATATGAGGGAAGCCGCTCAGGCTACAATAAGAGCTCGCGTTCCATGGAAGCTTCCGCACCGTGAGGGCTGCCAGACGCCCTGAGAGGATAAGGAGCTCCAACCACACAGCAGCTTCTCGAGGAGAACAATCATCCACTGGGCTTCTGGCAGTGGAGCCTCTGAGATCTGTGGGGAGATTGAGCTCTCCAATCATGGACTCAGAGGAGAGTGATCCGCTCATCCATCACCAGCACAATGTTGTTCCTGCCCTTCAGCGAGTCCTCTTGTTATTTAAAGGTTTTTCTTTGCTTTCTCAAGTTCCTTTGTCAACAGTCTCCAGGAAGAAGCCCAGGCTGCTGCCCGCAGAAATGAATGCAAGCTCACATTTGATTTGTGCCTGCTTAATCATTGTCTCGATCACCACTCCGGCCCTGCCTTTGGTTGGAAAGGTTACATGTGTGAAAACTCCCCTTCTATGTTGAAATTCACCGTGGGGCAGAGAGAGTCCAATGATTCTCAGAACCTTATAACTCACAGAGAAAGAACTTTCCTTGAGTGTGAGTGAAGTATACAGAATTAAATAGAGTGATAGCAGGTGTCATCGCAGGTAAAGACATTCCTACAAATATTTTGTTTGTTGTTTGTTTGTTTGTTTGTTTGTTTGTTTTAGCTGAGCCATCCTGCCAGCTCAGGCTGGGCATTGAATTGCTGTTGCTCAGAGCTCAGCTCTCACTCTTGAGCGAGCTCTTAACCAACTGAGCCACTCGCTGGCCCTTGCTACAAATATTTTGACTTCTCTGTATACTCACTTCCCCTCCTGTCAGGCCTGTAAGACAGACCCAGCTACCAAGACAGTCAGGTAAACTGTAAGTTAAAAAACAAACATACAAATGACAACGTTGGGCTTAGCAGAGGTGGTAGGGATGATGTAAAACGTGGGAAGAAGGCAGGGTGGCTCTCTTTCATTTATCTTTCTTTTTTCCTCCTTTTCTTTCTTTTTTAAAAATAATTTATTTTTATTTTTTAAATTATAGTTGACATACAATATTATATTGGTTTCAGGTGTGCAGCAGAGTTGTTAGATATTTATATAACTTACAAAGTGATCACCTGGGTAAGTCTAGGACCCATCTGACACCATACATAGTTATTACAATATTATTGACTATATTCATTATGCTATACTTTACATCCACATGACTATTTTGTAACTACCAATTTGTACCTCTTAATCCCTTCACCTTTTTCCCCTATCCCCTAACTCTCCTCCCATCTGCCAACCCTCAAAATGTTCTGTCTATGAGTTTGTTAGTCTATTTTGTTCTTTAGATTCCACATATAAGTGAAATTGGACAATTAAGTTTGGAAACTCATCCTAGAAAAAGTGCTCCATACCTCATTGCTGAATATCACCATGGTCACCTTCAAAGTACTCCCTTTGGGAAGCTATGCACCAATGCCAGAGCCTAGTCCACCCTTCAAAGCAATTTTGGAACTCTTTTTCTGGAATGGCTATCAGAGCTGTCATTGTATTACCTTTGATGTCCTGAATGTTATCAAAATGTCTTCCTTTCAATATTTCCTTTATCTTCAGGTAAAGAAATAAGTCATTGGGGGCCAGATCGGGTGACCGGGAGGGTGTTCCAATACAGTTATTTGTTTACTGGCTAAAACCTCCCTCATAGACAATACCCTATGAGCTGGTACATTGTTGTGATGCAAGAGCCATGAATTGTTGGCGAAAAGTTCAGGTTGTTTTCGTCTAACTTTTTCACGCAGCCTTTTCAGCACTTCCAAATAGTAAACTTGGTTAACTGTCTGTCCAGTTGGTACAAATTCATAATGAATAATCCCTCTGATGTCAAAAAAGTTAGTGACATCATTGCAACAAGTTTGTGAACTTCACTGTCAGACCTTGTATGGTGATTGCCTTTCTCTGTCTGACTTACTCCACTCAGCACAATACCTTCTAGGTCCATCCATGGTGTTGAAGATGGCAAGATTTCATTCTTTTTATAGTTGAGTAATATTCCATTGGATATATGTACCACTTCTTTATCCATTCATTCATTGATGGACATCCAGGCTGCCTCCACATCTTGGCCATTGTAAATAATGCTGCAATGGACACATGGATGCACATGTCCTGTCAATGTAGCATTTTGCATTTCTTTGGATAAATACCAAGAAGTGGGATCACTGAGTCCTTCTCTGTCTTTTGTTATAGCCTTTGTTTTAAAGTCCATTTTGTGTGGTATAAGTATTGCTACTCAGCTTTTTTATTGTGATTGTTGTTTGTTTCCATTTTCATAAAATATCTTTTTCCATCCCTTTACTTTCAGTCTGTGTGCCTTTCAATCTGAAGTGAGTGTCTTGTAGGCAACATACCCATATATAAAGGTCTTGTTTTCTTATCCATTCAGTCACCCTATATCTTTTTTTTTTTTTTGAGGGCAGTGTCAATGGCCCTCATATGTGGGATCTGAACCAGGGCTGCTGGCATCCCAAGCCAGCTCCCAACCACCGCACCACTCGGCCGGCCCCCACCCTATGTCTTTTGATTGGAGCATTTAATCTATTTACATTTAAAGTGATTGTTAACAGATATGTAGTTATTGCCATTTTATTATTTATATTTTGATTCCCTCTTTTGTTTTTTAAGTAACATTTATCACCCTCTGCATTTATCTTGTCCAAGTATTTGTTTTTATTATTATCTGTCTCCTCTCCTAAAATGAAAACTCTTTGGGAGTATAGCTACTTTCAGTCTTGCTTATCATTGCATCTCCAGGGCCTTGAATAGAAGTAGGTATTCAATAATATTTGTTGAATGAATGAAATGAATGAAGATGACCCCAAGAGTGAACTCTTAGGAAAGTTTGCCTGGGCAAAGATTTTCGGCTCTAGCTCCATCCAGGCTGCATAGCTGGATGCATTCATTTTACTTTGACATACAATTATAGACTAATTTGGGGACACAATCATCCCTTAGAGCTGTAGCCATCTCTAGGGGTGTTAATAGCTGTTCATAACTTCCCCTGTTCCCAGTCTGAGTGCTTCTTCAAGGATAGGGAGCTAAGATCCCCAGCACTGAGGAGATGTACATTAAGGGAAGGGGGGCATTTGGGAATAGGATTGCTTTGACGAGTCTGTGCCATCCTGGGGTTAGGGCTAGCAGGGAAAATTCCAGAAGCCTGGGCAGAGAGGTAGAAGAGTACCTGCAGTAAACTGTACCTCTCTGTTTACAAGCTTTCCAGACACCTGGGCTTGTGCCTTGGGGAAAATAAAATTTGTGTCTCCTTCTTTTTCTTCTGCATCCCCTGGCCTTGCGCTCTGCAGGACCTGAGTGTGGGTCACATCAAGCTGCCTCAATCATTCACTTATAAATTCATTTAGCCAGTGTTTATTGAGCACAAATTTGTGCTGGAAGTTATGCCTCAGTGTCCTCAAAAGGTTCTGTTTTGTGGATTCTAAAAACTTTTGTGGGGCCAGCCGAGTGGCACATTGGTTAAGCGCTGGTTTTGGGATGCCAGCGGCCCTGGTTCGGATCCCACATGAGGGCCAGTGACACTGCCCTCTACAGCTAACAACAGCTCCACCTGGAGCTGGGCTGTGCGAGCCCCTGTGATGGTGTGGGCTGCAGCCCTTGCTGCAGTGGGCTGCCATAGGCTACAGTGAGTGGCCCGCAGCCAGCGTGAGCGGCCAGCAGCCAGCATGAGCTGCCAATAGCCGCGATGAGCGACCATCCAGAGGCCGGCGACCGATCTGCCTCATCCGGGAAGAACGCAATGACGATACCAACATGGGCCAGTGAAGCAACGTCTTCCGCAACTAGACTGAAGAACAAAAAGACAGCAACTTGTATGTTCCCCTTCCCCGATTCCCCAATGCTGTTCCCCTCCCCCAATTCCCCAATAAAATCTTTAAAAAAAAATAAAAAAAAAAAAAATAAAAACTTTTGTGATCTACTGGGTAAAATGTTGCTTTCTAAGGAAGTAACGCTCTGATAGCTGAATGACATATTCAAATTACCTTGTAGAACACAAGCCATTTTTAAATTGGGATTTGTCTATATTGCCTGATGCTGTCAATAAATTGTTTCCCAGGCTGATGGGTGTTCCCCAACAGGCCTGAGTCTAACCATGGCAGTGAGTTTTGCTAACATGAAGGCATAGGGAAGAGGGTCTGACTCTGCTGCTTTTGTTGCTGCTTTTTGTTTATTTCTGGTGTTTCCAGTGAGATTATTTCCCTGTGTGTTTTGTAATTTTGGATTATGGGCTGATGTCCAGGGTGTTAAATTGTGCGATTTCCAATTTCCGTGTAGCCTGGGTTGTAAGTGTGTTTTAAAAGAGAGGTTTTGTTACCAGCTCAAAATGTTTCTCATGTCAAATTCCTGGGGACTCCCCTGCAACACGCGGTATAAATCTGAACTTCAAACCCCTGTGGGTATAATCCTTTAGTTATAATTGGCTTCTGGTTACAATCTCTCAGAAGGAAAATATACATTTTTTCTTACCCAGAGCCCTTGAAGGTGGGCTGAATTTTTCCAGAATGCACCTTTAAAAGGTGTTTGCTCTATGCTGAGGTCTGTTTAAGGACTGGCTCCTGTCCCTGAATGGACAATGAGACTCCAACTTGACAACTCTGCCCTCAAGGACAGCCAAAGCATCAGATACCACTTGAAACTCCTTTTTCCATCTTCTGCTCCATTTTTGGACCCTGAACATTTCCTTCCTTTTTCTTTTACTTTCGCAAAAGCATATTGCAGAAATGAATGTTCATATTTATTATGTGTCTGTCCTCTATAATCCACAGTAGACATATTGTTTCTAAACGAAATCAATAGATTTTCAAAATGTGCTATGTATAAGGCTCCACATGGGACACAAAGAGGGATAAAATATCATGAGCCGTGCATTCTTAGGCAGTTTCACACATGGTGTTTTGCTTCATCCTCACAACAATATTATGAGCTAGTCCTTATCCCCATTTTTCAGATAAGGAGGCTGAGGTTCCAGATTAAGCAGCTTACTCGAAGTCACTTGTTTAGTCAATGAGAGAAATCCACGTCTGTCTGACTCCAAAGTCTATACTTTCCCACTATGCCATGCTGAGGGTTCAAAGAGAGAAGACAGAACCAGCGAAGGGCTCAATACAATATAAGAGTAGAAAAATAAAACAATAAAAACTACATGGCGGGGCCGGCCGAGTGGCTCAGTTGGTTAAGAGATGGCTTAGAGCGCGTGCTCTGAGCAACAGGGCCACCGGTTTGATTCCCACATGGACCAGGGAATGCTGTGCCCTAGCTGAGCTGTCACTGAGCTGCCAACAGATGGCAGGATGGCTCAGCTAGTGTAACAAGAAGATTGCCTGTTCAATGGTGGGCTATGCCCACCCACAACTAAAGATTGAACTGGGCACCTTGAGCTGAGCTGCCGCCCGGAGGGCTCAGTGGATAGGGCGTGCGCTCTTAACAACAAGGCTACTGGTTCGACTCCCACATGGGATGGTGGCTACGCCCACCTGCAGCTAAGACTGAACTCAGCACCTTGAGCTGAGCTGCCACCCGGATGGCCCAGAGGATAGAGCATGTGCTCTTAACAACAAGGCTACTGGTTCGACTCCTGCATGGGATGGTGGCTACGTCCACCCACAACTAAGATTGAACACAGCACCTTGAGCTTAGAGGCCACGAGTTGCCTATGGGAAGCCAGATGGTGACTGGCACCCTCCACAATGAAGACTGAAGAACTACAACTTGGCTGGTCTCCTCCCCCAATTCCCCAACAGTGTTCCCCTCCCCCAATTCCCCAATTTAAAAAATCTTAAAAAAAAAAAAAAGAAAACTACATGGTAGGGGATGCTACAAAGTAAGGACATGAGTGGTTGCTGGGGATATAGGCCAGGTAGCTGTGACTTCAGAGGGACGACAGTGAGCTGGGAGGAGAGACTTGGCTTAGGCTTTGAGGATATTATCTCAGTGCAGAAGTGGGGAAACACAGTCTCGACAAAGAGGCGAGCAGAAGAAGAGGCACAGAGGAGAAAAGCACATGCATGTTATGGTCTCTGTGAGCAGAGACACGTGGTTATGTAAAAGTGTGACCGGAAGATAAGGTCAAAGTTTTGAGGCCAAGTTTGGAGAGCCTTGAATGCTAATGGACTTGGGCTCTATTGGGTAGGTAATAAAGAGGCTTTGATGGCTTTTAGCTGGGACATGTAGCTAAGGCAGTAGTTTAGGAATATATAAGTAGAAGTCAGTTATAAGATTGGCTGGGAGAGAACAGAGAAAAGAAGAGAAACTACTGAGCCTGAATGAAAGGGAATAGTAAAAAGCAAATGGAAACAATGGATGAATAGACACTTTTTCCTACTAAGAGTGCCAAGGCCACTTGTTCTTAATTAAGCACCAGTTCAATGGGAATTTGAGATAGTATTAGGGTATGTAGCATTCCGCATTCTGTGGACTCAGCACCAGCCAGGCCACCAGAACTGAGTCCTGGGGGCCAGAGCTGATCCAGGGAGCAATTAACCAGAGGTGCCAGGACAAAGGGGGTCAGTGTAGGCTGTATCCTGGGACACACATGCTGAATGTCAATGCTGGGAAATCCTGAGATCTACCTCTAAGCTCATGGGTGAGTGTGACACAGAACAGAAGGCAAAGATAACAAATGCAAAGACAGGTAGTGAATGTTATGAGCAAATGGGTCTAGCAGCCATGAAGGGAACCTAAAACTTGTTTTAATTGGTCGTAGGATGCATAGCACATTGTGGGTCAGCTTAGTTTAAAGAGGCTAAAATGAGCAGCTTTAACATCTGAGCTGGAAGGGGACATAAAGTTTATATCCCCTCATCTACACTTCCATGTCTCTGTCACAGCACTTATCATAATGCACTGCAATGATCTAATTCCACATCTATCTTCCCCACTAGCCTATGTGCTCTCTGTGGGCAGGAACTGTATTCTCTTTATCTACGTTCCTGGCATCTGGTATACATTCCAGCACAGAGTAGATACCCAAGTCAGAGTTAGATTAATGATGGCTGGGACCAGGATAGTAGCAGTGAGAGTGGCAAGAATTGGTCAGTTTCCAAATACATTTTGAAGGTAAAGCTAAATGAATTCCTAATGGATTGGATGTGGAGCATGCAAGCAAGAGTGGAATAAAGAATGAGTCAAGGTTTTTGGCTTAGGAAACTGGGAAGGATAAAGTTATAATCATCTAAGATGTTGAAGGCTGCAAGTAGGACCGCCTTCAATGAAAAGATCAAGAGTGCGTGTTTGAACATGCTGATTTGGGATGTCCATTAGATATCCAAGTGGAGATATCAAGTGGCAGTTGGTCTCATGCTTAAAATCTATAAGAGAAGTTTGGACCAAAGGTAAAAGTTGAGGAGTCTTATGCATACAAATGGTATGAGAAACCTGAAACTGGGTATTATCACCAAGGCAGTGAGTGTAAACAGAGAAAAGAAGAAGTCCAAGGTCTGAGCTCTGGACTATTGCAAAATATCTGGGGAGAAGAGAAGTCACTAGTGAATAAAAGTAATAAAGAGCAACCGAGGGGATACGGAAACAACCCAAGTGAAAGGGGAGTCCTGGAGGCCAAGTAAAGAAAGTATAGCAAGGAGGAGCATATCAACTGTGCCAAGTGCTACTGCTAAGTCAATCAGGATGAGGAGGGAGTGCCGGCCATGGATTTAGCATGTGGGGTCCTTGATGACCATGATGCGACTTCAGTGGCTTGCCAGGGGCAGAAGCCTGGGTGGATTGAGTTTAAGAATAGGAGGAATGGTATTGGAGACAAGTACAGGCAACTCATTATACAAGTGCTATAAGGAGAAGCAAAAAGATGGGGCAGTAGAACTGGGTAAAATGGGATTAGGAGAAGACATTCATCTGTTTGGTTGGTCATTTGTTTGTTAAGATGGGAGAAATACTAGCTGTTTGCACACTGATCCAGTATACTGAAAAGGCTGACATATTAGACAGGCCTCGGTTCAAATCTTCAGTCTTCCGTCTTCTAGTTAGTACTTTGTTATGGGCTGAATGTTTGTGTCCCGTCCACAAATTCATATGTTGAAACCCTACCACCCTGATGTGTTGGTACTTTGGGAGGTAATTAGGATTAGATGAGATCATGAGGGTAGAGCTCCCATGAATGGAATTAGTGCACTTATAAGAGCCATTAGAGGGCTTGCTTGTCTCACTGTTCTCTGTCATGTGAAGGTACAATGAGAAGTCGGAAGTCTGCAACCCAGAAGAGAGCTCTTACTAGAATCAAATCATGCAGGCACCCTGATCTTGGACTTCTAGTCTCCAGGACTGTGAGAAAGAAATTTCTGTTGTTTAAGCCCCTCCATCTATTATACTTTGTCACAGCAGCCTGGGCAGCCTAAGACAGATTCCTACTTTGTGAGGCTTTTCCAGATTGTGAGCTCATGAAGGGTGAGAACTAAATGTATTTCCTTGACTCTTGACAACTGCTATATTATAGGCTATTAAGAAATGTTTATCAAATAAATACCTGTGCGTAAAATACTTTTTAACCTCTTTGAGCCATAGTTTCACCTATTAATTGAATGTAATAGCACCCAACTCAGAGGATTAAATAAGATAAGCACTTACAGTGCATAGAAAAGGGTCTGGCACCTAGTATGCGCTCAGTAAATTGTAGTTTTGTTATTAGTGCAAAGCCCTCATTTTACCTATAAGATATCTTGAGGCCCAAAAAATAGCTTGCTCAAGGTTGCACAGTGAGTGACAGAGCAGTAGTTAGCTCCTCGGACTCAAATTCCTTAACTCTCTTCACATAATCAGAGAAATCACCTCCAATGCCCAGGTAACACGGACAGGGTGTGTTTGAGCCTCTGAAGACCGGCTGAGTTGTTGAGAAACCTGAATATTAGGAGTTAATGGCAGCTCTGAAATATTTCTGTGACCTCCCTACATAACCAACATAGGCCTTCCCAGCTCATTTTGTCGAGATGCTCAGCAAACGTATTATCCTCACACAGCATTCCATGTTTCTCTCACAGTTTTTTTTTTTGTTTTGTTTTGTTTTGTTTTTAGTTTTACCAGAATTCTGGTTTTAACTTTTTGGGTAACAATTCTTAATCCTTGTAATTATTTTCATACCTAGGCTAAGGGACAAAGCTGTGCCTCATGCCTGTTTTGTTCATTGTTGGTTATTAGATAATTATAAATCTGGATGACTGATTCTATTAGTTGTAACTCCAGGTAACAATATAGATATAGATCCAAAATATGTTTCTGGGCAATATTACAAAATTTTATGATGTTGGAACACACCCTCTCTCATCATATTTGTGAATAGATTAATAGTCCTCGCCAGGATGAATGTGGAACATTTAGTCAACCTTTATTAGTGGAATACTACATCCTTTAATAAGACAGTAAATCTTCAGCTGAGTTTATAGGTTGTCTTTCATCCAAAGACGTTAAAGTAAGTTTGCTAACACTGTGTCATTATTAATCATCCAACCTGCCCAAGGAGGCAAGTAGTGGCTGTTTCAAGGCGAGAAACTGAGGTTCCAAGAAGGCTCTGTGATTTCTTAGGGTCATGAACAGGGTCAGAAAAAAAGAACTGGGCACAGAGCCCACATTCCTGTCTCTCTGCCCAAAGCCCCAGCCCTCCCCCACAGCTCTCTAAACATTTCCTTTTGATAGAAACTGTGATTTTGCTACCTTGATCTATTAAGCAGAAATGAACTCTGGAACCATCTTCAATGACTTGGGGAAACGAAGTTTATATTTAAAGTTATTTCAAGTCATAAAATGCTTGGTTCCATATATTAAATAATAACACTGAAATAAGTAAACAGCTTTGTAGTCATAATGATAGTTTGGATTTAAATGGAGCCTGTGCTCTGAAAAGCACTGTAGTTCATAGGCTGCTACAGACCTTTAGTCATTTTGGCTGCTCCCTTTTTCTCTTTCTCACAAGTCCTTTCTCCACTCCTCCCCTTCCTTCACACACAACCTTTTCCTTTTAGGGAATCATTTCTTCCTATGATCAGGTCTCAAGATAAAAGAAACTCTTTGCTTTTGCTGGATATAAAGATGTTCAGGCCATCTGGAATAGGGTGTGGGATCCCTTTCCATGAAATCCTCCAAGAGGCTCCTATGTGGTTGAGTTTATCTCCACTTTTGCTAGGAGGTCAAGGATTAAAGTTACAAAGACTTGCTAGAACACATGGAACTTTGAAATGGTCCTTTAACTCTCCCAGCTTCCCTTAGATTTAGATTGGGGCCTTATAACTAGTCTGGCCAATGAAAGGAAAGGTAGTTGAGAAGAGCATTCTTCCTCTACCTCTCAGGTTAAGGCTGAGTGACTCTGGAGGTCACACTTTCCCAATGGTACAGGTACAAGATGGAGAGTTGTTGTCTACCTGACTTCAGTCTTCTAATGAGCAAGGCACAAACTTTCATCAGGTTAACCCCCAGAGATTTTGATTGTGTCAGCTGTTGTTAATTATCCTGACTAGCACCAGGAGTTGAATATTGTCATAACAAGGAAATGTAAGATATGTGCATTAGCTCAGCAGTTAGGCTAGAAACACTGCAATCCATGATAGCAATGGTCAGAAGTTGAGTAAAGCTGGGCCTGCAATAACTTGGAAAGCAGACCATGAGCTGACTGAATTTTTAAGTCTAAGGCACAGGTCAGCAAACTTTTCTAAAAGAGCTAGATAGTGAATATTTTCAGCCTAATGAACCATGTAGTTTCTTTTCCAACTACTCAGCACTACCACTGCAGTAAAAATAGCCATAGACAATATATAAACAAATGAGCATGACTATGTGCCAATAAAACTTTATTTACAAAAACAGACAGCTTGACAGATTTGGCCTGTTGGCTGTTATTTGCCCACCCCTGGTCTAGGGGAATAGTTTGGATAACAGAATGCTATGTTCGTGTTGCCATTGGTTGTATTTGACAAGAAATTGCAATAAAGAGATGAACACCAAAATTATTGGCTGGTATGACAGAAATTAAAGAGATAAGTAAAAAATTTGGGTCTCCAACTTTCTATAAACTGTAAGTGGGCTAAGAATTAGCTTAACTGAACCCCAAATCCCACTCAGATGTAGAGGAAGAGGACAAATGTACAAGGAGAAACCTCCTAGGGAGCAGAGCAGGGAGGGGGTGAGAGAGTTAATATTTGAACAATGATCTGAAAAATAATGAAGGACAAACTAGGTGGACAGATGCAGGGAGAACAGAACAAGAAAATGCAAAGACCAAAGGCAGGAATGTGACTTGTGACTTGGACCTTCAAGAAACCACAAGGATACAACTGTGGCTGGAGTAGAAGGAATGCTGTGGAGGGTAGTAAGAGATGACATCAGAGAGGGAGGGTAGATGCATATGGGGTTCCTGGAGTATACATCACACAGGCCTTGTAGGTAATTTTGAACATGCTGGCTCTTATTCTGAATGATGTGGGAAGCCAATGAGTGTGTTGGGAGTGTGAACAGGGACACATTCTGATTTATGCTTTTATTTTATTTTATTATTTTATTTTATTTCATTTTATTTTATTTAATTTATTTAGCTGAGCCATCCTGCCACCTGTTGGCAGCTTAACAGCAGCTCAGCTCAGGCTGGGCATCAAACTGCTGTTGCTCAGAGCTCAGTTCGCACTCTTGAGTGAGCTCTTAACCAACTGAGCCATTTGGCTGGCCCCTAAAGTTTTTTTCTTTTTTTTAGAGGGCAGTGTCACTGGGCCTCATCTTTGGGATCCGAACCCGGGCTGCTGGCATCCCAAGCCAGCTCTTAAGGCCCGTGCCACTTGGCCGGCCCCTGATTTATGTTTTTAAAAGGATCATTCTGATTGCTGGGTTGAGAAACAAAAAACAAAGAGGGGGAAGGATGTAAGCAAGAAACCAGCCAGAAGTCTATTGCAGTAACCCAAGCAAGAGATCATTCATTCATCTACTCATTGAACAATCATTTCTTGGCCACCTTCTAAGAAGACATTGCCAGGGATACTGTTTTCTGTATCACAGTTATTGTGGGAGATTTCCCTTATACAAAATTCTGTATGCATGCTGTGAGAGCCAAGGTTAAATGTGCTAACATGTGGTGAGATCTTCCAGATCTAAAGGTTTGGAAAAATCATGAGAGAAAACTGTCTTGTAAATTTTCCAGTCAAGATGGCTCAGTAGGTAAACGCCGTGCTTACCTTCCCTCAATATATCAAAATTACAACTAAACTACAAAACAACCATCATTGAGAATCACCTAAAATCTTGCTGAACCAAAGCCCCACAACTAAGGACATACAGAAGAAGACACTCTGAGACTGGTAGGAGGGGCAGAAATGCAGAACAGGCTGGTCCCACACCCCCGTGTGATCGTTAAAAATTGGGAGGGATATCTTGGCTGCGGAGGTCCCCTCCTACCCCGAGGAGCAAAAGGTTCCAGTCCCTCCCAAGCCCAGGGTTCCAATGTTGGGAGAGAAGTCCCGTAATTTTGGCTGTGAAAGCCAGCAGAGCTTGTGACTGAGTGAGACGGAGTGTGGCTGGAGTTCCAGGCACTCCTCTTAAAGGGACTGTACACAGACTTACTCACCAACAGAATCACTTGTTCTGAGCTCCAGCACTGGGGCAGCAAGTTGAGAAGCAGCAGGGACATATGGTGGGGAACTGAGTTGTCTGGCTTCAGGACAGGGCTGGAGGGGTAGCTTTCTCCTGGGATGAGGAGCTGCCCTCCTCCTTCTTGCGTGCAGATGCAGGTGGCTGCCATATCTGTGTCTCCATCAACCTGGCCAAGGCCATTCTTTTATCACACCCTGGTGATTTGAGGCCCCGCCCAACCCAACTTCAGGCACACCCAGTGGCTTTTTCATACAAACTGCCTGCCTTGGCTCATGCTGCAGACTTTCCTAGGGTCTCTCAAAGTTCTCAGAACCCAGACAAGCAGTATCTAGCTCGAGTGTGTCCTATGCCCCTGGCTAAGCAGCCCTAAGTCTGGCACTAGTGGCAGTTAGCCTTGGTTTGCAGCTTGGTCTCTCAAGCACTTCCAAGCATGGCACAGGCAGTGGGCCATCTGCAAATTTCTTTATGGCTCCTGCAGGGTGACCCTGGGTGGGGCACTGGCTGTGGCTGAACTTGACCTGCAGCAGGTCCCTTCCCAGTTGGCCCTGAGTTTGGTGACCCCAGCAGCCAGCTTTGAAATGAGGTGGAGCAGCCACCTCCAAGGACGACACACCCAAGGGACAGATTGGGCAGGCATCAGAGCCCTGCTGAGGCAGATCCTGCTTTGTAGGGTCAGCCCCTGCACCCTGTAGCCAAGGCCAGGTTTCACAACCAGTGAGCCCAAGGGTCAGTCCCTCCCATTGGTGTATAAATAGCAACCAAGGAATTGAAAACCTATTTGAAGAAATAATGACAGAAAACATCCCTACCTGGTGAAGGAAATAGACATACAAGCCCAGGGAGTGCTGAGAGTCCCAAACAAGATGAACTCAAAGAGGCCAACACCAAGACACATCATAATTAAAAATGCCAAAGGTTAAAGACAAAGAGAAAATCTTAAAAGCAGTAAGAGAAAACCAGTTAGTTACCTACAAGAGAGCTCCCATAAGACTGTCAGCTGATTTCTCAACAGAAACTTTGCAGGCCAGAAGGGATTGGCACAAAATATTCAATGTGATGAAAAGCAGGGACCTACAACCAAGAGAACTCTACCCAATAAGGCAATCATTTAGAATCAAAGGAGCTCCCCAGATAAGAAAAAGCTAAAGGAATTCACCACCACCAAGCCAGTATCACAAGGAATCTTAGAGGATTTCTTTAAGATAAAATATATATATATATAAATAATAAAATGGCAATAACTACATACCTATCAACAGATGAAGGGGTAAGAAAACAAGACCCTTACATATGCTGCCTACAAGAGACTCACTTCAGATCGAAAGACTCACACAGACTGAAAGTAAAGGGATGGAAAAAGATATTTCATGAAAACGGAAACAAAGAAAAAGCTAGGGTAGCAATACTTATACCAGACAAAATATACTTTAAAACCAAGACTATAACAAGAGACAAAGAAGGACCTAGTAATCTCACTTCTGGGTATTTATCCAAACAAACCCAAAAGCTTCTTTGAGGGGATGTGCTCATCCATATGTTCATTGCAGCATTATTTACATAAGCCACGATATGAAGGCCACCTGGGTGTCCCTGACTGGAAGAAAGGATAGAAAACAGGTGGTAAATATACACAATGAAATATTACTTGGCCATTAAAAACAAAACAAAACACAAAACAAACCTTGTCATCTGCAACAACATGGATGAACCTAGAGGGTATTGTGCAGAGCGTAGTAAGCCAGACAATGAAACACAAATGTCATATGATCTCACTTCTAAGTGGAATCTAAAGAACAAAGTAAAGAAACAAACAAAACAGAAACAAACTCATAGATACAGAAAACATTTTGAGAGTTGCCAGGTGGGAGGGGGGCTCAGGTATGGTAAAAGGGGGAGGGGTTAAGAAATACAAACTGGTAGTTACAATATAGTCATGGGGATGTAAAGCATAGGGAATATAATCAATAATATGGTAATAACTATGTATAGTGCCAGGTGGGTAGAAGTTAGGAGGAACACTTCCTAAATTATATACTGTCTAACCACTGTGCTGTACACCTGAAACTATTATAAAATAATATTGAATATCACCTCTAATTGAAAAATTAAAAAGGGGGGAGGAAATAAAGAAGAAGAGCTTCAAAGTTCCAGATAGAAAACAAAGAAGTCTTGGTGGTATAATGTGCAGTGTAGGAAATATAGTCAATAAGACTGTGATAGCGTGGTACAGTGTCAGATGGTTGCTGGGCTTATGTATCATGGTGATCACTTCTTTAGCATAGGGGATATAATCAGTAATGTGGTAATAACTCTGTATAGTGTGAGGTGGGTACTGTTGAATAACTATTATGTACACCTGACACTAATATAATATTGTATGTTAGCTATATTTTGATAAAAATCTTTTAAAATAATTATGAGAAAAATTTTCATTTTTAACTTTTGAGGAAATTTTTAATAAAAAGTTTTTTGGCTTGGGAATTTTGGAAATGAAAAATAATATGTCTAAGAGCAGATGACATCTTCCTTATGTTATTTGCTATATTATACAGTAAGAAATTTTTAATGTACATCTTTCCCCTACCAGGAAAGTTAAGCTGTAAACAAATTCAATGTGATTCTAGATTGGACCCTGAATTGGGGGGAAAAAAAAAAATCTATGAAAGACACTACTGAAATAATTGGCAATATTGGAATATGGATCACAGATTAGATAATAGTATTTAAACAATGTGAAATTTTCTGAATTATATAACTGCATTGTTCATATAAGATAATATCCTTGTTCTAGGAAATATACACTGAAGTATTAAAGGGGCACATATACATAGAAAAGAGGCATGTGTATACTACTTAACCTCAAATGGTTGAGAAAAAATATGTATAATGCACATGTGTGTAATGTAAGCACATACAGATGAGAGATTATATATGTATATGTGTGTATATATAGAAATATATGCATATCTGTGTATATGTACCAGGGGTGTCAAAAAACTGTATGCAAGTGGAAACTTTGGCCAACATTTCTCAAGCAGTAGTTCACCGTAATCAGAAGTGTCTGGACACTGATGGTAACCACTTTGAGCACCTCTTGTAATTGCAGAAGTCAAAAGTGACTTGTACTCGTCTTTTGTTATCAGTCTATATTATTACAGTTTTAATACAGTTTTTTCCTCTCTTAAAATGTGTATACATTTTTCTGGCACCCTCTGTATACATGTACATATATATAAATATATATGTGTGCCTATATATGAGAGACTTCCTTACTTTTTTTTTTTTTTTTTGAGGGCAGTGTCACTGGCCCTCATATGTGGGACCCGAACAGGGGCCGCTGCCATCCCAAGCCAGCGCTCAACCACCGCCCCACTCGGCCAGCCCTGTGTGCCTATATATGAACAAATATTAACAATTAGTGCTTCTGGATAAAGAGAATATAAGGGTTGTATCTATTATTCTTGAAATCTCCTCAAGTTTGAAATTATTTTCAAAACAAATTTTTTAAAGGTTTTATAAACACTCCAAACTCAAGTTTACAAAAAAAAAAACAAAAAAAAAAACACCAAAAAACAGAAAATGACCAAAAAACAACAACAGTTAAGCTAGCTAAACTGTAGGGTTCCCCTTTCAAAGGAAGAAGTGAAATATTTCTACCCCACAGAACACTGCAATTTTCATAGGAAAAGAGAAGGATTCGGAGTCTTCTCTGCTTAAACACTTCCTTTTCCAACCAGAAGCTGACAAACCTTCTTTTCTCTTTCCGCCTGGCCCTGGCATTTCCGAATCATCTCAACCATTTGACATCATTAGGTCTCAAACTTGGCTGCATGTTAGAATAATTAGAGGATCTTGAAAAACGAATAATGCGTGAGTCCTACCTCCAGAGATTTGGATGTCTTGGATATGGGGGGGGTGGGCATCAGGGTTTTTTAAAACTCTCCATGCGATTCTCCTGTGCAGCCAATTTGGAGAACCCACTGATCCATGCCGTGATCCACGCCATATTACCTCCTGCCCTAAGCTGAGCTCAGAGCTTTCTGGGGTCCCAGGTATGCAATAATCCTCCAGGCCTCTGGACTCATTCTTTGGATGCAGCGAGCACCTTTCCTGTATTGATGGCTTTGCAGTCCCCATCAGTGATGCAGGGCTCTTGGAAGCGTCCATGCTGGAGGTCCTTGGGCATCACCAAAAGCCACCCACTTGTTCCAGAGTGTCTACAGCTAAGCTCAACCCTGAGGGGAGTGGGCGGGAACTGTGGGAAGGTGGCCTTCTGAAGAGAGATGGGGGCGTACTTTTCTTTCAGTTGACATCCCTGTTCTATCCTGAAAGCCTTGGCTCGTTTCTCTCACAGCATAGAAAATCCAGGTGCAGTGTGTATGTACCACTTATCTGCATCTGAACACAGAACAAGTCCCAGAGCAAGTCCACAAATCTTCCCAACTGCACAGATATGCTCTTTGTTCCTTCTCCCCTTTAAGTCCCCCTTCTACACTCTTCCAAAGGAAGTTATGTTCACCAGCCTTGGGATGCCAGAGCGGAACAGCCTCTGACATCACGGAAGGCACTGCACTTTTCATCTCCTATCGCCCCCAGTCACCTATTCAAAAATACATTTGCAAAGCCATGGGAGCAAGTTACTCATTCAAATGCTGTTAACAAATAACAGGATTTAAGTGTATAATGGGTAGCTACTTCCCTTTGAAAATTTGCCCCGAAGAGTTAAAATTTCTGCTTCACTGGGAATTGGGGGTGGGGTGAGGGGAATGTCCTTGTGGGAGCAATTTCCAGCCCCTGGAGTTTTATGTCCAACCTCCTTCCCCTGCATCTGAGCTGGAACTTAAGATCCAGGGAGAGATTGCAGGGGGGCAGTTCTGGGCCTCCAGGTGTTGAGCCACTGCATGAACAAGGACTGCTCCCCAACCCCATGCCGGCAGACACCCACCAGGACATGCTGGAGCCCACGTCAGGGGGATCAGCTTGTCAATTACTCCCTGGATCATCATTCCAGGTTGGATGGGATCATAGAGGGCAGAATGAGGAGCTGCTGCAGCCCAGGCTTCAAGTGGAGAGCTTCTTGGAGGGAGTCCATCAAGGAAAGGCTGATGGTGCAGGGATGACATGCCACTACTTTCCAGCAAACTCAGCAGGGCCACTCCTTTTCATCGCAACTGCTGTGTCCAAAGCAGCCGGGACCCAAAGACATGGACGGCACACTCCTCTCCCACCTCTAGTGTAATTATTGCTTTGCTTTGAATAAATGTTTCCTGAAGTCCTATATTATGGGAACATGACACGAAAGTCCTACACTATGAGACATCCTACATACACTACAGGACCCTCCAGGGAGGCTGCAGAGCCTGGTCCATAGAGTAAGTGCCCAAGCACTGTCAGTGCTCTTCTGTGGGTTCAGAAAATATGCAGGTAGTGCCAGGAGTGTTATTAAGAGGTAAGCTGTGAGTCCTAAAATGGGGTCAGGAATAAGGTCACAGGGATGGTAAGGATGTTAAGTTTCCACATTAGGGCAGGAAAGGGATCTTACCTGTGTTGGTCAATCAATCACCAAGGCTTTTCCTGTTTGCCTCTTCTGTGGACAAGTCCAAGTTTAAAAGAGTACTCACGGCCCGGGAATTCAGAAAATATTTATTGAAAGACAAAATGGTGATAAATTAGAGGTGGGAAAGGGGGTGCAATGTGCCAGGCCAGAGGAAGGAGAAAAGGACTTGAATTTCAACTTGAGGTGGCTTCTGAGCCTATAGGGAGAGAGCTAGGGAGGCAAAAGGCTGTATGGAACGCCACTCAAACCTTGGAGTTTCAAAGGGGATTGTGGGGGAGGAGAATGAGCAGGAAGATAGGAGTCAAGGGTCAAGTTCTCAAGTTCTCTTGCTCTGGTAGAGAGAACAGCAGACTCTCCTCAGGGGAAATTCAGTCCCCATAATGTCCCCCTTCTTATTATGGATTTGACCTCATCAGGATCCCCACCCTGCCCCTGGCCACCCACAGACAGGGACTCAAAGATTATACCTTGAGAGCAAATGCATTCAAGGCCCAACCCAGTACTTTACATATCTTACCTCCATATCTAGAAATCAATGCCTTAGCTCCTTAGGATCCTGCAGCTTGGCTTTCTCTGCATAAACCTCCTTTCAACGTTCTTGTTTTGGATTCAGTTGACACTGATCTACATTTTTGTGATAAGATTTCAATTACATTTGCATTTATCTATTGATTTGCACACCCAGCCTCATTCCAAGGAGGACTGGAGGCAGCTTCTAAAGTTTCAGTGTAGTAACTACTTTGATCAAGCTAACTTTTCACCCCCCTCCACAAACAGCTGGATCCATAGCCACAAAATACAGATTATCTTTCTAGTTTAATTGTAAAACAGCATACAAAAAGCACCTTTGAAATCTGGCTCCAAGTTTTAAGACATGTACAGCTTACTTAGAATCCCGAGAAAATTCAAACAGTATGGGGCATCCTAGTCATAGAAAACTGTGAGTGTTGTGGGTGATCTGGGTAGGTTACAGGTTGAAGCTGTTAAGAGACATCCAGGCCCCCCCAAAGTATGGCCCTCCCCAGCCTGATGTTGATCCCCGTGCTGGGGTTTGATCCAGAGTTCGGGACGTCCAGAAGAACCGCCTCCTTGACTCTCTTTCCTTGTTAGGTGCAAAGAAAAAAGAGGCGAGGCGAAAAGGTTGTGCTGGAGAGAGGCATTTTGTTCAGACCAGAGGGGCATTACAGCAGGAGGGGTTTTTCTCTCTTGAGGAGCCCCTGCAGGGCCCCTGATTTTGCCAGCTCAGACCTTTTCCCAGCCACGCTTCCATCTTGTTCCTCAGGGAGTCAGTTGATCCCAGCTGGACCTGTAATCCTTTGCTAAAAGGCCTCTTGGCTGATGCCCAAGGCTCAGTGGGGGAGGGTCCAGCTTTGCCCTTGTGGCCTCGCTATTGGGGTCCCACCCTTGGGGGCTCCCACCCTGTGGGAACTTAGCAGGCGCCCCTTCCCACATTCACAGAGGTTGCAATACAAGACTCGCTTCTCTGGTGTTACCTGAGTGAAACTCAAGAAAACTTCACCTGGGGTTAAGGAGCAGGGCTTCCTCTTTGCCAGGGACTCAAGGCCAGATCTGTTCTTTCCTCACCCAATGGGCTAAAGAGAGGGGAAAGGGGACAAAAAAGGGGGTCTTTACCTCATTTTTGTTGTTTGTAAATTTAAAATAGACCCCTTTCTTTTGAAAACACCTGAGAGGCTTACAGGAAGCATGCCACGGGGGACAGTATTGAAACATCAAATGAAGCAGCCTCTTTGGCCAGAGCAGAATACTTGCTTGCGGAAACCGGCTTGAGTACGGAGGAGGGAAAAACCTAAGTGCTTCCTTTTGTGAGTCGGTCAACATTTGGCATCCATCGTCTTATTTGTTCTGCACAATACAACGATGCTCAATGTTGTCACTACTGTTTGACTGATCACAAAATTGAGGCTCAGAGAAATGGAGTAAATTGTCCTCCAAACACACACAGTTAGGCAGTGCTAGGATCAGGCTTTGAATCTAGGCTGGGTGATGCCAGAGCCCTCAGTTCATCCCCACATATGATTCCCCCCCTGTACTGTTCCCACCTGAACAGTAGCTTAGTGAGCTACTAAGGCAAAGCCAAATAGACACGGGCTGGAGGACGCTCATGCCTCACTTGGATTAGCGAAGGAGCCCAGTGTTGGTTGTTTGAACTGTGAATGTCCGTCAGTGAGGCAGGCACCGCCTGCCACATGCATCTCTCATTGGCGATGGTTGCCTGATCCAGGCATGCGCTTGAGTTTGCAATCTCTGTACTGCAACCTTTCCATTGACTGTGAAAAATTTCAGCTCTGTCTTGCTTTGACTCCAGGGTAATCTGAGGCTTGAGTTTGGAGGTCACGAGGTTCTTGAGGTGCCTTCTAAATATAATCCATTTATCTAGAACTTCTAGAAAATGGGAATATGGGAGAATGGTCACTACAGAAAGTTTTCATTAGGTTTGAATCAATGCTGAGCTCCTCCTGAGAATAATACAGCTTTCAGGGAGAGCAGAGTGAGCTGTTAGATTATGGTAAAAAAGAAAAAACAAAGTTTAAAAAAGTTCTCATTGTGTTTGATGAGAATGTAACCGAGGTTACAGCCCTTGGGTGAATGAGAGTTTTTCTGTTCTCACGGTTCCCCCAGTGCCTGGGAGAAGGCTGGGTCATAGCCCGGGAGAATCTGTTTCCACCTGACAAAGGCAAGAAAAAAATGGTATTTTCCTGTTTTAAAATTTTTTTTACAGGCAAAATGAATTTATGATACTGTGCCTTTTGAACCTAGGTTATCAGGATTCAAATCCACATTTTCTCACTTAATAGCTGTGTAACCATGAAAAGTTACATCAAAGTGCATTTTTTAGTCCAGTTTCCCAGTAGTAAAATGCAGATGAAAATACAGACCTTGCTGGGGTGCTCTAAGGATGAGAGGCAATCTATAGAAGACAAGACCCTATGCTGGACTCCAAGGCTCTTTTTAATAGGTCTGGCTTTTCCAGGAGCAGTGTGGCATGTGACACTGAATGCCTGATGTTGCATATGGACTGTCATGGTTAAAAGGAACAGCTCTAATTCAACACGGACAGACAGGTTTCACAGGACTAGCAAATGCCGCATGCCACCTCACCTGATGTGGGACTCAGGAGTGTAGAGTGCCTGGCCATCAGCGATCAAGAAAAGCAGATAACCACCAGCATCCTCTACCCCTGTCACCCACTTTCCCCCAACAAAAACCTTCAGAAAAGTCTCCTTCAAACCCCTAGTCCTCCTGGGCGAGAAGCCCTTAGATGGCAGTTTGCTGCCCTCTGCTGTCCGCCTGGGAAACTCCCTGGATGCTTTTGGGAGCATTGCCTGCCTTAAACTTAATCCCAGGGAGTTTGGGTGCCTTGGATTTGCCCAACCCTTCCCTAAAGGGGCGTTAGTACCAGGACCAGCTGCATAATCTGAGTGAAAAATGCAGGGCACCTTGTTAGAAAATTTATTAAGAATTTCAAGACAGCGACAACAGAGTATTAAAACCAAGCAATGGACATTATTATTGCAGCTGCATGTGTGGCACGCCCATAAAGCTGGCCTTTTCTTTACCTGCCCCTGACATTAGACTTCTGGACCTATGACATAGTCTCAACAGTTCCTTGAGGAACTAAAATTTAGTAGAAGGTGTTTGGGGAGAGGAGGTGGGGGGAAAAAGCCTCTTCTAATAAACTAGATTGGGTGGGGGAGGTGTACGTTTCTCTTGGCTATAATCCAGTAGGTAGCACAAATCTACTTGCTCTCCTGCTTACTGTTGGAATTTGAGGGAGCCCCCCTCCCCCCACAAAAAAGGAGAGAAGAAGAAGGAGAGGGGGAGAGTAGAGGAGGAGGAAAAGGGGAAGAGGAGAGGAGGAAAAAGAAGAAAAATCGCATGCCTTGTCCTGGCCTTGGGAACCAATTCAGACTTAGGAATTAGATAGAGATTCAAATATGAATTTTATTACAGAACAGCCTATATTGAAGGACAGAGCTTACTCATAACTAAAGAATGTGCAAAAATTCACTCTCAAAGTTCACTAGGAGAGATCCACCCAAATGAGAATGTGGACCAATTGCTGTCACCCGCTCACCGGGTAATTCAGTGCACTTCCATGGGGAGAAGAAAGCAATAGAGCAAGACGCCAAGAGTAATTAGAGAAAAATCCCTCCCTATGGAAACCAGAGCAGTGAAGAGAAAGTGTGCTCCCCATATTAGTTAGGCCTAGGAAAATAGAAAACACTTCAAGTATTTACAACCAAGCGTGTGTGATGTGGGGAATTGGTTTCACAGGTGGTGGAGGTGCTGAGAAGCTAAAGCCCAAGATGAACAGGAACAGGAAGTTGCTCCCACTTTCGGGATGACGGAGCAAAGGGAAAAGGTGGTGTTCCCAGATCCCCGGGGCCAGGTCACTGGTAGAAGCTGGAACCCTTGTGGGTCCTTCACGTAGGAGCTGGAGCCAGGAAGGAAATACAGCCACCGCTTTTCCTGAAATGGAAAGAGACAGGGAGCGATGGCCTGGCTCCTCCTTTCTTCCCACCCTCGGTCTCCTACCAGTACTTTCCATTGGCCACACTCAGCAGAAAGGAGCTGACATAGGAGCTGGGAGAAACATACAGGGCTCCGTTCCCCTGCGTATCAGAGGAGGAGAAAGGAAAGGGAAGGACTGAGCACACACAGGCCCAGAACAAGGGCGCTCCCTTGAAGAGTACAAACTCAGGTGGCCCATGGCCTCTTGGCTAAAAGGTAGATTCCGCCCCATGACATGAAAGGTCTTTCGCACGCCTGACTACTCTATAAGCCCCATTTCCTGCTACTCCTTTTTTCTTGTCCTCTTCCTGGAATCTCCTTTGTCCACATCATCCCCTTATCCCCTTCTCCTTCTGCCTTCTCTTATCCTCATCTCTTCTTTACTCTGCACTCTTCTCTTCACGCCATGCTTCTCTCCCCTTTTCTTTCCCTTCTTTCCCATTTCCTTCCTTTCCTTTTCCATTCCTTTCCCTCCCTCCTTCTTTCCTGCCTATTAATGCACAGTATGTAGTCAAGATCTTTACATATATTAGTTACTGTTTTTCAATAAATATTTCTTAAAAATTAAATATTGAAACATATTGTAACCACTGACCCCCCACCTCCACAGCTAAGGCCCCCCAAATCCATATGTAAACTATTAAATCCAGTCAGAACTTTCATTACCAAAGCCACTTGATGTCATATTGACTTCATATCAGAATTGGAAAGCCCCTGCAAGAGCCTAAAATTTGGCAAAAAAAAAAAAAAAAAAAATGAGCTTCTTAATACTTGCCCTTAAAACATCACAGTCGGACTTCTGTTTATAATAATGATTGAATAAGATTTTACTGGAGAGACAGCACAAAATGGAAGTACTAAAAGCGCTGGCGAGTGAACAGAAATAGGTAGATTTCGGTGGAAAGTCCATTTCGGTGGGAAGTCACTCTCCATGCACGGAGAGGGAAGTCACAGAGAGTGTTTAGCCAGGGGCCAGGTGCAGGCCATACAGTGTAGGCCACTGCGGGTGCTGGTGGGAAAACAGCCATCTTTTTAGTCCATGGAAACAGAACATTGAGTCCAGGCAATTACAGCTGCTAAAGGGAGGAGAGCGGGTCCTGGAAGTGAAACAGCCAGAGAGGGGACCCCCAAATTCTATCTGTTTATACCTCTGGCTGACCGCTGGACCATTCATACACACAGCATGTCAGCTCAAGTCCAAAGGATCTGAAAGAGATTAGAGCTGCCACCCAAGAAACAGTTTGTAGTTAAAGTTCAACCAAGGAAAACACCTGTTAAAATGAAATGAAAAATATAATCGAGAGTCTCCACAATTAACGTTAATAATATATACAATCGAGTTACTCAACATATGAAGAACCAAAAAAAAAAAAAAAAAAAGGGACCCATTCTCAAGTAACAAGACATTATGCTAAGTGAAGAATCAAACACAGGGCCCGCTGAGTGATGCGGTGGTTAAGCGCTGGCTTAGGAAGCCAGCGGCCCCGGTTCGGGTCCCACATATGAGGGCCAGAGACACTGCCCTCAAAAAAAAAAAAAAAGAATCAAACACAAAGAACTGTATGTTGTATGATTCTGTTTATGTAAAATTCTAGAAAAAGCAATATAATAGGCATAGACGGCAGACCTGTGCTTGCCTGAGGCTGAGAGTCAGGGAAGGAGATTAATTGCAAAGGGGTATGGGAAACTTTTGGGGTGATGAACATTTCTCTATCTTGATTGTGGTAGTAGTTATACAATTATATATAATGGCCCAAACTCAACAAATTGCACACTTAAAATGGCAGAATTTTAATGTATTATAAATTATACCTCAATAAAGTTGGAGAAAAAAACAAAAATAATCACAGCCAATGGCGGAAAGGTATTAGTACATGTTTCAAGTGGCCTTTGTATTCGTATCATGGTCCATTATATAAATGAATCAATTTATTTTTTAATTCTGTTACTGGACATCTGCAATGTTTCTTTTTTCTTTTGATTGGCCCAATGGGGCTATAACATTTTTGTACAAATCTGTGGAGCACTTTTGCATGTATTTATTATAAACCCAGGTATGAATTTTGTTGGGGTATAGATTATAAATATGTTCACCCTTTTTTTTTTTTTTTTTTTTTTTGAGGGCAGTGTCACTGGCCCTCATATGTGGGACCCGAACCGGGGCCACTGGCTTCCCAAGCCAGCGCTTAACCACTGCTCCACTTGGCCGGCCCTGTTCACCTTTCTTAAATAATGCTAGCTTGTTTTTTAAAGTGGTTGTACCAGTTTATACTTCCACCAGCATGTATGAAAGCTCCCTTTCTCCGTATCTCTACCCACACTTGTTATTATCTGATTTAAAAAATTTAAATCTGCTGGGCTAATCTCATTTGAACTTGCATATCCCTGATTACCAATGGAGTTGAGTATCTTTTCATGTGTTTATTGGCCATGCAGATTTCTTTTTCGGATGGAAAACCTGTCCTGTTTTGGGCACATCATGAGAAGGCAGGGTTCTTTGGAAAATACAAAAATGCTGGGGAAAACAGGACGCAGCAGAAGAAGACCAAAAATGAGATGGATTGACTTCCCTAAAGGAAGCCATGGGCATGAGTCTCCAGGAGTGAGCAGGGCTGTGAGGACAGGACACTGTGGACAGCACTCATTCAGGGTTGCCAGGGGTCAGAGCTGACTCAGCGGCATGTGACACACACCTCTACAATTCAGGATTTAATATCCAGACAAAGACAACTGGGGATCTTGTGTCAGCCAGACGATGTGCTTCTAGATGGCTCCTATGAGCTTGGAGAAAATGGTGGTCTAGAGTAGATGAAGTGGTGGTGCTGGAATTGCTTTGGCAGAGCTCAGAAAGTTCAGAGGCAGTGCTATGATGGATTTATAATTTAAGTCACACCAACTATGTGCCCCAGATGGACACAAGACACTCTCTTCATTAAAATCATAGTGAATGTACTAGTGAATGGGGCACCAGCATTGTTGAGAAACTCAGTGGTGGCTTGGGGATGGCTAGTAGACCACAGTAAGATAGGGATAAGACAGATAGGGACCCAACAAAAATGTTCCTTGACTGTTTTAATCATAAAATGTTATAATTGGGTGAAAAGATGTCAGCGGCTACAATGAAGTCACTATCCTTCACTCACCCTATCCAGAATTAAGCCTGTCCTAAGACCAAGAACCCCTTGATCAAAGGGGAGGCTGGGACACTTAAGGAAGGATACTATGGGTCTGACAATGAAGTTCACGAACTCATCCTAGAGTAAGTGCTACAGACCTCATTGCTGAATATCTCTATGGTCACCTTTGAAGCACTCCCCTTGGGAAGCTATGCACTGACTCCAGCGCCTAGTCCACCCTTTAAAGCAATTTTGGAACTCTTTCTGGAATGGCCATCAGAGCAGTCGTATTACACTTGATGTCCTGAATATCATCAAACTGATATTCAATATTTCCTTTATCTTCCTTACAATTTTTTCCCCCGCCAGGATTAGGAATCAGCTTTTTAAAAATTTTTTTTTTAAAAAAGTTTTTCAATTACAGTTGACGTTCAATATTATTTTGTTAGCTTCAGGTAGGTATACAGCGTAGTGATCATACATTTACATGATTTATGCAGTGATTCCCCCAATTAGTTTGGTACCCACCTGGCATTATACAGTTGTTACATTATTGACTATATTCACTGTGCTATACTTCACATCCCTGTATTTTGTAACTACCAATTTGTACTTCTTCATCCCTTTACCTTTTTCTACCCAGCCCTCCTTGAACACAATTTTCATGAATATTCCATATGAGCTTGGCAATAATGTATAGTCTCCAATTGTTGAGCTCATAACTTTGTATTTTGTAAATTAGGAAAGCACATTATTCAAGTCCTCTCCTACATATTTTTTGGGTCTGCTTTATAAAAATTTTGGGTCTGCTTTATAAATTTGAAGCTACGCTATTAGGTGCCCATACTAAAGCTTTATTCTTCCTGGGTAACTGAAACTTGTATTAATTGAAACTTGTATCATTTTGAAGTAATCCTCATGAACTGTAGTAATGTTACTCCTTCAGCTATACTCATGTGAGAATAATACCGCCACTTCAGCTTTTGGTGTTTTGCTGGTGTACTTTTTGCCCCTTATTGTCAAACTTTCCGTGCTTTTATATTCTCCTTTGTTCCTTATCATTAGCACAGAGCACAACTTTTAAGTCTGAGATTTTTGAGGGTAAAAGCAAATGGGAAAAAGAAAAATGCAGCCAGGGTGTCAGCAGCCTATCTGTTGGTTACAACCTGGATAAATTTGACCGGTGGGACATTACCCAGAACAAAGGTGTCTTGAAGGCAGTTGAAACACTCTAAGGCTTCACAGTCTTATACAATACTGTGTTTTACTGGAATTGTATCAGTTGCTCACTGCTTAACAGCTAATTTGGCTTTCAATAAATAGTAGTTATGTTTATTAGTCCCCTGCAGACAGTAGGGCAGGTAGAAATGATCAGTTCCCAGCAAAGTTACTTATTCCCCCATTTTACCCCCAAGTTCTTACCTTTCCCTTGGCTCCTTCAACCTCTTTATGCAGTGATGTTAATTTACCGAGTGTGTAACTCTTTGCTGGACACAAATTGATGGGAACCATGGGCACTAATAACAACGGATCTTTTTGACGTATCAAAGCACCTTGCTTTAGAGGAGGTAAGGGACAAAAGGTGCCCTACAGCCAGGACTGCAAAGGAGGGAGCTTTTCCACCTCTGAATGCTTGCCACTTACAGGCTTTCATGACCCTAACAAGGGCTCAACTTCTCCGGGCCTCCATTTCCATGTTGGAAAGTATTCCTTTATTCAAGAGCGTGTGGGTTAAAGGAAATGGTGACTATGAAGGTGACTGGCATATAACAAGGCCTCAACAAAATGTCCCCCAGTTCCTTTCCCTTTGCCCTGTGAAGTTCACTGGACAACAAGCACGCCTATCAAATTGTGACAGGTGCTAATACCTGTCTTCAATGGAGCTGGAATGTTATTTCTTCTCTGTTCCCATTCCTACCACTGCCTCTTAGATCTGCGATAGGCTTTACCTCATATTTCAAAGAAATGGGGAGAAGAGAGACCCTCTGAGGTCTAGTTCAAACCGAAGGATCCCAGGGTATATTCAGTTCCGTTGTCAGGAGCCCAAGGTCATCGTTGTTTAATAAAGTTCTTCTCCTCCTCAATCCAGATTTCTCCCCCAGCCTTGAGCTGCTTCCATGGATTCTCAATGAGCCAAAATGCAGGGGCCAAGAGTCCAGGTGTAAGAGACAGGGTAACCTAGAAAACTCCGATACTCACTAGTCATGTCTTTGGATAACCTATCCCTTCGGAGCCTCATTTGGGGGGTAATAATGTCAGCCATTGGGACTATTGTGGGAATCAAAGGAAACTATATACGTTGTACCAACAGTGGCCTAGTAACCAGCATATAGTAAAAACTTAGGGAATCCAAGGTTTCATTATGCATATGTGTGTTGCACACCTGAATAACAAATTCTACAGTGATGCTGAGGACACAGCCAAGCGGTTACAGCTCAACATCCAACCCAACTACTAAGTACGTAAGCACTGTGCAGGCAAGAACGATGCTGTATTGTCTGCTCAGCCTCTGATCCCTGGCATGTGCCCAGCAAGTTGGGTTCACACAACAAATGCTTGATGGCTGGATTGGTGTGCTTTTTGGTTCTCCAAGGCTGTACTAGGATACTATGGGTAATCAGGTTTGCCTGGGATCCACAGATAAGCTGTTCTGCAAAACTTACGTCAATTTTAATGAAGCACTAAAAAGAGACAGAGACAGACTAACTTGTGGGTATTTTTTAAAAGCCCTACTACACATAACACCTAATATTCCAGCTACAGGACACTGTCAAAAGGTTCATGGCCTCGACCTTACTCTGTCCTCATATAATCACCCACAACACAAAAAACACATTTCATTTTCAACAACATACACTTTTGCAGATAAAAAAGGTGACCCACACTTTCATTTTCTTTATTTTTCATTGATACCGTATGAATACAAAGTTTCTAGAAAGCTACAAAATGTCTACCACTTTATCAAGAAGGCATCAAAATGTGTCACTTTGCAAAGACATGAAAACACCTGCAGGAACTGACACAAAAATAGCATTTTTAGAGTGATGAAATAATTGCACTTAACTGTCATGGATATTAAAGTTATCACACATATGTACCGCGAAAGCTAGAATACATTTTTTTTTTTTTACAAAGCACTTTATAAAAAAATTCTCTGCACACAAACCCTATAATTTTCATATAACTATCATACTAAAGATAAATTCACTTTAAAGCCAACACTTAGAACATTTTTAAACAAAAAGGTACCAGTACCTAAACACAGACATTAACAAATACGAGAATACTGTACTGCCAAGAGGTTTAACCAAACACCTTTTGAAAGTTTCTGCAAATAGGTTAAGAAAACGTGTGTGAGAATTTGCCCCCCACCCCCCACCTCTCCAATATACCAAACCTTATTACCCAAAGGGAGGCTCCGCAGCCCACTCCCAGCAGCAGTACAATATCAAAGGAACCACTGACCAGATGAAACGCTTACGTCACAAGCCCATTTTATACACATGACAGGAAGACACAGACCGTGAGAATCCCAGTAAGTCATTTAGAACGTGAACAAACACACGTGGCAAAAAACCAATTTACATAAAATGTAAGCATATTAAAGAATTAAAGGCTATTCAGGTTTCTCTTTTTAAATGTTATAAAACAATTTTTTTTTGTCGTTTTGTTTTTAGGCACATACTGTTTTTGTTTTTATCTGCAGTCATGAGCCTATTGAAAAAGGCCTACAGAAGTGAATCTTTCAAGGAGGTAACAGGGAGATTTTTTTTTTTTAAAGAAGTGCAGTTCATATCTAATTTACACAGTGAAACTAATCACAGAAAATGACTGATGCAAAAAAAATGAAAAACATCAGAGACTGGTTTCCAATTGATTTACGCCTAGATTCTGTCAGCCTCTTAGAAAAAGGGTATGGAGAAACAATCTCATAATGGAGGCCAGACATGAGAGAGTCAACCTGAGAGGTGGAATCTACTGGAATCTGACTCCATTCAAAGATGAACAAGTGGGGAACATAAATGCCATTTCCAATACGAAAATGATGTAGTGTGGCATATGGCTGACTCAATGCAAATTCACAGAGAATAAAACAAGTTGCGGCTTAAGAAGGAGGACAATAAATACAAATATTTCATCTTATTTAATGGTGCATAACTTCGGTGCAACTATCCTTTGCAATGCAATAAATTTTAAACACAAAACCTTCATTCTTAACAGTATAAGCAATGAGTTTTTGAGAGAAAACTATTGCCCAACAAAGCGCAGTAACAGTTGAAAAGAGAAGAGGAAACAAGTATTTGAGTAATTTCTTCCAAGTTGTGGTATAGTACAGACAGAAAGGGGCTGAATTCAAGCAGCTAACTATACCTTGTGTTGAGTAATTTTTCTTTTCATCTGATTTTCTTTTCTCATGTAGAAATTTCTATAAATACTCACAACTTGGTGTGGAGAGAAATCACGTGTGAAATTTCAGAGCCCAGAAAGGGTCTTCTTAAAAACACCAGGTAGAGAGACAGACGGAACAGATGCATTAAGAGTACAGAGGCTAACTTTCAAAGATGTCTGGTGTCATTTTTAAGTCTATATTGGTAAAGACAAAAAAATCATTTTTTCCTTGGCTTTTGTTTGGCTGGTGTTTTTGCCTTCTTGTCCTTTTCACTCACTCCTCTCCCTTCCCTCTGTCAGCTTTCCCAATGTACACAATGCTTTGATAAAAGCCAACCTGGACTTGCAAGGGGTGCCCTTCTAAGGGCTGGAACATCCTTTGAAAAATGCCGAATTGCGAATGGTGCTCTTTGGAAGTTTCTCATAGCACATTCATACACAACACTCAGAGGCAACATTTGCGCCCTAAGAAGAACACTTCAATTGTCATGACCCTAACTCATTTTTTGTTCTGCACTGTCATCTCAGTTTGAGGCTTCCAACTTTCAAAACGGTATCACTGTGTGAGCCAGTAAGTGCGCGTTGTCGTCTGAAGGGAAAAGAAAGCCTCCACCGAGACTGAACACAAACGTGAGGAGGAGGACAAGTCTGCCCGCTGGCCGAGAGTCTGTCGTTTGTGTGGAAGTTCCTTCACCACGCGGATGCAGGGCTGGGTGACGAGCGGATGACACACCGGGGTCATCGGCACACACAAACACAACAGTTCCTGGGTCCCCTCTTGCTGCAGTGTGCTCCTGATGGGGGGTAGCGGGGGGCTCTCCATAGCAGACAGACTCCCCGCAGGCAGGGTCCCCATCATGCTCTCGCGAACAGAGGCCTGTGGTTGGTGACTCATCCCGGGGAACCAAAGGCATTTACGGTGATCTCAAAATATTTTTGGTCTCTCTACAAATTATCGTTATTATGGCAGCACTTTTCTAAGCTGGAATCTCAAACCAAAGGCACTTTCATGCTAGAGTGCAGAAGATTCACAAATAGCTAAGTATTTGGTCGTGATTTTAAAAGGCAACATTCAAAGAGTACAATTTGCTTTTTCATAGTCAACTATGAAGTGGCAAAACCTTTTGTTTTGGTATAGATACATTTGAGAGTGTGGTCAAGGAACAGACTTCAGTTCCGTTTTCGATTTTAGACCGAGTGGTCCGTTTCCTATAGAACTGGAGAAAAATGGGCTTACGAAACAAAATGAAAATAGTTCCTGCTGGTTTTGTTTTAAATATTGGGCCAATTAGTCGATGGGCATGGAGAACTGGTGTAAGAGAAGGCTGGCGGCACGACTCAGGTTATTACTAAGGCACTGCTTACTGGAACGCTTTGGCAGCTCTGAATTGAAAACTCCCTAAAAAAGTAACAGTAGCAATTGAAATGCTTCCAGCTTACAAAAGGGCTCACAGTTCTGAGGCAGCCGTTTGCACTGCACACCCGACATGCAACATCTCAAAGATTTAAGGCTTTTCAGAAATGACATGTGCAGGGCTTTGCCACAGAAACATCAACATAAAGAAACAGGCAGTGCTGACATGTCCTCTTCACGTCACAGGTGTGGACACCAACAGACAAAACTGGTTCTCACCTTCGTTAGGACAAGTGTAGTGTACCAGAGCATATAAAAATTATACAAATTCTATGTACCAGGATTTGTAAAACTGACTGTCATCTCCTATGATTGAAATAATTTAACGGTTGTACAAAAAGCAACTGCTAAAGCCACTATAGCATTGAAACCTAGAGACTTGGGTTTTAAAGTCATTCGCGGACTTGTAACACCAAGTGCTTGGAACAGGGCCTGTTTTTTTGGCTGGTTTGAGTGCGGGACTCTGCTGCTGGGATGCTCAGAAAATAGACATTTGACTCCGAGCCTGTGGCGGGTGAACTGTCCTCAGAGAACGTGACAAGGCTCATCAGGTTTCATGTCCGCTTGGAGATGCCTCAGAGAGCTCCAGTCAGACCCTCTGGTGTGAGAGGCGGCATCAGCGTGGGGGTGACGCCACTGCTCTGGCAGAGGGGGGGCACTTCATCTCCCTCTCTCTGAAATGACGCTGTCCACACAGCTGTAGAGATCATTTAAGCCTGAGCACCAAAGAGGAACCAACCACCTCACCGGAAGAGGCCGAAGAGTAGGTGGCAGGCGATGTAATCCTGCCACTAATTCCACCACTAACCAAGCTGTGTGACCTCGGGCAAGTCATCTCCCCTCTGAGCCTCAACTTTCTCATCTACAAAATGAAGGAGAATAGATTGTGCTCCCTTTGAGCTCAATAAAGAAAAAAAAAAAATAACTATCAGCTCTCTTCCGGAACTGATCCCTCTCTGCTCCATCCCTAAAGATGAAAAGACACGTTCCAGAGGCTTTTATAAATTACAAACAGCATTGAGTGTAAGGCAGAAAGGGGAAGAAGGCCAGAGGAAATGTATGGAAATGATCAAAGGTTTGATAATGAGACCCATGAACTTATGAGAAATAATGAAAATAGCTGGGATTTATTTTTACCCGGTAAACTAAGAGTTGCAGAGCAAATTAGAAATGCTCTTTAAATAGGTGTGAGCTGATCACAGGGATGACGGTGACCGGCTGTTCCCAACTTCCCCGGGGAGGAGTGAGAGAGGCTCTGCTGTGAGATGGAAGTTTTACAACAGGAAGAAACACAGACACAAGGCCACTTGCATAATTTTCCTACCTGCCTCTTGAGGACTGGAAACAAGCAGAGACGCTATCTCAGGGTGAAATGGAAGGAAACAGGAAATCTCAAATATGGTTATTGGTCACCTGCTAAGATCTAGGGAAGTGATTCTCAACTTTTGTGCCCCATGACACATTTGGCAACGTCTGAAGACATCTCGGGTTGTGACAACTGAGGGAAAAGGTGCTATGGTATTAACAGCATCTAGTGAGCAGATGCCAGGGATGCTGCTAACCCTACAATGCGCAGGACAACTCCACCCAACGAAGAATAATCTGGTACAAAATGTCAACAGTACTGAGGTTGACTCTGATCTAGGGTAGCTTGGACATTCTGGGATTCTAGGACGTGTTTTTGAAGAAGTCCTGATTTTATTGTAGGTCTCTTGCTAAGATGGAAAAGAATGCCAGCACTTTTCTTCAGCCACTCCATTTAAGTCGTGGGAAACCAGCCTCCAAACTCTCCAGTGAAAGCATGAGATGTCCCTGAATCACACCTGGTAGTAGAGGGTCACCAGGAGAGAGCACCTGGGAGGGAACAGTGAGGACAGAGCCTTGCAAAGGCTTCTTTATGGTTTAGAAAGCTTTACAGACAAAGGGAGGAGACTGTGCGGCAAAGGGCGAGAGACCAAAGACAGACGCGGAAATGCCAATGCCAACCCAGGGTCTAATTTGGGAGAGACAGAGAGGGCCAAGAGTTTGGGTTACTGGACCAGTGGATAAGACAGGAAAAATATCTGCCCTGGAGAAAACTTGAGAAGAGCAAGACAGGAAATAACTTCAATAGATCTTAGAAATGTTTGAAGGGCAAAAAGCAATCTTCAAGGTTGTTCATGTAAACCCCCCAAACTCAACTGCCAAAGCACTCGTGGGAGGTGGACACTGGCAGTGAAACATCAGAGGGCCCACTCTAAGGCGGCAGACCAGAGTATGCTGTTCTCTGCAGCCAAGAGAACTGCCCTGTAGCTGGGCTTCTTGGATCTCAGCCTACTTGTGCTTTGAAAAGTAAATCCCAAGGGCCCTCCTGGCAGCACAGAAGAGCCTCATTCCTGGGTGGAACGTGAACCAGGCACGTTCTTGGATGCAGTGTCTTTGAGTTTCATACATCATGTGCCCGCCTTCATAGGATCCTGGTCCTGCAAGAGTGGGGGTTCCTTTGAGGGAAGATGCAGAACAGGAGCAAGAAAAGCATCGCTGCTGAGAGCAGCGACTAACAGAAGTTGTCAAGATGATGAGCATGGAAGAAGCTTGGGCTGCAGATCAGCTGGAAGAGCAGACAACTGGGATAATCCTTCCAAAGCCCACTCGGAATCAGGGAACAAATGGGAGTCACTTTACAGAGGGAAGATGGGCACCTTCCTGCTAGTTTATGTATGGCGTGCACATTCCAAATGGAGAAAGTTTTGCACGTTCTCCCTGGTCTCCCCAGTGACCAGTGGCATGAGTCCGGGAGAGGTCAGGCCTGGTCCAGTGTTCTGTTGCTATGAGCTAGCTGCACCCTCACGCTTATGACCCCCAGATCATCCTAACCAATATACAAGCAGGGTCAGAGCACACAGTGAGACAGGAAAGGGGGTGTATGAGTTACTTGGCTGTGATAAAGTTTATATTTTCAGGCTTGATAAAAAAGTCTTGACATGTTTCACATCTTATAAAACTTATTTCATGTTCTGTTGTGTTAACAACATATTCCTAACAATTATAAAAATGTCGCTTTCCTCTGGGAAGTTGGGGATATGCACATTGGCAGTATTTCCCAATGAAGCTTTTTTGTAAAGAACCCAAGATACGTGGCTATATCAAACCAACTCTGCCTGGGCTGTGTTTGTAATATTTGGGTTGGAAAGTTGAATCTCTCCTGGGAAGGGAACACCTCCCAAATTAGTCTGTTTGAAAAGGTCAGAGATAGATAGCTGGGCCTCTTAAACCTCAGTCAAACAAGTACTGTGACTTATTGAGAGATGACAAGAAAATGGATGATGTCCTTGGAGAATATATCTAGATCTACAGAAACAGATTGAGATATGTGTGTATACATATATGTGTGTGTATATATATATATATATATATATATATACACACACACACACATCAGCACCTAGCAAACTGAGTGACACTAAATAGGTGTTCAATAAATATGTGTTGAATAACTATATATGTATATGTGTATATTTGTGTACACAAACACATAGATACACATATAATCATAGCAGATTAATATGCATATTGGATCACCAGAAATCAACAACTTATCCATAAGCTGGTGAGGATGCCTGTGAATTTCTGGGAAGCAGAGATGCTAAAACTGATGAGCCTTTTACTTGATGAAATGTTCTCCCAGCCACAGGATTTTCTATACTTTGCAGCTCACAGTGCAGTATTCATGCCAATTTTAATTTTTTTGTTATGAAATTTCAGTGGTTCAAATATTTATGCATCTTAATAAAAAAATTTGGTTGTCCATATAAAATATAACTGCACACACAAGACTATAAACATTGTAAGTTTAGATTTTCAGTATTTATCTACTTATTGCAAAAAAAAAAGCCATCTTTTCTTTTTCATTAAATAATCAATCATCACATTAGTACAATACAATTTTATATTTTTAAATATACTATATATGTTAAGGATAAGGGGTGAAGTTTTCTTCTTTTGTAATACCTGTTCAAGAGTTTAATGGATTAGGAGATTAGTTTTAACCTTGCAAAACAAGTACAAATTTGTCTCATTAGGATATTTCTACCAAGCATTTCTTAAGGCTATATTTTAACATTTGGTTTTCAAAAAGAAAAAGAAGTGTCATTTAAAAAATAATTTAGTGAATTACATTCTTTCATAACTTCCACCCTAATTAGTTACAAAGATAAGTCTAAAGATTCTTAGTTTTGTGTACTAATTTACATTTACATTTAAAGATTAATTTTACTTGTATCTTAAAACAAGGATTTTACGTTGGAAAAACAGAAGAACTAAATACATTTGTATAAAGACTGTAAATGTCCCAGGGCAAATGCTCTGTCTGGATTTTCTACCACAACCAGAAACAGGTCTCTGCAGACAGAGACTGGGGTTCTGAAGGTTGACCTTTCCCGAGAAATTGTGGGCTGGCAGATCTGAAGAACACATAGAAACAACGCGATTTCTCTTTTGACAACTGTACCAGAACTTCACAGCTACAATGATAGGATGAATACATGAAAAATGACTTCACTCACACAGGGTTTAGAAAAGTGGGGTGACCTCAGGGCCAGGGGACCACCCCTGCATGGTGAGGTTTATAGTCAGTCATTCAATAATGGAGAGTGTGTGTGTGCGCACGTGTGTGTGTGTGTGTGTGTGTGTGTATATATATACAGGTATCTCTCTATATAAATAACCATGTTCAGTCCTTTACAAGCCTGTAAATATGATGCTGTGCTCCATGTTCACTATTTGAAACTTCAAATACACAGGCCATGCAGAGGAGAGTTTCTTGGGTATCCCTGTTTGTTACCACCTGTTAAAAGACAAA
Organism: Aselliscus stoliczkanus; assembly: GCA_033961575.1. Taxonomy (NCBI): domain Eukaryota; kingdom Metazoa; phylum Chordata; class Mammalia; order Chiroptera; family Hipposideridae; genus Aselliscus; species Aselliscus stoliczkanus. The sequence goes on along the minus strand of CM066736.1, from coordinate 97,104,108 downwards.
GTATATATACAGCTATAGAGAGAGCGATATATAAACACCACATGGATGAAAACAGATTCCATCTATGCCACGATGACTCTGACTTACTTGGAAAAGAACAGTCCACAGTCCAACATGTGGGTTAGCAGAGCCCTGCCCGCTCTGGCACGAGTTCAGGATATTATGGGCCTGACTTCAATCCTGTCTGAGCTGAGTTACCACATGTAAGAAAGACCTCACACACAGGGTCTTACCCACCATCTGAGCCCCAGAAGAATTAGTGTGGGGTTTTGCAGGGGACCAGTTTCTTTACAACAAAGACAGAGCTTTCTAGAGCTCTGTCCCATGGGACAGCCATTTATCCTCCGAATTGTCTCCTATCTTATTTCTAAACTTGTACTAAATTTGTTTCGCAACAGCCAGTGACAGACATAAGCTCCACAAGTTCCCCGCTCACCACGATTAACCAGCAGTACCTGGGTCAGCACAAAATGTGCAGAGTAAAGGAACAGTGGTAGAACCACGTCAAATGGATCCTTCTTGACGTGTTGAGTTTGGGAGCCTGGTCCAGCTCACGGCGGGCCTCATTCCCCTAACATATCAGGCCGCTCGGCCCATTTAGTTTCCCTTACCCTTAAGGCATCCAAGTTTACGGTCTCACAGTACTTGTAAATTTTCCCACCATAGCAGCCTGTACTGTAAATACCTACAGGTTTGTATGACTTTTTTTTTTTTTTAATGCCTATCTCATCCAGCGGACTGTTAAGTTCCTGAAGAACAGGGACCACATTTCCCAGTAATTAGTGATTAGCTTACTGTTTGGCACATGACAGTCACCTCATAAGTATTTGCTGAATGAAAATTCATATAATAGCCAACATATATTGACTGCTTAGTATGTAGTCAATATACTCAGTATTAAATGCTTTACACGCATTGTCTCATATACTATTACAACAATTCTGTGCGCAGGTGCTATATCATTCCCCTTCTGACAGAGAAGGGGGTTGGGGGTTAACTGGTTAAGGTTATACAATTGTTAACTGGGAAATCCAGTTCTTCTGATTCTGAAGACCTTGTTCTTCATGCCATGCTGCTCTAGGCAAATGAATTGATACTTACATAGTGATGAATTATCTACATTTTTCCCTCCCTGGGCAATAAAGACTTTTCTCAATACTTGTCCCCACGTGTTTTTCTAGTCTTACTTCCTGCCACTTTCCTCACAGATCAAATCCTCCAACCTGCAGGTCTTTCATCCTTGACATCTCTCCCTCATCCCCATAGCCAAACACATGCCATCTCCTGCTGCTTTTTCCTCCTGAATCATTCTTGAATCCATCCCCTTTCCACCGCCAAGGTGCCTCAAACCTCACCTGGTCTTCTTCACCGGGAGCCACCCCTACTCGGCACTAGTCCCATTGGCACACAGCAGTCACAAAAACTGTGTGAAAAGTATTAATCTGACAACATGCTCTTGCTTAAAAAGCCTGATGGCCTCTTTTAAACTTTAAAACTTTAGGATGCGGAGAAGACCTGCTTTCATCCCACAAGGCCAAGGAGTCTGGCCGTTCCTCCCAGCCAGCTCACTGCTCCTTGCTCTCCCCCACCCCTCCTTTCTCCACAGCAGCCACCTGCCTCCTATCTGCAATGTGCTTCCCCATCTTCTCTGTCTATTCTTCTGGCAGGCATCTCTCAATGCTTCTTCCTTGGGGAAGCCTTCCCTGGCCACATGAACGAGGTGGAATCTTTCCAGTATCTGCTCTCTTGGCACCATCTACCCATCTTTGCAGACATAGGCCAGTTTAGTTTACAACCATTTTGTGATGACTCGAGGGATGCCTGCCTCCCTCACCAGACTCTAGGATGGCTGTCCCGCCTGTCTAGTCCACAACATCCCAGCTCCTGACACTGAAGTATATACTCATGGAATGGCTCTTTTCTTGGTAAATCTGAAAAATGTCTGTTTGTCCATCAAGACAACTTAAACATCACCTTTTAACATTTTTGAGAATTCCCTACATCACTCCAAGTACAGATAACTGCTCAGGTAATTAAACCATCCTGTCCTTCATGGTGCCTGTTTTATAAGTATACTACGGCCATTATTACCTTGTATTGCAATCATTTATTTACATGTCTTTTCCCCCTACAAGGCCAAGATCTACTACAAAGACAGTTTTATTTGTACTGTATTGCAACAGCTGGTACAATCTCTCCATAGTTTAGCTGAATGAATTAAAACATTCTCAATAACCTTTGAGGTGGAGAGTACAGACTGGAGCACTTTGTTTGTAAATAGAGGAAAAAATAGAGGTCTAGAGATTTTAAATGACTTATCCAAGGTTATTAAGTAGAGCTGGGTCTTAAACCCAAGTCTTCTAACTCCATGATAATGAAATATTCTGCAAAGTGTCTTCCATCAGTTCAAGTCTTAATGTATGCCTATTGCTGGTTCTGTGACCTTGGGTAGGCCTAATATTCCTTATCCATAAAACGGGAATAAAAAGGACCTCACAGTTGTGCAGTGAGCATTTCATAATATAACATCTACAAAAGGTTTCGCACGTGCCTGGAACCTCTAAGATCTATCCTACCTGCTCGACCACATTATATGAAAGAATATATCTGTTTAGGCTTCATGACTGAGATTCTGAAGAAGGAAAGGAAAAAAATGTTTCTGGCAGCCTGTATGTCTGAATACAACCTCAACAGGCGATAGGGATCCTTGGCCTGTGATTCAGTTGCCATCTCCCTCAGTCTCTGTTTGGATGCTGTTACTAAGGCCCCGCATCTACAGGGCCACTGCAATTCCTGAATCAGCCTGATGAGATCAGCAAGTCTAGCCCACCAGCCAGGAAAGTCTGGGCCTGGTCTTGTTGACACAGGTTTTGCATCCAATGTACCTAGTAAAACACCTACAATGATGTCCAGCAGCTACCATCCTGGCCATGTTCTTCCACGCCACCCTGAGGAAGGGCTGAAAATACCTTTCTCCTGTTATCAGTGAGATGATGGTATTCTCATAATCCAGAGTGCTGGCTTAATTCCAGCTTTTCTAAAGTATACTATTTCTAGCAAATATTTATTGAGTGCTACTAATTCTTTATATCAAAGGAACTTATTCAGTCGCTTAATGACACGTTTTCGAAATTCATTTAACATGGTGTGTTAGCTGGACGTCTAGGCTGCACTGCTGATATAGTTAGATGGAGTTTGTGGGTAACAGATGCTTTAAATTGTTTCCAGGCCTTAGTTTCCCTAGATATGCTCTGAGAGGTGGGGTTTTAGGGACTGAGGACAAAGTCCTTAAAATACTGAAACAGACACAGAACTAGTTTTTAAGAACTAGCCAAGGCTTCTTCCAAGAGAGGTAGGCTGGCCATCCCCTCAGAGTTTTGGTAAATTTCCGAGGCTATTTGATGTCCACACCAGGATGCCACCCTCACCTTCAGCTCATGTGAGCAATACGCTGATCTGTTCTTAAATATAACAGACAGTACTTGTATGACAAGGACCTGCCAGCACCCCAAAACAAACCTTGAATTGCTCAATTTTTACCAAAGATCATTAGAGAAAAAGATACTAATGAACAATAGTTACTAAAGAACATGTCTTCCAAACTTTCCCTCCGATTGCTAGTTTCTAAATTTCAGAGGGACTTGGACACGCTTGAGAATCCATTGAGATTTTCTCCCTGCAATAAATGGAAATCACCTCATTTACCAATCCCCTAGCCTAGAGCAAGGATCTCAACCCCAGTGTGCAGGAGAACTCCCAGAGCATTCTAATTTCATTCATCTGAGGTGGGGCCCAGGCCTCTGAACTTTTAAAAGCTTCCTGGAGCAATCCTAATATGCAGAAGCTTTTAATTTTTAATGTTTTAAATCTTCACTTTTTACATTGGTGTGAGGGAACTGGCTCCTACTGGCTCTTGAAAGTTATTATTAAATATTGAGAAATTTCATGAGCTAGACAACCACTGACAGCTTGAATTTGCCCGTGGAGGGGGCATTTACATCACAGAAATGAGCAAAAGCTATAAATCAGGGTTTTTTGGGGGAGGGTTGAGGTAGAGCCTATTTTACCCCACCAGCACACCACTGATTGAGAAACCTGGTCTGTAACAACGCAGGCTTTCAGAGGGCTATTTGACTGCAATGTTGTTTTGCTGCCCGTTTTAGCAAAACTGTTTCCACCAAGTTTTGTTTTGGCATTTTTCCTTCAGTTTAATCAAAGAATATTATTACTTTTTAAATGAGACTTATGAAACCCATTCCTGTATATTTTATAGGTATATTCTGAGGACGACACTATTCTTAATAACCTTTTCACGTGTCCAAAAGAAGCCTCCATGAGAAAGTTGTTTTAAAGTTAAATATTAAGTCCCCCCGCCACTGCCCCGCCCCAACAAAATTACCCAGGGGAACCAGAAAGCTGAGCACTATTGGTTTTTTTTCCTTTCCCTTTAGCTGCCCTTTAAGTTTTGACTATATGTTTCAGCTTCTGGAGAATATTTCCAACCCTTCCTGGTCATGCCATTCTATTCCAATTTATATTTCTTCTGGGACTAAGCGTTTACGTTTTTCTATCTTAAATGTACATTACTTCTTATAAGACTGCAAATGCTTCACGAAATGAGTCAAGGTATGTTTGAAGTACAAACCTCCGGACTCAGCTTTTGCCTTACTTACGATTTGCATAGCATGTTGTTGTTAAGACTCAAACCTGGCTGACACTGGAATTACCCAGGGAACTTTAAAAACTACACATGTCTGGGTCTCATCCTCAGAGACCGATTCAATGACCATGGGCTGCAGTCTTGGTATCAGGATTTTTGGATACATAAGGTCTTTCTCCAGGTCTTTCTCATGTGTAACCAGAATTGAGAATCTAGGACCATCCCTTTTTATTACCCCCCTGAATTCCAGTTCTGCTAAGCTTCGAACGCCAGCCAGCTGAGACCCCGCCTCTTCTACACGCTTGAGCAGAACCAAGTTCAGCTGTGCCCTTTGACTATGTGAATTCAACTGCTGATCGCCGCCTAAGGCCCAACTCAGCAGCCTGGTCAGCTCCTTTGGCTCAGACCCCTGAGCCTCCCACACCTGCCTTCCTCACTTTCCCCACCAGCCTCATGGCTGAATCTGTCAAAATAGAGAAGAGACAAAACAGTTACCAATAAAATCGTGAAGTTTTCCAAAACACTATTCATCATGTATTTCTCCGGTAAGTGTTTCAGCTTGTGGATGAAGTTGATCATGTATTCACACATTGGGGAGCGGTTTATTCGGTACACAAATCGGCCGTTCTCAAACCTTGCGTACTCCGTCTGCGAGGGAAAAAGGATTGTTTTATACTTTTAACTTCGAAAACCATGAAAAAGATATTAGTGCCCATCAAAACATTTTATTTTTCCAATATGAAATGTCTGCTATATACTGTACTATTTATGCAGCTTACTTAATTAAAAAAAAAAAATCCTGGGCCGGTTGAGTGGCGCGGTGGTTGAGCGCTGGCTTGGTACACCGGCGGTCCCGGTTCGGGTCCCACATATGAGGGCCAGTGACGCTGCCCTGGTGGGGGGGAAAAAGAAAAATCCTGTCTCCAAATTTAATGCCATACTCAGAAACCACCATTTTCATGGAAATTAAAAAAAAACAAAAACAAAAAAAGGGAAAGATGATCACTTTAAAGAAGAGTTGTATAGATCCTTTTCACAAAGGTCAGAAAAAAGTTTAACCAACTATTTAGTGATTCTCTAACTAAGGCCCACTTAGTTAGACTTCTTCGAAGAGCCCAAAGAAAATCCTTTTTACTGTGATAAGGTCTCACAGGCCAACAACCAATGCAGCTAATTTCTCTGCTTTGGAAAAACTATTTCATACTCACCATAACCTCCTGACTGTTAGTTATTTATGACTTTAGTTAAAAAAGAAAGCAAGAAAACACTGGTATATATGCAGTATATATACACTGAAGCACTCAGAAATAAGAAACATACTCCTGGATAACCTTGGATCAAAAAGGAAATCATAAACTATCTAAAGAATAATGAAAAGGAAAATACATCAAAACTTATGGGACTCCACGAAGCTGTATTTGGAGGAACCAATGAAGCCGCTTCATGTCTTCATTATTTAAAGATGAAAAGGTACAGAGCTAAATACACATCTTTAAAAAAATGTTTTAAACCCCACAAAATAAACCAAAACCACGAAGAAATCAAAAGAAACCAGGAACAGGAAATTAATAAAGATAAAAGCTCGGGCTGGCCGAGTGGCGCGGTGGTTAAGCGCTGGCTTGGGAAGCCAGTGGCAGTTCGGGTCCCACATATGAGGGCCAGTGACACTGTCCTCAAAAAAAAAAAAAAAAAAAAAAAAAAAAAAAAAAGGATAAAAGCTCAAACAAATGTAATAGAAATTTAAAGTGTAGACAGAATAAATATAAAAATGGTTTTTCTAAAAAGACAAAATAAATCCCTTCACAAGCTTAAGGAGAAAAAAGAAGAGACAAAATCACAATTACAGTAGAGATCAGAAGATTTACAAGAGGTTAGTTCACACAACCCTAATGGGGGGGAAAAAAAAAAAGCAAAGAAAACCTAGAGGATACGATGTTTCCCCAGCAAAATACAAATTGCTGATACTGAACCAAAAAGAAGCAGAAAACTTCAATTGGTCACTCACTAACGGTGGAAATAACTAGAAAGTTGTTTAGAGACCTGCTGCTGAAAAAGGTACACGGACCAAATGGTTTCACAGGTGTTTTATGTAACCTTTAAACAGCTATTTTGAATGTTATTCAAAGTATGCCAGACCACAGAAAAGATAGGTGTCCCAATTCTTTTGTAGAAACTGATGTACATTCAATGTTGAAATCTGATAACGAGATTATAAACAAGAAAAGTACAGACTAATATCACTTATGAGATGCAAAAATTATGTAAAATAGCAAACAGCATGCATCAATGTAACCAAAGTAGGGCTTTCTTTAGGAATGCCGTGGTGACACTACATAGGACATGTAGTAACTTGTCATGTCAACAAATGGGAGAAAATTTGGAGAAAAATCATGTAGTAAGAGTTGCTGAAAAGGCTTTTGATAATATATTACAGCTATTAATATAAACCCTAAGTAAAATAAGTATAGAAAGAACTTAAATATAAAATAAAGATCATTTATAAACCAGTAATAAATATAATCCAAATGGCAAAACCCCAAGATCGTTTCCACTCACAGCAGGAATGATACAAGGGTACTATTATTTATACATCACTGTTTCTTTTTACAGCTGTGTTGGAGGTTTGAGCAAATGAAAAGGTGAGAATACAGTATTTTAAAAAAACTGGCATAAACATTGGAAAAGGAAATAAAATAAAACTGATGGTAAGATTATATACATAAAAAGCCCAAGAACCTAGGGGAAAAACCACTAGAGGATTAATAAGGGAATATGACAAGATGGCTAGAAAGAACATAGATATACAAAAACCAAGAGCTTTTCTATAGTCTATTAATTAAAATCTGGAAGTGGGACATTATACTAACAAATTATATAATATTTAAAAATATACTTAAGCAGAAAGTGATAAACCTATATATGAAAACTCTAATCTTATTAAAATAGATAAAATGAGATGGAAATGCGAATAGGTTCTTGATTTGAAAGATTTCATATCAATAATATATTGATTTATCCCAAAATAATATCTAAATCTAATGCAATTACAATTAGAGTGCTCAAATAAGGTTTTTGTTTTTCTTTACATTTTTAAAAATAATCTCAGTATTTGTAAGAATTAATGCTGGTTACTAGCTTAGAAAAATATATGAAAAGATTTGTGAGACCGACTCCCTCAGCAGGCATCAGAACATACTGCAAAGCCACTGTGATTAAATCCACATGGCATTGGGATGTGTTGAGATAAACAGAGGGTAGAGAGAATAGAAAGACACCAGGAACAGCTCCCAGTACATGTGGAAACTTCAAGGGGATAGATCCATTCCGTCAGAATGATTTAATAAATGGTTGATATAAACACCTGTCTATTTGGAAGAAAATAGAAGTGGACTTCTCTTTCATGCCTAATGCAGAAATACATTCTAAATGGATTAAAGGCTTAATTATAAAACTCCCCCTGTCACATTCACACCCCCTTCTCCATAAAAATTCCTGAGGTTTCCATCAGACAAATGCAACCTTTCACTGCCCCCTGAACTCATGGAGAACTTTAGGTGTGCTATCTGAGGACACAGTGAAGGATCATTTGAAGTCTGGAAAACTGAGTAACTTGTCAGGTTTCTCTTTTCTTACATATGCTTGTCCAGGCAGGAAGTCCGCCTACAGGTAAGTCCTGACAACTGACAACCTGGTTATTGGGAAGCAGTGCTTAGCATGAACCTTCCAAGTTCCCAACCATGTTCCAGGTAACAATGCTTCCTCCTCCTCAGAAGGGATGAAGGGCATCTAGTCCTAGGTCTCCCAGCCCTGTCTCATTACACAGCCACCTTCTCGCCTGCTCTTCCCTGGACTTCCTGGACATTGCACTGGGTCAGTTCTCCAGCACCCTCCTCCATTTGCGTCCTCTGCTCCTCTGTTTGTGTCTCTCTTCCATTCACCCCAAGGCTGAATGCAGCTCCGCAAATTGAACCCATTTCTATTCCTTTGCTATTCCTTCTCTGCAGCTAGTTCTCTAGTCCCATAGCTTTAATTATCCTTAATGGTTAAGATTCCCAATTAATGTTTTCAGTCTTAACCTGTATTCCAAATTCTGGCATCTATAATCATCCCCTACTTCCTCTTGAATACTTTATTTCTGCTGGTGACAGCACTGTCCTTCCAAGCATAAAATGTGACCTTTGAGTTTTCCTCCGCTTTAATCTTTTATTTTTTTTGAGGGCAGTGTCACTGGCCCTCATATGTGGGACCCGAACTGGGGCCGCTGGCTTCCCAAGCCAGCGCTTAACCACCGCGCCACTCGGTCGGCCCTTCCTCCTCTTTAATCTTAAATATCCAGTTTCTAAGTTCCATTCAAAACACCTGACTGGATTCCCACTGCCACCATTTTAGTAAAGCTTGCTTATGACCCCTAAGCTGAAACTGACCATCTAGTCAAATCATCTATATCCTCTTCTGCCAACGTAACTCTCCTTAACACCATTCTTAGGATGCCCATCCTATACTCGGGAAACTGAGGGCCTGCAGCACCCGAAATCCTCATTGTTCAGCCCAAGGTCTTAAAAAGCACGCTCTCCCACCTCTCTCTCCCCAGTGCATCCTCTCTCTCCCACGCCTCAGCACAGTCTTTGTCAGTCAGGTCGGGCTCCTGGACCTGTGAGGTCCAGGATAGCTGTGAATAAAAGCTTCTCACTGAACACGGACTAATTGGGTGATGGGTAGAAGGCACTGGAAAATGCAACTTTCAATGGAATGTCAATGGCAAACATCATTCACAGAAAGCAACTGATTCTGAGAAAACGAACGTTATGTTTTTTGAAAGGGAGGGAGGCATGAAATTACAAAGCCATAAATAGGGATTTGATCCCAGTATATACTGGAATAGACTTAAAATAATTATAATAAAGAGGGTGGAAATGGCAAAGCAATAATACCAATCTGAAGGTATCTGGGTTTTAGAAGGCCAGTGCCTATCAGCTGAATACCACCCTGGCAGTTCTCTACAGGGTCTGGGGGTGGCCTGGGGATGGGAGGAAAGGCATCATCAGATGGGCAACGGCTTCCACACCAGGACACCCCGTGAGAACTCGGGCAGGATGGAACACTGCGGGGTGGCAGGCGGGGCAGGGACGACTCCCAACAACCAGGAAGGGCTGCCATGGGATTTCCTCCTTGCCTTCTCTCGGCTGCTTTCACATCACTTTGCCTTTTTGGGAAGTAATAGGGGAAAGAAGCGGGAGAAAAGGGGGATGGGAAGGAGGAGACACCAAAACAAAGTAAAACTCTTTGCCCCCAGGAAGCTTTGAAAGATGGCAAATCTGGCCTTGAAGGAAGGGTCTGGTGTACCGAGGCCCACTTACCTCTACTTTTTCTACTACTTGCTTCCCAAAGGAGCAAACTTTGGTGGAACAGGTGACTGTCATATTTTCGGAACTCTCATACTGACTGGTCACACCGTAAAAAGCCCCGGCATCATCTTGAATATTGCAGTTTAAATCGGCCTGTTGGAAAGGAAATGCTGATGAGGGTTATGTTCTCAAGTCATGGCAACAAGCAGCAACCGGCGCCTCCATCCTGCTGGCGGAGGGCAGGGGTGGCTGGGGAGATGGCCAGCTGATGCGCATCTAGAAACAAACTCCATGGCTCATAAGGTCATTTTTGGGGAAGAGATTGCAATCTTCTTGGACAGTCTTCCCTTGAAATGACATGCTACATGAATCTATTTCATTTCATTTTCTTGCATTCCGTATCAGAATACTGCTGTACCTTTGTAATAAAAGATCCATGAGGTCTTGGGAAATGTGTGGAAAGCAGTACAGTTGACCCTTGAACTACATGGGAATTCAGGGGCTCTAACCACCAGCACAGTCGAAAATCCAGATATAACTTTTGACTCTCCAAAGATGTGACTACTAATACCTACTGTTCACCGGAAGCCTTACTGATAATACAAACAGTCGATTAACACATACTTAGTAAGTTATATGTATTAGATACCATAGTCTTATAACAAAGTAAACTAGAGAAAAGAAAGTGTTATTAAAATCATAAGGAAAATACGTTTGCAGTATTGAAAAAAAAATCTGTATATAAGTGACCCACACAGTTCAAACCTGTGTTGTTCAAGGGTCAACTGTATATGAATTGAATTCATATTCACTAATATTGAGATATTTAAAAAGCACAGGAGAATCTGTGGCTGACTGTCCATTTGTTATATATATAAAACCAGAAACTTCACTACAAATGACAGGAACTGGTGGGGAAACGGTTCCTACTAAAGACTGGCTTATAAAGATGCTAAATAATGAACACAAATCACTACTCATTTAACATATTTTTATGAGTACCTACTATGTGAGGGGTCATAACAGGCATATAAGACTGGACTACCACCTAAGAAAGGAGGTATGTACATAAAATAGCTATAATTTAGATTTAAAAAAATAGTACCATGTCAAAGGCACTCAGAGCTGAGACAAGAGGAGGCATTAGTTTCAACCAAGAGTGCTATTTTAGGAATGGTTAACATTTACACATGCAGAGAAGGGCTGAGGGAAGTGTGGGTGGGAGAGGGGTCAGAAGTTTCATTCTCCCTACAGTGAGAAGACTAAGGAGACCGGGAGAAATGAGAGTGGAAATGCAACTAGGGCTCAGGTCGTGGAGGCTAAATAAGGGGTTTGGTTGTATCCTGGAGGAAACAGGGACCCCTTGAAAGTTTTGGCACAAGGGCATGATGTGATCAGAACTGTGTTTCAGGAAGAAATGGTATCAGTCCACTGGAGGCTGGGAGGCTGCAGCATCTACATTGCTGACTGAAGGTTCCCTACCCTGACCCCCTACTGCATGCCAGGCACTGGGTGTGGGGCTGAGCTGTTGGGGGGGGGGGCGGGAGGGGGCTTATGATTTAGTATGGATGACATCACAACAGAGATAAGCACTCCTGAGAGCGGCACAGGGGAACATGAGAACAAATAATGGTGAGGAGGAGGCTCTTGGGGTCAAGGAGGCTTACGCAGATGATGCAGCTCAGACCCGAGGAAGAACTGCTGGTTTAGGCAGGCAGGGAATGGGAGAGAGGGCGTGTCCAGAGATCCACGGTCAGAAACTGTACTAAAAAAGGCTGGAACAGAGAGAGCAAGGGAGAGAGGGTGGCAGGAGGGGCTGGGGAGGCAGGAGGGTTTGGGTCTTATACCCCAAAACCAGAGGGAAGGAGGGCAGGTAAGCAAACGGGATCGTGAGACAGTGATGGGGTATGATCAGATTTGCATTCCAAAAGGGCAGCCCTGGCCCCAGGCCAGAGAACACTCTGGAAGAGTAAGCAGGCTTGTAGAGATATATTAAGAGGCCACTCGAGCAGTCCAAATGAGAGAGGTTATTTGGACTACTGTGGTGGCTATTAAGACAGAGACAATTAGGTCTGATAGAAAAATGAGACTGTATTTTGTGAGGTTTGGCACATTTTGATTAATTTCAATACCTTGACAGGCACCAACCACCAGGAAGACCTGAGCCACCCTACCGTATTTTGCCACGTATAATGCACACCAACGTTTTTTGGCCCAAACTTTCAGGGGAAAAAAATCTTTTGTTTTCACTTTTTTTAATTCAAATTTTTATTTGTTTACATTTAGGTACTTGTTATTCGTATTGTAAAAGAATTTTAGCATTTATTTTTAAACCTATTATGGTATAAGAAATGTTATGTAGCACATAATTACAAAACACAAGAACAGATACAAGAAATTTTATGTACAGGTAACAAATTTACGATATTTACGCATCATAGAAGGCCAAAAACTCTTCGTTACAAATTTGTCGTAAATTCAACAAAATTGATTATCGTATTCCAGGATATTATTTTGCATATGGATATTGATTTCTAGAGTTACGCTTTTAACTCATAAGCATAAATAAAAGAATTAAAAACATTTATATAGATACAAAATTACTACTACCCATGTATAACGTGCATCCTTATTTTTCCCTTACAAATTTAGGCAAAAAGGTGCACATTATACTCGGCAAAATACGGTACTAAGGATCTGCATTGGAATTTCTTTCTTGAGTTCAGTATCAGGAAAATGTCCATTTCCTTAGGCAAAATTTCATATTTTCTGGCCTCATATAAAAAGAACTATATACTTTACATTCTTTCCCCCTTTCACTGTATGTGCCAAGAAATTCAAAGCTAAATTCAGTGCTCAACTGCAGTAATTAGCTTATCCCGGGTACTTCTAATAATTCCTAACAACCAGTGTGCAGCAACTTTGACTGAGTTCCAATCTACTTTTACTTGTACTTGTCCAGTTTTATATCACCCATAAATTTAGTAATGCTCACATTGAGCTTTTTGGAATTATACACATGGGACATAAATCACAAATAAATAAAAATACCCAGGTGTGTATTTTTCTCACATTCAAAGGTTCAACATTTGGCTCCATGAAACAGCTTAGCAGGAAATGATGGATGTCTCTCCCTAACTGCAATCTGTACCAGAGCTATTACCCAAGGCTGAAGAGGCTCCGGGTCTACCTGAGCTCCATGCTTCAGGGGAGAAAGGTACCAACACATCCTAGGCACACAGGAACTCTGACACTGGCATTACCACCCAGCCTCCCACAGGCACTGAGGCTGGGCCTTCAAGAGCTGTCACTGCCTTGTTCTGCCACCAGCTGAGAACACGGGGATCTGAGGAGTGGATAAGGTGTTTCGCGGCATTGGGACCACCAGCCACGTTCTTCCTGCTCTTACTACAGTTGGCCCTCCGCATCCGCGACTCAACCAACCTCGGACCAAAAATATTAGAAAAAAAAAAACGTTACATTGTTGCTGAGTTAGGCCTCACGGGTGTGTCTGCACTGAGCATGTGCAGGCTTTTTTTTCTTGTCATTATTCCCTCAACAATACAGTATATCAACTATTGACATGGCCTTTCCATTGTGTGAGCTATTATAAGTAATCTAGAGATGATTTAATGTATACAGGGGGATATGCGCTAGGCCATTCTATAATATATAAGGGACTCGAGCATCATGGATTTTGTTGTCTGTGGACACTTCGGGAACCAATCCCCTTGGATACCAAGGGATGACTATATGATGATGCAGTTTGTGCCAACAAGTTTTAGCATTTTTAAAAATGTAAAAAACATACATGTGGTAAGTAAAGAAATCAAACTAGGAAAAGAGTGTATATTTTATTTCTCCCCCTGAACTTGCCAATCTCCCCAAAGGATGACCAGTGTTATCTGTTTCTCAAGTGCCCTTTTAGAGATATTCAGCACTTAGATATTTAAGCATATATATTTCCATCTGCTTTTACTTGTACTTGCCCACCTTTATATTACCATAAACTTAGTAACACTTTTTTGCACACACGGTAGCACTCTTCTAAACCTTGCTTTAAAGAACAAAAACTACTTTTTAGAACTCATATAGTACTGATGGAGAATATCAGTATTAAAAAGAACAGCCACTTAAAAATTGAACAGCCACAAGTTTATAGTGGCTGCATACTATTCCATTGCCCAGATGCACCATAATTGAGTATGTGCTCTATGGATGAATATTTAGGAGGCATCCCAACAGTGCAATGTGTATGTGGAGCAGAAAAAGTGCATCGGAAATTACTGTTACTGTCCTTTGTTTCAACCTTAAAAAATCCCCAGTTTTGAAAAAGAGTATTAATGGGCTGTAAATTCATTGTTGGTTGGCATTATAATTTAAACCAACTCGCTATTTTGATGCAGTCAAGTTGTTTTGAAAGGCTGGTGAGCAATCAAAAGCAGCTTGGTGTTTTTGGCGTCAGGAGTGGCGTGTGGGAAGCGGCACAGGGAAATAAGCAGCTTACGGAGGAGTTGATCAGAGAGTAAATGGAGTAGGCTATTTATTTATTTTTAATCTGTCAACCTCCACTTACTGAGTTGATTTAACCAGGAGGGAGGCTCCTTAAGAATTTTACCTCAGCTCCCTTGGCACAATGTTTTGTTTTCTTTCATTGTTTTTAATGCTTCATTTTTCACTTTATTCACTCCCATGGCATTATTTTTTAACAAGCAAAAGGTTTGCAATGTAAACAAACCTGGACACTTTTATGTGTCCAGGTCTAATGCAGACACAGAACAATCTACCAAGCAATGTGTCAATAGACACAATTTAAAAACGTGGACAACAACAAAAAGTGAACCAAGTTCAGAATGGTATTCACCATTATTTGATATTCACAAAACTGCTGAAAATTTTCACAGCTTGCATGTTTCCATCTCTATAAGTTTCCATGCTTAAGTGATGCTGGTGAAAGGAGCTGTCCCATAGCAGCAGCACATACAGATTTTTGACAACTAGGGTGGATCATTTTTAAGAACCCTCCTTCCTCTACTAGACAAAATTATTTTCAGTAATAATCAGCACTGTTTCACTGTGTTTAAACACAAAAACTTTAAGCACAAGAACTCCCATAGTAACAGAGAATGACAGTGAAGTAGTAACTTAAGCTGTATTTCCTCATCTTCATAATTACTGTGCTATCATTGCTCATTTCTAACTCTACTGTTTTACCTTGAGCAACATGGAGACTGCTGGTTCAAATGATTCCAAACTGTTAAGAAGTTACTCTAGAAATGAATACAAGGCTGAGTCCACATGTTATTGAAGGATTAGGAATACAATGAATAAGTAGTAATACAAGTGTGCTAATTTGAAGCATATAATATATATGCATGGATAAATGAAATAAAAACTCCACACTAATTTCACCAATTGTTTAGGACTTAGGCCAACAAAGGATTTACTTTTTTTTTTTTTTTAATCAATGGCACTATTTAGAACTGTGGCCACATGGTGATAATAAAGATGAAAACAATTCTTAGATGGTTTTGCCATCTGAAATTCTCTATCGAAGCTCCTTATTGCCTGGACCTGAGGCAGACCACTCCTCCCACCACCTCCACTTTGGTTCACCACTGTCCTTTAGACTTCCCAAGATAATGTGAATTAGTTTTAATTGGGAATGGATGACGTGCACTTATAATGACAGGAATTATCAAACATGAAATGAAATCCTGCCCTCAGAAACTATCTCAACAATTTATGAGTTTTAAATTTATCCTGGTTATCTTCTTTTTTTACATGAAATTAAAGTATAATATATATTCAGAGAAGTGCACAAATCACAAGTTTATGGCTTAATTTTCATAAGGTGAACACACCCATGAAACCATCACCCAGGTGTAGAAATCTAACAGAAGCCCTCCCACCCAAAGCTTTCCAGTATAATCACCGACACCCCCCCACACACACACACGGGTCACCTTGATCCTTGTATAACATTGTACATTAGTTCTGTCGGGTTTCAGAACATTAA
Source organism: Aselliscus stoliczkanus (assembly GCA_033961575.1). NCBI lineage: Eukaryota > Metazoa > Chordata > Mammalia > Chiroptera > Hipposideridae > Aselliscus > Aselliscus stoliczkanus. The sequence goes on along the minus strand of CM066736.1, from coordinate 97,088,084 downwards.
ATAAATGTAATCACACAGTGCTGACTTCTTTGTGTTGGCTTCTTTTGCTCAGCATTACATCATGAGACTCACCCATGCTGTCGTGTGTAGTTCATTCATCCTTGTTACTGTAGAGCAGGGGTTGGCAAACTGCGGCTTGCAAGCCACATGCGGCTCTTTGGGTACATTCCATCTCAAAAGTTTGCTGACCCCTGAAAGAGCCAATCCTGTCCCTCACAACAATTTAAAAATTATTTGAGAGCCATAATATATTTTTACATAATCACCATTATATGAATAACGTCCTTTAAAAATTTTATAAATGAAACTATGACAGTTTTCATTTTCAATTTTACTCCAGAGCCTGCGGCTCGCAAGATGCAGTTTGCTGACCCCTGGTGGCTCTTCCGTCTCAAGTTTGCTGACCCCTGCTGTAGCATATTCCTTCCACTGAATGAAAAACACCATGATCCATTGATTCTACTATTGATGGACATTTGCAGTGTTTTCAAATTGGACCTATTATGAGGAATGCTACTTGGAACTTACTTGAATATGCTTTTGATGAACACACGCATACATTTCTGTTTGGTGTTCCTAGGAGTGGAATTGCTGGGTCATTAGGGCTATGTGCCTTTTAGCTTTCATTTAGATAAGAGGAGCAGATGGTTTTAGAGGTATTATTCCCCCCATTTTTTTAACAGTTTGAGAAACCTGTATATTTAATTATTAGTGTAAATATAAGAAGTTAGATTTAAAAAGGCTTCTCAACCAACAGGAAATAACCAATTTGCTATTAAAACTGCTTTGCAATTACTCTTGAACATGAAAAATAATCAGGTAGCCATCCAACCATATCACAGCTGCTCTCCAGGAATTTTCTAGGAGGAGGTATTGATGCAAAAGATAATTATCTGTCGGCTGATGACATTATGATGATCCCAGAAAGAAATGCAGTCACTGAACTCTCACGAAGCAAAGGTAATCTCAGAGAAGGAACGCCAGCATTAGGTCAACACGAAGGAAACAAACTGTAAGGAGTTTGGGAGTCGCTGTGTTCATTACCCACTTTACTGAAACTCAGGGCAAACCTCCGTCATCGAGTTCTAAAGGCAAGAAAACGAGGAAAAAAATGTGCTGGTATCAGAGATGCCAACTATTCCTCTTAATCAGTTTTTCTCTAACCACAGGATATTTTGTACAAGCAAATGTATGTAAAAATCTAAGAAACGGCTAAAACCAGTACACTTCTCTTCCCAACAATTTCCAAATTCAAACCATATCCTAGGCCTTTGGGGACAAGGCAGCCTAAAAAGTGTAGTTTGTCATGGGCCAGGTTTGAAGTGTTTACACACACACACACACACACACACACACACACACACACACACACACACACTTGCAAGTATGGCTGGGCAGGGAGGGCAATTCCAGGTAAACAGGCCCTTCTAAGGAATCTTTGCCCATTTTGTCCTAGAACAGACCACTACACATGGACTGAGTTCAGAGGCTACTCTCTCTCCTACCACCGCATACAGAAATCCTTTTTACAGTATCCTGACCTGCTCTGTCTTCTGGCTAAATACCTTCAGATACAGGAAAATCACTACTTTAAGAAAAAACTTACTATGTGCTGGACAGGCCTAATTGTTAAGTAGCTCTGTTTCCTGGTGTTATTAGCTTTCTATTGCTGCTTTCACCAACTACCACGAAATTAGTGGCTTAAAACACCACAAATTTATGATCTTAGACTTCTGTAGGTCAGACATCTGACACTGGTCTCACATGGCTAAGATCAAGTTATTTGCAGAACTGTGCTCTTCTCTGGAGGCTCTAGGGAAAGATCTCTTTCCTTACCTCTCCCAGCTTCTAGCGGCCTCCCACGTTCCTTGTCTCTTAGCCCCTTTCCCCATTTTCAAAGCCAGCACCACCAGGCTGAGAGTCCTTCTCATACTGCCAGCTGTCATCTCTCTAGATCTCGTCTTCTGCCTTCCTCTTCCACTTCTAAGGAACCTGGTAATTACATTGGGCCTGCTCAGATCAAGATATCTTCCATGCCTGCTGGTTAGCAACCTTCATTCTCCTTTTCCATGTAGAGTACAGATTCACAAATACCATGGATAAGGAGTTGGACATGGCCCATTTAAGTTGCTACTGGCTTCACTGTAACCTCCACCTACAGCTCTGCCTCCTGGAATCACGCTGGCCTAAGAACATACCTGTCAGACGACTGTGACATTCGCTTTCATTTCCCCCTTCATCTCACCTTTCCGCTTCCTCTTCTCACTTACATCGTTGTTCAGGGGCTAGCTACCTGCTTCCGAGGATTCAAAGTTCACATTTATTTTTATTAAACTGCATCCTAATGCCACACTTCCCTTACATCTAGTCCAGATTCTAACCCTTCACCTGCCGTTCTCTCATCTCAGATATCTGACTACAGCATGGAGAGCAGTCACTTCTCTGAGTCTCACTGTCCTCATCTGTCACCACAGAGGAGACCTGATTCCAACAGCCACCATGGTAACAGAAGGAAATAATGCGTTTGAAACTCACTTGCACATTGTAACGAGCTACACAAGTGACAGCCGTTAATAATACTGATAACTACTCCTCGCAGCTTATTGACTTAAAATACAGACCAGGACAATCTGAGATAAAGACAGAGCCTCAATCACATCTATAGAGGTGTGACCCAATGTACATGATGGTTCGCAATCAATAAACAAAATTAAAACTGTCCCCACAGCCAGTCTGAAGGCCAAGGGACACTTATCAGGTGTGCAGCACACATGCAACAATGGCTTTTTCCAAACAGAAAAATCAGTAGGTTTTCTGATTTGTGAGCTGATGACAAGTCTTAAGTTTTGGGTATAACTGCTCACACAGGTACCAAATTACCATCTTTCTCACAGAGATATGATGAGAGATATTATCGAATTCTTTCTGGAAACTCATTCCTAAATGTGTGTTGAATGAATTAAAAACTTTAGAATGTATTTGTAGGCAACTCTTGGGAAACAATATAAGGTCAAAGGAGAAGCAGTTTACAAGGCCAGGCAGAGAAAGCTGCCTGCATTGGACAGCAAGGAAACAAGAAAACGAAACACGGAGTTTTCCCAAAATTTCCCCTAAATCATCCTTCTTTTATACTCATTACTCCTGTAGCTAAACATTCAAGTCCCCAGACAAGACACTGGATTGGTTTCTCCTCTATCACCTCCTATCCAGTAAATCCATTTATTCATGGATATGTTCCACTTTTGACTGCATGTTTTTGAAATTAAAGAAAAACTAAAAATGTAATTTTAAATTACATTTTCAAAGAATGATCCTTCCTATTTCATGGGTGAGGAAAAACAAGGCCCAGCCCAGTTATGTGGGATCCAGAGCTCTGAGGGAAGGACTGAGCCCGGGGATCCTCTCTGCAAAACCTCAGGCCTCTGGGTACCTGGCTACAGGGGCTGAAGCACCGGAAAGAATGGAATTGCGAAACGCATGCAGAAGCGGGTATTTGACTGATGACAACTCCTATGTCACTGGCTTTGGAGGGAACAAAGGGGAAGCAGGTAACCCCAAGGGCAGGGGAGAGGGCAGGGGCACCCTGTCTGGACAATGGCAGTCTGTGGACACTCCTTTCCCACCCGTCTCTCCCTTTCACCCTAGGGCTTGGAAGGGCTGGGTGGGAATTACTTAGCTGCAGAAATGAAAACATCAAGAGGATGGTCTCTGACAAGAGAGAGTAATAGGCACTGATGGATGCAAGGAGAAGCTGACATTTTCAAACCACCACTTTGAACCTTTCCTCTTCATCCTCTCTGAACAATGATCAAAGGACCAAGATTTCAAATTGTGAAACCATTTTTCCAATGGCAGCATCTGGCTCCTTGGCAGGCGGCACTGGGAGCTGGGTCTGCTGTGGGCGGCCATCCAAGCCTGCCACATGGTGAGGCTCGGCCGGGCAGGGCCCCGAGTGGGTCTGGCAGCAGCTCTGCAGGCACCAAAGGACAATCGCTCTGCACCGAGCGTTAGGCAGAAGCGTCCCACGAGGCAAGGCTGGCAGGGGGGTCTCTCTGGCAGGGGATGCCTTCCCAGGAAGCTGGCTCCTCCCAAACCCTCCTGCCGGACACATTTGCAAGCATCTGCGCCTGGCCAAGACCCCTGAAGCCAGCCCGCATTAGCACACAGAGGCTCAGGGTGGGGAAGCTGGATGACCGTGGGATCATTTCCCAGTAAGGCTCCTGCATGTGGGAGAACGAGGAAGCTGCCCAGAGGAAAGTGAGTCTTGGAGTGTGTTCACTTTGGGCCACTGTGCCCCTGCCCAGCACAAAGGGACAGGAGCTGTAGTTCTCCTGCCACAGCTGTTTTTAATAAGAATAGCAGGAATAAACTCAGCCCCCACTCTTCAAGTTACTTCCCACTAATTATAGAATATATTTATATCTACAAAATACGAATTTTAAAACTCCACCAGGAACCCCTTTTATTGTGCAGATTGACACCCCTATTTGAATTTCATAAACATTCAGTACTTCAAAGAATATTAACTGCTTGCTCTAATTACAATATGTGCTGCTTGAAAGGCTGTCTGTTTGCATTGCAAATTCCTACAAATTCCAGCATTCATTAAGAAAATATTCAATTAATATCACCCACCCAACCTCAGGTAACAGCCACTGGTGGCTTTACACAGTAGCAGGGATGCAACAGCCAAGGTCTCAGTCTCAAGTACAAAGCAGCTGCGCAGGCTAGTTCTTTCCAATGGAGGCAGTTAGAGTGCTAGAAGCCCAGCTGAGCTGGCCCTTCATACATCACAGTGGTCAGGTGTGCGAATATTGGCCCAGGACCACCCGCTCCAAACCAGGAAACAGGACCTTGGTTCTGGTCTGCAGTTTTTGTGCAAGAGTCTTACATAGAACAACAAAATCAACCAACTAACAAGGGTAGAGTTGCCAAATAAAATACAAGTGCCCCAGTTAAATTTGATTTTTTTTTTTTTGAGGGCAGTGTCACTGGCCCTCATATGTGGGACCCGAACCAGGGCCGCTGGCGTCCCAAGCCAGAGCTTACCCACCGCGCCACTCGGCCGGCCCTAAATTTGATTTTTTGATAAACAACATATTATTTATTTGAATACCTGTACAGTACCCAAAGATAGCGTGGGACATATGTACACTAAAAAAGTACATGTTGTTTACCTGAAATTCAAACGTAACTGGTGGCTTGTATTTTTTATTTGCAAAACCTGGCAACTCTACTAACAAGCCACCTTTACTGAAAAGAATAACAAAAATTGGGACTTACCCTCAAATTCTCACTGCTATAAAAAGATGTCTTATGCTCAAGCTATTTTAAGTGGGGAAAAAAAAAATGAGGTTGCCAAATAATACATGAAGCATAGCATAACTTTTTTTTTTTCTGTTCTGTTCTTTTCTTTCTTTCTTTTTTTCTTTAAGTAAAAACCAGTGGTGTATGTTCAATGCTTGGAGAAGCATAAAGAAAGTGCAAGGTAAGGGCTGGCAGAGTGGCTCAGTTGGTTAAGAGCTCGTTCAAGAATGCGAACTGAGCTCTGAGCAACAGCAGTTCGATGCCCAGCCCGAGCTGAGCTGCCACTGAGCCGCCAACAGGTGGCAGGATGGCTCAGCTAAAAATAAATAAGTAAATAAATAAAGTGCAGGGTACATGGCTGAGGGAGATCTCACTTTTTCTTCTATAGTCTTTTGAACTGCTGGCACTATTTAGAATGAGCTTATATCGCTTTTGTAATGTAAAAAGTAAATTAAAATGGGGGTGGGTAGGTACGATGTATCTTAAATCTCCACCTGCACAGGGAGGAGGGATTTCACACTTCACCAAAGGGCTAGATCAAATTTTAGACAACTGACTAAGATCCCTGCAGAGTTTATGGCTATATCCAGATAATCCATATATTCCCTGCAAAATTGGGTCTGGAAATAAGCAGTCAACTCCTCTTTTGTGCCACTTCCATTCTTTCCTTCTCAAGGCTTTTCTTGAGGTACGGTTAGAGAGAGAAGCTAATCGTGCCTCCATCCACAGGGCAAATGCTGGGAAGTGCAGGTTGTACCATGTAACTGCTTTCCCCAGGACCTCTGGTTAGCAGCAGCTCTTGGAGGGACAGTGACTTAGCATCTCAGCCTGTAACCATGGCAGGGAGCAGAGTTAAACAGACCCACGCAGGAAAAGGATGGACCCCTAACCTCGGTTTTGTTAGCAAGCAACCACTGAACCAAAAGACCCAGGACAGAAAGCATTTAGAGGAACAGCTGTCAGATGGAGTCTCCCATGAGGTCCAGAGAACTCCCAATTTAGATTCTGCCTAGATGTCCTGAAGAGTTCAAGGTTTAAGAGTTCAAGGTTTTAAACCTTGTATACACACACACACACATATATCCGTGGTGGACTGAGGTTTAGGGGTTGGGGGAAAAGCAGAGTGAGCTTCTGATCCTATTTTCCAGGCTGCCTTGTTATGCCTTATGTTTTCAGGGGATTCAGAAAGGGTCCTTTTCAACAAAGTGACTGCCACAGGGATCAATGTTTCCACCCTCAACCTCATCATTCTCCAGGTTATGTATGGTCCAGAGGCCACAGGGACCTCTGTCACCTCCCAGTAGGATTGTTTGTGCACAAACATCCACTTTCCCTGAAAATTCCTTCCCACTCTACTTCCATTGACTGTACTCCTTCAAGATTCAGTTCTAATGCCATGGGAGGCCTTCTGGAATGTTCTCAGACAAAAAGGGTTCTTCCTCCTACCTCTGAGTGGCCACATTTCCATTACATCTCTTGTCCCATGGTGTTGTCATTTATCTGCCTGTGCATCTGCCTCTTACTCATGTCTATATCCCCAGTTCTCTAGGAGCAAAGTTAAGTTCAGCAAATGTTTGCTGAATGAATGACTGATGTGATGTATTTACTACTAACACCAACGATTAAACTATTTCTATAAGAACCTAACAACTCCAGACATAGACTGGAACAGCTTTTGGGTGAGTCTCTTGCCTGCCCTTCAGTAAATTCCTTGAGAAAGGTTACCCAACAAAGTATCAGATCCCTCTGGTATCTGCCTATGATATCAGAGCTAGCTAAGTGGCAATAGATAGCAAGTTCTCTAGAGGTACTGAGTAAAATCACATAACTTTTCAGAAAACAAATAATAATAAAAAACATGGTGCGTATTAGCCCGTAAGTACTTCTGAATATGGTGGTATCTCTTGCTAATAATCTTCCTGCTACTTACGTCATTCCATCACTTAACACTGTTCACACAATTTCAGAACTTAACATCATTTTGAGATGAGATAGAAGTAGAGAGAAATGGGAAACTGAAAGGCCCTTCCTTATTGATAGTTTAAAACATGTGGGGAGAAAATCATTCCATTTTTGCTAACTTCCTTTTTCAGAAATAGCAACAGGGACATTTGGTTCCAAATGAAAGACTCAAGTCTACAATTCAAACTAAATCATGGAGAATCCAATTAGAACCAGTCTGAAACTCCGGAGGGGGTCCGTTCAGCCAGTTTACATGTGCATCTGGTTTCTCCTCCTTTAAATAAAGCCCAGTTTTTTTCTGTTTAATTTATGGTGCCTGTCGTTTTGTCCAACAAATGTGAGTTCATTCCTACCAAGATAAAAGCATCTTCTAAAGGCTCCCTTCTTTCCAGATAACTTGCTTTCCTTTCTCTGTTTTATAAAATCTTCTCACATCTGCTTTGGTTAGTAAAACTAGCCTTTTGCTTACTTCCCCTCAAAAAATAGGTTAAGAAAGTAAGCTGAATGACTATAAATATATTGTTAATTGTTTACACTGAATGATCATAATTCCAAGAATTTTAAAAAAGCAAAACATAAATAAATATAGGGCAACACCATATATCCTGATTTCTAGGACACGACTACTTTAATAATCAATTCAAAGAAAAATCTATCATTGTATTAAATGTATATTTAAAAAGTTGTGTTTTTTTTTTAAAAAGCTACCTACCCATACAATTTCATTTTCATATTACTTGCTTCCAATCATTTTGGAGACTAGGCCTTCATCATACTAATGAGTCTTCTGAATAGTTTTTGACTATAAGCTTTCTAAGTAACGTGTTAGTAACATGTGATGTCCTTGAACCAGTGTCCCAAAGCTTCACACTCTTGAGCACTGTTAGGACAGAGAGTAGAATTTTGAGGCCCCTCCAAAAATAACAGGTTCACTGAATGTCTTATGTGGTTAAATCTATAATTTTGTTTATTTCCTTGAGTTAACTACATGCGGCTGGAAAGGAACTTCTTTGGAAAGTCAGCTCCAGTAGGTGGGTTTTTGTCTTTCAGGATGCATGACTGAATCACACCCACCTGTTCCAGCTTTGGTAATTCTGTGATCAATTCCAAGGCAGTTGGCATTGGTATCTGAAGTGAGCTGCAGTGGCTGCCATTTTACTGGCAGCCCATCTGCATGAATCTCAATGGGGAAGCAAAGCTCGGCTCTGTCCATTTGTGGGTGGACACTTTCCTTTCTCAGGGCCTACACAGCACCTGGTCATTGTATTGTAAGGAAGAGAAGAAGTACGGGTTTCCGCCAGTACAACATGTTGGCCTCACTTATCACAAATCTGCTTCCACACTTGTCCTCAATCATGACAATTTCGATGCTGCATCAAACTGTAATTTTTTGGAGACATTTAAATTAGGGATTCACATTTAAGCTAAAATTTGTACTAGTTGTGTATAGTAATCCTAGCACAAATAACTAAGGTAACAAGGTGATGGTGAGATGCCCTCTCCATCGGCCAAGGTCACAAAGGGCAGGCAATGGAAACCACATCACGGTGCGCTCCTCTGTGGAAGGGAGGGCGAGGCACTCATGAAGTCCACTGGAAGGAGCATCCCGCCTCTAGAACTGTTGCAATGGGAACAAGTGTATGTCTCAGCAGGGAGGGAATACAGTATGTGTAACCTTATTAATAGCTGTTTCTACAGAGAATGAAGAAAGAATAAAGACTTTGGGTAGCAAGAAAAAATAACTACAGATGTAGGGGAATTAAAAAACACCCAAAATGACAATAAAAAGTTGCTTTGTTTTTAAATTATGCCAGTAAGGCTGATGAAGATGCCTGGTGTACTCACGCACTGCTTGATGACTTCAGAAAGCAACTTGGTTCCTACATGTACAGAGACATATATATTAAAAGGCATATTATCAATATCTAATGAAATAAGAATGGTTCAATTATGATATACCCAGTAAATAAGATATCACATAGTCATTAAAATGGTAATTAGGGGTATAATGACATATGGCTCCATGGAAGGGTGTTTGATAAAGAAGCAGGGTACCAAATTTAATGCATTCTTTCATTCAAACTACATAAACATGGATTACATTAGGTTATATTTGTGGTGGATTTAGGAATGAATTAAAAATTATATTTTACCCAGACTGTCTAGAATGTTATTATTGCCTTTGTAATCATAATATAAGAACTATGCTGCTTTTTCCCCCAAAGGCAGCTAAATGGGTGGTATTCCCCTCTCTAGGAGACTAAGGTTGCAACCTGAACTTCCTGGTAAACAAAAGTCTATTCACCTTAGCTCCCAGGTAAACATACAGCAGAGCATCTTCTAACGATAGGACTTCACAAAGAAACTCTGCTGCTTATGAAAAAATGTTCAACCTCACTAATCATCAGAGAAATGCAAATCAAAACCCCAATGAGATATCACCTTACCCCAGTCAAAATGGTTATCATCAATAAATCAACAAACAACAAGTGCTGGCGGGGCTGTGGAGAAAAGGGAACCCTGGTGCACTGTTGGTGGGATTGCAGATTGGTGCAGCCACTATGGAAGTCAGTATGGAGGTTATCTCAAAAAAAAGGAAATGGAACTACCGTATGACCCAGCAATTCCACTCCTAGGCATTTATCTAGAAAAACCCAAGACACTGATTCGAAAAATATATGCACCCCTATGTTCATTGCAGTGCTATTTACAATAGCCAAGACTTGGAAACAACTGAAATGCCCACTAATAGACAACTGGGTTAAGAAACTGTGGTACATTTATACAATGGAGTATTACGCAGCTATAAAGAAGAAAGAAATCGTACCATTTGCAACAATATGGATGGACCTAAAAAACATTATGCTAAGTGAAATAAGTCAGTCAGAGAAAGACAAATACCCTATGATCTCACTTATATGTGGAATCTAAAGAACTGAATAAACTAGCACTGTAAACAGAAATAGTCTCAGAGATAGAGGAAAAACAGATGGTTGCTAGATGCGACGGGAGTGAGCATGAGGGAGAAGGGTAAGAGATGAGACAGCATATATAGATAACTACAATATTGCCGCAGGGATAGAAAAGACAGTTTGGGGAATATAATCAATAATGTTGTAAATATTTGTTAGGGGACCAGATGGACTCATGTCTTGTTTGGGAGACCACTTCATGGATGGTGTAGAGGCCTGACCACTGCACTGTACACCTAAAGCTGCTGTTGAATATATTATATGTTAACTATAATTTAACACATATATAGCCATGAAATGTGAAGTATAGTGTGGGAATGGAGTCAATGGAATTGTAATAGATATGTATGATTTCGGGGGGGGGAGGGGAGACAGTGGATGGGGGAGGAGGAGTTACTTTGTAAGTGAAAAGGGTAACTACTGCATTGTTTTGTACACCTGAAACTAATAATATAAAATAAAAAATAAAAAATAAACTATGCTGCTTCATTTCTCATCACTGGCTTCCATGCAAGTGGAGTTCTGTTAGGAGAATTACAAAAACAGAGCTGTGCTCCCTGAAGAGACCCTGCACGGGCTCAGTGGAAAGAGCATGGATTCTGGAGACAAGCAGATCAGGCATTTATCAGCTGTGTGACTTTACAGAAGTCACATTGCCTCTCCATGTCTCAGTGTCTTTACATGTAAAATGAGAATAAAATATGTATCTCACAGGGGTTAAATAATATCAAGTATGTACTTAAGCCCAGCACAGTGCCTGGCTAAACAGAAAGGAACTCATCAATGGTCATCAATGCCCTCCTATCCCTGCAAATCACTTCTCTCTTTGTAATTAAATATGGTGCAGAATTAAAATGCACAGGAGTGAATAAAGAGTAGGCAAGAAGGAAGAGAAAGGAAATAAATAGGAAACTATTATATTATGGAAGGAAAAGTTAATAAAAATGGAAAAGGCAAAATGCAGAGCAAGTCACTGTAACACTCAGTAAAAAGAATTCTAGGGCCAGCCGAGTGGCGTGTTGGTTGAGTTGGCTTGGGACACCCGCTCTGAGCAGCAGGGCCAGGGTTCATATGCCACATGAGGGCCAGTGACGCTGCGCCCTCTACAGCTAAGATGGTGAACAACAGCTCGACCTAGAGCTGGGCTGCCGTGAGTCATCGGTGACGGGGTAGGCTGCAGTGGGGCTGGCCAGCAGCATGTGTTAGCTTTCGTTAGTTGCCGTGAGTAGCTGTGAGTGGCCGTCCAGAGGCCAGCGAGTGACTGCTTCACCCAGAAAGAGCACAGTGATAATCCAACATGGGCCAGTGAAGCAATGTCTTCTACAACTATACTGAAGAACAAAAGGACAGCAACTTGTCTGTTCCCTTCCCCAATTCTCCAACACTGTTCCCTTCTCCCATTCCTCAATAAAATCTTAAAGAAAAAAACCTAACAGAATTCTATATTACTCTTTTGGCTCGATAATTGTTAAAACCACTGACTGCTCCCTACCGCTAATACAACTGAAGCCTGATTTCTTGTCTTTCCTAAGTTTTCTGCCCACCTACGGTTCAGATACAAGTGAAGACCCACCTGCAAAGCACCTAAATGCACATGAACTCACCTGAATGCACCTCGCATGTACCTTGCCATGGTGCTTTCCCTCACTAGTCCCGTTTTCCACATGCTCATCGCCATCTCTCCCTATCCTAATACTAGCAGACGTAATAGCTGAAAGAGGAGGTAACCCCTAACATCTCACTGATAGGAATGTGAAGTGGTGCAATCGCCTTAGAAAACAGTATGACAGTTTCTTAAAAAGTTAAACATAGAGTTACCATATGTTCCAGCAATTCCACTCCTAGGTAACTTTCCAAGAAAAATGAATCCGTATGTCCAAACAAAGACTTCAGAGAAGCATTATTCATAAAAACCTTGAGTAGAAACAATCCACAAATCTGTCAAGCAGTGAATAGAAAAAGAAAATGTGGTATATCCATCCAATGATAGCATTCAGCAAGAGAAATGGGCTAACCACTGACTCATGGTACCACACAGATGTACCTCAAAAACATTATGATAAGTGAAAGAAGCCAGATGTAAATAACCACATGCTACATAATTCCATTTACATGAAATGTCCAAAAAAGGCAAATCTGTATGGGCAGAAAGTAGATTAGTAGTTGCGTGGCTGGGAGTGGGAATAGGAACTGACTGTAACTAGGCAGAGAGGATCTTTTTTGGAATGATAGAAATATTCTAAAATTTGGTTGCAGTGCTAGTTACACTAGTCCATAAACTTTTCTAAAACCAGTGAATTTTATGGTGTGTATATTTTTTTTTCTTTTTGAGGGCAGTGTCACTGGCCCTCATATGTGGGACCCGAACCTGGGCCGCTGGCTTCCCAAGCCAGCGCTTAACCACTGCTCCACTCGGCCGGCCCTATGGTGTGTACATTTTATGGTACATAAATTATACCTCAATAAGGCTCTTAAAAGAAGAAACAGATCTCACCAGATACACAGCCATTCACAGGGGCCTTCAGATGTCTCACACCATTAAGGCATGAGAGACTAGAAGGCTCACAGGGGAGAGTGGCATCCATGCTGGCAACCTTGGCTCTGCCATTCATTTATGGTTGGGGTGCCAGTCAGGGTCTTCTACCCTGAAACCAGTGCTGTGACTGGTACTTGGCTCGCCACCATCCCATTCATCTCGAAGTGTCAACTGGCAAAGAGCTGATGCGCCCACAGCTTGGGCTTATGCACAGGTATTTCAGGTAGCACTCAGGATTCCTTCCATAGAAACTCCTGACCTAGTCTAGGCCAACTGAGCCCAGGTTAAACATGGTAGACATTTTAAAAATAGAATTTCAGGAACAATCATACAAACCCAATTACTAATCAGCCTGATTTTGACAACCTAGAGATCTAGGGCACTTTGAGAAAGAAAAACATGAAAGAAAGGAAAGATTAAATAGTGGATCTCTGTTGAAATATAATGAATTCACACAAAAACAAAAAATCTGTTAAGGAAATTGCTATTACACCTATTTAAGAAACACCCATTGGAAACATCTACTGATAACCAAGGATAGATATTCTAAATGTAATCCACTTTTACTGAGTCATTAGAGGAAGCCAATATTTCAAATTGCAGCAAATTATAAAGCTAATTCAAATTGTTTTTGTTCATTTAATATAGTTACAACTAAATTTCTTTATAGAGGTTAGGTACTGCTAACAACTATAAGGAGTGATGTCTTCTATCATATTCATAGCAGTGCTCAATTTTCATTCTGCAAATCTTAATTCAATAAACTAATATCTAATTCAGAGTAATTGTTTCTAAATTTGTACATCTCATACTAGGCACCGCACTACACATCTGCAATCTAGGCCTCATTATTTGGAGATTCATGACTAAAGGACCTCATCACTGAAAGCATTTATTAAAATCATCCCAAGTAAAACAGGAAATTTTGGAAGCAAAAGAAAAACAACTTTCTAAGCACTTTCCATTTCATTTTACATTCAAATAACCTGCTAATTATAAAAAATTGTATTATCATTAAAAACCAATACTGTTTAATTTGAAAGTACTGAAAATGGTTTCTTTTCATCATATCCTATAATTTCTGATTAATTTTAATTAACTGGGGTAGAACAGCCACTTTTTATATCCTTCACAATGATGGTTCTCAAACTTTTTTTTTTTTCTTTTTTTTTAGATTTTTTATTGGGGAATTGGAGGAGGGGAACAGTGTTGGGGAATTGGGGGTGGGGACCAGCCAAGTTGTTGTTCCTCAACCTTCATTGTGGAGGGCGCCAGTTGCCATCTGGCTGCCCGTCGGCAGCTCGTGGCCTCTAAGCTCAAGGTGCTGTGTTTAATCTTAGTTGTGGGTGAGCGTAGCCACCATCCCATGTCAGAGTCGAACCAGCAGCGTTGTTGTTAAGAGTGCATGCCCTATCCACTGAGCCATTCAGGCGGCAGCTCAGCTCAAGGTGCCGAGTTCAATCTTTAGTTGCGGGTGGGCATAGCCTACCACTGAACAGGCGATCTTCTTGTTACACCAGCTGAGCCATCCTGCCACCTGCTGGCAGCTCAGCGACAGCTCAGCTGGAGTGCAGCATTCACTGGCCCACGTGGGAATTGAACCGGTGGTCCTGTTGTTCAGAGCATGCGCTCTAAGCCAGCTCTTAACCAACTGAGCCACTTGGTCAGCCTCTCAAACTTTTTGATCTCAGGATCTTTTTCCACTCTTAAAATTTAAGGAGGACCTCAAAGAGCCTTTGTTTCTATAGGTTATATCTACCTGTATTTGCTGTACTGGAAATTCAAACTGAAAAATTTTTAAATATTTATTACCTAATTTTAAAAAAAATAATAAGCTCATTACATGTTAACATGCATCTTTTTAAAAAAATTAGACATACCTATATTTTCCAAAGCAAAAATAAGTTAATGAGAAGGGTAGTGCTGTTTGTATTTTGCAAATCTATTTAATATGTGCATTAATGGAAATACCTAGATTCTCATACCTGCTTCTACCTTCAGTTTGTCATGACATGCTGCTTTGGTTGAAATACATGAAAAAAATCTAGCCTCACATAAATATATAACTGGAAAAGTAAAGAGTATTTTAATAGGTTCTTTGGGTAATTGCAGTTCTTTTTCTTTGCCACTACACCAAAACTTGACAAGTGACAGTCGCTTAAAGGTTAGCTGCAGTCTGGATTCTAAAACCAGATCGATGAACTTTTCATACTCGGATACATCAAAATCGATTGGTGTATTTTGCACAACTTCAAAAAAAAAAAAATCACATGTTAATATGATTGTGGATCTCATCAGAAAAGTCTTACATATTCGAAAGCTGTAAAGTTCACTGAGGTGAATGCAAGTTTTCCAAAATTCTTATTTTTACTTAAAAGCTC
Organism: Aselliscus stoliczkanus; assembly: GCA_033961575.1. Taxonomy (NCBI): domain Eukaryota; kingdom Metazoa; phylum Chordata; class Mammalia; order Chiroptera; family Hipposideridae; genus Aselliscus; species Aselliscus stoliczkanus. Next base: position 97,072,926 of record CM066736.1, on the reverse strand, counting down.
AAATTTTATCTTTGGCAACAAATACTGTCAGTTGTCTTCCTTGATATGGCAGGCAGACTCACTGCATTCATTTCAATGTGTACTCTATAGATTCAAGACAGTAAAATTCACAAAGGTCTTTCTTGGTGTGACTGGTTCTTTTTTTTTTTTTTAAACCTGTGTGTGCATACCAGCCTGACTGAACTGAGGTTTCCATAGTTTTACCTGACTGCTTCTGAACCACCAGTGTGCAAAAGGCAAACCATGTCTGAGTGTCATAATAACAATAGTTTTAACTTTTTCAACCCACTGAAAGGATACTGAGGAACTCCCTAGGGGTAAGCAGGCCACACTTTGAAAATTGCTGTATGATCACATAACTGACCCCCAACCAACATTCACATCACTAGGTGGCAGACACCAATTTAGAAAGCGGAAATCGCTTCTTGCTTTTTCTGGTTATCCACATGAATTCCCCATCCCAAGAACATTAGTATAAGTAGAAGGGTATTCCACAGTTCAAATTCAGTAAGAAGCATGAAAAATGAAATCTAGTAACCATGCAAGGATAGTAGAAACTAAGGAAACTAAACTTAATATGTAAGCTTTCCTCCAAGGAATTTAAAATATGAATTTTTCTTTAATTCATCCATTTGTTTCCCCATTTGCTGTGTTTTTTTTTTTGTGTAAGGCACTTGCTTAGTATTGGAGATATGGGGAGCCCTCCATTGGCGGCACCTGTGGCCAGGGTCCAAAGGACATGAGGCAGCCAGGAAACAGAGCAGAGACACGAAAATCAAACTTGATCCGATTTTCAAGTCCCAGATCCCCACCCTACAAGCAGCCTGTAGCTTTGTAATCTCTACCATCTCTGTTTTCTTAGTTGGATATGAGGCAAATTCCACTTAACACTGTGAGGACTGGATGAAAGGCATGTAAAGCATTAGCGCAGCTCCCAGCCCACAGCAGGTATTCAATAAATGGTAGCCACTGTTATGAATAAGGTCCCCGGAGGCAGTTGGAGTCCAGGGTGAGTGTGACACACATCCAAATAATTAAGGCACAGCATGGGAACTGATTAACTACAAAATGCGATAGAAGTAAAAGGAAAATCGATGGTTTGCAAAAGGGAGGAAGGTGCTATAACAAAGGAGCCATCATCTCAAGGGAAGGAGGAGCTGGCCAGATAGGAGAGGAAGAGAAGGGGAAAAAGTACATTCAGACAATCACAAAAGCTGGGCACACGATGGACAGTAAAGAAAACACCCTGGAACCAGCTCACTTAGGGCCTTTAATGTCATGCTAAGGACCTCCAACATTTGAAGCGATTTCCTTTTTATTCTTCTAAAGACTGAAGAATTGCGGGCCGGCCGAGTGGCTCAGTTGGTTAAGAGCTCGCTCAAGAGTGCGAGCTGAGCTCTGAGCAACAGCAGTTCGATGCCCAGCCCAAGCTGAGCTGCTGCTGAGCTGCCAACAGGTGGCAGGATGGCTCAGCTAAAAAATAAATAAGTAAATAAGTAAATAAGTAAAATAAAGACTGAGGAATTATAAACACTCAGTGCTAGTAGGTCACCTGGTCTCCTGTTGCGCGCCAGGTCCCCCAATATACACACATTAATACTTGTGGTTGCTCGAACGTCTCTGACTCATCAGCAGTCCCCTGGCCCAAGACTGACTAGTGGAGAAGGAAGAGCAAAGCTCCTCTCACGGGCTGTGGGACTTCAGCAAGCCCCAGAAGCTGGGGAATCTGCACTTTTATTTTAAAGCACACATGAGGCACATACCGGGCAAAGCCATATTGCATTCTCTAAGACACTTAATAAAATCTTGAAGCATGTAACTTTATCTTCATGCCAGCCCCATCTTTGCCTCAGGTCCTATGCTCCAGTGGAATTTATAGGTTGCTTTGCTGAATGGAATGAGGAGAAATAGAAACAGGGTCTAGTGCCCCATGTTGTCCATCACGATTCCAGCCACTGGTGAAGCCTCTTGTCATTGCTGAGTGAGCCCTGAAGCCCCAAGTGGTCAACGGTCTCTTTCTCTTTGAGAGGCGCAGCAAACGCCACCTCGGTGCATTGTGGGATGTACCACAAGGCCAGCATGGGAACAGCCCCTCAGGGGCGAGTCTGTGACCCCTCAGCGATCCTGCAGGTGCACCTGAAGGTGCAGTCACCTGAACATGGCCAGCTGTGCTGCTCCATCCACACTCACATACGGGAGACGACCAACCATTCAGACAAAAACCACTGAAATCACAGCAATGTCTTTACTCACCCAGAATTTTACGAGGAAGAAGGCATTTTGAGGGCCCTTTCCAAACAGTTCCTTTAAGCCACCTTTCTTTTCAGGAAATTTGTCATAAATCTGACGAATGTCCACTGATTCGAGTAATGGGTCACTGTAAGAATGGTTGGCATGCCCAATGTGCACGAAGAGGTGTTTGTTGTACTGTAAGAAACCAACAAAAACATTCCCATTACAAACCCTATGGTCAACCTGGGACACATCCATCTCGAACCGGATAAAGAACAGTAGTCTTGAAATCCTGGAATTATACCTGGAATAGCCAAGGTCTGTGCGCCTTTGAAAGATGAAGATGTTAAGAAAAGCCATGATAGCTTAGGGTAAAACAGTCATTTAAAAAAAAAAATTAAGATTGACATACAATATTTTATTAGTTTCAGATATACAACATAGTGAAACAGTCATTGTTTTTTATTGACAGGTTATATATTTTCCCAAATGCCTACAAAAGGCCTTTTGGAGACACTAGTAGTAAAACAATAGCTTAAGTTACCCAACTCCCAAACCAAGAAATAATTCTGTTACCCAGTTTCACCTGATTCCACTGAAAATGACAGCAATACACTTTGGAGCCCATTATTTACAGCGTGAGCCCACTAAGAAGTATGTGTGTAGTTAGCCAATGTCATCACCCAGAATACACTTCTCACGCCAGTTCCCCTACGGATAGCATGGAGGCAGCCCTCTGAGCAATGGTACCCAGATGCTTCTTCCAGCAGGAGTAAGAGTGCCCAACTTCTTTCTCACCAGTCCCCTTAGTAACCAATCGAAAACTACTATGTAAGGGCTGCTCAATATGTGGCTGCCATTGGTGCAAAGTCAGGGTCAAGGGCATAGATCATGGGGAGGACTCATGGTACACTATAAGGGGCTGGTAAAAACACAGGCAAACAAACAAACAAATAAACAGAACACTGGGTCACTCATTCACAAAAAAAGAAACAAAAACACCAGAACCCTGTTAAGACATTTAACTTACATGGGAACTCCTTTCTTCTCCTTGCTTTGGTATAAGATATGGTAACTGGATCACAAAGCAGTGTGTCCAAACCAATGGTTCTCACCCAGGCTGCAGTGGAATTACCAAAGAGTATTTAAAAATCACCAATTCCTGGCCCCACCCAGGCTAAATTGGAATCTCTGGACTGAGGGCAGACATTAGTAACCTTTAGTGCTCCTTAGGCAAATTCCAATATGCAGCCAAATTTGGCAACACTGGCCTAGACTGTCTACTCTAGACCTTCCATACCTGCCGAAGAGGCCCCAACACCAACCAAATGTGACCCAGACAAAGAGGTCTGGGCTGCAGGGGTTCCAGGAAGCTCAGAACCCAACAGGGCTCAGAAGAGAAGCCCCATGTCCCTATTCGCCTAGCAGTCCCTATTCACTTTTCAAGTTTAAATTGGCAATTGTCCAACTAGAGTCCCTCCGATTGCTGATCCCATAGGAAATGAAAAGTCCCAAATAAAAGAAGGCTTGGTCACAGCTGCCGACAGGAATGCTGAATCCAGGTTAAGAGTATGAGGTCTGGACTTCAGCCTGCTCAGGCACAGACATCTGTGCCCGCTGCAAGTTAGCTATGACATTGGGCAAGTGCCTTCCCAGTCTCTAAGATGGGGACAGAGATGGCATCTACTTCACAAGGTTGCTATAAGGTTTAAATGAGACACTGCTCAAGAAAGGCTTACCAGAACTCGTATCCAACAAAGAATAAACGCTCAATAAATACTGGCTATTATTCTTTTTTAAATAAAACTCCCTTGTTTGAGATTCACAGTGTATATTAGCATATTAAAAACGCTGTGGTAAAGAAACTTTTTTTAACTTTGCATAACCCAAAGTTCCCCAAACTCATTTGATGACAAAACACTGTAAAAATATCCTGAGGACGTGCTGGTTTAAATCTGTGACCTGCTATCTGCACTGTGGATCTCGGGCTACAAGGCCTAAGGGCAAGAGGTCCGTCCCTTCACCCAATACAGCTGTCCACAGTGTTACACACATGGGGAGTGTGGCCAGGGCCTGGCATCTGGGCGAGGGCTGAGCCCCTCTCTTGCCCAACGTCGGAGTAATCTTCACCAAGGCTTCAAAATCCCTAAAAGATATCAGGTGAAATGACAAAAAAAAGGGAACTATCAAGCTCTGACCTGGACTCAGCCTCTGTTCCAGCCATCTAGTGGTTTTCAGGTCCGACTGAGACCTGGAAACTATGATGAAAGAACAGAGTATGCCTGGGCTAGAAGAGAATGAAAAAAATATATTAAATAATATAAAAGTCATTGCTGTGTTAGGGAGGTGAGGTTATGGGGTGGGGTGGAGAGCCTTTGATCATTTTGTAAATTACCTCCAATGCTGTCACATCATCTTTTCAGTTATAAGTAAACCAACACCCACAGAAATGTACGAGGCACTACTGCTAAGGAGTTTGCAGCCTCATCAGTGGGTAAAAGAAAAAATAAGAGGGGCAAAGTTGGGGGCACAGACTCTGGGGAAAGGCGATGAAGATGAATGAGGTGTGTGCCTCGTGTCTGGCTCCTCTGGTCACTCTCTAGTCACCCGCATTACAGGAGCTGAGGCAAAAGGCATTGTTCCTTCATCATCCAGACCAACTGGCCATCTGCATGTCCACTCACCCAACCCTAGGGAATAACCTCTGCTTGCAGCAAGCTCCCAGCCCTGCCCAGCCCTGGGAGGCGCTTGTGCCAGCTGCGGACAGGGCGTTTATAGGAAAGAATGGAACATAGGCAGACTCTTGGAGGCACCTGTGAATAGGACAGGAGTCTCTCAGCTGAGCACCACCCTCTCAGCTCTTCTCTGCCTCCCCAGCCGCCCACAGGTCGGGGCACAGCCATGGTGAAGTTAAGAAGCTATGAGACTTAAGTTCCTCTACTCTCGACATCGAAAGGTCCTGGCAAGGTACTGTTAGAATTCAAGGATGACAACCCGGACTGCTACATGGCAAGAGGTCAGGAAAATGAATGGCGGGCAGAGGTAGCCAACCATGAGTGAAGACATAACTGAAAAGCAAGGCGTTGAGTGCGAAGCCCTAAAACTCTGCAGCCAGACAAAAACCTGAAAACTCATTTTCCTCATCTGGATGACGGGGATATGCTATCCCTGGAATACAGATCACATTTGAGGAGGAAAGGAAATAACACCGAGAAGATGCTTGGCATAGGGCCCAGCACCGAAGAAGCGCTGAATAAACTGTAGCTGCTAAGATTACTATTGTGTTCGTTTATTATTATTGAGATTAACTAGATTCTGGGGCAGGAGCGAAGAACGATTCTGCCTCAGCTATCCCTCCTGCCTAGCAAAGGAAAACTTACCACAAATAAGCCCAGAGATGGCAGCAGGTGTGAAGCGGTGTGACTGATCAGATCTGGGAGGATGGCCCACCCATGGCAGGCTGGGGATGTGGGCCTCTCACCTGAGCCCAAAGGAAGGAAAAGAACCTGCGTCCATTCAGTGTTATCTTCAGTGTGCTCTCTTGACCTGTGACCTAGGTAATCCTTGCCTCACAAGGACACTGTTTGTGGGATATATTAAACCATTTTACTGATGAGGATATAGAAGCTTAGAGATGAACGGACTTGCCTGAGGTCACACATTTGGGAATAGTCCTGGAGTTAAGAATAGAACTTGGATCTGTCAATGCCACTACCCATGTGTTTGCTGCAAATATCAACCACACGGTCTCCCAGCAGAAAATGCCTAGTCCCTTCTAGTGCAGATCTACTTTTTCTGAAAGTTGATTTGAGAAAAAAAGGAAGAAGCAGAATAGGGTTTTTAAATTTCTAAGATGTTAAATTAGAATTTGGGACCAACATCATGATTTACAGATACATCAGATGGAGTCTTTAAAGGTTTCTATTTTGAGGAAATTACCTTTGTCCCAAGGGACTGAAGGGAACTGAGATGGGGCACGCTGTCTTTGTCAAAGGAAATCGGACAGTGCCTTTCCAAGGTTGGTGACTTTAAACGAAACCCTGACTGTTGGCATCATAGTGGCTTTATTCCTGCCAAGAGGTGACTTTGTTTCTAAGAATACAAAAGACTAAAGAAGGTGTCCTGGAGACCAGAGTAGTGAGACAAACAGATGTCTCTCTCCCCTTAATTCAACCTGGGTAGGTCAGGAGTCCCTCTGCCCCCAAACCTGGAAAGCTGAAAGAAAAAATCCATCTGATAAGTTTGGGTTTAAGTTTTAATGAAATTGAAAATCTAAAAACTAATTGGTGAGGCTCTAACTACAACTTCCCATCCTACCAGTTCTCCTTATGAGAGAAGACTTACCTCCCTCCTTCCTAAATAAATCCTCTTTTCTTTTCAGCAGTGCTGGTTTCCCCAAAACTAAAGGTGAAACACAAAACCAAAAAGAGGGTAATTCTATTCTATAAGTCAGAAAACAAATATCTGCAAAAAACAAACAAACAAATCAAACCCCAAATACTTGGGGAAATATATTAGCAGAAATAGGGTGAATGTCAATGAGTCATGCATACATACTAAAGCCCAAGACAATTTCCTCAATATCCAAAATAGAGGTTAACATTGGTTTGTTCAATTACAAAGACACTCAGAAGATATGTTGATTATCAACATATCGATGATAACAACACAAAAAGTGGGCTGATTTCTCTTATGGATTTTAGTAGAACAAAACCAGCACACCTGTCAGCCACCTGGCACTGGGCTATGTACAAGGAAACCATGAGCTAGTAGAATAAAGCCCCTCTCTACATAGACCCTACAGAGGGGCTGTATGGAGCTAGCTTACTGCCTCTATAGTCAGAATCATTTGCCCATATAAAAATACATGTTCTCAAAGATTCCTATAGAGGAGACTAGGATTAAAGACAGTCTTAATCCTCACTTTGGCGTATCACATGACTTAAATCAGCATTTACCTGCTTTTACGTATGGATGACTTTGTTCTCCAGCAAACATGCAGTGTTACTCATTAGCAAGGAGAACATCTGTGGAACTCAGCTTGAAAATGTGAATAAAGTTACACAACTTGAAGGCAACAACCTTGATGAAAACCATGTTATCCATCACACATGAGATGTGTACGGTTTCAGAAAACTGACCTTCCTTGTAGCTATTCTCAGGTATCCACAGGAGGCTATGTTTCTGTGAGATGACGGAGTAAAGAAAAAAAGAGGAAGCTGGGGTCCTAACTGAGGAGAGAGATAAAGGGACACGCTGGCCAACAGCTGGGCCGCTGACCTGGACAGCAGCCAGTGTGCAGCGGACGAGGAGCTGGAGGGCTCCTGGAGGGATGTCACCATCAGACCCGAGAGATTCCCTGACTTATGTAACCATCTGGAGAAGAGTTTGAGAATTCTGTTAGAAATTTTGAGGATGAATTTGTGTAATGTAAAAGCTGAAAAAATAAAATAAGAGGCAATCACAAACTCTAGAAAAAACAAAGGGTACAATCAAGAAACCGTTGTAATAGATCACACATTAACCATACTATGTGCAAAATTTACACAGGTTCGCAATATACACACTGAATGTTAAACCAAAAATTGTGATATAACCACATTGGCAGGGTTACAAGTAAAAGAGGCGGGGACATGTGTTACATGTGTCCTGATTTTCCATAGTAAGAAGTAAAAAACAACCCAAAAAACAAAGTCTAAAATTGATGGATAGTGATCTAGAAGCATGGTATTTGGAAATAGTTGAAAGGGCTGTAAACAGCTGTCCCTAAGAAGCAGGATGGGAGGTGGGGAGGCATGGGCAGTGGCCGGCTGCCTTTCCTTAGAGGCCATGAATGCGGCTCCATTTAGATTATATATAAAGCAGGTGTATGGCTTTATTAAATAGGCAGCCAATCAAAACCTGTCATGAAACATCATGGAGTTTTTTGAGGAAGGGAAAGAACTATAAAGGGAAACCAAAGTATTAAGAGTCATCCTTCAGGATGTTTATCGAAGTTGGCTACAGGTTCCCTGGACTTGGTCAGATCCCAGAGCCTTCCTACAGCTCAAGTATTCAGGACAGCTGAGCAGAAGCTGGGACCCCTGACTGCCTGCAGGTTCACCAAAAAGACCAGTGTTCCACCAGCAAAATCCTACCCGGATCAAAGCACCCTGCACTGCAGCTCGGCAGCACCTGCCATAATTTTAACATGATTTCTATTTTGACTTGGGAAAATGCTCATTTTCTCTTCTTATTGCTGTAACTCCTCCAGTTCTTCACAGCAGTTGTAAACAGGGAAATATCCTAAAAACTCAACAAAGTTACTTGCAAAGGGTTATTCAGCTACCCTGGGGGTTTCACAAAGGACTTTCCTCCACCCCCAACCCTGTTCTAAGAGGCCACTTTCTCTCCTAGTCCCTGGCTTCCCTTTTCTCTGCTGTTGAAGGAGCGGGGCTGAGCCACTCAGACTCAGGAGTCAGGTCTGGTGTGAAGCCTGGCACTGGCACCACGGCCTCCCTGAGTCGTGTAGGGTGGGCGACTCCGGCCCTCTCTGCTGCAGCTTCCATACCCATAATGCAGGCACAAGGAGGAGTGTCATGAAGATGAAATGAGATAATGCATGGGGAAATACGTAACACTGTGTCGAGCACGTAGCTTATTATTATCACTACCATTATTTTCCCAAATAACGTTTCTTTCTTTCAGATGAGATCGTTTGAAACTGAGGCTATCCCTCTGCCAGCAACAAAATGGAAATACTAAAATTTAAAGCAGAAATTAAGAAAGTTTCAGAAACATCAGGGTGATTCCTACTGTTCCGACACTGCCATTAGCTCCGTAGTAATATAGGGTGGCTGAGGTAGGGGTGATGTGCACACAGGGCCTGGAGTTATCTGGCCCCCGCACTCCCCTTAGGCTCATCAGAGTCTACTCTCCGAAGCATGCAGAGGCTGTCCTCACAAGTGGGGTTCGGCAGCCTGGGGGGGTGCCATCACCTCAGATGAGACAAACCAGAATAACACAACTCCCACTGAGGGTTTATTTTCTTTCTTTTCTTTTCTTTTCTTTTTTCTTTTCTTTTCTTTCCTTTCCTTTCCTTCCTTCCTTTCTTCTCTCTCTCTCTCTCCCCCCCCCCACAACTGCCAATACCTTTTCCTCCAGCGACCTCAGACGAGGCAGCTCACTTTTTGTGGAAAAGGAAGGAAAAGCCCTATAAATCTGCCGGTTGACATCAGGTAGCTCCCTACAGCAAGCCTCAGCGCCATGCTATACGCTGTCTGACCTGAAGATGGCGGTCTTTTCCTAAATTTATTCCAAAAATTCCAAGTATTTGAAGAACGTAGTTAAAACCTTGAAAAATGACTGCTGTCATATAATACCAAGAGAAAAATTATAATCCACTTAGGAATTTAAAGAAACCAAGACAAATAACTCATGTCAAGGGATGATAATGTACAAGCTGGAACACAACAAGGACAAATCACCTACATGGGCTTCCTGTCATGCTCCTGCCTGGACTCTCGGTGCAGACAACCCCCAAGGCAGCCGGGGCAGCCCGAGATGACCCCTGGTCCCTGCAGGGCAGTGAGTAGCTGTGGGGCCACTCTAAGGAAAGTGACCTGCGTATTCAGCCCTTGGGTTGATGGGAAGGGCTTGCCTGGGCTCCCCACTTCAGTAGGCTCATCCCCCAGCTAACTGCTCAGAAACACAAAGCCCTGTGCTGGCAATTTGGCCCCAGTGCTGCTTCATCTCTTTCCTGTGCTCTTTCCAAAAGAAACATCACTGAAAAGAAGACACTAGGAGCAAGTAAGTCTTTCCTTCCCAGATCTCACAACAGGATGCACGGCCCTCACCCTTACCTCCCACCTCCACCATCATCTCCACAGAGGGGCTGCTGTTAGAGAGAAGTGCAACTTCCCCCACGGAAGTGCAGCTGTAAGGAAGAGCCCACTGTGAGAGCAGGGACAGCAATCTTGAAGGCAGGCGGCTGTGGGGCTGACCTGCCAAGGAGAGCAGATGGAGCCTGGCCGGGGCCTCTGTGAAATGTCTATAAAACCCAGATTTCCAGATGCTTTCAATTGCCTCATCCCCAAGTGGTAATGAAGAAAGAGGGTAAGTGTCCAGAGCAGCTCAGGCACTGAGAATATACCACTCACTGCTATTGTGAGAGGTGCATGTATGAACTGACAGGACAGCTCAGCAATCATGTAGGACAGACTGGGGATGCCATGCCATACTGCAGTGAGCCATCGCCTCCATCTCTGGAAGGCACTTATCTCCCATGTCCTACTGGAAGGCCACACTGGGTAAAATGTATGAGAAAAACCTGGAAGAAGCAGAAACTGGATATAGCCAACCATCAGAGCAGCTGTAGCCTTCCTCTGAGAACTGGGAGGGCAAGTGTGCTTTCTGACCATTTATTCTAAGCCTGAGACGCAGACATTAACAACACGGGTTAAAATCCAGGCTCTGCAGGTTTTGGGCTGTGTGGCCTGAGGCAAGTTGCTTAACTATGTGGGTCTTGGCTTCCTCGTCTGAACATAGGGATGACACCTGGTCTGCTCGTCTCTAGGGTTCAATGTGATGGTCAAATGAAATGGTAAACATGCCAGTTCTGGGTGAGCCATAGGAAACTGCACAGATGCGTGAGTGCAGGTTTACTATTAATGAGACCCACACACGCCATGAACTGGGTAGAGGACCAGAAACCAGATGTGCCCCAACAGTCATATAGGACCCCACCCTGAGATGTGGTGACCACCTCAGCAGCCACTGCAGGGCGTGAAAACGTCTCCAGAGAAAACTTGTCCTTCCTCATCCAGTCTGAGATACAGGCCAGGACCTGGCAATGTGGAACTTGAATTTGCTTCTGATCTGATTTCCTTATTTCTCCAATCTACTCCCCATTCAAACCCTCCACCCTTGTTTTTGCCATAGGCCTCGTCAATGCCACATTTCCTTAGAGCTGCATTGCTCACATTTTCCAAACCAAAGCCAGGATTCGTGGTCTAACAAAAGAATTGTAGCTGATCTGTGAATTTAGGCCTTTGAAATGAGCTATAAAGATATGAAGATTAAGTCATCCTTGGGCCCACATATGACCAATGACCTTTATGGAAAACACCAAGGTTATCTGCAGGATGTATTTGCAGAACTTCAGAGCAGGCTCTCCTAGAGGGGAGAACTCGGACTCTTTCAGGCTGTGAAGATGGATGACTGACTTACCCCCACATATCCAGGCGGTGTCACACTTTCCATCATTCCAGCCAATTAGAAATAGAGACCAGGACGTTCCAGGTGGCGAAATCCCTTGCCTCCTGGCTGAGAACCTGCCATCATCCAAGCCTAGGCACCCTTCAGGAATTCTCTCCTCCCATGTAGCCCAAACCAAGTGTCTTTACTTTGCTCTTTCTCCAAATGTCCTGATCACCTTTCTTCACTGGCTGCCCCTGTGGTAACAAGCCCTGTCCTCTCCACCCCCAAGGTGGTACATAAGTGTCACTCTCTGTGAGATTAATACATGGGAAAGCACCTGGTCCATGACAAGATCTCCCTAGGAGTTGGTTATTGCTGCTACCTTCCCCAAACTCCTCAAACCATGGGCTCTGGATTCAGACAAAGTTCAAATATGCAACCCTACTGTCTATGAGCTGGAGGCTGGGCTGTTACTTAAACTCTCTGAGCGTCTCTGTTTCCAATATCCATTTCAACAACTTTCTTTTGAGGACAAAAAAGAAATAAAATTTTCACAAAGACAATCATGATTCATTCTCTGTCCTGTGACTCTTCAAATTATACCACCATCCTCACTCTCAAAAATTCAGTCATTTCCATTGTCCTCTTCCTTCCACAAATAAGTATTCCTCATTGCCTTTGAATGTCATCAACACAATGTCTCTCCCCTCTGACATTCCCTATTTTCTATTCCCTCGGCCAGTGGCCATGCCTGGTTGTCCCCCATTTTCTAGACCAGTAACATTCCTCTACCACCAGCCCCTTCTCCAACCTGCTGCAGTTATCTTGCTGAAACACACCATCAGATCACCTCTTCTCTTTAAAAAGGGGATGAAGGTGGGAGAATATATGTTTGTATTATGCTGTGTATGTATTATGATTTCTGGAAAGATTCACAAGAAACTAGTAATAGTGGTTCCTTACTTGGGGTGGGATAGGAATTAGAAGGAAGGGAAGTCTCCCTGCATTCTTTTTGGACTTCTGACCACTTATGAATTTACTACCTACTCAAAAAAAAAAAATAATAATTTAGAAAACGATTCTGGCTCCCATCTGAGTTTCAACAGTGTCCAAACCACCTGGTGAGCGGAACCTCCCAGGCCAAATCCCTTCCATCTGTCGGGCTGCATTTCCTGCTATATTTCCGCAAGGCATTCCGGCTCAAACACATTTGTGGAGTCCATAATAGGTCCAGGGACATTGCTAACTGTAATTGTCACTTTGATGCAGTGAGAGCAGTCTTAGTATGCCTGCTGTACCGACTGAAGGCTGGACCGTGAAGTCATTTGCCCCAAATCTCATGTCACTGGTGAGAATTCAGATATCAGCCTCCTCATTCCATGAGAACAAACACACTGTCACACGGGCATGAGGAGAGAGAAGTTCTGAGGCCCAGGTGGGAGCATTCCTTGCTCCCTTTGCACCTTGCCCTACACTAGAGAAGACCCACAGAACCACACAGGTTGGAAAAGGAGCTCAGAGAAAGGCCAGCCCAACGTTCCCCACAGTGTGAAGGGTCTTGTCCATCCAGCCAGTGATTGGGGAGCTCTGACTTTGGAAGCTGGTTATTTTTATGTCTGAGTAATTTTTTCGTTTCTTCAAAACTACAGTGAAGTAGGTTAAGAATCCAGAGTGGTAGGGCCAGCTGAGTGGCGCGGTGGTTAAGCGCTGGCTTGGGAAGCCAGTGGCCCCGGTTTGGTCCCATATGTGAGGGCCAGTGACACTGCCCTCAAATAAAAAAAAAAAAAAAGAATCCAGAGTGGAGCCAAACCTTGGCACAGTCACTTCCTGGCTGTGGGTCTTGATAATGTACCTTCATGTTTCGGAGCCTCCGTTCCTTCCTTGATAGACTGGACATACGAACAGTACCTGTGTCAAAATGCCTGGCACACCGTGCTTACAACACAGCTCAGTCAGTGCTAGTGATTGTCATTGTCGCTGTACTATATAGAGGTGTTTCTTAGGGGGTTGGGAGGGGGTGCCTTCCCTGTTCAAGCTTGCTCCTGTACCACACTGGAAGTTTTCTTCTTCAGCAAGACAGTGCTTTCTGAAAACCTAAAGAGACATGTCCCTCCCTCTCCATCCCAAAGCTTCCCTTCTCTGGCTGTGTAAGTCCTACCTAACTAAACCCTCGCACATCTCTTCCTGCTTGTTCTGGCATCCAGAGCACGACAGGCATTAAACATACAACCTTGTGCCTGGGAAGTCTGAACAGGCAGGGGTTTGCCAGCTGTGGGGCAGGATGTGGCTGAGCTGTGTGTGTGTGTTGGGGGGAATGACAGGAGGAACCTGCCATGTCCCAGGGTGGGGTAGAGGAATTCCGCTGGGCTTTATCAGGAAAACCACGCCCAATGCACGCACAGGATTCAGCTTACAGCTCCCCAAGACTGGGTTGTCATCTGTCTAAAGCAGCAGCTGCCTCATTCAGTCTCCAGGAACTGGGCCCTGATTACTGGCAAAGCAGTTTTTTTTTTTTTTTTTTTTTTTTAAAGATTTTATTGGGGAATTGGTGGAGGGGAACAGCGTTGGGGAATCGGGGAAGGGGAATAGACAAGTTGCCGTCTTCTTGTTCTTCAGTTTTAGTTGCGGAGGATGTTGCTTCACTGTTGGTATCGTCATTGCTCTTCCCGGATGAGGCAGATCGGTCGCTGGCCTCTGGATGTCGCTCATCGCGGCTATTGGCAGCTCACGCTGGCTGCCAGCCGCTCACGCTGGTTGTGGGCCACTCACTGCAGCCTATGGCAGCCCACTGCAGCAGGGGCTGCAGCCCACACCATCACCGGGGCTCGCACAGCCCAGCTCCAGGTGGAGCTGTTGTTAGCTGTAGAGGGCAGTGTCACTGGCCCTCATGTGGGATCCGAACCGGGGCCGCTGGCATCCCAAAACCAGCGCTTAACCAATGCGCCACTCGGCCGGCCCTGGCAAAGCATTTTTAAATAGCCCACCATGGGTGGAAGATCTTACACGGAGCATTTGAAGTCCTGTGATATGAAACACTGAAGTCATGTAGAAAGTGTGTTTTCAAGCTCTAGCAACCACTTCTAAAACAGTCCTAGTTTTTCAGATCTTCCTTTCTTCACCCTCTGTTGTTTTTCTCTTAGCTTTTAGTGGAGCCAAAGGTAACAGAGAGGGACTAACTCTCTGGTTCTCCACCATTATAAACAACCACCGACTTGGGGAAATGTTGCCATCTGGCTGATAAATGATGCAGAGCCAGCAGGGGGCGCGCATCCCCCAGAGTACTCTGCCTGGTTCCTTACAGACGACAGAATACAAAACAGGCTCCTCACTGGGTACAAATGGACCACAATCTTTGCTTACCATCTCAGGATGTGGAATCAGCAGACCTGGATCTGAATCCTATTTCCAAAAGCAGCTGGCTGCCTAACACTGGGCAGGCTATGTCAGAGGATTACACAAGATAATGCATGGTGTTGGCTATCACTACTGTTACTACTGCTGGTGCTATGGAGTCATGAGGGTCTTTAGTGGTGGCAGTGAAGACCCGTGTGGTAAACTTAGGAGAGAATTTCCAGAACAGTGGTAATGAAGGGAGGCCACCCTACACTGAGGACTAGGCAAACTAGGTTCTCCTCTTAGCTTTGTGGCTACCCAGGTGTGCTTCCTGCCTTATCTCCTATTGGGAGATGGGACACCAGAGGGTTCAAACCTGGCCACAGCCACTGATTAGCTGCAAGACATCAATCTCTTCAAACCTCTACTATAGAACAGAATAGAATTACGTACCTTATATAGCTGTGATGAGGAGAAACAAAATCACTAACAACAATCAGCACTGCACCCAGCTCATTAATTTGTTTCATTTTTTGCCAGCACTATCTATAACCTGATGATTCCCATAAACCTAAGCCAAAAAAGCACGGGGAAATGTGTGTGCATGCTTGTATGTAGACAAAGATCTAGTGAATCCAAACACAAAGGTGAATCTGTTCAGGGACCCTGAATTATGTGTCACTTTGTTGGTTTCCATATCTAATTAACATTAAACTAATGTTTGATGTTAAATTTTAAGTATAGTGCATCCACATTTGTTTAAACATACCAGATAACTTTATTTTAGGTGACTTTAAATTTTTCTATAATTGGAACAAAAATATTGTAAAATTAAAGTCTGAGAAGCCATGAAAAGTCTTAGAGCCAAAGAAACCATTCGCATGCTACAAATTTTTCAGTGTGATCTTTGGTCTTGAAGTACCATTACACCTTCATTGTAATAGCACTTTGTGTTTGCAAAATACAGCCCAGATTAGTTCAGGCCCTCACACTTCCACTAAAATAAAATACACGTGCTACTCACAATCTGCCATGAATTCATTTGTGTACATTAAACTCATTTGCATATTATTGCACAATAAGGATTTGAAACACAGGAATATTGGAAGTGACATTAACAAGTGAGACTAATGTTACAATTTAGTAAAATAATTTCACAATAGTGGTACAGCTTTGGTTGGTATTATCTGGTACACATAATTTAAAGTCATAATATAACAAGCCCTCAATATACACATTATTTTTTGAAATTATACTTTTTTAAGCTAAAGAGCAAATAATTTTCAACTATGAAGAAAGATCATTATTCCACATAAGTGCTTACATGACCTCACATTCTGTGTGTGTGTGTACTTGTTTGGGTGGTTATTGTTTGTCTTCTCTACTAGGATGGAGACTCACAAAAATAAGGACTTCGTTTCCTTTGCTGTTGAATCCCTAACACCTGAAACAATGGCTGGCCGGTAGTGTTTAAAAAGCATTTGTTGAATGAATTCTAACTTCTCTCAGCTCCAACTCGTGTCCTCTAAAATATAATTATTTTTTCATGTGGCCCAAGGGTGTTGATCCCCTCCAGGCCTCCCATTTATTTCAGGACCATTGAAGTCATGTGTTGGAGTCCAATCTATTGAGCCAAGCCTTTTCATACATCAGGAAAAGGCTAAATCCAGTCAAACCATTCCGACTATTATGTGTAAGCCTGAGCATACATGAAACATTATCTCTGGATGCTATTCCAAGGACTTGGTGGGCTCTGTCTTTAAAACTATCTACCAGCCTTCACTTACTGCTTTCATACCAGAGTCAGCAACCTCCAGAATGTTCTCCTGCCTTCCTCCCATGGCCACATCAATCCTTCACCTTTCAGAGTAAGGGTGACTCCTCAAGGAAGCCTGTCTGTTCCCTATTCATCACAGCATCCAATATTCTTCCTAGAAGTCACCACACTTCGCAATGACCTCCTGTGTGATTACTGCTTCATGTGTGTCTCCTCAGGAGACGTTACACTCCATAAGGGTGGAGGAGACTGTGGCTGCGTGTGCAGCCCTGGGCCGTTCCTGGGTATGGCGCCACGCACGTGCAGGTGCTCTTAAACGTTTATAGAATGGACTGAATGAGTCTATCAGTGGTTCACAGTGTGAAGCCCAATAAACACTAACAACAATAGAAGGAACTGGGCATTCTGACCCAATAGGTCCATAACTGAAGAGGAGAGTCCCAATGAGGGGACTGCCATAAGCTTTAAAATTAATATGTATATATTTTTAACTGTGATAAAATTATCCAGTCTATTGACCAGGGAAATAATGACCATCTCAGGGAATTTTGCTTTCCAGTGCCTTGGAGTCCTAGTCCTAGCAAAAAAACAAACAAACTAGTCACAGGCCGACTGAGTGGCTCAGTTGGTTAAGAGCACGAGCTCTGAGCAACAGGGCAGCCAGTTCGATTCCCACATAGGCCAGTGAGCTGTGTCTGAGATGAGCTGCCGCTGAGCTGCCACCAGGTGGCAGGATGGCTCAGCTGGTGAAAGCACGTGCTCCTAACAACAAGGTTTCCAGTTAGAGTCCCACATGGGATAGTGGGTTACGCCCACCCACAACTAAGATTGAACACAGCCCCTTGAGTTGAGCTGCCAATGGGCAGCCGGATGGCGACTGGACTTGGAGCTGAGCTAGCTGTGCCCTCCACAACAAAGATTGAAGGACAACAACTTGGCTGTTCCCCTCCCCAATTCTCCAACACTGTTCCCCTTCTCCAATTCCCCAATAAAATAAAAATCTTTAAATAAAATATATAAATAAAAACATGAGACCCTCTCTTTAAGGAAAAAAACCCAGAAAACTGAGCACAAGCAAAGAGAGAGATTCGTTCACACAGGAGATATGCAGACTGAATACACGGTTTAAGATACCTTCATAATTGGTGGTAGTTTGCAGTAGTGTAGAAGAGTATATTGAAACAGGAGATTTGGACTCCTGGTCCTGCTGCTTATGGGTTAAATATCTTGAAGTAAGCCATTTAATGTGTCTGGGCCTCAGTTTAATGCCTGCAAAATGGGGAAAACAGAATCTACCTCATGACACTATGAGGACAGAATGAAACGATCAACAACAAAGTACTCCGTAGACAATGAGGTGTTTACACAAACGAGTTATTAAAAGCCTCATCTGGGCCAAAGCAAGGCCGTCAGCCAAAGAATCATTTATACTTCCCAGAAAGAAGCAGCAGCCTAGAATCAAGAAGTCATCTTAGTGATTTCAGTGCCCCAATAGACAGGGATTTAAGCTATCACCTCCATCCTCCCTATAAAACCACTCAGCCACTTGAGAAGAGTGATCCAGTTGGCCTTCTCTTCCTGTTTTCTTTCTTATTTTTTTTTTTTTGGTGGTGGTGGGGGAGGTAAAAGCATTGTTATTTTATTTTTCCTCAATGTTTTTATGAAATTCCTTGTTTTCAATAACCTCATTTTCCTATACGTGCCTTGATGGACCTAATGACCTACTTTGCATTCCCTTCTTCATCTTTTCCCCCTCATTTTGGAGCAGGCTCTATTTTTCTACCAGCTCCCCGAGTTCACAATGCATAGAGAGGAGTGTCAGTGGGCTACACTGGGTTCCCCTGGAGTCTTCATTGCGGGGATGGCTGGTGGGGGCCCTGCTGCCCATGGTGTCTCCCCCATGGGAGACAGGCTTTCATCATCACAGGCTTTCTCACGTACAAATACTTCCTGGAGAGGTCACCTGCCATTGTTCAGTATCTGAGTTATTTACAACAGATGGTGAACTCATTCATGACACTTTCAACTGATAAGAGAGTGATAGCAAGGCAGCAGACACACAGAGAGCATGGCACCTCTGTGCTTTGGGCGGCCCTGGAGATTAGCCGGGCGGATGGGAGACAGTATGGAAAGGAGTTGGTGAAGATCCCAAAGACAAACTCACGATTTCTTCAATTTTTGCCTTGGGCTCACCCACACACAGATGCAGTGCTCATATTCACAGCCAAAGAGTGGGAGTGAGGAAAGGGTCCTGAGCTTGCTGGGTGGGGAAGAAGGGGAGGCTCACACATGTATGTGGAAAGATGCGCCTGGCTGAGAAACAATGGGGTGATGGGCACTCGATGGGAAGAGGGAGACACACAGAGTCCAGGCGCCGACCTTACTGGCATTTATGGTAATTATAATGCTCCGCATTCTAAGTCAAACTGTTAAAGTACCATCTTGTTACTTCTCCTTAAGAAGATAACGACTTGCTCTCTTGAGAAAACACAGACTTGGAAAGGCAGTACAGAATAAGGGCTAAATGTCTAGGCTTGAGCTTTAAAGACATGAGTTTGAATCTCTAGTCCATCAGATATTAACTGTGTGACTAAAGGGAAATTACTGAACCTCTCTGTTTCTTCTATCAGTCAGCACCTACCCTTATAAGGTTTCGGTGAGGATCCAATGGGGTTGCACACATAAATAGCTTTGCCCAGTACCAGCCATGTGGCAAGGCTCGGTAAATGTTAAATTTTACCCCACGCAAGAGCCTAGCAAGACCTTCCCTTCAGCTCCAGAATTTCCTGGAGGGTCAGGGCCAGAGTATCCATTCAGCTCTGAAGTCCTGCAGACTTGCCAACGGAAATACCTTTTCCCTTAATGGAAAGGCTGCTTGGCTATTCCTCCCCAGGTCTGTGCTCACACATGGGATTTGTCAGGCACGAGGGCAGGGGAAAGGAGTGCGTAGGTGAATGGGGATGGAAGCAAATTCTGGATTCAAGGCACACGTCTCTGAGCATACTCACCGAGTCTGGGTCTCGCTGCTGTTCGAGGAAAGCGGAGAATTCCACCAGGCGAAGTTTGGTTGTGCCAATGGAGCGGCCCTGCCAGGCAGGGACTGAGGGAGCTGGGGCTGACGCAGGCTCAAAACCTGAAAGACCAATCGTCACCTTTAGTGCTGGCCATTCACCTTCCCTCAAGCCTCAGGCCAGGACTGGGGTAGGGCCCTACAAAATGGATGACCCAAGAGGAAAGGCCAGCCATCTGCTCCACCAGCACCTAGGGGTGGAACTAAGTTAGGCCAAGAGGGAATTCTGGCCAAGGATCCCAGAGGCAGTGGCCCAGAGAAGCACAGTGCATGTGGCTCCTCCCAAAGCCAACTTCAGCTCAGGTTATGGGCTGTGGCATGAGGACACCTAAGCCTGCACAAGGGGCTTAGCTGGGGATCAAGCAGAGAGTGACTGAAGAATAGAAGTGAGTGCTTGCAAAGATCTCCTGTGAGACCGGCATGTGCTGGACAATTCTTGTGTTTGTCCACCTCCTTTCTTAAGACTGAAGTCACCAGCACTATAGAACGTTCTCCTAGAATGTTCCACGGTATTGGAGCAGAAAGCATTTTCAGTTTGGGGGCCCTACAATGGGGAGCCGCTCCGCTAAATAAATTCGGGGAGGGCTGGGCAAATTCATGATCTCTAGTTTGGGCTTCCGTGTAAGCTCTCCTTTAAAGAAAGGGTGGTAGGAATTGAGACCTATTTATCTAAGAAAGGGTGAATACAACCCTGTCTGCCCTCAGGACTTGGATTGCCCAATTCAGCCTGTTAATGATGAGGAAGGAACCACAGCCACTTCCCCTTTCAAGGATGACACAGGGTACTGAGTGAAAGCGATCAGCTTTCTGCTTCCTTAAAAACCCATCTGAAGAGCTCTCAGGCAGAGATTGGGAAGAATCAGGGTCCTGGGAGAAGACACACCTGTAACCTTCCTGAGCTCCAGGCTAACCCTGCCTTAAAGAAGGTGGGGGCAAGGAGGGGTGCACATGGCTCTGCAAGTAAGGGGGGACCTGTGGCTGTGGAACAACGTGAGAGGGAGCCCCACAGAGACTCACCTGGAATGGGGGCTGTGACTGCTGGCTGAATGGGGTAGGCCTGCTGCACGAAGGGCTTGACACTGGGGATGGAAGGATTGAAAGAGTTAGAAACAGAAACTATAGCAGTGGCTACTCCCCAGGCCTGGCCTTGGTGTCTCAGGGCTAGGGACCCAAGCTGGGGTCCTCCCCACTGTGAGGTTCCCTGCTTGCAGGTGGGAGCACTGCCCAGGCTGGGCTCCACCAAGACAGAGACAGTTACTATTTCCAATTGAGGGGGCCGGCAGGTGCTGAGGACCAAACCACCAGCCTCAGGCCAGTTCCCTGGGACAAGCTGGACCTCTCCCTCTTACTCTCTCGTCTTGTCCCTGCAGAGACTAAGGTCATTGGTCACCATTTCCAGGCAAGGTTTGGCACATACTCAGGGTTCTCCTCTAAGCCAAATAGCTCAAGTTCTTTTGAGACCATCAGGCAGAATTTCCATTCTGCTTTTATCCCCAGACTACCCTTATCCTCTGGTTTGCTGTGCTGGCTCCCCCAACCCTCAGGGCATCAGCAGGATTTTCTATTAGCCGCCTAACCATAAGGAAAGCCAGAACAGGATGGGCTATAGGAGCGTGTCCACTGCCCTCTCTCTCGGGCAGGCACTTCTCAGGAAGAGCCCAGGCTCTGCCCTTCAAAGCCATGAGGGGACAGGGGCTCACTTCCTGTTTCCAGCTGGAGGATCACTAAACGTAAGGTGGAAGTGAGGTGTTTACATGTCCCCTGGATCTGAGCAGTCTTTTTCCTGCTATTGGCCTCAGTAGATAACAGTGGGGGATGACTTCAGTGATCTCAGGTTAAATCTTTCCCCTCCAAGCCCCGAGGCACCGTGGTCCCAGAAAAACGCCTCCCAGGGTGGACTGTGACCAGCCCCTGTTGTCAGCACCAGTCCCGTCTCAGACTTACTCTTGTGAGGATCCTGGCTGCCCTGTTTGTATCATTCCCGGCCAGAACTGAAAAGCAAAATGCAAGAGGCTTCAGGATTATGAGTTCATGTGAAAGCACCATTCAAGATGTCTATACATTGCAACCGCTGCTAAAGAGCGGGTTCAGATCATCCACCAGCTGCGTACTGACCCTCCCTAAATGCAGATGTGGTCACTGATGCACATAACATTGGAACCTATGTCCTCAGTCTGGCAACCCAGGGCTCCCTTTAGCTCCTCTTCCAGATAATCCCCAAGGACAGCAACCAGGCAGCAGCGTCTGTGTTCTCCTGAAACCTGGCAGAGATCTGCGTGTTCGCAAATTTGGGCAGAAGGTTCACCCATATTTCGTCTGACTGCTCTATTCAAGCACCCACCCATCCTTGTCTTCCTCCCTCCATTCTGAAATGCTCCTTGTGTAATATTCTGCCTTTATAGCTCACGGCACCGAGGGACCAGCCAGGGAAAGGACAAAGCTCAGAACAAGAGGCCAGGAGCTCTAAGCAGCAGTGCAGACACTCCTGTGAGATTTCCTGAGGCTTTTGGTGCTTGCCAACCCCCTGCTGGGGAGGCAGCACTGTGTCAAAGAAGTCACAGAGCCCTGGGTTTGAGTCCTTTGTCACTATCCGCAGGCTTATGACCAAGTTACCCAACACCTTGTTTTGTTACTAAGTGACCTCAGTTTTTCTCATCTGTATAATGGCAATAACAATAAGAGGCATTTCAGATTATGATGAGGATTAAATGAGATCATAATGTTAAGCTTCTCAGCCCTTGGTAGGTACAAAATAAAAATGTGAATAGAATACTTTGTCTCCCTTTAAGGGAGACAAATAGTGTTGCCATAAAGTGATCCTGAGGACACAGGAAAAGAGACCAAGGGCCAGAAGAAAAAAACAGAGCAGAAGAGATAGATCACAACCTAGAAGGGCACTGGAAAAGTGATACTTAATTCCATATCTTCAAGGACTAAGGATCCCTTCTTCTTCTTTTTCTTCTCTCTCTCTCTCTCTCTCTCTCTCTCTCTCTCTCTCTCTCACACACACACACACACTCACACACATACACTCTCCCTGCCTTCTTCCCTTCCTTTCTTTCACCTTTTTTGCACGCAGCATCAGTTCACCACGAGATGGTCTTTTCCCTCTCTTACACCTGACCCAATCACAAGAAGTGCCAGGCGGACAGCATCATGCTGGCCCATGGTGACCCCATGCCCCTAGGGGCCATCATTTCTGGATTTGGCCTGTGACTCACCCCCGGCGCCCCTGGGAAGGTGGGGCGTGGAATCCCAGGCAGCCCCAGCTTGTTGTGAATGGCAGTGGCCGAGACGATCTGGGCTGACGACATGGCAGCCATATGCTGAAGTGCCTTATCCTTTGCAGTCTGATCCTTGAAGGTGACAGTGACACACAAACTTAATACATAACGCATGGCTACCAGGCAGCTTACACAGGCACAGCCACGAGCACATGGACTAAAATACAGAGCCACAAAAGAGGCTGGAAAAGCAAACATGCACGAATAAATAAACACAGCCAGAAGGCTAAAACACACTCAACCTACAGTAACTCTGAACATTCACTGAGAACACCCAGTGTCAAGTTTTCTTAAAAAAAAAACAGAAAACAAAAAACAAAACAAAAAAATTTTGTTAACCCATTTTCCAAAAGAATGGGAAGCCTCTGAGAAGAGAAGACAATTGTATTTATTTTTCCAGCTTCCAAAGGGAGAGTTCTCAAATTACTTAACACACTCAAGGGGGAAAAAAGGCCCTGCTTTTAAGCATATAGACAGCAGGGGGGGAAGAGGAGGGGGAGAAGAGGCGCAGTTGTGGATCTGGGGTAGGGTCATTCAGAGTGTGGGGAGGCCCTGGCTATGTGCACTGTCAAGGGGCCACAGTCCCAGGGGCTGCTGGAGTCATGCAAGGCCTGGAAGCCCTGGCAGACATCTGGGGGCGGGGCTTAGAAGCAGTGGGGCGAGTGGGCGCGATGTCGGGCCAAGCAGCATGCTGGCGGGGCGCATGCGCTCTCAGGTATCCCCGCCTTGGGTCTAAGGCTACACGTCTTTTTTCTGTAGCTGGGGACACAGAGGATGCTACCGTAAGTGGTTTCTCCTTTTCCTAAATGGATCACTTCTAGAAAAGCCAAGGCTGATAACACAAAGCTAGCCAAAAAGTCTGCCAAGCACAGCTAAAATACAGAATACTCAATTTGGTGAAAATACTTACCATGCTTGTCACCTGGATACAACAATAAACAATTTGTTAAAAGGATTGCGTACAAAGGCAGCGTTATTTTTCTTCTTTAGTTAAAAAAAATATATGTATACAAAACACACAATACTGGGGTATAATAAAATGCGTAGGGGTATGGGTTTTTTGTTTTGCTTTCTCACATTTTAGAAGGAATGTATGACCCAGATATCTAGAAGGGCAATTACCAATACCAGCAACAATAAAAAAAGCGACCCCCAACTCCTTAGAGCAGGTTCTGTGGCCTCCCAGAACGGATGCAGAAACAGTCAGACCCCTGGTGGAGGACGGGCCCTCATGATGCAGGCAGGGCTTCCTGCTTGGGAAACATGTCAAAGTTCCTGGCTGCTAGTAGGACGTGTGTAAGTCTACCTGGCCCAGACTCCATCAAAGCAGGAACAAAATGGTGACATCAAGATAAAAAGAGTGCCCTCCAGGACTGCCATTCAAAGTTCAGACAGGAAGTGAAGGTCAAGGGAAGCTTCAGGCAAGACACTGACGACCAGCACAGAGGTGGGTCCAACGTTTACAGGTTTACCCAAAGGTGATAAATAAACATGCTGAAGTGCCAAAGGCAAGGCCACATGGGGAAGAAGGCAAATCAAAGCCTAAAACACAACTACTAGGGATTTAGTGCTCCCCAAATGGCTTAGACACCACTTTGCCCCATAACTGCCCAGAACACCATGTGAATTTTCAAAATGTTCTATTAACCCTTTAAAAAGAGCCTAACACTTCATAAATTTTTATAACAGTTTTACACATTTCTCTAGCTCTCAACCGAAGAAATAATGAGCCTCAAGGAACAGCTCTTTGGCGATGCATGTAGTCATTATGAGCATCTGTAAGGTAATGTGCTGTCACTGAATGCCACCGTGAGGGCCCTGGAAGGCTGCAGGATGACTGGTCCCCAAAGGAATGGCCACGGGTGGCTAAATGAGGCTTTTGCTGCCTCTGGTAAGATGGCATTCTTTGAGCTGACACTCTATTTGCTAACCTGCTGAATGCTCTAACCTAAAGCTAGCTTTCTCTGGTAACTTTTTTTTTTTTTTTTTCAGGGCAGTGTCACTGGCCCTCATATGTGGGACCCGAACCGGGGCCGCTGGCTTTGCAAGCCAGCACTTAATTACTGCGCCACTCGGCCGGTCCTCTGGTAACTTTTTAAAAAAGATCTGAAACATTTCAGATACTGAGACGCTGGAAAAGAGACAAATCTTGGAGTCTGGAATTTTATGATAAACTGACCGGGTGTTTACAAATGCCCTAAAGCCAGCAGAGCCTGACACATACAGATCTCAGCACCTGTCAGTCTACTCTTAGCTGGTGCTGTGGTTTCACCTGCCACCTGCCCCATCACCCCCTCAGAGGGTGATCCATGTATAACGGACAGAAAACACGGCTTCAGCCACACCTACTCCTTTCTCTGTAAAGATTACCTTGACATCAATTCAAACCGGTTGGTTTCTCTTTGGACCAGTCACTTTGGACTCCAGTCCCCAAGCTACTTAATCCCTAATGACAGGTTATCAACACCCTCAAGGTTGATTTCTGAAATTGAATTATTGGCATATGTATAATCATAGATGCCTTCTCCAACGAGGAACAAGCCTTACAACTTCTCCAGGGACCAGGCTGGTAGCTCGGAAAATGGCAGCCCAGACGTCCTGCCTGCCTGGCTGATACGAATTGAGGAAAAACTACAAAAGAGCTGTGGGCTTGGCTCTATTCCAAAAGTATGTCATGAGGCCTCTCTCAGACCTGAGAGTTCTGTGTTTATGACATGCTGATGACGGGTGATTCTGCCCGCCCAAATACAGAGCGCGTTTGTGCACACTTGGGTGGAGTGACTCAGGAATTGAAAGTCCAGGTCCAAGTGGAAATGAGTAGAAATGAGGAAAGGAGAAAAGTCACAAGCTTTGCTGTTTAGGTCATACAGCTTCACAACATGGTCTTTTTGTTGTTGTTAAAGTAAGGCTTGACTCTCGTTACTCAGCATTCTAGGAGGTACCTGAATGAAAACAAAAGTTCCAAAGCAGAAGAGCAAATCAATTGCTTCTATCACACCAACTTGCTCTCTGTTAGGAAAAGGCAAACCTGCCAAGACCTGGTTCTACACCAGCCTCTGTCTGACATTAGTGGGTTGTGTTATCTTGGGCAAGTCATTTAACATGCTCTATCTTTCTACCAAACAAAGAGTTGCACTTTATTCTCTAAAGCCCTTGTGGTTCTAAAAGTATTTGTAGCTGAGTGTGAGTACTATTATAAGCAAATACATCTTAATATATATAGCCAAAAAACCACTAGTGAAAAAAGAGCAGAATGTTAAAATTTGGGCAGCTCTTGGCTGCCTATCCTAATAGAGAGAAAGCCAAGTGCGAAGAGGAAATTTTATCTCAAGTAGAGGTTCTTTCTGCACTTGACCTACCTACTTGAGAATAGGCAATTTTCTGCAAATGGATTAAAATGTCTATACCAGTGATTTCCTACATTTTGGAGTGGAGACACTCTGACTACACATTTAATTTGACCATATCTCCCCTTTATATATGGTATCCATGATATACATTTAAAAATTAAAAGGATTAATTTTTTTTGGTTTAAAACCTAATAAAGTAACCCTGCAGATAATAAGCACTGCCAGGGAGATTTCAAAATCAGAACTGACAGCCTGGCAGCAGTAGACCCACTTATCCTGAAATGGAAGTACGGAATGATGGCAGGCTGAGAGAATTCAATGGAGAGATCTCTAAATTGTCATTTTCGGCCTAGAGATACAGGCCTGGCTTTGAAGAAATTACAACTCTAAGTGTCAGAACTGAGTAAATTATTTCTATGTGTAACTTTAGTCTAATATCCTGGACTTTTAAACAGTCCACTCTATCCTTACCACTCACACCCCCAGATTAAAGGGGGATGATGGGGGTGGGGGTATCGCTGAGCTACCCAAACACTGAAGCTTGAGTAAACTCCAAAATATATGCTACCTTTGTTCACTATATTAATTTTATTCTAAAATGTTTTCATACCGTTTCTGAGATGTGAATGAGCTTTATGAAGGATGAGCCCACTGTTTTATCTTGAGAAACTGTTTTAAGTCAATACTGAGTATCGTTTACCATATCTTACAGGAAACACTCTGAGTATGTGTATGTGTACACATGAGCATACATGAATAAGAAAAATGTGTCCCAGGAAAAAGCTCAGACAACTTCACACTGACTCCTTATTACTGAGTTTAAGCCCCTCTATCAATAAGATTATAAAGAAGGAGGCCACAAAAAAGGTAAATGTTTGTTTGGAGATTAAGGACAGAAAAGGCAAATCTTCCTGTTCTATCTGACCACAAACTCAAGCCCATGACCTGAAATGTGGAAAATGTATGGAGCAGAAATGTATGGGTCTAAGACTATTGATGGGGTGCTAGGGAATGAATGGCCCATCTGACCTGAGAATGAGGGTGGACCAAGCACTCTAACTTGGGGTGCATGTCTCAGTACCCACTTGACTTGCCTCCCTGTCCAATTTCTGGCATAGCCCGGTATCATGGCCTCACTACCTTAGTCTCCTGGGGACCAGCAGGACATGCCATGCCTAAACACCTCAGCCTGAAGCCTTTCAAATTGTTATTGTTACTAAGTAAACAAGCTTTCATATTTCACGAAGCAGAGCAAGGCTGCCACTACAGCTCTGGGTTCCACTGACTGCCTCCTTTTAACTGATAAGTGTATGCAATGTTTGGAAAATGTCTACATGTAATATAAATGACAGAAGGGCAGCCACACCACAAATGCACATCTGGAGCGGTGTGCTCTTCCAACTTGAGAACACTTTATAAATCACTTTCTGGATAGTATGGGAGTCTTGTTGCCCTCGCTCCTCTGCTTCCCCAGCTTTTGAGGATTCTGGGGGAATCAATTATCTCATAATTTGTAGGCATTAACCATCAAGATCATATTAAAAACATAATATTAAAAGGTCACATGCTTGCATGTATAATAGCATAGCTGTCATATATCGAATTTTAGTGAATAGCTTACTAAACCAATGCAGCCAAACAGTTTACTCAGGGGTCATCATTTCAGAATTTAAAGACTCCAATCTAATTTATTATGTGGAAGTCCACCAATACATCAGGAAAAATATATAAAGTTAAAAAAAAAATTAAAAAAAAAGACCATGGATTCCAAAGCTTCTGATAGCTATTAAATGTTTTTCTCCAAGTCCACTTTTCCCAGAAATATAAAATGTAGTGCAAGAGAGGAAAGGCAGCAATTTGCTTGCAAAATCACTTTTACAGAAAAAGATAAAACACAGAGTATTTCCCTAAAGCAATTTTGCAGATGTTGTTTCTAATCTTGCACTATGTGGATTCACATGACCTCTACACTTATTAGCAGTAGCCCCTGATCAGATAAACATCACAAAACTCTGTGAGAGTTTTGGAGAAAGGATGGCGGGCACTTGAATTTTCTAGCCATGATCTCCAATTTGCTTATTATTAGAGAAAGCAGGAGTAAATACAAAAGGGGGCTATTTGGGTCAGGCAAGAGCTAACGCCACGGAGAGAGGGCGCCTTCACACTTCGCCTGACTTCCATGTAATGAAGAGCAATTAATTCATCACATTGTATTTCCAAATTCCAAAGACTCCATTCATATCAAAGAAACATGTTCCAAGGCTTTTACTATTGTTCATGTTTAAATGTATTGAGCTATATTTAGTATTTTGTAATTGTCAATAGTGTTTCCTTTCATTCTGATGTGGGGTTTAGGATTATTAAGGATTGTCGACAAGGATCCAAGTGATTTGTAGGTGTGCCTGACAACTCTCCTCCACCAGGAAGCTGGGGATTTAGATCAGCTAGTGCCAGGTCTGGGTGCTGGGGAGAGGGCACCCTTCTGATCTTAGCCCCCTTTCCCTTCATAAGTGACAGCAAGAGGCAGGAGGTAAATCTTCCCCCGGAAAAGCCAGGGGAACCCAAGTAGGCAGCAGACTCAAGTTTAGCTCCAGACAAGTACCACCAGCTCCCACCACTCCACTCATCATCTCTGTTTAATTCAGACAACATACAGACACAATGAAAAGAGGGCTCAGTTGAGGGGAAACAATGAGAAAGCATCCTGAGCCAGGGACATGAACCCTCATCCTTGACCAGCACTCTCTGGGGTGACAGCATGCCGGATCGCCCTGGGATCTCACTCAGGCTTGTGAACCTGGGCAAGTCACTTAGTTATTACGAGACTGTTTCCTCATTTATAGTGAGGGTAACAACTTCTGCCTTCAGACTGCTCTGAGAAGGGCATCATGCACACCCTGTGCTGTGCCCACAGCCTTGCCACTCAGTGAACCTGCAGTCTACTGGGCCCATGTGACCAATCATCTAGGTTGGATCCTGCTTGAGACCTGAAATGCTGAGTGAGCCCTGGTCTGGCATACATAACGATGGAGCTCAGTTATTTTAGGGCACTGTCTACGTTAGAGACCCACTAACAATGGGATTGCTCTAGGAAGGGATCAAAATGTAGACTGAGGCTCTCTCTGTCGCCCTTAAAAAGGAACTCCAGACCTGGCTCAGTTCACATGGAAACATAATGCATTCAGTCCTCTAGTTTACACTGTAAGTTCTGCATAACCAATGCCGATGACAGGTTCTAATTCCATCAGACCCCAGCGAAAGAAATTAACTGTTTTCAATCTGAGTTTTAACTCAGTTACATGAATAAAAAGGTAAGGAAAATATCGTTGAGGAGACAGGGTACATGTCATGAATGCAAAAGAACTCTCCAAGGAGTGGGAGGTGCCAGGGAAGGCAATGTATCATTTCCCAAAGCCCGCGACAAGGCTAAGTGTCTTGGTGCTGGCGCCCAGACAAAGGAGATGGATGTTTCAGGCGTTCTTTGCCTTGTGCACAGCTAAGAGCCACTTCCTGATAGAGTGGAGTGGCAGTACCACTAGATGAAGAGAAACATGTCTCCCCGGTGGACAGGCCCATCCCTGGATGGAATCAGTGGTGACACAACCAGGATTCGGCAGTGTAGCCTGCAGCAATGCCCCAGCAAAGTTCTTGAACTCCTCAAGAGAATTAAATCAACAAATTGAACTTTAAGCTCTCTGCTTATTTGAAGGAATAGCCGATTGGGAAGAATGGCCTGTTCAGAAATCAAATCACAAAGGCCATCAGGTCCAGGATGAATAAAATGATCTCGGGGAGCACATGTAGCTTGTAAATTAGTCCACCAACCAATGGACACAATTAGAGATGCTCCGGCCTTTTTCTGCTCAGCTGGGATGATGCAGAGTCAGCAAGTACAGGCTTTTCTCCAATACATATCCGAGCTTGACACAGATGCATCTACTGCCTTCGATGTCTTCCTGCTGAGGTCTGTGCAGAGTGAAGGCTTCCTTTCCTCTTACTACTGTCCTGAGTCATGCACTCACCAAATCACACTCCAGACCAGAAGTGGCCTGGTCCAACTTTAGGGAAAGATGATGCTGGTCCACAGGTGGTGGTGGTCTGAGGAGCTCAGCTATGGCTTCCACAAGCTTTTGAAGCCAGCAAATCAAGGATTGCCTTTCTGCTGCTCTTTGGGGGAAAGGAGGTTTCTGGGCAGGGCCTGAACAACCTTTCAGGACAATCAAACCTATAGAGTCTCAGAGAAGGCAACTCTAAGTAGGGACTCTGAGTTAGGAAAGAAAAGACTGCTTAATGCATGGAGAATACTTTGCATTCTTTCTACACGCTGAGATAATAAATCCCTGGAGCTTAAAAAAAAAGAACAGTTAATGACCTTTTGATGAATTAATGTTGAGTGAAATAATTCAAAGTAGAGAATAACATCTACATTTTCAGGCCAGTCCTCAGACCATACCAAAGTCTTTCCAGACAGGCTGCTGCCTCTCACTGCTCCACTGAAGACTCCAGTGAAGGGCTAGACTAGGGGCAAGGCAGAGATGGAAGACAATACATGAAACTGGTGTGGGTGACGCTGCTATAGAGGCAGCTGGTGACACAAGGTCTAAGGGACATATCTAAGTCAACATCCTTGGAATTCCTAAATGCATGTTCTGTAGACCTGTGAGCCACTTGCACAGTGTAATTGCATGGATCCATTTTCTACTTTATAACTAGAACCAGGCCTAGCTCCACAGCCATGGGGCACCTAAACCCCACCTAGCATTTGAAGAGTAGTGGGTCAAAAGGATTTTGTCTGGGCAGGGGCCAAATATATGGTACTCCCATCACCGAGATATGACCCCCTCTTCTCCAGCAGTAGTTAGCACTCTGACTGGTCTCTTAGACACTTTAGACAAAATGATTTTTAAAATAAAACAAAAACTGCGAGTATATGAGTAATGTCCGAAATCCTGGCACTCTGGTCACAAATGCCTTGCATTTCCTTATCCATCCTAGCAGGCCCTTGAATCTCAACTGCACTCTGGGGACCCCTTCGCCCCCTTTCCCTGCTGCCCCAGTCTCTGTTTCTGGTTCTTCGTCTCTTCATGTCACTCCTTGACCATTTCAATTATCCCACAGGTTTTCTTGTTCCTTGTACCTCTCCCTTATGTTTGTAGTCTGTATCCAAAACCATCCCAAATTGTTGGCCAGGTCTACTTTGGTTTAGGTTGCGATACATCGTAGAGAAAAAGTCTCATCATGTTGGTGCCAATGGCTTCAGCAGAAATCCATAGTGGACAATGGGTAAAAATCTAGATTAGTTTTAGGATAAAGGCAAAAGGAGAAGAGATGGTTTTCACTGGAATTGATTTTTCTCAGGGAAATAAATGGCAAGGAAAGACACTATTGGTGGACACTTGGGCGACTAGGGAGCTTGAGATTGGTTGTGGAAGGAGGGTGGGTAGAGGAAATCAGAACAAGTAAGAACGATGTTTTGCCACTTGACTTCTTTCACTTAAAAAAAGCTTTTAAAAATGTCATAATGAAAATGACAATTTCTGGACAGTACAAACGTGAATGTTTTAGATGTCATTCTCTGTACATTTTAGCTTTTGTTATATTGGAAACCTTAGCAACAACAAAAACTTCATAGTTAATTTTGATGCACACTCTTAGTTAACTATCATTACTTTAAGAGAATGCAATCTTTAATAACCTATGTTTCAAATGCTGCTATTGAACAGTTTTGATGTATACTTTTCAGGCTTAGTAAGAATAGAACTTTTAAACATAACTGACTCTTTAACAACAATGACGAAAAAAGGGCACCCAGAAGTCAGAGTGGGCTGGCGCGGGAAGCGGGAAGCCAGGCCTGCACCTCTCTCCCTCAGAATTCACAGCAGCCCCTAAATTAGTGTCCCTGCCTCCAGTTTTGCCTCTCTCCTACCTAGCCTCCAATAACAGTTGGGGAGATCTTTCCAAAGTGTAAATATGAATGACCCCAGCGTGCTCCCCACGGCCCACAGACAGATCTCACTCCTCCATGGAATAATGACCCAGGGTCTTCCTGCCTCCAGCGGCATTTCCCATTCCGTGTTGCCAACTAGATGGCGTGCTTCACGGTTCCCCAAACACCCCCGGTTCTTTCAGTGGAAATTCTGTCTTCCTCTGTGCTCAATTTTAATAGTACCTCCTCCACGAGGCTTTCTTTAGTTCTCCCTTCATCTTTCACCGTGCAGTCTTTGCACCACTCAGTTAAATTTCTATTGCCGAGTTCCCCCTCACACCCCCAAGCTGGAGACAATCCACTGGAAATCTTGTATTTTCCCCAAATGTAGCCAAAAATAACAGAAAAGTTTAGTGTTCCTGAAGAATACTCTGCTTATTTAACTCTCTATGCCTGACATCTACTACTAAAAGGTCCACAATGCACTGGATTCTCAATGGAAAGTTTACAGGACCGAGTGAAGTCATCACTTCTGTGCTTTTACAGTTCAAATCTAAATGGAAATCTTAAAACTTTTACTCAAACAAGTTTTGTTATAAAAATTTAAATGAAATTAAAACCCCTCATTTGGGAGTGATCTGGTTCACAAAGGGGCATTTAAAGAGACACTGAGTTAGCAGCAGCATAAAGCTGACCTTTGGAACGTATTCCAACAGATTTTCAAGAGCATGACATTGGTAGTTAGGATGACTCATCCGTAACTGTGACATGAGAATAACCACTCTCTTCTTGAGTCTGTTTTCCTCTGAGGAATATGGCAGCACAGGTTACAGAACTTACATAACATGGTAATGAGGGCTTCCCTGTGAAGGGTGGGAGGGATGCTGAGAGGCAGCCATCTCCTTGTCCTTCTGCCTCAAGCAGTATGCTTTTTCCAACCTTATTCAACGGAACAGCCAAAGTGGCCATTGCTAAAGATGAGAGTGTGAGCTTCGATTAAAACAACCTTTACTTTTTTTATGCATTGAACATTTCAAATGCGATTTCAATCGGAAACAGGAGTTTTGCAGCTTCAAAAGGGCTGGAAAGCAACTAATCTAAAAACTTCTACCACACCCTTCTTCCCCAGGAAGTGAAAAGAGGCTTATAGGAAAGAGGGATCCCATGGAAGCCACACCAGGCAGTGGCCCCAGGGGTGAGCAAACCACATTTTCAAACTCCAAGGGAGGATAGGGAAATGGAGCTTGGCTTCAGTCTTCACAGGAGGGCCACAGGCCTTCGTCCACCCCCACGAACAGAAATCCTTTGACTTCTGAACGTGTGGCTGAGGCAGGCCTGCAGGGACAGGTTCTGAGATGGTCAGTCACCAGCCGCCTTCTCCAAGAAGCCTTGCCACATCTTCTCAGGCAAAGCACCAGTGTCTCTTTTAAGTTTGGATACGTCCTGCCACCTCCATCGCCCACCCAGAAGCTACCCTTGTTGTTGGTTGGGACGACTTTGACAGGGAAGTGCAGAGACGGAGTGAGATCAGGGGTGAGATCTACCCTCCTACAAGGCCCACAGACCTGAGCCCACTCCCTGGGGATAGCTGCCTAGGACGATCAAGGAGGGCATCTTTAACACTGAAGGCCACAGAAGGGGAAGGCAGCAACACCTCTTCAGGCAGGTGACAGACAGCCTGTTTCCCCTCAACTGCCCTAATGCCCTCAGAGTGGTGGGTGACACAGCAGCTCGGCAGGCAGGATCACATCACCCCCTAAGTTACTGACGATCACCACATGTCAATCAAATTAAATCCACATTTTGACCACCAAGAGCCCAAACTTAAAAATATCTTAGTTCTCAAATGTGAGTGCCGAGGGATTGAGTGCCGAGGGAGGGCTGGTATCAAGGGCTGCCTGCCTAGATCCAAGAAACATGTGGGGTGACAGGTTATCTACAGTTAAGTGCTGGCATGAAGCCTTCTGCTTGAAAACACTCTCCATCTCCACTAGATGAAACCCTGTCTGCAAGAGCAGTGGTTTAGGATTCAGAAAGACCTGCGTTCAAATCCTGACTCTGACATTTAACTAGGCCTGGTGGCTTTTGGCAAGTAAACTCTGGGACCCCGGGCTGCCTAAATGTTATTCCTCAAAATCCAAATAATGCAGCTTACTTTGTGGTGTGGGTAGATGATAAAATACACAGGAGGCTCTGCATCACACGAACGCCTGCCTTTCGGCTCCCGAACAGCAGTGCGCTCCATGCTGCTGGTCCCTGGGATTCGCTCCACATTTTATTTTGGCTCTTTCTGCTAGCACTTATCCAACAGTGCCCTATATTTCACATTCCCATTTACATGGCCTGCTCTGTGAATAGGGGGTTGGCTGCTAACTGCCCACCATGATGAGCGACATGCCTGGAACACTCAATTGGTACTAGCTGATGGGAAGAACAAAGGCCTCCATTTTCCCAAGAATAATGTGGTAGGGAGGCAGGAGAGAAACGACAAGAAGATGGAGGTGGTTCTTGGAGCTGAAATGCTGAGCCAGTTGCTACTTGACTGCCTCTGCTTCCGCCTCCTCCTTGTGTCTGCCCCCAAAGGAGGGAGAGTCAGCGCTGCCACTGAAGGGAAGTCTTCGTCGTCTTCTTTTTTTTTTTAAGAACAAACACAAATACAACTGTGTGTTTGTGTGTGCGCTATGTATAAAGTAATGGCAAAACAGTTTCCATTGAGGAAGAGTCTGAAAATCACCAAATGAGAATATGAGTGCTTCCTTCCTGTGCCCCATGGGGATACCATCTGAACAGGAGAGCCTGGCTCATGACTGAGTGGGCCTTGGGTTTAGGGCTGTGTGTACCCTGGAGAGCCTAGGTGACCCACGCAGTGTAGAAACAGAGCAATTCGTCACATCGCAGATGGAAACACAAAATTGATGTCTATAAACTTCTTTGTACATCATAAATCCGTTAGCTCAGAGAAACTAGAAACAGAGTCGGAACTTGAGCAAACACTGTGGTAGTTATATCCACATAGAGAGGACTGCACCTTTGGTTAAAAAGCAGGATCTAAGAAGTTATCTTAGTCTTCCCACTGCTCAGCCAGTGCAGCTAAAAGCCAGCCACCATCAGCCACACGTGCGAGCGAGCCAGCATGCTCCCACCTCAGAGGGCACACCAAATGCTCCTGCCTCTTCACTAGGCCTACTCCACAGCCAGCCTCATTTGCATTAAAAAAGTTGGAGGACTTTGGGGGTGGGGGGGTGTCCCAGTGTTCACCACCCAGTGCTGTGAAATTGCACTTTGTTCTTTAGGTTAGAACAAACACATACATTTACTGAATGTATGGGAAAATAGAGAACAGAACAAAAAAATGGCATATGGAAAAGGCAACAATAGGAATTACAAATTTGTTTTTATTATAAAGTAAAACTCCTCCAAACGATAATCCCTTTGCATTTCTAAAACAGGGCATCATGAAGCAAAAGTTGGGGGCCTTACTGCCAATTTTGGAAAGGGAAAAAATAGGGAGAAGCTCCATTTTAAAAAAACTGTCCGTGCCTCAGTTTTTGCGATGAAATGTATTTGAAGAGATGGGAAAATGAGGCACACGTAAAAAATAAAACATTAAAATAAACTCAAGTACAAATGGAATTGCAAACATGGATTTGATAAGGAGCTTTCCCGTTTTTAAAATCCATCTTTTGAATTTTTTTCTAAGGCCTCCACCTACATTTCATTTTTAATAACTTAGAAAACAATATTAAGCACTGTGGAAGAAATCTGGCATAAAATACTATGTTGGAAGAACACGTAAGAAATTAGGTGAACAAGGCGTATTTTTCATAAGTATTCTTGAAAATACATCAAAAGCATGAATTTATAAATATTTTTTAAAAGTAATTCCATGATGACCGCTGTGGAAATGATTCTCGTTTATAAATTTCTACACCAACTTCGTGTCTCTGAACTTTTTCTCCTCTCCTAGCTTGGTGGATATTCGGAGGGGAAAAAAAAAAATCAGGTTTCTGTGCTGGAAAGTTATTAAGACCAGCTTTCTGCTGCATTTGCATTGTTATTAGGGACACACACACACACACACACACACACACACACGCACACACACACGCACATTGAGCTTAATGTGAGGCTAGTACAGAAACAGAGATTAGACACAAAGAAATGTAAACAGCTCTCACATGCGAGGAAACTAGGTTACAAGAATCCCAGGCACCAGGCATTCACCAGTCACCATGGAAAACAGGAAGTGAGATGCATAGCAACCACAAGCCAAAAAGCAGGAAAGCGCATACCTTTAGCTTGGAATGAAAATCACGAGATTTCCTTCTGGCAAGAACCTGAATGTGACTAGACACCTGCAGGGTAGGGGAAGGGAGGAAAACAAAGGAAAAGCCTGTAACCATGGAGATGAAAAGCCCCCTACAACTGGGCAAGCCAGACGTACCTTAATGGCGGCTTGAATTTCTCGAACTTTCTTTCTTGCTAAGACCTGTATATGACTAGACACCTACATTGTTCGGGTTTATGAGGGGAAACAAAACAAAACAAAAAAAAACAAAACAAAACAAAAAAAGGAAATCAAATATAAAATTGCTACTCCTTAGGAGGGTGTGGGGTGGGGATGGGGGAGGGAGGTTATTTGCATCTCAACAAAGCTCTGCAGTTAGGAATCCACAGTCCCAGCCAGACACCAAGCCCCCAGCGCTGCTCTAAGCTTTTCAGACTGGGTCATCACTGCAGTGACTTGATTCAGGAGGAAAGTTTAGGCTCATCGAGTTTTGTTTTGTTTTTTCTCACCCGGGAGCAATCATGGGCACGGGATGAGAGGGGGAGAGTGGGGTTGTTTTCTTTGTAAAATTAAAAAGGTGGGGGTAGCGGTAAATGAAAATATTTATAGCTTCTCAGTATCAGGAGGGAAAATCCCTTTTTCTCCATTTAGAAGAGACGATCCATAAATTAGCACAGTCTGCAGAATCAAAAAGCTGAAGCTGTCGGTTGTATTCTGATCTCATTAAGAGGCTCTGGATTCTGTAGCAAATGTTAAAATAATACTGACATGTAAATGAGATCTCAAAGTGAAATGGAAAGACCCAGTTAGCAGAGCATTTTTTTTTTTTTGCCCTTATAAATATCTTTAATCCTTCCACTCTTTTGGGTATTGACTGGGTGCCAAGTGGATTTACATATGATTACAAAGCGCAAAGTGTGAATACAGCCAGCCAGCCATCCTGTTAAAAATCTGGGTTGAAAACCACACGGATTTGCTGAACAACACATTCACATTGAAGAGGTATCACCAACTGCTGCCTAAAAACATCCCCAGGATGCCGGGGTGTGGAAACCAAGCCAAGCCTGGCTTCTGAAACAATGATTCCACTGGGTAAACAAATTTGCATCTCTTTCTGAGGGGCTGGGTTAAATTTAGAAGAGTCCCCCATGGAAGGGCTTGGGCACATGACCAGAGCTCACAGGCCAGCAGACAGCCCAGGTCCAGCACATTCAGTATGTTGGGAATTAGAGCTTGTCTGTTTTTGCCCAATTCAGAAATTTAGAACCTTCCATGTAAAAAGTTCAGCAACTCAGGCTGCGAGACAATTACTTCATGTTCAACACTCGAGCAACTCGAACACGCAGGATTTATGACAATAAAAGATCCTTTTATCTTTCACGTTGTCATTGAGTTTAAATTATTATTATTTTTTTCCAATTTGCCTTTTTTGTTCAAGTATGGGGAAGCAGGAACTCGCCCATTCTCTTCACCCCTCCATCCGGCTCCTGCTTTTATTTGCGTTCACCCCATTTGGTTCTTATGTGATTTTCTGACTTAATGAGGACCACTGGTCACTGTCAGGGAGACGAACAGACAATGCCCTGCCTCCTCTGCAGGCTGGCAAGAGGCCACTTCCTCTGTGCTGACTCAGCAGCCAGGCTCCCGGCTGGGGCACATGTCGCATTCCTGGGGAAGAGCTCTCCCCCCGTCATAAACACTCATGAAAACAACTCATCACTGAGCAGAGGACTGGAGTCGACTGCTCAGGCTGAATGAGACCAAGTGGAGCTTGCCTTTTGGTTTGAGGATCATTTTTTAAAAAAATCCAAGTCAGATCCGTTAGCACAGGTAAACATTAAAAAATAATTTTCTTTTTTCTGTTAACAACTCACCCATGAGGTTTGTCTGATATTCCCCCTCCCCTTCCCCTTTCTTTTTCTGTTTTTAGTTAAAGACCAATTTCTCATCCATTCCAGTTCTGAAACTGGGTGCGAGATTTGGGGGCTGCTTTACATCAGAAAGAAGGAGGAGAGCCACAGCCCTGACAAAGGGCAGAGGAAAATTCCTGACACTGCTCTGCACAAAGGTATTTCAGTTGTAACTTCATTTTAGTCACAGCAGCTACTGACAAAAAGCCATAGCTTAAGGAGCGACCGTTCCCTGGATGCACATCATTCAGCACCATCGTCAGGCCAATACTCGTGGCTGCTAGTGTTACTTTTTCACTGAAATGATGACTCATACGTAATGGTTCCAGGATTTTTACAATGCGCAAAATCTCAAAATGTCATGACTTGCAAGTATATTTGCACCTGTAGCTTTTGCAGTATTTGCAGATGCACCGTTTGGGAAAGACATCCAAACTTTTAAAATAGAGCACAGGAGCAGTTCATACACTGACTCCCTGAGCATTTACACTTTCCCATATACGTATAAAATGAACTCGGGAGACCACTTAGTAAAGGGTCACTGAAATGATGAACAGTGAAAACTGAGCCAATTTAAAACACCAATTGAAACAGCACTGACGTCCTTACAGGGAACTCAAATTGGGGGCTCCTAGGAGCCAAAAGCACAGCCAGCCACTGCAGCCAAAATGCCTCGGTGGGCCATTCGCTGACATGCACAATTCCCAGGTAGGTTATTTTACCTGTTTTCTGGTCCTCGTCTTCCCTGTCCTGAGTTTGATGTATCTGGCTATCAATTCATTCCTACCTGAAAGAAAGAAGAATTTACAATAAGATGGGTTACAAAAAAAAAAAAAAGGCATCTGAAAGCTAAGAATAGAATTCAAAATCAGTTGCAGCTGTAAGCTTATTAACACTAGAAAAACAAAACAATAGTTGTTTGTAAAAATACTTACTAAGGGAAATTAGGATGAGGGGCATTTAATTATGAACTATGATCAGCAATGGAGGATTGAGATGTGTTTTAAAATGTGCCTTTCTGTTTCTTGGCATGCTTGTATCTAAAGGGGCAGTCACTTGTATAAGCAACAAACACAAGGAGTCGTGTGGGGGTCCACAAACCCAGGTCTGTTCAGTCTTAGTTTTCATATTCATTCCTCCTCACCCAGGTTTCTATTTCTAGTTACCTCCACTTAACAGTCGTTACAGCCACAGAAGAATGAACTGCTGTGACCAGGGAAAGCCTACAATAAGAAGCTAACAGTATGAAAGCAGACACCCCCTAAAGGCAGTGACTACACTGGTAACTAACTATACAGATCATGTCTTTGAAAAAAATGACTCAACCTCCTCAAAGCTTTACAGCCTTTGGGGGAAAGCACATGCCTGAAAGTATAAACAAATGTCTCCTATCTGTACCACACTGAGCCTGAGAGGTTTCAAACAGATAACCTGACTCCGAAGGGCTGTAATATCATGGGAAAGTGCGGCCTCAAAGCTAAGTGGGGGAAATGTAATACAACATGAAGTAAAAACCCACTCATACAAGACATGAGTCCAAACTGTAACTATAATCATAACTGGATGGCTACTTGTATAATTGGTGTTTGCAGTCTTACTTCCCAGACATGTTGCATACCTGAAGAGAGCACGAGCTTTATCTCATTCCCCAAAGCCTCCCAGCACCCAGCACACTGCTGGGCACAGAAAGAGGAAATGAGGAAATAACACAGCGTCTGGTGAAAGACAGGGCCCACATCCACCAGATCTCCCCTGGCAGAGAAGAATTGGCAGCACTTTTAGGACCAATGCGAGAGTGTCCTTATGGAAATCTTCCCTGAGAAGTCAAATGCTCCGCCATCACTGCCTAGAACGTTCCTATAATCATGGCTCCGTCCAACACCTGCCTATGTTAGGACCGTGCAGTATACAGTCACCACTGGAAGGCAAAGGAATGGTGGAATGTTGGGGCTGGAAAGTACCTGTGGGCCATCCATTCCCACCCCTAAAAGTCAAAGTCCTTATTAGCCAAAGCCATCATTCCTAGAATTCAGGAAGCAGTTCATTTTACCTTAAAACATTTATCCTTATCTGTGGCTTCCTGTAACTTCCACCCTCAGATTCTTCTAGTTCCTTTTAACAAGAAACCAAGCTATCTCCTTATGCACATGACTTGGAAATACAACTGGCAGCTCTCAGGTCCCCTTGGAGTTGTGTCTAGGCTGAAGCTCCCCTGTTCTTGTGTTATCTGTGACAAGATTTGGAACATTCCCCCATATATCCTGTGACCATCTTTTGTCTACTTTCCTTTCATAGATTGGAGCCCAGAACTGGAGTGCTGCTCCTGCTATGACAGGACCACAGCAGAGGGGGTTTATAATCCCTCTCTAATGCTCCACTTCCGTCCGTGCAGCCTAACACTGCATTTGATTTTGCGGGCCACAATAAATGGCCAGCTTAGGTCAATTTGAACTCCAAGGACTTTTTCATATCGACTACTCCTCAGATATAGCCCTATGCCTGTGATATATCTGTGTCCCGTCTTTTCCTGCATAGTTAGGATTTTCAGATCCAAATACAGAACCTTACATTTCTTTCTATTGCATTTCATCCTGTCAAGTTAAGCCTACCATTCCAGCCTGTCGGTAGTTTCTCAGATCCTCATTCTGTGACTGAACTTACCCTTTAACCATTGGAAAAGGACTTCGAAATTCAGTTTTGAGGACTGCTTCTCTAAGGATTTTCTTTCAAACTTTTGAGAACTACCAATATCTTCTGTAGTGTCATCAGGTCTACTTCTCCATCTCTCAGATGGTTGTACAGATTTTGCAATTTGTCTCAAAGGCTCGCAGATAGCAGAGCCCAGATAGGAGTACCTAATTACCAGAAGCCAGATCTAAATGACAATGTGTGCAGACAAGCCAAGCATCCTCCATCTCGGGGCCTCACTGGGCAAGCACACTGCTTGGGCTGTCTGAGTGGCCAGGACAAAATAAATCCAAGGCTCTGTACTCCATGCAATTTCATCTGAACCAGGTCCAGATGGCAAAAACGTCTCTTGCCCCCATACTTGCTTATTTTCTGTGAAAGCAGACAGCAATAGGTGGTTAGGTATGACACATCACCCACATGACTAATTTTTAATTTCTCCTGGCATTTGGTTGAATGGATGAGATCAATATCCAGCACAGCCACATTTGACTGTACCCCCT
This sequence comes from Aselliscus stoliczkanus, assembly GCA_033961575.1. Classification (NCBI taxonomy): domain Eukaryota; kingdom Metazoa; phylum Chordata; class Mammalia; order Chiroptera; family Hipposideridae; genus Aselliscus; species Aselliscus stoliczkanus. Next base: position 97,031,388 of record CM066736.1, on the reverse strand, counting down.
GTGGTCTATGCAGATGACATCCCTTGGAGTTGAACAATGTCAACTCATACTTTGATTACGGTACTTCTAAAAAAGCTACTTTCACAACGGCCCTCATTGAGTGCTATGTACAGAGCACTATGCTACAGTTATCATTTCACTGAAAGCTTGTCATAGCTCTCATCTCCCTGTGCTTTACATGAGTAAGATCACCTTTCAAACCCGTGTCCTTTCTTTCATACCAGGTTTTATTTTTTAATTTTATTTTATTATTATTTTTTTTGGGGGGGGCAGTGTCACTGGCCCTCATATGCGCGACCCGAACCGGGGCCGCTGGCCTCCCAAGCCAGCGCTTAACCACCGCGCCACTCGGCCGGCCCTCATACCAGGTTTTAAACCATGACGAGATTCCCATGTGTTTCTTCCTGCCTCCATAAATAATATCGCTAAGTTATTTATTTTTTTTCAAATTCAACTGACACTAAGCATTTAATGTGAGCTAGGCAGTGTTAATCACTGTTTCAGGTGACTTTTTTAATGATCATGAGGGTGGCTTTGTGCACAGAAAACACTATTCTTGTTTTCCTAGTTCTTAAAAAGGCATATTTCATTTGTTCAGTTAAGAAAAAAACTTAAATACCTCTAAGTTCTAAGTTCAACTCATATCTTACGATTTTTTTCCATCACTTTCAAAGGTCTATTCGAATAATGTTTGGCCCATTTTACAAACTTAAACGCCTTTAAATATTTAAATCTATGTATTTAATTCTTTTAAATATTAGAACTGTTTAATTCAATTTATAAAACCTTCCCTTAAGCAACTCTTAGAAACCTAATAAATTATCTTAAATGCTCTAATCTTGCTTACAAATCTAGTGAGACTTCAACCATTCCAAAAAAAGCAAATCTCAATCAATTACCCCATGGCACATTTTAATTTGGAAATACAGGCTAACCTGTTGAATGGGCCAAATTATTTTAAATATCAAATGTGTGAAATCCTTTAATAAAAAGCTTTCACACTATATAGCTTTGATTCTCTTAAAATCTCCTATTTTCAATTCTAAATCTTCCCAGAATTAAAATATGCTTACCCTTTAGGGAAAAGAACATGTTACTCCAAATGGCTTCGGAGTATCGTTTTGGTGGCTTGAGGCTGTACATATTTGGGGGAAATCAACTAGGTTCTGAATGGATTCTTGTCAGTGGCCCTGATAGGATGCCCTGAGACCTATTTACATTTCTGTAGCACAACTCTCTATATATGGCGTGGATCCATATAGTCCAGAGCCCTGGATTTGAGTGACGGTACTAAGGTACAGAACCCCTTTCTAAGGACCGGAAGCTCAGCAGCATCAGCCATCAGTGATGTATTGGCAGTGGACCTCTGGTTCACACAGCACACAGTCTTGTTTTGCAGCCATGATCAGGATGTTGAGTATTAGAAATGCTAACCCTCATTTCTCTCTCTGTTCCAAAATACACACACACACACACACACACACACACACACACACACACACTCACACACAGTGCTTCCTCCAGTAAGCCTTGCATTACAAAAATGACTGTCAATAAAGTTAACTTTAAAGTTAATCATGGTATTCCTACACTAATCATAGTCATGTGGGGACTATCTACTTTGCGCCTTATGATGCCTGTCTGGTTCCTCAGGGATATAAAGAGAGAACAGACAGGCTGCCTGCCCACAAAGTCCAACATAAGGGCAAATCAGCTCTATACATCAGATGACAACTAGTGCCATGAACAAGGTTCTAGGAACATGCATGGGTAGTTGGCCACAAATAAATCAGAAAATCTAGAAAGCCTTCTCCAAAGTACTGGAACATAAGCGAGGCCTTTCAGGATAGATTACATTTTCTCCATCTTTTTATTATGGAAAATTTCAGACATACACAAAAGTTTTTTTACAGAACGAACTTTACATTGTTGCTGTTGCATTTCAAAATACATGGCAGGCATAAAAACACTTCTCCCTAAAAACTTCAGTGTGCGTGTCTTAACTAGAGTGACAAGACTGATTTTGACAGGCAGAAAGGGCAGGGGTGGGGGCAGGTTGAAGACCATCTTAGACAGAGGACACAGCATTTCTTTAAATACATAAGACTCTAAAAACCCACACCTGCTGACCCTTAAACTCCCTGGACCACTGCACACTTTCTTCCTGAGCCCGGGAGTCTCTAGGTTCTACACACATAGCACACACCACATTCATGATTCGTCTTCATTCTTCTCTATAAATCTTTGTAATAGCTGATAGAGCTCAGTGGCCATGTCACACTTCACCACTAAGTGTCATTACGCTACTGCTTCTCTGTAGCATAAAATTCCCTTTAGGAACGCACACTCTGACCTTTCTGTAAGTCTGAGGTGCTGCAGCTGAAGCTAGCCTTGCTTTTCCCGCAGGCAGTAGGCAGCGGCAGAGATAAACACAGCCTGACCTGCCACTTTTATACTGTGATCCTTAGCAGGCACTGCAACCCAGTTTGTATTTTATTTTTCCTTTCTCCCAGATAATGTAACACAGTGAAAGTCAGCGCATCATCCGCTTCTCCTGCAGCCCGGGTTGCGGTGAAATGTTCTGCTAAAGGGGCAATTCAGAGCGAGGTCCCTGCAGAAAGGCCTGGAGTTTGCACTGGGCTTGCCTTACTCAGACAGAAGACTGGTTAACGTTGTGGGCTGTGTGTGTAATGGGATGTGGCCTCAAGGTCATGTTTGAGGCACAGCAAATGCAGGGTCTGTGGCTAGAAATTGTAGCCCAGAGACAGTCGGCTTTAACAGCCTAAGAGCTGCTTTGCAATTGAATGGAGTCAGAGCCACAAAGAAAGAAGTAACAAATGGACTGCTCCTCTTCCCTGGCTGCAGCCATTTCTAAGGCAAATTCAGACCCACAGAGAGCTGAACTGTCCTGGGCCTGGGGAAGGTGCCCTAGCTATGTACTCTGAGGAAACCTCTGCTGGTCCTTCCTTTGCTGGGAAGGATACGTGAGGATTCCCCACCCCTTTTTCCCAAGTTAAAATAATGAGAATCAAAAAGAAAACAAGGCTTTTCTGGGTTGCTGGACCTGTTGTATGAAATGGGCATTGAAGCTATGGTTGCAGCCATAGGGTCTTCCACAGCCCCTCACAAATCTTAACTCGGTCCAATAGCACTACTAGAATGTTCCTTGTTAAAACTTTGTGCTCTAATTGCTCTAATACCTGTGCACCTAATTGCTTTCATGGCCTGTATTGTCCTTGCTCATTTCTGCATACCTGGATTCTGCCCACCTTTCAAACACCTTGTTCTTCATGAGTCTTTCGGCTGGAAGATGCCTCCCCACGCCCTAAACATCCACAGTTCTTGACCGTGTGGCCTCTTTGCTGGCCCGTATCCTTTCTGCTTTATAGTCTGTCGTTTTGGTACATGTCATAGCTCCAACCAGATCATAAAATCATTGAGAACTAGAACCAATGTCATTCATCTTTTCTCTTCTTCCACTTCCGGGGCAGCCCAATTTTTGTGGAATGAGTCATGGTTTGAGGCAGAAAAAGGGCTCCTACATCCTTACAATCCAGTTTGACCCTGAATCATCGACATAAAGTGAAAAAAGAGAAAAACAGATGACCCAGTGGGAAGAAGCAAAGAAAGATGCCTTTCACAAATGACAACAGCATGGGACATATCTCTGTCCTTCAACAGAAGACAGAGCGGCAGTGCTCAACACAAAGCAATTTACAAAGGACGTTCCCAGACAAGATTCTGCAAGATGGTATTAAAAAGCTTCTTAGCCATCGACCCTTTTTTATCATCTAAAGGAAAAAAGTGTCTTAGGATATCAAAGTCAACAACCAAGAAGCACAGATGAAGGGGACTCTGTGGGGACGAAGTGTCGCCAGTTAGGGACCATTCTACACAGGGATATTTAGCGACCCTGTCCTCCTGAAAATCTGGGGTCTTTCTATCTATGGATATGGCCAGAGGAGGCAGGAATGCCCTTTATTAACTAACCAATGAGGAGTTAATAATTAACCTTTTCTTCCATACTGCTGCCATTGTCCCAGCAACACTGGGAAAAACAGAAGGTCTACCAAAGCTGGCAAGTCACTCGCTAGTCAGATAACAACTGCACGTACAAAGTACAAGTAATGTGCTAGAATTATGGGGGTAAAAAGATGTCATCTCTGCCTTCAAGGAGCTTACACCTGTAAAGGGCTCTCACCCATGAGAACAGTGTCAAGTCGCCCTATCCTTCCCCAGGCTCCTCTCTCATGGCCCACGACACAGCTGTCGCGTTCCATTTCTCTGAATGACTTGCATGATGTACACCTCCCCACCCCACGCCATCCCTCCCCCACGACCAGATAGGAAGTTCCACAGGAACACAGACCACAGATTGGGTTTTACTCATCACTTGTTACCCTGGTGCCAAGAATACAACAGGTTCTCAGTAAGTATACACTGGTGGAATGACCGAATGAGAGGGATGGAGAGCCAGAGTGGGAGACAGCTGTAAGACTAAGACTGGGGATAATGGACCGTTCATGAAGAAGAGCATCTGAATCAGCCACCAGGCCCAGGGCTTTGCCAATGAGCAAGTTTAGACACCAGTGTCTCGGTTAATCTCCAATATAAATCATTGACCAAACATCAGCACGGCTGTGGAAAATCACCAGGGAGGGCCAGGCAGCCTGTCCTGGGCTGTCAGGGCTGGTACTGCGTGTTCCTGACCTAAAGGTTTTCAAAACGGACTGATGGCCTTCAGAAGGTAAACAGTGGCAAGTCCCTGAAATAACCTGTGTCTGCATGCACCCGGGGGCTTCTAAGGAATAGTTTTAGAAGAAAGGATACACAGAGGAAGGCTGTATTAACCCCTGGTTAGTCAGAACTTACTCCTCTTATCCTTTCAACATGGCAATGACCCAAGTCCCACCTTCTCGGTGCTCCTATCAGTCAATGGCAACTGATAAGATTATCCAGTGATGGCCTCATAAAACACTGTGTTCTCTTTCATTTTAATGGGACAGCTTACAAATTACATTTTTGCATTAGACTACAAGGGTCAAAAAGAGACAAGTAAGAGAAAATGTCTGTTGCTATGTACTGAATACAATCCCTCTATGTTGGGATAGTTTTTTTGTAATTATTTCTAGAAGGAAAATATGAAGTAAGTTTTTCTAATGGCTCATTCTGTTTTTTTTTTTTTTTTTTAGCTGAGCCATCCTGCCACTTGTTGGCAGCTCAACGGCAACTCAGCACAGGCTGGCCTCGAACCGCTGTTGCTCAGAGCTCAGCTTGCACTCTTAAACGAGCTCTTAACCAACTGAGCCATTCGGCCGGCCCTTGGCTCATTCATTCTCTATGAAGCAATAGATGCTATACAATCACCTTTTAAATCCTCTAATGAATAATCTAACTAGCCTTAATATGCTACGCCTCTAGTTATTTTTCTTTCTAATCCATCCTACACACGGCTACCTAACACACAGCTCCAGGATCGACTCTACTGCGTCAAGTCCTTCAGTGGTGCCCTACAGCCTAGGGTCCAACGTCAAACTGCTTTAGTGCAGTGTTCAGTGTTGTCCAACCATCTTGCCCTAACTATTCATTTATCTCCACCACCACCATCACCACCACCACCCCCTTAATCCACTTTGCCACCATCAAAATGTTACCTAGTTCCCATTCCTTGAACCATCCTATCTAAGGTTTTGCTCACAATTGCCATATCCCTTATGACTACCAATCAAAATCCTTCCTGATTCAGCTCAGATGTTGTCTCCTCCATGAAACCCCACTCGAAGTATGCCTGAAACATGCCCTAAGTATGGAACCTCTGGAGAGGAGTGAGCCAGGGAGCCGGTGCCTGGAGCTCAGCTCACAGACCAGTGGTTGGAAAAACCCCACAATATTATAAAGCAAACTGAAATAAAAGACACTGTGAGTTAAAAACAAATCGCTTTGCACCCTTATGAGGGCGCAAAGGCTTGTCTCAGACTGGAAAAGTAGCACAGATAAACCATTTTGTCCTGGGCCCATAGAGTGTTACTTCTGCATGTGTCAGGGCACTGCCCACATTCTGGCTCTACTAAGAATCCTTGTGTAACAGACCACAAGACAAGCTTCTTAAAGGCAGTGTCTATGTCTTCAGCATCTTTGCATTCCACACACTCCAGGTGTGCATGGGATTTAATGGAACCTAAGTTTGTTGCCCCCACGGCAGCCTAAATAGACCCCTACCCACACACTCTCAGGTGAGTTGTCACTCATCTTGTGGGCATTCACCTTTTCTTTCATGCCCACATCTGATTATGTTGCTTTTCTACTTAGTAGGTTCTTGTCCACTATAAGAAAAACACCCTCCTTAGATTGGTGCGTAGGCCTAACAGCCCATTCCTGTAGAGGGCTCCTCTACTCTAGAACAAGAAGCTTCATAGAATTCCCGAAGTCATTGTCATGCTTTTTCTATATCTTTTTTTTTTTTTTTTTTAGCTGAGCCATCCTGTCACCTGTTGGCAGCTCAGCAGCAGCGCAGCTAGGGCTGGGGATCGAACCAGCGACCCTGTTGCTCAGAGCTTGCACTCTTGAGCAAGCTCTTAACCACCAGAGCCACTCGGCCAGCCCCTGTCATGCTTTTTCATATCCCTAGGCTTTTTGCAAAACCATCTGTCCTTAGATGTTCTTTCATGTCTCCTTTGCCTGCAAATTCCTATTCATCCTTATGAGCCCCAACTGAAGAACCCCTCCCTGCAGTCTTCCAGGAGCCATCCAAACGGGGTCAGTCATTTCTCCTTCATACCCTCATGTGCCAAGCATATACCCCTGCTCTTGCTGCACTGCCATTACTTATCTATGGGACTATTTGTTCCCTGTTTAGAATAGTGACTGCTCCATGGCAAGAATCTATCGAGTTCTGTGCAACCCCAGATCTGGCGCCTATGATGTAGAGACTCGATGAATGAATGAATGAGCTCTCATTTACTATGTAAAGAAAAGCAGAGAAAATGATCTAGAAAGATCATATAAATTGGAGAACACTGACAAAACTACTTGAAGTCTATAAGCCCTTCTGCAGGCCTGACTATTTCAGTGGCGGGCGGCACCATTTTCCGGACCTTCGCTCTGCTCTCTTCACTTGGCACAAGGCCAGCACATGCTCTTTTGCCCCTCACTCCCCTCCGCCACCGACCTCGACATGCCGCAGCAATATGAACCCGGTCCCCCCAAAAAAAGCTAACTTCAACATTAACCCAGGAGAGTCTTGTTAATGAAAAACTTCGCTAAGAACACTCTGTTTATTTATTAATTACCTGGCCTCAGAGGAGTGTGAAAGCCACACGTTCAAAGTGCTAAAGGAGAATCTTGAATGGTGGCAATGCTGCAGACTTGGTTTTGCTTTTTTGTTTTTTGACTTAGATGTATGATTGCTTAGATCTTTTTTTTTTTTTTAAGATTTTTATTGGGGAATTGTGGGAGGGGAACATCGTTGGGGAATCAGGGAAGGGGAACAGACAGGTTGCTGTCTTTTTGTTCTTCAGTCTAGTTGTGGAGGACATTGCTTCACTGGCCCATGTTGGTATCGTCATTGCACTCTTCCCACATGACACAGATCAGTCACCAGCCTCTGGATGGTCGCTCACTGTGGCTATTGGCAGCTCACGCTGGCTGCCGGCTGCTCACGCTGGCTGCCGGCCACTCACTGTAGCCTAAGGCAGCCCACTGCAGCAGGGGCTGCAGCCTACACTGTCGCCGGGGCTCGCAGCCCAGTTCCAGGTGGAGCTGTTGTTAGCTGTAGAGGGCAGTGTTGCTGGCCCTCATATGTGGGATTGAACCGGGGCCGCTGGCATCCCAAACCAGCTCCTAACCAATGCACCACTCGGCAGGCCCTTATTGCTTAGATCTTTTGGGCGAACCTGGACTTGTACTTATTAGCTATGCGAACTAGGCAACTTGCTTCACTTCTCTGGACCTCTAATTTCACCTGTAAAACAGGAAAAAACACCAAACCTGAAGGCATGTTGTATCCATTAGAGACAACACATGGTGGTTCTGGCATTCCAAGATGATGCGAAGTGGTCCTATGCCTATTATGTAATGTCCCTGCACTTGGTTTGTGTGTTTTCATTGCTTCAACTGATGTACAAAGTTTCTGTCCAGAGCACTGTATAACATATGACATCCAGTATAAACCTACAATGCTTCTACTGTCAGTGTTATTGAAATTGAACATCTTTTCCATGCTATAGTGAAAATGTTTGCAAAATCTTTGCATCACCTTAAATTTTCAATTTTCAAAACGATATGGCCATCACCATTGTTTCCAAGCTAAAGGAGTCTTTTATTGTGGTTATCTTCACATTAAGAGGGCATCATGTAAGCTACTTACTTGCTACAATAATCTTTTAATTTAGATTAGATTCTTCATTGAATAAAATAGCAGGGATTAGGTTTTTGCCAAGGGCTAAGTGTGGCCAAAATTCTTGTAATTTGTGGCAGATCGTAAAATTATCTCAGTGAATAGGCTGGAGGCATTGCATTTAACAGCAAGTCCTCCACTGGGTTTCCAGAATTTAGTTCTTAGTAAGTGTAAAAATACAACTATCGCTAGAAGAATTAAGCATCAACTTCTGTAGCTACTATAGCAGTAGCTACACAGAGGTGAATTATGCAAGCATTAAATCAAAATGACACTCCCATGGGATTACCCACTGCATAGAAAACATGCTAAAGAAAAATCTAAATGTCTAGGCCCTTAGTAATTCTTTTAAAAATAATATGGAAACCATGATCATAAAGGACATTTTTAAGAAATGTACTCAAGGGCCAGCCGAGTGGTGCGGTGGATGAGAGCTGGTTTGGGATGCCAGCGGCCCTGGTTCGAATCCCACATGTGAGGGCCAGTGACACTGCCCTCTAAAAAAAAAAAAAAAAAAAAAAAAAGTACTCAAACTGGAGAAATTTAAATTTGTGGGTTAAGCTAAATGAGATAATAATATGTGCTGAAGACCTACTATGTGTCAGCACTATGCTGTGCACTGTGCTTATATATTCATATGTTTAAACTTTACACCCACCTTATTCCCATTTTACAAATGCTGGAACCTGAAGTTGAAAGGAGTTAAGAAACTAGCCCAAGTTCCCACACTAGTTAAGTGGTCGAGTTGGGATTTGAACGCAGCTTTATCTTCCAACCTCATTATTCCTTAACTTTAGATCAACTGCTCTGAAAATAATATAATAAGTTAACCTCTCACAAGATCATTACTAAGTATTTACAGAGTAGCGCAGCGGAAGCGTGCTGGGCCCATTACTAAGTATTCAATGAGAACAAAAATCTTAGAAGGGGGCACAACCCAACCATGAAATGGACTGACTTGCATCTACATCATTTTTAAAGTTCTGTTTGTACCATGTACAAAACAGGATAAAACTTCAACTCCTTTTTATGTGCTCAAGACCTACAGCATCTGGCCAAGGCACCCCCGTCCCCTGTGTTTAACATCTATTGAATATGTTCTATTGGGTTGTCGGAAAGGTCATGATGTACTTTTTCTGTTTTCTATGCAAAAATGCGTCATGACTTTTCCGACAACCCAATATATAAGAGGCACTATGCTAAGCACTGTAGGAGATACCCGCTAAAATAATACCTGTCCTCTGCCCTCAGGGCGCTTATAGCTTAGGAGGAGAAATGAGGCAAGACGCCATTGTTACGATGAGAGGAAACGACAGAATAGTCTGAGGTCAGAATCCAGAGAGGTTTCTTCCTACGGTTGCCATGCTCAGGCCACACCTGGCTGGGTGTGGCTGGTTTCAAAACTAGGAGCAGCCAAAGGCAGCAACATACAGGCCAGTCGTTAAGGAGAGAACAGAAGCCTAGGCAGTTAGCTTTCTGCTTTGAACAAGCAAGCAAACCAAACAGATTACTTCCTTAGGCTGAGTTTTAGGTTCAGGAGAGTGGACCCATTTTTAATCTTTTAAATTTCAAATTATCCAGCTAATATGCAATATATTCTCCTTTGTAAAAAATCAAAAAGGTTACCTGTAGAAACCCACTTATTTTGCCTTTTCTCCTGCCACTCTACACACACTGCCATGTCCTGTTGGGTGCCATTACTTTGTGTGAAGGATGGCCCTTTACCCCCTCCCTGCCCTCATGGTCCCATCCAAACATCCTGAACACTGATTTCTGAGTTGCCAAGACCCAGTTCAAATAGCACCTCCTACTTCCCTGGCCGTGGGTTTGCTCGGCCCTGCCAGGCTCACTGTACGTAGTCTGTGCACACTTCTAGCACTGTGCTGCCATACTTCATGCTTCCTGTGTTTCTGCTCATCTTTGACAAATTACGAGTTTCTGGACGGCAGGACCCACATCCTGCTCCCATAGCCCCCGTCCTTTAACCCCTGGCTCTGTTCTTGAGAAGGTGCTACTTCAAGATAGTGCTACTGCAGATTTTAGCCCCTTCCTAAAGAAAAAATATTTGAAGAAGTGACATCATGGCACACAGGAGGTGGTGACTGAATGTTTTCTTTGAAGAGGCAGGAAGAGAGGGAGGGAGAAGGAGCAGGAAGACCAGAAAAAGAACTGTGCTGGCAGGCACTGAGATATAAAGAAAAATACAACAGGGTTCCTGCCTTCGAGGAACGCATTGCCTAGTTGAATGCTCATGGAATGCCAGAATACCCATGGAATCCTGCCTCTTCCAGAAATGGAAGAGGTGCCCACAATTATCACCAAGATAAGGGTGGCAAGAAAGGACGGTGAGTGGCTATTTTATTCCCTAGTGCAAAGAAGCTAGAAAACTGAAAGCCTTTCCTTTTTTAAAAGTAGCTCAATCTATTCTGTTTCTATTCTTGTGCTGTTCATCAATTTCAGGTTCACATCCTGCATCAACCCACCACCCACACTGAGGATAACATTCAGCATTTCATAGAGAGAAACAAATTTCCTGAGCTAAAAATTTCCCGAGAAACGTCTCAACTTTCATCGTAGGTGGACTAGGTAAGAATGAACCAGATAAAATGCAGACGAGTTGATGTGGCTTCATCTGCAAGCTCACTCACCACATGTAAAGTTTGATTTTTCAAGGCAGAGCCCAAACTACTTAATCTTTACGTGGCTCCAGTCCTGAAGGTTGCTTTGAAAAGACATCTCAGAGTGAAATTATCCAGCAAACCCTTGTGTGGATAGAAGGTGCCACAAGTCAACAACCGCTTAAGCAGTTTAAACCAACAAGCAAGATGCCCTCTATTTAAATGCTATGAGTGAATCTATTTTAAGCCTTTAAAAATCCTTTGGGCAGGTGTTGAAGCTGTGTACAGACTGAGCCTGTGCAGGCTCCGGGGGGTGGGGGAGGGCACGCTCCACTCTCTATGCAGGCAACATTTTGTTCAGACAATCTTCCTGCAGCAGGTCATGTGACAAAGGCCAAATAAACAGCATCTGGGGATTTTCAATTACAGACCTTCGCCCAGCATGCCTGCACTGTAATCTCTACCAGATGAGGCTCAGGCCTCCCTATTTTCAATAATTCACACACTGTGTACACATAACATGACAATAAGGGCATTCATGGTGCGGCCTGATTCGCAGATCAAAGCTAGCAAAGGGCCAGCTGTAAGCATGCTCTGCTGTTGGATCATTCGTGTTTTTTTCACAGGCTTGGAAAAACTCCTGCAGCACCCAGCAAGCCAGCCTCTTTCCTGTGCAGTAGGCTGAACAAACTCTGCACATGAACTGGGTACAGCCTCCTGGGATGGCCGAGTGGCGACCAGTGCCACGTGGATTTGCAAGTGCTGGGCAACTTCAAACTCCAGTCTATTGAACAAGCTGCCTCTTAGCTAGGGGCTTGCCTTGGCTAGTACATGACCCGTGCAAAAAGCTCTACCACTCCGGGGAGCAGGTGGTTCTGGAAAACAAACCTGTTCTTAAAAAGACAGTGAGGTCCTGTACTTAATAAACCCTCGGCTAGGGGCTTGAGATCACAAATCCACTGGATGTGTAACTTTCATTTAGCTGTCGCATACCTACAAGCAACTCAGACACCAACTACATGGAGGTTTCTTTTTAATACGTGTCACAGAGCTTTGGGTCTGGGAAATGAAAGAGGACACTGGTTATTACTGAATCTGTATATATTAACACAATTAACTCGTGTGTGTAGATTAACGTATTTTGTGTGTGTGTGTGTGTGTACACGCACGCGCACAGGAGTCATTTGAAAACATTCAGAATTCTCAGGCCTACAACATTCCAAATGTCTATTGCCCTGCTGGGAGGACTGCAACTGCAGGAAATAAGGACACCGCTTCCTCATAGAAAGATTTCATACCCGTCAATCAGGGCAGGAACCCAGAGAAAGCCATCATGGTGACTTCCTCAGCAGCAAACACAGGCTGCTCACCAGCTGTGGGCTGTGTGTCCTTACCCCCTTTTCTCTCTCATTCAGAATGGTTTCCTCTTAATCACAATAATCCCAAAAGTGCTAAAACATATCAATCGTTGGGTAAGCCCTGCCTACAAAGGGCCAGCCGGCTGGCTTTTATGGCCTTGTCCAACAGCAGCTGATACTTCATTCAGTGACAAATCCAATTTAGCAGTTACAAGAGATTTAGCATCCCTGAAAAAATATTGGGGTTGAACTGGCAGTCTGAAGTCAGCAAATGCTCCACTGCCATATTGCTGCAGAGATTTTTCTGTAGTCATATTTGGATGTCTACAACCCGTCTCGCACCTTGCCCCACGATCTGAGGATGGTGATGGTGGTGGTAGCAGTGGCAACAACAATTTAATCCCTGAATAAAAAATACAAGCAACAATCATACTTGGAAACTGACTAATGTGATTTTACTCTTCCCCCGCCCCCAACAGAGAGAGAGAGAGAGAGAGAGAGAGAGAGAGAGAGAGAGCGCGCGCGCGAAAGAGAGAGAGGTAATTAGCTCTATTTTTCAAATGGGAATTTCTAATACATTGAAGGAAAAGGCTATGGGGTAAAATTAACTTCACTCTAACCTTTGGATTCTAGGTCAGCTTTGAAGGGTAAAAGGAGATAAAATGTAAAGATTTTACTCTTGGGTTGAAATTTGTCTTATTAAAAACTACTGCAGAACTAAAGTGAAGGCGTTGTAATTAAATTCTTTACATCTATTTTAAATATCAAAAGATTAAGGAAAAGTTTTAAGCCATGAGAGAGATGGAGGCAAATAAACTGACAAAAAGAAAAATCAGTTTTTGAATATTTAATACAATCAAAATATATATAGTCTTGACAGATAATTACATAAATTCAAGTTAAAAGAATCTCCATTGAAAATAACTTGGATGATTTAACTATAAAAGGCATACACAACCAACAAACTACCATTTTTTAAACAATACCAAAAGGTAATGTACAAAGTAAAATAAAAGGGAAATGATCTAATAGGAACATGGACTGATTATTCCTTTAATATTAGAGTTTCTAGTCAACAGTTGGTTATTTATTCCAGCTTCAGTTTTAACGATACCAAAAAAGTGACCACAGAGACATCTGGTTTAAAAAAAAAAAAAAAATTCAGTGCCATAAATGAGACGCGCGCAATTGTGGTTGGCAAGATATCAACAATGGAATATTCCATACATGGAGTTCTTATTTCATGTGGTTGTAAAACTTTATTCTTTTCTCTGAATTTTTGAAAACATACACTGAAAATTAAAACAAAACAAACACCCAAAGCCTGCAGACTAGAGAACACATTTAGCTTCTGTGAAAAACAGTCTATTAGATTAATATTTTGTCAATGTCACTTGTCACAACAAAAGCAGCAGCATTTATAATTTTCTCTAAAACTGGTTTAATTAAAATTCAAAAAACCACGACAAAGTTATCCTGAATTTCATTTGCCGCATTGTAATTACTTACTTTGTAGCTGACTATAAACAGTATTTTATTACATCCACAAAAATGCATTTAAAAACTAACAGCAATTTGCAGACACTGGAAGAACTGAGGGAACAAGTCCTAAGCTTCTACTTTGAATAGAGAGTTAGTTCCTCTATCCTCTATTTAATGTGAAATCAGAAAATGAGGACCCGTGATCTTTCTCAACCCGAGGGGGCTTATAGGTCTGCCTACATCATCTTTCCTTAGAGCAGAGCTTGGACTGCCTGAGAACATAGATTTGGCAGAACCAGATCTATGTACCTCCCTCCCAAGACCAAGAAAGAGACTCACTTGGCTCAAATTCAACAATGAGACAATAGAGACTGCCAGGCATGATGGATGACTTAAAAGGCTGAAAACCACCATTTGCATCCTCCCAGATAAACAATTAGCTGGAAAAAAAAAAATTTTTTTTTCCCCTTTGGAGGCAACTTCCAATACTGTTAATATGCCTGGCATAGGAGAGCTAGTTTAGTGACATTATTCTTACTTTAAGGACATATTTGTCTAAGACATTTTCTGAAAGTGTCTTATTGGAATGGGAAGAAACAAGCCTTTTATTTTGGATTACAAAAAGCAAAGTTTGGAATATTAAAAGTTAGGAAAGGTTTAGAAACGTGTAACTCCTTAAAGCCAGTGTCGAGGTTTTTAATGTTCTTTAATTAGTTAGTTTTTCCACTCCCTCTTCTTTTATGTCAAATCCATGTAACTCTTAAAGACGGCATAATACAAAAAAAAAAAAAAATAATAATAATAATAATAATAATAAAAGTCACTCATTGAACAAGGCAGGCAAGCATAAACACGATTTAAGCACGAAAGAAAGGAAATGGCCCTCACACACAACCGCTGGATAAAAATCAGTGGTTCTGAAACTGCATATGGGCAACTTTCTGGAGCTCAAGAGGACCCAGGAAGGTGAGCTTGAGAAATGACAGAAAAACATCTTAAAAGTTAACCTGCACTTTTCTAGAATGAATTTACAGGACAGGGTAAGAGTACCTCCGGAAGTTCTCAAAGCCACCATTAATAAATGAGGCAGCAGTGTGGTTTCCATGCCAACCGAGACTCCAAGTCTCCAGCAAGCTTAGTGCATAAACCACCTAAGGTGTCTCCCCAAATCTCAACCTCCAGTCTCCAGGTGCTGACAAAACCAAACGTACTTTTGAGCCCACGGAAACAGTACAGGGGCTTTCAAAGGGGATTTTCATAATGCTGGTTTGGGTGAATGTGGCGTGGTAGCGTCACAGACCTCTGCAGCTCCATCTTGCTATAACAGAGGCTTGGAACATGATTTTAAAGGGAGTTAGGAGTCCCCTGAGAATGTTCCATGAGTTAAATATATTTGCTGTAATATTATAATGTGTTATGACAAGTGATATATCATTATAATAGGCTCCCATGATTAATATTAGTCCGACTGGCTTTTTCTTTGCTCTGCAGAAATGATTTGAGGGGTTAGGATCAGCCTGCTCCCCAGAATTCTGCACCTGAGAATCACAGACTACATTTCTTTAACATATGTAACCTTGAGGTTTATACTTCATGAGGTCATGATACATGTTCAAAATAGACCTTTCCAGACTCCTGCATATGAACAGGGAAGTGAGGAAAAGTACAGACTCTATAATTCTGTCAATAGCTAGCCACTGCCTTTAGGGAAAATTACTGACTTTTTTGTGGCTCAGTTTCCCCAAAGGTCTAATACCCTATCATGCTATGATACTGAGATGATGAGATCTAGCTACCTTTACATTCCTTCCAAACACAAACAGCAGAGGACATGAGAAAGCACTCGTCCTTTGATCCTCCACCTTCCATTTCCCTCTGAAACTGAAAGAGCAGAGTCTCCAGGATCCAAACCAAAGGAAGATGGCATACTTCCCAGCAAATGCAAGTAGCTAGAAGAAGGGCCAACCCCTCCAAGAACACAAACCCAACATTCACCATAGAGTTTCACACGGGGTAAAATGACTGAGGAGAATCAGTACAGCCTGTGTGCTAAAAAGGAGAAGCACACTTCGTAACCAGCATCCGTCCTTGCCATCTCGAGAGCTGTGCTAAGAGGACAGCGACACTCTTCTACAGCCAGTGGCTTCTGAGCATCCATTATGATGAACATGACTTGGGGTGGGCACTGAAGAAAAACAAAACATAGCACCTCTGTCCCGAAAGAACTTACAATCTACTAAGAGATGCACAGGAGGGGGGGAATCCACAGGGGCTATATATTTTTAGGGATTTTCCTTTATAATTCCGTTCCTTTTTTTTTCGTTTCACATATGAATAGTCTAGTTTTAACTCCCTCTCTGCATCCGCGTAATAATGTAACTTCCCACAAGACACTCTCACACATGTACTGACTTTAGCATGTTTTTATGCTAAAAGGCTTTAGCAGACAGTAACAAATTCCTGACAGCTACAACTGATAACTTGAGAAGAGAAATAGTATTCCATTTCAATTTTCAGACAGATCTGGCTCAGGGACAAACCAGCTGAAGGACAGGGAGGGTAAATTTCCAGTACAACTCTCGCTGTGAAACTCTCTCTGTAAAAGCCATAAAGTTACTTTCCAGGGGGAGCAATCAAATATCTACAAGAACTCTGAACGCCATTGTGTATCTGATTTCATTCCACTCATGAGGTCACATAGAGGGAGCCGGCATGTATGTATAAACTCCCTTACTATGAAGTCTACACCTTATGTTTCTCCCTCAGAGAAAAATGAGAAGTTTCTGATGCAAACGGGGCCCCTCTCTCCTTTAGGAGACCTGCAGACAGCTGGATATACCTATTAGCATATATACGTACTCCCAAATTACGTGAAGAAGACAGAGAAGAGTGTCACAATGTCACACCTGAACCCTAGCTCTTGGCACCAGGGCGCCAACATATGGTCATTTATGTCATGAAAATAAAAATAAGTAAAAGTTGAGAGAGAAAGACTGCTACTCAGAAACCACCATTGCCATTATATGAATTTTGATTGGCCTTTCTACAATTTAATTACAGGCCTTTCAGAGTGAGTGAACAATTGGGAGTATTTATTTCACTTGGTTTATGAAGTAAGTAGCCAGAGGAATACCAGAAGAGGAGCTGAGTTTGCTCTAGTGCGACAGTCATGCCAAGAGTTTAGGTAGCAACCTGCAGTCCATGGAAAGTGTCATCAGATGTGTTCCAGAAAGAGGATGCTTACACATCCGCCCTGGGCTTTACAGGGGTAACTCTAACTACAGATTGAAGGCTGGACTGAAGGAGTTAAGTGGAGACAGATAGGCAAGGAGAGCACAGCAACAACTCAGGTGACAGGTGATGAAAGCCGAAATTTTGCAAGTAAACCTGAAGAAAGCAAGAGAAGGGACTGAGACATCTTCTTTTTTTTATATACTTTTAACTAGCTTCAGGTGTACAACAAAGTGCAATAGTTATACTTTTTACCCCTCAAAGTGACAACCCCCTCCCCCAATTCGCCACCCCACTCCTCCTCCCCCCATATCATACTATCTATTACAATTCCTTTGACTCCCTTCCACCATATAATCCACATCCCGTGACTGTCTATATATTCAATTACAGTTGACACACAATATTATACAACATCAATTTCAGGTATACAGTGCCGTGATCAAGCCTCTACTCCATCCATGAAGTGGTCTCCCTAACAAAACATGTGACCATCTGACACCCCACAAAATTTTAACAACATTATATTCCCCGAACTGTCTTTCATATCCCTGTGACAATAATGTAGTTACCTATTTATGCTGTCTAATCCTTTCCCCTTCTCCCTCATCCCCACCCCTCTCCCAACTAGCAACCCTATTTTTCCTCTATATCTATGAGACTATTTCTGTTTCTTATGCTCATTCATTCAGTTTTTCAAATTCCACATATCAGTGAGATCATGTGGTATTTGTCTTTCTCTGACTGACTTATTTCACTCAACATAATAGTCTCTAGGTCCATCCATATTGTTGCAAATGGTACCATTTCATTCTTCTTTAAAGCGGAATAATACTCCATTGTATAAATGTACCACAGTTTCTTAAGCCAGTCATCTACCGATGGGCATTTCGGTTGTTTCCAAGTCTTGGCTATTGTAAATAGCGCTGCAATAAACATAGGGGTGCATATAGTTTTTCGAATTAGCGTCTTGGATTCCTCTGGGTAGATTCCCAAGAGTGGAACTGCTGGGTCATACGGCAGTTCCATTTCCAGTGTTTTGAGATACCTCCATACTGATTTCCATAATGGCTGCACCAATTTGCAATCCCACCAACAGTGCACCAGGGTTCCCTTTTCTCCACACCCTCGCCAACACTTGTTGTTTGTTGATTTGTTGATGACACACATTCTGACTGGAGTGAGGTGGTATCTCATTGTGGTTTT
The DNA here is from genome assembly GCA_033961575.1 of Aselliscus stoliczkanus. Classification (NCBI taxonomy): domain Eukaryota; kingdom Metazoa; phylum Chordata; class Mammalia; order Chiroptera; family Hipposideridae; genus Aselliscus; species Aselliscus stoliczkanus. The sequence continues at coordinate 97,013,098 of CM066736.1, read as the reverse complement.
TATTTGCATTTCTCTGATGATTAGTGAGGTTGAACGTTTTTTCATATGCCTGTTGGCCATCTGTATGTCCTCTTTAGAGAAATGCCTCCTCATATCCTCTGCCCATTTTTTAATTGGGTTGTTTATTTTTTTGGTGTTGAATTGCATGAGTGTTTTATAAATTTTGGATATCAACCCCTTATCAGATACATCATTGGCAAATATCTTCTCCCATTCAGTAGGCTGCCTTTTTGTTTTATTGATGATTTCCTTTGCTGTGAAAAAACTTTTAAGTTTGATGTAATCCCATATGTTAATTTTTTCTTTCATTTCCCTTGCCCGAGGGGATATATCCGTAAAAATATTACTCAGGGTAACCGAGACATCTTCTTGACATACTTGGTATGGATGGGAAAAAGGATTTCACTGTCAGTTGATATTTTTAGCTTCTAGAGAACAGTCAAATCTTGGAAACAAAGGATACAGGAAAATCAGGAGACTTGAGCAAGGGAGGCCATAAGCTTCCTTTTGGTATTTAAATTTGAGAGCACAAAAGGGTGCCCATGTGGAGCCATCCAACAACTGCTGCTGGACATGCAGGGTTGGAGATGGAGGGATTCGAGCTGAGCCTGGAGACACAGGTCCAGCCGTCAAGAGCCTATTGCTGGTAACTAAACCCTGAGACCAACGCAATGAATCACACACAGGCAAAGTATGAAAGGAAAAGAGAGCTGGGGAGAATTGAGGATTGAACAGAGGAAAAGGAATCAGCAGAAGAGGCTGAGAAATAGAAAAGAGAGATGTACTTGGTCCAGTAGTACCATGGAAAGTAAGGATAAAGTTGAACAAAGAAGAGGGCCAAAAGTCAACTATTTAAACGGCTGTAGAAAGGTCAATTAGGATGAGAACTAGGAGACTATGTCACCGGACACATTGAATTACATCTCTGAAATGCTATCATAAACCTCCTCACATGCAAACATAGTGGTGGTTGTGTGAGCTGCCCACCCACCCATCTGTCTGACCTAGGATGTGACATCTGGCTCTGTGACAAGAATTCTCAAGGGGGGTTCATTCTAAGGATCAAGGGCCCCTTTGGGATTTACATGACTCATATGGTCTCAAATGCCTGGACTCTGGTCACTGAGCTAGGATGTTGGGGAATGAAAGGAAACAAAATCCAAGGGCAGTTGCTCAAGGGTGTATGATCAGGAAGAGGAGGTTGACAAAGTGGGGCCTGTGTCCAGCAGCCCTCTGGTAGAGTATGGGAGGTGAGGTGATAGGGCCCATGTTCCCAGACCTGTGCAAAGGCTGGGTGAGAGGTGTGAGAGGTGTGTGTGTGAGTGTGCGTGCATACGCCTGCATGCGCGGTTTAAAGTATATACCAGTACATCACTAGCTATCACCTCTTACTTCCAATCATTGCTTCTAAAAGTTTCACCAAAGGGGCAGCAGGCTCCTAAGTTGGCAAAAGATGTCACATTTGAGGATCCAAAGATCACTCCCTTGCCAGGGAGTTTCTCAAGGGTGATCTGATCATCTCCCCCAAGTAGGAACCTCACAATGACGCATGGCTTCCTTCTCTGGCTCCCCTTCTTTGTGCAATCCTTAAACCATCATTCAATTGCAGAAATATCCATCTCTCAGATCCACCTACACCTCCAACCCTCCCAGCTTTCACCATTTTCTAAAGTAGCTTCATAACTGCTTTCTTTTTTTTTTTAAGAATTTTTTTTAATTGGGGAATTGGGGGAGGGGAAGGGGAACAAAACAGTCCTTTTGCTCTTCAGTCTAGTTGTGGAGGATGTTGCTTCACTGGCCCATGTTGGTATCATCATTGCGCTCTTCTCAGGTGAGGCAGATTGGTCTCCGGCCTCTGGACGGCCACTCACAGTGGCTCTTGGCAGCTCACGCCAGCTGCTGGCCACTCACTGTAGCCTACGGCAGCCCCCTGCAGCAGGGGCTGCAGCCTACACTGTCACTGGGGCTCCCAGCCCAGCTCCAGGTGGAGCTGTTGTTAGCTGTAGAGGGCTGTGTCACTGGCCCTCATATGTGGTATCCTAACTGGGGCCGCTGGCATCCCAAGCCAGCTCTTAACCAATGCGCCACTCGGCCGGCCCATAACTGCTTTCTTTATCAACCATCTCCTCCAACTCTCACCCATCCTTAAGGTTTCAACCATAGTGATTTTACTTAAAATATCACTGGTCTTTCTCTCATGCATTCCCCAATACCTAGAATGCCAAATGTTGTTGCTACTTACAAACTTCTATTCATCTTTCAGTAAAGCCTTCCACGACCTGCAATTAGTGATTCCCTGATCACGATCACATTCTCCTGCTCTCATAACTCCGCCACTCTACCATTTGTTTCCAGGACTACTTTCTCTACTAGTCGTTGAGATACTGGATGACACGAGCTTTTTCCTGTAACTCCCCTACTCTCAGGCCCCAGGACACCATAACCTGGCACACAGGCAATGATCAATAAATAATGACTGAATGAGCGGACCAGAATTATACACAGCGTGTATACAGTACTTCTTTCTGAGGCTTAGGATCTTACAAAAAAAATTTTTTTAAATAAATAAGTTGGAAGAAAAACATTATTAAAAAAATATTATTTGGGAATATTCCCAAATCAATGAATAGCAACACTCAGAGGTCTTTAGTGACTTGCTTGTGCGATGACATGTTTTCTGTCAAGAGAAATTTATAAGCCCATTTCTCCAGTTTGAGCCATACAGATTTTCTGTTGACAAGCCCTTTTATGCCATGTGTGTGGTTTCTCATCTATCCCAAAGCTCATAATTACAAAATATTATCACTAAAACCAACATGCAAACAATAAAAATATTTATAACCATTAATGCCTGGACTTAGCGGAACTCTCTTAGAGATTTTAGAGAGTCACAAAGGTTTGGCTCCAGAAGGCACTTTAGGGATAATTCATCCAACAATTTTAAACTGTTCTGCAGATGAGAAAATTAAAGCAAAGGGAAGCCAGGGGACAAGCCCAAGGCCACACTGCTGTGTATTCCCCGCTGGGAAGGCCTGAGGACTCCTGACTCCGGGCAGTGCTCATTTCAGAACCATGCTATTCTAAACCTTTGTCTTCTATCAACTTTTTACTTAAACTTTCAAATTTATCTTTGAAGTGCATCTGATCATTAATATTTAGTAAATGCATCAGATAGGTCCTTAACATTGCTTTCAACAGATTTAAGTCCCAAATTCTTCTTAATTAGACAGAAAAAGCTAATCCGGATATATTGGGAATTAGGTCCCAGAGTCTATTTTGGTTACAATTACATAATCAAAAAGTAGAGGTTAATTCCCCCGCTTAAAGCATCAGAGACCCTGGAATATTCTTAGAGGCCATGTAACACTGTCCACATTGAATATTACCCAAGGGAAACAGAGTGAAAGCGCCCTTCAGCCGTGGAATCCTGTCTGCCACATGGTTCTCCTGAATGTATTCACGGTTTCACAAAAGGAGTTCCCACAGTAATTCAGAACTTCTGTTATTAGGATTCGTAGGGATATGCCATATGTCATGAAGGAACAGGATTGTTTTCAAAATCCCACAGATTCCAAAATTCCCCTGAAGAGAGAGAGAATGAATCTTAACTGGATTGATAATATGGCAGAGATAAGAGGAGGTAAAAAGACTACCTCTGAGCAAGTCCACAGTGCATTCTCAAACATGAAAGATGGCAGATGCTGTCATTTCGTTTATTTATTTATTTATTTATTTATTTATTTATTTATTTATTTATTTGAGGGCAGTGTCACTGGCCCTCATATGTGGGACCCGAACCGGGGAAGCTGGCGTCCCAAGACAGCGCTTAACCACCGTGCCACTCGGCCGGCCCCAGATGCTGTCATTTTGAGTCTCTGCTTTACCCCAAAGACTTTGTCTATCAGGGCAGCAATGGTCCGCCCCTCAAGCCAAGTCTGCCCGGGTAGGTACTTCTTGTCCACCATCCATAATTTCAACATTAAAAAGTCAGAGTCCTCTCTCCAGCTAACACTGTATCTCTGAATCATTCATTCTCTGAATCATTCTCAATCAATGGATCACTCCTTCATCCACAAACTACCTGAACCAATTAAAGTTCAGCTGTTAAGATATACAGAGTAACAAGATTTGAAATGTATTATGCAACCTCCTGTCCTAAAAAAACCTCCTTTGTCATTTCTAATTACATCTACATTGAAGCATTTAGGAAAACACTGGATAAATCTACTCTTATCCTTTTTGAGTTTAAGTTTCCTTTAGTCCTCACTTCAACTTTCTTCTTTCCAGACAGACAGGACCTCATGTCTTCATTCTCACCCAAAGACAATTCTCAGGAGCATTTTCATTGCCAGGGAGTGTGTTTGTTTCCTTATATCCTCTGACAGGAGCTGCGTAACACTGGGCATGGTATTCCAGGGGCCAACACAAAACAACGAGATTAGGTATTTGTCTAAAAATCCAGATATCAGATACCTGCCATATAAAGGGCAGGCTTGATGGTTTAGAAGGCAGGATCCTGGTCTAAATGTCGGGAGGTCTGGTTCAAATTCCAGTTTGAATTCGTCTGAACCTTAGTTTTCTTATATGTGAAAAAGAGTCTAAAGCTCTCTTAATAGAAATGTTGTGAAGATTGATAAAGAACGTTTCTATGAAATCAGCTGGCACAATATCTGACACATAACGAACACTGTTCATATTAGCTGAATCCCAAATTAGATATAAATAAATCCATTTCTCATCACCATTATAATTTCTCATTCACATTACTTTAAATATGGTCTGAATGCCATTATTCCTGTGGTGAAACAGAAACGAGCCCACACTCCTCCAACAAGCATCACTGCCAGTTTAATGAGGGAAGAGAGGACGCTCATTTCTCTGCAACTTTTTGTTTCCCTCAAAGCACTACTGTACCAATAGAAAGATTGATCAAAGGACAGTGAAGGCTAATTAACAAAAGAAGAAACATAAACGATTTGATAAAATGAGAAAGGATTCATCCTCACGTGTAATCAAGTGAATGCAATATAAAACACCAATAAAACACCCATTTTTACCTATACTGATCCTCTATGTTCCCAAGAGCATATGTTGCTATTGGGGGTATATATTGATTCAACTCTTAGATAGCAATTTGATCATATGTATCAAAAGCCTTAAAAATAACTTTTTCTCCCCTAATATAATTTGGGGATATAATCTAGAATATTATATACAGGAGGGTGGATGGGTTGGGGGTTGGGGGAGCGTTGCTAAGAGTTGTTTGTTATAGTTATCTTGGTGGGGAAAAAAGAGAACCAAACTAAACAACTAAAAATTAAGGAATTGTTAAATAAACTCCCCGAGTACAACAGGAAATAGTCATTAAAAGTTCCATTTAGCAGAAGGAGCTGATATTATAAGAAAGCAAGATAAAACATACAATGATCAGAACTTTGTAAAATAAAAATAAAGTTTTATGAAGAAAATACATCAAAATGCGAACAATGGTTGGCCCTGGCTAGGAGGTATATGGGTGGGTTTTTTCCTCTTCTTTGGTCTCCATTTTGTTTGGGCAATCCATCTCACCCCTACACCCACCTGTCAGACAATCGCCTGCACAGAGGCAGCATCTGGAGGTGGTGAAGGAGACAGTAGCTAAGAAACCCAACCAGAGCAGCAGAGGTGTATGGGGAGGAGGTTATGTGGTCAATCCCATTTCATAACCCTGACTCTCCACAGGGAAAGGTGACTGTGTTTTATCCCATTTTCATGTCCAACACCACTCCCAAATCCAAGGGCAAGGTGCACTGAGTTCTACTGAGATGATGCAATCACAGAATACAATTTGTGTGCACATGCATTCAAATGGAAGACTGAAAAAAGCAAGTATTTCAAATTCCAGTCACACTGAATTATCCTCCATGTTCTCTCTTATGTCCTCCAGACCTTCAACCACTCAGCCTTCAGTATTCCTCTTCCCACTCTCTGCCTGGCCAACTCATCTTGCTATGTCAATTCCTGTCTTAGCCCTTTTCTCCAGTAAGTCTGCCCTGACCAAGGGTGGGGTACCAACCCTCACCCATGTCAGTGACTATTAATGAACATTATGGATTAAATTGTGTCCTCCCCCAAAATTCATATATGAAAGCCCTGACCCCCACAATGTGACCGTTTGGAGATGGGAACTTTAAAGAGGTGATTATGGGAGTGACCGGTTAGCTCAGTTGGTTACAGCATGGTGCTGATAACACTAAGGTTGCTGGTTCGATCCCCGCATGGGCCACTGTGAGCTGCGCCCTCCTTAAAAGAGTAAACTGTATCATTGCAGCGTGAAAACAATGTGTAATCAATGACCATGGCTGTTCCCCAATAAAATTTAAAAAACAAAAAACAAACAAAAACAAGAAAAGAGATGATTATGATTAAATGAGGTCATAAGGATGGGGTCCTAATCAAACATGACTGGTGTCCTTACAAGAGGAGGAAAAGACATCAGGGGTGGGTGCGCACAGAGGGAAAGCCACACGGTGAGAAGGTAGCCAGCCATCTGCAAGCTAAGAAAAGAGGCCTCAGGAGAAACCAAACCTGCGGACACCTTGGATCTTGGACTTCTGGCCTTCAGAACTGTGAGCAAATAAATCTGTTGTTTAAGCCACCCAGTCTGTGATCTTTTGTTACGGCGACAAACTAACACAATGTGTCTGTAGCTTCCAAAGGGATTAAACTCATAGTTGCCACATCTGCCCTGTCCACCACCAAGGGCCCCGTACCTGGCACAGGGTAGGGGCTCATTGAAAAATAACACATCTTGAAATAAGAAATAACAAATCCTGGGTGTTAGCAGAAATGAATAATCATTTCATGTACATAGCCTGAGAACATGATGGGAGTGGCTACTATTTATATTAAGAGCTACATAGGCAAAAAGAGGAACAAAAGGGTAACCAACCATGTTGGTCTTTTTTTATTGAAACAGATTTTAAGATACACTTGCAGTGTGAACTCTTGGACATTATAAATAGCTCATTTCAAGATAATTATGGATAAAAAGTAAGTTAATTAAGTCGTGTGCCTTTATGCACCAGGGTATATGCGAGTGTGCCTGGCTTCACAGTCATGGGATGTGCGGCCATTAATTAACTTGAGCTTAGTTGCTGAATGTAAAACAAACAAAAAAAGCACACATTACGGCTGAGTTAGCTGTATTTAAGGGAACTGCATTTCACAACACAACACTTTTCAAAGGTAATCTTTGCCAAAGAAAAATAGGTCCACTTATTCTTTCCATGACAAATGTGCCATTACTCTCCGCCTTTACCCCACCATGTCCACAATATGGTGAAGGTTTATCAAAATAACCTGTAAGGCAGAGAAACTAGTAGGGGTTGTTTTTATGGCTTGAAGTCAGAAATTGAAAGGTGACAGAAACTTACCCCAAAAGACAATGTGCAGAATCAATTTCCAGCTAGCCCACAAAATCTTGGTGAACTCATAGGTGCAAAAATTTATCCAACCATAAGAATAAGGCTAGTAATAGAAGACTAGTGTTCTGAGGGGCTAAAAGGAAGAAGGAGACTTCATCCACTCGCCCCGTACCCCACCCACCCCCAAGCTAGTAGGAAAAAATGATTTTCTTCTATCATTCTCCTCCTAGTTCTGCTTCTTCCCCAAATCCCATTACCTCTTTCTCCAGGTCCCAGGTGCTCCACCCCAAAGTCCAATAGGTCCCAAAGTTACTAAGCCCCCTCCCTGCTCCAAATGAAACTCCCATTCCCTCAATGAGATGATGTCAGTTAGGGGTCGGGAGGAACTGGCCTGACTGACCTCATTTACACTATACTCAGTGCCCTGTGTTGTGGCAAGAAGAGTAACCTTTTAGAAGATTATTATTCCTTTTCAAAAAATGGCAGTATTAAGGCATTCATTCACCCATCCAACAATTTAAAACCCTACTCTGTACCAACTCTTTTCACGTGGAGAGATTTGTGCCAGTCATGTGCACATATAAGGACCCGCATTGGCTTCCCCCCAATGAAGTCCCCAAGTTTGCCTCTTTGCAGAGAAATTCTCTTCCTCCATTTCTAAACCTGCAGGTTACAGAAAAGCAACACATACTTCTGGGCCAATCAAATACTGTCTACCATAATGGCAGATCTGCTGCTTTTTAGTAAAAACAACAAGCAAAACATAAGGTTGGTTTTACATATAATCACCGCTGGTGTGTTGGCACAATGCACCACCCTCCCTCTGCTACATTCTGAGCTATAACACAATGCTCTGAGTTCTCCATCAAATTACATATAATCTCACAGAAACAAGGGCAATCTCGTGCAACTAGAGGCAGGGTAAAAATCACAAAACTCTAAAGAGTTTCTTTACATACACAGCTGTATTTACTCTCCACCTTTCTGAATTCTCAGAAGGAAGTGTCAAAACATACCATATTTTGCTGTGTATAATAAGCATTTTGCCCAAATGTGCATTATGCATGGGTCATCCTAATTCAGCATCTATATAAATGTTTTCAATTATTTATGCTTATGAGTTAAAAATGTAACTCTAGAAATCAATAACAATATCCATATGCAAAATAATACCCTGGAATGCGATAATTGGTTTTGTTGAACTTGCAACAACAAAAAGTTTTTGGCCTTCTATGATGGGTATCGAAAATTTGTTACCAGTACATAAAATTTCTTGTACCTTGTATCTGTTCTTGTGTTTTGTAATTATTTGTTATATAAAATTTCTTGTACTGTAATATGTTAAAAAATAAATGCTAAAATTCCTTTCTAATACAAAAAATAAGTACCTAAATGTAAACAAATAAAAATTTGAACTGAAAAAATGAATACGAAAGTTTTTTTTTCCCTGAAGTTTTGGGCCAAAAATATGGCATGGCCCAAACTTTTGCACTATACATGGGAGTGCATATACACTGCAAAATACGGTAGCTTAAATCAGTAACAACTGTCAATTATTGTGTGCCCCAGTAACTGCTACTGTGCACAAACCCACTTCCCAAACACCTCCCTTCATTACTGCAAAAGCCCTACAAGACAGGTGCTATTATTATTTCCAGTTTACAGATAAGGAAGCTGAGCCTTGCATCAGTTAAAGGGCTCACTCAAAACATACAGCTAATAGGTGGCAGAGCTGCAGTGTAAGGCCCGGTCTGTCAGATTCCACTGCCCTTTAAAAGGAGGCCATGTCAGATGTTCACAAGGCAAAGCTTCCGCAGGTATTTGTTCCAGCCCCTGTCCAGCCTAAGTAATGGATGACCTAAAAAAGATGAACAGTCTGTAAATCAAACATTAGAAAACCTATTCTGCATAACTCATACGTCACTCTCCCCTCTCCAAATGTGAGCTGGGTAATTATCTTTCACACCTCAAATGGCTTGTTTTACACCCAGTAGTAATTATCTCTCCACGCAGGTTGCCAGCCACTTGTTGACACTGGCTACGAGACATAGGCTTGATATCTAATTTTATCCAAGTCTCTTTCTTGAATTCAAACTTTAAATTCTCGTTTCCCAAGATGTAACTCTTGCGATGCAATTCAGCAAATATTTATTAAGTCGTTACATAATTACAGGTGTCAAGCACACGGATATAGCCCTTGCCCAGGGCTAGCTCCAAGCCTAGCTGGGGAAACCAGGAGCCGAGTGGGTAAGCACCAAGGAGAAGACAGCTCACCTGGTCTGAGAAGGTCAGGAGGCCCCTGAAAGGATCCCTGAACCATGAGTGAGAGTTTCTAAAATGGCTATTAGTATTAGACCTTGGAAATAACCGAGTAATTCTGGGTGACTAAAAGATACAACAGCGGTAACAGGCTGTGGACATTTTTGTACATGAAAAACTTTATCCCGCAGGAAAAAAGGAGCCAACGCTTTTTTTCAGCAACGTAGTGACAGGAGGAAATTTAAGTTTCATAATTACACTTATCCAAACATTCTGGGGAGCTAATTTACTAAGTAAGAGGCAAGAAATTCCCACATTTTCAGATTTTACGTGCCCAGTTTGCTGGATTACTGATGATGTATTCCAAAAAGAGCTCTTTATATATTTCTCTTTGTTTATTATCTTAATTCGGATACTGCATTCTCCTGCTTTGCATATATGAGACTCAAGCTATGTCCTGTATTTACACATTTCAGCACAAGAAGGCCAACGGGGAGGCAGGCCTGCATTTCAGCACATCTCTGCAGGCTAGAATGCAGCATTCATCATTATGAGGATCTGAATTCCCCCCAAATCTTCTCTTTTTTTTCTTCAATTCATTGATAAAGTCTTGATGAGAAATACAGACATTTTGTCATCCTGGCTACATTGACCTCATCTCAAAACTCTCCTGACTGGGTGAAAGCTAATGCTGCTGCTTCTGTCTGGTCAATTATTGCATGGACACAAGGGACCAATTAATGCCATCCATAAAAGCCTGAATCATTCTGTCAATTAACGAGAACTAACTATGTCATCAGATATATTACTGGTGAGCAAGTCTATTTGGTTGCAATATGTCTTGAAGGAGAGCAGTATCAAATGAATCACAATTGACTTGGACAACTGCTAGCATAATTTCGGAAGATGAAAAGACAGATGTGGTAGTTATTAGTGGTCCCCTGAGGAATTACAGCCAAGCAATTGTAATGTGCTAAGACTGCACTAGGAAGGTGCCTGCAGTACAAATCAGGCAGAGGGTTAAATCAATATTTTCAATTTCTTAGGATCAATCTGGTGTTTGAACGAGATGGAAACTTGTTAGCAATTGGAAGGATGTGTAAATGAAAAGTCAAACTTCTTATTATTTGTTAAAAAGGAATGAGTGTACTGCAGCGTGCCCTCGGCACCAGGTAATACTTTCGTGATCCAGTAGCTGGGGCATTCACTGAGAATCAAGGGGTTCTTAAACTTTAATAGAGTGTAAAAGGTGAGCTTTCTACAGGCTGAACATTCAAGATCTTTAAAAGTGATTGAAGTGTCAACAGGGAAGTTTTGAGCTGTGATAACAGTACAGTTATTAATGATTAGTGCAAGAATCAAAAGAAAACCAGCAACTCAATGAAAGAAAGAGGAAAAACAAGGTCTTTCCAAGAATGTATATAGATGGAACACAGCCTTGGGAACATTACTACTTTTCTCTTATTTTACTAAGCATCAGTCTGGCTTTGAAAGACGATTTAACAAAAACTTTTGATGATTTTTCCCTAGTGATCTACATTGTATTGATAACCCTTATCAAGTGCCTAGATTCACTGAATGACTGTCTCTGACAGTGTTCCATCTTGGTTTTTGTTCATTGGCTTGCTTTAAATTTAGGGATAGACCATCCTTCCTAAGCCCTCAAATTATGAAGATCCAATGATCTAATACATACAAAGGGAGGTTGGAAATTGTAAACAAATAGAACTTTCAACCTAATGCATTTTGTGTGTACGTGGTAGACAACTGAATAATTACTGGGGGGCAGTGCGGTTTGATGGAAGGAGACAGAGCAATGAGTGTGCATCTGGAGTCTGTGGCTTACTCACGGAGCCTTGGGGCAAGTCACTTTACTGCTCTAGGATCAGCTATCTCACACGCACGAAAACTGGGGCAGGTTTCCTATCTCCTACACCTGTTGAAAGCAGTCAATTCCTGCCTGGCACATCAATTAGAGGAGCAAAGGTTTCCTTCCTAGTTAAAACAAAGTGGTATATTCCAATAAGAAATCAATATTAAGTACAATATGAAAATTAAATATTTAAAGCCAATATAAGAAGTCATAGACAAATCGAGATGTTACAATATTTTCACTGTTAGCTTAAAAAATAAACAAACAGGGCCGGCCAAGTGGCGCATTGGTTAAGTTAAGAGCTGGTTTGGGGATGCCAGCAGCCCCGGTTCAGATTCCACATATGAGGGCCAATGACACTGCCCTCTACAGCTAAGATGGTGAACAACAGCTCCACCTGGAGCTGGGCTGCTGTGAGTCCCCAGGACGGTATAGGCTGCAGCCCCGGCTGCAGTGGGCTGCCATAGGCTACAGTGAGTGGCCGGCAGCCAATGTGAGCGGCTGGCCACCAGCGTGAGCTGCCAATAGCCGCGGTGAGTGATCATCTAGAGGCCAGCGAATGATCTGCCTCCTCCGGGAAGAGCGCAATGACGATACCAACATGGGCCAGTGAAGCAACATCCTCCACAACTAGACTGAAGAACAAAAAGACAGCAACTTGTCTGTTCCCCTCCCCCAATTCCCCAATAAAATGTTTTTTTTTTTGGGGGGGGAACCTAACAAACAAACAAAATCTCTTCAGAATCCGTAAAAAAAACCCAAAACGAATTCAAACAAGTATTTCTTGAGTATCTAAGTGCAAGATTTTTGAGACACAAAGATAATGAGGCAGAGCATCCACCCTCAAGGAGTTTGAGGGGAATATGCAACCAATTAATGCGAAGTGAGGCAGATCTAAGATCAGCTCAGGGCACTGGGGGAATTCAAGGAATGGAGAAAGTCCTTAGGTGGCAAGGGGGCCAAGGGAAGGGCGGGTTCTACAGGGGGAAAAAAATCCATGGAAGTGATATTTCAGACAGGCTCTGAAGGATGGGAGTTAGACAGGACAAGCTGGAAAGGAGTGGGAGGCAGAAAAACAGACAAGGCAGGCTTCATGGAGGAGGGGTCCTGGAAATATAGGGACTGAAAGGGGGCAAAGGGGTGCATTTCATGCAGAGAGAGCTACAATTGCCAAAGATATTTCATTTGTGGAACCAAATGAACGAAACTGCCTATACAACTGGATAATGGAGGGAAAGAGAGGGTGTCACCTGCCTGCTACCAGCACTGGGGCCCCTGGGTCAGATGACAGGGAGGAGGCAGAAGGCTCAGTCAGAGAAGACAGTAAAAAGAAGGGGAAGGGTATGCGCGTACGTGTGCATGCGTGTGTCTGTGTGTGGGTGTGTACGTGACTTACTTTCCTTACACTTTTGGCGAGTTTTTTTTTGCTTTTACACTGGCTACAAATAGCTAAAATTAGGGTGCGTGTGAGTGCAAAAGGTAATTATAAATATAATTAGTGTATAATATACATATAATTCATTTATAATTGTGTAAAAATATTGTGCACATATATTTATGTGTATTACACATACTAGCTGATTTTTTAAAAGAATGAACATACTCTAGGTCCTGTTTATTAAATGCCCACAAGCAGCAGACACCTCAGAACAAATGGGAGGGGGCTGTATTATGCAGGACGCAGCTCTCCCAGTTGAGATGAGGCCCTGGCAGCTTGGGTACTAGCCCTGTCCACCTCTGAATATAAAGATCTCTATGCCCAGAGGGAACTGGGCAAAGCCTTTGCTTCAGCAGCTTATGATAAGGCCAATTCTCAGGCTGCCCAAATGGGTGACCAGGCTTGGGTTGAGTCCTCCTTAGGGGTCAGAATTCAGGGGCTGTGGTACCAGCCCTAGAAGGCAACAGCAAATCGCCCAGCCAGCCCAATGAATGAAGTATGCCAACCAACAGGGGGCTGCCCACTTTCTGCCAAGATAATATAAGTCGATACAACATAAGGTAGTACAACATAAGTGGCGAAACAATAGGATTAGCAGTTCTGATTTTACCAAGGATTCAGAAATTAAAATAATAGAAAAAAAGTAATGTCTTAGAATTTACAGTAGGTATTGCTTTTTGTTAAAGAGATGCTCAATTATTCATTGGTGGAACCAAGCATCTTGGAATTTGCAGAGAAATGTTAAGAGCTAGCTGACTGCAGGAAGACACAACACTTGCTCATCCCCACTTGGTTCATTGGACGCCCCCATCGGCAGCCTTTGCGGATGTCCACAGGGCAAGCTGCCCTCTGACCTCATCTGCCCAGGCAGGTGAGGGACAGTTCAGTCTGCAGCATGTTCTTTTTCTTTATTGGGTCACTGTCACCCTACCTCTCTCTCTGTCAATTCTGTACTCCAATTTCAGGAAGGCTAATCCTCAATTTCCTAATGACACAGGGGCCCCTCCCACATATTCCTGCAAGGTCCTTTCCCTAAGGTCCCCTGGCCTCCAGGTCCTTGCACTTGTCATCCTTCAATCTCTCCACCCCCAAGGCCCAGTTCAGCAAAGTTCTCTAATTGCCCCAGTTAGAAATGCCCTTGTCCTGTTTGACAGGCAGCTACCCTCAAGCGTGCTCCACACTTCTGATAAAAAGCCCTTAAATGACTTATGGTGAATGTTTTAGAAAAATAAAGGTATCCTCAACAGTCCCATGATGCTAACACATGTGTCCTGTCTCACGAATTATATAACCCATCACGAGTAAGGCACCAATTACTATCTTCAGGACATAGCATGTGCTCAATATACGCTAACGCTTGTAGCTTTCATGATGATTATACTGCAAACACCCAAAGTCATGCCTAATCTCTACGGCTGGGTAGTGAGGGGCCAGCAGAAGCACACCACATCTTTATGCTTCTTTATCTGCTGTGCAAACAGAGGTACCTCCATTGTAGAATACGCTCCATAAATACACGGAGAAAGAAAGAAAACTATTTGGCTAGAGGATCGGTATGAGCACTATCCGTCAATGTTCAAAGTCAGCAAAAATACGAAATAAATTCAAGGTCTTTTTCTCTGGTTCAGATTTTTCCTTCTATAGACAAGTATTAGGGTCAGCCGTATTTTTGCACTTTAATCACAGCTGGCACCAACTGTTCCGAATAATTCAGTTGCTGCTTAAGACACAGCCAGAGTCCCTTGGTGAGCACAGCTGCCTGGCACAGCCCAATGGGCCAGCTGAAGGTTTTCTGCTTCAGGTGAGGCTTACCGAATGCTTACACAGAGGGAGGTGGGCTCATTTAGTCGTTCAGTCTCTCATATATTTTCTGAACACTGCCTTGGGCCAGGCCAGCACAGAAGGCTCTGAGGACTCAGAGGTAAACATGAGTCTCTGCCACGCAGAATCGTATGCCCTACTGGGGTCAAGTGCTCTGGAGACAAACCCTGCCTGCTATGCTTCGGTCTATGGGGAGCTCCTCTGACTGACATGCGTGTCCTCCAGCTCCACCATCACTACATCAATCAATCTGGGAGCTAAAACCAGAGGAAAGGAGGTGGAAAGAGGAAGCAGGAAACTTTCCAATATTTAAAAATCCTCATGAGCTTAAACCAGGGAATCTACACTCCATAAACAGTATCATCTGCAGAAACAGTTTGTGGGATATACGAAATAGAATTTAACTAATTTATGTTCCAACTTGTTCTCCAAAGGGTTTGGGGCAAGTTCCCTCCAGCCAATAAAAAACAAAACAAAACAGGGTGAAGAAAACAATTAGGACAAAATGGTCAAAATAAAACAGGGGTAACATTATACAGAAAAAAAGCAAAGCAAGAAGAAACAAGGATTCTATATAGGAAAGTCTGTGCTGACACCAGTGAAGGATCTATGAGTAAAGAAACCATTCAGTTGTAGTTTTGGTTAGTAAATACTATAAAGAACATACACATATATCAATTGGTTAAAAAAAAACACAAAACCAACAACAAAAAACACACTGCCCTGGGGTGGGCTTATGTACTGCTTTACTCCAATTCTGTGAAAAGAAAAGCTACGACTTTAAGAAATTCAACTCCCAAAAGCCTGCTTTTGAAACCAAGGTTCAGCCAAGAAGAGCCAATAAAAATGCTGTAACATGAAACCAACCCACACAGCACAAAAAGAAAGGAGAGAGGGCAACAGGGTCGCCCTCAAACACACCCTTCTAACTGGGTTCTAGAACAGCAGCTCCCAGTTTGTGAGACAAGAAGCTAATTGACTCGAATGTCTGTTGCATAAGCTATAAAATAAGTACATAGAGAACAATATGAACATACAGCGCCATCAGTTACATAAAAAGGCCTGCTGTCCGACGCCACACTGCACACCAAACAAGCTGGGCGATTGTTTCAGCTGGGCTGCACGGAGGAAGAATGAATAATTAGCGCACTTGTGAATCAAGTGTCCACCAGGAAGAGATCTCCATCCTGGAGCACTGGCAGGGCAGCCCTTCGGCACTCAAGAGTCAAGCTGGGGCTTTTAAAGATCTTTATTGACAATCATGATGCAAGCAAATATATTCTGCAGCCACATAAACCAACAATTGGCTCCACTGTGGCCACTTCTTTGCTGAGGCGGTCTCTCTCGGGGTCTCTCTCTCTCTCTCTCTCTCTCTCTCTCTGTCTCTCTCTCTCTCTCTCTCTCTCTCTCTCTCTCTCTCTCTCTCTCTTTCTACACACACACAGAGACACACACACTTCTCTTCTAAAGTTTCACCAACTGCTACTTTCCATTACCAGGAAATGTCATTTTCTCTCACTCATTTTTTCATTGGCTAGGGAGAAAACAACTCCTGCCCCCAAAAAAGGAGGGGTGGTGACAAAAGCATGCATTTGAGCTGTCCTGGCCCAAAGAGGGCAATACACAATATGAAATCCATAAACTATAAATGTTTGTCCAGAGAGTTGGAAGGAGGGGGAGTGAATACCTTTGGTCCTAGAATTTCTCACGTTCTCCAACATACTGAATGTGAAAAACCTTTTTTCTCCCTCCTACAAATCCAAAAACAGGCACATGCGATGTATGGTCTACCACTAGGACAAAACCTATTAGTCTGGTGGTATCTGATGCATGGAACAGTTTTCAACATAAGCAAGAGGAAGCAACAGAATGACCTTACAACCCAGGGCTGGTAGATCTGAGTTCAAATCTCTGTTCTCCTTCTCAAGAGCTGTATCATTTTTAGCAAGTCATTAACTTATCTGGACCTTCATTTTTCTACACGTAAAATAAGGATAATGTGTTCTTCTTCTGACAGTCTCCCTCCAAGGGTTGTTGAGAGAATGAAATGAGATTATGCATCCAACCGTCGGGTGACACAAAATTGATTCCTTAACTTCTTCTGTTTGGAAACCCAGGCGATGCCAGGCACAATCCCAGCAGCTCCTGAGTGTAGACTGTTTGCTTTGCATTGAGGCAGGTGCCTAGGAGATGCAGAGAATTAAAAGCATCAGTTCCTGACTGTGAAGTCTTCTCAGGCTAGTTAGAGGCAGGATATGTAAA
Source organism: Aselliscus stoliczkanus (assembly GCA_033961575.1). NCBI lineage: Eukaryota > Metazoa > Chordata > Mammalia > Chiroptera > Hipposideridae > Aselliscus > Aselliscus stoliczkanus. The sequence goes on along the minus strand of CM066736.1, from coordinate 96,996,039 downwards.
AAGTTTAGGGCTAAAGCCAGATTAGGCACAGTTCACTGGAGATAATAAAGTCTAAATGCTTGTCCCTCACCTCACTTAATTCTTCTGCACTCAAGAAAATCCACTAGGCTCTATCCAGAAGGCTTACGCCCTAAAAACAATAACAGAATGGATGAGTGGCATCTCCCCAGCACCCAGGGGTATTCTCAGAGACAGAGAGTTGAAAGGAGTTCCCTCTTGCCCCTTAGTTACTCTATGAATTCAAACCATAGGGAGCACAGGGGCCTCAAAGGAAATCACATCCGGAATGACAAAAAGACCTTGCTCCCCATCTTTCAACTGAACTGTACTTTCAAAAGAAGAGAAGACTCTGCATGGAATGCCCCAAAGGACCTCCTCCAGGAAGCATCAGGGTCTGAGCTCAAAGCACAGGGACCTGAGCTCCAAATCTATAACGATATTAATTAATAATGGGTTCCTATATGCCAGGTACAGGGCTAAACCTTATTTCGTTTAATGAAATACATGACACTCATTATTTCATTGGATTTTCAAAGCAACCCTGAGAAAGAAATAATTTTCAATGCTCCATTTTGCAGATGAAGTTAAGGACGGGATGAAGTTAACTAATGGTCCCTAAGGTTTGCATAGGTGGTAAGAAGTAAACCATCATTTGAACTCAAGCAGGTTGACTTTGAATCCTACATGATTTCTTATCACACCTGATTACTGTATTAGTCTGGCCTATGTCCATTTCCGACTCTGCTATTCATTTTTTGGTAACTAATCATTTTATTATTTTCTTTGTAGAAGGACTAAAGACACTATGGATCTACCATGGAGCCCCATCAAACCCGCAGCGGACAAGGCAAAGTGCAATCCACCATGAGCTATGTTCTTCAAGGAAATATGTTCTCCTGGAAGCTTTGGTAGGTTAGGAAAAATAGGACAGACAACTAGAATAGTCCACCAAGTTTTAAAAATTTTGAGTGGTTAATACATTTTAAAAATTCAACCTTACTATAAACAAGAAAATGTAGTTAAATAATGAGTTCACTTTTCAACCACTGAATGAGTAAATATTTTTAAAAAGACAATCTTCAGAGCTGGCAAAGGTATGTTGAGATGGTCTCATATGCACAGCTATCAACCCTTCTAGAAAGTAGTTTGGCATGCTGTACTTCTGGTTTCATATTTAAGAACTCTTTGCTTAACCCAAGGTTATAAAGATTTTTTACCACGTTTTTGTTCTAGAAGATGAGCTTTTATATGTAGCTCTAGAATCCATTTTGAGTTAATTTCTGTGTAGAGTGTGAGATAAGGGTTTAAACTGATCTTTTTATTGCATGTGGCTATCCAATTGTCCTAGTATTATTTCAAAAGACTATCTTCTCTATTGAATTGCTTTGACAATTTTATAGAAAAATCAATTGACAATAAATGTAACAGTTCATTTTTAGACTCTCAACTCACTACCACTGAACTATCCTTACACCAGTTATCACTCCATCTTGATTACTACAGCTTTATCATACGTTTTGAAGCCCAAAAGTATAACCCTCTATTTTCCTCTTTTTCAAAATTGTTTTCCTTATTCTGGGTCCTCTGCATTGCTGTGTAAATGTTAGGAACATGTAAATTTTTACCCAAAAGAAGCATGCTGGGATTTTTATAGGGATTTCATTGAATCTATAAATCAACTTTGGGGAGAATTAACAATATTGAGTCTTCTAATTCATGAACATGGTATACCACTCTATTTACTTAGATCTTTAATTTTTTTTCAGCAATGCTTTATAGTTTCCAGAGTGGAAATATCACATTTCTTTTGTGAAGTTTATGTCTAAGAATTTTGTTTTTTGATGCTATTTGAATGGAATTGTTTTTGTAAATTCATTTTCAGATTATTTTTCACTAGTATATATAATTGATTTTTGTGTATTGATCTTGTATCCCAAAAGTTTGCTGAACTATTAGCATTAATAGATTTGAGGTGTGTGTGTGTGTGCGTGTGTGAGTGCGCATGTGTGTGTGTGTGTGTGTGTGTGTGGTGTGCATTCCCTAAGATTTTCTACATACAGACTCAATTCTTCTGCAAATAAAGACAGCTTTACTTCTTCCTTTACATGCTGGATGTCTTTAATGTCTTTACCTGTAGCACTATTTTGATTAGAAGTGGCCAGAGTGGACATCCCTGCCTTGTTCCAAATTTTAGGAGGAAGCCGCATTCATAATTTGCACAAAGTAGTCTACTCATGCTATTATCTTTCCTGAAGAATTGACAAGACTGGATAAATGTTTCCTTATACTGATGGGCCATGATCACACACAAATAAAAAACATACTCACAAACTTAAAAAAAATCAATATGTATTTTAAATTAAGAACAGAGCCCAAACTGTCATCTAATAGATCAAACATATAAAATTACTAAAATCTAAGTATATGATAAAGCAGCACTGTCTGATGTGATGATTGTGTGAAGTGGAGAGAAGGAGATATACAGGAGGGCAAACAGGCAGCACAGTCTGGGAGAAGATGACATCACTGCTACCTGCTGAATGGCCTCAGTAAGCAAGGCCAGGAGCCTGGCCCTGCCAACTCTCTCCACCCTCCACTCATCCCAGCATCTAGGACTGGGAGGGACTGGGGGAAAGGGGTCTCTGGCAACCTGACCCAAACCCTTGCCCCCGTCACCACACGAGCCAGCCAGGAATGGACTGTGCAGGGGTCTGGAAGTGAGGGAGCCTCCAGTAGGAGCTCTCACGCAGCAATTTTCACACAACAGTCTCTTATCTGAACAAAACAGCCGGACTTCTTTGAAAAACAACTTAGTTCCAGGATGGAAACTATCAGTCAGCATCCAGTGCTGTTTGAAAGAACTCACTGGCTCCAAAGATCTTGTTTTCTCTGAAAGGTGCAAGTTTAGATGACCCAGGAAGAGGCACAGATGGGTGTGCAGAATCTGACCGCTTGACAAAACTGTCAGCTCTGACACACCCTCACGCTCTATCCTGTACTAAACTCCCAGGCTCTATCACTGCACCTGCCTAGAATGTCTACTGTTTACACCACTAGACAAGTCTGCGGACAATGGCTGAACACCTACTGTAAGTAGGACCCAGTGCCTGTGGTGAACATCTAGTTCTTTGTCATTTACATATTCTGTCACACAGTGCAATACATCTGATAGAAGAAGACAAATGGGTGAATAAACACACTAGGCATTCTAAGTGGCAATTTCATAGAAAATAAATTAAAAAAATAAAAAGACTCAAAGGATTTAAAATCTAACCAAAGAAAGGGGGGCAGGTGGAAGTACATGGACAGAATAAGATCTGATTTCCCTAATTTTACAAAAGTTCTCATTTTCCAATATCTCAGGGAAATGAAAAGCCAAAATCACTCAGATCTTAGTTTCCCCAAGATCTAGAATAAATATTTGTTTGGGATGGGGTGGATGGGCCTCCCTCTGCTGAAGGGAAAACTGGCAACACTTAGCTGCTCCTCCAGAGCCCTTACTGCCATCTACATATTGACCACACTTTAAGGACAATAACTCTTTAGTTCTCATCCCCAGCTCTCACAGCCTCTGCAGCCCATCAACAACTGTCACTTTCACCTCGGTAGTCCCTGTGCCTGTTACATAACAAGTGCCAGGTAAATGAGTCTTTCTCCCTTCCTCTGCTAATGGTAATTTGGACCAGAAAATCTGACACTGGACATAACCCACATCACTCAAACTTTTGTTACATAAAACCAGTACATTAGACAATGAATGTGGTGTGTCCCAGGCTTGTGCCTTTTCCCATACATAGCTTGGTCTGCTATCAAAATGGTCTGGAGGGGGCCGGCTGGGTGGCGCGTTGGTTAAGAGCTGGTTTGGGATGCCAGCAGCCCCAGTTCGGATCCCACATATGAGGGCCAGGGACACTGCCCTCTCCAGCTAACAACAGCTCCACCTGGAGCTGGGCTGCCGCGAGCCCCGGGGATGGTGTAGGCTGGCAGCCCCTGCTGCAGTGGGCTGTCATAGGCTACAGTGAGTGGCCGGCAGCCAGCGTGAGTGGCTGGCAGCCAGTGTGAGCTTCCAAGAGCCACAGTGAGTGGCCGTCCAGAAGCCAGCGACCGATCTGCCTCATCCGGGAAGAGCGCAATGACGATACCAACATGGGCCAGTGAAGCAACGTCCTCCGCAACTAGACTGAAGAACAAAAGGACAGCAACTTGTCTGCTCCCCTTCCCGGGTTCCCAACACTGTTCCCCTCCCCCAATTCCCCCATACAATCTTAAAAAAACAAAAAAAAGCAGCATTTAATTAAAAAAAAAAAAGTGGTCTGGAGGCAGAATACATGATCTCTGTCACAGGAGCACCTGCCCCCACACTCCCCCCCGTGCCTTTCCCAGCTAGAGGAAGCTTCTCCGAATGGGAAGGTGAAGAAGCCAGGGTCTCCTAGGAGGCCCCCAGCACCCCCATCTGTGCAGCAACCTGGGCAATCTCAGCACCTACGCTGCCCCAGAACGTGACTTTCAAATGTGTTCTATGAACCAGGCGCTTCTCAGAGAATGACCTAATTTAAGCTTGAGCACAACCTTATGTAGCAGGCTCTGCCTATAAAGTGGGAACATTTTATAGGCAGGGATATCAGAGCTCGGAAGTCAAGTGAACTATCCAAGATCACACAGCCAGCAAGTGCCTGCAATTTGGCTTTCCATTTAGAAAAGACCCCCGAGGCACCACACAGACATGCTGCAAGGTCTTATTAGTCAGGAAACATTTCCTAAAGAGCCTGAGAGATGGCCTGACTAGCAAGGTGAAGGAGAGCCAAGACAGCTGCTCTCTCATCTTCACTGTTAGAATCAAAGATGAGTCTGCTAGGGGAGGGGAAACTATAAAACAAGTAAAAACTGACATATGAAAAAAAAAATAAATAAATAAAAGATGCTGGACAATTACCTACAAAGAATGTTGTCTTGAAATGTAAAAACTACAAATTAAACCAGAGCTAGGTTTGAATTGCTTTTTTAGTTTACTTATTATGTAGTCTGTACAACATGTAATCAGGACATGCTCTGAAGATTACCCCAATGAGCTCTGAAAAGAGCAGTCATTAAATAAAATCATGAGATAATTGCATGGTTCTTGGGGGTTGGGCGTTGCTAATATGGATGCTAATTTTATCTGTGCAGCCACATTGATGTCAGAACGAGGGTGCCCCGAAAACCGAAGTTCCGTTAGCACAGCTCCACTGCACACCATTCTGCAGCAAGGCAGCATGGCTGGGGAAAGCTCTCAGGCCTCTGCCTAGCTGGGCGGAGCAGAGCGGATATGCACACGGACAGTCCCTTAGCCCCAGTCCCTGAAGGAAGCATAGGCCTTCTTCAACATCATGCCTTCTTCATCCTCCTCCCAGTAGACACAGCGGGACCTCCATCCCACCATCTTGCCCTGGACTCCTGTATAGAAGCTAAGGATGGGAAGCTTAGGATAAATTACCTGTGCTCTAAGCTGGGGAGGATGTGGCAGGTGGACACAGCACATTACCTGTCTTCCCCGAAGCCTACATCTGGCAGTGAGTATGTGTGCCATGTACACAACGGTTCCTTCAATAATTCTTTCAATAACTGTTCTACGCTTGTGAGAGAAGTGCTCTATATTTTCAATGACAGAGGACCAGTGTGTGAGAAACCAGACCGCTAGTTTCTCTCCAGGTGAGGCAGGGCAGTTATGAAGAAAAGGGAGGGGGAAGGGAAGGAGAGAACGGGAGCAGGAGAGGGTGTAAAGGGGAAGGAGGCAGACAGGCGGAAGGAGATGAAGTGAGAGAATGCGCTCACTCAGGCGTGCACACGGAAACCCTTTACCAGTGCTCAGCCCATTAGCATCTGGCTACAGGTTCCACACAGGTTGATCAATAGTTTAAAACGACATGAAAACACATGTGGACATTTTCTTCAAAGCCATTTTTCACTTTTTCAATAAGCTTCAATTGAGCATCTACGATGTCCTTAGCACCGTGGAGTCAAAAGATAGAAGTCATCATCCTTCAGAAAAGCTGGTAGTCAGGGTTCCAGATTACTTGCTGTAAAGGGTGCTGGGGGCTGGGGCTGGTGTGTGTGTGTGCGTGTGTGTTGGAAAAACCGGGGGCAAGGACAGAAAAGGAGGATGTCTGCATGTAGGCCAAGAAAAAGCAGTGTGAACTATGGTCTGTGATATCCCTGACATACAAAACCACAGTTCCTCAAACCCAGAGAGCACGAGGTCCCCAAGAATGGACCTAAACAGCCAGTCTCCATGAGGCTCAATACGTAGCTTGGGCTGCTTAGACAGAGAGCTATCACCATGCGTTCCCCAAAGCACTGAGAGATTTGAATGAACATGGAGCTCTTGAACGTGGGCTCAGCTTCCCAAGCCTAGCTTCCTCGCAATGTGGCGTACAAATTTTGCATGCTTCCAGAAGAATCAGAGTCCATCAAATGGAGAATATCACATCCATCACATTTGGGGCTTATTAACTTGGAACAGACTAGCATGTTGGTTAAGGGGAAGGACCTTGGAGTCAGACTGCCTGGGTTCAAATCCCAGCTTTTCCACTTACTAGCTTTGGGATTTGAGCTCCATGTCCCTCAGTTTCTCCTACCTATTAAAAAGGAACATGATAGTACCTATCACATAAGGTAATCGTGAGGATCAAAACAAGTTCATATAGAGTTATAAAAAATGTTATTATGATGATAGAATTTAGATATATTATTTCCTCAATGTACATACTACAACTAAATGTTTGTGTCCACCCCTCCCCCCATTCATATGTTGACCCTAATCCCTGATGTAATGGTATTCGGGGAAGGGGCCTTTGAGAGGTAATTAAGTCATGAGGGTAGAGCCCTCGTGTCTGAGAACAGTGGCCTTAGAAGGAGCTGGGGAGATGAGAATGCCCCCCTTCTGCCATGTGAGATCACAGAGAGAAGACAGCCTTCTATGAGCCAGGAAGCTGGCCCTCCTCACCAGACACCAAATCTGCTCTTGCCAACTAGATCTTGAACTTCTAACCTCCGTAACTCTGAGAAATACATTTCTGTTGTATATAAGCCACCAGGTCTGTGATGTTTTGTTATAGCAGCCCAAACAAACTAAGACAGCACATGTATGAAAACATTAAGATTCTTATGCTCCAAAGTTATTTCTCCTATCCTAGAAGTAATTGCAAACATTTTTTCTTGTCTCTTTCGATCCTCCTATTTTGTAATTACACTTATTGGATGGAAATACTGAGTTGCAAAGAGGTGAGCCAGCTGTGGACATCACACAGCGAGCATGTGGCAGACCTGAGGCCAGGCTGATCCTCATCTGTGTCCCCAGCACGGTGCTGCTTCCGCCCCCCCACCAGAAACAAGGATTTCCTGTTATGTGAGTCTCTCTCGGCCTTGGCGAGACATTTACAGGGTCGAAGCTTCCTGGCTCATTTGCTAGGATTGCCACGCTGTTGACTAACTTCAGGTCTGACACACCACAGAAAAATAACTCACTCCTGACTACAACCCCAACCCATGGCCAAATGGAACCCAAAGAGATAAGCTCTGAATGAAATGAGATGTGACCTGCACATCGATTCAGAGGCCACCCTATAGTAGGACTCCAATGACTGTTCCAAATCCAGGGCTGCCCGTATACTTCAGACTCCTCACAAGGCAGGAGGCAAGCTTCCATCCCCCAAAGACCTAACTACCCCAGAGCCCTGAAGATGAGGTTCTAAATTTTCGTTTGCATGCTGAGGGATCTCGCAATGAATGTCTCCATTTTACTGAAGATATTAAACTAAACTCTGACAGAGGTTAACTTTCCTCTATGTCCGCATTATATGATACAATTATGAATAGAAATATTCTCTCCCAGGTGAATATAGCTTTAACAATTTCCAGATGCTTTCAACAGGTGTCCTTTTATGTGCTCCAAGTATGCTTTCTTTTTTTGTTAAGATGAAGACTCAGAAAAGTTTCAGGACTAGACTAGGATCACAGTGTGAGACAATGATAGAACTGGGGCCAGAACTAAAAAAAAGCTGGACTCCTTGTTTTCACATAAGGAACGGCAAATCGTTACACTGAAAGCACCACGTGCTACTAAAGCACCAAGCGTTACCTCACACACTTCTGCTCAAGGGCTCATCACACTGGGGCCTTGAACAAAGTCATCCCACGTGGAATCTGGCTTTGAATAGCAACAGAGAAGTGGACAAATTGGAGAACAGGGTTTCATCCTCCAGAAGCTCTAGGAGTTTACTTCCCCGAGTCCAACGGCAGACAGGCTGAGTGGAGAGGCCAGGGCAAAGATTAAATAAAGCACTCAGAGAGGTACAGAGCCCCCAAACATGTCCCTTGCCTCCAAGCCTTTTCTGCTATTAGCCTGGGAGAGACTGATGTAGCATATACCTTCTTGGGTTCCTACCTTGACCTTCAGGCTCACTCTTGCCATCTTATAATTATTCACATTTGATTTCTTTAAATTAATGTACATCGGAGATCCAACAAAATCATTATCACAATGGACTTACTTTATTTTGGGAGCCAGCACTCATCATCCCACATCTATAAGTCAATGGTTTCAGCTATCTGGGTTCCCTTCTAGTCCTTGCCCCCTGAAACGGTAGCCATAATCATGGAATAGCCACGACTCTGCATTCTACTTTTTTTTTCCATGTAATCACATTTCCTCTCGCAACCCAAGCACGTCTCATGACCCTGGCAAGTTCCGACTCCAAAGGCTTCTTTTAGGGTGTTTTGATTGCATCACCAGTGTAGACAATCCATCTCAAAGGAGCCCAGTGACACGTCTGACTTGCAACTCCTAAGGTCTGAGATCATGGTTTGGGTGAGAAGGAGGCCGCTTTGGGGGCGGGAGGGGAGAGAGAAGGCGAAAACAACTGTGCCTTTCTTCTCAGAAGACAAAGTGCTGTTAGAGATGAAGGCTTTGGATGGCCCATGGGCGGGTGGGGGCTGGCGGCGCCTATGCTCTTAGGCTACACAGCCATGATGTGGCCATAAGGATCGAGCCACTCTCCATTCCCCAGAACAACAGTGTCCTGTGGGCTGCGGGAAATTACTGTAGGGCATGAGCCCTGAGCATATTTCATTCAAACCAGGTCATGTCCCACCAACAGGCTTTCCCAGGTGTAACATCTGCCATCTGGCGCTGCACTCATGAGGAGTTTATACGCCATGGCACAGCACACAGCGCCCTCCAAGGCCTAACGTTCCGCCCCTTTCGCCTCCCAGCTTCTCTCCTCCCTGCACAAGCCCTAAGCTCCAACTACCAAGGACCTGCCCAACTGTCCACTTTTCACTTAGTTCCTCCACCTCTGATCCCAGGGAGTATGAGAAACTGTCCGTGCCCTCAAGGAGCTCACAAATCAGGTAAGAAAACAAAGGGTTTGAGTATATATTTATTATATGAAAGTCAAAAAGCCTTTTAGTTGTCTGTGACACAATAACAGCATGTTTTTAACGCATCAACTTCAAATCGCTTAAAACTGAGCCAATATAAGACAAAATAAGATTGCTGCTTAAACTTTTTCTACAAACTTTTTCTACTGTGAAATGTAACATACATATGTAAAAGTGCATAAGACATAAATGTACTGTTAAATCGAGGATTATAAAGCTAATACTCATATAGATGACTCATTTTTTTATTTAATTAAGACAGTAACCCCCTCTTCACAAGCACCTCAAGATTCCCTACCAGTGATGATAATGCAACCGTGTAGCCTCCATCACTGGTACAAGGGGAAGATGCTGAAATGCAAAACCTTTCTCTCAATTAGCTCGTCATTTGCATTACTCTCAATACCACACTGTCTGTATTAAAGTCAACATACGTCCAGGTTTTCCAGGACGATCCCCCTTCCAAAATTTAGGTTCTCTGGTCTCCATAAATCATCAGAAGTGCCCCCAAATTCCTGTAGACCTTCCAGACTTCCCGTTGAACCAGAAAGTGCATAAAAACCCTTGAACATACCTGGAGTGCTAATTTGGGGTACAAAATATATTTACACTTAACTCTGGCCTCTTTTCCATGTCTGCTTTCTATTTGCGGTTCTCTTGCAAAACTAAAGAGGATTCAGTCGCTTCATATGGGTCCCAAGTCAGTCCTAAGCTGACTCACATAGATTTTCTCATTTCCACCACAGAGCATGATAAAGGTTACAAGTACTTCCGGTGCAATTATAAATTACATCTGCACACCCCAGCTTGTGAGTGCCTCAGGACAATTTCACACTACTCTGGTTCAATGTCTCCCTGATGCCCTCTGAGCTTGAGAAAACCACTGATATTGAATCCCCTTTGACAGCGAAGGCAATTATGAGAGTTCCATGTGAGGAATGAGGGGAAGGTCCAGGAAGGCGCAGAGAGAAGGGCAGTTCTGAGGAGCTGGACTCGGCTGACCCTCCCTCACTCAAGGGGCTTTCATCTCCCAAGGAGCTGGACGCCCTGACTCTGGGTCATCAGCACCACCACTGATATCCAAACCAGACATGTCCCCAGAGAGGCCCCAAAGTGCTCCTTCCTCAACTTTTACTTTTTGATACTGAAAAAAAAGACATCCCATATCCTTAGAAAGAGCTTAATGAGATTTGCTGTGTGAGAACTGTTCAAAACGCATTCACTCTCTCTATAAATGTTAACAGTGGTTCCAGAGACAATGTTTGTGACCCCAAATTTAACAAAGACAGAACCAGTATTAGTCTAGATGCACTCTGGAGCACATCAGCTGTCTGACACATGGATGGAAAGTCAGCATGCAAATCCATTCTCTCAAAGAGTTTAGGACAAAGGGTAAAAGTAAAAGGTGCTTAATGGTTATTTGGTGCAACCACCCACCTATATGAAAAGTAATGAGAGCATGTCTCCCAATTTCCTACAGGTTGTCTGCCAAATTCCTGCCTCCTTCATAAGAAGACAGAATCTGCAGTGTTTTCATTGCCATACAGATACACCCCATGTCACTATAAACAAACGCCGCTTTCTTCCCAGCTAATAACCACAATGTGTGGGTAAGAAACCTCTCCAGTATAAATCAGTGGGGACAAGGCTGCATTGTGGGCATTAAATAATTATAACAATCTGACATGAGTCAGAGGATTGTTTTTCAATGGCCCTGTTGCACTGCAAACTTTCAAGTCAACCCTAAACTCTCTTTCCTGGCACTCTGTCCATGTGCTGGGCTATTGTGAAACAATTCTCATTCTTCATAGCTTGGTCCCATTGCAAGGAGCTGGCAACGTGGGCACTCATGAAATATTAACATGAAACATTGATTTTTTTTATAAGTGTGGCCAACAGTGGATCAATTATATTACTATGAAAAGCTTTTCATAATTCATTGGTGGGGAGGGGTATCAAGATCTCATTTCTAGACAGTACATGGATGATGAAGTCAACAGTTTTGAAGAGGCCGGCACTCACACGCACAGAATACACTAAATGTGACAGACAGAGTAAATATACTGTTCATAAAAGAAGAAAGATGTTTAAATCTTGCAAATTGGTTAAAATAGGGTACAACATATCAAGTCAGGAATTATGTCCATGGAAGTCTCTGTCTATAAACAAAAATGGAAAAACCCCAAATACTGGCAATTTATACCCCTTCTGGCTGACCACCCCTATGTTTATCCCCACATCCCTCCAAAGTAAGATTTACTGATTTTTAGATGACAGAAAACTTATTTCCACCAGTCCCTGCTCTGAGGTGCCTTTTAGCCCAAGAACATGAACCACGGCCTGAAGTAACAAAAGTCTGTGGCTTGTGTGAGCCCACAGAGTGTCCGGCGTAAGGTTTTGCTGATCTAGCAGCGAGTGAATACGAGATACTTTTCAGTTGTGCGGTGTGCATAACCTTCACACAGGCTGCTCCACCAGGTGGGAACCCGTCATCAGACACGGGAACAGACAATGCTCCAAGCCAGCAGGCCTCCAGCCGTGCTGCCCAGGGAGGGCATCGTGCATAGGAAGGGACCCAGCAGTTAGTTCTCGGTTCTCTACTCTCACATTCTAACACTGTGGTGACCTGTGCCCACCTTGCTCTCCTCCACTAAACCGTGAGTATCTCAACAGCAAGAACCAGGTCTTACTCATTGTGATATCCTTTATCCGGGCAACAGAGATTTGCACAAAAGATGTGATACGTGAACAGCCACAGGGTGTAAATTCTCCCTCTCACTCTGGGAGTCTTGCATCCAGCTTGTGTGTACAAATTAAATTTGTCCTCTTTCTTGCATGGCCGCACCAGGAGAAAAAGGTCACCCAAAGGGCTATCTTTCTGATCTCTGTGGGTTTAGGGGTCCAACACAGAAATACTCCGACAAATGCTTTTCACTACTTTGGGCCTTGTAAGCCAGTGGGAATACCAAAAAAAAAAAAAAAAAAAAAAAAAAAGGGTGGCGTGAGTTAAATTATTTATTTATTTATTTATTTTTGAGGGCAGTCATATGTGGGACCGAACCGGGGCCGATGGCTTCCGAAGCCAGCGCTTAACCACCGTGCCACTTGGCCGGCCCGTGAGTTAAATTATTGAACCAATCCTGAAATCCCCTAGAAAATGGATATGCAAAAGAAAAGAAGCTTTCCGGGACAAACAACTGACTACCTTGGCTCAAGTGTCCTGAAAAGTGGACTACATGTAAGAGAACTGTTGCTAAAATGCTTTCCAAAATCCTATGGAGGCTTTCCAGAGGGCCAAGTGGGAATGTGGACACTAGAATAAGAAAGGGTGATGGCAAGGTAGGCAGTCTGATTTCCATCCAGCCCCAGGTAGGACATGGGTGCAATGGTATTGGGATCCTGAGAAAACCACCCAAGGCCTCCCACGGAAGTGGATGGATGGCTCATGAGACATTTGGCTTCAGCCCATCAGTGGCTCCCAGCAAAGAGAGGACAGGGTGGTCGCCGGCTTGCTCAGCCTCAACAGAGAGCCTGCCTGGGCTCCTAAGATGCTTCCATATTCTGAAAAGCTCAAAGGACCTCAGGTAGGGCCAAATCAAAACTGAAGTGCTGTATAAAGTAATTTAAAAGGATTAGGCTTATTTCATGTTTATGATCCTAACTTGCTGCCTTCCTTCTTTCCCCTGAGACAATGAAGTAAGAAAAAAAAGAGTTCACCAACCTGGCAACAATTTATATGTTGGTGTGGCCAGCACCTGCTCTTTTTATGTGCTCCAGTGCTAAAAACACATACTTTTCTTTTGGCTCCACCTATGTATGTTCTGAAGAACGTATACAGCAACACACACACTCTCTCTCTCTCTCTCTCTCTCTCTCTCTCTCTCTCTCTCTCTCTCTCTCTCAAACTATCAAATCCCTATGCTTCTGCCTAGATTACAATTTAGCCTAATCATCATCCAATCATTAAAACTTCTTATTACTTGGTTACAGTTAGCTGAATTTTCCACCTCGAACACACCAGTTACCAGGGACATGAAGTTGCACCCATGCTAAGTTTTAATTAAGCAGGAAGGTCCATGCACACACAGCCACACAAGTGTGGTTTACATTTTTGCAGCTTAGGCCCATTACCTTTCTGGGATCTCTTTTCTTCTCCAGATTCCTCTATTTAATATTCATATTTTCTGAATTATTTTAAATGGTATGTTCAAGTAGGAATAAACAATTTTGAAGAACAGAAATCAAATGGAATGGGTTGAGGTGGGGAGCACTGTTCACTTCAGAGGCAGCTGGGCGCCCTCCCTTCCCCACAAGGTTCTCCATTGCAAATGAGGGCAGTAGCCTGGCTGTCTGGGAAGGAAGGAAGAAGGAAGACTTCCTGACCCCAGCGGGCCTGTCTGCTGGCTCACTGGGAGAGGCAGACACAGCTTCCATTTTAAAACTCACCCTGTCTGAGATTTGGGGACAGGGGCTCTGGAGTCCACAGAGTGAAACCTACTCTTATCTCTAAACAAAAACTCGCTTTGATGTTGGCCAGCTTGCTTGCCTCTTTCCCTTTTCAACTGTGGTTTATCAGCAGCAACATCTCCATTAAGCACTTAGTCAGCAGCTGTGATGGGGCCTCGTTCTGCACTGGGTGCCTGTTCTGGAGAGAAATGAACAGAAAAGCATGTGCCTTGCCCACGTGGAGGGTGCATTCGTGGGTGGATGGGTGGGCAGACACACACAGATGGTGCTTTCGGACAATCAGAGGGTGGCGGGACTGGAGATCACAATGTCCAGCTCTCTTACTGGGTGACAAATTTTCTAACCTGTCTAAACCTCTGCGTCCTTCCTGCTGGTGGGGGATGAAACTAGATGACATGTGCAAAGATTCTCAAGTGCTGACACTTTATTCCTGTATGTGACTTCAGATCAGGACTTCCTCTCCATCACACTGGGGCAGAGTCCTGGCATTCTTGACAGGCACAAGTCCCTGAAACTCTCTGTCCGAGCCAGGGGTCCCCCTTCCATGCAGCTCTCTAGCTCGGCCAGCAGAAACTTAAGGGATTGCGGGGAGGGAGAAGGGCGGGGGGGGGGGGGGAAGAGAGAGAGAGAGAGAGAGAGAGAGAGAGAGAGAGAGAGAGAGAGAGAGAGAACACGTGCGCGCCCCAGGGCCACTCTCACACACTTTCATGTTGGTTCCTACAAGCTTCTAAGGTGCTCCTGGCCATATACCTATCTGTTTCAAAGGGGAACAAACTCTCTCTTCAAACACAGGGCCAGTGGCCAGGACACCAATCTCTGAAGACAGATGCTCAGAACGCATTCCCAGGGTACCCAGGCCCCCTGGGGCCTCCATACAGGGCTCAGAGTGCAGACTCCACCCTCTGCTGGACACCCTCCTTCCACAGAGAGCAAACAATGACACACGCTGTCGGCAAAGCTGCCTTCCACCCCTCCCCACACGTCAGCCCTGCAGACCAGTGAGGGTGGTGGGCAAACAGGAATAAGAAAAAGCTACCAGAACAGTTTGTGTCAAACTGTTGAGTACCGGCTGCCGTGCCAAAGGGGAAAGAAACGCCCTCCTTGTAGCACTTGTTCAGGGCCTCAGGCCTGTGGTCAGCTACCTCTTCACCTCATCCAAGAGAGCCAGACCCAGACTGGACCCCACCCTTTCTCCTCTATGATGGGCGGTGACTCATCCTGCAAGAGGAGGGGACACGAGCACCCCAGCTAAATCCAAACAAAACCTGGAGGCACCAGGTGAACTTGCAGCTCAGTGCTCTGTCTGCCAGCACCATTACCCACCCTGAAGAAAGGGAGGGCTGGATATCATCTCGGGTCCTTATACAACCTTGCAAAGGAGGTGCAGACTGAGCTCGGAAAAGTTAAGTAGTTCATACAATGTCACACAGCTTTATCTCCCAGACAGGCCTTGGGGCAACTCATGTTTCATCTCCAGAAATGCAAAGCACAGTTCTTGGCTTTAACATTATACTGCATATCAAAAGCACCACTGTAAAGAATGGAATGGACAAATGAACTCTCTCTCTCTCTCTCTCTCTCTGGGAAATATTATTTTCCCAGGCTGAAGCGGGATGCACAGTCCACATGGGCTGCCAAAAAGGCAGAAGGTGACTCACGATGCCCCTTTCCCTCACCAGCTCTTCCCTCCCTCTTATCCCCAATTTGACTCACTTGAAGCTCTCTTAAAGGCAGCTCCCTCGATGGTTAGCTGAAAGATGGCATTTCTATAATTTCACAGGGAAAGGAAACACCGAACAGCCTTCCTAGCATCCTTCCATCTCTCAAGCATCCAAAGTGAGAGCAGCTGCTGCCAGGACTCCCAGGGAGCCCCCGGCTTGCCCCCACCCCGACTCTACAGCTCTAACCCCCTCAGCCCTGTAAAGGTCCGCCCGGGGGCTGAGCCCTTCCAGTTCCAGGCCCGCCCGGCCTGTATGGCTCACCTGCTACCCCAGGCCACATCTGTCCCACAGAGCCCATTGACACAGGTGCGGCAGGAGCATTTGGTCACCAGCAATTCTGCCCCTAATTAAATACTCACCTCGCTCAGACAGGCCACATGCTCTGAGTCTGGGTTCAGAACACCATGGTCACTAACCCTTTCCTTTATCCTGGGCATCTGCAACCTACGAGCCCTTTCTGCCCAGCCTGGCCAGGTGCCTTTGAAGAGGTATGATTCTATTGGGCTGTCGGAAAAGTCATGACGTATTTTTTCGATGTCTTTCATTGCAAAAAATGGGTCATGACTTTTCCCACAACCCAATATTACATCACTGCCGTGTTCCCAATCTCACTGGGTATACCGATGACCTGCTCTGAAGCTCATTAGGGGTGATTCTCTGGCTCAGTGTTCCTGAACCCTGAAAAGTGCTCAGCCACCACCTCCCCAAAGGGAGTGACTCAGTGAAAATGCGTGGCTGATTCTCTAGAGTCCTGAATTTAGAGTTCGCGCTTACCCAAGAGGAATTTGAGAAAAAAATGTGGGCTTCCAGCATCTCCAAGATTAATCTTTCTCTTAATAAACTTGATAAGTTTCATATTAGACACTATCTTCGAGAAAGAGATTGAGTAACAATACTAATTCAGAATTCTGTTTCAAAGTTTTTGTTTTTGAAAAACTTGTGCCAACGTGAATCTGACCATCTCATCACATTTATTACACATTATCACTTATCATATATATTACAGGTCTGTTGTCCACAGGAAGCTGAGAGCTCCTCCAGGCTACAGACAAAACCTTCATCATTTCCACCTCCCCAGGGGCTGACAGATAGTAAGTGCTCTTTTAACTGCCACCTTTCGGGGATTCTATTAACGACAGAATATTAGGTAGGGATTAGCCCTGTGTGCTAGGATGCACTTTTCCACCCTGCCTACCCAATCACCTCTCTGTAAACCCCTGAAGTCTTGCCTGTCACTCATATCCATCCCCAAGTGCCCACACCAGGAAGCCATCAGTGAATAAGTGGTGGCAAAAGGGTCACTCCCCCTACCCTCCCTGTAAACCCAGGAAGCAATTTTCTTAGTCCACAACCACAAGCCTGAAGCCACAAGTTCAAAAGCCCATGTGCATCATAAAGACAGTATTTCTGAGCAGGGGCTGGCCCTGTGGTTAGCTCTGGCTGGTGTATAACTGCTGTGTGTGAGATGATCTAGCCAATCATTGGTGTGTGTCAGTATCAACAACCAAACAAACAGTGGTGTGGAAGGGCTCTTGTCAGCATAGAAGCAAAAGTTTCACAAAGCAAAAGAAGCAGAGATGACTTTGGGGGAAGTGACATCTATGTCACCCCAGACTCCCCAACATGATAGGACTTGAACCTCCCCCTTCCCCCTTTTCCCACACATCTGTCAGTCTATGACAACTGGGGACCTCCATCTCCATCCTGCCAGCTTTTTTAAAATAATACTTTTTGGAGAAATTTTAATTTCACAGCAATATTGAGCAGAAGGTACAGGGATTTCCCATGTACACCCTGTACCCACACATGCATAGCCTCACATATCAACACCTCATTATCAACACCTCCCACCAGAGTGGTCCATTTGTTACAACTGATGAACCTACATTGACTCATCACTATCACCCAAAGTCCATAGTTTACATTAGGGCTCATTCTTGGTGTTGTATGTTTTACAGGTTTGGAAAAATTTATAAGGACATATATCAGTCCTGGAACCTTTAATGGATTACAACTGGGGGCCAAGGATGCTCCCTATTGCCAGTCCAGTTTCCCAATGATCTCTTCCAAATCACCGCTCCTCTCTCAGGCTGCCTTTCTGCCGGGATTACAGACACTGTTCTCACTGGCCACCCTGGGCAGAAAGTGGGAGCCATGCTCCGGATTCACCTGCCACGGAAGGGAGGGAGGGGCCCTGGCTCCATAGATGCTGATAGCTAGGCATGATACAGACTCGGAAAGAGCTTGTTGGAAATTCTTCAATAAATTCTCAGCAGGAAGGTTCCTCATATCAGGTTACTATGTTTCAAGAAAATTAAAATTGGCTTTTAAGCAAAGGACAGGGGAAGTGGGCTTAGCAGCTCATTTAACTAAGAAGTCTTGTTCTAGCAGCTCAGATGACATCATCACAAATCTACCCCCCACTAGGTTAGCTATTGGTTCCTAGTGACCAGTCCTCTACACATGTCGGTGCCTTTTGGAAGAAAATGGCTTCCACAGTTACAGGCCTCATGTCCTCTCA
Organism: Aselliscus stoliczkanus; assembly: GCA_033961575.1. NCBI lineage: Eukaryota > Metazoa > Chordata > Mammalia > Chiroptera > Hipposideridae > Aselliscus > Aselliscus stoliczkanus. The sequence goes on along the minus strand of CM066736.1, from coordinate 96,977,913 downwards.
CCACACCACACCATCCATAGAATGTGAGAGTCTCATCCAAAAGCTTCAGTGAAAGAGAGCTTTTCTTTTCCAGAAGCCTAGAAAAAAATCTCATTCACTTCACTGGCTCTGACTGGGTGACCAATCACTGTGGACATAAGCTGCCTGACTTATGTAAATCATGGCTCACCTCTGTATTTGTGACCGAGTCAACCCCACCCAAATCATATAAAGTACAAGGGAGAGGCCAGCTTGTGTAAGAGGCCAGTTTTTAGTAAGAGGAGGATGCTAAAAAGGCTTACTAAAAAAGTCCTCTACAACCATGGGCCGTTTAACCAGCCACTTCTGTACAAATGACTCCCAGTCTTGCAGGCTGTATTGATAGCACCCAGCACAGGGAGAGAAGTATTAACTGTAGGCAGCCACTGGATGAGGAAGAATCAGGCCAGATTCTCGAGGCCAGAGAGTAGCTTCTTTAGAGGCACAGAGCCATCTGAGACCTCTATGGCCAAAAGCTATAGTAAGAACTTTATGAGAAATCCCCATGGTGTCTAAATGGGTTCCAGAACCAAAAATCCTATGTGTGGAGGGGGCAATTTTCTCTATCAGCAACAAGCAATTCTTGGACAACAGCAGGGTGTACAAGAATTCAACTCAATTCTGAAACTTATCTTCTCGGAGATGGCGTCAGATTCCACAGATTCAGTCCCACAAAACTGTCCCCCACTTCCTCTGACATCAGCGCAAGCCAAGGTTGTGACACCTGTGCTTCTGACCTACTGGCTGCAGATTGGAGGTTCCAAAGACCACCCCCACCTCGCAACTCATGACGCCAATAGCAAGTTGTCACCTGTACCTGACCGACTGGCTGCAAATCAGTGGTTTCCATGACCTGCCTCCTTGAGTTCTATGAATTTGCTCGAGTGGCTCACAGAACTCAGAGAAACATCTTACTTACTAGCTTACTGGCTTATTACAAAGCACATAACTCAGGATTAGCCAGATGGGGGAGATATATAGGGCAAGTATGGGGAAAGAACATGGAGCTTCCAGGCCCTCTCAAGGTACCCCATTCTCCCCAAATCACCAGGTGTTCACTAATCCAGAAGCTCTCCAACCCCTGTCCTCTTGAGTTTCTATGGAGGCTTCATTACATAGCCATGATTGATGAAATCATTGGCCATCGGTGATTGGTTCAACCTTCAGTCTCTCTCCTCCCCTCAGAGGTGAGGGGGTAAAACTGAAAGTTCCAACCTTTTAATCACATGTTGGGTTCTCCTGCCAAACAATCCCCATCTTTAGCTCAGGTTCAAAAGTCTCTTCATTAACATGACGGAAGACACCTTGGTCACTCCCAGTGTTCATGAAATTCCAAGGGTTTGGGGAGCTGTGACGGGAACTGTGGAAAAGACCAAACATACCTATATGAGAAATATATTTGGGTCATCTGAGTGACCAAATATATCTTTTTCTTATAAATCACAACATCGCAGTGACATTGCCCACCATGCTTATCAGCATGAAGGATGTTGCACTGAGAATTGACCCATTGCTGTGACAATACCAGACCCAAGGAGAAGCAGCACTGCTTCTGGTCACACCAAGAAGCATGGAACTTTCAGTCACCAGAAATCTCAAGTCTACAAAGACACTCAGAAGACTGAGAGAGATGCAGAGAGGGAGGGAAATGTGCTCTCTCACAGAGGTCAAGACAAAAGCTTCTTCAGCTCTTCTGGGGGCAAGGAGCCCGGAGCTCTCCCAGTACAACCGATTTGAGAAACGGGGAAAATGTCTCGAGTTCAAACTGGCCGTTTTCCCAGGCTGAAGCCTCAACAGAGAAAATACACCAACTTCCATACATTTGAATCTAAATTTCCAAGCTCCTTCACTTCTAAAAGGCTTTTATCTGCTTGTAAGAAGTTACTTAGGATTAACATGTTATTTATTTATCTATCTATTTTTTTTATCTATCTATCTATTTTATTTTGTTGGTCTAAAGAAGACTCCTTCACGCCTCAGGAGCTCTTTTATAGCATGGCCAACTTGTAAGGCACAGGGCTTGGAACTTACATGGTAAAGCCCAGCTCCTACAGCTGGAGCTGGGGCTGAAGCAGAGGGTTCCCGTTAGCTTCTCCTGCATGCAGAAGTCTCCCCTTCTAAAGATCTCAGTGCTTGTCCATACTGCCTCCCATGGCTAAGGCACAGGAAGTTGGATTTTGGCAGTCCCTCCTTGGGCTTACGTGGCAGTACTGCTATTTTATGTCTGCTTCAAAGACCAGTATCCCTGGAGGTGAAGAAAGGCTGTGTCTAACACTGTCACAGGGAGGGAGGGGGTCCTGTGGCCAGATCAAGAAATACGGTCATTGAAGATCTAGGGACGTGCGCACAAAGACACCAACCACCTTGGTGACATTCCTGCAGCTGACACTTCTTCCGTATCTATTAGATACTCAGCTGGGGTCAGAAACGGACGGAAGCCAGTGATGAGCAAAGCCCAGTGCCTTACCCTAACTCTTGCTGCCAGCAGCAATGGGTTTGAATCTTCCAGATTTCACATGCCTCCATGCAGAGTGAGCTACAGGGCTCTGCCACTGCATAAAGGGTTCACAGTGAGGAAGTAGGAAACTGAACACCTAAAAATCCTAGTTATACGGCCTATGGGATCTGGTAGGACCAGGGCTGGATTGTGAGAGGATCCATCACTGAGGGTCCACTGCTCTTCCTTCAAAGCCTGTCCCCTCTGGGGTCCTCTGAGTCTCCAGATTTGTTCACTTCTAATCTTTACCACTCTCATTCAGAAAGAAAGCCAGTGCTCATCCCATATTCAACAAGGACATATTTGGTTTCTACTTTGGGATGGGTCTCATTCCTTTTCTTAACACAGGCTCAGAATTAAAACCTCCAGTTCAAAATAGGACTTTGCAGCTCCCTTCCTCTTCTTCTAATGAGTAGGACTGCATTTATTGGAGTTATAGAGTCTTTCACTTGTATTATTCCAGCCTCACAGCCACTTTATGAGGTAGGAGCTATTCTTCTCCCCCACCTGACAGAGGAGGAAGCGGAAACTTAGAGGTTAGGTTTTTGAACACCAAGAATGAAAAAGAAAACATAGTTGACAGCTTTAAAGTATGTGTATGAGGATGAGTAAAGGTAGAAAATTTGAAACTGTGTCTGTTAAGGAAACTGTGTAAGTCACACATATTGCTTTCTCCCCAGTGTCTCAAAGAAGGGAGGCTTGGTGACCAGTGAAACCATCCACCATTTCCCAAACGAGAAAGAGAAGGAGGAAGCTAGCACTCTTAGCTCAGTCCCATGCTGGGTGCCTCTTATTCCCTTCTCAGCACCTTTGCAAGTTGGGCACCTGTCTCATTACAAAAGAGAAAACTGAGGCTTAAAGAAGGGGGAGGAGTAGGTGCATTCACCAGGGCTGCTAGCAATCAATGCAGAAGCAGTTGCTCCCGAAAACAAGTCAGACTCCTGCATCATATGGGCCACTTGATCCCCACTGGGGAAGGCTCCAGGGTAGAGCTGAGGACACAGGAATGGTAGACGGCTGCTGTCCCATTCCATGTCCAATCTCAAGTTCACTCTAGGCACTATTTTATAAGTCTGCTATGAACTGTAGTTTCCTTACGTTTGAGGCCAGGATTTGGTTATTCTCAAGGGAGGCTATTTAAGCATGTCACTAAAAATGATGATAGCCATGTTACTTGGGAAGGGGGATGAATAGTGCATTTAGAAACAAAAATAATTTTCCTTCTCACCCTTTCCCTGTGTTTTCTGAGGCTGTGCATTGTATTCACTAGACAAAGAAGCTTCCTAGTTTTTTCTTCATCCTCTTCCGTTTTGTATTCAAAGAGGAAAAACCATGTCCCCCAGAACGACTTTGTGGATAAGTAGTAAATCCTCTCTGGGGCTCTGGCTACTGAGGAGTCTTTGCAGATGGATGAGAACTGCAATCTGCTTTCAGGACAGGAGGCAGGGACCCAGCAACTGCAGGGACTCCTGGCCAGTGGATCTGTCCAGGAATGGTCACTGTCAACACTTTCCAAACATTACCTTAAAAGGTAAATGCCAGAAGAAGGCACTTTGGAGTTTTCACAGGTTCTCATGGAAAGGTTCTTTCACCAGAAAGTGTCACTTTAGACCTTCCTCACATAAGTGAGCTAAGGATGGTGATCAGTTTCCATGTATTAATATGTCAATGAACTATGACTAATAGCTTACTATTTGCCAAATTCTATACCTGTATTTTTTAAAATCCTTACAGCCACCTTATAGTACAGGTGCTACTAATTCAATCTATTTTACAGATGAGAAAACTGAAACTTAACAGACAGGTGACATAACTTGCTCAAGGTCAGACAGGTAGCCAGGAAGTGGCAGAGCCAAGAGCAAGGCCTTGAACTGTGATTTTAGAACCCACCCAACCATGCTAAACCATTATACTACAGTCTTCAACCATGTGTAATATACAAAGACATATTAGTTTAACTTATGGGGAATGAGTCTTCATAAAGGCTGTGTTTTGAGTCGACAGAAACACAACCATACCTTATGGCAAAGAAAACACTAAAAGTTGACCAGTTGCATGTTCCTTGAAAAACTCATAGGACTAATTATCTTACTCTGACCAATTCAGCTGTGCATGCAGACATTATAGCTTTGCAAAAACGGATAGCTTTCACTCACATTTAGAAATTTTACTGTGAAAACTGGCATAACATTTCTACCTGTGCTGTTATGTTCAGTATTTTCACATCATTCTTTAAAACAATCTGCAATACAACCTGTTTCCCCAGAGAAACATATTATATTTGATTCTTAGTGCACCTCACTTATTACTACTTACATTTTGTAGTTTTCTTTTCCCAGTCTCAGGGTTTTTGCCCATGGGGGCCTACTACCAATTTGTTTGTTCAGCACAACCTTCAATTCTTATACACAATTTCACAGTTGCAGCAATTTTAAAGTACATGTCTGCATGTCTACAAACTAAAAGATATGATAAATTCAAACTTGACCTGATCATCATCACTTATGTTTTACTCAACTCTCAGACAATGATGTTTAGATCATTTACAAGGTTAAATGGTAAAAGTTACTTAGGCCAATGCAACTACTTGGCTGAAACTATTCAGTTTCAAGCTCAGAAGCTTGAAAATCACTTGGAAACTGGTCATGTTTTCCCTCATATTCAGTACTGTCCTTAGACCTGGGCCAGAGGGCCCAACTGGGGCCCCAGGCTTTAGAAGGCCCTGCTCTGGTCCTCTTTCAGCTGCCCTCTTCCTCTCCGGATGAGGAGTTTTTGAGGTAACAGCCCACTCAGGCACCCCTCTTTCCTTTTAGACCATGGACCCAGGACCTGAGGCTTCAGAATTCCTACGTCAAGAACCCCATTCTCCTTCCAGAAGCCACTTCCCTGATCTGTTCTCAAAAGGACACTTATGTCACTGGTGTACCCCCGTAGGTGCAAGGAATGGCTAAGGGGCAGCTGTGTGGGGGTGCAGGGAGTGGAAAGGTTTGCTTGTGCTGTTGGGGTTATCCATACACACATACTATTCGATGCAGCCAGGATGGGAAGAGAAGGGGACAGGCCCCTAATTTGAAGGTGGTTCCAGGTTATTATGAAGATATATTTGCCAAAGTAGAAGGTTAGAGAATGTTATTTAAGTTTATTACCTTGGTTTATAACATTTAAATATTTAGACCTACAGTATATGAGCTTCCACTTATACTCTTGCTTCAGGCTCCACAAATACTAGGGGTGGGTCTGGTTACATTCAAACATGAAAGCTCTGCCATTATAAATAGACAAATTAAGAAAATCACACAGACCCTCAAAATTTATAAACTGGTCTATTGATTCAGGCATTAAAAAACACTCAGCAAAATTCCTACTGAAAGACTAAAAGAAACTCCATAAAACTACCTAATCAACCTAGAGAAACTACAAATGAAGCTGTGATACTAACTCAATTTTAACAGATCAATTCTTCAGAAGGTACAAGGTGTATCAATCAATGCTTCAATAAGCTTCTGTAACTACCAATCTTTAATCACTCAACGCCTGATTCTGCAGACATCATCTCAATTTCTAAAACTCCATGGGTTGTCTTAAAACCACGATACACAACTATCAAAAGCAAAAAGCAAAAAAAAAAAAATCACTATTATGTCTATCACTCATGGACATCTGTACCATCTTTAGGATCAAGCATTTTCAAAATGAAAAGAACATATTCAATGAGTAGACCTAGATCCAAACTTTAGTGGTTCTCCATCAAAGGGAGTTTTTATAATAATGGTAATGCTTTCACAATGGCTAGGAGATGTTACACATTCTTTACTTCCAGGTTCGAAAAGGAATTAGCCACCCATAATATCTAATTATGACCTAACAGCTATAGCGAATTGGACCTGTGCCATGATTCCGAAGAAAAGGATTTCTTGCAGTAAAGATTGCCCATCTCATAAACTACAGTTATAAATGCTCTAATGTCTCTAAATTGATCATATTCAATTGCATCTCAAGAGATACATAAATAACAAAAAGTAGACATGTTAATTGTGATATATACACCTCTCACTATATCCTAAAACAGATGCCAAGTCTATCTTTGTAGGACTATCAGAAGTAATCTTTTTATAACTGAGCCAAAATTTGGCTGCTTCCATTATATTGAGGTCCTACAGGACAAATCTACTTCCTCTTGAGCCATGAGCATCTTTCACTTATTTTAAATAACTCTCATGTCTTTGCTGAGTCTTAAAAGGCTAAGCCAAACAGCCCTCAATCCCTTCAATGATTTTGTGTAGCATGTGGTTTCCTGTTTTCTTTATTATCTAGGTTGTTCCCCACTGAACAAGCTCCCCAATGTCTACATTCTCTTTGAAGAGGGCTTTCTTTTGCCCTCCCTTGGTATCCCCAACACATAGAACGGTACCTGGCACACAGTATATACAACAGAGGGAGAGGAGGGTGGAAAATGGGAAGAAAACACTTGACTCCAAGTGTAGTCCAATATGGTGCTGATCCTCCTCTCTTCTGTCAACACAGCCCAAGGTGACAGTCACATTTGCTGAAGCCATGGTTATGAACCTACACGAATCTCACAGTCGACAAAATCCACATAGTACTGCCAAGTCACATGGTTACCGTCTACACCAGGACTTCTGGCAACGCTTATCCCTCTAAAGTATCCTCTTTCTTACATGGACCCATCCCTCCAGCATGGGCAGAGTTGTGGACTCTGAATCAGGCCCCCACGGAGCACGCTCACCCTCTCCGGGTTTCACGTCATCTTGACCAGGATACCATACAGATGTTGACCAGGGCACATGTTAGTGTGGCCGCCACCAGGAAACCATCTCCCATTGCACCACCTGCTTAGCACGCTTAGGCATTAAAACAGCTGCAGTTCAGAATCATAGTCCTTGCACTTAGCACACTGAATACGTCTCCATTTTTGACAGGGTACATATGATTAAAAATTGTATCAAATGTCTTGTTTATCTTCTATGTCAAGTGTAGTTTTCTGCTGTATGAGACTAGCAAATTTTTCAAAGAAAGAAAAGGGGCTAGCTTGGCATGAATTGTTGTTAGTGAATCTGTGTTAGGCCCAATGGATTGTCACCAGGGAAAGGCATACTTTTCAGGCCACAGTTACGGGAGTGAAGTGCCCAAGAGTGGTCTTTCGAACTGAATTCAAAGCCATGATGTGAGCTTAGAAAGCACCTTCTCCCACAGAGGACCCGTAAAAAGGTTTGAAGAATGGGAACATCATAAGGTATAATCTTTCCAGGTTAATACTTTAAAGAGAATGACACAGAGTTAGGTATATAAGCTCTGGTACATGTGCCTAAAACTTAAACTCGACCACTTTATCACAGGACCCAAGAAAACCTCAGAAATAGCTGGGCTTCGTGATTTTTCCGGGGTGTAACTAAGAGATCTGATTACACACCTCCACCACCAGATTTTAAGCATCCTCCTTGGGCAAAGGTCTCCCAGAGTACGGTTACACACATCCTAACCAAGCCCTTCACTAGGTATGGGGGAAACCCCGGCACCCCCACCCCACCACCAAATACTGACAGAATGCCCTGCATCCATCGTGCTGCCTGACGTCAGGGAAGAGCTGTGCCTTGGAAACTAGCAGACCTGGGCTGGCATACAGCAACTCCTTAGAACACTGGCTTCCTATCCTTAAAATACAGACAGTAGAGCCTAATCTGCAGGGTTGTTGTGAGGGGTACAGGAGACGGCATTTGTGAAAGACCAAGCTCCATGACTGGGACACGGCAGGCACTCAGGAGATGCAATCCTCCTCTCTCCTTACCCCCTCCCACCTTCCTTTAGCAGATGTGAGCTAAGGCTCCTAAAAGTTCCAGCATGGTAGCCCACACAGTCGGCACTCAACCCACTCAACTGAAGACAGCCATGAAAATTATTATCCTTATTGCATGGCTTAAGAAAAGCCAGAGTTCCTCTTCCTATTTACCAACAGGCCACCTGGTCTTTTTCTCACACATCATCAACTTAAACCATCTGAGCCACAGGTAAGGAGGAGAACAGCTCATTATGACTAAAAACAAAGCAGCTCTAATTCACATGCAGACATGTAATCTTTCATCCAAGGGCCTTCGGAAATGCCAAGACCCTCAGGGTAGTGAAATTTCCTCGAATGTACAGCAGCAGCCCAGAGCACCCGGGGTTTCAAGATGACTAATAATGGAAATGTGCTATAAACAGGGAATATTAAAGAGCTTAGAAAGCCTCTCAGGAAAAAAGGGGGTAAAAAAAAATCCTCATAATTCAGGGCTTGGTGGAGAGAATGGCAGTTTTCTGGCAAACAAAAAAATGTAGGTGAAAATGTTAGGCCCTTAAAACTTTTGTTTTTGCAGAATCCAGAGCCCAGGTTGGTTGTGTCAGGGAGAAAGCTCCCCGGCTTCTGGCTACCATGGTGTTTTTTCTATCTTGACAATTCACTTCCCCAACAGGCACGCCGCCAACTCAAATGAGACTCAGAGCAGTGAAAAGCCCTTCAGGTAAACAGTGTGATAAGCTAAACTGAAAAACTAGACAATGTTTTTGGACTATGAGGTAGTTGCTATGGAGACAGTTGCTAATTAACTGCTTTCAACCAGGAGAACAAAGGGCTCGGGGCAGGCAGGCCTCTGTATCTCCGAGTGAGCAATGCTTCAAGCCTTGTGCAATCGGCACATCGCTCATATCTGGAATACCTGAGACCCGGCTGGGATTGCTACATGCCTGAAGAAATGACAAAAGTGTATTTTCTTCATCTTGACCTGGATGAATAGCACCTGGCTACCAGTACCTCTCAGGGAAGCAAGCTGCACAAGGAAATAAAGATTCATGGGCACCAACTCACCACCTACTACCTACCAGGCACTTCCACAAATGTTATTTTCCTCCGTGTCCGGAGACAAAACTGAACTATGCGGGGCGGTGGGGGTGGGGGGTGGGTGCGCACAACAACGTAAGATTGTTTTAAATGATATATTTTACTTTACATGTTTTATTAAACAAAATAAAACTCATAAATTCAAAGGGGAATAGATAAATCTCCCCTTCTTTGGGATTAACGTCCTCACGGAGAAAAAAGTGAGGGGATATTTCTCAAAAACAAACAACAAAATCCATAATCATTCCCCATTTCTAAGCCCCATGCAATGTGGACACTCTAAAAATAATAACAAAAAACTTGATTGTAATTTAACTTATCACCGATCGCTTTTCTCCTCTGGCACCATGCTGCACTGACCCAGCTGACTTGAATGTGGTCTCATCTTCAGAGGTTAAAATTGGTGCCCTGAGACTGAAATGCTTCTGTTTCGAAGAGCTGACCTTCGAGCTACATTCAGCTAAAACCAAAGATCTATGGTTTTCCAGGAATATTTAAACTCAAGCTCAAAATGCGAAGAAGCGAGCAGGGAATAGCTCCTTTGCACACTCCACAGCAAACCCCGAGGGCTTATTTCAGCCCTCAGCCCGATTTCAGTTTACACTAAATATATCCACATTAAGTAAATGTCAAACTCAGCCAAGCTATGGTGTGATCCATTCTGCCTCCCCAGAACAAAGTCAAATGGGCTTGTGGGGGTTTTTTTGTGTTGTTTTTTTTTTTTTTTACTTGTAAGAAGCACTGATCAATATAGCCTATGAGCCATCCACCTTCATTATCTGAGGCAGCAACTGGATTAAAGCACATTATGATTCTGAATGAAATACAACAATATGATCCTCAGTTTGATTCTGTGGGAGTAATGCACACAAATATCTTCAGGCAAGTCCAGTCATCTGGCATCACCGAGGTCCATGTAAGAGCAGTGGCTATAGAAACAAACAGGCCTCGGTTTGAACCACAGCTCCAACCCTACTAGCTGTTCAATGCAGACCTTTCAGAGCTTCCATTTCCACATCAGAAAGTTACTAGAATTTGGTGAATCAAAATGTTTACAACAGACCCTGGCCTATGGCAGGTACTCAAGATATTGTGGCTATCAATTAAAGCCTCCATGCACTGCTCTTCTTAAAACTGGGGTAAAACTGCTGGAGGCCCAGAGTTCCTACATCTACAGCCAAATTCATAAAAAGAGAAAAGGAGAGGACTTTCAGGTTGAGTTGGGACCCTTTCAACCCCACCAATCTCTCCAAAATGACCCGTTCCCACCAATCACCAGCTACAGTTTGAGAGGGTTTCACTACAAGGCAAACTGCAGGTATTAATGTTAGGCCTAACTGTCCAATCAAGCCATTTCTGGGATAAATTCAGTCGTTTCTTGTGAAACCAAGGGGTTAAATTCTTGCTTTGCAGATGGCAGTTTTTTCATTAGGCTTCCAGCACAAGCCCCTCCCAGCCTGGGTGAAATTTCATCAGCCACTGCCCAAGGGCATCTCACCTCTTCCCATTTCAGTCTCTCTCCTCTGCTCCTTCCAGCTGTTCTTCCAGTAATCCCCATCCATCCATTTCTCTGTCTGTCCATCGTCTGTCCATCCATCCATCCATCCATGCATCCATCCATCCATCCATCCAGCCACACATTCAACAGAATTTACCAGCTACCAACTTTGTGCCAGGCACTATGCTGATGCTGAGAACACAAAGATGTAACCGACTTCATTTGCAAGGAAGTCTTAGGTCAGTGAAAGATATACAGGATATTTAGAAACCTATGATACTTATAAATCTCTGAGATTTATAAATCTGTGAGACTGGCCCTGTGGTAGGAGAAGCACATGGTCCTCAGGGGATCAGATGTCTGACCACAGTGTTCACAGGGGAGCAGGGTATGGCCCAGGCTCTGCTTCCTTTCTGTGCCACCATTCACTTTCGCCAGATTCCCTAATGTTCCCCCATCTATAAGCTGAGTACAGGGGTCAAGGGAGACTTCTGATAAGGAAAGGAAGGTAGAGCTGGGGGATGGGAAGAGGAGGAAAGCTGACATTAACTCAGTACCTTAGGGAACACTCCCTGATTGACACCCAGTTCTACTGTGTGGCTTACTGCCTCCCACCACCTCATCAGCCCCCTGGGCCTCGCTCTAACACAACAGAAACCATAACTGTGTTTCCTGGCAGTCTCCCCCACTGGTCTGAGAGCTCTCTAACAGCAGAGACTTCATCTAATTTAAATGACTATCTGGAGGACCTACCACAGTGCCTGGCACATAGCTGCTCCATAAAAGCTTGCTACACTGAACTGAAACCCAGAGCTCTGAATCATTCCTTCTGCACAGGGTAGCTGCAGGGTCTTCCCAGAGGAAACCATTCAGCTCTGGGACTACTGGAGGTAATCATCTTCAGACTTGGAGGTGTTTACATAACAAATGGGTCTTCAGCCTCAAATCCCTCTTTACAAGCCTCTCTCACCCAATTTGTAGCCCTGTGAGGGTAAAACTGAAAACACTCCTTCATTAGGAACTATACTTCATTAGCACTATACATATATTCTTCTGCAGTGCTCAAGTCCAAAGATATCAAGAGAAACTGCAAAACTTTCAATCTTTAGTTATCAATGAAAAATAGAGAAAAAAAATTCTTTATAGTATCTGATAATCTCCCCTCTTTCAAAAAGACCGCATTCTCTATACCCCTACTTTCACCTTCGACCACGCAGGCCTAGGATATATGTAAAAGAAACCCATCATTTTTGATCCAGGTTTAAAAAGCAAAGCACATCAAGAAAAACAAATAGAGACTCTAGGCTTCCCAAGTTACAAGCAGTGTGTTGGTGTGGGAAGAGTGAAGGATTAGGAGGACTTGGGTTCAAATTCCAATGCATTCATCATGTTAAGGCCACAAACCAGTCTCTTAACCTCTCTAAGCCACTGATTTCATTTGTTAAATGGAAATTAATAACCCTTCCTACCAAGGTTGTTGGACTAAGGAGATCACATCTGAAAAAGCACTTATGAAATGTAAAACATTGTAGGAGATTTTTTTTCAGTAGCTGTTAAAAATGAAGACACACACAGCTGTTGTCAATCTTAGAAACACAAGGATAGCCATGACCATAAAAAGGAACCTGAATAATTTATGGGAATAAAAGTTACAGAACTAGACATCTGATTGGGAATAATAGATGTTTAGTCGCTTGAACGATGACTGGAGGTCAAGAAACATGAAACACAGTGATTGTTAAAAGTCTTTAAAATGTAATGACCCGGAACTAGGTGTGTGATCATTAAGAAGCCCTTCAAATGTTTCTTTGCCCAGATTCCTTACTGTAAAATTAGGATAGTGAGAGTAGAGCGCCCATGGGGTTGTTATGAAATTTAAATGAGTCAATATCTGTAAAGCACTTTGACCAATGCCTGTCTGGTAGGGAGGTAGATAAATAAACAAATAAATAGTGGATAAATATGTATTTTCTCACTTTTCTATGACATCTATTCAATTTTGACTCCCCCACAAATGAGGGAGGCCTAGTATGACACCTCAAAATTCACTCAAATGAGTGACCAGACATTAAGCAGTCAAATCTTTCAATTTTAATATGGTAGTAGCAAGCTAAATGCCAGGTTCCACCCCCCCCACCCCCCACCCCACACACAGGTGGAGAAGCAGGGGGAGGAGGAGAGAAAAAGCAAACCAATTCCCAGGCTGAGCTTAGATCAACACTGCCTTGCTTCCCTCCTAAGTGGGCCGGCACCGCCTCAAGACATCCGACATTAATCACCACCTCCACAGAAGTTCATGTTCCTTTTACGGAAACAGAGTATTCAAGGTTTTATAACATTTGTACCAAAGAAGGAGAAACCAGTGCTGATTCGGTGCCAAACTCAACTGTAAATACAAGGTGTTTTTTTTTAATTGGTAATTACAGATGAGAACTTTATACTTTTGGCAGATGCACTGTAGACATTCTTGGTTTACATAATTAAATAAATATACCTACCACATGTTCCAATTCTCTTCATGCATTTATTTAGCCATAAACTTGCCTTAGCACCAAGTTCCTACTGTGTGCAGAGCAGTGCCTTGCAATGGGGAGTGAGGGGAAGATCAGACCCTGTAGGAGACAGTGTAAGACCAATCAGGTCCTGCCCTTAGGGAGCTTCCAGTCTGAGGAAACACAACATTAGCATGTTACAAGTTCAACATCAATATACGTGAAATCAAAGCAGTTAATAAAAAGGTGCTAGAGAAGACGTCCTCTTCGAGCTGGAAGAGAAGAAAGAGAAGTCAAGGCAGGATGGAGTGGCCAGGAAAGACCTAGTGGTAGTGGACCTGGAACCAGGAGTCTTCAAAGACAGGAAAAGCAAGGATAGGTGGGGGAGGCGGGACATCTAGAGGATAGGCATGCATCACCTCCAATCAGCAATCAGCAAACTTCCACAGGGCCTCCTGTATGCCAATCACAGAGTGTGGGTGCAGAAGGCAAGTGTGGAGAAAGCAAAAAATAGTGTGGCTGGAGCTGAGGCCACCAAGGCAGTGGTGGAAGATACAAGTTGTAATATAGGCAGTTTATACGTTATGCAAAAAACTTAAGATCTCATACACACACACACACATCGCTTAACATAAGAGAGATATTTTTCTGAGAAACGCATCCTTAGGCAATTTCACCATTGTGTGACCATCACAGAGTGCACTGACACAAACCTAGATGGTACAGCCTACTACACACCTAGGCTGCATGGAACAGCCTATTTCTCCTAGGCTACAAACCAGTGTAGTATGTTACTGCGCTGAATACTGTAGGCAATTCTAACACAATGGTAAGTATTTGTTTATCTAAACATAGAAAACGTACAATAAAAATTCAGTATAAACAATAAAAAAAGGTACACCTGCATAGGGTATTTACCATGAATGGAGCTCACAGGACTGGAAGTTGCTCTGGGCAGGGGGGTGAGTGAGTGAGTGAGTGGGGAGTGAATGTGAAGGCCACAGACGTTATTGTACATGCTGTAGGCTTCATATACACTGTCCTACAAGGCCTCCCACTCCCTCCTTCCAACAGGGTCAGGGATAGAACACTGAAGCTGTCCATGCTCTTCCCTGAACAGGGATACGGGCTAGATTGACTGGAAATATCGAGGAGAAACTGGGTGGGTAGGACAGAGATCACCATAATAGTGACTGTCAGGAGCGAGTGAAAGGTGGCCTGAGGATGGGAAGGAATGAGAACCTAAGAAGAAGATATCAAAAAACGTATGGGATTCTCATGGCAATTTTCATGGTTTTGGCTATTGCATATTGGAGTTGTGGTCAGATTAAGAAACTTTTATGGTATTCATTTAAAAAAAAGGGTGTTTAACACGGAGAAGGTATAGAGCTGAGGACTCAATATTTTGACTTTAGAAATTTGTTTTTGGTTCTGTTGACCCTATTTGGCACAAAGGGATCTCTCTAGCATTGAATTGATGGGGGGAAAATAAAACTTACCAATACTTTACATCATTACAACCTGAAAATATTTCCCAAGTACAGGGACAGAAAGTTTTTCCTAAAGTGGCAGTGGCACTTAATAGGTGTTAACGTTAGCTCCTGTGGACCTGTGTCATCGTACAAGATCTTAGGACTTCAACAAAGAATTTACAGCAATGTGCTCTGAAGACCATGAAGCTAGATCTGCCAGGGCTGCAGCGCCCTCTGAATATGCAGTGCTGAGAGAAAACAGGTCAGAGGCTGATAGGGATATAATCTGTGATCAAAACTGAGGTGCTGTGAGAGAGAGAAAACCTACTGCCAAGCCCCACAGACATTGCTCCCATTAGAGAAATTTTAATTCCTCCTGAACCACATATCCTTCCATTTCTTCCAGGAAATTCAGCTCCTGTGGAACCACTGTCATATATGCAGTCCACTGTTGACAAAAATGACATGTGACTCTGTGTGTGTGTACATATATATGTATGTATGTGTGTGCATAGAGCTATCTATCTATCTATCTATCTATCTATCTATCTATCTATCTATCTATCTATCTACAAGGTGTGATCAAACAATGTGGTGAACATTTAAATTAAAAAGATTCATTATATAAAAGACACATTGCCATTAATCCCCTTCAAAATACTCCCGCTCACTTCGAACACACTTATCCCATCATTCTTTCTGAAGAAAGAACACACTTATCCTATTACTTTCTGAAGCAGTCCTGGAAGTCCTCTTTTGTGAGTGTCTTTAGTTGCACTGTCGTGGCTGCCTTGATGTCCTGAATCATTTTGACTTTGGGGAAGAGCCAGAAATCCCATGGTGCCAGATCTGGTGAATAATGTGGATGAGGGCACTCTGTAATGTTTTGTGTTTTTTTTAAAAGATTTTATCGGGGAATTGGGGGAGGGGAACAGCATTGGAGAATCAGGGAAGGGGAACAGACAAGTTGCTGTCTTTTTTGTTCTTCAGTCTAGTTGCGGAGGACGTTGCTTCACTGACCCATGTTGCTATGGTCATTGTGCCCTTCCTGGATGAGGCAGATTGGTTGCTGGCCTCTGGATGGTCGCTCACTGCAACTATTGGCAGGCAGCTCATGCTGGCTGCCAGCCGCTCACGCTAGCTGCCAGCCATTCACTGTAGCCTATGGCAGCCCACTGCAACAGGGGCTGCCGCCTACACCGTCACTGGGGCTCGCAGCCCAGCTCCACGTGGAGCTGTTGTTAGCTGTAGAGGGCAGTGTCACTGGCCCTCATATGTGGGATCTGAGCCGGGGCCACTGGCATCCCAAAACCAGCTCTTAACCAATGCGCCACTCGGCCGGCCCTCTGTAATGTTTTTATTTGACAGAAATTGCCATATACCAGAAGCGATGTGTGACATGGAATGCTGTCATGATGGAGGATGACTTAGGGACACTTTAAAACACACCTTCTTTCAACAGTAGCTCACCCCCCTGACTGCACCGAACAAGTTAAAACTTGTCACACACGGTTACTAAGGTTCAACGCACCACTTCCCGTATTGAAGATCCCTGCCTTTCTGTTGGATGGCACTTGGCAGCAGCATTCACTGTATTTTGTGATCATAGCAGAAAGGTTCCGTGTCACACATGGCTTCTGGTATGGCAATATCTGTCAAATAAAAACACTACAGTGTGTCCCCATCCACCTTATTCACTGGATCAGGCACCATGCGACTTCTGGCTCTTCCCCAAAGTCAAAATGACCATGAAAGGTAAACATTTTGAATCAATTCAAGACATCGTGACAACCACGACGGCACAACTAAAGACACTCACGAAAGAGGACTTCCAGAACTGCTTCAGAAAGGGGCAAGAATGATGGCATAAGTGTGTTCGAAGCGAGGGGGAATTATTCTGAGGGAGATAAATGGCAGTGTGTCTTTTACTGTAATGATTTTTTTTATTTAAACATTCACCACATTTTTTAGCATATCTATCTATCTATCATCTATCTATCTATCTATCTATCTATCTATCTATCTATCTATCTATCTAAAGAAGAAGGAAAAGGAAGAGGTGAAGGCAGAGGAGGAGGAAGAGGGGAATTTCACTTATATGGCAGTGATAGAAAACATGGCTAAAAGCTCATCCAAGTACCAGGCAATTAGTATTTTGGTGGTGGGAATGGTAAGGAAAAATTGACACATAAAAGGGGAATGGAGTAAGGGATTGAATGAAAATCCCACAGGGTTAATCAAATGGTAGGGCTAACTAGGTTTCAAAGACAAGGAAGGGACTAGGAAAAACAGTACATGGGACAAAAAAGAAAGTCAGAAAACCAGTAAGGGAAGTTGGTGGGTTCTACTTTGAATATGTGGAATATTTTGCAGATAAAAGGATATCTACCTGAAAGGGAAATGGTAGTCTTTTGCATAGAGATAGTAGTAAAGTTGGCAGAGTGGAAGAAAATCCTAGGAGGCGGAGCAGACTAAAACCTTGAGGATAACCAGTTAGTGGACTCAAGTGGAGGAAGAAAGGCCAATAAAAGGAGACAGAGAAAGTATTTAGGATGTAAAGACTACTCATGGAGTTCCAGGGAGTGGAGACTTTCAGGATTGAGGGTGGGGGTGGGGAGGGTGGGTTGGCATCAGGGATGCAAAATGTTGCACAAAAGTCAAAAAGTCCAAAAGCTGAGAAAAAGACACTACTAGAACTGTCCATGAAGAGGTGCCTGCCATCTCTGAGAGCTCTGGTCTGAGGACTAAATTCATGCTAAAGCAAAGCCCAAACTGAAATGGGCCCTTTCCCCACACTCTAGGACTTTCCAAAGATCAGCTAGGAGGAGGAGAACTGACACAAGTTTGAAGGAAGAGCAGGGAAAGGTATTCTGAATATGGTTACTTTCCTTCTTCAAGCTTAGTTTGGTGAAGGGTTAAAATTTAAGATGTCACCACCCAGATACAAGTCCCTCCCCTCATCAAAGCAAAACCTACTGCAGGAAATAAACCCATAAGTGGTAATTCAAACTTTATTCTCAAAAGTTCTAATAACTCATTCGTGTTTGCTGATATATCAAGAATTACTAAATATCGTAAGTGCTTCTGTAGTCCTCTACTTCTGCAACTTTTCCTTGTACTCCAAAGTAATACAAGGACTTCTCTATAAATGACAAAGCTCAGTGAGACAAACCATGCTGGTTTGGGCTTTTTGCCTTTTTTAAAAATTTAATTCAACAAACGCTGAGTGCCTGCTATGTACTATCTCCATCTCCATCCCACCTTTCATACTCCCCCAGGCTGCCTGTCTCAATAAATAGGCTGCTGCCCTTACTTAGTATTTGTAAGAGGTAAAGTCATTTCTTTTCTAAGAAATGCAGTGTGATCTTCTTTTGCTCAGATATTCTGCCTTCCTAAAATAAATGTCACCTCCCAGGTTCTGTGCCGGAAGAATCCTCAATCTTAGCACTGAGAGTTCTCGAAACTCTTCCAGAAATGATCACTTTCACCCCTGCAATGGTTCTCAACTCCCATGGTGAATCAGAATAGCCCAGGCAGCTTCTAATACAACAATGCTTGCTGCCTCATCAGAGATCTGATTCAAGTGGCTTGGGTGAGGCTGCTGTTGTGGGGTTTTTTTGTGTGTGTTTGTTTGTTGTAAAGCTTCTCAAGTAATTCTAATATGAAGTCTGGGTGTGAGTGTGCACACAAATCCCTGGGACGTTGCTCACTGCAGTGCCAGATTCAGTATGTCTACAGTGGAGCCTGAGAATCTGCACTTCCGATTAGCTCCTGGGTGATTTGATGCCTCTAGTCCAAAGATCACAGATAGAGGAACAACGGTGTGGAGCCTAGACCTCTGTGCTTTTTATTAGCTCTCCAAGTGATTCTGATGCACTAAAGTACAGCGGAAAGAGAATGAATTGGCTTTGGGGTGAGATTGACAGATTATAGTCCTGGCCCCAACACATTCTAATTGTGGCCATGGCCGAATTACTGATCCACTTTAAACCTATATCCTTGTATACAACACGGGTGCCACAGATTGAATTGTGCCCCCGCCCCACAAAGATATGTTGAAGTCCTAACCCGCAGTACCTCAAAATGAGATGTTATTGGGAAATAGGATCGTTGCAGGTGTAATTAGCTAAGTTGAGGTCATAATGGAGTAGGGTGGGCCCTCAATGCAATATGACTGATATCCTTATAAGATCATACAAAGACGTACTAAAAACAAACATTATGTGACAACGGAAGCAGAGACTGGGATGATGCAATTGTAAAACAAGGAAAATCTAGGCCTGATGGTGACACCAGAAACTTAGAGGAAGGTGTGAATCAGACTCCCCCCAGAGCCTCCATTGAGAGAGCTTGGCCATGCTGACACCTTGACACATGAAGACACACTTCTTGTCTTCCAACTGTGAGACAGGAAACTTCTATGATTTGAAGCCACCTGGTTTATGGTCTTTTGTTACAGCAGCCCTAGCAACCTGATACAATGCCACACTAACATCCCCCTTACAGGGCGGCTTCGAGACTAAATCGGGCTATATGGGAGGTGCTGGGAGATGCAGGCACTGCAGCTCCCTGCAGGACAAACTTCCTTTCTTTGTCAGACTGTCAGATGTAGTAGGGAAAAGCCATGAGCACCCACTTTCAAGGAAAAGTTATGTTCAGAGACGTGTTCTGGCTCCTGGCCTCTCAGAGGGCTTTCACAGACTGCAGCCATGGCAGGGCCTATTATGTGTCTGCACACGTGCTCAGGCATTCCCAGTAGGTCACAGGAGCAGCACTGCTCTGTCTTGAGTGGGAACAATTACAGGCCTGGCTGGACCTCAGCAGCCCATTCTGGCCCAGTAGGTTCTGACAAGCACTGCGAGGGCTGCACAGAGGAGAACTCAAGGCTCCAGGGCCCTCCTGGAGAGGATCAATCAGCACCATCACCTCAGCCCTGGCCCTAACCCAGAGAGGGCCTGTCACAGGCTCGAAGGGAGGATATTCCAGGCCCCAAATTATTCAGGACACTACCAACTCAGTGTACCTTGATTATTCAAAAGCCATCAAGAGCATAAAGTGGTTTCTTAAAATACTTTCATATATGTATATAAAATATACAGAGAATGTTTAAAAGTCAGTTCTGACTCTTCAGAGTGAACCTGCACTTTGTTAAGCTGCTGTGCTGGGCCCCATTCATTGAGTCATCAAATAATCACAAGGGGGCTACTATGTGCATGTGAATACCGTGATTGGGCTGGGAGGAGCTGTGGTCTGGTGCAAAGAGGAAAAATAACTGCTTCAATTGCTCAAAAAAAGGCAATTGATTGAATAAAGTATTTTACACACACACACACACACACACACACACACACACACACACACACTTCCAGGTAATTTTTTAAAATAACTTCATAGATTTTTCAATGATATACAAAAATCTAAATTATGATCCCAATGTTTAATTATGTAAAATAAAATATATAGGCATAGAAAAAAACTGAATATATAACAAAATATTAAACCGATTAATTTCCAGGTGATGGGAATTGGATTTTCATTTTTTATGCTTTTCCATTATTTCTAATGTCACAATCAGAAGAAAAATAAATATGAGTGTGTACTTTAAATCTAGATATTCCCAATTATAATTTTAACTGTAAGATAATTCTATATAAGATAATGGAACTAACACTTGAGCATTGATGATGTTCCTGGCGTTATAAGGGGCACTGTACTGTGTGTCTCATTTACTTCTCATAGCACCCGCACCTGCCCAGTATAACGGCCCCTATTTAAAGATAAAGAGAGGCTGGGGAACTTAAAACCTAGGCTGTACATATCCAGCCCTGATGTTCTAACCTTAGACATTCTCTAACACAGCAATGCAGTGGGTCCTGAGAACAATTCCCTGTGTCTGTTTCAGTAACCATCACAAGGCTTACACCAAAGAAGGAAATCTAAAGAAAAAAAAGCAACAAGCTTTCAGATTTGACTATATTTTTATATCTAGGCCAAAACTTTGGTCATAGTACTGTTTAAACTCCACCCTCCCCACCCCCCTTACTTTCCTTTTCTGGTTACTATTCTAATAGCCTTAAAACTGCTCCTCCCCCAAACATTTGAGGGGGTCCATAGCAGTTAGCTAGAGAGAAAATGCCCCAAAGCAGGGAGCACTATTTATCCACCAAACAAAGCTTGATGGAAATCTCCCTTAAAAACACTCCCTTGCTTTTGTCCTATTTCTGTACTCACCAAACAACTCCCTGATCAGAGAGGCGATCTCAAAGTGTCCCCAGGCACCTGGAGGAGTGCCCCAAGCGCTTGCCCCATGTCCATCGCCCTGCAGCCTGATACCCATTAGGAGCACTCCTAAGTGCTCACCCATCCTCAGTTTCAGGGAATATTAGAACCCGAGTCTATGGAGCTCCTTTTGTTCCCTTGCTATTCTTGTCGTTCCAGTGTCTTTAGGTTTCTGTAATTATATGCTGTGGTTCATGCAGAAGTTTTAGTGTAACTTGCTTTATGTGTAATCAATAGTTCACCTACATTCTACAAACAAATAAGGCTGCTGGCTTTATGCTTTTTATTGTCTCCCTAGGGTCATCTGGCTTTATTCTGCCTGTCATTATGAAAGCATTTTCCTCTACTCCATCATAATTTTATTATAGATTAACTTACATCTCAAACGCAAGAAAATAATTGCTTAGTGTGCTGGCTTAAATTGGCCCCAAATAGTCCATTAAAGGGCCCTCTCCTTGAGGCTGACTCCTCAACTTTGTAGACATATCTAAGGCCTTCCACTACCAAGCCCACTGGTCGGAGCTCTAGAACACATTAGTGGTGGGAGCCAGGAAAAAGCCTACATAAGAAAACTCTGTAAGGAGGGCCTGCCCACTCCTGAAACTGACAAGGTCCTTATCAGCACCTTCCAGAAATATACCATTACTGCCAGAATCTTCAATCAGGCCAGAATTCATCTTCAAAAGCCTGAAGTGTTGAAAGCAACTCACATCACAACAAGAAGACGTCCTCCACACTGACTGCGAGGAATGCAGGAGACCACCATCTGGGAGACCTTCAGTTGGTAAGGGTTTCTACTGAAGCCCTATAAGAAACTCCCGGCATTTGTGTTCTTAAAACACAGACCACACTTAGGCTGTTCTCTGAAAGTTATAAATTATGGAAGCCAAAGCTAGGCATTTCCCAGGCATGATCCCCACATAGATACCCAACAGGAGAGCAGCCATCCCTGGAGAAATCTCCTCTACAGGATATCCCAATATCCTGTCCGTATCAGCAACCAGAGCATTCAGATGCAGCCCAGAAGAATAATTCTGCTATGAATATTTGCATACAAGTCTTTGTGTGGACATATGTTTTCATTTCTCTTGGTTAGATACCTACAAGTGGAATTATTCGATATTTAACATTTTGAGGAAATGCCAGGCAGTTTTCCAAACAGGCTGCACCATTTTACATTCCCATCAGCAGAGTATGAGGGTTCCAGATATTCCCCATCCTTGCCAACATTTGTGTTTATCTTCTTTTTTTTTAAGCTGAGCCATCCTGCCACCTGTTGGCAGCTCAGTGGCTGCTCAGCTTGGACTGGGCATTGAACTGCTGTTGCTCAGAGCTCAGCTCGCACTCTTGAGCGAGCTCTTAACCAACTGAGCCACTCGGCCGGCCCTTAGTGTTTGTCTTTTTGACAACAGTCATCCTAGTAGGTGTGAGGTGCTATCTTGGTGTGGTTTTAATTTTGTTTTTCCTTAATGGCTACTGAGGTTCAGAATCGTTTCAACTGCTTTTGGGCTGTATGTACCTTCTCTGAAGAGACGTCTATCAAGATCCATTGGCAAAGTCAGGAAAAGTTTGAATCATTCAATGAATATACAAATGTGCTTCTTTCTAAGTTTGAAGTGTCTGAGACTCCTTCATGGGGGAAATATGGAAAGAGCAGGACCTGGGTAAAAGGGTGCTCCACCTAGTCCTCCTTTGCCACAATTTAATAGAATCACAAAAATTTTCTTTCCTCCTTAGTACCACTCAAGGATATGGGCAACATATCCCCATTTTCTTTTCAAATTTAAGCTATTGTTTACAGAGCATCTACTATGTCCAAGGGACATGGAGATAAAGGCGATACGTTAATAACCTTACAAATGTTCACTATTGGGCCGACAGAGTGGCGCATTGGTTAAGAGCTGGTTTTGGGATGCCAGCGGCCCCGGTTCGGATCTCACATATGAAGGCCAGTGACATCGCCCTCCACAGCTAACAACAGCTCCACCTGGAGCTGGGTTGTGCCAGCCCCTGCAATGGCGTAGGCTGCAGCCCCTGATGCAGTGGGCTGCCATAGGCTACAGTGAGTGGCCCACAGCCAGAGTGAGCGGCCAGCAGCCAGCGTGAGCTGCCAATAGCCACGGTGAGCAACCATCCAGAGGCCGGCGACTGATCTGCCTCATCCGGGAAGAGTGCAATGATGATACCAACATGGGCCAGTGAAGCAACGTCCTCCGCAACTAGACTGAAGAACAAAAAGACAGCAACTTGTCTGTTCCCCTTCCCTGATTCCCCAACTTTGTTCCCCTCCCCCAATTCCTCAATAAAAAATCTTTAAAAAAAAAAAAGTTCACTATTAACAGAAGGACTGAATCCCACGTGCAAGCTGACTTGCCCAAGGTCATGTAACCTTGATGACCAAGGCCTGAGTGTCACAGTCCCCTCAGATGGTTGGGAGAAAACAAAACCCCTGGCTCTGGCTCTACCGTAGAGAAAGCTCCACTGAGGGAGGGGGCAGGCACTCTAGGAGTAGCAGAGTCCCACGCTGGGGACAGAGGTCGGACTGGCACAGGAGGCTGCAGTGCAGGCCTTTCCACCCAGGAGTCCGATAGGACACCCCCACAGAGGTAACAAGCTGAAACCTGTAGCACACACACGCTGCCTCTGCTTAGGCTGGAAGCAGTCATCAGTGATGATGGATTTAAATAGCTGAGCAGGGGCTTGAACTGCCCTGGCCCAACAGAGGCTGCAAAACAGCTGGAGGCCACAGGCCCTGACAGGGGAGCATCTGCTCCTCTGAGCCTGCTAGGTGGGGGCAGGGTCTGTGCACCAGCTGAGACCCAGGAGGGCCCAGCTTGGGGCAATCCCTCCACCAGCCCAGCTGGGCCGGGCCACACACCCAGGCCCGGTCGGACCTCCTGATGCCACATGCTCCTCTGGCTACATATCCATGCTGCAGGGGAGCAGCCCAGGAGACTCTCGGCTCGCGTCTGTTGGAGCTAATTATCAACCTGCTGAATGGCCATCTGGAGGGTGATGTCAAGTGTGATGGCACATTCACCAGGATTCTGGGTTCCCACCTCCCGCCTATTCTGAGCCAAATTCTCTCCTGCCTGCTCCCTCTCTCGGGGCATTGAAAAAGATGTTAGTTATATCCCCACACGTTGAGTTTGGGGGCCCTGGAAATCATTGAATAATATAAATTATATAGTCCTAGGAAATAATGAAAGTACTGCCAGTGACAATGACATAGGCCACCACTCACTGAGAACTCGCCATGTGCCAGGACTGTCTAAGGAGCTGATACGAGTCTCCTCGTGTAACTGGCACAAACGCTCCACAAGGTAAATTTCACTACCCCCATTCTACAGAGAGGAAACTAAAGCTTGGAGAATTCAAGTTCACACAGGTAGCTGGTGGTAAAGCTAGATCTTTCTACCTCTAAAATGAATGCACTTCTGCATTGTAATTCCAAACTGAGGTGGCCAAAATCTCAATTTATCATGGCTAGGGTTTCAAAAATATTAAAGTGGTTTATACTGAATGTTAGTCCCTGCTTAAGAAAACAGCAAAAATCACTGGCCTAGAACAGGTTGAATCTAAAATGCCTTCCTTTTTAATTACACAATGTACATACCTGTGTTTTAGCACATATTGTATGTATTCGGTGTTTTTGTTTTTTTTTTTACAACAGTCAGTATTCTTCGCGTCAAGCATGTAACCCAGCACAGGAGGTTCTCTCAAAACAGCCCGCTTAGATCTTACTTTAAATATTGACTCAGTCTTAATATATTCCTCACAACTCTGGAAAAATAATCCATTTTCACATTTGGAATGTGTACACTATACCTTTTTAAAAGTGTTTCATTTCTGTGTATTCTCAAATAAATGTTATGGCTATATGTGAAAATTCAAATATTTACTCAATAATATTACCTATCAAAGCTATTTACCAGTATGCCATCTTTAAGTCAACAGGCTTGTTAAAGATGTGTGGAAAATATTTGCTACCGCTTTTAGAATTATAACACTCATCATCAATTTGCTGACATTTAAAATGATCTTACTTAAATGCCAAGCTTTCACAGTCTCAATATTTTTCTCCAAAGAATACAATTATTTAAAAAAAATAAAATGCATATATTCTTTAATTTTAATTTTTACATTCTTTAATTTTAAATGCAAATATGCTGGCTTTCTAAAAAAAAAAATTAAATCAGAAAACTTCATGCAAATAAAGCAGAGAAAGTTCTATACTCTATAGCCAACTCACTCGTCTTTCCTTTACAAAGATTGGAAAAGCTATGCTTTCAAACTCTTTAAGCTCTCAAATAATTTAAATTTAAATAAATTAGTCCAAAAATAACAACAAAAACCTTTCTTCTACTTTCACAAAAAAACTGTCCTATTGAAGGCTTTGAAACTCCCCGATGAGGAAGTGATGTCCAGCAAGTCACTACGCCCTCTGATGTTTAATAGGAAACCTTAAAAAATTGTCCCTCAAACCAGGTATATCACACACACTGAGTGACAAAAATGGATAGACAGAATTACAACATGCCTTTTCCCTTCTTTAGTAGGGACATTTCACTCAAAGGGAGATGAGAGAAAGTTAGGAGAAAAGATCCTATCAAGTGTAACGTGCAGGTAGCAACATCCCTTTATTTCAAATGACATGCAAGTCTCAAAGCCGGCCTCTGAGGACAGGGTGGGCCTCTGAGGACAGGGTCTGAGAACTGGACCCCCGCTGGCTTTCAGTCGGTTCTCCACCAGCAGCCAGTGACTCTCTTAAAACTAATCACCCCTTCCCTCCCCACTCCATACCCTCCAATGGCCTCCCAGTCAGAGTGAAAGTCAAAATCCTTACACAGGCCTCCTGGGAGCTACAAGCTCTGTGCCCACGACTTAGCTGGTTCATCTTCCACATTTCCCCCTTGCTGACTCCACTGCAACCCATACTGGCCCTCACAGCTCCTCAAAAACATAGGCACACCAGTGCTTTGATGCGTGCGCTGCCCTTTGCCTAGAACGCTCTTCCCCAAAGTTGGCTAGGCATCTTCCCTGAATCCCTCACCTCCCTCTGGTGTGAATCCTCCCTATCCCTCCCTTTCGCTGCCTTATTTTCCTCTATATCACTTTCACCATTGAACACAATGACTTATCTTCCTTATTGTCTATCAAGACCACTAGATGTAAGCTCCCTGAGGTCAGGAACTGTTGTGGGCGTTTGCTCACTGCAATAACCCCAGTGCCTACCTAGAGTAGCATCTGACATATAGCAGGCACTTGATAAATATCTGTTGAAGGAAAGCAGTACTGTGAATGGTTATGCCACAGTCCAGAGGTAAGCAAAATCTGACCAGTCCCTACAAACTCGGGTTGCCATATAAAATGTAACTATGGCGTGGGATGCACTAAAAATTATTCCTTATCTGCAATTCCAAATTTAACTGGGCATCCTGTATGTTTATTTCAAAACCTGGCAGCTATACGCCTAATTCTAGTGAGACAAGGGTCAAACCTAGGCCACCCGGGTCACCTTGCAGGGAGAGGTCCAGAACATAGTCACATGGTCAAGTGAGACGCCATTTCCTCTCCTCACTCCTTCTTCATGCAGGTCCAGTGCTGATCCGGGTTCTGCCAGCTTTCGGCAGGAAATCAGGCCAGTGCAGGCTGAGAAAGCTACCAGGCTAAGCTCTCATATCCACCTCCTCTACTCCCAAAAAAGAATACCTTCTTTTCCCATATCCCCATTTGGTTTGATCTCAGAGAAGCTCAGATGCTCATGTCCCCTCCCACCCTTTTCCGTGACTGTGGAAACCATACAGAGACACAGCATAAACAAGTCACTTATTCCCGACCCCCTCACCCTCCCATCAGGAGCCCAGAGCCTTGGGATCCCATTCCTGGGTCAGAAGACTGTGGCTGATTTCTGAGCTCTGTATAGAGCTGCAGACTCAAAGCAGGGTGCTTCCCTTGTTATTTCCTTGTTACCAGCAGGTCACCTTCGCTATGGGTGAAAAAAGACTGAATAGATGTGAAAACCATTTAGTACTTAGAAAGAAAAAAAAAGTTAGTAAAATATGACACACCCACACTAGCCACTGAAAATCAAAGTTCCTGAATCTTGGTTCTGAATAGTCATGGATTTTCAGATATATGATCCCCATGGTTACTCCAAAGTTTCCGTATCCTTCCGACATGGAATATCCCTGAGGGTTCTGTTTCGTACACCAAATAAATCTCAAAGGACTAAAATCTGTGAGTTGCTGGCCCCCAAAGTCATGTGGGCCAGGGGATCTGGGGAATCATGGTAAGTGAGGTAGGACCACCTGGGTGGAGGTAAGAAGTAAGCCCAAAGTAAAGGCTCAGGTAGAAACATCATATATCCTGGTTTGCCTGAGAGGGGGTCCCAGTTTATTTCTGTTTACCTGGTATTACCATTAACTGCTCCATTTTATTGTCCAAAGTGTCTTCGTTTGGACATTAAATTATATGGTCATCCTAAGCACAAGCCAAACTGGAAATGACCTCTGTACCCTGGGACACAAGATCTGTGGGTCAGAAGGGAACAGCCACATAGGAGCAGCTGCAATCAAGCTGGGCCAGCTCACCCCCAGAACTGGGAAAAAGGGCATCTATGGGCAGCAGCTTCTACTATGAAACCTGAGGAGGCCAGGCTGATCCCTGCAGATCCCTCCAGCTCTGAATTCTAAGAGAGCAGCTGAGAGATGTGCTTGTCACAGAGCACATGCAGGCCCACACGTCCCCCTGTTCCCAGGCACAGGCCACCAGGAGCCCCAGCCTTGGCTCAGAAACATCCTCACATCAGGGTGTCAAATGACTGAAAAGTTGGTCTTTGATCTGACACGGAGAGAGAGGGCAGGCCCTGCTTCTCCTGACAAGTCATGCCTACTGTCTCTGGGTTTTCTCCAGTCTTCTCACCCCTTGGGCTGGCCCCAAAAGAACAAGTCAAAGCAGATTTTGAAAGGGGGCTGGAGCCCCCAGGCTCCAGCACACCCGATCTGCCTGCCAGGGGCTCTAGGCAGCTTGTCACTTTTATCTGTGGCACACGGAGAGTCTGCACTCCTCAGCTGAAAGAGCCACTACAGCCAGCAGGGCGGCTGATGCCTTACAAATGCAACTACCAAAGGGAGCTCAGCCACACTCCCAGGGAGCCGGGGGAAGGAAATCGCACTTCAGGCCTAGGCCAGATTTGGCTTAAGGAAAAGGAAGGAGCCAAACCAGGATCATGGTCTGATCCATGAACTCACCCTAGGGAGCCACCGAATGGAACACACCAAGATATTCAATTCCCCATTAACCTACAAGAAAAGCATCCATGCTTCTTCCATCAACACATGGCTAAGAGACAAATAGTTCAGCATACTTAGTATAGTAAAAATGCAGGAATTCAGGTTCCCTGGCTCCAGCATTTGTAAGGTTTCATGTGATATGGAAGATGCTTACTAAGATGTTCACATAAGTATGAGTTAAAGCTTGAGACACTGACTCTTACTGCTACAAGTGGGTTCTGCCCTTAGCCTTCCTTTCTCTTTGCCTGTTCTGTCTCCTGGACCATCTCATCCACTTTCAAGGTCTCAACTCCAAACCCTGAGACGTTATCTTCCAAAATATTCTCACCCTAGAATGCTGAATATCCATGGTGCCTGCTGGTCCCCTCCGAAGAAGAGGCCCAAAGCCCTGCAAACACCATTCAGCTCAAATTCAGGACTTCAATTCTACCCCTTAAAACCTGTTCTACCATGCTGTACACCTTCCTTGTCTCTATAAATGCAAGCTGTCCATGCAGATAAAACTCCTTCACCTCTTCCCTTGGCATCAAGTCCTACCGCGCCTTCTGGTCTCTAATATAGCTCTCAATACCTGGTCTCTAACATACCGTCTAAATACCTTTCCCCTCCTATCCCCTCCTCTCACTCCTACACCCTCTGACCTCGTTCGAGTCTTCCTCCTCTCTTGCCAGGAGTGTTTCAGTGACCTCAGCCTCCTTATGGGTCACCAGGCCTCCAGAGTAACTCTCCTCAAAAGCTAGTTGAATATCCTAAAAACAAGGGCTCCCACCCCATCCCTGCCCTCTCCAGGAATGTGCTACTGTCCAGAAATGTTGATCGTTAGTGTTGCAATGCAATCACCTAGCATGTTATTCCATAATCCCTCATCCCACCATTCCCAGCTCCTAAGCCACTTCACTCCATCCATCCTTTTCGGTACTCACACTCTGGTTCTCCCAGGCTCCATCCCGTCCCTGAGAACATACATGTGTGTTATCATACTTCTCTGCCTTCAGCCCTCTTCCTCTACTTTGACCACCCCTGAGAGGTAGGTCATCCTAAAGGTGAAGACTAGTCAACTGTCTTAGTAGTCAGGTCAACATGGGAGTTCTGTGTGTCCTGGCTTCCCCACTCAGTGTCATGTGACCATGGGTGCCAGTGTGGGACCTAAACATCTGAGCAGTTCATTGGTTCTCCTCAACACTGAGATGGGAAATGCATAGGTGGACCCTTGGGAAAAGTACTGAGACATATTGGCAAATTAATGCATCTTAGCAGAGAAGCTCCCTCGAGTTGGCACATGACTTCCAAGTTCTAAAGGAGGAACCACTGGTCAGCAGCATGGGTCATCCATCCACGGAGCTGACGCAAAGCTTCTGCAGGGACTCACGGCCAGAGTGTGAGGGCTGGGCTCTGGCTTTCTCTTCTTGAGGGGTTCTAATGCTCAAGCCCCCGCAAAAATACACTGCAAAGAAAGAGCAAAGCTGTCCACATTGGGCTGACTCTTGGAGCTGAGTTTCCCCAGACATTGCCTTGAAAAAAATACAGCGCCAGAACCTAAACCCTGGTCTTTGTCATAGTTATTGTGATTTAAAAAGAAAACACACTCATCTGGTTTAGCGACTCCCAGACACCAAAACTCTGGCCTTTATCACACTAATGGTGATTAATCTTTTGTGAAGAACATCTGGTTTAGTGACATCTGGATCCCCAGACCCAAGTTCAACCACATTTTAAGTGTAACTAAATTCGGATTTACTCCAGAGTTTTGGGTGCCTACCATACACCAGGCCCTCGTGCCACATCGTTTCACTTAATCTTTACATTAGTTTTCCTAAATCAGCATCCAGCTCCTAGCCCAGAGTGGCCACATATTTATCTACCTTCTCTATCACCTGGTATCTGAATTCATTGGTATGTTCACCTACTTTCTCGGCATTCTCCTCATTCCATCTTTACTGCTATAAAAACGAAGGAAGGGAGCTACTATGACGTTAGCTAACATTTACTGACTACTTTCAATGGGCCAGGTTGAATGCTAAGCATATACATATAGAGAGCAGCTTTGAGATATAATTCATATACCATATAATTCACCCATTTAAAATATATGATTCAGTGATTTTTAGCATATTAACAGAGTTGTGTCAGCTTCACCAGAAACAATTTAGAACATATTAATCATCCAAGAAAGAAACCTATACCCATTAGCAATTACTTCCCAATTTCTCACAAATCCTCGAGTCCTAGGTAACCTCTGCTCCACTTCCTGTCTTCATAGATTGATCTATTCTGGGCATTGCAGATAAATGGAATCATACTATATGTAGTCTCATGACTACCTTATCTCGCATAGCATGGTTTTAAGAGTTGTTCATGTTGTAGTATGTATTAGTACTTTACTTATTTTTAATGCCAAATAATAACCCATTGTATGGATATACCACATTTTATTTATGCAGTCATCAGTTGATGGACATTTAGGGTGCTTCCACTTTTTGTCTCTTATGAATAATGCTGTTATGAATATTTGTGTACAAGTTTTTGTAAGAAACATGTTTTCATTTCTGTTCGTTTTATACCTATGAGTAGAATAGCTGGATCTTATGGTAATTATATGTTGAACAGCTGAAGAAACTGCCAGGCTGTTTTCCAGTGTGGCTATGCCATTTTATAGTCCCACCAGTAATGCATGAGTGGTCCCATTTCTTCATATCCATGGCAATACCTACTATGGCGGGTCTTTTTGACTACAGCCATCCTAGTGGACGCGAAGTGGTGTCTCACTGTGGTTTAATTAGCATGTCTTTGATGCCTAATGATGTTGAGCATTTCTGCATGTGCTTATTTAGCCACTTGTGTATCTTTGGAAAAAAGTCTATTCAGATTCTACTTTTTAATTGGATTATTTGTCTTTTTGTTAGAGCTGTAAGAGTTCTTTATATATTCTAGATATAAGTCCCTTATCAAATTTGAGACTGAAAAAACTTTTCTCCTATTCTCTGGGTTGTCTTGTTATTTTCTTGACTGAATTCCTTGAAGCACAAAAGTTTGTAATTTTAATAAAGTATCAATTTATTTATTTTTACTTCTATTACTTATGCTTTTGGTGTCATGTCAAAAAGACCTTCTTTTCTACTCCAGTTTTATAGTTTTAGCTCTGACATTTATGTCTATGATCCGCTTTTAGTTAATTATATAGTACAGGATGTGAGAAAGGGGGCCGTCTTCATTCTTGGCACTGGAATATCCACTAGTTCCGGCACCGTTTGTTGAAAAGACAACCCCCCCGCCCCGCCTCTGCATTGTCTTGGCATATTTGTTGAAAATCCATTGACTGTAAGTGTGAGGGTGTATTTCTGGACTAATGATTCTATTTCACTGATGTACATATGTCTAACTTTACACCACTTCCACACTGTCTTGATTCTGACTGTAGCTTTGTAGTAAGTGTTGAAGTCAGGAAGTATGAGTCCTCCAACTTTGTTCTCTTTTTCAAGATTGTTTTGGCTATTTGGGGTCCCCTGAATTTCCATATGAATGTTAGAACTGGCTTCTCAATTTCTATAAAAAAGGTCAGCTGGGGTCTTGTTAGAGATTATGTTGCCATCTGCAGATCAGTTTAAGGATTATTGCCGTCTTAACAATATTAAGTCTTGTAACCCATGAATATAAAATGTCTTTTAATTTACTTGGGTTTCTTAAATTCAATAATTTCTTTCAATAATATTTTGTAGTCCTTAGAGTAAAAGTTTTACACTTCTTTTTTTTTTTTTTTTTTTTGAGGGCAGTGTCACTGGCCCTCATATGTGGGACCGAACCGGGGCCGCTGGCTTCCTAAGCCAGCACTTAACCACTGCGCCACTCGGCCGGCCCTACACTTCTTTGTTACATCTATTTCAGGCTATTGTAAATGGTATTCTTTTCTTTTTCTTTTTAATTTTTTTATTAGTTTTAGGCATACAAAACAAAGTGATAGCCATTTACACCCCTCACAAAGTGATAACCTCCTGCCAATGGTATTGTTTTCTTAATTTCATTTTCAGATTGTTCATTGTTAATATATATAGAAATACAATTGATTTTGTATATTGATCTTGTATCCTGCAACCTTGCTGAAACTCTGAATGATTCACTTAAATATTAGCTGTAATGCTTTTCCTCCCATATACAAGATCAAATAGCAACAATTTTACTTCTTCCTTTTCAATACAGATTTCTTTTGTGTCATTTTCTTGACTAATTTCTCTAGCTACAACCTCCAATACAATGTTGAATAAAAGGAGTGAAAGCAGAAACCCTTGTTTTGTTCCTGACCTTAGAAGGAAAGCACTCAGTCTTTTATTACTAAGTACAATGTTACTTGTGGGGTTTCCTTACGTGCCTTTCTTCAGGTGAGGAAGTTCTCTTCTATTCCTAGTTCGTTGAGTGTTTATGTCATGAAGAGGCATTGAATTTTGTCAAATGCCTTTTCTGAATCTATTGAGATGATAATGTGATTTTTGTTCTTTATTCTATTGACATGGTGTATTATATTAATTAATTTCAGGTTTTAAACCAACCTTGCATTCCTGGGATAGATCCCATTTGGTCATGGTGTGTGATTCTTTTTATATGTTGCGGGATCAGTTTGTGAGTATTTTATTGAGACTTTTGCACCTCTATTCATAAGAGGTTTTGGTCTATGGTTTTCTTTTCTTGTGAAGTCTTGTGATGGTTTTGTTGTCAGAACAATACTGCTCTCAGAAAATGAGTTGGGCATGCGAAGCATTTTAATGTATTATCTCATTCATCCCTAACATCAAACTTGTGAGAAGGGCACTAATATTAGCCCCATTTATCAAATGAGGAAATGGAGATTCAGGCATATTGACTTGTCCATGGTTACACATCCAGTGAGGTGGCAGCGTCAGGATTTAAATCCAGACAGCCCTCACCCCTGACCCTATGCCCTTATCACCATGATGAACTTACTACTATGGGCTGACTGATCAACTTCTAAACAGATCAGTGGCAGGTTAAATGTACACAAACCAGATTTTGTGACCTGTCGTTAAGGTCTGATAACCTTTCTTAACTTAACATCCCTCTGAACTCCACAGCGATACTTCCTCAGTTCACTGTTCCACTTAAGTGAATCCTTCAGGATCAGCAATGTCATCATAGAACAATCAGCAGTGGAAGTGATATCCAGACAGCTAACACTGAACCCAGAGTCAGCCTGAGAAAGTCATGCATACATATGTGCACTCATACGCACTATTTGGAGACATCTCGAATAAGCTTACAAACATATTGTGCCAGCTATATACTAGGGGGGGAACAATTGTCAAAGACTAACTTTCTAGGGATGTGTTTTCCTATTGTTATAAAAATCAAATCAGGGATGGGAGGAGAGTAGGTTCAGTCACCACAATAACCAAATCAAGCTCAACAATCCTTTATAACCAATGAATGTCCCACTTGGGCTGAATCTTTGTGATACTGACATAAAATTATAAACTAAATTCTCATTCACATCTCAGGCACAGGGTCAAGGTGGTTATAACAGAAAAGTGTCAACACAAGCATGAGGTGCTATTGGTTCTTCTCCCCCAAGTTCTGCTTCCCCAGGAAGTTTCTCAAAACACAATATCCTAATGAAAAACATATTGAGCTCTGTGCCTCAGCTTCTATCTATGAAATTATAATCATTGCCCTCATTTCATTAGAATGTTATAAATGTGATAACAGTGATAAGAATATGGGCAAGAACACCTTCTAGAGATAAAAGATGGAATTAGTCTTACCAACAACTTTCACTAATTCAAACATTTTTTGAGGGCCTAGTGTGTGCCAGGTACTATGCTAGGGACTGGAGATGGAGACATGCCAAGGTCACCTGCTCTTGAAGGGGATGGAGACACAGACGTGCACATTAAAACTGAGCCTGACAAGGGCCGGCCGAGTGGCATGTTGGTTAACAGTGGACTTGGGATGCCAGCGGCCCGGGTTCGAACCCCACATATGAGGGCCAGTGACACTGCCCTCTACAGCTAAGATGGTGAACAACAGCTCCACCTGGAGTTGGGCTGCTGTGAGTCCCCGGGGACGGCATAGCTGCAGCCCCTGCTGCAATGGGCTGCCACAAACTACAGTGAGCGGCCGGCAGCCAGCATGAGTGGCTGGCAGTCGGTTTGAGCTGCCAAGAGCTGCTGTGAGCGGCCATCCAGAGGCCGGCAGCCGATCTGTCTCACCCGAGAAGAGTGCAATGATGATACCAACATGGGCCAGTGAAGCAATGTCCTCTACAACTACACTGAAGAACAAAAAGGGTAACAATTTGTATATTCCCCTTCCTTGATTCCCCAATACTGTTCCCCCCCCAAAAAAAGAAAAACCTGAGCCTGACAAGCGCTTTGACAAATGGTTAAATAATGTGAGGTGGAAGCACAAAAGAGAGAGCAACTAGCTCTGCCTGTGAAGGGAAGGGAAGGCTGCAGAGAGTGGGGGGATTTTCCCAGGGTCTGGAAGGAACAATATGAGTTTACCAGGCAGAAAACAGGAAAAAGAGTGTCCCAGACACCAAGAAAGCCATTCTCAAAAAAAAAACAAACAAAAAAAAGCCCATTCTTCTTTTTTTATTGTTTACTTGGAACCAAAGCTCTGTTCTATACTAGCAAGCAGCACTATAAGGACACTGAGCCCAGAGAACCTCCAATTCCAATTCTGTCACAACGCAGAGACAGCAGACAGTAGTGGTCAAGAGCTCAGGCACTGGAGCCAAACTGATGGCAGTCCATATTCTGGCTTCAGCAATTACTAGCTGTGTGACCCACCTGTGGTATGGGAATAATAACAGTAGCTATTCAAGATTTGCAACAAAGCTTAAATAAATTGATGTTAAGTGTTAAGAACAGCACCTGGCACATTGTAATCACTGGATAAAAAATAACAATAATAATAATAATAATAATAATAGTATTATTTTGAATCTCTGT
The DNA here is from genome assembly GCA_033961575.1 of Aselliscus stoliczkanus. NCBI lineage: Eukaryota > Metazoa > Chordata > Mammalia > Chiroptera > Hipposideridae > Aselliscus > Aselliscus stoliczkanus. The sequence goes on along the minus strand of CM066736.1, from coordinate 96,942,511 downwards.
CACAAAGCCCTGGTCGTAAAGCCCTGGTCAGTCCAGGCCTTACAAAGATTTGTCCATTTCAAAAGGCCCTTATCCCAATGCATGTCGTCATCCCACCTGGCAATTCCCTTCCCCTAACAACTGTTTGTGGCTGCTGCCTCAGGACACATGGGGACTGAGAGAATGCTTCCTAATACACGTGGCTTACAATCCAAGCAACCCAAATAGCATCTTCCATAATCAGGATCGTATGGCTAGCGCATTTGTATGTTGCTGTGAGACAGCAAATACAAAGGCACATCCGAATACAGAGATTGCAGTAACAGTTGAATAAACATGCAATCCGATACCTCACATATGGCATGTCATCAGCCCCAGTGCCTTCTTCACAATCAAATATGTTTAAGGCTGTGGCTACATTATAGGTACAAGTGTCTTTATCAGGACATTAACATGCACCAAACCTCTCTCAATAAAACCAGTCATAAACAATCTCTTCTAAGCTGTCACGGAAGCTACTGTGTTTGTAATAGAACCATTCATCTAAGAGACAGTTGCCAAAGCCTGTCTCAGCACAATAGCAAGCAAGCCACAGAGCACAGAGGCAGACCCAGGGAAGAGGGCAGGCACAGAGTGAGTAATTGGGATCTTTGTAAATGGCTGAAAAAACCTCAGCTTATTAACATATGTTAAATATTACCCCGGATGCTGCAAAGCTTTGGGTGTGATCAATTACATTTCCCCCAAAGCATTCTCTTTTAAGGTAGCCTCAAAGTTCTTCTGGCCTTGGCAAAAGAAACAATGTCTATGGAAATTTTCAGCTAATGACCAATTTCACTGGTTGTGGGGGAAAAAAAAAAAAGCTGTAATGCAATTTAAAAAAAAATTAAATAAATTGAATGTCCTGGGCAGCAGGTTTCATTGTCACAACTTTCAGACTATGTCTAAAAGTCTAGGGAGAGAGGAGGTGCTGATACAGAAAGAGGCTTTAAAGAAATAATGTCCATATGGGCTTTGAAGGACAAATTTCATTTTTTATTATTTATGTGGAAATGAAGCATTTGAGAGAAGACAAGGTAGGCAGACAGAATAATCTGCGTGTAGGCATTGCAGGTAAGTATCATACAAATGAAACCCTGATTAAACCAAATCATTATAATCAAATGAGACTTTGTAGCACACCCTGAGACCTTCAGAGTATTTTCAAACTCAGAGCCACCCACCTCTGCCCTAAGTCAAGGCAAGTACAAGATTACTTTGTCAAGAATCTGTTACAAAGAATAACATGGTCATCCAAAAAAACTGACATTTTAAGAAGAGAGGACTCTAACCCTCCAGGGATAAAGCATGTCCACTCCCAAGAACAAGTTAAACAATAAATTCTGGCTCAGTAGATGCATGGAGTGTTAATTCCTGTTAATTCTGGTGTGTCGCTTTGCTGTGAGTGTGTGGACATTGGAAGAATGGATTTGAATGTTGTCCTCTCCCCCCCCACCCACCCCGTCCCCGTTTTACCATAATACATGAATGTCAGAAAAATGCCAATGTTCGTCTGGACAGCTGACTGACAGATCCAACTGGTTGGGGCACCTGTTGAACTCCTAGACCGATGTCCTAAAATCTATAATAAGAACACCCTGTCCTGTTTCCCCGCCCCAGCACCACCATTCTCTGACCACCTGTCCCTCAAGATCACTGCCCCAGACACCCATTCGTGGAAAGGGAGCGCTCGCTGGCACTGACCCCTGTCCAACACCACCCTTCTGCCCACCATGACCCTGCAGCAGCCCCCACCCCCTCCATGAACCCCTGGTGAACAAACATCACACCGAACTGAACCCAGACAATAGGGTTTATTTGTAATTCTCGGTATTTTCCACATTTCTTTAATGAGTACCCCTTGCTCAGAATCAGAGGAAAAAATAAACCTGATGTAATTATTTTTTCCCCTCCAATTCCAAAAGTAACATATGTTCACTATAAAAAAAACCTCCATTAATACAAAAACATATAATAGAAAAGGGGTAAATTGCCTATAATCCCTGTGGCAACCACTATTTCTATGTTGTAAATTCCTTCAGATTTTTTTTCTATGATCCTAACCGCACAACACATTCACATATTTAAATTTAATGAGCTGAAGGTTCTCTAAGACAGAACCTTTACTAAAGAAATCAACAGAACATGATCATAATAACAATGCTAATTATTATTAAAATGAAGACTTTAAGCACTTTCTATCAATGGAATGGGATACAAATAAGTAACAATAATAAGTTAAAAGCAATGAGCTCTGGAGTGAAATGGAAGGCCACAGCTACAGAGGAGCAAGGAATGGAGGCTCTAGAGCTGAAGTCCATGGGGGAAGAACAGAGAGTGTTGGAAACCAGAGCTGTGCTGCTAAGAACACAAGTCTGTCCATTGCCTCCTGTTGGATGTTGTGGGGAGCCACTGTTCTGGGACCTGCCCAGCCACTGCCAGGCAAAAGGCTACCCCTGGTCCCTTCCATCATCTGTACATCTGATCCAGACAAGTTTGCCCTGGATCTCCCCTCTCCAACCCCTTCTTTGGCAGAAACCCTGAAAGGGATGCGGGGTCAGTTCAATCCCTCCCTTAACCAAACACCCCTCTACTTAGGCCAGGGAAGCTTAATCCTGTGTGACAGCTCCAAAATATTCTTTCCTACCTTTTCAACAGGCTTTCCTGAAGGGGCCTAACCTCACAAAAGGATTCTTTTTAGAATTCAGTTCAAAGCACTTTCTCACACATAATTGTATCTCTCTTAGCATTGCTGAGAGGTAAGAAGAAATATGTTGATTTCCTCGTTCTGCTCTATAAATGATGGCAACAACACACCAAGGGTGTATATGGGGGTTGGCGGAGTGGCTCAGTTGGTTAAGAGTTGGCTTAGAGCGCGTGCTCTGAGCAACAGGACTGAAGGTTCAATTCCCATACAGGCCAGTGAGCGCTGTGCCTGACAGTTCTCAGTGAGAACTGTCACTGAGCTGCCAACAGGTGGCAGGATGGCTCAGCTGGTTTAATAACAAGATTGCCTGTTCGATGGTGGGCTACACCCACCGGCAACTAAAACTGAACTGGGCACCTTGAGCTGAGCTGCCTCCAGATGGCTCTGTGGATGGGGTGTGCACTCTTAACAACAAGGCTGCTGGTTTGACTCCCACATGGGATGGTGGCTACTCCCACCCGCAACTAAGACTGAACACAGAACCTTGAGCTGAGCTGCCGCCTTGATGGCTCAGAGGATAGAGCTTGTGCTCTTAACAACAAGGCTGCTGGTTCAACTCCCGCATGGGATAGTGGCTACACCCACCCGCATGTTCAACTAAGATTGAACATGGCACCTTGAGCTGAGCTGCCCTGAGCTGCTGACGGGTGGCCAGATGGCGACTGGATTTGGGAGCTTAACTAGCTGTGCCCTCCACAACTAAGATTGAAGGACAAGATAATTTAGCTGTTCCCCTTCCCTGATTCCCCAACACTGTTCCCCTTCCCAATTCCCCCAATAAAATCTTTAATTAAAAAAAAAGAAGAGGGCCGGCCGAGTGGCGCATTGGTTAAGAGCTGGTTTTGGGATGCCAGCGGCCCCAGTTCAGATCCCATATGAGGGCCAGTGACACTGCCCTTTACAGCTAACAACAGCTCCACCTGGAGCTGGACTATGTGAGCCCCGGCAATGGTGTGGGCTGCAGCCCCTGTTGCACTGGGCTGCTATAGGCTACAGTGAGTGGCCAGCAGCCAGCGTGAGCGGCTGGCCGCGAGTGTGAGCTGCCAATAGCCACAGTGAGTGACCATCCAGAGGCCAGCGACCAATCTGCCTCATCCGGGAAGAGCGCAATGACTATACCAACATGGGCCAGTGAAGCAATGTCCTCCGCAACTAGCCTGAATAACAAAAAGACAGCAACTTGTCTGTTCCCCTTCCCCGATTCCCCAATAAAATCTTTAAAAAAAAAAAAAAGATGAAAAGATAAGCGACAGACAAGAAGGAAATATTTTCAAACAACATGTACAGCAAAGGACTTGTATCTAGAATAAAGAACTCCCCAAACGCAACAGCAAAACCATAAATAATCCAATTAGAAAGTGGACAAAAGACATAAACAGACATTTCACTGAAGAGAATATACAGATGGCAAATAAGCACATGAAAAGATGTTCAACATCATTAGTCATTAGGGAAATGCAAATTAAAACCACATGAGATATCACCACACACCTATCAGAATGGCTAAAATACACAGTAGTGACAACACCAAATGTTGGGACGGGTGCAGAGAATCTAGATTGCAGGTGAGAATGTAAAATGGTACAGCTGCTCTAGAAAATGGTTGAGCAGTCAATAAAAAAAAACTAAAGGCACAACTATGATATGACCCAGCAGTTACACTCCTGGATATTAACCCCTCAGAAATGAAAACCTATGTTCGCACAAAAATGTGTAAATAAATGGTGTTGGCAGCTTTATTTGTAATGACCAAAAACTAGAATCAGCCCAGATGCCCTTGACGAGGTGAATGGTTAAACACACTGTGGTACATATATACCAGGGACTACCCACTCAACAATAAAAAGGAACAAAGTATTGATACACCGGACATCCTGGATGAATGTCCAGGGGATTATGCTGAATGGAAAAAAAAGGAAAAAAAAGCCAATCCCTAAAGGTTACATGCCATACGATTCCATTATATAACATGTTTGAAAAGACAATAGTTTAGAGAGAGAAGATCAGTTACTGATTGCCAGGAGTTAGGGATAAGGTAGGGGGCAAGCAGGACAGAGTGGGTATGGTTACAAAAAGGTAACCTCAGCAGTCCTCATGGTGTTGGGATTGTTCTATATGCGCGCTGTGGTGGTGGACACCTGAACCTACACAGATGATAACATCGTACAGAACTTAATACACACACACACACACACACACACACACACACACACACACTATAAGCAGAACTGGGGAATTCTAAATAAGATCAGTATACTGCTCAGCAATTCTTTCACCCCTGTCCATCCATATCCCATTCCCCCATAATATCTCTACTAAGCATGCTCTCCTTTTCTAAAGCCCACAACCCACTCAGCCCACATGGCCTTACTCCTTTTCTGAAGAAAGCAATCATCAGGTGCTCCCTGGACCCTCTACCCATCTGATTATGCATCAGAGTAAAAGAAGGCTCACTCCCTTTAAAGTGATTCTTCTGGGTTTTATTCCATCAAATATATCCTCAATTCATAATCCCCCCTGCCCCCACTAACCAGATGGCTAAGTCTCTCCCTTATCCTAAAATTAGTCTTCCTTTAATTTTTATGCCCTTCAAGATACCATCTCATGGCTCCTTCCTTCCATGCATGGCCAAATCGCTCCCTCTAGGTACAGAGGGAGCATAAACTGAATAATGTGCTTCACTTCCTGCCTGCAAGCCAGGCAACGACTGCTTCAAACGGTCTTACTCTCTGCTCATCTGATTCTTTCACCAACTCTAAAAATGGGGTCCTGTCCTCTAGCATCCAGGCTTGTAGCCTAGTCCAGGGGCTCTCCAACCTGGCTGACCACCCAAACTACCCAGAATACAGATTCCCAGACCATACATATTCACAGAGACTCTGATTCCATTGATTTTGAATCTGTTTTGTCATTTTTTTTTTTTTTAAGCTTTTCAAGTGCTTCTGCTGATGATGGTCAGGCTGGGGAGCCACTGATGCATCTCCCTTCTTCTTAAAAAGGCAACCTCTTCACTCTCCCACTGCTAGACACTCTAAAATCCATGCCAGTTTTACCAGGAGACACTGTGAGCCTGCCTTTGGCAGGCCATTATCACCCACTGTCACAGCTTTAGGGATCGTTTCTCTGATGGTGAGCGTCACACCACCCTTGCAACTGAGTTCTAGGTACAGATTTCCAACTGCCTGCAGGTCATCTCATCTGGATGGCCACCTGATGCCTCAGGCACATGACAGAACCCGACTCCTCATTCTTCCTCTCTACAAACCTGCTTCTCCCGCCTCGGCTCCCCATTTCACTTAATAGTCCCACCATCCTCCCTGTCACCCGGGAGCAGAACCCTGGAATCATCTTCAACCCCTCCTTCTCTTTCGCAAATCCCATCCAGTCAGCCAGTACTGTTGCTTCTATTTCTGAAAGTCCCCACCAACACTGCCAGTACCCTGGTTGAGGCCTCTTCCTCTCCCACCAGACTATTGCAATAGCCATCTAACTGGTGTTGACGCCTTCAGAGCTGGCTTTGTGAAACACGAGCTGAGTCACTTCATCTCTCCTGAAAAAAATGTAATGGATTCCCTTCGTCCTCAGAATGAGCACCAGACGCCATGGCGAGGGCCGTGGTACAGTGCCAGTGCCCATTTCCAGGCTCATCCACCATCCGCTCTCCAGGATACGCCCTCATTTCTGAGCGCACCAGAGCCTGGCCTTTTCAGGACTCTGTGCCTTTACTGTTCCCTCAGGCACCAAGGCTCTGCCCTGCCCTCTCTCCCCACAGCAGCGAGTCTGAACCAGAAATCACGTAGAGTTATATGCAACAATCCCATAACTACACATGAACATGCATTTTTTTTCTGCAGAAAAGATCTACAACTTTCCATAGATTCTCAAATGGGTCTCTATTCCAAATTAAGTTCAAAAAAGAAAATAAACAAAAACACCAAGTGGCCTTTTCCCACTCAAAGTTAGCCTGGGTAAGACTCTTTCTGCTTCTTTTCCAATCTTAAATACAGACATGCAGTCCCCAATCATAAATAATCTCACTTTCCATCACCCTACCACTAAACTGTGTGTATATCTCTAGTACAGAGTATACTTTCTTCTATGACAATATTGTAGTTTGTTGTTATTGACTGGCTTGGTTTCAAGTATCAGCTCCGCCACTTATTTACTATAAGGCCCTGAGTAAGTAACTTGGCCTTAGTGGGACTCAGCTTCCTCGGCTGTAAAATGGGGACAATCACAGTACCTATATCATTAGGTTGCTGTAAGGGATAAAGAGATAACTCATTCTAAAACAAAGGGAAAGTACCTAGCACATAGTAACTGGTCAAACAGGTCAGCCATTTTCATTATTTTTGATCTGTTGTCCCCACAGCAGTCAAAAGCACAGTGCGTGCGGGCCTCAATGAAAGATTTAGGAATCTTGGGCCGGTCGAGTGGCGTAGTGTTTAAGAGCTGGCTTGGGACGCCAGGGGCCCCGGTTCGGATCCCACATATGAGGGCCAGTGACACTGCCCTCTAAAAAAAAAAAAATAGATTTAGGAATCTGTGTCTTCCTCAGTCCCAGGGCTCATCCATCCACTGCTACAGCAAAGTACAGTTTGGTAGTAACTTCCCATCCATTTCCTTTTTCTCCCCTATGACCAATTCTTGAGCCATGCTAAGTAACTCTTCTATTACCTAGATTGCACAAGGGCTCACACCTTGTGTATAAACCTCCGCATGGCCCCTGTACACTCGACTTCCCAGTCAAAACGCTGATGACGTTGGCTTTGCTATTCTCACAGGAACCAAGCTATTTCAAAATCCCCTATTACTCATCTGTGCTTAGGATTCCAGAATTAAGCCCTGTTCTACTACTGTGCCTATCTGGGCAGAAATCTTTGCTAACATTTGCCAACACATATAGCAAAAACCAGGGTTTCCTCTTTCTCGGTCTAGAAAGACCATTAAATGTACAAACATCTTACTCTTTTTTTTTACTTCCTCCCTTTCTTTCTATCCAGTTCCTCCAACATTTAAGGGGCTCAGAAGCTTATTTATTGGGCTGGCAGAAAGATGCGTTGTTAGGAGTTGTCTTGGAACTCCAGCTCTGAACAGCAGCGCCCCGGTTCGGATCCCACATGAGGGCCAGTGACACTGCCCTCTACAGCTAAGATGGTGAACAACAGCTCCACCTGGAGCTGGGCTGCCATGAGTCACTGGCAATGGCATAGGCTGCAGTGGGGCTGGCCGGCAGCTGGCGTGTGCTTTCGTGAGCTGCTGTGAGCAGCCGTGAGCCGCTGTGAGCGGCTGTCCAATGGCTGGCGAGCGACTGCCTCACCCGGGAAGAGCACAATGATCACAATACCAACACGGGCCAGTGAAGCAACATCCTCCACAGACTGAAGAACAAAAGGACAGCAACTTGTCTGTTTCCCTCCCCCAATTCCCCAATAAAATCTTTTTTAAAAATAGCTTATTTATTCACCTTCCTTTGTTTTAACCAATAAGTCCCACATGCATATATTCAACAAACATTACTGACACCCTCTAGGTCCCATCAGACAGCAGGGTGATGGCCATGCCTTATATGGAGCTTTCAGCCTGTTGTAAGGGCACAGCTCTTTGCGCTTCATATTTCTAGCCAATTCACTTGAAATAATGCCCTGAAACACAGGTCAGACCAAAGAGGAAATAAAAGAGGCCACAGGGTGTTCAGATGGAGAAATGGAAAGAACAAGTTCAGCTCAGGCCCCGAGAGCCTCTAGGGCTGGGATTCTGTAGCCGCTTCTACATCAGGGCCTCTGGGGTCTCCACAGACAGAGGCCACTTCCTGGTCCTGAAAGATACGCTGTGAAAGTCCACTGTCTTCCAAAGGGACGACCCTGCATCTCCTTTACCAGTTCTCCAGATGAGATTTCAGTGTCCTAGCCTACAGTGATTAACTAGCGCACACTCACATCTGCTCATGAGCATGCATTCTCACGTCCCCTTGTCAGTTCTGCCACCACCTCATGAAAACAGCCCCCTTCCTTCTTCTTTCTTGTGCTTATATGAAGTACGCAAAGGGGAGATTCCAAGCCCTGTGCTCCCCTGGCTGGCAGGACTCAGGTGGGCAACTGGGGAGGACTGGCCCAGAGATGCCTTCCTCCTCACCTTCTCTCATCCTCACAACTCAGTTCTCTAGGGCTAACCAGTAGGCCTGGCATCCCAGTAAGAAAAGGGGCATCCCTGGAGCTGTCATCATAAGCAAGGACACTGAAGACATCTGCCCAGAAAAAAAAAAAAAGTCATCGCCCTGCAATTGCTCTGCCCAGGCTGCCTGTAGGATCTTAGGGCACCAGAATCTTCCAGACATCTTCCTGGCCACCATCAGGGCCAGCCTTGTGATCTAGGATCCTCCTGCTGTGTTATTTGAGAAGCTTTCTTCCTGCCAGCATTGGGCCAGGTGCCCTGGATATCAGTGGCCAAGAATAGGCTTTAAAAAGCTAAGTGGAAGGTGACCATCTTCAAAGGGCCCTCAGACTTCCCAGAAAGCTCTGGCACACTGCCCTGACCTCAGGTCAGTGTTTCCTGCAAATGAACTTGTGAAGGCTCCATGAGGGCAGGGACCGTCCATGTCTGTCTGGTTCACTGTAATATCATTGACAACCCTGAGGACAGGGCTGGCATACAGGTGGCGTTAAATACTGACTTCTTGATTTAATGTTTAATGACCCTCCACCAAGGAAGCACAGAGGGAAGAGCCCTAGTTTTGGAGTCAGACAAGAGACCTGGGTTTGAAACTTTCCTGTTCTACCATTTATCCTGGTCATGAGCAAGCCACTTTACCCCTCTTTGCCTCAGCTTCCTCATCTACAAGGTAGGGATCATATTACCCACCTCAAAATGTGGTTGTGAGCATTGGATGGAAATAATATGTAAAGCCTTTTGAACCCGGTCCCTGGCAGAAAGCACTTTTTGGTTTTAGTTCATAAGCACTTTTATAGCTCTCACTGTATACCAGGCGCTGTTCAAACGTGGGAAGGAGGATCCTAAATCACAATTAGTTTCTTTACTTCTTATAACAATCCTGTGAAGCAGGATCTAGTTCTATCCCTTTTGCCGTTGAAGAAATGGATGCACAGAGGAAGAAAAGCAACTTGCCCAAAGTCTGATATCTAGAAATCAGGATTCATATCAATTTCAAAGTCCAAGGATTGAAGAGCTACACTTTTCTGTTTCAAAGCAAGCAGTCAACAAATGTTAGATCCTGTCCCTACCCTGGTCTGATTATAGGAGAAGATACGTATGTGACCACATTGCCAGACCAGGTTTTTCAGTTGGCAATAGAAACACATCTGGGTATTCCCGTGGTCTGCTGTTTTGTCTTATTTTAAATTAAGGTCTGCTCCTGTGAAATTCAATCCCAGACAAGTTTGTTGATCATGAACTCCTCTTCCATCTTGTCCTCCTGCTACCTCCCCAACAACTATTTACCAGAAAAAGAGACACATAGCTCTGTATAAATAAGAAAAGGAAAGGAAAACACAGCGAAAGAGAGAGTGAGCTTACATGCTGTCAGGAACAAACTCTTTCTAGTTATCCCTAAGAACAGCTGCCTACATACAAGGTGCCCACGGCAGAAGTAATGTGTCCACATGGAAACCAACCACGTACAGTCTCAGCTTCCCCCCAGGCCCAGGGAGCAGAGAGAGAGAAGCCATCTCTTCTAATGGTCCAAACCTCATCGTAAAGAGAGCTTTCCATTCTTCCCCTCTGTAAGACTGCATTTGCCCTACCACCAACCACGGAGGAAATTTCATTACCAAAATAAATCAGCGCTGCACTTGACCTTGCTTCTCCAGTGGCTCAGGATTAGCGACATCGCAGTGTACTCTCCAAATGCTGAGAAATATCGGAATAACCCCCTCAAGTCAAAAACACTTGGTATTTCCTTAGAAGACATTAAATTATTTTGATTTTACTCCATGGAATCCCAAAAGCTTTCAATGTTTTCATTTGAAAAATGCTTAAGAGAAAAAGTATGTTCTCAGGACCTTAAGAAACCTCGACTCCAGGTCTGGTTTGTGTCCTGATTCGCGTATGGTAAGATGGGGAGCAGGCCAGAAGCTAAGAAATAGTAGCTCTGGCCCACACTGCTCACATGACTCCGTCCCCAGTGGCTGGTGCCTCACTGTAGAGTCTCCCGCTCAACCTTTTTTTATCCTCAAAGTAACAAGCAGGTCAGAGGAAGCTCCAAGGCACCCGGGGCAGTTGCACTGAAGGGTTCCAGTCACCATCTCCCATAACCCAGTGAACCACATTTCCCTTTCAAAGTATCAGTGGAAGCAAAGTTCCTCCATGCTGTCCAAAGAAAGGGAGTTGAGGGCATTGCTTCCTGCCTGGAGGTGGGGTGGCTTCAGGGCCACCGTAGCAAACGCATCTCCTGCACCCCCAAATCAGGACACGTGACCCTGCAGCTACAATTCCTAATGCTGCTTGCTCAAAAGGAGGACCCCATTTTAAATCAGGTTGGTCACCAACGCAGTCAGTAAATGGAAGGCTGATTTAAGGAGAAAAAGAATCTATCCCTCAAAAACACATGCTCTCAGGAAGCACTCAGAATTTGATTATCCTGGGTGTTAAGACATGCTCCCACAACTAGTGCCATGTTTGTCATCTGATCACTCCTACTGAGGTACAAGTCACAAAATCACAGAATCATAATATAGAAAAGTCTCAAGGATTCACGGACAGCATCTATTTACCCTCTTCTTACAGGGGAGAAAACTGAGACACACACCAAGGGAGGGACTTTCAAGTTCACTATTAGTCGACTACTCAAATCCAAAACTTCTCACAATTCTATTTCCTAGCCTGCTGCCTCTGATACCCAATTACCAACAAGAGTTCTTACGCAATTATTTTCACAGACAAAAATATTTTTGATGGAGCTATAGGCAAATTGGTATATCTATTACGACAGCGACCTTGTAAGTACCCTCAACAAAGAAAACAAAACTGGAGTTGAAAAAATTAACTTGTACTTTGAATTATGTTCTTAGCCCTGAAACCACATTCCTAAAGGGACAGTGCCTTTCCCAGAATTCCCTCTGAGAAATGAAGGGCTGCAGTTATTCCTACCAGAGTTTCCAACACGAGGCCAATATTTGAGATTACAATGATTTCTAAGGTAAACAAATGGGAGTTGTACAAGGTAGAGTGGCCTGAAGCGACCTTCACTACTCATAATAAAATCAGCTTCAAAGATGGCTCAAGGTTTAAAGTACTTTGTTCTGCCTTTAGAACAGAGAAGTTACATTTTTTAGGTATGAAGACAAGACCCTGAAAGCAAAGAGCCATGCTGAGGACTGGGAGCCCAGGAAAGACACCAACACACTGAAAACCAAAGGCCCTGAAACTTCTATACACAGCAGCTGAGATGTTTCACCTGAGTCCGATTCACCAGGCCCGAAGGAGCGTCTCTGGCTAGAGAGGATCACATGAGAGCATAAAACAAATGCGGAAGGTTTGGGTTCCCCCCTCCCCACCCGGTGTGTGTGACACTGACAGGCTGAGAGGCTCCAAGGCTGCAGAAAGCAAAATCTTCCTTGTTTCCATTACATCATCCAAGTTGGGGGGGGGGGCGAGGTGGGGGGCACAGCTGGTGGCAGCTGCACCACCATCTGCTTTCTGCTTAGCAGGGTGTGCTCGTTTGAGCTGCAGCCTCCTACGGCTCCTGATCGAGGCGGCACAGTATTAAAGGTACAACACCCTATTATGGAAAACCTTTCAAATTATTGAGAAATAAATCACTTGTGATAAGTTAACAACCTTAGGTTGGTTGCCGAACCGGTTCTCTTTTGAGTTTAGGTTATTTGTTTGCCTCTCTTTAGAATCAGCTATAGTGCAAACTCTGTCAACTCAATATGCCCAATCAGACAAGCAGAATGTACCAGCAACCACCTGCCATCTGCTTCCCAAAAGGTAAGCAGCCAAAAAGTACAAGTCTACAGCTAGAAGCATTGATGGAAGGAGCGGGGAATACCCAAACCCAGCATGGAAGCCCCAGACCACAGATGTGTACATGGAACTGCCTTTGGCATCCCAAGCCATCTGGTCAACTGGTCTTGCCCTCTTGGGCTCTCATGGAGTTTCCTTTAGAACACTCCACCAGGTGTCCCTTTATAGAAGGGGAGACAGGTGAGAATGGCCTGGGGGGAGGGGTTAAAGCCTTGTCTGCCATTCAACTACAAACTGGCAACAAAGCAGCAAACTGGTAGTTAGTTCATGAGTCTGATCGAGCCATTCACATGTTTTATCCAGCCTGTACAGGGTTGTGTTTAAAAAAAAAAAAAAAAGTGCTGGCTTTTAAAAATGAGTAGATTTCCTATATAAACATTTAAGATTGCTAGCTCTTCTTGGGAGAAAAAAAAAAATATCAAGAGATTTAACAACACCAGGTCAACACCAGGTCCCCATTTCTACGGGGCACCAGTTAGTTACCTGTAGCTAAATGGCAAGGCTTCCTCTCAAGTGGGCATGCATTCTCAAGAACTAGTCCCCACAATAGTGTCTGCATATGCCCCTGCAACTATCTATATTCCCACCTGAATCTTGAAAGCTTTTGCTCTAATGCCACTGGGCACAGAGAAGGAGAAGACACCTCGGGGTATGATTTCCTGGTGGTCCTTCATTGACTCTCCTCTTTAGTTGAGATTTAGTCTCTTGGATGGCCAACGAAAATTCTACCAAGATCATTCAACACCACATAAGGAATGGATCTCAGTAGAAGGCGAGCTATAATCATCCTGTACTACAAAAGCAGGTTGCAGTATTTCAAAGGAGCATTCCGAGCCACTTACCATACATCTTGCCTTCGTCTGATAAGATGATTTTCCTCCTCCCACATGGTGGATAGATGGCCAAGGCTTCCTGAAAGCTCTGCTCAATATCAGGGCTCCAGACCCCTTCTGCATCGTTGTCTATTGGCTTATCTGCAGAGTCACTCATCCTTTCCATGTTTTCGGCAGGGCTCTCACTGCCGCTCCAGCTGCTGGGCTCAATTTTGGCGGTTGGATTTTCCAAGCCGAAGCCTGGAGCCTTTTCAAGAAAATAAACCTAAGAGAGAAATCAAAAGATAGTGTGATAAGAACGGGGTAAACACCAACATACTGCTACTGCTCTTGGTAATTTCATTATACATTATTTAGTCGGGAGCTTTGCTTAGAGAGTAACTCCTAACAGGAAACGGAATTTTTGGATCCACAGGGCTTTTTTTCTTTGTGTATCATGCTATACAGAAATGCAATCATCTCGTTGCAGAAATGCAAAGGCAGATAGAAGCTGGACAATATTCCCAGATGAGAGAGGAAGTTTTCATCTGAGAATAGCACACACGTTTGCAGTGAATCATACAAAACCATTTACTAAGTGCATACTATCTACCAGGAGCACTTTGTTCAATGATCAAATCTCCACAGCAAACAAGTTGTTTAAAATAAAATAAAGCAAAACAAAAGATGTCTGCCTCACTGTGGCAGCTGACACAATAACTCCGAAATATTAAACCATCCCAGTATTTGTCACTGAGATTACCAATATGCAAGATGGTGGCAGCATGGAGGAAGGAAGGAGGGCGATTATTTGGTTATCACAAATATTCATGCTACTAGGACAGCAATGCCAATTGACATGGACGTGCTAGTCCAAAGTATTTCTCTGCGGGACTTTGACACTGTACAGTCAGATCACGTTGCCACTCTCAGCTTCTAGACTGTAACCTTGAAGCAGAGACCAAGTTGTCCCCATTCCTACTTTCCCTGCCACAGCTACAAGTGCCCAGGACATTTGCAGAAATAAATGTTTTACATCTATATGGGCACTTCATCTGGTAACCTACTCAGGATTCCTGATCATAAGAAAACTGTGGCAGAGACATTTATGTATGTCTCTGTAGCACTGAGATTACAGAACCAAAGGAAATCTTTCTCAACGATTTATTCCCCTTAAATTATGCATGAAACCTATAGTCTTAAAGAGATAAGCTTTCCAGGGCCGGCCGAGTGGTGCGGTGGTTAAGCGCTGGCTTGGGAAGCCAGCCGCCCCGGTTCAGGTCCCACATATGAGGGCCAGTGACACTGCCCTCCAAAACAAAAACAAAAAACAAAGTAGCCTTAAGTTTGGGCCGGCCGAGTGGCACGGTGGTTAAGCGCTGGCTTGGGTAGCCAGCAGCCCCAGTTTGGGTCCCACATATGAGGGCCAGTAACACTGCCCTCAAAAAAAAAAAGAAGTGTCAAGATGGCGATTGAGCCATTTAAAAAAAAAAGAGAGATAATCTTTCCAAACGAAACACCAATGTGAAAATGATCTAATCCAGCACCCCACGCTGTCCGCACACTAACATATCACTATTCCTTTGTTGAAAAGGCATCGGATCATTAATTCAAAGCCTTCCCCCAGAAGGGGAGACGAATGGCTCCTGGGCACTGATCGAAGAGGGGAGGCAGAGGGCCTGAGTAGGGGTGGCTCAGGGGGACAACCATTCCCTGCTCTCGGCTCCCATCAAGTCTGTACAACATTGCAACAGAGGCAGCTGGGAGGGGAGCAGGTGCTGGCAGCCTCAGCAGGCACCAGGGGCTGCTCCGTGTTCCAGGGCAGTCACCTGAGATCAAGCAGCCTGTCTCCTTTCCTTTTCCCTCCCAGTTGTATCCCTTTCCCCTGCCCTCCCCCACCAGCGTATATCAACAGATCCCAGGTGCAGAAACTCGGAGGCCCATGAACATTACACAATTAAGGATAGAACTAGTGGGTACTTTTGGCTTCATACCCTGACAGATTTTTAGATTTGGCAGCACCTGGATGAAAGAAACCCTCAGGTTGTCTGCCTTTAAATGCTGCCATGGATCCATCATTCAAAGAACCCATCAGCAAAATATTTACCACTTCTTCCCAACACATGTACATCGACACAGGACTTTCAAAACTGCCAAATGTTGAGGTATAAATTATGCCACAAGAAAGTGTGTTTTGATTGACCCCCCCCCCAGATGAACTGTGCGATGCCTGCAGTGTGGGCCTTTTGAATTCTCAAATTATTACATTTTTTTTGTTGGGATCTAAGAGTCTTATAAAGTTGAAGCTGAGCTGTTCTCTCCCCTAAAGTCTGTTCTCCAAAGTGGTTCACTGGAGAAATTATGAGAATATGAGCAAACACTCTGAGAGCAGTGGCTAGTCCACCTTCTCCCTCTCCACCAGAAAACAAAACAATAGACAGATACAGAAATTCAGGCCAGTTCTTGAACTCTGGGCAGCTCAGAGCAGGATGAACTCACTCCGGGGAGCCACATTTTAAGATAAACCAGTGGATGTGCCCGGCATGCAACCACTATTGTAGAGGGATGGAACCCAGGCCAGTAAGGGCCAGCTGGAGGGACAAAGGAGCCTTACTTGCTGAAAAGGAACAATACCATATAACTGAAAGCTTCTGAGTCTCCAGACCAAAACCCACCAAAACCTCCTAATCCAATGCCAAGGCCTCGAACGCTTCTCGTCAACTGGTCATACAGTCTATGCTTGCATATCGCCAATGACAAGGAACCCACCACCTCCCCCAATACCACCGCCTTTACACTCACATGTTCAAATTCTTCAATCTAGTAGGCTAAACCCACATCCTGATTAACTCCTACTGATCCATCCTATCCATGCAGGAAGAAATCTCCCCCTAAAACGCCCATTTAGGTATGACAGGTGCAGCCCCTGGGCTCCTGATTGTGTCCTAGACTAGACAGAATTCACATCACCCCTTGCCCAGCCCTCATGAACACATCCCAGCTTGTCCATACCCTCAATAAATGACATTCAGAGGTGGACTGACTATATGATCCATAAAACCTGTAAGCTCCTACATTCCAAGTGCTGTTTCTAAATTCCCTTTCTTGTGCAATTGGTTTAAGAGCTACATGCAGAAGTTTACATTTATTCCTATTAAATTCCATTATTTTTAGCCTTAGCCCATGGCTCAAAGCTGGTAAGGTATTTCTGAATTGTAATTGCCATGCTTAGTGTCCTTAGACTTTAAACCACCTCTCCAGAGCTATCTGTCACATGGAGAGAGTGTAAACCCATTCTGTGGAAGTTCTAAGAAGATTCTAGATCAACGTAAGAAAAAAATGTCCCGCTAGTTGAACTGTTCCACCAGAGGCGGACTGCCTGCAAGACAAACGGCAGAGACTTGCAGGCAACCGTTTCCAGTTAGAGGTGGCTCGGGGTGACAAGCCCTTGGTTGTTTGGGGAATGCAGTATTGGCTAGCATAAATCGATCCATCTACTCAGTAAGCACAGGCACTGTTCTGTTCTAAATGCTCACATGTTTTTATTCATTTACTGCAAAGGGAAGAACTCTGTGTCCAGGCTCTTGCAATTTGGTCAACTGGTGCTTAGCGGATGGAATTACCTGCTCTGGACAAGGGCCAGGACACAGCCCCAGAAGCTATCAGATACATAATCCACAGAGTTAGACAGACCCTTGGTTTTACAACCCCATTGTAAGATGAGGCCCTGTGTGGGCAGAGTTTCCGATCACAAGATTGGGGCTGGCTGAGAAAAGCTCCCCCCCGTACCGGATACCGAAATAACCATTCTGGCATTCTTTTCCTCAGGTCCTTCCAGCCCAGCTCAAAATCCACCTCATCCTGGAAACTGTCCTTGCAGCTATCTAGTGGCTCTGAGTATCAGCCACACATTAGGAGTGTCCTGAAAATGTGTGGAATTGGTTAACTACCACCCAATCTACCTGGTTTCCGAATACATAGCAAGAACTACCTGCTCATTGCCAACAAAAAGATCTAATCAAGTGAATTATGCAAAGAATATCCGTGTCTGCAGAGCTGAAATCCTCACCTGCTCATCCATCCTGTGAGCAAAGGAGTTAACTTCCAGTAAATTCAGTAAATGAAGAACATGGAATTGGGGATGGGAGGGAGACATGATATTAAGGCTCAAACTGATTTGGGTTCCAAACCTGGATCACCCACTAACCATGCAGTCCAGACTAAAGTAGTTAATCCCCCAGAAGCTCAGATTTTACTTGTAAAAGTGGGGATAATAAATTAAATTCAATCCCAACACAGAAAAATCATTAAGGGGTGGAGGGACTCTACATGGTTGCCATAAAGATTTAGAGATAACGAGGGAAGGTGTTCTGTCATCTGTAGATCCATGACCAGATGTTCATTTATTTTCAAGTCCATCATCTCTAGACAGTGGTATGTACCTTGCGATGCCCAAATATCTGATCGTTATGTTTGGGACATAAATTTAAAAAGGATCCTCTGTATTAAGGTCTTGAGGTGACCAGGTAAAAAATTTAAATTGGCAAACAAACACTTTTACTTCTAACACTCATCTAAATCTAAACTTATATTCACAGGGTCAATAATTTCTATATTCTAGTTTGGTTCAGGGGAATAATCCCAAACCTAAATGAATGCATAAAAGGAAAGGGAGAAGGGAACTCTTGTTTGCTAAAAATATACTATGTATCATGTAGTCCCGTGAGTGCTTCAGTTACCATCATCAACATTTTTTTCTAAAACTTCCTTTTTCCCCTGAAACTCTCCCTAGCCTCATCATAATAAACTTCAAAAAGAACTATTACCAGAGAGCCAAATATTCCTGCTAACTGCTCCAACAGCAATGCTCCCTAAATGGATCATTCTTTTACAATTACCCACTGACACTTCAGGAAGGGTAGCAGTAGAGTGGAATGACATCATCTGTATATTCGACCAATACACGTTTTAATATTAGAGCCTGGGGGAAAGAGGGAGTGGGAGAGTCAAATACAGGTGCTTCTAACACCAACTCCATTCAAGGAACGTATGTGCAAAGGATATGACATAGGACGCAGGAATCTACTGCTCCCTTCATCTTCATTCCTGCAGGGCTCTCGTAATGTAATCATCTCACCCACTTATGGATGATTTAAGAGTTCTTAAACAAAAGAGTTAGTTTTAACTAACCCTCATGATTAATAAAACACCACTGATCATGAAGGTCACAAAAAAAGCCATATTGCTCCTTTCAGCCAATGACTTAATACTCGATGAGGCAAGAGGGAAAGAGCTGGACTAGGCGTTAGGACTCGGTCTCTACCTCAGTCCGCAGGACCACATGGGACTTGTAGCCCCTGTCGTCTCAGTTTCCATCATTAACACTGAATGAGGCCAACTTAGTCATTCATCACCTTGTGTCCCCATAGACTCTACCAATAATAGAACTCAGTAAGTTGGTTTACTACTGCCCCCCGGAACGGTTCCACTCACCACAGTATCCCCAGTGCTAGCATAATAAATACTGACATAATAAATACTCAAAGAAAGCAAGAATAAACCAACCAGATGACACGAACATTCTTTGATAACAACGTGACTGAACTTATCATCAAGCTTCCATGAGAAGGGAATGAGTTTCAGCTCCCTTCCCATTCCTCACCCTGACTCTAGCCAAGGTCTAATGAGTAGTAAGAGTCTAAAGGATGTCACCAAATTAGGAAGATCTAAGAGGGCAGACTTAAGCCAGGCACAGTTTGGAAAACCAAGAAGAGTTGGCTATCTGGTCAATTTTTCATTTCCTAGTCATGATTACTGACAACCAAAAGTCCTTCCGTGCTAAAGGGACAAATATGGTTTAGGTCCTCTAGAAAGTAAGCTTCTTCTACCACAAACTTACTTTATTTTGAATACAGTATTTTAAGAGAAGCAGAAGGTGATAGCTCTAAGGAAAGCTATACAAGAGGCAAAACAGTGAGGGTGTACAGACCAGAAGCCAAAGAGGTGGCCAAGGAAGAAATTTAAAGAGTTGAAACATGGTAGCAAAGCAAATTTGAGTGAGTTGGTGAATGTAAAAGGCAACATATAGGGAGAGTCACTGAGAAGACAGCTAGGAAAAAAGATTTCTAAGCACTCAAGAGAATGTGACGTAGACATAGGTGGGATCCATTTTAGGGTTTAAAGAAAGAGAATCACCTAGTTGAAATGATATTTGTAGTAGACAATTCAACCAAGCATTTAATGGTTCCAAGGTCACTGTGATCTTAGTGAAAGCTCAAATTTTTCTCAAAGAGGAAAACTGCCCTCCAACAAAAAGAGCAGGAAAAGAGGAACTTGACTTCCAAAGTGAACTGGTCCACCAAATCCAAAGTCCACCGCTTCCAATGCAACACATTTCAAGCATGATATTTGAAGTTTTCACCTACAGGATCTTGTTTAATCATTGCACTTCCCTGGTTGGGTAGTATTCCCATCTTAGGAGGTGCAGAGGCCTAAATAAATTGACCAAAGCCAAATACTTAACAGAATTTGAATCTAAGAATCATTTCTCCAGAGAGAATGCACATTCCATGGGACTATCAGACACACTACACCCTTACTAGACAGTAAGCTGGAGGCTGGATTTCAAAGGGAGAGAATATAAGCAGTGCTATATTCTCGGCTCTGCCCATGACTGACACCCTCAAGCATAGTCTAATTAATTCCTAATGAATACTGATGGTACTGACTCACCTCCCTGGGTACTTGGGAAGAATGTCAGGCATTAATGATGGTTAATCGCTTTTGCATATGTAAAGTGGGGCAAGTTATAATTTTCCTACCGTTTCAGACACTAACCAAACTTGCTAACAAGTGGCTTGAGAAATACAGGTGAAGATCAGCAGCCTGGGTTTTGAAGGCAGCCTCCAGAGAGGTGGAACTGTAGAATGTAAGTCATGTTCAAAGAGAGCAGAGCTTTCAGGGAATGTTGACACTGAGAATTGAGGCTGCATCTGCCATGGAGCCTGTAGCAGCCAGGAAGCTTTGGTGTCATAGACTCCAACTGCCAACAGGTCCCCTCTAATTTCAGCAAGAAGGAGTGGATAATTACTCCTTCTCATTTTCAAAAATCACTTCCATATCAACAGGATCCATCAACAAGCCGAGCCCCTGACGCTGGGCACCCCATTAGAGGACTTAGCATTGCCTTCCTGAGGTTCCCTGATTAATTCTCTGCTCCATCAGCCCTAAGTACTTGCCCAGGTGACAGCTCAAGAAAGGCTTTGATTGATTTCATGCTATGCAGCTCTGTATTACCAGCCTTGAGGGGACTCACCTTCCCCATCCCTTTAATGAATCTGTCAGCCGTTGAGAACAGACATTCCTGCCTCTTCGCTTCCCCCATCACCACCACCAGGCACGCTCATGACTGATCTGCTGGATGAGTAGACTCCATCCAAAGGACACGGTCATGGACTCAGGTCCAGGCAATGTGTACCATCTGACCGTTCCAAAGGGAAGGCTTGACATCAAAACAGTACACTGATGCAGGGCGCACGTGCTGGATGACATGGCTTGTAGCCTGAGTCATGGATCCCTGAGAGTTAGACAATTTAACCTCAGGAAACATTATTTCAAACCCAGAAACAGAAGCTTTTTTCCTGCTCTATGAGAAAAAAATGCCACAGGAGCTAGAGTAAATAGCTGTCCATAAGCATTTCAAAAGAAAAACCTGTAAGCCCTTTCCCAGCTGTAACAGTCAAAGAAAACCCCAAAATTAACTCCTCAATTCCTATAGGCCTGTAGACTGAACATCCATGAGAAAGACTCACTAATCATATTGCTTACTAAAAACAACAAAACAAAACAAATACCAAGAAGATAATACCTTTTAGTCACCAAGTTATGGGTACCATCACTTTCTTAGTTGGTAAGAGTCACCACCAGATTATCACAATGCCTTAGCGTATTAAATGACAATTAGTACAAATTCAAAATCAGAAGTAGGCAGTTCATATTTTAAAAGATATCAACACGCAAGATCAATACATACAATACGTTTGGCCAAACTTTAAGACAAGCATTTCAAGAAGGTCCATCTCGGCCCATGCCAGACAGAATGCCTACAAATGGGCCTCATACAATCAAAGTGCTAGTTTCCTGGGTGGCAAGTTTATGGGTGGTGCCTGGGGTGTCATCCTACTTACAAAAGGACAGTGGAGACTCACTCAATGTTTCATAGCTTGTTGCGGGCCAACTTAATCATATGTTGGCTCTGGACTGACTCCGAGTCCCAGCAGCTGACCTACCCAGATGCAGCTCCTCTGGCTGATTCGGGATTCTAATTCTGCTGCATCAGGAAAGGCCCTCCCTAATCTCCATAGAGACATGATCCCAGGTCTCCTCCTCCAGCTTCTAGGACTTAGAATGCTTCTCTCATCCTGGCCATTGTCCCATCTACCCTAGACAGAATGCTGGGGGATAGAGGCAACAGGTAAGTCCACAATTTACTTCTGATTGGCTAATAAGCCAGTTAATAAGAAACACTGGAACCAAGATGGCATTTTCAAGTGCTGCAGTGTTAAGTCCAAGGCCTGCTCTGGTTCTTGTACTACAAACACAAGCATTCAAATGCTCTCGAAAGACCCACCCCCATCCATGTGGATCTATCTCATCAGCACTTGCATCCGAGGATCCAAAATCTAGGCTCCAGCATGTCCAGAAGGAAAAACCTCCTGTTTCCTGTCAACTCAGGGTGAATGAGAACACAACTTATCACCACACATTCGGTCCCTTTTCATCATCTCAGCCATCAGAAATCAGGACATCACTTTTGTGTGTGGGTGTTGGGTGGGGCTATCTGCCTTGAAACACACATTTCTAATGGATCTAAACATACAGGTCCTGACAGACTACGCAAACTGTACAAGAGTAGTTTTCTGAGTCCCAAAACATGATCATGAAACTCCTTGGGGGCAGAAATAGAGCTTGTGTGACCAGTAGGACTGAGGACAGTGGCACGCAGCCTTAACACAGGACAAAAGTGAGACAACACAGGGCAACAGAGAGAACTAACCTGTTTGTGCCACTGACTTTCTGATTCCTGTTACCTTAGAGAAAGTTTATTCCAGGAGCTCTGAATAACTGCTTGTATTGAATTATGCTTTCATGTGATGCCATGAGCATACTAAGAAACATCCCGTTAGTCACTGGTTTTTCTACAAGGATGTTGGGGCGCCCGTCACAACACTAAGGTTGCTCTTTACAAAGACCCTAAAGGAAAGTTCAAGAATAAACAAACTACCGTGTGTTTTTTACCTTGTGGTCAACTGGCAAGGCCTCGGCTTTACTCACTGGCTGCCAAGGTGCAGGCCCCACAGAGAAAGCACGGAGGCTTTTTTGGTCAGCAAGTTTGGTTTCATTCCTAAATCCACTTTAGGTCCCTACCTCTATCCCCTTTTTTCCCCCACTTTTCATGTAGGCTATTTTACAGCCTTGCAAGCTGCCTTAAGTTCATTCTGAAACAAGATAGGGTATCAACATGAATGGGGAAATTATTTCTGTTTTATAATTATCCTCCCCCCCTCCCAATTTCCTCACCCATGTACCAGGCACTACAGTTATGGAAATAAATAAATGGGCCACCTTTCTGGCCCTCAAGGAGCGCCCTTCTAGCAAGGAGACAGGTAAGTAAGTAAGTTAATTATTCTTCAAGGCTTCAAGCCCCTTGGGTGGGAAGCCTGCCCTGTCCTCTCTCCCCTTCTCTCCTCAGCCCTTCTGCAGGTAAGCAGCACCTTGGCTCACTCACTGTATAGGAATCATTTGTTTATGGGTCTATCACCCTTGTGGGTTTGTGAGATTCATGCCTTTAATAATTTTTCTATCCTGGATGTTTAACCGGGTGTCATAGGAAATGCTTCCCCCAAATAATGCTTGAACGGATGCCTAACATAATGAGTCCTTGGGTGAATAAATGAATGAACAAGTAAATGAATACAAGATGTCAAAGGAGGAATAAACAAAGAGCTGTTGGAGCACAGAAATAGGAGTGGATTCTGTCACCCGGGTCAATAAGAGCCTCACGGAGGTGACGATTAGGCTGGTCTTGAAGTCTGACAGGGACTTACCAGCCAACTACGAGAAGAGCGCAGGGAAGCCTGGTCAGAGAAGATATCCATGGAGGAGAAGCAGTGAAGAAAGGGCAAAGTAAGAAAGCAGGAAGGCTGGGGCAGAGGCTGGAAAAGTCAGCTTAGCGAGATCGCAAGGAGCCTCAGGCTGAGACAGAAGGTTTGGCCTGTTTCATACAAAGGCAACAAGGAATTGAGGGGTGAAGAACAAATAATTTTATACATTTGGAATCGGGATTTTTTAATCAAAAGCATTTTCAGTGTGGCCCAAGGCCAGAACAGTTGTCTAGATAAATTCAAGTGTTATAAAGTGGCACATCCCTTAAGCATTTCCAATTTATAAAGGCGTTTTAATGCACCCAAACACAATGATGTTTTATAAAGGTGTGTTTGTTTAAACAGCCCAGAGCCACAGAATTAACTCTGTTAGGTACCCAGTCACTCGCCTCTTCCAATAGACGCTCATCAGACTTTGTCTTCAAGCCTCTACAGGATTTCCCTGGTCCCTAAAGAGGGTTGTGCGCTCATCCCCAAACCCAGCCTGGGAACCAGGATGCTGATGCTCACACAGGGACACACACACATCTGCAAATGGCCAGCGTGGAAAGACTAGCTAATGCCCCCATGCGCCAATGTACCAACTAACCAAAACTATATGACACTGTGTGTTCACAAATGTCCACTGGTTCCCCAAGTTCCCTGATACAACTGAGTCTCCACCCTTCAAGTGAGAAATATAATCTGCCATTTAATGATGACACAGTGATGGAGCAGCTACAAAACAGGTCTTACACAAAGATGGATGCAAATTCGGGGGCCAATTAGAGAACCTGGCTGAAGTAGCACCCAAAGTTGGCCCATCACCCCAGGCTTCTCCCATTGTTTCGGAGGCAACTTGTCACTAAGCATGTCCACTCATCCCCTCACCTCTCAACTGTATCCCCTCCACTCCTCTCCGCTCCACTAACTCTGCTCCCCTCTTACAGGTAGAAGCTCACCTCTGTCTGAGCTGGCTGTAGCCTATGTTCCCACATGCCCACTGCTGCCAACAACCTGGTTCGGCCAGGTTCCCAACTTCAGATGTACATCGGAACGACACCGGAGACTTCTTAAGAAGAAAGAGCCCACCTTGGATGCCAGAAGCACTGAATCAGCATCCCTAGGAGATGAATTTTTAACAAGATTCTCCTAGGCTATTCTTCAGCTAGAGAAGTTTTTCTAAAATGCAAATATGACTTTTATCATACACTCATTTGAAACCTTTCAGCAGGTTCCCACCCCCTCCAGGACCCAACTGCATAATAGGGTGCCCATGGCCTTAACCACCTAATTCCATCCTGCTTCTCAAATGCCTGTCCGGTCCCCTACATTCCAGCCACACAAGCACTCCAAGGTGCCCAGACACAGCAGGCTGCCTGCTCCACCCCTTTGGCCATCCAGGTCCCTCTGCTCGGATGTTTTCGCACCAGTAACCCCACCTAATGAATGTCTAATGTTCATTTCGAAAAGAAAGCAAAGCCACCTACCTCTCCTCTGGGAAGCCTTAGTGATTTCTCCACTTAGACAGTCATTTCTGTGTCCCCATAGCACCTCAAACTTCCAGCACCATACTTGGTACATTTCACCATAATTTCTTTTCTTTTCTTTTTTTGAGGGCAGTGTCACTGGCCCTCATATGTGGGACCCAAACCGGGGCCACTGGCTTCCCAAGCCAGCG
Source organism: Aselliscus stoliczkanus (assembly GCA_033961575.1). NCBI lineage: Eukaryota > Metazoa > Chordata > Mammalia > Chiroptera > Hipposideridae > Aselliscus > Aselliscus stoliczkanus. The sequence goes on along the minus strand of CM066736.1, from coordinate 96,917,167 downwards.
CTTAACCACTGCGCCACTCGGCCGGCCCCACCATAATTTCTTTTAAGATACTGTCTCCCAGCTAATCAGTAAGTTCCCTGACATTCCTACGTTCAACATTTCTCAATAACAGATAAGTTGTTGGAACTCAAATGATGTTTGCTAAATGTTTTCCTTCGTGGGAACGCCTAGAGTTCCAGATGCGCACTGTGCACCTGCAAAATCTATATGGAAAAGTAGTTCAATATACGAGTACAGAGAAAGTACATAGGGTTTTAGAATCCCAAAGGGTTTGAATTTTGAGTTCTCCACTGATTAGCTGTGTCTCAGGTTTTTGTTTTGTTTGTTTGTTTCTGTGCAAAATGGGAATGAATCATTTTACCTACCTGTTGCCAAAATTAAACGAGATGATGATCCATGTAAACTACAGTTTCTCAAAATCATGGGCAGTATGATGCACATTACGTATCTGCGTGCTTGCAGATTACTGGGTATGTGTGCACACACATGTACATCTCAGAACTGTGCCTGATACAGGGTCTCAAATAACTGTTAAACAAATGTATGTACCTATAATTAATAATTACAGCTTTTCTATCAGTCTTTCCAGCTATATTGCAAATTTTCAGAAGGCAGGGACTCTGTCCATTTATTTCTGTGCCTCATCCCCACCTACCTCAATAAATTGGCCGATTTAGTTTAACATAAAATATTAATACACTTTTTATGACTATTAAGAAATTCATTCTTGTCTAAGGAATCACAAAGACAGCCTTAGGCATACTCTAGAACAAATTAAATAACCCACCTGCTTGGAAACCTTCCTCCTGTCTCCAAAACCTTGACTAGCTGGCCTCCAGGGCACATACACTCTGCCTGCCCCCTACCTCCGCGTAGGGCCTGTCACCTACTAAGGCACAATCTGAGGTCTTAACTGATGATACACACTCCCTCCCCAGTGTGTGCCATCCCAGCCCTGCTGCTCCACCTGGGAGATGGGCAAACAGCCTGCTCCACCTGGGAGACAGGCAGGCAGCAGGAGCAGGAGCCTGCTTTTTCAGCTCACAGCCAGTTCACCCCCCAGGGGGTTGGGGGCACAGTCAGGAGAAGTGTCAAGTTGCCACAAAAATAACAGAGGACCTACACCAGGCAGACATGCAGGCCAAGTGCAGGAAAGAAGAGGTGAAAACTAAAGAAGCCCAGGAGAAGAAAAAAAGTAGACATTTGAGCTTGAGTCACAGAGGAACTGGGTTTTAAGAAATGTACTCTAAATTCATAACTACACTCCACGTCACTACTACAGCTCCCATAATAACCCATTCATTTAGTATCCAGTCCAGAGCAGCTTATATTTATGTTATACTTAACTACTTTTGAATATGTTTTAAAAATATTATTTTAGGGCAAGTGGGGAGATGGGTATTTGGGTTTTTTTTAAGTTTGCTTATTTAATGCTCTCTGTAAAAGTCAGATTTGGGTCAATGAAGCTTTTGACAAGTACTCCCATTCAACAAACTCCTGATATTACTCAGCTTTAATTTCCTCAAAACTAAATCCAAACCTGACAGAGCTAATTAGGGCTGTTGAAGGGGGGGCAAATCTTTAAGGAAAAAAAAAAGGCTAGTAAAAAGCATTTATGCATTTTTGTTTTCCTCAAATGAAATCCAAGTTCCCTCCCGTGTTACCCTGTTGCAGGAACCCTGCTGGCTTGACGTGGTCTGACCCAGCCTGGGCATGTCAAATAAAATTCACTTCAATCACAGGAGCCAGTTAGCAGGTTACTGATTCTCCATCCACTGTTCTTTCATCTGGGCTTACTCCCTACATTATGCCTCTTTAATTTGCTTCTAGCAGCTGTTTTATAAGAGGGTGGGTATAGACCCAGCTACAGAAAAAGATGCCATTCTTTGGCTGGGCAGGTAAATCCGAGGACTAGGCCGTGCACCTAGTAGATGAAGTTTCCCTCTGTAATCCCTTCAGCGTGAGAGCTGTTGGGAGCACACTGGCAGGGGAAGGCTGGGTCTAAAAGGCACAGCAGATTCCCAGCCGGAAGGTCCTGAAAGGGAGGAAGGTTAAAAAAAAAAAAAAATCTTCCAAATCCAAAAAAATGGGCTCTCTACGTTATTTTAAAAACAGTTAATTTTGACAGGGAAAGGTTCCCCCATGTCACATTATTTTGTGGTTACTGATTTAGCTGTCAGTTTGAAAATCAAGGTTATGAGTATTTTAAGGTACAGCAGCGCTCTGAACAAGACTGTACTGCAAATGCTCCAAAAAGGGGGGCTTTAAAATGACAATTTTTAGTGGCAGCCAAGCCAGCAGTTGGAAGACACGCAGACAGGCAGATTCTGTGTTTTTTGGTTTTTGTTTTGTTTTGTTTTTTTAATGTTTAAGAAATAGCCCTCTCCCACTCAAATCAATAAAAACTTCAGAGAAAGAACTTATGACCAGCAGAATTGGAGTTCTGTAAATTTAGAGAAAAAAACCCCCACAGAAACAGTGACATGAACAGCCGTTTCCTTCTGCCCTTAACAGCAGAGCCTAGTCCCCAGAGGAGGGGCTCTCGTTCCCCTCGCTTCTCGCCCCGCTGTCAGAGTTCACACAGTTCATGCAGGGCACATCACACCGTGCAATTATCAACCAGCATTGCCATTGAGAAAAGATCTTTAAGAATCCTGATTTTTACCATAAAAGCTCTCATTATTATCCCAGCTCTCTTTGCTCGTTCAGCGTGCCTGGTCACTTACAGGAGGATGAGAAAAAACCGGGGACCCAGCTCATCTTTCCCCAGCCGTGTGTCTCCCAGGGAGCCGTTCGTGACTCGGCAGCGCAATGCCACGCCACCACACTGGCTGACCAGGTTTAAAATTAGCTGAGCCCTGGAGAGCCACCGGGTAACCTTCTGACAAGGTTAGCCAGCCGAGCAGAGCACGGCTCAGGGAGGGACATTAATAAGAAGCCAAGCAGAGCCTTTCATCAAGCCCATTAGGGCCTCCCGGAACCCTAGCAGTCTGGAAGCCTGGAGAGGCCGGGCTCACCAGCGTGAGGAGGCTGACCGAGGCTCTTATTTTTATCACACCGAGTCAGCAGCTTCCTTCACAGGTGACAAACACAACCCCCAAATGTGTTTCTCCAGGTTTAAATTCGACCTACAGAGCTGATTATACAGTGGTTTTTAAAAGTGTAAACTGGATTTTTTGTTTTAAAGATTTTATTGGGGAATTGGGGGAGGGGAACAGCGTTGGGGAATCGGGGAAGGGGAGCAGACAAGCTGCTGTCTTTTTGTTCTTCAGTCTAGTTGCGGAGGATGTTGCTTCACTGGCCCATGTTGGTACCGTCATTGCGCTCTTCCCGGATGAAGCAGATCGGTCGCCGGCCTCTGGATGGTCGCTCACGCTGGCTGCCGGCCACTCACTGTAGCCTATGGCAGCCCACTGCAGCAGGGGCTGCAGCCCACACCGTCACCGGGGCTCGCAGCCCAGCTCCAGGTGGAGCTGTTGTTAGCTGTAGAGGGCAGTGTCACTCGCCCTCACATATGGGATCTGAACCGGGGCTGCTGGCATCCCAAAACCAGCTCTTAACCAATGCGCCACTCGGCCGGCCCTAAACTGGATTTTTAAAATGTCATATTTATGGAACACTTCTAATTATAAAGTGAATACTCATGGATGACCCCAAAAGTGGGGCATATCGAAAACATACAGAGGAGAAAATAAACTCTCCCCCCACAGTCTCCAAACAGCAGTCAGTGCATTTTGATATATTTTCTTGCACTAACTTATTCTTATTATTTCCTATAGTTTTGGGTCCTTTTATTGCCCACCTAACAATTCATATTCAGCATTTTCCTGAGTCCTGAAATATTCTTCCTATTTGAGACTTTTAAGAGGTATAGTATTTTGTGTTGTGAATAGACCATGATTCGGCTACTTCCCCAAGGTTCGACATTTAGATTTTGCCCAACTTTTCGCCGTTAGGGCAAACATCCTTGTAAGCATTTCCGAAGGACAGATTCCTAGAATCAAAGCACAGAAACAATTTGAAGCCACTTATGCAGACTGGAGACCCCAGGAAGATAGGAACTGTGCCTGTAACACTGTAGGTAGGCGTTTCCTAGATAAAGGAAGGTGTCTCAGTGCTTTCCAAGTAGACAATCCTGAATTCTAAAGTGACACGTTCCAAGCGTCTACAGGGGAGATCATCAGGCCCAGCACACAAAAGTCCCCCTGGCAGTGAGATAAAGGAATCAATCTAACACCTCTGAACACCTGTCAAAGGCAATTCGGATGCTGCTCGCTCCCCCCACACGCCTCCGCCAATACCTCACTGGTACAGCCACACAGTTGTTTAAAATATTGACCTACTTCCCTATGCGCTGGGAAGGACTCAGTGGCCCACGCCCGCTGAATGCCCCTCTCCGTGGCTCCTCGCCACCCAGCAAGTACAGGTAAGTGCCTGGAACACCTGGGGGCCTCCAGTGCTTTCCACTGTGCCAATGCCTGTTAATTATTCTAAAGCCACCCCTGTGCATAGACCTATCACTCAAGATTTGCTTTTTAAATTGTTAGCCCTCCCCTCCAACCAGCTCCTGGGAGACCACCGTTTAAAATCTTAATCATCATCACTTCAGCATTGTTTCTTAAATTCATTCAACTCCCTAATATTTTTTAAAAAAAACCAAAATGGACAACGAATAGGAAGCACTTGCCAATGCGTCTCCCACTAAGTTATTCTCCACAAAGCACGGTGAGCTGGGTGGACAAAGATGAACTTCTGCATTGGAAGAGCCACGGACGTCGCACTAATACCAGGGATAGCGGTTCCCCAAGGATAAAAGCTATCTGCTTAAATCCCATGGGACTCTGAGGACGTACCCTCAGATCATCAAGTCTATCCTCAAAAAGCTAAAGCAAAAATACCGAAATCTAGGGATAAGTAGGAAAATCAAGTGCAGCCTGTCCAATGCCCAGAGACCACCTATGATACCCATAAAAGCAATATTGGGGGACTAGGCACTTGGAAACATGCTCTCTACCTTAGCTCTCTTTGCTAAGCTAAACTATTTTCTGTGGGAGGGCGCAGGTAACTCGTAAGTGGAACAGAGTTCTGCTTCCTCCAAATGTTTTTGTCTGTCCTCTATTGGGGAAGGCAGGGCTGGAACACAAGCCAGGAAAGGGAAGGAAGACAAACAACGGGCCTGTAAAATCAGACTTTGAAAACCAAGAAGGTGCTAGCCTGGACACACTGCTGTCCAGCCCGGCATCTGGGATCGTGGCCCAAAGACAATGCCCACCCACATCTCCATTACCGAAGGATATACTTCAAATTCCAAGTCACGATGGGAGCTCAAGGATGAGCTGTGGCTTCCCTGCCAAGTCAGCAAAATCCTAATTGACAGACATAAAAATGTTTTTGGCTCACAAAATCAAATATCATGGCAAACATTTAAGAAAATACCTTGTAGGAAATAATATTCACGGCTAATATTTATTCAGCACTACTGTGTGTGAGGCACAGGGGTCAGGAATTTACTTTTATTATTTCTTTTTCATCCTTATCACAACTCTATCAAGGTAGAGATGTAATATTACTATATCCATTATTCAGATAATGAAGAAAAAGAAGTTTAGAAACATGAAGTCATTTGCCCACCTGTCGAGCCAAATTCAGAGCCGGATCCATCTCACCTTGAGCCAAAGGTCTACCCTTGCGAGATAGTGAACCTCTCATCAATGGAGGTAATCAAAGAATAGCTGAGAGATCGTGTAACAGGGATGCTGTAGAAAGGACTGGAGTGGGGAGAAGGATTTCAGGGAAAGTCCACTCCAACCTCTGATTTATGACAGATGAAAACGAACTGCCTACTGTGTGCTAGCTTTGTTCTAGGTGCTTAGGGGACACGAGGAGTAGGAGAGACCATGTCAATGAAGTGAACACGCTGTTAAAGCTGAGATAATGGACAGCCACTCTATTTTTCTGCTCACAATAAAAGGCCACTGGAAAGAAAGGTCACTGGAGAGTCTAGACTCGGGCTACGGTGATCCCAGCAGAGATGGCACATGACAAGCACCAGTGCTTCCGGCTCCCTCTCCAGAAACCCAGAGGTGAGGATGAAAGCCTCGCTACTGCAAGGCAGGGAAGAAAGAGTTTTTGCCCCTCGCTTCTCAAATTTCCTGCACCTGGATGTTTTTCCAGCACAGAGCTAACATTTATGATAAAAAAAAAACTGTTCAAATTTATAGTCGAATATATCAAGAACACAATGAGAAAAGGAGATGAATGGACATGTCACACAGGAGAATAAGCCTATGACAATATGCATCTTCACTAGGAGGGGAAAAGAATGGGAAATTCAAGCAAGTTTAAGGTGTTATTTTAAACTTCCTAATCAGCAAACCTTTAAGGACAATAACCACATCTGCAGTGACTCTGAGGCAGGGAGTATGCTAATGGTGTGGATGTGAAGAACCAAACGGTTATACTTATCAGGAGCCTCAAGAGGGTTAGATCCTTTGACCTAGGAATCCTCACCCCACACGTTCCTCAAAAGAGAAAATTCCATGGAAGAAAAAAACTAGGAGCCCAAAAGGCATACATTACAGAATCATCTATAATACTGTGAATAACAGACTCACCAGGAAAATCACAGCACATGAATGCAAAGGAAAACGGTGCAAGAAAAATGAAAAAGAACAGACTGAAACAGAACAAAAAAGTTCTCGAAGAATATTAATTTTAAAAAGCAAAACAAAAGTCTGCGTATATATTATAAAATATCATTGATATGTATATGCACAAAATATATATATATAAAAATTGTGTACATATATGTGTGTGTATGTATGTACTTACAATTTTAGTTTTATGCATGTATCTATAGAAATAAAGTGAAAATAAAAAGGAAATAGTTACTCTGTAAGGAGGGTAACATTATAGGTTTTTTTGTCTTATACTTTTTTTCATGTTCTATTTAAGAAATTATTCCAAAAATGGTTTGAAGACAATTTACGTAAACATCTGTTACAAGTTGAGATATCTGATCGAGCACTTGAATACAAAAAGAAAGCTTGGAGGTCAGATATCCATGGATATTTGAATCTGCTTTATCACCAGGATTCATGCACACAGCACAGATTATAGCATATTCTAGACCTCAGGATTTGATGTCCCCCAAAACATTATAGAGCAGCAGCAATAGTAGTTAACACTTAGAGTTTATATTCTGTACCTGTCCCTCTTCTAAGCACTTTATATGTTGATTCATTTAATCCTCATAATAATTCTATGAGAATAGTACTATCATTATCCCACTTAGAAATGAAGATACTAAGACACAGAGAGAGAACATTAATTGCCCCACATCGCTCAAATAGGTGGCAAAGCCAGGACCTGAACGCAGACAGTCTATGTAACTACAAACCAGAAGGTCTATTCGATGGACAAGTCTCCCGGCCGCTGCTATGCTGTTCCTCTTTTCTGAAATGCCTTTCCTCCCCTTAGTCACCTATAAAGCCCCCAGACATACATCAGAGGCCCATTCAATTGCGTCCTCTTGAGCAAAGCCTTCCTGGCTCTCCCATGAAGCATTTGTTTTGTCTCTTCTAAAGTCTCACAGAACTTTAAACATACACCTGATATTAGTTACCAATTGTGTGAGTCTGACAGACCACAAGTTTGGGGTGGGGAGTAGATATAGTCTTTGTATCTCGGTTGACTAGCCCTACATCTGGCAGGTAACGTAATCAATAAGGGAGGGAGGGTGGGAGGGAGGGACAAATGCATGAATGACTTCTCAGTAAAGAACCCAGAGAAACTCATGTTTCGGTTGGTGAGTATTTCACACATGCTTGGGGTTAAAATAAAATGGGACCTTGAAGAGTACTCAGCCTTAAAAAGGAAAGGAATTCTGACACATGCTACAACATGGATGGACCCTGAAGTCATTCTGCTAAGTGACATAACTCACAAAAAGACAAATAACGACATAATTCCACTTATATGAGGTCCCTAGAGTAGTCAAACTCATCAAGACAAAAAGTAGAATGATGGTTGCCAGGAGCTGAGGGGAGAAAGAAATGGGAGGTTATTTTTTAATGGGCACAGAGTTTCAATCTTTCAAGATAAAAACAGTCTGGCGGTGGATGGTGATTATGGCAGCAAAACAATGTGACTGTACTTAATGCCGCTGAACTATACACTTAAAAATGGTTCAGATGGTAAATTTATGTATATACATTTTTACCACTATTAAAATTACAAATAGATGGATAGATAAAATAGGACCTAAAAGCAATCAGACCAACTCAAAGTATACCAGTAAGTGAAACGCAAACATAGCTCCCAGTGCTGGAGCATTCACTCTCCCTCCCTTAGGTGCTTCACACATACACATAGATGGCGCATGTGTCTTTCCACTTTTCCCCTCTCTTCCAGGGTGCCTTCCTGGATACCCAAGTCCAGCCTGGTGGTGTCAGTGGGGCAGAGAACCTGCCACATGCTCCCACAGCATCATGCATTGTACCAGAGCACCTTTGTATGTGCCTGTCAATAAACACATATCTCGCTAGTGTCATGCTCCATGAAGGCAGCGCTCTTATCTTACCTGGGTGTGTCCTCAACACATATCACCTTCAGTCAGTATTGAATCAATTAACTAACTGCCAGGAAAAGGAGGGGCTAGAATGTTGCTGTGATTTTCAGAGCTTGCTTGCAGGGTTGTGTTAAGGGGTGGTTAACAAGGCAAGTTAACACAGAAAACCCTACGATTTTCTAACCTGAAACTGAAAGGGAAAGGGTCCCACTGCAAAGGATTCCCAGACAGGTTCCCTCTATTAGAAAAAGGGGATTTGTGAGCAAGGTGATTCCCAGAATCTACACACCCAGAGAGCGAAAGCTCCATGCCGGTATTCTGACACTCCAGGCTGAGACTCAGGTGCCCGGCACGGTGCGGGTACTTAGAAGACATCACCTCTTCAAATTCTCTTGAGATCAAGGGAGTATTTTCTTCTTAGCAGGAACAAAAGTTAAAGCTGCAAGTTTGATCAATTTGTCAAGCAGCTATTCTTTGGGCTAAAATTAGAAAACATTCTTTAAGGTTGCTGAATGAATCTTTATCACTACTGAGGGGGGTCAGCTCAGTCAGGGCCAATACTTGCTGTTCTTTGCCTAGTCCATTTTTCCTGTTTTTAGAGCTGCTGGTACATGTACCACATTTCTTGTTGCATGTATTTGTGTCATGTAAATTACTTAATGAGCCCCCCAAAACTGTTCTGCTTTACACACCTCCAAGTCTACTCTTGGTGTAGGTTTCACATAAGAGAACAAATTGTTGCATTTGCTATTCAGCTATCTTTTATCCCCCCAGTTACTGAGCAAACGCTAAGAGTGATGCTAAGAAGCAAGCAAAAGCTAGGCTCACCCATGCTTGAACCCCACAGTGCAACAAGCTACCAAAGTATATAGCACCCCATCTGAAGAGCACAAATGACTGCTAGCATGCCTTAAGTTTAGCTGCTGGAGAAACCCAATGTGGAACATTCATGCATTTGAGTTACTCAAGCTCCAAACAGGTAAGGCTGAAATGACACTGTAAATGGGAGAGACACACATGTTTGTGAGTTTTCTGGGCCCCCTCAGTATGCAGGCAGAGTCCCTGCATGAACCTTAGGGTTTAATTCCCACCCATTCACAAAGAAGTATCACAGGTAAAGGACATTTAAGGATCTGAGATGGGAAGATGAAACTCAGGACATTTTTAAATGTAGATAATGATTACTTTTTTTTTGCTTAGTCTTTCGTTTATTTAGTCAAACCATCCTTATTATGGATCTTATGTGAATTGCAAAGGCAGAGATGTGTCAATTCCCAATCTGACTCTGAAGAGCTTAACTTTTGCCGGGTAAGATAAGACACAAATAGCAACCTGAGTCTCGGTTTCCTCATCTATAAACAAGGAAGCTGAAACAGGACTTCTAAGTAGCTCTCAAGTCTAGCTTCTGGTTCTACTCCATTCAGCTGTCTACCAGAACAAGTAGATTTCTGGGTTATGTCTGTCTGTCTGTCTGTCTATCTATCTATCATCTATCTACCTATAGATATATAGATCTATCTATCTACATAGATCTATATATTTATGTCTACATCTATATCTATGTACTGAAAGCACTTTTGTGCCTTAAAGCAGACTATTTCTGACAAAATAAAATGGTGATTATAAATTTATCAGACTGTTTTACTTTTCTAATATTTTTATTAAAATGTAGATAAAATGCAATATTATATTCGTTCCAGATATACATCATAGTTATTTAACATTTATATACCTACGGAAGTGATCACCATGATAAGTCCAGCAACCATCTGACACTGTAACATGCTGTCACAATATTATTGACTATATTCCCTATGCTGTACATTACATCCCCATGACTGATTTGTTTTATACCTGGAAATGTGGACCTCTTATTCCCCTTCACCTTTTTCTCCCTTTAAAAAATTTTCAATTACAATTGACATTCAATATTATTTTATATTAATTTCAGGTGATACAGCATAGTGGTTAGGCATTTATATAATTTAAGAAGTGATCCCCTGACTAGTCTAGTACCCACATGGCAATACACATAGTTATTACCATGTTATTGACTTTATTCCCTATGCTTTACTTTACATCTGCATGACTATTTTGTAACTACAGATTTGTACTTCTTAATCTTTCCCCCTTTTTTACCCACCCACTTTGACCCCCTCCCATCTAGCAACTATCAAAATGTTCTTTGTGCCTGTGAGTTTGTTTCTGTTTTGTTTATTTTGTTCTTTAGATTCTACATATCAGCAAAATCACATTGCATTTGTCTTTCTCTGTCTGACACTCCACTTAGCACAATTCCCTCCAGATCCATCCATGCCGCCACAGATGGCAAGAACTCATTCCCTTCCCTGGCCAAGCAATATTCCACTGTATATATGTACCACCTCCTCTTTATCCATTCTTCCATCTACAGAAACCCAGGCTGCCCCCACATCTTGGCCATTGTAAGCAATGCTGCAATGAACATATGGATGCACACACACCCTCCAAATAGTGTTGGGTTTCTTCAAATAAATACCAAGCAGTGGAATTACTCAGTCCTTCTTTGTCTCGTTACAGCCTTTCTCTTAAAGTCTATTTTGTCTCATATAAGTATTGCTACACCCGCTTTATTTTATTTTTTCCATTTTCATGAAATATCTTTTTCCATCTCTTTACTTTCAGTCTACATGTGTCTTTCAATCTGAAGTCAGTCTTTTGTAAGGAGCATATGTAAGGGTCTTGTTTACTTATCCATTCAGTGACCCCATATTTAGACTACAGCATTTATTCATTTATATTTAAAGTAACTGTTGATAAATACGTAGTTGTTGCCATTTTATTATTCATATTTTTAATCTTTTTTTAAAGTCCTTCTTAAAGAAGTCCCTGTAAGACTGTAATACTAGTTGGATGGTGATGAACTCCTTTATCATTTCTTTTTTTTTTTCTTTTTTTTAAAGCTTATAAGAGTTTATTTGTAACAACAATTACAGGGAAGCAAAGTCTCAATGGATTGAGAAAACTCTCCCTACTTTAGCTTTTTCTTGTCTGGGAAGCTCTTTATCTCTCCTTCAATTCTAAATGATAGTTTTGCTGGGTAATCTTGGTTGTAGGTCCTTACTTTTCAGCATATTGAATATTTCCTGCCAATCCCTTCTGGCCTGCAAAGTTTCTGTTGAGCCATCAGCTCAGTCTTATAGGCGCTCCCTTGTAGGTAACTAACTGTTTTTCTCTTGCTGATTGTAAGATTCTCTTGAACATTTGGCATTTTAATTATAATGTGTCTTGGTGTGGGCCTCTTTGGGTTCATTTTGTTTGGGACTCTCTGTGCTTTCTGGGCTTGTATGTCTATTTTCTTCTCCAGGTTAGGGAAGTTTTCAGTCATTATTTCTTCAAATAGGTTTTTAATTCCTTTGTCTCTCTCTTTTCCTTTTGGTACCCCTATTATGCAAACGTTGGTACGCTTGATGTTGTCCCAGAGGCCCCTTAAACTATCCTTTTTTTTTTATTCCTTTTTCTTTTCTGCTGTTCTGACTGGGTGTTTTCTGCTACGTTAACCTCTAAATCACTGATTTGATGCTCTGCTTCAGCTAATCTACTGTTGATTCCCTCTAATGTATTTCTCATTTCAGTTATAGCATTCTTTATTTCTGACTAGTTCTCTTTTATGTTTCCTATCTCTTTGTTGAAGTTCTCCCTCACATCATTAAGAATCCTTATAACCAGTGTTTGGAACTCTGCATCTGGTAGGTTGTTTGTCTCCATTTTGTTTAGTTCTTTTTCTGGAGCTTTGTTCTATTCTTTTATTTGGGACATTTTTTTTGTCGCCCTATTTTGGCCTCCCTGTATTTGTTTCTATGTATTAGGTATGGCTGCTATGTCTCTCAATCTTGGTAGAATGGCCTTATGTAATAGGTGTCCTGTGGGGCCCAGTGGTGCAGTCTTCCTGGTCACCTGAGCCAGGTGTTCCAGGTGTGTCCCTTGTGTGGGTTGTGTTTGCCCTCCTGTTTTGGTTGAGCCCTGGTTTCTATCTGCACATCTATGGGAGGGATTGACCCTCAGGCTGACTAGTTGTGAGAATCAGCCATGACTACAGTGGAGAAGCTGTGGTGCAGGGGCTGACCTGTGGAGCAGGATTTGCATTAGCAAGCTCTGGTGCCTGCCCAGTCTGCCCTCTGAGTGTGTTGTCCTTGGAGGTAGCTAGGTGATGCTCTGGCTCAGTCTGAAGCTGGTCACCAGGTGTGCCACCCCCATGGCCTCCTGGGAGGAGCCCTGCTGCAGGCCAAGTTCAGCTGAAGCCTGTATCCTGCCCAGGGCCACCTGGCATGAGCCACAAAGCAATCTGCATATGGGTGCCACCTGCAATGGGCTTGGAGGTGCCTCAAGAGACCAAGTCACAAACTGCAGCTGGCTTTTGCTAGTGTCAGGCTTGGGGCTGCTCTGCAAGAGGTATGGGACAGGCCAAAGTCAGATGCTGCTTTTTGGAGTTTTATGAACCTTTGATAAATTTTAGGAAAGTCCACAGCATGAGCCAACACAGGCCATTAGTATGGAAAAGCCACTGGAAGTGACTTGGGTGGACACACAAATTGCATGGAGCAGGGTCTCAGGGATCATCAGGGCAAGGCAAACAAAGGGTGTTAGTGAGGTTGATGGAGGCTCAGAAGTGGAGGCACAGTGTCTGCACGTTGGAGAAGGGAGGGCTCCACAAAGAACCAATGGATTCTGCCAGCACTTCTGCCTACAAGAAAGCTGCCCCTCCAGCCCTTGCTTTGCAGCCAGACAACTCAGTTCCTCCCCATATGTCCCTGTGCCTTTCGAGCTGCTTCCCCAGCTGGAGCTCAGAGCTAGTGAGTCCATCAGTGAGTAAGTCCATGCGTGGGCCCTTTAAAAGGAACACCTGGAACTCCAGCCACCCTCCATCTCTGCTGGTTTTTATAGCCAGATGTTATGGGGAATTCTCTCCTCAGCACTCAAACTCTTTGCTGGGGAGCCAGGTGTGGAGCTAGGAACACTTGCTGCTCTGTGGGGGAACCTTAGGAGCCAAGATATCCCTCCTGTTTTTAAAGGTCAAACACAAGTGTGGGACCAGATCATTCTGCGTTTCTGCCCCTCCTAACAATCTTGAGGTGGCTTCTTCTGTATGTGTTCGTGAGAAGAGGCTAGCAGAGCATTTACCTCCTCTGCCATCTTGACCAAGAATTCTGTCCAACTGTTTTAAAAGGCACTTTTCAAAAGTAGATGGTATAAAGGAATTATAAGTAAAATCTTAAAAGAAAATATATTTTCATGTATAACAATTGATTTAAAAGAGAAGGAAGCCCAATTTTTTTATCTCAAACAAATGATCTATTTTTTTTCCTGTTTTACCTATGATACTTTTTTGTGAATGGACAAGAATCAAAAATTAAGGTTCTAGCTGGAACCCATCACATTCCATATGACCCTCATATTTGATAAAAATTCTACATTTAATTACTATATTCAAGCATCATTCAATAAGTTTTGAGAATTATGCCTGCATCTGAAATTTAGAATACAACAGAGAATATTCATAGACAGATTTATAGACAGGTTTAAGAGTAATCATTGATAAATTGTATCTTCAAAGGAAGAGAGATAGTTACCTCTATCCCACTTTACAACTATTTGAGTTCAATAAAATATCAAAAATGTTAAATACATGGTGCAGCCACTATGGAAATCAGTATGGAGGTATCTCAAAAAAACTGAAAATGTGGGCCGGCCGAGTGGCGCAGGTGGTTGGGTGCTGGTTTGGGAGGCCAGCGGCCCCGGTTCGGGTCCCACATGTGAGGGCCAGTGACACTGCCTTTAAAAAACAAACAAACAAAAAAAAAAAACTGAAAATGAAACTATCTTATGACCCAGCAATTCTACTCTTAGGTATCTATTCAGAGAAATCCAAAATGCTAATTCAAAGAAAATATATGCTCTTCTGTGTTTATTGCAGTGCTATTCACAATAGCCAAGACATGGAAACAACCAAAATGTCCATTGCTAGATGACTGGATTGAGAAACTGTGGTACATTTATACAATGGAGTATCACTCGACCGTAAAGAAGAATGAAGGGAGGACGAGTGGCGCATTGATTAAGAGTTGGCTTGGGAGCACGAGTTCTGAGCAGCAGTACCGCCAGTTCGGTTCCTATGTGGGCCAGTGACGCTGCGCCTTCTATAGCTAAGACTGTGAATAACAGCTCGACCTGAAGCTGGGCTGCTGTGAGTGGCCGGTGATGGCATAGGCTGCAGCCCCTGCTGCAGTGGACTGCCGTGAGCTACCATGAGTGGCTGGCAGCCAGCATGAGCAGCCAGCAGCAGGTGAAGCTGCCATGAGCCATTATGAGCAGCAGTCCAATGGCTGGCAAACCAATTGTCTCAACAGGGAAGAGTGCAATGATCATAATATCAACATGGACCAGTGAAGCAGTATTCCTCCACAACTAGACTGAAGAACAAAAAGGACAGCAACTTGTCTGTTCCCTTTCCCAGGTTCTCCAACGCTGTTCCCCTCCCACAATTCCCCAATAAAATCTTAAAAAAGAGGGAAAAAAAATCAAATCTTACAATTTGCAACAATATGGATGGACCTAGAGAACATAATGCTCAATGAAATAAGTCAGACGGAGAAAGACAAATGTCATATGATCTCACTTATATGTGGAAACTAAAGAACAGAATAAATGAGCACACTTAACAGAAATAGTCTCAGAGATATAAAGAAAAAACTGATGGTTGCTAGATGGGAGGGAGGTGGGGATGGGGGAAAAGGTAAGGGGATTAGAAAGCACCAATTGGTAGCTGCAATATTGCCATGGGAATATAAAGTCAGTTTGGGGAATATAATCAATAATGTTGTAAAGATTTTGTGGAGTGTCAGATGGACACTTGTCTTATTAAGGAGACCATTTCATGGACTGTGTACATGCATGACTACTGCACTGTACACCTGAAGCTGCAGCTGAATAATATTGAATGTCAACTATAATTTAATATATAGTCAGTCAAAGGATATAGAGTACAGCACAGGTAATAGAGTCAAAGGAATTGTAACAGCTTTATATGATGTCAGAGGGGTAGTAGTTGGGGGCAGGTGGGTTATTACTTTGTGAGGGGTAGAAAGTCTAACTATTACATTGTTTTGTACGCCTGAACTATTTTAAAAAATTAAATACAAATAATATTTCTAATTCCTTGTCCTTCTTTAAATTGAATTCATTATTGTTTTAAGATACATTGCTACCGTGCAAACCTGTTTTTCTGAGTACTTTGTTCTAGGTGGGGCAATGGCAAAAGAAGGGGAAAAAATGCTGGAAAAAATAAAGCTCTTTCCTCTTAATGGCTGTTAATCATGGTCACATATTCCAGTTTTAAATGGAAATACTAAATGAGAGAAAGAAAAAAGGATGCATTTGGAATTCCAGGGCATTATATATTGATTCACTGAAAGGAATCTGAGAGGCAAACTACTGTATTTGCCAAAGTAAACAATTATCACAATCATATTAACATTTTAGAGGAGACTTCTTTTCACAACTCACACATACTGACGCAGGGCTTGAGGGATTGCTTTATTCATTTCTCTAGATTTCTAGGTAAAGTATGGCCTATGAAGTGCTTCTTCTGTAGGGCTTCTTCTGTAGGGCTAAAACAGAGAAGTGGTAGGTACCTGGACTATTTGCAGTTTAATTGTGTGTCACACAGCACATAAAAGCTTTCATTCAACTGCCTTAAACAGGCATGCAGCCAACTTCAGGTCAGACTCTGTGCTGGAGAGACAAAGATGAGTAACAAATATGCTCCTCCCTCAAAGATCTCACAGTCCAGTGAAAGGCTGATAAACACATAAAAGGAATGTAACCCGGTAACTGCACTGATAGAAAGCTGTGCTGAGAATACAGGGATAATAGTGATGATGGGGACTAGTGGTCTCTACATGTCTGCTTTGGTTACAGATGGAACCGCAGAATCCAGAACAGTGCATAGCACATAGTAAGTGCTCAAAAAACTGGTTAGGAGGCAGTGATGGAAGGGTGGACGGAGATCTGCCAAGAGACCTGGAGTTTGGTTGGAAGCCTGGCCCTAACGTAGAGTCTTGGGTTTGAAGGCCACCTCACCACTTTGTAGCTGTGTACCAGGGCAGTGCATCTAATGCCACCATGCCTCAGTGTCCTCCTGTGCCCTCTCCTAGAGTAGGGCTGAGGTAACATACACGGAAATGCCTGGAATTGCACATAGATTAACCCCATCTCTGCTCACTGCTATCTCTGCCTGGGGTAGGAACCAGAAATGACACAGAACCAGCACAAAAGATAAGACTTTTTCTCCCCCCTCTATTTCTTCCTCTCTCTTTTCTAACCTTGCCTGCAGTGGCCCCTTTCCCCGATGCTAACTCAGACAAGACTCGGAGTGAAGGAACCAAGGAGGAAACTGGGAGGGAGCGAGAAAGCCAGTCCTCTGGCTTACCTATGGAGAAAGGAGAAGGTGACCATCCTTTGGAATGATGCTGACAGTATGTTTAAACTGGAGTTAAAAAGTAAAAAAAAGAAACTGCTGAGTCAGATACCTAAAAGGTTCCAACTTTTAGTAGATACACTGCTTTTCTGGACTGCCCTGGATTCTTGACAATTAGCTGGAGTTATTTTCTCCCCATTTCCCTGCATGAATTTCCTTTACTAAATTAAAATAATTGCAGCATGTTAACACTTGATCAACACAAAAGACAAAATCAAGCTTTAATAAATCTTAGATATTGCATTTTCTTTAAAAACAATATACGGGTTTGTGTTTGTGCATTTGTCTATCTAGTTGTGAATGCGCACGCGCGTGTGTGTGTGTGTGTACATTCACACATACACGTGCATCATCTGAGTAGGTATGCGCCAGTTCAAATATGAACTAGTCTTCTCATAGTTGAGGGAAGTGTGACAGTCCCCTCGTGTACAGGGAGGGAGGCAGGAGTGGTAAATCACGTCTACCTCAGAAACCTGAAAGCTCACCCTACACAAGTAACTAAGTTTTCCCACCCCACGAAGAAGCCCTGAAATTTCCAAGATGACCCCTGCAGCAGGGCTTGAGGCGCTCGAACACCCTGAGACTGGACCCAGCCCTGAAGGAACTCTCCCTTCCTGAAGGAAAGCTTCCCTTTTCATGAACAAAGGCCTTTGCCCTGACCAGGAGAGTTAAACCTGGTGGCGGATGGGAACCAGGGGCCCCAGAGCTGCCTGGGAAATACCAAGGCCACACCAGGAGCGTTGGAACACTCGGGTCCCTGCCCCTTTAACTCTCTGGGGTGAAGAAATGCTGCCAAGTTCACTACCATTCAACCCCACAGGCCTTTACTTAGAAGTGGCTGTGTCCAAAGCCCAAGGCCGAGAGCTTATTTCTTCTTATAGCACTGTCTGATGTTGTGTTTTACAACAACCCACAAAGGTAAGCAGGGTGTGATTACATCATTTCCCAGGTGAGCGGTCTGACACTCACAAATGCTGGTGGGGCCTGCAGCAGGCCCCAACGTGGGTAAACGAAGGAGCCATCATGCTGCCTTCACAACATGAATCTGGCTTAGCGTACTGGCCAAGGGAGAAGAATCTGAGCTCCTGGGTTCTGGTTTCAGTTCAGCCCCTGATCTAAGGTTAATATCAATCATGAGTAGGTATTAATTGTGTGAGCCTGGAGCTCAATGAATAAAAAAACAAAAAAAGAGGGCAACTTTTGTCCTACGTCTCACAGAACAGTCAGATAAGACCCTGCTATGCAATCATTATTTAACACAATTCTCGAAACAGTGGATGTGTGGTTTTTCTGTCATCAGCTCTCCTAGCAAACATCTCCACTGTCATCCTTCTTGTCCCCAACTCAGGTTTTCACTGCCTTGGGCATTCACTCACTGTGCCCAAGGCATCCTTCCACTGCCTCCTTTCTTTCGGCAAGACATCAAGATTCATCTCGACAATTAGCTCAAGCCCAAACGGTGAAACCCTGAGCAACCTCAGAAGAGTGCCTGAATTTTTTACTCACTTGTCTGTTATTCAGTTTTTTTGTCTCTTCAACCTCACCCTAAGCTCCTCACCCCAAGACTCAGCCTAGATTTCTCTATTTTCTTCATCATTGTGATACCGCCACCACCACCACGCCTTCATCCCTGGAGTTAAAGCAAAACCAGTATTCATGGGCAGCATTTTGTGGGTATCTGCTAGGTCAAGTGTAATAAAATGGAAGTAGGGATGGGGTTTTTTTTAAAGAGAAACAATAGGATATCGTCTAGACCCCACAGAATCTAATGAGGACGACAGAGATGTAAATGACTGCTGGGATTTGCTGAATCATTTGACACTGGAATTTGCCAGTGACTGGGAGTTGGAAGGGACAGTGACTATGAAGGATGACAGTCTGCTCCTGATACTATCTCAAAGGATATGATGACCAGCTGACTTTAACAAGGTGGAAATTTAATAAGGATAAATGTCAAGTCATGCACTTACGTCCAAAAATGGGGGGAAAAAAAATAAACTCACAAGTATAGGGGAGAGGAGATCACATGAGAAAGTCTGAAGGGGTTGGGTTGCCCACAAGCTCAATGACTCAATGTGATGAGGCTGCTGCAAAAGCTAATGCAATATCAGGCTGCCCTGCTTAGAAATGCTACATTCAGATTAGGAAAAGTGGTATCTTCAATCTGGATCTCAGAGACCATAGAGGGAGGAATGGTCAAAAGAGAACCTATTTCAGGCAGCAGACATAAGTGTGTAGCCACGTCCTAAGAGGAATGAGGATGTGAGGCTGGAGAATGAATAACTTACAGGATCATTAGAATCATCTTCAAGCTAGTCTTGAGTCCCAGGAATAGGGAACGGAAACACAGTTTAACTAAATGATAAAGGCACTGCAATTAGCCTACAAGAATATTTATTACAGCATGGTTTATAATTGCCAAAGAGAGAGAGAGAGAGAGAGAGAGAGAGAGAGAGAGAGAGAGAGAGAGACAGAGAGAGAGAGGAAACAGGCAAAATATTAAACAAAAGAGAATAAATTATATATTATACTATGAAATATATTACCAATTGCAATGCCAAATATTTACTGAAATGAAAAATATTAATGAAATTCTATTCACCAGAAAATGAAAATTACAAAACTATTATAAACAAACACTATAATTCACTTTGTAAAAACGACAATGCACACATCAAAAGTTGCACTGAAACACTCTGGAAGACTAGTGTGAAGGTAGCAACACTATCTATGAGTGCTGCAATTATTGATGGTTCTTTTCCTTTGGTTTCTCTATATTTTGTTTCCCCATATTTTTTCAATGTTTCACAATGGACATTTATTGCAAATCTGGTTAAGAAAAATTTTAGATTTTTCCAAAAGAAAAAAACCTAAATGGGCTAGCATCTGAAAAGAGCT
Source organism: Aselliscus stoliczkanus (assembly GCA_033961575.1). NCBI lineage: Eukaryota > Metazoa > Chordata > Mammalia > Chiroptera > Hipposideridae > Aselliscus > Aselliscus stoliczkanus. Next base: position 96,897,185 of record CM066736.1, on the reverse strand, counting down.
AGCACGTGTATGGCTCCAGCCAGATGGGAGGGGTTAGGACTAAATGGGGAAAGATTCTAGGAGGCCCTACCCGAGCTCAATATAAGAGAGTGGGCTACTGGTGAAATAAGAGCCCTTGCTTACAGAGAACTCCCCATCAAAAGAGCTGTGTCTGTAGGATACATTAAGACTGGGAATGCACTGTGGGAGAGGCTCCCATGGAGTTCAGGGTCAGCATCTCCTAAATGACCTGCAAGGTCCCCTCTGATCTATAAGCATCAAGTCCTTGAATAATGTCGTTTCATGATAATGTTGATGAGATGCCGTAGGAACTTAACTCTACTAGCCTACGATAAAACTGGTTTCACTGTATGTCATTTTGCTTAAAGTCACGAACCTATTGATAACGTTAAATGAGGGTTTCCTGGGCCGGCCGAGTGGCGCGGTGGTTAAGAGCTGGCCTGGGACGCCAGTGGTCCTGGTTCGGATCCCACATGTGAGGGCCAGTGACACTGTCCTCTTAAAAAAAACAAAAAAACATGAGGGTTTCCTGTACTCCCATTCCTTCACCACTGCATGAGCCATCTGTGCTCTGGAATCCACAATGCCTCTATTTCTCTCCTATGAGCTGAAATCCTCAGTCAAGCTCTTGGGGTCTGCCTCTATGCCCACTCAGCAAATCTGGGCCAAATGGAGTACAGTTAAAAAAACATGCAACAGGGAATCAAAAGGTTCAGATCCCAGAGGTGCCCCCGGAAAGAATATAGCCTTAGACAAGTCACTTAATCTCTAGGAGCCTCAGTTTCTGCATCTGTAAAATGGCAATAAAATGTATAGAGCCTCAAAAGGTTCTGCTGACAATTCAAGGTAAAGTGCTTTGGGAGAGTGCTTTGTAAACAAAGTGCTAAACAAGCAAAAAACATTATATTCCTGTCGTGAGAGCATTACGCAGAAGCTGGAGGCCAACTGTTAGGGCAGCTGTAGGGATTGCACTGGGCTTAAATCTGACGCTTTAATTCCAAGAGCCATGATTCTGTACTGTGGCTGGCGCACCGCCTCCATAAAGAAGCGCTTATTCCCCGGCTTTCCCGGGACCACTACGCACACCACAGCACATACCGATGAAGTTCCCTCCAGCTTCTGAGGATGAGTTGACTTTTCACTACAACTACACGTTTTTCTGAGACTAGGACCAAGGCTTACATCTTTATACACAATCACTAGAATAGCTGGGAACTCATTAAAGACTTATTGATGACTTGACTGAGCCCTAATACAGCCCTGCTACTTGTATAGCAGCCTAAGGACCAGTTATTATTGGCATAAATGCAAATTCTTCGGATTTCTAAATCAGAATCAGCATCCCCAGGTAAATCAGGTGCTAACAAAGTGATCACGTTGCTGGTCTACAGACAACCTAATCCTTCACCCATTCAGCAACTATACATTAAGGCCCTACATCGTGTCAGGAACTTTTCTAGGCACCGAGTCCTGTTCTAACCAGGTGTCATTAAAAGGTAAGGCTCCTCTAATATTAGAAAGAATTGTCCATTATGCCTGCCTGCCCACAATAGTCAGCAAAAAACAGTTGAAGAGCCTCAGAACCCCCACTCCTCCAACCCTGGGCAAGCTCCTCACATGCTTTGCGGGTGTCAGAGTAGATGTCTCTTCACAACCCCTCGAGAAATCACCCACACAGTAGCCACCACCCAGTGGTTTGGGCAGAGCCCCTTTATATTGCTGCAGGTGCTACATTCCAAAAATATTTCTTCTTATAAAGCATGGTAGGAATTCTACACTTAGGGAAGAAAAGAGCTTAGAGAAGGGCCTTATTTTTCCCTGGGGAAAGAAGAGACTAAAACCTCTCATAGAGAGGTTTACATTTTTTAAATGTATTTATTTTATCAACCACATGCTTGCAAGTCAAACATCCCCTCAAAGACATTTTGCAGACAGAGATATTCTGGGAACACACTACAGGCAGCTTATTTACTGCCACTATTACAAGACTAGCCCGAAGGGATGGATATCAGATGCTATCTCCCGCTGAAATGACTTGACTGTCAGCCTGCCTGGCACCTCAAGGCCAGGTCACAGCTACTTCTAGTCCCTCAAATACCCACTCCTGGGGCCCACCCAGCTGCCTCTTCCTCTGAGGGCCCAGGTCACTCCTGACTGGGGAGGGCGGTTCGCTCTACGTGTATCACCGTTTGAGTCTGTAAACTGACAATGGAGAGCATAATTAATATACAGGTGCAACATTAATATCAAACATTGCCACAGTGCTGAGGGCTAATAGGGTCCTAGGTAAAGACAAACCTTCGGTGTCACTGTCCAAAAGCAAAGTATAAGGAAGGATACAACTCCGGTCAGCTACAACTACCCGTGAGCTCCCCGCTTGGCGATCTGGAATCAAGTCATCCTTGGAGTCACAGGATTTCAGAACCAGGGATGCTTTCCTATCTACCACAGTTCTCTGCCTTGGCCTGATAACTGTCTCATTCCCAACAGCAAGCCCCTGGAGGGCACGGCCTCTGTCTTGCTCGGCTCCGTGTAAGGTCCCTGCAGCCCAGCAGTTGCCTGACACATGCAGGTTTTCCGTAAATATTGGTAGAATCAATTCATTCATCAAGCCTTTAATGAGTGCTGAGTTTCAGGAATACAATGTGAAGATAAAAGGGAAATAAAGAAATGAATTATCCCTTGTTGGCCTTTTCAAACAAAACAAGGAAGGAGGACTAGGAAAGCCTGGATGCAAACTCCCACGTGAGGGGTGACGGAGTTCCCGGGGCAGAGCAAGCCAAGGGTAACAGAAATGGGTCTTCTTACCACAGCACCTCATACAGATCAGCCCGTCTGCAATTCATGGTGCACTGAATGCATTCCCCACACGCCAGCCTCTTTATTCTGCAACTGGCCAAATTTTTCGCCTGTCTTTTAAAATATCAGTATACTGTGCAGTATGTATTATCTTAATCCTAAGCTGTTTTAGTGCAAGGAGGACCATAGTTCATAAGGGATGTTCTTTTCATGGACATTCTAACTTCATCCTCAACCCCAGCTGTATGGCTGCTAGTGTCATGTTTGAGAAAAGGGCAGGAAGATCCAGGGATGTCGGAGCCTGCCACAGATTATGTCCCTGGAAACCTTCACACCTCTTCCGCCTAAACCCCGTGCTCTCATCACCAACCTTGCTCCTTTCCTGGGCCTCTCTCTCTACATGTGTCATGATACATATTCTAGCAGCCTCATTCAAGTAAAAAGAAACAAGTAAAATTCATTTCAATAACTTCTTTTCTTAACCCAACATGTCCAAAACTATTAATGAGGTATTTTACATTCCCTTTTTGGATGAAGTGTTCAAAGTCTAGTGATCATTATACTTACAGCACAGCTCAATTCAGATGACACCTTCCAAATGCCGAACAGCACCTGTGGCTGGTGGCCATTGCACCGCCCAGTGTGGGCTTTGAATGAGCACCTGGAACACATGCTGGGGTCTCACAAAGCCTGATGCCTGTGGCTTCTGTGCACATAAAGCCTTTGTAGTGGTACCGACTTCCGTTAGGTTTAAGAAGCAGGAGGCCCCAGTTTTCAGCTGAAAATGACTTTCAGCTCCATCCTTCAAGTCTCACCACAGGTACCACTCCTTCCAGGAAGCATGCCTTGACTATGCGAACCTCCTTATCCTCCCTCAGCGCCCCCACCCCCCAGTTATGTGCCCCTCCTCTGTGCCCAGGTACCCCGCCTTCACCCATCACAGCCCTAACACAACGTAATCTAAATGCCTGCTCAGCCATGTTTTCCCCTATTGTATGTTCCTTGAAGACAGGACTGTCTGTTTCATTCATAGCTCGAGCCTTATCTCCCAGCCCAGCACAGGCTTAATAAATATTTGCCAGATGCACAGATGGATGGTTGGATAAATGAATGGAATTCCTCCTAATACAAACGCGCTCTCTCTAGGCCATAGTTTCCTCATCTGTAAAATCTCCATGGCTCCTTCCAGCTCGGAAAGTCAATAAGGCCCTCCCTGCACAGTGACTCGTGCCACCTATAACTCGGTAACAGACCAACTAGGACATGTGCATTTAGCCCTCATTACACAACCAGCTCCATCAGCCCCCTGACACACAAAGGAACACTTCTGTGTTTGTAATCAACAGTTCATTTTATTTTTCTGAACCAGTGCAAAATGGGGCAAAAAAAATTGCTTTTGGTTCTCCGGAAAGCATCCTGTGACCCTCCTGCTTTTCCATAGAACACATGGAAACATATATATTCTCATGTCATTCCTGAAGAGCTTCCCTGGCCAATCGCGTACACATTTCTTACATAGAAAATGCTAAATTCTGTCCTTAATGAATAAATGTCATAAAAAAAACAACCAAACAAAAAACCTTAAGATCGGGTTTTAAACTCCAAAGGCCTGGTTTCCTTGCCACTACCTTTTTACCAGCTAGCTCCTTGATCATGGACATGTTATTTAACCTCTATGCACCTCAATTTCCTCATCCATAAAACAGAATAACAATCTCGCCAACTCAGAGTTGTTATAACGTCAGTGTCTTAGACACTGTAAAGGGCCAAATGACGGTTAGCTACTACATAAACTGTTTCTTCTGAAGCATGTCAAAGTGGGGTGACAGAGCAACCTACAGCCAACACAGCCACGGCCAAGGCAGGCCAGGCCAGAGGGAACCCAGTGCACTCGAGGGCTAACATCAAATAGGCCCAGAATTCATTGGCAGGGGAACCCTGGTAGGAAGCCGCCAAGCAGAGTAGGCTACCCCAGGTAAGCCAGGCCTCTGGCCACCTGGCCCCACCAGGGGGAGGCCGCAGCGGAAGGCTGCCTACTGGAGCGTTACAATGGAAGGCACAAAGAAGCCAGCCTTCCGAGGCTGGACAGGGAGTTTTTGTCCCAGAAGGGCAGGGCCCCCACTCATCCAAGGGTCCTGTCCCCAGTCAGGCCAGGGAGCTGGAGAATTAGCTTCGCTCCCCTTTGCTGTCTTTCTTCCTCTTGTAGTGTTTCAGAGGCGCCTGCGCTTTCCCAAACTGGTTCTGCGGATTTCAAACAGGAACTAGGTTTGCAAGTACGCGTGCATATGCATGTGTGTGTACACATTTTATGATTTCAGAAGAAAAGCACTTTGCAGTCTAAGAATGAGTCATCAGTAATCCTTGTCAGTTTGCCAGCAGCCTGCCCCTCTTCATTACTAACAGAATGATAAAAGCTCTTGCACTACATTAGCTGGCATACGCCTCCACAGACAGTACAAATAAATTAATTGTGCCTCATCTCAAACAGCCTGAGAGGTGTGCGGGAGGGGAAAATGCACTCTGTCTTGTTTCATTAACAAATTAAACTGAAATAGAGCCGCGACCATTTTCTTTTTGTATACATACACCCTGCTTGCTATTCCGCCAACATCAGTCTCCTCACAGGCACCCAGTCAGGGCAGCATTACCCAAGGAGAGAGTGAGCTCATACGCTCAAGAAATTGTGTGTCTTTAACTCCTTCCTGGTCCTTGTGGGGGAAAGAGAAATAGCGACCACTCTAAGGGTTCCTGGGGGACAAAAGTCGCCCATCAAATGCTGGGCACTGCAGCAAAAGGAAGGGTGGTTTAATCATTGACCCCAGGCAAATAAACAAACCAGTTCAGTGGCCTGGTATGTACAACAGAGTGAAAGAGTTTGTCATCAAGCAAACTCTGTAATGCTGAGAATGGTGAGCATTCCAGAAGGAACAAAGTTATTCAAGACCAACTTGAAAAACAAGTTGGACTCCCCTTCACCACACGCTAAGATGACACCCTCAAACATACCTTTCTACTATTCCACGTGAGACATTTGCTTTCGCAGTGCGATTAAAGGCAATTTGTTAACAATGCTGTGATTTTCTTTATCCTCTTTCCGTACCCAGTACAGAATTTAGGCAACCCACATTTTATAAGCTGAGGAAACATGGTTGAAAAGCGGATCCTTTGTTTTGTCTCCAAAGAGACAAAAACAGTGCTTACGTGGGAGGAGGGGGACAGGACCTGGGAGGACAGAGAAGGGGAAGAACAAAGGGGACTTGCACCTCTACTCTCCAAATATCACCCTACTGCCTGGCGACTTGCGAGGAAGTTAAGATCATGAGCAGCTAATCCAACCGTGAAATATGTCCAAAGTGTTTAGTATACAGATGGGCTCTGGGTTGGTTTTTGTTAGTTTGGTTTGGTCTCTTTTAACTGTAGAATCCAAGAATCTAAAAAAATTTTAGGCAGAAAAATCTGACCTCCCATGGATAGGTTCTGCCTATAACAAAACCAAGAAATTAAAATCTAAAGAAACATAAGAATAATAAAGCCATTCTCAACCTTACCAAAACCAGAGAAATACCGATCAAACAATGAGGCACCATTTGTAAAAATGACAATATCTAATACAGGCCAAAATGTTCTAATTGATAGCTGCCTCCCCGCACTGATGGTGGCATTGGAATCTGGTACAACCCTTTTACAAACCAATTTAGCAATATCCATTGAGAGCCAAAAAAAAAAAAAAAAAAAAAAAGGTTGTGCCCTTTAACCCAGAAATCCTGCTCTTGGGGATTCACCCTAAAGAAATAATCTACAATAAGAATGAAACCGTATCTCCAAGTATTATTTATAATAGCAGAAAACTGTAAGGAAAAAAGCTAAATGTCCAATAATAGATGAATGGTTAAATAAATTCAGCCTGTGGGATGACAGACTGTAAGACCATTAAGAATCATCTTGAAGAGTATGTAACCATTTGGAAAACATTTGCTTAAGGTTTACTGAAAAGAGCAGAATACAAAATTGAGTCTCCATATGATTACAGCTATACAGAAATATGCCTGCATACAGACAAGGGCTAAAAGGAAAAATGAAAACAGTTGTGCTAGGATGGTAAGCTTGTGGGTAAACTCTTCTTTTCTTTTGTTTCATTTCTTTCCTTTATTGTGGTTATAGCCTTTTATCTTGTGAAATAAAGAGAAATCACGGGGTGTATAGGCAGCAGCTCAACTCACATTCAAAAGATGAATCAGGAATCAGAGAAACCAATATGCTAGCTTTTGGCATGGTGCAATACCTAGCACTTAAAGTCTGTATCCCATGCTTTGCCTGGGTCCCTCCGATCACATTTCTGCCAGCAAGGCGGGCTGATGAGAACGGTGATGCTCAGAGAAGCCCGACGACTTACCCGTGGCTATGAGACTACACGATGATAGACACGAAGGAGACTTCAGACTGCTCTGTCTGCTTCACAGCCCTGGCCCAGCACTGTGTGAATCTTATCCACATGTAGTTCATAGACCACTTGCATCCAACTCACCTGCACTGCAGCTTAAAGCGCAGATGGTTGGCCCCAACCCAGGCCTAGTGAATCACAATATCTGGGAGTGAGGCACCTGAATCTGACTTCAACCAGCTGCCCAGGCAGTTCTTATGCACACGGATATTTGAGAACCACTGGCCTAAGAGCCATGCAAATAGGTGTCAAATAGAAACACTCCAACTCTTATGTCCAACTTCCCCCCGCACCACACACACACACACATACACACACACACACACACACACAAATCTGCTTGATGTGGAAAAACATATTTAGAAACTTATACATGCTCAAAGGAGCACTTAACTCCCAAGAGTTAAAATGTTTAAGATGGAAGAACACAAGAGAGTGATCTGTGTTTCTCAGACATCTTTTTTCTGGTGAAATAATTCCTGGGCTATCAGACGTTATCCAATTTCACATGACCCATACTCAGCGTAGTGCTGGGAACATAATAAGTATTCAAAATGCTTGTTGAAACAATGGGCGAATGAATGAGTGAGTGAATGAGCTGCTAGACCACATCTGCATCGGACTATGTTTAGTATTTATATTGGTTTGCTTGTTTGTCCATGACATGAGAAAGCTCTATGACACAGGGGGTGGGATGGGGTGCAGATCACCCCATCTTGTCACAAGGCCTGGGATGTGGTTAAATAAGTGAACAGTAGGCACTAGCAGGAGCCAGAAAAGTGTAAGTCTTCCTGGACCCAGTCATCTCCTCAATAAATGGACGTTGTTCTTACAGGAGAAGGGAACAGAGGCGGCAGCTTCGTTACTGAAGGCACACCGTGCACTGGGTCCGACGCCTCCACACTCTCGCATCCTCATGGGAACAGGACTACATCACATGGACTAGCAACTAGCAACTGGAACTAAATGGTTTTCGTGTTTATAATCAAACATGAAACATGAAAAGAATAAAAGAAATATGTCTAAAATAATGTCCCATAAAAGATACATGGTCCCAAGAAAACCCACACTCAAGATCGAATGGGCTGAATGAGTGGCTCCCCAGGGGTAGCGCCCAGCCAACCTCCAAGTTGGGGACAGGGAGTCACACTTACTGAGGACTTGACCCTTTCACCTGTGGACCCTGGGAGAGAGCCTCAGCTGGTCATGTCAGGGCCCATCTCTACGTTAAAGCAATAATTGGAGCACCCACGCCACCCCACATTACCATCGGCTGCGAACACTTTAGAACCCAGCAGATGTAACACTCACCACTACAGAGTTCTACTGGTGGTGATTATTGAGAACCCCCGGGAGCACTTCAGTGTACTCAAGAGTCGACTTTGAAATCAAACTGGCCGGGGTTCATATTCTGCCTTCACCATTTGCTGACAGCAAGACCTTCATCTCTCCAGCCCCAGTTTCCTCATCCATAAAGGGGGATAATAATGCTTACCTCATAGAGTTATTTTGAGGATTAAACAGAACAATTTACAGGGCTGGCACACTGTAAAGTTGTGGTAAACGATACCTGTTCCAACAGTTACTACAAGCATTATAAAATCTGATCTGAACACCAGACGTTTCCCCAATTCACAAGCACACAGCCTACCTATATGTTCTACATTCTCTACTAATTTTTTCCCATTCCACATAAAAAGCTTCATGTAGTAACACAGAGCACATACTTGTTATTTTTAATAGGCCGGGCATAAGTACCTATTCCTCTCCCAAGGGATCTAACTTTTTAATGATTTCCACATTCGATTTAACATTAAATGCAAATTGATCCATAAAGTCATCTAATTAGAAATTAAGCATGTCATAGACGTTATTCATGATTTAATTGGAAGAGCAACACGATATGATGAGAAACGCCATTCACTAAGAGGAGAAGCTGGGGATGGTGCCCCACCTCGGCCAATTACTGGTTGAGATCTATAAGATCACTTCGCTTGCTTGGGTCCCCACAAAATGAGGAAATTAGATTTCAAAAATCCTTTCTAGTCGAAGAAAACAAATCTATAATTCAACTCATTAGTAACTAGTTACGGAGAAATAGGCTCTGGGGATGCCAAGACTCAGTCATGACTTAAAAAGTTAGGGAAATCACAGCCCGTTCCACCCACCAGCACACCCTAGCTTGCAAAGTGGAAGGGTTCGAATTTGCATTCTAGGCAATGCTGCCATATGGCACATGTTCCGCCAGCCCTGCCATCCCATTGGGATGGCTGTGGCCTCCAAGTTTATTTACCAAAGCATAATTTTCAGGTCACCGAGTCTCAGAGCTCAGAGCTCAAGACTCGTATAGCTGGTTAAACACTTTGCTGTTTAAACCATTCCCCCCACTCCACCAACCCTGGGCTACTCCCAGATCAAATTCTGAAAAGGTTGCCAAGATTTCACTCAGCATGGCTCGTCCTTTTCCGTGCAAGATGATCCTGTCCCTAGCCTGGACTTTTGACCAAAAGGTGGAAGGGGAAGAGACAGAAAGGTGTTGAGAAGTTGGCTGGAGTTAGGCAGGTAGCATAGTGTCTAAAGGCTGAGGGCACACAGTGTGGCGAGGACTGCTGCTGCCTGCAGTGACAAGGCCTGAGGCTAACTCATCAGAGGCATCTCCCTCTCTGGGAGCTCAGGGGACAGTATCTTACCCTTGTTAATTTGAGTGGTATTTGGAGATATTCTCCTTACCTCTCACTGTGAGATAAAGACATCCTCCATAGCATGCCACCTCAGTCCCTCCTCCCTGGACCGAGTCAAAGACCCCCAGGCACCTTCATCACTACCCCAAACTGCTCTCTTTTTACTGTTTGGGGTGAGCCAAAAGGGACAGCTGTTCATGGACAGACCCTCAGGAAGGGGCTTGGGATAACCCAGGCCAGGACGGCGACACCTGTCCCGATTCCTGGAAAAGTCACCTTCAGAGAGATGGTCTCCCAAACCCTGGGAATCCCAAAAAGCAACCACAATTCACAAGTGGTTGTTCAGAAGACCCTCGAACCTCCAAGAACACCCCAGAGCAAAGTTTGCAAACTCTTAAAGTTAGGGAACTGCCTTTGAGTATGATGATAGATGTAAAGCATATAGAAGTAAAATTTATACTACTCATCCCAAATTACAGTAGGGGGAAAAATACTTAAGGTAACTTTAGGATGGAGCTTATAGGAATTTAATGAAATTTCTCCTTTTTAAAAGAGCTGGATCACAGACTATACTTGAGAACCATTCCTACAGGGATTAGACAAGAGTATAATTTAGAGAAGAAAAAAAAAGGAACTGGCTTCAGAAATAATACCCTTCCATGAAATCAAAATGTTATTCAACAGAACTTCAAACCTGAATTATGTCAATAGTTCCACCACCACCCCCCAAAAAAGTGGGGGGGACATCAAAATCTTTATTGAAGAATGCATGCTTCTATAAACATGATATCAAAGCCCCTGTCCCACCAGGGGATGGTGGGAGGAGGGGATGCCTGAGGATAATGAGGGCGATGATAACAGTAATGATACCTTCCCTCCCAAGAGGAATTTTTAAGCTTACAAGCACTTTCATTTTCACTCTCCCCTTTGATGCCCCCAAGGCAGCCGGGGGGGGGGGGGGGGGCTGTTTTTCTCTGTTTCAGGCTTTGAGAGGTGAGGAATGTGCTCACGGTCCCATGGCCAGGGAGGAGTCCAGCATGCCTGTGTCATGTTGGAGCCAAAAGCACCGTCCGTGAACCACTCACTAAGAACAGCTGCAATCTTTCCCAGGGATGCTCACAAGTCTCTGTATGAGAAATGGTGGGATGAGGGGGTGGAATTATGAGCTTATTTTGAGCTACTACTACCAGAGCTGTACTTACCCTACACCTCATAGCATGAGGTTAGGGAGAAAGAACGCTACTTCCTCCTTTATCTCAATAAAGACGCATATGAGCCAGGCAGGGCTGTAAGTGCTTTATAGATACATTAACTCATTTTACTCTTACAACAGCCCGATGAGGTAGATACTCCTGTTAATACCCCATTGTATGATTCAGGAAACAGCAAGGTTAAGCAATGTGCCCACAGGCAAAGAGCTGGAAGCTGGTGGGCCAGGAGCCAGCAGTCTGAGCCCAGACGCTGTTATTTTGCCCATGAAGAGGTCCCAGAGTCAGTGGGCCTGGGGTGAGGGGTGGGGTACAGAGCCCTAGCAGCTCACTGTGAACACCACACAAAGCTGCCTTAACTTCCAGATGCTTCCAACTTTCAGAAATATGCAGGTCACCACCTTCTCTCCCTCCCTCCTTCCACCTCCCATTATTGGGTTACTGCAGGAGGATCGTGTATTAAGGCAAACACCACTTTGACATAACCTAATAACCACCCATCTCCCAGCATTCGGCAAGAATGAATGCTACAGGGCACACGTGCAAACCTGATTCTCGGTCCAGGAGTGATTTCTGTGGGAAGTGTAATTCCATTGTCCACCTCACCCAGCACATCTTACAGCCATAAAACATGAAACCTCCATCTGTCAGGACACCGAGGAATGAAAGGCCCTGCCTCCTAACCCGTGTTTCAGGTACAGCTAGACCCCATCTGGTGACAGAAAATCAAACCTAATCTGATCTTTCCATTTAGAAACACGATACCAAACACACACAGCTGTATGTACAAGGCAGCTTTATAACAGAGACATATAATTGTCCCACATTCAATTCTGCTGGTTACATATTTATTAGTCCAAAATTACTCCCGATATGGTAGCCTATGATCACCATAAACTACATTCATTATAAAGCTGACTCTATGGCCACACTTGACTGTTAAATGGCTCATTCTCTGAGGAAGACTTACAAATCTACAAAGGAACCTTTTCTGTACAGCAAACTATGGGATGTGGGTTTGTAACTGCATCATGAGAAGCTGAAAGGCAAAACCCACTGCTTAAGATCCCGGCTCAGTCACCTGTTTGGCAGAAGCTATGACCTCTGGGGGAGAAGCCATTCAGCCCCTATGTGGGAACTGAGAGCCAGGTTTCAGATCTATAATGTTCTCTGCTGCAGACTTAGAACAGGGTTGACAACTGTAGCTACAGGTTAAATCGAGCCCACCATCTGCTTTTATATGGCCTGCAAGCTAAGAATGGTTTTCACATATTTATATGGTTGAAAATAATCCAAGGAAGAATAAATTACATAGCATTCATATTTCGGTGTCCATAAAGAAAATTTTATTGGAATACAGCCACGCCCATTGATTTGCATCCTGTCTATTGTCTATGGCTGCCTTCACACCAGGAGAGTTGAGGGGAGGTGACAAGAGACCACCTGGTCTGAGAAGTCAAAACATTTACTATCTGGCCTTTTAGAGAAAAAGTTTGCAGACCTGATTTAAAAGCATTACTGGAAATAAGACCTTGACAAAACATAAAAAAAATCCAGGAGGAAAATATGAATGGTCACTTCTTGATCAATCGTTCATGTCTAGGATTCAGACAGAAAAATGAGGCTGGGTAGGGGTCCAGTTAGCCTCCTTGCCCTGTGGCTCCAACACAACCAAAAATGAGGCCAGAGCAGAAAGAATTAGCCAGAGCTCCTTCCAGCCCTCAGTGGGAAGCTGACAGGCAGGGTCAGAGGTGGACCGGAAACCCACCGTAAGTCACCAGGCTATGACCTCTCTGTGAGGTTTCTTAGTAAAGTCTCAGTTTTCTAGGGAGGGGGATGGAACTAGGAAGAGCACAACATTCCTTTGTCAACATTTTATTTTTAAAAACCAGATGATTTAGGGTTATCTTTGCCTTCCTTTCCCCATCTTCCTCACCGACCTCTGTTAATCCAGGAACCCCTAGAGCAGAGGCTGCCAGCTCTAGTAAATAAAAAAACAGGATGTCCAGTTAAATTTGTATGTCAGATAAACAACTGATTTTTTTAGTATACACTGGTCCCACATATTACTTCTGTAAAATTCGATCCATGGAATAAGACTTACACTATAAAAATACTGATTATTTTTCTGATATTCAAATTTTCTTGGGCATCCAGTATTTTATCTGGCAACACGCTACATGGAACCCAAATTACGCAGGCTCCCTGACCCCAGCCCTTTCTGGTGCAGACCCCACAAGGCAGCTCCTGTCTCCAGGAACCCTGCTGGTACTCACAGTGTGGCAGCCGGAGCTCCCCAGTGAGGGGGCGGGTCTGCCGCAGCTTCCAGAAACAAACTTCTCCAGGAGCGGCTGAGGGGAGTGCAACCATCCCTTCCTCCCCTTGACAGGCCAATTCACCTGCCCTGTACATCTCGGGATGTGGGGGGGAAACCCAAGTACCAGGACCCGTGGGGGAAGAGTCTTTTTGGTTCTTGGGGAGGTTCATGGTATGCAGTATCCTAGAGGGCAGGAGAAGCTGAGCTAGGAAAAGCCCAGGGTTTAGCCCTAGGGAGTCACTGGAAGCTTGTAAGGTGGCATCAGACAAACCTGGATTAAATGAACAAATATTATTTCATAACTGCGCCAATCTCTTTCAACTACTGCTCTACTCAGGATTTCTGTTGCTTATAATAACTAGTCCTGCATGTGTTGCTACTTATTTCTTCCTTCTGCCCTCTGACACAGCCTGACCATCTCTGATGGTCGACTTTCTAAAAATTAAATATCTCATTTTTCCGGTCTTGTCTTTATAAACAGTTCAAACCATACAGAAATGTATGAGGTAGAAAATGAGAGTCCTTACATAATCATAAACCCTAAATAAATGGTGATTGGCATTTAATGTAGATTCTTCCCCTCTAAAATTAATGCATATAAAAACACTATAATATGTACTCATTCTATACACACATTTATATTGAAAATAGAATCACACTGTACATACTGATCTATAATCTAACATTCTCACATAATTTCTTTGCCATCTTTCCATAACATTACATAAGTCGACCTCATCATTTTCAACAGCTTTATAATATTCATTATACAGTTTCACTGGAGTTTCTTTATTCCTTTATCAATGTTTTAATGTCCCAGTTTGTCACTACATTAAATGGTATGGTGAGGAACATGCTTGTACATACTTACACATTTCTTCCCTTAGGAGGAATTCTGGGAAGTGGGGCCACCAACTCATAGAGTACAGCACGCACATTAGACATTGTAATCTCTACTGTCAAAACGCCCTCCAGAAAAACTATGCAATTTAGACTCCTGCCAGTAGTATATAAAATTTTCCCCAACCCCCATCTCAATCAAGGTTGTTTTGGATCAAAGGAGTTAATACCTTCAGCAATATAAGGTCTCTGACCCATGAAACTCTCCTTGGCACTCGCCCATACTCACCTCACCCATTCTGCCTCTTCAAGGAAAACCAGACATGGTTCTATGCTTAGCCCAGGTTCAAGAGCCTTACCAGAGTCAACTCTGGGCTGCACTGGAGGATGAATTACCCAGACCGCAAGTGAAGACAATCATTCCACAGAGAGGTCCCGAGCTCTGGGCTCTGACCACAAAACAAAGAGATCGCAGGCAGGACCCTTGTCAACATGGAGAGAACCTTAGCTTCTGCAAGACAGACCCCTACGAATGAGCAGCCGCTGGAGCTGAGATGGACATCCCCACTCATCATTCTCCTCCTCGAAAGGACTCTGGAAACCATGAGAGCAGAGTCAGGGCCAAATGTGCATATTTTAACAATATAAGAAAGTTCTTTAAGATGAATCCCACTGCCGTCAATCAGTGTAGCATAAGATTTCATGTTACCAGTATCCCTAGGGAAAAACGGTTCTTCGTTATACTTTCAGCAGGAATCCTGATGAACACTTTGTGCATCGACATTTTTGTTTAATTTTTTCAAGAATATTTCTACAGGGCCGGCAGAGTCGCGCGGTGGTTAAGGGCTGGCTTGGGACGCCAGCGGCCCCGGTTCGGGTCTCATATATGAGGGCCAGTGACACCGCCTTCAAAAAAAAAAAAAAGAATATTTCTACAATTCTTCCCTGTCTTCTTAAACAGAGATCACTAGACAGAAGTATGATGTTACTTAAGAATCACTTTCCTATTAAGAGCACCCAGCATCCCACTGGGCTAGGATGATTGTGTTAACCACTCGAAATAACAGGGCAATGATGGCTAAAGAACCCTAGTTTAATATACTTTTTAAATGTGCCTACCATCGCATTTATCTCTTCCCACATTATCATCTATTACCTTCTCTCTCCAGCAGACGCCCCCTTTCTACTTTAGAGTCATAAATGGCCCCCTCCAGCCATTTAGGCTGGGGGCAGAAATTAAGCAGGTTAGAGCCACAAACACATTATGAATAAATAGGTAGAGCACAGTAAGAATCACCTGTGAGCGAAGTGGTGCAGTTCTGGTTCACAGAGACTTTTTTGAAGCTACTTCTAAGTGCCATCCTTACATCTGCTCATATGCCTTAAAATGGCCTGCAGACAGCTCTGTCATGTCCTTAGTGGAAGGATTTTGTTTTTGACACAGAGGCAGGCAGCTGGCAGGCCGCCAAGCAAAAAGCATGAGGAAGAGTTGAAGGGTGATCCTAACTTCCAGTTCCAGTGTTTTCAAAAGAACATATCAACTGCTTCCCTCCAGAGAAAGTGAGACAACCATCTAGTCACACAAGCACAGCACCACAAGTAAACAAGTCTTCTGCTGGCATTAAGCTTCTGCTGAAAAAAAAAAAAAAGAATGCTGCAAACATTATTCCTTTCCCTTAAGCTGTCTGGAAAATCTGCAACTACAGCCTACAATTTGGAGAGAGTTTTATACACTGAAACTCTCCTCCTGGACACAGCAACTGAGATCTACAAGTGTAATATCACACGGTAAAGAGTGCTGGGGTCAAGGTCAAGAGATGACCTTGGGCCAGTCAAGTGCCCTTTCTCAGCTTGGTTTTCCCATCAATGTAAAATTGGGTGATGCCTGCTCTTCTTCAGAAAAAGAGGGTCGCCATGAAGAATGTGAGGAGACCCAATCATGACCACCACTGCTCTGATGGAGGTATCAGCCAGGCTGGGCCTCCCACTCAAGCTTGGCGTGTTCATGAACTATAGGACATGTGCAGCAGGGGTGTCACATCTGGCTCAGCCACACCAGAGGATCCTGAGAGTCCTACAAAGAGCCAGGTAGGAAAGTAAGGAGCTCAGTGAAGTTTCCAATTCAACCACGGCACGCTGCATCCTGGGAACTCCACTGTGCACTTTAGAAATATCTATGACAATGGCTTTTTAACAGCAGACTCACCTTCTGTCAGAGGAAACCTTATATATAACCTCAATATATAAAACAGGTAAAGCATGCGGTTATAACCTAAGTTATAGTATTTACTTATTATAGATACAACAATGAGGCTACTCATGAACATGTTTAAATCTATTTCTCTTTTATTTTGCCGACAGTCTACAGAAAATTCTGAGTCACATATACAGAGGGTGCCAACAAAATGCATACACATTTTAAGACAGGAAAAAACTGTATTAAAATTGTAATACAACGAATGACGCTAGCATTCATTTGATCAACGCCATCTTTTGAGCGAATGTCCTACTACATACACATTGCTACTGAAATTCAATTCTACTTGGAAAAGTAACACATAAATAACATCTCTTAAAATGTGTACATTTTTTGACACCCCTGGTAGTTACAAATGATATCTATTGAACCTTTCACTTGCAGCTTCAGAAATCCACTCAGTGAAACTGAACCAGAAACCTGGAGGTAGGACAACAGGAAATTTTTAGAGTTAAGTAACATTTCTTATTAAGAAATGTTCAATTCACAGGGAGTTAAAGAGTGGTTTCACCAGTCAGTTTAAGCTTTTATTTCTGGAGAAAAACACTGTTAAAATGTATCTTAGAACATAATTCAATGTTCAATGAGGTCAGCCCTAAAACTCCCCAGATACTTGGTACCAGGCTCTGACAGATATTTATGCAAAATTTCAAAAGAGTCAAATTTATTTTGTTTCGCACATTAAGTTCAAACTAAGTTTCGATTTCATCACTCTCTACCAGCCTTTATAAATAAGCATGGTGAGAACGTAAGCGTGTATTGCCTAATGGAGAACACCCAATTTATTTTAAAAGTTCCAGCAGGATACACAAGTGAAGGCAACCGGATTATATTTGAGAGATTTAGGCAATGGAGTTTCTTTGTCAGCCCATGTAGACAAGTGACTTATTTCCTATATGAAATATTTGTTGCTCAACCTTTCCTTGAGTGGTCAACAACCTGTACTATGAAAAACTAAACTCCTAAGAATTATTATCCACAATACTACAAGTAATGCATAAAAGTGAAAAGACAATGATCTTGGTCTAATGTTCACATTGGGTACTACATGTATAGCGCCACTCTAAAAGGTTACATGACTTCTGGTAATAGCTGGTATACAGACCAGCATTTCAGTCACGTTTGCTGTTATTGGTCTCACAACATAAGATAAAATATTCTTCACTTCTGCATGTGTCAGTGTTTGAAACACTGAGTCTTTCTCACGTTTGCCAGGATAAACACATAAAAAAGCCAGCAAAATGTTGACAACTCTAACATCCACACTTCCATCGAGACAGATCCTAAGCACATGAGTGTCCATCCAACCTCAGAGCTCTCGCTAACCATGCTGAGCACCGGGTTCTCTGTACTGCGTCACTCCACAACATCACTGGCTATTTTCACAGAGGACAGTGCAGCGACATCTTGGAAGCCATGATGAGCTCATATTTCATGTTAGATTAAAACATGGGGGTAGAATTCTAGGATTCAGAAGAACAGGATAAAAGCTTGGGGGTCTAGGAAAATGTGAGAAGATGCAGAAGACTTGCTGGTTCTCAGAAATGGAAATGATTTAAAGAAATATGGGTTCCCAGAGAGTTCTGTCAGCTCAGCTCCTGCCTGAGCCCTCAAGCCAAGCAACCACTTCAGCTTCAAGAGCAGTATAATGTAGTCCATTCCACCCTTCTTTCATTCCCAGAGGATGGAGGTTCTCTTCATTCATTCACTAGTTCATTCATTAATTTAGTCATTCCACAGATAACCATTGGCTGTCTACTTTGCAAGGCAAAGGGCTGAGGGTATGCATGGTGTATGTTTTCACTAGCATAAATTTCATTGTATTTTATTTTGAAGAGTTCTGCAATATCCTTAAAGATAACTTGAAGATACCAAATATGAGTGACCATCACCAGAACTAGGACTCACTTCTGTTAATAAAACAGCTGCAGAGCTTGGCAAATGTTAGCTGTTACTATCATATCCAAATACTTTTACTTATGTACACATGCTCTGAGCTTCTCTGTACCAGGCAGGATACAAAGATAAGACACAGCACCGCCCTCAAGGGGCTGAGAGGGAGAGAATGGGGTAAATCCAACACACAGAGGACATAGGGCCGGCCGAGTGGCGCGGTGGTTAAGTGCTGGCTTTGGAAGCCAGCGGCCCCGGTTTGGTCCCACATATGAAGGTCAGTGACACTGCCCTCAAAAAACAAAACAAAACAACACACAGAGGACAATGTGGTTAATGCTCACATAAAGGTGTGGGGACTATGGGAAAGGAAGGTGTGCTTAGGGACACTATCCTGCTGGCGCTGGGAGGACTTCTGTGAAATGATGTATGCTCTTTCCTTCAGAGAGAAGTCAGAGCTGCACATGGCAATAGCGTCTCCCAGGTAGATGCGGATGGAGAAGAAAGCATAGAGGCCTAGAGCCAGATGAGTGTGGCTAAAATATGGGAATGCTGGATGGGAGTGGCTGGCCAGAAGGTTGGAAGAGAGGACCAAGCCTTTCTCGTTGGTAGTTAATACGACTGGAGTCACCAGGTGTCACACACCTCAATTGTCTGTAACTGCTCAGAGCAGGAAAGAGTGGCTCCTCCAGCCAAGTCCACATACCAAGATGCGTGGTCCCACTGCACACTCCCTGTGCTTGGCAGGGGGCTTGTTCAATACACATATTCCCCGAGTCTCGGCACACGGAGGAGTTCCCAAAACCAACCCACCACAATGCTGACTCAGCAGTAACATAAGCTAAATATAATGATACATACATGTCTCTGACTTGGCAGGAGCTGAGTTCTTCTAACATCACTCTTTCCATGCTTTACAATAAAATTCATGCAGTTTTTTAACAGCACGTCCAAGGTCACTCTGCTCCCAGGGGATTTGGAGTTTTAACCACTTTGCTTGAAGATGGCTGTGCAAATTTGCACTACTGATCCCGTGAGCCTGAATTTGAAAAGGTGGGGAGGGCTCTCCAGCTGTGGCAGGGAAGAATTTAATAAAAAGCAGAACCCAGAGCCCATGCCACGGACAGCTGCTCTTGCAGGTCAACTCATGCTGGGCACGCTCCCCCAGAAATGCAATGACTGAATTCCAGTGGCCCCAAATTCACTCCCTCCACAGATCTATTCTGAATGCCTTTCATATGTAAAATGCTGTGCAGACTATAAAGGTGTGTGAGCCACAGCGCCTGCCATGAAAGAGCTTCCGGTTTAGGAGGAAGCAAGGACACCCACCAGGAACAGCAAAATATGCTGGATGGTGAAAATGATATTAAGACATCGACAGGCCAAAGGAAGTGAAGATCCGCTTCTGGTAAAGAAAGAACAGACGGCCAGGAGACTTCCCGAAAAAGGTAGATGCAAAGAAATCAAGAGGTTTTGACAGACAAAGCAGATGGAAACAGTGGCACTCGGTTCCGAGCACTTGCTATGCCTCACTCGAATCTCACAACAAACCAGTGTGCGACAAGCCATTATCCCCATGGACTGGGCATGAGGGGCAAGCATGAGGGGCTTGCACCATGTCCCACACGCCACTGGTAGCAGGGCCCAGAACCAGCAGCCTCATTCTCTGCTAAAGAAGCCTTCCTGGTAGATGGAATAGCTTGGTACAGCACATTTGGGAAATGGTGAGAATCCAGTTTATAGGAAGAATACCGAACAGGGCACCAGGCTAGGAAGATACAGAGACCACATGCAGAAGTCCCATTCTCCAGGCTAAGGAAAAGGTGCGCCTTGGCTGGGTGAGGAAGCACGCAGAGAAGAGGAGGCTTTTGGGAAATCGGTGTGGGATCAGGCACAGTGACTAAAAGCCATGGGGCCAGCCAGGGTGGGTTTGAAACCCAGCTCTGATACCTTCTACCTACATAAAACTTTGGATAAGGTATTTAATTTCTCTGTGCCTCCACTTCCTCCTCATTTATTAAATGGGGAGGATAATGACAGTATACCTACTTCACAGAAATGTTGCGAAAATTAAATAAATTGCAAAGCAGTGCGAGTAATGCCACCCATAACTGCTCTAGACGTATTATTAGATAACGATGGTGATAACGATGCAGCAACTTAATTAACCAGATGAGGCACACTGCGGTTGGCAGATTACCTCAGAGACAACTGGAGTAACCCAGACAAGAGAAGATGGTAGTAGCTTCAGGGAGAATGGAAAGGAAGTAACTGATTTGAGAGATGAGAGAATTGGGAAGGGGAAGAGAGGTGTGTCACGGAGGCTGGCAGCCGCAGAGAAAGGCAGTGCTGCCGAAGGGGCCGCTCAGCCATAAAAGACACAGCGTTCTGAGCTGGACTCTGCTCCTTGCACATCCAGGTATGCTTCGCTGAGCCTCAAGTCATCCATCTCTAAAATGGGACTAACAAGACTCACTCTTTCTACTCTCAGCATTGTTGGGAGGATCAAACAGGACAGTGGACTTGGCCACAGGACATTAACACAGAAAGCACTGTCCAGATAGATAAAGGGCATGAAGCAGAAAGAGAGCTGTGGCAGGGGACCAAGCTCGGGAATGAGGGCAGGGAGAGAGCCTCTGCTTAACCTTGTCCTCCATGTGCTTCCCACATAGCACAACTGGGGGGCAGTTCTAACCTCCTCGCCCTGCACGGCTGCAGGCTGGTACCAGCCCAGGACCGCGGATACCTGAGGCTGACAGTACTGAGGATAAAACACACAAAGGGTCTGGCTTAGGGGGCAGACCAGGAGGCAGCCCCCAACGCTGACAGCACAATTCACCATTTCAGGGCACACCAAGGAGAAAGGAAATCCAGAGAAAAATAATAGCAGTTGGCTCTCCCTCCTCCAGCTCTCCAGTTATAAAGCCTGCGAAGAGATCAAAAGAAAGGTTGTGGAGCCAGCCAGAGAGAGATGATGAGGAGAAAACTTGCCCTCCGGGCTGCACCAGGCAGCCCTCCAGCACGCTGCCTGCCACACTAACCAAATGCTTGTTTACATTTCCTGCATTATCTTGTCACTGGTTGGATAGGGTTTCTTATAGAAACTCATCTTTTTTATGGTGAGTGTAGCCTACGTAGTGCAGGAAACCATAAAGATCTGCAGCTCGAATTCCCTACGTAAGTTTCATTTTATCTTCAGGAGGAGCTTGGACGCCAGTACCAGTCTCTTCTCTGGTAGAGCCCGTGCCTCCCCCTCACATCACTCACCACAGTAGGCTGGACGGGTCTCCTTAACAGAACTCACTCTCCCACTAGCCTGGGGTTCCTTGAAGATCTTAAACTAGCTTGGAGGTCTCATTCTTTTCTGAATCCCCACCACCCAACACAGACCCTGTTCACATCATAAACTGAAACTTCACCCAATCTTTTAAAGCCCAACGAGAGTGAGAACCCACAGGCAGGACCCACTCTAATTACTCAACTTTCCCCATTACTCCAAAAAGACATTCGACAAAGCAGTCCCTCATTCATTCAAGGCTGCCCTGTTTGGTTTTCCAAAAACCCCATTTCCCCGGATCCAAAAGAAATAGGAGGGGGGTGGGGGGGAGAGGGCTAATTTAGGTTTGAGAACTTCGTTTTGTTTTACAGTTTTGTTTGATATAGGTTCTAGAAAAGTAAAAGGGCTTATCACTCCAAAATACAGTCACTAAATTAAAAATATTCCAGAGCTGTGCTATTTCCCTTCAACCAACTTTTTCGTCTGACTTGCAACAGTTTTGAAGCTGAAAAACCGGAGGAAGCCTTTATTTAAAGAAAGAAAGAAAAAAAAAAGATCTAAGTAAATAGTTCCTAGTGTTCTCTAAGAATTTAGACTCTAGGAACACAATCTATGCACACAAGGATAAATGCAGTTTTATTAAAGACAACACAAAGGGCTTACACACACTCTCCCAACAGTGCACACTGCACACACAAAGAAGCCGACACAATTCAAAGGGACAACAGTCACCAGTGGGGAGGGGGTGGGGCGCTGTGGTTTTGTTCCAAACTGAACTAGAAGGGGAGCCTGGGCTAGAGACAGACTCCCCACTTTGTCCTTCCCAGAAAGGCAGTCTCTCACTGACCATCAAATGGAACTCAAGGAGAGGACTACAGGATCATGCAGCAGAGTTAGTGTGACTGTTTTCAAAGTAACTTTTATTAAAGAAACAATCGACTAAAGTAATTAGAATCCATTCAACGAAGCCTCACAGCACCAAATGAGTTAAAGGCCTTAAATGCCACTGGAGGTTCAATTTATTCCAAATTTAGACCTGAAATCATAAACTAAGGAGTTTTTTTAAATGATTGACCAACTCCATCCAAATATCCCACACTTCTCATCTGAGACAGAAAATAAATGAATCAAGAAATACAATTTCAAGAAACTCTTCCACAATGGGAGGAAAAGTTTTTAAGATCAGTGTGGCTTTTAAGAAAGCTCGCAGAAACTAAAATATATGCAAAATTTATTTCCACTGCATTCCACAGATAAAACGTCACTTTTTGTTTAATAATTTAAAAATATATTATGTTTTTACAATATGATACATTTTACATATACATATATGTTTACAGCATGGATTCTCTCTAAGCTATTGAGCATTTTCAAGCACCCAGGTGTCAGAATTATAAAAGTGAATGAAAATTCTGTTCCCATCCATAAGAAGCTCAAACGTTGGATATTTGTACCTAAAATGAAAGGGTTTCATAAACTTTCCCAGATTAAAAGACTCCCAGGCCTATGTTTGTTTCAATGGCAGATAACGAATGCTTTCCCCCAGAAGTTCACATGTTCACTTTAATCCATTTGAATAATTTCTCAAACCATGGGCTGAGTTCACCTGAGATCCAAGTTCATACAATTCTATACGAAGCTAACCTTCAACGAGAAGGTGGGGAGCTCTGGTCACTGGGGTTTCATTCATTCTAACTCATTTCACAAATGTTTAATGAGCACCAAGTATCAGGGACTTTCTCAACACTGAGCAATTACACTGGCAAATAAACCAGATATGGAACCTTCCCTTGTGGGGCTTCCCATCTAGGAGGGAAGTCAGATAATCAGCAAACTAATTTTATGGAAGGAAACGAACAGGATACAGTGATTCTGAATAACCAGAAGCTGGGCTGGGGAGCCGAGAGGGTAGGTACCTACTGGACAGGACGGAAGGGTTAGGGAGGGTGATTCTGAAGATAAAACCCTATAGAAGATATATTCTTATAACTTTCAAAATATCTGTTACAAAGGCTGCGATGGCTGTTACTGGAAAATTTTTCTGGATATCTGGTGTATATATACATACATAATTTAGAAAATACAAAAATATTTTTAAAATTAGAATGTGGCTAAACTACTTTATAAACTTAATGGAACCTCAATAAACATTGTTTCTGAAAAGTTCTTTGAACAAAGTGTTTCTAAAATTAAATAAACAGGGGTCAGCCCAGTGGCTCAGTTGATTAAGAGCTTGCTCAAGAGAGCGAGCTCTAAGCAACAGCAGTTCAATGCCCAACCCGAGCTGAGCTGCCATTGAGCTGCCAACAGGTGGCAGGATGGCTCAGCTAAAAAAAAAAAAAAAAAAATTAATAGACAGCTACGTAAACTTGTGAGAAGAGACGGGGGAAATCTTTAAAAAGGAGAGTAATGAGAAAGAAATAGCTAAATTATATATATATATATAATTTTATAGATAGAATTTTTTTTTAATTACAGAGCTATGTCAATTA
This sequence comes from Aselliscus stoliczkanus, assembly GCA_033961575.1. Classification (NCBI taxonomy): domain Eukaryota; kingdom Metazoa; phylum Chordata; class Mammalia; order Chiroptera; family Hipposideridae; genus Aselliscus; species Aselliscus stoliczkanus. The sequence goes on along the minus strand of CM066736.1, from coordinate 96,872,980 downwards.
ATACTCCAGGTAGATAGCAGAACAGTTGAATTTAATGTTCGGATCCACAGAGAAAAAAATTCAGTGAACAGTTGAGACAATCCAAGCATTAGGTAAAAAATGTCTGCATCCCTACCTCACTCTTTACACCATACCAGATAAATTCTAGGCACATTCAACTGTATGAAGTGTGTTATGACTTCATTTTTTTTTTTTTTTAAAGATTTTATTGGGGGAATTGGGGGAGGGGAACAGCATTGGGGAATCGAGGAAGGGGAACAGACAAGTTGCTGTCTTTTTGTTGTTGTTCTTCAGTCTAGTTGCGGAGCACAGTGCTTCACTGTTGGTATCGTCATTGCGCTCTTCCCAGATGAGGCACATCAGTTTCCGGCCTCTGGATGGTCGCTCAGTGCGGCTATTGGCAGCTCACGCTGGCTGCCAGACACTCAGGCTGGCTGCCGGCCACTCACTGTAGCCTTGGCAGCGCACTGCAGCAGGAGCTGCAGCCTACACCATCGCCGGTACTCGCACAGCCCAGCTCCAGGTGGAGCTGTTGTTAGCTGTAGAGGGCAGTGTCATTGGCCCTCATATGTGGGATCCGAACCTAGGCCACTGGCATCCCAAAACCAGCTCTTAACCAATGCACCACTCAGCCGGCCCTGACTTCATTTTTTTTTAAGTGGAAGATGTTTTTTCCAGTAATTTCAGGGTAAGATAGTCTTTTTCTGCATGCAAATGAAAAACCTAGAAACCAAAAAGGAAGAGCTGCTAAATATGATTTAAAATTAATTTCTGCCTGGAAAAGTTATATACATGACAAAGAAAGTCAAAAGGTCAATGACAAGTTTAGAATATGTGTAATCACTCCACCCCAGTGTGCCCTGAAGTTTCCCTGAGATATTGGCAGTGCTTCTCAAATTGCACACTATTCACTTGGAATCTTGTTAAAATGAAGATTCTAATTGGGGAGACCTGGAATTGGGGGTTCTCAGATTCTGCATTTCTAATAAGCTCGCAGGACATAGCATGTAGCTAAATTTTATAGAACTTTTCTAGTTTAAAGAGATATGGGGCTAGAACGGAGTAGGACTCAGATATCTCCCAAGAAATCTGAAGGTTTCTGAGCACTCGCCCAAGTTTCACCTGTGGCCATTCTGATTTCGATCCAGGGTGAACAGTGGGAGTCAGTACTTTTTTAAAAATTTCCTAGGTGATCAAGATATTCAGCCTAGTTTGAAATCCAGTGCCCAAGATCACATGAGTTCCTTCCTGCTCTTTCTGTGCTCTGAGTACTACAGAGAGACCTGTTGGTAGTTAAATCCATTCCTTTCATAGCCCCCGACCCCACCTGCCCTCCCTCCCCGCCCCCCCACCTCATCTTTCTGCAGCTTTGTCCTAACACAGTCTCCGCCCATAACAAAGGCTGACAAAAGGGAGACAGCACAGCAAAGAAGGGCCAGGAGAGTAGTCAAGTAGCATCTCGTGATGGCTCAATGGCTGGGTCACTGCTTAACCACTATTGGCTATGTGATCTTAGGCAAGCCTCCTAATCTCTTAGACTCCACTTCCTCATTTACAAAAACCAAGTTGTTGTTAGGAATAAACAAGTTAATCTACTGAAATAACTATGTATATTGTAAAGCATCATAGGAACATTGGGTTTTTTACTAGATCCTTGAAGTCTGAGAACACACATATAAGTCTGAAACCCTCATATCCACATCCACATTGTCCCCCCTCCTTCCCACTCCTCTCAATTTAAAGAAAAAGAAGTTCTCCAGGTTTTCACTGAATTTGGGAGATTCCCTGACAGAGGAAGCTTGAAGCACGTGCTCCATATACACATTAGATTTATCATGGGGAAGCATCTGCAAAGGGCCACGGAGAGCATGCCTTCCACATTGCTCAGAGATGGGAGGGGAGGGAGTGAGGGGTGGCGCCACTGGGCAGGACGCTCAGGTCTAATGATACACCTGGATCGCCTCTCTCCAGGTGCTCAGCCAACCAGAACTCCTCAGTGCCTGGGGGAGTGACTGGGAAAATTCCTCACTTGCCACACTGGAACCAAGCACCACATAACCTAAATCCACAAGGCTCAGCAGGCAGCACAAAGGCCTAAGTCAGGCCTTGAAATGTTCCAGGCTGAAACACAGGCTAAGGGGTAACCCTCACTGTTACTACCCAGTTAGCTAAACATCCAAAGGATGCTGCTCCCTTGGCCTGAATCCACACTGGGGAACAGGGTGCAGGATGGCAGTCGTGCATGGCAGACCAAGCAGACGGCAAGTGCTAGCTACCACGCTGAGCTAGCTGCCTTTGCTAGCTCACCACACAGGGCATATTTCCCAACAAACTAGTTGGTCAGACACCATTTGGTTTCGATTAAAAGAAATCCGCTCTCATTAACCTAAGGGGCGGGGGGGGGGGGGGGAGGTAGGGAACATGGGTTCATTATAAGGCCAAAGAGTCTATCAGAAGACCCCAAATGAGGAGCTGCAGCCAGCTCTCAAGGGAAATGGAAAGCAGGGGCTGGAAAACCATCAGGAAATGAGACTGTCCCCAAGGTTTCTCATCTCCTCCTCTGCTCAACTGCTTTGTTCTTTCCTCTCTGCAAAGCCCTGTTAGTCCATGCTTCTCCGAACCCGTGGGCCAAATATCTACTCTCCAGTTAGCTTTACCCTGCACGACAGGATGAGCATCAAAGACAAACGAGGATTGCTGTCTCAATCCCAAAATATTTCGGAGACAGGGTTTAACTCCGCTTGGGTCAGATGTCCGCCTTTGATCCAAACATCAGAGAAAAGGTGGGTGAGCTGGCCTAGCTATAGAGGATATCTACCTGACGGGCGCAATTATAAAAAATAACAATATAAACAACAGCTTCATGAACTCTGACCTTTGTGAAAGCCACCAGGTTTTCCAAAGGTACCATCTTAACATCATGCCAAAGAAAAACAGCTGTACAGCCAAATTTTCAAATAACAGGTAAATGTCTTCTGTGTAGCTTGTTTGTTGGTTGCTTGGGTCAGACAGAAAAAATGCATTTTGGTAGTATCCAAGAGGAATTTACTTTTGGTTCCTCCTTTTTGCCTAGAGACAAGCAGAACCTGGCAAACTCACGAAAATGTCCCTGAGATCCTGAATGCAAGGCTGAGGGAGAGACACAGCCATGGTGAAGACTTCTGGGGCAGACTTACAAAAAATAATTTTCCACAGGAAGAAGTCGTTCAGTATAAAGGTTAAGCAAGGATCCTTTCCTTACAAAAGCCACTGGGTTTTTCATAAAGTAGCCCCTAAGAGTCCATCAGCTGGGGTCGCCTTCACCTAGGGCAACACACATTTCCTCACAGATCATGGGCTGCTCTGTGTGGTTGCTAATAAGATATCTGTTACAGCAGGCTTACAAATCCATTTACATTGATTTTAATTAATGAATCAATCTCTGGCCCTGAACAACTTGGTCCAGAGCCGGAGAGCAATTCACGATTCAGTCTGTACTCCCAGACTGAAGTCTACATTAAAAAGAAGTTAACTCTCAGATCAATGCGGGACAAATAAAAATAATTGGGTTTGTATCTCTCACAACAAAAGGAAACATCTCTTCCAAGTTCAGATAGTAGCTCTTCACACATTAGTCAGAGGAATATATTTTCAGTGATTTCCTAACAAACTCACCTAGGACTAAGGGTTTGTTTTTTTTGTACAAGCCTGACATCTGGAAAACTACAGTCAGATATTATGACTCTCAGTCAAGCCTCTAACATCAACTGAGCCCAACTTTCTCAAACGCTTATCGGAACCATTTAGCCGAGGCTGAAGTTGAACAGAGTTACCCAAACACAAAATCCAAAGGACAAGTAAGAACAAAGTGGCACTCACCAGCCTGGCTGTGCTCTGAAGCAGCTATGCTTCATTAAAGAGGCAGGCAAACTTGCATTTGCTTTTATTTTATCTTTTACAGAGGTTGAAATAGAATTTGACCTTTGTGAGCTATTGCCATCTATGAATTGGAAACAAGCTCAATTTAAAACACAGCGTCAATGTATGACTGCTCATCATTTCATTATTTTCCCTTCTTTTTCCTAGTCTTTCCACAGGGTATTGTCTACCCACTCTATTTTTAGACTTCTATCAGAACTTCCAATGACTCCTCATAAACCTAAAGTGGAAAAAGTCTAGTTTCAGTCCCACTTTCTCAAACCCCACAGCTAACTAACACCAATTAGCGTAGGAAAAGAAGAGAAGAGCTGATAAATGAAAACGTATCACACTCGATTTTCATTTTTTTTCAAGATCGAAAAAAATCCATAAATTCACAAGCCTAGCGTAAAGCAGCAGTGAGCACTAACCCCACACAGGCAGAGACACCAACCTGCGTGTGCTCTGACTCAGCCACTCAGACAAGCGCAGGCTGCTCATAATAGAGAACAAATGCAAGCTGCAGCTGACCCATTACGTTGGGAGACCACCACTTCATTTCTCCCTTACTTTTTAAAATATTTAATAAAACAGATATGAAATTGATTTTTAAGTCAGTAAGACTGGCCTAAAACACTGCAAAGAAGCCTCCCAAAAAGGGCCCTGTGTTTACAGGCTGGAACTCAGGTGACCTGTGTGTGTCCGTTCCACACACACATCCATGAACAAAACAAAGGGAATTGACACTTGAGCTATACATATGGGCTCCAGAGCTCCCTGCCTAATGTCAGCTTGCATACCCACAAGTTTTAGGGTTCCCTGGAACACTAAAGTTCCCCAAAACACTGCCATGTGTGTGCTGGGGCACTTCGGCCGACCCCACCTGCCACCTTTCCTGGTTGAGCTGTGAAGGGCTTCACAGCAGAGCGAGGTATGCCAGTGCAGCCCAGCATTCAGCTCAAGACCACAAATTATAACCAGTTTCAGTAAATTGACTCAAGTGCCTTTGTTCTTCAGACATACATCTTCCTACCGCTTACAGAGTCAGGCAGCAGAACCTAACCACCAACGCGACTACAGCCAGGACTGGGAAAGGAAGTTATTGAAGCCTGGATTTCCTGCTTTTGCTTGTAGCCAAGAACGATGAGGCTTGTAGTGGTTTCAGGAACTGACTCATCTCATGATTCATGGATAAGATACTGCTTTTAATATGTTTCTGACCCGAAGCCTCAGGAACCTCAAAACCAATCTGAACCGATGCTTCTTCAGTCTTATTTGCAAATGACTATTCACAGCAAAATAAACAGGAGGACAACAGTGAATGAAACAAAGCATCATGCCAAGGGCAGCAAAAGTGGACCATGGACATCACATGTAAAGCCGTGATCAAAAGCCTAATCCGTGGGCTGTGACTTGACAGCATCGAAACTTCCTCAAAGTGGATAACAGGTGGGATAAGGTTTATTTTTAGATGTCATTCCCCTAGATGTAAAAATAGATTTCACACGGCAATATTTCAATTCAGGCGCATCTGAGGTTGTAACTCTAAATACCCAAGATGTAAAGCAGCAAGTAGCTCCAGTTATAACTGTTAACAGTTGCAAACTAGGGAGAGATCAGGGTTAACTGAACACAGAGTAATGGACAATAAAGGACTCACCATGGAACTCATTCTTTTAAATCACCCTCTATTCGGTATTCCCACCCATCCTCGGACTATTCTCTCCTTTCCCTACTATGCACGCTTTCCCACACTCATACAAGAACACACATACACACCCAGTACTGACGAGCAAAGTTCTCCAAAAGGACAGAAGGAGCTGGCACCTCTGGCTGCCCCGTGATGCTCCCATGCAATCATTCTAGAGAAGTCCCACTAGGGAAAAGTTTTTAATCCTTGCTAGCCCACCAATTCTTGAATTTTCCCTGCCCCTCAATATATGACATTAAGCACAGGCCCTGTTTCAGGGGGCGCTTTCAGAGTGTTTACAGGTTTTAACACAAGCCCAGTGGCACAAAGGGAAATGGTGGAAAGAAAAAAGAATGGACACTGGTGGGGGCGGAGGAGAGGGCAGGAGGAAGCAGTAAGAACAGTTGACCAGGCGAGGCCAAAGTGCAGGGGCTGGCTGGCAGGCACTGCTCAGCTGGGCTCCTTCAACAGATTTACTGACATGACGTCAGTGGCTCCAGTCCAGCTTTTTCTTTGGTAGCTTTTACCTCTAGCCTCCTGAAGTCTCCACTAGGTTAGGGAGCAACAGGACCACAATGAAAATTCCCTTTGTGAAACCGAGTTTCCCTGAGGGCACAGAGGCAGGCCTGTGAATTACAGGCTCCTCAGCCTCTCCCTGGGCCCAGGGAGGAAAGGGGAGGGAATAAGCCCCGATAACACTACACTTTCCTTAGTACAGAGGAACCATTAAATGAAGCTCACTTCCTTTAAAAAATAAATAAAGGGGATGGGGTAGTGGGGAGGGGGGGCGAGGTCAGCAGGGGGTGGGGTCTAAATGAGTATCCAAAATTTCAGAGGCCAGAACGCTGGTTAATTTCTCAGGGATGTCATGAATGATGACAATTTCAGGACCGATTTGTTCACTCTGCTGTGAGGCTGTGTTGGCTGGACTGTGAACGCATCCGGCTTTGTTTCACCAACAAAGCGAAAAAGTATTACTAAAGCTGCAACTCCAGGCCTGAACAGAACCTCTGAAGAAGGCGTTTACAGCTTGTCTTTAAAATGAGGGGTTTAAAAAAATTTTTTTTTGCACAAGTGCATGTTCTGTGATGCACCAACAGGGTATAAAACAATTTCCAAGAAGCAAAGATAGGAATTACTAAAAATAAATCTAATAGCAGATCTGTTCAACAAAAAACACTCATTTTAGACTTACAGGCTTACTATGTATACCCACAACAGCACAATAGCTGAGCTCCGCCCACAACTCCATTGCATCAATCTGCCTAACATTACAAAGCTTTAAAATGTTTTTAGCTTATCACAATAATGTGTTAGTGATAAATTCTTTAAATGACTAGAAGATGAAATATATTCTGTTTTAAACACTTCAGGAGAGGAAGGTACAAAACTTAATTCAGCAAGTATTTATTCAAACAGATGTGTGTAATCCCAACAATATCATCAAACTATAGTTTGCAGTCTGAATGGCTCAAAGAGGTAATAAGATAAGGAATTTCTCACCTGCTGGTTATTTAAACAAGGTGGTAGAACAAACTATATCGGGCAGACATGACTGAAGGCAGCGACTAAAGTCTTCTGTGAAGTCTAAATTAATGGGAACTTTGGCCTTCAAGATGAGAGTCCAACCATGAACTGTCATGGAGAATTCTTCAGTTTGGCCTTTTTCTTAAGGCAGAGAAGGACAAGAAGACAAGCACACGCATTCAGGTGGAAAATGGGAGTCAGCGGAGCCAAGTGTGCAAGGAAACTTTTTTTACCATGGATCAAGGAGTTGACATGGTAGGTGGATCCCTTTCTGAATGAGGTGGGGGGCGGGGGAGGAAGGCACACACATCATAGCCTGGAAATACCATTTCCAACTAAACGGAACCAAAACTCTGCAGAAATGGTTCATGTTAAGTCCAAGGACATACAAAAACAGACTGAACAGCAAAGAAGCTATCAAAAACTATTAGGGTCATATCAAAAGGACACAGGAGTCAATTAAAGAAACACACTGGCCAAAGATGGTACCATCTGAGCATCAATAAGAGAAACTACAATGGATTCAAAATTGGGGCAGCCAATTAGCTCAGGTGGTTAGAGCACAGGCTCATACCACCAAAGTTGCTGGTTCAGTCCCCACGTGGGCCACTAAGATGCGCCCTCCACAACTAGATTGAAACAACTACTTGACTTGGAGCTGATGGGTCCTGGAAAAACACACTGTTCCCCAAAGGGGGCAAAAAAAAAAAAAGCATCCAATCATTTAAAAATCTATGGTTGTTGGGCCGGCCAAGTGTTGTGGTGGTTAAGAGCTGGCTTGAGAAGCCAGCGGCCCCGGTTCGGATACTACATATGCCACAGATGAGGGCCAGTGACACTGCCCTTTAAATAAATAAATAAATAAACAAACAAATAATAAAATCTATGGTTGTATAACGATACTCAAACAAACAAGAAAACAAAACCAGAAACCTGACTTTCCTGTATAAACTATACCCCGAGTTAACCAAATAATTCATGAGAAAAATGTCTCTTTCTATAAGACTATTCTAGCTAATAAGAGTACCGGCACGTTACCAATTTACGAAGCCCATGTGAAATAACAGATATGCGCAGAGATCCCAAATCAATGGCTGCTAACAGAGACAACTGCACATTATGGGCCGGGGCCCCCTGGGAGAATACTAGTTATGAAATATCCCTGTCAAAAAAAAATTAAACCTGAATCAGATCAAGCTTCTAGATTCCAATTTATAGGAAACACAGGGGATAGTAGAACATAATAAACAGAACAAGGAGAATGCAACTGCAAAATCCAGAATGCGGGAAATTCTACAAGAGAAACAATGAAGCTTTTATAACAAATCAACTGCAAGGTGGGGGGGAAGAGGAAGGAGGGATCTTTAAAGGTTTTTAAGAAACATATTAACCAAATATAACCTGTTGATCTTGTTTGGAACCTGATTGGAACAAACCAACTGTGGGAAAAAATTTATTAGACAATCAAGGAAATCTGAACAGTGACTAGATATATAATATTAAGGCATGATTATTAAAATGTTCATATGATAGTGTACTTGGTGTTTGGTTTTCTTTTTAAAGAATCATATTTTTTTAAAAGACGTGCAAAAAATGTATAAATGAAATGGTATGACATCTAGGATTCCTTCAAAATAATCTGGTGAGAGAAGAGGCAGGGGTTTAGAAGAAACAAAACTGATGCTGACTAAAGCCAAGGGATGGGGATTCATGGGGGTTCGTTACCCTCAGCTGTGCTGAATTTTTCCACACAAAAAAATCTGAAAACCTAAAAAAAAATAAGTAGCCACGGTTCCTGTCCCCGGCCTTCAAGAAAGATGCTCAGGAAGAGGGAGTTGGCCCTGGAATTCATGGCTACTGGGGGATGGTCATCAGTCGTAAGTACAGTCAGCAACTAACAGCGATGAGATGCCTACTTCTCTGCTAGGCATTGTGCTACCCCTAGGCTAGCCCTCACTATAATCCAGAAGAAAGGCATTACTCTGTCCATTTTACAGGTCAAGAAACGGGGGTTCAGAAAGATTAATGAGGTTGCCCAAGGACAGACAAGTGGATGAACTGTGTGCGATTCCGCAAGTCCATTAAGCATGATTGGAATCAGGAGGAGCTATGTCTTTTCAAAATAGAAACCACTTTTAAGAGGGCTGGTCACTCCATAATCCAAAGGATCAATGCCCTCCCGTGTTCAGGACAGCAGCACCAAGAAGCGGTGCTTTTCTGGTGACCATTTTTGGTGAAACCTAGGGAATTGCAGGGGCTGAGTCTCTAAAATTTCAAAGTGATAAGTGGAGGGTGTGTGTGTGTGTGTGTGTGTGTGTGTGTGTGTGTAAAAATATGAAAGCAAAAGGGAAACTGTGTGGAGAAAGAGAGAGAGAGAGAAAAAAAAAAAAACAGAGCAGGAAATCCAGCAAGAGGGGGAAGCTGGGAAAAAGCTTAAAACTAAACCCAAAGGAGGAAGATGGAAAAGCAAATAAACGCCCCTCTGTCAGGCGAGTCCATTCTAGTTGGGACAAACCCTCAGGAACTTGGATGGAGAACTGGAGGGCAGAGGAAGCAGGAGACTGCAGAATGGGTTGTGGGGACCAGTGAAAAAGCCCACTGTGGGGCATTCACCATATTCCATCAGATTTCACTTTAAAACTCACACTCAGGAAGTATTATTATTGTCTTCATTTTTCAGATGAGGAAATGGAGGCCCAAAGAGATTAAATACTTTACCTGATATCACAGCCAATAAGCAGAGCTGGGACTGGAACCAGGGTCTGACTTCCAAGCCATGCTTTTAGGCTACTTTGCTAAATATATCAAGCACTAGAGAACGATACAGAGTTAGATCAACACCAGAAGCAGAAGTACCAGAAAGGCAGTGGGAAAGACTCAAAGAAAGAGACACGTCCTGGGAAGGAGGGGAGACAAGAGCACAAAACTCAGAAACTGGGAATGAGTGGCCCCAACCCCTTGTGGCCCAGAGTCACCAGAACTAGGTAAAAAGGAGGAAAAGACAGTACCAACCAGCCCACCACTCCTTCCCACTAAGATGTCAAAGACCAATAGCAATCCCAGTAGCAACTTCATTTCAAAACCCCTAACGTCTTTTTCAGAGGGCTCTGAGTAAGCACTTTACCCCTTTCTCCCCTCCAACCCTGCACTGCCCATCCTGTAACACAGCCTAAGACATCTTTCCCAGCCAGTCACCTGGGCTGAGTAGGGGAGACACTCACCTCATCTCCCAGGTTCCCAAGCACTCCCACAATCAAGGAGTGAAGTCAAGGTCACCTGCCTACACCCTATCCCCAGCATGAGGCCATTTCCATATCCAAGCCTTCAGGGGGTGATAAAGGGGGCTAAATTATTCTGACAGCCTGCCAACAGAGCACATTCCAAAGAAAAAAACCAGATAAACTGGCAGGTCCAGTCCCAAGTTTCCACCCCCACCCCCACCCCCTACTGAGTCCCCCACACACACACATACCTATAGAGAAGTTTGGGTCAGCCCAGACCCCCAATAGTAGCCTAAAAAGGGTACTACTGGGTCTCCATAGTCTTTCAGGACTGAACCAAAAGGGAGAGGTAAATCTTGCCCCTTTTCAAGACCAACGATTCCGGCGAGACACTTCCCCTAGGAAAGGCTTGACTGGGTCACACCCAGCATCTAAGACCTCAGCCACGTTTGGAGGTGGAGAGCCAGCATGAACTGGGCAGACAGTCTAAGTGAGGGGAGGCCTAACTTTGTTTCAATGTCACAATCTATGTAAAATCCATTCAAATGCCACAATAAAACCTGACGGGTGACTTAATATGCAGTTTTCTGTTAGCCCGGCAGCTGTGGAGTCACACAGATCTAGGAACAGGCTTCAAATTTTGGCACTGTCACACAGGCTGTGTGACCTTGGGCAGTTTACTAAACCTCTCTAAGCTTCACTTTCCTCAAGTACAAATGGAGCTCTTGGGTTTAAATAAGGTAATGTTGAAGAATGGGCTTAAGGCAGACCCTGGCTTGCAAACCTCCCTTTCTGATCCCAAATCTTTCAGCGTGGCCCCGGGATTTAGTACAACGAAAAGGAGAGTTAGGAAGTGAACTCAGCAGAAAACTGCTCCTCCTCCACAAAACCTGGCATTGGGAGGGGACTGTGGGGTTCTGGATAGGATGACTCAGATAACAACAGCATTCTCCTGGACCTTTCTATCTAAGGCTCTCACATTTTATCTCTTTAATCTAAAGCTCAGCTCAAAAGCGGGCTGGAGAGGCCGGTAGACCAGTATCATCTTCCCAGAGAGGGAATCCACAAAGATTTTCAAGTGACCCGCCCAAGGTCACAGGGAGACCGGTAGCAGGCGCTGTCCAACCAAGCCTTCCTTCCACACAGGAATGGACACACACAGGTCCCAGCCCCTGGAGGACCCTCCAATGCCTCCTCCCAGGGAGCTGTCCCAACAAGGAGACAGCTCTCCAGGTTCTCACCAGCAAAGCCCAGATGCCTGTTATTTCAGCAAGACCTGAAAGGCACTGCAGTGGCCTGAGCACCTGCCCGAGTCACTGCCCAAAGCACAGGATAAAAGGACCCAGAAGTAATGGGGTCAGAAGAACCACCTGGAATTGAGCAGTATCATCACCATTACTTTTAGTTTTAGGCAAAGTACTAAAAAGTCTTAAATTCCTAAAATTCCACTCCAGTTTCCCTGCCTTGTATATTCAGGTAATCATAAGACCTCATTACCCGCCCCCCAAAGAACACAGATAAGCAAGTTTGAGACCAAAGACTGTCTAGAGCGTCGAGACCACAGGTTCTACAATATAATCAGAAATCCCCAAACTGCACAGTTAACGAACCTTTCAGAATTCCATTGGGAAAAATGTCTTCCTACATTAAACTTTGCTAGTCAGAAAGGAAATGAGCCAGTGCTGAATCATCCCTACAATGATGAGAACTTTTTTCTTTTTTTAAATAGGTTAGGAATTGATCCTTAAAGCGGGCTTAAAACAATTTGGCTCAAATTAGCACAGGTTTATAGGACAAGATGTTCCCTGAAATTCCCCTCCACGGCAGCTCTGGTCTCAGAACAGCCTGGGACACTCCTGCAAGAATAATAGTGGTGAATGCAACACCGGGGCACCACAAAGGACTCCTGCCCGGATTTTCTCTCCATTCTGTGTGATTAAAGGGAGTCAGTCAGTTTCCTCAACAGTTTCCTATGAGTAGAATGACCACGTAGTCTGCTGTCCAAACCGGGACATTTTGAGAGTAAAAAGGGAGATTAGGCCAAGACAAGAAGCATAGGCCAGGCCTGTTCCAGGCAAGCAGTTACACAGCCACAAGGAACAGTAAAGGAAAATGCAAATGGATAAAACTGCCACAAATAGTGATTATAAGTAAGGCGGTCAGCATCTGGTGAGAGGACACAGGAACTAGAAAGACCAAACAGAAAATAAGAAAAAAACTGGGGAGAGCAGAGCCTGAAACATGGAGTATAAATTAACTTGACTCTAGGGTTTGGTTTTGTTGTTTTCTCCCCCATCTTAAATCAATTCACAAATCAGATTCAGTACTTGACTTGTGGCCTCATGTGCCTTCCAGGTCTCTTGTCCTCATGATCTCCCAGTTTATCCTTGATGATTTAGTCCTTGGGCTGTTTAAAGTATAAGCCATATGGGCAGTTAACACAGTCAACATTTATCATTAAGGAGCAAGTCACTCTACATCCCTGAAATCATTCTTTAGAAAAGTAGGTCTTCCATTGGCTACTTCTATTGGATACCTTGAGGCTCCTCACTACAGCCAGTAAACTGGTAGAAATGTAAACTCCTACTAGGCCATCGCTCTGAAGATCCATCTTAATGACTCGGCCAGCCAAACCAATGCACACGCGGCATGGGGAGTGCTGGGGAAGGGTGGCGAGCACAGCCGCCACCGTTCAGTGTGATGATGAGAATCAGTGTTTTCTTGTTTTCTATGAGATGTACTCTACATGCCATACAAATACGCCCTTTTAAAGTACAGAAAGCTCTCACTTAACATCATCAATAGATTCTGCTATGTTAAGCCACAAGACATATAACAAAACCAATTTTATCACAGGCTAACTGATATAAACAAGAGTTAAGCTCCTGTGGCATCTCATTGTTATACCGAAAGAAGGTTGAACAAAACAACATTATTTGAGGACCTGCTGTATGTAATTCAGTGGCTGTTAGTAGATTCACAAGGTTGTGAATCACTGTTTTTAAATCTTTCTCCCCTCTTCAACTGTCAGTTGACGGCCCCAGCAGCCCCTATTCCCAACAAGGTTACTCATCCTTCAACAATTTTTAACTTTAATTTTTTTAAGGACTGGGAAACCACATAACTAACACACAGTTCTGCACACCCCGGTTGAGACAATAGAAGAGGTCAATAAAATGCAGGTGGTCCCCAGACCAGGCTCACACAAAGCAATCTTAACACATTTTTTGCGGGAAACGAGTAAACTCATCATATAGCTTTTTATGCCCGCTTACAAAGTGTTAACTGCTCAAGCCAGTCACTGCAAGTGACCCAGGTCAAAAAAACAAGGGGACACGGACACACACTGAAGTATAGCTGGGGATGTGAGCAGAGCAGGAACAGCTTAGAGCAACTGACTGAAAACACAGGTCTCTACCCACCAGCTTCCAAAAAAGGATTCAGCTCACCTACCCAGAACGTACCTAGGAAGGTCCAAGTAGACACATCTAGGATGAACAATCATTCTCTTAAATGTGCAAAAACACTGGCTATTATTCAAACAGGAGTGTTAATTATTATTATTTAAATTATATTAAGGTCCGAAGAAAAGTGTCTGATGAAGGGGGCAAATTCCGGAGCTCGGAATAGGCACTTGGAGGAACAAGATGGTCTGGGTTTTAATAGCAGTCACACACCTGCAGTTATAGCATACTGAGCTGGCTCTTGACTAAACTTGACCACAGCTTTTACAGCTCCCATTTTCCAGATGAGGAAACTGAGGGCACAGACAAGTTAAGCAGCCTACCTGCAACAGATATTAAGAAGTACAAGGGAAGGAGGCAGAAGCTTAATGCCCTCAGGACACCAGAAGAGGTTCCTCGAAGGTGCTGCCAGCAGGCCCAGAGCCCTAAGCACAGTTTCTCTATAAAGAGATCCTTACAACCACCTTTGAGAAGAGCTTTTAGAACCCAATCCCAAAGTTAAGCATATGGCTTTCAAGCAAGAGCCTAACTAAGGAGGAAGTTTCTTTCTGGGCAGATGAAGACGCAGCATGCTACCCACTTTTAGAAGCATTTCCATTTAATTCCATTTAATTTGGCAAAGAATGACCTCAAATATGATGTATTTACTGATGGATTTCCTCCACTTTATGAACAGGGGAAGTGTGGTTCAAAGCGATTATGGGCCAGGACTTTATGGGATGCCCCGGCCTCTCCTGGATTTCAGTCCATGTGCCTGACTCTTCTAAGTCACCCTGCCTCGCTCCTGGGTGTTCCACAAGTGTCTCTGTCCAGGCTGACCTGGCAGGAAATCCGTGAAGACCTGGTATGTACGATAACATTTGAAGCTGCTCTTTACTGAGCAGTTACTAATGTCAGGGGCATAGGAGGCATTCTATTGTAATTTCCAGATGGGGATACCGAGGCTCGGAGAGGAAGTTATTTGTCCAAGGCTATAGAACTAGTGAGTGGCTGAGCCAGGAGTCCAATTAAGGTATGTCCAACTCCAAACCTGTGTTTTTAAGCCCACAGTATTAGCCTGCCTTTTTTCAAACCATAATCAACAAGCTTCCCGCTCCCCTGCTCAACCAGTTCCCTCCTTCCCTTTTTCTTCTTCCAACTAATTGCTCACAGCCAAGTTTCAGATCTATTACTACATGATTGGCAATAAACCTTTATCGCTATTTCAGGGTTGAGTTCATTACTCTGGAGAGTATTTCAGGGCGGGGGGGGGGGGTTGTTTGTTTTTTATCAACTCAGCCCCACTCTACTCCCAAAATGGCATCTGGAAAAAAAAAAAAAAATCTTTCCCTCCGAGGCCTAACTTCAACATCATATTCAAGGCAAACCTTTCCTCAGTCCCCACCACTGGGCAACAGAGCTCTTTGGAAACATCTTGAACACTTACCCATCTTTATGCTGGTATTACATAAGGAAATCCAAGCTTCTTAAAACACAAATGCAGAGAAACATGAAAGCCCCTCCCCCTTCTCAATCCACTTCCTCAAAGCAACCCTTGTCAATCAAGTAGAATCTCCCAGGTCCCTCTGGATAGAGATGTGGAGGTTTCATCAGCTCTAAAACACCCCTGATTGAAAGAGGCAGCATGATTTTCTAAGAAACACTGTTGCAAAACAAACCATCCTAGAATGCTTATCACTTCAAGTCATAGTTTCTGCACATTGAAACTTTTTAATCATGTCAATGGTGTGCATACATAAAGAGGAAAATATAAGCAAAATAAACTGAGTAAGATACACTTAAAACAACTTCTCAGGCAGAGCAATACCCATGCTTTCAACACACTATCATATCACCTGTGGCAGGAGCCCTGGTGACATCTAGAGCATTCCACCTTTGTTCTGCAGGCTTTGATGAGTGTATGCAACCCCATCCTGGGTCATGACCATGGCCTGGCCAGCGATGGTGTAGGACATGTTGAAATATGGAAAACTTTGCATCTCGGAACTCATCAACTATGGGATACACAATTTTCTGACTGGATTGTGTGACCCCTTTACATGCCTGTTTCCCTTCCTGTAAATTTCACAGGGGCATTTTCCTTATCATCATTCATTGACCACCTTTTGCTGATCATGGTGGCACCTGTAAATGTTTGAATGGCCAGTGACAAGTAGCAGTTCTATGCAAAATCGAGGGCATCTGGATTTCAAAATGCCCAAGGTGGCGAGAAGAGAGAAGGACAGAATGAAAAGAAAAACCATGTATGGTTCAGCAGTAACAGCCGTGTCTCTGGGATGTTGTCAGGATCACCCTTCCTACCCACTCACTCTGCAGTGTCAAGAGATACCATCTGAGGAGCTCTCTGAGCATCCCCACTAGTCAAAAACTACCTCTGCAAGCCGCCAGGCAAGAAAGAGTCCTTAAACTCGACAGCAAGCCTGACACCACATCTGGAAACAACTGCTACATTCCCAAGAGATAACAAATAAGTGCCAAGCTCGGAGAAGGTAATTCTGCTCATTTTATTGCTTCTCAGGCACAGAAGACTCAGACCATATTTTTGTGCACCAGTATCTTTAAAACCAACCAAGAACATCTTTAGTAAAGTCCCTAATAATTCTTAGGTTCATCGCCTCACAAATACGGGGAGAGAAACCCCATTCAGAGTTAGGAAGACTGGCCAAAGTTTGTCTGATTCAATCTAAGGATAAAAATTAGGGTATCTGGAGCACTGGTTCTCAATCAGAGGCAGACACCACTTTGGGGTCTCTCAGAAATACAGAAACAATGCCCTCTTAAATCTCCAGGGGTGATGCCCAGGCTGTAGACAGCTCCACAAAGGCTGCAGAGCACATGTGTAAGTGGGGACCACTGGTGTGGCACAGGCTCCCTGGGGCAGGTGTGGAAAGAGGCTGCCCTGGATTAAGACAGAACCGTTCTGAATTAGCCATGTAAAATGATCCACTTACTGTGAATTACAAACCCGGAAGTGATCATGTGGAAAAGGAGAGGGGCCTGGAAAGGTGAGAGTATGCAGGGAGGGAGGGCTGGGAAAGGGACAGGCACTCTTACCTTAGCTTTTCCCAGTGCATGGCACATATCAGGGACACAAATATTTGCTGAATGAGATTCACATAGCTAACGAGCACATGGTCATGCACATCATCCAATTTCCACTAAGCCACCTACTGTGTACAGAAAATCTAGCTCTGGAAACCCAGGCAAGAGTCATTCCCCACTCCCCACCCCTCCCCCTCAATTCACAGAGAAAGTGATATTTTTGCTTCAACTTCACCTGACATCTGAGTAGCGGTGTTCTAGAAGCATTACCATCTTCCACAATTCCTAGTCATAAAGGAAGCTGCTTCTTGCCTCCAAATCACAGATAACACTTCCTGTATGTAATATCCAGCTATACAGATGCCAATCATTTTTACATTATATAATTCAGGTAAAATTCAAAGATGAAAGAATATCTGGGGAGGCATTTTTAATGCATCACAAAAGCAGAAACCTTTTCTCAAAATAAAAACAACATCGGCCTAATCTCTCCAGTATTTATAACAAAAGCAAATTTTGAATGATGGGAATTTCTTGGCTCTGCCCGTGTGAAATGCTATTGAGAAGCTTTGTTCCTGTTTTCCTCTCAATGAAAATACCTGATGAGGTCTTCTGAGTGTCCCAGATTTGAAGACGGGGCTGGGGGCTGAGGGCTGACCTTTCCCTCCGCTGATGGAGCCCTTTCTAACTCCCAACCACCATTGTCTTCCAAAGGCTTTTTCAGATGAAAAGGCAGAGAGGGAGAAAGGGTTGAAAGAGATTCCACCCAAGGAAGCATTGCTCACAATGGTTTCAATAGTTTCCGAATCAGTTAGCCCCCAAGATCCCCCCAGCCACAGTGATGGGTGATCTGAAAATGAAGCATATCAAAATGCTATTGATAAGCTAAATTACCAGACAGCTTATCTGAGGCCCACATCCGCCATATGGTGCTCCAACTTCTGCCGCCTGTTGCTTCCACAATAGGCACGCCTACCCAGAAAGCACCACTGGACAGAAACCCGGCAGCAGCGGCATGCGGGAGGGCGGCTGTGTTTACATTTTATTTTGTGCTATTAGCTTTGTCTCCCCCTATCCCACAAGGGACTTGACACACACACATTCAGTGTCAAAAATACGCATTTACCTGCAGGACACATGCATGCACACACCACGTGTGTACATGTATGGGGTATACACCAGGTGAACAGAGAGAAAACCAGATGTCAACTTCAGAATCGGAGCTGCCTGGTGGGGGAGGGTAAGCCAGGCAGGCTCCCAGCTCGAGCTGCAAGCAGACAATGCGCTTTTCTCAAAACACTCAGGCGGGCGGGCCTCGGGGAGTGGCTATTTAAAACACTTGGCTCCTTTTATTTCACCACTATGGAAGTGAATTCGGCTCTGAAGTGCCAGAGCAAATGAAGTCATTTGGTTTCCGTGGGCTCCCTTTGCATTCGAGCAGTAGAAGTGAGACCAGACGGAAGTCGGAAGGTCCAGCTGAAGTTGTTCTTTCTTCCAATTAAAACTGATTCCACAGAGGATTTGGCGCCTGGGCTTCATTAACTTTTTTTTCTTTGAAAAGGCAGTAAGGTCATAGGAAATTTAAAGGACACTGGACACTGGAATGAATGCTGTCAAAGACGACTCCCTTCACAAAATGTCATCGAGTCAAAGTGTAAAGATGACCAGATAAAGAGATCACCTTCGAAAGGTTCGGTTGGTATAAAAGATTAATAATAGTGATTTTTGTCAAATGAATTCATAGATTTCTGCATTTCTTTCTACTTTCTACTTTCTCTAAAAAGGTTCCTATTTGGCAGAGGTATCATTGATGGTAATAAAATATTCTTTATTATTATTTTTTACTTTATTATCTATTAGGGAAAAAACACTGGTTTTCACAGAGAACTCACCAACACATAACATCTGGTTATGCAAAAATGCACAGGTTGCAGGTTTGGATAGGTGCGATGCAAAAAAAAACAAAAAGTCTGTTTCCAAATATTCAGATCTAGTTAGTTAACTATTGCATGAAGGTACTCATTTCATCCCCCAAATTACACACACCTAAGCAGACAACCTTCTTGGATGAACTTTTCAAATTTTCTTATATGTTCTTAAAAAAAATAAAATAAAATAAACTCCTTTCAAGTTAAATTGAGATTGCACTTGAACTCCATCCAAGAGTGGAGCTGAACTGAATTATGATAATTAGAAAGCTGTGCCTATAAAAAAAGCAGTGCAGTTCATGCATTTTTTTTTAAAGTTCATGCCAGAGAATATAAGTTCAATATGTTCTCACATAATTAACATTTCCCACCATTAGCAGCAGTTTTTCAGTTTATATATCAGTAAAAACAACAGAACTCGTCATTGTTGTATATTCCCAGTCAATATACAAATATATCTAAACCTGTCAGATGCCTAAAAGCAACCACAATTTCCCACTGGAAACAACAGTGGCTTAACTTGTTCATCAATAAACTGACTTTTTCTTTTAAACCCGTTCTCCATGGACACTGTCTCTTAAACTAAAACTGCTAATGAAATCCTAGGACAGAGCCTTAAAAATTAATGTGAAAAAAAGGGCAGAAAACATTGCATCAGGATAGTAAATGCTGATTTTAAACAACTGGGGGAGTAAAGCGGGCCCGTACCACAGCGAGCATGGAGCCTTGCTTTGGCCTGACATAAAAGTAGGAAAGACAGCCTCTTAGAAATCCCCCCCTCCACCCCCATCCAATCAGAAGAGAGACCAGTGGTTTCACAGTTAGCCAGGGCTCCCAGACTGTGGAAACTATTTTTTGAGAATCTTCCCAACCATGCAAAAAGCCAGTGGACAAAAGGAGAACCTAAGAGCTGAGAGTGAGCCATTCTGGAAGAAACTCCATCCTGAAAACCCACCCTTCAGGGCATCCCATTGGCTCTGAGTAGAATAAAAATACGTATTTTGAAAAACTCTCTTCTGCACCACTATGAAGCCCAAATGTATCTGAAGAAATGGCTGAATTTCCACTGTGAGTTCAAATATCAGATAGGGTCAAGGAAGCCTGTGATGGGTGTGTTACAGATTAAGGATGCTCAATAGTTCACATCTTTGAAATAAAACAAGATAAAAACCACACAAAAAACACTACAGATATTTAGATCCAAACATTCTAACATTCCAGAAACTGTCCCAGAATAGGGAGGGCCTTGAACCTTCTTGATATCAGAAGCATCCAGTAATTACAATGCAAGAGGGGGTCTAATTTGGTGTTTGTCAAAAAGCCCAACCCTGAAACATTTAAGATGAACCTGAATTACTTGATTTTATCAACCTTTCTGAATATGAAAGAATAAAATACATCACTGATACCATTCAAACATAATTTGGGGTCCAATTTAAATACCACTGGGTAATCTGTGGCTTCTACAGATAAAATAAGAAAAAGCATCATGCAGCTATAAAAGATTATTCCAGCCATCGGTGAGCCCCAATAGCCTAAGTTTGTCAAAGGGCAAAAAACTTACAATATACTTTTCCTGCCGAGTTCAGAAGTAGGAAATTAGCACTCCGCTGTTCCAGTCCAAAATTCAAAAGGGGAAGCTGCCATACCCACAATTTGTCAGCAGAAAGGTGGGCTCTGATTTCCCTGCGATTCTACAGAGAAAGCTGGACACTTGCTCTGGCCAGCATTCTTCAGTATTTAGAGAAAACGGGCCCCAAAAGTTTTATCATTAAACAGATCCAACCTCTAAGCACAGCTTTCACTCCGCAATATTTTTTCCTCCTTTTGCAATCTCTTAATTGGGAACAAGACAGAGTGCCTAATACAAGCTTAAGTGTTATCCACCTACTATCTGTATGTGAACATGGTTGTTTTACATACACTAGATCATACATGCAGCTATTTGCACCAACCTTTTGAGTGATAAAGCACAACAATTTTCATTTGCAGGCAGTATAATTATGCTCACAATTAACACATAATCACACATGAGATTAGAGAGAAAAGTAATCCTACAGATGTGCAGGCTCTTGTACAGCCGTCATGTATGAGATATCAATCCATTTCTGAAGCAAGAAACCTTAAAATATTGTTAGTGGCACAGCTCATTTCTTCAAAGGTCTATCGAACTGGGATCTACATTCTCTAACTGTTCCTGTTACATACTCGTCTACTGAAAATGTGACAGCAAATATGATCTAGACACAGATGATAGATGACTACAAGTATATTCTCCCCAAATTTTCCCATTAAGAAATGCCCTCTTATATGTGTTTGCTGTTCTGTATTGTCAGAGCCAGCAAGATTCAAAATTGTTTATAAATAACTGAAGCTCAAGCAACAAAAACACAGAACACTGTTTTTCCTTATGATTTGCTCGTCCTTTTTCTATATAAAAGGGATGCTGATCCCCAAAGTGAGTGTATGAATATATAATTCTTGCTGTATAAATCAAAAGAGGGATAAAAAAGGGAAGGGAGAAGGAAGCTCACTTCACCTATGCTGTACCCTCCCCAACCCTCCCTTCTGTGTAATTAGTGTGTTGCTGGGACCCAGACACACATTGTACCACAATACAAGGAAGCGCCTCTCGGTGAGAAATTCATTTCAATCTGGCTCAAACTAAGCTAGGTTGTCTTCCTTCTTTAAATTAAATTTCATTAAGTATGTGTCATGGTGAGTCCTAGTTTATGTTTTGAGAAAAGAAATGAAAAACTCGAATAATCTTTCAGGCATATTCTCTGGATGGAGGTCTATTTGTTACTTTATAAAAGATCACACAGAGGAGGGCTCGAAACAAAGATTCTCTCCTCTAATATTTTTCTTTTTTTTACTCTCACTGTCAAGGCAAAGTGCCACACTGGTTTTGTTTCAAACTTGTAAAAAGAGGAAAAGAAAGAAAAGGTATTCTAATACTCCCCTAAAACTGCGGATCAAATAATACTTATCATTAAAGTAAAAATAAAATGGTCTACATTGGCACTTTTATACCATCAGCAAGAACCAGTAATGGATACAGCTTATCAGTTCATTTTTTTTTATACCAACAACAAATAAAATGGTAAGCTCTGTTTAAAACCTGAAACCTGAGAGTTCAACACAGTTGTGCATATAAAGAAATGCTAAACAAAAATATCTGTGACCATTTATGGAAATAGTGAGATTAGAAAAATAAGCCTTTCCCCGAAAAAGCAATCAACAATTCAAAACCTCACTGTTGACAAAGGTTCAACTAATCCATTTGTCTTTCCTGAGTCACTTTGTAATTAGTTCTACTATTTCCTCCTAAAGAGGAAAGATTCTTACCAAAGTTGGATCTAAGTCTGGCCCTTATAAGCATTCAGATGTGTTTGGGCCCAAAGATCCTGTTATTTACAAACCCAATAGGGAAAGGATAAAGCACTGGACACAGCCTGAGGTCTGTTCCCCAATCACTTCTTCAGAGTACCCTAGCAAAGAAACCGCCCCCCCCCTCACCCCCACCCCACCCCCCTCGGAATAAGACACAAGCAAGATCCATGGCAGGTTGCAGAAAAGGAGCCCACTCCCTGCTCTGACAATGCGAGGCGATCACATTTTCCTGAAGGGAATCTGTCTACTCAGGTAACCATCTGCAGGTACCCAGCATACAAGTGATCAGACCACCTAAACTTCCAGAAACAATCATAGTGAAAGATGAGGAGGAAAAAACGTAGTTTTCCTGAACTGATAGTGTTCTGCTCCTCTGCAATATCTGTAGCA
The DNA here is from genome assembly GCA_033961575.1 of Aselliscus stoliczkanus. Taxonomy (NCBI): domain Eukaryota; kingdom Metazoa; phylum Chordata; class Mammalia; order Chiroptera; family Hipposideridae; genus Aselliscus; species Aselliscus stoliczkanus. The sequence continues at coordinate 96,850,428 of CM066736.1, read as the reverse complement.
TTTTAAATATTTTTAAACACTGTTTGGAACCTGATAGGTCTTGCAGACTTTTCTGTCCCAAGGTCTAGGCTTCCTCCAAGGTACTGTTTTTAAAACACGGCCTTTTTATATTACCTGTTTCTGCAACATCATCTGTCTCTAAGTTTCCAGTGCTTACTGTGAGATCAATTTTCATTTCTGCAAATCACAGGCAGCCACTTGCTTCTGAGAAGTTAACAAGCCTTCTGAGAAACGCTGGTGGCTGGTTATTTCATTGTTTCATAAATATTTTTATACAGTGACACCATTTAACTTTAAATAAATCTTTAAAAAGAAATCATTAAAAAGCAAAGAAAATTATGATCTGGACTTTATTTCTTTTCGTGGGAGAATCAGGGAGGTGTGAGCCCTCCATGGTGCTCGACTCATTGAAAATGTTGCTTCAGTTTTTAAAAACTACACCTTTTTTTTTTTTTTTTTAGGAAAACTCATAGAAGTTGAACTTTCTTTAAAGCGGGCCTCTGGACTTTTAAAAACAAGTGTTGCTGCTACGAACAAAGACTAGAAGTGCACCCTGATTTTTCTCCCCTCCTTAGGGATCGTTTCTCTTCCAATAAACACACAAGTCCCCCAGTATTTCCTACCGAAGGGAAGTTTTCCAGGGAGAGTCTCCTCCAGGGTTTGGTGGTAACTGCGACTCAGTCTTTTTTGGACACAATGTTTCTGCTGACTCCTGAAAATTTTCCACTTGCATGTGCAATGAAGCCGCGGCGGAGGCAGCAGCCGTCCTGGAGAAGCGGCAAAGACAACCGTGCCTCCTTTCATCTTTGAGAAGAAGGAGCGAACCCCCGCCAGCAGCAGGGGTCGGCGCAGACCCCGGGCCGGCCTTGGGGGGGCCCCGACGCCAGGCTCCGCGGGGAGGAGAGGGGGGGGAACCGGGCCGGCTTCGGGCTCCAAGGCGGCGCCGGCGGCTCTCCCCGCCTGCGCTCGCTCCCAACTTCTGACTTCTCCAAGGAAAACGTGGAAACGGCCCGAGGATGGGAGGGCGCGCGCGCGTGCGGGCGGGCGCGGGGGCCGCCTGTTGCCGCGCGAGCGCCGCAGCGCGCGGGCCCAACTTGGCGTCCCGGCCCCTGGCGCGGCGGCGCCCGGCCTCTCACCTTGAAGGGGACGCGCGGGGAGGCGGGCGCGGGGGCCCGGCCCCGGCCCTCCGCGTGCCCGCCCGTCCGCCGGCCGCGCACAAAGCAGAGCCCGGGCGCGAGAGAGCGCGGCCCGAGCGGGGCGCCCCGCGCGCCCGGCATCAGCCCCGCGCGCCAACTTACCTCGCGACGGGAGCACAGCCGCAGCGCCCGGTGAGTCCGCGGCAAACTTCGGCGCCGCTTCCCCCGCCCTCAGCTCGCTGCCCGGCTCCCTCCCCAGCGCCCGGTCCCCGGGCCGGGCCACCCCTGCTGAGCGCCGCTCCTGCCCCGGGGCCGGTGGGGCGCACTGGGCTGCTGCCCGCGGCTCCGGGCAAAGGTGGACGGGGTGGTGGCGGGCTGGGGGGGTGGGGGTCACTGCATGGCCTGTCCCCGGACGCGGCCGCCCCGGGACCGGGCCCCGCCGCGCGGACTGGCCCGCAGGGTGGAAGCGAGTCTGCAAAGTGCTTGGTGGGCGCCCGCGGCGGGCGGCGGGGCCGCGGCGGCGGCTGCAGAGGCTCGGCTCGGCTCGGGCGGCGCGGCGCGGCGCGAGCGATGCTAAGAATGTTCGGAATGAGGACAGGAATGAAATGAACGCCAGGACCGAACTCGCTCCGGAGGGGTGGGGCCTCGGTGACGTCATGCGGCCTGCCGCCTGGGGCCGGGGGAGGGGCCTGCCGCCGCCGGTGACGTCATGGGGGTGCGGGGCGGGGCCTCCCGGGCCGCCTCGCTGTTGGGGCGCGCGGGCTCCCCTTTCCCCCCCCGCGAGGGGCGGCGGGGCGGAGTCTCGCGCCCACGGAGGAGCGGGGCGCGCGCGGGAGCCGCCCTGCCCCCCTCCCGGCGCGGGTTCCCGGCTTTGTCCGGCGCTGGGCGGGGCGGGCGGGAGGAGGTGTCTGCGCCCGCGCGGATCAGATCTCGGGAAACTTGGGTTCCCTCCTTGGGGCGGGCGCCGATTCTGCAGCTGCCTCAGTTTCCCCCCTGCAGGACGCGAAAGCCCGGGCGGCCGCTTAGAGCGCTCCTGGACTCGGCTCTCGGAAATCTGCAAGCCCGGGACAGAGGAGTTTGTTTTCTGGAAATGCAGGTGGTGCTTCGCCAGCGCGGTGGACGCCTTCCCGGGGCCGGATTCCCCGCCAGCCATGTCTGCCCCTCTTTTCTTTCACTTTATACAAGTTCAGGGCTCTCTTTCAAGTCCAAGTCGGTCCTCCGGTTGGGAAGGGAAACCTTCAGCATAGTAGAGAAAGGATAATTACAGAGCTTGTAATAATCCTGCCCTGTTAACACGGTCTTCTCCAAGTCACTCGAGAAATGAAGTTCACTCATCGCTGTGGGTTGTGCTTTTCTAAAGTAATGAAATGGGTCAAAGCCAGCGGCCCCGGATCGGTCCCACAGATGAGGGCCTGTGACACTGCCCTCAAAAAATAAAAAATTAAAAAATTAAAAATAAAATGAAATGGGTCGGGTAAAAACTCCCTAATTTTAAAAATGCTACATCCAACAACTTCACTTCATACCTCTCTCTCTCTCTCTCTCTCTCTCTCAACTTCACTTCAGTAATACGAGAATTAATTATATTAAGGCTCCCTTTAGAGGTAGCATTGAAAGTAACATAGTAGAGTAGGTAAATCAGAAAACAAATGGGTAAAGTTGACCCACTGTGGCAGAACTGCCAAAAGTTCGAGGTAATTGTAATCTGTGTTTCACTTAGATCCAAATAGCCATGCTGCCACTTGGCTCTTCTGGCCAGTGGGGCCTCAGGAAAAAAGAACAATACTGAATTTATGTCCCCCAGGAATCTCCTACATTCATATAGCTGGGGGGAGGAGGACATAACTCACTTTCTACAAAACATAACTTTTACTATGGCATTTGTTAATTGAAATTTTTGTTGAGAAAATTGATTCCCGTGCAGTAAAAATTAATACAGAGAAATCGTTTGTTCCATTCGCCCAGTGCTCTCCAATGGTAATGCCTTCCAAAACTATAATATAAAATCACAATTGTGTGTTGACATTGATAACAGCCCACCAATCTGACATTTCCCCAGTCTTGTACTCATTTTTATGTACCTGTATTTAGTTGTATACAGTTTTCTCACCTGGGTGGGTATCCACCACCACAGTCAGATACTAATGCATTTTATCTGGTGGTACAATGAGGTTCACAATAATGACCCCAGACACCTTAGCACTGGTTTCTGGAAATGTGTAAACACATAATTAATTTGGCATTAAAACTGTAGTAGGCATGTCTCCCTCCAAATATCATCTTTTAAAATCACCTGAGAGAATCTGGTGGCAGTGCCAGCCAAACAATAGCATTTCTAAACCATTATTTATTGGCCCAGTGCACCTGGGCGTCTTTCAGATTCTAGCTGCCATCTCACAGCCACTTGGTAATACAAGTTCCCCTATTCCTTACTGAATCATGGAAAAATATCCTGGCCTGGGATTCAAAGCTCTTCAAGACATACTGTGACTTCCTGACCAGTATTTTCCCCTATTTCCCCCATCTATATGCATATTTTTTGAGACTCGTCTTAAAAACTTTTTCTTCCAGGTAGACTACTCAACTAGAAATTTCCTCCCTAGAAACCGCAAAGCTCCTTCCGCCAGACTCACTACTTGTATTCTGTTAGTTACCAGTGTACTGGGATGCCCCCATATCTGAGACCATAGAAAGTGTAGTGGGTCTCATTCTGCTAAGCTCATACTGCCCCAGGACCTACACATACGTGGGAGTAACTCATGATCTCTCCTCTGTATCTTCAACACATTTTCGCTCTCCTCAGCCACCTGTAGGTCAGTGAAGAGGATCTATGGGTTTAGGGCCCAGGAGCTATTCACCCAGCATCGAAGGGCAGCAGCACTAGCTACCACGTTCTGAAATGACAGCAGCTACCATGCACTATACCCATACCCAGCACTTGGCATTTTGCATTAGCCATCTCAGTGAATCCTATGGCACCTGTACAAGGTAGTCATTATTAGTCCAATTTATACAGGAGAGGAACTGAGATGTAGGGAAGTTATCTAATTTGCCCATAGTCACAGAGTCGGGAGAGAGTAGAGTTAGCATCTGAATTCCTTCTGACTTGAGCCTGTGCTTATAACCATTGACCTCTACTGCCCCCAAATTGAAATGGATATATATCAAAGCAATAGAATACCAGGCACTGTTCTAAGCACTTTTCATATATTTAACCCTCACAGTCCCCCTTATGAGGTACTCTATAATTACTCTCATTTTGTAGATGAGCAAGCTGAAGACCAGGGAGGACCCAAAATAATTCGTTCAAGATCATGCAGCTAAAAAGTAGAGTCAGAATTCAAACCCAGGCAGCCCAGCTCCAGATTTCATGCTCTTAACCTTCCACTCAACCACCCAAATGCAATACTACGTTGAATGCAGAAGATCAACTATCTGCCAGGTGGCCTACCCTGAGATTTAATGGTTACTTGTATCACTAATGATACAAGAGAGTTTGTTGCCCCCAACTATACCAAGGAAGAAACTAACTTGTAGCACATTAGAGAAACAACGATGCACTTAACGGTAACAAATCATCCTGAGATGGAAACTGTGTCTACCTTAAGTTAGAAGGAGAGCTTTGTGTTAGAACTTACCCTAAAGAAGCACCTGGCTCAGGGAGCTAATGCTTTGTAAAACAAGTAAAGATGTATCAATAATAACGATACAATTTATCTCATCCCCAATGAAACCTAGCACCTCTTCTTAGAGGAGTGTAAATTGGTACAACCTAAAAAAGTTTGGTATTAGCTAGTGAAGTGGAAGGTATATGCATACTCCATACTGAATACCCTTCCAGAGTGTTCTAGCAAATTTGAGAAAAGGAATTCAGCTAAGAGAAACTCATGTACCTGTGTCCCAGGACACATGTACAAGAATGTTCTCTTGGGCATTCTTGTAATAACCACAAACAAGAAACAACCTAAATGTCCACTCACGGCCCAAAGGATAAATGAATTGTGATACAATCATACAATGGAATACTCTACAGGGTTGAAAACGAATGAAGTATATAGCTACATACAACAACATGGATGTAGCCTAAAAATATAATACTGAGTGAAAGAAGCATGAAATAAAAGAATCCATGCAGTATAGTTGTTTTTATACAAAGTTCAAAAATAAGCAAAATTTAACAGTATTGTTTAGGGATGTATATTTAGGTAGCAAAACTAGAATTAAGTGTGTGTGTGGGGGGGACTAGATGGAAGAATATGAAGCAATTACCCATAAATCTGGGGTAGTGGTTATCACTAGGGATAGTGTTGTGACCAGGGAGGGAAACAGGAGAGAGGGCTTCTGGGATGCTGGCAATGGTATATTTTTGTCTGATCATATGGGTGTTCGGTACACTATGCATTTGTTTTAAGCACTCTTTTTTACATATCTGTTGTATTTCACAATTTTTTAAACTTCAAAAATAAATGTTAAAGCAGAGCTGCCCATATTCAAACCCCTCCCATGTGCCCAGGGCTTTACTGGTTCTGAATCCTATCACCTCTCATATTCTCATAATCCTTTTATTATACATTCTACCCTCTCTTCCAGATCTTCAACTTCACTCTATACTGGACCTTTTCCACTAGCAAGTCTCTCCCCCATCTTAAAAACAACAAAAAGTCACCTTTTGTTGCTCTAACCTCAACCCCTACTGTCCCCTCTCCTGTCTTTCATAGCTCAACTTTCTGAAAGGGGTTGTCTGGCCCTGTTACCTCCATTTCCTGACCTCCCACTATCCTTTGACTCTCTCCCATTGGACTTCTGCCTCCATTACCTGTTCCATCAAAATAGGTGTCAGTCTAGCCTTCCTGACTCAGGGTAGCCAGCTCCATAGGCCTTCCATCCACACCATCTTGGATTGTTCGGCATTGTTGGCCATCACTTCCCTGAAACAATCTCCCTCTCTCCCTGGCACACTTTTTTCATTTTCCTCCTACTCCTCTGACTGCTCTACTCATTTTCCTTTGCTGACCCATTCTGCTCTAGCTAGCAGTTAAATCTTATAGTTCTGGATCCTCGGTTTTCTTCTCGTTTGCTACCCAGCCGCCAGTGGAGTCTAGCTAATTCACTGCATTGGTTTCAATTACTGTTTGTTTGCTGTTGCTTTCAAACATGCACATGCAATCCACAGCTCCCCTTGGAACTCCAGATGTATATATTTAATTTCCTGCTTGACAAAATCGTCTGGATATCTCAAAAGTATGTCAAACAGCCTGTCCAAAACTATGATCTTCCACTGTGAATATGGTTCTCGTCAGGTGTTTCCCATTTCTCAGGAAAGCACCAGAAACCTAAATGTCAGACTTCATACATCCCTACCAGCTGAATACCCTTCCAGAGTGTTCTACCAAATTTGGGATAAGTCAATCTACTGTCCTGCGTGAGCCAACCCCTTCCTACTTTTCAGGCATCTAGTATCTCTCCCTCCTGATAATGTGTCCCTAGCCCATGGGACAACTTTCCGCTCCTCAGATTTATCTTCCCACAGGGCCCCTGTTTCTGTTAGAACAGCTCCCTTGGAATACTTTGCCCTCCTCTTTATCTAATTCATTCCTCTCCTCCTGTTATTAGCTCAAATGTTATTTCATCAAGTCGGTTTTTCGTGATCCTCAGGTTTTTATCACATGGTTTCCTATTGTGTTAGTTATCTACTGCTTGATAACAAATATCTCCAAAACTGAATGTCTTAAACAGTAATAATCGTTAATCATTTCTCATGATTTCGGTGGGTTAGGTGTTTGGCAATGGCTTGGCTAGGTGGTTGTGGCTTGTGATCTGTCATGAGATGGTAGTCAGATGTCAGTGGGAATGTAGTTACCTGAAGATCATAGGCAGATATCGGCCAGCAATGCAGGTACCTGAAGGTTTGACTGGGGCTGGAGTTCCTATTTCAAGGCTGTTCACTCATATGACTGGCAAGTTGGCGCTGGTGTTTTGTCAGAGGGCTCAGTTTCTTTGTACATGTACCTCTCCATATTTCTTGGGCTTGCAATTTTTTACAACATGGTGACTTGAATTCAAAGCCAAGCATTGAGAAAGAGGGAGGAAGGGAGAGAGGAAGGAAAGGGAGGGGGTAAGGGGAAGAGGGAGAGGGAAAAAAATAATTACTCATTTTATGAACTAGCTTCAGAAACCACATTGCATTATTTCTACTATATTCTGTTTGTGAGAAGTGAGTCACTAAGGTTGGCCCACATCCAATGGGAGGGAAATTCGATTCTACGTTTTGGAGGGAGAGTGTCAAAAAATCTGCAAACATGTTTTAAAAATCACCACACCTTCCTTCCTGGACGTAGCACAGTCTGAAATTTTATATAACAGAGTTATAAATGTATAGTATATAAATATATAGCATATACGTACTTCTGTGATTATTTGACTAATGCCTATCTTCATGTACTAGAACATAAGCTAGTGCAACAAGAATAATATCTGCCTTGCCTGCCATTTTATTCCTAGTATCTAGCACATTCGCTGGCAATCAGTGTGAAATAAATATGACTAAGTTAATTATATGTAATACTTGCAACAGCCTGTTTAAGTAGGTATCATTCTTTCCATTTTATAGATATGGAGGTAAAATGGTTGGGTAACTTCCTCAAGGACCAAAATTTGATTCGAGGTCTCTGATGTTAAGTCAGAACTATTTCTAGAACTCTAGACCTATGACCCCAAAAGAGGCACGGGGCTACTTTGCCCTGAGTAAATTGTCTCCCGTGTTTCCACATTTCCTCATCAGGAAGCCCTGGGATAGCTAATTTGGCTTCCCAGGAATGTGGATTTATGGACAGGACTGTCCTTAAGGTAAGAAAACATTCAGAATCTAATTACGAAAAATCATTCTCCCAAATAGTTGATCCTTGTGTGTGTGTTTATCATGAGCACAAAGAAGAAAATGTGGAGTTTCTGAAACAAGCTTACTCTCGGGATGATCAATTAGGGTCTTTACTGGAAAAATGAGTGCCTCTCAATAAATGGTGAAATCTTCTATCTGACCCCATGCATTCCTCCACTCCTTCCTCACTAAGGAGAAAGGGGCCATTCAATAGCTGCTCTTTCCAGGGACATGACCATTAGTCATGTACAGCTATTTAAATTAATTAAAACTAAATACATTAAAAAAATTCAGTTCCTCAATCACATTAGCCACATTTCAAGTGCTCAAAAGCCACCATGTAGCCAGTGGCTACTATACTGAGAAATGCAAACATAGAATGTATCATCATAGAACGTCCTATTGGACAGCACTGCTGGGGAACAGAGAATTCCAAGGCCTTGGGAGAAGAAAACCAATGGGCTGGAGGAATTAACCACCCCAAAGAGAGCACCAACTCACCCATGGGAAGTGGTCCCTAATCATGGGCCTCTGAGTGTGGATTTTCCTCTGCTTTCTCATCAGGCTTTCTGCCTTTTCTCCATCTACCCTTTGAGCTATCAACCTCACTTTAAATAATCACCATCATTCTTCAAACCAGACCACCCTTGCCTGCCTGAACCCATGGAGCCTGGGCCTAGCCTGGGACAACACATCTTTTACCCTTTTCCCTGCTTCAAACCATTCCATCTCTGCACTGAGACCAGTCTCTGTCTCTCCTGTCTGAGAGTACATGCTTTCCTCCTTCTCAAAAATGTCCCCTCCCCCAACTTCTCCATCAACATGTTTCTGGATTTTGTGCTCCTTCACCTCACTGAAGAACTTGCTTCACTGATTATTCTGTCTCCATCATCTTCCATCTTTCTCTCTCCACCAGCTCTGTTTCTTCAGCCTTCAAGTGAGTACAGCTTCCCCAATGTTGTTGTTAACTTTAATTGGCCCTGGGAGGCCACCATCCTATCTTCCCCTTCATTTCCCTACCAAGGAGCTCTAAGGAGTTGCCTGCAGAAAGACTCTACACCCTCATTTCCCACCTTGGGCCTGTCTCTCACCCAACCCAGTTGCTTCCCATTTAGTAAAATTTGTTCTGGGTATGGCATTCAGGGCTCTCCACAATGGATCCCTTACCAAACGTCTTACACCTTTTTCTCTTTGTCACCTTCTAACCATACTCATCTCTTCACTATTCACCACACATGTCTGAAACATTCCTGCCCCTGAATCCTTATTAACACTGTTGCTCTTGCCAGAAATACTTGCTCCGTGTATATCCCCACCATCACTGGAGGCTGAGCTTAACTCCTTCCTTCTTGATGAAGTCTTTCTGGTAATAAAAACCCACCGTACTTCTCTGACTCCCGTCATTAAGCACAGACTGACTGGTACTACTGTGATTGTTGAATGGATACTTATCTTCCTAATTGAACTTCGGGGTGCTTCCTCCAAGGAATTAGTATGCACATTTTGGCACCCCCTAAAGTTTTTAGATGCAGAATCTTGTACACAATGGATGTTGAAACATTGGTTGATTGACTTGTACACTTACATATCCGATCATCACTTCAAAAGGGGCCAGTGGTGTGCTGGCCGAGTGGCACATTGGCTAAGAGCTGGCTTGGGACGCCAGCAGCCCTGGTTCGGATCCCACATATGAGGGCCAGTGACACTGCCCTCTACAGCTAACAACAGTTCCACCTGGAGCTGGGCCGTGAGCCCCGGTGATGGTGTGGGCTGCAGCCCCTGCTGCAGAGTAGGCTGCCATAGGCTACAGTGAGTGGCCCGCAGCCAGCGTGAGCTGCTGTGAGCAGCGGTCCTGAGGCCAGCAACTGATCTGCCTCATCCGGGAAGAGCGCAATGATGATACCAAATTGGGCCAGTGAAGCAAGGTCCTCTGCAACTAGACTGAAGAACAAAAAGACAGCAACTTGTCTGTTCCCCTTCCCCGATTCCCCAATGCTGTTCCCCTCCCCCAATTCTCCATTTAAAAAAAAAAAAAAAGGATGGGTCAATGGTAAAACATGCAGCACTATTTTAAATAACCCTCCTGAAAAGAATATTATGAAATCGAGGCTGTCATAGCTATTAGCTATCTAAATGGCCTGAGGACGAAGGTGGCGCGTTACAACATAATACACCTCTTTGGAAGATCCAGGACTCTGGGTGTGAGTGGGTGCTAGGAACTGCAAAGAGCTGTACAGTTGGCAAGCATCATTGCCATAGTTGTTGGGTGGGTGAAGAAAACAGTGTTTTGTTTTTTTGTGGGTTTTTTTCTGTTTGGGGTAGGTAGGGGGTTAGTTAGTACAGGGAGAAAAGGTACAGGCTTTGGAGGCAAGCAAAACTTGTCCTGGATCTCAGCCTCAGTGCTGACTTAATATATGAAATTGGATGAGTAATCTCTTTTTATATTGTAGAAGGATATTAGTGGCCTAAGGAAAGGTTTATGATAAAAATATGAACAATATGATATCATGTTTATAATTGGTTTTTTAAAAATATATGTAAATATATATGGATGCACACAAAAAGGACCAGAAAGCTACATGCCAAAATACTGTGGATTTTTTTCTTGATTCCTTTGGATTTTTCTGTTTCTCCAGTTTAAAGCACAGTGACTTTTATAAAAAAAGGACTATTAAGGAAATAATCTGAGTTAAAGAATTACAATATAAAACCCCCAAAGCACCTGCATTTTCAGCAGTTTAAATTATTTCTTTGGGATTAAAGTTATGTGTGTTTTCTTTTCAATCATCTCAAATAGTCAGAAAAGATGAGAGGAAGTTGCAACATGACACCCCATCATTCCCAAATTCTTTATGGTGTCTTTCCTCCAAACAAGAAAATTCTAGTATATAGACACACCTCAGAGATATTGTGGGTTCAGTTACAGACCACCACAATAAAGTGAGTATCACAATAAAGCAAGTTGTAATCTTTTTCCTGGTGGAGAATCTAGCCCTCAAATTGTAAAAAACACAATATCTGTGAAGCATGTAAAGTGAAGCACAATAAAACGAGGTATGCCTGTATAACCTTACACAGCCATCTAAATTAGGAAATTAACATCGACTTCTAATCCTTAAACCTCATTCAGGTTTCCCCAATTATCTAATAGTGGCCTTTATAGCAAAGGATCCAGCCGCAAATTATGTGTTGCATTTCATTGTCATGTCTCTGTAGTCACCTTTAATATGAGTCAATTCCTCAGCATTTCCTTGAGCTTTGTGATTGTAATCATTTTGAAGATTACAGGTCAGCAATTTTTGTCCCTTCATTGGGGTTTCTGGTAGCCAGCTCTCACCTTCTGGCATTCACATCCTTGTATAGTCCCCTCCCACTCTGAATTGGGGTGACCCATGGGACCAATGGCATACTGCCAAATTGATGGAATATGCCTAGAGGGCAGGTCATAAAAGATATTGCAGCTTCTGCCTTGGTCTCTTGCATTGCTTGCTCTGGGGGACGCCAGACATTGCATCATGAGGACACTCAGATAGCCTTGTAAAGAAGCCTGCATTGAGATGAGCTAAAGTATTTCATTCGCAGCCACACGAACTTGCCAACCATGAGGCTAAGCCACTGGAAATGGATTCTCCCGCAACCTGAGGGGACAGCCTGAGCCAGAGTCACCCATCCAAACTGCTCCCAAATTCTTGACCCACAGAAACTGTGAAAGATAATGAATACTGTTTTAATCCATAAAGTCCGAGGGTAACATTTGACACAGCAGTAGTTGACTAATAATACAGGTTTGTCAGTTTCCTCATGGTCAGGTACAAGTTACCCATCTTTGGCAGGCAGACCCAAGTAGTGATGCTGTGTGCTTCTGATTGCATCCTGTCATGCCATGCATGATTTCAACTTGTCTCATTATTGGTGATGTTAAGTTGAGGTCATTGATTAAGGTGGTGTCTCCACTATAAAGTCACTCTATTTTTGTGTCTATAATTAATTTGTAGGGAGTAACTTTGATGCCGTTTAACTACACTTTGTCTCACCAGGCTTTCACTTCATCATTTTTTATATCTGCATACATGCTTGGACTCATATTTTATTTGATAGGTTATAATCTCATTACTGTCATCATTGTGATGATCAAGTCATGCATATTTGGCTAGTCAGAGTCCCTTCAACTGGTTTCTGTGTCTTTTTGAATGTCTTCATCATTTTTTGAGCATTTTGCAACTTTCCAAAAAATATTCCCAACACATCTGATACTTTCCCTGGCCAGTTCTTGAATTAGCCATTTCACCAAAGAGACATGATTCATTTTAGTGGAGAATGGTTTTTAGAAGTTAAGATCTGGGTGCTAGGTATGCTCATTGCTTCTTCCCTCAATACATCTTCTTTTTTTTTTAAAGATTTTATTGGGGAATTGGCGGAGGGGAACAGCGTTGAGGAATCGGGGAAGGGGAACAGACCAGTCGCTGTCTTTTTGTTCTTCAGTTTAGTTGCGGAGGATGTTGCTTCACTGTTGGTATCTTCATTGAGCGCTTCCCGGATGAGGCAGATCGGTCGCTGGCCTCTGGATGTCGCTCACCGCGGCTATTGGCAGCCCACGCTTGGCTGCCAGCCACTCACGCTGGCTGCGGGCCACTCACTGTAGCCTATGGCAGCCCACACCATCACCGGGGCTCGCACAGCCCAGCTCCAGGTGGAGCTGTTGTTAGCTGTAGAGGGCAGTGTCACTGGCCCTCATGTGGGATCGGAACCGGGGCCGCTGGCATCCCAAAACCAGCGCTTAACCAATGCGCCACTCGGCCGGCCCCAAAGATGATTTTTTTTTTTTTTTGAGGGCAGTGTCACTCGCCCTCATATGTGGGACCGAACCGGGGCCACTGGCTTCCCAGGCCAGCGCTTGACCACTGCGCCACTTGGCCGGCCCTCCCTCAATACATCTTAATGGGCTGAGTTAGGTACTATATTTATGTATTCGCACATACGTTTACATCTATATTTTTCTATCTCTATATTTACAATCGTGAATTTACATTGATACCTCCAACTCCAGTCAAATACCCTTGGATTTAGTTTTCTTTTAGTCATCTCTTTTGCACATTTGCAACTCTCTTCTCCAACAATGAGAACACTGGCTCTCATTATATTGAATATATGATTTGAACAATTCCCTATTGTAACCAGTTTTTCTTCACCACTTCCTGCCTTCCTCCCCCTCAACATGGATGCCTACTTCACCCCTCTTAATTTCCTAACCTCCACCCCGGGGACATCCTTTTCCAGCCAATCTAATGTGGTGGATTAGATATCCCACATGACCCTTTGTATCAATTTCCTATTGATGTGTAACAAACCATCCCAAAAACTTAGTGGCTTAAAACAAAAATAATTTATTATCTCTCACAACTCTGCGGAGTGGCTGAGGGATTCTGCTTGTCTTGCCTGAGCTCACTCTTCTGGCAGCATTCAATTAGTGGTTTGGATGGAGGATGGCCATTCTCAGATGTCCTCACTCACATATCTATCTCAGCTGAGATGGCTGCAATGGCTCGGCCTTTCTCCTCATGTGGGCTTTCATCTAGGTCTTCATGTGATGCTGGAAGCGTTCCAGGAAAGCAAAAGCCAAAAGATCTCTTAAGTCACTTACACCACATTCTGTTTGTCAAAGCAAGTCACAGCACAGCGGACATCCAAGAGGTGGGGAAACAGACCTCACTTCCTGATGACAGGAGCTGGAGCAGCCAAGTTCCATTACCGACACAGGGAGGTATAATTCATGGGGGGCAATTAGTTAGTATAATTGACACACTTTCCTAATTAAATGGTAAAAATATCAGTTGAAATATTAAAAACAAACATTATTCCAAATGTTTTCCTGAATTGGAAAAAAATGCTAAGAATCCACAAGGCCCTAAACAAAGTATAAGCAGGAACCTTGGAAGACAAGTGACTCCCAGATTTGTCTCTTTCTCTGAGATTTTCTGTCAACACTGGAGACATTATCTCTATAGCTACATGGGGTGTGGAGAATAGAAGGAAAAGCCAGAGGCTACAAAAAGCAAGGTATCAAGATATGTGAGACACTTCCATAAAGCTGGGACCCCACCCTCGGTGTAAAATGAATAAGAAAAACAATCGCACTGGTAAACCGGAGACAGCAAGAAAAACTTGTATCCATGCCATGCCAGATGTCATAGGAAAGGATCATCTGAAAGTGTGTGACCACAAACTTGAACATCACATGGATTTAGAGTTTTCTGAAAAGAAAAAAATGCAAGCTGATGGTGTTATTTAAGATGGTCCCCTGTTGTGAGGCCCCTAGTTGGCTGAGAGGTGCAAATGTAAAGCTTCCTTGGAAAAATTCACACTCGATTCAGTCTCCTAAGAATTCCTGCTGATGAAGTTCCAACAAAAATGAGAAATTCACTATACAAGAAAATCACAAAATATTAAGACACAAAGGCATCATCTGTGAGAACCCACAGAAAAACACACCAGACAATAATAGGGCATTTATATATTCAGATGCTGGGCTATAAGACACAGACTTTGAAGTAACTAAGTTGAATATGTGTTATGCACTGAATTGTGTCTCTTTTGAACTTACAGGTTCAGGCCCTAACCTCTAATGGGACAGTATTTGGAGTAAGGAAGTAAATAAGGTTAAAAGAGGCTATAAGGGTGAGGCCCTGACAGAATTAGTGTCTTTATGAGAAAAAACACCATCTGAGGACTCTCTGAGAAGATGACATCTAGAAGCCAGGCAGGAAGCTCTCAGCAGGAACTGGACCATTCTGGTCTCCTGATCTTGGACTTACAGCCTCTGGGCTGTGAGAAAATACTGTGTTTAAACCACCCAGGGCATGGTATTTTGTTATGGCAGCCTGAGCTAACTAATACAGTATGTTGAAATAAATATAAGGCAAGCTTAAAATACAGGCATGGAATAACTTGGCAGAACTGAGGAAAGTTCACATAGAAATTTTCAAAATTAAAATTTTAATAATTGAAAGTAAAACAAAAAAGAACATTTAAAAAATGGGTCCCACCACTGGAAATAGATTCTAGCTCTGAGGAAGAATTAGTGAGCTGGATAATAGAACTGCATGAATTTGTATAGAATATAAAGGGATTGAAATTATGAGAAAAATAAGATATGGTGGATATAGTGAGAAGGCCTAGCATATGTCTAGTAATATTTCTGAAAAGAGATGCTGGAGCTGGGAAAATTGGAGCCCTTACACATTGCCGATGGGAAGGTAAAATGGGGCTGCCACTTTGGAAAACAGTTTGACAGGTTCTCAAAATCTTAAACATAGGGTTTGTAGTGACCTAGAAATTCCACTACTAGGTATTTATACAATAGATATGAAAACATACATCTACACAAAAACTTATACATAAATATTCATGGCAGCATATTCACAATAGCCAAAAAAATGGAAATAACCCAAATGATGAATGGATAAATAAAATGTGGTGTAACCATACAATAGGATATTATTTGGCAATAAAAGAAATAAAGTGCAGATATATACAGCATGAATGAATCTCAATAATACCAGGGTAAATGAAATAAGTCAGTAACAAGTGATCACATAAATGAAATAAGTCAGTAACAGGTGATCACATATTGTAGAATTTTATTTATATGAAATGTCCAAAATATACAGATATATAGGGAAAAAAATAATAAATTAGTGATATCCTAGGATGAGGCAATAGCAAGTGGGATAGAGATGGGGAGTGACTGCTAACAGGTCCAAGGATTCTTTTGGTGGTAAAGTGTCCTAAAATTAGGTTATGGTCATGGTCCACAGCTCTAAATATATGAAAAGCTGTGGAACTAAACACTTCATACAGATAAAAAACAGCAACAACAACATGTGTTTTCAACCCATCTGGAAAATTGTTATTACAAATTTGAATATCTCTTTCCTATTTTCTTTAATCTAATCTTAAACAAATTTATTGATATATAATTTACATACCATCAAGTTTAAGATTTTATTGGGCAATTGGGGGAAGGGAACAGACAAGTTGCTCTCTTTTTGTTCTTCAGTCTAGTTGTGGAGGACGTTGCTTCACTGGCCCACGTTGTTATTATCATTGTGCTCTTCCTGGGTGAGGCAGTTGCTTGCCTGCCATTGGATGGCCACTCACAGTGGCTCACGACAGCACATGGAAGCTCACACCAGCTGCTGGCCAGCCCCACTGCAGCCTACGCTATCACTGGCGACTCACAGCAGCCCAGCTCCAGGTCAAGCTGTTGTTCACCATCTTAGCTGTAGGGGGCACAATGTCACTGGCCCTCATATGTGGGATCCGAATCGGGGCCCTGCTGCTCAGATCTGGCGTCCCAAACCATCTCGTAACCAACGCACCACTAGGCCAGCCCTAAAACATACATTATTAAATGCAGAAATTCTGATAAAACCCAAGCAGGATAAATAAAGATGAAAGCCATATCTGAACATATCATCGCATAACTGAAGAACGCCAAAGAAAAAGAGATTAAGATTTAAAAGCATCCAGAAACAAAAGACCATCATGTATAAAGGAGCAACAATGATTGCTCTCTGACTTCTCAACAGTAGATCTAAGGAAGCTAGAAGACAGTAGAACAACATCTTCATGGTGCTGAGAGGAAATAAGCTAAAATTCTAAACCATGTATAAACCAAGAATGGGTTAGAAATTATTAAAATCTTCAGACAGATCCAAATATGAGTGATTACACTACCCACAGACATTCATGAAAGGAGATTTTAAGGGATGTACCTCAGCCAAAAGGAAAATGAACCCATATGGAAATCGGAGGAACATGGAGTGATGAACATATTTATAAATATGTCAGTAACTCTAAGCAAACATTGTATACAATTTTAAAAGTATATTGTCTTACTTGAGTAGGAGTGCTGACTAGAATAAAGATACTGGTCAACAGTATCATGTAAGGTGGGAAATGAGTTCATGTGTCCTAAGATGGTTGATCGCTAGTCTCCCAGCAGCCAACTCACCACTTCCAATGTCCATCCCTAATAGATGGTGCTGCACCTTTTTTTCCAGTACGACCACTGATTTAACCAGATCCATTCTCACTTTTTTCCCTTTAACTCCTGCATTCCAACCCCTGTCTTAGTTGCTACTGGCACGTATCAGTGAATGACTGACTAGGTCTGTTGTAGCAGTTTTTTCTTTAAATATAAAAAAGCTTAAACAGGCCCATACAAGGATCAGGTTCTTAAAATTGTCTTCATTCTAAACTGTTCTTTTAAATTTTAGAATGCTTTGTTTTCTTTCTTTCTTTTGATTCAAAAACAAAACATTAATTATATTCAAATTCAGAAAATTAATAAAAATATAAAGAAAATTAAGTATTACTGCCTATTGTACCATATCAAAAAAAGCTACTCACTAGATATTTGAAAAAAACATTTTAAACAGTTCATAAAATACAATAAATAGGCAATATAACAAACAGTTATGTTTCTACCACTCAGGACTGAAAATTGCTAACATTTTGTCATATTTACTTCTTTTTTTTTTTTTTTTTTTTTTTGAGGGCAATGTCACTGGCCCTCATATGTGGGACCCGAACTGGGGCCTGGCTTCCCAAGCCAGCGCTTAACCACTGCACCACTCGGCTGGCCCTGTCATATTTACTTCTTGACAATTCCTTACAGTTTCATAGCCTAGAATAGATTGCAGAGAGGCCCACATATCTTATGTCTAAATATTCAAGATCTAAATCAAGTCAGCAAACTGTTTAAGTATATTTTACCCTCCTTCAATGACAAGTATATTTTCATCACAAAAAAATTATAAGCTAAGGGTGGCCGGTTAGCTCAGTTGGTTAGAGTGCAGTGCTCATAACACCAAGGTTGCTGATTCGATCCCCACATGAGCCACTGAGATGCGTCCTCCGTAACTAGATTGAAAACAACTGCTTGACTTAGAGTTGATGGGTTCTGGAAAAACACAGTGTTCCTCCCTGGTGCCCGCCCCCCCCCCCAAAATAAATTATAAAGCTATATTTTTTTAAGGCTAAAAATTTAGTAAATAACAAAGATAATTTATTTTTAATTACTGAGCATGTATGGGAGTTTGCTGAAGGTCTTAAAATATTTAGATGCTTAAAAAAACTAAAATATAGGGCCGGCCGAATGGTGCGGTGGTTAAGCGCTGGCCTGGGAAGCCAGCGGCCCAGGATCGGGTCCCACATCTGAGGGCCAGTGACATTGCCCTCCAAAAAAAAAAAAAAAAAAAAACCAAACTAAAATATATATAATTTATGAATAATTATATATTTTTCACAAAATTTATTTTTCTTGCCTCCATTTCAGCAAATCAATACTAATATTGTTAAAATCAAGATTTTTCACGTACTTTGTCTTCTGTTGATCATAATGCTAAATTAGACAACTTTTCTTCAGTCATTGGGGTTCTTAGATAATTTTTTGTTAATTTCAGTTCAGTCAACTTCTTTCATCTAGGACAATATCAACTGGAATTATCAGTAAAATTCTAAACATTTCAGAAACAAAACAAAATATGAAGTTTATATATCATGTTTGCGGTAATAAGTTTATTATATGAGAAATATCACCAAGTATATTATAAAATATTTTAAGATCATCATATGAATTGGTCAGTTTTACAGTGATTCTCACAGTCTCATAAAATATTTTCATATAATAATGTAAAGAATTGTTGCTGTTCTTTATGTATATTGCATCTTATAGCACTGTGTACAAATCCCAAATGAAAGACGTGTGTGGGTGTTTCAAAATTATATTTTTGTGTTTGTGACTGTGTGAGAAAGTTTAAAGGCAAGGCCAAGGAGATACAAATGTTTCTAAGGTAAGGGTAATACTGTTTCCTTTATTTTATAAATGAAGAAAACAAAAGATTACTTACCGTTCAGAACTGTTTTTGACTCCTTCCAAGTTCATTCTCCCATCCACCTCCTCAGATACCACCACTATCATGAACTTGGTGTGTACAGTTCCAGGTGTCTTTCATATATATTCATGGAAAATAGTTGTATTATTTTTGGAATATGTATTCTTGGAATATGTAAATTCTTAGATACAACATCATACAACATCATACTATGTGTCATATTCTGCACTTGTGGCTTGAAATTAAACTTCTGCTATCTAGTCATGTTATATATGAGTCTATTTCATTTCTTTTCACTGTGGATTATATCATATGATCATATCTTATTCGATTTTGTATTGACGAAACTTCTGTGACTTGATCTTTGAAAAATGTAACTATGTATCTTGCAGACTGTTTTACACCAATACAAAAAGCTCTTCATTATCCATTTTAAAGGCTGGATATTTCATTCTATGGATGTAGCTTATTTAATGGCCATTAGATTTTTTTTTCAGTCTTTTGTATTTCAAACAATACCATAATAAATGACCTTGAGCAAACTTTTTTGGTATTTGTTTAAGTGTGGATATCTGCAAGATGTAGTCTCAAAAGTGGAGTTACTGAGCCAAAAGATACGTACATCTTTAGTTTTTTGTTTTGTTTCGTTGTGTTGTGTTGTGTTTTGAGAGCTGTGTCACTAGCCCTCGTATGTGGGAACGAACCAGGACCGCTGACTTCCCAAGCTAGCGCTTAACCACCGCGCCACTCAGCCGGCCCTGTACATGTTTAGTTTTGATAGGCATTGCAAGTCACTTTTCATAGAAGCCTGCAGCAATTTATATGCCCACCAACAATATGAAAATTCCTGTTTCTCCCATCCTTAAAAATTAAACTTTTTATCTTATCTAATGTTCTGGACTTTAAAAAGAGTATATCCTGAAATCTTTCTTATTGTAAATTTAAGTAATATGTTCACGTTTTATAGCCAACTATATTTCTTTTTCTGAAAATTGTTCATATCCTTTGCCAATTGTTCTATTGGATTGTTGGGTTTATATTTTAGTTAATTTTGTAGGAGCTTGTTATATATTAGGGAAATTAACCCTTTGTAACAGGAGTTGCAAATGCATTTTCCTTAATTTTTTATTTGTCTTTTGACTTTATGATGGCTTTTGTGATGGAATATATATATATATATATATATATATATATATATATATATATATATATATATATATTTAAGATTTTATTGGGGAATTGGGGGAGGGGAACAGAGTTGGGGAATCGGGGAAGCAGAACAGACAAGTTGCTGTCCTTTTGTTCTTCAGTCTAGTTGTGGAGGACGTTGCTTCACTGGCCCATGTTGGTATTATCATTGCGCTCTTCCTGGTGAGGAAGATCGGTTGCCAGCCTCTGGACGGCTGCTCATGGCGGCTCTTGGCAGCTCACCCCGGCTGCCAGCTGCTCATGCTGGCTGCTGGCCACTCACCGTAGCTTATGGCAGCCCACTGCAGCAGGAGCTGCAGCCTACACAGTCGCCAGTGACTCACAGCAGCCCAGTTCCAGGCCGAGCTGTTGTTCACTATCTTAGCTGTAGAGGGCAGCGTCACTGGCCCTCATATGTGGGATCCGAACCGGGGCCCTGCTTCTCAGAGCCAGTGTCCCAAGCCAGTTCTTAACCAATGTGCCACTCGGCAGGCCCTGAATAATATTTTAATGAACCAGAGTTATCAATTTTTTTATGACTTTGGGTTTTAGATCATATTTAGGAAGGCCTTCCTCACTATTTCTCATATATATTTCAGCATTTTTGTATTTAAACATTTGATTTATCCAAAATTCATTTGGTATGTAAGGCAAGCACTCAAGTTATTTTTTTCCCAGTTGGCCACTTTCTTGTCCCAATCACACATAGTGAAATAGTTCTTGTTTTACCTACTGATATGTAAATAAATGCCACTTTATAATATGAATTTCCATATTTGTGAATCTGTTTCTGAAATCTTTTTTTGTTCGTTTGTTTGTTTCTGAATTCTTTATCATAGGACACTGATCCATTTGTGTATTCCTATATAAATGCTACATTGTTTAGATTACTATAGATTTATGTAGATTTGTGTGTGAGGGGTTTTTTTTTTGTCTCCTATTGAATTGTAACTTACATACCATAATATATATAAATCTCAATTTTACAGATAAAATAAAGGTTTACCTATAAATAAATCTATCTAATGAAAACTTGGATCAGGATATAGAATATTTCCAGTACTCCAGAAATGTATTTTATGCCCCTTCCCTGTTAATACCCTCAAAATAGAACCACCATACTGACATCAATCATTAGTGATTATTTTCGCCTGTGTTTGAGTTTCATATACATGGAATCATGTAAGATTTCCTGTTTTGTGTCTCTGCTCAGCATTATGTCTCAAAGATTTATCCATTTTGTTGCATTAAGCAATAATTAGTACTTCTTCATTGCTTTGTAGAATTCCATTGTCTAAAAAACTATAATTGATCTATTTCACTGTCGATATACATTAATGTGCTTTCTGATTTAGGGATATTGTGAATAATCTTGCTTTGAATATTCTTGGACATGATTTTTGAAAGGTATAAACAATTATTTCTGTTGAGTATATACTCAGAGATTTAATTGCTAGGTCCTAGAGTATAAGTTTATTCAGATTTAGTAGACACTTTCAAATGGTTTTCCATAGTGGTTATACAAATATAAATTTCCTCAGTAGTGTATGAGCATGCCCATTGCTTCACATTAGCATCAATATTTGGTATTCTCTGCTTTTTTCGAGTGGGGTATGGTAGTATCTGATTATGGTTTTAATTTGCATTTCCCAGATTATTGATGATATTGTACAACTTTTCATGTATTTATTAGTAATTTGCTAATCCTCTCATGTGATGTTTAATTTTAGCTATTTTTGTGAAAGTCATCTCTCTTTTACTTAGTGATGTGCCAGAACATATTATATACTCTGTATAGGACTCCTTTGATGGATATGTACACTGCAAATATGTTTCCATGTCCATAACTTGGATTTTCACTCTTTCAATATTGTGTTTTGATAGGAAATACTTAATTTTAATGAGCTTTAATTTATTATATTTTCCTTCTGAGTGATTGTAATTGATACTGTAGTTTTATTTTCATTTTTTACTTGTTCATTTCTAGTCTATAGAAAAACAGCTGATTTTTGTGTGTTGATCTTGTATCCTCTGGCCTTGCCGAGCTCACTTATTAATTTTAACAGGTTGCCTTTTTTTTTTTTTTTTTTTAAGATTCCTTTGGATTTTCAGTGTAGGTAATTGTCATCTGCAAATGGGGCCAGTTTAATTTCTTGCTTTCCAATTTGTGAGCATTTTATTTCCTTTTATTGCCTTGTTTTGCTGCCTAGACCTACCAGTACTATGTTGAACAAGAATGGTAAAAAGTGGACATTCTTGTCTAGTTTTGAATTTAGGGGGAAAGCATTTGGCCTTTCACAATTAAGTATGATATTAACTGTGCAGTTTTTTTAATAGATATTCTTTATCAAGGTGAGAATGGTCCTCTTTATCCCCAGTTTGCTCAAGAAGTGAATTTTGTCAAATGTTTGGTTTTGCAGCAATTGATATGATCATGTGGTTTTTCTTCTTTGAGCTATTAATATGTAGATTACATTGATTGATTTTTCAATATTGAATCCATTTATATATGTTTTAAATTTCAGCAACATACTATAGTTGTCAATGTAGCGATCTTAAACATTTTTCATTAGATTTATTCCTATGTCTTTGACGTTTTTGCTTGTAAATGGTATTCTTTAATTTCATTTTCTAAATGTTTGTTATTGGGATATAGAAATAAAATTGTTTTTTTTTGTGTGTGTGTTTTTTTAAAGATTTTTATTGGGAAATTGGGGAAAGGGAACAGACAAGTTGCTGTCCTTTTTGTTCTTCAGTCTAGTTGTGGAGGACATTGCTTCACTAGCCCATGTTGGTATCATCATTGTGCTCTTCTCAGGTGAGGCAGATCTGTCACCGGCCTCTGGACGGCCGCTCACAGCGGCTGTTGGCAGCTCAACCCGGCTGCTATGCTGGCTGCCAGCCACTCATTGTAGCCTATGGCAGCCTACTGCAGCAGGGGCTGCAGCTGTGCCATCCCGGGGCCTCACAGCAACTCAGCTCCAGGTGGAGCTGTTGTTCACTATCTTAGCTGTAGAGGGCAGTGTCACTAGCCCTCATATGTGCGATCCAAACCGATGTCTCTGGCATCCCAAGCCAGCTCTTAACCAATGCACCACTCGGCCGGCCCTATAATTGTTTTTACATATTGACTTCGTATCTAGCAACTTGCTAAATTTACTTAATCCCAATAGTTTTTGTCTAGTCTTTTTTATTTTCCATGTACTCAGTCATGTTTTTGTGAATAAGAATAATTTTAGTTCTTCTTTACTATTCTTTATTTTTATTGAGTTTTCTTGCCTTTTTTGCACTGGTTAGAATCTTCAGTACAAAACTGAATACAACTGGTAATAGTGAACATCATTATTTCTGACGTCAGTGGGAAAACATTCAATATTTCATATTTTACTTTCGAATAGGATTTCAATTGTAGATTTTTGTGGATTTTTTTCCTATGTGCAAAATTCAGGACAATTCTTTAAAATATGCTTTAGTCCCACACATGTTATGCAGACCTGCAACTGTAAATTCAGTGGCTAGTTAGAAAAACATAATCAATAAAGTATAAGTAAAATAATTTACTTTTGATTATGATTGAGAATGCAGCAAATATTTAAATAGTTTTTAAAGTGTTTTAATACACCTGAAGCCAAATATAAAAAATAAAATAATAATAATTTTTTTAGTGTTTTAAATCAAAGTTAAATTTACATAGAGAAAAATGCACAGATCTTATGTATATAATTAAATGATTTTTAATATAGTAATATATACAGTACCCTAATCAAGATTTAAAACATTTTTACGACTTCCGGTAAAATGGCGCAATAGACAGACGCTGTGCTAACTGCCTCCCAGGATCACACCAAAATTACAACCAAATTATACAGCATTCAACCCTGGAGGTCCCCGGAACACTGGAGGAACAGAACCACTAAACGAAGAACTTAAAGAGGAGGCCACGTCGGGTCTGGTAGGACGGGCGGAGACGAGAGAGGCCAAACCCCGTGAGGGAAGCCCCAGCCGTGGGAAGCTTCTCCGGTTGGGGGAGAGACCCTCCGGCCGCACCCCAAGCTCACCAGCCCAGAGCTCCTTTGCCGGGAAGAGGAGTTCTAAGATAGCCGGCAATAAATTAGTGAGGACTCTCTTTCCTCAGCTCGGTGAGGCTGAGAGCGGCTGGAGAATCAGTGGGGCCGGCACCCGGGCTTGCTCACCGGTGAGCACTTACCTGGTTCCTGATGGAGGGAGTGGCTGTGTGAGCCAGGAGCCTGCAGGGACAGACTGAGCTGAGCACCTTTGGTGCAAAGGCTGGAGGTTTTTGGATTGTTGTTCCCGTGGTGCGGAGTTTGCACGCGAGTGGTGTAAGGAGGGCGCCATTTTGTTGGGCTTGGGCCCTCCCACGAAGGATCAGGTCCGAGACCTAATTGGTCTGGTGGAATTGGCGAAGTGCGTGCGTGCGTGCGTGTGTGCGTGTGCGTGCGCCTGCAGCCTTGGATCCCCACCCTCCGCTCGGCTTGTGCTGTGTTGCCAGGGAAACGCCTAGTGGGAGTGATCCGACTCCAACAGGCTGCTCACTGAGACGCTGGAGCACGCAAGCCACCTCGGTCCCGGCTCTCCGCACTCCGCTTGCAGAGTTGCTAGGCTGGTGATTGGTTGTCGGGCTGCTCGGCCTGATCTGCGAGCGGCTGATTGGGACAGGCTGAGACTGGGAGTTCTCCTGTGAGTGTTGGGCCGTGAGCTGTGTGCCTGCGTGATCCAGCCAGGGCTCTCCTGGTGATCTATCTAATACATCAAAGCAATCCCAGAGCGACAGCCAGAATGGGGAAACAAAGAAACATGTCACAAGTAAAAGATCAGAAGAAACCTCCAGAAATGGAACCAAATGAAACAGAGGGATCCAACCTTTCAGAGACACAGTTTAGAACACTGATGATAAGAATGTTTAAGGAACTTAGCGAGGACATAAAGAAAGATAGGGAAACCATAAAAAACAACCTGTTAGAACTAAAGAATACAATAACTGAAATGAAGAACACACTGGAAGGAATCACCAGTAGAGTAGATGAAGCAGAGGAGCGGATCAGCAATTTGGAAGATAAAATAGCAGAACTCACCCAGTTGGCACAGCAAAAAGACCAAAGAATAAAAAACAATGAAAATAGTTTAAGAGCCCTATGGGACAAGGTGAAGCGCAACCACCTTCGAATCATAGGGATACCAGAAGGAGAAGAGAAGAAGCAAGGGGTTGAAAAGGTATTTGAAAAAATAATGACTGAAAACTTCCCTGCCCTGGTGAAGGAAATCAACATACATGCCCAGGAAGTGCAGAGGGTTCCAAACCAGCTGAACCCAAACAGGTCCACACCAAGACACATCATAGTTAAAATGACAAAGGTTAAAGACAGAGACAGAATCCTAGAGGCTGCAAGAGAAAGACAGCAGGTTACATACAAAGGAACTCCTGTTAGACTAACAGCTGACTTGTCTACAGAAACTCTGCAGGCCAGAAGGGAGTGGCAGGAGATACTCAAAGTGACACAAAATAAAGGCCTACAACCAAGATTGCTATATCCAGCACAGCTATCACTTAAAATTGAAGGAGAAATAAAGAGCTTCTCAGAAAAGAATAAGCTTAAGGAATTCATTACCACCAAGCCAGCATTGCAAGAAATGTTAAAAGGGCTTTTTTAAACAAAAGAAAGGGGTAAACAAGCTAACCCAGAGAGACAATTTAAGAAGATTGATGTCATATCAAGCAGATATAAAGGAAAAACTGATGGTTGCTGGTTGGGAGGGAGTGGGGAAGAGGGAGGGGGGAAGGTTTTGGACAGTGTATGTGGGACTACAATGTTGCCGCAGGGTTATGGGGACAGTTCTGGGAATGTAATTGATAATGTTGTGAAGAGACTATTATGTTGCAAGAAATAAGTCAGTCGGAGAAGGACAGGTGCCATGTGATCTCACTTGTGTGTGGAGTCTGAAGAACTGAGTGAACGATCAAAGTAAACAGACTCATAGATGTAGAGGAAAAACTGAGGGTTGCTAGTTGGGAGGGGGGTGGGGATGGGGGGAAGGGGAAGGGATTAGACAGCATAAATAGACAACTACAGTATTGCCACAGGGATATGAAACAAAGTTCGGGGAATATAATAATGTTGTAAAAATTTTGTGGCGTGTCAGATAGTCACATGTCTTGTAAGGGAGATCATTTCATGGATGGAATAGAGGCTTGATCACTGCACTGTACACCTGAAGCTGATGTTGTATAGTATTGTATGCCAACTGCAACTGAATATGTGGGTGGTCACGGGATGTGGAGTATACTGTGGAGGCGAGTCAGGGGAGTTGTGATGGATATGTATGATATGGGGGGGGGAGTGGGGTGGCAAACTGGGGGAGGGGGGTTTTCACTTTGGGGGGTAAAGAGTATAACTATTGCATTGTGTTGTACACCGAAAACTAATAAAATAAAATTAAAAAAAAAAAAAAAAATTTTTACAACGCCCTCAAATTTCATCTTGCCTCCTTTCAGTCACTACACATAGCATATAGGCAACCATTGTTCTGATTTCTATCATTGTTTTAGTTTTGCTTGTTCTCAAATTTTACAAATGTCAAATTGTATGCGTGTGTTCTTTTGTGTTTGGCTTATTTGTTCAGCAAAATATTTTCACTATAGCATAAATTTTTATTTATCCTCTTATTTGATGAACACTTAAGCTTTTTCTAGTTTTGGGTTATAATCAATAAAGCTACTATAAAAATTTCCATAGAATTGCATTTGTAAACCTAAGTTTTAGTTTTTATTGGGATAATGTGTAGGACAGGAATTATTGGATTATAGATTAAGGCATGATTAACCATATAAGAAATTTCAGAACAGTTTATAATAGTGGTAATGCTGTTTTCCATTACCACTTAGAAATATATGAGTTCCAAATGTTTCATATCCTCAACAACATTTGGTGTCTTAAAATTTTGGCTTTTTCCTTTTGTTTTCCTCTTTTTTTCTTCTCCCTCCCTTTTCTTCCCTTCCGGCTCTCTCGCTCTCGCTATCCTCTTCATCAGATTGAGGAGGTTTTCTTCTATTCCCAGTCTGCTGTGAGACTGTGTCATCTTACAATTCTATCAAATACTTTTTCTGCATCTATTGAGACACTTGTAGAATTCTCATTTGTTTTGTTAATGTGGTGAATTATATTGACTTATGTTTTTACATATTCATTGAAGCACAATTTACACACCTTATGTTCACCCATTTTAACTGTTAACTGTTCACCCATTTTAACAGTTTGATGAGTTTTAGGAAGTGTAG
This sequence comes from Aselliscus stoliczkanus, assembly GCA_033961575.1. Lineage (NCBI taxonomy): Eukaryota > Metazoa > Chordata > Mammalia > Chiroptera > Hipposideridae > Aselliscus > Aselliscus stoliczkanus. The sequence goes on along the minus strand of CM066736.1, from coordinate 96,823,035 downwards.
TGTTGTGCAGCCACTATCACAATCTATCACCCAAAAAGTTTCCTTGTTCCCTTTGTAATTCATTCCTATTCTTATTCCAAACTCCAGGCAACCTCTGCAATGCTTGCTGTCTGTATAATTTTGTAATTTCTAGAAGTCTTATATAAATGGAATCATGTAATATGTGGCCTTTTTGTGTCCTTTCCCACATGGCAGGGAACTGATGCTTCTTGCCAACAACCATGTAAATAAGCCATCTTTGAAGCGCACTGTCTGGTCTCCATCAAGCTTCCAGATGACGATTGCCACAGCTGACACTGACATCTCGACTGCAACTTCATGAGAGACTCTGAAAGTCAAATCTACCCATCTGAGCAACTCTCAAACTCCTGATCCATAGTAACTATGAGATAATAAATAGTTTCGTTTCAACCATTAAGTATTGAGGTCATTATGCAACAGTAGATAATTAATAGACTTGCGTTCCTGGAGCAAGTCCAGTTGGTCATGATTATCCTTTTGACGTACCCCTGAATTCAATTTGCTATTATTTTATATAGAATTATTGTGTTTAGTTTCATGAGAGATAATTATCTATGATTTTCCTTTCTTTAATGTCAGATTTTGATATCAAGATTATGCTACTAGTTAGGGCTCGCCGAGTGGTGTGGTGGTTAAGTGCTGGTTTGGGAAGCCAGCAGCCCCGGTTCGGGTCCCACATATGAGGGCCAGTGACATGGCCCTCAAAAAAAAAAAAAAAAAGATTATGCTACTCATAAAATGATTTGACAAGTGTTATTCAGATTTTTATGACAAAATATTGTTCAGATTTTTATGATATCAAAGAGTTTTTGTAAAATTAGTGGTATTTCTTCATTATATATTTGGAAGACTTCAAAAGTGAAAACATTTAAACCTGGAGTTTTCTCTGGAGAAAGTTTTAAAATGATAAATGGAATTACATTTGTAGATGTGGAACTGTTCAAAATTTCTATTTCTTATTTCAGTTTTAACTTTTATTGGTACAGAAATTTATCCATTTTATTATAATTGTCAAATTCCTTGTTTTAAAGTCATTTATAATATTCTCTCAACTTTCTATAGTAGGATCCGTAGAATTCTTTAAATTTATACTTTGTGTTGTTTCTATTTTTTCCATCAACAATTCTATGTATTTACTGATTTTAGTAATTTTTTCAAAGAACTTTAGACCTTAAGTTTCTCTATTGTATGTTTGCTTCCCATTTTATTGATTTCTACTCTTATCTTTATTATTGCCTTTTTTCTACTTTATTTGGATTGATTTCCAGTTCTTTTTCTAGCCTCAAAAGTTGGAAGCTTCCATAATTCATTTTCAAACTTTTGGGCCAGCCGAGTGGCGCGGTGGTTGAGCGCTGGCTTGGGAAGCCAGTGGCCCTGGTTCGGGTCCCACATATGAGAGCCAGTGACACTGCCCTCAAAACAAACAAACAAACAACAAAAACAAAACAAAATAAAACAAAAAATCAAACTTTGTTTTATCTTGTAATACATACATTTAACATTTTAAATTCTCTTTAGGCATTATTTCAGCTTTTTACTATAAGTTTTTACATGTAGTATTTTTTGCTATAATTCAATTTTAAATGTCTTCTAACATTTATTGTGATTTTTGATCCATTAACTATTTAAGTGAGTACTTAATTTTGAAATCTTTAGGGATTTGCTAATAATCTTTTGTAAAATTGATTTATAGTCTAAATTGACTGTTCAGATAATATATTCTATATTCTTGCTATTTAGAGTGTTTATGAGCCCAGCACCATCAGTATCATTTGGGAGCTTGCTGGAAAAGCAAAATCTACATTTTGTCAAGATCCTGGTTGATATGTATGCTGACTAAAGTTTGAGAAGTGCTATTCCATATTACTCAATTTTTTTCAAATGTGTTGAGACGTACTTTAGATTCACCATATTGTCTACTTTGATATATGTCCCACCTGCATTTGAAAATAATGCACATTGTGCAGTACTTTGGTGTGCTGTTTTATAGATGGCTATTAAGTCAGGTTGGTTAATCATACATTTCAAATCTTTTATATCCTTACTGAGTTTTTGTTTGCTGTTGTATAACTTCTTAAAAGAGGCTTGTTAAAATGTCCAACTGTAATTGTGGATTTATGTAGTTCTCCTTTTAGCTCTGTTAACTTTTGCTTTATATATTTTGAAACTATGCTATTAGATGCATACATGTTTATAGCTTTTTAATCCTCCTGTTTACCTTTTTATATGTGAAAATTTCTCGTTACCTTTAGTAACACTTTTTCCTGTATAGAGATATATAGCTATATATCAGTTTTCTTTGCATTAGTACCTACATCTTTTGTCTCTTTTCTTTATTCTCTCAGTCTGAACTTTATATTTAAAAGGTGTTTTTTTTTTGTGTGTAAACAGCTTATGTTTGGCCTTTTAAAAAACCTAATCTTTTAGTATTTACCTTTATGTTACAGTTTTTTATTCACTTCTGCTTATTCACTTCTATTATAAATGTACACTTAGTAATATAATTGAGTTTAAGTCTACCATCCTTCTATTTAGTATTTTCTGTTTGTCCATTCTTTTTCTTTGCTTCTTCATTGCTCCTTCCTTGCCCTCTATTGGATTTACAAAATATTTTAATTTTTCCTTTTTTTCTTTTAGCCTTTGAGCCGTATTTTCTTTTATTATTTAATTAGTAGTTACCAAATAAGTGACAATATATCCCCCAATTTATTAAAGTCTACCTTAAATTAATATTTTGCCACTTCCTGAACAATGCAAGAAATTTCTAACAGTTTAATTCCACTTTCTCCTTCTCATCTTTTGTTATTGTCACATATTTATGACTACCTTTGTTTCAACCCCGCATGACATTATTGTATTATTTTATTGAACAGTAAAATTCATTTATATTATCTACATATTTATCCTTTCTAGTGGTCTTTATTTCTTCCTTCAGTTCCATGGTTCAATCTGGGGTCATTTTCATTCGCTCTTAAGTCTTTCTTGTAGTGCAAGTCCCCTGGTGACCAAATTTCTAAGCTTTTGTTTGTTTACCTTAATTTTGAAGGATAAAATTCTAAGTTGGCATACTTCTTTAAAATTTCAAAAATTTAAAGATATCATTCACTGTCTTCTGTCTTCCATGGTTTCTGCTGAAAGGCAATTGAGTTTTGTTGTTTTCCTTTGTGAATAATGTGCCTTTTTCCCTTCTATTTGCCTGTACTTCACTCTTTCCCTTTGCTTTTTGGCAGTTTGTGTAGATTCATTTATTTATCTTTATTGAGGTATAATAGGCAAATGACATTGTACTTTAGCAGTTCTACATGAGATACAATTTTCTTTATATTTATCCAACTTGGAGTTTGAAGAACCCTTTGAATCTTTGGTTTGATATATTCATTAGGTTTGGAAATTTGGAGACTAGTTTATCTTCAAATATTGCTTTTGTTGCTGTCTCTTCTCATCTGCTTCTGGGGTTTCAATTATATATGTGTTAGATCTTCACTTTGTAAGCTATGCTTCCCTTATTCTCTTTTCTATAATTTCCAGGGTTTTTTTTTTCCACTCTGAACTTCAACCTTCATATTTCCCCTTCTAGTTCATTAACCCTCTTTTTGCTGTGTTCTAATCTACCCTTAAACCCATCCATTGAATTCTTAATTTTAGTTATGCTTTATTTTATTTTATTTTTTTAAAAAGATTTTATTGGGGAATTGGGGGAGGAGAACAGCACTGGGGAATCAGGGAAGGGGAACAGACAAGTTGCTGTCTTTTTTGTTCTTCAGTTTAGTTGCGGAGGACATTGCTTCACTGGCCCATGTTGGTATCATTGCGCTCTTCCTGGATGAGGCAGATCGGTCGCCAGCCTCTGGATGGTCGCTCACCGTGGCTATTGGCAGCTCACACTGGTTGCCGGCCACGCACTGTAGCCTATGGCAGCCCACTGCAGCAGGGGCTGCAGCTGTGCCATCCTGGGGATTCACAGCAGCCCAGCTCTAGATGGAGCTGTTGTTCACCATCTTAGCTGTAGAGGGCAGTGTCACTGGCCCTCATATGTGGGATCCGAACCGATGTTGCTGGCATCCCAAGCCAGCTCTTAACCAATGTGCCGCTTGGCTGGCCCCCATCCTTGTCTACTTTAAGTATCAATGTTTTGTTAGGCTCATAAAACAAATTGAGTAACTTATACTCTTTTTCTCTTCTTTTGAAAGCTTATGTAAGAAATATTATCTCTCTTTTTAAATGTTTAGTAAATTTCACTCATAACACATGGTGCTGTTTGTGGGAGAGAGATTTGGCTATTCAATTTTTTATATAAAATTCCATTTCTTTTGGAGTCAATCTTGGTGATATATTTTACTAGATTGGTAATTTCATTTGAATTTTATTAACATAAACCTCATCACCATATTCTCTTATGATAAAAAAAGAGAAAAACTATTGAAACAAGCACTCTTCTGGTTATTATTAATATACATATTCAATCAGGTTCCAGAGTTCCAAAATAGTTTATTCAAGCAGCTCTTTTGAGCTCATACATACTTTGGTGAAGGGACCAACTCTTAGAGTTTCCTACTCCATCCTTTTGCATGAAGTCACTCTGCTGTGGGCTGGCCTCGCCTTTTCGAAAAGCTGAAGCCAGGAATGACAGTGTTAGGTAGTCTTCAATTTCACTTTCTCTTTGGTATTTCTTGTAAGGCATATCTACTAGCAATTGTTCATATGAAAATGTCTTACCGCACCTTCATTTTTGAAATATAGTTTTTTTATTACAAGATATTTGGTTAATGGGTTTTTGGTTTTAAAAAAATTTTTTTAGCATCCTGAATATTTCATTTCAATTGAAATGAAGGTTTTGTGGCCTCCACTCTTTCTGATAAGTAGTCAATAGTTAATCTTACTGGTGTTGCCTAGTACATGACCAGTAATATTTTCTCTTCCTGCTTTCAAGATTTTCTCTTTGTTTTTAAACATTTTGACTATGATGTGTCTGGATATGTGTCTATTTCTGTTTATACCACTTAGAGCTTGTTGAGCTTCTTGGATACGTAGGTTAATGTTTGTCATTGAATTTTGGAAATTTTTAGCCATCAATTTTTTTAGTAATTTTTTTGTCCCTTTCTTTCCCTTCTCTCTGATACTCCCATAACATATATGATGGTGCATTTAATGATGTCCCTGTTCATTTTCTTCTTTTTCTTTTCTGTTCTTCAGATTGCATAACTTCTGTTGATGTATCTGCAAATTAGTTGGTTCTTTCTTATGCCAGCTCAAATCTACCATTGAGCTCCTCTAGTGAATTTTTCATTTTGATTATTATACTTTTCAACTTCAGAATTCCATTGATTCTTTTAAAAATTTCTAGCTCTTTGTTGGTATTCTCTATTTGATGAGACATTGCCATCATACTTTTAAAAAGTTCTTTAAGTTTAGTTTCCTTTAGTTCTTTGAACATATTTGTAATAACTGCTTTGAAGTTTTGTTTGCTAATTCCACCATCTGTGCCCCCTGGAATGAAAGTTTTTATTGTCTGCATTTTTTCCTGTATATGGGTCACAGTTTACTGTTTCTTTTCATCTTATAGCTGTTTTGTTGTTGTTGAAAATGGGATATTTTAGATTTTATATTGTAGTAGCTTGTTGCCCCCTTCCCAGGGAGGAGTTGTTTATTTTCTTTGCTTCGTTGTTTGCTTATTTCTTTAGTGATTTGTTTGAACTAACTATGCAAAGTCTATTTCTCTTGTAGTGTGTAGTTTCTAAAATACTTACTTAGGTTCCTTCCCCGCCCCTCATTGTTTTTATCTTTTAACCTGAATACCTAAGGGCCACTCCTTGGTCAGCTTATTGGTCAAAGGTTATGCTTAAGCTCCCTTAGCCAGTTGGATTCTTTACCATTTACTATTAGATGTACGAGTATGTGGTTTGCAGTCTAATATCACAATTCAGGAAGTTCATTATGTACCACATTCAGCTTGGACTGGTGGCTTGGAAATTTCCTCTCTGATCACCCCTGAGAGGGTACGGTCTCATGCACCACACATTCTTCCAGATTGCGAAGAATGAGTGTGATTTTATTTTTAAGCTTGGCCTCTTAGGTGTTGCCTCTGGAGCAGGGTAGCTTATTACTTAGTTAGTGATTGGTTGTATGTAACCTTCTGAATACTCCACTGATGTTGATGGGTCTGTGCACAGCTCAGAGAATGCTTTCAGGTTGGCCCCAGCTTCGCTCTGACTGAGCCAGCATGGGTGCAGCCTTCCTGGCCCCAGAGTTGGCTGTGATCCCAGGAGGCCTCTTCTTAGCTATCTCTTTATTCTCTCTATTAAACTCCTGTCTGCTCTGCTATCTGGCTTCTATAAGGAAACTACCAGCTACCTCTTCATTGTGCTCCACCGATCTTCATGATTTTCACATCCTTCTTAGGCATGTTCCAGTCAGTTTGCTCAGGCAGCCCTACAGAGTTCTTCTTCTTATGGCCTGCCTCTTCCCCTGGCCATGACCCCTGTGCCACTGCACCTGAGCTGGGGGTGGAGACCCACTTTTATTTTGGTAATACCCCTGATGTACAAAAGGACACTGGGAGGTGGGGGGGGGGGAGAGGGAGTGGCAACCCTTTATCTTCTTAGTTTGATCCTCCTGGCATGGAAACTCTGCTCCATGAGCACATGGAGTGGGGTGGGGGTGATTGGAGCCCCAGTATTCTCAGCTCTCCATGCCTAGGGTAGAGTTTCTCTAGGTCCTCTTGGTTATGCCTGCCTGGAATAGAGCTTCTGCAATGCAAGTTTGGTGGTGGGGCTGGAGGGTGGTGTTGGATGAGAAACCCTAGCAGCATAGTCCTCCTGGGTTGAACCTATAACTCCAGACCAGGAGATGGGGGAAGAAGGATTTCCCATTTTCTTGGCTGCTTCATGACAGCTATTGCTGCCTGGAGTTGAACGCCTGAGCTTCCATAACATGGAGCTGGGAGTGAATAAATGAGTGGGTGGTAGCTCACTTTTCTTAACAGGATTTAGTGGATTTTCTTGAGTGAATGTTTCTCCATTTGCTGTATGTCTTTAGGGTAATTTCTACAGGCTTTAAACTGTTGTTTTTTAAAAAAATAAATAATTTTCACCAGTTAAATTGTTGTTTTGCTGGGGAAAGGGCCCTCTGAGCTCCATATTCTGGAAGCCCCACCCCCAAAATGATCTTTTAAAATGGAAACTTAATGAATTTCCTGCTCTGAAACTATTTCTCCTCTCTAACTTAGAGCAGTTGAATGATTCCCCATTTAAAATTCTTAAACTATTCAACCTATATAATCTAGTTGATCTCTCTAGCCTCAATTTGAGCAGTTACTTTCTTATTCTTCCCCTCCCCGCCCCCCAGGTCACATAAGGTCTCTCCCTGTTGGCCAAATGTGCAGAGTTCTCTTCTGCCTCAGGACCTACCACATACTTTCATGTGATTGAAAAGCTGTGTCATCCTTTCTTTATCTGCCTAATTCCTACTCATTGTTTAGAATTTGGCTTAAGCATCACACTTCAGCAAAGCCCTTTCTTTGTTCCGTTCTACACCTGTAATTTATTATGAGTTGCTTATTATTTAATAATGTTTCCTTCTCTGTTTGATTTTAAGCTCCCTGAGGGATTGTTTTCTATGATGCCTTCCTAAGGAGCTCAACAAAGACTTGACCAATAGACTAATCCACTGCAGAGCCTCTACAATGTTGGATTATCCTGTAATATGAGGTGGGGAAGAATACAATGGTTACTAATACTTACTTTTAGCTTTTTATCTCTTCACAGTATATGCAGTTATTCTAAGCATTTATGTTTTGTTCAAGGCATATAGATTCTTTTGGAGTTTGGATGCCCAGTTCAAACTCCAAACTCTCTTAAATCAAAGAGACAGCAGTGAGACATGTTTTCTAGTACTTCCAACACAACTGAGAGCTTCCCTCTTCCCTCCCTTTCCCAGATCTCTCTCTCTCTCTCTGAAATCAAACAAGTCCAGGGCTGAAAGGAACTTGTGGAAGCCAACACAGTGAATATGTTGACTCATGTTTCTTCCCCATCATCCCTTTCTTTCTTTTATCTCATGTAGAATTATGAAAACATGTCTGCCTTGTTTATTAACACAAGTAGACACTTAATAAATTCCTCTTTTCATTTTTTTTCCAGCACATAGATGATTGTTTTAATTCGGTTACATACCTATGAGCTCTTTGAGTTCCTCCCATTGTTTATTAGCTTTTGTTCAGTTATCTCTGGAAAATTCCATAAAAATAATTTTGGTCCCATTTGACTCATAGCCCCCAAAATGGCCAAACTCATGCCAGTCGGTGCATGGATAATGTTGGTAATATACCTGTATCAAGGAAAAGAGAAATTGTGGTTTCAAAAATGACATTACTCATAATTAAAAGAAGCAGCATAACTCTCTGAGTGCCTTGACAGTGCCCAAAAGTCCCTTTCAGGATCTCAGCAAATGTCACCAACACTTTTTTGATCCTTTTCTAAATGCCACCCGAAATGGTTTTTGAATGATGGAAGAACAATACCTGCTTATCCTCAAGGACTAGCAAAGTGAAGAAAATAATTTTCTTGCTGTATTTTGTTGCTTTCCTGTTTTGTTTCGTCATCACAAGTGTGGCCACAGAATGCCTTTTAACAGCATTCAGTGGGAAATATGCAGAATGTTAACTTCAGTATATGCTCTTTCCTTCACTGGATTTTCTAGGGGTAGGGGGTGTCATCTCCATGTGCACCATTTTTTCTGCCTATGGGAAACAAGATCTACATTCCAATCAACTGCCTTATAAGTGGGCTTTTGGATTGCACTGTCTCTGAATTTCAGGACTACCTATACAATACACAGATACCAACAGGGAATCATTTCTTTGGGCTTTCTGAGTTGTTTTGTTTTTTTTTGTTTTTTTCCTTGACCTTTTTGTTCTAATTTCCATTTAAAATTATTATATAATGAAATATAGAAACCAACTCTACTATAACTAATCATATTTCTCTGTCACTCCCTGGTACATGGTGTGTCTCAGTTGATTGTTGCTTGGCCCAGAGAAGACAATTATCAAATAAACAGATGGATGGTTGAATGAATAAATGAATGAACAAGTAAACAAATGAATGTCTCTTGGAGCATAGTTGAAGAGATTGGAAAATTTTAATTGGAGAACATTTAGATAAAATTTGATAACTTCTTCAGATAGTTGAAGATATGCTTGTTTTTGTTTGTTTGTTTTTGTGTGTTTTTAAGATTCAACGCATTTGTGAGGCAGATGCAGGCAGAACCAAGACACTGCACAAAGGTTCATTTCAATCCAACAGACACTTACAGAAGGCCTACTATGTGCCATAGTTGGCCCATTGGAAATAGAATCATTAAACAGTACAATCCTGTACTGCTGCTTTGGGTCAAGTGGGGATCTGTGGTAACGAGGGGTTTTCCAAAGACAAAGCAATCTTATTGGGAAGTGCGGGCTGGGAACTTGTCTAGAGGTTGAGTTTGCACAGTTAGTTCAATTTTAGCTTAAATTTTGTTTCTAATTGGAGTGACTGGGAGAAATCTAATGATATTTAGCATATGTGTTTGTAGGGAGTATAGTAGACCCACTTTTTGGTACCATCACTTATAAGGGCAAATATTTAATGCTCTATGAACCCATCCCCTCAAAACCTTTATTTCTTAAGGCAACATGGATGACTTTGCTTATTAGGTAATAGGTCAAGAAGTTCCCAGAAAGACAAAGTTTAATATTTTGAGAATATTTTCCTTACATTTTATTTGTAAGTGAACCCCACCCCCCCGCACACACACACACACATACATAAAAGAAACTTGCTAAATAATTTCTGCCCTAATGAGGAAATGTACTGTTTTCTGAAATAGTACAATCAGAGATACCCCTACTTGGTTAGATGTCCTGATTGGGTTTGTTTGGACAATGTGGTCACTACATGTATAGGTTTACAAGGGACTGACTTACAGCCATTGTCTCAGGAAAGCCAAGCCTTTGCCAGGGGGCCTCTGGGGTGCCCTGGCCCCAAGTGTTCGAATTAACTTGAGGTGTGGGAAGCAGGCTGATATTTTCCTACTTCTATTAATACCCCAAGGGCCCAGGGAAAGCCTGCAATCTACCAGTTCCAAATGAGAACGGCAGGCTGGGGAACTGGAGACTGTCACATGCTGGAAGTGGGGCCAGCACGCAAAGGGTGGGCTGTGAGCCCATGAGAATGTCCAGGGCAGGATTGGGAGGAAATGTCAGATAAGAGGGCAGGATCCTGAATGCTCAGCGGCACATGACTGACACTGGGCAGGAAGGGAGGCCTGCAGCTTAAATAATAGTGCGTGAACTCTTCTGAGTGTGAGGCCTTATCAAAGGACCTCCTGAGACTTGGAGAATTCCAAACTTCCAGGAAGGGGAAATTCACATTCCCCAGGGCCTTGGGTCTCCCTTCAGGAGCCATTTGCCTCAGTTAGCAGACAAGGCCCTGGACTGTGGCCACACTTCCATCCATAGGAACGTCCTGATTGTCCTCCACCACCTGCCCTGCTATTTCTGACTTGAGGACTGGGAGCCAAGGAAATGCATGTGTAATGAGATTTGCGGCCACATTTTCCACACCCCATCTGGGAACACAAGGCCTGACAAACATGCATGTGCTTGTGGGATTATGACCAGAATATGTGTAATCAGAGCTGCCCCAGAAATCTGGCATCCATTGGGGCCAAGCTCTGAGCCGTAGGATCTCAGCTTCTATGGTCCTCACAACCCTAACAGCTGCCTTTTCTTATGCTATTGTCCAAGCTGGGTTCATTTCAGGTGACATTCAGGTGACAGTAGGACTCCATGATGATGCCGGAGGCCCTGAGGTGGCCCCTATTGAATACATAATCATGTCTTGATGCAACCCCAACTTCAGGAAGTGTTCTCCATGAGGATGCTTTTCAAAAGCTATGTTGGTAATCCAAGGTCAGTTTTTGTCCTTTAGATTAGCAACATTTTTTTTTTAATGATAATATTTGCTTTGGCGAAGAAAGAGGGTAAGATGGGTACTACAGGTAGGAGTATATATTAATGAAACTTTTATGAAAAGTTTTCCAGTCTGTTTAAGGAGCCTTAAAAAAAATTAGAGTTCTACACGGTTCCAATTACACATATTCTGTCTCATCATGCACTTTGGGCCAGTAATTAAACAATCTTCTTTAAGGAAATAATCAGCTAGATGGACAAAGATGTCTGTTTATCCCAGTATTGTTAATGTTAAAATGTGGAAATTCAGTTCAGTGTCTAATAATAAAGGCATGGTTAAATTAGTCACATTAAACTTATATAGTAGGATATTATGCTTCCATGAAAAGTGACATATTTAGAGGAAATACAAAGCTTACAGGAAAGAAAATACAAATCCTCTTAAATACATTGAAAGCTCTGATTTAATGTGGGAGGATAACACTTTCAGAGATGAATAGCAGGTGCAGACTCTCAGGACCTCCTAGGAGGTCCACATACTCTGTAAGTGGGAAAATAAATTCCACAGTCTTCTTGGAAGATGACTGGCAATAGCTATCAAATTTTAAAATGCAAACAAAAACTTTTAGATCCAGGAATTCTACTTGTAGGAACTTGTCCTGCAGACACATTTGCACTTGTCTAATGATATATGTACAAGGAGACTTGTTGCAGTGTTGTCTTTTATTTTCTTTTTCTTTTTTTTTTTTTTTTTGAGGGCAGTGTTACTGGCCCTTGTATGTGGGACCCGAACCGGGGCCGCTGGCTTCCCAAGACAGCACTTAACCACCGTGCCACTCGGCTGGCCCTACAATGTTGTCTTAATGGCAAAAGCTGGAACAACCTAAAGGTCTACCAGTAAAATATGGGTAAATACACTACGGTACAGCTATTAAATGTAGAATATTATGCAGCGCTTAAAAATAATGAGGCAGTTCTTTTAGCTAATAGTGCTGTAGTGCTATATCCTAAATATATTAAATGAAAAGAGTATGGCACAAAAACTAACATATTACTCATGTGCATGTGTATATAAATGTATAGACTATCTCAGGAAGGACAGAAAAAACAGTTAATGAAGGGAACACTTATTATTTACTCATGTTCTTTCATATTTTTCATATTTTGTACCATGTGGCCATATAACCTATTCAGAAATTAATTTTTAAAATTGAAAGTAAAAAAGAAATAGAAATACAGTTAAAAATCACTGGGGAAATGCTCATAGTATAAAAATAAATGGGAGGGCCGGCCGAGTGGCACGGTGGTTAAGCGCTGGCTTGGGATACCAGCGGCCCCAGTTCGGATCCCACATATGAGGGCCAGTGATACTGCCCTCTAAAAAAATAAAAAATAAATAAAATAAAATTGTTATTTAAAAATAAATGGGAAAAAAAGCCACCATATTTGTGGTGTAATCTCATTTGTTTTTTAAAAAAATGTACATAGAAAAAAGACAGAAAAGAGCACATCAAAATGACACCTTTTGAATGATAGATAAATTAACATTTTTTTCTTAATATTTTTATTTTTGAGATTTTCTACAATTACTATATATACTATTTCTGTAATCAGAACAAAAACACCACTTATCTCTGGTTAACAAGATTAAGGGAAACTTACTTTCTTCTTCGTTCTTTTTGGTGTGTTTTAATAATAGTTTTGTAATATGTTTAAATATATAAAAAAAAAAGGAGGAGAGGAAAGGGGAGGAGGAGAGGAGAGAAGAAGGGGAAGAAGTCTAGATCACAGTTTCCAAAACTGTGCCTGGGCCTCTGAGCATGCCTTGCAGAGTGAGAGGCATCTGTCCCTGAACACTCCTCTGGCCAGACTGGGCTTGGTCCCATGGTGACCACCCACTGGCCCTGCAGATCATGGGAGAGAGCTTATTCTTATTGCTGAGGACCACTGTTTCCCAATCAATGACCTCTCTGTTCAAGCAGCCACATTTGCTGCTGCAGAGGGACCTTGGGAGTGAGGACAAGTCCAATGGGGAGAGTTGGGAAGAGCCAAAAAAACAGAAGCCAAAGAGGGAAGCCAGACACAGAGTAGGTTCCAGGCTGGAAACATCTGGGGCACAGTGCTTTAGGCTGCTTGGAACACACGTTAACTCCTGCTCCTCCACGCTCCAAGGTTGCTTGAGGTTTCTTGAGTATCTCTCTTGCTAGAAGTCTTTGCCTCCTCTGTTTCCCAAGGGTTGTGCCTGTCATTCTAGATAGACATGAGTGCCCACAGCTGTGAAATTCCTGGCACAGAACACTGACCCACTGGAATAGCTGTTTTCCAACAAATAGCAGCCATGTAAATGTGGTATGTTACATTCAACAGTGTGAGAAAAAAAAAAGGGCAGAGGAAGGACAACTGCTGGGTACTGAGCTGAGGTGGATGCTTGTCTAGGTTATATACTGTCTCATCTTCCATTAATAAACTTGCCATTGTTAAGCTCTGTATTACAGCATCTTTTCTGGAAGATGGTTATACATGGTTTCACAAAATTAGTAGCTTATGACAATTTTCAGACGTGTAAAAGGAAAACGTCTTGAGGAAGGGGCACCTTTTGCCAGTTGGTCGTATGGATCTGTAGCAACTCTGTGAGCCAATGCTAAATTTAAATTCAGGAGCTGCATCTTGCCCTTGTTCACAAACCAAACCCATGTTCTCTGAAACTCCTAGAGGTTAACATGGGTGACTGGGCAGCGCTATAATGGTAGCCTCAGGTGCATATCTACAGTGCTAAGGAGGCAGATCCATGCGCTTTTTTTTTTTTTTTTTTTTCATCTTGAATAGGCTTAGAAGAGGCTGTCAGTCCTGCCTTCACCCTTGGATTTCTGGCTTCCCCAGTTATGAGAACTGCCTGCTGATGTGTGGATTTCAAAGCAATTATTGAGACATAAGGGCTCTATTAAGCAGAAATTGTTGCCCGACTCTGCAGGCTTCAGTAACTTGGTCACTATGGTGTTTATCCTGACTCATGGACCCATGTGCTCTCCCAGACTGCCTAGCGCAGATTCTATGACTGACCACCTCTGACTGCTCACATCCTTTGCACAATTGTGTATGTGTGTACAAACATGCTGTGCAAGCAAGCTCACTCATGTGCATAATGAATACACCTTGATCTCCTACTGAAGTTATTGTTGACATACTGATATAAATTATTTTTGTCCACATTCAGTTTTTTTTTGTTTGTTTGTTTTTTTAGAGGACAGTGTCACTGGCCCTCATATGTGGGATCCGAACTGGGGCTGCTGACGTCCCAAGCCAGCTCTTAACCACCGCGCCACTTGGCCGGCCCCACATTCAGTTTTAAGGTGGGAAAAACGAATTTGTTCTGCTGAAACAATTATAGCTGAAATGTCAGCCACCTTGGACTGCCATGTTGGGGAAGCATTTTAGTAATGAGAGGCTGGCCCTAAGGTCTACCACGTGAGGCCTCTTTCTCTCTTTCTTTCCTTTCTGCTCTTCACCTCCTTAAGCTATTTGCGCAGGAAGAGAAGGTCACTGAAACCCCAGGGTCACTAAGTACTCTTATCTCCTTTAATGAGATACCTGAGACTCCTTTCCTCACAAAGTCCCCTAAGGCACAACTCCCTAATGTCCTATCTGAGCTACCTAGACCCACTCTTGAATTCTAGACCTGTATATTTTGCTGGTTGCCAAATATCTAAGAGGAAAAACCGTATCAAACCCAATATTTCCAGAAAATTTAGCCAGCTCCCTCATTTACCACAACTTTCTTCTCTCCCTATATTCCATATCTTGGTGCGGTGGTTATGACAGAACTGAGCAGAATTCCAACTACAGAGAGTTCAGGGCCCAGCTTCTGTGCTCTGAAGTCCATCACTGCATTTGCACTGAGACCCTACTTTCCACGGGCTGCTCCCAGCAATGACTGAGCATGGCAAGGATTCTAAGGCAGATCCATTCCTGGGTGATGTGCGACAACTCTTGACGATGGACTTTGGCTCAAGAACTCCCTGCGGACCTTATGGAATCTTCCATAGACTGCATGGCTGTCGAGGATGCTTTTACCCAAACTTTCCTCCCTCACTTTGACACAGGGTCTCTTGCATCTATGGTCTGATGGCCCTCTTGGGTTTCTACAGCTCCTTTTCTATTTTCTTACATGAAAACCTTTGCACATTTAAACCCATCTTGGCATCTTTTTCTCAAGGAGCCAGAATAACAAAAGTAGTATTGTGAGAGGTAATGATAGTACAATTGGTCCCTTTCAGTTCTGGTGGATCCAGCAGTTCGTCCTCACAGGGATACGTATTTATGCCAAAGATGGGTTTGCCTTTCTGCCTCTGGATGGTGTGATAAGTGATACGATCAGGGGCTCACATTTGCCAGAGGAATCCAGCAGGATCCTCCTGAGCTATGGGGCGCTGACATTCAGACTCTCTTTCATCAAACGACACCATTAAGAGATTGATAAACATCAAGTCCACACAACGGGAAAATATATTTGCAATATATGCATCTGAGAAGTCTTACAGGATGTATAAATGCTTGTAAGCCAATAAAAAAAAAAAGAAGCAGATAACCCAATAGAAAAAGGACAAAGTATTTGAATAGGCCTTTCACAAAAGACAAAACCCAAATGGCCAATAAATATTTGAAAAAGTGTTTGACTCTGCTAGTTACTTGGGAAATGTGACAAAGCTTCAATGTGATGTCCCTAGAAATGGCGAAAATGAAAACACAAGACAATATCAAGGGTTGACAAGTAACTGGAGTCGAGTATACTCACACCCTGCTAGTGGAAGTGTATGGTAGAACAATTATTTTTGAAAACTGACAGTATCTACTAAACGACACATACACCTATCCTGTGAACAGCAGCTCCAGGTGTACATAAGTTCACCAAAAGACAGAGCAAGCATGTTTCTAGCAGCACTATTCATAATGCCAATAGCAAGGAATAATACAATTCTATTTGGTAAGTGCTTAAAATCAAACAAAAATAATTTAGACTGCTAGAAATCTGAGTAGTGGTTATCTTTGGGGGGTGGGTAGTGAGTGGAACTGGGCAAGAGGGTGGCTTCTGGGGTGCTGTTAAATTATATTTCATGATTGGAGTGCTAATTACACTGGTGTGTTCACTTTAACAAAATTCATTAAGATATACAGGGATTTGTGCAACTTCTCTGTATGTTTTGCTTCAATAGAATATACCAAAAAGTTTGCTTTTTTCCTAAATTTTTTTATTATCAAAAATTAGGAAATACAGAATAGAAAAAGAAAAAATGCAATATAGACTACTCACTTTGAACATTTTAGCAGTTATCTTTTTGGCCTTTTCTCTGTACACTCAGATGTTATCCCTAGTCCCGCCTTCAGATAAAATCAGGACCATGTTTGGGATGGTATTTTGTAACTGCTTCTTACAACTTCAAATATATATTCAACTATATACATTGTAAACCTCTTTCCATGTCATAACTATTCTTTTACCATATTCAAAAGGTGGCTTGTTGTTCGCTGAATTGGAGTGCTATTGTCTATATAAAAACACCTTGTTCAGTACTGTACATCTGAAGCCAAATAATATTAGATGTTAACTATAATTTAACACATATATAGTCATGGGATGTGGAGTATAGTGTGGGGAGGGAGTCAATGGAATTGTAATAGATATGTATGATACCGGGGGTGGGAGGGCAATAGATGGGGGTGGAGGGGTCACTTTGTAAGGGGTGAAAAAGATAACTATTGCATTGTTTTGTACATCTGTAACTAATAATAATAATAATAATAATAAACATATTGTTCATGTTTAGGTTGTTTCCAGTTTTTCAGTATTATAAACAATAATGTGGTGATCATTCTTGTACTTAAATCTTTCCCTCATATCCATGATTATTTCTTCAGATTCAAATCCTAGAAGTTGAGTGTCTGGGTGTCTAGGGTGTATATATTCTTGAGACTTAGATATCCTACAGTTAAATTTTTAACAACCATGTAATAATTTGCACAGAGAACATGCTTTCAGATGGGCTCCTATCAGCAGGTGGTTCTTGGCATCCTGAGAGCCACAATAATGATGGCAATGACAATGTTAATAATTACCATGGTACCTAGCATAGCAATCACTTCATTTATTTCCCACCAAAATCCTGGTAGACGGGTACTAAAAACAGCCTTTTACAAATAAGAAAACATGTTCAAATGAAGGATCTTATTCAACTTCTTAACCAAAAAAAGTTGGATTCAAAGTTAGGCCTGTCCAACACTGAAGCCCTCTCCCCTACCGCATGCTGTTTCCCAGGAAATGGCAAGTCGTTTTGCTGAGCTGTACCAGGAAATCCAATTGGACCGGTGATTAAGCTATAATATCAGTGGTTAATAATGATCATAGTGAAAGCTCATGCTCAATTTATAATACAAGTCTGGTCAGAAAAGAAAGGAGGATTGAGACAGAAAAAGAATATTAATCTGGAGGAGGAGAGGGGGTTGCATGTATAGAGGAATTCTGAATCTGATGGAAGTTGCCAGAAGATAAAAAAAAATTGAAATCCTGTGTCAAAAGACCTGTTGATGACATGTCACAAGCTTGTACAAGCCTCCTTAGCCACCAGGGCACCAGGCTGTTTGGCCTCATTCCCCTGGAGTGAGATTGATAAGCACATTCCACTGAGACCAGATGTAGCTGGGAGAGGCAAGGAGCCAGTTTACGAGAAGACACAGAGGGTGTGGAGAGGTTTGTGCAAGCTTTTTGATTGTGTCTCAGAGTTTTTATAAAAGGTCAAGGAAGTGAGACCTTTGGGGGATGTTTCAATGAAACCCTGGATCAAGCTGCATCCATTTTTCCATGAAGCTATTAGGGCTGGCTACTCAGAAACAGCTAGAAAGCTTTGTGTGTGTGTGTGTGTGTGTGTGTGTGTGTGTGTGTGTGTGTGTGTGTGTGTGTGTCTGTGTGTGTGTCTGTGTGTGTGTCTGTGTGTGTGAGCATGGAGAGCATAAATGAAGGAAATGCTGTGATTGACAAGTCTGGGAGAAACTGGATGTGTATGCCTTTCGATAGTTTGTTCTTAGTTCCTCTCCCTGCTGACTTATATTTTACCACATACTCTAGTTGTCAGTTGATAGGATAAGTAGCTTGGACAGGTATATAGAGGAGTCAACATAAGGAAGTGGGAGGGAAAGCTTTGGAATGCTACTGATCTAGCTTCTAATCCAAATTTAGCCATGGATTTGCTTCATGTAAGAATAACAATAGCTAACATGCATTACAGGATCTGTGCTAAGTGCATCTCTGTATCTAATTTAATTTCCAAAACCACTCCATCACAAAGGTTTTCCCATTGTCCCTGGTTTTATAGACGAGGAAACTGAAGTTCAGAAGGCTTACAAAACTTACGGCAGATATCATACAATTTTCTAAGAGGCAGGTTTGAAGTGAGGCCCATCTAAATCCAATGTACCTACTCTTCCTAATGGCAAGATTTGGAGAGAATTTTTTTTTTTTAAGTAGTTTCTGACCTGGACATGGAGAACAAGTCATTCTTTTTTTTTTTAAAGACTTTTTATTGGGGAATTGGGGGAGGGGAACAGTGTTGGGGAATCGGGGAAGGGGAACAGACAAGTTGCTGTCTTTTTGTTCTTCAGTCTAGTTGCGGAGGACGTTGCTTCACTGGCCCATGTTGCTATCATCATTGCGCTCTTCCCGAATGAGGCAGATCGGTCGCCGGCCTCTGGATGTCGCTTACCGCGGCTATTGGCAGCTCACGCTGGCTGCCAGCCGCTCATGCTGGCTGCCGGCCACTCACTGTAGCCTATGGCAGCCCACTGCAGCAGGGGCTGCAGCCTACACCGTCGCCGGGGCTCTCACAGCCCAGCTCCAGGTGGAGCTGTTGTTAGCTGTGGAGGGCAGTGTCACTGGCCCTCATATGTGGGATCCGAACCGGGGCCGCTGGCATCCCAAAACCAGCTCTTAACTACTGCGCCACTCTGCCGGCCCTGGAGAGAATTTTTAAAGCTGGGCCTCAGTTTCCTTTTCATTAAAGTGGAAATAAACCCACCTAGTGCATGGCATTGTAAATACAGTATTTTAGACCAGAATATGGCACATAATAGATCCTCAATGGATGTTACTTTTTCTCCCTTCCCAGGGCTTTCAGGAAGGGAGAGGGCATATGAAAAAACAGTCAGTTTGGTAGCTTGGATAAAGCTAGATTGGATAGAGCACAATGCTATAAGTATGAAGCAGGATTCTACTAAGAGTACTAATGGGATAAAAGAACTACTAATCTACTGACTTGGCCATAAGCTCACAGTAATTATGGTCTTGTGTCTAATTGTCAAATGAGGAAATGATGCTCAAAAGGGCTAAGTACCTCGGCCTTAGTCATATTGCTGGGATTCTCTCCAAGGGAATGAGCATATTTTTATTATTTTTTATTGAGATAGAATCCATACACCATGAAATTCACCTTTTAAAATGTACAATTCAATGATTTTAGTTATTCACAACGATGTGCAACCATAACCACTATATAACTCTCTAATTCCAGAGTATTCTCATCACCCCCAAAGAGTATCTCCATATTCATTAGCAGTCACCCCTCGTTCCTCCTTGCCTCAGACCCTGGCAACCACTGATGTGCTTTATGTATCTACTGATTTGCCTTTTCTGGACATTTTATAGAAAGAGGATCATACGGTATGTGATTTTTTGTGTTTGGCTTCTTTTACTTAGCGTAATATATCAAAGTTCATCCATATTGTAGTGTAAATCAGTATTTCATTCCTTTTTTGACCCAGTAATATCCCATTGTTTGGATATATCATATTTTGTTTATCCACTCATCAGTTAATGGAAGTTATGATTGTTTCTACTTTTTGGCTATTATGAATAGAGTTACTGTAAACATCTGTGTACAAGTTTCCATGTGGACATATAGTTTGTTATCTTGGGTACATAATACCTAGCATTGCTGAAAGGGCATTGGATTTTGTCAGTGTTTTCTCTGCATCTATTGAGGTGAATATGTGGCTTTGTCCTTTATTTTATTAATGTGGTATATTACATTGATGTATTTTTTGTTTAAAGATTTTATTGGAGAATTGGGGGAAGGGAACAGCGTTGGGGAATCAGGGAAGGGGTACAGACAAGTTGCTGTCCTTTAGTTCTTCAGTCTAGCTGTGGAGGATGTTACTTCACTGGCCCATGTTGATATTGTGATCATTACTCTCTTCCCAACTGAGGCAGATCGGTTGCCGGCCATTGAACAGCTGCTCATGGCAGCTCACGGCAGCTCATGCCAGCTGACGGCCATTCATGCTGGCTGCTGGCTACTCACAGTAGCTTACAGCAGCCCACTGCAGACCCACTGCAGCCTACACTGTCGCTGGTGACTCATGGCAGCCCAGCTCCAGGTCAAGCTGTTGTTCACCATCTTAGCTGTAGAGGGTGCAGCATCACTAGCCTATGTGGGATCCGAACTGGGGACCTGCTGCTCAGAGCTTGCACTCCCAAGCCAACTCTTAACTAGCGAGCCACTCGGCCGACCCCACATTGATGTATTTTCATATGTTGAACCAATCTTGAATTTCTGGGATAAATTCCCCTTTGTCATGATGTATAATCCTTTTTATATGCTGCTGGATTTGGTTTGCCACTATCTTGTTCAGGATTTTTGCATCTATATTTAAAGGAGATATAGTTTTCTTTCTTATGATTTCTCGTTTGGCTTTGGTATCAGGGTAAAGAATGGATTAAGAAGTGTTCCTTTCTCTTTTATGATTGTTGAATTGTCTCTTTCTTCTTTCAAACCTGTCAGTTTTGCTTTCTGTATTTTGGGGATCTGTTGTTAAGTGCATATATGTATAATTGTTAAAAAAAATATATATTTTTAAGCTGAGCTCTCCTGCCACCTGTTGGCACCTCAGTGGTAGCTCAGCTCGGGCTGGGCATCAAAATGCTGTTGCTCAGAGCTCAGCTTGCCCTCTTGAGAGAGCTCTTAACCAACTGAGCCACTCAACCAGCCCAATTGTTTTATATTGTTGATGGAATAACTCTTTTATCATTATAAAATGTCCTTTTTTATCTCCAGTAACAATTTTTACCTTAAAGTAAAATTTGTCTGATATTGGTATAGCCACTCCAGCTCTTTTTTTGTTTATTGTTTACATGATATATATCTTTCCAATCCTTTTATTTTAAATCTATTCGTGATTTTGAGTCTAAAGTGTATCTCTTGTAGACAGCATATATTTGGATTATGCTTTTTAATCCATTACTCAAATCTCTGCTTTTAAATTGGAGTGATTAGTCCATTTATATTTAATGTAATTACCGATAAAGTAAGATTTGCATTGCCATTTTCTTTCTTGTTTTGTACATGTCCTCTGTATTTTTTGTTCCTTTATTCCTCCACTACTGTCTTCTTTTGTGTTAAATAGATATTATCTAGTGTACCATTTTAATTCCTTTATTGTTTCTTTTACTTCATTTTGTTTTTGTAGTTTTTTCAGTGGTTGCCCTAGGTGATGGTATTAATATCTTAATTTATAACAAAGCATTTTGCTTTAATACTGCCTTAATTACAGTAGTGTACAAAAACATTACTGTTATGTGGTTCCATTATCTACCCTCTTATTTGTGCTTTATTTTCATATATGAGGTGTGATGAAACAATATGGTGAATGTTCAAATTTTTAAAAATTTTACAGTAAAAGACACATTGCCAGGCCGGCCGAGTGGGGCGGTGGTTAAGAGCTGGGTTGGGATGCCAACGGCCCCGGTTTGGATCCCACATATGAGGGCCAGTGACACTGTCCTCTAAAAAGAATAAAAAACAAAAACAAAAAAACCCACATTGCCATTAATCCCCCTTAAAATGATCGCTTTCACTTCAAACACTTATCCTATTGTTCTTGGCACTTTCTTCTTTCTTTTTTTAAAAGGAATTTTATTGGGGGGTTGGGGGAGGGGAACAGACAAGTTGCTGTCCATTTGTTCTTCATTCTAGTTGTGGAGGACGTTGCTTCACTGGCTCATGTTGGTATTGTCATTGCACTCTTCCCGGGTGAGGCAGATCGGTTGCAGGCCTCTGGATGGCTGCTCACATCAGCTATTGGCAGCTCACTCCTGCTGCTGACCGCTCACGCTGGCTGTCGGTCACTCACTGTAGCCTATGGCAGCCCACTGCAGCAGGGGCTGCAGCCTACACCGTCACCAGGACTCACAGCAACCCAGCTCAAGGTGGAGCTGTTGTTCACCATCTTAGCTGTAGAGGGCAGTGTCACTGGCCCTCATATGTGGGATCCAAACTGGGGCCACTGGCATCCCAGGCCAGCTCTTAACCAATGCGCCACTTGGCCGGCCCTGTTCTTGGCACTTTCTGAAGCAGTTCTGGAAGTCCTCTTTAGTGAGTGTCTTTTGTTGCACTGTTATGGCTGCCTCAATGTCCTAATAAATTCAGAACGTTTATTTTTCATGGTCATTTTGACTTTGGGGAAGAGCCAGAAGTCACACAGTGCCAGATATGGTGAATAAGATGGATAAGAACACACCATAATGTTTTGTTTGCTTGTTTGTTTTTTAGCTGAGCCATCCTGCCACCTGTTGGCTCGGGCCAGGAATCGAACTGGTAACCCTGTTGCTCAGAGCTTACACTCTTGAGTGAGCTCTTAACCAACTGAGCCACTTGTCTGGCTTTTGTAATGTTTTTATTTGACAGAAATTGCTGTACCAGAAGACATGTGTGACACGGAGCCTTTCCGTTGGGATCACAAAATACTGCGAATACTGCTGCTGAGTGCCATCCAACAGAAAGGCAGGTATTTTCAAGACAGGAAGCGGCGTGTTGAACACTAGTAATAGGGTGTGACAAGTTTCAACTTTTTTAGTGCAGTCAGTCGAATGTGAGCTATGGTTGAGAGAAGGTGTGTTTTTTGTTTTTCTTTTTTTGAGGGCAGTATCACTGGCCCTCATATGTGGGACCCGAACTGGAGTCGCTGGCTTCCCAAGCCAGCACTCAACCACCGCACCACTTGGCCAGCCCAATAAGGTGTGTTTGAAAGTGTGCCATATGGGCCGGCTGAGTGGCGTGGTGGTTAAGCGCTGGCTTGGGAAGCCAGCAGCCCCGGTTCGGGTCCCACATATGAGGGCCAGTGACACTGCCCTCAACAAAAAAAATAAAATAAAAAATAAAAAATAAAGTGTGCCATAAATCATGGATCGCAATCAACATATGAACAAGAAATGGGCAAACGGTTTCATCCTACATTATGACAACACTCCATGTCACACATCACTCCTGGAACAGCAATTTCTGTCAAATAAAAACATTATAGTGTGTCCTATGCAAGCAACTAATAAAACCTATCAACTACAAAAACCAACCAACCAACCAAACAAACAAACAAACATTATAGTGTGTCCTCATCCACCTTATTCACTGAATCTGGCACCATGAGATGTTTGGCTCTTCCCCAAAGTCAAAATGACATGAACATTTTGAATCAATTCAGGACATTGAAGCAGCCATGACAGCACAACTAAAGACACTCACAAAAGAGGATTTCCAAAACTGCTTCAGAAAGTGGCCAGATAAATGGGATAAGTGTGTTTGAAGCAAGGGAGAGTATTTTGAGGGGGATTAATGGCAATGCGTTTTTTACTGTAAAATTTTTAAAATTTAAACATTCTCAGTATTGTTTGATCACTCCTTGTAAATTACATCTTTATATACATTGCATGGCCATCAATACAGATTTATAATTATTGCTTTATGTGAGTGTCTCTTAGACAGGAGAAGAGAAGTTACAAGCAAAAAACATATTGATATTGCCTTTGATATTTCACTATATCATTATCTTTAACTACATTGTTACCAGCAATCTATATTTCTTTGTGTGTATTCCACTTATTGTCTAGTATTCTTTCACTTCAGCGTAAAGGGCTCTCTTAGGGCAGGCCAAGTGGCACATTAGTTGAGAGATGGTTTTGGGATGCCAGCAGCTCTGCTTCGGATCCCACATATTTGTAATGCCTTTGACACTGCCCTCTACAGCTAACAACAGCTCCACCTGGAGGTGGGCTGTGCGAGTCCCGGCGATGGTGTAGGCTGAAGCCCCTGCTGCAGTGGGTTGCCGTGGGCTGCAGTGAGTGACCGGCAGCCAGCGTGAGCTGCCAATAGCCACGGTGAGCGACCATACAGAGGCCGGTGGCCGATCTGCCTCATCTGGGAAGAGTGCAGTGACGATACCAACATGGGCCAGTGAGGCGGCGTCCTCCACAACTAGACTGAAGAACAAAAAGACAGCAACTTGTCTGTTCCCCTTCCCCGATTCCGCAGCGCTGTTCCCCTCCCCCAATTCCCCAATTTAAAAAAATCTAAAAAAAAAAAAAAAAGGGCTCTCTTATTATTTTTTTCTATAACAGGTCTCATAATAACAAATTCTCTCAGCATTGATTTTTTTTTTAAAGTTATGTTTTATTGCCCTCTAGGATACTAGCCAGTTTGCTATTTTTTTTTTTTTAAGATTTTATTGGGGAATTGGAGGAGAGGAACAGCATTGGGGAATCAGGGAAGAGGAACAGACAAGTTGCTGTCCTTTTGTTCTTCAGTCTACTTGCGCAGGACGTTGCTTCACTGGCCCATGTTGGTATCGTCATTGCGCTCTTCCCAGATGAGGCAGATTGGTCGCCGGCATCTGGATGGTTGCTCACCGCGGCTTTTGGCAGCTCACGCTGGCTGCCAGCCACTCACGCTGGCTGCCGGTCACTCACTGCAGCCCACGGCAGCCCACTGCAGCAGGGGCTGTAGCCTACACCGTCGCCACGGCTCGCACAGCCCAGCTCCAGGTGGAGCTGTTGTTAGCTGTAGAGGGCAGTGTCACTGGCCCTCATATGTGGGATCCGAACCAGGGCTGCTGGCATCCCCAAACCAGCTCTTAACCAATACGCCACTCAGCCGGCCCAGCCTTGTTTATATTAGAACGTTTTAATTTCACCTTCATTTTTAAAGCAGTTTTGCTACATATAGAATTCTTTGGATGAGAGTCTTTTTCTTTCAGTACTTTGAATATATCATCCCACTGCCTTCTCACTTCTGTGGTTTCTGATGAGATAAAAGCTTTTAATCTTATTGAATAACCCTAATAAGTGATACATTCTTTCTCTTTCTGTTTTCAAGATTCCCTCTGTTTTTGTCTTTTAACAGTTTGATTGTGATGTATCTAGGTATGAATCTCTGGCTTTATCGGAATTTGTTGGACTTCATGGAGGTATAGATTAATGTTTTTTTAATCAAACAGGGCATGATTTTGGCCATTCTTTCAAGTATTCTTTCTATCCCTTTCTCTCCTCTCCTCGAACTCCCATTATTAATATATTGGCACACTTGATGGTGTCCCATATCTCTCTGAGCCTATTTTCATTTTTCTTCTTTCTTTTTTTCCTATCCCTCAATAATGGAGAGTGTCAGCAAGACAGACTAGAAGGGGATGCATATTGATGGAAATTCCTTCTCAATGTGGGTGTCTACAAGCTCACAAGGCTCTCACATTGCCTGCTTGAGCATGATGGGTCCAAATAAAATAGAGGCTGAAAGAGTTCTCATTTTTCCTTTACTCTTCTTGAGCAATCTCCTTAAATTCTACTGCCCCCTATGACCTCTGAGACTCAAATTCTCTATTTTCAATCTAGTCATTTCTTTTGAAGCCTGGGCTTTTTTGTCTAAGAGTTGAGGTTCAGATCCACATCAGCCTGACTCTGAAGTGTATTGAGTCGGTCTGATTCCAAAGTCTCTTTTCTACTGTCCACTCCCCCTCCCCAAGTTTCTCAACAGAACCTCTTTCACAGTGACTTAGCTCTTTAGCTTGTGATGGGGTAAGTTGAAAAATGAGGCAGGTGAGGAGAACTACCTGGCTGGGACTGGATTAGAAGCCAAAGTGAATTTATAATTCAGGCCAAGTCTGTCCTTGCTGTGCCTTTTGAAAGGCCCTCTTTGCTTTATGTACTCCTGATTACCAAACCATGCTTGGAGCAATGGAAAATGAGTCTTGAATACTGGCTCTGATGAAGGTATAGATTGAGGCAATTTTACAGGATAATGCAGGGAGGGAGGGCTTCCCTTCCCTGCTGCCCACTCAGGTAGCTCCACAGATAGACAATGTGAGAAAATGGAAGAGTCCTCTAAGAATTCTAGGATCCACCCAGAGAAAAGTCAGAGAGCTGAGAGTCATCCTCATCCTCTCCTTTCCTCTCTTCTTCCCTTTCCTTTCTTTCTTCTTCTAATACCTTTATTCCTCCTTTTCTCTCTCCTTCTCCATACCTTCCTAAATCCAGTAGGACTCTGTGTCTGTCTTTTCTGTTCTTTCCTTTCCATTCCTCTACCTTAGTCAAAATCTCATTGCCTTTCCCACTTGGAGAAAACCTCAACTGGCTCTTAGCTGGTCATTACCTCCAATCTCAAGGCCTCATCTATCCTCCACACCAAATGTGAGCAATATTCTAAAACCCAAGTCTGTCCAAGTAGATCAGATATTTTGATATATACATTTTCCAACTTCTTTCAGGTACAAACTCATCTTGGTTTCTCATAAACAGTTCTTCCTAAGATATATGTTTACTCTTACAAAATTAGCAATGTACCTTTTTAATACAGCACATTAAAAACAGAACTTTATTTTGGGGTATGATGGACCAATACATGAGATGTAATCGACACCCAGGTATTTATAATAATTATCAGATCCCAAAGTACCAAAGAAGGTGCTATCACAATATAGAATAGATAAGCTGAATACACAGCCAGTCCCATTCTGTCAGTGCATGTTCACATAGTTTAAATAGAAAAACCCATCTATTTATAAGAGAATTCCAATGCACAACCTCTTCTTGTTTGCAGACTATCTTTGGAACTGCATCTTACTCTTTCTTTGATCCTCATGGATTCTCTTGGCTAAGAACCACAAAGCTTGTTCTCCCATTTTTTCCCCTGGAGTCAACACACATCTTTCTTGTTTGTGACTGTTTTCAGTCTGATTTTATCTCTGTTCAAACACTGCATGTCAAAATAGCTCAAGGATCTCACCTTGTAGTTATCTTTTGCTCTACAAATACCTTTTTTCAAGAGACATTTTGGGGGAGTCCAAGCCTAAAATGTGTTTGGAGGGCCCAGACAGTTTAATGTGTGTAGACTAAGAGAGAAGTAAGGTGTGTGCTAGATCACACTGTGGGGTCTTCAGGGTCCAGACACAGCTGAGTTGAACCATGAAGTCTAGGAAAGATTTGCAGTACAGAGGAGAGAGGGGTCATTCCAGCTTCAAGAAACAAGTTAGGAGGTTCCCAGCCCTAAGTTGAGATTCATGCTCCATTTATGTAGCAATGAAGAGGTAACCTGATTTGGAGCTGTGTATAGGAAATTTGGTAAGGTAGGCAAACATGCAGAGCAGTTTTAGAACTTTGAATAACGTTAGGATTCTAGTTCATCATCCCCCAAACTACATTTTGTAGTACACTGATATCCCTGTAAGTATTTTTTACTGAGATATAACTGACATATAACATTATATTAGTTTCAGGTACACAATATAATGATTTGGTATTTATATTTGTATATATTGTGACATGATCACCACCATAAGTCTAGTTAACACCTATATATATATATAACACCATATATAGTTACAAAATCTTTTTTTGTCATGATGAGAACTTTTAAGAATGCTCTTAGCAGCTTTCAAATATGCAATATAGTGTTATTAACTATAGTCACACTCTAAATATTAATGAATATCTCCCAATTAAAAAAAATTAAGAAGTCTTATAGTCAAATCCATCTGGTGAATACTGTTGAAGTCACTGTGGAAAGATGTCTGAAAACCTTCATTAAATGAATACTACTACAAATCGCCAAATACTATGATGAATTCTTGTAGTATTTGAAGTTTCCCTGTATTATTGGGCCATCAAGTCCTGTTTTTAAGAAGATCAAGCAACATAGTTAGGATAGGATGTTTCATGAAATACAGGTTGTAAAATGTTGATCAAATCCAACCCCTTAACTTTTCAAATATGGCCTTGAGGGAAGAAGTCCTATTTTAAGGTCATTCATTAAGTCAGAGACTATGCTGAGGCTAAAATCTAGATTTGCAGACTCTAGACCAAGACAAATTGTGGTGGGTCTTGGTTGTCATGTATGTCAGTTGGGAAAAACACTAGATGCTGTGACAAACAAGACCAAAATTTCAGTCTTGGCTCAACAGAAGTTTGTTTTTCATGCATGTGGTAGTCCCATGTGGGAGTGGGGGTCATTGGGTGACTTGCTTCCCTGTGGCTAATTGGAAACACAGGATCCTATGATTGTGTGGCTCTGCCATCTCCTGGTGCCACAGAGTGGATAGAGAAGCCCTGCTTGCTTTTGAAAGGCCCTGGTCCAAGAGATAGCATTCTTTGGTGGTTAAGAGTATGGACTCTGGAGTTAGACTTCCCAGGCTGGAATCCCATCTTTGTGACTTACTAGCTGTGTTCTTCAGAATCACTCAACTACTCTGACCCTCATTTCTTGATCTGTAAAATGGGGACAATAATAGAACTTACCTTACAGGATTGTTATGTGCAGTAAATTAGTTAATGTTTGTCAAATAACTACACCTGGCACATATTATGTGCTTTATAAGTATTTTATGCATAATAATAAAATAAAAAATAACTCCTGCTCACATTTCATTAGCTATACATGGCTGCAAGTGGAGCTAAGAGGCTATTTTCCAGTGAAAACTCCATACTCTGGATGGGGAATTTTTGAAATTTTGGTAGAGAAAAATCTACCAAAATCTAGCCATCTTTGCCAAACTAAATATTAAAATTTGGATCCAAACAGGTAGGTAATGGAAAATTTTAAAGATTTTGAGCAGAGAAGTGAAATAATAACAACAAACCACTCCAGATATTTCTTTTCTATCTCAAATATCATTTCTACAAAATTTGAGTCATTAAAGATAAAATTATAAATATATATATATATATATATATATATATATATATTATTCTAGATAGTGAATATGCCTAATTGAGAATATGTGACTCTTTAATTGTTATGAGACATTAAAAATAAAACAAAATAGGATCCTGGATGGAATATGAAACAGTAGGAAAATACCTTTTCACATACACTGTATTTGTATACATTGTATATTTCTCATGTGTTATATATACTAAACAAAATTAAGATATAGCTAATACTGAACCTACTGAGGAGAGAAATTTCAAATTTAGAGAGAAAACCATGATAATAGGAAATTAATTGTATAGAATATTTATTTATAATTTAATATGTATTAAAAAGTGAGTGTTATTTGGTGTGCTGAAGTAATTGTTTTTTTATTGAAAGTTTAAAAATATTTACAAGAGGGCCGGCTGAGTGGCGCAGTAGTTAAGCGCTGGCTTGGGAAGCCAGTGGCCCCGGTTCAGTCCCACACATGAGGGCCAGTGACACTGCCTCAAAAAAAAAAAAAAAAAAATTTACAAGATATTTCAATGGTCCTCACTCAACTTTTCTCATAAGGTTGTATATTTCTCCAATTTAAAATCTCCTATTATGGAAATAAGAGTTAGTTGGGCTGTTCACAGCATTTTGTTTCTCTCCACAGGCAGCATATGCCTGCCCCCTTTTGAAGTTAGGCATAGTCACGTGACTTGCCTTGGCCAAAGAAATATGAGTGGCCATCATGGATGTCACTTTCAGGAAGAAGAGTGAAGTATCAGTGTGTGATTTGCCGTATTCCCATCTTTCCTTCAGACCATGACCTATTACAGCCTTCTTCCACCTGAGTTAACAGTCCCACTGCCAATCAGCACTGAACATGCAGCATAAACAAGAAATAAAATTTTGTTATGTTAAGCTCCTAAGACCTGGCAATGTTCACTGCCTCACTATAACCTAACCAATTCTAACTGATGCAAGGAATATCAGGTTGGCAAAAGACAACTCTAGGTTTTTTTCTGCTGTTGTTTTTGTTTTTCAGATGATTTCACTGTGGTGTGCAGCATATGGGTAGAGACAGTGGTTAGAGATAGGAACATATTGCAGTAGTCTGAATATCTGTTTCATATGTTGAAACCTAATGCCTAAATGTGTTGGTTTTAGGAGGTGGGACCCCTGGGAGGTGCTTCGATCTTCAGGGTGGAACCCTCATAAATGAGATTAATGCTCTTATAGAAGAGACCCTATAGAGCTTCCTGGCCCCTTCTGTTATGTGAAGACACAGTGACAAGATGGGTGTTTATGAACCAGGAAGTGGACCCTCATCAAACTAAGAACTTGACCGTGCGAGCACCCGGATCCCAAACATCCAGACTCCAGACCTGTGAGAAATAAATTGTTGTTTATAAGCCACCCAGTCTGTGGTATTTTGTTATAGTAGCTTGAATGGTCTAAGACACATATGTTACATGACAAAGTCCTAAACTAGGCTTTCTATAGTGGGAACAAAGAACAGTAAAAAGTGAAAGTATTACCCACATATGTTCTTTTTTTTTTTTTTTTTAGCTGAGCCCTCCTGCCACCTGTTGGCAGCTCACTGGCAACTCAGCTCGGGCTAGCATTGAACCGCTGTTGCTCAGAGCTCAGCTTGCACTCTTGAGCGAGCTCTTAACCAACTGAGCCACTCAGCTGGCCCAACTGACATATGTTCTTAAATATCATGGCTTTAGCCAGGCCTAGACACAGAGGTGACTTATAAATGGACTTGGCAATCATAACATCTTCCAAGAGAATGACTTGACCCTGCCTCTGAATGCTTTTTAAAAATCTAAGGCTAATTATGTTTAATTCACTGGTACAGTTTGGTTATTGGTTTATTGGAAATTATCTAATTGACAGGTGTTCTTCCTATCTTGGAGACTGAAATCTCCTTAACACAATAACTATTACTAGACAATACAGTATTCAGTTTACTCTGAAAGTAATCATGCTATAATATCAGGCTTTGCTTTTTGCAATCAATGGAGATAATTTTTTCATTATAAAGAAAGAAATACTAATTTTAGGAGCCACAATGGAAAGATAAGGTCCAAAGGAACCCTTATTTGGTATAGGCAGCTGATTTCAGATCACTAGGTCTACTGTTTGTTGAATCACAAAAGAGTGAAGTCCTGGGGCCTTTTGTGTAGATAAAGGTCTGATGTAAAATACACACACCCAACCTGAGGGAATTACTGAATGAGCCTCTTGCTTCCTCGTTATCAGCTAAAGTACAATTGGTTCCACTGTCTTCTTGGTCTGTAGATCATTACATTGGGAAAAACTGACTCATCTGATATTCAATATCTAATATCCAAGTTTACTATATGATCACTTATCATTTCCCCAAATCACTAATGGATATGTATGGGGGTATTAGTCCCTTTTGTTGATGTGATATTTATTATTTTAAAAATTGCCAAGAGAGCTGGGTTATGAAAGTCAATTCAAAAAATGTTTCCTGAGCACATACTTTTCCCATTTATTATAAACAAAACCCTTACTGCAATGAATGTAGTTACTGGAAAGTGGAGGGTAGTGAGTGGGAAAGGTATAATTTAAGTGATATACCTATCTAGTCCCCCATGCACATTAAAGTTTTTAAAATGTTGCTTTAGAGTTCAATTGCCATGTAGTTTCTTTATAGTTTTAACTTTTTATTGACATCCAGTTGTTTAATTGAACTTTGGTCTTTTTTCATGTTTGTCTTGGCTCCTCTCAGCTTTTGCATTTTCATATAAATTTTAGAAAAAGTGTGTCAGTTTCCCACAATACAATATCACTGACACTCTGATCAGGACTGAATGCAATTTATAGATTGATTTGGAGAGTATTGGCAGTTTAAAAATATTAAGTCTTCCATTCATGAAAATGGTATATCTTTCCATTTATTCAGATTTATTTTCATTTCGCCCAATAATGTTTTGTGGTTTTCAGTGTAGAGGTCTGTCATTGTATTTATTACTTGATACTTGATGTTCTCTGAGGCTACTTTTGGTAGGCTGAAAAATGGCCCCCCAATGATGTTGGGTCCTAATTCCTGAAACCTGTAAATGCAACCTTATTTGGAAAAAAGTCTTGGCAGGTGTGGTGATTAGGTTAAGGGTTTTGAGGTAAGGAGGTTGTCCTGTATTATCTGGATGGGCCCCAAATGCCGTCACAGGTATTCTTAAAGAAGCAGAGGGTTGACATAGGCACACAGGGAAGAAGGTCATATGAAGGTGGAGCAGAGAGAGATTTGAAGGTGCTGGCCTTAAAGATTGGAGGGATGTCAGCACTGCTCCAAGAATGCCAACAGCCTCCAGAAGCTGAAGAGACAAGAACAGATCCCGCCTAGAGCCTCAGGAAGGCATGTGGCACTGCTGACACCTTGATTTTTGTCCCAGTGAAACTGCTTTTTGGCGTCTGGCCTCCAAAACTGTGAGAGTTGTTTTAAGGCTCTTCTTCTGGAGTTGGTAAGTGTCTCTAGGTTAAAGAGGCCCCAAGTTCCTTGATATCTCCATATTTCTGTCTTCCTTTCTTCTTTTCTTTCTCTTGTTTTTTCATTTTATCTCAGTCTGTTATGGTGAAACATAAGCTTTCTCCAAATGTCTGCTGAACCTCGTTTTTAAAAATATATATATATTTTGAAAACAGGGTACTAAATGCTGAATGGAGATATATGTGTGTGTGTGTGTGTGTGTGTGTGTGTGTGTGTGTGTGTGTGTGTAAGAGACAGAGAGAGAGAGAGAGAGAGAGAGAGAGAGAGAGAGAGAGAGAGAGAGGAGAGAAAGAGAGAGGAAGGTTGTTAGTAGACTTCACTGATCAGGGGTATTTTGGCCATTTTCTTGAAGGGACATAAAAATGTCTGTATATGTAGATCCTTTCCCTTGATCAGGGGAACACTCCTGACTTCCAATGTCCTGGGAAGTCTTGCCATTCACTTTGATGACTTTTCACATATCTTTTGTATTCAGACCATTCCTTCCCCCACTTCCTTGAGTTGCTCCCTCAGTAGAGATCATCTCAGCCAGGGGGTTAGAGTAGACCAGCTCAATTTCTGGTCCAGTCAACTGTGATTGGAGGACCTGGTCACATAGCATATAGAACTGCCATTTTTGCACTTAGGCTAGAGTGTTTTTACAAGAGGACACTATGAGCATATTTTTTATAAGTCACATTTTGTTTTTTATATCTTTTTTTTTTTTTTTGAGGGCAGTGTCACTGGCCCTCATATGTGGGACCCGAACCAGGGCCACCGGCTTCCCAAGCCAGCGCCCAACCACCGCGCCACTCAGCCGGCCCTGTTTTTTATATCTTTTTTTTTTTTTTTAAGATTTTATTGGGGAATTGGCGGAGGGGAACAGCGTTGGGGAATCGGGGAAGGGGAACAGACAAGTTGCTGTCTTTTTGTTCTTCAGTTTAGTTGCGGAGGATGTTGCTTCACTGTTGGTATCGTCATTGCGCTCTTCCCGGATGAGGCAGATCGGTCGCTGGCCTCTGGATGTCGCTCACCGCGGCTATTGGCAGCTCACTCTTGGCTGCCAGCCGCTCACGCTGGCTGCAGGCCACTCACTGTAGCCTATGGCAGCCCACTGCAGCAGGGGCTGCAGCCCACACCATCACCGGGGCTCGCACAGCCCAGCTCCAGGTGGAGCTGTTGTTAGCTGTAGAGGGCAGTGTCACTGGTCCTCATGTGGGATCCGAACCGGGGCCGCTGGCATCCCAAAACCAGCGCTTAACCAATGCGCCACTCGGCCGGCCCTGTTTTTTATATCTTGACTTGCTTTCCTTGAAGCACGTTGGAAAGTTCTGAAATCTCTGTGTTTCCAGAGAAACCACATCTCTTGATTGGGGTGAGTAAGAAAATCATCAAGCTCTCTTGGATAATCAGCTTCTTCTTGTCACAGACTTAAAAGTTTTCCAAAGACCAACCAGGGACACATTCCAAGTGATAGAATGTCCATCTGCTCATGATTGTTAGTACCTGGGCTCTCTCAAAGCAACGTCATCTGTGGGATACACAGGAACAGTAAGATTAGAGTAGAAACCTCCTTTAGTCTTTAGGTGAATTGTGTTAGCTCCCAATTTATACATGGAGAGACTTAGGGATACGCGGGGTCCTGCTAACTGTGCATATTCTCCAGTATCAACTTGGTATAGTTGAACAAGAGAGAATAAAATTTAGTCAGAGAGACTTTAATTTGAACCAGAGCCACTTACTAGCTGTGTGACCTAGGGCATGTCAAAGTTGGAGGTTCAGTTTTCCCCTATCTTTAAAATTGGGAGAATAAAGACACCCTGTTCTGCTCAATTCTGTGAAAACAGTCACCATGTTAAACACATGGTCATTTTTCCTTACACTCTTATGCTTTACATAATTCCAGTGACTCGAAGGCATCTTGTAAAGTTTTCATCCCAGAGGGAGAGCTAGGACATTCCTGAATCCGGATATAATGTCCATGGCACTTGGGTCAACGACAGGTGAGAGCACCATCTTTCATACAAGATCTGAAATGGATGGTCTGAGGGAGTGACTTCTAGAGAGACAGTATCTTGTAGAAAAGGCAAATTAAAAGATAGACAGTTGGGCCGGCCGAGTGGCGCGGTGGTTAAGCGCTGGCTTGGGAAGCCAGCGGCCCCGGTTCGGGTCCCACATGAGGGCCAGTGACACTGCCCTCAAAAAAAAAAAAAAAAAAAAAAGTTAGTCAATTTGTCAATTCAGAGGAGCTGGGTCAAAAATGAGAAGCTCTGTTGTGTACAAATTAGACTGAAAGTTGAAAACATCAATCATGAGCATAACTTTGAAGTGGGCTTGGGAGGCAGAGCCTGGGGTAATTCCCAGAACCACTTAGTATGGCTCCTCTGTTCCAGGCAAGACACGGCCTGGTGTGTTAAAGGCTGGGCCCTGCAATAAGAGAGGCTTATGATTTTTATGTTTGTTCTTTTTAGTAAAAAATCTAATGTGTAACACCTGAAAGTAATAAAAAAAAAAAATCTAATGTGTACATAAGTATAAGGAGTGAAAAGTAAAAGTCACCTCTTCCCAAATGCAATGCAAACATAATACATGCATTTAAAACATGTATATATACAAAATAGTTTTGTTTTTGTTTTTTTGAGGGCAGTGTCACTGGCCCTCATATGTGGGACCCGAACCGGGGCGACTGGCTTCCCAAGCCAGCGCTTAACCACCGCGCCACTAGGCCGGCCCAACATTAATTTTTATTTAGTAATATATTTTGGCGATTCGTTCATTCAACAAATATTGATTGTGCACGATTTTAGGTGACAGAGATGTCATAGTGAATAAAACAAACAGAAATCCTTCCCCCTCCCCCCTAAATACCTTTTCATATTGAGGCATGTCCTTTATTTTTAGTAGTGACAAAATCATTTTACAGTTTAAAGGCTATCTGTTGTTTCCTCTCAGTCTGAGTCTTGCCTTTGCATTTCAAATGGTGTCTTTCAAGCAACAGTTTTAAACTTTGATTAAGTCCAATTTATGATTTTTTTTTCCTTTTATGATTAATGCTTTTGTGGTATTTTATTTAAGAAAACCTTCGTCTGTTCCAAGGCTGTAAAGATTTTATCATGTTTTCCTTTAGAAGTTTAATGACCTAGCCTTTATGTTATATCTATCCCTTGATTAAGGCTTGGCCTGGTCTGAATCATAGAGATTTGTCCCAAAATGGACAGCCATAACTCAAACGAGTACATGAGAGGCTCCTTACCTTTAGGGGTGGTGAATTTTTTAGGTAAAAGTGTGAGGGGCTGTTGGCTGTCTTTGCTGCCTGAGAAGGATGCCTAGGCAGAAGAAGGCAGAGACAAGCACAGAAAGAAGCAGGTTCCTGACATTGTTTGAATACCTGGATCCCGTTGGACCTAAAGCCATATATCCTGGAGCCTTTCAATTACATGAGACAATAAACCCCTAGTGTGGCCCCAGGCAGTTTGAGTTATATTTATTTCAACTATAATTGAATTTTACATGACTAATGAACAAAGTGAGGATGTAGCATAACTTACTTAGTCAGTCCTCTATAGATGGACATTAAAGTTGCTCCAATAAGGCTTGAAACCCCGGGGACTGAGGAGAGGAAGAGAATGGAGGAAGATTTTGGATAAGTGGAAGAGCTCTGTTTTGAGGAAGATGCAGTGGATTTCAAAAGAATAAAGTCAGTGATGGGCTACTTTGAGCCTGCGAACCTGAGCCAAGGAGACGGGACTGTTTCATCAGACTCTTCGTTAGAGGATTGGAGGCCTCTGCCGAAGGACAAAGGAGTGGCCAGGGAGAGGTGGGTTGTTCCACATGCTTCGGTGCCAGGGCCAGGGGAGGGGAGAAGGCAGGGAGGAAAGGCTGCCGCCATCGCGTGTGCTTCTGAGCTGGGCTGGGATCAGGCCCTTGTCATACTCATGATCACTGTCATGGATCCAGCCCTCTCCACGGATCTCTTCCTACTCATACATAAGAGCTGACTTTTAGACCCTGAAACACAAGGTCTTTCAGTGACCTGGAATATAATCTTGAATTTAAATAATCATTAGATCAACTTAAAAGTTTGCAATACAAAATATGTGACAAAGCCATCATCATCATCATCATCATTATTAAGTCTCATTTGAAAAGTGAGAGAGTATTATGGAAATAGAGTGCTTCAGCATACGCTTGAATCAGAAAGACCTCAGTGACTTTCCCAGATTAAAACCTCGGATGAGTTCCTTCTTACGGCTCAGTTTCTTAATTTATAAAATGGGGATAGAAAACACTTCCTATCATTGTTGTGAGGATTAAATGGGATAATTTTTGGCAGCATGACCCGTGGAATAGGGCCAATGATTGGTAATAGACATTATTAGTAAACAAAGGCTCAGAAAAGTAGAGATGTGTCCAAGTTTTCATCACTCGGGAGAGTCCAGAACAGGCTAGAATCCACGACTTCTGACCTTTGTTCTTTCCACTGAACTACACAGCTTCTGAAAAGGCTTTTAAAAAGACACATGGGGAAGACACAGACTAGCCTCTCAGCCAGTGAAGGGAGAGCATGGAGATAATAGGATGTTCTCTAATTCTTTTTCCTTCAGTGTTGGATATCTTCCCTTCTCAAACCTTCTTTGAACACTGCTCTATTTAGAATGAGATCCTCGCAGGACTGACCTAAGGCCACCGCAAGATTGCTCACTGCAACGAAGACCTCAGCAGGGTTGTTCAACTTCCCTGAGCTCCGGCCCAAGCTCCCCCTCGCGGTCGCTGCGGGACATGCCCAGTACCACCTGGGCCAGGGAAGCCTTGGCGCCTATGGAGGAGAGGGGTCATTTACTAAGCCTAGGCAGGACAAACACTTCACAGAAAGTACCCAGCTGTGAGGCAATGCTTCCCTAGGGAGAGGACATACATTCTGCTCTAAGAAGATAAACAGAGGTGGGGGACCCAGGCTTTCATGAGCCGGTGAAGTCCTCAGTAGCTCACTCACGTCCCTCAGGGCTGCCGTGCCTTGCAAACGGGCTGAGGGAACATTCCCATCCCATCTGGACCTGTCTTGGGGGACTGGCACCAGCGCTCTGTGCCGCCTGTGCCTATTCTTCGTCACGTCGTCACACAAACTGCTGTGTCTCTAATAGATTTTTGTGGAAGCCTGTTCTGTTTAATCCCCAGGACACCCCATGAGCTTGATCCTTCTGTTATTCTGGTTTTAGAGATGAGGAGACTGCGATTCAGAGAGACCCTACTCTGCTGCCAAGGACCACACGCCCGTGGAATGGGCAAGTTGGCATCAAACCCAAGGCCGAGCACTTCAAAGGCTGTTTTCTTTCCACCGGGCTACCCTGCATTGAACCCTGTAATTATTTGTTACCTACAGACACCATCGATCATAGAACTGAAGAAAAAACTTGCAATCGCAGCAGAGAGAAATGCCTTGTTATCCTCAGTTCTGCTGGTATCTCCCTTCCCTGCTTCTTACTCATCTTCCTCCCTCCCTTCCTATGGTGTGTTCTACACTCTTTCTTGTTATCTAAAAGCCACTGCCAAGCCACAATTTCCTGTGTTTTGTCTTACTACCCAGGGAAGAAAATAGTGTCTGCTGGCCTGGTCTTTGACTCCCAGTCATAATTACTTTTGGACTGTTTGGGTCCAAAGGGCTGGCTAAACATCTCAAAGAAATGCCACAGCCTTCTGATCCTTTCATCTGCTTGGTGGAAGTTAAATAAAAGAGGATTAACATTATTGGAGCACTACTAAGTATCATATTCTGAAAAAATATATATTAATTTATATATATATATATATATATATATATATATATATTCCTCACCACAACTATTTAATGTAGGAATCAGTGCTCCTACTATATATAGATGAGGAAACTGAGGATCTGAGAGGTAAAGTGACCTGTCCAAGGTCACATATCTGGGATACAAGAGTTGATATTTGAACCCAATCTGTCTGACAACTAGTCTAGGATCAATATCTTGCATCCCATTTCCTTCTTATTAAAAACTTATTTTTTCCTTTTTAACTCAACTCTAATTAGATATAATTAAGTTAAAATGTCCTTATTTTAAGTGTACAGTTTGATGAGTTTTGGCAAATGTACATACTGCCACCACAATCAAAATATAAAATATTTACATTATCTTAAAAATCCCTCGTGCCCCTTTGTGGTCAATTCTAGCCCCAGCCCAGGTAACCACTAACCTGGTTTCTGTAGCTATACATTAGTTTTGTTTTTCCTAGAACTTCATATAAACGGAATCATGCAATATGTACACTTTTAGGTCTGAGTTTTTTTGCTCGGCATAATTCTTTTGAGATTTATCAATGTTGTTTCGTAGTCAGTAGTTTATGTCTTTTTTATTCCTGAGTAGTATTCCTTTGTGTCGCTATACAACAACTTGCTTATTTATTCAGCATTCCTCTTGACAGACATTTGTGTGTCTTCCAGTTTTGAACTATTATAAAAAATGCTGCTGTGATCATTTGTTAACACTCGTTGGCCTGACATGTTTTTATTTCTCTTGGGTAAATCCTTATGAATGGAAGGCAAAGCTGTATGCAAAGTTTTTAACTTTTAGACACTGGCAAACTGGTTTTCAGAGTGGCACCGTTTTACACTCCCACCGGCACCTTTGGCATTTCAGTTGCTCTCATTTTTGTTAACACTTAGTATTGTCAGTTTTTTACATTTTAGTTATTTTAGTTCATGTGTAATGACTTCTCATGATTGTTATTTGCATTTCCCTGTAGATTAGTCATGCTGAACATACTTTTCACATGTTTATTGGCTACCCATACAGAGGGTGCCAAAAAAAGTATACACATAACTTGTATTCATCTTTTGTTATCGGTATATATTGAGTATTACAATTTTAATAGTTTTTTTCCTTTCTTAAAATGTGTATACCTTTCTTTTGGCACCTTCTATATATCCTCTTTTGTAAAGTGGCTGTTCAAATCTTTTATCCATAAAAAAAATTGAGTTATTGGTCTTTTTCTGAATGAGTTGTAGGAGGAGATTTTAAAAAATATATTCTGGATACAAATCTTTGTCAGGTGTGTGTGTGTGTGTGTGTGTGTGTATTCACACACATATACATATATAAGAATGAATATATAGCTATATATTATATTCGTGTGTCTGAACTTGACTTTTAATTTTAAAAAATGTATCTGTTAAAGAGCAGGAATTTTTAGTTTTAAGTCCAATTGGTTAATTTTGTTCTTTTGTGCTTAGTACTTTTTTGTGTCTTTGTTATCAAAGAAATCTTTGATAGCCCCTAGTTTGCATAGATTTTCATGTTCAAAATTTTGACAGTTTTAATCTCTTTGTTATATCTTTGATAATTTTTGAGTTAATTTCATCTATATTTGAGGTAAGGGTCGAGGTCATGTTTTTCCAAATGGATATTCACTTGTTCTTATTGCGACATCATTTGTTGAAAAGACTGTTCTTTCTTCATAAAATTATCTTGGCAACTTTGTTAAAAAATAATTGACCATGTATATGTGGGCCTAGTTCTGGACTGTCAATTCTGTTTCTTTGATTTATAGATTTGTCCTTATAATACCATATTGTCTTGACTATTGTAATTTTTATTAGTAAATCTTGAAATCAGGTAGTATAACTCCTTCAACTTGGTTCCTTTTCAAAATTATTTTGGCTATTCTATGTCCTTTGTAAATTTTGGAATAAGCTTATCAATATCAAAAAAGTCTACTCAAATTTTGATAGGGATCAAGTTAAAGCTATAAATTGATTTAAGGAGAATTGATATATTAACAATATTGAGTTTTCCAATCTATGTATATATCTCTCCATTTATTTAGATTTTCTCTATTTTTCTCAGCAATATTTTAGTTTCCATTTTACAGGTCTTTCATGATTTTACTAGATTTATCCCTTAGTAGTTCAGGACTATTTTTAAAGGATAGCAAATCACAATCAAATGGGGTTTATTCCTGGAATTTGAGCTTGGTTTTATATTTGTAAATTGATTGATATAATTTATCATATTAACAGAATATGGTGCATTTGATAAATATAGGGAAAGTATTTGACAAAATCCAACATCCATTCATGATAAAAAAATAAAATAAAAAACTCTCAGCAGACTAGGAATAGAAGAGAACTTCTTCAACCTGATTATAAGTATCTACATAAAAACAAACAAATAAACAAACAAGAAAAGCCTATACAGCACCTAATAGCATACTTAATGGTGAAAGACTGAATATTCAAAATTTTTGAATGTTGTTATATATGATATTTTAATTCCTTTCCAACTTTTTGTTGCTAACGTATAGAGATGCAGTGATTTTCATATGTTAATTTTGTGTCCTGCAACCATGTTAAACTCACTTATTAGTTCTACAGGAAGACAATTTAGGATTTTCTAGATCTACAATCATGTCATTTGGGATAAACCTAGTTTTACTTCTTTCTTTCTGAACTGTATGCCCTTATTCCTCCCTCCTCCACAACTCCTGTTTTTTTGTATTGCCTAGGACCTCTAGTATAATGTTTCCTTGCTCTGAATTTTATGGGGGAACATATTCAGTCTTTCAAAAACCTGTATAGGTTTTTGTTTTGTTTTTAACAGATACTGTTAATCAGGTTGAAGAAATTCTCTTCTATTCCTAGTTGGCTGAGAGGTGATTTTTTTTTTTTATCATGGATGGATGTTGAATTTTGTCAAATAACTTTCCCTACATCTATCAAATGCACTATATTCTGTTAATGTGATAAATTATATCAATCAATTTACAAATATAAAACCAATCTTGAATTCCAGGAAAAAACCCCATTTGATTTGCTATTCTTTAAAAATATTCCTGGATATAATTTGCTAATTGTTTTTGAAGGAGTTTGTGTCCATATTCATAAAGAAGAGCAATCTGTAGATTTCTTGTAATGTCTTTGTCAGGTTTTGGTAACAGGGGATGCTGGCCTCATTTTCTATTTTCTGAAGAGCTTGTGTATTATTCCTTCTTGAAATGTTTGAATGTTGAATGTAGGATTCACCAAGGAAGCCATCTGGCTGCAAGTATTTCTTTGTGTGAAGGTGTTTATTTTAGACTGTCCGGGCTGCTACAACAAAAATACCATATATGGGTGGCTTAAACAACAAATGTTTATTTCGCGTAGTTCTGGAGGTTGGGAAGTTCATGATCAAGGTGCTGACATATTCGGTATCCAGTAAGGATCTGCTTCCTGGTTCATAGATGACTGTCTTTTTACTTTGTCCTTATATGGAAGAAAGGGAGAACGCTGGCCTCTTCAGCCCCTTATGAAGATACTAATCCCATTCATAAGGGTTTCACTCTCATGACCCAAACACCTCACAAAGGCCCCACCTACAAATATCATCACATTGAGATTAGGCTTCAACATGTGAATTTTGGGGAGGCACAAACATTCAGTTTATAGCAGTGTTTAATTACAAATTCAATTTCTTTAATAGGCTATAGGTCTATTGAGATTTTCTATTTCTTCTTAAGTCAGTTTTGGTAAGGTGTATTTTTTTAGGGAATTTGTCCATTTCATGTAAGTTGCCAAATCTGTTGACACTATGTTGTTTATAATATTTCCTTATTATCCTTTTAGTATCTGCAGTATCTATAGAGATACTTCCTCTTTCATTCATGAATTGGCACTTTGTGACTGCTCTCTTTTATTCTTGAAAAGTCTAGCTATAGTTTTTTTCAATTCTATTGATCATTTCAGAGAGTCAGTTTTGAACTTTCATTGGCTTTGTCTACTGTTTATCTGTTTTTTATTTTATTGCTTCCTGTTCCTGGTTTTACTATCGCTCTCCTACATATCTTGGGTTTAATTTACTCTTCCTTTTTCTAGCTTCTTAAGGTAGAAGCTTAGATCATTGACCTCATTCTTTGCCTGTTGATTCAGAGTTTACATTTTATCTGCTTGATCTTTCATAGCCAATGTTATATAAATATTTCCTCTATTATTGTTCATTCTTTTATAATTTTGGAACACGTCTTATTTTCTCTACTCTCATATAGATAGATAGATGTTTTGATAGATTTGATAGATAGAACCATATCTTATTCTTCTTTACCTCCTATATGAATATTAACATAGTGTTCTACATGTAGCAGGTGCTTAATGAATAATTATTAAAATAAATAACATTTTTGTGTATTTCCAAGCATCAGATATATAGAGAGAGTGGGAAATAGTGCACATACTAGGGGTTGGGCTTAATATCCCTGTTTGATCATCAAAAGTCATCTCAGCCACCATTTCTTCTTGGAAAGAGTTTCCACTGGTGAGAGCATTGCTCTCATTCTATTTTCTTTATTTTGCATGTATACCTATTATTTCCCTTAAGTTGTATCATAATATTTAAAAATTAGATTATAGGTCTGTCTCTCCTACTCTAGTCTTAGTTTTTTTAACAACAGGGAGCCTGTCTTGTTTCTTAGTGCCTAGCACAATGCCTGACATATAGAAATAATTCAATAAATGTTTGTTGGGTGAATAAGAGAACAAAAGGCCTTTCTCTACCTCTGGA
The DNA here is from genome assembly GCA_033961575.1 of Aselliscus stoliczkanus. Taxonomy (NCBI): domain Eukaryota; kingdom Metazoa; phylum Chordata; class Mammalia; order Chiroptera; family Hipposideridae; genus Aselliscus; species Aselliscus stoliczkanus. The sequence continues at coordinate 96,780,033 of CM066736.1, read as the reverse complement.
GTCTGGTGAAACATTCAGAACATATGTAACAATCTGTGTGCTCTGTTGTGCTGTATTTCAGAGAATAAACATGCAGACCTATTGTATTTTTGAAATGCATTTTAAATGGAAAAAACGTTCAGCATGTGTTGTAAGTTACTGCTCTCACTCTGAGTAGGGTCCGGAATCAATCAATGTCTAGAACCCAACAGCAAATGGATGACATCGCCACCCCTTCCCCACCATTTCCTTTGTCTTGAAAGAAAATAACTAGCTTCAACCAAAGTAACCTCTCCTGTCTTTGTCCCCAGAGATGAGGACTGTTTCACAAAGAAAGTAGGGCCTGCATCTCCACTGTTTCAGAAATATTGAATTCAGAGTAATCACATAACAGGAAATGTTCCTAAATTCCAGCCAGATCAATTTGTTCCCCCTCCCCAGAGTTATTATCGCAGTGCCCTTGCCAAAGCTCTCAACACGTCTTCATCGTCTCTTACTTGCTTAGTTCTCTGTGGATATTTCCAAGCACTTGCCCACCCATTATCTTTTCTAATTGTCACAACAGCTGCTATATGTTCCAGAGGGCATTGAATGAAGGAAAGAGATCCAGCTCTGGAGCCAGCAGCACTGATTCCATTTCTGCTCTGCCACGTATTGGTGTGTGGCAGTGAGGAAATATCTTCGTCTTGCCTAACCTTGGTTTTTCCATTTCTAAAATGGGGTTAATAATATTTAACCTTACAGGCTTCTTATGATGGTTAGAGCTCATAGGTATAAATCATGTGGCATGGTGTTAGGCACGTGATAGTTGCTTGCTATTATTATTGGTAGTTTTTATTTTTGTATTCTGTAAATGTTGTAATTATTTTGAGTTCTTAAAGCAATTTAGGGGGAGATTAAACCAGGTGCAGTAAAGCAGTGCAAATGGACATCATATATGCCACCAATTTACTGCCTCCCAGCACGACTTTGAATGGCAAGAATAGAAGGAACATTAGCAAACAAACCAAAAACAACCTCGCCCCTACACCCCCAACTAAATGGAACAAAAGGAGGCCCTACAACTCAAGTAATAATAGAGTGAAACTCAATCCATCCTGGAATCTATGTAGACCTTATGCTTAAAGTGGTTGCTTTGGAGAATTTGGTACTAGTTAATCTGTTTCTATGAGTATTCTTTAACAAAAATTGAACTGGCACCTACTCTGTACTAGATGCTAAGGTTGGGGAGGTAAATTAATCAATAAATCAATAACTGAACGAATCCTTGCTCTCCAACAGAAGGCTGTGCAAAGAGCTCAGAGAACAGACTCACTAACACTGTCCAGGAGAGCTGGGCTCCACAGGAGCATCTTGAAGGATCGGTTGGGTTTTCCTCAGGTGATGCCATCACTGTGTTGTACAGGTGTGAGGAGATTTTATGAAGTTCAGCCATGGGGGGCAGTGGAGTTCAGGGATTAGCTTCACATCATGGTCAAGTGTTTGCTTTAGAGCTAGGCAGAACTAAGTGAGAATCCAAGTTCTGGATGAGCTGGGGAACTTTTGGATAAGTTGGCTCAGTGCTTTTGTATACTCAGCTTAAACAGAGATACTAATAATATCTACTTTGGGATTTTAAGGGCTCCACAAACAATTTCCCATCTCCACTGTATAGGTTTCAACTAATTGAAAGGGCGAAAATTAGATAGATGGATATTAAAATGTCACTTTATTATTAGTGAAACTGTATTCAAAAACTTGGATGCTTAGAAATTATGGGCTTCCGATTCTTGTACCCCAACATTAAACATACTCACTAGGCACAGACTGTAGACCTCTGTCCCGAGGCAGATCTGCTTCACTAAGCTTACTTTGAGACTCAGCAAACAGACCGAAATGCATTCTTTCTCTGGGTAGGCAGATCAAAGAGTGGTCCTAGGTGTGGCTGAGGCAAGCATGTCTAGTTCCTTTTTCCCAACCAACCAATGATATAAGTGACCCTCCCCAGAGAAAATGAGGGAGTGAGCAAGAGGCCAAGAGTTTTACCCTAATGGCTATCCTTCCACGTGAAAATATGAAGCTTGAGGAAGGGAGGTTGCCTCCAGCACCTATAGTAAAGTAGGTGTGAGGATGAACTATGAGGTAATATATTCAACATACTAAGCGCTGTGCCTGGCACACAGTAAACGCTTAAACATCAGCCTTTATTGTTATTGTTGTTATGATAGCAAATTGGCAGGGCCTAATATATCATCTGATATCCTCCCATGAAGATATCCATGAAGATATACAAAAAGACAAACACTAGAAGCTAAAGAGAAGACCATATGCCAAAGTCTAAAAAGTAATTTCTTCTAGCTATACTGTTGATAAAGATACATATCCTGCACTACTCATATACTCTCCTTTAGAAAGCATGGAACCCCCTTTTGGGCAGGAGTCTCAACTGACCCAAAATATTAACAACCCCTATGCAGCTACATCCCTTCTGCATTTGGGGATTCTCTATTGAGCTTGATAGAAGTGGTTCTATCCTCTCATTTTCATAAATTCCATCCCACACATATCCAGAAGCTACAATTCTTAGGACATGTGATATATTGCATCTAGAAATGAGTAACTAGCCAAGGAAAAACATTCTGATGGAAATGGTAGAGTTCTGGGAACAGTGCAATAGGTAGAGGTGGAGTAACAATGGTAGAAGAGGCAGGGAAAAGGATGTGGTATTTTATTCTCTATCTGACAAAAAAACTAATGAATGTATCCAACTCAAAAGTCAGAGGTAGGTGAGCCCACCTCAGCCTTGCTCAGCCAAGTGAGATGATTGCCTGTGTGGTCCAGTACGAGGTGCTGTGTATATCTACCCCTATTCTAAGCCTAGATCTCAAAGTGCACAGGGAGGGAAACCAATGAGATACCATGACCTCTACCTGTTGGCAAAAATTGAGTCTTGTTTAAGGGTAAGTCAACAGAAAAAAAAAAAAGGGAGCCCTATAAGAATTATCATAGCATAAAAGAAATGGAAAATTATTCTCTAGACTCAAGGAAAATCTTGACTCCAAAAATCACTCCAGGGGTCAGAAAACTTTTTGGAAGACATTTACTTGTTTTTTTCAATAAGATGGGAGAAGTCATGATCTCTCTGAAAAAAAATAAGCAAGCTTTATCAGTAATGGTTTAAGATAAAAAGGGAGCTTGCAAGTCAATGTCCAAAACAAGACTAATAATATCAACGTTGGACATAATTTAATAAAATTGAATTATTCCTGAAGAAAAGATTAGAACAAATAAAACAAACATTAAAAAAATCTAAGTCTTAATGAAAGAAATGATTCTTTAGTGGAATAAAAATCTTGTGTTTGGAGATAAATATAGTTTGGTTTGTTCCAGTTAAGATTAATATATATACCTGATGACATTTTTGAATTTTAAGGAAGACAAGAAATTCTATAAGAATCCATGCAAAAAATAAATAAACAACCCTGCCCAAACCCCACATTATCTACAAAGGAACAAATATTAGATGTCTCTTTGGCAATCTTGAGTAGCTTAAGAAAATAGAGCAATGTCTGCATAAGTTTGAAAGAAAAAACTGTGAACCAAATATTGGTCAGAGAAACCAAGTGAGAGACGAATCTAAAATGAATTCAAGAATGTTAAATTGTAGTTCAATAGGACAGGTGGTAAGCATTGAAAAAAGTGAACATGTGAACACTTAACTGTATCAGTTCCTCTCAGGAACCAGAAACCATCCAGGCATTTCAAACAGAAGGAATTTAATACAGGCCATTTGTTACTTAGGGGATGGTCATGAAGACACAAATTGGGCATTACTTCTCAAACTTTAATTAGTATTCAAATCACGTGGGGGTTTTTAAAAATGCAGATTTAAATTCAGTAGGTTTGGGAGGGTGCCTGAGATTCTGCATTTTTTTTTTTTTAAAGATTTTATTGGGGAATTGGTGGAGGGGAACAGCGTTGGGGAATCGGGGAAGGGGAACAGACAAGTTGCCGTCTTCTTGTTCTTCAGTTTAGTTGCGGAGAATGTTGCTTCACTGTTGGTATCGTCATTGCGCTCTTCCCGGATGAGGCAGATCGGTCGCTGGCCTCTGGATGTCGCTCATTGCGGCTATTGGCAGCTCACGCTTGGCTGCCAGCCGCTCACGCTGGCTGCGGGCCACTCGCTGTAGCCTATGGCAGCCCACTGCAGCAGGGGCTGCAGCCCACACCATCACCGGGGCTCGCACAGCCCAGCTCCAGGTGGAGCTGTTGTTAGCTGTAGAGGGCAGTGTCACTGGCCCTCATGTGGGATCCGAACCGGGGCCGCTGGCATCCCAAAACCAGCGCTTAACCAATGCGCCACTCGGCCGGCCCTGAGATTCTGCATTTTTAAGAAGCTTCCAAATAAAGCCAATGCTGCTGGTCCATGAACCACTTTTTGAGTAGCAAGGAAATAGGGAAAGTTGAGGCAACCAGAGATTGGCACTACCAGGAAGCCACAATTTTCCTGAGAGTTGAAGGGACACTGAAAGGAGAGGTTGTTACCAAAGGCTAGAACTTGGAGCCATCAAGCTGGGAACAAGCGGGAGGAGCGGTCTGGCAGGATGTGAAATTAAAGTGGGGTGCAGTTGCTGCTGGAGAACCCTCCTGGAGGCAGAGATAGGGAGTAAGTACCTTGGCTTCTCCCTTCCTTCTAGCCTCTGATCTTCTGCAAGCTTTTCCTATAGCTGAAACTCCCTTCCCCAGCACAGCATGCAGCCTCTCTGGCTCTCTGCTTCTCCCTCTCAGTCACTCTTAAACTTCTGATTCTTTAATTACGAGCAATTAAGCCTGATCCCAACTTAGTTCCAATTTCTACCTCCAAACTAGGGCAGTTAAACGTATCACAAAGGGCTTTCTAGGATCAATCCTCTTAGAAAGCGCTGGAGAAATGGGGTAGGGCTTGAATGAGGAGGAAATAGCAAATACAGTTTATATTAATAATAAACATAGTTTTTCTTTTGTGCTTATAACATTTTGTAGCTCTTATCTTTCAGTGCCTTGGACACACCAAAGTCTCTCCTGCTTCAAAACTTCAGCAAAGACTAATCTCTTATCATCGAATGCTTTTTCCCTATAATCTGTTAACTCCAGCTGGTTAACTCCTGCTCATCATTTAGATCTTAGGTTACATGTCTCTTATTAACAAATAGCTCCTTTAACACTCCAGACTAGGTAAGATCTGCCTGAAATAATGTCTCATAACATCTTTTCCTTGCTCTTAAATTTCAGTGTGAAATTATATATTTGTGTGGTTATGCTCTATGTCTCCCACTAGGTCATAAGTTCCATGAGGACAAAAAATTGTTTCACCTTTGTTAAATGCTGTATTTCCCATGCCTGGAAAACTAGACTGGTAAATGGATGTACCTTTCCATCGCATTAGTATGAAAAGTAGGTTGGATGTTTTGGTGGTCAAAGAACACATCCTACAGGCTGGCCCAGTGGCGATTGGTTAGGAGCTGGCTTGGGATGCCAACTCTGAGCAGCGTGACCCGGGTTCAGATCCCACATATGAGGGCCAGTGACACTGCCCTCTACAGCTAAAATGGTGAACAACAGCTCCACTTGGTTGCCTCTATAGCTAAGATGGCCAGCGACAGTGTGGACTGCAGCCCCTGCTGCATGGGCTGTCATAGGCTACAGTGAGTGGCTGGCAGCCAGCGTGAGTGCCTGGCAGCCAGTGTGAGCTGCCCAGAGCTGCCGTGAGCAGCCTTCCAGAGGCGGGAGACTGATCTGCCTCAATTGGGATGAGCGTGAGTGCAATGATGATACTACCATGGGCCACTGAAGCAACATCCTCCACAACTAGACTGGAGAACAAAAAAGGACCGCAACTTGTCTGTTCCCCTCCCCCAATTCCCCAATAAAATCTTTTTTTTAAAAAAAAGAAAAAAGAAAAAAGAACACATCCCAGATTTTAATATTTGAGTGTGAATATTGAAATGTGATTTTTAGAAGGTATTTTGCTTTGGTAATGAGCTAATCAGGGGTTGATACTATTCTAAACTTTCATAAATTGCATCATACATGTGTATGTATAGTCACATAAAATTGGCCTTTAAAAACAGATAATAGCAACAATTAGCCTTTGTTAAACATTTACTCAATACCAGACACTGCTGTTCTGTGGACACTATTGCATTTATTCTTCACAACTACCCATAGTTATTATTCCCTTTTTTTTTTTTCTGTTGAGGATATTGAAACTCAGAGAGATTGAATCATGTCCCACGGCTCATAAGTAGCAGGATGAGGGTTAAGACTCATGTCTTCCTGTTTTTATCAACCGATGTAACTAACTTTTATAACTTATAAATAACTAGTTTTAAGTTTAATTTAGTAGGCATTTTCCCCCACCCTCCATTTTCCTATGTGACTCAAGGAGAAAGGGAGGAAATGGCCTAAGCTGTGAATAGCATAGTCTTCAGGGAAATTTTCTGCCTGGGCGTAAGGTAAGTAAAGGGGGCACCTGTTTGTGCAGAGGTGTGGCAGCCCCCCCAAAGCCAGTGTGGATATATACACACACACCAGCTGCCAAGAGCCAAGAGAGGTCTATGTGGGAAGTTAAGTTCAAATTGGAACCATGAGAAAGTTTGGCAGGTTGAATCCAGTAGTGTACCAGCTCACAAGAGCTGATTGTGAAATTTTCAAGAATTTTTGTGAGCTGGTTATTAAATGCAGCCATTATTAAAAATTAAATTTATAAACTCATAATTAAAAATATATTAAAACAAAGATAACAGAAGCTCAAAATTCATCACTTCCTGATTGTTTTACTACATTTTTACTCTTACCTATGCTCTCGAGTTGTTATTGCATGGGAATGGTGGAAATGCTATGTAGTGGTGTGCCCGCTGTGCATCTCTTCCTAATTCCATGTTCAGTGACGTCAAGGTAGATAGCTTGAAATGGCCCAAGGTGGAGTATTTACACAACAGAAATCAGCAAATGCTGCAAATCAGCCTCCAAACTCCCAAAAGCTGGTTGCTAAACATTTATCAGGACACCATTGGTTTAATCCTTGGGGAAAGGACAAAGTTCAGAGCCAGTGTTGAAAGCATAAGCACAGTACTGATGAAAACTGCACTTGCCTGTGGTTGCTCCCCTCTGTTATTTGGGATAGTCAGGGGCTGAGGAACGGGGTTTTGGTGATTACAAATAGAAATGTTTGGAATAGGTGCTCTTCAGGTTAAAAAAAAAAAGGAAAGAACCATGTTGATGAGAATGTAGTTATGAAGTAGAAATGAGACACTATTAATATGAACTCCATTGGTAAAAATTTTTAGGGTCCAGAAAAATCTCATTATGTTAAATAGTTATAGATGGGGTGGTAGGATTCTTTTTTATTTTAGAGCTGATTGAACTTGAAGGTGATGCATGAGGTTTAATCTATGTTGGCAAATTTTACACTTGCCATATCCTGCCATTGTCCTGCTCCTACCTCATTTTCCATGACTCTAGAATGCTATAAGACATTTGTGTAAATTTTGGAATGCCTTTGGCTCTTGTTATATTTGCAAAAGGCTCTGGGATGTGTCTAAAGAAATGAAAATTATTTATAACAGGTAAAGTTAACTGTCATATAATGTGATGGTGGGACTGCTGCTAGCATTGTTGTCAGCACCAGAATTTTGGCTGTATTTGTATAGTAGGTTTTTTGTAAGAACTTTAATTGACCTTTGAAATCTGATTCTGAGCAACCTGGGCAATAAATAATTTGAAATAATTATGGTAATGTTCAATTTGAATGATTTGGGTGAAAACTGGCTGGCCTTAATGCCTGGTACATTTTTCCTGAAATGATTTTCTGGGTTGCTTAAAACTCTTACTTGCAAAGTGATTAATTACTAAGCAATATGTGCTTATCAGAAAAATCCATAACCCAACACCCCAAAGGCCATACTCCATAAATTATGCAGTTTATGTCGTGTTCCAGAGTTTTCTATTCATTAGCACTTAACATATATGTGTAAGTATGAAAATTAAGTATGATAATATTGCTCTGCAATCTGACTTTTGTTCTTTGTAAGAAAATTGTGACGTGTTATCATACATACAGATGATTATATAAATGGATGTATACATTTCAGTGAATAATTCAATGTGCACCAGTGCAAATTCTACTCAAGTGAAGAAATAGAAAATTGCCTGTGCTTTAAAAGCTCTCTCTGTCTCTTCACGATCAGAAACACTTCTCAGTCTTCCATAGGAAGCCATGATCTTGATTTTTATGACAATCACTGTCTTGCTTTTCTTCATATTTGATATGTATATATACATATTACTAAATTGTATTTTATTTAGTTTTGACTATTTTGAATGTTATATGAAAGGAATCACACTGAATGCATTTTTCTGTGACTTTTTTCTTCCATTCAGTATTGATGAGATTCATTCATGTTGCTGCATGTAGCTGTAGTTCATTTATTTTCAGTGATGTATAATATTCCATTGTATGACTATAAATCAATTTGTTTTTCCATTGTACTGTTGATAGATATTTGTTTCTGGTGTTTTGATATTATGAATAATGCTATTGTAAGTATTTTATATACATCTCCTGGTATAAGTGTATAAAAGTTTTCCTATGCTATGTACCTAGGAGAGCGATTGTTGGATCGTAGGGTTTGCACATGTTTATCTTTACTACGGAATCCAAATTATATTCCAAAGTGGTTTTACCAATTTACTCTGATCAGTGGTGAATGAGAGGTTTTATTTCTTCACATCTTTGCCAACACTTGGTGTTATCAGATTTGAAACTTTTTGTCTATATGTAAAATTTTATTGTGCTATTAATTTCCATTTACTTGATTCTTAATGAGGCTAAATTTCTTTTTGCGTTATTATTGACCAATTTGACTTTCTCTTCAGAAAGTGTTTATTTGCTTCATTTGTCCATTTTTCTCTTGAGTTGTTTGTATTTTATTTAGTGATTTTTAAGTATTTACATTTTTCATCAAATATAAGATGTCATTGATTTAAAAACATACTATTATTTTATGTTACATCAAGAAAAAAAGAACATTATCAATTAAATTATATCTTCCCATTGATCATGATATGCACCCTATTTTTTTTATGGTAAATGTGGAAAAATGTGTAACTTAGAAACAAAAATTATAGTATACTAAGTACTATAATTTTACCAAGTTATACATGTTGCAGACAGCTCCTCCTGGTTCCTGGCTTGGCTTTTCTCTCTCTTTATGGTTCCTTTGATTTGATTCCTTTGATTAACTGAAGTTCTAAGTGTTTTTTTTTGTTTTTTGTGTTTTTTTTGAGGACAGTATCACTGACCCTCATATGTGGGACCGAACCGGGGCCGCTGGCTTCCCAAGCCAGCGCTTAACCTCTGCGCCACTCAGCCGGCCCTGAAGTTCTAAGTTTTAATGAAGTCAAACTTATCTACCTTTTCCTCTATATTTTTTTAGTTTTCTCGTTTAATCTTTAATCTACCTGGAATTAATTTTAGATATGGTCTGAAGTAAGGATCCAGTCATGTATTTATCATTATGGCCTATTTGCTTATGGATGAGTTTGATTCTGGGTTCTAATCTCTTCCATTATTTGTTAATCTTTGTGTTAATACTGTATTGAATTTCCTGTAGCTTAACATCTATTAAAGCAAGTTCTCCATTTGTTGTTCTTCAAGGGCATTTTGGTTATTCTTGACACTTTACGCACATTTATCACACACACACACACACACACACACACACACACACACACACATACACACACACACACAAAATACCTGCCAAACAGAAAATTGTTAGAACTTTTGATTGCATTGATTCTGTAGATAAATTTGAGAAGAAATGACATCATTATAATGTTGAGTCTTACAATTCACTGGTATGATATGTATCTCCATTTTGGAGTCGTTCTTGTTAATTTCTCTTGATGTTTTATGGTTTTCCGAGTGTCTTGCACATTTTTCGTAAGACTTATTCCTGAGTATTGTTTATGTGGTTAAAGCAGTATTTGTGTTTTTATGGGTTGTTGCTATATATAAAATTATATATATTTACATACAAATATAATTGAGGTTTGTATATTGTCTTTATATTCAATAATATTTTATTAATTCAAGTTTATTAATCCTAATAATTTATTTATACATTAGAAATTTTCTACATATACAGTCATAACACCCATAATATCAATTCTGTCTTTCTTTCTTTCTTTCTTTCTTTCTTTCTTTCTTTCTTTCTTTCTTTCTTTCTTTCTTTCTTTCTTCTTTTTGCTTGCCATAATGCATAGTCTAGTATTTCCAGTATAATCAGTATAATACTGAATAGAGGTGGTAATAGTGGATAATCTTGTCTTATTCCAAATCCCACAAAGAGTGTACCATAGTTCAACAATAAGAATGATGTTTGTTGGGTTTTTTTGGAGTTATACTTTATACAGTATTGGTTGTTTAAAAGTCTTACAAAGTAATTAATTACTAAGTAATATGCAGTTATTGGAAAAATTCACGCATCACTTTCAAGTTTAATCAGATCTAAAATAAAAAAGAATCCTATCATCTCATCTATAACTATTTAATATAATGAGATTTTCTAGATCCTAAAAATTTTTACCAATTGAGTTTATATTAATAGTATCTCATTTCTACTTAATAGTTACATTCTCATCAGCGTTTTCCTTTCTTTTTTTTTTTTAACTAAAGAACACCTATACAAAGATTACTATACTAAAATTAATGAATTTCCTTGGATTCAAAGCCAAGCTTTATGAATAACTAGCTGGATAGTCTTTGGCACCTTGTTTTACCTCTGTGAGTTTTCTTATGAGAAAAAAAGTGATGTGCTGCTCTAGATCCCCTACTAAACAAGATTGGGACAATGAAGTGCCAATACTTTATATGAGAGGTGTAATCCCAGGGCAGCAAGAATGAGTAAAAACGAAAGTGAGGCAAGGAAGTATGGGAAGCAATGGAAGGTAACGTCTTACTATCCCGGCCACTGTCTCATAACTAGCTAGAAAGACAGAATCGGTTCTCAGCGGGTGAGCCACTCAGCCAGGCAAGGTGCCTCCAGGTAGGCTGAATGGCAACCTGGGTCTCAGAGCAGTCAGTGGGGAGGAGGGGAAAGGGGTTTTATTCTCCAGCTTCCTGCCTTTTCCTGGGGTCAACATTTGCCCCACTGGACGTTCCCTTTCCTTCACTCTAAGTTGCATTGTCAGAGTTTTGGACTGCTGTGGGCAGTCAGATCCCACACCCTGTGGAGTGACATTTCATCTGAGTTTGGAGGTTGTAGGAGGAGCCATAAAATCCCAGGTAAGAGGCTGCCCAGCCTCAGGAAACAGAACCACCAGGTCCTGCATGAAGTCTTTTGGCTGAGGTGGTGAGTGAAGCAGAACAAATGTCTGAGAGTCCAGGAGAGACTGAGAGACTCTGAGGACGTGCATAACATAGGCCAGTTTATGGGCCTGCTACTTTATCGTGTGGGTTAAATACATTGCTGGTTGTAAAATGTTTAGAGAAGTGCCTGGTACAGAGTGAACTCTCAAAACCTACTGGCTAAAATGCAATCCAATGTATCATCTTTTCCTCTATAGACACTGATCTTTGTGAAATGCTGAGAAAAGTCTTCTCTACTCAATTATAAAAATAGCATCCATCTGGATTTTATTTTGGCATATGAAGTGAGGTCAGAATCACGCTTTATGTTTTTCCAAATGACTTGACACCAGTCCAAACACCGTGTATTGAATATTCCATATTTTTCCCTTTGCTTTGAAATTTGATTTATAATATGTAAAATTTGCATATTTATTTGCTAATTTACTTTTATTCTGTTCCATTGATATATCTGTAAATTCTATTGTACTGTTTTAAGATTTGTAGCTTTGAAAATAATGTATTGTATGACATGTTCCCATTTCTTGTTCTTTTTTTAAAAAAGGATTTTCCTAGCTATTTTCACATGTTTATAATTTTAGGTGAAGTTAAGAATCAGTTTTTCATGTTCCTTCTTCTAAACAAATGCTGCTGGGGTTTTGATTGAGAATACATCAAATTTATTGTGAGGGCCGGCCGAGTGGCGCAGTGGTTAAGCGCTGGCTAGGGAAGCCAGCGGCCCCGGTTCAGTCCCACATGTGAGGGCCAATGAGATTGCCCTCAAAAAAAAAAAAGCCACAAATTTATTGTATACGTTAGGAAAAATTTGTGATGTTGAAATTTACTTTTAAAAAACAAGATATCTCCCTCTATTTATTTAAGATTTAATGTTCTTTAGAATTTTGTACTTTGCAACACATACTAAACATTTCTTGTTGCATTATTCCTAGATAATTTATAATTTTCTATGGTGGTGAATGGAATGTTTTCTTCTATATTTTACTTGATTACTATTTGTATATTAGAAATCTATTAGTTTTATTTTTAATTTTTTAGCAGCTTTGTTGAGGTAAATTTTATAGTATTGTAGCATTCACCCATTCAAGTGTGCTTTTCAATAATTTTTAGTAACATTCCTGAGTAGTGCAACTATCACCATAAATTAATTTTAGAATTAATTTATTGATTAATTTTAGAATTAATTAATGAGATCTCTCATGCCTATTACCAGTTAATACCAGTTCCCATCTCCAGCCCCCGGTGAACATTAATCTACTCTCTATCTCTATCTATTTTCTGGGCAATTCATATAAAAGAATCATACAGTATGTAGTCACTTGTATCTGTTTTTTTTAAAATTTAGCATAAATTTTCAAGGTTCATCTATGACATAGCATGTGTTATTGGTTTGTTTCTTGTTAATGTTGAATAATATTCCACTGTATGTTTATACCACATTTTGTCTATGAATTCACCAGTGATGGACATTTAGGTTGTTTTCAGTTTTGGACTGTTATGAATAATGCTACTATGAACATTTGCATGAAACCTTTGTGTGGACATGTGGTTTTATTGGTAGATCATTGGGTAGATAATGTAGGAATAAAACTGTTGGGTTGTATGGTAATATTATGTTTAACTTTTTGGGCCGGCCGAGTGGTGCGGTGGTTAAGCGCTGGCTTGGGAAGCCAGTGGCTCCGGCTCGGGTCCCACATATGAGGGCCAGTGACACTGCCCTCAAAAAAAAAAAAAAAAAAAAATCTCACTGTTTAACTTTTTAAGAAACTGCCCAACTGTTTTCCAAAAGGGCTACACTATTTTACTTGTACATTCCTACCAGCCACGTATGAAGTTTCTCTATTTACTTTAAAATATTTATCTTATGTATGACTATCTTACTGAACAATCTTTTATTGTTTAATAGTTTTTCTGTTGATGCTTGGATTAGTATGTAACTATTGTAAGTGACAGCATAAACTCAAACTAGCTGAACGAAAAAAGAGAAATGTATTGACTCATGTAGTTAAGAAGTACTCATTATATACAACTAGAATTCAGGGACTTAAAAGATAATCAGGAGGTCTCTCTCTCAGCTATGCTTCTTAATATTTATTAGTCTTGAGCATCTTAACAGATGACAAATGCTAAATGATGATAGAGTTTTTATCCTTTGATTTCTTTATGTAATAGATTATGTTGATTAATCTTCTGCTATTGTACCATCCTTGAATCACTAAAATAGGTCCCAATTGATCACATGGTATTATAATTTTATGTATTGCTGCATTTTATTTGCTAATACTTTGTTTAGAATTTTTCTTTCTAAATAAATTGGTGAGCTTGATCTCTGCTTTGTACTATCTTTAACAATTTTGATTATTGAAATGTTAGTAAAATGAGTTGGAGAGTTTTTTATATTTTTATGTGGTTTGAAATAATTTAAATAGAATTATATGTAGTAATTTGTCTTATAGCTTAGATGAAGCTCAGTTCTAAATCCATTTGGACTTAGTGCCATTTTTTTTTTTTTTTAGGATTTTATTGAGGAGTTGGGGGAGGGGAACAGTGTTGGGGAACTGACAAGTTGCTGTCCTTTTTGTTCTTCAATCTAGCTGTGGAGGATTCTGCTTCACTGGCCCATGTTAGTATCGTCATTGCGCTCTTCTCAGGTGAGGCAGATCAGACGCCAACCTCTGGACTGCCGCTCACTGCGGCTCTTGCCAGCTCACACTGGCTGCCAGCCACTCACGCTTGCTGTGGCCACTCACGGTAGCCTATGGCAGCCCACTGCAGCAGGGACTGCTGCCTACACCGTCGCCAGAGACTCACAGCAGCCCAGCTCCAGGTGGAGCTGTTGTTCATCATTTTAGCTGTAGAGGACAGTGCCACTGGCCTTCATATGTGGGATCCAAACCGGGACCACTGGCATCCCAAGCCAGCTCTTAACCAATGCGCCACTTGGCCGGCCTGCCTTAGTGCCATTTTTAATGGTGGATTTCTTGTAATTTTTCAACTGCTTTTATAATAACCTTTCTACTTCTTCTTGGGTTAATGTTGGCAATTTTATTTTGTTAGAAAATTGTCTGTTTCTTGTAGATGTTCAAATTTGTGGCTATAGGTTTTTCATGTGATATTCTCTCTTAATTCTTTTATTCTCTATTATATCTTTGGTTAGAAATTGGTTATACTGATTTACAATTCCACCTAAAATAAAGAGTTTCTGTTTTTTATGTACTTGATGGTATCAACTGATAAAAAAATTTGTCCCATTGCTGTGTACAAATTGTATCACATTAACTTCTATTCGCCTGATTATAAATAAACATCAATATGTATTCATGAGTTTATCAGTTTATGTTCTCTGTCACCGCTGAATGTATATTCATAATCTTTAGCTACCTAAAAAACTTATTTGTGATTTCTGGTGCTGGTCAAGATGGACCAAGTCCAGTACAACCTATATTTTCCATAGGTTACAACTAATAATTCTGAATGGAATTTTTTTTTACATTGCATGATCTGAATGGAATTTTTAAAAAAGCCTTACTTGAACACTGAAACATAAACAATAATATTCAGATTGGGGAGGGAAACCAGAACTTGAACCATCAATATGGGAATGACTTTCCTGGTTTTGTTTCTTCCTTTGTCTGCCAGCTTTAACCCAAGGGTGGCCCGTTATAAAACTAACAGGTATGGACAGCAAAAACTCAGAGAAAACCTTTTCCTTCTGGCAAGAAAACCAAAGAAGGGGAACCTCTGCTCGTACTGTATTTGAAGTGAGTTTCTTATAGGCAGCATGTAATTGGGCCTGACAGTCTTTTAATCCAATCTGACAATTTTTGCCTTTTAGTAGGGCAATTAGATCATTTACATATAAATATGATTAGGTTTAAACATATCATCTTCCTTTTTACCCCCTTCTCTATTGGTCTCATCTATTCTTTGTTCCCTATTCCCTCTCTTTGTAACTTCTTTTTTTGAATTAATTGAATATATTTTGTGATTCCATTTTATATCCTATTTTAGATTATTAGCTATAACTGTTTATTGTTTTAGAAGTTGCTTTAGGGTTTATAATGTACATCTTTAACTTACTACATTATACCTTCAAATGATATTATATCACTTCATATATGGCATAAGAACTTTTCAGTTGTATGCTTCCATTTCTTTCTTCCTCAACTTTATGCTGTTTTTGTCATGCGTTTTACTTTTACATGTTATAAAGGCCATATTAACTAGTTATTACTTTTGTTTAAAGAGTCAGTTACCTTTACAGATATTTACATAACAAGAGAAAAATCTTACATATTTACCTATGTAGTTACCATTCGCAGTGCTTTTTCTTCCATATTTTCATCTGATATCTTTTTGCTTTTGCCTGTAGGACTTCTTTTAATATTTCTTGTAGTGTGGTTTGGCTGGTGGTGAATTCTTTCAGCTTTTGAATAGATGAAATCTATTTCACCTTCATATTTGAAACATATTTTTACTGCATTTAGATTCTAGGCTAACAGTTTATTTTTTTTCCAGCATTTTAAAGCTGTCTGTTATCCTCTCACTTGCATTGTTTCTAGCAAGTTATCTTTCTTTGTTTCCCATGTACTACTTATTATTTTCCTTTGCAGCTTAATTGGGGAGTAATTGATAACTAAAATTATAAGACATTTACAGTGTACATCACGGGGATCTATGTGTATATATTGTGAAGGGAATCCCACCGTCTAGTTAATTAACACATCCATCACCTCACATATTTTATTTTTTTTGGTAAGAACATCTAAGTTCTACTCTCTTAGCATATTTCATATATTTTATATTAATGCAGTTTTATCAACTATAGTAATCATATTTTACACTAGATCCTCAGACTTTATTCATTTTATAGTGGATTGTTTGTCCCTTTCACCATCCTCTCCCTATTTTCCCCACACCCAGCCTCTGGCAAACACTTTTCTACTCTCTGTTTCTATGAGCTTCACTTTTTTGAAATATATATATGCAAGATATACTTATAAGTGATACTAGGCAGTATTTGTCTTTCTCTGTCTAGCTTGTTTCACTTAGCACAATGCCCTCAAGGTGTAGCCATGTTGTTGCAGATAGCAGCATTTCCTTCTTTCTCGTGGCTGAATAATATTCCATTGTATATCTACATACCACATCTTTTTTATTCATTCATCCATTAATGGATACTTGTTTCCATATATATATGCTATTGTGAATAATGCTGCAATTATCATGAGAATGCAAATATTTCTTTGAAATCCTGTTTTCATTTTCTTTGGATATATACTCAGAAGTCAGATTGCTGGATCGTACGGTAGTTCTATTTTTAACTTTTTGTGGTATCTGCACACTGTTTTCCATAGTGGTTGCACCAATTTACATTCCCACCCACAGTGCACAGGGTACCTGTTTTTCTACATCGCTGCCAACATTTGTTATCTCTTGTCTTTTTGATGACAACTTTGCTAACAGGTGTGAAGTGATATTTCATAGTGTTTTGATTTGTGCTTCCCTGATCATTAGTGATGTTGAGCACATTTTCATGTACCTATTGGCCAACTGTATGTCTTTTTGGGAAAAATGTCTTTTCAGTTCCTCTGCCCACTTTTTAGTTGAATAGTTTGTTTTTTTCCTATTGAGTTTTATGGATTCTTTATATAGTTTAGATATTAATCCCTTATCAGATATATGATTTACAAATATTGTTTCCCCTTCCATAGCTTCCCTTTTCATTTTGTTGATGGTTTCCTTTGCTGTGCAGAAGTTTGTTAGTTTGATTTTGTCCCATTTCTTTATTGTTGATTTGTTGTCTTTGCTTTTGGTATCAAATCCAAAACATCACTGCCAAGACCAATGTGAAGAAGCTTACTTCCTATGTTTTTTTCTAGGAGTTTTATGGTTTCAGGTCTTACATTCAAGACTTTAATTCATTTTGAGTTGATTTTGGGTATGGTATAAGATAATGGACCATTTTAATTCTTTTGCATATGGTTGTCCAAGGCTTTTGCTATATTAGAATTCTCAGAGGCTGTCTGAGTCAGGTAGAGAGTATTTGGATGGCAACTCTTGGAACTCCAGGAAGAGTTGAGAGAAAATAAGATAGAATTCTCTGGCACACAACTTTGTTTTTACCACAGCCTGACTGCAATGAGAAGCTAAACAATGTTGGTGTTGACCAGGGAGCTTTTCATAAAGATAGTTATATTATTCCATTGACTTTTAAAATTTTATTTATTATTATTATTTTTTAAAATTTTATTGGGGAATTAGGGGAGGGGAACAGTGTTCAGGAATTGGGGGAGGGGGCCAGTCAAGTTGTTGTTCTTCAATCTTCGTTGTGGAGGGCGCCAGTTGCCATCTGGCTTCCCATCGGCAGCTCATGGCCTCTAAGCTCAAGGTGCTGTGTTCAATCTTAGTTGCAGGTGGGTGTAGCCCCCATCCCATGGGGGAGTGGAACCAGCGGCCTTGTTAAGAGTGCTCGCTCTATCCACTGAGCCATCCAGGCAGCAGCTTAGCTCAAGGTGCTGAGTTCAGTGTTAGTTGTGGTGGGCATAGCCCACCATTGAACAGGCAATCTTGTTGTTACACTAGCTGAGTCCCTCCATTGACTTTTTTTTTTTTAATATTTTATTGGGGGGTCCGGCCAAGTGGCGCTGTGGTTAAGCGCTGGCTTGGGAAGCCAGCGGCCCCGGTTCGGTCCCACATGTGAGGGCCAGTGACACTGCCCTCAAAAAAAAACCAAAAAACATTGTTCTTTGGGCCGGCCGAGTGGCGCGGTGGTTAAGCACTGGCCTGGGAAGACAGCGGCCCTGGTTCGGTCCCACATATGAGGGCCAGTGACACTGCCCTAAAAAAAAAAGAGATTTTATTGGGAAATTGGGGAAGGGGAACAGACAAGTTGCTGTCCTTTTGTTCTTCAGTCTAGTTGCGAAGGACGTTGCTTCACTGGCCCATGTTGGTATCCTCATTGCGCTCGGTCGCCGGCCTCTGGATGGCTGCTCACCATGGCTACTGGCAGCTCACACCGGCTGCCAGCCACTCACTGTAGCTTATGGCAGCCCACTGCAGCAGGGGCTGCAGCTATGCCATCCCTGGGACTCACAGCATCCCAGCTCCAAATGGAGGTGTTGTTCACCATCTTAGCTGTAGAGGGCAGTTTCACTGGCCCTCATATGTGGGACCCGAACCAGGGCTGCTGGTGTCCCAAGCCAGCTCTTAACCAACGCGCCACTTGGCCAACCCTCCATTGACTTTTTGAATCATCTTTATCTTCCCAGAGCCTGGTAGGGCTGGTAGAATAACTAAAGTAAGGCTGGGTTTTTAGATTATTATATTTTGGATGGAGAAGTGTGTAAGTTTTAAAGAAAGAAAGCTTTTAATAGTTAAATGTAGTTTTCATTTTAATAGTTTCACAAGTTTACAAACAGATAAGATGGGCGCACCAAATAGTGATTTTCCCAGTCATGATACTTTCCCCTTGAATGTCATTAATCTTAGTTTCATTAAGGGTGTAACAGGCTGAGCTGAATTTAAATCAACACCCACTGACTTGAAGTGACTGCTCACAAATCTGGGACCCAGAGTATAGATGGGTCCTGAATAATACTGTCATGGCAGTGAGATTAAATAGATTCGCTTTGCCTGTAGCATAGCATTTACAATAATCATGATGAATTTTAGTTTGCTTCCAGTTTGAACCAGGACTTTCTTGTATAGCTTTTTTGTTTGTTTGTTTTTTTCCTGGAGTTTCTAAGTGCCTTTCTGTTTTTGTGTTGAAAAAGGATAATGTGCCGTTGTTTTATAATCCAATCTATCTAGCTTCCGTTTTTAAATAGAATTTTCTATTTAATTTTTTCAATATGGAATATATTCCTACAGGTCAAATATCAGGAAATCTAAAAAAAACTCCTTCCTACTTTATTCTTATATTCTCTCAGTTCCCACAATAGGTAACTACTGTTAGTTTCTTAGTAATCCTTTTATTGGACTTTTATGCATTTGCAAGCCCATGCACATAAATTTTTTTCTCCCCTTTTTACACCAGTGATAACATAAATATTTTTTCTGTATCTTACTCTTCACTTAACAATACATCTTGGTGATCTTTTTGTATCAATCTGTAAAGAGCTTTTTCATGTGCTTTTATAGCTGCAGGTTTTCATTGTATTAATAGCCACTGTATATTTAATCCTTATATTATTGACATTCTAATTTTTGGTTAATGCCAACAACATTGCGGTGAATAACCCTGTCCATCAATCATTTTGCATGTGCCTAAGTATAGGATAAATTCCTAAAAGTGAATTTCTGGGTCAAAGGTTATACATTTAAATTCTGGTAATTATTGGCAATTGTCCTCTGTACAGGTTGTACCAATTAAAACTTCTAATAGAAATGTATGAAAACACATGTTTTCTCAGAACAGCTTCATTATACCATTCCAAAATCTTTTGGATTTTCGCTAGTCTGATGGGTGAGAAATAATACGTAAGTATAGCTTTAGTTTACCTTCCTTTTATTATGAATAAAGTTGAGCATCTTTTTGTATATGTTATAAGCTGTTATACATTTTTTCTGTGAATTTTTCATATCTTTTTTCAGTTTTTTAAAATTGAATTTTAGTTTTTTTTCTTGTCTATGTCTAGGACATTTCATAAGAGGGAGAGATAACCTTCTGCTCTCTTATGAATTGCAAATGTTTTCCTGACTTTTCATTTATCTTTTGCTATTTTGATACTTAATAAGTTAAATTTGACTTTAGTTATAGTAGTTCTTTTTTGTCTTAAAGTAGTTTTTTGTTGTTGTTTGTTTGTTTTTTTCACTGTTGTCAAATTTAAGTCTTTATGTGTGGCTTTTTAATTTTGTGTTTTAATTTAAAAGGTATTACCCATTCCAAGGTCTTAAAAAAATTATTCACTATTTTTTCTACTACTTTATGATTATTTTGTTTTACATTTCAAGATTTGATCCTTTGGAATTTATCCTAGTATACAGCATGAGATATAGATCTAACTACAGCCTATCCTCATTATTCACCGATTCTGTATTTACAAATTCATCTATTTGTTAAAATCTATTTGTAACCCCCAAATCAACACTCGCAGTGCTTTTGTTGTCATTTGTGGGCATACAAGGAGTGATGAAACTTTGAGTTCCCTGACGCATGTATGTTCCCACCTGAGGTTGAACAAGCAATGCTCTGCCTTCTTGTCTCAGCTCTAGTGCTATACACAAGTGTCTTTTTTGTGGTTTATTTAGTATCACACGTTTTGCATTTTCATGCTGTTTGGTAGTAATTTCCATGCTGTTTAAAATAGCCCCACATATAATGCTAAAGTGCTATCTAATGCTCTCAAGCAAAAGAAGGCTATAAGAGGGAAACATGCATGTTAGATAAGCTTTATCCAGGTGTGAGTTATAGTGCTGTTGGCCATAATGAGCCAACAGTGTATACTAATAGTGTTAATGAGCCAACTGTGTATACTAATAAGGTATCTTTATACAGAAACACACATAAAACAGGGTATGTATTGGTCAGTTGATGAAAATGTTATGATGAGAGATGTGCAGAAACGTAACCCTAACCCTGTATTTCTCCTAGCAAAAATGGCTCAGTATTCATGAATTCAGTGTTTGCAGCATCTATATTAACTATCAGGACTGCTAATGAGAATTGACCGTATACGGTATTTTGAGATGGCTGCTAACTGCTTCAGTACCATCACTGAATAGTTCACTTTTCCCTACTGACTTGAGATGTCAGCTTTATCACACACTAAAGGCTCATTTCTGATTCTATTATATTGGTCAGTCTGTGAACTCATGTACCAAGATCACATGAAGCTTTATACAAGAGTTTTAAAATCTGTTAAGCATAGCTCCGTTTTCATTTCTCCTCTTCTTTTAAATTAGAGTTGTCCAGAGTTTTTGTTTGTTTGGTTGGTTGGTTGTTATTTTTGATTTTTTGTTTTTTTTTTTGGTCTTTCACATGAACTTTAGAATCCCCTTAACTAGTTCTGAAAAATGTATTGGTATTTTTATTGAATTAATTTACAAATTAACTCAGGGATAATTGACATATTTATTATATTCAATCTTCCTACCCACTCAGGCAAATCTTTTATTTCCTTCTGGAGAGTTTAAAAGCTTTGTTCAGGGGCCAGCTGAGTGGCTCAGTTGGTTAAGAGTTAGCTTAAGCGCACGAGCTCTGAGCAACAGGGCCGCTGGTTCAATTCCCACATGGGCCAGTGATGCTGGGCTTGAGCTGAGCAGCCGCTGAGCTGCCAACAGGTGGCAGGATGGCTCAGCTGGTGAGAGCACGTGCTCCTAACAACAAAACTGCCTGTTTGATGGTGGGCTACACCCGCCCACAGCTAAGACTGAACTCGGTACCTTGAGCTGAGCTGCTACCCCAGATGGCCCAGTGGATAGAGCGTGCGCTCTTAAATACGTGTTTTTTGTTTTGTTTTGAGGGCAGTGACACTGGCCTTCATATGTGGAACCGAACCAGGGCCGCTGGCTTCCCAGGCCAGCACTTAACCACCACGCCACTCGGCCGGCCCTTAGAGCGTGTGCTCTTAACAACAAGGCTGCTAGTTCGACTCCTGCATGGGACAGTGGCTACGCCCATCCACAACTAAGATTGTAACACAGCACCTTGAGCTTAGAGGCCATGAGCTGCCAACAGGCAGCCAGATGGCAACTGTCACCCTCCACAACTAAGACTGAAGAACAAAAACTTGGCTGGTCCCCCTCCCCAATTCCCCAACACTGTGCCCCTCCCCCAACTCCCCAATTTAAAAAAAAAAAGTTTTGTTCATACAAGCCTTGCAAATTTCATTATTATTATTAATAGTAGTAGTAATAATATTTTTTACTACTATTATTTCTATGATAATCAATCTCAGAAATCTTCATCTGTGGAGGATGGGAAAAAAGTATATATTCTGAGCCTAGTTGGTATAAAGAATATTTTCACATGAATATTTAATGAGAGAGAAACATAAATAACAAACCAACTTTTATGTGGAGTAGAAGGAATGACTTGGAGAGATTAATGAAAATGTAGGAAAGGCTTTGGATCATTTTATTTATTTTTGTAAATACTTCCAAGGTTTTATTATGTGTCAGGCACTGTTTTGAGTACTTTCCAATTATTAATTCATTTAGTCTCCCAACAACCCTGTGAGTGTATTAGCATCACCCCCATTTTACAAATGAGGAAACTGAGGTAGGCTGAGGGTTGAGATTGCACAGCTGGTTGAGAGGACAGCTGGGGTCAGACATAGTCGACTTGCTCTCAGGGCCATGCTCTTAACTAGATGCTGTACTGAGTTATATGGAGAAATAATTGGAATGGGGACTAGATTATTATGACCATAAATATTAAAACATCAATGTGTAGAAAACAGGTAACTTGCAGAACAAATCTAAGATTATTATTCATTACTTGAGAAGGATCTCATACAGTCATTGCCACTGAGGACATTAGAACTGGACCGCAATATGGTAAAAGAAGAATCACCCTTTTTCAAAGAGACAGACCTATGAGAAGGGGCTGGGATGAAATGTGGGTCACTTGAGTGAGAATTAGTGAGCCTGGGGGTGGTGAGGACACCTGTGGGGCTCTGTGGCAGGCCACATAACCATGGGAGACACTGGATGATGCTATCTGACCCAACCAACAGGATCAGATAGGACACAACAGAGAGGACACAAATGGCACAATAGCCATGACGGGGAGTCATCTCTCTGGATCTTTTCCCCAAACCTCAGATTCAGCTAATAGCAGAACAATTGTCAAGCAAATTTGTGAATGATTTTTGTCTCCAGGAACCCTAAGAAACAACCTGAAGAAATTCAACTGTTTCTTATTCTCATCAATGAAGAGAATTGGCTGGGTTAGAGGACTGGGAGGAAGCTGTGTTACATACAGCTATAAAGCTATAAAAATGATTTAATCCATTGCATTTCATTGGATAAGATGGTAGTCAGATGTGTACCCTAAAATTGAAAGATTCCAAAATAGTTAAAAATAACAAAGGCATAAAGTTATGGAATTGAAACTAAAAAAGAAAAGAGTATAGGAAGGTTAAGAAGAGATGGAGACAATTGACATTCATTTTGTGCCGATTGTGCCTCCATACTTTACATACATGTTGTGGCTCAAGAATTGATTGAGACAATGAAACATAATAGAAAGCCTAGAAACAGACTCTTGTATTTATGGAAATTTAATATTTGATAAACATAGCACACAATGAATAATAACAGGAACACTGGATATCCACTTAAAAAGTTAGAGCCCAACTTATATTCCCAAGTAGGTTCTAAATGGAATATAAAGTTAAACATAAAAATTAAATTTTAGAAGAAAACAATAGAATATTTTATCATTGTGAGTGAGAAAGCACACAAAATTCAGAAGCCATATCAAATTTTAAATTATATCAAATTAAATTATATTCAATTATATCAAATTAAATTATATCAAATTTTAAAAACTTTTGAGTGACAAAATAGATCATGTAAACATCCTATGTAAAATTTTTGCCATCCACATTTGTAATAATATTCAGTGTTTATAAAAACCAACAACTAAAAGACAACCCAACAGAAAAAACTAGGCAAAGAAAATGAGCAGACAAGTCATAGGAAAAATACAAATGGCCAATAATCAATGGAAGACACTCAATGTCCCAATAAGCCAAGAAATACAAATTAAATGAACAACAAAATGTTATTTTGTACCTATATTTTTAAGTGATTTAAGAACTGGTAACATCCATTGCAAAGATGTTAGGAAGCAGGTACTCCCACACACTGATAGAGTGAATTCATTGGATGCAGCATTTTTAGATTGAATGTTCTTTCCCTCAGACATAACAATTCAACTTCAAGATAACCATCCAAACAAAGAAGCACAGTGATATGAGCTTGGCCTTTGGAGCAAGATTGCTTGGGCTCTAAATTCTTGCCTGTTAACTTATTCCTTGCTGCCTTTGGGGGCAAGTCATTTAACCTCTTGGTTCTTTAGTTTTGCCTGAAAACTGAAAAATGGGAATGATAATAATGGCACTAACCTCAGATATCTGTTGTGAATATTAAATAAGTGAATGCATGTAAAGTACTTGTATTAGCATCCATAACATAGTGAGTACTCAGTCATAATAATTATTTCTGATATATAAACAACTGAGCCAGGATGTTCACTGCAGTATTTACTGGGAAAGGTAAAAAAACAAAAACCATAAAACAGGAAATAACCAAAATGGTTACTTTAATGGAGAAAGGTTGAATAAATACTATTGAAGACCTTGTAGGCATTAGAAGAACAAAGGAGACTGGTCATTCATTCGTTGAGCCATTCTCTATAGAGTTCTTACTATGTGCCAGGTACTATTCTAGCGCTGGAGATGTAGTTGTGGATAGGACAAACTCTTTTACTGAAAACAAAAAGACTCCATGAAAAGTTGTTTAGAAGCCATTTGGAGAGCAAGGTACTTAGAATGAAACTTAATGCTGAAAACTAATAACCATACAAAAATCTACAGTTATGTGGAATGTCGAGAAAATTATTTGGAAAGATACCCGACGCACAACAGTTGAGGGCATTTCCAATTGCATAAAATATGGCACAAGCAAGGGTTATCTTGGAAGTAGGATCTATGGTTACATGGGTATGATGAGAGACTTCTGTATTTAGTCTATGTACTTTTATGTTGTTTGAATCTTTACTAAGAGACTATAAATATGGCTTACTTGTGTAAGAAAGCAACAACAATAACAAACCCTTCAGAGTTTGTGGAAGAGGGCAGTCTAGACCAGGTAAGGACAGTTGCATTCCATCCCGAAGCCCAGGTAGATAACTTTACCTTATCAATCTTATCTGAACACCCTCTGTCCTTACCTTGGCCTGTTGATCTTCCTGTATTTCTGCCTTAGCTACTGTTGTTTTGGTTATAAGTAACAGAAACTCACTTATATTAGCTTAATCAAAGAAAACTGGGGTGGAGGCAGGAGAGGGATTACTATAAGAATAGATGGGTTTTGCAGAATTCAAGATGTGACCAGACCTAACCAAAGATGCTCTTAGGAGCCAGGATCAGGATCTTTTAGAGACTGTCTGGCCCCATGTGGAGTGTCTCTGTCTCTCTTTCTCTCTCTCATTTCCGTTCACCTGGTCAGTTTATTCCCCTCCTTCTCTCTTTAACAGAGAGGGTTACAGGCGAACAAATTACATCTCTTCAATTCAAGTGACCAACAAATTCAAGGGACAACAGCCTCTCTGGATCCCAAATCTAAACTCCTGGGATAGAGAATCTGATTTGTTCAGTTTGGGTCACTTAGCCTGGGGACAAAGAGCAGGGCATATATTCAGATAATGCTGTAGCCAAGGGCTATTTTTGTGGCCAAAGGAATGCAGCTTCTCTGGAAAGTGGGTTATGGACTGGGCAGATGACTTCATCAGTATAGCTCATTAATGTCATTTCTATGCCATCTTATTCCCTTTATTCTATTTCTTCTGGTGCTAAAGTCTTCTAAGGTTTTGATGCCCTGTGGTATCAACAAAACCAGGATGCTGTTTCCCTCCCTAGAAACTACTGTTTCTCCCCCAAATGGTCCTTTCTTTGTAAGCTTCTTAGCCTGGCTTGCTGCACCTTAATTAGATAGGACCTCACTAATAAAACCTACTGGTTTATCTCTTAGCCTTTGGGGATGGATGGAAAAGGTGTCTTTTTGCAAACACTGGGATAAGGTAAAACAGAGAGAAAAATCAACTCTGTAACTTCCATTGTCTCTATTCCCTCTATGTCCTAGACTAATGGCCCTAGGATAAAACAAAGCCTTAAGCACCTGAGTTACTGCTGTGGACAAATAAGAAGTGCTGTAATAAATCATAAATTCCTAATGGCCAGCTCATGGTTGGTAGTCATGCCTCAGGCATATAACTTCTTTGCTAAAAGGTTTATTTTTGCTTTAAGCAAGCCCTGTCCCTTGTTTCTGTGCATCTAGGTTAACATACCTTTGAAATACGGCTTTTTAGGCCCCTCCTTTTAAAATGTAACCATCTTCAAGAAAACACATGATCTTAACTATCCTATAATCCAGTCCCACCTTGCTTTCTTCCACCTTTTAATCTTTCTCACACCCCCTCCTTAGTTTCAAATGCATAAGAGAAACTGCAAAACTGTTATTCTCTGGAGCATTTGAGATCTTGCTCCCTGGCAAAAGTTGTCAGTTTGGCTCAAATAAACTCTTATACAAATTCTCTACAGGCTTCGACGTTACTTACGTCAACACTGCAGAGAACTCTTCCCAAGTGCTTATTATTCCCTGGTACCCATGCGACTGAGTAGGACAGGAAATCAGAACACGGGGCTCCCTTCTCATGTGGGGAGCATTTCTCAGTATGACTGGCTCAACGAGAGATGTTTGGGGTACACACATGTCTCTGCTTGGCCAGTTCTAGGCTCGAGCTCTTTTTTTAGTGTGGTAACAAGAAATTTTTGTAGGATCTGCTCTTTAGGGGAAAACATGAATGTCAGGGTTTCTGATTTTAAATGGAAAATCCAATTTCTACTGTCATCATGGATCAGATGGAGCCTTTTCTAAAAACTGGAGGGAATTGTAATGCGGGATTCTACTGAGCTCACCTGGTCCATGTACATTTTAAACAAGGAAGTACTTGAGGAAAATGAAAATGCATTGGGCTAGAGTTCTCTTTCATGGGGAAGGACAAAGAAAGCCGCAGGGGTGGAGAAGAGGAGAGAAAGAGGGGATTGGACAAATTTCTCTGAAGTCATTTACTTGAGTATGAGAGAAGAGGAACAAGTATAAAGATCACCTGAAGAAGTGGGACTCCTTGATCAGATTCTTGTAATGAACTCATCCGTAGTGCTGCTTCAAGTGCCTGTCCAATTCAAGGCCAGGGCAGCTGTAGGAAAGAACTGGACTGTGCCGATTTCTGTCTCCTGGAGCAGGGGCAGAGACTTTGCTGGTCCTCTGCAAAGCATCCTTGGGCCAACAGCCCTCCATGCATTTTTCTGAGACTTTGGATCATTTGCAATTTGCCCCACAACTCCCACTCATTTGCCTCTTGGTGTCCCAAAGCTCTCACTGCTGCAACGTTCCCATAGGAATGTGGACGTCTGCCAAACGACCTCATGAACATTCCATTCATCTCCTTGGCTGGGAGGCAGCAAGGAAGCCAAATTGGCCGGTTGTTTAACTGTTTGGATCCCGAATTCACTCCGAAGTGAATGGCCCAGCTAGTGGGACTTTTTCAGCAATCATAAAGGACAACAGAAGACAAAACAAAAGAGCAGTATTTATTCGAATGATCCCATCTGAAAAACAGCCATTTTTAAAGTTAGCCTAATGAAAACCACAGTCTCTGGTTCTCTTTGTTGTGAAATCATCTTCCACCAGAAAGGCATTTTGAAGTAATGAGGTTTTGTGAGGTGTGACTAAAAACAATGTGACTTTTTTTTTTTTTTTAAAGCAAACACAGCAGAATACAGCCATCCAAATGAAGGTTGTTGTCTTCCAAGTAATGTCAGTGGAATATTATCCTGTAATTCCAAGATGCTCAAACATGTGTAAAATTCCTTTTAGGGAATTGCTGGACGAATCTTGCTCATACTGTTTTGCTTTCTGTTTATCATTCATTCAGCATATATGAGATACCGCCTGTGTGCCAAGCATTTTGCCAGGCCCTGGGGACAGAGTGAGGAGGGAGATGCAATCTCATTGAATGTTTGATGTAGGAGGCCCCAGGGGCCAGTGGAAAAAGTTAGCCTGACCTAGGTTTGAATCCCAGTTTAGCCTGTCAGGTTGTGTAA
This sequence comes from Aselliscus stoliczkanus, assembly GCA_033961575.1. Classification (NCBI taxonomy): domain Eukaryota; kingdom Metazoa; phylum Chordata; class Mammalia; order Chiroptera; family Hipposideridae; genus Aselliscus; species Aselliscus stoliczkanus. Next base: position 96,751,827 of record CM066736.1, on the reverse strand, counting down.
CCTCAGGCAACTTTCCTAAACTCTTTGAGTCACAGTGTCCTCATTTCTATAATAAAGATGGTAAAATCTACTTCATAGGGTTGCTTTGAGGAGAAAAATCAGATGAAATGTGTAGTAAGTAGCCTTAACAGAGGCTGGTACAGAGTAATTGCTCAGCACATGAGAGTTCTTGGGATTATAATTGTTTGAATTATATAGCTACTTCAGCCACCTTCTTTTTTGGACGAAATTCTGAATGCACTTTTGGAAAACGCAATCATTTTATTATTCTGTATATAGGTAACACAAGGTACCAAATACTACTTTTTAAAACATTTTATTGGGGAATAGTGTGTTTTCCCAGGACCCATTAGCTCCAAGTCAAGTAGTTGTTTCAATCTCTCAGTGGCCCATGTGGGGATCAGACTGGCAACCTTGGTGTTAGGAGCACTGCGCTCTAACAAACTGAGCTAACTGGTCGCCCCAAGGTACAAAATTCAAAGTGTATAAAAGTTAGGTGATGGAAATGAAAACTTCTTCCTTCCCTTGCTCTTCTGCCACTAATTCTCCTCCTCAGAGATAACCAATAGGACCAGGATCTTGTGTGTTTCCAGATTTAACTCTACTTCTAGGAGATAGGTCCATAACATTTGTTGTCCATTCTTGCTGTATCTTTTTTTAAAATGATTATATGGCATTCCATTGACTGGATATATCATAATTGATTTTGCCAGTCTCCTATCAATTAACAGTTGTTTCTAATCTTTGGCCATGACAACAATGTAGCAAATACACTCCTTATGCTTAGTTTTGACTAAAAATGATAAAACCAATATACAATATACAATAGGCTCCTAAGGCGGCTCTGGGCAATATCATTGGAATAAGGTAACTGGTTGGAAGCAGTTAATGCTGACCTGATTGGATACATTCTGGATTCTTTTCTCAAAAAAAAAAACACACATCTCACTATTCTATTCCTGGGATATTTATACAACTCCTCTAACATTACCTATTTGAAAAGTGCAGATTCAATGTAATAATAGTACAAGAAAGATGGCATTTTAGTTCAGACATGACTGTCTTAAAACCCTGCCATGACATATAATAAATGGACAAGTTTTTCTTTGGTTGGCCCCAAAGAGCCAAGGATGCCGAGATTCCAGACAGCCACTCTAGAAACAGCTGTTAAGAAGATTTGCGCTCCAATTTGCTGCCTCAGCTTGAAACAGTGAAATGTATTAAAATGTGCCACATCGGTTAACATGGTTTCAATGAGATGAAGCCTGCCAATTTGGAAGGAGGACAAGTGCTCCTCGGTGGCCATCTTTGCAGATGTCCAGGCCTGCACAGACGATGTGTGGAGCCGAATCAGAGCGAACCTATACATGAGGTTCTGGCACCAGCTAAGCCCCACGAAAATCTGGAAACTCGCCTTCCTGGATGAACAATTATTTCTGAATCATGAGAAAGGCACACAGGAACAGGAGGCAGGGGAATGGAAGTCTTTCTAAGAAGTCTCTGTCAGACACGCACGCGGACCCTCCAATGAGCTCCGTGGAAATGAAAACTGGTCCCAACGACATCTGGAGCCAAAGAAAATTCTTAGTTGGGGTTGAAAAAATGTCAGATAAATAGTTTCTCCTTGCTTCTCAGCAGGCCCCAGCTATCACTGCAATCCAGATCTGGCCTCTGAGCAGTGCTGGCAGGTTTATCTTGGACCAGCTGCTGTGATGAAATCGCAGTAATTCCAGGTTTCCCTCAAATCTAGATTGAGCCAAAGGCAATCTGGGCTTCTAGCATTCGGCTTACTTCATTGCCTCTCTCCAGTATCTCATCAACTTTCAAGCTTCTGATTTTTTTTTTCTTTTTAATTGAGATAGGGGTGGTAGAAGAAGCCCTTACACAACAGCCCAGAGATCTGGAAAATGTTTATTTCAGGTTAATTCAGGAAACCTATGTGGAGCACTAGTGAGTCTATTTAGGTGGGCTACATGGTGTGACACTGACTACCATGGAGTGTGTCTCTGACAATATGCCTGGCTATATACAGGCCCCCTACACACAAGATCTCATTTTTTCCAACAACAGCATGATGAGGCAGGAACTATTATTCCTATTTTCCAAAAGAGAAAATTGGGTCTCTGAAAGGTTGAGTCTCTTGCCTTAGGACTCACAGCTTGTAAGGAGAACTGTCTGGACTTGAATCTGGATGTAGCCTGAATCTCAGACCTCTGCTTGTTCTTGCTATGCTGCAGCACTGGCCATAGGCAAGAAGGTCTTATTTAGAGTCTAGGAAAAGAGACTGGGAGAGGAAAACCTAAGGTGAACAACAGGGAGGAGACTGAGACCTGGATGAGAGAAGGGAGAAGAAGGTGAGTAGATTATGTTCACCCTGAGCCGCGCCTCTGAAGACCTTGTGGGTCCTGGGAAGCCAGTGGGAAGTTGTGGACTAAAAAGGGGTTCTATGGACAGTAACCTCACAGGTGTTCTGATCATAAATTCCTAACTGCCTAGGTCATAGTGGGTAGTCAGACCCCAGGCCTATAACTTCTTTAGTAAAAGGCTTATCTTTGCCTTAAGCAAGCCCTATCCAGTGTTTCTGTGCATCTGGGTTAACACAGTTTAAATGCCTCTTTTCAGACCCCTCCTTCTAAAGAATGACCACCCTCAAGAGAACACATAATCTTATTAATATCTTATAATCCACCCCCACATCTTGCTTTCTCCCACCTTCATGTTATCTTCCCTAAGTTCCCTCCTTAATTTCAAATGCATAAAAAGCAATGTAAACTTATTCTCAGAAGCATTTTAGGTCTTGCTTCCTGGTAATTTTCATCAATTTTTTCTCAAATAAACTTATTAAAATTCTCTAGTTTTGGATGTTCCTTTTTTTAAAAAAAGATTGTATTGGGGAATTGGGGGAGGGGAACAGCACTGGGGAATCAGGGAAGGAGAACAGACAAGTTGCTGTCCTTTTGTTCTTCAGTCTAGTTGTGGAAGACTTCGCTTCACTGGCCCATCTTGGTATTATCATTGCACTTTTCCCGGGTAAGGCAGTCACTTGCCGGCCATTGGATGGCTGCTCATGGCGGCTCGCGGCTGCTCATGAAAGCGCACACCAGCTGCCGGCCAGCCCCACTGCAACCTACGCCGTTGCCGGCGACTCATGGCAGCCCAGCTCCAACCTGAGCTGTTGTTCACCATCTTGGCTGTAGAGACGCAGCATCACTGGCCCTAATGTGGGATCCACCGGGGCTCTGATGCTCAGAGCTGGCGTCCCAAGCCAACTCCTAACCATGCGCTACTCAGCCGGCCCTTTTGGATGTTTCTTAGGTCCACAAGGTTATTGACCAAATTTCACCAGAAAGTGCTTATTTAAGGAGAACTTCCCACAACTAGCACAGTGACTGAGGTGTTCTGAGAGGTTGTCCATTGCTTTTTGCCTCCAAAGGGAAAGATAAAAGTTTCCTGAGTATCTTCAATGTAGAAGTGGTATGCGCTCTAAGAGGTTCAGTTCCAGATACCACAGCTCAGGATGCTGAGGGACCTGCAGTGTGACTCACTAGGGTTTAGGGAGGAATGTTTATTGAATTCCTTATAATTCCTTTCCTGGGCCAGATGGGTAGGGCTCACTGCTACTGCTCCCTCTCCACACCCCCTGGAATCTGGGCTCCCGGGAGGATGGTGGCAGCTCAGTTTTAGAGCACAAAGCATTCTCAATCTAGAGAGGGAGATGGACTCTGAGCAGAGCATACCTCAGCAACACCCAGCAGCTTGTGTTGGCAAAGAAGTGGAGCCAGTGAGATCCTGAGACACAGGACATATCAAGAAGGACACTTCTGAGCAAAGCTGGCCAACAAATGCCTTTCATTTTTGCCTGTGGCTTCTTAGAACATGTTCTTTGGATCATCCTGAGGCAGCTCCAAAAGACCGAGAGATACCAAACGTCTGACATTCAAAATGGAGGAACTACTGGATTCCGGAAATGACTCATCAGTGGTTCTGAACTGAGGAAAATTCATTATTTAAAAAGAGAAAAGAAGCATTCCACTTTCCTGATGGTTGGTTCTCCCTGGCATAAGTCTCCAGCTGAGGGGGGGAGACATTTTAATCTTTGAATTATTTTGTTGGAAATTTAATGTGAAGCATTACAAGCCAGAAGAAAATAATGAAACTGCTCAACTTTGCATCTCTTGGTGGGGGAAAGGCATTGAGGAAAGCCAAAAAGGACAGAGAGAAACAAAAATCGGTCATGACAACAACTTTTGAGACCTACATGTCCACATACTGACTTCACATTATGGTCTTGTTTTTTGTGTTGTTTTTTGTTTTGTTTGTTTTTGTTTTTAATTGGTAAGCTAGAACATTCAGTAGGGTGAGAGTCACAAAGAATAAGATTAACAGAGAGTGTGGGCTCTGAGTTAGGTGGACCTGAGTTTGTTCTTGGGTCTGACACTCATGAGCCATGAGACTTTGGGCAAGTTACTTCTTGTCCCTCAGTGTCATTTTCTTATCTGCCAAATGGAATACAAAAATTGTCCTGAATCTTTTTTTTTTTTTTTTTAGTTGTGGGTGGGCATAGCCCACCATTGAACAGGCAATCTTGTTGTTACACCAGCTGAGCCATCCTGCCACCTGTTGGCAGCTCAGCAACAGCTCAGCTAGGGTGCAGCATTCACTAGCTCATGTGGGAATTGAACCGGCAGCCCAGTTGTCAAAGCACACACACTAAGCCAACTCTTAACCAACTGAGCCGCTTGGCTGGCCCAAATTGTCCTGAATTTTGACCATGAACATTATATATATATTCCCCAAATGCCTAGCACATTGTATGTGCTAAGTAAACATTAGTTAATAATAACAACAAAAATATTTATATTATGTTAATAACCAAAAGGTACCAGATTGTAAGCTCAAGGGTAGAGACTACCTTGTTCATCTTTGTATCCCCAGCACCCTATGAACTGCTTGGCATACAGTAGGCAACCCCTAAATATTTGTTGCTGGTTTGTTTAGAACCATCTATATGTAAAGCATTGTTCTAGATACTCTTGGGATTATATAAGTGAGTGAGATGCTGGGTAAGTCCCACAGGCAAGGATTCAAGTCATTTAGTTCTCAATCTCAGTTCATTTTCACTTGTAAGTCAGAGAAAGTAGCATCCACTGGGATCAGAGATAGTAGATCAGGTCCCCCAAACCATTCTCCCCTTTTGTCTTGCTGACAGAACCCTGGTTGTATTTAGGGCTTCCCGCTGCCTCTCCGTGACTCAGGGAGGCACAATAAATCTTCACTACTTCAGGCCAGTCATTCTAGTGATCTCATTCCCGTTGCCTGTGATTCGTTTAAGAGTGGCCATGAGGCTCAGTCCTGGCCAAGGAGACATGAGGGAATGTCACTAAAGGATGCCAAGAAGTTTCTTTGCTTAAAAAAGAGGAAGAAGACATAAAGGGAAAAACAAAACAAAACAGAACAAAACCCCATTTCTTTTCCACTGGCTATTGTTGAGGCTGCATGTGAAGCTTGGAACGGGGGCAGCCATCTCAAGCCTGTGTGGAGAAATGCCAAGTTCCTGAGGATGGCAGAGCTGAATGCTGGATAGAACCTGGGTCCTTGATGACATCATGGCACCACTGAATTAACCAGCCCTTGTTACTAGATGAATTTCCTTACAGTTTAGGCCAGTCAAGTCAGAACTTACACTTTTCTGTAAGTGAAGGTAACCTGTATGATACACTTCTTCATGGGCTTGTTAATGTTGGTTCCTCTCACTTCTGGAAAATAGGACGTTCACCCACCAGGAATATTGTAGGAGGGGGTTCCTGCCTTGTGTGGGGAATGCAGCAGCTCCTTTCAAAATCTGCAATTCTCTGCTCCTGTGCTCTTCAGAGAGAAACTCTGAGAAGCCATTGGACAGAGTCCCTTCGGGAGACAAGAGGTAGCATGGGGCTCTAGAAGACAGGCTGCAGGACTTGGAGGAAGAAACCCTGAGCTTGCTCCTGGCTATTTCATTGCCAACCCTGCAGCTCTGGCTGAATCACAGAAGCTCTTATCACCTCGGTTTTATGACCTGCAAAATGGGGATAAAAGTAGCCCTTACCTCAGAATAAGGATTAGATGAGAAAATGTCAAAGTGCTTTACAATGTGAACTCCTATTTATAGACAACTACTCTAAAGAAAAACCCAACACAAAGAACAGACAAGGAAGGCTTACATTTGTTTTACTGGAAACTGAGAGATGAAATGTATAGACATTTGTTAGGAAGCAAACACTTTGGGGAAAGCGGTGGTCTTCTCCAGGAAAGATTTAATACCCTCTCTCTTGCCAGCTTTCCCAAACAACACAGCTCTTTCTAAGTGGTTCTAAAGAGCTGCTCAGCTGAAAGCGGAGGGAAAAAGAGGAGCCCCTTGGACAGTGGCCTGCAGCTCTGCAGCCACAACTATTAATAGCCTGTAAACCCTTGGAGTGGAGCCCCAACCCCTCCCACCTCGGGAATAGCAGAGGGGTCAGAGCACTGCCTGGTCTCAGAATATGGGTGATCTCAGAATATGAGAACTCCCAGTTAGGGAGCTTTTTTCCTGCTGGGCTGGGCCTGGCTGGGCTTCCTCCTCCAGAGACCCTAGCCTGAACCGCTGGTCAGGTTCATATTCTGCAAGCGTTAATTGACCTCTTTCTGGGTTGTCAGGTCACACACTAGCTGCCTTGACACACACGATCTCACTGAACCCTCACAGCAAGGAGCAAAGCCATTTTACAGAAACAATGCAGCTCAGAGAGGGGTCATGACCTGTTCAAGGTCATTCAGAAAGGACATTAGGTTCTGGAATCCACCCACCTGTCTCCAAGCCAGGGCTCTAACATGTGTGTTACATTGTCAAGCCTGGGAGACTGCTGGGCCTTCGACAAGACCATCCAAGTCCCTTTTCATGCTGGCAAGAGGAATAAGGAGCTTGGGGTAACCTGAGCAAGAGAGCAAGGACAAAGCCAGCCTGACACCCGGATTCTGGGTCGGGCCCTGACGTGCTTGTCGGCACTGCTCTGGTGGCTAGGGAGCTGTGGGCTCAGGGAGCAGGCTGGGCCCTGGTCCTTCTTTTTGCAAGGTCATATCCGATTTTTATCACTTTCAAGCTTAGAGACCCTCCCTGGTTCCTGAATGCAGGACAAAGACAGTCCCTTAGCTTGACATTCAAGGTCCTTCACAACCCAGCTCCTGTCCCTCTTTCAAAACTTGCCCTCTTTGTGCCTTCTGTTCCCAGCCATGCATATTTACAGGTCCCAGGATAGCCATTGTGAGGGCAAGGGTTGTGTCTCAAGCCTTTTAGGACCCCCCAGAGTCTGGTCCAGCATCCGGAGAAGCTGTGATGCTCAGAAACTGCAGGAAGAGCTGTCACCCTTGTCAACTGGGTCCAGATAGCTGAAATAGTAGGGGTGGGGCCTGGGATAGGGCAAGGCGCCCACAGACAAAGGAAGGCCCGACTGCCCGTCTGACTACAGGGCTGAGTTCTGGAGATCCTGGGCCTGAGGTGCTTGGCTTTCACTCATCTACCATGTGCTGGGCCTGGGGTTTTGATGTTGTCTAGGGCATTGAGTCCAGGCTGCTTCCAGAAGGAGTCCTTTGTTGGGCCCGAATATTAGACCATGAGTGTCAGTCTTCTTGGGTTTGGATGGCAGTGCATCCCATGAAGGAATGACAGCATCAATATTTACTGAGTGCCAGCATGGGGCCAGAACAGATGCTGGGAGCTGGTGTCCCAGGAAGCACATCTAGGGAGGAACCAGTCTACCTAAGATGTCATTTTTTTCACAACAAAGAATAGGAAATGGGGAGCTTCTTCGGCCTATTCTGAGAAGTAGTCTCATTAAGCTTATAGATAGAGTCTACCTAGGTTGGCTCCTCTCATCACCAATACCAGGAACCCTTATAAGGATGACAGAGGGTTCTGCTGGGAATACTGGTCCCACACTTGGCAGTGAACACCTTACCCAGTGTACTGCATTCTAGTGCACTGTGGGTAGGGGAAGTTCTGAGAGCTACAGGGGGAGTTATCTCTGCAGGACTCAGGCAGGATTCCTCTCCTTCCAGCTTCTGTCCTTCCCAGCCTTAGATCTCCCTGCAGAGTTCCATTGCGATGGCTCTTCCTTGGACATGCAGGGAAGTCTCAGCACCTACAGTGATTCAGTGTGCTATGAGCACAGTCTTAGTGAATTAGTTTCCATGGAGGCTACATCTGTCTAATCAGCCTGCCCTACAAGTGCTACCCCAAATCCCCAAATGACTTCTCTCCCCATGACCTTGGCACTGAGAGTTTTGGGGCCTGGGGCGGGGGGTCTGTGTTCTCAACCCCGATCAGTGTATGCTCCCTCCTGCTATGAGGCTGGGTAGAGTTAGCCCTTCCTCTGCCTTCGATAGGAAGAGTCATTTCTCTACTGTGGCTTCTCAGCTTTGCAGCCGTTGCCTCAGGGAGAGCCGTGAGCATGCGGCATTGCTGTTTGATCACACCCCACCCTTGGGTGCACATGCTTTTCCACATTCTGAGTCCTCATGGAAACTCTTTGAAGTGGAGATTATCTTCCCTCCATTGTGCAGATGAGAGAAGGACACTCAAGGAGAAGCTGCAACTAGTGGCAAAGATGGAACTGACTCCAGAACGGCTAGCTCTGAATTCAGTTTCTTCCTCAGCACCCAATTCATGTCCTTTGTTTAGCTAATGAGGAGCTGGCCCCTCACCCTGAAGATAGCACATGCTCAAAGGTTTGCCCTACTTGCCTGTCCCAACCACCAGCTACTTGGAAGCCACTGGATGCCCTTTGAAGAAGTATGTGCTCACCAAGACATGATGCGCCATGTCAGGGGGACCTGGGGCTCTGGCTGGTACGTGCTTTGGACCACGGGCTGGCCTGCTCTGCCCTGAGGCTGAGTCATCTCTGGATGTTCACATCGGGTCACTATGGTCTCATGTTACTTGAGCACTTACAGCACTTCTGGGGTTCTTGGGGACCTTCCTCTGCCTTCCTTTAGGAGGACTGCTTTGGTAGGCACCATGTCCTGAAGCACACTGAGCTCACTTGCTTTTTCACTTCTCACCAAGTCTGGGCCATTTTCTTCCAGGTCCTGTGTTTGTAAGAAAGGACAGAGTCCTATTTAATGAGAACACATTGTATGCCAACTACTATGACACATCATCTTCTTGAATTTAATCCTTATAACAAGCCTGTGAGAGTGTATTCCCAGTTTTACAGTTCAGGATGGTAAGACAGAAGGATATAGTACTTTTCCTTACACAGCTAATAGGTGGCAAAGCCAGAATTTAATTTGAACCTGGGCCTTTTAACCATACCTTTCCCATACACCAATTGTCTCCTAAGGAAGTTGGTTCCAACTGTGGTGGCCACTTCAACTCTAACTTAAGGTTGAACTCGGCCATGTCTCCAGCTCTATTGAGCTTCCCAGATTTTTCTGTCCCAGGCACCCCTGCTTCATCCTTTCTAGTGACTTTATTTGCTGAGAATCCTAGGCTTTAAGAGCTGAAAGGGACTTCAGAAGTCACCCCGTCCCTCTCTGGAGCTCAAACCTCAAGCCTGATCCTCACAGCCTCCTTGGAGGAAAGCGGACAGAATTGTTTCCTTGTTTTTTTGTATGAGGAAATGTGTTCAGAGAGGGTGCTGGATAGTCGCTGGTATTCCCCAGGCCTGCTTTCCAACTTTCTCCACCAGTCTCTGCGCCCCACGAGGCTGCCACAGCTGGGCGGCCTTGCCCTCTGGCTTCCCGCTGGGAGGCACTGGCAGGCAACTCAAGGGAGGGCCTGAGGAGAAAGAGGGAGTATTTACCCCCTGCTCCCTCCCTGCCTGGCATCAGTTTGACAGTAGTGAGTAGATTTCTCCAGTGAAAACCCTGATTCCTGTTTGACAGCTTTCTTGTAACCATAGATCTTGTTGGGTCCCCTTAAGAGCCCTCTGCTCCTGCCCTTGGCATGGCGCCCGTTGCCCAGTGCTGCTAGTCTCTTGTGCTCCACCATCCCTCGTTGCTTCCCTCAGGCCTGCCTTCAACTTTGGAAATGGTCCCTTTGTTAAATTCTCACTAACAATCCCACCGTTAACCTTTCTCACTCGTTTTGAGTGGCCCATCCATTTCCTGCAGGGACTCACCTGAGACAGAAGTGAAGTGACTGGCCCAGGGTCTCACAGCAAATCAAGGGTGGAATGGGCTCTTGAACATGGGTCTCAGGGCTCCTTGTCTGATGCACCTCGTAGTGCTACCCGGACCGCCCTGCTCTCTAGTTCAAGACTGATCTTCTTTACAGCTTGTCTCTTTACAGCATGCATTCCTGGATACACTATTGCCCACCCTAGCTCACTTTTGGGGGACTTTTTCTTGGCTTTTTTCAGGCCAACATTACTGAAAGTATGAATACCCCTTGGGTCTAGGCCCTGCAGTTTTTGCCCTGGCTTCACCTTCTCCAGAACTGCTGGCCCCGATGCAGTTCAGTCCTTCAGGCTAGGGGTCAGAGCCTAGCCCTTGAGGCCTTTTCTGGCCTGGGGCTCAGCCCTGAACTCCAGGGATTTCCATGAGGCTTTGAAACTGCCAAGTTCCTATCATTAGCTGGGCAGTTGGCCAGAGCCACTCCCTGCTGCCTGATGTTGGAGAGTGGACACCATGTCTGCCTATGGGAAAGTCTCTTCCCGGGTCCACCTCATTGAAACAAAACCTTGTCTGAGCTTTAGGAACCATTTAGTGCTGCCTCCTCCTGACCACCCTCCATGGTTGGGCTTCTGCTCCCCAGGCCTCTGCCATCATCAGCAGTCGCTGCGTTCTGGAAACTCTATCACTCTGAGGAGAACCACAATCAGTGGCCATATTTTGGGGCGCAAATACTGACATCCCTTATCCTGGGCCCCTGGAAAGGGGAGCCCACACTGAGCATGATGTCAGAACCTCAGTCAAGCAGATTGGACTCAATAATCAGCAATAACTCCTTTGGGAAATAAGAGTGCCAGGGAAAACAAAAAGAAAATGCCAGGGAAGACAACAGGCAGAAACTCAGGTATGCTGGGGGAGAGGCAAGAAGCCACTGCTCAGATCCATAGTCTCTTAGGACTTCAGCCACTAGATGTGAGTAAAATAATGTCATTAGGGCACTGAGTGTTCCCCTGTGGGCTCAGAGCCTGGAGGAGGCTGAACTTACAGGGAGAAGCCTCATTGCCTGAGGTGCACAGGGTCCAGGGGTGTGTGTGTGTGTGTGTGTGTGAGTGTGTGTGCTCATGTGGGAGCAGGAAAGGGGGGCCCACAGGGACCTAGACCTGTCCTCCATTTCCCTTTCTTACCTCTGTAGAGGTAAACCTTCTCTCTCCTGGCTGCTATACATTAAGCTTTTATACTCATATCTCCCCATTGTGCATCATCTTGGAAGGCTCCTACTGCCTCCTCAATTAGCCATGTCGTGAGTTACAACAATTCTGACTCAGTTTAGTGTATAGAGCATGCGAGTAACACATTCCTGTCACTTTGGGGACATCCCAGGGAGTGGCAGAGCATTTGGTTTAAATCCTGCCTGAACTACCTCTGGAATTCTTGGAGTACCCTGAGGAATGTGTGGGAACTTGATCTGCAAAAGGAGCAGCTCTACCCAGGGGCCATGTTTGGGCCAGGGCCCACTGAGGCCTGGGAGCGCACCCTTCTTTCACAGAGGGCCTCCCTGGGGATCCTTTCCCAGAGGTAGCAGGGGAGAGGACCCTCGCAGGTCTTGTATGTGTCATAAACAATCCAAAGACCCTGTTTTTCCCAAAGAGCTAGAGGCACTGTGGCTGGTCCAAGGAACACAGGCTTGTGAGTTGTGCAGGCCTGGGCTGGAATGTGCCTCCACCTCTTCTAAGCTGTGCAACCTGGGCAACTCATTTCTCACATCTGTAAAATGTGAAAGTAATTACACGTCCCTCAGAGGGTTGTTGTGAAGATTAGGGGAAACGCTTATATACAAAGTAGGTGTTCAAACATTTCAGCAATTTTAATATTGTCCCACAAAAATGGAGGGCAATGGCGTCCAACAGCCCTGGGGCCAGCTTTGCCACCAGTCAGCTCTGCAACCCTGGGCAGACTATTTCCATGTGTGAGCTGGTGGGGCCCGATGAGATTATTCTCAACGCTCTGAGCGTCTGGACCTAGTGAGTTTGCCTTCCTTTCCAAGCAGCCACAGGTGGGGTTCCTGGGAAGCAGGCTCTGAGATGGAGGTTTGTTTGCCAGCATGAGGCATACAGGGGATGATTGTAGGAACACCTGTGAGAGAACAAGATATACTTGTCAGGAGCAGAGGTCCCAGGACCGACAGCTGTGAGAGACAATACTTATGAGAGAGGAGGAGCGGGCGGGGAGAGAAGCTGAACTGTGAGGCAGCTGGAAGAGCGGCCTCAACACTCTCAGCCGGACCTCTGAGGATGGGACGGCCCTTCAGAGATACCCTGGAAAGAAGCAAGGTAGTGGCCGTTGTGCCCACGTGGACCAGTTATTGGTCCCCAGGGGAGAGTGTGTAGACTAGGACCCAGCAGCTTCCTTGGCTGAAGGGCAGAGTGGGGAAAGGAGGAGAGGGGGATGAGGGGGGGAGGAGATGGAGAGGGGCAGGGGGGAGGGGTGGGGTGGGGGCTTGGTCCTGAGGGCTTCTTTCTGGCTGAGCTCCATAGCACCCACAGCAAAAGCCCTTCCCACTTCTGGACTTTTCTAGAGGAGAGACTTGGTGGGCCCACCTCTCTGTCTCCACGCTGGCCTGGCCTGACCTTCCCCAGGAGAGGAGAGTCAGTGTCTATCCATGAATCTCACCCTCTGCCCAAGGCTGCCAGAAATTCTGAAGGCAAAAGCTGAGGAATTCGAAGCATTTATGACTTAGCAGGATTGTTCCCAAACTGCAGGCTTCTCTAAAGAGCCTTGTGGATTTCATTGTGGTTGCTTCTCTGCACTTAGAACCTAGCCAAGGGCTCCCTGGGTCTCACTTTCCAGGGCCGCCCTCTAGCTGCAGGGTCCGGGGGCCTCTGTGAGGTTGGCTGGGTAAATGCGTGGGTGTTTGGAAACCTTGCTGCCGGCCCAAAGGTGAAAAGCACAGGGGCTGGAGTCAGAGGATTCTAGCCCTTTCCAGAGGGTCATCTAGGCCACACCACTTAACCTCTCTGGGTTTGCATGCTCAGCTCCCACATGGCTTGGTATTATCCTGAGAACCTAGGGCAGTGTTTTTGCTAGAGGAGAACAATTGTTCTACTTGAGCAGAGCAACATGCTTACTTCTAGTAGGCGTTTCCTTCTCTCAAGTTTGAGTGGTAGCTACTATCTTCTGGTAGATTCTGCCTGCTGCCCCTACCCTTACTGCAGTTACTTGGCCCAAGAATGGGCCTCTGATCTGTGATTAACATTATTGGGCATGTTATTTGGAGCCTGTATTGGTATCCTAAGCTATAAATTTGGTGCAGCCCCACGATGACAAATTGCTTTCCTTTCTCTATTCCTACCCTCCATTCCACTGCAGACAGCACTGTTCAGTCTGAAGGGGAAGGGTGCTAGATTGATTAGTAATGTCTGCCACAAGTATGTGAGGAACAGAGTAAGTAAGCATGCCGCTATTTGCCCACCATGGTCTTATGCTTTTAGGAATAACAATATGAATAAGAACTCATATCTGCCATGGAGCTTTTGGTTTCACTGAATGTCCACAGCTACACTCTCATTCAATCCTCTTGACAAGCACTAGGTTACAGACTGGTCCTGCTCGGCCTGGGATGGTTACTATCATGGTTAGAGCACAGTGTTAGAAGAAGGCCTAAAAAAGGTGAGGTGGGAAAGAGACACCTTCTGAGTCAGGCAAGCAGAACCAACTCCAGTGCTCAACAGGTGGCAAGCCCCTCTTATATCTCACTACAAAATAACTTGCCCAATAACGCACAGCTAGCAAGTACCAGGGCTGCATGCAGCCCAGGTCCTTGGCTCTAAATAGAACTTTTCAGTGATTCTGGCTGTACCTAGAAAATGTGATTGTGCCCTTTCCCCTGAGTCTGTACTGGGTCAGTATAACTTGACTCTGAGACATTGAGAAAATCTAAGAGAAGAAGATGGTTGCTGTGCGTTCGTTTTTTCCCCCTGGAAATCCGTTTTGAAATATGATCTCACTGAGTTATTGTAAATATGTTGTCAATGTGGCATCTTTAACTTTTCAAACAGCATTTGTGCAAAGGCCATTGTGAGTAATCCTGGGTCGTGAATGGAGGAAGTAGAGACTTTTAGTGGGGTCCATTCACACATGGGCAAGGCCATGCCAATGGAATCGTTTGCTTTCAGCTCGGTGGTTGGGCTGGGCCTGGACTGTGAGTCAGGACTGCTGTCCTCACCTTTCTTTAATTCCCCACTGCTGGGTCCAGTGATATTCGTAGCCACAGATACAGGCGCCAACCCCCTGACTGGAGGGTGGGGGGTGGTAGGGGAGGAAGACTGGAGAGTGTGGAGGTAGGGTTCATGGGCATACAGCAGCTCAGCAGCCCTGGAAGTTTTTGGTTATTAAAGATCCAGAGTCTAGCTGGAGCACCTCTGCACTTTGATGGCAGCGCCCTCTTCCCTGGGTCTCTTATCTATCTAGCTTGCAGGCCTGCCTCAAACCCTGCCCTATGTCACAATTCCCCAGTGGGGCTCAAAAGGCTGGTCTGTCCAGTTGCTTTTCGGGACCTGTCAGACCAGTCAGTCCCCTCTGTGAATGGTGCCGCCACCCTTGATCTCAAGCCTTGCTTGCTGCATGGGCTTAGCTCTACCTGGGGTCATCTTCCCCCTCCCTACCTCCCCTATGAGATCTCGGCAGTTCTGGTTGCTTTCCCTGGGCCCAGCAGTGGTCAGCTGTCCCAGCCCACCTAGGCCCTTTCCCTCTGTCCAGCCACATGACTTGTGCTCAGCCTGTCTGCTTTCTGCTCAAAGCCGGACAGCCCCCTGAACCCCGCCCCCACCCCCTCCATGACAATGACAGGCCACTTTTTTGCTGGAGAGAAAGTGAGACTCCCTCAGGCATTCACATCTGCACTTTGTCCCAGAGAGCTCCCAATAACCCAGTGTTTGGCAGGAAAAGACCTAGAACATACCCTGAAAAGAACACCTTTGGAGTTTTGTTAAACCCTTTTTCATTCAATTTCAGAGTTTCCTGCAGTCAGGTAAAGGAAAACCCCACCACTCCACCTCTGCCAACCAACCAACTAGATAAATCCATGAAATAAAGTCAAGAAGGCGTACAGTATTTGAGATAGTAAAAGGAACACTGGTCTACAGTTGCAGTTGAGCCTCACTAGCATTACTCTTGACCCTCACCTCCAGCCTGTGTGGCCTGGGGTAGCCAGTATCCTAGGATCATGGTGGCAGTAGGGAACTGGAGAGAATCAAGACTTCTGAATCTCAGCTGAACCCTCTTTGAACCTCTGTTTTGTCTTCGGTAAAACGGATAGAAATAGCACCTACCTGAGATGTTGCTGAAACATCTGTAGGAGCCAACGCTGTGCCTGGCACATGGTTTGAACCCAACAAGAGTTTGTCTAACGCCTGTCCTTTATGCTGAGGCTCATCGCTGAATCACAGCCTCCTAGGCAGAAAGGAGCTTGGGGACTAGCATTTCCAAGAGGGACTATTTGTCCCCTTGCAAAGCATGGGTTACATTTGATACAACCAAAGGGGTCTGATCCCAGAGACAAGTGAAGTAGCAGGGTCCTAACAGGGATTGTGTTGGAAGGGTTCTAGACCAAGCACAGGCATGGTAAGAGAAGCGGCCCAGTTCCATGCGGGGTCTGAACTGGTGGCCAGAAGAAGGTAGCAGGGCTTGGAAGTCACTCGAGCGTACCCACATGGGGAAGAGGCCATGTTTGTTTTGTTCTTTGCTGTATTCTGTACCTAGCACAGTGTCTGGCACCATAGGCAATGTTTAAATATTTATTGAACAAATGAAGACTAAATGAATGAATGACAACCTTATCAGTCAGAGCCTGGTTGTTTCAGGAATTCCGTTTAAAAACAAGGCGAAGGAGAACAGCTGCTGGCAGAAGCAAAGGCTCTCTGGCAAACAGATGGGTCTGTCTGGATGCAAAGAGTTAGGGATTGGTCAGGCAGAACAGAACCAGACTCCAGAGGCCTTGAGCAGACAAAGGGATTCTGGCCTGTGGACAGTGGGAGCCACCACAGTTTGGGAGAAAGACGTACTGAGTTCAAGAGGTGAGAACCTAGACTTTGGAGCCAGGCATGCCAGGCTCAAAACCCAGCTCTGATACTTAATGAGGCATGTGACCTGTATCAAATCACTAAATCTCTCTGTTTCTTCAATTTGTCTTTTTTTTTTTTGTCTTTTTTTTATTATTAGTGTCAGGTGTGTACCTTCAATTTTGCATATATAAAATAAAGATGGAAATTGTACCTACCTCCTAAGGTTGTTGAAAGGATTACATGAGATTATTTGTATAACGTGCACATTGTAAGTGCTCAGTTAGTTATTTGAGAGGGGTGTGCGATTATCTGAGCTGTGTTTCAAGAAATTTAAGCAGGGAATATTTGCAGGATGAATTAACTCAAAGAGGAACTAGTTAAAAGGCCATTATAATATGCAGGCATGAGAGGATGATATCTAAATTAGGAGAACAATTGGGGGCCTGAAGAGCTGGGGCTCAATGCAAAACATGGGCTGATTGGCTGTGTTGGAGGAGGTCATCAGAGGAGGGAAGCAGACAATTCAGAACTCACTTGTGCATTTGAGGAATGGTGCCTGGGAAGGAGATGGTACCTCTGGATGAGACAAAGGCTGTCTAAAGAAGGAGCAGATATGAGGAGGGAAGAACATGAAACAAACAATTTTGATTTCTTGGTGAAGGAAGAGGTGAAGACATAAACGTGGAGAAAGTGGGAGGAGGAGCATGGTGAAACGAGGGAATAGATGTTTGTGGAGATGAAAGCGATCTTTGAGAGATGAGGAAGACAGGGAGCACCCAATGGCAATTAAAGGGTGACTCAGTAGTCAGCTCGTGGCATATCTGTTCTGCGATTTCCTGCAGCAATTCCATGGTCGGGAACAAGAGTAGAGATGCCTACCAGTGTGGCTGACCAAAAGGTGATTTGCAGAAGCAAGGAAACTTTGAGTGTGAGGACAGGCAACACAGCTTGCAGTGGAGCCCAGGCTGGAATTTGGGATCCTTCACGACTAGTTGGAATCTGTGGAATAAAGACAGTGATTTTCCAGCAAACAACTAAGACGAGAAAAATTATGCTGTCTCCATTTGTGTGAATTGGGTGGTTTTAATGCACCAAATCTGTATGGAGCATGAAGTTGCTGATTCTGAAAGCAAATGCCCCTAAAGATTACAGGCAGCTTGGGCTGGAAGAATCTAACAGCGACTTTCAGAGGCATCCAGCACTATCTCATGTCACTGAATTCTTTTATTTATCTGTCAGCCACTTTAGGATGGAAGAATGCATTTGGGAAGGGACCCTGTACTTTCTGATCCCATTTTGTGCATAGAATGAGGCTGAACCCTGAACAGGCATTGCATAAGCATTCCCTGACTTAACTGCATTCTGATCATGTAGAGTTTGGGGACCCACCCAGAGAGTCGGACGGAGATTCTTCTTGTCCCATGGTGTTCTGTGTCCCATCTGCTATGGGTGAGAACACTTCATGTGGGCATAGGAATCATCATGAAAAAAACAGGAGACAAACGTCTGTATTTTATTGATAGATCACATCGAAAGCATGCAGGTCAGAAAGTCAGTTAAGTGAAAATGTGTGGATAGGTGAATTTTATAAATGAATCTGGCTGGTGCCCTGATTAGAGTGGTTGATGGTGAACTTGGCCTCTCACAGGCAACAGCAGACTTGGTATGGTTCTGGACAACACACATTTCCAGTGCGGGATTGTAGGGCATTATGGGAAGTAGCTGGGAGAACCAACCATGCAGGCAGTACAGGCCCAGATACTGCGTGGAGAGTGCACCCCACCCCCCACCCCCTCTGAGCACACCGCATCAACCAGAGACTCCAAATGTGGAAGAGATGGGGCGTCTATGGCCTCGGTGACCTAGCTTAGCCCATGCTCTCTGGCCACCATCTTATTGTCCATTATTTTAAGCCAAATGTCCCCAGTTCCATAAGAGTTTATATTTTCCAATATCATTACAAATAAGGAAAGATGGGGGTAACCTCTGAAGCTCAAGTGGAACAAGCCTTCCTTTCAGGAGCTGCTTTTCAGAAACATGGGCAAATGTTTGCCAAGCGTAGGCACTATTTATATGGGCAGGTGATGAAGCCATTGTCAGCGTTTCCAAGAAGACATATAAAAGCGTCATACAATGCCAACCCTGGCTCCCATACCGAGCAAATGTGTAGCAGATTAAATATCTATTGTCCTGTCCACTTCAATCAAACATGGCACTCTTTAAAGCAGTTACCTTAATGACGTTTGTGTGTCTTGGAATGCTGCCCCGAGCTAACAAATTACATCTGAAGATGTGTAAACATGAAAATCAATAACAAGAAATGAAAAGTCCATTTTACTGATAAAACATCATTTATCTTAATCATTGAGGCTTCTCAAAATTTCCTAAGTGCCCTTTTAAATGCCAGCACCAAAGCTAGCGCCCATGTGTATGCAGGAAGCCTGGGGGGTCAAGGTAAGAATATGGATTGCTGAGGCCACAGATCCTGCTAAGGAGAAGCATCTTTCTGGGCAGGCACCCACTGGACTGGGTTCCAACCAAAGAGGGCCCAAATGGGGCTTTCCAGGGATATTTCTGGTATTTCAAAACTCCCAGTGAAAACAATATACCTTCCTATGAAAGATATTTCTCAAGACACTAACCATGAAGCACAAGTGACCCACTTTTGGTAGGCTTTATATAATGTGGTAGGCATTATAACAATAATAATTCATGCTGATTAATGTGACTGGGAAAATGAAATTATTATTCTACCTGCAGGAAGCCTCTACCTTGCCCTACCCCTGGGCTGGATGACAGAATTCCTGCCCCCTTCTTCCCCCTCAAATCCACATAGGGATAGAAGAGAAGGCCTTCATGGGTGAGAAGGTTGGAAGCACTGGTCCCCAGGAATCAGCTTTCTGGCTGCTAGTCTTCTTTTCCTTTGTTTCACATATGCAGCCTTAACTCTTCCCAGAAGACCAAAATGTGGAGTGGTTGGAGGTGGTCTAGTAGTTCTGTCCTCTCAGCAGCTCCAGGGAGGTAGAGTGTTAGGACCACCCAGCAGGCACTGCCTTTTAAAGCACATCCAGACTCCCACCACTTGCTTGAGACAAGATTGGGGGCCGGCGGAGGCTCAGTCTCTCCTGGTCTTCTTTGCTTTCCAGCTACTACCATGGTCTGCAGATGGGAAGGGCAGGCTCAGACCTCCATATTGCTGACCTAGCTTTCTCCAAAGTTTTCCTACACAGTGGCCAGAAGACTTAACATACACTGATTCCCATTTTTCTTATGGTAAAATCTACAGTCTTTTGGTACTTCTAATTTAATACATTTTCTCACAATCTGTACCGAGCCATCCTGGCTTTTTGCCAGTACCTCCAAGGGCCAAGTCATCTTCTGGCTTGGGGTCCTTACCTGTGCTGTTTCTTTGAAAGGCAAACTCTTCACTTGAGCAGCTCGATGATTTAGGTGTTACTTTAAAATGACTCTTTCCAGAGTCCTCTCTTGACCTCAAAATCTAAATGATACTTCTTTCATAGTTTTTTTGTGCTTCTCCACAGCGGTCATCATAGTTGTTAAGTATAGCAGGTCCTTGAATAACATCATTCAACTTTGTTTTGCTGTAACGTTGATAAGAAAAAAAATTGATTCCTGGGCAGAGCTACTGTCTGTATGGAGTTTACATATTCTCTGCATGTCTGTATGGGTTTCCTTTGGGTCCTCCTGTTCTTTCCCACATCCCAGAGATGTACACGTGAGGTGCATTGGTGTCTAAACGGTCTCAGTCTGAGTGAGTGGGTGTGTGTGAATGGCCCTGTGATGAAAGTGTGTCCTTTCCAGGGTGGGTGCCTGCCTTGTGCCCTGAGCCGCTAGGATGGGCTCTGGCCATGCACAACCCTGAACTGGAATAAGTGGGTTGGAAATAATTCTTTTGTTTTTATTAATCTTTCTTAAATGTATGTATAGCTCACATTTCTCTTGATGTTTAATATTAAAAGTGGAGTCTTTCTATAGAAATTTAGTGATGTTTTTTGTGACCAGAAATATGCCGTAGGAAAACTCTTGTTTATATCAATTAACCTAGAGTAAAATTGGTTTTGTTATATATCTTCTTTGCTTAAAGTTGCAGTTTCCAAGAACCTATCGATGATCTTAAATGAGGGCTTACTGTACCATTGATTTGTGACTATGTTTTGCACGTCTTTCCCATTAGACTGAGCCGTACAGGTGAGCCTCGTTTGCCCATGGACACAGTCTACCTAACATGTTGTAAACAGTCAGCACATACTTGGTGACTATAAGGCCAAATGGCTGAAAGAATGGATGGATTCTACAGGGTACCCACCCGCTAATGTCTCAGGAGGCAAATAGGTTCCATTGTCAAATACGATTGGGACATACCCTATTCTGTCTCCCTTTAGAGAGTTATAATATGCATTAGTGTAGGGGATGCTGAGATGGGCTCTGATTAGAAAACAGAGCAAAAAAATAAAATAAATAAAACCCAAACTGTAGAAAGTGAGTTTAATTTTCTTTTGGCTATCTCCCAAACTTATTGGAATGTGGTATTTTTTTTTTTCACTGAACCTATGTTAAACATCCTACAGAATGGACGATAAGAGCTGCTTCTCTGGTGGCTTCCTCTCTGGGAAGACTGAAACTCTCAGGATTGCCAGGTCTGGTGTGGGGGTTGCTCATCCCACATGGAGCCACCCTGGCGGCTGCCTTGCTGTCGTCATGGACACACACGCAGATATTCATATGTGCGATGACCCTGGTAAAGCAGTAGCAGGAGCAAATTTTGGAGCCAGCCTTGGTTTATATTTTTTAGGGGGAAAAAAACAAACAAAAAAAACCACATTGAAACTTGGTGTTGGTAGATAGAATCTTTGTAGTCATGACAGTGAGCAACTCATGCTTACTAACTTGTCTTTTGCTGATACCCACATGTGCAAGTATTGGGGAACTGCTTTGTGGATGGAGGTCCCTCAGTTGGTGAGTCCATTTACCACCCAGCATTTGCATCCTCGGGCAGTCCTCTTGTTCTCAGTTTCTGCTGCAACTCTTCAACTTCCCAACAGACCTACGTGGATTTTATGAGGGGAGATTGCATGTAGCATTAACATTAGCGAAGGTTTTAGGACGCATCCCTCTTGCACATCTGGGATGTTTTGTGTAGGTAGGGCTGTATTCAAGGCAGTGGATCTCCAGTTACTTTTGCTCAGCCCCTATTTAGGCAGGCAAGACTGCTTGACCTACCAATTCCGTCTAGTCTCATTTTCCAGTGGAAAAATAAATTAGTGATAATTTGGGGGAGGGATGGGTTATGTATACATTTGCTCTAGCACTGGAGTATGGATAATTCGTGTTCGAACCACAATGTATACATCTTAGTCTAGTTATTGAAAAATTACAGCCCCAGGATACTGTTGATGCAAATAAGCTTCAGGATACTTTGTAGGGTTAACCAGGCAACCCACCACAAAATAAATAGATAATGATAAAGCTTAGCTAACAGTAATTCGTAATTATAAAAGTGCCGTTGAGAGTAGCAATTACAAATCACAACCAACTCAGGCAACCCTGATGATGTGCTGATAAAGGGCCCTTCTCCCAGAGTTTGGAAGTGTCAGCTCTGCCTGCACATGTGAAATCAAGAGACTCCTGACTGAGTAGATGAGTGCCGCATGGCGGCTGGGCCGGCAGCAGAACACTGCAGGGCCCTTAGGTACCTTGAGGACTCCCTTAGTCGATTCCCAATTAGCTCTAGTAATATGTACAAATGAAAGCTTAATCAAGCTTCCCACCTCTCATCATAATAATGCAAAGGAGGACTTCAGGTCAGGACATGAGAATGTTTCTGGTAACACCAACCCCGTAAGTCTTAGTCTTTGACTTCGGAAATCACTATCTAGGCAGCAGCACCTCCTTTGGGTAGAGCTTTCCTTTCCTAGCTTCAGCAGACCAGAAATGGGCCTTTGGATTTACAAAGGACTCAGACTCTCGTTTTTTTCAATGTGAAAGTTTTTACTACCCAGTGTAAAATAATCTCCAAGATATAACATTATGTGATAGCAATGTGCCTGACAGTATGTATAATATAAAAATCCCCAACAATTTTATATGTGTTGATGCTTTTTATGGCTGGAGTATCTCTGTAAGTGAATATGAGAAATGGATCCAGGGCCGGTGGTTAAGCGCTGGCTTGGGAAGCCAGTGGCCCCAGTTCGGGTTCCACATATGAGGGCCAGTGACACTGCCCTCAAAAAAATAAAAAAATAAACGTTAGAAAAAAAAAAAGAAAGAAATGGATCCAAACAGTTGCCTTTGGGGCAGGGTATTGACTGCTGGGAGAGGGTGGAGAGAGAGGGAGGGAGATTTAGGTTTTTCACTAGATACCCATTCATGCATTTTGAATTTTGCATCATTTGTGTATTAACTATTAAAAATACCAATGCATTTAAATAAAGAAAAAAAAAAGCCAATAGAGACTAGGCTTGTCTAAAGAGATGAGGGTTAAGTTTGGTTTATTTATTATCCTGATGCCTCTTTCCCACCTTGAAAACCATGGTCATGTATTGAGCAGCAGAATCTAAAGGAAAAACCTCTAAATGAGGTGACAGGGTTTTAACCATGTCCTGGTCCTGGGATTCTGGGTTGAGGCTAAGACCTCAGTCTCAAAACACTATTTTCTGACAAATTAGACCTGTTATCAAAAAAACACTTTCCATGTGTTCTGATGTATTTTCATATCATGTATATAAAGCACAAAAAGAGTGATCTTAATAAGGGGACTTGTTACACTGTACATTTGCAGCTTGAATATAAGACACAAAAGACAAAACCAGAGAGAAAATTTGTACAGCAAAGCATGTTTAAATGAATGCATTCTTATTTCATCTTGCTTTAGTGTTATTGCTCAAGGAGAGAAAGCAACAATTTATCTTGATTTGCTATCAGGAATTTAAAAAGGCAAACAAAAATTATACTATTTAGCGTTTCCTAATGAGAAACATAATATTTCATAATTACGTAAAAAATAACTGTATCCTTTTACATAAATTGACACAAGAGAGTACATTGTCATTACATCTTAAATGTTCATTTTGCTGAGTAACAACTCCTATTTTAGAGCAAAATAGCCAAAGAACTATGTAGTATCTCTAAATTTGGCTGGGTTCTGAGTTACTGCAGAGACCGTAGAATAAGAGTTATTTAGGAGATGGAAGAAACTGTTTTGGACAATATATGGGAGGCCTAACTCTGGGTGGTGTAGACAGGGATCATCCCCAGACTAGAGCGGGGCCTTGTGCCATGGGCTAAAGTGGTGACAAAGCAGGCACAGACTTTTGGAGGCGGCTGCACAGGCTGTGTCCATCTGGCATGTTTGGGAAGATTCTATAATTAAGACATATCAGTAAAAGTTATTAATTATCCTACAAGGGCTTGGACAATTTACAGACTGTAAACCCCACACATCTCATCACTCTGCCTGAGGGTATTCCCCTATATGTGAAGTGTGCAAATATTTTCCCCATGCTTTTTGTCCCCCTAGGAACCCCTACTTAGTCCCTTTCCTATTCCTGCAGGCCCTGGCAGCTGGGGACAACTAGAGCCTTGTATTTCAAAGTTGGGTTCACAGAGAGGGGATACGAGTTACCACAAGCCTGCAAGTAGCCCACGCAAGGAAACCGCTCGGCTTGAGTCTGAATGACTTACATTTTTCCTTGCTTGAATTAGCTGGTAATTGCATGTAGGCAGACTTAGCCAGAAACGGTCTAAATGATCAATTAGAAGGCAAAAAGGAGTTCCTTTCTTTAAAGTTCAAGGGTCCCTGTTGAAGAGCCCTGCTTCCCAAGCCATGCTCACGTGGGCCTGTGCCCAGCTCTCTGTGGTGCAGGAGCATATCATACATTTGCCTAATGATAATGAATTGAGTACTTATTTTGCAGGAAAATATAGGGCACTTCCATTACATGCAATCAAGCAAAAAGGCTGTAAAATGTGCCACTCCATTAATTTAAAACAGAATCCTTCCCAAATGTCACCCTGAAACCAGAGTATAGAGTTATTACAAATCTGAAGGAATTAAGAGTAATTTTCATTTGTACAAAGGAGCTGAGGGACACGACTCCTGCCACACATACACTATTAATTGGGTTAAATTCCATTTGCCGATTTTAGTGTGAATCACTGAGCTCTGACCTGGCCTGCTCAGTGGTGGGGTTAGTGGGCTCCTGTCTTCTTTGTGGGTGCATGTGCACACATAGACACATAATAGGACATGCAAAGAATGTGATGTGATTGGCTAGTTATTAACAAATATGTTGTTCAAAGGAAAAAAAAATGCCAACTATTGGCAAGTCACTTAACCTCTCTAAGCCTCAGTTTCCTCATCTGTAAAACGGGATTATAACACCTTCAATAGGAGTAGTGAGGACTGGGTTTGAGTACATCAGAACACTTACTATGGTGTCTGGTACATAGCTTACACCCATTAAATGGGAACTATTATCTTTATTTTCATTTTCTGTAGGGGTCTCTTGGGCCTAAGTGGGTTCCCAAATCACATTGAGGGAAATTTGGACCCGACAGCAGGATGGGGATAACCTTCCTAGGCCATTGCTGGATCAGTCCCCAGGGCCTGGGAGGTGAGGTTGAGCCCACTGAGTTACTGATTATTTCCTTCCTAATTCAGTTCCCACTATCTCTGGGTTGTAGTTGCGCTTGTGGGAGAGCAGACAGCAGGAGGCAGGAATAAGCAGGTTAAGGAGGTTTGGAGGACGGTCGGTCTGCCCCTCATTCCACATTCCGGTACTTGGTAAAGAGGTTGTACAACACTCGCAGTGTGGATTTCAGGTCACAGTTGACGATGTCTGCATAGAAAACAAAAAATACACAATGCTTCAGTGGGGATACGTGGCCCAAAATTGGCATTTGTTGTCCTCTTCCATCTCCCACCACCTCGTGCCCAGCATGGTGCTGGGATAGGTTACTCCCCTCACCCATAGGACATTATTCTGTGCTCTGGAAGTGCTCCCCATTCTGCTGGGAGACAGGAGCATCCCCCATGAGATGACCAAAGGCAGGCAGCTGTTGAAGGATGGGTGCCGTGAGGATTCAGAGCGCAGGACTAGCAAGGGGCGGAGGTACCGGGGTGAGGAGTCTCGCCTCTCAATAAAATGAAGCAGGCCCCAGAGCATGCAACCTTTCCCCTGGAAACAGCATCTTGAGAAAAGAGGGGTGCTGGCCCTGGCCCCTGACTATTCTCCGAGTCTCAGCTGTCCCTGAGGCCCCTAGACCACAGAGCTGGCCCTGAGTGGTAGGAAGGAGGGAAACGCCTGAGGCTCTAGTGGGGGAAAGGTGGTGAGTTATGACTAAGCTGCCTCTCCGTTAGGAAGGAGGGGGTTCCCGGAGGGCACAGAAGCCAGCCTGGCAGAGAGTACTCCATAAACATGTGTCCTCAGGGGACAGACAGATTCAGATTAAGGACAGAGCAAGGCAGCTGGATTTGAGGCTGGGAGTTGGACTGCGTTCAGGAAGAGTTACACAGTGGGTTGCCAAGCTTTTATACAACCGTTTCCTCTGTTGCCTCCTTACCTTCCTTTCATGCAGCGGTCATCTTCTTCTTGGCTTCCCCTCCAACCCTCTGCCAGCCCCCCCCACCTTCTCTCCCTCCCCACCAGGGCCCCCTCTCTGCTTCTGTCCTTTTGTACTCTTGTCCCTTGGAGGGCCTTCCTCTGAAGAACCATAGCAAACAAATTTAAAAAGGAACTCTGCCTACTAATTAGGAATGCCTACTAAGGTAATAAAATTAGAAAACGCAAAAAAAGAAAAAAAAGACAAAAGCCTGATGACTGTAAAAGTCAGCAGAGAGGTTATCTTTAGGGAAAAGGGAGAGGAATATGTTCAAAAAAGGCAAGTGGAGGGAACGCTTGAGCTGGGAGGGCTGGGTGGCGGTTGCACAGTGGCTCTCTGGGTGACAGTTCATTAACCTGCACATTTATATTTTATGTACCTTCCTGGAGATGTGATATGTTTCACAGGAAAAAATGATTGAAAAGACACCAAACTCTGCAGAAGGTCACATGAGGTAAATGATGTAAGAGAAAACAATAGATGGGATTTAAAGGTGGGAGGGATCTGGCTGAGCCTCAGGGAAAGCACAGATTGGGGAAGATGTCAGGACTCTAGGAAGGCCCTGGAGAAAGGCCTAGGGAGGGATCCTTTAAGATCAGGCAGAGCAGAGGTCAGTCCTCCTGTATGGCTCTCGCCAGTCTTATCCCAGTTGCAGACTGACCCTGCTGTACCCAGCTGGGCTTGGACTCTTTTTCCCAGCTCTCCTACCGATAGGCCAGGGGCTCCCAGGGATCACCTGACAGGCGTGGAGCTCAGCTCCCCTTTCTGTTCCCACGTTGGTTCATGCCTGCCCAGTGGCTGAGCCCTGCTACCTTCCCCTATTCATGCTGAATCACTCCATGCCCTGTGGGTTGGTTCCTGTCTCCCCTGACCCCATGATATTGAGTGTTTCTTAAATTCCACTCAAGTCAAAGATTTCTACCAGATAGAAACTGCTAGAAAGGCGGAGGGGAGAAAAAATGAGTCGCTAAGGGAGGGAGTGTGCAGAGGAGGATACAGTAGCACTGGTGCCACTGCAGCAGACTCCTTACTGGGCTCCTTTAAGGCTCTTACCCTCTCTAGTCCATTCTACCCACTGTAGCCGGACTTCGCAGCCTCTGGGTATGGTTGTGTTTCCAGGGAATATCAAGGTACAACAGAGCTTTGAGCATCAAACAGCATGGCAGAGAATGCACTTCCTGACTTTGAAACCATTTTGCCATGACAAGTGCCTCTACCATAGTTGATTGGATTTTGAAACACCTTCAGAGAATTACCCACTTTCTCTGTAATTACCCACCTTTTATAAAGTCTGTCGCATTTACTGCTGATCTCCCTTTCCAGGGAGAAGCACAGAAACCTGATGGAGTGCTGGGGTAGACTTTTCACAAAGTACAGTTTCACAAAATACCATTTCAGTTCTCCTTTACGTATTGGAAATTTTCAGTGTGGGCATGATGCCCAGTGTAACAACAAATAAAACAGATGTTTTTCCATTCACAGTGGTCAGGAAGTTTCATGTTAAACAGTTCAATAACTGCACGAGAAATGTCATCTATATGCTGAAATATCCCTATAGATTGATACTGGGAGAACTGTCCTGAGGGAAATAAATGCCTAAAAACTGAAGTATAAGGAGTACTTCCACTCTGGAACCAGGAAGTCTCATATTAAGCTCCAGCAAAGAAGCAGAAATGCTGGCCAGGGCTCTCCCAGTGTGTTTCTCCTCCCCAGAGAATGGGTGCTCATCTTCTGGCCACAAGATACTCAAGCGTCTATTCCTGATAGCATTAGGGTGCTAGAGCGGCCTTGCCAGGGACAGAGCCCCTCGGGGGAGGGACACCAACCTTTCTAGAGGTCCTCCTTAAGCAGTGACCAGGAGTTTAGAATACATGAGAATAAGGGGTGGCTTTTGTTGGCTAGAGCTGATAGTTACTGAATTCTGAGATGAGGCATGAGACCGGGACCCAAACATCTATCTACACAATCCACCTCTCTGCTCTGGGTTTCCTGCTTTCTCTTCCAATGTCATAAATAAAGGCATTCCCACAAGGTTCTTCCCGTTATATAATCACAGCCCTGATCTTGCAAACTCCAGTTCTGCTTGGTGAGTGCCTAGGTGTCAACCTCAAGGTTTTCAAATCTGACATCCACGTGTCCCTCCCAAGCTTGTTTTTCCTTCTGGGCTCCCCCATGCTGCCGCCGATGCTCTGTATCTAAACATTTGTTCTTTATACTGCCTTCCAAGGGATTTCTCTGGAACAGAGCTCTGATCATAATCACTTTCCTGCTTAAGAGCCTCCATGGTTCCCCCTGCTTACAGAAAAAAGTCCAAACTTTCTGCTTTGGCATCAAGTCCCTCTAGGACCTAATAATATCAGCTTGCTTTATCCTCATCAATTCATACTCTTAATATTCCAGCCAAATAGATAACTGCTTACATTCATTATTGGGTGTCAGGTGCTGTGCATTAAGCATCTTCACATTTAATCCTGTAATGTGCATATCTCTAGGAGTTCCATTTGTATAGACATGAAAAATAGGCTCATGGGGGTAAGTTACCCAAGGTCACACAGCCAGTAAGGCTGTCATGGGCTTAAGCCACATGCTCTTCTGTCTCAATAACTGAGCCACTCTCCCCTCCCCATGTTTTTTACTGTCCATGTTTTCTTCTAGGAGTTTTATGGTTTCAGATCTTATACTTAAATATTTAATCCCTTTTGAGTTTGCTCTTGTGTATGGCGTAAGTGGTCTAGTTTCATTTTTTTTTAGTTATTTTGCATATAGCTGTCTGGTTTTCCCAGCACCATTTATTGAAGAGATTCCATTGACCTCATTGTATAGTCTTGCTTCCATCATCACAGATTAATTGAGTATATGAGAGTAGGTTAATTTCTGGGACCTCTATTCTGTTCCTTTGAGCTGTGTGTCTGTTTTTATGCCAGTACCATGCTGTTTTGATTACTATGGCCTTGCAGTATAATTTGATATTAGGTATCAAATTATTCTTCTTTCTTAAGATTGCTTTGGCTATTTGGGATCTTCTGTGGTTCCATATAAATTTTAGGCTTATTTGTTCTAGTTCTGTGAAAAATGCCATTGGTATTTTGATAGGGATTGTACTGAGTCTGTAGATTGCTTTTGGTAGCACAGACATTTTAATGATTTCATTCTTATCCGTGATCATGGTATATGCTTCAATTTATTTGTATCTTCTTCAATGTCTTATAGTTTTCAGAGTAGAGGTCTTTTACCTCCTTGGTGAAATTTATTCCTAGGTATTTTATTCTTTTGATGCAATTTGTAAATGGGATTGTTTTCTTAATTTTGTTGATAGTTTGTTATTGGTGTAAGATGCAATGGATTTATGAATATTTTTGTATCGTGCTACTTTACTGAATTCATTTATTAGTTCTAATAGTTTTTTGGTGGAATCTTCAGGGTTCTCTCTCACTACATATAGTATCATGTCATCTGCAAATAATGACAATTTTACTTCATTCTTTCCAAATTGGATGCCTTCTTCCTTCCCTTGCCTTCCCTTCTCTTTCTTTCCCTCTTTCTTTCCTTTCTTTTTCCTTCCTTCCTTCCTTCCCTTCCTTCCTTCCTTCCTTCCTTCCTTCCTTCCTTCCTTCCTTCCTTCCTTCCTTCCTTCTTTCTTCTCTCTCTCTCTCGCTCTCGCTCTCGCTCTCGCTCTCGCTCTCTCCTCTTTCAAGATTTTAGTGGAGAATTGGGGGAGGGGACCAGCCAAGTTGTTGCTCTTTAATCTTTGTTGTGGCGGGCGCCAGTCACTATCTGGCTTCCCATTGGCAGCTTGTGGCCTCTAAGCTCAAGGAGCTGTGTTCAATCTTAGTTGCAGGTGGGCATAGCCACCATTCCATGTGGGAGTCGAACCTGGCAGCCTTGTTGTTAAGAGCACACACTCTATCCACTGAGCCACCTGGTGGCTGCTCAGCTCAAGGTGCCGAGTTCAGTCTTAGTTGTGGGTAGACATAGTCCATCATCCAACAGGCAATCTGTTATTACACCAGCTGAGCCATCCTGCTACCTGTTGGCAGCTCAGCGACAGCTCAGCTTGGGGCGCATCACTGGCCCATGTGGGAATCGAACTGGCAGCCCTGTTGCTCAGAGCTCGTGCTCTTAACCCAACTCTTAACCAATTGAGCCACTAGGCTGGCCCTTGATGCCTTTTGTTTGTTTTTCTTGTCTGATTGCTGTGTCTAGGACTCCCAATACTATGTTGAAAAAAAGTAGCGAAAGTGGACATCCTTGTCTTGTTCCTGATCTTAAGGAAAATGCTTTTAGCTTTTCATCATTGAGTATGATGTTAGCTGTGGGTTTGTCATATATGGCCTTTATTATGTTCAGGTATGTTCCATTTGTCACCACTTTGCTGAGAGTTTTTATGATGAATGGATGTTGGATTTTTGTCAGATGCTTTTTCTGGGTCTATTGATATGATCATATGATTTTTATCCTTCATTTTGTTTATGTGGTGCATCGTGTTGATTTGCAGATGTTGAACCAACACTGCATTCCAGTAAGAAATCCCACTTCATTTTCGTGTATGGTCTTCTTAATGTATTATTGTAATTGATTTGCTAATATTTCATTGAGGATTTTTGCATCTGTGTTCAGCAGTGATGTTGGCCTATAATTTTCTTTTTTGTAGTGCCTTCATATAGTTTTGGTTATCAGAGTAATGCTGGCCTCGTAAAATAAATTTGGGAATTTCCCTCCTCTTCAACTTTGTGGAATGGTTTGAGAATAGGTATTTATTCTTCTCTGAATGTCTTGTAAAATTCACCTGTGATGCCATCTGGTCCAGGACTTAATTTGCTAAGTTTTTTGATTACTAATTTGATTTTGTTAGTCCTCGTAGTTATTAGTTCAGATTTTATGTTTCTTCCTCATTCATTTTGGAAGACTGAATGTTTCTAGGAGTTTATATATTTTTTCCAGATTGTGCAATTTGTTGGCATATAATTGTTCATAGTATTTTCTTATAATACTGTGTATTTCTATGTTGTCAGTTGTCACTTCTCTTTCAATTCTGATTTTATTTTGGCCCACTCTCTTATCTTGATAAATCTGGCTAAAGGTTTATCCATCTTGTTTATCTTTTTAAAAAAATCAGCTCTTGGTTTCATTGATCTTTTGTATTGTTTTTATAGGCTCTGATTCATTTGTATTTGCTCTGATCTTTATTATTTTCCTCCTTCTATTAACTTTGTTTGTTGTTCTTTTCCTAATTCCCTTAAGTGTAAGGTTAGATTGTTTATTTGCGATTTTTCTTGTTTCTTGAGGTAGGCCTGTGTTGCTATGAATTTCCCTCTTAGCACTGCATTGGCTGTCCCACAGATTTGGGGTCATTGTGTTTTCGTTTTCATTTGTCTCAAGGTATCTTTTGGTTTCTTCCATTACCTTGTTGTTGACTCCATTCATTGTTTAGTAGCATGTTATGTGTTTGTGTGTTTTTCAACTTTCTTCTTTTAATTGATTGGAAAGATGCTTGATATGATTTCAATCTTCTTAACTTTACTGAGACTAATTTTGTGGCTTGACATAATCTATCCTGGAAAATGTTCCATATGCACTTGAAAAGAATGTATATTCTGCTGCTTTGGGGTGATATGTTGTAAAATTATCAATTAAATCCATATAATCTAATGTGTCATTTAAGGTCCCTTTTTCCTTGTTGATTTTCTGTCTGGATGAAATATCCATTGATATCAATGTGTTGTTAAAGTCCTCTACTGTTATTGTATTATTGTTGATCTCTCCTTTACATCCATCAATATTTGCTTTATATATTTAGGCACCCCTACGTTAGGTACATAGATGTTTACAAGAGTTATATCCTCTTGTTGGATTGATCTCTTTGTCATGAAATTCCCTTCCTTGTCTTGTTAAACTTTGTTTTAAAGTCTATTTCATCTGATATAAGTATTGCTATCCCAGGCATGAAATATCTTTTTCCATCCCCTTTCAGTCTGTGTGTGTCTTTCAATCTGAAGTGGGTTTCTTGTGGGTTGTATAAGTACTGGTCTTGTTTTTAAAATCCATTCAGCCACCCTGTCTTTTGATTGAAGCATTCAGTCCATTTACATTTAAAGTAATGACTGACAGGTCTGTAGTTATTGCCATTTTATTAATTGTTTTCTGATTGTTTTTGTAGTTCTTCTCTGTCCCTTTATTCTCTTGCTCTCTTCTCTTGTATGTTGATGACTTTCTATATTATTGTGTTTGGCTTCCTTTCTCTTTATTTCTTATATATCACTTATAGATTTTTGGTTTGTGGTTACCATGTGCTTCATATATGCCAAGCTATGTTCACAGCAGTCTATTTTAAGTGGATGGTTGCTTAAGTTCGAACATATTCTAATATCACTACTATTTTTACCCCCTCCCCACTTACGTTTTTGTCTTTTTTTTTTTACTTCTGTGTGTGTTTCTGTGTATCCCTTAATTTATTGTAATTACACACAATCTTCCTATTTTTGTCTTTTAATCTTTTTTTTTTTTTTTTTTTTTTTTGTTTTTTAAAAAGATTTTATTGGGGAATTGGTGGAGGGGAACAGCGTTGGGGAATCGGGGAAGGGGAACAGACAAGTTGCCGTCTTCTTGTTCTTCAGTCCAGCCGCGGAGGATGTTGCTTCACTGTTGGTACCGTCATCGCGCTCCTCCCGGATGAGGCAGATCGGTCGCTGGCCTCTGGATGTCGCCCATCGCGGCCATTGGCAGCTCACGCTTGGCTGCCAGCCGCCCACGCTGGCTGCGGGCCACTCACTGCAGCCCATGGCAGCCCACTGCAGCAGGGGCTGCAGCCCACACCATCACCGGGCTCGCACAGCCCAGCTCCAGGTGGAGCTGTTGTTAGCTGTAGAGGGCAGTGCCACTGGCCCTCACGTGGGATCCGAACCGGGGCCGCTGGCATCCCAAAACCAGCGCTTAACAGATGCGCCACTCGGCCGGCCCTGTCTTTTAATCTTTGCACTAGCTTTGTAGTTGGCTGATCCACTGCTTTTACTAAGTGTTTTCCTTTATCATTGAGAATTTTTTTCATGTCTATATTTTCTTATTCATAATTTTGATCTTTTTTTCTTGAAGAAGTCCCTTTAATATATTTCTTGTAATACTGGTTTGGTGGTGATGAACTCCTTTACCTTTTTCTTATATGGGAAACTCTTTATCTCTCCTTCAATTCTAAATGATAGCATTGCTGGGTAGAGCAATCTTTGTGGTAGGTCTTTGCCTTTCATCACTTTGAATATTTCCTGCCAATCCCTTCTGGCCTGCAGTTTCTGCTGAGAAATCAGCTGACAGTTTTATGGGAGTTCTCTTGTGTATAACTAACTGCTTTTCTCTTGTTGTTTTTACGGTTCTCTCTTTATCTTTAACCTTTGTCATTTGAATTATGATGTATCTTGGTGCAGGCTTCTTTGGATTCAACTTGCTTGGGACTCTCTGTGCTTCCTGGACTTGTATGTCTATTTTCTTTGCCAAGTTGGGGACCTTTTCAATCATTATTTATTTAAATAACTTTTCAATCCCTTGCTCTCTCCTCCTTCTGGTATCCCTATGATGTGAATGTTGGTATGCTTGATATTGTCCCAGAAGTCCCTTAAACTATATTTATTTTTAAAAATTCTTTTTCTTTTTATTGTTCCGATTGGGTGCTTTCCACTACCTTTTCTTCCAGATCACTAATTCAATCCTCTGATTTATCTAATCTGTTGTTGCTTCTGTCTAATGTATTCTTCATTTATGACTGCTTCATTTTTATGTTTTCTATCTCCATGTTTACAAGGTTGGGCAATTAAGCTTGTGAACTCATCCTAGAAAAAGTGCTACATACCTCACTGTTGAATATCATTACAGTCACTTTCGAAATACTCCCCTTGGGAAGCTATGCACCAGTGCCTAGTCCACCCTTCAAAGTAATTTTGAAACTCTTTTTCTGGAATGGCCATCAGAGCCATTACCCTTGATGTCCTGAGTGTTATAAAAATGTCTTCCTTTCAATATTTCCTTTATCTTTGGGTAAAGAAAGAAGTCATTGGGGGCAACCGGAAAGCTCTGAACAACAGGGCTGTCGGTTCAATTCCCACATGGGCCAGTGACACTGTGCCCTCTATTGCTAAGATTGTGAACAACGGCTTAACCTGGAGCTGGGCTGCCTTGAGTGGCCGGCTGACAGCATGAGCTGCCATGAGCTACTGTGAGCTGTGGCTGGTAGCAAATGTGAATGGCTGGAAGCCGGCATGAGTGGCCGGCAGTCAGCGTGGGTGGCCAGCAGCCAGCGATGGGATTGTCTCAGCCGGGTAGAGCACAATGATCATAATACTAACATGGGCCAGTGAGCGATGTCCTCTACAACTAGACTGAGAACAACAGCTCGGAGGTGGGGGTGGGAGGCCTGGTGGGGGTAGGGGGAAAAAATTAAAAAATAAAAATGAAAAAGAAGTCATTGGGGGCCAGATAGGTGAGTAGGGAGAGTGTTCCAATACAGTTATTTGTTTACTAGCTAAAAAGTCCCTCACAGACAGTGCCATGTGAGCTGATGCATTGTCATGATACAGGAGCCATGAATTGTTGGTGAAAAGTTCAGGCCGTCTAATTTTTTATCGTAGCCTTTTCAGGACTTCCAAATAGTAAACTTGGTTAACTGTTTGTCCAGTTGGTACAAATTCATAATGACTAATCCCTCTGCTATCAAAAAAGGTTAGCAACATCGTTGCAACAAGTTCATGAACTTAATTGTCAGATCGCACATGTTTCCTATCTTTTTGCTGAAGTTCTCACTGAGTTCATCTATTCTTCCCCTAAGATTATTAAGCATCCTTATAACCATGTTTTGAACTCTGTATCTGTTAGATTGCTTTTTGCTGTTTTGTTTTGTTCTTTTTTTGGATTTTTGTCCTGTTATTTCACTTGGGACATATTTCTTTGTCTCCTCATTTTAGCTGACACTCTGTGTTTCCTTCTACGTATTAGGCAGACGTACCACATCTCTGGGTCTTGGCAGAGTGGCATTATGTAGTAGGTGTCCTGTAAGGCCCAGTGGTGCAGTCTCCCTGGCCACCTGAGCTGAGTGTTCCAGGGGTGTCCCTTGTGTGTGTTGTGTGTGCCCTCCTACTATAATTGAGTTATGATTGCTATAGGCACATCAGTGGGTAGGACTGACCCTCAAGCTGGCTGGCTGTGACTATAGCAGACAAGCTGTAATGAGGAGGCCGACCCCATAGAGCAGGAGTCACTGTAACGGGTCTCAGATGCCAACTGAGTTTGCCCTTTGGATGTGCTGTTTGTGGAGCCGGTTGGGTGGTGCTCTAGTGTGGTCTGAAGCTGCCTACAAGGTGTGTTGGTTCTGGAGCTTCTTGAGAGGGGCATTACTTCAGATGCAAGGTCATCCACTGCTTATTCCGGGCACTCCTCTATCCTACTCTCCAAACAAAAGCCCTAGCTGATCCTTATGGTTTAGTCCAATTATCACCATCTCCATCAAACCAATCCCCACCCCAGACAGAAGAGAGCATTACCTCCACAATTCTGACAACCTCTTAGTTGTACCTCATTCATGGCAGTTATCATGACTGTCCTTCTGTTCTGGTGACTGGGTGCATCTTTTCTCTCCCCTGGGTGGCTGCAAGTGCCTTGAGGTCAGGGATGGCCTACCCCTGTTGGCATATCACAATCAAGGGGGTCTCAGGCCCACTGGACAGTCGGTAAATAAGTCCCTCTCTGTGGAGGTTTGGGTGGAGGAACTTGGGAGCATATGCAGCAATGGGGAGTGAAAGCATGCAACCCCCACTTATCCACTTACCTTTAAATGCCTAGGAAAGTGCAAGCAAAGGACCCACATATGGCATTCTTAATGTTCCAGATTGACATAAACAGAAAATTATTTGTAACACAGCATTGACGCACTAGTGCTTGTAAAATGGAATATTTCAGTCAGTAAGTGGTAGAAAATAAACATCTGTACCAAGAAGACTATTGAAGACACGCACCTCCTACATGCACAAATAGATCCAAGTGCCAGCACAGGAGGAGCATTTTGTTCCTTGTGCATTTTTTTTCAGTCTTACATTTTCAACCCAAACCCAACAAATCATCCTTGGGCAGAGCTGCAGTAGGAACAGGACAGGAAAGGCAATTATGCTCAGAGCAGAGCTGCCAGCGATGACTCCTGCAATTTCCCTCTTTCTGGTTGGGCTATGGCTCTTTGGCAGGTCAGCACCCTGTCCAGGGACTGAAGAACCTGGAAATTGAGCAAAGGGCAGTTCCTGCAGCAGCACCTCTGCTCTGTGCCATGTCTGCTCAGGCCCTCATTTATCCCTGTGATCCCATGCATGGGATTTCAGGTTCTTTGTTGTCACATGACCATGTGATTTGCACATCTCCAGGACTGGGCAATTGCACCCTGTCCCACTTTCCCCTGCAAATGGCAAAAGCTGCGGAAAAGAAACTCTTCCCTCTGCTATCAAACATGAGTCTTGCCCTGTGCCCTGAACACTTGTGTGCAGAAAGAAGGTCTTGCTGTCTTGTCATAAACCCAAGGGAAGAGCAAAATACCTTCTGGCCGTGGTTTTGGCTTTTCCAACCCTCCATCTTGCATGAGCTCAAAGGCAAAGGAGACATTCAAGACCTGGAAAGAGAAATGCAGGGTATATTTCATCGCACACTGATTCCTGGACTCTTGGGGCTCCCAGGACCTACCCCAGGGAAGTGATAGAGCCAGCACTATACCCAGAGGGACAGAGGTTGAGCTAAAATGAGGCCCTAATTTGGAAGGAGAAATGAGGCTATCAAAATGAGAAGGCCATGCAGAGTGTGAGCTGGCTGGTCCCAGCCTGCTGTTAGCACTCCTGGAGAAGTTCAAAACCCTCTTCCTGTCCTGCTGTGCTCCTGTGTCCATGCCAGGACTTTAGTGTGCAGGGACATTAGTGTGCAGAGTTGAAAGGATGAGATTGCAAACATGTTCACGAGGCAGAGAACGGTTTCTGCTTTGGACCAGCTGCCCCCTGTCTAGCGTGCAGGCTGTGGTAGCCTATGACAGGCATTAGGCTGTATGGGTCCTCAGGTCTGACCAGCCTTGCAGTCACCTTTCCTGTCACCTCTGGGGAGATATGAGGCTGGCTATGGCACGTGGAAGGAGCATATGGTTAGGGGACCAGGGCCAGGCCGGAGGGGGAAGGAAAAGCCATTCACGATGCTCAGTGGTTTGCAACTAGCTCCTGCCCAGCATGGATCCCGCCTCTACGCATTGAAGGGAGAGACAGGAAGCTGCTGCCTTTTCCCGGGATGCCCCAGCCAAGGCGTAGGCAGAGGAGTCAGGGCCCGCGGACTGGGGCTTCCCTGATATCACCTCCCCTTACCTTCTGTTCAAAGCTGTCCGGGGTCAGGAAGAAGCTGTGCAGGGGCACGAAGTAGCCCTCTAGAAGGCCCATGAGCAGCACCAGGTACACCCCATCTGCAAACTGGAGAGCGAGAGCCAGGTGAGGGCCCCCCAGCCAAGCCCCATTCAGGGGGCTCGTCATCTTCCTTGTTGATTCTCCAAAAGCTATACCCCCAGGCAGGCTCCTGGCAGGAAGTTAGGGGCAGTGGCCCGAGGTAGGGAGGTCTGTTCTGCAGCAGGCCTGCCCCATGGCTGGCTGGTCCTGATCTCAGCTGATCCAGCATTCATTTAGCACTGACCACGTACCAAACTCTGCTCTGGCACGGGGACCACAGCGATGGGTCAGGCGGGGCCTCTGCCCTCAAAGAGCTCAGTCCAGTGGGGAGATTGGCACAGAGGAAATGCAGCAGCTAATGTGATGGAGGGAAGCATGTTGGCCTGCGTGAGAGCGACAAAGTTCACTCCCTCACCATGAAGGCACGGAGGGAATCTGGAGGAGGTTCCACCTGAATGGAGACCTGAGGGATGAGCGGGAGCTCACAAATAGGAGAGCAAACTCGGGAGGGGAAGGGGATGTGGAAGGCCAATGGCACGAGGCTACTGGGGTAACTTTTGCTTTATGAACAGAGAAGGAATTCTAGTGTCCTTCAGGCCTGGACATTCTCCCTTTGCACCTCTCTATTATGGCTTGAGAGGCAGCACAGTACACAGCATATGAAAGTGGGCTTTGGAGCTAGGTCTCCAGCTCTACTACTTACTGGCTGTGTGACTTGAGCAAGTTATGTAACTTCTCTGTGCCTCATTTTTTTCTCATCTGTAAAATGGGGATGACAATAGTACAGTATCTACTTTAGAGGGTTATATGAGGACTAAACCAGTTAACATGTGTAAAGTGGCTACAATACTGCTTGGCATGTAGGCAACACTTCATAAATGTTGACCATAACAAGTCCTCGAATAACATCATTACATGTTACCATTGATGAGAAAAAAAAAAATTGATTCTGCGCTGGGGTCACGGTTGGTGTGGAGGTGGCACATTCTCCCATGTCTGCGTGGGTTTTCTCTGCATACTCCAGTTTGCTCTCACACCCCAGCAATGCGTACGTGAAGCTAACTGGTGTGTCTACAGTGTCCCCATCTGAG
This sequence comes from Aselliscus stoliczkanus, assembly GCA_033961575.1. Classification (NCBI taxonomy): domain Eukaryota; kingdom Metazoa; phylum Chordata; class Mammalia; order Chiroptera; family Hipposideridae; genus Aselliscus; species Aselliscus stoliczkanus. The sequence goes on along the minus strand of CM066736.1, from coordinate 96,713,499 downwards.
TGAATGTGTTTGTGGGTGTGAGTGTGCCCTGTGACGGGAGGGTGTCCTGTCGAAAGTGGGTTCCCGCTTTGTGCCCTGAACTGTCAGGACAGGCTCCATCTATCCACGACTGTGAACTGGAGAACAAGTGGGTTGGAAAATGATTACCTTACTTGTTTTTATTTGTCTTCCTTAAATGTGTATATACTTCACATTTATTTCAATGTTTAATATTAGAAGTGTTTGGGGTCTTTATTTAAATGTTTGGTGACATTTTTGTGACCAGAAATATGCTATAGGAACTTAACTCTTGTTTACATCAATTAGCCCATGGGAAAATTGGTTTTCTTAAATGCTGTTTCACTGAAAATTGCACTTTCCAAGAATCTATCTATGATTTTAAGTGAAGGCTTTCTGTATTGCTATTGCTATCTGGGAAAGCAACAAAGCAATCAAGACACAACTTACTGGCAGCTCTTGTTGACAAAGCACAACTGTATGCAGAGGGCCCAGACTAGAGGCTTAGAGCCCTATCCCTTCTATTGAGGAGACAGCAGAGGCTGAAATGGCTGGGAACATGGTCCAAGGGACATGCCTGGACTAACCAGAGGGATGCAGGTCTTCTGCCCAAGGAGGGCCAGGTGAGTGTGAGCTGGGCGCTTGGTACAGGCTTTGTGGAGAAGTGGAGGCCTGTGGGATGAGGGATAATTTGGAAGGAGTAGGTGTTCCAGGTATGGAACACGGCCCAAGCAAAGATATAGAGGGCAGAAGCATATCTGATATTCTAGAACCTTTCAAAGAAGGTAGGGCCACCAAATGTTTGTGGGCATAAACAACAGTTGCTAGAGTTCGCAAGAGGTCAAAGTTCTTGGAATTATCTTAGGAAACTTGTGGGCAGGGACTGAACATAACTCATCCCAGGCCACTGCAGGGTGGACAATGTGACAGCAGACCCCGGCATCTGTGTCAAAGTCAAGGCCCTCCCATGGAAATAGTGAACTGGGCCTCATTCTGGCTGTGGCTGGAATGAGCTGAGAATAATGAGCATCCAATCTGTCAACTCAGGGGAGGACCTTGGGTTACAGTCAGGGTTACTCACAGCTCTGAGTGCCACTGATTTAGACTGCTCCCACCCCTGACTGCTCTTTCTGATGACTTGGTGGTAATACCCACAGACAGACACCAAACATGATTAGCAGGGACTCCCTTTTGTACTCTTGCTGTCCATGAAAATTGAAATGAAAGTTCCAGAGTTCATTCTAGTTCACTTGAGGAAACATCACTTTTCCAGAGTGTTCTCTAACTCCCAAAAGTGTACATAAAGCTCATTTCACAGAGTCCAGACACACTGAAGCTCAGGCACAGAACCAGGAATTGCTTTTTTTTTTTTTAGCTGAGCCATCCTGCCACCTGTTGGCAGCTCAGCAGCAGCTCAGCTCAGGCCGGGAATTGAACTGGTGACCCTGTTGCTCAGAGCTCACACTCTTTTTTTTTTTTTTTTTTTTTTTTTTTTTAGGGCAGTGTCACTGGCCCTCATATGTGGGACCCGAACCGGGGCTGCTGGCTTCCCAGGCCAGCGCTTAACCACCACGCCACTCGGCCGGCCCAGAGCTCACACTCTTAACCAACTGAGCCACTTGGCCAGCAGGAATTGCTTTTTAAAATAACGGGAGATGCCCATGTGCTCAAAAGAAAACCACACTTTAGAAATTCATCACAAACGAAAGGAGGTTAAGAAACAAAATGTATTACATGGTCTTAAAGTATTTCTCAGTAAAGATTAGTTATTAATTATGAAGGTGGGGAGAGCTTTACAGCAGGCAGATCTGGTGGGCACCAACTTATACAAGGGATCAAAGTTATTATCACCAATAATGGGACTAATGGACAAAAGTGAGAAGAATATAGCATTACTTAGCTGGTATTGTTACTAAAAATGCATAACCTGGATCTAATCACAAGGGAAAAAATTTAGAGACGTTCAATGAACCAAATGGTCTGTTCAAAAATGACAATGTCATACAAAGAAAGCCTGAGGATTTGTTCTATCATTAAAAAAAAAGACTAAAGAGACATGACAACTAAATGTAGTATATAAGAATATCAGGGTGACTGGCAAAATATGAATATAGTGCTTTTTTGAACCATATGACATTATCAAAATTAGTCAAATATCAGCAATTTCATACAGTTCAACCTAAATAAATCAGTGTATTATATCAATGTTAAAATTCTCAACAACTGTTCATTGGATTATGGTTATCGAAGAGAATGTAGTTGTTCTTTAGAGATGTATGCTGAAGTACTTAGCATGGAGAGAGAAAAAAAAACAACCCGATGTGGCCAAATGTTAACAATTGGTATATGTAGGTGAAGAGTATATAGGTATTCATGATAATATTTCACAAATTTTCAAAATAAAAAATTCAGAGACATTCCAAGCAGGTCACCCCTCTGAGCAGAATAGAATCCCCTTTCTACTGGGAAAACTCCAGGGTGTGGAAAGCCTTCCTGGCAATGCAGGGATGGGACATTAGAATGGCGGCTGTCGAGCAAGGCCTTGCCCCTCACCTTGCACTTGGGGCTGTCACCCACCTGGGTTTCCAGTTCCGTGACCTCCAGGTTCAGTTTATTCAGGTGCTTGTTCACGAAAGTGATCAGAGTCTAGAAGAGAAGCACAGGCCAGGGACTGAGATGGAGGCTTTCACGAATGCCACCTCTGTGACCCTGCCGTGAGGACAAGGACCTGTGTGTGACCACACAGGACGAGGTCCAGCCAAGAGCACTGATGTGAGCTGATCACTGTGCTAAGCTGAGTCTCTTCTGCAAGGCCCCTCAAGTTCACAGGGAAGGATGGCACCCAGGAATACTTGATTCAAATGACCAATTTCAAGACTGAAAGGAGGAGAGAGTCCCAACAGGGCAGAGTGAGAGGTGGAGTGTCTGGGCCCAGAGGCTGGGCGCCAAAGGGAAATTAGGAAGGGGGGCGCCACAGAAGAAACTCCTCTGGGTCCGTCCTTCCAGTCCCTTTCTAGGCGCAGGGGCCGGTGCCCAGGGAGACAGAGGGAGAACTGTGTGGGGAGGCAGGGACGGCTGGGGGTTCAGTGTGGGTGGGAAGACAGATGCCAGGAGCCTTGGAATCCCAGAGAAATGCTGTCATCCAGTGGGAGAAGTAAGAGACTCCATGAGGTATCCAGTGAGAACAAGACAGGTAAAATGGGCACCAAGCAGGAAAGCCCTGTATTTGCAGAGATGATGGCATCCATTTCAGGAAGGTTGCAAGCTGCAGGCATGGGTTTTCCTGAAATGTTTTGCCATATCTCACTCCCCTGCCCCCTCTCTTCCAGGCACTTCTTTCCCACCTTTTTCACCACATTGAGCTTGTCTGGTGCATGGTCGAACAAGGTATCGAAGGCATCACGTTCTGAAAAACAGGGAAATGTCAAGCGGAACAGAGCTGATTCCTGGTGGGGAGCCCACCCCAGGTCTCGGCCATGTGTCTTTCAAGGCCACGTGGTCAGCAGCAGATGGGAACTCTTTGGGGTATGAGGCTATGCTGGGAGCTCTGGAACCTGGGTGTAGGGCAGAAATTTTGGGTTGATTCTTACCTTTTTCTGTGTGTGTTTGTGTGTGTGCGTGTGTAAGCGCGCACGTCCATCCACCCACAATGTCACCCCTCTTTTGGGCTGCAGTTGGGGGACTCTGTCAGGCAGTTTGACTTGGGGCTGGTCATTACTCTTCATTCTTTGCATTCCATTACATCATGATTTAGTCATGGTTCTAAAATGTTTCTGAAGCTTTCTGGAGGTTGAATGTTATCCAACTCTCAAATCACTTCACTCCCTAATTTTCAAAACCAGGACGCCCAAAACAAACATCCTGGTAGAGTGGGTAGATAAGCAGATTGAGAGCCATGGAGCCCCGACACAGGCTGTGAGCTCCTCCTCTTGAGTGATCTAGTTACTTCAACACTTTGCGCCTCCGTTTCCTCTTCTATAAAATGCCATCTGGGAAATGAACCTCCCCCCAGGTGTGTCATGAGGACGAAAGACGGGAATGTATGTGCATATGCTCTGCAAACTTTGAAGTATCTAGAGACCCATATTGTTATTCACATTATTGGAATAATTCAAAATAGTATACAGAGGAAGTACAATATCATAGAAAATAGCAAAGCCATGCTCCCTGCCGGGTCTTTCCTTGCTACAGCCTCCCTGTTCTCTGAACGATGGGAGAGGCAGGAGGTGTGATGAAGAAAGAGGGAAAAGGCAGCTTCTAGGAGGCCTGGGCACAGTGGGGAGAAGGGACAGTCTGAGAGTGTACATACGCCTCATTCCCGTACTCCCACAATATGCTTAGACTGCCCTGCTTTGCCCACATCCAGAAACCCAGCAATGTCAATGGTGTGGTTACTTGCAAAAGGACCGTGCAGCTATGGTAGGTTTCCTCTTCCCACCAGTAAGCTGGCCCTCCCTGCCCAACAGCCCTGTCACCAGGCTGGTGCAGACACACTTGCAGGAAGCACATGGAGTGACTGTTCTTCCCAGTTGCTACCGAATTAACTAGACCCCCGTGGCAGTCATCAGCACCAGAGGACAATCTTATGCAACTCACCATGCCTTCCGGAAAGAGCCCTGTAGGAAAAGAAGAAAAACTGTGAATCTTCTCGCCCTTGGTTAAAGAGCCCCAAAAGCTTCCTTCCTTGGCATTTTATTCTGCACTACGTCTCCAATTATTGGTGGTCTTTAACACATTACCATCTATTTCCTCCTCTGCTGTACTGTGTTTGCACTAAGTCTGGTATAAAAGATGCTTAAAGGACCCTAAATAAAATCACACCATTGCTGATAGTTGAGAAAGAATATTGGACTCAGGGTTTCAAGATTCTCAACGACCTTTTAGGAGCAGAGCTCCAGCAGCACCCCAATATGGAATTTCATTGCCCAGGTTGCTGTGGGCATCTTCTTGGCGAGGTCAGGTTTGTCTCCTTCCTGTTCATCCTGTGATACCCACCAGGTTGCACCTACCCTTGACACAGGATAGGTTTTCTCAAAGAGGATGGGAACTGGAACTACACTTATAGCAGTGAAGCAGTAAAGTGTTAAAAAGCATAAGCATTAAAGACAGACTATCTAGGTTTAAATCCCACAGAGGCATGTGCTTGCTGTGTGGCCTTGAGCAAGCTACCAAACCTCTCTGGGCAAAAGGTCTCTTATCTCTAAAATGAAGACAATAATAGTACATACCTCAATAGAATGTTATGAGCATTAAATTATTTAATATGTAGAAAGACGTTAGCATGATTCCTAGTATATAGTAAATGCTAATTCATTTTTTCTTAGTATGTTTTTAGTTCTTATTAGATTGGTTTATTCCAACTGTGCATCTATCACCAATTAAATGATGATCTGCAGATAGTATACTGGAAAGAACAGTGAACTTAGAGTTAACTGTTGGCTGGACCAGCGAAACTTCCTTCTCCCCTTCGGACTGTGGAGTTTTAGGAGGTATAATCATTGCTTCATGTGTTTTTTTATGAACCTCAATAGATACAGAAGTACTCCATAAAATTGTACTGCATTGTCATTATTAGGAGTTTGCAACCACGTTTATATCTATGAGGCCAGATGGCAGAGAGAAAGACCAGAGAAAACATAATGGGCAACTAAGATTGCTCGGAAAACCAAAACTTCACATTCCCTGATTTGGGAGTTTCTCACAGGCCACACTCCTCTCAGATACATCTTCCTCTTTTCCAAAAAGTGAAATATCAGGCATGGAGAAACCCAGCATAGGGTAGGGGAAGTGTGGGGCAAGGAATTCTGCTCCTCTCCCAGCAGGACTGCGCCAGGGCAGCTTTCCTCCCATGCTGCACAGAATCGAGATCAAGAATCAGTGTGCCTCATAGATCAACTGCCCCCTTGGTTGCCGGGATTGGGCCCTGGAGTGATGTGGAGACTGCCTGATAAGGTCTCTGCAGGCCTTAAACTGGGCATCTGGGGAAGGGCCACTGCCCATCTCTGCCCTACCCTGGGCCTGAAATGCCCACACCCTTGGACCCTTTTTAAGGCACGTGCACAGTCTGGTGTAGGCAGGCAGCACCCTGAACCCCCATCAGCCACGACTGCGTAAGGGGAGCGAGTCTCCTAGAGATTGGCCAAGTCTTGGATGGTGTGGGTCAGCTGTGATGGGGAAAAGCTAGAAAAGACAGCAATGAAGGGGAGGGAAAGGAAGGCAGGGCATTACCATGTTGAATCCTCACAGTCTCTCTGGTTTGGAAAATGCTCCCCACTTCAGAGATGAAGACACTATGGTCAGAGAGGGCAAGGGACTCACTGATGAGTAAGCAGCAGAGCATGGATTTGAACTTACGTCAGGCTGGCCTAGAGGTCCCTGCTCTTTTCATTTAGCTCTTCTTGTTGAGGGGAACCTAGAGGAAAGCCGGGGGTGCAGGGGATGCTGTGTCTGCATTGCGTGTCTGCAGGGCTCAGGCCTGCCCAGGTGATCTCACACCCACACTCACCATCCTGCTCTTTCTGCTTCAGACCAAAACCGGTTTTCCCTCAAACCTCGTACATGTTCTGATATTCCAATTTCTTAACATAAATGAAAAACAACAACAAAAAACCACCACTCTCAGGTAGACGGGAGCTTTCTGGGTCATGGCACGTGACCGGATAAATCAGATTCAGAAAAGGAAGAAAAACGTCCTTTTTGAAGGTTAACAATTTAAATTCAACCCCCTACTTATGGTGTGATGATTTCATGCTGGTTGGCTTTTTTGGGCATACTTTTTTCCTGGAGTGCCACAAAATTAGAATTTTTCAATCACTGCTAATTCTCTCTCCCCACTTCCCCACCCAAGTTTGTACCTTAAGCATTGAGAAGCATGTTTTGAATGCATGGAAAAGGCTAAACTATAATCATTGGCTGAAGTCTAATCCCTCTTGCAATCCCAATAAATGAAAACTAAATATCAGCAAATGGACGAATTTCGGAGAAACATCTGTGTTCCATTACAGAATTGCTGGCAACAATGGTGTTGACATACTCTGTGTTACCAGTTATTTCCTCTTGGATTTGCCGAGACTGGAGGATTCCTTCTCGTTTCTGAAACGGGGGTGGGGAGACGGGTTGGGAGGAGAGAGAAAAATATGCTTTAGAAAAATATGAAAAACTGATTAGCATTCCTGATACCGAGAAAGTTACTGGTGTTTAAGAAATGACTCCAGAGACAAGAGGCTGCTAGACGTGAAACAAGTCCCACTAACTTCCAGGGTCTGGACTGTACCATTTGTACTAAGTGCAATTAGTGTTTAGTCCAAACAAGTAGGCTGTTTCTTGGATGGTGAATCTTTTCTTTCTTTATTGGAAGACATTCTACTGGAAGCAAACTGTTTGCCTCCTGGAGTAATCCACTGTAAACCAAATGGAAATGAAGGCCAGGGCGTGTCTGCCTTCCAGCTGGGGCCACAGAGGGAAGCTGAGAAACACATTTAGCTGAGGGCTGGGGTGGAGGAACTGAAGCCAACTTGGAGAATTCAAACAGAGGGAAAGAAGAGTTTTTTTTGTTTTGTTTTTTGTTTTTTAATGATAAATATGAGAGATTTTAAATAAGCAGTACAGTCCTCAGGTAACTACAAAAGTTTACTCTCTGAGAAAAGGAAAAGCAATTTGGAAGCCCACCCACCCACCCATCCATCTACCCACTCATCCAAATATCCATCTCTGTCTCTCTCTCCCCATCCATCCATCCATCCATCCATCCATCCATCCATCCATCCATCCATCCATCCATCCAACATCTACTCCACCTCCTCCCATCAATTCATTCTTTCTTCTTTATTTCATTAATCAGTGCCTCCTATGTACAAGACCCCATGTTAGACTTGGAGCAAATGCTATGGAATGTATGCCAATTTCTGGTTTTGAGGAACTTAGAGTAAAATGGCGTAGATGAAGCAGGTATGTGAGAATGGTCAAAACAGGGTTTATGCCTGATTACCCAGCGCCATTATTAGTAGGGTCCCCTTTTGCTCTCAAAAGTGACCTGGTGGGCTGGCCGAGTGGCACAGTGGTTAAGCGCTGGCTTGGGAAGCCAGCGGCCCGGGTTCGGTCCCACATAAGAGGGCCAGTGACACTGCCCTCAAAACAAACAAACAAACAAAAAAAAACAAAAAAGAAAAGTGACCTGGGTAGGGCCCGCCGAGTGGCACGTTGGTTAAGAGCTGGCTTGGGATGCCAGCGGCCCCGGTTCAGATCCCACATATGAGGGCCAGTGAGACTGCCCTCTACAGCTAAGATGGTGAACAACAGCTCCACCTGGAGCTGGGCTGCTGAGAGTCCCCAGGACGGCATAGCTGCAGCTGTTGCTGCAGTGGGCTGCCATAGGCTACAGTGAGTGGCCGGCAGCCAGCATGAGCGGCTGGCAGCTGGTGTGAGCTGCCAAGTGCCGCTGTGAGCGATCATCCAGAGGCCAGTGACCGATCTGCCTCACCCGAGAAGAGCGCAATGATGATACCAACATGGGTCAGTGAAGCAATGTCCTCCACAACTAGACCGAAGAACAAAAGGACAGCAACTTGTCTGTTCCCCTTCCCCAGTTCCCCAATAAAATCTTCAAAAAAAAAAAGTGTCCTGGGTAATAAATTATGTGGTCACTCTGTGTGGAGAGGAAGTGCTGAATGCTGGACAGGAGCAGGCACTTTCAGCAATGATGGTCAGGAAGTCTTCCAAAACGATGAGTCCTTGAGCTGTAACTTAAAGAACATATGGGATCTGGCTGGACATAGAGGAGAGGCCATTCTAGTAGGAGGAATGGCTTGAGCAAAAACGCAGAGTCAGGGGAGCAAAATGTATTCAGAAGGTTGTTTGGAAGGAGGGTGCCATTAGTCAATGGGGAGTCAACTGAATGCTGGTTTAAGAGTTTAAAACTCATTGTGTGCACATGGGAGCCAACAGAGGAGTGTTAGGGTTCAGGAAGACCTTCCGGTGGGTGTGAGGAGGGAGATTTGTTTTTTCAGGTGAGTTACCAGACACTTGGAGGACAGTATGGGCATGGAAAACAGTAGTCAGAGCAAATTCATCTTCCACAAAGGAGGTGAGTGTCAAGAAGGACCTTCTAAGCCCTGATGTCCTAGATGAAACCTGCCTTCTTGACCATCCTGCCAAAACTTCCAGAATCTTCTCTTCACATTTTCAATAGCCACAGAGCCTAGTGTCCTTGCAAAATACTTTTATAGAAGTAAAGGTAGAGCTCGATAAAGGGCAAGAATATATTTGGAGTAGATTAAGAAAAATTGACTATCAAGGCAAAAAATAGAAAAAAAATCATTTAAAGGAGATCCAGTGAGGAAAAATCAGAATTTTTTCCAAATTCAGCATCAGCAATGTAAAATTTTCACATGGGGCTGATGGAATCTGTGTCCTTGTCTTATGAAGCCATTCACAGACATGAAACCTCACCTTCAATTTCATGCAGAATTAAATGCTTTTACACAGAATATAAAAGAAATCTGTATTAAATAACCCCTTACACAGCATCCTGATTCACCTCAATCCATTATTTGTTCCCTAAAGAACTCTCTCTGTGGTTCAGTGACTCACAGCCAACTCTTAGTCCTGCTTCTGTGCCTGTTTAACTTGATAAAGCAAAACACCCCATAAAATCTGACATGCATTGATGCCATTTTATGTAACGTGGCCTCTTTTCTCTCTCATGCTAACAGAAGAAATTAAACTGACAATAGCCTTCAGATGGCCCATAATGGAGCTCAAAATAAGGCATGAGACTTGGGCTTGCAGTGACCACTGTTTCGAAATAGGAGCCCCCTCCACCCCCCAACCCCCCCACCCACCCCACCCCACCCCGCTCCTTTCTCCTGCTCAGATCTTGAATTGTAAAAAATATAATGAAATGGATTCACACATTATCGATTGGTAAAAATAACACAATAGAGATGGCCTGGATTGACTAGGAAGATGCTTGTACCAGGATGCTCTGGGCTGGCCACATATCCATAGCAAACATAAAATGCTTAGCACCCTGCTTGACACAGTTGAGTGCTCAATAAATGAAGCCAATTAGTCCCGTTCGGTCAGCTGCACTTAGTGTTCTGAACCACACACATTTGAACTGACGATAGGTTTCTGATAGACCTCTCTGCTTCTTATCTCTTGGCAGGCAGGGCCAGGGTGTCATATTCCTATTATATCTCCTTGATGTTTAGCAGTTTCAGTACCCAGAGTTGTAAAAGAAATACTTTTTCATTAGGGCAAAAATGAGCAACTGACTGAGCAGCATCCCCATGCCCTCTGCCTCTCCCATTAACATCTGATCCCCGACAACTCAGCTCGAAGGCCTTTTGTCCTAGAAACTGGCCTGGCCTGGTCAGGCAAAGCTTACCAGGATAAAATTGGATAAAGTTCTTTCTTACCAAGGGACAGCAGAACCGCCATGCTGTTCTCTATTCCAGAACCCTGGATAACCAGGGAGCTGCTTATAAAGGGCGTTTTCCCTTGCAGCATGTTTATTTGGAAAAGAACAGAAACAAGCAAACAAAATGATGACCTTTTGCTAAATGGCATGAAGTTGGAAAATAAAATTGAATTTGAGTATCTAATGGGGTTAGGAGCAGAGTGAGATAGTCACAGGGAGAACGCACACCCTCACTGTGGAAATTACACAGCCATATGTGAATGGAAATTCCATCCAACAATCTGGAAAAGATGGCTTGAGATCCCAGCTGTGCTTCTCTGGGCGGCAGAAAAGTGGCAGTGCCCTCAGTACAGGCATAACCTCTCAAACACAGATGCCCTCATATGCACAGATATCCATCTCTTCCCAATACCTGTGCATCATTTGTTTAATCAAAAAATGATTCTCTCTTGGGTCGGCCGAGTGGCACATTGGGAGCTGGCTTGGGACGCCAGCGACCCTGGTTTGGATCCCACATATGAGGGCCAGTGGCACTGCCCTCTACAGCTAAGATGGTGAACAACAGCTCCACCTGGAGCTGGGCTGCTGTGAGTCCCCAGGACGGCATAGCTGCAGCTCCTGCTGCAGTGGGCTGCCATAGGCTACAGTGAGTGGCCGGCAGCCGGCATGAGTGAGCTGCCAAGAGTCACTGTGAGCGGACATCCAGAGGCCAGCGACCGATCTGCCTCACCCGAGAAGAGCGCAATGATGACACTAACATGAAGAACAAAAGGACAGCAACTTATGTTTCCCTCTCCCAATTCCCCAATAAAAATCTTTGAGAAAAGAAAAAGAGATGATTCTCTATGGCGTGCAGGACGTGTGTGTACATGCACACACAGATACGTCTTTCCTCCTGATCCTACTACATACATGTCACAAACACACCCTCAAATATATGTTACACAGACACCCTCCTGACAAAAATCATGTAAATCCCAAGCACATGCCGCACACAAGGCTATCCCATACACACAAGCACACACTCGTCCACCCTTTGCACACTTATCAGGGATAAGCCCACATACATCAGGGATAAGTTCACTTACATGCCTCCCAACATATAGCACACCCAAGGACACTCAGCTGCCTTTTTAGAAGCTACCCAATGTGCATTAGCTCTCATAGGAAAAGCTCCACAGCTGTTTAAGGGGTCAGATATTTGTAGTGGTATCTGTCTTACCTGAACCACAACGACTTGGATAGAAACATGGTCTGGGAGTCGGATTGGTGCCCTGAAATACTGGGACAGAGCAACTAGTAGATGCAAGATGGCTACCAGGCTCTTGGCATGAACAGCTGAAATAAAAGACGATTTAAAAATTAGAGAATCTTGTTCAAAGTTTAGGTAGATATATTCAGATATGCAAAATGTAGTAGTGCCACACCCATTATCTCTTTTATCCCATCCCTAAGGATCAGGGGACACCCTTGGTCATCACAGGCCTCACCCTGGGCCCCCTTATTCTTATCCAGGTCCCATGGAGCTGCTTCTTGAATCATGTTGTTGCTGGACTTCTAAGGTAGTGCCTCTCTAATCTAATCCAAGGTGCCCATAGGGACCCTAACAACTGCTGAATTCTGGGTTCAGATCAGCTCTCCCCCTCCTCCACATTCTTGTTCACTCCGTTCTAATAACTATGGGCATGTCTGCTCTGCATGCCCCCTCTCTTACTACCTGACTGTGTGAACTCCTTGAGTTATCACCACCACCCTCGTCCCAAGGCTCTACCCAAAGCTGGCTCTAAGTAAATGCACACTGAGTCAGGAACGCTGGATTGCTTCCTTTGTTCAGGGCTCTAAGGTCCCTGGAGGAAGGGATGAGAAACATCTAAAGGGCTTTGCTGCTATCAAGTGCCATGTATGGTCAGTGTAGGCACTGCCCCTTGGGGAATAGCTGGCAGGGGATGTTCATGACCCAGGTGGCTTCTACAGCTACCGAGCAATGTGCTGGATATTAAGCCATTTACACTAGAGAAGGCTGGGCAGCTAGTGGGTTGTAGTTTTCTCAGTAGATAAGAGGAGAAAAAGACTGTGATGTAATGGGACGCATGCATGGCTGAGCAGACTGACACTTGAGTTTTGACTTGACAACTGTGCCATTTATTTTCTGCCTACATGACCTTGGGTTGTCCGCTCAAGGCCTCTGAGCCTCAATCTGCTCATCTTCACAAATGGGGATAACCATACCTGTGCAGAAATATACATTGTACATTATCCAGAGATAATGTAAGCAAAGCTCCCAGCCCATAGCAGATGCCTAGGAATGGTTAATATTTTTTATTATAGTTTATGAGAAAGTGCCTGGCATCTAGGCAATTCAACCACATCAATTTTCTCCCCTTAGTTTCTCATAAAAGGGAAGATTTACCAGATACTTTACCTGCCTTCACAGTCTTACAACTCTCATGGCTCCTCATTACAGGGGGCATTTAAGGAAAGAACAAAAAAATGCCCATTTTTTGTCCTTAGCATAAACCCGGCCCAGTATTAGGGTGCCATTCTGTCTGCCATGGGATTGATGAGTCTGCTCTAACAGAAGCTTTGAGACATCACCAACAAAAGGAAATGATTCAGACATTCCTTGGGAAGTCATTCGAGTTTCTTGTTATCACTGCTACTTCAGAGAAGGTTTTCCACTATGAACAGCGGCTCACCATCACCAGCAAACAGCAGATGATCTGCTTCTAACACCACCTTCCAGAAGAAGTTTTCAGTTCTGGGCTTCTGGACATTGTCAAAAGTTTCATCTACAGTCACAGCCTCAGAAAGGGCTGGGACTGAGGCACTGATATGGTGTGCTCACTGCCGGACAGAGGCAACATCCAAGTTTGCCCTTCTGGTCAGAGCTGCCACACCATCAACCCTGTCACTGAGGGCTGTAGGACACTTGCTACCTCTCCCCCTTTTAATGACAAAACATAATGCTAAAAAAGCTGTGGTCAAAAAGGTTGTTCTTACACACTAGTGACATCGTATGTCACCTTGACTGTCCGGGCGAGCAATACAGAGCTCCATCATAGGCACCATAGAAATGTCAGACTCTTTCAGTGAGTAGTACTCTGTCCTCCTGGGAATGTGTTTTCAAAAGAAATAATTACAGTTTCTCTTTCTCACACACACTACATGTACAAAGATGTTAATTATTGCGTAATATATTATCACTGAAAAAAATCTGGAAAACAATATGTGCAATAGCAAGAGGATAGTTTAGGCCAGTGGTTTTCAATTTTATTATTATTATTATTATTATTATTATTATTATTATTATTATTATTAAGCAGAGAAACCCTTTGTTCTAAAAGCTGTTAGGTAAAATGGATGAAAAAAGTATAACTGCTCTGGTCCCTGAGTCCTAACTGCAGCCTCCCCACGGCTGCTTCTCTTCGCCACCTTTATTCTGTGTAAAGACGACACAATGTCCTCAGAAACCGGCAGGGAAGGTAATGGAGAGGAGGGATGGGGCTTCCCCCAGGAGCTGGGCCTAACGGATTCCTTATGGAAGAAACCACTGCTGCTTGTAAACAGGCCCAGCATTTCTGGAAGCCCTGGGGCATCACAGGGAGCTAGCCATCCAGATAATTATTTCCTCCAACCTAGTAATTCATCTCAGTTCTGCAAATCTATGACAGGAAGAATTCAAGAGAAGCAAAAAGAAACACAACCTATGACATTCAACTTGGCACGATTTGATATTAGCAATAGACTGGCGAACATCCTAAAAGGATCAACGTCAATGTAGGGTTTAAGCTAACTATGGGCTATCTACCCCATGAAATAGAGCAGCCATCAAAAATGATAACGACAGTCGGGCCGGCCGAGTGGCGCGGTGGTTAAGCGCTGGCTTGGGAAGCCAGCGGCCCCGGTTCAGGTCCCACATATGAAGGCCAGTGACACTGCCCTCAAAAAAGAAAAAAAAAAAAAAAAGAAGTCTGTAAAAATGATAACGACAAAGACCACATGGGAATATGGAAAATATGTATGTCACGCTATTAAGCAAAAATAACAAAACAAAAGATGTATATGACTTCATCAAGTAAAAATATGCATTGACATGGACAGTAGTGGGCAAAAAATGAAAATAGCCAGATGAGAGTGGTAGTATGAGTGATTATTTTGCTCATACACATTTCCCCATGAGAAATGAAAGTAAAACATGAACCAAGATAAATCATTTAACGTCAATGATGGCTCTCATGTGGCTTTTAAAAATTCCATTCTTCTATTATATCTCAGCCTTTCCCAAATTGGGTTCTCTGGTAAGTGAAAAGGTGTTTTGGTTTGTTTGGAAAGGTAGATAAGTGGAGATGGTCCATAGTCTAAGGAGTGGGAAACAGGACCCAACAAACCTAAACAGCAGTCTTCATGAGAGGACTTCGATGCTTATAACTTGATTGCTTTAGTGTTTATGACTATTGTGGATTTCCAAAATGCAGATACGTTTCTCAAGTCCCCTTTTTTATTCTCCCCCACTGAACGCTATTGGCATTCCTGGGACACAGGATAGAGAGCATCTAGGGCCCAGAGCTGCAGTGTCCCCTCCTCCAGCCCTTATATGTCTCCCTCAGGAGAGAATGCCCTGTTCCAAGTGCTGTGCTCTGCGAGGCAGCGTATCGCCCTGTGCAAGCGAAGGTGTAATTATGCTGAAGGAGGCACTTGGTGTCTTGCCTCCAATGTCAGATGTTAGAAGCCTGCTGAAGAGATTGCGGCTGGCAGCTACTGGGGTCTCTAAGTTGAGAGGTGAAGATGCCTTTTTCTTTCCCAAGTTTGAAAGGTATTTTTATGGGGGAGAGGGGATGTGTCTATTTTAAGTTGTATAAATTGAATGCAATAAGGTATAGTACTGAACCTTTTAATACTTAAAGGCAAAGAACATAACCTAAATCATTTTACCAATATAAATTCATATTTTTATCTATTGCAAAACACAAAACAATTCTGGACTCCCTATGGGAAATATGTTGTCACCAGTCTGCTGATTTAATGTTGGTTCTGATATGGACTCATTAAGTCCGTATTAGACAATGAGCCCCTTGAGGCAGCAAAAGAATGAATGGTTTCTATTTTCTGAGATCCTTGAGCTACACTCACTGTCAAAACTGTATTTAAAAATCCTGTTCTAGTGCCTACAATCTCAGCCATATCTTTGCTTTTTTCTGGAAAATAAGGGGGTGAGAAGAAAGGCATGGGCTTTGGAACAGGGCCATATCCTTGCTCCCCAGCTTCTCAGCTGCCTGAATGTAGGATCTCCGCTCCGCTAAGCCTCTCAAGCTGAAGACAGCAGCATTCTCACAAGTTTGTCTGGCATGCATACGTGGCTCAATGAATAGGAGTTTCCGTTCCTTCCCAATCTCACATAAGCTTCTACAGAAAGTCTTTTATAGAAAAGAGCCCTGGATTTTGACATTTTGTTATTTTTTCCCTAAAGTGTGTAGGATAAGTTCTCTTTGTGTGAGATGTGTCCCTCCTAAGATAAAGGGGTTTGCACCCACCCAGGGCCTCCCAGCTTACTGGGTAGCTTCTTGGGGAAACCTCATGGTAGGGCCACAGGCATCATTTCACAGTCCCGTTTTTTCTTTGTAAAACTCACAGTCCACATTCCACTTGATGCTTCTGGGGGGAAGTTTCAGGGTCTCGTTGATCTTTTCCAGGACAGTTTGCAGCTTTTGCTTCTGAGCAATCTCGGACTGGGTGACCTCAGCAACGTTGAGCTTCTCGCTCTCAAGTTTCTCTGGGGTGACAAGGGAAAACACAGCTGTTATCTCCAGCCACAGACAACCCTAATTCATATGCATGCAGTTACACATTTACTCACTCAACATACACAGGCATACCTCGTTTTATTGCACTCTGTTGCGCCCCACAGATATTGTGTTTTCTACAAATTGAAGGCAAAACCCTCCATTAGCAAAAAGATTGTGATTCGCTTTATTGCAGTGATCTGGAACCAAACCTGAAATACTCGTATCTCTGCGGTATGCCTATATGTGAAGGACACTGCTCTCCCCTTCTCATCTGATGGTGACAATGATAGCACCAGTATTGTGAAAACCTTGTGATCATGTCTTAAATCCCCAAAATTTTAAGATCCCAGCACCTTACAAGTGGGGCATTTAACCCAGCCTGTCATATTTAAACTCCTTTCTGTCAATCTGGGGTTTTCCCTCTTCGATTCTGCCTTCTCCATGGAAGTCTCTGGGCCCCAACTGGACAGCTCTCTTCTGTGCTTCCCCTGTGAAATCAAGTTGTGTCTTAAAATTGATGACTTCCTACAATTGTCAGACAGGTGGAAGATATATCGGGTTGTCGCAAAAGTCATGACGTAGTTTTTCTGTTTTTTGTTGCAAAAATGCGTCATGACTTTTCCATCAACCCAATAAGAGTTATCACTGCTTCCACGTGTGTGTGTTTGGTCATAGCTCTGCATAGTGTGGTCAATAACCCAACAAAAACACATTCAAAACATAGAAAATAAAAATTCTAAGCCATAAGAAAGCTTTGCATAATAGTTTTTTCTCTTTTTGAGTGATAATTATATAATCATGTGTTTTAAAATCAATGGTTCTTGTATGCAATGACATAACCCTTTAATACTTAAAATGAGTAGACTGTGTTTTGCCTTTATTAGTCTAAATTCCTATTTTTATCTATTAAAAAGAACAACTTTTGGACTCCCTAACGAAAATATGTTGTCTGCTATTGGATTCACCTAATTTGCCCTCCACAGCTCATTCAGGATTAATAGAACTGACATTCTGAAACATTTAAAACCTTTTTCCCCTCATTTTTAAAGGCTGTCATACAAAGTAATTAAACTTTACAATATTATCAATGATTCCCTTATTTCTTACATTATTTATTTTATTTTTAAGTAGCTCTAGCTTATCCAAGTCAAAGGCCCCTTGGGTAATTCTTTGGAGATGAGGTTGCCCACTGGAAAATTTCTTCAGGTTCTGTGGATTTAAGAATTCTTTTCAGCACTTTAATAGGGTGATCTCAGGCTATTCTTATCTGTGATGGCCTGAATTATTATCTTGCTCTTTAGTTGCTTGAAGCCATCATTCTTTATTTCTAAAGTTCAGGGATTTAATAAGTACATGTCTGACTGTCTTCCTCTTGAATGTTAAACCTTGAAGAGACCCTGTGTGCTTTTTCCATTTTTAGGTTGTGAATTCTTATCTTGGACCCTCTTCTGTTGAAGAAACGAAGAGTTGTTTTCATCTTTCACTGCAACTACAATTTTGGTAGTTTGGTGGAGGCTGCCCAAGGTGCTAGGTCAAGGAAATTTGTAAAGCCTTATCTTGGCTCAGAGGGAAACACTGCTGGGATAGATTAGTGACGGCTGTCTTCAGAGTGGGCTGGGGGGTAGACAGGGGAGCAGCAGCAGCATGAAAGTCACTTGTTTCCTAGCCCTGTTGTATTCATTACTGCCTATGAATTTTCATATTTATAACCCTCTGCTGGCATTGGACTTCTTAGAGTGACTAGCTTAGGTCTCTGAGTCTGTTTTCTAGGTCAATAACACCTTTTTTTTTTTTTCACTATTGGTCCATTCTGTTCTCATTAAAAACAAAAAAAAATGGAATTTACACATTATGTCCTGGAATACTCATTGTTTTTCTGATTCCACCAATATTTTTAAGTAGTCTATGATACTAAAATTATAATGCATTCTTCCTAAAATTAAAAAAAAAAATCTGTTTTTTTTTTTAAGCATCTGGCATTGTTTATTCAGAAGGGTTTTTATTGCTTTGCTTCACTAAATTTTTAGAAAATGTAATTCTGCTTTATTTTTTTCAACTTTTGTTGTTATACTTTGGGTTTATCGTTTTGCTTTTAATTTTTGTTGTTGGATATTGTATTTTAGGCATTGACATTGGTATTATGTGGATCTGAGAAAGAGAATATCTTAAAGTGAGCCTAATGAAGAGTTTGTGTATCTCTTCATGCTCATAATACACACACAAACAGAAAGCATTCTCCCTCAGTTCTCTCTGTTAGTGAAAGTCAGATTACCGTTTATACAGGTTTTTTACCGCTCAAACATATATCATGAGAGTATTTCTATGTCAATATATATGGATATACCTCATCCATTTTTTTTTTTTGTACCTTTGACCACTTTTACCCATGTATGCCACTCTCCATCCCTATCTCTTGTCTCTGACAACCACCAATCTTTTTTTCTGTATCTATGAGCTTTGGTTTTTTTGTTGTCGTTAGATTTGGCATATAAGTGAGATCATGCAATATTTTTCTATTGTTGCTAATGGCAGGATTTCATTGTCTTTTATGGACAAATTATATTTCATTATATATATATACACATACCACATTTATATGTGTATATATATATATATATATGTATGCGCATACACATATGTATATATGTACACACACACCATAGTTTTTCTATCCATTCATCCATTGATGGACATTTAAGTTGTGTCTATGTGCTGGCTATTGTAAAGAATGCTGCAAGGAACATGGGGGTGCAGATATTTTTTTCAAGCTAGTGTTTTTTTTCTTCAGATAAATACCCAGAAGTAGAATTCTGGATCATCGGGTAGTTCTACTTTTTCATTTTATTTTTTTTTTCAAGATTTTATTGAGGAATTGGGGGTGGGGAACAGTGTTGGGGAACCGGGGAAGGGGAACAGACAAGCGGCCGTCCTTTTGTTCTTCAGTCTAGTTGTGGAACACATCGCTCTACCGGCCTATGCTGGTACCATCATTGCGCTCTTCTCAGGCGAGTCAGATGGGTCGCCGGCCTCTGGACGGCCTCCCACAGCAGCTCTTGGCAGTTCACACCAGCTGCCAGCCACTCACTGCAGCCCACTGCAACAGGGGCTGCAGCCACGCCGTCCCCAGGGACCCACAGCAGCCCAGCTCCAGGTGGAGCCGCCGTTCACCATCCTAGCTGCAGAGGGCAGTGTCACCGGCCCTCACATGAGGGATCCGAACCGGGCCGCTGGTATCCCAAGCCAGCTCTCAACCAATGCGCCACTCGGCTGGCCTAGGGTAGTTCTACTTTTAATTTTTTGAGGAACCTCATATTGTTGTCTATAGTGGCTGCACCAATTTGAATTCCCACCAGCAGTGCACAGAGGTTCCCTTTTCACCACATCCTCACCAGCACTTATTTCCTGTCTTTTGATAATAGCCATCATAACAGGTGTGAGGTAATAGATAGCTCATGGTCGTTTTGATTTGTATTTCCCTGATGATTAGTGATGTTGAATACCTTTTCATGTAACTATTGGCCATCTGTATATCTTCTTTGAAAAAGTGTCTATTTAGATCCTCTGCCCATATTTTAATCCAACTGTTTGCTTTTTGTCTATTGAGTTTTATGAGTTCTTTTATATTGAGTTATATGGGTTCTTTATATATTTTGGTTATTAACCCTTCATCAGATATATATGATTTGAAAATACTGTTTTAGTAGGTTGCCTTTTCATTTTGTTGATGGTTTACCTTTGCTGTGCAGAAATTTTTTAGTTTCATATATCTCACTTATTTATTTTTGCTCTTGTTGTCTTTGCTTTTGGTGTCAAAGCCAAAAAATCATCACCAAGACCAATGTCAAAGGCTTACCACCTATGTTTTCTTCTGAGTGTTTTATGGTTTCAGATCTTATGTTTAAGTCTTTAATCCATTTTGAGTTAGTTCTTGTGTATAGTGTAAGATAGTGGTCCAGTTTTATTCTTTTGCATGTGGCTGTCCAGTTTTTCCAACACCATTTTGAAGATGCTGTATATTCTTGGCTCCTTTATTATAAACTAATTGACCATATATGTGTGGCTTTATTTCTAGGCTCTCTCTTCTGTTCCATTGATCTATTTTCTGTCTTTATGGCAATACCATAGTTGTTTTTTTTTAAGACTTTTTATTGGGGAATTGGGGGAGGGAATCAGTGTTGGGGAATTGGGGGAGGGGACCAACCAAGTTGTTCTTCAATCTTCATTGTGGAGGGTGCCTGTCACCATCTGGCTTACTGTTGGCAGCTCGTGGCTTCTAAGCTCAAGGTGCTGTGTTCAATCTTAGTTGCGGGTGGGTGTAGCCACCATCCCATGTGTGAGTCGAACCAGCAGCCTTGTTGTTAAGAGTGCACGCTCTTATCTAGTGAGCCATTTGTCACAAATAATGAACTGATATCGGTACATAACTATTAACTAAACTTTGTACTTTATTTAGGTTTCACTAGTTTTTCCCTAATGTTGTTTTTCTGCTCACACCTACTGATTATTGTCCCCTTAGTTGCCTCTGTTCTGTGATACTTTCTCAAACTTGCCTTGTTTTACTGATCTTGACAGTTTTGAGGTGTACTGGGTTTTTCCTGTTTTTCTCATGGTTAGACTGGCAGTATGGATTTGAGGGAGGGAGACTACAGAGGTGAAGTGCCCTTTTCATTGCATCAATCAAGGGTCACGTGCTATCAATGCGACTTATCACTGGTGATATTAACTTTGATCAATTGGCCAAAGTGGTGTCTGTACCATAATCATTGA
The DNA here is from genome assembly GCA_033961575.1 of Aselliscus stoliczkanus. Lineage (NCBI taxonomy): Eukaryota > Metazoa > Chordata > Mammalia > Chiroptera > Hipposideridae > Aselliscus > Aselliscus stoliczkanus. Next base: position 96,692,532 of record CM066736.1, on the reverse strand, counting down.
AAGCCAGACACTAAATGCAGTCTACTCAAGGAGTTAACCTCCACCTCCTTGAAGGGGTTGTAACTACATAAATTATTTGGAATTGCTCTGCAAGGAAGACTTGTACCTTCTAATTTATTTATTCAGCCATTCATTTATATCAATATGGACTTAAGGCTGTTTATTTTAGACTTTGGGTTATAATCTAATACTATCATTCTTCTTCTCTTTCTTTGCTCAAATTATTTCATCTTTTTTGCCATTGGGAGATGTTTCAGGTTGGCCCTGAACACTTCCTTTTTTTTTTTTTAAATATTTTATTGGGGAATTTGGGGAGCGGGGGACAGCATTGGCGAATCGGGGAAGGAGAACAGACAAGTTGCTGTCTTTTTTTTGTTCTTCAGTCTAGCTGCAGAGGACGCCGCCTCACCGGCCCATGTTGGCATCGTCACCGTGCTCTTCCCGGATGAGGCAGATGGGTCGCCGGCCTCTGGATGTCACTCACTGCGGCTATTGGCAGCTCATGCTGGCTGCCAGCCGCTCACTGTAGCCTATGGCAGCCCACTGCAGCAGGGGCTGCAGCCTACACTGTTGCCATGGCTCGTGGCAGCCCAGCTCCAGGTGGAGCTGTTGTTAGCAGTAGAGGGCAGTGTCACTGGCCCTCATATGTGGGATCCGAACCTGGGCCGCTGGCGTCCCAATCCAGCTCCCAACCAATGCGCAACTCGGCTGGCTCCGGCCCTGAACACTTTCAACATGCTGCCCTATAGATTTTTTTTTTTTCTCAGCACCTCTGTTTGGTATGGCAAGATGCTCCAGGCTCATCTTCTATAGACCTAGCTCTAGTCCTAGTGTCTGCCACTCGAGGTTAAGAACCAAGCTCTGGGTTTACATCTGGGTTAGCCACGCATCCCACCCAACAAGTTCTGATGATCACCTACCCACTCGCTCCTTGTCTCTACAACACTCTCCCTTCACTCACGCTGAAATCAACAGAAGCTTACCAGCCACACTTGTGTTGTGCTGATTAGACTGTTGTCCTTCCTCAGATGGTTGAAATTCTGGTCCTTCCATAATGCCCCATTCAAGATGACCCCACTTTCATGACGCCTTTTCTAAACTCCTACTTGATATTCCACAGCTCTTTGTACTACCAGGTTGTGAGTTACCTGAAGGCAGCACTGTGACATATTTACCTTTATATACCCTAAACTCAGCAGTTAGCATATAGTAAATCCACTGGTTGTTGCTTAATAAATTGTTGACTAAGGTCAGTGTAAGATGTGCTCTCCTGGGCCTATCATGGAGAAAGACACATACACTGAAACAAAACAAAAACCCCTCCTGTAGAACTTCTAGGCCCAAGGGACCCTTTGGTCTCACTCCTTAAGAAGATATCCTATTTCAGTCATGTGCTATTGTGCAAGCCAGAAGGAAGAGCCTTATGACTTTCATCCCTCAAAACAAGCCTTTTCTGTTCCCGGTACATGCACATTTTCAAAGATAAGCATCAGTCAAATAAAATATACCCAGTCAGGAAACCTCAGTAAGAAACTGGCAGTAGCCCATGATCAAATAAAATGATTATCTGGTATAGGCACTTTCCTAGAATCCTTCATCTTCTGCCTCTCTCACTCAGTTACATCTATCGCCTAGGTGTTAGGGAAGCAGCCATAACAAGGTGACCGCAGACACAGCTGCATACCTGAGAGGTTGGGAAATTCTGTGACTTCCTTGATGGTCAGAGTGTACTCAGAGGGAACAGAGGATGCTGCCTCTATCAACACCCTGGGAAGTGACTAATCCTGGGAAAGGAAATGAGGTGAGTTTTTGGCATGGGGTCAGAGCTTTCTTTTCATGCTGAGTGTGGAAAGGCTGGAGCCATTGCCATGAGAGGGTAGGGGGTGGGCATCAGAAAGAGGAAGGCCAGCATCTGATTTTTCCCTGGCAGCATCACCAGTGGTACAGAGAAAGCTAAGGTAAGGAGGAGCCACTCTTAAAGCAGAAGCTGTATCCTCTGGTCATTCTGGATGATACTAATGCCCCTTTCTGGAGCTCCCTGGCCACCTGCAGCTGCAGACAGCTCCCAGCACACTGATGGTTCCCATCTCCAGCCCTGAAGCTCTTTTTCTCTGCCAGGAGTACAAACTGGGGGTTCTTAATTCCTACACAGGCAATCCTTAACCACAGGGTGATGGGAGCCATAGGATAAATGCCCCTGCCTACATCTCCTGGGAAGTGTTGTCACGTGGGTTCTTAGAGGGACCCCTGCAGGACTGAGCTCTGGTTGCAAACAGAGCTGCTATCCTTATTAATGCACTGTTAGCTGATGTTTCTCTCTTCCCCTCTTCCTCCCATCAGCATCTGCTTTCAGGAAAAATTAAACTCAGCTCTGCTGTTAGGGCAAGAGGGAAGACCCAGAGGCAGCAGTGGACAGTGGGGTTAGGAAGCTCGGAAGAGACTGAAGGGAGACTGTTTCAGGAGAACCTCATCAACATGCCCAGGGACTCTGAGAAGGGCACACATACCAGACACTGCTGCTGAGCAAGTTGCATCTGGCCACACAAAGGAGAACCAGGTATGATGCTGCCTTCACAGAGCTCATGATCAGAGAACACCCAGTCAGTGCTTTTCAGCCAAGTCCACCTGTCATCTCAGGTCTACTCACCTACTCAGGCTTTCACCTAAACACAACCTTTTGCCAAGAGATCCTTCCACATATACCTCATCTCTAGGTTCTGAGTCCTTGCTCCATGATGTCATCAACATGGCTTCCTGGACTCCAGGTCCTGCTGCCTACATGTGACTTGGCACATCCGGACTCCTGGATTACCTATACACACCTTTTTCCATCTTCTAAATGCCAGCAGTTCATAGTTTACTAATCCCAAACTTAGCCCCTTCCTACTCTCCATGCCCAGCTCCAGTAAAATTTGAAGCTGAATTTCTGGAAATGTCATACCTGATTCATCTTAGTACTACCAGGTAATATTGGGTTGTCAGAAAAGTCATAATGTATTTTTTCTGTTTTTCGTTGCAAAAATGCATCATGACTTTTCAGACAATCCAATAGTATAATACCATACCTACACATAGATGTTTATTTGTGCTACAGGTAGCAAGTTAAAAACACTAATAACTTCCAGTGAAGATGGCAGAGTACGTAAGCACTGTATTCACCTCCTCCCATGACAACATCAAAGTTACAACCAAATTATAGGACAACCATCATTGAGAACCATCAGAAGACTAGTGGAGCAGAAATTCTATAATTAAAGACATAAAGAGGAAGCACATTGACACTGGTAGGAGAGGCGGAACAGGCAGGTACCACACCCACATGTGGTGGTTAAAAATGGGGAGGGATATCTCAGCTGCAGAGGTGCCCCGTGAGAGAGAGAGGGGTCCCAGTGCCAGGAAGAGGCGCCTCCATAACATCTGGCTGTAGAAACCAGCAGGGATTGTGTGTGGGTGAGATGCAGGGCTGCTAGAGTCTAAGGCACTCCTCTTGAGGGGCCCACATGTGGACTCACTTGCTCACAAACTCACTTGCTCAGGGCTCCAGTGGTGGGGCAGCAGCTCAACAAGTGTCAGGAACATACAAGGAGAAACTAAATTGACTAGCTTCAGGGTGAGGGCTGGCGGGGTAGGGGACGGTGCGACTCTCTCCAGGGATAGAGATGCTGGCAGGCACCATTGTTCCTTTGTTGTCCCCTCTCACCCAGGCAGTCCAGAGAAGGTGAGCACTGAATCCGAGCTCTCCATTAACCTAGCTAATACCATTTGCCTTGACTGGGCGAATCCATGAGACCCTGCCCCAATTCAACTTGTGTGCCGAGCCTGAACCTCTTCCAGTGGCTCTTCCATATAGCAGCCTGCCTCCACTCATGCTATGGACTTTCCTAAATTCTCTCAAAGGCCCACACACCCCAAACAAGCAGGGGTTGGCCTTAGTGTGCCGTGTACCTCTTGCTAGGTGGTCCAAGCCCAGCAGAAGGAGCAATTGGACTCAACCTACATTGTAAATCCCAGCAGATGGCCTGAAATCTGGCAGCACTGATGGTCAGTATTGGCTTGGAACGTAGTTTCAACTAAGTGGCCACAGTCCCGGCACAAGTGGTGGCTGGCCTCATCTCACATTGTGGTGCCCACCCAAGGGTCCCAACCTGGCACTAGTGGCAGCCAGCCTTGGTGCACAGCATAGCCTCTCCAAAGTGCCTACAAGCCTAGCACAAGTGACAACCAACCACAGATAACTTTGTAACTCCCACCAGGAGGCCCCAAGGCTAGCACTAGTGGCGGCTGACCCTGGCCTACATCAGAGCCACTCCCAAGGGATACACACAAACACACATTCACAAAAGAAGTGAAAAAGAATGACAGAAACATAAACATGCTGGGTATAAGTAAAAATAGTAGTGATTTTAGAATGTGTTCAAGCTTACGTGACCATCAACTAAAAATAGGCTGCTATAAACATAGCTTGGCATATATGAAGCACATGGTAACTACAAACCAAAACTTTACAAGAGATATACAAGAAATAAAGACAAAGGAATCCAAACACAACACTATAGAAAGTCATCAACATGCAAGAGACTAAGAAAGGAACAGAGAACTAGAAAAATAATCAGAAAACAATTAATAAAATGGCAATAACTACACACTTGTCAGTAATTACTTTACGTGTAAATGGACTAAATGCTCCAATCAAAAGACATATAGGGTGGCTGAATGGATAAGAAAACAAGATCCTTACATATGCTGCCCAAAAGAGACACCCTTCAGACTGAAAGCACACACAGACCAAAAGTAAAGGGATGGAAAAATACATTTCATGCAAATGGGAAAAAAAAAAGCTGGGGTAGCAATAGTTATATGAAACAAAATGGACTTTAAAACAAAGGCTGTAACAATAGACAAAAAAAGGGTATTTTACAATGATAAAGGGATCAATCCAACAAGAAGATATAACTCTTATAAACATTTCTGCTCCCAATGTAGGAGCACCTAAATATATAAAGCAAATATTGATGGACATAAAATTCCTAGAAGAAAAAAACAGGCAATAAACTCTTTGACATCACTCTTAGTAATATTTTTTTTTGGATATGTCCCCATAGGCAAGGGAAACAAGGGACTACATAAAACGAAAATGCTTTTGCACAGCAAAGGAAACCATCAATGAAATGAAAAGACAACACACGTCCATACTACCCAAAGCAATCTACGGATTCAGTGCAATCCCTATAAAAATACCAATAGCAATTTTTTACAGAACTAGAACTAGAATAAGTAATCCTAAAATTTATATGTAACCATAAAAGACCCCAAATAACCAAAGCAATCTTGAGAAAGAAGAACAAAGTTAGAGATATCATGCTACCTGCTGTCAAGCTGTACCACAAGGCCATAGTAATCAAAACAGCATGGTCTGGCATGAAAAATTAGACACATTGATCAATGGAACAGAATAGAGAGCCCAGAAATAAACCCATACCTATATGGTCAATTAATCTATGATAAAGGAGACAAGAATATACAATTACACAATGAAGTAAAGACAGTCTCTTCAAAAAATGGCGTTGAGAAACCTAGAAAGATACATGCAAAAAAAAGAAAAGAAACTAGACCACTTTCTTACACCATATAGAAGGATAAACTCAAAATAGATAAAAAACTAAAATGTAAGACTTAAAACCATAAAACTCCCAGAAGAAAACATAGGCAGTAAATTCTAGACCACCACAGTAATAATCGAGGAAGACATGTTCTACCAATTAAAATTAGTGGGAGGAGTTTAAGGAAAAACAAGATATTTGCAGTCTTAAACTATCTTCCCCAAATAAACTAATTATAAAAGGAAAAATAGTAACCTTACAGTGAAGAAATCTGGCAGACATCATCATAACCAAGTGATCAAGTTTAACATCACTTGTAGTAAGATGTTAACATCATGCACTCCCTGATATGCTCTAATGAGAAGGAAATATCACTTCTGGGGTATTATTCCCCAAAATATATACCTTAATCTAATAATCATTTTCTCTTGTCCAGGTCTCTGAGGTGGAAGAGAACCATGGGTTCAGGTACCTAGTTAAGCATGAAAAGTCAAGAACCTGGAACAGGTTTGGACAAGAGAAAACATGTAGAACAGGGAGGGGAAGCCCAAATTCATTCAAGTTGAATTTGTCCTTTCAAACTAAGATCATCCCTGAATTCTCCTTTCCCTCTCCCAGGGCCTTACATTTTCATATGCACAGCTGTGAACTGATGCAGGGATACACACCTCCACAGAGGTGACAACATATAGGCTAACACCACACAGACCCATATTCCCACACACTTGCACCCAACCTGAAGAGGGAAACACAGAGGAACACACACACGTCCATAGGACCCAGTAGTACACATATGAAAAGATTGGACAATTAAGTTTGCGTGCACTTGCACAGTGGCCAGTTCGCAAACTTAATTGACCTTTTTCATACTCACGCACTCATACACAGGTCCACAGGTCACACATCCATATATACATACTTGTGTGCGCACACATAGTGACAGGTACACAAACACATAAACGCACCCACATACACACGTCAATGTACCTACAGAGGCCGCAAGTGCACAACTTTCTGGAGAGGGTGAAGCATACTTTCCAGTATAGTATACAGTGGAGTCTTTTCATTCTCTCAGCTGATGACCCTCGACTGCTGGAGGCAGCAGACCCATCTGGTCAGAGACTCCCTTTGCAATTCATTCATACCAAACAGACTCTGAGAGGACATCTAAATGCTCCACTGTCTGTTATCCCACACTGTATACATTCATATTCGATTCTAGGTGAACCACTGTGAACTGAGAATAACTCCCAACGGCAAGGACGTAATCCATCCATCTGCATTTAAAGAGATCCACTGCAACATGCAACTCTTACCAAAAAGCTTCTGTAGGACTTGTCCATCATATAAATCTTCAGCCAGGTCTTTCACAATGATTCTCTCTCCAACCAGCACATCATTAATCCAGTCAATTAATACCTAGAGATAGAGAAGAATCATGAGGTATTTTTTTTTTTTTTTACATAGACTAGCTTTCTTATCCTGGCAACTAACATCTAAACATCTAAATGAACTTCATTTTTTTTTTTGAGCTGAGCCATCCTGCCACCTGTTGGCAGCTTAACGGCAGCTCAGCTCGGGCTGGGCATCGAACTGCTATTGCTCAGAGCTCAGCTTGCACTCTTGAGCGAGCGCTTAACCAACTGAGCCACTCGGCCGGCCCTGAACTTCATATTTTGAAAGCAGCAGAACTATCCATATGAGCCAGTGTGTGGACAAGGAGCTGTGTGAGCCCCAGTGGACCTGATCATTTTCAGGTGTGAGCCCTCCTACTGCTGGTGGTACCCGTGTCCCTGCTAATATACTCATATTCTGACCCTGTACCGTTCCTTACCCTAATGACAAGCAAGATTCACACAGTGATTGGCTGTGTGGCTTTTACTGGGCAAGGTATGGGCTTTGGGGTTACACAAACTAGGGTTGAAACCCCAGCGTTACCCACCAACGCTGTGATCTGTGGCCCTCTGTATGTGTGCCTGCCTCCCCTCTTTTCCTTTGTTTCCTTTCTCCTTCCATCCATCCACCCAGCATTTATTAATACCTGCTATATGTCACATTCTGTGCTGGATCCTGAGGGTACAATGATGAAAAAAAGAGACAGTCCTACCTCATGAAACTCACCATTTAGTGAAGAAGACAGACATACCATGGGGTGGGGGGTGACTACAATGACAGAGCCAAATGCAGGGTCCCAGCACAAAGAGGGGTTGAGAATAGCATTGGGGTTTACCGAAGGCTCCCTGGAGGACATGACCCCACTTTGACCCCACTCTGCAGAGTAGGTAGAGGCATCTGGTCACAGGGGACTGCATAAGGAAAGGCATGGCAGTGGGGAGTGTGGGAAGCAAGCACAGTGTGTATGGTGAGCCGCCATGAGCAGGTCTGGTGGCCTTGTGTCACTAGGCAGGGGACAGTCTGAGTTTGCTGAGGCAGCTAGAGCGTGGAGACCCCAAATACCACCCCCAGGAGTGTGGGCTTCAACCTGCAGCTGATGGGAAACTGCACACAGGTTTTGAGCAGGAAAATGATATTTGCATTTTGAATGGATCGCTCTAACATCCAGTGCCCTTTTTGTCTTATTTTAAGTGAAGTTTGGCGAAGTTGAAGAATCAAAAACAGGATGGGGAATTAGAAGGGGGATGAAATGAACATTTTTTGAGACCACATGCCAACCCGTCTATAAAATGGGGACAATACTAATTGTTACTTCACGGGGAGCTTTTGAAGGTCCTTGAGAAAAACAGTGAAAGGACTGTGTGAACTGAAAGATCCTAGCAAGTGTGCACTAACTTCTTTGCTGCTTATAATCAACATAATTAATTGGGCATTCATCATGTCCCTCTTACTGGACCATGAGCTACCTGCAGAAGGGATTGCTGTGACTATTCTCTCTGCAGTAGCTCACGTGGTACCTGCACAGGGCGAGTGGTCTACAGACACCTGTTCAGTCTGGGAGGCACCGGAAGCCTCTCCTAATTTTTTCTTACCTTCATTAGTTCTTGAAGCTTGGGGTCACTGCGCGAGTTTGGATCTACCATCGTTCGCACTTCATTCTCCTCTTTAAAAAGAAAAGGAAATCAGTGAGGATGGTTCCACTTGAAGGCATCAGGTCACCCCAGAGAACGAGAGACACACGTACCCAGCATCGTGTCCTCAGGGTCCAGCTCGAAGGGGATCGGGCTGAGGGGCAGGTTGATGGCGTTCATGCCCTCCTCCTGAAGCTCTGACACTGCAAGGAGAGGGAAGTGCGGAGTCACATTGCAGCCCATGGACCACAGGGGAGTGGGTCTCTAACAAATGTGTTCCATCTTGATATTGAGAAATAGAACCACTACGGTTAGGTTACAGCTGTTGCTTAGCCTGCAATCAATTTCTCGTCTTTCCTTGCTAAAAGGACCAAATTGTCCTCTTCATCTCACCTCTTCCAACTGTCATCTCATTTCTGTTCCTCAGAGAAAAGGGAGTTCTCTGCTCCTCTCAGAAATGATCTCGGAATAAATGGAAGTGAGGTGGGTGCTGATGTCTTAAGTCTCTGCCTTTTGCCTCCTGCTGACCTCCTGCAAGAGCTTGCTAGCTGGTCACAGTGAGCACCTGACAGCTGTTGACTGGATGAATGAAGTCACCACGTTAAGGCCACGTGTATATTGTAAGCCATTTCCATCCTCGGCTCAACCCTTCTGTGACCTCTCCCCTGATCTGGCTTCCCTGGGTATTTTTTTTATTGCACTACCTCCCTCTTTCCCCCACCCAGGCACGCTGCTCGAGAATGTCTGAGTCTGGCCTCTTCCCTGGTCTCTGGTCCTGTCCCTTCGGCTCTAATGAGCTGTGGGCCCTGAGGCCAGGCACCTCACCTCTCTAGGCCTGTTTCCTCAGCTGGACATGAACAGCTTCACTGGATGACCAGCAAGTTCTTTTATAGCTTCCAAATCCTAGAAACCTACAGTTCTACTTTCAAGAAAAATAAAAAGAGGTCGATGACCACTAAAAGACTTCCAGCCCGATCTCTTTTCCTTCCCCATCTCCCACATGAAGTCTTAGTTAAAAACAAAAAACAAAAACAAACAAAAATTCCTACCAGAAAGCCCATTGTGTGATAGACTCTGCTGAGTGCTGACCTTGGATTACCTCTCCAAGGGATTTAAGCAGTGACTTAAATCCCTTCACCTCTATTCAATTTCAGTTTGGATAATAATTAGGCACAAAAAGACCATTTTCTCTGAAAGTGCAGACCAGCAAAAGGTCCTTAAAGAGCTAACATGGCAGCTTCAATCAACCTTAATAGAAGCAATGTCCCATCTTTCCATTTTATTTTATTTTTTATTGACTCTGGCCTCACCGATTGCCAGTATATACTTGCAAGAACTCTTAAGCACAAGGCAGCCGCTTACAAAGAGTTCTTTCATATTAGCAAACTCACTGATGGCTGCAGTTGGATGGAGAACGAGATTGCCTAACAAAGAGTGAAACACACTCTACCCCAAAGAGACACAACTTGCATTATGAAGCTGGTATTTATTCCCGTGGCTGTGGGCCCTTGACATTCATATGGGCTATCAGCCAGTCACCGTCTTGAATCTCCAAATTCACAGATACCCACTGCTATATAATTCTCCCCCATAACACATAATGAAAAATATAAGCAATACCTTCAAGGCTTAAACGATTCTATAAATATAGGATTGCATTTGCTTTCTAGTGAAGTACAATTGTTTCCTTAGACTTCTATAATTTCTTCTAATATTCCTCCTAGGACTGGCAGTTTGCTTTGTTTCCAGGCTGTTTCTCACAAAAGAAGCAAGATTTCCATTACTTAACAAGCACTGCTATGCAAGTAATGGGCAGTGGAAATAAAGTCAGGCTGAAATGTGGGTGCGAGGCTGGGCTTACTAACCAAGGAAGAAAGTAGCTCCCGCCCAGGACCTCTCTCTACCATCCCCCCCAGGCCTGTGCTGCCCAATATGGTAGCCACTAGACATGTGTGGCTTTTTCAATTTAAATGAATTAAAAATGCAGTTTCTTAATTGTACTCATCGCATTTCAAATGCTCAATGGCCCACCTATGGCTAGTGGCTACCATACTGGGTGGCACAGATGTAAAGATGTCCATTATCACAGGAAATCTAACTAGATGGTCTGTCCTAGGTGATGCCATACATCTAAATGCTGATGTCTGCATTTAAATCTCCAGCCTAGACCTGACCCTGAGCTCCAGTGTTACTCGGATATCACCTCTTATGTCTATTAAGAGAGGTTTCAAATTTACACAGACGAAACAGAACTCATGATTTTCAATACCCTCACGCCCAACATAACAACAGTGAAACAAGACTGTTCTTCCCCTATTCTTCTCCGCCTTAATAAATGGCCCCAACATATATACAATGGTTTAAGCCAAAATCCGAGGCATTATCTTTAACTTTTTTTCTCTCACCTTTTACAGCCAATACATTGGCAAATTTTGTGGGCTCCACCTCCAAACCAGGACCCAATGCCAACTGTTTCTCCCCATCTCCACCACCATCATCCTGTTTCAGGACAACAAGAACCACCTTCTAACTGGTCTACTGCTTTCTGATCCTATTCTACTTCCAATAGCACAATCAGAATAATAAACGTAAATAGGATGATACATTCTCCTGTAGCTTCCCATCATATTCAAAATAAAACCCCAACTCCTAAGACCTATAAGACCTACCGGTTAACTACTTGCCTCCCTCTCATGTTTTATTTTCTTCAAGCACTCATCATGATCCGAAATTATTAGTATTTACAGGTCTGTTATCTCCCCCCACCAGAACGGAAGCTGTGGGAAGACTGGCACTTTTTACTTGTTTACTATTAGACCCCCAAAGAGGAGCCAGATTTCCTAGATTCAAATCTAGGATCACTTATTAGCTGTGTGACCTTTGGCAAGTTCAGCCACCTCTTATACCTCAGTTTCCTTATCTGCAAAATGGGGATGATAATATTGTCTACTGGCTTGGGTTTTTAAGAAGATTAAATGAGTTAATATATGTAACATGGTTAGAAGAGTCCCTGGTAAGAACTATGTCAATATATGCTATTATTATTACATACAATAACACCTATGCACACTAAGCATTTAAGGACTATTTGTTAAATAAATGAATACTCAAAACTGCTCAGACCATCCTTCAATAGCGCAGGTTATGAGTTAAAGCACAATTTGCCAAAACAGTATACAGGATGCAAGGAAGGATTCCAGCTTGTCTTCAGGAAAAGTAAATTATATTCTGGCCTGACGCTGTGTGCATGTGTGTACCTCCATGCGCATGTGTGCACATTTCTGGGCCAGCATTTCTAGCTTACATTTTGTAAGGAGAGAAAAGCTGCATGTCCCCGAAGACTGTTGGACAGCCAGAGCCAATTTGTGAATATAGAGATATTTATACCTCTACAGTGTGACTGAAATGCATTATTCACAGCCAGGACTTCTAAACGTAGATCTGAGAGGGATCTCTTTTTACGTGGAGATCATTGTTAAAAATGTTTTCAGATGAAAAATCCCTTGTCAGAAACACTCCCTCTCAGCCCTGCCTCTTTAATTCACTCAGAGACACAAAACAAACTGGAGAAGAAAGGCTGAGGTATGTTTGCAATTGGAAATGTTTTTTTCAGGAAATGATTTGGTGCAGGAACATCATTCCCATCCCATTAACTGCTGACTCTGAGCCAACTGTTTGTAAAAGTGAATATGCAAACTGCCCGGCTCAGGCCTACCCCCCCACCCCCCACCCCGCCCCGCCCCGCCCCATGGGGCCGCATTAGTGGCCACTTTCCCAAAACAGCCCAGTCGGCTTCGGAGATTTCATTTCATATTAAACCAAAGCAGGACCCAACAGAAGCCCCTCGCCAATCCTGCACTCAGAGAGCAAAGGAGCTGCAATTGAATTTTCTCAGCATAGAATATGAATGTGATGTTTATCCCTTGAACCTCCTCTAACTATCTAAAACTAGGCCTGAATGTGCAGCCTTTGGTGCCTTGCCACGCCATTAGTCATAACTTAATAAACAGATTAAATGCCCAGCTGAAGGTCGGCTTGGGAAAGCAGGGTGATTGCCTCAACTCCTGAAGTGCTCACCATGAGAAAAGGGACTTGGGCTTTTCTGGAAAACGAAGTCTGACTCTGAGTCCAGCTGTGCAGCAGAAAAAGTACAAGGATGGGCTTTGGGGTCTGAAAGAGGATGGATTTGAATCCGACTTCTATTTTTATCAGTGGTTGGGACCTTAGGTAAGTGGCTTAATCTGAAATTCAGTGTAAAATCATTATCTATGAAAAAAAGGGGATAGCTGACACTGCTGGTTTCCTCCCCAATATTTAGTTTACTCTTTTTTTCCTACTGAAAGAGCCCTCATTCTCTAGTATACACCCCTCCCTCCTAGGCCTCTAGGTGAGATCCTGATTGGTTTAAGCTAATTATGATAACTTTGATTTCTTTAGCAGTGATTGGCTCAAGCATTGTCATGCGATACAATTCTCATTAATGAACCATGAGAGGACATTTCTAGAAACTTCTAGAAAAGCTTTCCTCCATTTTAAAGAGAAGCTGAAGGAGAAAAATATATCTTTTTCCTTCCTTCTAACCATTATTGCATTGGGATGTTACCCTTGGATTTTCCGCTGCCATTTGTAGCCATGACGTGAGTCGGCCCAAAGGAAAAGCTAATATGCTCAAGTTGGCAAAGAAGAAAGAATGAAGGGGTTCTTGCTGATACTGTTAAGCCACCATCCCTAAAGCTACCTTAGCTTTATACGTCTTTTTATAAGAGATATAATAAGGTCCCTTATTTAAGCCAGCTGAATTGGCATTTTCTGGGATCTTGGATCCTGACCTCCCTAATTGATACATGAGACACTAGGATTATAAAGTTGATGGATGAATACAGTAGGTCTGCAATGAATGATAATTTTGCTTTCTTTTATTTTTATCATGAGAAATAGAATAGCTGCCGGCATCTCTTACACTCTAGAAATACGCGTACGTACAGGGACTCAAAGAACACCAGGCAGAAAACAAGTAAGGAGGGAAGAATGGACAGAGGTTTCTAAGAGTATGAAAGGGTCCATTTATGCAAAGCCAGTAATTTCATTCATTCAATCAATAAACATTACTAGGCACCCTCCTCTGAAGTAGACCCTGTGCCAGCACAGGGGATTTGACATGGGTCTGCCTCAGTCTGCTCATAGATGGGTGAGACAGACACATAAACACAGCGTGCAGTACGCCACACTCAGCGGGGAGAGACGTGTAACTAGAGGGCTGTGGGAACTCAGAAGGAACAAGGCTAATTTTGGATGGGGAAGGCTGGGAAATGTCCCCCAGAAAGGACATCTGACTTGCACTTGAAAAAATGTAAATTTCATCAGACACAGGTGCCCCACAAAAGGCATGTCTGGTGTAAAAACAGCAAAGTGTGGACAAATAGGGCAAGTGTTAAGAGAGTGCTGATTATGTACGAGCACCAGGAATACAGGGAGCATACAGGGGAAATAGGGGAAGGACCAGAGGGGCAGATAAGTGGGGTCCAGGGTGTTAAGGATTGTGAATTCATCTGTTCCCCAGCACTCCCTGGACCATGCTCCCCATGTCCACAGACAAAAAAACAAACAAATAACAATAGGACAGCAAGGATATTCTTCCTCCTTCAGTGCAAGTGGGCCCCAGTGAGATATCCAATCTGCTCTAGATCCTTATCTGGATTCAGATGATGCCTTTCTGGTCTTTGAAAGCTGCTAAAGCTCCCTTAAATTTGAAATGGCTGAAGAGCCCCCACAGAAGATCTTGGCAGCTAGAGACAACTACAATGTCTGATAGGCAAATTCCAACAATTTTTCTTTATGTGAAAAATCAACCAAGATGTTGGAAGAACATCTACCAACTAACTATAGCTAACATCATATTTAACAGTGAGAAACTGGTTGCTTATTCACGAAGACTGGGAACAAGACAAAGGTATCTCCTCTCACCATGCCTATTCAAAATCATACTAAAATTCCAAGCTAGTACAATAAGAAAAGAGAAGGAAATAAAAGACATACAAGCTGGGAAGGAAGAAATAAAACCATCTTTTTCTGTAGATGACATGATTGTAGAAATTCCCGAAGAAATAACCAAAACAAAACAATAAAAAGTACCCAAACTCTTAGAATAAGCAATTATAGCAAGGTTGCAGGATACAAGGTTAACATACAAAAGTCAATTGTTTTCCTATATAGTAGAAATTAGTGATTAGAATTAGAAATTAAAAACAATATCATTTACAGTAGCACCAAAACAATGCAATACTTAAGTATAAATCTGGAGCCAGCCCAATGGCTCAGTTGGTTAAGAGTTGGCTTGGGAGTGTGAGCTCTGAGCAGCAAGGTCCCAGTTCGAATCCCACATGAGGGCCAGTGACGCTGCGCCCTCTACAGCTAAGACTGTGAACAACAGCTTGACCTGGAGCTGGGCTGCCGTGAGTGACTGTCAACCACGTAGACTGCAGCACCTGCTGCAGTGGCCTGCTATGAGCTACCATGAGCGGCCGGTGGCTGACAACCGGAGAGAACTGTCGTGAGCTGCTGTGAGCTGCCATGAAATGGCCAGTGACCGACTGCCTCAGTCAGGAAGAGCGCAATGATCATAATACCAACATGGGCCAATGAAGTGGTGTCCTCCACAACTAGACTGAAGAACAAAAGGACAGCAACATGTCTGTTCTCCTTCCCCAATTCCCCAATGCTGTGCCACTCCTCCAATTCCCCAATAAAATCTTAAGAAAGAAAGGAAGAAAGAAAGAAAGAAAGAAAGAAAGAAAGAAAGAATAAATATAACAAAATATGTATAGGGATATGCAGAAAATTAGAAAACTGATAAAAGAAATGAAAGAAGATCTAGATAAATGGAGAGATATTCAGTGTTCATTCATTGGAATGCATAACATCATTAAGCTATCAATTATTCTCAACTTCATCTATAGATTTAATGCAATCTCAGTCAAAATGAACAGCAAGATATTTTGTGGATATTGACAAACTGACTCTAAAATCTACGAGACAAGGCAAAAGACCCAGATTAGCCAACATAATATTGAGGAAGAATAACAAAGTTGGAGAACTGACACTATCAGACTTCAAGACTTATTATAAAGCTACAGTAATTGAGACAGCATTGTATTGGTGAAAGAATAGACACAGACCAATGAAACAGAGTAGAGAACCAAGACATAAACCCATACAAATATATTCAGCTGAACTTTGAGAAAGGAGCAAAGGCAATTCAATGCAGAAGGGATAGCCTTACCAACAAACGGTGCTAGAACAATTGGGTATCCATAGGAAAAAAAATTTAATCTAGACATAGACAATACAGTTTTCACAAAATTTAATCAAAATGATCACAGACCTAAGTATAAAACACAATACTATAAAATTTCTAAAAAAAAAAAATAGAGGAGCAAATCTATGTGATTTAGGGTTTGGCAATAAGTTTTTTACATACAAAATCAAAAAGACATCCATGGAAGAAAAATTGGACTTCATTAATTTCTACTCTGCAAGAAATATTGTGAGGAGAATGAAAAGACTAGCCATAGGGCCGGCCGAGTGGCTCATTTGGTTAAGAGCTCATTCAAGAGTGTGAGCTGAACTCTGAGCAACAGCAGTTCAATGCCCAGCCTGAGGTGAGCTGCCACTAAGCTGCCAACAGGTGGCAAGATGGCTCAGCTAAAAAAAAAAAAAAAAAAAAAAAGACTAGCCATAGACTGGGAGAACATATTTACAAAACACGTATCTGACAAAAGATTTGTATACAAAATACACAAAGAACTCTAAAAACTGAACAATAAGAAAACAGCACAACTACAAAATGGGCAAAAGATCTGAACAAACATGTCACCAAAGAAGATACACAAATGGCAAATAAGCATATGAGAAGATGTTCAACATCATTTGTCATTAGAGAATGACAAATTAAAACAACAAAGAGATATCACTACACACTTAATTAAAATGGCTACACTCCAGTAGCAATGAGCATACCTAGTGCCCAGATCTTGGTGTATAGTACCAAGAAAGGGAACCAGGGCTCCTTGGAAAAAAAATGGCTGATTCTAGAACTGGAGAGGAAATATATAGGAAATATACAAGATGAGTCTGGAAACAGAAAGTAAGGAATTGAAACAATATGAGCAACAAAATAAAGTAGTACTGGATTATAATCTAAACCACAAAATAAATATCCATGAATCCATGCTATAAAAATGAGTGAATAAATTAGTAAATGGGGAGAGGAGACAAATCTCCTTTGTAGAATTCCAAATAATTTATGTAGATCCTGTGCTCTCAAAGAGGGAGAGCATAGCCCCCCAACTCTTTAAATGTGAGCTCTGCATAGTGACTTCCTTCCAGGGAGAACAATATGGAAAATGGGAGAAAGAGTAACTTTACAGTGGAGAAATATGACAAACACTACCTCAGCAGGTGATCACGGTCAACATCACAGTTATTAATCATGGGATTCAGGTGATGAAAATAGCACTTACTTCTGTGATATTCCTACTCAAAATCCATAACCCTAGCCTAATTCTGAAAAAAACATCAGAGAAATCCCAGTAGAGGGACATCCTAAAAGACACTTGATGAGTATGCCTCAAAACTTTCAAAGTCATCAAAAACAATTAAAGTGTGAGAAAATGTCACAGTCAAGAGGAGCCTAAGGAGATGTGATGGCTAAGTGTAATGTGGTACCCTGCATAGAATCCTAGAACAGAAAAAGGACATTAAGTAAAAACTAAGGAAATCTGAATAAACTATGGAGCTTAGTTAATAATATATCAATGCTTGTTCATAAATTGTAACAAAGGCACCATACTAATGGAAGATGTTAATAAAAGGAAAAACTGGGTAGAGGGTATATGGGACTCTGTACTATCTTTGCATTTTTCCTGTAAACCTAAAACTATTACAAAAATAGTCTATTTAAAAATATCAACCCACATTTGCTACTTTTCCAACCAAATTCCGTGTTTACTGGGGGGAAATCCATGATTTTATGGAACACATATGTTTCCTTCCATTACCTCCAAGAAGACGGGCAATTTATCGAACATTAGCTGAGTTCTTTGGAAGCATTAGTACAGGAGGCAAAGCCCAAAGACCATATCAAAGCCCTACAGTTCAAACTGTACTCTTCCCAAGTGAGACGCCAGGTTTTCAGGAAGAAGTGCATATTTTTTGTTGTTGTTTGTTTTTGTTTTGTTTGCTTGTTTCCAGGGCTGAGATGAGAAGACACAGTTTCCTCATAACTTAAGGATGCCTGGCAGGGTCATTTCTGCTTTCCCAAGAAAGGGTCTATCCCACTAGTACAACCATCACTGAAGGTACATTGGTCACTTTAATGATTTTCTCTGGAACTGCTCTGAAAATATCTATCCATGGTCCCTCATGGGAGTCGTTACACCATGGGCTTTTGTATTAGTTTTCTATTGCTGTAGTAATCAATGACCACACATTTAGTGGCTTGAAACAACACAGAGTTATTATCCTTATGGTTCTATAGAAGTCCAACACGGGCCTCACTGGGCTAAATCAAGGTGTTGGCAGGGCTATGTTCCTTTCTAGAGTCTCTACGGGATGATCAATTTCCTTGCCTTTCCTAGCCTCTAGAGGCCATCTGCATCCCTTGGCTTGTAGCCCCTTCCTCCCTCTTCAACCTCAGCAATGTGTGTGTTGGGGGTGGGGGGTCAAATGCTTCTCACATTGCATCACTCTGATCTCTTCCACTATTAAGTACTCTATAAGTACATTGAGATACCTGAATAATCCAGGATAATTTCCCAATTTTAGAGTTAGCTGATTAACAACCAAAATTTAACCAACCTTAATTTGCCTCTGTCATGTAAGATAACAGTCACAGATTCCAGGAATTGGGAATTGGACATCTCTGGGGGGCCATTATTCTGCCTATAATAGCTTTCCTGGTTAAGGGGACAGGTTCCGTTCTCAATCTCGCCCTTGCCTACAACATGTGGGTTCACTTTTCCTCTGTGTGAGGCTGCCAAAAGAAAATGCAAAATCCCAACCCTCTTCATCCTAGCCTTTACACTAGAGGAGTTTTATTACTTTTAACTAAAAGGATACTTGTTTCAGCAGCCATAATATAAAGAAAGCATCATGTAAACATGGGAGCCAGCTCATGGTGGCCTCAGCAGACTGTCAGGATCTCACCATACTTCCCTGCTTGATACAGCTATTCAGTCACGAGGGTCTGACATCCGGCCCTTGGTGTGCAGCCAAAAAAGGGAACTTAGAGGCTGGTGTTGTGATGGGAGCTGACAGGGGGATCTACAGTCCTGAGTCTTACCGTTTCCATGAGCGTCTTTGTTTCAGTCAGTTTTATAGTCTCTGCAGAGTTGGAAGGCTGCCAAGGCTGGACATTTATTCGTTGTTCAGCCAAGCACGTGATTCGGCTACCCTCCAATTGTAAGTAAGCACAGGGGGAAATGGATGCACCATTGGCTAGCTTTGGGCAGTCAAAACAATCTGAATTGAAACATGGGTGGCGGTCTCAAGTAAGCCATGGGAGTTTAATTGAAACACTGCACAGGCACAAAGGGTCTTTCATCAAATACATCACTGTTCTTTGTTTTTTTTGCCATGCCATGTCCCATTATCTCTTTAGATTGAGATCCTGAACCATTTCCTTGGGTTTCAAGGTCTGTTCCTACTTGAGCGGAAGGTGGTTGCGGTGTGCCATCCTGGGAATTTATAATGGAAAATGCCAAGCCATCGTGATGCATGTGTGTGCCTCTATGCACATTAAGCCCTGGTAACAGCCTTAGGGAGTCCACAGAGATTGATCCGGTATGCTGGCTGATTCCATGTGAAGGGTGGGTACAATGAGTGACCCAAGACAGCCAGTATGGAACTGGTACTACTTCTCTCTTCCATTTGTAAATATGTGTGGGCATCTCTGGTGCCAGGAGCAATGAATATAAAGATAAACAAGCACTTCCTTTCTGAGGTCAGTAGGTTCCTGGAAGGCAGCTACCTGTGGTGGGCAGACACCCAATGAACACTCCATAAGTGCTCAGAGGATGCTTTAGTTAGGGCAGCAAGGAAAAGGACACATACACAAACTGCAATGCAATTTGATGAGGGTCTCCACCCGGTTCTGAACCAAGTCCTGAGAGCTAAGTGCCCTTCCAGGGTGGAGGGAACAACAGGGGCATGCGCGATATCAGAGGCCACTGGAGGGCCATAGCATCCAGGCAGCAGGTGCAGCCTCTGCATTTCACTTGAATTGATCTTTGGGTATCACCTGAATCAAGTTTCCTCAGTTCATTCTCTGTGGCTCTTTGACCTTCATGTCTATATCCTCATTTACTAATCCTGAACAGACAGTCATTTATTTTTGCAGTGGCTCAAGGCTGCATAAAAAGTGCCACATCAAGTACCAGTCCACTTGAATTCTCAAGTGGTGGCCTGAGTGGAACAAAAGCTCTGGGTGTGGCCAGTGAGTGAACACAGCATTGTGTTTTGTTTGGATCAATTCACTGGTGGTCTAATTCTGGGTTTGTCTGAAGGTCTGTCAGTGGTTTATCCTGAAGGAATACAGTTTGTGGGAACTCTCTTGAATGAAGAATGATGATGGTGTTGAGAGAACACACACTTACTTACACTGCACTTCCTTTGTACCAGGTACACAGATGTGGCACTTAAAGAAAAACATATTAACTCATTTAATCTTCCCAACAATCCAATGAGTAGGTATCATTATTATTCCCACTTGACAGATAAGGATACTGAGGCTCAGAGAGGTTATGTAACCAGACCAAGGCCACACAACTAGAAAGTGGAACCACAGTTGATCCCAGGCCAGCTGGCTCTCGAGTTCACATCCTTAACAGTATCCTATACGAGTGCCAAAAAAATGTATACATATTTTAAGAAAGGAAAACTGTATTAAAATTGCAATATTCAATATATACCAATAATAAAAGATGAATACAAGTCACGTTTGACTTCTGCAATTACAAGAGGTGCTCAAAGTGTTTATCAGCGTCCAGACATTTCCGATTATGGTGAACTACTGCTTGAGCAACTTTAACCAAAGAGACCATTTGTATATATATTTTTTGGCACCCCGGTGTGTGTGTGTGTGTGTGTGTGTGTGTGTGTGTGTGTGTGTGTGTGTGTATGAAGGTCAGACAATTAAATTCACAAAGTTGTTGCAACGATGTTACTAACCTTTGTTTGATATCAGAGGGATTATTCATTATGGATTTGTAACAATTGGACAAACAGTTAGCCAAGTGCTATTTGGAAGTGCTGAAAAGGCTCAGTGAAAAAGTGAGACAACCTGAACTTTTTGCCAACAATTCATTGCTCTTGCATCACGACAATGCGCCAGTTCACACAGGACTGTCTGTGAGAGAGTTTTTAGCCAGTAAACAAGTAACTATGTTGGAACACCCTCCCTACTCACCTGCTCTGGCCCCCAATGACTTCTTTCTTTACCTAAAGATAAAGGAAATATTGAAAGGAAAACATTTTTGATGACATGAGGACATCAAGGGGTAATACGATGACAGCTCTACTGGTCATTTCAGAAAAAGAATTCCAAAATTGCTTTGAAGGGTGGACTAGGCGCTGCTGTTGGTACATAGCTTCCCAAGGGGAGGACTTCAAAGATGACCGAAGTGATATTCAGCAATGAGGTATGTGGCACTTTTTTTAGGATGAGTTCATGAACTTAATTATCAGACCTCGTATATGTGATGTATATATGTGTGTATAGATATGACAATGTGTGTGTGTGTGTGTGTGTGTGTGTGTGTGTGTGTGTGTGTGTGTGTGTGTGAATATGACAATGTCTAAAACAGGGCCACTTCTGCATTTGCACATAAAGCCAGAAGGTGTCCTGGGGAAGAATCCTGTGCACGCTAAGCCCTATGGGTTGTCTGGCCACTCTACTGGGCCTCGGCCTCTGTGAGGACAGATTAAAAAGGAGGTGATATTTGAGCAGTGTTTTTGCTTGTTTAAATAATGGGTTGATTTATTTCTAGCCAGGAAAAAGAAACATGCTCATTTAAGAGAACTTTGAAAATATAAAAAGTCTAAGAGAAAATAATCCTACTGCTTAGAGATAAAATGTTAATGTTATACTTTCTTACAAGCTTTTCTATGTTTTATACACACACACACACACACACACACACACACTCACACACACACATTAACATACTGGGTACACGTACAGCGTTTTATAGTATTACGTAATCTCATTATCTTTCCTTATGCCATCAAAAATATCACTTTAAATGGCTTCCTCAATCTTTCTTGATGGTACGCACACATCTATGCTACTTAACCGTCCCATAGCTGTGGGACATTTAGGTGGTTTCCAATCTTGGGAGGAGGAGGCTGAGTCTGAAAAGTTGAGTCATTCACCAGCTATGAAGGGATAGCGGGCACTCAGGCAACGGTTTGAGCATGTGTGAAATGTCGTGCCTCTGGGGAACTAGATCCATAGCCTTGTGTGAGAGTCAGGCCTCAGGCCCTTCTCCCTCTTTCCTGGGCCTTGAGGAAGCTATCTTTCAGAAAGTTTAAGAGCTTTCCCTGAGGGCTGGCTGAGTGGCTCGTTGGTTAAGAGATGGCTTGGGAGTGTGAGCTCTGAGCAGCAGGGCCACCGGTTAGGATCCCACATGGGGCAGTGATGCTGCGCCCTCTACAGTTAAGATGGTGAACAACAGCTCGACCTGGAGCTGGGCTGCAGTGAGTTGCCGGTGTCAGCGTAGGCTGCAGTGGAGCTGCAGTGGGCTACCATAAGCTACTGTGAGTGACTGGCAGCCAGCGTGAGCAGCAGGCATGAGCTGCTGTGAGTGGCCGTCCAATGGCCGGCGATCGATCTGCCTCAGCTGGGAAGAGCGCAGTGATCACAATACCATCATGAGCCAGTGAAGCGTTGTCCTCCACAACTAGACTGAAGAACAAAAGGACAGCAACTTGTCTGTTCCCCTTGCCTGATTCCCCAACGCTGTTCCCCTCCCCCAATTCCCCAATAAAATCTTAAAAAAAAAAAAAGGCTGTCCCCTGAAAAGTTCCCTAGAAGATGATTCTAACATTTAGCCATCTCCTGTCCCCAATGTCTCAGTGTGAGTCTTTTGGAAGCAGGAAGAAATCCCAGGGAAAGGAGTGAGGGGCAAGGAGAGTGACAGAGACATAGAAAAAGCCAACCAAGGGGATGTGCTTTCTGAGCCAGTTACCTATGAGCAGCTGAGCCTCCACCCTATGCTGCTTTCTGAGGAACTGTGTAAACAGTGTCCCCAAGAGGCTTCCCCATTAGTAGAGGTTCCTCCCAGGGTGCTACCTCTTTGTACTTCCAGGCTGTGCTAGGGGCCAGCTGAGAGAGCTTCAGAAGCTAGAGCCCTGGGACAGAAAAGCAGAGGTGCCAAAATAAGGTGGGAGCCTGATGTGTGCACCAAACTGTCCACCATAGCCAGGCTGAAACAAGAGGTGGCCAGGGGATGCCATGTGCATCCAGGGATTTGGGGCCAGGCCTTCCCTCTGCATCTCCCAGGAGAGAAATCCCAGGAGACCAG
The DNA here is from genome assembly GCA_033961575.1 of Aselliscus stoliczkanus. Taxonomy (NCBI): domain Eukaryota; kingdom Metazoa; phylum Chordata; class Mammalia; order Chiroptera; family Hipposideridae; genus Aselliscus; species Aselliscus stoliczkanus. The sequence continues at coordinate 96,669,327 of CM066736.1, read as the reverse complement.
GTGGCAGTAAAGAGAGTATATTTCTAACAACAAATCTGGGAGGGCAACATATTCTTCTTCACCCAGGAAGAAGCAAACAAGAATGGATGGGCTGCAAAATCCTGTTCTTCATATTATGACACTAAGCCAGTGCCATTCACAATACACATTTCCTTGGTCCTGACTCTGACATGCCCATGCTGGAGATTTGGAGGTGAGCAGGATGTGAGTCCTGCCCTTGACCTTGCTCGGGTCTAGTCTGAGAGGACACCAGGTAATGGTGGGTGGGCAGGTTGCTTCCATCAGAGCACGGCACCATCCTGAGGGAACTTTGGAAACTAGGGGAAAGGAGGTCACCTGCGCTGAGCTCCTGCCACCAGGACGTGTACAGAGGGCTTCCGCTAATTATGCGTTGTCTACAACCCTTCTGGGGAAGAGATGCCTTCTTCTCAGGGACAGTGCTGAGGTATTGGAACTATCATCATACCATCATGATCATGGTGCTGACGGAAGTCTAGGACTCCTTCATTTGATGGAATGGGTACTTGTAAAATGTGCTCATTCCCTTCCTCCCACCCTTAAACACTGATGGAGCACCTGTTGTATGCCATGCACTATTCTAGGAAAGAACTAACTCTGGCACTAGGAGCTCAGTTATAGATACCCAGAATCTCAGTGGGCTGAGGGCTGACACAGGCGTGGCTCCAGGTGAGAAAGTAGTATCAGGCTAGCCTTACACTGCCAGGGGTGACCAGGGATGGCTTCATGGAGAAGGCAGTGCCAGACCCTTTTGTGGACAGATCTCTGTTCTTCTCTCCATCTCACCACTGTGTGTGAATATATATCTGCATGCATATCTGAAGAACATCTGTCTCCTCCATTATTTTGAGTGCTCCAAGAGGACTGAGGACTTGCCTGCCACTACACTGCCAGCGCCTGCCACACAATATGTGCTTCATGCATATTTACTGAATCAATGAGTAGTGTAGCAATGCTGGCCCCTGGGTAGTCCTCCGCTCCCAGCAGAGTCCCTCAGCCAAATAAAAAGCTCTACCTTCTATGTCAGAGACAGACATGAAACTGGGTGGGATTTACAAAGAGAAGGATAAGGAGGCAGCAAAGGAGAGAGCAGAGAGAACAAATGTATGCTGGTTCTGAGTGTGGGGGTCTAGACATTTAGTTGGAAGAAATTTTGCTTATCATTTAGGCCTCCTCAGCATTAATGGCTAAGTCCAAACTGGAAATCTGTGGATCATCGCACTAAAAGTAGCAAAATGCTGGTGGTTGTGCCTCACAAGAGCCATTGCAGCTCTGGATTTTGTTGTTGTTTTCCCTTAAATCAATAATCCATGTTGACAGCAAATCTGTACAGAGAACCTATTAAAAGAAATTGTAGCAAATCAGAGATGCTTTAACTGTCTGTCTGGCATCCTGCTGATTGCATGCCTGACACTTCCACTGTAGCTTCCTTTTGTACAACCTTCCATTTGATTAAATTCCACGGATAATTATTGAGTCTTGAGTACGCTGCAAGGCAATGTGTTGGAGGCCTCATTCCAGTTGCATCTTCCAGGCCCAGAGCATAATTTAACTTACGGACAAAAATAAACACACACACAACAGAAGCACAGAGTGATGGAAGCCCCAGAAACCATACAGACTGTTTCATACAAGGTAACGTTGGACCCATGAGAGCGAGTGTGGGGTAGCTGGGACCATGCACTCATTCATTTGCTTAGTTATTTAACATTCCTGCTGAGCAAGTTCCCTGGACCAGGCCTGTGCTGGAGCCTGAGGTCAAAGGGTGAATAAGACCTAGCCTAGAGTAAGCATGGTGCCCTGTGGGAGCCAAAGCAGTATCACTTAGCTCATTGGTAAATGGAAATCAGGGAGAGCTTCTCAAAGGAGATACTTCATTTGCTTCTTAAACGAGAAGTATGAGTTTATCAGGGGAAGAGGGAGCAAGATATACAAAAGAGCTGGAGATTTGAGAACATGCACGTTTTGGGGAAGACTGCTGGAGAATCATGGGTCTGTGGGGTATTGGGGTTAAACCAAGGGCCAGAACATACAAAGCATGGATTTAATCCTAAAAGCAATGGGGAGCCACTGAAGGATAAGAAAAGTAGAGGTCTGCAAGTTTGCAGGAAGGCTGGGGAAAGGTTCCCTAGTGGACCCATCTGAGTAGAAGGCTTCCTGGGATGGGATGTACACCAGGACAAGGCCACCTGAGCTGGCCTGGACTCTGGCCAATTCAAGGAAGATTTTGGTTAATCCCAGTTTGGCCTCTTATTTAGCTTTCTTTCCTTTTAGAATGGGAATCATAATACTTAGCTCACAGGTTTGTAATGAAGTGTAGATAACATAACACACACACATTGCCCAGCCTAGTAGGACATACCTTAGTAAGCTTCAGTATCTGTCAGTCTACCCTTCCCTAAGTGCCTAAGTTCCCACCATGTGCCTTAGTAACGCATATCAGCACGGAAAGAGAGGGCTGCTCAGAGATGACTTAATAAGACAAGAATGACTTTGGCAAGCCAAGAGAGCTCAAAAACAAAGTTGGAGGAGACTAAGAAATTATGATCTATGCCCTTGTCTTGGGCTTCAAATCGATGAAAAGAGACAGGATAGTGAAAGAAATTTTTAAAAAGGCCCATGAAATGCTTTACAAAGCAGGACATTTTGGAGCAAGTGCCATGGTGAAAAGTACCCACACAGGTTGGAAAAGGGATATTTTAAGGGTGTTATGGAGGCTGGAAGGTGGATACTGGAGGAAGGTCGGTACCATATGGAGATTGCATTGGGGGCGACAGCAGTGGCAGGTTTAATGGGTAGCGGTGTTGACAGTGGTGACTGTGGTTTAGACGAATTTTTAGAGGTAGAAAAAAATGGTGCTGAATATCTACAGCACATAGATTGTAGCCTCTAAATAATAATTCCTTTTCCACTAAAAGAAATCAGAGCTCTTTGGAAAAATGGATAATTCTAGATCTGAGGCAGAAAATATACAAGATGAGCCTGGAACAACTTATTGTCAGAAGCCAATAAGGAATTCCTATTAGGTCAGGTCATATCAAAGAGGCTTCTACTGGTTAAAGACAGAAAAATTTGAGCACCAATTAGGTTAATAACTGCAATGGACTGAAACACAGTGAATATATGAAGTATGATAATTAAGTTCACGAACTCATCCTAGAGAAAGTGCTACATCCCTCATTAGTGAATATCACTACAGTCACCTTCAAAGTACTTCCCTTGGGGAGCTATGCACTGACGCCAGTGCCTAGTCTACACTTCAAAGCAATTTTGGAACTCTTTTTCTGGAATGGCCATCAGAGCTGTTGTCATATTACCCTTGATGTCCTCAATGTCATGAAAATGTCTTCCTTTCAAAATTTCCTTTACCTCGGGTAAAGAAGTCATTGGGGGCCAGATCAGGTGAATAGGGAGGGTGTTCCAATATAGTTATTTGTTTGCTGGCTAAAAACTTCCTCACAGACAGTGCCATGTGAGCTGGTGCATTGTCGTGATGCAAGAGCCATGAATTGTTGGCAAAAAGTTCAGGTCGTTTTCATCTAACTTTTTCATGCAGCCTTTTCAGCACTTCCAAATAACTTGGTTAATTGTTTGTCCAGTTGGTACAAATTCATAATGAATAATCCCTCTGATACCAAAAAAGTTTAGCAACATCATTTTGACTCTTGATTTGGACTGACATAATTCTTTTGGTGGTGGAGAATTGGCTGACTTCCATTGTGCACTTTGACACTTTGTTTCAGGGTAGTATTGGTCCACCCATGTTTCATCACCAGTGATAACATGGCCCAAAATGTCGTCTTGCCTCTCCAAAAGGTCTTGGCACTTTACTCTCCTTTGCTTTCGTTCAACGGTGAGCTCCTTGGGGACCATTTTTGCACACACCATTCTCATGCCAAGATTTTCGGTTAAGATTTTCCCAGCTGTGTCTCTATTGATGTTTACTTGGTCTGCTATGCTTCTCACACTCAGCCGACTGTTTTGACACACAATTCAATGAATTTTTGCAATGTTTTCGTCAGTTCTGCTCATTACTGGCCGCCCTGCCTCTCTTCATCAGTGACATGTTCTCTCCCCTCAGAAAAACATTTAATCCATTTGTACACTGCCGTTTTCTTCATGGCATTATCCCCATATACTTGGACTAACATGTCCCTGATTTCACTTCCACTCTTGCCAAGTTTAACAAGAAATTTAATGTTTGTTCATTGCTCTAATTCAAGCTCAGACATTCTCTCAATGGCACACAGAAACACTCAACAATAATGAACGCCACTCAGCAAGACAAGGTCATATGTCTACATGAACACAGCCATGAGACACTGATATACCAAGGTTATGAAACCTTACCGAGCTGTTTGTACAGTGCTGCCAATGTGAGCACATGGTGGCAAGTTCGCGAACTTAATTGTCGGACCTCGTATTTAAATTAATGAGTTAATAATGACACCAGAAAAATAAAAGAAAACAATATCTCTCTAGTCACCTCTGGCAGATGCTAAGAAAACCAATCACTTTTAGAACTTATAAATAAAGGGTAAAATCTAACATTTATCAAATGGCAACTGTGGCTGACCAAATATTTAATGAGAGAGTTTATAAAGCATTTTAGCTAATAAATAATGAAGGAATAAATAAATTAGAATATAACCATTTGGAAACTTGTAATGAATGAATGTATCTAGGCAATGACAACCAATGGCTCCTGATAAATGAGACAACCAGTCATAGTGCTTCCCGTTGCCCTCTACCCCCAAAGAGTCACACCGCCATCAGTCCTAGATCTACCTATCGATTTTCAGGAAATTCAGGGCTGAGAGAAACATGTTAACTGACACCATCAAGATACAACAAGCAAAATCCAGACTGTGGGAAACTACAGGTTTCTTCGATAAATATATTTCAAGGAATAAAAAAGATCTGAGAAAAACCAATGGTAATGCACAGATCTCATTTTTGACCTTGATTCCAACAAACTGTAAAAATAATAAATGAAATCATCAAAATTATGAGATTGAATAGCTGAAGATGTTAAGGAATCATTACATTTTGTCTACATGTCATAAAATTGTGTTTTAAAAAAGAATCCTTATCTTTGAGAGCTAGAACTGAAATATATACACTGAAATGATATGTCTGGAATTCACTGTAAAAAAATTTTCTGGCAGGGGCTGAGGGTCAGATGAGAGGTATAAATGAAACAAAATTGGCCGTGGATTAATCATTGTTGAAGTGGGTGATGGGTTCATTGAGGATGTATTACACTCTATTTTTCTATTTTTGTATATGTTAGACATTTTCTATAGTAAGAAGTTTGTGGGTTTTTTTTCATGGTACTTATGAACTAGATTCTGGATGTGGGGAGAAGAAAATCACAAGTTTGTTTTGTCAAATAAGGAGACAGATCAGGGACAGAAACTAAGAACAAGGTGGATCTTGAAAAAACAATGCAACTAATGTGGCAAGCACAGATCAATATTCTTAATATATAATGGCTTCATTATAAAAATCCATAATAAAGTCTATCAAAGCTCCTAAGGTAAGTTAATGAAATACATTACATAGTAATTTATATAAAGAAAAAAATATATATAAGTAACTAGCAAATATTGGGAAAAATCTTCCTCTCCATTGGTCTCCACAGAGATGTAAATGAAACAACAATGAAATGCAAGTGAGCAGCAGCCCAGGACCCTCTCAGCACCTTCCTTCCCTCTATGTCTGCTCCACCCACCACCCCAATCAATCAAAGGGCAAACACCAGCTCTGCTGAGGAACTTCCCAGGGGTCAAAACCTCTGGATCCCTTCAAGTCTCCTGTTTTCCCTGCAGAGTTGCTATTCTCTCTGGTTGAGGCCTTCAATACAAATGCTTTCCCAGAGGGTGCATATGAATGACTTGGGGGTTACACATTAATCAGCTGGGAGTGGGCTGTTAATCTGTGATGAAATCACCGTGGACCCCAGGGGGAGCCAAATCTCCCCTACACAGCTTCAGGGGAGCCAAGAAAATGCACTCATCATCCCTCTGTCTCCCATGTGGCTCAAAGTTGCTCACAGCTACCCTTTCTACTCCTTTATCAATTGTGGTCTTTCCAGAACCTGGATCAAAGAGCCCAAACTGATGTAACCTTTGACCTGTCAAAATCCATGGGGAGGCATTACAGCCCAACCATAAACCCAAGCACGTGAAGTTTCAAACCATGTTTAATCTGGGTGGAAACAGAAGAAAAATCTTGCCAAGAACTTGCATGCACATCAATCAAACCCATTGCAGTTCCTGTCTTAAGCTATTTACTCCAAACTAGTTGGGAGAATTGGAAAGGCCCATTAGGCATTACTGATTACGAGCTCTTAAAGTAAGATATTTGTCGTGTTCATATTTCTGTCACTAATGATAATTACAACACCCTCTCTGCTCCAGCACGGAGTAGAGCTGGCTGTTAGGTCTTAGGGAAAGCATTTAGCAGCTCAATCGCTCACAGAGGCCAAAAGCTTCTTTCTACGCTTTCAGAATGCATGCTCGGATTTATCATTATGTAGAAGCAGAAGACAGCAAGCAGTACAATTAGGTAGAGCTTTTCTTTCGTAAGTCTTCATCCCTTTATTTCTTTGTTCATCCTCATCTCCTCCCTCCACCCACATGCACGCGCGCACACACACACACATGCATGCACGCACTCACGCACGCATACCCTTTATAGCTATCTCTAACAACAGAGCTAGGCTAATGCTAGCCGGGTCCATATTAAAACACCTTCAGAAGAAAGAGGAGGGGGCACCTACCATCTCAGAAGCTCAAGCACCAGAGATGAGCCAGGGGCTGGCCAGAACACCCCAGTAGAGAATCGCCCCACTGTAGCATGTCCAACTCGGTGCAGCCTCTGACTTACCTTTAGAGCAAAGTGCCCCACAGCCCATGGTCTGGGATTTCAGCCGCGGTCATGGTATCTTGTGCCCAGGGCTGACCTCTGCCTCGGGTAGCCCACACCCCTCTGCTTTCAGGCTAATTTTCAGAGGTCTGCAGAGCTATAAGATCTTTTCAACCGTTTCCTGAGGAGAATGTTGCCAGCTCGATACAACTGTCAGCTCAGTGCATTGGTTGAGAACAAGTGGCTGCCTATATAATTTAATATGATGCCACATGAGACTCAAAGACCTGCTGCAAAGCAAACAGAGCTCTGCCTCTTGCCTCTTGGCAACTGGAAATCTGGAGTGCCTGCTTGTTTCAGCTCCATCTGGGCATATACCTCAAGTTACCTGTCAGAGGGAGGCAGGGGTAGAGGTTGGGCTGGGTATTTTTAAGGGATCAGATGCTGGGGGTATCATCAGGGGATATCTGAAATTTCTTGGTCCACCCACAGACTCAAGGTCGTAAGCATCTCCTGAGGCAGAAGCAAGTTGTGGGTGCAGCTGGGAGACCGCAGGCAGCCCCCGACACAGACTGGCCATGCTGGGGCCCTAAACCTTTCCTCAGTTGTTGTGGGGAACCTGTCCTTTCAGGAGAGATAACCTGAACTGTTATGTAGTTAATGAAGATGTGAGAGTGTCTATACACATATTATAGACATGAATTTATAATCTTAGGTATGTGTTAAGAACAAGAAGAAAACTTTCTTATATTTGAATATTTGTCACTATGGCCCTTTGGGTTTGTTGGCTGATTCGTTTAATGCAAAGCACTGCAAGGGAGGCAGGCCCTGATACTGTGCACCTGTTTCATGTGTAGATAAAGCAGGGAGGTGACCCAACACTGGCAGTGGGCTGAATGGATTCCTCAGACACTGGGACCAGTTCATCTGTGCCCCAGTGGAGGACCCCGGCGAAGACCCAGGACTGGTTCCCAAGAAGCCAAGTTGACCTCTAGAGGGGTCAGTCCTCCAGGACCCTGGGCCCAAATCACTGTGCCCCAGGGGTAGGGAGAGATGAGGCAAGGGGACAAAGATGGCCTTGCTGAGTCAGTCCAAGAGAAAAATCCCTGGGCTGGAAAGAGGCATCACAGCCAATCAAGAAGGGGGTTCTTCCTTTCTGTTCCACCTGACCCCAAAGACCAAGGTGTGGATTGTGCTGCAGATAGTGCTGTAGCGGTACTCAAGGATGCTCAAGAGCCCAGGAGCATCAGACACATGGAAGTGGCTACAGGTGCATTTTCCCAGGCAAGCTGCTTTATGCACCCGGGTAAAGGAAGTAGGGTGAGCTCAAGAGACTGACCCAGACCCTCCTTTTCAGTCCCCTCTAGCAAGCAAGCAGCTCCGTGATGGATGAGGTGTTGTTGTTGTTGTTATTGGGGCGTGGGGGGGGGATGGGCAGCAGGAGGTTATCTGCTATACTTTTCCCTTTCGGAAAAGGGTAATACTACTCTAAGGCCCTACAGACCACCCAAAAGCCCTAAAAGGAGAAATCCTGGAATGTAATAACTATGCTACCCATGAGTATTTGAAAACAGGGCCTTTTCATAATCATCTGCTTTATACTTAGTATCTAAGAAGCACCATGTTCTTCAAATAGCCAACATCTAAAAGGCATACAGTATGTAAATTCAGCTAACATTTTTGATGAATAATTATTACGTGACTAGCATTAAGTTGAGCTTGCACACATTATCTCATTTAATCTATGGGATGCAGAATTTTTAAGAGTGAATTTATGTCATACCTGCTGCCTAACACAACAGAGCACGGAAAAGAGAAGTCTAGAAATAGCACTGCAGGACTGTGCTAAAAGGCTTTGATTCACAGCAAAGGAAATTTCATTAAACTGTGTAATGTCAATTACTGTCATTCATAATCATATTATGCCTCCCCAGAAATAATACAGGTATACAAGTCTAGAGTTACCTGCATGTTTGATGTAAATAGGATAAAATTATCTAAGTTCTGAAAATATCCAGATATCAGAAGGACAAAAAAGTAGCTCTACCTAGCCTCATGTGTCATCAAATTTCATTAGCTAGGGACATGAGCATCCAGCCACAAGGAAGCCCATCCCTCCTCTGAGAGCAGGTTGTGAAGACTTTCGAAGGTGCCTAGAAATCTGGAGTTTAACAGGTCACAATTTTTTGTTTTGTTTTGATAAACCCTAGGATGCTCTCAACCCATACGCATCACTTTTTGGACTCTATATAGTGATAAGGACCAGGTCTTTTCATGGGGTGGCTTTGATGTCCAGTGGAGGGAAGGAACCGCAGAAAGCACCAGGGCAGATGAAGCATGGCACAATGGCCATGGCACAGAGAGGCCTCGACAAGTCCATTCTTTGGCAGCTAACACCCTTGTTCCTTAGTCCCTTTTAGAGTGTACACTATTACCAGACCCTGAGCTGAATAGTGGGGTCACTATGGGGAGCAAGAGAGCACCATGGTTGTTGCATTCTTAGGGTTGCAGTCCATGAGGGAGAGAAACACGAACTTTAAAAATATACAAATTCATAAATACAAGGCAAGCTTCACCAAGTCCTAGTTTCTGCATAGCCAAAAGGGGTTAAATTAAAGAACATCTATCCCATGGAGTTATGACAAAGATGAAATGAGTCAATATGTACAAAGCCCTTTGCTTAATACAAGTTAATAAAAATTCTACCGCAGCGACTATTACTAGTCTTACCACTAATGTGTGGCTTCACCAGTTACTAGTTGTGTGACCTTGGGCAATTTTACTTAACCATATGTCAGGTTTCCTATCTGTAAAATGGCATGAGAATAATTCCTAAAGAAAAAGATGAAATAAGTTACTATGCAGAAAGTGTTTGGCGCACAGCAGGAGTTTGATAAAAGTTAGTTGCTAGTGGTGATTATTATTTTGCCACAATCTTAAAACATCACATCATCTTATAATATGCTTACAGCCTAACCCAGGGTTTTACAAAAGAGGCATTATGGATGTTTTGGACCGGATAAGTCTTTGTTGTGGGAGGGTGTCCTGTGCATTATAGGCATTTAGTGGTATCCCTGGCCACTACCCACTAAATGCCAAGAACATCCCTCCTCTTTAGTCATGACAACCAAACTGTCTCCAGACATTGCCTAATGTCCCCTGGGGCAGGGGGAGGCAAAATCGCCTCCGAAGGGAACTACCAGTCTAGCTGGAAAGGATAATGTACCGATTGGAAGAGAGACAATGCAGAGCTAGAATCTGTGGTCATGAGGAAAAGAGCAACCATAAGCCAATGAGAGGAGTCTTTCTACAGAAAGCTGGGGGAGACTGCTTAAAAGAGGGGTTGTAAATGGTGTTTCATGACCATTTTGAATCTATGTCCCTTTTGCTAAATGTAAAAATCACTTTATTGAGATTGGAGATTTCAAAACAAGTTAAGCATCATGACTAAATCCAAATTAAGGCAACTAGAATACAGTGAATATAATTTTCCATTACATATAGTTCCCTCCTCTCACCAAAATTCTGAGCTTGTTGGCTAAACGTCATCCCATACTAATTTAGATAAGCTGGGGAGAGAAAAACAAGAGAAGGGAGCAGGGAAAGGGAACCTTCCAGGTCATCCCTAAAGAACTTTGGAGCAATGTCCACTGACATCTGTGGAGGTGAGTCCAAATGTTAACCAAGAAACAGCAAATAAGTGCTTTCTAGAGGGGCAATTACTGGTCCACTTTGCTGCATCCCATCCCATCCCCATGATTGGGACCATCTGAGCCTCATCTGTAATTCAGTTTTGACTCAGATTCTAGGATTCAACTTGACCTGAGGCTGTCCTGGGCTCACCAGCATCATCATCTGACTCCAATATATTATTTCATTCCAGTACCTGACAGAATTGCAGTCCATTACCCAGGTTTTTATTGCTGAACTTCAACATTGGTCCCTGTTGATGAATATCTATCTAAGAATTTGCTTGGCACACCATCCCAGAGCCCTGGCCCAGTACCCTGCCCAGTACCTGGGGCTAAGACACAACACTTCCCCAAGGCTGCCATTTGCCTTTCTGCACATCTGAGTATTGTCCTCTGAGTTCTTGCTGCTGTGCTCTGTTAACCCATCAGGACATCCTACTACTTCATCTTGAACCATTCTCGGCTTCTGTTGATTATCTGGGACAGTGACCAGAGATTGTTGAACCCCATCCTGGCCAGACTGCATCTTCACTATAAGGATGTGGACCAGCAATCTGAGTGCAATCCTATCCATAAAAAAGAGTCAGATCCGAGTCCCTTTCCTCCCTGCCTTTGTCTTCAGGTGTTGGTAACTGTCCATGCCCCAGTACGACCAACAGAAATCACACTACCTGCGTTTGGTTATTTGTGTTGTGTGGTAGGTGAATTAGACTGAATCCCTGTACATATAACTCAATTATAATGTATCACTGTAATAAACAAAGGCACTCACATATGCAAGATACCCTGTTCGGTGAGGGAAGGAGAACTAATGCTTCTTGAAGGTTCATTTTGTACCAGGCATTCATGTATGTGCTTTACACAATAATTTTAACTCACAACCACCCCAAGAGGTAGATATCATCATTAACATTTTCTGTATGAGGAAAACAGCCAATAAGGCATCAGGTAGGGATATGAACAGTGATCCTGCTGACCTTAAACGTAGGGTTCACAAGTGGCCTGCCTCACCTTGCACTGCCAAATTTCCTAAAATCTCTCAAAGGTACACAAACCCCAAACATACAGCGGCTGGCCTCGGTGTGCCCTGCTAAGTGGCCTGAAGCTCTGCACTAGTGAAAGCTGGCCTTGATTTACAGCATAGCCTCTCCCAGGAACCTCCAAGCCCAGCACAGGTGAATGCCAACTGTGGATCACTTTCTAGCTCCTACCAGGTGACCTTGGGCCAGGCACAGGAAGCGACTGAACTTAGCTTGCACCAGAGCCAGTCCCAAGAAGCTCCAGAACCAAAACACCTAGTGGCTGGCTTCAGACCACCCCAGAGCACTACCCAACCAACTCCACAAACAAAATACCCCAAGGACAGGCTCAGCAGGCACCAGAGCTTCGCTAAAGAGGATCCTGCTCTTTGCAGTTGGCCCCCATACAACAACTCCTCTGCTGGAGTCATGGCCAGTCCTCACAGTCAGTCAGTCTGAGGGACAACCCCACCCACTAATGTGCCAAAAGCAATCAAGGCTTGACTATAACAGGAGGGCACTCACAACCCACAGAAGGGACACTGCGGGGCCCCACAGGACACCTACTACATAAAGCCACTCTGCCAAGACTGGGAGATGTAGCAGATTCCACTAATACATAGAAACAAATGCAGGGAGTAGTCCAAAATGAAGAGGTAAAGAAACATGTCCCAAATGGAAGAACAGGACAAAGTTCCAGAAAAAGAACTGAACAGAATGGAGAAAAGCAATCTACCAGATACTGAATTCAAAACACTGGTTATAGGGATGCTCAGTGAACTTAGGAGAAGAATAGATGAACTCTGTGAAACTTCAACAAAGAGATCAAAAACATAGAACTGGTCAGAAATGAAGAAAACAATAACTAAAATGAAGAATGCACTCGATGGAATCAACAACAGGTTAGATGAAGCAGAGGTTCGAATCAGTAATTTGGAAAATAAGGCACCAGAAAACACCCAATCGGAACAGCAAAAAGAAAAAAAAGAATAAAAAAGTAAGGCTAGTTTAAGGGACCTCTGGGACACATCAAATGTATCAACATTTGCATCATATGGGTACCAGAAGGAGAAGAGAGTGAGCAAGGGATTGAACCTATTTGAAGAAGTAATGACTGAAAACTTCCCTAACCTGGTGAAGGAAATAGACATACAAGTCCAGGCAACACAGAGAGTCCCAAACAAAATGAACCCAAAGAGGCCCACACCAAAACACATCACAATTGAAATGCCCAAGGTTAAAGACAGAGAATCTTAAAGTAGCAAGAGAAAAGCAGTTATTACCTACAAGGGAGCTCTTATAAGATTGTCAGCTGATTTCTCAACAGAAACTTTGTAGGCCAAAAGGGATTGGCAGGAAATATTCAAAGTGATGAAAAGCAAGGACCTACAACCAAGATTACTCTACCCAGCAAGGCCAGCATTTAGAATCGAAGGAGAAATTGTTTCCCAGACAAGAAAAAGCTAAAGGAGTTCATCAACACCAAACCAGTATTACAAGAAATGTTAAAGGAACTTCTTTAAAAATAAAAGAGATCAGGGCCAGCTGAATGGCACATTGTTTAAGAACTGGTTTGGGACGCCAGCAGCCCTGGTTCAGATCCCACATATGAGGGCCAGTGACACTGCCCTCTACAGCTAACAACAGCTTCACCTGGAGCTGGGCTGTGCAAGCCCCGGAAATGGTGTAGGCTGCAGCCCCTGCTGCAGTGGGCTGCCACAGGCTACAGTGAGTGGCCAGCAGCCAGCGTGAGCAGCTGGCAGCCGGTGTGAGCTGCCAATAGCCGCGGTGAGCAACCATCCAGAGGCCGACAACCCATCTGCCTCATCCAGGAAGAGAGCAATAACGATACCAACATGGGCCAGTGAAGCGACGTCCTCCGCAACTTGTCTGTTCCCCTTCCCCAATTCCCCAACGCTGTTCCCCTCCCCGAATTCCCCAATAAAATCTTTAAAAACAACAACAACAATCAGAAAACAATAAAATGGCAATAACTACATCCCTGTCAGTAATTACTTTAAATTTAAAGGGAATAAATGCTCCCTCAAAAAACATAGGGTGGCTGAATCGATAAGAAAACAACACCCATACGTATACTGCCAACAAGAGACCCACAGACTGAAAATAAAGGGATAAACAAATGCATTTCATGCAAATGGAAACCAAAAAAAAAAGCTGAGGTAGTAATACTTGTATCAAACCAAATAGACTACAGCAAAGTCTATAACAAAAGAAAAGGAAAGGCATTTCTTAATGATAAAGGGATCGATCCAACAAGAGGATATAACTCTTATAAACATTTGTGCACCCAACGTAGGAGCACCTGAATATATAAAGCAAATATCAACAGACAAAACACCCCTAGAAAAAAACATAGGCAGTAAACTCTTTGATATTGCACTTCGTAATTTTTTTGGACATGTATCCTTGGGCAAGTGAAACAAAAGAAAAAATAAGCAAATGGGATTACACTAAACTAAAAAGGTTTTGTACAGAGAAGGAAATCATCAATGAAACAAAAAAAAAACACAACCTATTGAATGGGAAAAGATATTCACCAATGATACATCTGATAATAGGTTAATATCCAAGATATATAAGACTCATACAATTTAATACCAAAAAAACAATCCAATTAAAAAATGGGCAGAGGACCTGAATAGACATTTCTCCAAAGAGGACATACAGATGGCCAATAGACGTATGAAGATGCTTAATGTCACTAATCATCAGAGAAATCCAAATTAAAACCACAATGAGATATCACTTCATACTTGGTAGAATGGCTATCATCAATAAATCAACAAACAACAAGTGTTGGTGAGGATGTGGAGGAAAGGGAACCTTCGTGTATTGCTTGTGGGATAGGAAATTGGTGCAGACACTACAGAAAACAGTATGGAAGTTCCTAAAAAAATTAAAACTAAAGCTACCATATGACCCAGCAATTCCACTCCTGAGAATTTATTCAAAGAAATTCAAAACACTAATTCAAAAAGATATATGCACCCCTATTTTCATTGCAGCAGTATTTATAGTAGCCAAGATATGGAAGCAACCTAATTGTCCATCAACAGATGACTGGATAAAGGAGAGATGGTACATATATACAATGGAACACTACTTAGCCACAAAAAAGAACACAATCTTAACATTTGCCTCAACTTGGATGGACCTAGAGGGTATGAGGCTACGTTAAATGTCAGACAAAGGTCAAATACCATATGATTTCACTTATATATGGAATCTAAAAACAAAATAAACAAAAACCAAAAACAAACTCATAGACAGAACAAATTGATGGTTGACAGATGGGAGAGATGTTGCGGGGCTGCGTGAAAAACGTGAAGAGATTACGAGGTGCAAATTGGCGGTTATGGTCACAGGATTGTAAAGTACAGCATAGGGAATATAGTTTAATAGTGTGATAACTTTTTGTATGTTGTCAGGTGGGTACTAGCCTCATCGGGGTGATCACTTTGTAAGTTATATCAATGTAATTACTATGTTGTACCACTGAAACTACTACAATATTATAAGTCAACTCTAATTAAATAAAATGAAAAAAAAATAAAGTGATTTAGTAGCATCAGCTGTGGTAGACAGAATACTGGCCCCTCACAAATGTCCATGTCCTAATCCCCAGGACCTGTGAACATGGAATCTTACATGGCACAGTGGACTTTGCAGATGTGATTAAAGATATTATTATAAAATGGGGAAATTATCCTGGATTATCCAGTTGGTCTCAATGTAATCACAGGGTATTTGTAAGTGAAGGAGGGGGTGTAAGAGAGTCAGAGAGAGATAAACCGCTGGTTTAAAAGATGGAGAAGGGCCCCAATCCACGAAATGCAGGCAGCCTCTAGAAAAGGATGGAAAAGCAAGAGAATGGGTTCTCTCCAGACGCCTCCAGAAAGGCACACAGCCCTGCTGATATACTGATTTTAGCCCATTGAGTCCCATTCCAGACTTCTAAGCTACAGAGGAGCTGTAAGTTAATAAATGTGTATTATTTATTTATTTATTTATTTATTTATTTATTTTTTTTTTTTAGGGCAGTGTCACTGGCCCTCATATGTGGGACCCGAACTGGGGCAGCTGACTTCCCAAGCCAGCGCTTAACCACCGCGCCACTCGGCTGGCCCTAAATGTGTATTTTTTAAGCAAAAACAAACAAACATCTTATATTCATTCCCTAACACTCTTCCTTGGGCACTCTTCCCTAACACAGCATAGGGAATATAGAGGACACTCTTCCCTAACACAGCATAGGGAATATAGAGGACCTGAATAGACCCCAAGAGTGGTCTTTGTGATGAGTAACTGGAACCCTACAGGTTTTTTTCTATCCTTTCTTTGTTTTGTTTGTTTGCCTTTTATGAATGTTCATACTATACATGGCATCTACTTTCAGTGCTGGTGATTGAACTCAGAGGGCTCACACAAACTGTGCTCAGCCTCCTCTCTCAGGTTTTTTTCTACTATGAAAACTCAGGTGTGTAGTACTTTGCTCACAGTCATGCAGAAAATGAAATGTGAATTTCCACAAATACTCTCAAAGGGTCTGCATACAATACTTATTATTCCTTTAGGGGAGCTGCTGCCCTGGGGAGCGAGGTACCAGTGTGTCCTGGATTTCCCAGACCAAGTCAATGTACCCAAACAGACTGGAACAGTGTCTGCGTGGCTCAGGTTCAGCAGGGCACGCTGGCCCCTCTCTCCCTGCCAGGGACATGAGGTATGAGAGCCACAGATCCAAGTGTTGGCTACATGCCAGTCCTCGCTGGCTGCAGGTTTGTAGGGGAGACAGTGTACTGTATTTACAAATTTCATATTTGCACAATGGACTCTCTCTCCCTTGCCCTTTTTATTTTTTAACAGGTTAGCATTTAAGGCTTTCAAAATACCACACACAGAAATATATACTAGAGATTGTATTGGCTTTTCCCTGCAGTCAGCAGGTGGGGGTGGGTAACTAGATTGATCTTGAGGATGGGTGTGAAGCAATTTTACAGCTGAGTAAAGCTGCTACATTTGAGAAGTTGAATAACATACAGAAGAAACCTCATCACCTGTAAGAAGCAGGTGCCTGGGTATTCATGGGTCATATTTAGGAGACAGAGAGGATGGAGGGTTCCCCAGCCATTGAATACAATGCTATACCGGAAGCAGCTATCCATCCTGGAAGCAACCCAGCCCGTATGTATGGAGATCTATCTAAAGAAGCAAACAGCATTCACCCCTGAGACTTAATCTACATACCTATGAGTCAGAGTCATGTTCTTACTTTCCTCATTATTTTTTGAAAAGCCTGGCTACCTTTTTTTAAAGATTTTTATTGGGGAATTGGGGGAGGGGAACAGACATGTTGCTGTCCTTTTGTTCTTCAGTCTAGTTATGGAGGACATTGCTTCCCTGGCCCATGTTGGTATTATCATTGCGCTCTTCCCGGGTGAGGCAGATGGGTTGCCGGCCTCTGGACAGCGGCTCAAGGCAGCTATTGGCAGCTCACACTGGCTGCCAGACACTCACACTGGCTGCTGGCCACTCACTGTAGCCTATGGCAGCCCACTGCAGCAGAGGCTGCAACTATGCCACCCTAGGGACTCAGAGCAGCTTAGCTCCAGGTGGAGCTGTTGTTCACCATCTTAGCTGTAGAGGGCAGTGTCACTGGCCCTCATATGTGGGATCTGAACCGGGGCTGCTGGTGTCCCAAGCCAGCTCTTAACCAAAGCGCCATTCGGCTGGCCCCCGGCTACCTTTAGAATGTCTAAAATCAACAATAATGAAACAATGAGCCAGAAACCACAGAGTACACTTTTACCACAGGAAACTTGATGAACTGCATAATTTAGACTCTTATCCTTATAATTGGACAAAACTAATGTTTACATGATCACA
The DNA here is from genome assembly GCA_033961575.1 of Aselliscus stoliczkanus. NCBI lineage: Eukaryota > Metazoa > Chordata > Mammalia > Chiroptera > Hipposideridae > Aselliscus > Aselliscus stoliczkanus. Next base: position 96,651,824 of record CM066736.1, on the reverse strand, counting down.
GTCATTACTGCTATAGAATGTCATTGTATTTTTGTCACTTTACAGTGAAAAGTATATCTTCCCTCATATTTACAAAGTGAACATTTCTAATGCCATTTCCTTGGGAAATATTTCCACAAGTGGAATTGTTGGGTCAAGATGGAGAACTGTTTTGATCTGTTTTACATATCATCACACTGTTCTCTAGCAGAAAAAAAGATAATTTTTTTCTGATATATCTGTAATATATCAGTATGTGTTTCCACAAAGACCTATCCATGTTATGTTTTATAGTTTTGTTTTTGATAACATAATAGGTGTGATATGGTAACTCATAGTTTTAACTTGAATTTATTTCATTACCTCCCTGGGGTTTGTTTACAGTGAACGTTTCTCTTGTGTAAATTATCTATTCATATCCTTTGACCATCTGTCCAATGAAGTCCTGATTGCGCCCTTTAAGATTTATATAAAACTCCCCCAAAGCATCTGGATATTAAGTTCTTAGCTGTTATGTTTATTGCAACGATTTCCCTAATCTGTTGCTTTTCTTTTTACTTTTTAGTTTGGATTTTCTTCGTACAAAAAAAAGGTGGGTTATTTTAAATGTAATTGAACCCATCAAACTTGTCACTGATAATTTCTTGAATTGCTTCAATAGTTAGAAAATTGTCTTTTCTCAACAATTGGGATAAGTATACCATTAAAAAAAATTATCTCTTTAAACTATCTGGCATTTGTTGTGGTATAGGGATACAGTGACCATATTTTCTGAATCAAAAATTGGAACATGTGATCTTACAAATGCCAGTATTCTTATGGGCAAAATGGGACAGAGTATTTGCAATTGAGGCTGTCCTGGAAAATTGAGGACATATGGCCTCCGTATGTATGGAGTGAGCTGTGATTTTAAAGGTACAGTTCCAAACCCTGCTTTTCTCAGTTCCTGTCAGCTCTAAGTAACAGAGATTTTTAGCCTGAGGCTCACCTCACCTGAGTCCTGAGCCCAAACCCACTAGAGCAGGCAGGATGTCATTAGAGCCTGTCTCACCAGAAGGAAGGGTTTAAAAACAATTTTAATGCAACAGTCTATTATATTTGCCCCTCCGGACCCATATCTGCCTTCCTCACCCAGCTCCCTGCACCAGAATAGCTGCATCCATGAGCACACTTGTCTTCTTCCTTCAGCTTAAGTTAGATCAATGAGAAGTGTCCCCAAGAAGACCAGAGGAGAACAAGCTTGGGGTACTGATTTCCAGATTCCCTTGCTGTGGAGTGACTATTACCAAAGGCTCCGTCTGTTGCATGGCCCTCCCCACACCATTTTATCTGGAATTCGGTAACCACTCAGATCTAGGAGTGGTAACAGCTCCCCAGGGTTACTAACCCAAGTAAACTTAGCTTACTTCTTTTAAATACTCCCTTTATTAAGCTCTTTTCAAGTCACACAATTTGAATGTGCAAGGACCCTGACCACATACCCAGGAGGCACATGCAATCGCAGCAAGTTTTCCACAGATCCTATCACAGAGTTGGCAGTTTGTACCAATGGTTAAAAGCCTAGTTTTCTTTTAGAAGTGAAGCCCTCCCCTAGACCACAGCCTACTTGACAATTTTGCCGGCCCCTTCCCTGGAAGAAAGGACCTCTCCACTTCCCCCATTAACTGTAGGACCACTGGACCCTGGACAGATCACCAGGCACTGCACTCTCACTGCTTACATAAAAATCCTGAATTTTCTGTCCTAGTTTTACCCTATCACCGCTGCATGCTCTTCCCCGAGGCTGGAGCTAAGATCTCAGGATGTCTCAGGGTTCATCTATGTGGCAAGAGCCTGAGGCTTCTTTCTTCAGGTGCAACCAGAAAGCCAGAGACCATCTAATACCTTTAAAATACACTGGCCTGAGTGTCATTATACATAAAAATCAGCTCAGTTATTATAAACACTGGGTGATAACGGTCTCAACCATCTATTCATGGTCTCTCACACCTTCGTTAGCAGGGACCCATTTCTGCTTGACCCTTGAACTTAGGTTCATGGTACTATTTCGAGTACCTTGCCACCCTGCCTGATTCCCTACTGTATGTTTCCATTAACCATCCAGATTCCACATCTGCCAAGTCCATACTACTTGGGGTCAACACTGATGTGCTCCCTATATGAGGAAATCATGAGCAAAGACAAGCCAGGGAGCAGGAAATTGAAACCCACCTCCTTGTAGCTGCCACACAGCCCCAGAGGAGATGACCTTTAGGTTCAACTCAACAAGCACCCACAGAGCCAGACTCAGGACCATCCAACTATGCTGAAAAGGACGAGGCAAACAGGAATAAGATCACGAGACAGTAAACTGGGGGCACAGATAACAAAATAATAGTGACCCATGTGCATGAGATTTGGTAAGGCTTTGGAGGGGAAGCAGGGCTCAACCTAAAACTTGAAGGTAGAAGAGAGAAAGCAAGTCCAGAAGCAAGGTCTTAGGGCGGGAATCAGCAACAATGGTGATTATATTGTTATTGTTGGCTGAGGGCATACAGAAGGGAAAGCAAAAATTACACTACACCTACTTCAATCCCAGCGCCAGTATGCTCCTAACACCCACAAGGAGATATATATATGAATATATGTATATTCATATATATGTATATATGCATGTACATATGAATCCCCAGAGGAATTCTGGGGAACCATAGAACAGGGCCGAGGAAGAGCATGCATTAATAAAGAAATGAATACACTTAATTCTGTTATTGCCAAAAGCCAAGAATTCAGCTATCTTTGAATCTTACATCTCCAGGAGAAAATTGTCACCCAAGAGAGGAAGCAGTGTCACTCAGAGATGGATGCTTTTAAGAAGTTAAGTCAACAAGATCATGAAACACCTGGATACAGTTTTTCAATGCCTATGGAAACTGCCCTTATTTCATTCAGGGGCTGCGGCAACCCTCTGCCTTCAACCCTCACAAACATTCAGGGCAGGCTCTTGGCCCCTCAGTTCCTCAGACCCAGGCTTGGCATCTGGTTTCTCAGGGAACCTGGTGAGTAGCTCCTAAAAGCTCTGCTCTCAGGTGCATAACTGAGAACTCAACTGGTGTACCTATGGACATCTGAGCAGTGCAGACTTTCTGTTTTGGGCCTGAGGCTTCTGCCCGACACAGTGGCTGTCCCCTCGTCCCTTTTTAAAGACGCGTCACTGTCTTTCCCTGCATTTCTATACCTGTCTTGGGCTCCAGGTTCCTTTTCTTCAGGCATGGACCATCTGCCATTCTAGCTGAGACTCTCAATGCCTCCCTCTTAATATAGTACTAATACAATAACTTACAATTTAATGATCTACAGTGCTTACACATGCGCCTTATTTAATTCTATAACAACTAGGTAGCATGATCTCCAACTGACACTGAGGCTCAAAAGTGCCAGGTCCCCCAGCACCAGCAGCAGCACCAGACACTACCAAGGTCTAGGACCCCTTATCTTTACTCATAGTGGCTGCCTCCTTATTTCTTCTCACATACTCTAAAGAATAGGATCAGGCCATGCTAATGACCTCCTGTCCCGTGCTATTGAGTTGGCCCCTGCATCAAATAAGGGCTGGAGTAGGCTATGAAGGTCCCCTCCAACTCGGAGCCTCTCTTATTCTATAATCTCACAATCTTTCAACCTGCTGGCAATTTTCCACAAAGCAAGCTTCCTCTCTCAATTCCCCCCAACTTACCACATGCTATGTTTTGACACTCAATTACTACTATACATTTTTTGAAGCTAGGCAGTGAACTGGATAGCAATTCCACATCTCCGATTTCCTACAGAGTTCTGGAAAATTGTGTTACATCAGGCAAATGGAAGAGCTAGCAGCAGCAGGAGAAAAAAAATCATAAAAATGTAACCATTTTTGTTTCATCCTACCTCCCTCAGCGGATTTGGTGGGTGACCTCTTTCTGAGTCATGAAAAGCTTTAAAACTTGCTCTGATTTACATCTGTAGGAAACAGATTATGTCTTGCATTTCTCTTTAAAAATTTTTTGTTTTCATTCCCAAACCATAGTTTATTCCCTTCTATATGGAATTTTGTGATAATACCTCAGGATGAAAATATACATACATAATAGCTTTTCAGCTTCATGGTGTGGATTAACCAAAACCACTCATTTCAACAAGAGCCTGGAGGCTTTAAGCCAATTACCCTACAATGTATTCCGTAAGATTTAGCTGGGCGGTCCTCTCCTCATCAGTTAAGTCATGGGAAAAGGCTCAGGATCACCAATGATCTCACTTGGAAAGTGATCTGCAAGGAAAAGCATTTAAAAAAAAAAAAAATTTCCTACCAGAGAGTTTAGAGGCAAGGGGCTATTTTCATTATTTTTGGCATCTGAAGTATGGCAGATGGTCTAATCTTCCAGATCTCTATAATCTGAACTCTATTCCAGAGGAAAAATGAAGAACCACAATTTAGCACAAGTCATGAAGACAAAGTTTATTACTGTAGCCCCCCCGCCTCTATTTCCCAAGGTCATTGCTCCCTAGTTTCAAGCAACAGATCCCCCCCCTTTCCTCCTGCCCTCCCCAAACTAATTAATTAAGAGGTTAAAAAAAATAAATGCTGTGGTAGGCAGAATCCTAAAATGGTCCCTCAACGTTTTCTATCCAAATGCTAGGACTGTGAGTATGAGGTGATCACATGTCCTGACAATGTTAGGTTACTGGTTAGTTGCTTTGGAGTCAATCAATAGATTATCTGGGTGAGCCTAACATAATCACATGAGTCCTTTAAAAGTGGAGTTTTTTCCTGCAGGTAGTAAAAGAGAAAGTCAGAGAGCCTGTGGGAAGGATGCGATGTGTGGAGGTTCTCTGTGGCTGGCGTGGACCGGGCCACATGGCAAGGAATTGAGAGTGGCCTCTCAGAGCTAAAGGCAGTCTCTGCCAAAAGTCAGCAAGGCACTCGGGACCTCAGTCCTATAACTACAAGGAAGTGGAGATTACCAACAAACTGAATGAGCTTGGAAGCAAATTCTTCCTTAGGGCTTCCGGATAAGAGGCCAGTCTCAGCAATACCTTGATTTCAGCCTTGTGAGACCCTGAGCAGAGAAACCAGCCCACCTGGACTTTTGACCTACAGAACTGCAACATAACAAGTGCGTGTTGCTTTAAGCTGCTAAATGTGTGATAATTTGGTATGCAGTAAAACAAATACAGATACCCAGACAAGTCCATGGGCAAAAGAAGTACAAATAAGGTCAGGTCATAATGGGAAAGAGATGCCCCCAGGCAGCAAAACCTTCTCAGCCCCTTTCAGAGACTCCTGGATTCTCCCCTCAGTTTCTGTTTTGATCTTGACCGACTTCCTGTGCTTACATATGAGGAACATGACTGTCAGCCCCAAGACTGACCCACCCAAAAGGGCCAGAAACTATTGCCAACCCAGAAAGTCACTGTGTCCTTAATTCGGATTCCTGAGAGGGCAACTGGTCACTGGACATTCACTTGTTCAGCAAACATTAACTGGGCACATACAATGTTTTAAGGATTGTTCTGGGTGTCGTAGGGACACAGGAAAGGACAAGATACACTCCTGCTCACAGGGAGTTTACATTCTAGTGAAGGGGCGAGACAATGAAAAGGAAGCAAATATATATGTTATACCAGCAATCATAGGTTATAAAGGAAAATAGAACAGGGCAATTGGATAAAGAGAAACAGGAAATGCTATTTTTAAACAGGTAGTCATGCACCTGGGGAGCATTTGAACTGATGTTTAAGTGAAGGAGCCAGATATGCAAATACATGATGGACAGAACGCTCAGGAAAAGGAAACAGAAAAATGAAAAAGCTTTGGGATGGAAATTTATTTGGCCCATGAAGGGAACAAGGGGGCCAGTGGAGCTGGAACAGAGACAGCAAGGGAAGAGTGACAGGAAATGAGGTGGGAGGGGAAGCATGGGCCAACACAAGTAAGGCCTATAGGCCATGTATGGACTTCGGAAAACTACATTAGAGAGTGGAGTGCAAGGTAGTGACGTGGGTTGGCTGGTCTTGGGTCAGCGATTCAAATAAGGTCTAAAGCATGGCCTTCCAGGCCTGCCCCTTTCGCTGGGTCCCTGGGTGCCATCATTATCAAAGAAGCTGGTGGTAGGTGAGTTAGGTGAGACATCTACCTCATGCCCCATTATAGCTAAGACCAACGTTGGTTAATTCAATCATGTTTCGACCACCTGCTAAAGTGGATGCCTGAGGACTAAATGAAAAGAGTGAAGTCCATAAGCAGCAATGGATCACTGGTAGGTATAGTAAGAGTGCCTATACAAAGGCTCTTCCCTACAGAGGAAGCGGGGTCCTCCTTCCATCTCTCCTGCCATACAGGTTTGGAAAAGAATCATCAGAACCACTGGCCAAGGAGTGGTCCCATTCCCCATCATCCTTGTGTCCCAAGAAAGAAGAATATACGACGTTACATTTAGCTCAGAAATCAGACTAGGGAATCCTGAAGAGTTACTGTTCATAAAGTGCCCCTGGGATCAGAACTAGCGGGGTCTCCTCTGCCATTCCCAAACCTGTCCTTTCTCCATCCTAAACACGGTCTTACTCATGCAGCCTCTCTTTCCTGGAGACATGAGCCTTTCTAAGATGCACGGTGCCTTCCCTAACCCTGTACTTCTCAATCTTCCTCTGATCTGGCTGAGCCAATCCCTAACCCCAAACTGCCTCCTCTCTCCTCTGTCTTCTCATCCTCATCCAAGTTTTCATGAAATTGATCCCACAAACATTTATTAAGCACCGGCCTCATGACATTGTGCACGGCAGAAGGGATTGAAGCCCTGGGTTCAAAGCTTGATTCTCTCTTAGTTTGGGCAAAAAAAACAACAACAAACAAACAACTCAACCTTTTGAGCTTTTTCTATGAATGGAGACAATAATACCTATCCTGTTCAGAGGTTGGAGCAATGTAAGTAAAGTCTGTAGTAAATTGTTACTGAATACATGAATGACACGATTTGAAGTATATATGATGATTGGATATTGATGAAGAAACTGATGAATGCTTCAGCAGAGGTGCAAGGTCTAAGACTGCATAAGAAGCAGAGACACGCTGCTGTCTTTCCCTTTTACTCTCTCTGCCTCCCCAGCACATGCCCCACACAGGCTGCCCAACTCCATTTTTGTGCTTCAGCTCCCATGTCTTCTCCACGAGTCTCACTGCAGGTAAACGGCCTCCTCCTTTTCTAACGGGACTTGGATACCAAGTCTGACTTTGATGCTTTTATCTTCAACCCCATATATCATCATCTCTCTATCCACACTCTAAGTCTGCTCTCAAAATTCAGTCCTATTCATGTGAGCACCTGCTGCATGCAAGGCCATGTGGATATGGAGAGGCAAACCCATGGTCTCCACTCATAGAGCTCATATTCTAGCCAGGGAGACCATCGAGATGGTCAGTACAGAAAACGTCATGGTGGCAGCCACAAAGATATGTCCACGGTACAGGGGCAACGTAAAGGCTGATTAATATCCATTGAGGCTTGGGAGTTTGCGGGGAGGTAGCCAAGAGAAGGCTTCTTGGAGAGAAGGGCCTAACTGCTTTGAGAATGAATAAGATCTTATCTGGCAGAAAAGGGGAGAGGATTTTCCTTCCTAGACGTCACCTCTTCCTTCCCAGGGACTCTCTGCCTTCTTCATTCCTTCAGCAGAGTGTTTCTCAAGCAATCTGAAGAAAAGGACCTGTTTCTTTTTTTAATTTCCAAATCATTGCAAAACGATACTTTGTAACATTACTAGGATATATTCAAATGACAGCATACAAAATACTTGTCATGAGCTGAGATGTCGCACCAATGGTGAATTGCTATAAAAGTTTCTCCTCTGGTGGTGACGGTAGAACAACATGAACGTAGTCACTGCCACTGAATTGTGCACGTACAAATGGTTAAAATAGTAAAATTTATGTTCGGTATATTTTACTACAAACAAGTTTCTCTTTCCTTTTCATAATATCCCTGCATTTCTTCAAATCAGGTTCTGGTTCCTGCAACAGTTTGTCCAATGTCCTCTGTGGCCTCATCCTCCCGATCAAAAATGTCTTATATATCAGGAATCTAAACTAATCTTCCTTAAACAGTGTTTTCACCAGGTTCTCACTCTAAAGTATTCAATGCCTCCTGGGGGCCATTGGCATTAATTTTAATTCCCCCACCTAACTTAAACAGAAGCCAAGGGCTACATCACTCGTCGCTCGCTTTATAATAACATGACATTTTTATTTAACGCAGTCAAAGGTCTGCCAAGGCCACTTGTCCCATCTATTCCAGCCCACACTGATCTCTCCATCTCCCAAACTTCTGCTACCCAACGCCATCTACACCTGGATGAGAGATTGTGACCACCAAATGGCCTCTAATTATGCTCTGTATGACAATCAGCCTCAGACACAGACCAGTTCTGCTCATTCTCTTCCTCCACTCTTGATGTTAGCCCCATAAAAGAGGTCATTAAGAAATTTTTGGTGAGTTGTCAGGTTTGTCAGGTTAATAGTTAGCCTAAGAGAATCACACTATTTAGCGCAATTATCCTACTGAAGTCTAGCAAATAATATCTTCCTAATATGTGCATTATCCCTAATCCTCAGAAGAGGAAGATAATGTTATCTGTTTTGCATTTGAAAACACAGCCAGGAGAAAAGTCAATTGCCCAAGGTCACATAAGTGGTAAGAGGAGAGCAGGATTCAAAATAAAATGTCTAACTCCGAACTCCACACTGTTTCCACTATACACCCCAACTTTTCAAATGGTAACTCTTCTCCAGGTTTTAGGAATGGCCTATTCACCATCCCTGATGGCCTAGGAGAACTTGAACAGCCAACACAGTAGCTCAAACCTTCCGCTAATGCCATGGGCTTGCCCATCCAGAGCCCACACACACCAATGCTTGCTATCACCACCAAAATGACACTTTTCAGTCATGGGACTCATGACCATCATCTTAGAAACAAACTGTTAAGCATCATCCGTCGTCATCTGGTGTGTTTGGCTTCCCATCTGTGTTGAATGAGGAGGATGTTTTCAGAAGTGGCCTTTGGTGTGGTCAATCCTCTTTGTTTTCCCCCATGTTGCAGAATCAGGATCTTGTCTAGAGTGAGAGGAGAGGAGGCAGAAGATAGGAACACAGGCAGTACTACTTTTTAGGTAGAAAGAAAAGGAAGAGCTACTGGGAAAAACAGGACAAGTGCTCAGAGAGGGAGGGGGACCTTGAGAGATTCTGATCACAGCTGAGGGAGAGGAGCGCTCCAAGAAGCAGACAGTTGGAAGAGAAATCATGTGAGGTGAAGAAAATCTGGAAATTGGGAGGTCACAGGTAACCTACGCTGGAGCAGTTCAGTGAGAGCAGAAGCCAGACTGCAGTTTGATGCATGTGTGGAAGCAAAGAAGCAGTGCTACAGATGAGTTTTCAAGGCATTTGATGAACAAAGGAAGAAGAGGAGCTGACTGAGAAGGGATGAGGGTGGTACTGGGATTGGGATAATGTTAGAAACCAGGGGTCTGTCCCCACGTCATTTAGACAGATTAAGCGATTATCTTCAGGAGCTTTTAGCAAGCCCTTGGCAGGCTCAGTAAAAAGGCCTTGTGAGTTGATTCAGGCTGGGGATTGCTCAGTGGAAGAACAAAGGGGTGGGGTGGGTGGAACTAAGGATGCTGGAGAAAGTGGTTGAAATAATCTGCAAATGACCAGGCTGGATGGGAGGGGACTGAGGATCTGGGAAAATAAGAGGGTCAGGAGCTAGGGGTTGATGGGCATGTCTTCATGGGAATTACATAGTAGAGATGGTGAAATGGAACGTTGTGGTCAGGGATGGGAAGTGCAGAGGGCAAGTGTTCATGATTCCAGACATAAGCATGGAGCAAAGTCATGTGGCAGAGTGGATGGACCAACCATGGAAGCAGAGAAGGCAGAGGAATTATGTGGCTAGTGGACAGGTCAGTAGGGAAGCTATTGAGCTCATCAGGGAGGAAGAAAGGAGGGTGTGACAGCTCCAATAGCCAAAGTCCTCAGTGAGTGCAAGGAACCATCCAGGGGCTCGTAACAGATGGGAGTGGGCGAACCAGGCATCTCAGCTTAAAAGGAAGACAGGTTTCAAAGGAGTCAGGGGGCAAAGTGAACTTAAAGCCAGGGAAGCATGGGAAGGAGGCAGTATGCAGGGAGACCAGCCCAGATTGCCTGGAAAATAAGTAAGGAATCAGTTAGGATCTCTGATGTTGGAGAGTTTCTTGACAGTAGAGCAGAACTGCAGAGAGCCTGGTAGAAGGGATAAGTAGAGAAGCCTGGCAGGAGACCAGGGAGCTGAACTGGATGGGAAGACACAAAATGCATGCGATGAGAGGAGTTGGCCCCACCTCGCGTTGGATCCCACATAAAGAGAAGGCGACCCAGAAGACCACTTTGAGAAATAGTGTGCATGGGTAATTTTGGCCCTGTCTCCAGCAGACCTCCAATCAGAAGTCTAGTCACCTGATAGTGGTGGTCACAGCCACAGGCAAAGGCAGCAAGTGTCACAGAGAAGGGTGAGAGGCAAAAGTCAGCATGGCCTTGGCAGCGGGAGGCAGGACTGAGGGAGGAAGTGAAAATACAGGGACTTCATAAAACCTAGTTTATTACTTTGGTTGGAGAATATTCCTCTGAAGGTCTCAAAAGGCAGAAATGACTTTATAATCCTAAAAAGCATGCTGTAAAGGAAAGCATAGGCCTGTCTCAACAAGCTCTTTTCTTCACTGGGCCCATTCCGAGTGTCGTCAACTCTTTTGTAAACTCAGACGTACGTTCTCAGAAATAACGAGGACCTAGTTCTAAGTAATGTAGCCCAGCCTGCAGCAGAGATAGCAATCAAAGCAACGGGAATGCAGAATTTATCCACGCTCCTCAGGCTGCAGAATGCCACTCACTTCTCTCCTTCAGGGAATGGAAGGCTGCAAAATTGCTCCATGTCAGTCTGTTGGCCTTACCGCGCCCCACCTCGCCCCTTTCAAAACAGGATGGAAAAACTGCTTACGTGGTATGCTATTTTCACTGGAGGGCCCTTGGAAAATCAGAATTTGAGGGTACCCTGCATATAAGTCTTGAGGCCAACCATGGGTTTGTGAAAATGTAGGACAGAGGGCTCATGGCGCTCAGACCTGAGCCATTGAGGTAAGTAAGGCAAGCTATCCCTCCGCCTGCCTTCCATTTTTCCTCTTTATTTTTATCTGTGGGATCAGGCGTGCTGGAGAGAAAAGAGGAGGCCTGGTAACAACAGCTTCCCCGTCATTCTTGGTTACTTACATCTGTGGTCAATTTTCCACACTTTATTCCATAAAAGGTAAACGAGGCACGGTGCTTGCAACAGGATAATCTAAACAATATGAACCATGTTGCTGTTAAAGACCATCTGGTTGATCAGGCTCAGCCCCCGACTTTTAACTCCTTGAGGTAAGAAAGATGCCAAACCCAGAGAGGCCTGGCTCTCCTTTGGTCTTTGACTCCAGAATCTTTTCCTCCCTTTTCAAGTCAATTAAAACAAGGACGTCTAAGGTCTCTGCCAGCCCTAATATTCTAGGCTGGCTGCCGGTGAAACTGAGAGCTTTGTGAATGAGCAACTTGCAAAATGCTTCTACCGAATGCCTCTTCTCTTATTTCTCTTTAAAAGGAAATCTTAAAAGCTTAAAAAAAACAAAACAAAAACAAAAAAAGACAAAAAAAAGAAAAAAAAAATAAAGAAAAATGTAGCCCTACATATAACTCAAAGTAAAATACACTCAAGTGCTGGGGTTGCTTGCTTCATTTCTGTTTCTCCTACGCAAAGCCAAGGGATCATTTACATAATTTTAATTTTAAAAAGCAACTGACACCAGTGAAGACACAGCAAAGCCCATGCTTTGCTTTTATTTGGGCTTACACATTTTTCTGGCCATCTGTTGTTCAAGAAAGTTGCAAACTCAAATAAGAGATGGGGAAATTGGAAATCAGATGGTGTTTTTCATCCTTTGGGTGGGGAGCTCATGATAAGAGATTCCGGGAAAGTTTCAAATGGGTAAGGTCATCACAAAAATGAGACTTGGCGTCCCCTGGAAAGTGCAGCATTTCCACCTGCAGAGGGAATTCAGCATCTGACCTCAAGGTTCAAGGGCATTTTCTTCTTCAAGTAGGTCATTAAGAACTCGATCTTTCCCCAGCAACCTCGAAGGGTATTAAAACCATCACAAACAATTCCACTGAATATACCTTTTAACACTGTATTTTAAACCACGCCCTGCAGTATTCCATCAGGGAAGCCTTTTCCAGCATCACAGCTGCAGCAGAGCCCTCATTTCTAGCTACCATCTCCTTTGTGTGTAACCGCAGATCAGACCTAAGCTGTCAGTTCTATGGAAAAAGGTTTTCAGAGGTTAAGGTAGAAAAACGAGCTCAAATACAATGGCTATGCCAGGGCTTCAACAATAATGTCTGAAGCCAACTGTGCTAGAACGACTACGAATTCCCTTTTTAAAAAACATTCCGAGAAATCTCGATATTGTAGAAACAGAAAAAAACTTCAAAGCCCCAAGGAAGGCCCGTTGGCATAACATACACATGACAGTATGTGGCTCTTGGTTTGTCAAACCGCTTTAAATTCCAGAGGGCTGAATAAAGCAAGTTGTTTTTGTTTTGCCTTGTTGACTTGTCAAACACACTGCAACAGCCTTCCTTCTTCCCTGGCTCCACCTTGCAAGCTGCCCCTTCCGGATTCACAGAGAAGTGAGTTGAAGAAGTTAACAGTCACCAGGAGAGCCCTTGGGAGACAAAGCTTTATATCCCCTGATCATAAATCTCTTTCAAGGCAAGCTTGAACCAAGACTCCATTCTACTGCAGCTCCCCAAATTCAGCATTCATCTTTAATTAGATAAAATGACATTCATCTCTATTTATACTCTCTTCAGTTCCCAACACATTTATCTCCTGAAATGACAACTGGAAAACCCTCCTGGTCCTAAACATGCACCTTATTTTTTTTAAAAAGTTCCTCAATCAGGTTGAATAATTTAATTAATAGGCTTTTTACTGGAATTCACTTTTCATATAAATTGTTTAACATCTGTGAGCAATGTTTTTAAAGCAATAGCAAGAAAGAAAATGAGAAGAAAAAAGAAACACACCATGATTCAATTACTCAATTGTAGTAGTGATTTCACAACCCGATGCAAAGTAGGAAAAAGTTCATGTTAATTGGAAAAATGATTTTATTATGATTCAATGACTGGATATCGATCACATTGCAGCTCCTTTGCAGAGCCCTTTCCCTTTGGAGAAATAAGTTCCATCTCTTTTATGATTTTTGTCAGATGGACAGGAGACCCCAATGTAAACTAGTAGCCTTGCCTCTGTGAGGACCAGGGCTGTATCCAGAACAGGGGAAGTTAAGAACTCCGAACAACTATGGGGTTCAGATGAATGCTCAGATTTGGAACTCACAGCAGATGAGAAAAAGAACCCACAGGCAACTGAGGCACTGTGACTAAGCGTTGATAGCACAAAGAGAGGAGCAAGAGTCAGGGAAGTCAGTAGAGAGTGAAGTGGGGCACGGGGTGGGTTGGGGTGATGTGGGGATCAGCCCCAGGAGAATCTGGACACAAGCATGATAAGGCCCAGTTGGGCAGATGGTAAGAGTTTGGAAGATCTAATACTAGGTGATGAGGTCCTAACACGGGAAAGAGGGGCTTGTCAGGACTGGAGAGAGCACATAAGGTTTTAAAGGAACTGGAATATGAGTGAAACTACCTAGAATCCAGCCAAGGGCTGGAAATACAGGGCAGACACGTTAGAGAAGGGGCCTTGCAGGTTGTGAAGATCCTCACCTGATTCTAAGCTGTTGAGTTCTTCTCTGTTGAAAACAAGATGGATCCCTCAACCACGTGGTGGGCCTGAGCCTTTGGGCCTGGATCTGGAGGTGAGGGTGAGTACACAGGGGGTTTTGTGGCTCAAACCCTGAGATGGGGAGGATGCACACAGGAGTGATAGTCACAATATTTAACAATGGGCAGTATCCGGGCTCTGTCCGGTCAGACGTGGGAGCCGGTCTAAAGGAGCCTCTTGTCACAGGATTGTGGGAGGGCCCGGCAGGGGCTGGGGAGGGGCAAGGTGGCCTGCAAGGGTCGGGGCAGATCAGCTATTTACCAACCAGTGCAAAAATAAACTGCCATGGGTCAGCCAGGGGAGTGGGGCAGGCAGGTTATTCCCGCCTCCCACTTGGCAGGTTTTTCACATTTGTGTGAAAGGGACATTGCTTAAGAAAGTAAAATAAGGCCGAGGGTGGAGCCAGGGGTTCTCTATAAAAGTTTGCTTTGCGGAAAGAAGTTTGTGCTTTTGATATCAGGAATTGTGTCTCTTTGTCTGGGTTGAGAGACAAGAAAGCCGCCAACTTCTCCAACCTGTCAGGAAAGTCTAGGGTTCTTTCAGGAGGCAGTCAGGAGGGGAGCTTTTGAAGAACACTGTAGGGTAATGAATTTGACAGCAAGGCCAAGTGCTCTGTTTATAACCATCCTCTGTCACAGCCATACAAGGTCCTTCCTTCTTTCTTGTTTTTAATTTTTAAAGAAAGATATAACGGAAATAAGGGTGAAATGTAAAGTCATTAGGGACTACACTAAATGTCACAATTAGGGTGAGTAATGCAGCTTGGGCAAGATCCATGTCAAACTCCCCACAGTACCCAGGAAAGAAATGAGCTTTTGTTTGAGTTTTTCTGCTGGAGGCAGCATGAGTGACTAAGACCTGTCTGTCTCTGAGGGGACAAAGTGACAAAAAGCACAGAGCTCCTCACCCTAAGAGGAAACTTTCACCCCACTAGAACTGAGGGCGATGTGTGTGTCAGAGCTGGGAACCAGCTCTCCATTATTAAATTTTCAGGAATTCATTGAGCCAGTTGTTCAAAACAGCCATTATTAAAATTTAAAACATACACTTGTAATTAAATAAATTATGCTTAAAAACAAAGGTAATAAATACTCAAAAGTCATCACTTATTTTGTTTTCTATGCTTTTGAGATTATTTATGTTTATAGTATCTACATGGTAGAAATACTACATAATGGTATGCTATTGTATATCTCTTCCCAATTCCAAGTTCGAGGATATCACAAAATCGGCCACGGTGGTGGGTATTCATACCTTGGAAATCATCAACAAACACTACAAGTCAGGGCTTGATTTCTTGTTTTGTTGATTATCTAGAGTTCAGAAAGTGATAGAAGAAATGTCAATAACGCAGCGTAAACTTAAGAGAGTCATGTCTGTAATCATTATATTGCGAATAGTATTTTTAAAAAAGAGGAAAATACCCTCCCTGTGTCTGAAAACTATTATGTGATTCAGCAAAGATGTTCATGTCATTGGTGAATGAGTAAGTTCTGACATTCTTGGTGCTCAAGCTGTTGAGGTTTCAGTTTAATAAATATAATATGCACAATGGTGAGAAATAGTTTAGTGGATCACATATCAGATTTAACAACAACAAATGTATTGGGAAAGAGCGGATTGGGATGAAATGCTACTAGTCAGATCACGGTTGAGTTGCAACCACAGGTTGGGTATGGATACAAGAAGCTCAACAAAAACATGCTGTGAGAACCCACTGGCTGAAAGAATTTAGATGAAAGAGTATTGGGTATTTTATTATTATTTGTGAATTGTGTGCTACCAACCCTTTGTCAGTAAAATATAAATTTTCATATGCATTCATACACATACTTTTTTGCTGGAGAGCCGGTTGTTCAATATTTACCAGCTCACACTACAAACTCAAGTCTCAGGGAGAGGTTTACTCTCCCCATTCCCACTGCCAAAGTCTTAAAAGGTTAGCACGTCTTCTGAACCTCTGAACCTGATTAGATTCTGGATTAGTACTTGTCACAACTCTCCCTACCAACCCACAGAATTTCCTCCTTCCCCAAATTCCTGGAGCTCCTTCTGTTTTTATTCACTTGGCACTTAGCAAATGCTATCCCTGTATATTGGTTTTTCAATTTACAACGTTGTTGTTTTTTTTAAAATTTATTTATGCCCCATCTCGTTTTAGAACAAAGGTTGGTCTCAGAAGCTTTCTCCATGCCTTTAAAGCTACATGGAGTAGGGTCCGGCTGAGTGGCGCAGTGGTTGGGAGCTGGTTTGGGGCGCCAGCGGCCCCTGTTCAGATCACACATGTGAGGGCCAGTGACACTGCCCTCTTAAAAAAAAAAAAAAAAGCTACATGGAGTAGGTGCTCAAAAATGTATTCATTCAGTTAGTCACTGGGTCAACATACGTTCATGGACTCTGACCTCTGCGCTGGACACTGCCAACCCAGGGACTGCAAGATGCATGACCTCGTCTGTCCTCAGGGACCTCATAGCCTCGTGATGGTGATGTGATGACAACCAAGGTTTGCTAAGTACCAAATATGTGCCAGATGCTATGCTAAGGACTTTGTGTATACAATTTACACATACCAGTATCTGTGAACCTGTGGCTGACTATTCAAAGAAGGAACCTTGTGTCTGTACCTTAGTCATCTCAGCTCTCAGGATCCCACTCTATTCTGACTTAGTCATGTTGAATGCATGCATGAATGAATGATTGAATGGCCTAGGATTAGCATCTAGCTATCCATCCTCTCTGTTTCTTCTCTTCTTTCTTCCGCTTACCTTACTTTCCTTCCTTCCTTTCATATGAGGGACTCTGTATAGAAAAGGGCACTAGCGTGGCCTGAACCTGCTCTAAGGAAGGGAGGCTGCTTTCCTACAACCTGTCATATTCTGGCAATGACAAACGCACACGGCTTGAGACTCCACCTTTGCGCACCTTCTCTGCTCACCTTCTACCATCACTCTGCAAGTTTCCCAATCCCTCCATAGAAAGCACTTGGCACCCCTTAAAGGGGCTGCTCACTCTTTAAGGGACGTCCCATAGGCTGATGGTGAGCTCTGTCCCAAGTGTTGGGAGACTTCTCCCAGGATAAGGGAGACTTGGAGAAGCCAGGCAGGAGGTAGGAACTGGCAGCCACATGGGAGACTCTCTCCCGCCCTTGCATTTTAGAAGGTTCTAGGGTGCACACCTAGGCTCGACCCAGTCCTGCTCACTGAAAACTGGCAACAGCTTTCCTCACATCTCAGCGGGAGAACCTGATGGGAACTGACTTCTAGCCATTGTGACTCACGTTTTCTCAAAAGAAGAAAAGTTACTAACATGGCAGCTATATTTAAGGTTTTTCCCTAAAAGCTTCCAACCTAGATTTGCTCACAGAGGCTTCATTCTAACTATTCAGACTTCTTGATAATCCACATAATGAAAGTGTCTAAATAATGTTTATGCCTTTATGCTCCCAAACTTGCTTGTTAAAAAATGTGTCCATTGTGGGAGCAAACATTTCTCAAGCAGATTAAACGCATTCCTGTTCTCTTCACCAGAAAAGGCTGAACATCACGTAACCTTTGCTTCCACCCTGCAAGGCCATCTGTACTGCTGGTAATTGTTGATTTGGGCTAAAACAACCATGTATTCATGTCAATGGTTTTGTTTTTCTATTTTAGAAAGGGATTTGAACAGGGTTGTGAAGACTGGTTAGACTTCAACAAGCAGGGAAAAAAGAGGAAAAGAAAGGAAAAGGGGCAGGAGATGGAGGGCAGTAGATCTCATATCAGATTTCATGACAAATTTTTGACCAATTTTACTATATTTAAGCAGTTATATGTATCAACTTACATAACTAATTTAGCAAGGAGTTATAAATTCCGTACAAATGACACATTTTCTTTTATAATAATTATCGTATTTCCTTTCTCACTTCTTTCTTTCCTCTGTATCAATTAAAATATTTTAAAAAGCTTGTTTTATTAGTGTGATTTGTACTTCATTTCTGATCCAATTTTTATTTCCTTTTCATGCTGTGCCTCCACTGATTGCTTTGTTTCTCTTCTAAATTCTTTAAAACGAGACTTGAAAGTCTTTTTAAAAAGTCTAAATAAATTATATACAGCAAAACCTTGGATTGTGAGTAACATAGCTTGCATGTGTCCTGCAAGACAAGCGAACATTTCTAATACATTTTAACGTGGTAAACAAGCAGTATCTTGCACTTTCTTTTTTTAGAGGGCAGTGTCAGTGGCCCTCATATGTGGGTTCCAAACCGGGGCCGCTGGCGTCCCAAGACAGCTCTTAACCACCGCGCCACTCGGCCGGCCCATCAAGCAATATCTTGCAATACGAGTTTTTTCCAGAATGATTTATGCTAGTAAACCAAGGTATTACTGTACTTTTATTCCCTTATATCATGTTTCCCTGTCAGTCTCCTTGCCCTGACGCCAAAATATCAATTTCTCCCCAGTTACACATCACCCCCTCATAGCTATGACCTCTCACCTGGACTGCTAAGACAGCCCCCTAATTTATCTGTCTGTTCCTACACTGCCAAACCCCATCATTATATAGTGGCCAAGTGATCTTGTGGCAAGGCCACCAAGTGGTCACAGCTTGAGCTCTGGAGGCTCAAGACAACCTGGTTATATATTGTATTGGCTCCTTCAGAAACTTGCTATGTGACTACACACTAGTTGCTTAACATTCCTGGGCTTTGGTTTCCTCAACTGGAAAATGGACATATTAAAAGTACCTATATCATATGGATGTTCTCAGTAAATAAGATCATACATGTATATATGATCTACTAGGAGCACTAGTAGGCACATTAGAAAAAAAATCTCTTAAAATGTACACCAGATTGTTCAAAACCCAAACAACTCTGGACCATAAGTGCACTTTGGATCTGGACCTGCCTCAACCCATGTTAACTCCCTTTTTCACCATGCTCTAGTCACATACTGACCTTTGGCTGTTTCTCAAACCCGCTGAGTTCTTTCATACCTCAGGGCCTTTGCACATGCTCTTACCTCTGACTAGCTTCTTCACTTGGTTTCCCTTGGCTAATGACCCGTCCTTCAGCTCTCAGCTTAAATGTCATTTCCTATTCGGACTGAGAGGCCCTGCCCTACCACCCAAACTATCTTTCCTTTATAGCACTTAGCACAATTTGTAATTACATATTTATTTGTTGGTTTACTTGTGGAATACCAATCTCCCCTACTAGACTGTGCACACAATGAAGCCAGGGTCCATGTTTATTCACATTATTCACAGCTAGCACAGGGGAGTTATTCAATTGCTATCTGCTGAGTGAGTGGGAATGAATTAACAAGCCTGGAAGATGAGTATGGTACTTTATGGAAGCTCTTTTGCCTTTTTCTCCAAATAGGTTACACTACTTTTCTCAAGCGAGTAAAACCTGTCTTTGGTCACAGATTTTCCTGGCTTTGACTGATAAGGAAGTAATAATCCTTAATTTATCAACACACTTATTGAATAAGGATCTCTTAATGTCTGCCACATTATTAGCACTAAACAAAAGAAATAGAAAACCTAAACTCTCCCTCCACTCCCACCCCTACAGGGATATTAGACATATGAGATGTACATAATAACACAGAAGATAATTAGATAACACAACAAGGCTGTGAATAGTTATTTGCCAAAAAAAATGACACACTCAAGGAATACATTAAGATGAGAGCAGAGAAACCACTCAGGGAAAATCACAAAGACGGGAACTTTGGGTGGGTCCTCAGGGTGAATGAGAGGTGAAGAGGAAAAGCACATTCTCTGCCAGAGAAATGAGGAGCTGGGAAGAGGCAAAGGTCAACGTATTGGGGTGTGGGTATGAAAAGACCGACCTAGTGAGTCATGCTGGGGGTACAGTCGGGGGAAATCGAGGGGTGGAGGAGAGCCTTGAAGAATCCAGTGAGGAGGGAATATGAAAATCCTCATTCTTTTTTTCTTTTTTTTTTTTTTTGGCTGAGCCATCCTGCCACCTGTTGGCAGCTCAACAGCAACTCAGCTCGGGCTGGCATCGAACCGCCATTGCTCAGAGCTCAGCTTGCACTCTTGAGCAAGCTCTTAACCAACTGAGCCACTCAGCCGGCCCAAAATATCTTCATTCTTTTTGATGGCCAATAACACACTCATCTTGTCATCCAGCACGTCACCTAGTGTTTTACAGGAGGTTTATATTCAACGGTATAACTATGAACTAATTATGTTGAATAAAAAATTACAAACACGTATTGACTCATGTCAGAGGAGCTGTTAGGGAGAGTTCTGCCCCTTCCACACATTTTTAAAAGAAGCCACTAATGAATTCTCAGGAGGACTTCTCCTGATTTTTTTAAATACCAGCTATGTTTAAATACCAGTTACATAAAAGGTTTAGAAATATAGACAAGATTGTATGTTATATAACTCCTATTAGGAAATAAATAAGATCTTCATTTAAAACACCTAATAAGGAAGAGAGAGAGAGAGAGAGAGAGAGAGAGAGAGAGAGAGAGAGAGAGAGAGAGAGAGAGAGAGAATCATAGGATTGTCTTATTCAAGAATAGAGTTTAATAAATCATAAATAGTATCCTACTTACAGAAAGGGGAAATGTTTCAAAAACAAACAAGTATGAGCTATCCTACAAAGACAGACAAAACTAGCACTACATGGGGCAATTATTAGGATAGTTCAGCACTTCGATAGAAAAACATGTATTTTTAAATCTAAGAATTATTTCTTTCGGTGGATGCCAAGAAGGCCATCATTAACATTCAACATTGATTTCTTATAAGAACTCTTTGAAATAGGAAGAGGAGATTTATTCTTTAAGATAAAAAAGATTATAGATTTAAATCTGAGTTTCAATTTCATTTTTAATGTGGATATCCTAGATTAGGGCTGTCCACTAATATTTCCAGCAATGATGGAAATATTTATTTCTGCGCTGTCCAGTCCAGTCGTGACTAGTCACATGTGGCTACTGTGCACGTCAATGTGGCTAATGTGACTGAGGAACTAAACTTTTTTTAATTTAATTTTTAATTTTTTTTAAATGTAAATTTAAATAGCCATGAGTAGCTAGTAGCTACCATAGTGACTAGCACAGCCCAAGGGGCTTCACTTTGCAAACACAGGCAGAGGCCAAAGATGTTCCTCTCTTATATAGACAGGATTGTATGTTATATAACTCATATTAGGAAATAAATAGGATCTTCATTTAAAACACCTAATAAGGACAACAGTGGGGGGGGGGAGAGAGAGAGAGAGAGAGATATCATAGGATTGTCTTTTTCATGAATATAGTTTAATAAATCATATAGTGATTTAGGAGAAGTAATAGTAGAAAATACTGTAGGACAAGATGAAAATGAAATAGAGAATACATACAGGAAAGGTGGCAATAGAAATATCAGTTTTTTTTGCAGATGATATAATAGTGTTAATAGAAAATGCAAGATCAACCAAGTGCATGTCAATGATGTAAAGCTAGAAAAGGCAATGAAAACTGGTGCAGTTCCCAATACTGAAAAAAAAAAAAAACTTGAAAATTTATGTATCTAGATAAATAATATATCTGGGGAATTAAAAAATGATAAAATCATAATGGGAAAAATAAAGAAATACCTAAATAAAATTATGTCCACTGCAGCTGATTTAGAAAACTTATAGTAATATCAGTAACGTTAATCCAAAAAATCAAAAATAGATTAACATAAGAACAATTAAATTCCTGCTAGAATGCTATAGGATGTAATATATCACTGGCAAAATTAATAAGGAAAAGCAAGTACACAATACTACCAAAGAAGATTGAAGGCGGATGTAATAATCAAATTTAAGGATATGTTATAAAGTGATCTTCATCAAAACTGAATTTTGCTGGATCAAAGCCAGGACAGAGATTCTAATAGAATAGTGATTTCCCAGATGGATTTACACTTATAAGTCCTTAGGATACAGCAAACAAACAAACAAAAATTAAAGACTCACAATAATGAATGTAGAAATCACCATTTAATATATGCTGGTGGGACAATGTGGTATCAATATGAAAAAATGTAGATTATATCCCTAACTCACCAAATAGGATAATACTTTCCAAATTGGTCTATAAAATAAACACAGAGAGCAATTAAAACAAATAGTGTCGGGCCGGCCAAGTGGCGTGGTGGTTAGGCGCTGGCTTTGGAAATCAGCGGCCCCGGTTTGGGTCCCACATATGAACGCCAGTGACACTGCCCTCAAAACAAAAAAAAATAGTGTATTTATCCCAACTGTAGCAGTAAGATAAATTCATGACAATTCAAAAACAAAATAAGGATGGAGGAAGGTGGATTCACATATTTTAAAATCTATTTAAAGTCTCCTACATAAAAAGTAATAAAACATACAAAAGGGGCAAACGAAAGTTTTAGATTATGATAAATATAATGGATAAATATTTATGATGCAAAATCGGAATGAAATCTCAATTTGGCATATAAACATTTTGTCATCAGTAATGAGACCCTAGTTGACAAATGGCTAAAGAGGGGGAAAAGAAAAACAGAGAGAGAAGGAACAGTTATAAGGGGCAGCCCTGGGCCAGGTTCTTTAGATATATGCATTATGCACACTGGGAAATGCACCTGACAAACCAACACATGGGAAGATGTTCAATCTAATATTATAATGAAAGAAATATGAATCAAAATAACTGAATAACTGAATACCTATTTAAAATAATATGAGATACAATGATAGACTAATATTGGCCAAGCCATCGGGATCAAGCATACTCAACCATTGTTTGGACACTGTAAATTACGCCCCTGTTTCTATAGGCTCTCTGATAATATGGAACAAGAGTTATAAAACCTTTTGATCCTTAATTCCTCTTTGGGACTACATTCCCAAGGAAATACTCAAAAGAAAAAGAGAGACAAAGATGTGTAAACAATGTGAACGAAGTTTCTAACAGCATATGAATCAGAACCAACATTGAATTGTTTTAAATGTCAACCGCAAGGGAACAGGTTAAGTAAATTCTGTAGTACAGTTCAATGGGATTCTATGAAGTTATTAAGAACTGTAAGTGATCATGTGAGTAAATCTATGGATAGAAAGGTAAAAATGGAATAATTTTAACTTAAAAAAAAAAAGCATAAGAATGCAAAATGGGAGCCCACTGTAGAACATTTCAAATTCTACACAGAAGATGATGATTGTGAATCAAAGCCCTTACCTGACTGCAAAACCCTCCACATGTAGGGAGAAGTCAAGTTAGAGCTGCAGCATCTGGTATGCACAGCCACCTGGTAAGGCTTTGGATTCTATCCATAGATCTTAAACTACTCAATCAAGAATGCTCCAGGCCTGACCTGTTCCAATATTTCTAGAGCTGAGATAGTTTAACTTCAAAAGAACATAATCAGAAAAAGATTTGATCAGCCTCAGTATTTTTTGAATACAGACTTTTGGGTGTTGCCTTTTATTTTGTGGATAAAAGAATGGAATGGAGTGTACAAACTATATTTGTACAATTCCAGTTGAAGAATTTAAGCCATTGTTTCCCACCAAAATACATTGACGTCTAAAAGCACACCTAGAGCATTGCCAGTAAGAGCCTGATTTTTATAATAACTGCCCTTGCAATCAGCACCAGCCTGTCCATAAAACGCCAGAATATGCACTGGGGGGTATCTTAAGACCATGTGAAGTCCATTTCAGCAAAACTGTTCTGCAATTACTGCAAAAGTAGGAAATATGAAAAGGCAGATTAAAGAAATCTGTTTGGGGGATTCACCTGGTATTTAGACTTGCAGATAAAGAATCTGTTAAAGGTAGTCGAGAGTCACCACGTACACTCTCTCTAGGAAACTTCATTCTCATGGCTTACTGGCCGTGGCCACCCCCACCTCCACCTCCAACCTGAATTCTTGTTCCATGTCTTTGCCTAGATTTCCTAGTAGGATATAATGTGAACACTTCTATTTAGCACTGGGAAGTCTGTAATCCTGCTGTTACCATGCTTGGATGTCCTCATCTGTATCACTCTTTAGCTGGATCAGATCCTCAGGGGCGCCTCGTGCCAGCCCAACTCCTTGCCCATCTCACATCAAGCAATCCATAATGGCAAGCACCTGCGTCCATCAAGATATAGCACATAGTAAATTCAGGGTAGTACCACCTCTCAGAGCTGGTACAGATTGGGGGGGAAAAAAAGGCCTAACCAGGTTAATATGAACAGATGGTTGACAGCTGCTTGGGTGGCCACTGATGGAAACAGGAATTGAAGACCTCAGGCAGCTAACGCCTTCCATCCCTGCCGGGAGGCAGTAGAGTAGGATGAAGAGCACAGGCTCTGGAGCCTGCCAGTGGAACCTGAACGCTGGTTCTGCCACTTACTAGCTGTGTGACCATGGGTGCATTGCTTTGCTGGGCTTCCGTTTTCTCCATTTATAAACTGGGAATAATGATGGTCCTTGCCCCACGAGATTGGTAAGCAGAGCAAGTGATTTAAGACCTGGAAAGTGCTTAGTACAGTGCCTGGCACTCATTGGCACTCAATAAATGCTATTATTATCATCCTCACCATCCGCTAAGAGCAAGACTTGGTTGGGCTCTGCGTCTGAGCCCCCAGAACGCATTTACTTCAAGTAGATATTATGGGTAAGCAGAAGCACAGATGGAGAGGAAAGCTATGGAGTGGAGGGTCAGGAGCCATCCGGTAGCAAGAAAACCAGAGTTACTTCGGAGGCAGCACACAGACTAAAAATCCAGGAACTTCTATCTCCACGGCCTCTCCTGCTGCCTTAGGTTCTGAGCACCTTTTGTGTCCCTTCCTTCTTAAGGTCCAGTTGTCACGTCATGACTGCTCAGCCTGTGATCTGACTTTTCTGCTTTTTCAGAGCTCTTGTCCATAGGAGTCTTTAAAATAAACCCCCATTACCTGAAATCACTGAATAAGACTCTTTGCCTTTCTGAAACTACGATCAACTAGCCGCAGCTTTTGTTTTCTATAGGAGGATGTGATGAACCACTGAGACCAAGTAAAATCATGGTGACACTGGGCCACCGCCGCTCTCAGCTCCCAGCACAGCGCTCTGTCAAGCTGAACTTCCTTCTGGCTTGTGGAATTGTCTTCAGGTAACACTGCTACTGTGTTAAGTCTGCTTGCCTCACACATTTAGACTTGCCTGCCTTTCAGGGGTTTGTAGCCGCAATCATGGCCAGGGTTTTTCCTGCCAAGGTGCAGTTCTCTCCATTTAAAAAAAATAAATACCAGAAACCAAAGGACGGACGCACATGGGCTTCAGATACGTCTCCGCATGCTCTTTAGCACTCCCGTTCCTCTTGTTCCCTCACCCACTCTGGCTGTGCGGATTCTTTGTCACTGGAACCCCTTACAGGGAAGGCTGAAAAGACTAAGAATTTAGCTCTGCAGTCATTTCCTTGGGTCTCTAAAAAGCGCTCTCTCCCTCCCCCCCCCCCGCCCCCCCAATTAGCAGCCTCAGCTTCCTCCTTGTCCTGCTTTTTCTCCTATACCATTGCAAAATCTATCTTACTCCAATCAGTACAACCTCCTTTATTCATCCCCAGCCAGGAGAACTTATCAACTTCTCTGCTTAAATTTCAACCCAATAATTTCTTCCTTAATGCACACCACCTTTCCCTTCTTGGATCGTCAAAGGCCCATCATGTTCCCCATCTTCTAATTTTTTACTCTCATTTGGACTTTCTGGCTCTCAGCCCCGCAGGACCCCTTCTTTTTTCCGCTTCAAATAGTGTCTGGTAATATACTATTCTCAGGCTTTTTCTCTGGGTTTTGGGCTGTGATCCAATCCCAAATTGCCTTCCCTTAGTTATGCTCTCTTATCTTTTAAGTCTCTCTGCACTGTTCAAGACCATACAGAATGGTGGCTTCTGTTGCCATGTCTTGCTTTCCACATAAAAATGTGTAGGATTTGCTTCTTCCTCACCTTACCTCAACTACAGATCACTCCTAAAGAACCCCTTGTTTGGATGTGACACCAAAAAGCACAGGTAACAAAAGCAAAAATAGGTAAATCGGACTATGTTAAAATTGAAAACTTCTGTGCATCAAGGGACACAATCAATAGAGTGAAAAGGCAACCCATGGATGGGAGAAAATATTTGTAAATTATATATCTGATAAGGGTTTAAAATCCAGAATAAATAAAGAACTGCTACAATTCAACAACAAAACACATGACCTGACTCAAAAAAATGGGCAAAGCTCTCAAATAAACATTTCTCCAAAGATACACAAATGAACAATAAGCACATGAAAAGATGCTTACGTCATGAATCATTAGGGAAATGCAAATCAAAACCACAATGAGATACTACCTCATACCCGCTGGGATGGCTATTATCAAAAACACAGAAAACAAATATATAGATAGTCACAGGATGTGGATTCTACTGTGGAAGGGAGTCAGAGGAAGTATAATAGATATATATGATATGGGAGGAGTGAGGTGGCTAAATGGGGGAGGGGTGTTGTCACTTTGAGGGGTAAAAAGTATAACTATTGCACTGTGTTGTACACCTGAAACTAATTAAAAATAAATAAATAAATTATAAAAAAAACACACAGAAAACAAGTGTTGGCAAGGATGTGGAGAACCTGGGACTCCTGTGCACTGCTGGTGAGAATGTAAAATGGTACAGCAGCTATGGAAAACAGTATAATGGTACCTCAAAAAGTTCAAAATAGAACTATCACGTGATCCAGCAATTCCAATTCTGGGTATATACCCTTAAGAATTGAAAGCAGAGATTTAAATAGATACACCCATGTTCATAGCGGCATTATTCACAATAGTCAAATAGTGGAAGCAACCCAAGTGCCCACTGACAGATGGGTGGACAAACAAAACGTCTATATGATAGAACATTATTCAGCCTGAAAAAAGGAAGTAAAATCTGAACATGGTACAGCAAGGATAAACTTTGTTAAGTGAAATTAGCCTGACACAAATAGATAAATATTGCAAGATTCTACTTATATGAGGTATCTAGAGCTGTCAAAATCATAGGGACAGAAAGGAGAATGGTGGCTGCCAGGGTCTGAGGGGAGGTGTAATGGAAAGTTTAAAGGGTACAGAGTTTCAGTTTTGTAAGATGAAAGAGTTTTGGAGATTGGTTGCATAATGTGAATGTACTTAACACTACTGAACTGTACATGTAAACATGGTTGAGATGGTAAATTTTTTCTTCTGTGTATTTTAACACACTTAAAAGAAAAAAAAGAACTCTTTTATCACACCTTGGTACCTTCACTGATTGACTTACTAACTTGGGCAATGCATTCAATCTCTCCATGGTTCAATTTCCTTATCTGTAAATGGCATTAGTTAGTACCTACATCAGAGGCCACTGTGATGATTAAGTAAATCATCACACGTAAACTGTTTAGAAGAGTGCCTGGCACAAAGTATTGTTCAATAAATGTCAGTTATCACAGCAGTAATAATCATTATTGCACGTGCACAGCGCTATTTGAAGCACTTTCCTATGTTATGGCATTTAGTCTTCACCCTCTTCCCCAACCTCCACCTCTCCAAAAAGCTGAAATTTTACAGATGATGAAAAAGATGCTCAGAGAGGTTCAGTGATCTGCTTGAGTCACAAAGCCAAAGCCAATGGGTTGCAGGATAAAGATTAAATTTGGCTCCAGTGAGGTCCAGTTGCCTTACAGAGAAGTAAGCAATCATCACACTGGCTCCAGATCAAGTCAGAACTGGAGCTTATGTCCCAACCATGGACTAGGGGTGGGGGAGGCTGTGGTAGGGATGGCGGAGAAGCTCGGCTCTGCTCCAGGCCAACAACCCACCAGCTAAAGAATCCCAACTGTCTTTGTCCTCCTCCCACATCCATCCTGCCCCAGGGATGAGACCAGCTGGATCCAACAAAAAGCGAATAAGACAAAAGTGGGTAGTTGATCCCAGAGGTCACCATGGCCCCCAGGCAGATGGAAGACCAGGAGACAGAGGGGAGGCCTGTGGCCAAGGTCTGCCTGGCACTTCACCATGCCCAGACTGAGGACACAATGCCCATGCCACCCAGCCAGAGACTGGGAGCATCTATGCATGGGAAGGTGGCCTGTGCTCCCACCTCGGATGCTCATTGGGCACATGTCAATTTCCTTGGAGAATTTCTGAGAATGGGGCAGGAATTAAGGTCCCGATTTTCTTTAGGGCCCAGAAGGATGTGCCAGCAGGAAACTTCCAATGACTTGCACTTTGGGGGTTATTTTCTTTCAAATAATTGATTTCTCCTCCTTACCCCACTGTAAGTCTTTTAAAACACCCAAGCTGGCCTTGGGTGACTTATGGTCACTTCGTGTCAGAATCTGGTAGTGGTGGGGTTCCAATCCAGAGGTAAGGGTGCTACCCAGTCAGAGGTGACTTGCTGTCCCCTCACTCCCACCCCAGAGCTGCCTGCCTGTCTAGAAGGATATCTGCTGGCTCCAGCCCTCCAAGGAGACTCGGCAGAATATAAGCAAGAAGGAAGGCTTGACCCTCAGAGGAAAAAGATCCAGAAACATGGTTTTAACATTTGGGAAAGTTTTTTTCCCCACCCGACATTGGGAGGGGCTCTCTAAACACAAACTTAACTTGGGCCCTTCTCTATGGAGAAAAAGTTTAAACAAATCCTCTCTCAGAGTTAAAATTCCACCTCTTCTACCAATTGTTTTTTTTTTTTTTACCAATTGTTTTTTATATTAGGCAAGTAATACATATTCATGGTGGAAAATAAATTAGAGAATGCAGACAGAAAAATTAAAATCACTCCAAACCCTGTGTCCAAGATTTAATCACTGCTAACTTATTAGGTATACATTTCCAGACTTTGTTCAATGCAAATAGAAACATACATATTTTTACATATATTTTACATTTATATACATATAAATATGTATACATGCTCTTTGAGAAAGTTTCAATTAATATACTGTGAAAATCATTCCATGTCAATAATATAGAACTGCATTGTATTTTTAATGACAGTATAGTATGTTATTATATGATACCATAATTTATTTAACCAGTCTCTTCTTATTAGACATACAGTTTATTTCAAGGTTTACACAGTATGAAAAATCCTGTTAGCTACACAGGGTTTATACTCTTGTCCAATCATTTTTTTTTCAAGAATTTTATTGGGGAACAGTGTGTTTTTCCAGGACCCATCAGCTCTAAGTCAAGTAGTTGTTTCAGTCTAGTTGTGGAGGGCGCATCTCAACAGCGCATGTGTGGATCGAACCGGCAACCTTGGTGTTATGAACACTGAGCTCTCACCAACTGAGCTAACTGGCCGCCCCCAGTAATTTTTAAAGAATAATCTCCTACAAGTGGAACTGCTCCATCCAAATGTTTTTATGATATGCATAAATCTCCCCAACCACGCTATTTCATTTATATGTAAGTTTCCTTCAAGTGACAGACCTTTGCACTGTGCTTATAATCTGAACCAGCCCTTGGTTTTCTCAAACACAGTTCTTCATTTTAAGCAATTCCAAAATAAAACTCCTTAAACCCCTTGTCTATGAGCTCATAAATGACTCAGTGGCATTTAAAAGATACACAATTTTATTTTGACTTTAGTAATCCACTAAACAGAGACCCACATGACAGATGTACCAGGACACTTGCCATGCAAAATATATTTGTGCAAAATGAGAATGAACTACCCACCTTCTGATGGCCTCTGATTGTCTGCCCCTCCATCTCTCTGCCCTTTGCCCCTTCTTTCCCCATCCCCCTCTCCCTCCCTCCTCCTTTCTTCCTCCATCCTTTTTCCGTTCCTTTTCAGAATTGCTTCCCTTCTTTCTTTTCCAGTCCCTCCCTTCTTTTTCTCCCCTTCTTTTCTTCCTTTTTCCTTATCTCCTCCTCCTTCCTGAAGCAGTAGACACCCTTACTTCAAGCGGACAGTGCCGGAGTTGGGCAAAGGCCCCAGCTGCACACAGAGCGCTGTATAAGCTGTCTGTGAAATCTTTAGTTTTTGGTATTCATTATTTAAGTTCTGTGGAAATGGGTTAGCTTTGAAGTCTACTGACTCATCCTCCTCTTTAACTTCTTATTTCCTGTAAATGATCCATTAGTTTTTGGCAAGGTTCATGTCACACAGCATTCCCATCAGAAAGGGCTGTTCTACAACCCTGGACAATTTTAACGCTGCCTTTTGCTGGGGAACTGGAAGCAAGATGCGGACGTGTAGACTCTGCTTTTTTAAAAGTTGCTTCAACCAGCCCTAACGCTGCTTCGAGTTAATAATGTGAAACACATGCTCCATCTGCCTGCTAACTGGTGACAAAGCCATTTATGTTCATAATGGTCAAAATTATTCTACGGATGAAAATATTTCTAAAGCTAGTTACAGAGCCTAGTCAATCAGCTTCACCAAGGGGGAAATTCCCCCTCAATCAGTCCACGCTAGGTCTCTTTGCCAAAACAGCCCGTTTACCTTGGCATTACGATGTGAAAAGGGCAAACAAGTGCAGATTATAAACAGTTCTCCTAAGTTTTCAAACTTTCTGCCCCTAATAAGGCATGCATAGACGAGCGCCAACAGCTAAGTGGGAAAGGCCATGTGTCTTTTCATAAAGACTCAGGGAGCTATGCGGGACTCTTGTGGGTTTCAGAGACCCAACAAATCAATTACAAAGCTGCTTCTTTAAGAAAAAAACTAAGTTGGGCCAGAAAAGTACTACTATCAGCGAAATGCTAAATCTTTCTTTTTGTCTCCTCTGGCTGATGGGAGGAGAAAGCTATCCCTTTGATATCATAGCAGATAAAAGTTTGAATTATTGACCACTCATGTTAATGCTAAATTTTACTACCACCATATTTCAAAATGAAATTATTCTACATCTATGCCTCAAATTAAGATCTGTGATAATATATATTGCAGTCCAGAGAATGTCTTAGGATCCGATGATGTCAAGGCTGATTCCCCTTGAGAGTAAACACTGGCCATTGTTTCTCATTGGCTAAAACTCTCCTCATCCTTACAGATAAATTTAAGCATTGATGACATCAGGGAGTGCGGCCTGGTTACCAAAGCACGTCTGGGGGTGTGGGTGGGGGAGTGAGAGCAATGTCCCTTAAGAGTCAAAGTGGTTGATACGTCTTTACAGGCAGGGTTGTCAAAACACAGCTTTCACCAATGATTTATGGAAACAAAAGGCTTAGGAGAAAGCTTAGCATATAGTACACCAAACTTGACTCTC
This sequence comes from Aselliscus stoliczkanus, assembly GCA_033961575.1. Lineage (NCBI taxonomy): Eukaryota > Metazoa > Chordata > Mammalia > Chiroptera > Hipposideridae > Aselliscus > Aselliscus stoliczkanus. The sequence goes on along the minus strand of CM066736.1, from coordinate 96,620,707 downwards.
CTCCCACTCTGCCATGTTGGAATCCCGGTTTCAAGTCTCTCGTGCCATCTTTGCTGCCATGGACCCTGGCATGTCTTTCGGGGATATTCACCGATTTCTAATACCAAACACCCATCTGGATAAGTACAGCCAGCAGCTCACTTGTCAGAGGTAAATAAATGCTCTCCCCAAATCCCAAAGTCCTCAACGCTGCCCTGCTGCCCTCAGCACCTCATTTCATGGAGGGGCGGGGAAGGGGCGCAGGGAGGTGTGGGTGAAACGCAAAGAACCCAGGCGGGTTCCTGTGTCCAGACATACATTCTGAAAAGAACGAGACTTTATCTGTGGTATGTATTAGTTCCTCTGACACACAGGAAGATGATTCTCCTCCCAAAAGCCTTCATGTAGCAAAGCTCCACCAACTGCCACAAGGCCCACCAATGAGAGTTTTGTTAACATCCACTAAGGGCTGGCCACACCCCACAGAACTCCTCCCCCACCCCATAGATGGGTTCATGGGCTGAATAACATTAAGAACCTAATTCCATTTTAAAAATGACCTCTCACAATTCCTTTCACTGCTTATGAAAACAAGATCAAATGTCTGTAAGGACTCATTTGAATATATTTTCACTTTCTAAATACAAACTGGGACAAAAAAGAAACAACAAAACCAATTCTCAGCAGACACAAGTCAAGAATGCCCCTCCCCCACATCATCAGAGCATTATGCTCACAGCAAGAATATGATGCAGTAAAAACATCTCCAAACACTTTTGTGATACATTCTCTCATTTAATTTTGCAATTCCTTAATGTTCACATTTTAATTTCGGTTTTAGAGCCTTACATTCCTCCAGAGGTGCTAAAATACAAAGAATTTAAAGCATTATTTAATAATAACTTGCAGCAAAAGAGGTTTCAGGACCCTTAAAAATATTTAAACCACTTAAACGCCTTGGAGTCCATGTGCATAGCAAAACTAAGTTTGTTGAATCTTTGACTGGGGAAGTGAGCTGCTGTAAAATGTAAATAACTCCTCATTGGCATCTCTAGCTTTTTTTTGTTTTGTTTCAATTTTAAAACTGGAGTGTAAGAGTCACAAACACTGCCAAAGGGAAAATAAACCACTTCTTTTGGGATGAAGTTGCTGACAAAGGTTTGACAAAGAGAAATAATTAAGAGCTCTGTGCTGGCACGGGGTGAGGCTCTGAGCGCAGCGAAGTGAACTTGCTGGGGATGTGCCAGGCACGACCACAGTGTGGCCCGCAGATCCCCAGGGCCTGGCCAAGGGCACGGCACACACCCAGTCCTGAGATCCTTGGCGGCTTCTAAAGGGACTCAGGCTATCATGTGAGACAACAGTCCACGGGGCTTTCGTGCATCCTCCTTTAGTCATGGTTTTGTGCAGAAATTGCTTTGCTGTCCAGTAACAAACTCTCTCCTGTTTGAGAGAGCTGTCCATGGATGACTAATGTCTTTCAGCTGGGGGCTCGAGGTTCTCCAAGTTTGGTTCTGGGCTCTACCGGTTAGCATTCTGGTCCTCAGAAATGGAGGGGGAGAGCCTCCGGGACAGGGAGCATTGTGTCAGCTTCCTGAAGCCAGCCTGATGAGCACATCTCCTGACCACCACTGCACGCGAGGGGGCCCAAACAAAGGAGAGGTATGTGTATTTGTGTGTGGGGGAGGGTGACATGCATCTCAGTCAAAACCCTGAGAAAGAGGAGTCTCCCTCTTAAAACATGTGAGTTTAGAAGTTCCAGCTTAACTTTCGTTTAAACTACAAAATCTTTTCAATATAAACAGTATTAAATTCTAACAGCTATACCTCGGAATTTCCATTGTCTACCAGAAATGCTAGGAAGCTCATGGCCCCAGAAGAGTAAGATATTATCATTCTTGTTATCATTATTATTAACAATAGATTTACTTGTGATGCCTATAGGTTTCCGTCCTGAGCGATTATCCCTTCCCTTCCCCTGGAGCACAGCCATGTTTCAGGATTGGCAACGATTTTAGATCCTTTTGAGGTGTGTTTGGATGGCTGACAAGAGTTCAGGTCTTGAAACCATACAGAATTCGATGTACAGCTTGACAAATCACTTAAATGTGCCTGAGCCTCAGTTTTCTCATCTATGAAATGGAGCTAATATCTCTGTAACTGATGGATGATTCTGCTCTAATTCCCCTTGGAAGCCCAAAGGCAAATAAATGCCTGGCCCACGCAGACATCTCTACCCCAGTGCCTATGGCATGCAGTAGGCACCCAATACATATGGTCTATTGTTATTATTATGACTGTTAATAATATCAGCCACAAGAACAAAATAATAGTTATTGACCCCAGAGAGCAATTTCTAATTCAAGTTTCATTATCTCAAATTAACTCAGTTTTTGTTTCCCCCTCCTCATAGAATTCAAAAAAAGTCCTGAGATTTTTGGCTCCAACTTCTCAGTGATAATTTTGGCTTTAGGAATATCCATTAAGCGCTTCGGATTCAAAGAGAACTATTAATGCTGAAGTGGAAGCAGAAATTGGGAAATCTGAATGAAGTGAAGGTCTGCTGGCGGCTATAATGAGATCATTTGCTCCTGCAAATATCATTTCTTGGCTATCGGTATCCTTTGTCCTGATTTCTGCAGGCAGAGACCTCTGGGGGAAAGAGACCATTAGGGGCCCACACATGTTTTCAGAACAGACTGGTACATCCTGTCCTTGCTACAGAGCCTGGCACATCAGTAGCAAAACAGACCTCTCTTTTGACACACTTTCTTTGTGGAGTCTGCTGAATCCAAGGCTTGCTACAAAAGCCACCTCGGAGCCCTGCTCTGGTGCTGGGCTAGTGAACTGCTTCCTGGAGCCCCCTGGTGGCCCTTTCCATGTTTCTGCCATGCTCTCACACCCTTTTGGGGCAGGGAGAAAGAAATTTTAAAAGATCCACCCAAGTATTCATCACTGGCATCTATCATCCACTGGGGCACCCCATGTTCTTAGGACAAAGGTAACATATTCTGTGTTAAGGCTGGTATCGAAGCAGCACCTCTCTCTTATGTCAGTCATTCACTAAGCATTTCTTGAGCACCTACTATGTGCCAGGCCCCACACAGGGAAAGAGGAATACAGAGAGGATTATGGGTCAATCCCTGCTCTCAAGAAGTTTCCAGCCTAAAGGAAGAGACAGAGATGTGACCCAAAAAGGACAATATAAAGAGATGTGCCAAGTTTTGTGGAAACCCTGGGAACAGCATCAGTCTCCTTAATCGGCAGTGGGGAAGGGATCAGGGAGGAGGTAAAAGTTAAACTGGATCTTGGAGTCTTCCTAGAGACCAAGAGTTAGTTACTAGAAGCTAAGAGAAAATTGGAGTTGTCATCCATGAGCCACTGAGTTCAAATTGCTGGGTTCAATTCCAGTTTAACCAGGAGAAAACCAGAAAAATTCCAGTAAAGGGGCATTCTACAAAATACTAGCCTGAAAACTGACAAGGTCATCAAAAACAAGGAAAGTCTGAGAACTTGTCGCAGCCAAAAGGAGCCTAAGGAGATGGGACAACTAAATATAATATGCGATCTTGGATAGAATCCTGGAATAGAAAAAGGGCACTATTTGGTAAAAATTAAGGAAACCTGAAGAAGTATGAACCTTAGTTCATGATACTGTATTGATATTTGTCCATTAATTGTAACAAGTGTGCCACACTCATGTAAGATGTTAATAATAGGGAAAATGAGGTGCAGGGCTTATGGGAACTTTCTGAACTATTCTCACAATTTTCCTGTAAATCTAAAACTGTTGGAAAAAATAAAATTTATTTGTAAAAATTCTGTGCTCATCCAAACAGTCAAATTATTGTCCCTGATGGGCTTTATGATAATTAATGTTATAAATGAGCACTTAGAAATTCATTTATATTCTAGTAACAATACCAACATTTATTGAGTATCTACGCTGGGCTACACACACTAAGTACTTCACATATCTTATCACATTTGATCTCCACAACAGCTGTGAGCTAGGTAAGGTCAGCATCCCCATTTCTAAGATGAGAAAAGTAAGGTACAGAGCAGTTAGACTATTGCCTGAGGTTATACAAGTGGCAGAGCCTGGATTGGAAACCAGTCTGTCTGCAGCCAGCGTTAAGATGCTTAATAACTGTATTGCCTCCTGACTTTCAATTTTATACATTGATATTTCATTGAAAAAGAAGGTTCTGAGCTGATTTTGTGGGTTTTTTTTAACATTTGCAACCGCAGCTATACATGGGGATGGGGCAGGAGGCGGGACTAGGTCAGAGTTACATTTGGGGGCGAAGGTGCAGGCAGCCGAAGTGTGAAGGATCAACTGGTGCAGGCACTGGGCCACTGCAGCTCAGATTTTCTAGCAATGTCTCCAAGAGGAGGGGGAGCAACCAGAGAGAATGAACTTCCCTAAAAGGGTAAAGCAAAAGCCCTTGCTACGGAACCCTTTTTCTCCAGCCCCAACCAACCAACCAAACCACGGGCATTGCTAAGCCCCCAAATGTATATTTGCCCAGGGCCTGCATCCAGGAGCTCATTGTCTGCAGACTCCACAGACAGGCGCCAAGCTTAGTAAAGGGAAGGTGAGTGCAGCCCAAGTGTTGAAACAGGCAGGCCCGGAGCTCTTACCAAGGGAGGGGTCAGGTCTCTGAAGGAGCGGTTCCTGTGGGTTGGGTGCTGCAGTCTGAAAAAGGGCAGATGGGGGGACTTTAGGCAGGGCCCAAGGCCAGCAGAAGGCAATCCCATCCCTCGCTGGAGGAGCCTGGGGCTGAGAGCCCAATCTCCTATGAATACCTCTGTAGCTTCTCTTGCCCTCCCTGATTAATGGCAAGTAGGACTCGTTTCCCCAGTGTGCCTGAGAGGCTATGACGGGTCACCTAGAGGCACATATGGAATCTAGTACCCCTTGAGGTTACGGAAAGCACCAGTGAGTCTCCTAGCCTGCCAACTCACCAAAAGCACAGATGCTATCTTACATAGCCTGGTATGCAGCAGGAACCGATTCATAGAGGGGAAACTAAACAGAGTTTAAAAATCCATGGGTCATAGGTTATATTGAGCGTACTAAACTGGAGTTTAGAATATTTGGGGCAAAATCCTTGTATTTGTTTCCTATGGCTGCTGTAGCAAATGACCACATACGTAGTGGCTTAAAGAACACAAATTTATTATCTCACAATTCTGGTGGTCAGAAGTCAAATTGCATTTCACTGGACTAAAATCATGTGATTTTAGGGCTGCATTCCCTTCTGGAGGCTCTAGGGGAGAATCCATTTCCTTGGCTTTCCAGCTCCCAGGGGCCACCTGCACCTCTTGGTTTGTGGCTCCTTACACCATCTTCAGAGAGAAACGATGCACCTCTCTGACCCTCTTCTGCTCATGTCTCCCTCTGACTTTTCTGCCTCCCTCTTCCACTTTTAAGGACCCTTGTGATTACACTGCCCCCCACCTCCTTGTAACTCTCCTTCTTTTATGGTCAGTGGATTAGCAACCTTAATTCCACTTGCACCCTTAATTCTCCCTTGCCATATAAGGTAACGTATTTCCAGGTTCTGGGGATTAGGACATGGACATTTTGGGGAGACCACTATTCAGCCCATGACAAACTTCACCTTTTAAGGTCAGAGCTATAGGAGATAACCATTCTTTCTCCAAAACGTGAAAATAATAATTACCACTTATCAAGCACCTATTGTGTCCCAGGCATACCACTAGGCACCTTACATACATTATTTAATTGTATTTAATTATTCTGATTTAATAAATCAGACCATGTCATTCACCTCGCTAAAATCCCCTAATGATTTCCTATATGTCTTTGGAAAAAACTCACAGCCATCTAATGGCCTCGTGAAGTCCTGTGGAATCTAGCCTTGGCCCAACTCCCAGCCCCACCTTCGGCCAGCCTCCTCTTGACCTCAGTGCTTCAGTCATGCGGGCGAAGGCTCAGTTCCTTGAACTTCTGTGGCGGCACCTGCTGACCCCTCTTTCTGAAACACTTGTCCCCAATATCTTTCTATAGCTGGCCCTCCCTCATTATTTGGATCTCTATCCTATTCTGTGCTGTGTCCCCAACTCTTAAAATAGGGCCCAGCATATAGTAGGCACTCAATACATATTTATTAAATTAACAAATGTGAATTATGGAAGTGAGGAAATGAAGTGATATGGTCAAGCTCACAGAGCCGGCCAGCTGGAATGCCACACAGCACGTATTCTACACCCCAGCCTCTTAAAGAGCACCTCCCACCCTGAGCTCCCCACCAGAGACCCATGGTCCATCAGGGAGATGCAGGGATGAAAACACTGGGTCCAGCTCTCAAGCAGTCCCCTGCTCATTGAAACAATGGCACAGGCCTGCTGACCAGGCCACCATGTCCCAGTCAATCAGTGAGCGTAACTGAGTATGGTCCGTGTGCTTGGGCAGGGCGGCTGTGAGGCAAGGGGAGGACATGGTCACTGCAAACCAGGAAATCCTAATCAAGTGGAGGAAACCAATCTAAAACATGAAACAGTCGGATGCACTTGGAGGTGTACGATCCAGGGTTCACTGCTATGACAGGAAGGGCTGCGGGGCTAGACATGTGACAGCACAATGGGGGCCGCAGTAGCTGTGTTGAACTAGCAGGGTTGGGGTGGGAGGGTGGAAAGGGGAAATGCACAAGCAAATGTATAGACCCTAGTGTTGGCAGGACACATGTGGAAGACAGTCAGCAGTAAGTGCATAACAGGAACCAGAGTAAAATAAAGTCAAGTAAGAGCCAGACACTGGAGGCCTTAAAGGCAGGACTGAGGAATCTATACTTTATCATTTAAAAAGTTGAGGAGTCCTGGCAGGTTCTTGAGCAGGAGAGAAGTCTGTGTTTTAGGAAGACTTCTTTTAACCCTGGAAGCCAGCATGGATTGGATAACAGGAAGACCTGTTCTTTACTAGGTGGAGAAGGTGCCAAAAAAGACCTCCAAGCACAAAACACCTCTACACTGCAAAGCTTTCTGTTGGGGCTCTGTTCCCTTGGGTTAAGCATTGCCTTCATGCTGAGGGCCTTTAAAGGGGTTGAGGAATGATGCTCCGAGGATGATGAAGGGAGAACCCAACATGTCCAGGCCATGAGCATGTCCGACTGCTTTCCTCATGATCATTGAGGCAGCTGGGAACACCTGGGAGGGTATTAGAAGCAACCAAGGGGAGAAAAATTGGGAATTGTGACCTGTAACTAGAGCCTATGTAATCCCTTCTTTTTCAATCCCCCAAGTGAATATTCCCAGTTTCCTGATTTTAGAAAACAACTTGAAAAGCTGGCTAAAAAGAATATTGGATTCACCGAGCATGTTTCAAAGGAAACATTTAAAAATATCCTGTCATGGTTTATCTCTTCTATGCTTCAGCTCCAAAGAAAAACAATCTATATTTCTATGGCCTTTCCATAGCATCAGTTCTACCTACAAGGCCTGTGGCAGAAAACTACTTACATGCTATTTTTCCTGAAGACACCCAAGGTAGGATCAAGGCTTCAGAAATAAACCTTAAAAAAAAGATGGTTCCAACCTCCAAAGGAATGATCTTTCCATATTCCAATAATTAGATATACACATTTTAAATATCAGAATTTTCAGCCCCTTTTGCTGTCATTTGTTGGGAACTTAAACAGATGTCATGTTTTTCTATGGGCGATAGCAACAGCAGCCCTAAGTGCCATTATTTTAATGTGATGGAGAAGCCATTGCATCATGGATTCCAGAGACTGAAATCCCAACCAAGCTCACCACATGGAAGAACTCTTCGAAAATTCCCTGCAGGGCGTCTGACTAGCCAAATACGGGCATGAGTCATGAGCCAGCCAGTTGGCAACAATCTGAAGTATTGTAACAATGGCACCAACATTGGAAGACTTTTGTCCCTTCTCATCATATTCCTTTCTGTCCCAGCCATAGATAAACAGGAGAAGGAAGATAAACAGGTGAAGGAAGCAGAGAAAGAATGAAAGACCACACCAGGCTCACCGCCCACTCCCTGCAGCCTTTTGCAGGTGCCAGAGTCAGGGGGCAGGCTCAGCGAGGAGGCGGGGAAGAGCATGGAACTGGATGGGAAACTTAAGCTTTGATTTCAGACTGGCCTAGTCAGACTCACCTACAAGTGAGCCAGGATTACCTAAATGAGACTGTCCTTGCAGATGACAGGGACCAGAAAGTTGTGGGATCCACCTAAAATGTCGCAGAGCATGTTTTAAGATGGTGCTTAGCAGGGGGAAAAAAGCTTTTTCCTGACTGAACTCCTATGGAAGTCAACCTATTTAATAACTTTGTTATAGAATAAAATGTAAAGAAAAATAGAAAATCATTTTTGGCTAGCAAATTAACAAAGATAAAAAACAAAATAACGCCCAGTTTTGATGAGAGGGAAGTGAAATAGTTATCTCTTTTCATAGTTATACACTTCTGGTATGTCTTAGTCCATTTGGGCTGCTATAACAAAATACCATAGACTGGGTGGCTTATAAGCAAAAGACATTTATTTCTCATAGTTCTAAAGGCTGGGAGTCCAAGATCAAGGCACCAGCATGGTCAAGCCCTCTCGCTAGTTCATAGCTGACCCCTTCTTGCTGTGGAAGAGGCTAGGGATCTCTCAGGAACCCCATTCCTGAGGGTGCCACTTCATGATTTAAGCACCTCCCAAAGGTCCCACCTACAAATACATTGGGCATTAAGAGTTCAACAGTTGCATTTTGGGAAGACACAAACACTCAGGCTATAGCATGGTAGGATTATAAATCAGTACAAATTTTCTTGGGCAGTGCCTCTCAAACTGTAGTGTAGATTCCCCAAGTCACACGGGGAATCTATTAAGATGCAAATTCAAATTCAGTAGGTCTTGGGTGAAGCCCAAGAACCTGCATTTCTCACAAAGGACTGCAAGGATTGCAACTTGAGAAGCAATGCCCTAGAGAAAATTTGGCTGTGCGTATCAAAAACCTTAAAGTCTTCCTAACTTTTGACCCAGTAATTCCTCATTAATGATATATTCTAGGGACTAAAAAGAAATGCATAAAAAGAAAACACATTCAAAGTTGATTATCACAATATTATACCTACAGTACAAACTGGATACAGCTTAAATATCTGTCAACAGAAAATTTTCTAAATAAATCATGGTAAAGCCATTTGGTGAATACATAATATAGGCATTAAATATCAAGTTCACATAAAATGTCTTATGCCGTGGAAAAATATTTGTGACACGTGAAGTGAAAAAATCAAAATACAAAACTGGGGTATATCGTATCTGATGGTCGGTTTTATGTGTCAAGTTGGCTAGGTTATAATAGTACTTAGTCATTTAATCAAGCACTAGATGTTGCTGTGAAGGTATTTTGTAGATGTGGTTACCATCTTTAAGGAAAGGAGAGTACCCTCTGTAATGTAGGTGGACATCATCTGATCAGCCTTATGAGCGAAAACTGAGATTTCCCAAAAATAAGGAATTCCACCTCAAGACTACAGCATTAACTCCTGCCTATGTTTCCAGTTTATTGGCTTAACCTACAGATTTTAGACTTGCCAGTCTCCACAATTATGTGAGCCAACTCCTTAAAATAAATCTCTCTCTCTCTCTCTCTGCGTATATCTATATCTATATCTTTATCTATCTATACACACGCGTGTATGCATAGGTATGCATATACACAAAATTATACGCCATTGGTTCTGTTTCTCTTGAGAACCCTGACTAATACACAATATGATTCCAATTTTGTAAAAACTAAAGCTAAAAACATACACAGATGCTTCTCAACTTACAATGAAGTTACATCCCAATAAACCCATTATAAGTTGAAAATGTCGTTAAGTCGAAAAAGCATTTAGTACACCTAACCCAAAGAATAGCAAGCTTAGCCTGGCCTGCCTTAAACATGCTCAAAACACTTATTACATTAGCCTACAGTTGGGTGAAATCATCCAGTACACGAACACACTGTAGGGTAGATGGGTTGATCACCCCTGTGATCATGTGGCTGACTTGGAGCTGTGGCTCGCTGTCACTGCCCAGCAGCGCGTGACTATCTTCCGCATGTTGCTAACTCAAAATTTGAGATACGGTTTCTACTGAATATTACTTTCAACATGATCAGGAAGTTGAAAAATTTAAAGTCAAACCATTGTAAGTTAAGGACTGTCTGTACATGCATAAATTATATTGAAAAAGCTTGGGTTCCATAACTGAATATATAGTATGATTCTAATTTTATTATTAAAATATTAAACATATGAATGAGAAAGAATAAAACATACCCAAATATTAACAGTGAAAAGCTATTCTTTTAATGTTTCTCTTTATACAAAAGTTCTTTCTAATATTTTCCCTATTAGCATATGTTAATTTTGTAATCAGGGAAAACATAATTACAATATGATTTGAATTCAGCTAAGCAATTTCAATGTCCACTAAGAAGTATACTGTGCAATTATAAGCAACCTGGAGAAGAGAACAACTTTCTTTACCATCTCATTTGCTACTCAAGTCAAAAATTGTGTTCTTGGCCTTATCTGTCCCAGCCCTACTTCTCCCCCATTCTGCCTCTTGCCCCTTTCTTCATTCTCTTGAATGAAAAACCCACTAGATGGGCAAGGCAGCAACTTTTTAAATGAGGAAAGTGAGGCTAGGAGGGTTTAAGTGGTTTGTACATAGATACCCAGCTGATAGTTGACACAGCCCAAATTTCTTCCTTTGTAAACCATAAAACTAGGCATATGTGAGTGATTCTCATTAATATTCCCACATGGGCTATGTGAAAACCATGTCAATTACATTATGGGGTCTTCTGCCTGGCCTTCCACAGCTCTTCTCAGTGACTTCAGAATATGGCTCATTAAACTCCATAAAAGATGAGAATAGCGGGGTCAAGTCCCAGGACCAAGAAGGCTCTGTGCTCTGCCACATGTCCAAAGCACCCTAGCCAGGCTCTCTGATGACTCAAGCGCCACAGCTGGAAGACAGAAGGGCCACCCGCACTGTCCCAGATGGGGCCAAATTCGGCGCTTTCTTTCCACTCTCAGCAGCCTCTCTAGTCCCCACCTAATTATTGGCACAAGGCGCTGGCCAGCTGCCATCCCCGTGCCCATGAAGGGATGGCCCCACTGCACAAGGCTTAGGATACAAAAGCAGTTCCCACTGCCGGCACCTTTGAGTACTTAAATTGGGCTGCAGCACCAAGGACTCTCCCTCTTCCTTCCTCTTGAGCTTGCCCAGGATGTGCATACTCTCCAATCCCTTTAGGACTAGATCCTTTTTCTAGGGTCCTGACATCCTTCTTGCTATCCCCAGGGAAATGGACCCTGCTATACCCGCAATCCTGTAAGACATGGGCTGATCTCCCCAAATATGATCCTTTCACCTCCAAGCACTGATACCCTAGAATATCCTACTGTAACCTGTGAACCCCAAACCCAAGAATAACGTAGGCTGGAATGATAGTGTTTGCTGAACAAATGAATAAACATATTCCACATAGGCCATAACCGAGGTCCTGCTAAGTCTCCTTTCTAAGAATTTCCCAATGATTTAAAAAAAAAAAAAAAGAGCTGTATTAAATGGCGAGCCATCTGGGCAACTGCTTGGGGTACAAGTTTATCAGAAATGCTAACATAGCCCTGGAATAAGTTGTAAATATGGTACCAGTTAACTCAGGATTCCATATACTACTTCTCCAGGACTGAAAAATTGGTCCCACTTCCATCAAAGATAGTGCACTTTAGTGAGGGGATAAAAATGACACAGGTCTCTCTGAAGGGTAGTTTGGATAAACATGTTTGCACTGCCAAATATGCAAGCTGCAAGGTGTAACGAGAGGCCATGCCACCGACCCTGAAACCAAGCAGCTGACAGGAGTCTGAAGTCAGCAGGTCCAGGTCAGCTGGAATGTTGAAGCCAAACTAACTCTAGATACTAGAGCTCTTTAGTGGAAATAAGTGACATATTGGAGTAACTAAAGCTTAACTCCTTTACTATATTCTCCAAGGCATTGCTTAGTTCAGAAATTCACATGAAATAAACACACATAACCCCTTATTTTGAATATGAAGAAACAGGCTTACTGGCTTTATTTATATAAATATCAGTGTCTCCCCAGCCCCATTACCTAAATGTGGAGCACATACTTCAAGTATTTGGCTGATACAGTCTGGGTGTCAGAATCCCTCAGGCATAGTTGACATGCTGAGCACTGGCTGGGCACTGGGAAGACTAGGGGACTCCTTTCATCAGCATGTGAAAAATCCCTGGAATCAGCCCCACTGAGGGTCATGTAGTGTCCTGTCACCTACTAGAGGATTAATCAGGGCACCTTCTCCGCATCTTGGTGACCTCAGCACTAAAGACTCAGGCTGCTCAAGGCAAAACTGGAAAAGCAAGAGGATGTCTCCTCCCCCCTGCCCCCCTTGCTGTTATCATTAATAGAAATGGCAGAGGAAGGGGAGGAGGGGTAATGGAGAAGGCAGAGTGGAATAGGGGTTTCACAATGAAGACTCGGGGTGGGAGGGGAGAGGGGGGAGGGGAGAGGGAGAGAGAGAGAGAGAGAGAGAGAGAGAGAGAGAGAGAGAGAGAGAGAGAGAAACACACACACAGGAAAAGAGGAGTGGACCTTAGGGCTGCCCACACTGGCCTCTGTGGGGTGGGAGGGAGGCAGCCGAGGCATGCTGCTAGTGGGGTTGATGACGTGCATTAGCGCAAAGGTTTAATGGGCAAAGCTAACCATGGGTTATAGAGAGGGATTGAGAAACAGTTTATTTCATGTGAGTTTCTGAGAAACTTCCTAGCCATGCCAAGTACATTACAGAAAAATTACCATAAACATCAGAAAATGAGTTCAGGTTTCTGGTACTGAGTTGAGGCCCAGAACGGAGACTCAACAACTGAATCACAAAATCAGAACGGTATTAAACTTTCGGATACAAGGCCAGACCCCGGAGGAAGATAAGCTCCTTCTCAGATATATGTGCATATTATCTGTAATGAAGCAGAATCTACATGTCAACATCTCTTTTGAAACTACAAGTAAGGGAATCAGCTCATGGCTTCACGTTTATCGAGAGATTAGTATGTGCCAGGCACTGTTCTATGTATCTGACATGTATTAACTCATTGTCTTACTCACATCATGAGAAAGGTACTAGTAGTATCCCCTTTGTAGAGAGAGAGGGAAGCTATAGCACAATGAGGTTGAGTGATTTTCAGTTTTCCAAAAGTGACACAGATAGTAAGCAAGAGCAGTCCTGTAGAATTTCTTGTGACCAATGGAAAAAATGGAAATTAACTGCGCGGTACCCATCAAAATTAGTTAACATGTAATGAGCCTTTACCATTTGAGCTACCCATTTTGCCACTCCCTATCCACTGTCTGCTGTGGTTGGGTTTGGCCAGTGGATGAGGTCAGGATGTTTATTCCCTGGCTCCCTCCTTGCTGGGTCATGAGTTGGCAATGTCTGTCTGACTCTTCTCCGACAGTCACCACTTTCTCCCCGGCTGCTGGTCATACCCCGTCCCTTTGCCCCTTGAGGCCTACGGATAGTAACTGCTGCTGGTGTCAGCACTGGGGTACCCCACCATCCTTGGTTAAGATTCATGACCAGTGTGAACATCAATGTCACAGAAACTGGGTTGGCGCCAACATTTCTGTTGTGTGTAGTGAATAACTATTTTGCAAGAGGCTAACAGGAGCTTCTTGAAAAATAAGATCCCAAAGGCAAAAAAAGTTTTGGAAAAAGTATACACGATATCTTACTTTGCTGCTGATTTGGAAATTCAGAGAGTGTATTAAGCCTTAATATCAAGAAAAGAAGCTCTCCAACTTAGTTTTTCCCAAACTAATTGAAATATAGTGCACTTTTTTTGTGTGGACACTTATTAATAGCTTTCCTAAAAATAAAATTAGATAAACGTTCATTCTAAATTCCCTTAATGTCCATATATTTTAGCTAGTTACAATTATTTGCCTATAAGGTCACCATATGTTCCAATTATAGTCTTTTAAAACTATCTACTGATGACCCTGATGGGGGCACCTGAGGCTTGTGAAGATGGGAATCATGGCTACACTCCGCCATCAGCATACACTTTGAAAGAGCGCACTTTGGGACATACTGAGAAATCATTGTCTTACTGATAAATAACTCCGACTGTTATTAAAGAGCAAATAGCCCTCCATAAGTCTCTTTAAGGAGAATATAGGTCAATCAATATTTAGTGCCAGACTCCAGCCCAAACTTTCCTCGTCACTCCTCAGGCCTCACTTTCCCCACACTGCTAGAATAGCACATATCACACAAGAATATGGTTAAATATTTGTGCTCAGGCATCTAGAATTTCCTAAAGTCATCTAGATATCAAAAATCCTTCCCACTTTCCCCATAATTAACAAAAATATGTCAGAAATTCCAATGGGTCCATAGTTTTCAGAATTGATAAATTCAAGCTGGCATGTAATACTTACAAAATAGGCTGAAATTGGATGAGAGAGAGAGAGAGAGAGAGAGAGAGAAAGAAAGAGAGAGAGAGAGAAAGAAAATATCTGAGGAAATATTGGGTTGTTGGAAAAGTCATGACGCATTTTTGCAATGAAAAACATAGAAACAATATGTCATGACTTTTCCCACAACCCAATAATTGGAAATACTCAAGAAAAGTTCCTGTCTCAGCCCCTTCAGGATACTATAACAAAATACCATAAACTGGGTCACTTAAACACAAGAGAAATGTATTTCTCGCAGCTCTGGGGGCTGGAAGTCCAAGACCACAGCACCAGCATGCGTGTGTCTGATGAGTCCCACTTCCTGGCTCACAGGCAGCACCCTGTCTCTGTCCTTACCTGATGGGATGGGGCAAGGGCTCTCTCTGGAGCCTCTTTTATAAAGGTAATAATCTCCCCAAAATCACCTCCCAGAGGTCCCCCACTTCTAATACCATCACTCGGGGGATTACAATTTCAACATATGAATTTTGAGGGGACACAAACATTCAAAACATAACATTCCTGTAAACTTGCTACATTATTGATGTATGTAGTATTTGGTAAGAAGTCAGATAGTTTCTTTCAAAAGATGAGGACCATCAAGTTCATATAAAAACATCCTCCAGTCTGGCAGCAGAGAAAAGGGGAAGGACCGAGACAATGGGGGTAAGGTAAGTTATATATGTTCAGGCTTTATGCATGGATTTACTTGGCTTTCAATCTAAAGTAGTTTGAAATCTGTTCAAAGTAAGACAATTTCATCCTCATGTCCAAATGAGTATAAAGCAAGAGGAAATATAAATGTCTATGTGCATGGAAAATGTCCAACCTCAACAGTAACCAAAGGAATTAAAAACAATTAAGGTTGTTTCTATTAATTGCATTATAATAATGAATGCAGAAAAGGTTGTATTTAAACAGGAACTCTCACAGACTACTGCTGAGAGCATATACTGGCACCTCCCTTTCAGAAATTGGGTAATACCTATCAAGAAATTTAAAAGGCTTCATATAGTTTGACCCAGTAACGTCATTCTAGGAAATCTACCTTATGGAAATAATATTAAGTATGGGAAAATAAATATACTAAACTGTTTATCATTGTATTTTTATCAGGGTAAGTAGCAGGAAACATACCAAACTCCATGAAAGAGGGAATAGGTTGGTAATCTATGATACATCCTCCAGGTGGATTATTATTATTATAGTCATTAAAGATTATACTCAAGTATTGGTTACAGTAACACTGTAATTGGAAATGTAGTGAGAAAAAAGAAACGTGTATGATGTCAGACAATTAAGTTCACAAGCTCATCCTAGAATAAGTGCTACATACCTCATTGCTGAATATCACTAGGGTCATCTTCAAAGTACTCCCCTTGGGAAGCTATGCACCCACACCAGCGCCTAGTCCACCCTTCAAAGCAATTTGGGAACTCTTTTTCTAGAATGGCCATCAGAGCTGTTTTCCTATTACCCTTGATGTCCTGAATGTCATCAAAATGTCTTCCTTTCAATATTTCCTTTATCTTTGGGTAAAGAAAGAAGTCACTGGGGGCCAGATCAGGTGAGTAGGGAGGGTGTTCCAATATAGTTAGATATTTGTTTACTGGCTAAAAACTCCCTCACAGACAGTGCCGTGTGAGTTGGTACATTGGTTGTGATGCAAGAGCCATGAATTGGTGGCGAAAAGTTCAAGTTGTCTAAGTTTTTCAAGTAGGCTTTTCAGCTCTTCCAAATAGTAAACTTGGTTAACTGTTTGTCCAGTTGGTATAAATTCATAATGAATAATTCCTCTGATATCAAAAAAGGTTAGCAACATCATTGCAATAAGTTCTCAAAGTTAATTGTCAGACCCAAAGTATATAAATTTAAAAAAAAAAAAACACATAGAAAAATACTGGAAATAAATATGCTAAAATGTAGATTGTTTGTCTAGGTCAGCACTACTCAGAGTGTGACTCAAAGACCAGTCTCTGAACTGTGTGTTACCTGTGTACCATGACAAGATAAGAAAATAATTTTATAATATGCATATAGAAACTTTTACAGTTTGATATTGCTGTAACATCCAAGCACATGTTCCATAGAATTGTATAGTTGAACAGAGCATAGACCAGCTTGAGTGTCACCAAACTTGAGTGGAGAATTACAGGTTACAGGAGCTGCACAGTAGTCACATAGAATGGGACATCACAGTCCACAAAGGATTAGAAATAAAAAAACTGGCCCTTCATTTAGACTACTGGTCTAGGTGGCAGCACTGTAGATAAATACTTTATCTTCTATATTTTCCAAAAATGTTTTATAATGCTATATTGCTATTATACGAAATACCAGTATAGTTTATTTTTAAACACAGCAAAAAGAGGGAAATAAATGCCACTTGACTGCTATAACTTTGGAAAACTTTCCTATGGAAATGTATAAACATATACTGAGAGGCAGGATTGCTTAGTAGTTAGGAAAATAGATTCTAGAGCTGACAACCTGGGTTTGAATCCTGGCTCCACCATTTACTGCGGGCTAGTTGCACAACCTCTCTGTACCTCAGTTTATTCACACATAAAATGGGGATAATAGAACTTACCACATAGCTACTCATAAGGTTTGGCAGGATTAAATGAGTCAACATACATATGGCCCTGGAACACGGTAAACTCTATATAAATGTTCACTATTATTATTATAAATCATGAGCAAGGGTGACAGCCACAGCCAGACCACAGTCTCAATTTTTAATTTGCAAAATGGGTCAAGAGGAACAGTAGAAATAGTAGCAATAGCAAGTAATACTAAGTACTTTCTGTAGCCAAGTTCCATGCTAAGCACTTGACAAGAATTGGCTCTAATTATTCACAACCCAAGAGATTGGTACAATGTTCTCTTCATCCCCATTTTGTAGAAAGGAAAACTGAGATTCAGAGAAATGCAGTGACTTGCCCAGGGTCACCAGGCGATTAGGTCTGTCTCTCTCCAGGGCACTGGGCTAGGCACAGAAGAACAGGGATCCGTAGAGCCTTGAGATGGAGCCCCTTGAGAGCAGAAATGTACTATGTCTTGTTTCCAGGTGGAGCCAGGGTCACCAGCCTATTCAAAAGACCCGGCCCAAAGAAAAATCCGGGACTTGTTTCCAGCCAGGATAACAAACAGCAACTGGCCTTCCTCTGCAGCCTGTTCAGGGTGTTGCTCTTAGGGAGTGATTTCAGCCCTGAGGAAGGCAGCTCTTGCAATGTATCAGGAGTATATAGGGTTTCATGAGTCATTATGCTTCCCCTCCTTGTCACGGTCCTGGACATAATTTATTATCTTCGTCACTGGGTTTTCTGCTCATGGTTGGTTAGGGGATGATGGAGTGGCCATCCCTAAAAGGAAGTCTGTTAACATGTCCCCTCTCTCCCTCCCAAAGGGACTGGAGGCAGAAGGAAAGACACTGGCAGGACCCAGCTGTTTCCGGGACTGGAGGAAATCAAGGAAGCAAAGAGGTCCATGCTAGGCTTGGGGAACACTTAGAGACACTGGCTTCAGACATCTGCTTGGGGATGCTTTTCTGTGATTCCCTCCTTCGATGAGAAACCTGGGCTCTCTGCAGCAAACTGTGTCCATTCCAGGAGAGTGTGAAATCTCTAAATATTTATCCTGAAGGTTGAAGGCAGAAAACGAAAGTCCTTCCTCAGAGAACAGGGGCAGGGAGCTCGGGCAGGGAGACAGTTAACACACAGGATTTGCCTTGTGATTCACGACATCCTGTCTGTACCAGCAGGCTGGGAATTTGATGCCTCAAAATGTGTGGCCAAGGAAAAAGCATTTCCAATAAAATTAGAGGTCAGGATAACTTTTAATCTCCACCCTCTCTTTTCAAGACTAAATTCTTAACACGAAATAAGAGTTTTCAACTTTGGGTAGGCGTTTTTCTTCCCTGATGTTTCCTTTTTTGGGGAGCAATTTGGTAATATCCAGCAACATTCAAACCTAACATATTTTTGACTCAGTGATTCCACCTCTGAGAATTTACTGTGCAGATAAACGGGTATAGAATGCTTTTATTTGTTTGCAAGAATGTTTAATGCAGCATTTTTTGGAGTAACAAAACGTTACAAAAAACTTAAATGTTCATTGGGAATTGGTTAAATTTAATTATGGCACATTCAGGCAATGCATAAAGTTGTTTAAAAAATGAGGTAAATCTGTATGTAAAAGAGAGTCAAGACAAACAGGTAAGTGGAAAAATATAAACGGCTAAACACTCTTGACAATGGTATTGCAGTTGTATAAAAACAGAACAAGTACATAGGCTTGCAAAACAGAACATTTCTGATACTATAATATTATTATATTATTATACACTATTATCACCATTATTATTGCTATTATACTATTATCTCTAAAGCCTAAGAGTAGGAAAGTGCAAAGGGGCCCTTTTCAGTTTATATTTCTGGCCTCTTCAAATCTTTTACCATAAACATAAACATTTTTACATTTAATAAAAATAGAAGTGATAATATCACTAGCTAAACCTAACAGGTAGGCTCCATGACAGCAAAGACGCAGCTTTTTCTAGGACCTCAACAGTGATTGGGAGGGCTCATGTTCATGGAATGCCCTATCCTGAACACTTTGAAAGTACCCATTCCTTTCATCGTCATGACAACCCTGTGAGGTGGTCCTAGTAACATCCCATTTTGTATATAAGGAAGCAGGGAGACTGTCAGAGAGACTGTCAAACTTGCCCAGGTCACACAGCCAGTATGTGGTGGGATCAGGCGGTCTGGCGGGCTCTAGGACCCAGAAATCTCCCCTCCAGACTGTCTCCCCATAAATGTTTGTTGAACAAATGGACAAACTGGAAAAACTGCCAATACCTTTTAAGACTAGAGAAAAAGTAAATTATTAAACAGTTACTATTGTACTGTTTTTTTTATCATTGTTAATTATTACTGGTAAATGGAAAACAAGTATTATTCAGAAAAGCCAGCTGTGCTACAGCAGGCAAAGCACTGGACTTCAGCATGAAGAAAACCTGCTCTACCATTTAAAAGCTCATAGACCCTGGGCACGTCACTTTAACTCTGTGAGCCTCAAGTTTCCTCATCTGTAAAATGGGGATGACAAGACCTCCAGGAGATACCGTAGGGATTAAATGTGACATCATCTACGAAAGCCCTTAGGTGCTTGACATATGTTGGATATGCGTAAGAATGGGACAAGATGCAGAGGGTGGAATAAACTGCTCAGAGTGTTGCCAAACAGACTCAATCTTTCTCAACCTGCTGACTTTTAAAAGTGAATTGAAAACCTTATATTCATATATACTCCAATAACCTGAGGAGGAAATCAGGGTTTTTAATTGTTCTGATCTCGCCTCTAGATTATTGATTTAGGACATTTAATACCATCTCCAAATGCCAGGCGTAATTTGCATCAGGTCGGTAGCCGGGCTGCTGAGCGCTAGCTGTTGATTTTAGGCAGGGACTTGGGCCTGCAGCCCACCTTCCGCTTGGCCTGTGGCCAGCCCCAGAGCTGGCTTTACCTGGGACTCAGGAGAACTGGCCGGCTGAGGAGGCCGAGTCGTTCATAGATTTTCACTGTTTAATTAAAAGTGCAGCTGAGGCCTGGAGCAGTGCTGTACCTTTCAGCGAGATATACATCACGGGTGGCACCACGAGTCCAGGCCGAGACCATCTGGCTAAGGCAGAGGCCAGATCCCGGCCAGGCCTCTCCCTCGCCCAGGAAGCCGGTGCTCACTCTGCTGTTTGAAGGCACCCAGGCTCATCTTCAGAATATCAATTCTCCTGGCACTAACTGCTGCCTCCTGGGGTATCTCAGAATCAGAATTCAAAAACTGGCCAATGACTCTCAAACAGAGTCCCTGAAGACCTCTGTTACAAAACAATCCTGGCTGCTCTTCTGTTCTTTAGCGAACATGTTCTGTGCTCTCAGCCCATCCCCCATCGCTTCATGTACCATCTAGGGGGGGCTAAAGAAAGTCCATTCCTTAGCATCTGATTCATTAAAGTCTTTTTTCAAGTTATAATTATTATATTTAATTATATTATTTATATATATATCTATTTCATAATATATATATATATATTTCATATATAATTTCAAATATACCCCCCCTAAGTAGAAATACTGGTACAACAGCCCTCCATATACCCGTCATCATTCTACAGTGAACAAATTGTGGTCACGTTTGTCCATCTTCACCTCAACCCTGACACTGCAATATTTGAAGCCAATCCTAGACATTTTACCATGCCATCCATAAATATTTCAGTATGTATCTCAAAAGGATAAAGACTCTTTTCTTTTTTTAACATAACCACACCGCCATTCTCACAGCCTACAAATTATCAATGATTCCTTAACGTCATCAAATCTCCAGTGTTTACATTTTCCTGATTGTCTCACAAATGACTTACAGAAATTGATATGTTTGAGGCAGGATCCAAATGAGGTTCTGGCTCGCTTGTGAATTGTACTGTTGGTGGCTGTGGCTTTCTTATCTCCTCTTCCCTTGAACCCCCACCGAGCACACTGGTCTCATGTGAGGACGTTCAAAGCCCAGAGACAGCGCTTGCTTACATGGCCTTGGACACATAACCAATCTCCTTAGCTCTCTGCTTCAGCTTCCTTACCAGGAAAATGGGAATAATAAAAAATTCCCCATCTCAAGGGGTTATTGTGAGAATAAAATAAAATAAAATGGGTAAAAAGCTTAGAACAGTGCCTGGCAAAGAGAAAACAATAAATAGTAGTTCTCATGGTTATTCTTTTCTGAAAGACGATGACTTCAACAAAATTCCTAGGCACAGCATCCAGGTAACCAAATACAGTTACATGTGGGAAGAAAACTGAGTAAAATCCTGTTGAACTCTCCTTTTTTTTCTCAGACATTGAGCCACTGTTCACAGTGAGGGTAGGATGTGTTAGTTAAGAGCAAGTCTCTGTCCACAGCAAAGGAACCCATCAATAAAACAAAAAGACAACCTACTGAATGGGAGAAGATATTTGCCAATGATACATCTGGTAAGGATGTCCTACAACTCAGGCAAAAAAACAATAACCCAATTTAAAAAATGGGCAGAGGGCACAAAGAGACATTTCTCTAAAGAGGACATACAGATGGCCAACACACATATGAAAAAATGTTCAACGTTGCTAATCATTAGAGAAGTGCAAATAAAAACCACAATGAGATAACACCTTACTCCGGTCAGAATGGCTATCATCAATAAATCAACAAACAGCAAGTGTTAGCGAGGATGTGGGGAAAGGGGAACCCTGGTGCACAGATTGGTGCAGCCACTATGGAAAACAGTATGGAAGTTCCTCAAAAAATTGAAAATGTAACTACCTTATGACCCAGCAATTCCATTCCTGGGAATCTATCTAGAGAAATCCAAAACACTAATTTGAAAAAATATACGCACCCCTATGTTTATTGCAGCACCATTCACAATAGCCAAGACTTGGAAACAACCAAAATGCACATCAGTAGATGACTGGGTTAAGAAACTGTGGTACATTTATACAATGGAGTATTACTGTACTATAAAGAAGAATGAAATCTTACCATTTGCAAGAACATGGATGAACCTAGAGAATATTATGCTAAGCAAAATAAATCAGACTGACAAAGACAAATACTATATGATCTCACTTAAATGTGGAATCTAAAGAACAGAGTAAATGAGCAAATAAAACATAAATACAGATATAGGAAAAACAAAACTGAGAGTTGCTAGATGGGAGGGAGTGGAGATGGGGGAGAAGATGAAGGGATTAGAAAGTACAAATTAGTAGTCACAATACAGTCACAGGGATATGAAATACAGTATGGGGAATATAATCAATAATGTTTTAAAGATTATGTAGGGTGCCAGATGGGTTTTGGACTAATTGGGGGGATCACTTCATAGACAGTATAGATGCCTGACCACTGAGCTGTACACCTGAAACTAAAGTAGAATAACACTGAATGTCAACTATAATTAATATACATATATGGTCATGGGATATATATAAAGTACAGCATAGGGAATATAGTCAATGGAATTGTAACAGCTATATATGATGTCAGAGGGGTAGTAGACTGGGGAGGGTTATCATTTTGTGAGGTGTTTAAATGTCCAGTACTTTGCTTTGTACACCTGAAACTAATTTTTAAAAAAAAACAAAGAGCAAACCTCTGAAGCCAGACTGCTCAGGTTCAAACACTGTGTCTTCCGCTTGCTAGCAATGGCAAAATGATGCATGCATTTGCCAAAACTCATTTCCTTTCCCTCTGGGCAGACAACTACATTTCTTGGCCTCTCTTGTACATAGGTGTGGCCACATAACTGAGTTCTGGCCAGTGGGCAGAAGTGATAAACGTGTCTGTGCTTGGCCCATGAAAACCTCCCACTGCAGTCTTGCTCTCTTTCTCACCCACTGGCTGATTGTCGAGGACTGAAAAAACCTGGAGGCAGGCAGAGTCATAAGATAAAAAAGGCCTAAGTCCCTGGATGACCACGCAGAAGGCAATCCAATCAAGAACGATGCCACCAGGTTCTAGTATACTCAAGAAATAAACTTTTATTATGTTAAGCTCATGAGAATTAGGGGTGTATCTGTTACGGCAGCTGAGGTTACCTTAACTAGTGCATTAGCCTTGACCTTGGGCAAATTAACCTGGCCTCTCTCTCCTTTATTTTCCTTATCTATAAAGGGGCAAAGATGCTAGTAATACCTATTTCATGGGGTTGTTAGGAAGATCAAATAAGTTAATATATGTAAAGGATCGGCTAGGTTGCTTGGCCCATAACAGCACTGCATAAGTGCTTGCCCCTGATGCACTTGTTATTATTATCATTGGTGTTACTATTATTGTTTGAAAAATTGTGGTATGTCATGAATTTCCACATTTCACTTAAATGTACAAGTTTTAAATCTTTGCTATTTTCCTGGTATATTTTTTTTTAACAATTGGGGGCTAAACTTGTATTCCAGCCAAACAATTTCCAATTTAATAATGAAAGCCAGTGGTATAATCAGATTATGACAATTTGCTTAATAGGAAATATTTCAGGAATATAGTCATTTTGCAAAATGAAATGCACCTAATGCAAGATGCAGCTTGTCACCAGCGCTCCCAGCCAATGTTAAAAAAGTGGGAGATGAGGGCCAGCTGAGTGGTACGTTGTTGGTTAAGAGTTGGCTTGAGACGCCAGCTCTGAGCAGCAGGGCCCCGGTTCGGATTCCCACATGGGTCAGTGATGCTGCACCTTCTACAGCTAAGATGGTGAACAACAGCTCGACCTGGAGCTGGGCTGCTGTGAGTTGCCGGCAATGGCATAGGCTGCAGTGGGACTGGCCGGCAGCTGGCGTGTGCTTTCGTGAGCTACTGTCCAATGGCCGGCAAGCGACTGCCTCACCTGGGAAGAGCACAATGATAATACCAACATGGGCCAGTGAAGCGACGTCCTCCACAACTAGACTGAAGAACAAAAGGACAGCAACTTGTCTGTTCCCCTTCCCCAATTCCCCAATAAAATCTTAAAAAAAAAAAAAAAAAAAAAGTGGGAGAATGAGATTTCCACAGCATGCACCTTTCTGGGTTAGTGGCCGGAACTCCCATCATGTTCAGGGCGGCGGAGATGTGCACTGAACTCTGTGGAATTTAAAAAACCAGTGACCAGAAGATACACAGATGGGCAAAAGCATATGAAAAGATGCTCCACATCACTAGCTGTCAGGGAAATGCAAATGAGATACATTTCACACTTACTGGGATGGCTATCATCAAAAAGACAGATAACAACAAGTGTTGGTGAGGATGTGGAGACCTCAGATCCCTCACATACCTCGTGCGAATGTAAAACGGTGCAGCCACTTTGGAAAACAGCCTGGCAGTTCTTCAAAATGTTAAATCTACAGCCACTGTATGACTCAGTGATGCCACTCCTGGGTATGTACCCAAAATAAATGAAAGCATATGTCTTCACAAAAATTTGTACTTGAAAATTCATACCCATATTATTCTTAATAGCCAAACAGTGCAAACAGTCCAAATATCCCCCAACCGATGAATAGATAAACAAAATATGGTATATTCATCTAATGGAATAATTTTCAGTCATAAAAAAGAATGAAGTACTGGGCCGGCTGAGTGGCACATTGGTTAAGAGCTGGTTTTGGGATGCCAACGGCCCCGGTTGGATCCCACCTATGAGGGCCAGTGACACTGACCTCTAGGGCTAACAACAGCTCCACCTGGAGCTGGGCTGTGTGAGCCCCGGCGACGGTGTAGGCTGCAGCCCCTGCTGCAGTGGGCTGCCATAGGCTACAGTGAGTGGCCAGCATCCAGCGTGAGTGGCCGGCAGCCAGCGTGAGCTGCCAACAGCCGCGGTGAGCGATCATCCAGAGGCCGGGGACTGATCTGCCTCATCCGGAAAGAGCACAATGATGATACCAACATGGGCCAGTGAAACAACGTCCTCCGCAACTAGACTGAAGAACAAAATGACAGCAACTTGTCTGTTCCTCTTCCCCGATTCCCCAACGCTGTTCCCCTCCCCCAATTCCTCAATACAATCTTTACAACAACAACAACAAAAAAAGAATGAAGTACTGACACATGCTACAACATGGATGAAACTTGAAAACACTATGCTAAGTGAAAAAAGCCAGTTGTGAAAGTTCACATACTGTCTTGATTCCATTTACATGAAATGTCCAGAATAGGCAAATCTATAGAGATAGACTACAGATTAGTGGTTACTTGGGAGTGAGGGAATGGGGAAGGAAGGGAGAGTGACTGCTAATGGGCATAGGATTTCTTTTTTCTTTCTTTTTAAACATTTTTTTATTGGGGAACAGCCATGATCATTGGTTACACATTGCTTTCATGCTACAATGGCATAGTTGACTCTTTTAAGGAGGGCACAGTTCACAGTGACCTGGCAACCTTGGTGCCATCAGCACCAGGCTCTAACCAACTGAGCTAACCAGTCATCCCAAGGGTTTCTTTTCTGGACTGATGAAAATGTTCTAAAATTGACTGTGTCAATGGTTGCACAATTATAAATATACTAAAAACTCAGTGAATTATACTGTTTAAACACATGAATGATATCTCAATAAAGCTATAATATTTTTTTTAAATGTACATTCCTCCATATGGAACAAACTACCTTTCCTCTGGACTTGAGATACCATGATAAACCAGAGCACATTCCCACCTCATCAGCAGCTTTTAGGAACTATGTGCCCTATGTTAAAATCCAGGTTCATCTCTGTGTGCAAGTGACAATGCTGTGACAAGCACACGCTAATGAGTCTGAAGCTCAGGAGAGCGGTCACGGCTGGAAGTGTATGTAGCTTGAGGAGTGACCAGCTCATCTAGGTAGGAGATGAAATCATCATCCACACTCCCACGAAAGCTGACAGCCCGTTGCTACCAATCCTGCAGTCTGACACCAGAGATGCAAGCAGGGTTGTGGGTTTTGTTTTGTTTTTTTCTTTTCCCAAGTAGCATAAGCTAGACCGTGAATCATATCTTCCAGAATCAGTAATACTGAAAGGGTTACATAACTGGAAGTCCAAATTACTTAAACTGATGTCCTATCGTTTGAAAAACTGACATGCAAGCCCTGAAAACTGAACGACCATTGCTATCTATCCCATTCATGGCCCTGGACTCCTGTCACCCACCTAACACCAATTTAAGCAATTCTGAACTTTGATCTCCGAGGCAGAATATCTCTCATTTATTGAAGTGTCAGGTCCCAACAGTGCTAACATCCACCCCTGGCAGGGCCATTATAAGGTGTGAAGTCTGGGTGCCCATCACCCCAGCCAAGTTCAGCACAGCGACAATCAGAAGGAACAAATTGGTCTGCCTCTCCATCGTCATCATGGGAGCCTTGTAATTGACCATAATGACAGGCACAGAGGAAAAGCAGGCAAAAGGATCATTGTGTTCTCCAGGCACTTGGGTATGTGCTAGAGGGGCTACTGATCCCCT
The DNA here is from genome assembly GCA_033961575.1 of Aselliscus stoliczkanus. NCBI lineage: Eukaryota > Metazoa > Chordata > Mammalia > Chiroptera > Hipposideridae > Aselliscus > Aselliscus stoliczkanus. Next base: position 96,594,202 of record CM066736.1, on the reverse strand, counting down.
CAAGAGGGGCCTTGCAATCCTCAAGTAAGAGGCATTTGCTACTCCTTGCAAGGGGCTGTATCATGAGTTGCTTTAAAATGGAATTGTGTTACCCTCTTTCCATGTTCTACAAACAGCATCAAAGCTGTGGGTTCCTGCTGCCCCTCCTCTCCCAGCTGTCACGATTAACTACCTGTCCTCTGCGGGTCTGTCCAACCAGGCTGGGAGACAGAGATAGCTCAGCTTTATCAGCTTTACGGTAAACAGGAAAACCCTTCCCCGCTGCGAGGAAGGTGTATTTCCAAGCCTGGAGTGTAAGGGGGATGAGGTGAGAGGCAAGACCTAGATTCCTGTGTGAGGCTCAACTGCCTCACACCCCCACCTCTGCTCTGTGGGACCCGCAAAACCTGAGTCCACACTGAAAAGGTAGCCTGCTTCTGGCCCTCACCGACTCAGCTGGGGTCCGGACTTGCCTGCTAAGTTCTGCCAGCTTTTGTCCCCAGGGACCTGAGTCTGAGACCCCATCCTGGACTCTGATGAGCCTCCCTGATTCAGGACTCAGGCGCCCAGCAGATGCCAAGAGTCTCTGCACCCTGCTACCTCTGTGGCTGCCTCCATTACCTGGAGCGCCCTGCCCCTCACCTGGTGATTGGGGTTGCAGACCCTCTTCCTGACTCCTCTCTCATTTCACCTTCCCACAGGGGCTCTTGGTCTGCCCAGCCAAAGCCAGGTGGCCCAAGGCAAAAACTGCTTTAGGAACAATTGTTTGGAATGGAAAAATCAATGTAATGCTGCAACTGGCAGATTAATTATTCTCCTGATGAGTGTGCTCCGGAATGACACATGTGCAGGGCCTGCTCTTCTGAGATCGCTGGTATAATCGGGGGCCCTGCCACCTGGGTTTATGTTGCTGAGGGAGCAGAAACAGGCTGGCAGCCCTGCCCCTTTGTGGTCTTCCAATATCATCATCACCCAGGAGATCTGCTGTGTTTTCAAGAAGGGTTTCGTCCACGGCTCCTCAGTGTCAGGCAGTGTTTTTCACAGCACAGAAAAGGGGAGTTGCCTCTGGGTTTTCAAGAGATAAGGGAATGAGTGAAGGGAATGGGGAGTATGATTCAACGATGAAATACATGCCCTCAACACATCACTCCCAGGGAGGGCGGCTGCCTCCATGGGCAACTCCCCAGAAATACTCCCTGGGGTGCTGGGTGTGATAATCACATGCTCCAACTGGCTCAGAGCTGCTCTTAGGAGATGAAATGAGACACCTGACTGCTGAGGCCTGATGCAGGTTGAGGAAGCTGAGCCCCTGAGGCATCAGCCCTGCCCACTCCATTCAAGTCCAACTGAAACTCAGAAGGCTCCCAAATCCTGTCCCTTCTCTTGTCAGCCTGGGAGTTTCCTCCTCTGGCTTCCAGCGTTCGTCTCCTAAGGGTCCCTCAACCCTGAGAACCTAAATTTGTCTACTGTAGCACCTAGCCTACTGGCTTGCAATTCCCTCCTGTTTGTCTGTGGTTATCAAGTAGTGAGGCAAGTCCAAGAATTCAGAATTTGGGAGATGGGGAAGTGATCAAGGGAAGGAGGGATTTCTTGACCAAACCTCTACTGTGTCTCACATGGGAGTGATGGGAACTCAGAGGGACTGGGGGAAGGGGGGCAGGGAGGTCATGGTGTCTGTGACTCCCTGGAGAGCTACAAAGATGACTATTCCCAAGACAGCCACACCTGGGGACCTGTTCTAAGAGAGCAGTCACTGGGTATGATACATGGGACCATATATGGATGGGAGGATGGCCATAAGAAAATGTTCTGAAAGAAAGACCTGCCTGAACTAGTTTCCTTTGAACACATTACTGGCCAGGGTGGAAATCTACACTCGCCTGATGCCTCACCCTCCCACCCCTCTCCACCCTACACCTTAGGTGTCTTCATCCTGCCAGCCAGGGACAAACACAAACTTTCAGCCTAACAACATTGGTTTTATTTCAAACAACCTACCAGGAAGACTACCCAGAAGCAAAGGCAGTAATTTTTCCTTAATTATCAATTATAAACCATTGATAGCAAGCAAGCCAATTGTCAGCTTTTAACTCTATATTTGCACTTCTGGGGCTCCATGCAAAGGAAATTATTCTGAATACTAAAAAACAAACAAACAAACAAACAAAAAAAACTTTAGGCACCATTATTTCTAGAAAAAAAAAGGGGCAGATTAAAAGAAATGCTTAAGTAGACAATAGGATTGTCGCTCAATGGAATATAATGCACCTATAAAAAGTATGTGTGAAAATATTTGAAATAACATGAAAAATATTTACCTTATAATAAATGAAAATGATACAGATTATATCTATTTATTATATATGGCATGCTCACAATTATAAAAAGGGAATAACATAATGAAGAAGAACAACAGAAAGAAAGAAATCAAAATTCTAATAGTGATTGCCTTTGGGAGGTGGAACTCCATGACTGTTGCATGATTGTTTTCTCTGTTTCCCCATAAATCCCATAGCCATGGGCTAATTTTATTTATTTTTATTTTTTATTTTTTTTAGAGAGCAATGTCACTGGCCCTCATATGTGGGATCTGAACCTGGGCCGCTGGTGTCCCAAGCCAGCTCTTAACCACCGCACCACTCGGCCAGCCCAACCATGGGCTAATTTTATAATGAGAGAAAAAAAACTTTTATTGAAAAATATCAGATGCTAAGTGATTTGGTTCATTCTTCTTTTCCCCAAGAGTGGGCAGTAGTTCAGAATATTTCTGTTTAAACTGATTAAGTTCTCTGCTTCTTCCATCCATGGCCTAACATTTCCCTAAGGTTGGTTTGAAGGGAAGACAATGACACTAGGCTCAAAGTTTGGTTTTCCTAAGGCTTTGGCAGGCTAGTGCATTCCAAGCAAATAGAATTACCACTTAGTAAACACTAGTTGAACCAGATTTTAGGTGAGTCCTATAGTGATCCCCACACCATGCAAACATTTGTCCCAGGCCTGAACAAAAATGAAACAGCTGCAATGAACAGATACAAGGCAAAGCTCAGCGAAGGTGTGGCATCGAGCCATTCTTTCCTTTTGGGGACTCTTTTTCTTGGTTGAAGTGGAGAGTTACAATGATGGAGCTCTCTTGCTGAGGAGGAATGATAGTGGCCCTGCCTCTGGCCGATTTTCAAATTTCCTTAACTTTGTACTCAGTGAGTAAATGAAGCCAAGATGGGCAGGGGAGGGCCATGGGGCCAGCTTTGGGGAAGTAAAGGAATTCTGACTCTCTCTTGTAGAGTTGCAGTCTGCATATTTGTCTTGTCTCCCCCAAACCTTGCAAAGAGGCTATTTCACCTCAGTCCTTGTTTAGTTCAGCACTCTGGCATGAATATGTGTGACGCCATTTCCACAAAGCAAGCTTTCCTGGATGAAACACAAAGAATGCTGGCTTCTACATTCCGTCTCTCACCACCTTTGACATGGGCCTCCTTGCAGGCTCCCTGCTGCCACAGCACAGTCAGTACCCACAGAGTCTAGGACCAAACCTTTGGTCTCAGGGGCCTTTGTGTGTTTGTCAAACAACAGGGTTAAGTGTTAATATCTTCAAGCAAAGAGTAAAGAGATTCCTGGTGGGGAAGGGAGGAGGCAGTTTTATGAGACACACGCGTGCGCGCACGCGCAGCCAGAAGTGAGGAATCAGGGGATCAGAAGAGTCATCTGAGGTTAGAGCAGAGTTTGAAGTAACCTGGGGACACCCTCATTTCTTATTCAGTGGGAATAAGATGCCCATTGATGATTCAGGCAGTTAGTTAAGAACCAGTTTAAGGGTACCTGGTAAATACCTAGTGCTGTGCTAGGTACCTGGGGATAGAAAATGTGAGCAGAACAAACACACTCCTGTCCTCCTGGGTTTACAGGGAACATGAAAGGGAAGGATGATGTCCAGGACGTAAGGCAGATGAGGCCTTCTGGTCCTGGGCCTCAGGCAAAGTCCCCCTTTGGATTGCTTACAGATTTCAGGCTGCAAAACATATTGAAAACTTAACAGAATGTTTACCTTTTTTTTAAGTATTTTATTTTTTTTAAAGTCTTTTATGTCTTGAAATCATTGTAGAGCTTTCCCCAAATGTGTTCTTCTTTTCCATGACAGTAAGTGGCAATTTTAGATGCTTACAAATGTTTACCTGCGGATCTCATCCTTTCGCCTGTACTCATGGCTAAAACGTAATTATGAACTGTGCTTGTTAACCAAATAGAGATATTCCATGAGACAAGGAGACCGATTCCTAATATGGAGGTGTCCTTGGGCCGGGGCCCACTTATCCTGGTTTCCATCTCCTCCTCCCAACACAGAGGTGCCTTCATTAGTGGAGGAAAGAAAGAGGTCTTTGTGATGATGTCATTCCCAGACCACCCGACACAGACAATAAAACTGAATTTCAGAGAAGCCTGGTGAAAAGAGAGTGCAGAAATCACAGAACAGCAGAGCTTTAAGGGCCCTACCAGGTGGTTCAGCCTAATCCCCCGATGTTAGAAATGGGCAAAGGGGAAGAGATTCGCCTAAGATTACACAACCAGTTTGTGGTGGGCTATTTTCACCAAGGTAAACTTGGGGAAATTCATTCCATAGGCGTTCCAATATCATTATGTGTTAAATATTATATGAAGCAGGAGGACTAAAGGAGAAGGGCTTACACCATCGTGTGTGACACGCACACCCACAAATGGCTGCCATGCAATGCAGCCAGTGCCACAACAGAGGTACGGACAAGGTGGTGTGTGGCCACAGAGAAGAAAGCATCTCACTCTTCCTGGGGGCGCCACAGAAGGCAGCAAGCAGAGGGGGATATCTCAGTTGGGTCTTAATGACTGAATAGGAGTTTATAGTATAGAGAAAGGAAAAAGGTCATTCCAGAAATATGAAACTGCATGTGTAAAGGCTAAAACATGTGGAAGAACAATATGTGATTAGGGAATAAAGAGTGGTTTGGTGTGGTTAAAACGGAGGCTTCCTGACAGGGAAATAGAGGAAGCTAGACTAAGGATCAATTGTGAAGTTCTTGAACGCCATGTTAAGACGCCTGTCTTGGGGAGACATTATCTTTGTGTTTTAAAAAAACGACATGTTGGCAAAAGGATGAAGGGTGGGCTGAACAAAACAGGACCAGAAGCAGAGAGACTAGTAGGGGAGATGCTGCAATATTTCAGGTGGAAAATAAAGATGATAAATTTTTAAAAATAAACAATGTCAAACAAGACAAAGAGCACTCATGAGGCCCGAGGGAAGGCAGCGATGTTTAGAAGGTGGAATCATCAGTACTTCATGAGAGATGATTGGATGTGAGGGATGAAATGGAGCAAGGGTAGCAAACCCCTGTCCATGGCCATGGCCAGCCTGCCATCCATTTTTATTCAGCCCAAATGCTAAGAATGGCTTTCATATGTTTAAATGCTGAAAAGAACAAGAACATTTTTGTAACACATGAAAATTATGTGAAATTTAAATTTCAGTGTCCATAACTAAAGTTTTATTGGAACACAGCCACACTTGTTCATTTACTAATCATTTATGGCAATGAGGGCAAAGCTGAGTAGAGACTGGAAGGCCAGCAAAGTCTTAAATATTTACAATATGCCCTTTAAGGAAAAATTGCTGGCACTGGACTTATCGGAGGGATCACTTCATAGATTATATAAATACCTAACCACTGCGCTGTACACCTGAAACTAATATAAAATAACACTGAATGTCAACTATAATATATACATATATGTATATATAATATACACACACATATATGTGTTTATATATTTATGGAATGCAAACTACAGCATAGGGAATATAGTGAATGGTACTGTAATAACTATGTATGGTGTCAGATGGGTAGTACATTTGGGGGTTATCACTTTGTGAGGGGTGTAAATGTCTAATCATTGTTATTTTGTACACCTGAAACTAATTAAAAAAAAAGTTGCTGGGCTGGCCGAGTGGCGCATTGGTTAAGAGCTGGCTTGGGATGCAGGCGGCTCCGGTTCGGATCCCACGTAGGAGGGCCAGTGATACTGCCCTCTACAGCTAAGATGGTGAACAACAGCTCCACCTGGAGCTGGGCTGCTGTGAGTCCCTGGGACGGCATAGCTGCAGCCCCTGCTGCAGTGGGCTGCCATAGGCTACAGCGAGTGGCCGGCAGCCAGAGTGAGCTGCCAAGAGCCGCTGCAAGCGGCCATCCAGTGGCTGGAGACCAATCTGCCTCACCCGAGAAGAGCGCAATGATAATACCAACATGGGCCAGTGAAGGACATGGGCCAATGTCCTCCACAAGTAGACTGAAGAACAAAAGGACAGCAATTTGTCTGTTCCCCTTCCCCGCTTCCCCAACGCTGTTCCCCTCCCTCAATTTCCCAATAAAATCTTCAACAAAAAAAAAAGTTGCTGACTTCTGACATAGAGATATCTGGTGGGAGTAAGAGAAGAAGCAGATTTGGGCAAGTGGGGCAAATAATTCCACTGAGGGAATGTTAAGTTTGAGGATTCTGTGACATATCTAGGAGATGGTGGAAAGATGTATGCAGTATGTTAAAAAAAAAAATACAGTGAATCTTTAAATTAAAAAGAAATTATTACAGTAAAAGACACATTGCCATCAATGCCCCTCAAAATACTCCCCCTCGCTTCAAACACACTTATCCCATCATTCTTGCCACTTTCTGAAGCAGTTCTGGAAATTCTCTTTCATGAGTGTCTTTAGTTGTGCTGTCATGGCTGCCTCGATGTCCTGAATCAATTCAAAATGTTTTACTTTTATGGTCATTTTGACTTTGGGGAAGAGCCAGAAGTTGCACAGTGCCAGATCTGGTGAATAAGGTAGTGATGTTTTTATTTGACAGAAGTTGCCATACCAAGAAGCGATGTGTGAAATGGAGTATTGTCATGATAGAGGATGAAGTAAAGATAATACCAAGGACTTCCAGAACTGCTTCAGAAAGTGGCAAGAGCAATGGAATAAGTGTGTTCAAAGTGAGGGGGAGTATTTTGAGGGTCATTAATGGCTATGTGTCTTTTACTTAAATATACCCTTCTTAGTGAGGTCTTCTCTATCCATCCTATTTAATTGCCAACATCCCTTGTCCCACAACACTCCATTTCCCTTTGCCTGCTTTATTTCACTGCATAGCACTTATCACTACTCTAACAAAATACACATATTTTACCAATGTATCTCTTTATTAGCTGTCTTCACTACTAGAATGTAAGCTCCATGAGGGCAGGAATTTTTGTCTGTTTTTTCCCCCTGCCCTTTTCCAAGACCTAGCATAGTGCCTGCCACATGGTAGGCACTCAGTAAATAACTGGTGCAAGGATAGAAATAGTGGATTGGGAAGTGACTAGGACATAAGAAAGAGAAAGCCAGTACAACTCTTTCAAGACCTCTGTGAGTAGTGTAAGAGGAAATCAGTATCAGGAGATTTTCTTCAAATGGGAAAGGTGCAAGCATATTTACTGAATGTTAGGTGGATAGAGCAGCATGAAAAAGCTTGAGGAGGGCCGGCCGAGTGGCGCATTGGTTAAGAGCTGGTTTTGGGATGCCAGCGGCCCCGGTTCGGATCCCGCATATAAGGGCCAGTGACACTGCCCTCTATAGCTAACGATAGCTCCACCTGGAGCTGGGCTGTGTGAGCCCCGGTGATGCTGCAGGCTGCAGCCCCTGCTGCAGTGGGCTGCCATAGGCTACAGTGAGTGGCCGGCAGCCAGCGTGAGTGGCCAGCAGCCAGTGTGAGCTGCCAATAGCAGCGGTGAGCGACCATCCAGAGGCCAGCAACCGATCTGCTTCATCCAGGAAGAGAGCAATGACGATACCAACATGGGCCAGTGAAGTAACGTCCTCCGCAACTGGACTGAAGAACAAAGACAGCAACTTGTCTGTTCCCCTTCCCCAATTCCCCAATAAAATCTTAAAAAAAAAAAAAGCTTGAGGACATGAGAAAAAGGATATCTGGCTAGGCCAATCTGGGAGAAAGGGGAAATGAATGGTCTTGGGAGAAAGGAGGAAAGGGACATCCTTGGAAGGGACTAAGGCAGGAAGGGAGCATGAAAGGAGACCTACAAATATGGGCTGCAGGTCGGGGGTGGGCAGGGAGTGAAGGGAAATTGAACAAGCTAATGGCTGGTACTGTTTTCTATCTCAAGGTCTGGAGAAGAGGTTGAGTGGTAAGGGTTTGAGGAGGCACTTTGGAAAAAGAGAATGCAAGCTCGATTAGGAGAGAAGAGAAAGATTGCCCAGCCATGCTGAAGGCTCTGCTCACTCCAGAAACCATAAACCTGTTTCAGAGTTCGGGGATTTCCCCCAGCTATACTGGACAGCCAATGAGAACCAAAGTGGTAAGTCGTAGTATTATTATAAAAATTATTAAATTAAAGCCCTTATAAAACACTTCAGGCACCGGATGAAAAGTAAAACTCTGAGGCAGAACAAATAAATGGGTAAATGATAGGAATAATCATTGCTGCTAACCTAATTTAGGGTACCCTCAGCTGAGGGATATAATTCAAGATGGTGTTCCTGGAAAGAGGAAGTCTTGAGGATAGATCAAGATGGGGAAGAAAGATGAAAAGTAGCCCTTTGGCAAGTGGACTCTGAAACCGACACAGGAGGGCCATGTATGGCATAAATGGTGACTGGAAACCCCAAAGAGAAGATCCACGGAGAAAAATAAAGGCCTCTTAGCTACAACTCACTAGAAGGGGCCCAGATATTTTAAAATGCTGAAATGTGACATTTTGGAAACAGGAGGATCTGACTTGCAAGAAAAAATCATAATTTCCTACGGGACCAAAATAATGCTTACATGGGCTTTATACAGTCATGGGCTTGTAGACTCTTCTGTAGTCCATAATGAAAACACTACTTCGAAACTTAAAGACTATGAAAAATTGAGCTGTCCATTTTAGTAGCTACTATTATTTGTGCCATGCTATGCATACGACATACTTTATCTAATTTAAGCCCAACAACCTCCATTGAGCAAGGAAATTTATTCCCATTTTATAGGTGAAGAAACACAGGCTTCAAGGAATTGAGGAACTTGTCCTGAATCATTGCAATAAATAAGGAGCCAGGCCAGAAGTCAAACCCAAATGTGTCTGGTCCCAAAGACCATGCTTTAACCTCTATTCTCTTTTGCTCTAGAATGCTATTTTTTTCTTATGAAACACCAGAGTGATGATAAGTTTTCATGTATTTTTGTGAGACTTGTCATTCCATGATATATAGTGTAGGTGTCCTTAGGAAGACATATTGTTATACAAAATTATTGACCTAAATGTTCTAACTAATGTGTATTAGGTCTTTCTAATCTTTATGGCATACGGTGGTATCAAATCAATGAACGGTCATCATTGGGCCCAGGAGAATCATATGCCAAAACACTGAAATAATTTGTGGGGAGACCAACATCAGCGATCTTGAAGAATCATGAAGAATGGGAGGTCCTAGAATGCTAGGGGGAAAGTGAAAGAAGGCAGTTTCTGCAAAGCAGAGCTGTGCGATTCTGCAGGATCCAGAGCAAGATGTAGCCTTATTGTTACTGCAGTGATGACCGGCGGGCCCCTGGAAGGTAAAGCACTGATCCCAGAGACGCCGCACATGGTCACCAAGCACAGGTCACCTCAGACCCGCCCCACTGCTCTCTTTGACTGGACTCGGCACGTGTAGCACCAGCACGTGGTGCACCAAGCAGCTGGAGCTCAGTGATCGGGGCCCCTTAGGAGCAGCATGAGCTCTTCAACCCACCCATTTACATCCCCTGGATTAGCTATGAGACTGAATGACAGACTCAGGAATTAAGCAGTTAAGTATAACAAGAATTAAAATAAGATCTTACACTTGGTTTCAAAAACTCAACTAAGTAAATCTGAGACAGTGAAAAGGGAACGATTTAGGAGCAACAAACAAAAATATCTTTCAGCTGATGGCAAGTTCAATGAGCGATAACAGTGTGATGTAGCTGTCAAAATAAAGAAAAGCAGCCTTGGCTGCATTAACAGAACGCGGTGTCTATGCTAGAACAAAGACGTGACACCCTTATTTTAATCAGGATTGGCTAGACTGGACTACTACTGTACTATGTCGACTTCCGGGCAGCTCACTTTGAAAAGATCTGCTAGTTACTCTCCACTGCCTGCAGCTCCCACTAGGATTTATTCTCTGCACTGCTCTGTGCCCGAAGTGGGCTGACCCCTATATACTGCATCACCTAGATTCCCTGGTGACTTCCCACTGGGTCCAGCCAATTGCAAGTACCAGCAAGAGATTCAGGGCAAGGAAAGAGAGAACATGCAGAGTCTCCACTGTGCCCTGTCCCCCCGCTGCATCTCTACATTTCTAACAGTGGCTGCGTCCCTCTACAGCTGCAGTTCCTGTCAGGCAAGCCCCGCTTCCATGCTCCTGCTCTAATTGAGCTCTGGTTTGCCCTCCTTGCAACACTTCAGGTCCAGGGGTGGCACCAGCTTCCCCCTATCTGCTGCTAGCCCCTAGGTTCCTTGTCATCCCTCTGGTTTCCCTTAACCCTGCCCACACTTCCATAAATAGTCCCTTCATTACATTATTTTGAAAATTCCAACTAAGTTCACCTGTTTCCTACAGGGACCCTGACCAAAACTGAAGAGACAGGGTGTCAGTGTGCCATAAAATCATGTCTATGAGGACCAGCTACAGGAACAGAGGGAATTTGGCCTGGTGAATGGAAGGCTGAAGGAAACAGGTTAATCCATCCGGGAAAAAAAGTGAAAGGGGCACCATCAGACGCATTCTCCTGGCTCCAGGAATACAATAGTAGTTGATCAAACTCTTTACTTTTACAATAAAGTAAACTTTTCTAAAGAGTTGGCAATGGTGGGGTGAGCACTCCAAGTAGGTCATGAGCTTCCAAAATTCTGAGTTGTCCAATCTTAAGCTAGCCCGTATCAGGAACACTGTAGGAAAAAGTTAGAAGGCTAGTATAGAAGGCTAGAATCCTTTCAGAGACAGGATTTCATGATTTGGTACCAACTGCATTCTACTCAATGGTTTACCAAAATAATCAAATAGGGGGAAACATTTTGGGGGATGTGTTTTGCTGCTTCTCACTTCAATATAGAGAATGGAAGGCTAGTCCTTTGTGTCAAGTTTAATAATTCTCAACAATGAAATTCTTTTTCACACTTTAAGGTAACTCAGGACCACGAAACTTGTTTTACATCTCAGTATCACAGCCTTCAAAAGGGTTATTCCCATACTACTGAGCAGTCCATGGGGGAGAAAAAAATTATTTTTAACCAAGCAACTTCTATCTATGCATCTGATAGCTACTAGTGCTTCTTCAGAACAGTCACCTCATTTTTCAACCCCAAAACCAGGATGCAAAATCTACCCATGAGACAAAACATTCTATACGCAAACTGTCCTGGAACAAAGTAAGCTCACTTCAATTTACCCCGGTGGGAAAAAGAAAATGGTTTTTGCAAAGGCTCTCTACTCCTGAGTTCATAGAAGGGTCACAGCCGATGCTAAGGGTGTGTGTCTCATCCGGTACACAGCGGGACGGCTAGGAAAGCCAGCTTTCCACTTATTCATTCAACAAACATTTGATGTTGATCTCCTCATTAATAGAACCCCACTGGGCCCTGGGGTGGACAAATGATCCATAGAGGCCAACGCTGAATCTGGACTTCAGCAGAGCTAGGAAACGAATTCAAAGACCAGAGAAAGGCCAAGAATGAGAGGACAGAGAGCCCAGGAAAGTTTCAGCAGAAACTTGGGAAATGCCATCCTTTGGGCGCGTCGAGGGCGGGACCTTGGGGCCTACAGGAGGATGCCGCCCCCGGGCTGGAGGCCCGGCTGCCTCCAGGGCCGTTGGGCCACGCGGCCCAGCTCCCGACCCAGGGCAGGCGTAGCCTGACCCAGGCCCCGGGGGCCCCAGCCTGGCGCCCCTGGGCCCTGCAGAACAGCGCCTGGGCGACCGCCAGCAGGGCGGTGAGGACGGCCGCGACGCGCGCACGGCCCTGCCCGACGCTCCCGGGAAGCGCGCGCACGCCGCGCCGCGCCCCCTCCACGCGGGGCACCCGCGGCGCGCTCCCGCCCGGCCTGAGCCCTAACCCGCAGGCCCCGGGCTCCCGGGTCCCGGAGCTCGCCGGGCTGGGCCGCACTCACCCTCCTTGGCTTTCTTCCTCCGGGCCAGAGTCCCTCCGAGTTTCCCCAAGAAGGAGTCATCTTTCTTCCGGGACGGGGGCGACTTCGGAGTGGGGGACTTGGGGACAGAGGGCGACTTTTGCGGGGAGGTGGCCATGGCGGCGGAGGGGGCAGCCGCGGGCCGGTCGGGACGCGGAGCTGGCGCTGGGCGGGCGCGGCGGGCGCGGCGGGACTGAGACTGCGGCTTTCCAAACGGAAGCGGAATTATTCCAAGCATTTAAGGCAGCTCGCGCTCGCCTTTCCCTTCCCTCTCTCCCTCCCTCGCGCCGCCCTCCGCTCTGCTAGGAGCTGCGCGCTCGGGCCCTCGCCCCGGCCAGGCCTGCGCCCCATGCCCCTTGACTGCCCGGAACACGGAGGATGTCCCCAAATCAGCCCCTTGCAGGACGTGCGGCTGTGTGTGTGTGTGTGTGTGTGTGTGTGTGTGTGTGTGTGTGTGTCCCTCCAGCCTGGAAGCGCTCAAGCCTGCAAGCCTCATTTCCCCTGGCTGTGAACCCAGCACAGATCCTCACATAGATCCGGTGTTCAGTGAGTGATTGCTGAACCTGTTACTCTCTCTCCCAGTGTCTTGGCCCATCTGCGTGGGGAGGTGCTTGCTCTTCCCCCTGCATTTCTACCTGTACAGTTACTAGGCCAGAGGCTTCTGCATACGAAAGAGAGTGAACTAAAATGTGTTCAGGCCCCACCACCTGGGCACTTCCGACTATTCCTGCAGGAATCCATAGTTGTGCCATAACTGGGCGTATCCAACCTCTTCATTCCAAGACTGAGAAATTTGAAGTCCATGAGCTAGGGCCGAGGTTTCTTAGAGACATCCCTGTATCAAGCAGCTCAATGACTTGTGCAAAGGAGGATCACAAATGTTGGTGGAAACATGAATGGGAAGGTAGACCATGGGCTCCTGTGAGAATCCCCACCCCAAACTTATCCCGCCTAAAAGCAACCCAGTGAAAGCAACCGAGTGACAACCAGACTCCTTTGGGATAACAGAAATGACTAAACGGCATGTTTTATTGTGCTTGCCCATGTTCAATTCTCACTTGGACTCTTGTCTCTCATACACACCACTACTCACAACAGCCCCTTGACAATGTGTTTCCTCCAAGTAGCTATAGCTGTTTGACCTGACCCCAAGAACAGCTAATGCTTGACTGGAGAACAGTCAATCAGATAGTCTCAACCAAGAATCTGACTAAGCTAGAGAGACATCAGAAGTTGAGCTCTTAGTGATGGTCATGCAGACTTCAGACTGGGGTGTCCATGTTTAGGCACATGCATGCTGATGAGAAACAAAAGAATAGAGCAAAGAAGTGTACTCAAGAAGCCATGTGGTCTGAATAATGCAGAGCCGTGGGGTGTAGCTGCCTGGACCTTGAATTTCTTCCCAGTGCCCACCTGCAGTTCCTCAGAGGGTCAGCTGTGTATTCTTCCCAGGACACATGGCTAAAGCCTTTTAATAACCCATCAGCCTATACTGGGGCTCATCAGAAAACTAACAAGGAGCAATTCTTGAGAACAAAAATGTAACGAAGAAGACGGTGAATAGATTCAGTGGAGTATGTGTCCATTTAATCTTTGCTTAGGAATCATAATTTTACCGTTTTTGAAAAAGTACACTTTAGCTGGTGCCTCTTACCTAACAGAAAGCAGGGGAGTCATGGTGACTGCTAGAACCTTCACCCAGGAGCAGCGGAAGAGTACAGCAACCACACCACCCTCTATGGTCACCCTGGTAAATCTTAAAAGAGCTATTGAGAAGCCAAAATAGAATTGTATTTTGATTACATCGTCAATCATTCTTGTTCAGGATATTGTATACATAAGGACACCTCCCAAATCTGATCTCCAGCCCTAGGAACTTTGTCAAGGAATCATGAGAAACAATAGCTATGTGATTTGGGGCAAGTTTACTCCTGTTTCTGAGTCTCTATTTCTTCATCTATAAAATGAAGTGGTGGAAGAGCATAGTGGGTCTCAAACCTGACTGCGCATCACAATTCCCTAGGGGCGTTTGTTACGAACATTCACAGGCTCCATCTCTAGAAATTATGATTGGGTACATCTGAAGTAAAAACCAAGAGACAGGTGTTTTGGAATAGAAATTAAATCAGGTGATTTTGATCTCCGCACTGATGTGTGGGCACCTAAAACCACTTCCAGCGCTAACATTCAGTGGTTCTCTATGCATCACCAATTGCTAATATCTGTGTTCTTAGGTTCTAAATATGGCTCGGTCAAAATTATACATGAAGATCTCTTAAATTGCTCATGCATGCTTTTGCATACACAACCCTCTTCAGTAATCTTTATGCATACTAAAGTTTGGAAGAAACTGAGCAAGACTAAAAGGAGGAACACAGGAAAATCTTGATTGTTGAATGCTGGCTCCCAGAAAATACCAGCACAATAAGCTGTGAAGAAAGCAAAATAGTTTATTGTACACCATGATAAGGAGAGGCCGGCCTTCACAGAGTCTTAGCCGCATCTTGGACTGGGGAAGAGCAGGGGCAAAGTAGGGTATTTATAAGGTTTTAGAATCTGGTTTATGGCCAGTCTTTCAATGAGGGGGTGCTTGGTCAATTTTGGCTAAGGATCGTGATAAAATAGTTCAGGATTAGTGGACACAAGTCCAGGCTTTCAAAGAGTTTTGGAGATGATAAAGTCTTTTTAACGCTATCTATCGAAAAGTTTAAGGGTTTTACATTCATTTCAATGAGATTTGAAGTTAACTTCTTGAAAAGAAAAATAAGGTTATTTGTAACTTTTATCTTTTATCTATTCTATGAAATATAGTCATGTGATTTGCAAGGCAGGATCATGTAGTAAAGGCTGGGGGTTCAAATCACCATTCTGCAGTCAGATATCTGTTTAATCTTGTGCAAGATATTTAACCTCTTTGTGCCTGTTTTCTCATCATCATGAGAACAAATGAGTACTTACTTTATCAGATAGTTGGTGGACCAGGAGAGTTAGTATAAATAAACGACTCAGCTAAGTGCCCAGCAGATAAAAAGTCTTAGCTCAATAAATCTTCATTATTAGCCTCTCTTTTGAGACTAATAAATAATAGTATCATTACTTCTATTTTAAAGATGAGTAAATTGAAACCCTGAGAGTTTAAATAACTTGTTTCAGATTTCATAGCCAGTAAGTGAGAGACTAATATTATAATCCCTAGAATCTGTTCTCCTATATACCCATAGAACTCACACTTTTTAGCTAGGATTATGGTCTCTCAGAATAAAGATGGTATTTTCCAGCTAAGCGCAGTCACATGACTAAACTTTGACCAATGGGCTGTAAACAAAAGTGCTATATGACACCTTCCAGGAATACGCGTAACAAATAGATGGCAAACGGCTATTTGGCTTTTTGTATCATCAGACTAGGTAACGCAGGCCAACATTCCAACTGAGAACAACTGGAAAGTGGGACAAAATGTAAAGTCAACCTGCTTGAGACCACTGGAAAGCTAAGGAAACTCACAGAGCCAAGATCTTGAAGGAAGAATCCCAGAAAGGTGAGCCTGCTACTTGGGACCACTTTCCCCTAGGGCATCTGCCACTTTCAGAAGAGGCAGCTGAGAAGCTAAGAGATTGAGCAGGGCTGTTGTCAACTTCATAAGGATAAGCAGACAAATTTTAAGTGACTCCAGACTGAGGGCCCCTGGTAAGCTCCCCTTGGTTGAGACTCCAAAAGACTCCATTCCAGTAGACAAAGAGAAAATAAAGGCATTTGCAGAGAAAAAAAAACAAAACAAAACCCAAAACCAAAACCAAAAAACCCCCAAACACACATATATATATACAACTGAGAAAAATTGTTAATAGCAGACTCAAACAAAAGGAAATACTAAAGTATATGGCAGAAGGAAAGTTGTTCCAGATGGAAGCTTGGTGACACATGGAGAACTAAAACACAAATAAAAGGGTAAATATATGGGTGCCTCTAAAAGAATATTAACTACATAAAATAACAATAATAATGTCTTATGAGGTTTCAAAATATATAAATCAAATGAAACTACACAAAACCAAAAGCATTTAAATTGGGAAGTAAGTGGAGTTAAGTGTTCTATGGCATTGTCTGAGAAGAAATAAAAGTAACCGTTTATATCAGACTTTGATAAATCAGGAATCATATTGTAACCTCCAGGGTAACCATTAAAACAACACTAAAAGAGTAACTATAACTACTAAGATAATGGAGAGAAAATTGGAGTCTGTGTGCTCCATTCAGACAGATTTCATAAATTGTATTTGTAATCTATATCTGTCATATTTATTCTTTTGTATTCTGTTTTCTTTTTGTTTCACTGTGTTACTTTTTTCTAAAAAACCTAGGAAAGAGGTAAATCAAGCATCTTAAATCAAATTCAGGTAAAACTCAAACTGGAAGAAGCTTTCACTGGAAAAATGTGTCACATTTCCCAAATATGAATACTATCTGTTATGAGTTGAACTGTGTCCCTAAAAAAAAAAAAAAAGATATGTTGAAGTCCTAACCTCCAGAAACTCAATATGGGACCTTATTTAGAAATGGGGTCATTGCAGATATAATTAGTTTATGTTAAAACAACAGCATGTTAGGTCATCCTGGAACAGGATGGGTACCTAATCCAATAAGACCAGTGTCCTTAGGAGAAGAGGAAAGTTTGGACACAGACATGCACAAAGGAAAGGCGATGTGAACATACACAGGAAGAAGATGGCCACTGGAGTGATGCTGCCATAAGCAAGGCAAGTCTGGGGCTGCTGGAAGCTGGAAAAGGCAAGCAGATACCTTCCCCACAGTGGCTGGGAAGGAAGCACTCCCCAGCAGACACCTTCATTTTGGACTTCTAGCCTCCAGAACTGTGAGAGAATCCATTTCTGTTGTTTTAATCCACCCACTTTGTGGTGCTCTGTAATGGTAACCCCAGAAACAAATATAGCATCCAAGGAACAAAATGGGAGATCCCTGTAGACCATGAAAAGAGTTTTGTGAAAGGTCTGGATCCCAATCAATAATTGGAGGTTGTTTAACCACATCAAAGCAGTGGGGGGTGGTTGGGGAGGGTGGGGGGAAGCTGTGGAGAGAAGCCAGCCAGAGCCTTTTCAGGATGGGTCTCTTTGATCACTGAAAGCAAGGTGTGCCCTCAGGATGAAAAGAATGTGTGGGAGATGAAATGGCTCTGGAGTGAGAGTCTTAAGTGAGAATACTCATTGCATGTCCTCCTTGGGAACTCTGGGATATTAGCAGTGGCCTTTGAAGGCCAGGCTGCCAGTGAGCATGTCCTCCAGGAGTCCGAAGTAGGACTACGGCAGCCCAGATGGCAGGGGTGTGTTGGGGTGGGGAGGGCTTCCCTTGGTGGGCAGAGAAGGCATTGGGGCGAGGGTGGTGGGGTGGGGGGAGGGTGTTGAACAACCTTAGCCCTATCAGTGGGCTGAGGGCAGGGTGTTTTTGGAGGTCACACCAGATGATGGCATTCAAATGGCCTCTGAGTCACTCATAGGGGAATGTGCCTCAGGTGCTTTGAGACAGGTGACCTGCTGACCTATGTATCCTTCAGGAGTCCAGTAATGAACTGTAGACATTAGTAGAGGGATTTTCTCACCTGTGCATGAGAACCGAGTAGAGGTGAAGGTCTAAGATCAGTGGCCCCTGTTCAAGTTGTCCAGCAGAGAAATGGAGAACACTCCAGAGGGACAGTGACAGGGGCGAAGCTTTTAAGGATAGAGGGGAGAGTTGTCAGTGGCTTCACACCCAGCCAGGTAAGAGTACCGAGGCTTCCAGTGATTCTATGGGCACATGTCACAGGACACTGAGATTACTCCCAAGGTCTCCCCTCCCCCTTCCCAGACCAGTGTGATTGGAGGAACAAGGTCTTCTTTGTCACTGCTGTAACCCACCTGGCCCTCCACACTCACATCCAGACTTGTGTGGCCTGGAGAAACGAGAGTCTCTGCTTCCATCTTTGCTGGGGAAGATATTAAGGAAATTCCTACTTCAGATATTTCCTTCTAGGTGGGGAAGGTCAGAAGTGTTACATCTAATAATGAGATGCAACCAAATCACGGGGGCCAGGTAGTGTCTTCCGGGTGAACTTGAAGAACCGTTGGCCAAAGGGGTCTGCAAGCAGCAGCACCTTTGGGTGGCAGAGGCCAGTTCAGAGCAAGAGAGAGTCCCTAACGAGGGGTGACAGTGCTCTGGGAAGAGTGCTTCCTGGCCCAGTTTACTGCTTATGCCTCCTTGTGTGGAGACGGCGCATTCTTACCTGTTCTGCTGAGGTCTGAAGCGTTTTTCTTTTTTGTTGTTTCTGCTGTTGGAATTTGAGCAGTTTGAGAGTTACTGGGGTCATTCTAATGATGAATTTATGTTCTAGCCATTTCCATTTTAAAATAGAGCCTATGTACAACAGATGGGCTCTTTCAAGGAACATGTGAGGGAGGAAGAGAGGGAGGAAGGGAGCGGGGATCAGCCCTTCTCCACAGATGGAGACACTGCGGCACAACTGAGTTGTTCAGTATCATCTACTGAACAGTAGCAGAGCTGGAATTAGAGTGCTGAACAGGTGACTCTTAGCCCACTTTACTGTGTTTCATTACTATACTGGTTGATATTTTTCCTTGAGGTATTGATTTGTTTACAAATTACATATACATGGTTTTGGGACTACTCTACACACACACACACACACACACACACACACACACACACACACACACACACACTTCCCCCAAATCCTTACGGAAATGTTTGCTATTATTCTGGGGATGGGAAGGAGACCGAATTCCTATGCCACTGGTGCCTTCGGAGCGGCTGCCCAGTATCAGTATTATTTGTTTTAGTTTCACACAGGACCTTGAGTGCCACTGCAGTGACTACTGTCCTGCCCCCACCCTCCTTGCTCCTCCTCCCCCACCTCTGCATAATCTCCCGAAAGGCTGGCAGAAGGCATCTCACTCTCAGCTGGACCCCAACACACTCCCTCAGTCCTTCCTCTCCCATACCCTCCGCCCTGTGCTCTTGGTTCCCTAACCTTAGGACTGGGAATTTAATTATGTAATGCTGGGCTTCCCAATTTGGGACAAAAAGGTGCCCTGGTACTTGGTCATCCTAGATAGATAGGACGCGTCTTCCTAGAGTATCCTGTTTTTTGAAAGACTTTTGTGAGGCGTGATGGAGGTTAGGTCATTTAACTATTCTGAACAATTGTTTTCATGTGAGAGCATCGACGAGGCAGTACATAATACAAAGCACTGCAAAGTGGCAGGTTGGGCTTCTATTCCCAGATTTCCCCTGAGTAGGGCTCTGCACTGGTGTCATGGGGGAGGGTGGCAATGGGAACTGATCTTGGAAAGGAAGGGAAGGAACAAGTAAGCACGAGGCATGAGTCCAGGTGGGGACCAAAAGCAAGGCCACACAGTCTAGTGGCCGAAGGACTGGGCTTTAGAGGCCAACCCCTGGGTCCAGCCCCAGTTTCACCACTGTGTACCTACCTGGACTATCTGGTGAGCGCCTGAACCTCTGTGCCTCAGTCTCATCACCTCAAAATGAGGTAATATTGATCTTAAGGGTTTGCTTTTAGGATTTGAAGGAATAGTGCACGTACGGAGCTTATGACAGCTCCTAGCAGGTGAGGCGAGCTGAAGTCACAGGATCCATTACCAGCACCAGAGTCAGGGGGCTCCTCAGGGAAGCTATGACAGCATCAGGTTTGCTTTAATATTATTATTTTATTTCTAGAAATGAGCTGGGAGAGGGAGTGGGCATGAAATTACCACATGCACCCTGAAGGCTGAGGGATGGTGACTTGCTGCTAACAGATCAGCTAAAGGCTGAGAGTCTGTGACTTGGTGAGCAGGACAAGGACACATGAGCCCCAAAAAGGCAGCTGGCCTTTCCTTGGCGCTTTCTCCCCTTGGCATGCTAGCACTTGCAAAACAGGAGCTCTCATCTGCAGTTATGTTTATTTTGGGTTAGATGTTCAATGGAAAAAAATGAATCATTTCAAACATTCTTATCAGCAGACCAAAGCTTCACAAACAATGGGGGAACATAGTGCAAAATGAGGGGGGACCGACCATAGTGCAAAATGAGGGGGGACCGACCACTTCGGTAATCTGATGTGGCAATTCTTGTATATGATATGAGCTCGCGTTTCATGAATGTACATGCACTGGGATTAAGACCGGAAAACAAGTCAGTCCTGAAAGAGTGTGAGTTGATGGAAGAGACCAGTTCTGTGCAGATGGGAGCATTCTTGTTGAGTGAATGAAATACGAAACCAGGCTACTCAGGTAAGAAGGAAAGAGAAACAGGAGGTGGAACTAGGCCCGGCCCCATCTCTCCTCCTCCCCAGCTCTGAGAATACTTTCTTTGTTGAGAGAATACACCTGAGGTGAGCCTTCTTCATTCCTCCTCCACTTGAATCCAATTTACTGGTCAGGTAAGTTCTTCCAGGTGGCCCAGTGGGAATAGAGCATCCACCATTAACTCACAGACTCCCACATGAAATCAAAGCTTTGCCCAGGTCCTTTCACTGAAAAGAAAGAGCTGAAATAGACGCTGCCCTCAGAAGTTCCAGACCAAACCCACAGGAAAATGTTTTGATTCTTTAGACACAAAACCATTTATTTTTTGGTTCATTTGAGTATTTATAGTAGTGTACATGTAACACATTTCAATCCACATGAATAGTTCCCAATTGTGGGAGCAAGTTAATCTTTTACAAGCTATTCAGCAATGAGGTTCGAAGATAAACAATAGCTGAAATAGGACACGCTCCCCTGTACATGAACCTTCTCATTACAATAAACTCCTACTTTGGAGCTCACCACATCCAACCACTGTCACTCTCTCTGCTGATGTCGCAGCCCCAGCTGCTCCCTGCCATCTCTGCCCTGCTGAGGGAGTTGTCTGATCAGCCATCTCCGTGGGACATGCTGCCATTTTCAGTTTGGAAGGAAAAACCTGTAAATCTGCTTCCTGGGAAGACAGACATTGCTGAATTGTTATTGGCCTCCAGAATGCAGAAAACATCAATTTCATTGCAGCTCATCGGAGCTGGAAACACCTGCCATTTCCTTTCTCAGTTGCAATTAACATGCTGCATCTCAGCATTGATTACAAGCAGCCCAACACTGACAAAGTCAAGGTTTAAACGAAACAGTACAACCTGATATTATGTTTTCACAGTTTTAGAAACACGAACTTATCCACGGTTTTATTGCCAAAGAAACACTGCAATTGTTGGGGGATACACGTCTTTGTGCTTGAGATGAATGTGAGAACAGGTTGGTGCTTATAATAAAAATAGTTCTTTACCTTTGTATTTGGGAGTGGTATTATCTTTGTATTTTTTTGTGGGCGGAGTGGAGGAACAACCTTTTTTCTATATCCTAGCACCGAGCACAGGGCTACAGAACCCTATAGGTATTCGAAAAATGTTTACTGAACAGATAAATAAGTGGTTTGGGAGAGCAAGCTTAAGAGCTGTCTCTTGGTCCAACTTATGTAAAATTCTGAACTTAGAACTCTCGTGAGCCCTTTGGTTTAGCTTAGAAGCTGGGTGAGGCTATGAAATAGGACCCAAGGCTGGGACTTTCTGTATCAGAGTCCCAAATTGTTCAGACTTGATCTCAAGTGTTCTGTCATGAGACAGTGAAGGCTCTGTTTTCATCATAATGCTACTGTCTTCCAAATGGACAGTATTATACATTCTGAGGTCTTAGAACCTTTTCTATTGGGAAGAAGGAATGGAATCATTTAAAGTAATTCAACAGCCACAGTCTTTGTGTCCTTTTGGAAATGATCATTGAAGTAGTTTTTTATATACGGGTAAATGGAAAGCTGGTGTAAGTAGAAGGCTGCCGAGTATGAGGTTTATGTTTTACGTTGGCCAGCTAAGACATAGCCTTCGGCCACAGAACACCATCTTTGGAAGGGAAAATAAACTAATTGCTTTTTCAGCTCTTAACAGAATACTAGAGCCAAGAACCACCTTCTTTGTTGGCCCTCTTGGGAGAATCTTTCTTTTAGATGGAAATAGAACAAATTCAAATAAGTGGCAATTAATTCTTTTGCACAATAACAACTCAGATACTCCGCAGTTGAGCATCATCTGTTAAATGTACACAAGCATCCAGGAGTCCACTTGTGTATAACTGACAGAACAGACGGGGCTTGAATATCTCTACATATTCTAGAATGAAAACTGAAGTTATATATCCCCTTCTTAAAACGAGTTAACATTCCTACGCAGCTGTTGTCTTACCTCTAAATCCCTGATGGCTGAAAATATTATTTTGACTATCTCCAGAAATCTAATACTATACAACTCACTGCCCAAACATCTGGGATATTTTTATATTAAATAGCTTATATACCAGTATCTTAGTAATAATAGGTCTTCTCCAAATTATAACACAGGACAACCGAATTATGAGGAAATCATGTTAGTGATTTCCACCAGTTATACAAATAAATAAAAATAGATAGCCATAAGTGACACAGGTTTCATAAATAGCTGGTAGATAGATAAATAGATAGATAACTTGTACATATTTCCTGATAATACCATGCAGGCACTAAAAGATAGGATTCTGAAAGAAAGGGAAGGAAAGGGAAGGGAGAAAAGAAAGGAAGAAAGGAAAGAAGGAAGGAAGGAAGAAAGGAAGGAAGGAGGGAGGGAGGGAGGGAGGGAAGAAGGGAGGAAGAGGGGAAAAAAAAGAAACCCCTACAACTTTAGGAACTTGATATACCATGGAAAGGTTGCGTTTTAATACCACTCAAAACATTGGCTGACTCCAGAAACTTAGTCACACTTCTAATTTCTGGCTTGTTAGCTGGCCAGTTCAGTGTACCTCGGCAGTATCTAACACAGAAACGGCTCATGGGTCAACTTATGTTGAGAAAGTTAGGTCTCCAGTCACAGCCAACAGTTGCAAAGCACCTTTTGTCCACTGACACATTTAAATACTTGCAGAAATGAGATAAGCCAAACACACAACAAAGCGGTTCTTCAGTCTGTCTCTTGTCAATGACAGACAGAATCTTCAAAGAATCCCACTGAGGGACAGCAATCAAATACTTTATGACAACAGATCATTATTTTGAAGTCTTTTCTTTGATTCCATGTGAACCATCCAAATGTCCCAGGAATCCCATGTCAGTGTACAAACTTTATCTCCCAGCTTTCTTTGCATGTTGAAAAATGTCATTGAAAAATCCACGACCCAATCTGGGATATGGTAAATGGGGTCACTGCACTTAGCTTCACCTTGAAATCAGAAGTGCTTTTGTCCTTGTCCCGTGCGGTTCCTGGGCAATCCCTGCAGAAAGCTTGAGGGGCGCCTCTCTGTTTGGACCTCAGGAGACCACTATGAGGATGGAGACTTGCCTTGGGTTCACTAGTGTGTTTTTAGTAGCAGCACCAACCTCACCCATGTTTTATCAACAGATGAGTTTCCCTTTTTGCCATTACCAACAGTTATAAAAAAGCACTTCAAAATTATTCATCTTCTAAAAATGCTTTTCAGTATGTTCCAGGGGCCATAAGAGCAGTGCTCAGAGAATAAAAAGTGTTTGTAAGCCAACATTATTTGGTGAACACTAACGATCTTGCTGGTATGGAGTTAAGGTTTTATTTCCCTTTTTCTTTCTTTTTTTAAAAACATAAAATTAAGGCTCAAATGTTCTATTAAATTCTCATTGCATATGTATATTATATTAAGGCTTATCAATACACCTGGTAAATTAAATTCACCCTGGATTGAATTAACACCTGCTATATGAGTTATTTGCTTTCTGTCATCAGTAATCTCAAGGTTTCTCCCCTTTCTCTGGAAACACAATTTAAATATTAACCTAATCTTTAAACTGCTGCTGCTTCCTTCTGACATTTAGAAACCAGTCATCCATGCAAAAAAAGGCAAATATGGATATATTAACAAAAAGGCAGCTTCTTTCAAATCTTAAGAGGTGTAACTCAATGAATTGGGAAGACAAATGATAAACGCAGCAGGAAAGTCAATCTCTGGGTTACTTTCTGGGGAAAACAATGCTGGTCACCTGCCAAGTCACCTCCAATCAGAGAGACCTGCTGAATTTGACTGCCAATTTCAAAAGCGTCTTTGTATTTTCTTCTTTATTATCTCTGGAAGCATCTGGGGAAGCTGTAGCATCTATGACAGGCTTTTAATTTTTAAAAACATATTGCTGCCGGGTGTCACTGAAGTTGCAGGTATGACAAACCCTGTAAAAGGAACTGGGAGTGTGTGAGGTGGGCTTGGCTGGCTCCAGCCTTCTGCTCGCTTCAAGGGATAGGGGCCCTGGGCCTGTTCACGTCCTGCTCAGCTGATAGCCCCTGGGAATATTAAGCTTTCAAAGTGCTGGTCTTCCGCCTTTTCTTTTATACGTTGTTCCTCCAAGGAATTCACGAGTCTGTCCCTCTGCTCAATCACTTGCATCATCTCGTTGAATATTTCTTGCTCCTCATTTAGATCTTTCTCATCTTTCTGGCTCTCTAAAAACAAAGAAAGGAAGAAAACCATTGGCCAGCAGGTACCAATTGGCCCCAGGAGAGCTCTGGGCCTGGGTATTCTTGATTGTTCTGGACTTGTTCTGCCCTTTAATTTCCACAGAGAAAACAAGGAAATGAATGGAACACCAGGGCCCCAACTTCAATGCCACTGATTAGAAAGGTGGGTGCTTTGTGCTACAGTTGGCTCAGTTTCCATCTTGAGAATATATACAAAGTGATATTTCTCACAAAGGGGGAAAAGTCCGAGAAAAAGAAGCTAATATCGGCCAAGCCCTACCAAGTCCTGCAACCTCCCCCCGCCACAAAAACAAACAACCCCCCCCCAAAAAAAACAACATAAAAGCTGTTTTCCCTAAACATGTCTGAGTTACAGCAAGAAAAGCTTCTAAGTAAACTGTATCAATGGCTACTATTGCAATGATGAGAATCTTTTTTCATTTGTAGTTAATGACACATTGTAGCCCTTTAGGTAGAGACTAGGCGGAAGCAGAGTGAGGCTATGGCTGGTTGGAGGACATTTCCAGGCTGTGACTATGGTTTTCAGAGTATGTGACCTTCCTAAATAACTAGAGGCATCCAATTGCCTGGGGTGATAAGATTGTTATAAAAGCAAGGGAGAGGGCTGGCTGAGTGGCTCAGTTGGTTAAGAGCTTGCTTGAGTGCAAGCTCTGAGCAACAGGGTTGCCGGTTGGATTCCCAGCCCAAGCTGAGCAGCTGCTGAGCTGCCAACAGGTGGCAGGATGGCTCAGCTGAAAAAAATAAAAAGTAAAAATAATGAATAAATAAAAGCAAGGGAAAGAGTAGGAAACAGGTACTGCAGTAATGACTTTTTGACATTCAAAATAGGATTTTAAAGCCAGATCTATGTCTTGTCAACCAGGTTATTGCCTTGGAGAGGACTTCATGAGTTCTAAAGAAGGCTAATGAGCCCCTTGCATTTAACACATGGGGGACTGGTGGTGAGCCCCATCCCAGAATAGAGGAGGTGCCCCTGACTCTCACTCATACCAGGCTTAGTTCTGAGGCAGGGTCAGGACGAACGTACCTATGACAACAGAAATTAAAAAGCACCATTCCCTTTGCACCTTATGTTTTGAGGGAGGGTGAGAGCCTGCCTGTGTTCGTCCCTCCATTCTGGGCCTTAGAAGACCTCAAGGTGGCAGGAAATGTCCTATCATTTGAGGGGAACACTGGAGGCCCAAGAACTCTTGCCCTGCTCCTTTATCAGAACCCTGGGAAGAACCCAGCTGCAAGGACGCCCTGCGTGTACATACGGGGTAGGACTCTGGGCTTAGGCATTGAAGTAGGGAGTGAATGTGGCTCCCCAGATCTCCCTCTGCTCTGTGTGGCATGGGTGGAGCCTAGAGGTGCCCACTTGCCCCAGAGCTGCCAAAGGTAGCTGGTCAGTGGGCCTGCCCTGGGGTTCCCCTAGGACGAGGAGTGAAGTGGCTGGCTCCCCAGTGGAGACTGTACTGTAGAATGCCTGGCCAAACTGAATGGAGGATGTGCTAAGGAGAGTCCGAGAGAGCCAGGGACCACCACCAGCCTCCAAGCATGCAGAGAGAGCGGCTGGCTGTGGATTACTCCAGCCACACACCTTAGCTGCAGGGGCCAGCAGAGAGAGTGGAGAGTGGCAGGCAGGCTGATGACAGGAGACAGCTGTGTGGGGACTCAACAAATCAGTGCAACCCACTTAGATTCCTAATGCCGCAGTCACACAAACCTGCCTCTCCCCATTCCTTAGTGAGAAAAGCAGAAGGAAGGGGTGGCCATCTGCAAGGCTGAACATTTTCATCCCAAAGAGACTAAGCGTTTCCTTCAGGGACTGTTTAAAATATTGCATCAGACTAAGTTTACCAGAGAGGGATAAATAAAGTTCTATTTTTTTAAAATTTTTTTTGCTAATTAGTGGGATGAAGCTTTTGTGGAAGATGAGCCCAGTTATAGAAGACAAGATGAAGAAGCTATACTCCTTAGTAAGAATTTTTTTAAAAAGAATCAAAGGTGGCTAACAGAGTCTCGGTGGTATTTATTTTATCACCTGGAAACAGAGCTAATTAAAAATTGTATTAGGTGTGTAAATCTGATATTAGTTATACACTATGGTTTATTAATTTAGGTATATTCCAGTATTGGTGTTCCTTATTTGATAGTCAATACAGAAAAAATTCAAATTCCTCTGTTAATTTGGTTTGTCATTGTTGGACCCATCTGAGCCCCTTCCAAGAAATAAAAGGAGCTATATACCACTTTCATCTGCCCTGTGCAGTGCAGCT
This sequence comes from Aselliscus stoliczkanus, assembly GCA_033961575.1. Classification (NCBI taxonomy): domain Eukaryota; kingdom Metazoa; phylum Chordata; class Mammalia; order Chiroptera; family Hipposideridae; genus Aselliscus; species Aselliscus stoliczkanus. Next base: position 96,567,212 of record CM066736.1, on the reverse strand, counting down.
CCATAAGGATTTTCTTAGAAATAGAATTCTGTTACTCTAAAGAAACAGTCTATAAATCACTATTATATTGGAAAAGTCGGAAAAGTCATGACTCATTTTTGAGACAAAAAACATAGAAAAAATATGTCATGACTTTTTTGACGACCCAATATATATGGGAAAGAACAGGAGACCCTGAGTGGGGTGATCCATTCTTTAACTGTAGCCACATCATGTACCTTGGGCATGCTTTTAAAGTTCTCAGACTTAGTTTTCTAATCTGTAAAATGGGGATGAAATACCTAAATAAAAATATTCATGGGCCGGCCGAGTGGCACAGTGGTTAAGAGCTGGCTTGCAATGCCAGTGGCCCCGGTTCGGATCCCACATATGAGGACCAGTGACATTGCCCTCAAAAAAAAAGAAAAAATTCATGATGAGGATGTCTAATATTCACTAAGTGCTTGCCCTGTACCAGGCAACCCCATGGAGAGGTACAATGTTTGATCCGTGAGTATAAAGAAATCATTTAATGTGTCCTTTTAGACCTAGATCTTAGTGTAAGAAAGCTAGACAAGGATCTGGCCCCACAAACACACAGACACAAAACAGAGTGAAGATCATATACTTAGCTGGCTGGAGCCAATGAATGTATAAATCAGTGTATCGTTTCAATTGGGTATATTTCGATTCTCTGTCCTTTATGGTGAAAATAGTCTTCTCACGTGTGATGCGCTGGCCCCACCCATGCTCGGAAGGATGTCTTCTTTACCATCTCCTCTCCCAAAGCACCTGTGTCATGGCCCTCATCTCACTGTATGGCAATTACTTTTCTGGGTGTTGGTGTACATAGTAAGTCCACAGGGCAGAGCTGATCTCCATATGCCAAAGCCACACTAGATGCTCCCCGAATAGTTGTTAAATGAATGGGTGGAGACATGAATGAATGCGTGAATAACTTTGTTCCCATTCACACGTGGGATGGAGCAAAGCGCTGCTCTCATCGCCCAAGTGAAGAAAGCTAAATGGGGACCTGCTGGGCTGGTGTGGTGTGGGGGAGGCTGGCTCTGTGCTCTGTCTTGACTGGCGGGCAGGAAGGATGCTCCACTCCGCTCTGCGATTTGCAGCGTGCTCTCAATGGTTTTCTGTGGGGGAAAATGTCTTTAACAAGGACCCAAAACATACCACGTACTTACCCTCCTTGAGCATTTTCTCTCTTAATTTCTGCTCCAGTCTGCTTTGGTGATCTTCTAATTCTAATTCTTGGGCCCTGGGGGTGAGAAAATGTTCAAACTTTGTAAGTACTAGAGATTTGTGTGACACATTGACAGTAGCTACTGCTTTCTTTTTTCCTTATTAAAACTGGGCTCTTGGAATATCTCTGAACTGCAAGCATTGCTGCTGCTGCTGCTGCTGCTGCTGCTGGGGTCACTGACAGTGCCGAGAAGGGCTGCTGAGGCATCCTGAACACAAGAAATGATGGGGAGCAGCTGAAGGTTGTGTTGTAACCTCAGGAGGAATTTGGAAGGCCACTCAGGACACCCTTTAGAGATGGATCATGAAGCAATGACTAGAATAGTCCAGGGGGTTAGCAATGGCAACCTGGAATTCTTATGTTTTTGTGGGGAGCAGCATGATTTTAAGTATCTCTTTTGACCACTCCCAAATTTCTGATTGTGGTGGACAAGAAAACACGAAGGCAGAAACAGGCATGGGACATTTTGTCTAGGCAGAAGCAATAAAACTCAGACCACTACCTGGTTGTAGGAGCTGTGGAAGGGAGAGTCAGTGATGTTTTGGGGTAGTCAAGCGACAGTGCTGATAAGAACAGCGAAGTCAAAAAATGAAGTTAGTCCTCGGTGAAGGTCAGTTTGGAACTTTCTGACCCTTCCATGCCTCAGGAAATCCCATGTGTATCACAGAGTGTGTGTAAGCTCCCCACATGCTGGGCCATGCAGTCATAGGGAGGTCCCCAAACCTTTGGGGATGCAGCTCTGGAGTTCTCAGGGGCAATGAGGACCACAGGCAGAGCAGGCAGGAGGTCAGAGGGGATAGGAAGTCATGTGAGCCCTAAAAGGGAGACTCTAGACAAAGAAAAGTTTTGAAGGCACAGGTTTGGCAATGCCTATATTTAGAAGCCAAGCAAAAGAAGTGGGGCCAGGGAAGAAGCAGGCAAAAGCTTGGAAGGTAAAGCAAGACAGGCAGCATCACAGAAACCAAGAGAGGACATTTTTGAGAGAGGTCGAGGGTTTTCACTGCTAGAGACATTGAAGAGGGTGAGGGCTGAGACTAGTCCCTGGGTTTCACATGGTAGGGCCTTCCCTTCCAGCCTCATCTGCAGCCTGTGTGTGTATCTGCTCCTGTGTTGGGGTCACTTTGCGATAGCATTGTTGCTGTCATTATTTTTATTGCTTCTACTACTACTTCGGACAAGGTTCCCCACCTTGCTCAATAGTCTGCCTTTTGCTATTAACACTGAACCTCCCTTGGCCAATGGGGTTGAGTCACTCAGATCTTCCTTTAAGAGAGGACTTTCTTGAAGGAGTGTAGTGAGTTGACGAGTGCTGCAGAAGTCATTCAATGTCATGCTGAGGCCATGCTGTCCCTGTGCAGGTCCCAGCCAATGACTGAGTACAGTGGCGGTACTAGAGCTGGGCCACTCCTGCCTAACCCTGGACTCCTCCGATGTGCAGTCTTTGCTCTGGTGTGCCCACCGGCCAGGCTGAGACGTTCTCAGGGCTGAACTGCCGCCTGAAGCTCCTCCTGCCCAATTCTCCTTCCTTTCCCCTGTCCTTTCACAGGTGTCAGGGTGGTAGTGGTATCTGAAGATTTCCCTCTTGCTCCTGCTGCCTTTCCTCTTCATCCTTCACAAGCATTTCTCCCAATATGTCTCTTGTATTTCTAATTCGGTCTTGGCATCTGCTTCTCAAAGAATCAGGTGGACATTTCTCTTGTTCATCCAGGTCTTTCTCCAAACTAAAACCTACACAGAGTTCCTGCCTGGCTTTGTCTAGATCACATGCATGAATTCTTCTCTTTGGTCTCTTTTAGAGAAGAAAGTTCCCTCTGCAGTGCATAGACTGGGGAGCCACAGCCCCTGAGCAGCAGCAGCCGCAGCAGCCAACACCTCCCCGGCTCCCAGGTAGACCCTATGCACTGACTGCTCCTTCTGCAAACCTCCATGGCTCTCTTGCCATGTTTTCTTATGATGGTCATGCTATATGTTTATATATGTCTCTCCGGAAATCATAAGATCCTAGAAGATAGGGCCTCGGGCCACAGTCGTTATTTTTCATCGTTATCTCCACAGTACCCAGCACAGTTGCTGGCAAATAGAATATGCTTGACACATTGCTTTTGAATGAACGTCATGATTCAGACCTGACCCACAGCAGATGGTATGGCTATGTAAAAAGGGCTTTGTAGTCAGGTGGACGTGAACAAATCACTTAGTTGCTCTGAGCCTCAGTATGTACATCAGCTTTGAAAATAGCGATAGAAAAAGCAATGACTACAGACAACCCTTTTTTCCCCATTCTTGGCATTTTCTTCCATGTTAGTGGAGCTCAATGAGTATAACCCCTGGCCACTTCCCCAGTCCCCACTCTCACTCACTCTCGCCCCAGGGGAGGTAAGCTTGTGGGGAACAGGCTGAACTCAGCTCACCGCTGTCCTCTCCTGATCTGCTTGCCTGTAGGAAATGTGTTCTTGATTACACTGAGCCTTGCTACAGGCCTAGGGCAAGAGTTCTCAGTCTTCACACTATTGACATTTTAGGCTGGAGAAGTCTTAGTTGGTGGGAAGCGATGGGGTGTCCTGTGCATTGTAGCATCCTTGGCCTCTACTCACTAAATACCAGGAGCACCTCCCAGTTGTGACAACCAAAAATGTCTCCAGACATTGCCAAATATCCCCAGTGGGGAGGAGGAGAGCAAAATCACCCCCAGTTGAGGCCCACTAGTCTAGGGTAAAAGTCTTGCCCTTAAGAAACAAGTGGGTCCATTACCTTTTGTGACTATGTAGGGAAGTATGTCTAATTCTGGGGTTTGATTAGTGTCATGGGTTAAATGGGGACTCCCTAAAAGTTATGTCCATTTCCTAAATGCTGAAACTTGTGGATGTGACCTTATTTGAAAAAAAGGTCTTTGCGGATGTAATTAAGTTCAGGATCTTGAGATGAGAACATTCTAGATTATCTCAGTGGACCCTAAACCCAATGACAAGTATCCTTATAAAATACAGAAGAGGAGAAGAAATAGACACATGGAGGAGGTTATGTGAAGACAGAGGCAAACATTGAAGTGGTGTAGCCACAAGCCAAGGGCTGCCTGGAGCCACCAGAAGACAGAAGAGGGAGGAAGTGTTCTCCCCTGGCATCTGCAGAAAGACTGTGGCCTTCCTAACATCTTGATTCAGATGTCTGTCGTCCAGAACTATGAGAAAATGAATTCCTGTTGTTTTAAAGCACCCAGTTTGTGGTAATTTGTTACTCCAGGAAAATAATGCAGTTAGCAAGCCCACTGGGACTCTCACATTTAGCCAAGGGATTATCGGTAATCAAAGCAAACTTTTGATTTTCCTGTTGACTTGGTGGTCTTATTTTTCACCTGGTTCAGAACCCAGCCAGGGGAGAGAAATAGAATGTATTAGACCTCTTCCAACACCACCAGAACTACCTCTGAGGATTGGGGTGAAAATGCAATGAGACTGCGTAAGTGAAAGCACCTGGTACAACTTGTGGCACTTAGTTGCTTTATATGAAGTGTTACTTTCTTTCCCTCCAGAATGGTGACAGGTACAGTGACCTTCAACTTTTTCAGAGTGTGTTGAGATCCATCTCGACTTTCTGATCTCCAGACCTGGCCGCTACCCCTCATTCAGAGAGAGCCTCCAGACAGATCTCGGTGCTTCCATCCGTTAAGGCAACAAAGAAGTGCTGGGGCAGCTCTCGCCAAGCTGTTTCCATGGTTCACACTCAGGAGCCAGACACTATTCTGGGCTTCTCTATTGCAGGTGTGTGACCTCAGGTGGTTCCCCCTGGTCTGGGTGACAGGATTGAACTGAAAATACTTTATCCAACTGCTCTCCAGCTCCAGACTCATTACCTGAAATCTATTTTAGCCATAGGACTCCATAGAATAGACAACTGAAAATTCTCTGCTCTAATGCCAGCATGATATGCAAGGCATCAAATATCAGTTTGCCTCAATCACAATTCTGTATGCACAAAGAGAAAAATCCTGGGAGTGCAACCTAGGAGGGTGAGCAGCCCCACTCCTGCCCCCCGTGCTTTTAGGACTCACTGTTATCTCTTGCCTTACTTACATGATCAGTAGCTCTGACTCATATCGCATTAATTTATTCTTCTCCAGAACCAGCTTAAACCATTCCTGCAAAAGCTGTGCTTCATCCTGTGTGCCTGAATCTGCTTAAGAAATCAACAGTAAATGGGTTAGATTGGCATTTCTCTCCACATGATCAAACTGCTTTGGAGCTACTTTAGTGGACATTGTTTGTATCGAAAAGGGCTCAGCAGGCAGCAGCCCCCTAACAGCCTGTTGATGCCTCAAGGTCATAGGCATGACAAATAAAACCCACCTGTGCATGCTCTGGGGGAAGTCCCCTAGGACATACAGGGCATGAACACTTCAGTTCCAAGGTCAGATATCCTTGATAATGTCCTGGCACAAATAACCCTTCTCCTGCCTACTTGTATGTTCTCTGTAAACCTTCTATGTTTGTGCATCATCGCATCCTTCACCAAAGAAAACCCTGATAACCGTGTTGGTTACTATCTCCTCCTCCTCCTTTTCCTCCCCCAAATTAAATGCCTACTGAGTGCACAGGTGGGTGTGGCTCCCTTCAAGGGGCATAGAAGCTCACCCCACATTTGGTCATAAAGGAGTAGTGATTAGCAGTTTGATTTTTTGCAAAAAGAAAAGACAAATGATGGGGAAAATGTTATTAGCTTTGAGACTATAGGGAGAAAGTTATATCCATATATTCTTAAAATTTAGATTATGACCTATATTATTATTATTATTTTTTTTTTTTGAGGGCAGTGTCACTGGCCCTCACATGTGGGACCCGAACCGGGACCGCTGGCTTCCCAAGCCAGCTCTTAACCACTGTGCCACTCGGCCAGCCCGAGATTATGGCCTGTGTTAAACAGAAGAATACCGATGAGAAAACTGACATTGCTTTTGAATACTCAATGTTAGATGCTAAATATCTAGGTACTAAAATGTTAAAATCTGGATATATTTGAGAAGTAGCAACATTGAGATGGCTTTCTAGTATTTCGCCCTGAAATGAGAACACAAGCAAAGCTTATGGCCATCCTAGAAGGATTTATACTGGAGGGTCTTGTAGGCAGAGGGGGAAACAATACAGACAGAAGATACGTGTGATTGTGGGCAAGTTGTTTAACCTCTTGGAGCCTCTGCTTCTTGGTTAAACTGAGCAATAAGACACACAGGTAAAATTAATAATAATAATAATAGTAGTAGTAATAATAATAATAATAATAATGAGTTACTGTTTATTATGTAAGTATTACGTGCCAGTTAATGGGCTATGTGCTTTATATGTGGCATCTCATTTAATCCTCACAAAAAACTCACCCATAGGCTCTCTTATTATCACCATTTGACAGGTGAAGAAATGGAGGTTTAAAGGATTAACTGGCCCAAGCTCACAGTAAATGGCAGAAGCAGGGCTGCAACTCAAATGAGTCTTATCCTAAGCCCAGGCTTTTCACTGCTTCTGTAGCATGCCCTCCTCTTTCTCCTTCCCTCTCTCCTTCTCTCCTTCTCATAGGCATGTAAGGTAAATAATGCCTCTAGCCCATTTTGTTGCACATAGCAAGTCATCCATAAAAATGAGTTCTCTTTTCTCCCTGTCTCCCTGACCACCTTTTTATTGATAAGGAAAATAGGATCCAGAGAGATTTATATGCAATGCCCCAAATTATACATTTAATGTTCAAACTGGTACTACAATGCAGATCTTAACTTCTGGTGAATTCATTCATTCACTCATTCATTCATTCAGCAGCACCTATTTAAGAAATAGATGTTGGGTACTGCCTTAGGTACTGGAGATACAGTGATAGATAATGCTACATATCACAAGAAATTTGGAGGTAGTAAGGCGTAGTGCCTGCTGAAAAGGGCATTTATTGTTTGATAATTTTTTGGATCAGATGGACCCAAAGAGCTAGAATAAAACAGAACATTAGAAAACTGTTACCACAACAAAGTAGCAAAAAAGGACTCCGGGAATACAAAGAAGGGAGTGTTTTCCTGGTCAGGGTGTGAGGCTGGGCATCCCAAGGGAGGTGTGTTTGAACTGGGACCTTGAAGAATGGGCAACACTCTGAGAGGAAATAGTGAGGATGGGAGAGGACTTTTCCAAGAAGAGGAAATAAATGAGTAAAGATGAGAGAATGGGCCAGAAGGTGGTGGAGACAGATTGGGAGGAGCTAAGGGGGTATGGACGGGTGGGGTGTATGACGAGTTCATCATGGAGGCCCCTGGACAGCATGTTAAGGCTAGGCACTTTATGCTATAGAACACAAAGGGGCACTAAAGGAGGCTTAGTAGGAGAGCGATACATGGAGTTTCATAAAGGAAGGATTAAAGGAGAGAAAGGAAGGAAGGAAATAATTATGATGTTATTCTTTCTTAGCTTTCTAGAATGAATGAATGAATGAATGAATGAATGAACAAGCTTATAAACACGTTGAGGACTAACAGCTTTGGGATGCTGAGGGACAGGGATGAATAAGCATTGGTTCGAGCTCTTCAGGAAACTGGGAGCTTGCAGTCCAGTGGCAGAAACCAACATGACATGACCAAACAGAATACAATGTGCGCTATGCAACACAGAAGGAAAGCGGCTAATCTCGGGAGGAGGAAGTAGGGAAAAGTCTCTGAGAGAAGAGCGCAGATGAGCTCGGTCTAAATGGACGAATAAGAGTTTTCCAGGGAAAGGAAGTGAAGAGCAAGGAATTCCAGGGCATTGGTTGTTGAATCAAAGAATGAAGGAGATACACTAGGGATCATATATAACACAGAAGTTAAGAGCATACACTTTAAACTCAGGCCTGGGATCAAACGTCCCTTCTTTACCTACCACTGTGTGTGGGCTTAAGCCTTTCACCTCCCTGAGCCTCAGTCTCCTTATCTTTAGGAAGAGGCAGTGGGACTGTGCACACAAAGCCCGTGACCCAGGCCTGGCACACAGCATAAACTCAATACATGGTAATGTCATAGGAATTCCCTCCACTTCCCTCCCACTCTGGCCTCCCACTCCTTCCATCCATGGTAGAATTCCCTGCTGCCTAAGAAGCTCACTGCAGAGCTGTGTACTCAAAGTATTGAAAACTTCTTTCTGGAGGAAAATAGAGAACATATCTATATATTTTACATGAAAAACATTCAGACATTTGAAGACAGGTCTCAGGATCCACTCAAGTTTTCTTTTTTCAGAGTCAGCACCTCCAGGTCATTTATCACTTTGTCATAATAGGGCTGCCCACCTCGGCTTGCCTTCCAACATTCCAGGATACTGGAAAATGCAGAATCAAAATATCAACAGCCCAGAGTAGTGAGACCGCCTCACACCTTCACCCTGTGCCTAAGATTGCAAAAGTCTTTTTAGCAGCCATGTCTTCAATGGGCTCTTACTAACTTGCCAACGAATCTGGCCTTTCCACACCAGACTTGGTGGTCAAGTCTGATGACTTAATGTTCTATTTATGCAACTGATCTTAACCTAATTCAAGACTTTATATGCAAGTTGTTAAATATCATCTTGTTTATTTTGTTCTATCAAGGGGAAATCTTTTGATTATTTTGTCCATTTGACACATTTCTCCTAGGCTTGGGATTTCTGTAGAGTTGATAAATGGGCATCTTGTGCCTTATGTGATGTTGAAAAACAAAATGTCAGATGGGACTGGACCACGAACAGAGCCATCTTACCCATTAGAGATCTTCCTCAGCCTTTGGGGGAGGCTGTTCTATAGACTCTAAATGCACCGAACTGGTATCACGCAACCCACATGTCTACATCTTGTCCATTAGGTGGTTATAGGAAATTTCGGTAACAAAATAATTTCTTGAAATCAAGTTTCACAATGTCTGCCATGTCCACTGGTACTACAAACTTCGCAACTCCACCCAGAAAAGGAAATCACCTTTTTCACAGCTTCTCAGTAAATACCAGTGGTTCCTTAGTAATCTCTAAATGTCTTTCTAAATATTCACAGTTTCTTTAATAATCCTTTCTAGAATTTTGACAAGGATCAGAATTCATTTGTTTTTCCCCACGTGAAAAGTAGCAAATGTATTCATCCCTAGTCTTTCCGTTCGGATTCATCATGAGTTTTCAAAGAGTGAGGTTATATCTGCAAGTTATTTTAACACCAGGGGGCTAACTTAGTTCATTTAACAAATTCTGATTGAGAAATGCCCCATCCCAACACTACTCTATGTAAGTATCATCTTTCACCTGGGTTTAGAAACCTGAATCTATGCTCTCCCATTTTTTTCTCACCTATCCAGATTTCACTTCCTCTTCTAGATAGTTGTTTAACATTTCTAGATTGAGGATCATTTGCCTTGAAAAAGAAAACAGAAAAGCTGAGAGTTGAAAATCCTGCTTTTCCCCATCACGTAACATTATACCATCTGCCCCAGCATGAGGCCTATCCTTTCCTTGTTCCCTATCCAAAAGAAACAGCACTATTTTTCTGTCTTTAGAGTATTTTGTTGTTGTTGTTTTTTAGATTCAGCCTCTTTGCTGCATTACACCCACATGTTCTATCCGGACTTTTATCCTGGATTACATGTCCCTTTTTCAATCTTATGTATTCTAAAATCTGGTCCATTAGAGAGTTCCCTGTGTAGTCACACTGATTTCTATTGATGCTATATTCAACAAACACAGGTTGAATTGAATTAATCAATTTCCTTTTTTCAATGGAATAACTTGCAATTCTATAGTGTACACTTCATTGTTTTAGAGTTATCCTTTCCTCATTAGTCAAAATCTCTTTTGGGGATCTTTGAATATGGACCCATGTCCAGATTCCTAAGAAATCTGCCTTCCCGAAGCACTGGGAACAGGTGACTGTACGTAGCCCAGACTTGCCTTGCTCTCAACCCCAATAATGTACTGTGACTTTGCTACACAATTTCCATTAACTCACTACCATCCATCAGATAGCTTCCTTATAGGTCCTGATGAAGCCTAGACCAGCATTGCCCCTCACTGTAGATGCAGTGGCAGATGAGTGAATGACAGAAGGCTTGGGCTTTGAGATCAAGCAGACCTGGCGCAGCCACTTCTGAATGTGTGACCTCAGGCAGGTAACCTCACATCTCTGTCTCCGTCACTTCCTGTGAAAAATGGGGAGGATGATAGTACCTGCCTCATAATTGGTTGTGAGGATTAAATGAGATGATGCATGTAAAATGCTTACCATCGTGTTTGGCACATAGTGGCCATTCAATAAACTGTCCCATTGTTATTATGGCTTTGTTGTTTCTTCCAGTGTATAGTTCTCTATAGTTTCACGTGGATTACTTTCTGTTTACCTTTAAAACTCAGCTAGAGTGTAATCTCTGACTTGATTATACATGCCTAAACCTTCGCTGGAGGTTAATAAAAACTCTTAAATCATTCCTCTTCTTTTTTGGCTTGGTATAAACGAAAAGGTCATGTGGCTGGCTGGATCGTCAGCACCTGCTTGGGAAGCCTTGAGTACTCTGTGCCTGCGTGGGTTGTTGGCTTAACCATGTCTCCATCTGGTCCCATGGCTGCTACTGAACTGAGAGGCCTTCCAGGGCAGAGATGGGACTCCTACATCTGGGAGCCAGGATCCAGCTAGAATGGTGCGGCCAGAAGGCAAGTAGCCCTGGCTATGGCTGGAATAGCTCAGCTCCCTAACCCTGGCTGCCACCTTTGCTTGTGTCCACCATCGACTGGTTCTTCCTTAGCTCCTGTGTCCCCATATCGTGCTTTTTCCTAGACAAGATGCAAGGTTTCCACTTGCTCAGGCGAAACAAGGGAATCAAAACTCAATACAAAAGAACTTTTTATTAATGGGGTAATTTAAATTAACCCACTTTCCCCTGAGTGAGCTCTCAGAAACACAAACAAATTTGGTTACTCTCTACTGAAATTCTTCAGTAACCCCCTCTCCCCCCAGTCAAGTTCAAATCACCTACCCTGACAACACTTAGTCCCTACTTATTGGTCAATAACTTTCCCCCCACCCCAATGAATAATAACAGAATAAATGAACAATCTATCCTTTAAAGTCATGGCTTTTTAACCATCTTCTTTTGTCGGTAATGCTGAATATTTCTCTGATTGTGTATTGGTGTGTGGTTTTTCCAAGTTGGGTCTTGTTTTGCTGTCTGGTTTTCAAATATCTAATTCTTCAGATGTGATTTCCTGTCTCCTTAGAGTCTGCGAGAAGTCCTAGTTTGGTGTTTGCTGCAGTTTTGTCGATGCCCTCAACATCCTCACTGGTGGTGATCAGGGGCAGGAAAGAGCATGAGAGTAATTGCAGCCAGAACCCTCCATAGCAGTGTGCAGGACGCCTCCCCTAGAGGGGTTGTGTTTCAGTCTCTCGTTCCCTGGCTCCTGTGCTCATCCACAGGCATATTTCATTTAAGCCTCTGACCAGGCCTTCTGTACTCAGTGTTCGGGGTATATTGACCCCCCCACAGGCTCCTTACATATGATGGTGATAATCCAGAGAGCTGCACTGTGGGCCCGGCCCGGTTCAGTCCTGACAAAGCCAGGATGCTGGAAGCTGGCTCATGATTCCATTCAGGGAGCCAGAGGCTGCAGCTAAAAGCCAAAAATTCTCATCCTTTCTTTTTTAAACACTTTTTTGGGGTTTTGTTTTGTTTTTAGCAATACATCTATTTATTATAAAGTTTTCCTTGCTTTTGAATTCTATTGAAATGATGCCATACTGTATGCAGTCTTCAAAAACTTGCTTGTTTTGAATTCCGTATTATGTTTCTAAAATGCATCCATGTTGCCACTCATTTTCACTGCTGTGTATGTAATATTCAGTTGTCTGTGTCATGGTTAATGATACTGCAATTTATCCATTTTCTTGTTTATGGATATCTAGGTTGTTCTTAGTGTTTTCCCGTTATGAAGAATGCGGCTGCAAATATTCTCGTGTATGTCTTTTGGTCCATGTGGGCAAGAGTTTCTCTGGAACATACACTTTAGCAATGAAATTTTTGAGTAGTAGGGTATGCAAATGTTCGATTTTATAGCATGAAGCCAAATTGTTTTCCAAAGAGTTTTGTGACTCTTTACACTCCCACTAACATTGAATAAGTGTTCCCCTTGTTCCTCATCCCTGCCAAATACTTAATATTATCACATTTTATAAGTTTTGATAATTTAAAATAATTTCTCATTGTCATCTTAATTTGCATTTTGCTAATTACCAGTGAGTATTTCACTGTGAAATATGTATTTATATCATCTGCCTTTTTAAATATTGAGTTGCTTGCCTATTTCTTATTGATTTGTAAGAGTTCTTTACATAGAATACTTTTTTTGTTTATATTTGTAGCCAATATCTTTTCCAAATTAGTAGCTTATTCTTTCTTTTTTTAAAAAAAGATTTTATTGGGGAATTGGGGGAGGGGAACAGCGTTGGGGAATCGGGGAAGGGGAACAGACAAGTTGCTGTCTTTTTGTTCTTCAGTCTAGTTGTGGAGGACGTTGCTTCACTGGCCCATGTTGGTATCGTCATTGTGCTCTTCCCAGATGAGCAGATCGGTCGCCGGTCTGGATGGTCACTCACCGTGGCTATTGGCAGCTCACACTGGCTGCCGGCCACTCACGCTGGCTGCCGGCCACTCACTGTAGCCTATGGCAGCCCACTGCAGCAGGGGCTGCAGCCTACAGCATCGCCGGGGCTCACGCAGCCCAGCTCCAGGTGGAGCTGTTGTTAGCTGTAGAGGGCAGTGTCACTGGGCCTCATATGTGGGATCTGAACCGGGGCCACTGGCGTCCCAAGCCAGCTCTTAACCAATGCACCACTCGGCCGGCCCTTTTCCTTCTTTTTTTATTTATTTTTAACTTTTTTTTATTTTTATAGTGTTATAGACTACCAACTTGGGATCAAAAGAAATTCTTTTTAACTTTTCAGTTTCATTTTGCATATTCAAGTTTTTAAATCTTTATGAAGCTGATTTGTTTGTATGGTGTAGGCTATTTGTTTTTTATGGTGTATGATAAGGCTCAATTTCCTTTTTTCCTGTATGGAAAACCAGTTGTCCCAGAATCACTTACTCCCTGTGACCTGCAATGCAATAGCAGGCTTACATCAGATTTTCATATACGAGTATGTGACATTACATTTGGTTCTTTTGGTGGCTTTCAGAAATGTATTAAAATTGGCTTCATAAAGGCGGTGGACACTTTTTGTTAGATTTATTCTGAGGAAACCTATGTTTTTATGCTGATGTTATTGATATCTTCTTTGTTATTCTATTTTCTAACTGCTGAATGCTGAGATATAGAAATGTGATTGCTTTTTAAATTTTGCTCTTATATCCAATAACCATCAATAGGCTCTTATTTTTAATGATTTATTTGTACATTCTTTTGGGTTTTCCATGTGGATAATTCTATTATCTGAAAAAAAACACCCAAATTTCTTTCCTTTCCAAGCCTTATGCCATGTTTTCCTTGCCTTACTAGATTGGTTAGGGTCTCCTGTATAATGCTGAATAGAAGAGGGGATGGTGGTCATCCTTCTCTTATTACAGATTTTTAAAGAAATGCTTCTAATATTTCACCTTTCCACAAAATGATGCTGGATGTAGGGTTTTGGAAGATATCCTTCTAATTAAGAACATTCTATTCCTTTTTTGCTAAAAGTTTTTTGTTGTTTTTTTATCCCAAGTGACTATTGACTTTTGTGAAATGATTTTTCTTCTTCTATTAAAAAAAACCATACGGTTTTTGTTTTTAATTTGTTAATATGGTGATTGTTAAATCACCCTTAGATTGCCAGATTTTGAAATCAATTAGATTATATATTCATTATATTATTTTATCTTTTTGAATATTTGCTATACTGTGGTTATATGTGCCCTTTTCATTTCTAATTTATTTCTGTCTTCTATCTTATTTTTTTAAATTAATGTAAAAGATTGCCTCTAGCCCTTCATTAGTCTTTTGAAAGAACCAACATTTGGTTTGCTTGATCCTTCCATTTTATCGTTATTCTGTATAGCATTTACTTCTGCTCATATATTATTTCTTTCTTTAGGTTTACTTGACATTCCTGTTTCTAAATTAAATTGGACACTTAGCTCATTAATTTTCAGACTTTCTTCTTTTCTAATAAAAGTATTTAAAGCAATATCCCTAAGCACCACATCCACTGCATCCCATGAGTTTTGATCTACTGGTTTTATATTTAGTATATTAAATTTCCAAGTATTTTTTTCTTTGATTCATGAAAAGTGTATATTTTTACTTTCTAAATGCATGGTTTTAAAAACTATCTTTTGGTTATTGATCTCTAAGTTAATTATATGGTAGTAAAGAATGGGGTCTGTATAACGTAGATTCTCTGAGATTTACTTTGTGAACTAATATGGTCAATTTTTATAAATCACCATGCAAAACTGAAAATAATATACAGTCTCTAATTTGGGGGTACAGGGTTTTATAAGTGTCCATTACATTAAGGTTTTTAGTTGTGTAAAGCAATGGTGTAGCGTACACAGTCCTCAATGACCCTGGAATCCATACAACGTAAAGGACCCAACGTCTTCAGGAAGAGACATTTAGTCTCGCAGACAGCAGGCCCATCTCTGTAACAAGGCCACTGACTTTCTACTGGGTGGCTGCTGAGGCTGGAAACAGAGGTGAACACATAATAAATAGATTACTGACATCTGACTAAGGCAGTCTGTCATAGGCCTCGCACATCTCCGTGTGTCTGCTGAGTGTTCCAACTGCAAGACCTGAGCCATTCCTACAACTTGTCAGGCAGGCAATTCTGAGAAGTGGGTCAGCATGACTACTGTAACTTGCTTCCTGGGAAAGGGGGACTGGCTTGTTTGCTGCTTGCTATAAAAGCTGCTGAGGGCTTTGCCCTGAGTGCACAGCTGCCACGGGAACCGATCAGGTCACACCACAGGGCTTGAGTACAGGGCAGCTTGTACCCCGCGGCCACTCCTGTTGTTTGCTGTACTGTGAGTAATGAACTTGCTGCTCTGATGCACTGCATTTCACGGTTCACTTCAGCACCTACAGAGTTGTGGCGAATCCATCCAAACTCTTTGCTCGCTTAGCCCTCAACTTTGAAGTCCTGTTACTCCTGGCTATTCTCTATGAGGTTGGAGTTCTTCCCTGGCCATATCCCATTGCATTATGTGATAAAATAATATTATCCGTGTTTCCAGTTTCATGGCCACCCTTTATTCAAACAATCAGGCTCCCCTGGGATCAGAGAAGGATCTCAGCCCTTTCTCTGCTTTGCTGACCCTTGAGAGCACAGCAAACAGCTGCTCATGATGGCTGACAAGCCTTGGACTCACTGCCTTGCAGTACAGGTAGGGGACAAATCATTGTGGAAGGTTACCTAAAGGATGTCCATTCCCTGAAATTTGTCTCCAAATTATGGCAGGCTGTCAGAGAGGCATTCTCAGAACCACAGTGTTTTTTTTTCTCATTGTTGAACTGCTTTTACTGGATTGGGTGTTTTTGGATAACAGTATGAGTCTACACTGAGCTCCCAATATGGACCAGGTGCTTGTAATTCATGTATTGCATATGTTTTAGAAACTAGTTTAAATCTCTTTTAGGATGTGTAGTTATAAATAAGTGTGAATGAATGAATGAATAAACAAATAAATACAATCTGAGACTATTCGGCTGTTATGGTCATTATCATTTTATATTGATAGGAATATGAAAGAAAAGAGAAGGAATTAATTGTTTAACACCAATTATATGACAGGTAGTCTTTTTAGGTTTTTTACTGACATTATTTCATTTAGTCTTGTTTTTATACCATCCCTATAAGGTTGGTATTATTAGTCCATTTTACAGGTGAGAAAGTTTGGCATGAAGTAAATGTTATATAATGACCACATTAGGATTCAAATTCAGGAGTGTGTAACTTTAATTGAATTATAGAGTTGTGCAAACCAATCCAAATTCCTTGCTTGCTTAGCCGTCAATTTTGGAGTGTTGTTAACTACTGGCCATTCTCTATGAATGGCATTGGGATTCAAACTCAGGATATCTGATTCTACTATCTATGTTCTTTTCAGGACACCTCACCATTACATTATCCAGGAAATTATTATTCCTTCTGTTCCTCAGCAGCCGTCAAGATAAAAACCACAGAGTGTAAGCAAAACTACTTCCCTCTTCCTGGCTAGGTTTTCACTGCAATTCCCCTTATTATAATGTGTGCTCCTGCTGCCACCTGCTGGCAGCCTTGCACAGTCTGATTTTTCTTTGTAAGCCTCTCTATCTTTTGAAGAAGCAGCCATCTGTTTCTTAAAAAAAAAAAAAAAAAGCAAGAAGTTCAATGCAGGCAACCAGGTGGTAAACCTTCCCAGGAACTGGCAGAGTTATTAGGGAGGAATAATTGCTATACACCTCTCCTCGGGACAAATCCTTTCTCCTTCAAAGTCACCCTCAGTTTTCATCACATTTCACCTGTCTCCAGGTATTGAAAGAAAGCACAAATTCCTTTATCCAGACAGACCATCTAAACATGAATGGTGGTCTCTTGCTAAATTGGGGTATTCCATGGCCTTAGTACATAACACTGACTGCCATGTTGACAACCAATAAACCAGTAGGTAACAGGGCCTTGACCAAGAACAGTCTCAGTGACTGGCGAAGCTCAGGTTGGCCTCCTTACCCAAGGCAGGGCCCAGGGCAGACAAGCCACACACACCACACCACATATACACACACACTCACACTCACACACCACACACACACCATACCACACACACACACCATACCACACACACACTCACACACATACCGCACCACACCCCGCACACACCCCCAAACACACACATACCACACACACACATATACATACACACCCTACAGAACATAATGACTTGTCTTCTGGGGTGTTGCCGGATTTTTGTTTTTCTTTGTTTCCCTTTCCTTCACAAAATGGGGAAAAACCCTTCCCGCGGGGGTGGGGAAGCTTATTTCTGACTGTTGGGAAAAAAGAAAGCAGGAATTGTCACGACAATTAGGAGCTCATCAAAGCCTCGTTTTGCTCATCAGCCATCATTGCCCTCCATCCTGCACCCCCGCATGTTCCTCTAATTCAATGCTCACCTAATGAATAACTCCTAATAACAAAAGACCCTTTCAGGCTGGCGCACATAATTATTAGAGGGGACTTGCATAACTGTCGCAGACTACTCATATTTTCAGGCCTGTCTCTAAATTTGGTAATTCACAACCTTTATAACTCAATATCATTGGCTAACTGTGATCATTTTCTAATTATCCTAATAATACCTATTAAATAATTCCCATTAAATGACTTGAACCAGAGCAGCACAGGCCAGCTCAAATACAACTTAACCTAATAAGCATTGGTCATTCATTAAGCCCAGGATAATCTCTTAAAGGGGCTGAATAGAATATTAAACCATAAAGGAATATCATTATTGCACAAATGTTATTACAAGTTAGAGTGTATTAATTTGGATGCCTGGTTTGCACATCTCCCATTTGGTTTCCTTTGGGGCCACTCTCTGTGACTTGACTCTTGGTCTTCAGCCCCTGGTTGATCTGTATCTGTCACTCACAGAAGGACAATCAAGGAGAAAAAAAGGCCCATAAACTTCACCGGGGAATTAAATTACCAAGGATATAGAGAAAATGAATGAAATCCATCTTCTGACACCTTAGAAAACATCACTAGCTGGCTTGGTTTCTTCAGCTGATAACTCAAAATAGCCTTTCTTTACATTTGGGGTGAGGAAGGTTTTCAGAAGCTTTAAAAACTTGATTTCTAGAATGTAAATCTCAAGCAGTAAAGATTAGGGAGTCAGTTCTTTAAAAGTGTATGTGTGTGGATATTTAATATTTTGTAAAGTAATATCAGGCAGCATTTATGGAACGCCTATAATGTGATAGGTGCTCTGGAAGACACTTTGCCCACCAGCACCCTTAATTCTCAAGATGACCTGGTAATGTGGAGACTATTCACTCCATTTTTCAGATAAGGAATCTGGGGCCAGAGAGGTTAAGTGATTTTCCTAGGACCACACAGCCTAAATGTAATGAAACAGAATTTGAACCCAGCACTCTTTGATGCCTATAATTCTACTTGCCCCACTATGGCACTCTGCCTCCCCAGCAAACATGCTCCAGTTTTGTTGGGTAAGCCTTTTTATTTCTAAAGTTCCCACTGAAATCAGTGGATTCCTAAAAAAAGTGCCAGAGCTTTCTTGATTGGGAATATGACCAAACATCAAACAAGGGCAGTTCATTGTACCAAAGGTCCCAACAGCAGCTGTAAAGACAGGCAGTGACTCTCACTCCATGCAGCAAGAACCCACTATCATTTTTATAATGATGCCTACTTCTGATGAAAGGATTTGAGTTTTCTTTGCAAGAAGATGAATAGTGTATTTTAGTAAGAAAAGGAACAAATATTTATTGATTATCTATCCCATCCATCCCACAGTCAGGCACTCTGCTAGGGCTTCCACATAAATTGTTTTAGCCAAACCTCACCACAAATCTAAGAAACAGATTTGCTTACCACTCTTACTTTACAAACAAGGAAACTGAGGCACAGAGGGGTAAAGTCAGGCCCCAACATTTTCCCTGATATCCAGAGACAACTTAACCATGCAGTGAATAAAGCTGAATCCACAGGCCCTTCACTTCGATGAGCCTTGCAAGGCTCTGGGAGCAGTCCTCCCAGTGTTGCAGGCATGACTTTGTCATATGGCCTTTTGCAGCTGCTTCTCCCTCTGCAGGAACCATCTCCTCACCTCATTGGTTAACGCCTGTTCTTCCTCTGGTTCTCATCTTAATAGATCACCTCTTCCAGGAAGCCTAGCCTGACTGCCTCGCCCCCCAGGATCAGTTAGGAACCTCTTGATTCTGTTCCCATTGCACCCTAATGCTTGTTCCTATCACAGCACTTGTCCTCCTGTATTGTGGTTTATTTATTTACATGTCTGTGTCACTCAATGGACTATAAACTTCTCAAAGGCAGAAACTGTGTCACTCTCATCATTATAGACCCACCATCTTCATGTCCAACACATGGTAGGCCTGCACCAGGTCAATTCTGATTGAATCTGAGAATCTGAAGCTATCAGTGGAATAGTTAACATTTAGTGCCAAACAATGTGCTATATATATATATATATATATATATATATATATATATATATATATAACATAGATATGTAATTTCTTATATATATGTAATTTCTGTTTTAATCCTTACATCAGCTCTACAAGGTAGAAAACCATTATTATCCCCATTTAAAGTTCAAAAAGATTTAGAACGTGACTGGCCCAAGATCATACAGTGAGCAAAGGGAGAAACCAGCATTTTGACTCCAAGTCTGGGCTATGAATCACTACCAACATTGTTTGAATGTCCAGCTATTTCTCCTGAGACCGGATCCTCTAGGAATTTCAAAGGGGACTGCCAGGTTGAGTGAAAGTGAGAAGCACTTGTGGATGTAGCACCATCTGTCTATGCTGACATACCCACAGAGAGTGACCAAGTCTCACTGTTTTGCCCAAATGGTTAGACCAACACTATTCTTAGGCCAGAGACATGGGCCCAGTCCCGGTTCCCTGGAAGCCTACCTGCTTCTCCTCTGAGCGCCTTCTCCAGCCTCACCCCCTGGATCTCAGAAGCCCTCTGCCGTTCCTCCACCTCCTCCAGCTGCCTCTGGATGGCCTGCAATGTCAGGAACTTCCGTCACATGGGGACTGTCAACATGCCGAGTCACACGAGGGGGCCCATTCTGCCACTTGCTTTCCGAGGGGAAGAAGCCCTTTAATTTTGATGTCACCTCCTTGATTAGGTGGATCAGGACCTCCAAATTCTCAAACAACTAGAACTTGACACCTTCCTTCTTTAGGATGAGAACATAAAGCAAGAAGTGTGCGTGTGTGAGCTCAGTCTGCCCCCAAGTAGACGTTAAAATAGTCCCCTCTGACCAGGCCCACCATGCAGATGTGCTTGTAGGCAGGGGCTGCTTGGCTAGATGGGTTTCTGGACTCCTCAGAGCCTCAGCCTCTGACTACGTCATGGCGGAACCACTGGAGCAGCAGCCACCACTCAGAGTAGGACAGGGCACGCTCACATTCCATTTTCCCAAGAAGAACCAGCAGAGCCCTCCCAAGGAGCTGGTCTGGCACAGGAGACCTGGGCCAGCCCCTGGGGCTGGGTGTTCCTCTCTAGGTATGTCCGGCTCCTGTCCTCAGCTACAGATTGTACCTATTCTTTCATTGCACCATGGGACTAAACACCCAGGGGCCTTTTACTGTGCATGCAGATGGTGGCTTTTTTCCTCGCAGGTTATTAAGTCACAAGATATTTATCCCATTAAGGGTCAACCTCCCACTCTCCTTAGACTCACCATTGGCACCTGTCAAGGGTGGGCCATGACTGTGTTTGCATTTCCACGTTTGTTTTCCCTACTAGCTATTTCTCTCTTGTGTATATTAGAAAGGAAAATGAGAGGAAAGCCTTTCCTATGTACATTTTGTTCATCCCATCAATCTTCTCTGCTTTCAGATACCATGCTGCCAAAAGGCACATCTCTTTTTTTTTTTTTTTGAGGGCAGTGTCACTGGCCCTCACATGTGGGACCGAACCGGGTCCACTGACTTCCCAAGCCAGCGCTTAACCACCACGCCACTCGGCCGGCCCTAAAAGGCACATCTCTTGACAAAACCAACTTTGCACCTGGCGGATTGTCTATTAAAAGAACTGGCAGCTGTTGAGGCAGGTAGAACATGTGTGTTCTTCCTCCTCTTCCTTACTCCAGCTCTGTCTCGCTCTGCTTCCTCGTTAACTCCACATCTTTCTAAGTCTTCTCTGGATTCAGGAGTGCAATTGCCAAAGCACCTCCAACTCTGTGAAGTGACCTGAGCAGGGGTGGGACTTGAGCAATCGCCTGGCTCTTTTTGTGCTGGCTAACAGTGTTTAAGCCCCAAACATAAAATCTGAAATAGATGGGAATTTTATCTAAAACTACTTGTAATTACATGCCCACTTCCTCTCTGTGTTTCTTTTAAAGATAATTATATCTTTATAAATCCATCTCTTGCTGGCATAGTGTAGAATTGCTAAAGGAAGGGAAACATTTAAATAACTTTATTACTGATTACTTTGCAATTATGGCTATGTGGTTGTTATGGACTGAATAGAGTGCCCCCAAATTCATATACTGAAGCCTAAAGTGACTGTATTTGGAGACAGGGCCTTAAAGGAGGTAAGAAAGGTTAATTGAGGTCATGAGGGTAGGGCCCTAATCTGATAAGACTGGTATCCTTTTAAGAAGAGGAAGAGATACCAGAGATTGATCTCTCTTTCTCTTTCTCTGTATGTACCCAGAAAAAAAGGCCATGTGAGGACACACACAGCTGCCTATAAGCTAGGAAGAGAGTCCTCACCAGAAACCAACCCTGAAGGCACCTTGATCTTGGACTTCCAGCCTCCAGAACTGTGAGAGAACAAATTTCTGTTGTTTAAGCCCCCTACTCTGTGGTGTGTTGTTATGGCATCCTAAAATGACTAATATCATGATCTTTCTGTAGAAACTAAGGATGAAAATCTCAAAGACTTAACAAGGGCTTCAAAATAGGACTCAAAAGGCCATTGCAATTCTTCTCTTATCACCACCTACTATCTGGAGTGAAAATATAAGGAGAGGACATTGCTGAGTTTGCCAATCCATATCAAAAAGACTTATCTTGTTCTCAAAAGGGCAAGCTGCAAGGTTTCAAAGAAACCTGTTTCAGAAGTTGAGAGTGGACAGAGGCGGCTGATGGGAATTTTCCCTGTCCACTGGGTTAAAAGGGAGTAGTTCTCAAGTCAGCCACTGTGAAGGGTAACGGAGGTTGGATTAAATGACTTCCGTCTTGTCAGAAACAACATACAGGTCTACATGGCCAGATAAAGGGGATAACTGGAAAAACGGATATAAGGGTACACCGGATTAACATGAGTGGTTGTTCTAAGTTCTTTAGTCCTAAAACCTAACTGCTCCTCAAGGATAGCTTTGGGGTCTTCAGGGAGAGGGAGAAAGCCTTGACTTTCTGCTTTATTTTGCCTCTCTGTGACAGGGGTGGGCAGATCAACTTTAGCAGAAATGTTTGGAGTACGCCAGGAAATGGAATCGGAATGCTGGATGCTTATGTTTTCAACTAATTTTGAAATAGAGAAAGCCCCTAATCGTTGTCACTTTAGCAAAGACACTGTAAGGAAGATGGAAGAAGGCTGTGGCCCCACAGAGGACAAAGTCCGGCCACTGCTCTGTGGCAGTCAAGGCCTGGGATGCTTCCCAAGGCCTTTGGTGGGCTGTCGTTTCAGGCTCACTTTGCTGGAAACATGCTTGCAGATGGACAGGGGGCTGGGAGTGGGCCAGCTCAATAGCTGGGCTCCAGGCCTCAGGGTCCCACCAAGGATTGAGCCAGGACCTTTAGAATGGCCACCAACCTGGTGGCTCAGAGAAGGGGAATTTGCTTTCTGCAGCCCACTGCCCCCAGTGCGATCTATAGACTTCCAAAGGGCTTTCAGGTCCAGATTTCCAGAATGCCAGATCACCCCACTCCTCCCAAGTAAGTTTTCTGACCTGAGCTTTATGAAGTCTTTTCAACTCTTCTTGCTTAACCAATTGTTTTGTTGCTTTTTCCAGCTTCCTTCTTCTTCTAAGTGCCTTCCTCTCCTATAAAAACCAACAGAGAAGAAAAAAATTTATGTCTGAGAAAAATGGGTGTTGAAATTTACAAAATACTATCATAGGCTTCTGCCCTCTCCAACCAAACCACTGCTTAGCTTTTAGAACAATGACGTCCAATAGAACCTTCTGCCATGATCGAAATGTTCTATATCTGTGCTGTCTAAAATGTAGACGCCACCAGCCATATGTGGCTATTGGACCCTTGAAATGAGGCTAGTGTGATTAAGAAATTGAATTTAAAATTTTATTTCATTTTAATGGGTTTAGATGTAAACTTAAATGTGTGACTAGAAGGTACCAGATTGGTAAACTGGGGTGTGTGTGTATGTGTGTGTGTGTGTGTGTGTGTGTGTGTGTGTGTGTGTATGCATGTATGGAGTAGCTTTATAGAGCACTGACTTGGTTCAATTGAAGAAAGGAATAATATAAGAATTATACTCTATATAGGTGTTTCCATAAGACCCAGCAGTGACGATGAGCCTGGGAAGAACATACACTACCAAACACGCGCGCGCACACACACACACACACACACACGTACACTACCTGAAAACCAGTTAACAACTTTAAATAGTTCTTAGGTTGGTTCTGCATTGCCTAATTAAACCTGGGAACAGAGGGGCATATCTAAATCAAATGAAAGGGTTTCTTGGCTGGAGAGAGGCATACGAGTGCCTCTCTTCCCCACTTCACTTTGCCTGTGCAAATACATCACTAATGTCAGTGGGGTCTCTGTGTGCCTGGGCTGGTAAAATACAGAACTTTCCAAATTGATGCACTTAAAATAGATGTCTAGATCTTAATGGTGTCACTTCCAGGTTTTAGATACCAGAGAAAGGAGAAATAGTGGTATGGCCAGCTCTACATATCTGAAAGTTCAGGTGACACTTCTGATTGGAGAAACAGCAGAGGATAATGATTGGGCACTGGGCCCAGGCGCCATGCAAAGGTGGCATCAATCCCCAGCAGAGCTGCATGAACCTCAGCATGTCACACACTTTCTGAGCTTCAGTGTCCTCTGCAGAGACACGGGTACAATTTAATGCCTCCCTTGTAGGGATGTAATAAAGATTAAATGAGATAAGGTGGGTCAAGCCCTTTGCAGAATACTTGAAAAATATATATGATAGCTATTCAGTAAATACCATTTTTATTATTATTAGCACGACTACTATAAATTAGCATAATTATAATTTTTTACTATATCCTATTATTTTTCATCTATTATATGTGTGTTGGTGTGTAACAGTATATATATTATATGTGTATGTGTATAGGAGTATATATATTATACACATGTGTACATCCTATATATACAAAATGCATGTTCAGATGGGGCTAGTTTTATTATGCGTTAGCCGTCTCTGAGCATACACACCAATTTTCTATATTAGGATGAGAATCAAAGCATGCTAGAGATTCCTTTTTAATGCTGGCAGAAACAAACATGGAATTAAAAAATTGTTACAGCTAGGCTGGTACCTGGGTATTCAATAATTGCAGTTGAACTGAATGTCCATTTAAAGGACCATAAATTTACAAGTGGGGAATAGACCTAACAGGGCTGACCCCAGATGCTGTCAGAGGAACCTGGGTTCATAACAGAAGTTAGAGATTGTGCCTGAAAAGCATGTGCCTTTCTAAGGCTTCTTGGATCATTGTCATTCTGTCATCTATTCCATAGAGAGACCATCGCTCTCCTTAGGAAAGCACCCAGTTTTCAGGGTTCAGAATATCTATAGATCATTGGTGAAAACATCTATCTCAATGATGAAACTTGTTTTTTCTAGAATTCTTCTTACAATCTAGAATCCTAAAGATCTCATCCTTGGAAGGAAATTTTGGCTCTCAGAACTCAAACTTATTCTATATCATATCATCTCTATCTCTAGGGGTTGACTTCCAGATTGACTGCCAACCATTTTGAACAGAGGTTCTGGGCCATTTGGGTGGGGAACCCCTCTATCAGGCAGCCAGGACCTCTCTGGAAAGGCTGGGGGTGGGTGGCGTAGGAGAGATCACTGGCAGTTGTCCTCCAGAGATAGTCTAACTCAGTCTATGGAGAGTCAGCTCATTTACTTAACCAATATCTCTTGGGTTTACAATATACAAACCTACATAGTAAGGCTCAGCATTTATTGAGTGCTATGAGCCAGACACTGTACTGATTACTTCACACGCATTATCTTATTTATCCTTCAAATTAAACTTTACAGATAAGGAAATCAAAACTCAGAGAGGTTAAATAACTTGCCCAAGGTGACACAATTAGTAATTCTACCTTTCCTGTGCCAAATCCTGTGCAGGCACATCAACGATCTCTGCTTTAGAGAAACAGCAAAGTTTTCCTCTAAATTAAGACCATTTTTAATACAATTACAAGGGAGGACTCTTCAACAGCCTTGTGCCGTCTTAGCACTTCCTAGCAGCAAAGCTGCCAAACCTCAACTGTTTTATCAAGAGTCAGCAAAACAGAACTGAGAGAAGAAAAGAAAGTCCTCTGTGGCTGTTTATTAGGAGATGTTGACATAGAAATGAAGAATGATTTATTAACGCTCATGTAGCCTTATGATGTGCCAGGCACAGTTCTTATATCCTCAGTGATGGTGATGACGCTACAAAGAGAAAAAGAAAGACTAAGGACTGAAAAAGGAAAAGATGCCCCGGCCTCTCAGACCCAGGCATTGGGTAGAGGCTGCGGGAGGGGAGACGGACAAATCAAAGAGAAGGGGTGCAGTGTGCAGGTGGTGTCTCCAGTTTTCTGTGCAAAGGTTCATTTGAGCTGACATGGGCTCTGTGCCACATATCTGGGGACACACCTATATGGGACAAAAGAGAGAAGGAAACTAGAGGGAAAAACTCCCTTCGTCCCTTCCGTGTGAGCCCTTGGGAAATTGTAAAGAAGTAACCCTTTGGCCAGCTTTCCTTCCTGTAAGAGCAGGCCATGTCAAAAGCCAGGTGAAGGAGGCAAGCTTTACCTTGCTGCAAGCTGAAGGCATGCCTGGCTTTGTTCTGGGCCAGAAGGGGACAAGGGGCTATCTGCACAGTTTGCCCTAGGCATCATCGTCCTGCTATTTTGATGTGTTTGAGCCACTCCATTCTCTTATTTTCCGAGAGTGTCAGGGTGGCCGATACTGGGGGCCCCTGCCTCATTTGAATACAGGGATAACTCAGGGTCTCTCAGAGGGATAAGAGGGGTAGCGAGGAAATCCCCAAAATAAAAATAAAACATGGAATTAATTTGTGCTGAGTAGCAAACTAATCAGAGACACTCACAGTTAGAAAATTAGGAGTCCATCCATATTCTCTCTCTCTCTCTCTCTCTCTCTCTCTCTCTCACACACACACACACACACACACACACACACACACACACACACTCATGCCATGTCCCAGGCCCCTCCTGACTTGCTCCAGGCTGGGCCGTGGGGAGCTGGAACCCCTGAGTGACTTGAGATGACGCCAAAGCTCCTAGTGCCAGATATGGAAAAGTTGACTCTAAGTAAATAAATTTGGTTCTCTCCCTTTCTCTTCAGATCCTCACTGCTCCAAAAAATAAACACTGCCAGAGCAGTGAACCGTGTCTCTGTCCACCCGGGAGTCACTTTAGGTCCAGCCACTCAGTGTCCTAGCTCCAGTGAAATGGCTCTCGCCCCAGTGGATAAAGGAAAACAATAGTGATCTTTGGTCACGGGATGCGTGTCTCTGTGTATGTGACGATACACTTAAAGACAGATAACAATGTTTGTGTTTTTAAATCTACGGGCATGGGAGTCGTTTGAAGTGTTCACCAGCAATATTAATGCTCATTAAGCAAGGAGAAGGTCTGCCATCTCCCCAGCCAGCACCAGCTAGTTCCTTCCACAGCAGGGATCTTTGGAGTATCCATGTCTACATGCAACTGCATGGTTCATTTCGTATTACTGATTAGAATAAACATAACATTTTCCATGCAATCTGCCTCGAGTGCTTCCTAAATGAAGCTGTGCTCCCCCCAGGGAAATATGCATCTGCTTGTTGTAATTTTTTCGATAGTTTGCTTGTTGGACCGCCAATTAACCCCCCTGTAAGAGCTGCACCCACCAAATGGTTTCAAGGAAATACGTCTATTTTGGGTCTTTTTTCTCCTCCCCAATTTTACAGCTCGGAGAAAGGCAAGCTTATAAAAATTAACAACAACAACAATAACAACAAAAGAGATCATTCTTGGGGTAGTCCAGGTAGAAAGAGCAGTTGCTGTCAGCTGCAATGAAACGCGATCCTCCTAATGAAACCACTGCAGCTGGAGCCCACATTGGGTCTGAAATCTGGCTGGTAAACAGCCCCACAAGCCAAGGCCCTTCTTGGTTTGCCAAGTGTTGTTACCTTTGACTGCAAGGAAAGCTGGGGATCAAATTCTTCATCTGCAGAGGAGGAGGTGGTGGAAGAGGTGGAAGAGGCGGCCCCTGTCACCTGGGCCCTGATGGGGATGTGCCTGGAACCTGAAATGGGAACAGAGGAACTCACTGAACTCATAGCTTCTTTTCTTAGTTAGTGACTCAAAGCTGCCTCTCCCTCCTCCCCTCTACCCCCACTCCCTTCCTCTCTGCCTTCCCCTCACTGCACCTGCTGTGAACATGAGGTGACAGTACCTAAGGGTAACTGAAAATTTGGCCCTCCATGTTAATTACATCTCTGGGTCCCTGCCAAGAGCTTTGCAGCTCTCTCTTCACATGAAAAATAAAGGTATTATGCAGAAATCAATTAATTCCTTAAACACCATTTATATGGCGTATCGCTTAGAATGCATTCAGAGATGAAATCTATTATTAAAATGCTTGTCTGAAGTTAGCTGAGTTACCTAAATGCTTGTGTAAGGTTTGTTCTGCAGAGTAATTGAATGCAAAAAAAAAAAAAGTCAGAGCCAGCTCTTAAACAAATCGCCCTTCTGCGGCTCACAGCATCTGGCACCCATTTTTACTACATGACATCTGCTCAGTGTAAAAGGGCTGGCGTCAGAATGTCTGGTCATAGAAAAAAAAAAAATCCCAAATGTAATCAGAAGCAAAAGGACTCTAAGCCGAAGGTTTTATCACATAGTCTCATGCAACATAAATATTTCATTAATTATGACTAAACAAATGCCACTTTTATTTTCCCAACTTGCAGATATTATCACATCATCGGAGTGATGATTCAAATGCCAGGAAAGGCGGTTTAAGACAGGGAGGGCTCAACAATGCAGGGCCCACAGAAGAGCTGAAGGCGAGGGCAGATGCCAACCTCCAAACCAGAGGTAGATGGTTAGGGGCAGCGAAGTGCCCATGTTTACTAGAATCTCTTTGTGATCAGGCTGGGGACCACGTGTGATGAAGTCTTCCAGGTGCCACAGGAGGCTTTTATTCTTCTTATCAAGAACATCTGCCCCTACACAGCAACCTGATGCAGAGTTAATGATTAATATCTGGATTAACACGCTCTAGGCACTGAATATCAGAACTAGCTAGGACTCTGTGACAGGAAATGTACTAATCTTTACTCTGTCACAGCAGCTAATACCTGAAATATGTGTTGGGTGGGGAGGAAGGTGGAGAAGCAGTTCCAAGCCGACTAACAATTCTACTCTGCCTTTTCCTCTCTATAACTTTCAGCTATTAATATTTACCCCACTGAGAGAGGTCAAGCTTTTTCAAAAAATAATAATTTTAACCTCCGGGAGCATATTTACATATGCTGTTATTCAAAGCAAAATAACGCAAACCATCTATATAATCACACGGCATCTCTGGGGAGGGAGCTAACTGCTTTCCACTGTAATATGCCAGATGGGAAAGCTCAGGTGAAGATAGAATCAGGGAGCAGCACAATAATGGAAGAGTCATTGTTAGTGGTGAGCTGAGATTGTTTCCCAGTAACAGCCCCAAAAGCACCACGGAATACTTTAGCCAGAGCATGTAAGCCTGAGGAACTTTTACCTCCCTGAGTCTCTGGGGGATCATGATTTCAAACTTGCAGATTTGTTGTGCAAGATTAAAGAGAATCGATGTAAAGAGTCTAGCACAGTGCCTGGTTCATTGGAGGTACTTAAATAAAAGTTATCAGCATCAGTAGCAGCCCCTGCTTCATCATTATCAATGACCCAAATTAACAATACTGCAATATTAGTAAAATGGCCTGATTAACCTTCATTTAGTGGAAGAAGTATCATAACCTAAGGTTGAAACTTTTTCTAACTCTCAAAAACGAATTTAATATTTCCAATGAATTTCATTTTGAAATCAAGGAGAAAAATGTTTCTAAATACAATACATTTCTTAGACTTCTGGCAGTTATATAAAGTTATATATGTGCCTCTGCATCTCTTCCCCTTAACTCTCTTCCATCATAGAACCATCCATTCTAGGAGTTTATTTTTCATATGCAAGGTTTAAAAAAATTGGCTACATTATTTCACGCTGGCTAAAACGGAGTGACTGATTCTGGGATTGATCTCCCACCACAAAGCCCTAGAAGTCAGGACAAAATATGTAAAGCATAAAAATTTTGTGGCGTGTCAGATAGTCACATGTCTTGTTAGGGAGACCACTTCATGGATGGAGTAGAGGCTTGATCACTGCCCTGTACACCTGAAGCTGATGTATAATATTGTATGCCAATTGTAACTGAATATATAGATAGTCACAGGATGTGGAGTATACTGTGGAAGGAATCAAAGGAATTGTAATAGATATGTATGATATGGGGGCGGAGGAGTGGGGTGGCAAACTGCGGGAGGGGGATTGTCAGTTTGAGGGGTAAAAAGTATAACTATTGCATTGTGTTGTACACCTGAAACTAATTTAAAAAAATGTTTATTTCACAATAAAAGATTATAAAAAAATATATGAAGCAGCTGTTTTCAGGCACTGGACAATGGACAGTGCAGACCTGTGATACAGGTGAGAACAGAAGCAACACAATTATAATGGCTTCCTTTGCCTAGAAGGACTCTCTCCCAGACCACAGTATAGGTAAGAAGAACCCTAACAGAGCATGGCTGATTTATTGAGTCAAAAAGACAGAGATCAAAGTTTGGGCAGGCTGGGGCAGCTGGAATGTGTAAGGAAGAGTGCTGGAGAGGAGGGAGCTTGCAGAAAAAGGAAGTTCAAAAATGAACATAGAGGTCCCCTTGACTCTATTGCTTAATAGTAAGCCATAGATACATAGAGGGAATCTGCTTGAGGTTGGGCAAATAACTGCTGGAAAGTTATAGCTAAATAATCTCTAAAGCTTTTGCAAGACTGGAAAATGTTCAAGTTCCATTCAGCCAGGGTAGAACAGACACTGGGGACATTAGTAGAGGACACAGAAGAGTCCCACTTTAGTAATAGGGATAACTGAGCTCTATGATAAAGGTTATTATAGACTCACCTAAATAAGCCTAAAAGCAAACCTGTAAAGAAATAAATTGATCTGCAAGTACTTTACTGCCGCTCCATACATTTATTGCCTACTGAATATTCTTTAAATGAATAAACAAAACCTAGACATTCTATATAATGTACTAGTCACAAAATCTAGCAGCTAGTAAACAATTACTAGATATGAAAAATAAAACAACCCACAGGACAACGAGTCTGGTAATCAAGAGAAAAATCAATCAATAAAAGCAGACTCAGAAATGGCAGAATTAGCAGACAGGATTTAAAAGTAGCTATTAGAAATGTGCTCAAGAATTTAAAAGAAAACATGAACAGAATCTGATTCTGGTTCTCCTCTGGGAGAAGTAAAAAGTATTTTAAAACAACCAAATGGCCTTTATATAAATGAAAAATACAAAATCTGAAATGAAAATTTCACTGGATCCAGCTTAATGGTAGATTAAAAATTGTAAAGGAAAATATTAAATAATAGCAATAGAAATTATCCAAATGAAGCACAGAGAAAAAGACTGAAAAAATAAACAGAATCTCAATGATTTGTGGAACAATATCAAGTGAACTAAAACACATGTGACTGGAGTGCCAGAGGAGATAGGAGACAGGAACAGAAAAAAGTAGTTGACATAACATTGCTCACATGCAAACTTAATGAAAATTTATTAATTCACAGTTCCAAGAAGTTCAATAAAACCATAAGCAGGGTGAACACACAGAAAATCACAGATATATATATATATATATATATATATATATATATATATATAATCTTAAAAGCAAAGAAGAATTATACATTGCATACAGAGAAAAAAAGAATGTCCATGGATCCATGGATATCTCATCAGAACCTAAATAAGCCAAGACAATGGAACATCATTAAAATGCAGAAGGAAGTCTGTCAATTTATAATTCAGTGAAGTAACCTGCTCAAAATGAAGTAAAAGTGAAGCCCATTTTTTAGAAAATAAAACAGCTAGGTTGATTTGTTGTTGTAAGCAGACATGCAAGCCAAAAAAAAAAAAAATGCTGAAAGAAATTCTGTAGCAGAAGGAATATGAGGTCAGACAACTAAGTTTGTGAACTCATCCTAGAAAAAATGCTACATACCTCATTGCTGAATATTACTATGGTTACCTTCGAAGTACTCCGCTTGGGAAGTTATGCACCGACATCAGCACCTAGTCCACCCTTCAAAGCAATTTTGGAACTCTTTTTCCGGAATGGCCATCAGAGCTGTCGTCGTATTACCCTTGATGTCCTGAATGTCATCAAAATGTCTTCCTTTCAATATTTCCTTCATCTTCAGGTAAAGAAAGAAGCCATTGGGGGCCAGATCAGGTGAGTAGGGAGAGTGTTCCAATACAGTGATTTGTTACTGGCTAAAAACACCCTCACAGACAGTGCCGTGTGAACTGGTGCATTGTCGTGATGCAAGAGCCATGAATTGGTGAAAAGTTCAGGTCGTCTATTTCACACAACCTTTTCAGCTCTTCCAAATAGTCAACTTGATTAACTGTTTGTCCAGTTGGTACAAATTCATAATGAATAATCCCTCTGATACTGAAAAAGGTTAGCAACATCATTACATCAAGTTCGTGAACTTAATTGTCTGACCTCATATACCAAATGGAATGAAGAGCTCCAGTAATGGTAAATATAAAATAATTTTTCTTTGTGGTTTTTAATGTCTTTTAAAGATAATTTACTATTTATTGTAAGATAGCATGAAATAACAAGAAATACATATATTGGTCTCTCTCTGGTTCCCACTAATATTTGGTCTTTGACCCAGTTCGTGACAGTGCTCCTAAAATATTGTAATTTCCTGAAAGGTATGTCTGACAAAGAACTCTTAAATCCCTTGTAGTTTCCTGGGTGATAGGAGTGCCTTTTGTTCTAATGAGGAGACTTTTGATGGGCTCCTGAATGAGGGCTGGTCACTA
Source organism: Aselliscus stoliczkanus (assembly GCA_033961575.1). NCBI lineage: Eukaryota > Metazoa > Chordata > Mammalia > Chiroptera > Hipposideridae > Aselliscus > Aselliscus stoliczkanus. Next base: position 96,534,890 of record CM066736.1, on the reverse strand, counting down.
CAAAGACCAATCCATGATTAGAAACTTGGGCCAGCAGAGTGGCGCAGTGGTTAAGCACTGGCTTGGGAGGCCAGCGGCCCCGGTTCAGGTCCCACATATGAGGGCCAGTGACACTGCCCTCAAAAAAAAAAAAAAAAGTTTGGAACTTTTAATCCTATCCCCCAACCTCCAGAGAGAGGAGAAGGGCTGAAAAATGAGTAAATACTCAATCATGCCTATGTGATCAAGCCTCCATAAAAATCCCTAAAGAACAGACTTCAGGGAGCTTCCAGGTTGGTGAACACATCCATGTGCTGGGAGGGTGGTGCACACCAACTCCGTGGGGACAGACGCTCCTGCGTTTGGGATCTTTCTTGATTTTGCCCTACATATCTCTTCATCGGGTTATTCATCTGTATCTTTTATTATATCCTTTATAATATACTGGTGAGTATAAGTAAGTGGTTTTCTGAGTTCTGCACCATTCTAGCAAAATATCAAACACAAGGAGCAGTTTGTGGGGACTTCTATTTATAACTGGGTGGTCAGAAGTACAGATGATAACCTGTAAGGATACAGGAGATTTGAGAAAACACTACTAATATATTTGATCTAAGTGATAAGTATAGATAGAGCAACATCCCCAATAACTAGAGGATATACATTCTGTTCTAGAACACATGGAACATTTACTAAGTTGGTTCATTGCCAAGCCATAAAGCAAGAATTAACAAAATTTAAAGGACTGAAGTCATACATAGTAGATTTTCTGACAACAGTAAAATTAAGCTAGTAATAAATAATTTAAAAATAAAACTAGAAAATCTCAAAATGAAAAATTAAGCAAGACTTTTCTAACAATCTATAGCTCAAAGAACTCAAAAATTAATTTAAACTGATGATAAAAATATGGCAAAACAAAATGCCTAGGATGCAGCTAATGCAGTGGTGAGAAGGAAATTTAGAGCTTTAAATGTACACATTATGCAAAGAAAAGTTGAGAATTAATGCTCTAAGATTGCACCAACTGAACCTAAAAAAACTAAAAGGAGAAAGATAATCAAGATAAGCAGAGATTATGAAAGACAATAAAGAGGAAGCAGAAATAAAATAGAAAATTAACAAAGCAAAAATTTGGTTCTTTAAAAAGACAAATAAAATTGATAACCTCCTTAGAAGAATGACTAAGAAAAAAGGGACAGAAAACACAAATTATCATTATTGGAAATGAAAAAGTCCTAGAGTATTAAAGGAAGCTATTATATAAACTATTTTATGATGATCTGAAATTTTAGATAAAATGGAGTGATTTATTGAAATATACGATTTACCAAAACTGACATAAGAATAGAAAATCTGAATCCATAATTAGAAACCATTCTACAAAGAAAATTCTAGATGACTGCATTTGTGTCTAAATGATTAAAAAAGAAATAACACCACTGTTTTGTTTTTTAAACTCTTTCAGAGAATAGAGTAAGTTGGAACCCTTCCCAGCCTGTGTTACAAGGCTAGCATAAGTTTGATAACAAAACCTGACAAGGATATTGCAAGAAGGAAAAATTTTAGAACAATGTCTCTCAAAAGCATAGGTGCAAAACTACTAAAAACAGTTAGTAAAACCAATCCAGTGATACATAAAATGATAATACATTATGACCAAATTGGGTTTACCCAAGGAATTCAATAATGGTTTAACATTTTCAAAATCAATGTAAAAACATAATCCACATAATTCAGCACATTATTGATTAAAGTAAAAAAAATATGATTATCTCATTAGATGTCGAAAAAAATAGTAAGCTAGGTTAAAGTAAAATGTAACTCTATTGAAAGCAAAAAGTTGTGTTTAATACATTTAATAGAAAAACATTTTACACTACTTCAGTTTTTAAATTTAAATTAATTAACATTAAATAAAATGAAAAATTCAGTTCTTCACTCACACTAGCCATATCTGAATTGTGAAATAGTGGCTACCTTATCAGGCAGTACAGCTCTAGAAGGTAACATAAAACAACATATTATGATCTCACGAAAGATTTCATAAACAGGATACAGAATCAACAATAAAGGAAAATATTGATTAATATGGCTTCATTAAAGTAAGTACTCCTTTTCATCAAAAGATACTTTTAGAGTGAAAAGGTGAGCCAAAGAGTGAGAGAAGATATTTACAATGCATATATCCTACAGAGGATTTATATCCAGAATCTATCCAGATTACAAATCAATAAGGAAAGAGCTATCTACACAAGAAAAGCGTGGGCAAAACAATTGAATAGAGGCTTCATAGGAGACAATATCTAAAGAAGCACGTGAAAAGTAGTGCAACATCTTTATCAGGTAAATGCAAACTAAAACCATAACGACATCACTACACTTCCATAAAAATGGCAACATTGAAAAAACAAAATGGAGACTGTCAAGTGTTGGCAAGGATGTGGTTCAATGGGGAGCTCTTATTTCCAGGAGGGTACATATATTTGCACAACCACTTTGGAAAACTTTTTGACAGTATCTTCTGAAGCCAATCATATATGCCTGTCCCATGACCTGTTAATTCCACTCCCAGGTATGTAGCTGACAAAGTTTCTCCCTTTGAACAAAATGTAGCCAAGCTCCTCTGAACCCATTTCTTGAGTAGCCCTTAATCTTGAACTATAAAAACTACAGACACTCAACATAAATTATTTAGCCCACTCACTTCCTACATTAAAAGACTTAAACACTAGCATAGTTTCTAACAGCCCAAGGTCACATCCCTAGGATGTGCCTAGTCTTCCTTAAAGTACCTACTTGAGAAAACTCAAGGATGACAACAAATTTTAGCAAATGTTGTAGCTAACGCATTCAAACAGGCCCCTCCCCATCCACCCTTTCTTTGCATTTACTTAAAAAGGACTTAGAGTTGAGAATCCTTCCTCTGCCCCTTTGAGTTGTATGAGTATATGTATCTCCTATGACTGAAAGCCAGTCCTTTAAAACGCAATCATCAGGAAGGATAGGGCCTCTCTCCCTGAGCCTCTGTGGAAGGATAAAACCCTAACTTCAATAATTGCCAGCTAACAGAAACAGCTGGCCTAATCAGCATTTACGCTGTCCAACCCTTTGTAACTTTTCACTTCTTTGTCTCTGTAGAGCCCCCTACTCAGCCCCTCTCCCTACTCCCCTTTTCTCCCCATAAAACACCAAGCCACCTCTGTAAAAATCAAAGCGGAGTTCAGCTCATGCTGGACTCTCTTCCCTATTGCAATAGTATACTATAATTAAAATTTGTCCTTATCACTTTAACTAGTTATCTGGCTTTGTTTTATCTTTAACAATACTCAACAGAAAGGATGTGTATGAGTGCTCAAAACTGCCTTACTCACAATAAAAACAATGGAAAACAACCTAAGTACCCACAAATGAACTGTGGTATATTCATACAAGGAAATTTTGAAAAATGTAGCAAGGGATAAGAATGGGGCCGGCTGAGTGGCTCAGTTGGTTAAGAGTGTGAGCTCTGAGCAACAGGGTCGCCAGTTCAATTCCCACATGGGGCAGTGAGCAGTGCTGGAGCTGAGCTGCTGCTGAGTTGCCAACAGGTGGCAGGATGGCTCAGCTGGTGAGAGCATGTGCTCTTAACAAGTTTGCCGGTTCGACTCTCACAACCGATGGTGTGGGATGGTGGCTGCGCAAAACTGCAACTAAGATTGAATATGGCACCTTGAGCTGAGCTGCTGAAAGCTGCTTGACAGGCAGCCGGATGACAACTGGACTTGGAGCTGAGTTGACTGCACCCTGCACACTAAGATTGAAGGACAACTTGGCTGTTACCCTTCCGCAATTCCCCAACACTCTTCGCCTTCCCCAATTCCCCAATAAAATCTTTTAAAAAAAAAAGAAAAAAGAAAAGAATGAACCACTGCTGCTTATAACTATATACATAAATTATTTCCCCAACATACATAAAATATTTAAGGGAAGAAGTCATGTACAAAAGAGTACATACTTTTATTAGTTCTTTATTTTTGTGGAAGCAATGAACACAAATTTAGCAGCTCACAATGACACCCATTTATTACCTCAAAACTGTGTACGTTACAAGTATAGGCACAGTTTAACTGGGTCCTCTGCTCAGCGTCTCACAATGCTGCAATCAAGATGTCTGCTGCGCTGGCTTCTCGTCTGCAGCTCAGGGTTCTTTTCCAGCTCATTCTGGTTGTTGGCAGAATTCAGTTCCTAGTGGTTGTAGTACATAGGGACCATTTTCTTTTCTTTTCTTTTTTAAAGATTTTATTGGGGAATTGGGGAAGGCGAACAGTGTTGGGGAATTGGGGGTAAAGGAACAGCCAAGTTGTTGTCCTTCAATCTTAGTTGTGGAGCTGCCACTCAGCTCAAGGTGCTGTGTTCAATCTTAGTTGTGGGGGGTGGGGGCATAGCCCACCATCCCATGTGGGAGTCTAACTGGCAACCTTGCTGCTAAGAGCACGCGCTCTCACCAGCTCAGCGGCAGCTCAGCTTGGGTACAGCTCCCTGGCCCATGTGGGAATCAAACTGGCGACACTGTTGCTCAGAGCTCGCACTCTTAACCAACTGTGACACTCGGCCAGCCCAGAATCATTTCCTTGCTGGCTGTCAGGTGGAGGATGATCTTAGCTCCTAGAGGCCTGTTCCCAGCCTCTCACAATATGACAGTTTACTTCTATGAAGCCAGCAGGATTGTATCTTTCTCACACTTCCAAATTCTGACGTCAAGAAGAGCCCAGTCCTTGTTAACAATTAACCTGATTAGGTTAGGCCTACCCAGGATAATCTCCCTTTTGATTAACTCAAAGTGAATTGGTTTGGAACTCAATTACATTTCTCAAAATCCCATAAACTAATCACAGGAGTGAAATCATCATATTCACATTCCCACCATACTCAAGGGGACAAGATTATGCTGGGTAAGTACACTAGGAACAGGAAGCATGGAACCCTCTTAGAAACCTGCCTACCACACTACTGAATGATACAATTTTCATAAAGTCAAAAAACTATGAAAGTCATCTGAGATGATAAAAGTCTGATGCTAAGTATGGTGGCACATATATTTGGTGTTTGGTGGCACATATATTTGGGAGGCTTCTTAGTGCTGGCAATGTTTCATCTCTTGATCTCAGAGGTGATTACACAAATGTGCCCTTTGTAAAAATTCATCATTTGTGTATTCAGTAATTGTGTACTTTATTGTATGTATGCTATGCTGAAATAAAAGGTTTATTCAAAAAATTAAAAAGAGAGGTTCTCAGAGTATCTTCTTTCATTTACATAAGGATAATCACTAGTATTAAAATTGTTTGTATAAAATAGGCACTGGCAAGTACTTGAAATCAGTTTATATCCCTAAATAATTTGAACACTCTGAGAAGTAAATGTACATTATTAATTTTCCTAGAAAGTTGTGTTGTATAAACAAGAAAAATTAAATTTCAGCAGGCTCTTATTCGAGGGATCATAAATTCAAGGTATTACAATTTGAATGACTTTTAAATTTCTCACTTTCAATTTGAATACTATTTTCTCTCCCCATTGCATGGAAATATACACCTACAAGTTAAATGTGGAGAGAACAGTGTCTGTCTGTGTGTGTGGATTTGGTGGGTTGGGCAGGGGAATGGGAATAAAAGGAACTAATGGGTCTAATCGATAGGGTAGGTAAATTCTTAACGTTCTTATGATCTGACCTAAAAACATCTGAGAAAAACACAAAGCTGTTCTATGAGATGGGCCCAGGTACTCCATATATGATCGGCCTTAACCTAATTCCATTCTCTATACTTGCATTCAAGCCAAGGAAGTCACACCATTTACTAATGAACATAAATGTAGCTGCCCTTGATAACTATTGTAAATCAGGAAAATACATTGTAGTCAGCACATACAGAAGTCATATAAATGTGATATAAATGAACTAAAGGCCAATCTTACCTAGGTATTTGATGCAAAAATCTTAAATAATAGGAAACAGAACAGAAAAGAATATTAAAATAATAAAACATCATGACCAAGTGGTATTTATTTCAGCAATGCAAAGATGGTTCAATATCAATAAATCTATTACATAATCCATATTAGTCAAACTAAGGAGAAAAAAATCACACAGTCATCTTTAAAAGTGCTGAAATGATGTTTAATAAAATTCAACATCCATTTGTGATGAAAAATATACCACCCATGCAGTGGAAAATTGGCATATAACTTAAATCAGCATTCTGCATATTTGGATTCCCAATCACCTGTTAACCTTAAACAACGTGGGTTTGAACTTCTTGAGTCCACTGGAAATAAAAAAATGTGTATAAATGAACCTGGGCAGTTCAAACTCACATTGTTCAAGGGTCAATTGTACTTTTTATAAAATTGGTCAAGTTGGCTATTTCCTTAAAATGATTAAATAAATCTGGGTCAACCCTGAAGCCAGCATCATGATTAAATGGAAAAACATTATCCTCATCAATGAGACATATTTGCATTAAGGTTAGGAATGTAAACAAGGAAACCATTATCACTACTTTTATTTAATAGTGTTCTAGAGATCCTGGAACTAAAGAAACTAAGGAAACAAAATAAATTAGACATACACAACTTTAAAACAAGGGATAATATTATTATTTGCACATGTTATGATTGTATACTTGGGGAGGACACAGGAGAATTCGCTGAAAAACTTTTACAAGCAGAGACTCAATAGAATGGGTAGGTACAAAATTACTATACAGAAACCAATAACTTTCATATATACAAATACAGTAGCAAGATAAAGTAGAAATATCTTATTTACAATGGCAAAATAAAAACCCCTAAACATGTCAAGCAATAAATATGTAATAGCTATATGATAGGAAATTTAGAATATTCCTGAGGGTCACAAAAAAAAGATATGAACAAATGGAAAGTCAATTCATATCATACATAAGGTCGTAAATTCTTGCCAAGTTAGTTTATAAACCTAACTCAATCCCATAAAAGTACTCACAGGATTCTTTTTTGTGTGTGGGGAGGATACATAGAAAAGCTGATACTAAGTTCATATGTAGAATATCAAACATGCAAGAAGAACCAGGAAATTTTTGAAAGAGAAGGTCAATAGTAGAATACTCTTCCTACCTGATAGTATAATACATAAATTAAATATATATATCAAGTAAAATAATTAAAACAGTGTGGTACTGATACATAACAGACAACTCAACAGAATATAATAGATGGTGTGGAAATCAGTCCAAATACAGGAATTTGATGTATGATCAAGATGTCATCTCACAAAAGAGAAGAAAAAGATGGATTAGGCATTAAATTACTTTAGGATAGCCAGGGAGAGATCTAAAAAAAAAAAAAAAAAAAAAAAGGTTGGATCCATGTCTTGCATTTCATACTAGGATAATTTCTTGATGTAAATATTTAAATGCAAAAAAATTAAAAACAAACAAAAGACTAGAAGAAACTGGAAGAAAAATTTTCTACAACCTTGGATGAAGTTCTTTCTGAACTATTATATGATGCGCAGAAGCCATAAAATGAGAAATTGCTTACTATTATTATATGAAAACAAAAATGTATACTCCTATGACAAAAACCACCATCAACAAAATTAAACACAAACAAGAAACTGGGAAAAGTATTTGTAATTCATATTATAAAGTAGGGCTAAATTTTCTTTTTTTTAAAAAGATTTTTATTTGGGAATTGGGGGAGGGGAACAGTGTGGGGAACTGGGAAAGGGGAACAGACAAATCGCTGTCCTTCCTGTTCTTCAGTCTAGTTGCGGAGGACATTGCTTGCTTCACTGGCCTATGTTGGCACCGTAATTGCGCTCCTCCCGGATGAGGTAGATCGGTCGCTGGCCTCTGGATGGTCGCTCACCACGGCTATTGGCAGCTCACGCTGGCTGCCGGCCAATCACTGTAGCCTATGGCAGCCCACTGCAGCAGGGGCTGCAGCCCACACCGTCTCAGGGGCTCGCACAGCCCAGCTCCAGGTGGAGCTCTTGTCAGCTGTAGAGGGCAGTGTCACTGGCCCTCATATGTGGGATCCGAACCGGGGCCGCTGGCATCCCAAAACCAGCTCTTAACCAATGCGCCACTCGGCCAGCCCTAAATTTCCTTTTTAATAGAGTCCCTATATATCATTAAGAAAAGTACCAACAGCCCAACGGAAAACTAAATGAAGAACAGAAACAGGAGTTCACAGAAAATGATATACAAACAACTCTTTAATATATGAAAAGATGCTCAATCACCTATCAGACTGGCAAAGATTAAAAACAAAAATAAGGTTGGGTATTACACTGGTTAGCACAAGCAGAGACACAGTACTCTCATCCTTTGCTGCTGGGAGTGTAAACGGCATCACTTTGATGGAGGGCAATTTGGCAATGCCCATCAAAATGCTCAGTTCACATGTCCTTTGTTTCAGCATTTCCATTTCTAGGAATTTATCCTACAGATAAATGTACACATCTGCCAAATGGCTTAAGTTCTTAATTATCATGCACTGTTTGCAATAGCAAAAGATTTGAAATGACTTAAACTTTCCATCATAGGAGGCTGGCTATATAAATTATGGCACATGTACATCATGGAATACCGTGCAGCTCTACAACAAAGGAGAAAGATCTTTATGTACTAATATGGGATGACCTCCAAAAAAACCTCACGGAACAACAAAAAAGGGTGCACAATATGCCAGCATGCTACTTTTTGGGAAAAAAGAAAGAATATAATATGTAAATTGGCTTGTATATTTATAAATTCTGTCTGGAAGAATGCCTAAGAAGCTGATAATAGCATCAGGGATAGGACCTGGATGGCTTAGGGACAGGGAAGGGAGATGGGACATCCTGTGCCTTTTGTATCCTTTTAGTTTAAACCATGTGAATGTATTATCTATCAAAAAATGCACAATACATTAACATTTATGATGTGATATAAAGAGTGTAGTTATAGTTTAGCCTGGCCATGCTTATCCTAAACTTGGTTGAAAATAAAGGCTCTGGTTAATCTATATAGCTTGTTGATTTAGGCACCATAGGAGAGAAATAATTTTTTGCTTAAAAACTAAAGTTCTAAAATAAAAGTTAAACATGAAAATAAAACATTAAAAAATAAAGGAAAACCAAGTAGCTCAACAACAGGGATAGTAAAATCCCAGTTTGTTTAAAGTAATCAAACACCTATCAACAACAATAAAGAAATCACGTGAGCGTTGAACTAAACTGTGTCTAAGGATATTTACCAAAACTTTGGCAAGAAACAAAGCGGGGTAGAGAATTCATGTTCCTTTTTTTTTTTTTTTTAGTTATTTCCATATTGTTGAATTATTCTGATTCCTTGATGTATTAATTAATCTTATAATTTAAGGATTATCAAGATTTAAACATAAAAAGCTTAAAGGTCCATTCATAACAAAATATACGTAAACATGTTTCAGCCAGTAAAAAAAAAAAAAGTTCAAAAGAGGCACCATTTTCTGACAAGTTCAAAAAAGGCAACATTTAAAAAATATGATACTCAATGCAGAGTGTGGTGAAAAAGGTACTTTTATACATTAGTGGTAGAATATAAACTGCTACCTTTCACTTGTTTTAATTGAAATTTATGTCATGCAGTTGTAAGAAATAACACAGATTCCATGTATCTTTATCCATAATGATCTCTTTTAAAGAGCAATTTGTCGGTATAAGTTAAATACCTTGAAAATATTCAGATTTCATCCAGTAATACCATTGCTTGAAATCTATCCTTAAAAATGTAATTCAAGAAAAAGGAAAAGCTATATGCAAAAAAGTCCACTTAATACTATATATAAAACATAAATGAGGTCATTGGCTTCCTATCTATCATATAATGCTAATTTTAAAAGATACAAAATTTTATGTAGAACTAAATAAAAACTATTCATATATGGACAATGAGTGGGAAAGTGGTGAAATTATGGTTAATTCTTTGTCTCTTTCAAAACTTTCTATAACATACTTTCAAATTTAATTTTTTCACGTTTTTTCCAATTTCAAATGTTCCTACTTTTCGTCAGAATTTAATTTGAAAAGCAAAACCAGGTGAAAGATGCCTGCTTATTAATCCAATAAGGATAACTAACTGCCCAGCATGTACTGTAGACCTTTGTTATGAAAAAGCCACTTACTTGCATCTAGAGGAGGATGGCTCCCCTGCCCCAGGCAGGTGCTACTGAAAGGCGGCCCCTGCCTCGCCAGGGTCTGCGCATTGTCCACAGGCAGCACCTTCCCTTTGGGGCTGCTAAAGAAGTCCTGCAGATCCTTTCTCTGTCTGGATTCTTGGAGGGAACTCTCAGAAGGTTTGTCTTTGAGTCTGAGGGAGGGAAAGACTGAGATTCTTTTCTTTGGGACCGGAGAAGCCTCTGGGAAGGTCTCTTGCAAAGTTACTTTCTCAAGGAGTGTGGGGACGTCTTCCATCTTGCTGGAGGGTGGGGACGCGAACGCAGGAAACATCTTGGATGGCCGGCTGGGCAAACTATGGGTGCGGAGGGGAAGGTCAGGAGGGCCAGAGTCTGAGGGTTGGGCAGCCTTGGCAGTCAGGGTGCCCAGGGAGAAGAAGGCTGCCGTCCTGTTTGCCATGTTTCTCCTGGGGGACTGCTGGTCCCAGTCTTTATTGGAGCTGATTTTCCGAAAGCTGAATGAGCGTGTGCAAGCGGGTGGATGGATCGTGGGCAAAATCTTTGATTCTGGTTTGGGCCAGGCCTTCCTCCTACCTTCGGAGTTGGAGAGCAGGGGCTCCAGAGACCTTCGGATGGCATTTGCTATGAGCCGCAGCGGGGACTTGGGTGGAGCCACGGCTCGCTCCCCTGCAGCCCTTTCAGCTGGGGTCCCCATCTTCTCCTGAGCCTCTGTCTCGGCTGCCAGGGTCTCTCTCGCTGTCTGAGGGAGCAGCAAGGGGCGGACTGGTTTCAGCACACGGCCTCCTCTACCACTCTCAGCATTTTTCTGGGAAAGCTGTGTGCCCGCTTCCAGGCGCGAGCTCCGAGGGTTGGAGTCATTCCAGTCCAGCAACTTGGTCTTCTGCTCCTGGGTGAGAACCAACTTCTTTAAGCCCAACTTCCTCCCCTCTGCCAGCTCTGACTCACCCTCCTCTCCCCTCCTGGGATCAGTGCTCCCTTCTCCTGAGTCCTCTCCAGCCCTGGGAGACAACTCTGGGTCTGGCAAACACCTGTCCTTCTCCCCAGTGAGGTGTGGGCCTCTGTGGATGCTTCTGGTGTCCCCAAAAGGGGCTTCTGCTTCCTGACACCCATCAGAAGGCATGTCTGCAGGGCTAGGTGTCCTGGGGCTTGTGAGGCCTTCTCCACCAGGCCTCACCAGGCAGTATTCTGCCCGCTCCAGCATTTGGCCATGAGGCAGATATAGGGGGATTTCCTTCGGCATTTCTTGGGTGCTGGCTCGCCTCAGAAAGATTGGGGTGGAAGGATTGAAATGACCTCTTGAGACCTGCCGGGCAAAAAAATAGCAGTGATTTACAAATTTCCAGCATTGATTTATATGACGAAGGCACATCTCAATCTATAGGCCACACCCTCCCTCTCTCCAGGTTTCATATGCCCAAAGTCAAAAAGAATTCTGCCTCGGATGATTTCAGGGAGCCACTCTTCATTCGAGTAGCTGCCTTGAGGCCGGCTGGGATCTGCGTCCACATTGACCAAAGGCTTTTCTGGATCTTGGATTAGGTGTGTAGGAAGACAGAAGGTAAGGCAAAGGCATCAACAAACTGGCCTGGCCCCTGGGGGTGGCCAGACACATGAGGGAGGACAGATGCCCTGTGGCTTGCTCAGCCATGGTCCCTGATAACAGGGACACTGCACCCACAATCGCATTCCTCAGACTACCAAGGCTTCTTCCTTGGAGCCTACTGAGGCAAGGGGAGACAGCTACTCTTCTGGGCTGGAGCTGTGCTGGCAGAATGGCCTTTAGGATCTTCCAATGACTTTTTAAAACCTGACTCATGCCTCGTACCACTAAGAAATTAGACATTTCTAGCATGTCCCTTGGCAATTGGAGACCAGAGGTAGACTCTAGAAGGAGTGGCTGTGTCCTGCCAAGAGCTCTGGCCAAGGGACAGATCATGGGACAGGAGCTTCACAGGAGCATGCACTCCTCTGTACAGCCTAGAGCAGGGCCTGGCCGGTCAGGAAGGCCTGATAAACTCATGTTGAAGGAAAGAGTCCAATTCTGTGTTTCTCAGTGATGCCATTTTCTAGTCAAGGGGGATGTTGCTTCCAAGGTTCTCAGCTGCTCCCAAAGGCACCCTCAGGTCTGTGCCTGCCATCCTGCAGCTGCCAGCTTCTCCCACCCCTGGCGAGGTCCTGCAGGGCACAGCGTATGTCCTAGCATCTCTGCATCCCACAGCCCAGCCCAGATTCCATACCCTGTAAAGTTTGCTGAGTATGTGGCTGTGCCCTAGGGGTTGGCCGAGAAGGAGCAGGATGAGCTGTTGTGAAAGGGACTTGTGAAGGAGGCCTAGGGTGGGCTCTTGACAGAGCAGCTCTCCAGCCCTGGCTTTGCACTTAGCTGACCTGAGAGTGCGAAGGATTCGGAGTTACGTGTGGAAGGGGGAGGACTAGAGGCAGCTCACAGTCCTAACACCTGTGCAGGGCGCTGAGGAACACTTACCTGAGGTGGGGAGGAACAATCCAGAGCACTCCCTGGGACGCTGCCTGAAGAAGATGGCGGGGAAGATGAAGCAGAAGACAACGGGGAAGGAGAAGGCGAAGGCGAAGCTTCCGTTGGAGACAACACAGTTCTGTTGTTCACTGGCATCGAATCTACCAAGGAAAGAACACGCTCTCCATTACAGAGTTGTTATTACCTTTTTCTTGCATGAAAAGAGGAGGTTTTAAGTGCAGCACCAACTCGATAAGCGCAGTCAGAGGGAGGAAGCTGTCAGAGATGGATTTGAGGCCCGGGTGCCCACAGATTAGAACTTGGAGGAACGGGTGGAGGAGTGGCAGCTCCTGTAGGCAAAAGTGGTCCCAGGATCAAAAGACCATTGTGTTTCACACTCATGGGAGAATATTCCTGCGAGATGAAACAGGAAACTCCATATCTTAGAAATGGAATCTATTGCTAAAGTTCCCCTACAACCATCATGACTAGGGCTTGGGGCTGCATTAAATCACTTAGTCAATAAACCACCTGAGGCCTCTTCCCACCTGATGCTGGACCATTAGCTGTGGGTGCAGACAGGCTAGGCAATCACTGCTAATGAAATGGGCACTTCCTTCTCACACGTGCACCAAGGGTCTCTTGGGTGTGATGGTTAGTTGGAGATTTTAAGAGAACACAAGGGAGGGAGGTTAGAACAAGTATCAAATCATTTGAAGCATACGGCATGCCAAGCTCCTGTTGGTCAGGGAACAAACGAGATGTAGTGTACGTGTTCAGAGCAACATGAGAAAGGAGTGTGGCCGGCCTGGAGGACGAGCCTAATTCTGAATAGTGGGAGCTGAAATTAATTAGTTAGGTGACAGCAGAATTCTGACCATTGTAGCCTATAAGATGAATCTCATTCTCTCTCTCTCCATCTCTCAGGAGTGCACATACGCACATGGACATGCACACATACACCCCAAGTAAACTTAAATCGAAAATCTCAAGCATTTTGTTCTTATATTGGACCATTTCAGTAATCTGCCATCAAAGGGATTCAGAAAATCCATATTCCATTTTGGATTTGCCCACTCGGGGTCTGCCCAGCTCTTCCATGAACACCCCTGGCACACAAAGACTGCCTGGGACCACTGTCTCTAACTACCCACTCCTGTTGGACTCCCTGCTTCCGGCCACTCAGCTGACTCATTCCAGGTTTCCTCTGATGTGTCCAGCCTTCAGATTTTAGCTCACTTCCTAATTCAGCACAATACCCTGGCCTCAGTTTCCCCAAAGCTTTGGGTGAGAGGCTCCTCGTCTGGGACCCAACCCCAATCTCTGACCCGCTTTCCTCATACACTTATGCAAGCATGTCAGGGCGGGTACGCAGTCTGGGCTCTGAAAAGATGGCCACCACACACACATGCTCAGCCAGCTCCCAAAGGAAGCCCCCCCGGGATGCTTCAGGGGGAAAAGGTAACTCAGGGGAACAGATCTGAGGGTGGCAAGAAGGAGCCGCTGGAGAGAAAGACCGCTGGCTGCCAGCCGGGAGGCAGCTGGCCGACCTGCCTGTTAGCCAAGCCCCCATCTCAGCCCAGGAGCCTCCATCTCAGCCCACAGTGCGATGGTTCAAGCCTAAAAAGGCAAAAGTTGTGAGTCCGTTGTTGCCTTGCTTCCTGTCCTGGGCTTGCCAAATTCCTGCCAAATTCTTTCTTCTCTTCCTCGCCCCCTCATTCTCCTCTTTCTGCCACCTCCTGAATCAAACTTCTGAACTTTTCTCAGAGGCCCCTCAGCTCAACCAACTGCCTTTTGGTTCCCCTGAGGAGCTCTCCGGGAACCTTCTGACACGGAGCCAGGGACACCTTGGCACCCAAGCCTGACAGGAAAGCCTTGGGGTTCACAAGGTCACGACCCAGGAGCTGCTCCCTCTCTTCTCCTTTCTCTAATCCCCCCCGCCACCCAACCCAGCTATTAGGGTCTCTCCTAGACTCACTCCTCACTTGCTGTCTTCAGGAGAGCTTGGGGAAGGCTTGAGGAGATGGGGCTAACAAAACACCTGCCATGCAAGCCTCTGCTTGGGAGGCAGGTGCTACCCTGGAGGGGAAGATGAGGCCGGCGCAGAGCCTGAGGTGGCTGATGTTTCCTCAGAGAATGGTAAAGGGGATCCTGGCACCCCACCTCCTTTACAGCCACACCAGCGGCCTGACACCGAGCAACTTTCTTAATCCCCCAGTTTCGTCAACTGAAAAACCAGTACACTACTGCTGCTTCAGGGGAGAGTAAAGAGATAAAGAGAGATGTCCATTGCGGGATGTAAAGTAAGTGCTACACGCTAGCTATTAATAAATATTAATTCCACCCCCTTTCTTTTCTCCCATGCACACAAGTGGTGCCCAGTAAAGACACCACTGAACCCCTGACCCATTCCAGAGGGGGCTGCACACCCACCCCTGCCTGGGTTTCTCTAACTCGCGGGCCGAGGAACGCCTTACTCATTAACTCAGGCCCTTCTCTGCTGACCCTTTCTGTTCTCTAAAACCTGGTATGGCCGAGCCAGGGCTGCCCTGCCCTGTGCAGGGACCTCAGTCCTGGGTTCCACTGGTCCTTTCGTGCAAAGGGGGTTGATGAGCAAACCAGGGCCTGGATTACAGCCCCTCATCCCATCTGGGTCACGTGCCTCTTCTCTGGGTCCTCTGGTAATGGTGACCTTTCCCCTTGATCACAGAGGTCATTCTCATAAATGGTCAGCTGGGGGAGGGTGGCGACATCAGTCACACAGCACCAGCCCTTGATGGGGCAATGAATGTACGGAGGGGATGGTGCCCCTACTACAGGATCAGCCTTACCCACGGGAGTTTCCTTTTGGCCAAAATGAAAATGACCAATAGGATGGCTTTAGTGGCTTTCAGCTCTGGGGATTTTCACAAAGACTGAGATTCTGGGGTACAGCTTCCCAGAATTTTGAGTTTAGGCCATGGCTCAAACCCTCCCAAAGCCTTGGAGCACCCTCTAGGGGCGGCAGCCTCACAGGCCTCAAACCACAGCTTGATCTCAGTCTAACCTGCTTGTATCCTGGTTAGTTTTTGGTTCATTTGTTCGCTCTTTATTCGGACATTCATCGGCTTTCTCATTCATTCATTCATTCATTCATTCATTCATTCATTCATAAAGACATGGCGCCTCCTTTGCACCAGGGCTATGGTAGGCACCAGGACCACAGAAATGATTTGAGCTCAAGGCCTGCCCTCATACCAGCTTTTCCATACACTTGAGAACCAGCGCCTGATGCTCTTGGGATAGCTAGACACAGCTGAGGTCCCAGGCCCATCTCAGAAACCATACTGCCGGGTAGCAGTCCCCTCTATCCTGTGCCTCTTTCAGCAGCCTGACCTTGCTGTGAGGGTCCCCCACCAGACCCCTGGCTCTCACCCCACACTGAGAACTTCTTGAGGGCAAGGCTGACCCCCTCACACTGGTGGCATTCAGTAAAGTTGACTGGAAGCACTGGGATGGACTCTGCATCCAAAGAAATGTACCCGCCCAGAGAAGCAGATGTTCCCATGACCGGGGAGGGGTTGTGGTGGGGCAGTCAATGAGGTGACTTGTGGAAAAGGCCTGGCCCAGGCCTTCAGTAAACATTAATTGGCTCCTTCCCCTCACTCTCACTGTCTGGGCAGCAAGATGACTCAAGAGCGATTATAGGTTGTCTGCAGGTGAAGTGCCCTGCCCAGGTGTGCAGCCCAGCTCCAACTCCAGAGGCACCCACTGTCCCAGCCTGACCCGAGTGAAAGGGGCCAAGGGTCTGGGGGTTGTCAGGAGAATGACTCACTGGCCAGGAGACAGTGCTGACTCAGAAGGCAGGAGTCAACAAACCAGCACTCTGTTCCAACTACAACAAGCGTTTCTTTTTTAGAAACTCTTGTCTGACCCAAGGCTTTCCTGGGTCCACCTCTCCTAGAGCCAGGCCCCGGGTGGGGCATGGAGGCAGGAGGAGATGCAAGGCAGCAACGGAAGTGGAACTGGAAGAAGAGTCTCTGCCCTTCTCCTGCAGTCAGAGAGAGAATCACTGTTCTGTAATTGTGCAGCGCCAGCCAGCAAGGGGGGGTAGTAGCCCCCTGATGCTGTGTGTGTGTGTGTGTGTGTGTGTGTGTGTGTGTGTGTGTGTGGTCACTGCACCCCCTAGTGGAAGCCTGCTGCCTTGGTACCCTCCTCAGGCCCTGGTCCACTCCCACCCTGCTCGTCCCTGGGACGCTAGAACCATGCCTGCTCAGAAAAAGGAGCACAGCAGTGTGTATTTGTGCATTTGTGCGTGCGTGCATGGGTGAGTGTGTGTGTCTTCCTTCATTGCTTTGCCTGAGATTGCATGAGGTTAGGCTCATGCCCCTAGCCCAACTCCAAGGTACTAAATAAATACATACAGAGACCCTGTGCCTCAGTTTCCTCATGTTTCAAAAAGCTTGGAGCTGATGTGCTAAGGTCCCTTCCAAGTGTTAACTGTGCAGTGCTAAGGCTCCATGATTCCAGAGTGGGGAGTGATGGGGAAGAGAGTGTCTCCATCCCTCAGAAAACTCTTCCTTTAGTCAGCAGTGAAAACAGGGTCAACCTTATATTTCTTTCCTTGTCCCTCACATCTAGGAAGTCAGGTCAGAGAGGACATGTAAGGAATGAGAATTAGTCAGCGAGCTCCTGCCCACCCCCACCCCCACCCCCACCCCTGGAGAGCTCATGACTCACTCGACTGGAATTTTCTTCTCCAGCTCTGGTATTTGCTGGGTGTTGGAGACTGAAAGCTGTTGGCCCGTTGCAGAGCTGTAGTGGAAGACAGAAAGGGTCAGGGAAGATGCGGAGGGAGGGAGGACGTCTGTTAAATGTAGAATAAAGAGGAAATTTTCTCCTATGGTCCAGTTACCAAAAGCTAATCAGCTAATAATCATAACTGACTGAGCCCCCTTCCTTCGCTCAGACTGCACCTTCCTATCCCTAGAACACACACCTCCAATTTCTCATTCATTCACTCACCAAATATTTTTTGAGACTCTGCTATGGGACAGGCACTGCCACATTTTAGAAAATGCTTCAAATTATGAGCCATCATTCTAACTCGCCCATCATTAATAAGCATATATATGTTCACGTTTATATGCATACATGTATATACACATATACATAGACGCCCATATACATACATGCATATACACTTTTATTTTTTTTTTTAGCACAGCAGTTTGTCAAAGCTGAAGTGTCACATCAGCATCCCATATACTCGTATGTAATAGATAAAACCAGAGCTGCTCTCTTGGAAGCCTGGAAGCTGCAGAAAGCTCTACCCCTTCTTCCCCTTCCCCGCAGAGCCCGGAAAACCCTTTGGGAACCTATTTTAACTGAATCTCTGGACAATCCATTGCCACGAGCCTCCTCTTGGCCTTGGTTCCAGTGGAAACAGCAGGCTGTGAACTGTGTACTGAAGATCCTCCACCCAGCTGGGCCTTGAGAATTAGCTGAGCAAAATGAACATCATGTACAGAAAATTCCCACACTGGGCCCTCAGATTTGGCCTCCACTCTAGGTCCCTGTGGTGGCTCCACCAGCCTTGAGAGGAAGAGTAGGGATGACGCGTGCCTGAATGCTCACACAGGTGGGACCAGGGGGCATGGAAGAAATCACACAGGAGTGATGAGCAATGTGGGCATGGAACGACGGTAGGGAAGGCTTGAATGCAGCGCTCTTTGAGTCCAAGGCCCAGCTGGCAGAGCCCCTCCTCTCTCTCTGTAGAAACTCTTGGATTCCACTCCACTCCCTGCCAGTGCTCAGAGCCGGGTGTCAACTCTTACCAGCTAGGCTGTACAGTGCAGGGGTCAACCGCTGCCTGCGTACTTCCTTTCCTCAGACAAGATCCTTCAGCTCCTTAGATTCCTCCCTCCCTGACTCTATCTGGAAATGCTTTGAGTCTGGCGAGTTCCCAATCCCACAGACCTGCTTTCATAATCACACCCATGGGTTTAAGAAGAGCCTGTGTGGACAGGCTCAGGGTGCAATCTCCCCATTGCCCATGACAGGATGAACAGTCTGCCTCCAGTTTTGGTCCACTTCCGCCCACCAAGCGCAGGTCAGTATTTTCCAGGCTGGCTGTTTTACATAAGGAGCAAGTGGGCCTCAGACACAGCTACAGACTAAAACAGAAGGCTACTTAAATCTCTTACTGCTTCCCCTCAGCTTTTCACACTGTAAAAGAATTCATTAGAAATGGCCAACACCCATGAGAGACGTTTCTGTCACTGGTATTCCTAGGCCACATGTGCACACGTTTGCCACAAGAAGAACAATAGGGTGAGCGGCGATTTGATCCGATGATTTTGAGCAGAATAAAGCAGGGCTGTTCCCTACTTTTTTAGCTTGTGTTTCAGGTATATTGACTTTATTTATTCATATTCATTTTAAGGGAGTACTTTGGAGATCTTAGTACATGACCCGCTCCAAAAGGAGTAAGAGGGTAGATACTATGCCGTATGGTGCTGATATCATTTTTTGTTTACGAACTGGTGGTGTCCCTCATAGGCCACTGGAATATCCTGTTATCAAATTATTGCCAGAAAAAGAAAATGGTCAAATACCAATTTTTCTAAATCAGAGTAATCTGGAGGTAGAGTACCCTCCTAACTCTAACTGGTTTTTGTCCAAGAGCCCAATGCACCAGTCAATTCACTTCGTTGCTCAGGCATGCATTGTACA
Source organism: Aselliscus stoliczkanus (assembly GCA_033961575.1). NCBI lineage: Eukaryota > Metazoa > Chordata > Mammalia > Chiroptera > Hipposideridae > Aselliscus > Aselliscus stoliczkanus. The sequence continues at coordinate 96,515,539 of CM066736.1, read as the reverse complement.
GCTAATTCACCAGGCAGGCCCCTAGGAAGCTGCTCGCCTGTGATTCCCAAAGTGCAGGCCTTGGTTGGACCTCCTGCATCAAAGGACCTGGGACGCTGACATAAAATGCAGACGCTTGCCCCAGTCTAGACCCATTGAATCTGAATCTCTAAAAATGGGAAGCTACGAACGTGCCTTTCAAACAAGGTTTTTAAGAATCACTAAACTAGGTGTCTTCTGAGCGTTTTCTATGGCCTCAATAACACAGGCCTTAAGTTCTAGTTCCAACCATCATCTTGGGGAGGCTCTATGGTAAAGAACTTTGGGGAGGCAACAGGCTCTTTGATGAGCTGAGGCAGTCCCGGAGTCTTTTTTCCAAATTGTGGTAAAATGTATATAACAAAAAAATTACCATTTCAATCATTTTTAAGTGCCATTAATGACATTCATATTGTTGTGCAACCATCTCCAGAACTTTTTCTTTGTCTCAAACTGAAACTCTGTACCCATGAAACACTAACTCTCCACCGTCATTCCCCCCAGCCCCGGCACCCACCATTCTATTTTCTGTCTATATGACTTTGACTATTCTAGGTACGTCCTAGAAGTGGAAACATAAATATTTCTCATTTTGTGTCTGGCTTATGTCACTTAGCATAAAGACTTCAGGCTCATCATTGTTGTAGCATGTGTCAGAATTTCCTTCTGTTTTAAGGCTGAATAACATTCCGTTGTGTGGATATGGCACAATTTGTTTATCTATTCACTTGTTGATGGACAGTTGGTTCATTTCCCACTTTTTGGTGATTGTGAATAATGCTGCTCTGAACACGATGTACAAATCAAAATTCTTTCTAAAGCTATATCCTGGTTTTGTCCAGCAATTCCTTGTCTTACTTCTGAGCCATTTATCCAGGTGAAAATGAAGCTCCCTAACACCCACAACATTATCTGGCAAAGTGATGGGTTCACCACAACCAGCAACACAAAACAACCCTTAGACTATGCCAGGGATTTTCACCTTACAAAGTAGTCTGCCTAGCAACCATCAAACCCACGGATGGATGAAGACGAAATCGACAGGAGATGGCTAGAAAGCCATGAGACCTACACACATCTCTGTTTACTCTATGTTTTATTTTGGAATTAAACTGGACTAGAAGAAACAAAATGCTTTGGCCACACTGCCTAGTTCTTTCAACCCCACCCCACTCCCCTGGGAGAACTGCTCTTGCCGAGTCATGTTTTGTTGTCCTCCCCTCCCCTTCCAGCAAAGGATCCTGCAGGAAGCAGTCTCAGAAAACTACGGCTGCATATTTTGCAGAGACTCTGTTCAAGACATGATATAACACACCTCTCAGTATCATCTATCGGACATGAGTTGGAAAATTTCTACAGAGGAAGCATTAGGAAAAATGGTGCCTGTTCTGAGGCCTGCTGCTGTGAACCAATATGTTTTCCCCCTCATGAACCATGGGAATAATGATCTGTTTCCTTTTTAACTCTGGCTGCCAGAAAATTCAGGATGAAATTTATGATTCTCCAAGAAGAGTCTATACCTCCTAAAATGGTTTTGTTAACCCTGATCGCGAGGCTTTATCTTTCATTTGCATAAATATACAATTTTGGCTGATGTCTTTCTTGTAAGATGCCTAAAATCCCCTGGCAACTGAGGAAAGAGGAGAAATGGGGGGAAGGAATGAAAGGCAGGCAGGCATTCATATTTATGAATGAGGCTGGAGCCCAGAGCCGGAGGTGAAATTCCGCTCTCAGCCACGAGAGGGAGGCGCAGGACAAGCTGAGCTGGCTCGGGCTGGCATGGGGCAGCTGACGTGACCCGTCCAGCTGGTGGCAACTTTCTGTTAGCCTGTTCTTCCCACCCAGAGGTCACAATTTGCTGTGGACTGAATCAAAACACTCTGTTCAAGACCACCTTTGTTAAAACAGCTGGGCTTCTAAGGACAACTCCTTCTTAGGGGAACCCAGCACCGGGCCACGCTGCTTACCAGCTGGGAGACCTAGGAAAAGCACTCAGTCCATTTGCTCACTTGTAAACTTGGACTCTATATTACTTACCTCACGGGATCATCCTGAGGAGGAAATGGGGCCAGGTATGGGAAAACCCCCGTCCATTACAGGTACCCCATGAAAGTGCATCTATTATTGTGTAGGTAGTTCAGCGCATTCCAAGCCCCAAGCACTGGTCACAGCCCTGCACTGCCGAGCAAGGAGCCCCAGGGAAGCTGTGCCACCGGGGGGCGATATGTGGTCCAATAGCAGCTGAGTCCACTTCCCTTCCCTTGTGGCCCCTAAGGAGATACTCACAAAGGAGGCAGGAGGGAGACTGCTCCCCAGCAAAGGGCCCTGCGGACCCCTATCTCTGCCTGCCTGTGACACACAAAGCCAGCCAGTTCCCTCTGCCACTTTCTTATTTGAGATTCCAAAGCTTTTCATGGAGAAGGAGGCTGGGCCTGGGTCCAGTCCCTTCACCCCCTCTTGCATCCCAACCCTCAAAAGCGCCAACCCCACTGCCTCTGAGCCCGACCTCCTGTCGCCTGATCCTCCATGAGGAAAAACTGGCCGTGGGGCTCTCTACGCCCTCCCCATCCCAGGACCAAGCAGGCCTGCCTCCTTCCTGCTCAGCGAGGCTCTCTGCTCACCATGCAGAGCTCTGGGCTCCTCAGGGCACTGCGGAGAGGCTGTCTCCCGCAGGGAGCTGTGCCGAAGAAGGGGCTTCTGCAGCGCCGAGGGGTCCGGCCGCAGGGCTCTCTCTTCGCAGGGCTCTGCACCCGAGGCCTCACTGCTGCCACAGTCCAACTCTGCATCAGAGCTGGAAGGAAGGAAGGCAGGAAGGAAGGGAGAGTGGGTGAGCAAGGAACCCTGCAATTCACCCCCAAACCCACACCGTGGCCCCCCACCCCTGTCACTGCCTCCAGCAGACCGTGGGGTTCTGGGACGAGGGCAGTAGTGTAGTTACCTCTGTACTCAGCACCAGCCTCAGGCTTTGTTATGAACTATGTTCCCTAAAATTCCTATTACGTCCTAAGCCCGAGTACCCCAGAATGTGACTGCACTTAGAGACGGGCTCTTTAACCAGGTAAATTAAACTATAGTCATTAGGGTTAGTCTACATCCAATATGACTGGTGTCCTTACAAAAAGAGGAAATTAGGACACAGACAGGCATAGTAGGAAAACGCCATGTGAACATGAAGACAGCCATCTAAGTAGAAGTCCAGGAGAGGCGCCTGTGCCAGGTGCTTCCCTCACACCCTCAGAAGGAACCAACCCTGCTGTCACCTTGACCTCAGACTTCCAGCTTCCAGAACTGAGAAAACAAACCTCTGTTGTTTAAGCCACCAAGTCTGTGGTACTTTATGGCAGCCTTACCGAGTGACTACAAGTGTGGGTCAGAGCAGGAGAAAGAAGCCCAGAACATGTGTGATGAAGTATTGGTGTGAAGGCTGGTCCTCTCTCCTTCACCTGTCTCCAGGCATAACTCACAAGCTCTCTGGGGTAAAATGAGCTCATCATCAGGGAGCTGGTTCTAACCTTCAGGCATTTAAATACTGTTTGCCTCCCCTGGGAATGGATGGGGGAATGGACAAGACTGCCTGTAGCGGGGGAGTGGGAATATTTAACCTGGGTCCTAAATGACTGGCAGGAATTCAAGTGGCAGGGGAAGTGGAAGCAGGATGTGTTAGGCAGAGGGGACAGTGCAAGCACAGTCCCGGGTGACAACGCACAGGACCTGTCGGGCAGTGACATTTTAGTGAATGTATTTACTCTCTCTCTCTCTTTCTCTCTCTCTCTCTATATATATACAAGTCCAGCATGCTTCTTTATATGAGGTCTCTGCCCCTTTTCCCCTATGGGCTTTGGTGGACTGTCTGTCCGTCAGGCTGCCCAAGTCCATTGGTCATGGCACCCCAGTCCTGTTTGCCAATTAGCTCCAGAGGTGGGCATGTGACATAGATGGTATCAGTTGGAGCTCTACCGTAAAATCTTGATATACAGACATTGTTTTACGAATGTGTGCTGAGGCCCTCATTAGCCAGAGTCCCACGGGAAGACAGTTTCGCTGTGGACTGTTAGACCCTGAGTGCAGAGGGGCAGCAAGGGTGGCAGCTCTTTGCACCTCTGGCTCCAACCTCCCTTGAGGTGAGTGCCGCCCTTGCACTTCCCCATTAGATGAACCAATGTACTTGCTTTGTTATCTAAACTAGTTTGCGTTGTTCTACAGTTTACATATTCATTCTCTGATCTTACAACTCCCTTTGAGACAGGTGCTAGAGTTGTCCCCATTTCACAGGTGAGGACGTGGAGGCAGAGAGAAGCCCACTCCTTGCCCACGCCATTCCGACCCCAGCCTGCTACGGCCTGAGCCATAGCATACCTGCTGTCATCGCTGGTGACCAGGACACACACAGCCAGCACGTCCTGCCCAACCACATGCTCCCCAGGACTGATCCTCACGGAGGTCCACTCGGAAGGCAGGGGAGAGGTGACTCCACCTTCCGCATCACTGGGCTCTGGCTCCGGGACACTCTTGGGCTTCTTGGGGGAGGTTGGCTCATCTGCTGAGAGGAGAAGAGGGTCTAGAGAGATGGTGGGCATGAATAACCCCGCAGGGCGCCTGCTGCTCCTTCAGAGGCTTGGGCAGGCTGCTAGCAGGGGCTGGCGTATGACCCTGGCTCTTCACTCCCTCCCGGTAACAGAGCTGTGCTCTCCTGTGACCTGGCAGTCCTTCCCACGAGAGTCGGAGGAGTGTGCCTCCCTGCCCAATGGACCTGGGGATAGACCACTGAGCTTGCTTTGACCAGTGAAAATTAGTGGATGCAATGTGATTGGCGGCTTTAAATGGCCTGGCTTGTTTGGCTTGTCGGCTCGCACTCCTGCTAGTTTGCCATAAGAGCTTGTTCCAGATGGCCACTGCCCCCCGTACGCCTTGGTCCCCAACTGCAGGCATGTGGAACAGATATGGAGCCTACCTATGGTCCGGAGCCTGGCCTGGCCAATGATATGGAAGCTCAGGCCACCCTCAGACCTGCAGCCCAAAACAGAGCCACCCAGTCAACCCACACACCCATCCAGAAGAAAAAGAAATGCTACAAGCCATTGACATTTTGGAGGCTTATTACACAGAATTACATAGCAGAGACTTGACTCTAAACCTGGCTTATATCTGAGTAGAGATATGTATGCTTGTGAGCTGCATGTACAAATATTTATCAACAGATGCTACCGATCCAGACCCATGCTCCCATGCTGTAGATTTCAAGAGGAATCAGGCATGGTCTCTGCCTTCAAGGGTCACTTTCTGTCCCACAGGGGAGATGAAGCATGTTCATGAATATCTATATTAGAAGGTAAACCATCTAAGAATGAGGCCGACACAAAGTGGAAAGGGAGGCAGGTCTGACTTCAATGCAGTGAATGCTTTTGGTTGAAGGCGCTGTTCTAACAGGGCTTGAGGATGAGTAGGATTTAGACAGACAGAGAAGGGAGAGGCGGTGCTCCAGGGAGTGGACGTCTGTGAGTAAAAGCAACATGGGGAAGCACTGCCATCCACATGGGAACAGAAAATAAGTCCATGTGGCTGCAGGGCAGGAGGGTATATAAAAGAAACCAGTGGGACATGGTGGCGTTGACCTCAACCAAAAAGGGCCTCGAATGGCAAGGGGAAGCGTGGATTTCACTCCAAGAGCAACCACAGAAGGGCTGGGCTAAGGGGGCTGGCATCGCTTTATTTCCCTCCTAGAAGGATTGCTCCGGCTGCAGAGGGAAAGGTGGACTGGAGGACCCACAGGCAGCGCAGAGGGCGACCAGAGAGGAGAGTGGCAGGCCCAGAACGCGCACTTGGGGAAGGGGACGACGGTGAGGGAACCGACAGCAGCCTGGCAGGATGCAGCAGCTGCAGGCAGAGGGCATCTGGGCCACCTCAGGAAGCACTCACACCTGCAAGGAACACCCCAGGGGTCGGCGTCTCTCCTTCCTCCTCCTAGAGAGTTGACTTGGCTCACCCAGGATCCACCAGGTGAGGGCTCCCAGTGGCGTCCTGGGCTTCTGAAGGGTGGGGGCCTGGCGGACTGATGACCCCTCAGTACTGCAGGGCCGGGGCCAGCCTCACTTACAGCGAAGCCCAGACATCCATGGAGGGGCTGGGGGGCACTGGGAGGTGGAGACTTTGTAGAAAAGAAGCTGGTGCTTCTTCTGGTCACCACCTTGTCCAGGCAAAGGGCTCCAAAGGAGGACATCCCTCCTCCTGCCCCCCAAGTCCCAGGCCTCAGGCTGCAGCTGGGTCTCTGGGGTTCAGTGCCAGTCCTCTAGCTTCTACGTCGGGACGCCTCTTCTCATTCCCGAGGGCTCCTGTCCTCATACACATACCGGGAGTGCTAGTTCCAGTGGTACTACTGCTGTAATAGAAGTAATAATCTAAAGACAATACAAGCAACCCCAGCTGGCCAGCCAGTGCCCACGTGCCTGCTTGGCGCTTTATGTTCATAGCCTCTAACATCCCAGCAACCTGAAAGGACAGTATTATCATCATCGCACGAGTGGAAGAACATGGGAGTCCAGAGAGCAACTTAGCTGGGGCTACGCAGTGAGTCAGCTAAATTAGCTGCTGCTGGGACACAGAGCCGCCCCAGGTGAGGGACCTGGGTGTGCTCACCTGTGCCTGCCTCACGCCTGGCTGCCCTTTGTCCTGGACATTGCCTTATCTGAGGTCAGATAACAGGGAGAATCCAGGACTCCGGTGGGGCTGGGGGCTGCCAGGGGAGGAGGTACACCGGGGCGGGGGTAAAGGGGGATGATAACTATCCGGCACCTCCCAGGCCAGCTGCCCCTGGCCTCCCCCAGGGAAGCAGGTCTGCTCAGAGCCAAGCATCTCAGTTTCCTCTCAGCCTTTAGGCCAGATACCTGCTCCGGGGCGAAAGATGAGACTCCAGAGGCAGAGCCAGGCAGTGTCCGGGGAAATGAGGAAACGTCTGTCCTCGCAGCCCCACTCCCAGCAGAGCCAAGTCCTGAGGCGCTTTTCTGGCCAGGCCCCAGCTGCAGTCAGAGTGAAGACCCTTGCCCGATTCTGCTGGTGGAATTGTTCCTATTTCTACCCAAGCCTAGAAACACCTTCCACTCTCCCCCAGAACCTAGGAAGACAACAAAGCAACATGTCCTCCTGTGTATTATTATTTTACAGATTAGGAAACTGAAGATCATGCCCCATGGAAGGCAAAATGGAAGCAAAATCAAAACCCCCTTCCTCACTCAATCAAATGGCCCTGTGGAGGTAACAGGACTCAAAGCATCATACCTTTTTTTCAGATACTCCCCCGTGTGACATGAACTGATGCTAGCAAGTCCTTTCCCAGCCCAAGCTGACAGCAGTCTCCCCAGTCCAAGGTCTAGGGCAGAAGGCAGGGACTGCCATTCCTTTAATTCTATCAGTGTTTATTGAGGGCCCACTATGTGCCAAGCACTGTGTTACCTGTTGGGGTTATGAGTATTCAAAAGAAACAAAGATTCCTGCCCTTGAGAAGCTTACATCCAGCAAGGGGAGAAACATAAACAAACAATGCACATAATTAGTAAGTGAACGATATAATATGGTTGGAGGTGATAAACGCTGTGGAAATACTGTATAGTCGGGGAAAAGGGATCAGAAAAGTGGGGCTGCAGGTTGCCATGTTAAACGTGGATCTCACTGGAAGGGAGACATGGGAACAAAGATTTGAATAAATCAGCCACATAGATAAATGCTGGGAAGGGCATTCCTGGCAGAAGGAGCAGCCAGTGCAAAGGCTCTAAGACAGAGTGTGCCTGGCCTTCGAAGAGGTCAGGGAGGCTGGGACAAGTGTGAGAGAGAGCAGGAGAGCAGGTCCAGGTCACGGGGGCCACATCGAGCTGAGTCCACATCGAGCTGCAAAACTAAAGAGAAACCAAAACTCCTGCTGGCAGGTGGCAGGAGAGATGGCGGTGCCAGAGCTGAGGCTGCAGTGTCTGAAGGGAGGTGACCAGTTACCCTCAAGGGGTTGCGGTAATCAGACGACTAGAGAACAATCGATGTTGCCACCCAGGGTGTACTGAGACCTCTGTTTAATCCCCAACTTGCGGATATCTGGTCAGGTGCTCTGAGCCCCAGCTGATCTAGGATGCCTGAAGAGGGGTGGCCAGTTAGCTCAGTTGGGCTACTAAGATGGGCCACTAAGATGCACCCTCCACAACTAGAATGCCTGAAGAAAAGTCTCCCTCAGGGCATTCCCTGCTGCACAAAACCCTAAGCCTGAGGCACTGTGAGCCCCAGGTCACAGAGGGGACTTGCCCAATGCCACCGAGTCAGTACAAAGGGTCTTTGGCCATGTGCAGGGCTGTTCCCAAGGGCCAAGGCTCTCCTGAGAGCAGCACCTGACTCCTAGCCTGAGCCTATAGGACTCTCTGTTCCTTTCCAGTTGCAGATGCTGCTCTAATCACCTCTCTGGTATCAGTGAGCTTCTTTAATATCAGCACCAACTTCAAGGTTGCCATGAGGAGGTGAAGGGCTTACGAGGTGCAGCACATAAAGTGCTTGGCCCCATGCCTGGCACAGAGGAAACAGTCAATAACAGCTGGCCCCGGGGCAGGCAAAGCAGCAGTCACTTCTTCTACTTATTTAGGGAATTAAAGGAAACGTTGTAAAAGCGAATGAGTTCACAGAAAGAAAGAACAGCCCACCCACTCGGCTTGTCCCACTTATTCTATTTAATATTCCGACTGCACGGAGATTTGTTTCTTTGGCTGGATTATTTCTTTAGGATCAGTTTCCTGGGGTAGGATTACTGGACCAAGGGGTCAGAGCCCTTTTATGGATCTTAATAATTGTTGCCATATTGCTTTCCAGAAAAGATTGTCCCCATTTATTTTTACTCAATACCCAGTTACTAAGCTCATACTTTTTTTTTTTTTTTTTACAATCTACTTTACTTTTTTCAGTGGGTACAGCATAATTTGTTTACATTCCTTTGAAAGCCAAGTAAGGACATTTTCGTAAATGCTTGCTTTTTCATTTTAGCATTTACGTTTAAAATGTGCTTCAGTGTGAACTGTCTATGCATGGCCTTCACCCACTTGTCATTGGGTCTTTAATTAACAAATACTAACCGATCACCTACACTGTGCAAGGTGCCTGGAAACACCTACTTTGCATGAACTTTTTAAATGCCCTAGCAGCGAATATCTTTGTTATCACACCTAATTCAGATTTTTCTCCATTCAGACTTTCTATAGAATATTTTCATTTTATTGTTTGTTATGCTTTAAGTTTTTAAAATGTAGATAGATTTATGTCATGTTTTTCCTCTGTACTTTTTTTAAGTGACAGGTTTTAAAGCTTAGAAAGTTCCTACCCCATGATCTAATCAATACCTAATTCTAGTATTTTGCTTTTTTGATTTTAAGTCTTTAACCCAGTGTTCCTGGAATAAAGACTATTCTACCAAACACTTAATGCAAAATGTAACGTGCAAAAAAAAAAAAAAAATCCCCAAAGCCACTACCCCCAAACACACAAAACACCCATTTTTAAATAGGTAGGGGAAAACCCTATTGGACAAAGTTAATGAAGCTTCTTTCCTGGAGAATCCCTCAGAGATTTGACCATACGAATGAACCTGTGGATCTCTAAGGTTTGGGAGCACTGGCATGATTAGAACAACACATTTCTCAAATTCTGTGACAATGGAACCCTTTATCCACAAAGCACCTCTTGGAGCGAGCATTCCATTGCCACACTTTGGAAAATGTTGCTTTCACCTGACTTCAAAATATCAAAACCAAGCTATGAGCTCCATGAATGCAAGGACTTTCGTCTGGTTCATTCCCTGCTACGTGCCCAGCACACCACAGACGCTCAGTAAGTAGTTAACAAATGAGTGCATGTAATTACGAATGAACAAAACGAATCAAGTCTAGCACACAGCACAGAGACACATACAATCCAAGATGCAGGCTCGGGGGCAGGGACTTTGTGTGGGCCACTGCTGCATCCCTGGGACCTAGGCTATGCCTAGAGCATGGCAGGCATTCAGCAAATACTTGACTAGATTCATGAATGAAAGAATGAGTCACTGGCCTAGCCCAGCTTCTGACTTCACTCCCTAACACCTTACCTTTCATGAAAGGGGAAAAGTATTTCACCTGGGTGAGAGACAGGCCCTTGGTCATGACCCCAAGCAGCCCCGAAGGTGGTTCCAGGTGTCTGAGCTGAGCTCAGAGGCCCGGGGCCCCAGAAATGCCCCTTTGGAGGTGCACTGAAGTTCACAGATGAGTTTTCATACCAGTGTCAGAAGCCTAGCTGCATCCAGCCTAGCAATGGCAAGCATCTCACTCTACAGAGGCTGAGGACCAGACTTCTGGACGCAAGTGGGACCCCAAATCTTCTTCCCTTTAGGACAGCCCGGATTGAGCCAGAGACTGCCATGGTGCTGTCCGCAGAGTGGCCCTGTGAGCAGAGCCTTGCAGCCTATGGCACTGAGGGACTTGAGCCTTTGGGGGCACGACAGGTCTCTTAGGATCACAAATGTCTCTCCATCTGGATGACCACACCTGCCATGCTCACTACCATCCTGAAACCGATGTCTGGCCCTTCCTCCTTACCTTTCACCCATCACTCAGCAGGATCAGCATGACGCTTGCAAGAGCAACCTTTGTTATGGACATAATTTAGTGTACGGTTTCTAAGGAAAGCTCTCCTACAGGTCCATGGCTTGGATGATGGGGGAAATGGGTGCAACAGCTGGGGTGACACTGACCCTCACCAGCTATGTCCAGCATCTAGAACAGAAAGTACCATGAGCTTTCAAGAAAGAGATCCCAAAGCCTGGCCCAGGAGCATTGGTGACTTTTTCCAAATATTACCCTTGGGTAATATTTCTTTTCAGAGTGCCCAGCGCAGCCCCAGAGAGTCCCATGTCACCACAAGTGCAAGTCTCGCCAGCAGTTTAGGGAAGACTGACCCCCTAAACCATCCTGTGTTTCAGGTTTGAGCAGCTTCCATGGCAAAGAAGAGAGGAAACAATGAGCTTTATAAAGAACCATATTTATTTTCATTTACAGCATCGAATACCATAAATAAAACTAAACATTGTTTGCTGTGTGCAAAATACAGGGTTCCATGTGGCACCGTGAATGACTACCAAAGGTTACAACCATGCATTTCGATGAGACGGGGCGGGGGGGGGACTAGCTACGGAGGAGGCTGGGAGGGGAGGAGAGCACTCTTTGGTGGACATTCTATAAAGGGAGGGAGACTCTGCAAGAGAAGATAAGACAAGAGCAATGATTTCGTGCTGGCTGGGACCTGCACAGATGCAGTGAGTAATGCAGCATGCAGGGCAGTGCAGACACGCCCAGAGGTCAGCATGGCTGGGCCACATGCAGGACAGTAGCCACCTGCAGCCTGAGACCGCGAGGCCTGGCTCCACCATACCAGGTGTGGGGTTTCTCTGCAACAGTACTTTGCAAGTCCTGCTGCTCTAGGTAATGAGTCAGTGGGGGGGACGTGTGTTTTGAGCAGTGCCATGGGGCTATGGAAACTGGCCGCTCCAGGCCTGGGGTTGAACTGAGTCATTTCTCAAAGTCCTCCCTGGCCTGTGACAATGATATACTCTCATTGAAGCTTCTTCCTCATAGGGGGCTTTATGAGCCAACAGGGCTAAGAAGAGCCATTACAAAACCCTTGGATCTATAGGGTAGGCTGCAGTACAGAATGGATTTGCTGGGAACATCGTGATGACGTATTCAACATACAGAGCATGGGTCAAGCTGGTGAGGAAGACTGGGAGGGTTTTGGTTTGTTTTTTTAATCGGTCCCAAAAGAATCACCTATGGTTCTGATCAATGATATTAAGAATCTTTACATTAGAACCAATTTAAGAAGATGCTTGTATGCATGTGCTTCTTCAGAGGCTGCTAGACAAAGGAGTTCTTTACAAAGGTGACAGAGCCCCCCTCCCTATGATGCTGTCTCACAGTCAGGGCTAACCCTCCCAGGAAGGTAAGCGGCTTCGTAAGTGCAACGGGAAAAGCATGCACGCAGGCCACGAGGGGAACAGAGGGCAGGCAGGACATGCACCTGGCATGGGCTGGGCTGCCGGCTCAGAGGTAAGTGGGATTGGAAACGGCTTTCGAGCTGAACACCACCCCACACTGTTCCCCAATGCTGCCACCGAATGGGTCCGTTAGTACGCAAGACACTCGCAGTTAGCACAACCAGTAACCACGGCGGGGAGGACGGGGTGCGGAAAGCGGCTTAGGGGTTAGTCACGCTCTCTGAAAATCGGCAAGAAAACCAGTCACCTCAGAGCAGAAGTGTGTCAGCCAAGAAGTGGATGTAGCACTGGAAGGCTGAAATGAGCTGGTGGCCACAGTGTAAGGTTGGAAAGAGAGAGACAGAAAAGAGAATTCAGTTTGGGCAGAAAAAGGAAAACAACTGACAATAAGAGAAGACGTGGGAGTTGAAAATTAGGCAACCATTCAAAAGGGAGAAACTTGCCCAAACAAGTCACTGCTTTTTTGGGACAGATGAACCTTTCTGGTGGTGACCACCTACTTGGCCTCAAGAGTGGATGGATGTGTATGGTTTGCACACACCAATATGCCACTGCTCTCCACTCAGAGCTGCATGTGCCCTCGTGGCATCCCCTGCCCCCAATTTCCTCTCTGCTCCAATTTTACTCTAGTGTCTCATATTCACTCTGGAATACGTTGTGGAGGCTTAGAGGCATCTGCCCCTTGGGATCCACTGGCGGTTTGGTGCTGCCCACCAGGAAAGTTCAAAGTCTCAGAACATACAAACTTCTCAGGCTTCTGACAGGCACGCCCTGTCTCAGCAGAGTAATTCGAACCAGCCTCTTTATGGTCATAAGTGACATTCTCAGAGATTCCCACTTTGGCTTCAGGGAGCATCCCACAGAGCATCTCAGCCCACCCTGAGCTGATGATAATAACAATAACACAGCTATGCTTGTGTTCACATCACAACCTCGAGTGTTTACTTTCTGGAATTGAAAACCATAAAATGAATCACCCTCCCACCATGCTGAACATTAAAATCCCAGCAAAAATTTGGAAGAACACAATGCAAGTCATCAGACTGAGAACAGTCCCAACAAGGACAGAAGGGCCAGTTCCCATGGACTTGGCCACAGCCAGGCCCGGTTTCACCCAAGGACTTCAGGGAAGTGTTTGTATAAATGCCTTCCTGCTTCTTCCCACCCTATAGAAACTTCTCATCTCAAAGCCTTAAGAGCTCTGGCTCCAAGTTCACACCAGGCTCCATCCTACTTAATCTAGAGGACATCTAGAGTTACAAGTGCATGGAGCTGTCTGTGGCCCAGCAACTCAAGGCAGCTTTTTCTATCAGCCTCGCCATTGTTCGGACCTACCCGGCAGCTGTGCATGACCAGGCAGGGTGGAGGAGCGGGGAGCTGGGCCTCCTCCAGATGCCCCGAGCAAAGAATGCAGGTAGTCTCAGTGACTACTTTTGCCCTTAATAGGGCATATTTCTTTGCATTAGTCAATAAACAGCTTCCACTCCCAGCTTCCTCTGCCCATCAAGACTCAGGGGAGCTTCCCCCTGGAGGTCAGACACATTCCTTTGCTGGGATAGTGTGAAAATAAATGGTGTCTGACTGTTTTGACCAAATATGCATGGTGGCTGAGTGGCTAAGCAGCCAAGATGTCTGTAAGCAGTGCTCACTGAGTAGGCCACACTTCCAGAAATAATACCCTCAGGTGATAACAAACGCCCTCATTGCCAAAAGACATGGTGTGAGAGGGCAGATTTTTCCCTGAGCCTGACCATCACGGACCCTGAGTGGCCTTGGCTCAGACTGCAGCCTGGGCTGAGGACCTGACTGGGAGCCCCAGGGGTCACAGCTCCTGGGCTGTGCCACCCTCTGACACAGCTCCGCCTCAGCAGGTATTGCATCCGCTTGATGGAGCCCAGGTGCCCGTGGGCTTTTGCTGCACTGCTCATTAGAGGGGAGGGAAAAGCCATGTTTGCAGCAATCGGCTCAAAACCCGGTGGTTCTATGTCATCTGGCTGTCACTCAGTATGGGAGGAAACTTTAAGCTACTATTTTACATCATAAAAAGGGAGCGAAAGTCTTTCTCCCTCCCGGAGGACATCTAACAGCCAACTACACACTACCCTGTGCTTTTGTATGTTTAATTCTACTTGATCCTTCTACTCTTTTCTTCTAAGATGATTATGCTTTCAGGTTGCAAAACACTGCCTCCTCCTGACAAGCGGCATCCGCGTACATAAATCAAAAGGCACTGGTCAGGAGGTGGCATGCTCACTTTTATTTATATTAAAGCCCAAATCATGAATGTTGCAGGCAGTGATGATTACAACTGATTAGTATGGAAGAGGCTTGTGATGCCAATTATCAATGCCAAACCGTGCTTAGGAAAATTGACACACAGAGTAAAAACAATGCTTTCTCTTGGCTTATTAAAAGTTAAAAATTGAAATGTAAACCTAGAAATATGGCTCGCTTTGGTATAAAAGAAGTATAAATCTATTTTTTTTAAAAAAATCCTTCATGTTGTGCTGGCCCCAACACCCGTGCGCAGACGTTCGCCCCGACCAGGCTGGTGCAGGGGGCCAGCGTAAGCTCTTTGGCTTATGGGCTGCAGAACGCTAGGCTTCCCGGCCAGCGCCTTAGCTAACTACCCTGGACATGTGAAGGCCCTTGGGGCGGCTGCCCTTCAGTGGAGCTTGACGGGGAAGCACCTGAGCAGCCAGTCACGGATGCTCTGGAGGGACTCCTGGGACTCCTGGTACATGGAGCCCAGGGCCTCAGAGAAGACCCACAGGAGGGGCAGCCCGAGGCTCAGGAGCTCGTATGTGTAGCAGTAGTTGTGAGCATTGTCCCTGAAATGCAGGCCCACGGCACGCAGGAGTCCCCGAATCCAGTTAAGCAGGCTCCGGGGAATGTGAAGCAGGCCCCACGCTGTGAAAGGCCAGCTTAGTGCCTTCCTAAAGGAGGAAGTGGTGATACCTGGGGGGCTGCCTGCCGGCGGGACAATGGCAGCGGCTGCGCAAGAGCTTTCCGTGGGAGGGTCTTGGCCAGGGGCTTCTTGCTCCTTCCACATCCCCTGCTCCTGAGAAAGGTTAAAGGAAGAGTATTTAGCCCATGATTCTCTCAGAGGACCCCTCAAACGAAGCAGATGAAGAGAGCGAATAAAAATAGAACTTGGCAGCCCTCCCCCCAATAATCTCAACGCCCATGTGCTACTAAAGTGGGGGGGACTGAATGTGGGCATGACTTTCCTGGGGAGCAAATTGACGATAGGGCTCAATGAGCCTTCAACACACCTGTCCTTTGACTCAGCGATCCCATTATGAATGATTTATCCGAAGTGAATAATTTGAAATATGAGTAAGAATGTGCACACAAAGATGTTCACTGCAAAAATATTTGTAAGGTAAAAATATTGAACAATATAAATGCCTACCAATATGGGACTTGTTAAATAAATTATCGACCCTTTTTTACAGGCATCAAAAATTATGCTCCAAAAGAATTTTTAATGTCGTGGGAAACTGTTCTTGATACAGTGTTAGTAGAAAAAGAAGGATATAAAACTGTAGCAATAGGATTGCAACTAGGTTAAAATACATTCATATAGAAAGAAGTCTGAAAGGAAATGTAACAGAATAATTATGGTTTTCTCAGGATAGAGTGATGATAGGTGACTTACCTTTCTTTATATACTGTCATTTATTTACCCATTTTTCTACATTAAGCCTACATTAATGTGTAATTGGAAAAAAGCTGTAAATTGTGGGTCTTTGCTGAAGGTGGTGATTAATCGACCAGTGGGAGGTATTGCTAGGAGCTGCCAGAGAGGGCGCTATAAGGAGCCATCCATACATTCAGCAGGCTTGTCACTTTGATGACATTCAAGAACTTGGGGAAAGGACTTGGAAACCACAGCAAAGGTGGGCTTTATACCAGGCATCCCTGCAAACATTGTCCTGTGATCACATGGAGGGAGAGCGGGGAGAAGACAGGACACCAAGGACCATGAGGGGATGATCAGTACCTTTTGCATGGCTGAGCAATGGTTTCATCCCTGGCATGTAGGAAAGCTCTTCTGGGCTCCTCATGAGAAGCCAGCACAGCCACTCACCTGGGAGCTGGCCTCTGGCGGGACACACCCCACAGGCCAGCTGAACAGACTGATGCAAGGGACCTTTCACACCAGGCAGGAGAGACCTCTTCCTCATCTGTGAGCCTCTGTCCCTCCAGGACCAGAAACATTCATCTAACATGGAAGGACCCTTGAAAACCTCCCCCTATCCAGGGGCCTTCCATTTGACGAGCCCTTTCAAGACACAACATACCTCTCTTTGTTGCTTCAACTCTGCCCGTCTCTTTCGTTGCTGAGTATTGGTTTTACAGTGAATGAAATGAGGCTTGCAGAAAAACTTGCCTGTAAAAAGAAACACACATGCCCAAAGGTTTCTCTCTTGTAAGCCAGAGTCATGGCGGACGTAAGCCTAGTGTCCGCCAGTGTCTGGGTTAGAAAATGCCGACAATGGAAATGAGCCCATGGGAGCTCACTCCTGGGAAATGGTTTCTGTCACCTGTTTTAAAGGAGTCGCACTGCGATGAAGCACAGGACACTCTGCTGCCTCAGAGGCAGGCTGCAGGGGGCTCTCAGGGATGGGGCTGAAACCCTCAGATAATCCCCAAACCAAAGCAAGGCCAAGTCTCTTCCCAAAGCTAGTTGCTAAGCAGCAAAATGGAGAGTTCTGAACAGCAACATCCTTTCTAGCTTCTTCTCCTTTCTGAGACCCTTAAAGGTGGGAAAGGCTTAGAACAGATGGCAGCAGTGATGGGGAGGAAAAGGCCAAAAGAGACACACAGCGGGCCACTGGCCACTGCCTAGGACTATTAGGCGCCTTCCAGAAAAGCCTTCTTTGTTCACCATTACAACAGTAACCAGTGATGGGGACAATGGGAACAATGGGAAAAACTGATGCAGGCCTCAGTATCCCGGGTACTGTTCTAAATGCTTCCCATGAATTAACTCATCAACCCTCACAACAATCTTAGGAGCTAAGTACTACTATTATTATTATTATTTTATAGATGGGGAAATGGAGGTTAGGGAACAGAACCTGGCAGCTTTGTTTGAGGCTATGAAACCACGAGCACTGTGCTCCCCTGTTTCTCATATTGGACAGTGCACGTATCAAGTGCTGAAAACTAGAAAATAATGATTCATTCCAATAAGTGCGATTCCTCCATCGATGACCTCTGATTGGCCACTTGTCAGAACAGATGTTACTATTATGTTTTTCTTTTTAAATAATATAGACTTTATAAATAACATTCACAGGCCATCATTTATTGACCCTTTATGCCATGAGTGGTGCGGGTGGATGGGCATGTGTTTCTCGACAACACAGGCATGATGGAAGGCGGTGAGACCGAATGAGAAAACGTACAGGAAGCACTCGGCACACCGGAGGTGCCCTCCACTGCCGGGACACACCAGCCGGTACACACCATTCCCAGGAGGCCCTGCCCCCCACTCCCTACAGGGGCTCCCGGCTTCCTGCACAGCTTTCCTGATGACACTGTACACCCTGGGAAGCGTTGGGCATCCCAGTGCCTCAAGAGGGACAGGTGCCGGGGCCAGAGACCAACGCTGGCCCCGGGGGAGCAGGGTTACCTTCGTCAGCGTCGAAGGCATAGGCGGCCAGGCGCAAGGTGGTAGCACAGATGCTGCAGCGGAAACACTCCCGGTGGAAGAAGTGGCCTTCGGCGCTCAGCCGCTCCATCACGTACACGCGCTTCTTACAGAAGTAACAGGTGTCACTGCCACCCAGGTTCAGGGGAAACACCTTTCGAATTGTTTCCTGGGAGGGGAGCATGGGGCATCCAGAGAGAAAGGCAGCGTGTTAGGGCTTGTGTGGCACCTTCCAATGGGAGGCCTAGGCGTTCAGAAATTCCCACCTGAATCACAGCGACCCCCTGGGCTCGTTTGCCGCTCATGTCACTGCAGATGCTGCAGTTTTGGGATGTGTGTTGGGAGTGCATATTCCCACGCTCATTTTTTGCTGTTAAAGTGCTGCTGCGAATTGTACATCCAGGCAGGCAGGCCAGCCACAAGGCAGGCCTGGGAGGGGCTGGTCCCCAGGCTGGCCATGCGGGTTGTGGGGTAGGAGTGGTGTCTCCTGGTCTAACGGAGTGGGCATCCCTCGCAAATATACCCGCCCAGTGATGCTCTCTCCATGATGTTGTCCCAGGGCTTAAGTGTTGCCTGGGTCTAGAGTGAGGTCACTGAAAGAATGCTTCATATATCTTTGCCCCCTGCAGCGACTTAGGTCAGTCAAGGAAAGGTTGTGGCATCAGAACTGTTCAAGAGAAAGGCGGAAAAGGGAGAAGCTGTGTCCCATGGCTCACAGGCTGCTGGTCAAATTTCTAAATGCAACGGGGGAGGGCCAGGGCCAGGGCAGGGGACACCCGGGTGATTCCAGGGCATGTGCCAACAGGAAACTGTCAGCTCAGATCACTGGGGATGGTGGTGAGTGGCCTCACTTGGGAAAGGGGTGCTTCTCTATTATTGAATTCTCAACCCAGTGCAAAAGGGCTATTTAGCCTGGACACTAAATATCGACCATAAGAGATGTCTCAGTGTGTGGATGGCCTTGCCTGGCCTTTTCACTGAGCTCTCCAGAGCCCCAGACAGCAGGGAAGATGCTTTGCCTTGTGAAACCACCCGCAAGGGAGCCCAGTGAGGTCTGTCTGTGATCCAGCCCATTCTCAGCCCCTCTTGTCCAGGAGATGGGGCACCTGGGGGCGAAGGCAGGGGTGCATCCTTACCAGGTCTGGAGAGGCGGCCTGGGCCTTAGGTCTATGATCATTCATGTACAGACTGACCAGGACTTCAGCTGCAGCCCCTATTCCGCTGGACACTTTCCCTACCGTCAGCTACCCCAGAGCAGAGGCAGAGGAGACAGAGACAAAGGTGAGGCCAGTTAGCACTGAGAAGGAAAACAGGAACAGGCTGGATGTAGGAGAGGGCCCCACACCCACATGCAAACAGCACCCGACATCCTGGGAGAGGCAAAGCCAGCCAGGAGCAGGCAGCGGGCGCTCCGGAGATGCAGCGAAGGACAGAAATGGAAGCCTGTGGCTCTCATGGGCATAGGTGACTCGGAGAACTACAGTCACTGGGGGTGGAAGGCTTTCAGTAGTCAAAATCGAGTTTCTCGGTGTACAGAGAGGGTGAACAAATCGAGAGAGAGGAAAAAGCTACTCGAGGCCACTTAGCAAATAAACGCGAGATTCAGCGCTTGACTCTGGTCTCCTGACCCCCACCCAGGCACCTCCACGCGGCCTCTCTCACCAGCGGCTGGGACAACTCGTACTGCTTGGCCCAGTCACCACCAAAAAGGCATGTTTGCACCGGTGTCCCCGAAGCCTCCCAAAGCCTGGGAGGCACAGAAGCCAAACAAAGGCGACAAAGAGCTAGGGAACCAAGACCTCCCGGACAGACAGCTGACCCACAGCTGCCTTCCCACAGAGACCCTCCTCTTTGGACGGCTGTGAGCTGTTGCTTGGTTAGTCTGGTGAGTGAGTAGGGCCTGGAGGAAGGGCTAGGACCCTTCCCTGCCATGAGCCGGCTCTGAGACCAGGCACGAAGCAGCTGTCCACTGCTGAGGCCGGTTTCCTCGTATAGTAAAATGGGGATAAGCGTGCCTGCCATGGATTTGTGGCAAGAACGGAGTGAGGACGCATGTCAGATGCCACTTAGCAGGGGCTGGGCCAAGACGAACTTGGCTTCTCCCTCCCTCCCTCCTTCCTCTGCATTCAGCGGGTCCAGCCTGTCCTGTTCCTGTGGGAGCGATGGCTGTGTGTGACCTGAGTCCCTGCAGGGCAGGACCACAGACCACCTTGCCAACAAAAGCAGGGACTGGAATGGGAGTGAAGCCAGCCCACAGTGGGGAGCTCCACTGCAGGCTCCAGGTGACAGAGCCCAGTGAGCCCCAGAGCTGGTGCCGGGAAAGGCCAGCCCAGGGTGGGGAGGCAGCGGTTCCATGTGGGCCCCAGGGAACCACAGCCTGATGGGTTGTGGACGCCTGTGCTCCTGAGGGCATCATAGCCTATGCCTGCCTCTAAGAGCCTGGATCCGCCACAATGTGTCCAGGAGCTGGGGAAACGGTAGGAGCTGGCAGCCCAAGCAGACCTGGCACAATCACACATACACGCCCCCATCAAACCCAGCCTGTGTCTTTCCCCACCCGCTCTGGAAGGCTACCTGAGAACGCTGCAGTCTTCTCTGTGGGGAAACAAACATGCACAGGATGAGATTCTGTAAATGTGGTTCCTGATCCCATGGCCCCGGAGGAAGGGAGACTGCAGACCCTCCCCAGCCTCTGGGAGATGCAGCAGAGAGAAAGAGCTGCCATTGGGGATGGGGCCCTCGGCACAGGCTAATGGCGATTTCGAGGACAAATAACAGTGGCTTGTGTGAGGGTGAAGGAATGCCCTCAATCTAAACCCAAGACTGCTTTTGGAAGGCCACATCGAATCCCAGAACAGAAAGCCTCAAATATACAGCAGGAAGTTCAGAGGACAGCAAAGCAAATGGCAGCAGGCTCCCACTGCTCCCCAACTCCTGGTTGTAGTATCCATCCTCAGACACTGAGACCAACTCATTGGATTCCAGCAAAAGCACAGACATTATAAGGGGATGAACGGGAGAGGGGTGCCACACAACCTGGGAGGAATGACAAGACCCTGAGACGCTCACTCCCTTTCTCATCAAGATAGCCCCAACCTAACTGCAACTTTGGATCTGTCACTTCAGACCACGTGTGTAACTCTGGGGAATTGTAGAGAATGCGGCTGTCGGCCTGCTGGGGGTGTCTGATCCTACAACTCAGAGAGCGGGGGCCTCCTCAGCCTTTATAAAGCCTGCGCCTTCCCAGGAGAAGCAGCTCCCCTGCCTCCCAGCCCATCACTCCCCTGCCCCCAGCCCGACCCCCAAGCTGGCCCAGCCTGGGAGAGATTAGGATTTCCTTTCCAAGCACACTCTGCCATTTTCAAGATTAGACAAATGCCAAGAAACTTGGCTCCTGCTTTCAAGACACGTTCAGGTGCAGTGGCTTACGGCAAGACGCCACTGCTTGCCTGATGTTCCATCTCCCGCTGAGGCGCCCAACACAGGCCTCTCAGACAGGGGATGTAGAATGCTAAGTACTTCCTGGGTTTATATCAAAATAAAGAGGGGAGGTCAGCTTTACCTCCCTGCCCACTCTGACCCTGTGTGGCCGTCTCCACTGGCCCGGTGTGTGGACTGGCTCTGTGGTGCTTCTCCAGAAAGGCACCATGGTGAGGCCACGATACCCGTGTGCAAGTATTGCCTTCCCTGAGTTAGCGGAGATTGACTCAGTCTCTGAGTTCGCAACCCTGACTCAGGGAGCAATGACGGAAGAATGCAGAGGGGCTGTGAGATTGGTGGCGGGTGTTGCCAAAACCCATCTGAGCAGTCTCGAGCTGGCTCAGTTGTCCTACCAGCACAGGGCACTGTCCAGTCACCTGGCCAGGGCTGAAGGGTAAAGACCACACCGGTCTCTCATTATAGGCCCTAAACTAACTCTTTTAGTCCAGTTGCATTTGCACCCTCACTCTGTGACAGCGCCTTTCTTAAAAATAATGAAATGAAAGCATCCTTAAGGAAATCAGCAGTGGGTTTCCTACATACCCATCCCAACCTGATGGAAACCATCCCAGAATCACCAGTGGCCAATACCAAGAGTTGTGTGGGGACTTCCTGGAGTGGTCATAAGGAGACCAGGTCATGTCAAGAGAAGTCATGTCAAGGCGTGAGAGGGGGCCCCTGAAGCCCACCCCAAAGACCAGAGTGAAGGTGAACATGGCTGTAGGGATACAGGATATCTTCTGTTTCCTGACAGCAGGACGCGTTACTGGCACCATGAGAGTGAGGACGCGACCAGCTGGACTTGTGTGAGCTCAGCGCTCCTCACATTATCAGTGCAGAACGACCAGTTTTCGCTTTTTCTTTTTAACCTCTAAGCCCTTGGAGACTGATCCTTCTGAATACAATACAAATGGGTGACCAGGAATATGATCACACACTTGGCTGTGTCTAATGCTTGCTCTCACTGGCTGTGCTCATTGGGCCCACAGACAAGCACCTGATGGGGACCACACTTTGAGTGGCACTGCTCTAGTTGACCGGGAAATTACCAGGCTCTCGGAATCCTGAGAAAGAAAGAGATGCTCAACTGCTAGAGAAACTTCCAGAAACCTCAGCCCGGTGTTGACCTCAGAGTAAGATCCGGAGGCTCTCAACAAGGGCATTCGTGCACTGAAACCAAGTCACACATGTACTTGGGGAGGGTTTGTCAAGAGGGGACCATACGATGTGGCTGGGAATCGTATGTCCAAATGCAAAGTTGGGCAATCTGATGATTTCGTTAAAAATGATCATGTCCCAGTCACTAGTTTTATAAGAACTGGTAATTTTGGAGGACATGGGATTGTTTTGTTTTGGTTTTGTTTTTTTTTGCAACCCTTTAGGTATCTTTTAATATTCTTGCCAAATTAAAGAATTGGGGTTTTTCACACTACCTTTCCTTCACTGTGTATTCTAATTATTTTTCAGCTAATCAGCTAGAGCATGTTGGAATGGTTAAACAATTCAGGGGTTCTATCATCTCACATATATTAGATTAACCTCACATACACCATTTCTCTCTGGGAGCCTCAGCTTTCTCATCTGTAAAACGGGTAGATCACCACCATCCTACCAAGGTGCCAAAGAGAGTCATCAAAAAACCTCTTTGCGTCTCACATGGCGCTGGGCTCCCAAGAGCACTTGGAAGACAGTTAACAAGTCCAAAGTGCCGCCATTGGTGCAGCTTCACATTTCCATGTTCTGGGCTTCTTTTTCCTCTTAGATGGCCTTCACTGGGGGAACTCCCAGTTGCTTGGGAGTAAGAGTGATGTGATCCACCCAGGACGAGCGCACTGGATCTTCTCCCCTGAGCAAACCCAGACCCTAACACGATGACGTAACGGTTGTCATAAGCACCCTTGCCAGAGGCTGCAGAAGATGGCTGCACCTCCACAAAGAGGCATTCCTGAGGCAACCCTGTCACTCCCAGCTCAGAAAATCGTTCCTGACTGGATGTTGGGGCTTTTCTCACCCTGCTCCAGACTGGCCCATCTTATCTCCGGTTTGCATTCCCTTATATCATGACCCTGCCGTCGTCATCTCTACACTCCTGGCACAGGACAGATACTCTGAATGAAGGGGGAAGCAGGCTCCTGGGCCCTTTTGTGTCCAAACAATGGTAACTTCCCCCCTTGGGCTTGGAACTCAGCCAAGAATACCAGGTGTCCAGGCTGTGCTTCTCCACAGAGCTGGGCCCCCTGTGGCCACCTTGCCTGCTGTGAGCATCATGATGTGCCCGTGGCCCAGGCAGTGGGGAGGGGAGAGCTTCCGGGGCTGCAGAGCTGGGGGCTCATGAAAGGGGGAGGTTTCCCAGGCAGGGCCAGAGGATGTCCCCTGGGCCTGCAAGGACACTCCTCACTGAGGAGTCCCTGCATGAGAAACATCAGAGGACAGGTCGGTGGACCTGAGCCCTCAACCATATGCCCACGGTAAAGGACGGTCAGGAAAGGATTGAAACCTCCATGTTTGAAGGGGTCTGGATATGACATGCTCAGAGCTGAGACACACGCAGGCCCTCTGTGGGAGCCCATCTCTGTGCTTTTCGTCCCCTGAGGCCAGGCACTGTGCTACTGGTCAGATGCACATATTTAACCATCATGGCCCTTGTGAGGTGGGTTTTATAATCCCCCTTCGCCTGGAGCAGCTGAGATCCAAGGAGACTAACTCGTCTGAGGCCACACAGAGGTTCCTAAGTGGCTGGGTTGGAAATAGAAACCTTAAGGTGACTTCTTTGCCTTTAGAAGGGGAGGAATCAACATGCACTTTAGGTAAATGAGCTTTCTTCTAGAATTCTCCTCCACTTGGAAAAGGCACTTTTTGACATAGGCTAGGTTATTGCATTATTCCGGTCACCCTCAGGAGTAGCTGCTGCCATCTCCATTCTACAGGTTAGGAAACAAAGGTGCTGAGAGGTCCAAGGTCACACAGTAATTGACATTCTGACCCCCAGCCCATAACCTTCTTCCTAAAGTACCCCGTTTCCCTGAGACATACCAGCACTATGCATATTAAAAGCCCCCCAGGCTGGGATGCATGACATTGGAGGCAGCTTTGAGATCTAGCCATACCAGATGAAACAAAGGCAGATTGCCCAGCCAAGACTATTCAGCTTCCCTCTAATATGCAAATCTCGAGAGTAAATCCTGCAAATCCAGTTTTAAAACAAACACCCCCAAGGGTAAAGAAAGCTTCTTTTGCAATGTACAATGTTCTTCTGACCCAGGAGGACTAAACCACAGTCCTCAGCCCAGTGACTCCATCCTTCATGCTCAGCTGTACAAACATTCAGCAGCCATCTTTTTCTTGCAAGCGCTCACCAACCTTGGCAAATGGCTAACAGCCATGGCAGGGGCCAAATGGGCAGTGGCTTCCCTTCTTAAAGAAAGAAGTTAATTCATAGATGATAGGGGGCTGATACCATTACAGGTAGGCTGGTTTGATGGGATGGATGAGTCAAATGGTGCTGAGAACACAAGACTGGACAAGATTCCATTGTCTAAGGTCTTGAAAGGTAAGACTCTGGGGTAAGGATCTGGGCCATAAATGAGAGGTCCCCAACATTCCCCGTAATCGTTCAGGCCAGAAAAACAAAAAACAAAAACCAGCAGGGTCGCTCTGAACTTTAAGGCGCAACATCAACCTGAGAGGGTGGGCAAGCATAGTCTGAAGGCAGAACTGGTGACCCACATTTATGTCCCTGTGAGTAACACATGCTCCTCGTGGCATGTTTGGCTAAGTCTCTTCCCGCAGGGAAGTGGCTGATCATCACTGGACCCTCAGATTTATCATGTAGGGCTCTAGGGTAGGAACAGAGGCACGCAGCCTGCCAGGAGGTCGCCCAGGACTAAGCATCCATTTTCCTTTCCCTGAATTGAGAGCAGCCCACAATCTGTTGAGGAGCATTAAGGCCTGAGGCTCTCTCCAGGAGGGAGGCTCCCTCAGTTCTACCAAGACTGAATGAAACTGTTTGTCATTGGGCTGTCATCTACTTTAAGAGGCAGCTAATTCTCCTCTCAGAGGAGACATCACTCTGCCAGTTCTGCATATGCAAAGCCCAGTGTTGAATCAACGGTGAAGTGGGGTTGGGAGGGAGAGAAGTTGGGGGGGGGGGCGGCAGTGCAGCTGGCAATATCCTCTCCCAGGAACTCACCATTCCATCTCTAACTGCTTACAATGGCTTCCCAGTGAGATCTGGAGGGATCAGTGGGTATCAAATACAAGCTGGGTCCTTTTTATAAATGAAGAAACTAAGGCACAGAGAGGGAAAGTGACTTGCCAAGTGTCCCAGGGTGGCCCTGTCTAAGAGCTCCCCAATCATTCCCAGACATACTGTGAAAGGCACATCAGGGCGGAAGCTATTAAAATGGCCCAATCACACCATTAGCTGATGGCCAACACTGGCTTAGGAGATAGGATTTAAAATGAAGCAAACAAAAAACAAAACAAACACACAAAAAACCCAGAGGCAATTGTTCTAGCACAACCTGGGAGAAACAAGGAGCAAAGCTGTAGAGGTGGGGGCCAGGGGACGTGGGGCCGGCTACCCCAAAGCCCTCCCTGTGCCTGGGTGTGAGGCTCCACATGGACATAGCCTCTGGGCTGCTCCCTCTGAGGAGGCCCCTATTCGCACTTGACCTCTGTGGTCCAGAGGAGAGAACACTGGGCTGGAGGCAGGAGCCCTGGGCTCTGGTCTCCTCCCTGCACCTTTGTTTTTTTTCTGTGGCTTCGTTTGCACCGTCCCTCCTGCTCAGTTTGCACGGTCCCTCCTTCTACCCCATTAAAATGACAACTCTGCCCCCACACAACAGAGCCCTGCTACCTGCTTTAATTTTTCCATAGGAAGGATAATCTTGTCTTCTGATGTATTACATAATTTACTTCTATATCATATTATTATTGGCTGATTATTTCCTGCTGCTGGGAGGCAAGCCTCATCAGGCCAGGAAGGTAACCCCTGGTCATTGATGCAAATCCCAAGAGGCTGAAGTGTCTGACACTGGGTGTCATTCAACAAATATTTGTCAAATTAATGAATGTTTACTCATTGGCTTAATGAGGGACATTGGTTTAAAGCTGCTTGACAAACCCAGTGAAGCAGTCAGGGCCTTGGTGGAGTGTGATGATGATGTGACAGGGGATGTGCCCACAGACAGGAAGTGTCTGTCACACCCTGGAACCCCACATGTGGCCAGACATGCTGCCTGTTGCTGTCACCTAGAGAACTAATACCTACTGCAAACCACAGCAGGGAACTTGGGAAGTGTGGTGGCTTTTCTCATCCCAACCTTGCCTTCAACTCTGAGAGGACAGTGATTAAGCCAGATCTTCCTGAGGATGAAAGAAAAGCAGAGGCGAAGGAGGGCCTTGACCGGCACCAGCCAGAGAGGGGCTGGGCCTGAGACAAGCAAGGTGTGGGTCCTGTTCCCCAGCCAGGTGCCCTCATGTCAAGGGTGACAATGACCTTCTCCACAGCAGGAAGTGCTCTCCAGGGAAGGGCAAAAAGGCTGCTCTGAAGCCGGGGTGAGGATGTTGACAAAAATGCCAGTCCCCACCCAGGCAGCTCACTATCATGTGAGCCAGTAATCGCTTTCTTATTCATGAGAAAACGGAGGCCCAGACAGGTCAGCAGACTTAAGGTCAAACAGCTGGCCAAAGGGTGACCTGGAACAAGACGCCAGGCGTCCCAGCCTTGGCTGTTTTCAGTGGGGCTGAAGACAGAAAGTGTCTGTGTTTCTCTGCGTCACCCCCTTCTGCCCTGCGAGGGGTGTGTCACAGCCATGTTGGAAGCCTTGCTCCTTTCTTGGAGACCCTCCTTCCACTCTTGTCCCCCACAGTGGTGGGGATCCATGGGGTTGGAAACCCCAGCTACATACCAAGAGGCAACTCCTAATTTTCCACTAATGCAACAGCAGAAAGCTGGTTTGTGCATCAGTCTAAAGCATGGAAACAAACGATCAGTAACTCTGAAAGGGGATATTCAGCACTGCCTGCAGAGCCTACGTGGGAACTAGACAGGCTGGATGTGTTCAGAGGGGCGCTGTCTGTGGGGAAAGCACGCCAAACCTACTCCCATGAGCAAAAGCTAAAGAAGTGGGCTTCGTGTCCGTTTTTAGGCTTATCCATTCCAGGGGCCAAGCTTTCTCCCACCCCAGCCTGGTAGTTCTCAGAATATTAGGTAAGAGGAGGACAAGTGGAAAACATGAAAAGTGCCCCAGAACGCAAATTTATTAATTGCTCATGGCGCATTTCATTATCAACATAACCAGAGTTAGCTCCCCACTTCCTTCCATCTTTCCTCCATGCCAACTTCTGCACTGCTACCTGAGTTATCCTTCTAGAACACGGAGCAGACCCCTTAGGTGCTCTTTATAAGAGGATAGAGTGAAATTCCATAACATGACAAGAGTGGCCTCTCTTTCACACTCATTCTCTGTATCCTCATTCTCTGTATCCCCATAAATACTTGTATCCCCAAATTCCAGTCTCACCAGCATTCTGACTTTCCATTCTTGCCAGTCCTGTCTGCCTTCCTTTGCACATGCGGGGCCCTTTCTAAACACTCTGCTTACACTTCTGTCCAGTGAATCATCTGATACAACCTTCAACACTTGGCTGCCATATTACCCCCGCCGCCCACCCCGTGACTCCCCGCAGGCTTTTCCCCTTTGGGTTTCTACAGTCTTGCCTTTTACACCTCTCATAGAGTCACTAAATAGTATTGTATTAGGTTCACCATGTGAAACTGCCATTCTGTTAGGTCAAACACAGCCAAATATCAGCAATTTCATATGGTAAGTAGTTACTTATTTCTATTCTAAAGTGCTGCTTGAATTTAAACTGTAGTAAGAGAACTATACTACCTCCTCTTTGCTTCCTCAGCACCTGGCATGGTGGTTGGCACACAGGAGGTGCCCAACTAATGCTTGCTGGATGAGCGAGCACTGTCAGAGGAGTTTTTGTGTGCTGCCTGCTACGCTATGTTGCTGGCTCCAACACAGAAACAAAGCCCAACCCAGGACTGTTGTGAAGTATCTCATACATTTTCATCTCAGTCAAGCCAAACTCCAGATGTTTGCGCAGCTCGAGCAGAGCAGGAGACCATCTCGGAACGTGCAGGGGACTGGGGGAAGCTAATGGCTCAGGACCACTACCTTTCTGGCAGGAGAAACAGAGTCAACAGTCGATGGAGAGGAAGTGGCAGCTGGATTAGGAGATGGAAGGCAGGAGGGAGGAGACGGAGGCTGAGTAGGAGACAGGCCTTTAGAGAGTAGTTTATTCTGCACAGAACAGAAACAGAGGGAGCCATGATTATCACCGGGGGAAAGGCGCCGTGATGCTGGCCTCCATGAGCGCCCCAATGCCTACGTACTCAAGGAGGGGAAAAGACATCGGGCCTGTGTCTCTGGACAAAGCAGCGGCTTCTCTCTTTGGATCCCAGCAGGACTGTGTGGTTCCTGGTTACAGTTTCTGCTACAGCTATTCCGGCTCCCTTGGAACACACCAAATGGCTGGGGGAGGTCCATGCCATTCCTGCCTGTGTCTGCCGCAGACACCAGCACTAACTCACAAAGCCCTCACTCTGGAGCTTGGTAGGAAGTGGCAGCTGCAAACTTAGGAAAGCAGAATCCTGAGCTATTTGGGGACAGATGGCCCGAGCTGGGGCATCTGTAGTTCCAGGCAACTGTGCTAGCTTCCCGGCATCTAAGCACAAACTAAATAAATGCAAAGCATCATTCCTATGTCAGTGACTGCTGAATAGCAGAGGACACAGGTTTGGAGGAGATGGAGAAGCAGCAACAGGGGAGGTGTGTTCTAGAGACCAGGCTTGCTGCAAGCAAGGGGGCGCCTTACAGATACAGCTGCCCCGGGACCTCACATCAATGCTTTCACCTCCTTGCGAGCACATACTCTTCTTGTCATCAAGTGTCTAAATAAGCACCTGGCTTGGAGGAGGCTGTGCTTCGTGTTCTAAGGCAAAGCCATTCTTGGCTCAGTGCTGCCTTTAGGGAAAGCAGAGCACAGGTTATGGCATGTGATCAGCCTCCTCACCAGTGTCTCCGAGATCAGGCCACAGGGGGAGTTCCCCACTGGTCCCAAACCGTCATGAGCAACTGGTTTACTTTCACTTTTAAGGCACTGTAATGGGATTCTTGCAACTGACCAGCTTTCCCTCTTCCCTCTTTGTGTTGGCCTTTAAGAAGCTCAGTCTCCTCAGAAGCTATCCAGCATCTAACAGCATGCGTTTCTGTTCAGTAATATTTTGCTTTGATCTGAGCCTACTTTTCTGCCTTGGTTTTCACTTTGTCCTGATTTAGCTACTTAGTTTGAATGTTCTCATTTGTGTCTTTTTAAGATACCAGCTCGAATTCTTTAGTGGCTGGAAACATGAATGGTGCCTCATGCTATGAAAGCAGGAGGAAGTGAAGCTCCGGAGACTGATTCAAGGTCACTTCACTGGACTTTCAGTGTTTGGGTTCCTGGGGGGCTCTGAAAGCCCCATTTACCTGTGGGAAATCCCCGTGTCCAAACATGGAGGCAAGGTGAGCCGCCTTCTCCTTAATGTTCTTTTTGTGAAATTCCCTGTTGGCCAAGTTCTGAGCCCTTTTCTGCAGTCAAGGTGAGAAAGGAGAAAGAAGAAAGAAATAGTGACTGAGACTGGGATAGTTACCTCCAGGAGAAGGGCAGAAGGCCGTCGGGCAGGCTCATCTCACTCACACCACACAGAGGGCCGTGAGACAGGATGTGAATGGTAAGAGAAGGAGCCCACCCTGGGCAGGGGGAGGGAGAGGAGAGGGAAGGCAGAGACAGAGCGAAGGGCGAGGCTTTCACCTGGAGAATCTTCTCCTCCACTAGCTGCAGCCGCCGCAGCACCCCAGAAAGGGCCAGCGCTCCCTGGCAGGTAGGAGGCAGGGCAGCACGGTTTTCTGGGTCACCCAGCTGCAGGTCAGACTTGGCTCTAGCTCTCCAGGGCCGGTTTGGGCACTCTCCACCAGCAGGCACTTGATTTAGCTCTCGGAGCACATGCCCCGCCACAACCACCAAGGGGAACTGGGAGAGAAGGAAAATCAAGCTTCCTTCCCTACTGTGGCCCTTTCGCAGCCCCCCACCAACACGAGGGCTCCCTATGAGGACCAGGGACCCAAGGCCTACCAGTGGTCCTCTTGAGTGAGATTTCAAACTAACCTCAGGCCCTGCCGTTCTACCACCTGCATCAGAAGCACCTGACATCCTCCTTTTATTTATTTTTCAATTGTTTTAATTTTCTTTTTAAAATTAACATTGGGGTAACATTGGTTAATAATAACATTTTCGTAAATCTGACATCCTCCTTAACAACAGTCCTAGGCCTTACCCCAGACCCCCCGAATCAAAACCTGTGCAATCCTGGTTCTGAATCCTAGATACACACTGAAATCGCCTAGGGTACTATTAAAAACCACCTGAGACTGGAACTGACTTCTAGAGATCCTAATTTAATTGGTCTTCGGGTGGGTACCAGATATTGTTTTGTTTTTTAATACCCATTTTTAATTGAAAAAATAAATCGCTTAGGCAATTCTCACATACGTAGACATCAAACCACTGGCTTATGTCCACACTGACCTCACTCAACCTCCACCGGAAGCAACACAAACTTTCTCATGCTGATCAGGCATCTTTGAATGCTGTGCTCAGTAACAGTGGTTCTGTTCAAATTCCAAACCCAGAGATGCTTGCGGGGAAAAGCCACAGCCCGTGGCTACAGCTTGCCTGCCTGCCTGCCCACCAGGCAGGTCCTCATCCGCAGGGCACTAGCCGTACCCCTTCAATGCGTGCAGCCATTGACCCGGAACCCCGTCTACCATCACGGCCACTTTTTCATCACTTTAGAGATCAGCCAATTTAAGTGGTCTGCAAATAAAGCTAAGTGTTCCAGGGGACATCAGACAAAACCACGTGGTGCGGTCTATTTTTCCCCTGAGCAAATAAATCACCAAGAGCATAGCAGTTGGTCAGTTGATACCCCTGACTGGCTGAAGGATCAATGGCATGTATTTCAAGATGCTTCATACTTGGTTATCCTTCCCTATAAGGGTAGTGAGCTCCAGTTGTGTCTGCCTTCCCGAAGAGCCTACAATCAGCCCTACTTGGGGTGTGCAGAGGGCCACTGAGCCCACCCCTCAGCATCCAAGTGCCCGCTGGCTTCACCGAGACCCCATCCACTGGAAGGAGCCCTACCTGCCTTTTCAGAGGAGGTGATGGGCTGGGTGTGGGCTCTTCCGGCTCGAGACAGCGAGAGTTAACAGGAGGGTCAGAGGACGAGCACAGGACAGGCTTACCTATCCCTGAGACACGGCGTTCCTGGGAGGAGGAAGGTGAGTCCGAAAAAGCAGCCGCAGGAAACATGAAGGAAAAGGTGAGTCAGACTGAGACACTTGGAAGGAGGAGAGGAAGAGAGGCAGGGAGGGAGAGTTTGCAGGTACAGAGAGAGCACTGGGCCAAGCCCCTGTTAGCTGGGCCCTGCCAGGAAACCTGAACCCTGGCCCTCTGTCCGTGTGGACAGCAAGTTCTAGCGTCCCCTTCTCTGGGACAACGTGTGAACCTACGGAAGATTTGCTTTTGGCTCAGATGGGGGCACTGGGCAGGCACTGCCAGAGCCCTTGCCAGGCTGAGGTGGCCTTCCAGAAATGGAAGCCTCCCTGCCCACTAGAGGACGGGGGTGCTACAGTCCTTCTGATGGGGGACAGCCCTCGGCAACACTTGGGAACTGCAAGGGACCAAGCCTCCAGCAGGGGGAATGAGAGAAAAAATTCAGAGTTACAAGTCCCAGGAAAATGGCCGCCTTATAATAAAACCTGGCTTCGTGGGGGAAGGTCAGTTTGTCCAGGAGGGCCGTGGTCCACATCAAGACAAAAAAGATGTCTGTGATCACCTGTGTACCTAATTCACCAAGGCTCTGTCCTCTTCCTGAGAGGAGCCTATTTCTGTCACGGGACAGTGTCCTCCAGAGAAAAACCAAACCCCTTGTCTCAAGCTTTGGTAATGTGGCAGTGGCATCCCAGAGGAAGCTCGAGAGTAAACCGAACCATGTAGCACAGACTTCGAGCCAGGGCCTGAGAGAAGTCAGCTCGGTCTGCTGCCTGACTGCAGCTTTGACTGCCTTCAGCCTCACACTGACCCTGGTCAGACACATAGCCCTGCCAGTCTGACCCAAGGGAACAGGGAGAGGGTCACCATAAGGATACTTGGGAGGTTGGTCCTAATTTCCTGCAGGGCCACAAGGAGCTAAGACCCATGACTCAATTTTCCCTTGTTTGGACAGGTCTTCTCCCCATGGACTTAGTGATCTCCCAGGCGTCTAGCACCTCTAATGCTCCCTCTAGCTGCACTATCTCATGGATGGCTGCAAACCAAGTCATGGTTGCAAAGCAAAACCAAATTAGGGGAGGGGTTTCTTTTCCATGCATAACAGGCATTCACAAACTACAGTCCTGAGACCAAATCTAGCCTGCTGCCTGTTTTTATAAATAAAGTTTTATTGCAACACAGCCATGCACGTTTGTTTAGGTATTATCTATGGCTGCTTTCATGCTACAATGGCAGAGTTGAGTAGTTGCAAGAGAAATCAGATGGCCCCCTGCACACCTAAACTCTTTGCTATCTGGCCCTCTTTAGGAAAGTCTGCTAACTCATGGTCCAGGAGAAGGCTCGCCTGAGCCAGGCCCGGCTGGCATACCTGACATCTATCACTAGCCTGCATATTCCTGCTGGCTTCTCAGTTCTGCTCCACAAGAAAGCAGGTCCCGTGAGCATTGGATCAGACTCACCTGCTTCAGGAGTGTGGGGTTCCGAGAGCTCTCCTCAAACTTGGCCAGCAGTTGACTTGCCATGGACTTGACTTTGTTCTGATTTCCACTTTCTTTACTGTTGCCGTCTTCTTGATTGGAGCCCAAGTTCCGGCTGGAAAAGGCTGAAGGCTGCAAAGGCCAAAGTAGTGCATTGGTTTTTGGGTCCCAGAACCTAGATGTCAGGGAGGGGGCCTGGTAGCCCAGGGCAAGGGACTAGTTCCCTGAAGAAGGATGCCCTCCAGAATCTGAGGAAATGAGGCAGAAGCAGCAGGTGATGCCCAATGGAGACGATGTCACAGGAGGGGACGCTTCTTCCCAAAGATGGGCACACCCATACCTGGAAGCCAGGCAGTTAGGATTTGAATCCTGACTTTTACTTCCCAGGCCAGTGACCTTGGCAATTTAATTTCTCTGAGGTTTTCTCATCTGTAAAGTGGGAGCGTAACCCACTTCACATGGTTGTTGCAAAAATAAAATAAAATAATGAAGTGGTGAGCAAAATCATTTTCAAAATACATCATGTGGCTGCCAGTTGGTGAACCAGGAGGGATGAAGGAAGCAAGAGGGGTGACAGTCAGGCGAGGCTAACTGTTCTCTGATTTCTTTCTGCTCTCTCCTTTGCACCCCACTCCCAACTTCAACCTGTCCTGCTCTGTGGTGGCTACCTTTTTGTTTAAAAAAGAACTTCTAATTTTGAAATAATTTTAGATTTACAGAAAAGTTATGAAGATAGCACAGACAGTTCCTACACGCCCTTCACCCAGCTAGCTGCACGTTAATATGAACATCTGGAGTCATCACGACACTGTTATCATGATACGGACATAACACCGGCACGAAGCTATTCACTCTAGACTTGATTTGGATGATGCCAGTTTGCCCACTCCTGTTCTTTTTCGGTTCCAGGATACAATCCAGGATCCCACACTGCAATTAGTCATTATGTCTCCTCAGTCTCCTCCTATCTGTCACAGTCTCTCCATCTTCCAAGGTCTTTCGTGACTTTGCCAATTTTGGAGGGGACTGGTCAGCTATTTTGTCCCTTAATCTATGTTGGTCTGATGTTTTCTCATGATTAGACTGGAGCTATTGATTTGGGAGAAGGGTGTCACAGAGGTGAAGTGCTCTTCTCACGGGTACCTGACAGCAACGTGACCAATTGCTGGTGAGATATTGGTTGTGATCACTTGGTTATGCTGTTTATACAACGGAGTCCCATGTAAGATTTCCTTAGCTCATCTGCTAAATATAAAGCTTGGAAAGTCACCAGTGTTCGTTGAATACCTGTTCCCTCTTAACACAGGATCTGCTCCGCAGGCCCTGGAAGTGTAAATGGCGCTGTCATGCCAAGGGGGCAGTCGGCTTTTCAAAGGAGACAGCGAGTCTCCCTCAGGAATAGACCGGAACAGATCATTCTTAAGACAACAGAGATGTCTTCACTCAGAAGAAATTTGTGGCAAGCGACAATCTATGTAGTCAATTGTTTTTTAAAAAGATCCCTGAGAGTAGCAGCCCCGTGGGAAACACTGTGTCCACAGCCACTCTGAAGTGCTGGACAAACACAGACCAGGGTCACTCCCCACTTCAGAGTGGGAAATGTAACTGCATAGCCACACAGACTCAAGTGCAAAGAGGGCTGAGTGCCCTGGGCTGATCCCTGTTTGCTCAAGGCCAGAGTTGGCCAGGACAGTGGGACAACTCCCAGGCACTCATGTGCACAGGACTCACTGGGGCTCCTTCAAAGGCAGGTCGGGTTCATTGGTCTGGGCTGGGCCCTGAGACTCCGCATTTCTCACCAGCTGCCAGGTGATGCTGATGCCGCTGGTGCTTGGCCCACACTTTCAGCAGCAAGAATCAAGAGTTAGTGTTTGGGTAAATCTCACCTGGAAGCAAAAACAGCTGGCCTGGAAACTAGCCCAGCGCCCTCTTGGAAGGGGCAGGTGCAACTAGGTTTCTTCCCACACTCCACTCCTGTGCTGCCATCCACAGAAACAGCATTAACACCCCCCTCCGAGAAGCCACGGATGCAAGACAGGAGAACATTTCCACCTGAGACAAAGCACCCCCAAGGGAAGTCTCTTGGAGGAGGCTGGAGCACATTACACACACCCAAGGAGAGAGCCAACACCCGTAACGGGGGGAAATGGGGCGTCTCTCCTGCCCTGTTAATCAGCCTCTGCCTCCTCCTTTCAGTCATCTCCCTATTCGCTGGCTTCTGGCTCATACCAGAGCCGAGAGATAGGGAAGCAACAGCGCTCGAAGGGACCACCCAAAGAAGTTCTAGAAAAGATTCGGACAAGGGTGATTTGAATTCCTTGGATAAAATGAGTGTGCGCATTTTAAGACACGCACTGAATTCCAGGTTTTCATGATCAGTGCTTCCCTTTGGGCATCCCAGAAAATGGGGTGAGCAATAGGCATCTCCCCACTCCCCAAGGTGGGCTGTGTGGCTCTGTTTGTTATATAAAGTTCACTGTTGTGAAAGCCAGTGTCTGGACCCCAATCAAGGCTGCCACGTAAAGCAAGACACAGACACGAACAACACGTTATAAAAATATACCTCTTCAACCAGATAAGACAGAAGTCTTTTCCAAGTCCTAAAACTCATATGTCAGTGTGTTATACAAAGGATTCCACAGGGCTCTGTCGTAATGATGTCATCAACCAGTAGGCTAGCTAAAGGTGGCATCCTCCAGTTCACTGACAATACCTCTGCTTGCTTTTGTGGGACTAGAATGGCTTTTTCCAATGAAATGTACATCTCAGGTCTCTTTACAGAGCTGCCCAGGGAAGTGGAGCCGATAGTCTCTTTTTCTGCTGATCAATTTTTCAGTAGCAGGAGAGCGATTCCTGCCCGATTTTCACAAGATAGCCTGTAATTTTCTTCTTTCGCCAGAAGGTGGCACTTATGGGCACTGGGACACTGGCCTTGTGTAGAAAACACAAAAGGCAGAGAAACATAGCTGGGAGAGGAAAGTGGGACAGCTGGTGCCTCTTCACTACTCACTACTAATAGTGATTCTATATTGATTAACATAGGTTCCAGACATTATGCTTGCCATGTTATATAATGTCTTCTTGTTTCATCTCTAAAAGTCCTGCCAAGTTTCCTAAGTTTCCAATATATCATCTGTATTGTACAGACATGAGCCTCACCCTGGGAGGTTCTGTTTCTCACGGTTACAGAGATAGGAGGTAGTGGAGCAGAAATCAGAACCTGTCTATTTTTCCATCACACCAAGCTTGGAA
This sequence comes from Aselliscus stoliczkanus, assembly GCA_033961575.1. Classification (NCBI taxonomy): domain Eukaryota; kingdom Metazoa; phylum Chordata; class Mammalia; order Chiroptera; family Hipposideridae; genus Aselliscus; species Aselliscus stoliczkanus. The sequence continues at coordinate 96,479,220 of CM066736.1, read as the reverse complement.
CTGAGTGGTTCCTGAAAGACGGAAGGGGGGGGGGGGTCAGGCTAGCGATGACGTCATAGTCGGGCGGGCCTGCGGCCACGGGCTGTCAGGCAACGGGCTTTTGTATAAACTGACACTGTGCACACAAACCTCGTCCAAGTTGTGGAAGCCCTTCCGTCTCCGTTTGTTCATGTCATTATTCTCTTCGGTTTGGCTGTCCACCTGCAATGGCCAAGAAAGCACGGTGAGCTCAGGGCCATCAGGGACTGCGGTTCCACTAACAGCCCTGAACGATCGCTGGGCATACAGCCCTGCCCACCCAGGAGACAGGTGGACGGAAAACACCCTGCAATGTGACTAATGCTATCACAGAGTTCTGTTCGGGGGTCGTGCAGGGACCCTCACTCCACCTGGGGAACCCAAGGAGGTGGGAACCACATTCCCAAATCATGCTGAAACATCCCAAAGCACCAAGGCTCCCTCCAACACAGCACGGCAGGGATGGTCTCCACTGTCACTGAGCCCTTGGACTCAGGGCACTCAGAACCAGGCCTGCTGAAGCCCCTCAGGGGACTGCCTCACAGAGGCCACCTCCTATGAGGCGATGACACGGACTCGCTTGGAAGGCAGGGTTCTTGGGAGTCAGAGCAGCTGCCCAGGGATTTGATGACAAATTACGTCTGCCACGCAGTCACCATCACAGCTACCAGCACACGATATTTTATTAACTTCAAAGAAGCACCAGATATGGCCTGAACACTACGGTGAGTATACAGCCCTGTTTGCCCAGGACTGTTTTGATTTATTGCTTTTTTTCCCCCTTAGCAAAATTAGTTAGAGTGCCCCCTTTCACTCTGAACAGCATCCTGGTTTAGACGATAAATTACATGGTTGCCCTACCAATAACCCCTTACAGTCTACTTTCTGCTGCCCGAATATGGACATTTAAATCTGGAGAAACTCACGCTACCCAAGCCCACTGCATCCCTTCTACAAGGAACACCAAGGGCCACCCATGGTCAGGCTTGTCTCCTCAGGGGAATGAATGGAACCTGCACAAGCTGAGCTGATGCTACGGGCTGGGATGGGGGTGGGGTACTGGACTGAGTGCCTCCCCTGCACCCTACAGGGTAAGCCCATTCTTGACACTGGTGTTCGACCTCTCTTCCACAAGTCTCCAGCTGGGGACTTCTCCAAATGGCCCCCGAGGACCACGGAGTCATCCCCACTGAGCCTCCTCACCCTCAGAGGGCCTTCCATAGCAGGCCCAGATTAAATCCCAGCCTTCATTCCACTTTGGATGCTGTAGGAAGGGCTGCTGGTTACTCTCTCCCCTCAAATCCAGGCGTACAGCCCAATCAGTCCCATACATCCTAAACTTGCCCAACCACAAGAGATTTTTTTACTTCCCAGTTGCTTTGGAACAACAGTCACAATAAATTTGGATATTATTTTAATATCCAACAACATGAATAATAACACCGGAGCCCCTAGCACACAGTCTGCTAGGGACTCACTTGCTTCCAACAGAAAGCACCTGCTTCCCGGTTCTTACACTCCCCGTCACCCCTGCTCCCTCCTCTTATTTACCAGAATCTTTGATATTTTTGAGGACAAGATCAACCACAGTTTAGATATTGATACTTGTTTAAAAAAATTGGACTCTTCCCTTTGCCCAGGCAGCAAAAAAACAACAGATCAAAGGGCTCTACTTTCCCTTCGACATTTTCCTCAGCTTCCAATAAATCATTATTCTGTGAATGGAAATTATTTCAACCCCAAGGCTTGGGCAAGCACCAAGAGAAACAGATGACCTTATTTGCAACAATGTTGGGCCTTGGAGGCACAGGCTGCCTGGGCCCCCAGCTCCAAGGCCTGTGAATGCCTCGCTGGCCCCGGAGGCTGGAGCCTGAGAATGTACAGGATGGCCTACCCAACAAGCACACTTGGTGCGTAATCTTAGGGGTTTCCTATTGTTTTTTTTGTTTCTGCTTTAAGGGAGGACTTGGCTATTCCCTCAGAGAGCAACACATCTTATTCTCTCTTCTGCATTCAAGAGCCCCGGCTGTGACTGTTCCAACAATCAGAGCCTCTATAGGTCCAAACCCAGTATGTCAGCCACAGATGCACAGAAAGCACACTCCTGGGGAAAGTGTGCCCAGGAGTGGCACCTAAGAAGACCCCAGATCCTTCAGGGGGAATAAAGGAAGTGGGTGGGGGCAACCACTGTTCCTCTGCTTCAGCTTGACCCCCGGGACAATAAAATGCAGTCTGTATGGAAAGGTTAGCAGCATACATATCCAGAAGGTCTCTACTCTTCCTGATGGGTTTATCACAGAAGCTCTGATTCTCAACCAAGAACTAGGTTAAAACAAAAAGATGGAGAAAATGCAAACCTGAAGATGTGCCTAATTTTTCTTATCTGTATATCTCTGTTTGGGAGCCAAAGTTGAGTCAGTACCCCCATCTCCGTGGGTTCTATTTTGCTCTACCAGCAATTGGGGTACAAGGAGGAAGAAAACACTTATTGCACCCAGTCAAAGAGACCACGAGAATAAACCAATAACAACGCTTTTTTTTCCCTATTAATTTGTTCCATCCTTTTCACCCTCAGAACACTTTATCATGATTTCCCAAAGATTTGAAAGATTTTGTATACCAAAAGACATTTATTAAACTAATTGGTGTCTCCATTTAGAAACAAAGACATATATCTGCCAATCTGATCACTTATTTGATCAGCACAAAATAACCATGTTCCCATACTGACTGATTTGATTTTTGCCTAAAGCAAACAAACTTTATATTTAGTTAGCCAGTGTAACCTAATCCTGAAGAAATTTAGATCCGAGTCATAGGAAGAGATTGGCCATTGCAGGCAATGGCCTGGTTGAGTGTCTGTGTGTATGTGTGGCGGGGGGGTAGAGGGAGGAGGCAGCCTTGAGATTTAGAAAGATGACCAGTGCCCCTAGCAAGAGAGCTCTGTTCTTCAATGGCAGAGCAGTAAGGAGTCATGGATTCAGGTTCTGGCACTAATTAGTTCCTGGCTGTGTGACCTTAGGAAAATCACCTAACTTCTCTGACTTGTTTCCTCACCTATAAGATACACTATCTAGCTCATAAATTGTTGTATGGATTAACAAAACCATGTATGTAAAACCACTCCTCATGATATAACATGCTATATTAATGTTAGACATTGTCACTTAGGTTCATGCTAGTTAACAGAATTAGAAAATCTGAATTCTATAATAGTTTTGACTTGGACCTTCACCACTCATATGATACTGCAATTTAATCTTCCTATGTCCACATTTCCCTGTCTCTGAAATTGGGATTCGAGGAAAGTGTTACGCTGATTTCCTCAGAAGGCAATGCAGGGGACAAAGGAGACATGAGACTGCCTTCCGTGCTGTAAAGTGCTGCGTCAGTCATGGTTGCAGTACTGAACCAAATGTTCAATCCAATTAGTTTCACTCGTACTTACAAAGGACGCTAACTATCATTTATGGAGCCCCTCCCACGTGCTGGGGAAGGCGCTCCGACCCGCAGCACGCATGTATGCATAGTGTCTTCACAGCAAGGCCATGCAATGTTGGTGATGGCAATCATTTTGCAGACAAGCAAAGGAGCTTCCTGAGAGGTTCAAACACATGCTGAATCCCCAGCAGACCTAGTATCTACGTATGTGTCTGCCTGGCTTCAAAGTGCATTCCCATTCTGTAAATCAGCTCCGAGTCTCGGGCTGCAGTTGTACAGAGGACAGGAGAGAGCTCAGCCTGCAAACCACAGGCGATGAGGGGCTATTCACGGCCTTGCGCTTGCCAAGCCGGGCAGCACAGGAACCCGGTGCTCTCGACTCTCCTAAACCTTCTTCAAACCTCTGAATTGGGAAGCATTGGGTTGTCGGAAAAGTCATGATGTAGTTTTTCTATGTTTTTCGTTGCAAAAATGCATCATGACTTTTCCAACAACCTAACAGTAGAAACCTAGAGAGGAGCTTTGGCTGCTGGGTGGATGGTTCTGTGACAGCAGTTGGAAAAGCGGGGTGAGAGGCACTTAGGGAGCCCCTCTAGAAGGCCAGATCCCTCAGGCAGGGTCCTTTCTTGTCTTGCTCACGGCTCTACCTGCAGCTCCAAGAGGAAACTCAGCATAAAATAGGCACTCAGTGAATGTGTGTTGAGTGGATGGATGGAGGAAGCGCTTTCTTACATAGCACCTCCTGGCCCTTTGGAGGGTGTTTGTGCAGGAGAGGCAAGAAGAGGAGAGCTGGGAGCAGGCCCGGGCCACCCAGACCAAACACTGACATGAGTCATGCTTCATGCATTCCAGGCTACGGGACCAGGGCTGGACAGGGACTTGGGTCAGAATCAGTCAGCCAAGAAGGATAAATATCCTAGGGCCACCGACCTGGCTTCTGGAAGGGGCTTTTCATGGACAAGTGACAATGTCTAGGTCGTGCTGTCCTCCAAAGAGTGGGCTCAGGCACCCTGAGGACATATGTACTGTAATGTAATGGCCGAAGGGGCCATCAATATAGGTATTACCCACATGTGACAGGTCTAGGAGAGACCAAGTATGTTGGTTCAGGTGTAACCTGTGGTCCATAAGAGCTCTGGAGTTCCTAGTAATTGTCACTTGCCGTGAGGCTTTTAGATGCTGACCAGGATCAGAGGCAGGTGGGCAGAAGCAGACCAAGGGCTTCTTAAGAGGAAAATATTACCCCAGGCTCTTCCTTTCCCAGGCATGGGCCCCCTGGTCTTCAGAGCTAATCAGCCAACCCCGAGAGTTACCACTCACCAGAGGGATGGGTAAGAGTTGTCACTCTTTCTAAGTGTAAACAAGGTCCTGGGTGGAGGCAGAAGTCTTTTTTATTTTTATTTAATATTTTAGGTATAGTTGACATTCAATATTATTTTATATTACTTTCAGGTGTACAGCCCAGTGGTAGACACTTATATAATTTATGCTGTGATCCTCCCAGTTAGTCTAGTACCCGCCTAGCACTATACATAGTTGCTACAACCATTGACTATATTCTCTATGCTGTACCTTACAGCCCTGTGACTATTATGTAAATACCCATTTGTATTTCTTAATTCCTTCACCTTTTTCACCCAGCTCTCCAACCCCCCTCCCTTCTGGCAATCATCAGTTTGTTCTCTGTATCTATGAGTCTGTTTCTGTTTTGTTTTGTTTGTTCAGGTTTTTTTGTTGTTGTTCTTTTAGATTCCACATATAAGTAAGATCATATGAAACAACATGGATAGACCTCGAGGGTCTTATGCTAAGTGAAGTAAGTCAGACTGGGAAAAAGTATTATTTTGCCTCCTGTTGATCAGTGTTGCTGGGATTTTGATATTATCAAGATTAGGGATGAGAGAAAAATTTAACACCAACAGCAAAAACTAAGAGGGAGAGAGTTTTTAAAGGTTGTCTCAGAAGAGAAACAAAGAAGCCTCTTCAGACTAAGATGCCACACTGAACAAGCATGGGCTGCTCAGAGCCCATATCCTGATGCTCCCCTGGAAGTTAGTGAGGGGCCGGGAGGGATGGGAGGTCAGGGTGAGGTCGAATGCAGAAGTACCTATATGTACAGATACTGCGTGTGCACTGTGGTGTAGAATCATGCAAGCATGGCCTGCCCGTATCTCTAGTCCATAGGGGCACATGAGCTGGAGCACTGAGCGTTGCGTATCTAATTGCATTGATATCTTCTGGGTATAACTACGTACATGTGCAGTTTTCAGAGTCCCCTGTGCAGACATCCCATGGGAAATGATTGGACTCGGTAGTCTTTGCTTGTGAGAAATGTTAAGATCAAAGAGCATTGCAAATAAGTTCCTCAAACCAAAACATGTCCAGATACAAGAAGACATATGGTCGAATGGTGAGGAGGTGCTTTGTGTGTGGCTGATCACTGCATTGGCAGAGTGGTGGACAGTATGCTGGGGTATTTCAGTGATGACCAAGGCAGCATGTGACCCATGGCCTTACTAATTCTCATCCCACCTAAAGGAAGCATTCAATTGGTTTTAGGAGAAAGAGAAGGACAAATAATACCCATGCCAAGCACTTAACTTGAATGACCTAATCTCTCTACCTATCTGAAGAGCAGGGTAAATTTGGGGCATTGAATGAGGCTGTGAGGAGAAGCAGATCTCAGGTTCTTCACCCCTCTGTCGATGGACAGCCCACAGGCATACACAGGAGGAGACTGGACATGGTTCAAACTTGGCCAGCGCTGGCCAAGCAGAGCCCACCTGCTCCCCTGCATTTTTTTCCAGCAGAGCCAGAGGAAAGTGAAGCGTGGGGCAAGGCCCCAGCAGCCCTCCAGGGCCTGGCTGGCCTTGCTGACTGCTGACCTTTGACCATTCCCACCTCCTGAGCGAGAGCTGGCCAGGCTGTTTCAATGCGGTCATTCTGTAAACAGAGGTGTGGTGAGTGAAAGGTTTAAACAGTCCTCTCCAGTTCCTCCTTCTGTTCCCAGCTGTGGGCTAAGTGCCGGGAGAAACCAGGTGAATGGAGAAAGGTGGTGAAGGCTTGGCTCGGAGAGCTTCCAGAAAGGCTGCACAGGCTTGCTTGGGAGGCGGCAACCTAAAGTGGGGTTCCTTGGCCTCGGAGGAAACATGCGTGGGCTAGGGTGGGATAAGCCTATGACTGGCCTCTAGAAGACAGCGTTTGCTCGGTGGGACATGTGTTGGGTGACGAGGTCCTTCCACAGAGCTTCTGAATGGGGTAGCTTGGGGAGCAGAGGGGAACAGAGCGGCTGGGGCGGCTCAACCTTTTAGCTTCTCAGCTGAAAACGCTGGCAGACCTGTGCCCCTCCCTTCCCAGCCCCAGCCCAGCTCGCCCATTCCTTGCTATAGACAGGGCGCGGCAGAGCATTAGGCAGCCTTTCCCACTCCTGGAGTGAGCCCAGCCGCTTTGCAGCATTCCAGGAAGTCCAGGCCTCAGTGGAAAAAGTGACCACTGCTTACACAGCTGACAGAAAGAAAAGAGGACACATGGCCCAGCCCCACCCTGGGCGGAGGGGCTGGCAGAACATGGCATGACTGCCCAGAGGTTAAAAGGCTGTCAGCAACCTAGGGAGACTGAGACATGTAAAGGCCTGCAGCCCTCTGCAGAGCGAGGGGACGGCTGTCCTGCTGCACAGAGGGGAGGGCTCTGTGCCAGCACTTGCAGCCTAACATCTCTGGGCCTCCTTTTTTTACACCTGCAAAATGGGGACAATAAGCAAGATAACTTGTATTATCCCTTACACAGAGATGCCATCATTTAGACAAAATGGTAATTTCTCATTAGGCCCATAGTTCCCAAACTGTGTACCAAGGCATCCCATGGCACCACAGTAAACTCAGAGGAACCACAGGATATTTCTAATTTTCTAGGGAAATGTGATGAACTCTGTCATACACCTTGCAAAATACCCCTCCCGAGTTATTTGGATTTTACTTAATAAATGGAACGTGTACGTGTTTCTTTTGTTCTAGGGGCATTGTGAAAAAATTATTGAGGCAGTAAGGGAGCCCTACATCAGAAAAGCTTGGAAACCTCTTTATTAGGCTCTGAGCTCCTCAAAGGCAAGGGCCATATATTATTCATCTCTGTCAACTTTCTCCCCTCATCAAAAACAAACAAAAAAATTCAGCCCTAATATTGGCATACAGTAGGGCAAAATAAACGTTTGTTGAATAAATGAATAAAAAGAAAAGAATGGAACAGAATGTATGAATGTAGCATGACCACACACCCCTACCACTAAACAGCCATTGTGTTCCTGACCTGAACAATCGGAAGGGAGAGATCACCGCCCCCTCCCCGCTTGGGAGGCAGAGCTGCATTGCCATGACCTTCTAACACCCACTGTTAAGTCCCTGAAGCTAACCAGAGCCAGGAGGAATTTCCAAAATCACTCAGTTACTACACTGGATTTCACCCATGTCTTCGGTGAGCACTTTATCTCTGTAATTTATCAGCACAAACAGACTGAGAGAACATGACATTCTCCAACCTCCTTGACCCATTCATGAGCAAAGAGAAACAAAAACCAGGCCAAGACTTACGCGTGGAGTCCTCTTCCTTGGAAATGTGAGGTTGAGATAGTTATGAGAAAGGGATGATTTGGCCACGCCAAGGTCAGCGTTTTCTCCATAGTTTTTGCCCCAAGAATCTGTCAAGAGGAAAAGTATAGCTGAGATTTAGATCTTGCCACAGTGACCCCAGGGTTCAGGGGGTATCATTGCTACAAAGTCCCTCCAAAATAATCGCCCCACTAAAGATGTCAATGGCCTGATGCAGGCCTATCAGTGACCTCCCAGGGGCAGGGGTCACATGGCACCTGCCACATATCCTCACACACGCTGGTCTGATCGGGTGGGGTCCACCTCTATTTGGCCCCAAAGTCCAAAGAAAGGCATGGGTCCATCCCAGAAGAGAGGACACCAGTGTGAAGAGCAGCCAGACATGGGCACAGGGTGGAGTTGGCTCAAAGGCCGAGCAAAGCCTGGTCCAAAAGCAGATCCTTACCCACAGGTCTCAGCGGGGTGCCCCGGAACAGCTCGTAGAACTTGGAGAGGTACATGACCATGCTGAGCTTATCGGGCTCCTGGGCTGATGCCATCTCTTTGCCTGTGGTCACTGGGGGGATGCCAAACTCACGCTCGGCCACGTCAAATGCCAGCTGGTTGTTCTCTACAACATCATCTTCATTCAAAGAGTCAAAGTTGCTAGAGAATCCAAACAAGGTGAAATTCAGAGAGAGAAGGCAGAGGTGGGGGAGGGTGAAGGAGCAGTGACCTCAGTCCCTCCCCCAGTGGCCTCCCCCACTCCACAGAGGCTCAGCCAAGAGAAAATGCTAACCCTGTCCTTCTCCTCAGGGTGGGGCAGAATCAGACTTGGGTCATGATACTGTTATTGCCATCTGGGCTGAAAATAATCAGAAAATGGTTTATACCATTTTGGAAAATGTATGAGCTACTTTGCTTTTAAATAGTTCCTTTATGCTCTTTTCCTTTTAATTACAAAACTAACATGGGCTTCTTATTTAAAAAAAGGAAAAAGAGGGCCGGCCGAGTGGCATGGTGGTTAAGCGCTGGCTTAGGAAGCCAGCGGCCCCGGTTTGGTCCCACATACGAGGGCCAGTGACACTGCCCTCAAAAAATAAATACATAAATAAATAAATAAATAAAAATTTTAAAAAAGGCAAAAGAATCAAGTTATATATAACATATAAAGGAACAAGTGAGAGCCCCACCCTCTTTCTCAAGGCAACCTTATTTCCTAAAGTTACCAATTGATAACACTTTGGTAGATTTCCTTTTAGCCCTTTGGATAAATTTGCTCATGGGTGTGAGGTTATACTGCACACATTGGTTTAAATACAACATCAATAGCTGTATCATGCTTTCAACATCACAAGGTATTTCCACAAACTTCTGCCTAATGAATCTGACATTATTTCCCATTTATAAATGAAACATGCTCAGTGAAGATAAGTGGCTTGCCCAATGGTACAGGGCTAATTGATCTTGGTCTCAAATCTAATTCTTTTGGTTGTAAGCCCTCACACTGGTCCCCAGAATTAGGTCTTGCTCGTAATTCCTCTCGTGATAGTAGAGCGACAAGGTGCAAATGCTCAAATTTCCCAAGTGTGGTGATGAGTGTGCAAGGGGGATGAGTGTAACCACTGAGCCTGAGTCACTTTTGCTCTTTACATATTAGGAACACAGATCAAATGAGCTGTGGGCAGAGTAATCAGTGCAAAAGGGGAAACAAAACCATCTAAAAAAACTCAAATTGAAAATATGCAAAGAGGAATGAGAAATTCTGAACCAAGTTCTGAAGATTCTAGTAGAACCGCCCCGGTTTCAATTGTCTCCAGGGTCCCCTTGGGCCATGAGGGGCTTTGGCAGGTCCAGACCAGGCCTCAGACTCACATCAGCTCAGGCCGGAAGTGGTGGATAATGGCACACAGGGCCAGGCCACTCCGCCAGGATGTGGTCAGGTCGGTGATGGTGACATGCTGGTAGCCCTCGGTCTGCTGTTGGCACCAGGTTAAGAGCTTGCTGGGCCGGATGTCTGACTCTGCAGTAAGGGGAGACAGATGGTGGTAAAGCACTCTGGGGAAACCCCAACAGCACCCCCCCACCCCCTCGTGGTCCTCCTCTGACTGCCATCATGGCTGGGGACCAGGAGAAACAGCACCAAGGCAAGGGGCCGTGTCAAGAGCATGGTGGGAGGGCAGGATGCTGGGATAGGAAGCATGCTGTCCTGCAGCAAAGGGTCCCTAAGACCCTCTCTGGCCAGGCCCCACTTAGAGGCTAGGAACACAGAGGTGAGGAAGACGTGGACTCTGCCAGCATCTCATCCATGGGACAAGACAGACACGGAAGCAGGTGATGATGACACGGTGCTGCAATGGCAGAGAAGCAAGGTGCTGGGGGAGCAGGTGAGCAGGTTTGCCCTGGGTCTGCTGGGCAAAGAGAGTCACAAAGAAGGTACCCGGGATTTGCTTCTTAAAAGTGTCTAGCAATTCATCAGGCAGAAGAAGGCATACCAGGAAAACAGAAAGGATTGCCATAGCAAAGACTCTAGAAAAACCTGCCAAGTTTGTGTGAGATGGTTGATTAGAGGGGTGGCAGCAGTGGGAAGGGAGGTAAGGGAGGAATAGCTGGTAAGGCCGAGTTTGCCCAACGGCAGGGAGGACGCAAGGTCTGGGCAGGCGATAGGAGACCCAGAGGCGTTAAGCAGGATGGTGACCTGGGCAAAGCCTAACAGTTGCTGAGGAGTTACTCATTTAATCATCCTTTCCCTGCGCCACTGGGCACCGGCCTTGCGCCCAGTGCTGTACCAGGCCCTGGAAGGTCAGGAAGAGTAGAGCACATGGAGCTTATTATCTAGCTGGAGAGAGACAAGCCCTCATACTGGAAATAAAAGGGGAGGGAGGAAGCAAGACCCAGTGAAGCAATTCCACAGTTCACTTTAACGTGCTAAGCACGTGACACATATTAACTCCTTTATGATGATTATACTGTAGGGGTGTCATTGTCCTGGTTTTACAGAAGGGGAAACTAAAGTACAGAGGAGAGGAGCTTGGCCAAGGTCACACAGGTCATCAGAGCAGAGCCGGGCTGGCTACTGGGCTTATGCCCCCATAGCCACCCAGCAGGCCTCCTACTCAAAAGTCCCTCCCAGTGGCCTCGCTGGGGTCCCAGGAAGGTCGCTTACCCCGCCTGGAGAGGCCAACGGACCTCCTCATTGAGCTCAGCCTCTCGAGAGGGGATCGGTGCAGCTCCTTAGTGATGTACAGATGCTTCACCTACAAGTGAGAGAGACCACACAGCTGACTACCAGTTTTCCCCTAAAGTCTAGCCTCAGGGCCTCTGCACCTGACCCACCCTTTCCCTCTACCACTGGACCTTCAGCATGGGTACCCAGGCCACTGGAGACACAGAGCAATGATCTCAATCACCTCCCCAAAGGTGGAAGAACTCAAGTGTAAACATATGTCATTGGCTAATTTCTAAAATTCGTACCATTCTTTGTGCTATTGTCTAAAGAGGCTGGGGGTTGTATGACTCTGAATCAATGGGCGAGAAAAATGGACTCTAGGACCATGGATGGAAAGGACCTGATATTCAGCCAAGTAGATGATTTGAGAGCGGTATGCTTAGCAACACACGTGCATGGGGGCAAATAAACATATGTACACAAATGTACATATGTGGACACAGACTTACATGTTTTCTATTTCTCCCCGGTGGGCTAGAGAGATGCTGACTCTATGTTACTCTCGTGGCTCTCCTAGAGAGAGGAACTAGGCCCACCTTTGAGTCAAGAGGCATTGGTGGCCTCGGTCCCAGGGATGAGCCAAAGTTTCAGGTGACCCCTCCTTCCCACTGCTCAGTGCAGGGTGACCCAGACAGAGCCCCAGGGAAGGACCTACCTGATGGGGCCGGACACAGTGGGAGTTGAGGTTTGGGTACCGTGTCCCCGGGTCCAACGTGTACTGCTCAAAGTTCTTGTTGATATTCTCTGGGGTTGTTTGAGGTAACAGCCGATAAAGACTTTCTCTGGAGGCAGGAAGAGTCCAGGGTCAGGGACTGCTCTTGAAGCTTCAGCCCTTTGCCCCCACACCCGCCTCCTCCACTCCTTCCCTGCTCTCAAGGGCTCCTTAAATGTGTTTGTATAACCCTTCCCTGCAATGCCTGGCCCTTGTGGTTTTTGAGATCTGAAAAGTAGAAGAGGTTCAAAGGAGCCGAGAGGTCCAGGAGGGAGTCCAGGAGTCAGGGATGCTGGCCTCCTCCCCCGGGGCAGAGCTGGCAGCACAGCGACCTGTGGTTTTGCTATAACCGCCACTCTGCCACGCTGCTTCCTATGGCCTATCCCCCATGACCACAGGCCTCCACACCCAAGACCAGCAAAGGCCTGTCCCCAACCGACAGCCCTGACTTCTCCCAGTCCACCAGCTGTCACAGACACGTGGCAACAGCAGGGGCCTGGGAAGAAGCCCGGGTCTCAGCACGGAAACTGGCCAGGGAGGTCAGATATCCCAGGCCCCTGCAGGGCAGGACACTCAGCACTTCCACAGAAGATCCCCCTAAACCTCTTCTGGTTGCTCCAGGCCAGCCCAGAGGAAGATTTCTCTTCGGCATCTAGTACTAGGTCCTGGCCCTCAGGGAAAGTCACCGAAGGAGGTAGACCATGATGGAGAACATTTCCTGGGGGATCCCAATGATCAAATCAAGCTACGTAAGGGAAGGTGGGTGAGAGGACACTGAAGCTCCAAGTTCACCCAGGAGCTGCCTAACGGCCAACCTCACTCCCTCTCCTGCCTGTGCTGTAACCCAGCCCTGTCCCCGCTGCCCATACTCACCTTTCAGCCAGCAGCTCCAGGGGAGAAGCTCCCTGGTCCCAGCTCTTTACCATCCATGCCGTGTCAAAGGCAGCCAGGAAGCCACGGGCACAGCCTGTGCCCATGGGCCAAAAGGGCTGTGAAAGAAAACGTGCAAAATTCCTGTTGATTCTCAGGACTCCTTGCATGCTCTCCCATTCTGTCCAGCACTTGCTGACTGCCAGGCCCACATGAGGCACTGGGGGTGGGGAGGGAGAGGTGACGGGGCAGCCCACTAGGATTCACCACAAATACAAATACCGGTGGCACAAGGCATACGTGTAAAGGGTGTTGTGACACCGGAAGAGCAAAAACTGCTTTGGGGCTCAACAAAGTCAGAGGCAAACTGCGATCCTCCGGGAGGGAGATGGAAATAGGGAATGCTTCATAAAAGGTCTGCATTTATGCTGACTTTAAAGAACAGACAGTATTCTGACCCGGATCCTTTTAGGAGCAGTGAGCAAAACAAAAATAGTGGGGAAAGGCTTGGTGGCTGGAAATGGCGGAGGCTGACGGAAGAACAGTCCCTCTGGTTTGGGATAGCCGAGGTCATGGGAGCAGAGCCCTGAGTGTTAAGGCTGAGAAGTGGGGTGTGGGGGTGGGGTTCGAGCGCCTAACCCAGGAGCTTAGGTTAGGCCCCCACACCCTGGTGAGCTAGGACTCCTTCACCAAGCTCAGTTCTAACTTAATTGTTCCATGTGCCCCCAAAGCGTGGTTTAGAATTTGAGGCTTAACTTGGGATAAATACATAAACACTTTGTGATTGGTGCTTACATTAAAGATAAAAACGTATCCCCTCGGAAAGCATTTATTTAACCTCAGGATCCTAGCATTTGCCAGTTTTCTGGGAAGGAGTTTGAGCAGGGAGGCAATGGACAGAAACTGGACTTTGGGCACAAGTGCCTTTCTTGCATCCTATGCAATCTCTATGTTGAAAGGCCACAAAGATCCACCCACATGAGGGAGCAGTCTTGGCCTAGCTGAGAGTCTGTGTGCTCTGAGTAAAAGGACCGTGATGTCCAGACCAGGGCCACCTAATTTTGTACTCGACAAAGAGGTCAGCCCAGAAGAACCCCAAGGTGGGAGAGAAAGCTCTCTTGCTGATACACGGACAGAACTTGCTCTCCTCTGAATTTAGTGAACGGGCAGGCTCCGAGGCCAGGGTGGGCTGGCTGGAGTCCTGCCAACTGGCTGAGGGCCTGTCCTTCTCCCCAGGCTGCATGACAGCAGATGCCGCCAGCCAAAGCATAAACGCAGGAAAGGAGACTGTCTTCTAACAGGGTGTAGGGGTACCAAATGCAGGCGGTAGGTACCTCAAGCAGGCTGTCGCCCACCAGGGCCACGAGCAGCTGGTGTGACTGACGCTCGCGCACCAGGGCTGCATTCTCTGAGGCGTACATGGAGGTGAAGTCGAACATGGCCACATCGGGCTGCCCGTAATGGTTCATGGCGAAGTCTAAAGATGGCAGCTGGTAATTGGTGGCAAAGTCTGCAGCTTCCCGGGCGTAAGAGAGCAGGTTGTCCTGGTTCACATTCTCTGCACACAGCAGCATCTCTGTGTCGAGGTAGTCCTGGGGGGCAGAGCAGGAGCACAGTGGGGAAGTCTGCCCCTCTACAGGGCAATCATTCATCCCCACTTCTCCACAGAAGGACTTGGAGTGGGTACGTACAATGAGGCGCATCAAAACAGAAATAGGAAATCAGGGCCAAGGGAATAAAGAGGAACCAAATCAGCCATCTGGGAGGATTAACTGAGTTGTGATTAAGCATCGCATTTGGCTTTGAGCTTCTTGGCACCCGGGGCAAAAGGGAAATGTGATATATTACAGGACTCTCCTTATCAGAAAGAAGGAAGCATAGAAATTCCTAAGGGGAGGCAATTTTTTCCTGGCACTAAAATCTAAAAGAACGGTCTCACGTAGGGATTTCAACAGAGAACACAGTGCTGCCAAGAACAATGGACTCAAAAATGGTCTTGCAGCAAATGTAGAAGCATATTTCATAAGCCTGGTTCTCATGATAACTTCGGTAAAATTAAACGGCAAAAGAGCGAGTAAAAGAGTGAGTGTATAATGGACTAAGCGAAGCTAATGGTCAAACAAGACCAGAAAAGAAATGAGTACTTGGCAGAACTCAAACTTTCTCCCCAGAATCACTGACCCCTTTTCTGGGAATCACTGACCCCTTTTTTCTGGACAGGCAGAGGGCTACTCAGGGCCCTGCTTTGTTCTCACAGGGTTCATTGCTCTAGAGGACTAGGGTGCCCATCCTGGAGGGATGCCGGCAGGGAACTGTAGGAAGCCTGTCTCCCAAGGTCAAATTTGTTCATCGTGTGGCTAAAGAAACGAAAAGACTGTCTTTCCCAAAAGCTGACGCAGAAAGTGCACATCCCAGGGGGTGGGCGTGGAGGGTGGGGGCGGGCTGGGGGACAGGGACCAGTGTGTATAAGGTGTAAGACCAACACAGGCCTCAGGGTAGTCAAGAGCAACAGGTCAAATTCACTTCCGCTGCTTAATGATTGCATACTTTTGGAAAAGTTATTGAACTCTCCTGTGTTTCCATTTTCATACCTATAAAATGGGAATAAGAACATCTAGTTCACAGAGCCATGTGAGGACCAACTGAGACTGCTTGAAAATGCCCAGCCTGACGCCTGGCATGTGGGAAGTGCTCAATGAATGGAATTCCTGTCACCACTAGTAATGACGGCACAAAACGCAGCTTATGGTGAAGGGAATCCTGCACCCATCCAAGATGCCAGCAAGAGCATTTAAGAAGGCGTTAGATGGCACAGCCTCAGCTGCAGAGTGACCTGCTGGGTCCATTTTCCCAATCGCTGTGATTTCAAAAACCTTGTTCTGGGAATTCTAATATTTCCAAACCCAAACCACATCACCCTTTTGTAAGGTCATGGTGAGCAGGCTGGAGCTCCTGTTACCGGCTTTTCTTTCTCATACCTGTTCCTACAGTCACGTGATCACTTTCCCCCTTGAAGTGCAGAGGTGAGATGGGGAAGAGTGAATGGACAGGTCTCAAAAAATCCCCATTTTCAAACGCTTCCAGCACCCGAGGTAGGTCAGGTGACAGGTGAATGTGGACGCTATACAAGGAAAGCAATGTCTGGTGCCGATGTCCCAAGCAGGATTGTGGGGACCTGGCAAAGGGAGCAGAAAGACCCCCACAACACACTGAGATGACAGCCCACCTGGCCCAGGGCTGCTGGGAGGAGCCATGGGGCTTTGTAAGGCAGGAGGTCCCAGGTGAGTGGGTGGATGGCAGAAGTAGACAAGAGAGAAAAAAGTGGGAATGGGCTCTAAGTAAAGTGAGTAAGCCTCAGGAAGCAGTTCTAAATTCAGATAAAGGCAGTAGAACCCATTTTCCACTGGCCTAGGGTACTGATGAGGCTGGATCCCCGACAGAGAGGTGGGGCAGTGGAGGAAGGCAGCAAAAATGAGCAAAGGTGGGTAATCCAACGGGAAGAATAGTCACTCCGGGTGTTGAGCTGGAAAGAGGCTGTAGACCAGGAGCAAAAGTCAGGCAGTGCCTGTCCAGTGCTTCAAATGAGGGTGGACTCAGCCTCAGGAAACCATCTGTACTGCGTATCCACCTCACACACCTGGGCAACCAAGCTTCCATCACGGCGAGACCAATCCCGCTGTGCCCAGGAACCCGAGTCTGCATGTACGTGGGCAAGCAGAGGCAGGCTCCTGGCGGGTGGACCACCCTCCTTATGGGGAGAGCAAGACGGGCACGGCTGGCCCAGTTTCTTGAGGAGAAACTTTCCTCTCCCTTCAGTAACCACAGAGAGAAGCCCAGAGATCAGCAAGAATAGGTCAGTCACGTCCTTCACCAAACATTCGCTCAGCACCTTCTGTGCACCTCTAGGAAAGTGCTGACCTGTCCAGGGAGAGGAAAACAGACAGGACTTGCCATTCCTCTGGGAGCAAGAGAAGAATGTTAATTCAAGTGGCTCAGGGACCATGGGTCAGCTCCCAGCTTATGCAAATGACAGACAGCCTGGCTGGACACCTAGAGACACAGGCCAGAGCTCTTGAACCAGATGGGTGCCCAGTTCTCCCATGTCCCTTTCTTCCACGTGTAGCCTGTGGCCTCCAGTTTCTAGACAAGAGTTCCTGTCTTATCCTGAGAGGCCCCCGAGGACCAGCTCAGAAGAAGCCACCAGTGTCTGATGGAGAAGGAAGGCATTGGTGAGGACGAGCACGGGACTGGGCTCCGCTCCCAGCTGCTCCATGGTGACCATGGGTGGGACCACGGCGAGTCATTCTCACCCACTTGTACCATGACAGAGAGCCCAGGACAGGAGTGTGGAGGGGCTGTGACAACTGCCAAGCAATCAAGTCACCATGAGCAGCATGTCGTGACCTGGACAAATGCCTTGGGATAGCCAGAGGGAACCTTAGCATTCCAGAAGACGGGAGTCATCAGCCAGTGAAACAGGAAACCCAAATCACACTTTGCCTGATGCCCCAGGGGAGGCCTGACAAAAGCCTCCCCAGCCTCTGCAAAGATGCCCACTGTACCTCTAGCCCTGGACCCCAAAGGGTCCTTCACTATCTGACACAGGCAACCTGGCAGAGGAGCAGCTTCGGGGGGACGCCTGTGGAGCAGAGGGGAGATGGGAACACTGCCTTGCCTCCTCGAGACCGGGTCAGCAGTGGGGCATCAGATGTTGAGCCCGTTGCTCACGCATCTGCTGGCTGTGCTCAGTCAGCATCATTCACAGCCTCCTGTCCAGCGGCTCAGGCTCTCAACAAAGACTTGACTAGTGCAGAGACGGCCCAGGGGAGGGCTGGGTTACTAATGCCACCCGGCAGGCTGCCAGCACAAGCCGGTGAGAAGACAGGCACATTCTTCTCTGACAAGCAGCAGTGAATGGTCACCGTGCTTCCTGGGCTGTAGGCCGACACCCAGAGAGCAGCTGACCCTGGCCCGCCGGATCCTTATCTTGAGGCCATAGCGGTGGAAAGGCTCAACACCTGACCGAAGAAGCTTCCAGCCCAGGGCCCACCACTCCACGGCCCTTCCTGCCAACCCTCCTCTCTGTTTACGCGGCACAATGCAGAGGCCAGGAAGCCGGCAGGACAAAAAAGCTGGTGTCCAAACCCGACAGAGAAGTTATAGAGGAAACTCTACAACTCAACCCACTACATGCCAGACACAGAGCTAGGTACTCTCTGTAGACGCTTTCAGATGCTCTCTTCCAAACAACCCTTTCATACAGAAACTAGTACTCGCAGTCTGCAGATGAGAAGACAGGTTCAGAAAGGTTAAGCAGCTTTGTCACAGCCTTGAGTTAATCTGTGGCAGAGCCAAGAATCAATTGAAATCTTTTTGATGCAATAATAGAGCTTTCCCCCCTACTCTGTGACAAGGGGGTCACAGTGTGAATTTCACACTTGGAAGTGTCTCTGTGTCCCACTAGGACAAGGAGCTCCCATCTGCCTCCAAAGGATGTGTGATCTCCCAGAAAAGTGGGCATGGCTGTATGGGACAGGGCTGAAAGAGACTGGAGAAGGGACAGACTCAGCCGACCTCTGGACCTCTCGGGAATTAGGACCCACACTAACACCCAGTGGGAGGGGCTCGGCACCCTCCCCCACAGCTCTCTGTAGAAACACGGCCGCGGGTATTGGTGTGGGCTCCTTCCTCCAACACTCATACAGCACCAAGGAGGAGAGTGGTGGACAGCGGTCCCTTCCGTTCTGCTCCCTTGTTCAGTTTCTGGCAGGATGATGTCTGCTCCTGCACTTGCTGATGCTGCCAAGCCCAGGTCACACAGGGAAAGACAGTTAGGACATCGCTGCCGAGGGATACGTACATTGATGATGACACCTTTGTCCAGCAGGCTCTGCTTCTTGGCGGTCATGACAAAATAGTGGGTGCAGTCCTTGTAGTAAACAATGTTCTCAAGATCAATCCCTGAAAAGAGAAGCGTCCATAGACTCAGCGCCCAGTGTGCCAGGAGCCCTGCTTTGCCTCCTTATCTACCTGCAGAATATGCATGTCAGACAAGTGCTGGAGACGTACAAGCCTGGAAAAGGTAACCCTGAGTGCTAAGATTTATCCTCAGCACGGCTAGCTTCTACAGTTCCACAGGACACTATTTCTTTTCTTTTAAATTGAGATGTAATTGGCATGTAACATTGTGTAAGTTTAAGGTGTACAACATGTTGGTTTGATACGTTGATGTTTTACAATATGATCAAGGCACTATTTCTTTTAAAATGCAACAATCCTTAGGGGCCATGGACCAGTATTTCCAAGTGAGAGCTGAGCAAGTGCTACCTAGGGCACAGCAGCCACACAATGACGGGGCCAGGATTTGAACCCTGGCCTACCTGATTGCAAGTCCCACCCACTGCACCCTCCATATGGTCAGAGACGCAAAGAGCTAAGGGAATTCTCCAAAGACCATGCAAAGCGATGTTTCTAACCATTTCCTTGCTGTGTGTGAAGCCCAGACGCACTGGGAGGAGCCCTCGGGTTAGAGGGCTGGGCTGTATCTTTTTGCGCTTCTCACCAATTGCAGAGACGTTATTGACAGGCTTTCTGCATTGACTACAATGCCTGAGAGGCTTAGCTCAGTGGTTCTCAAAGTGGGGTTCCTGGCCACTAGCATCAGCATCACCTGAGAATGTATAGGAAATGCAGATGATCGGGGCCCAACCTGGACCTACTGAATCTGAAACTCTGAGGGGGAGGGCCAGGTATCCATGTTTTAACGAGCCCTGCGGGTGACTCTTATTCACGCCCAAGTTTGAGAACCACTGGCTTAGCTCCTTCAAAGAGAAAGGAACAGATGCATGTCCGCTTGTCAGTGTCAACACAGAGGCATACTGGGTAACCATAGGAACCCCTTTATTACCATTACATAGGAAACAGCCACCAATGCAGAGGCCCCCCCACCTTGCCCCCAGAGAATCAGAGGAAATTCATCCGTGTCACTGTGTGATGGGCACTGCTGTGAAACAATGGCCAAAGGCGACGATCACAACAAAGTTTAAAGGAAGCTCATTGAAACATTTGGAAAAACACACTCAATATCCTATCATAATTTATATTGGATGATCTGTTTAAGTATTTATTTTCTTGGTTTTGAGGGGAAGGGAGGGTTAGAGAATTCTTAAATCATACAAAGGAACATAATATACCGGAAGGGAAATGGTTTAAAAAAATAATAATAAGATAGTGCAACTGTGGTAAAATTCAGAGGGTCATGCAATGACCACACATCACTGTGGCCAGTGAGAGGCAGAGCCTGGCTCAATAACGAATCCCATTCCTAGAAAACTGTCTTAACAAAACAAGCCAACAGACACAATTTTAGCTCTGACAATAAATAATGGAAAGGTCGAAATCAGAGGCCAGAAAGCTTTTTTTTCTGTAAAGGGCCAGATAGTAAATATTTTGGGCTTTGTGGGGCATTCAGTTTGTCGTAACTACCCATGGTGGCACCACCGGCAACCACGTAAACAAGTGGGCATGGCTGTGTTCCTGTAAACCTTTATTTATGGACATTGAAACATGAATTTCATATATCATCCAATTTTGTCACAATATACTCTTCTGATTTTTCTTCAGCCGTTCAAAAATATGAAAACCATTCTTAGCTTGAAGGCAACACAAAAACATGTGGCCAGCCGGTTTGCCACCCTTGGGTTTAAATACTTAAGTGGTGACAATATGTCTACTTAATGAGCTCTTGTGCCCAAACTGACCATCAGGAGGACTAGGCTGCAAGATGGACAATATTTAACATGTGGTAGAGAAGCAGAGTAACCAATAGTATTGCACTATAGTGAGAGCTAGATCTATGTAAAAAGGATGCAGTGGAAAATTACCAAAAAGGAGTACATGAAAACGAGTTCTATTCATGAGTTAGGTGGTGCTGGGTGTGGGTGATTTAGTTTTAGTATAAAGATTTAACACTGTTGTTACAATGCCTCTTCAAGGAGTACAAACGTTTAAAGCAGGTTAAAAGGAAAAAAAAAACCCTGGATTTGCTTAATTGGGAGCAGGTGCCTCATCCCTCACTTTCCCCCCATCCTGCTTTATTGCCCCCCACCATCCTTATAGACCACCTGGCATGTTAGCTATTTGTGTTTTGTTTTTTTTTGAGGGCAGTGTCACTGGCCCTCATATGTGGGACCGAACCAGGGCCGCTGGCTTCCCAAGCCAGCGCTTAACCACTGCGCCACTCGGCCGGCCCCTAGCTATTTGTTGATTGACGGTCTCCCCTCACAGAATATAAGCTCCAAGAGTGGGATTCTGTTTGTTTGGCTCACCGTTCTGTCTCATACCCTTGAGCAGCATCAGGCACCCAGTAGGTATTCAATACATATTGCTTGAATAAATAAAGGAATACTGTCTTTCCTCAAGGCCCACGTCTGGGGGACAACTGATGCCCCTGGGTGAGTG
The DNA here is from genome assembly GCA_033961575.1 of Aselliscus stoliczkanus. Taxonomy (NCBI): domain Eukaryota; kingdom Metazoa; phylum Chordata; class Mammalia; order Chiroptera; family Hipposideridae; genus Aselliscus; species Aselliscus stoliczkanus. The sequence goes on along the minus strand of CM066736.1, from coordinate 96,457,907 downwards.
TCATGCTCCCCAGGACTCCTGGACAGCCCTCAAAGGAAGCACCTGTGCTTTTCCAGGGACCACTCACCAGTTCCTGGCTCCCCACTCATAGCGCTCCCTGACTCTCAGGCTGACCTCGGGCGTGGACCAGCCAGCCTGGTGATTAATGAGAGTGTCCCTCCCTGGACAGGGAGCCGCTCCAGTGGGGACTGTATCAGCTTCGACTTTAAATCCCATGACACTGAGCAGCAGCGCATAATGGGCATTCAGTAAATGCCTCCCGAGTAAATAAATATGTATCTATATTCATGTACAACATGGAGAGCTTTCCCTCAAGAATTCCTCTTGTCCTTGGAGGAATCCTGCCCATGATGACCCTAAGGGGAAATCTCTGCTTCCACTTAATCAGACGGAGTCTCCCAGTCCCAAGAGCCAGGAAAGCCAGCTGCTCCTTGGGTCACTTTAGAATGCCCTTGTTTGGAGAGAGGTGACCATCTCACCTGTTTCTTCCTTCAGGTCCTGGAAAAATTTCTGGTTGAAGATGAAAGCCACGCCACTAATCTCTTCCACCTTGGCCTCCGCTGTGCTGTTTCTGTTGATGAAGTTGGCAGTGATTGCAATAGCCAGCTTCCCACGGAATTCTTTCCTTCTGAAGCCTGTGTGAGGAAAAGGGAAGACTTGGGTCTTTCTTCTGGATTTGGTGTGGACACTGAAAAAGATGACTGAGAAAGCTATTCTCAGATGCCCGACAGGCTGACAAAACCAGGATTCTGAATGTCTAGAGAACAGGGGCAGGCAGAAAAGCCTGAGGTTTGTACCTGAGGAAGAAACACATCACCAGAGGCCTTTCTAAGTCAGCGGGACACCTCCCGTCTCTAAAATCTACAGGACCCATTATCCTGGTATATGCTTTGACAAATAAAAGGCAATCACAGGGCCATCCTGTTACAGATGCGTTAGGCTTTGTGGCTAGATACGTTCATGAAAGATCCGCGTGCACTTCCAACTTATACAATTCAACTACTTTGTTAGCACTTTTCATGTTTTTTTTTTCTTTGAAAAGTAGGATTATAAGATTAAATTCCTGTGGGGCAGGAATATGAACAAATTTTTTTCTATCTCAAGTCCACAGTGTCTGGCACTTAGTATACACTCAATAAATGTATAATGAATAGAAGGCATTCTAACGTGTAATTAATGTAATACAGTGATTCCTTGGGGTTACAGGTTTCAATGGTTTACATTGAAATTGCTTTTTAATGGTTGTAAGGACTATGTACCCAATTACAATGTGGGTTCCACCCCCACTCCATACACTCACAATAACAAGCAATTCTAGGGCACTAGCTAGGGGTTCTATAGTTCATCTCAATTCTGACACAGTCTCTCCAGAGATAGCATCAGCTCCTAGATGTCAAGGGCTCAGCACCACAGGACTGCCCCCCACTTCAGATGCCAATTGCAAGCCCATGTTTCTGACCAACCAGGTATAGAGAGGAGGTTCCAAGGACCCTTTGTTTGGGTTTGATTAATTTGCTAGAGCTCACAATCCAGAGAAACAGTTTACTTATTAGATAAGTCAGGAACAGTCAGATGGAGAGATGCATAGGGTAAGACATGGGGAAAGGGCTCTGAGCTTTCATGCCCCTTTGGAGCACATCATTTCCCCTACATATTCACGTGTTCCCAACCCAGAAGCTCTCCAAACCATCTTCCTTTTGGGTGTTAATGGAGGCATCATTACTTAGGCATGACTGATCAAATCATTGGCCATTTGCATTGGAACTGCACCCTCTCTCCTCTTCCAAGAGGTCAGGGGTGGGACTGAAGAAGCTTCTATTCATGAGGTTGGCTCCCCTGGCAACCAGTTCCCTCCCCATTTTTAGGGGAATTTCCAAAAGTCACCTCATTAAATAAACTCTGGTATGGTTGAAAGGGGCTTGTTATGAATAACAAGACACTCATTTCACCTTTATGATTCTGAAGAGATTTCAGGAACTAAGGGCAAGAGACTGAATGTTATAACAAGATACTCTCATTGCTTTTATCACTCAGGAAATTCCAAAGCTTTGGGGAGCTCTGTGCCACAAAGAGACAAAGATTAAATATATATTTCTTATTATAAATCATAATCCCACAGGTGGTCACACAGAAAATAACAAGCAGGTGGTCACTTTTCAATGCACCATCTTCTACAATAATTTCCTTTCTTTTCAGCATCTGACTATTCCTGTAGTCTTGAATTTTCCCTCCGACCCAGACACTGCTGTTTACTTAACTCAAGGCGCTCATCAGGCTAGCAGACTCACTGTCCTTAACTTTTGTCTTCAGATACCTTTGGGAATTCCTCTCACATTCCCTCACCACAAAATCAAGCCTCATGCTGATTCTCAAACTTCTCTGTCAAAAATGCCTTTGACTACAAATCTTGGGTTTCTATTCAATACCCACTCCTTTAAGTTGTTCTTCATTAGACCTTAGTGAAAATGGTCAGACATTCCCATTATTCTCGGGTATTTTTAAACTGGGGGTGATTTTTGCCTCCCGGGGGCGGGGGATGGGGGCATTTAGCAAAATGTGGAGACATTTCTGGTTGTCCCAACTGGGATTGCTACTGGTGTCTAGTGGTAGAGGTGAGGGACGCCACTAAGCATCCTACAGTGTCTTGGGGACAGTCCTTAAGACAAAGAATTATATGGCCCCAAATGTCAATAGTGCCAATTGAGAAACACTGCCACATTCTTGATCCTATGTTACTGAAATCGCTCTCCTCCTTCTCAGCCTTCTTTTCATGTTCATGAAAAGCCAAACTATACTCAAGCTGAGCATGGATCCTAGATGTACAGTTTCCATATTGGCCCCATAAACTCTAACAGCACAACATTCAGGTTGGTAGCTTAAAAATCCTTTGTCAGGTATTGGCTGTTGATTGCAGGGGGCGGGGAGTAGGTGGGGAGGGATAAGAGGAAAAGCACTGGTTGCATAGCAGGTGGGAAGGGACTTGGCTGACCCACCTCACATCCTGAATTCTCCAAGATCGGCCCCATTTCAGGGAGCCTGTTCTGTCCTCAGAGAAGGTACCTTCCTGGTCAGACATCTGCAGCCTGCAGCCCTTGAGCAGGGCAAGCTCAAAAAGCTGACCTGTCCCCAGTCAAAGCGATGCCACATGGGACTACTTCATGCACAATCCACGGTCTCAAATTAGTACTGTTAGTGCAAATTAGTACAACCTATGCATCCGTTAACTAATCTTGGGGCTGGGGTGGAGGTGATTGAAGGCATGTCCTGGCAACTGGGTTCCCCTCTCAGCCTAACTATTGGGTTGTCGGAAAAGTTATGACGCATTTTTACAATGAAAAACATAGGAAACAATACATCATGACTTTTCGACAACCCAATAGATCCTACCCCAAGAAAATACGTTATGCTTCCAAACTTAGAACCTAGAGAAGCATGGTTTTGCACCTTGACAGTTTGGGCAAAACTGCCCAGCAGTGAATGTGCTTAAAAGTTATGAGAAGAGATGGGCTTCTCCTTCGGGAACATTATAGTTGACAGTAAACTAATACCATTAATAGTATAAAAAATGCTTACCTTAGATGAAATGTGAAAGTACTTAGCACCATGGCTTGTACATTGGCAGGTGTTCAGTAAATGTATGTTGATTTTTTTTTTGATTTCTGTGGCACTTTATAAAGCATTTTTTATACATGAGTCTTTTTCCAACTCTTAAAACAATGCTCTAAATGCATTCTATGTTGCACATTTTACAGTTAGGAAAATTGAAGTTCAGAAAGAATTGAATGGCTGCTCTCTAAATGCTTAGCCTCAGGCATCGGAGGACTGTCTGCCCTTCTATCCAGGCCTTCAACCAGCTCTGGCACCTGTCATCTTGCCCCCTCCTACTCCATTCCCCCCATCCTCAGCCCTAAGAAGAAGAGTTTTCACCTTCCAGGGTGTTCCTGCGGCCATCGGCGCCAATGATGACATCAAACTCAAACTCTGACAGACAGTGGTCTGCCGGGAGGAATTCTGCTCGCCAGCCAATTTCTATCAGGACAGAAAAATGAGATGAGTTGCAGTGAGAGAGGGGAGGAGAGAGTGACTATACCCCCTCTGTGTTGGCAGGAGAAATAAACAATGCCACCAGGAATTGGCACCCCAGACAGAGGCTCCGAAGGAAAGACGAGGAGTTGTCCAGATTCACATTCGAATTTGGAGTCCTTCTGGCTTTAGTTTCAGTTCAATCCAAGACAAGGTAAACCAGCAGCATCAACTCCATGCCTGGTTTTACTGGTTTCTATAAAGGCAGGGAGTCTATATCCTCAGTGATTCTCAAACCAGTCTCACTTGCACCTTATTTTTCTCAACAGATTCCATCGTGTTCTCTTCAAATTCCCCAAAGTTCCTCAGTGCCCCCCATTGCTAAACAGACCCAAAAGGATGTGTAATGAAACCAGTTTGAATTCCTACTTCATTCTGCTCACAACGTTCTGTTGTAGAGCACGCAATCTTTTGTGAAACTATTTCCATGTGAAACCTTGCTGGTTACTCATGGTTAGAGTTTCACATCCATGAGAGGTCTGGGAAAGGTTAACAGCACACAGGTCTCTGGAAGTTAAATACTGGATGCCCTGCTGCAAAAGCCAATGAACACCCTCCCTAAATTCTCAATATTCTGGGCAGATGACAGGAGAAATCAGAGTTGTAACCTCTGTGTGAAACTACTGAGATCTCTGACACTAAGCTGTCTCAAAACTGAAGGCCCTGCCCAGGCAGGAGATTTTGATAAGATGCAAAGGTATCATGAACAAACTTTCTGACCATGGTGTATGTAAGGGTCAGAATTTACAAAAACATACTTTAAAAAAGGAAGAAAAATTATTACATAAGATATAACCTCAATGGGTGAATTTTGTGGTTTGCAAATGATAGTTCAATAAGGTTTTAAAATATTATACACCAAATAATATTTTGAACATTTATTTCACATTTGGTGTAGAAATTACACTTTCTTGACTGGATTTTAAAAACAGCATATGGCTACAAGTGTGTCCACATATCTGTGTGTGTACACGCACAGCTTGGAAAGCATGTGAATGAACTTTTATCAGACAACCAAATTGTTGTCTCCTGTCCTACTTCCTGATTAGACTTCATTTGTCAAAATACCATCTCCTAATGTCAGGGTAACCAAATTATAGGTTTAATGGCTTAATAACAAATCCCCTGGGAGCTGAAGAACAAATCTAAAGTGACAGCAATGGTCAAAAAGGTAAAATATCTTTTGCTGGAATTACGCCCCCAATAAGAATAACTCTTACATAAACATCCTCTGGGAGCTGCAAATGTGATTTCTAGACAGAAAAGGAAAGTTATACTGTACTCTGATTTTCTTGATCTTCCGGAGGCTCTAGAACCTTCACAAACTCGACGTTCACGTGGATTTCAACTCCCAGTATCAGGGCCACCTTGAAAAGGATGAGCTGCAACTGGCGAATACCTGTTAGAAAGGAAGGGGAAAAGAGGTGACTGTCAGTAGCAATGTCTGAGCACCTCTTGTATACAGAATGCTATATAGCTGCTGCTCAGTGGGCTCTGAGCATAGTAGCATGACAATAATGGTCATTATGGAGAGCAAATTATGTGCCAAGCATTCTGTTTTCTCATTTAGCCCTTATGGTGACCCTTTGGGATAATGATTTTCATTTTATAGATGAGAAATTGAGGCTCAGTGAGGCTAAGTGACTTGCTCAAGATCACACAGTAGCAAAACTAGACTGTAGACCCAGGTCTGTCTGATTCTAAGACTGTTCTCTAGCTGTTAGATAATGCTATAATGATAGAGGCTATCTCCTTCCAGAGTAGAGTGGTGGTTTTGATAAGATAAAATGGGAAGAGGAGGAGAGAGAGAGAGGGAGAGAAAGAGAGAGAGAGAAGGAGGAAAGGGCCATAAGTAGTCAGCTATCAATTGGCTCATTCTGTGTGGGACCAGGCCTAAGCATCCAGGGTAAGCAGAAGGGTGGGGAATTCTCTCCACAAAGTTGGGCTTATGATTCTTGACCTCCTACCCACTCTCCTAAACTCCCCCAGTGAGTGGCACCTTGTTTCTCTATTTTGCTCCCTGCCTTTCAGCACAAATGGATATGCCTCCAAGTATTTTTCTTCAGAGCACAAAATTTCAAACTTTCTATGGGTCTCTGCATTTTGTGAGCTTCACTCATTTAACATTCATTGAACATCGACAATGAGCTAGGTGCACTGCTAGGCCCAGGGGATGTGGAACACCCCCTGTAATGGAGGAACAGAATGAGGCAGGGCATGGTGGCTGGCGGGCAGGAGAGTGACAGAACAGGGCTGAATTGCAGTCCTGAAAGCCAACAGAGGAAGAACCAAGAATATCAACTCTCACGAAGAGATTAAGGACTGTGAGGACTACAGGAGGCCAGGGCCCTTGGGGCTTAGGAGGAGCCTTGGTGAAAATCCCATTAGCTAAGTGGTGGGGGAGAAATCAGACCGCAATGGAAGGAGGCATGAATGGATGGTATAGACAAAGTCTACATCTTTTCTTTCTAGAATAAATACTTTGAAGTAGAGACAACAGAGGGTCAGAGGGACATTGTGAGGTAAGGAGCAGGGTGGCTAAGTGATGGGGCAGGTGGAAAGGAGAGAAGGAATCCAGGAGGGACAAGAGTTGGACAGGAGGTGGCCAGCTCTGCCTCTGACCTTGGGTTGATAGGAAGGAATAGATACTTGGGTGGAGGTGAGTGCAGGAGGAAGGAGTCGGGGTTGGAAGGGGGAGTTCACCCCAGTTGCTTCTTGTCCCCAGAGCATAGGAGGGAGAGCATCTGCTAAGAACGAGGAGGCTGTGGTGGAGGTTTAGAACAACCATGGTGGGAACTGGAGGAAGATGCTGACACAGGAAAAGTTGAAAACTGCTGAGCAATGCTGAAGTCCAGGACACAGCTGGAGACCACGGTCGGCCTGAAAGGAAGCCGGTCAGCTGGGGCTTAAAGAATCCAAGGCCTGGAAACAGGCATTGGAGGAGGCCTGGGCTCTCCTTATAGTTTCAAGGTTCCTAGTCTATCTGGTTCCAGCACATAGTAGGTGCTCAATTCTCCCTGCCTCCCTTCTCATGGGTATTGGAGGTGCTTTTGACAATGATCACTCTGAATGTTTGAGTCTCGGTTGCAGAATCCTGCCAGTGTTTCTGTACACTGGGTTATTTCCAAGGACTAGGGGTTAAATGCGAACCCCATCAATGGGGCAGAGAGAGCCTCCTGGCCTAGAAGGTAGCCCAGCAGCGCTATGGCCCCCACAAGGCCTCCTGGTGCCCAGCTTTTTCTCTCAGGAGGGCATGATGAGAAAGTGGTGCTCAGTTTTGTTGTTCTAAATTGGTAACCAACATACGTTCTTCCGTGGGTGGTAGGGTACATCCTGAAAGCTGACACTGCAGCTTTCTGGGCAAATCCAAATTCCTTTCCAATGGACTCCTGGAATTTTCTCATGTCAGAGCAGGAATAAACTCTGGGGCCACTGCTGGTAAGTTCTCCTGTAGCTGAACTAAATTATACCTTATGTGGCTAACAATTCCTTCCAGTCATTCCCTCTTGAACTCCATATACTTTTCCATCAGTCCTTGTCCTCATAAAACATGGCTGCTAGAGTTCTCCCCACCCCCCAATGGGTTGAAAGACTACAACTCTGAATTCTGAAGTTGGGGGACCCTGGCTGCTTTTTGCTCACTATACACCACTGGCTGTAAAGCATTTCCTGAGTACCTACTACGTGCCAGGTACAGTGATAAGTACATTATGAATTTGACCTCTCAGCAATCCTGGTAGGCATGCATTTATAACATTTATGGGAAATTAAGCTGGGGCTTGAAGAAGGTAAGGAATTTGACTCAAGTCACATAGAAAATGGACAAGACAAATCTAACCCTTAAACTCTCCCCACAGTATTAACCTCCCTAACTTTGGGGTCATGGTTGCCATACACGTATATAAAATGGCGAAAGATCTCCTTCCAGCAAAGAGGCAGCGCTCCCAAAGCCCGTCTGCACAGACCTTGCCTTGAGAGACCCAGGCTTGAGTAACGCCGGAGCAGAAGTGCCTCTGCTCTCACCTCGCCCCACCTAAGCTTCCAGGGATGGTCCAGGACCTGAAATCCATGTCTTCTATTTCCTCTCCTTTTCTGGATGAACCCCTGCCATGATGCCCTCCTCTTTTTAAAGCTCAAGGAAACTTGGTACCGGATCTCTCAATTGGGTCATTTCTCTACCATGGTTCCCCCGAACCAGCAACACATCGTCCAAACCCCTTTGCCCAAGAGACCCTCAACAACTGGCCCATTTCATGGTTTTGTGAAACCGTGAGGCTCCCTCTTCTGAACTCCTCTAGTAAGTCTGACTACTCTATTAGAGCACCTTTTACTATTGACAGAAACCTTGGTAAGTTCCCTGAGAGGGCAGACTATCTTACCTCTGCCTCTGTTTTCCATATACTTCATTCATTCAGCAGAAGTTAACGAGCAACTACTATGTGTCAAGCACTTTTTTTATACCTTGGAGATAGTCTGGTGAGCAAGACACACCACCGTCTCTGACCTCATGGTGCTTACAGCCTGGTGGGGCGTAGCACAGTGCCTGGCACAAGGCACAAAGTGGGCTCTTCACTAAATATCTGCCAATTCGATGTGTGGAGCCCCAAGGGACTTGCAGTGTGGAACGTGCTGGGGATTCCTCGATGTGGGCAGCTTGTGTCCCACCCAGGCCCCGCCCTTCATGGGGTGCCACCGTCAGCTCCACTCACTGATGTGGTCGATGGAGCCAGCACAGAACTTCCCATAGAACTTCTTGGCTCCCAGGCCCCGCAGGTCATGGATGGTGAAAGGCCAGAGGTGCAGCACGTTGTTGCGGGAGAAGGCGTCCCTCTTCTCCACCACGACCACTTTGGCCCCTAGGTAGGCAAGCTCAATGGCAGTGCGCAAACCACACGGTCCTCCGCCAACGATGAGACACTGCAGAAGTGAGACAGGGGACACTCAGTGACCTCTAGCATTGGAGACACAAAATCCTAGTTAACAGTGTAACTGAGGAGCAAACCCCCAACCATCCAAATCAACCAGCAAGCACAAACCAAGTGCACCTGTTAGGACTTGCCATTCATCAATCCAATGTACATTACCTGTGGGCCTACTGTGCACCAGGCACTGTGCCTAACCCTGTGGGGGACACACAAAGGGACTTGTGGGGAAGCACAGTTAAGACACATGTGGGGTTCAAAGCCATACTAACTGGGATTAAATCTCATATCTGGCATTTGGCCACTGAGTTTTCAGCTGTGAAATATGTCTACTACTCTTTCCTTGAAGGGTTATTGAAAATAAGATTGCTTTTCAAAAGCTTATGGTGTATCCTTGTGACCATGAATTAAGCAATGATGTTTTGGATATGATTCCAAAGGCACAAGCAACAAAAGAGGAAAGAGATACATTTGACTTCATCAAAATTAAAAACTTTCATGCTTCAAATGTCACTATCAAGAAAGTGAAAAGACAACCCACAGATGGGAGAAAATATCTGCAAATCATATATCTGATAAAAGGCTAATATCAAAAAATATAAAAAGAATTTTACAAGTTAACAATACAAAAATAAACACCCGAGTTAAGAATGGGCAGATGATCTGTACAGATACATCTTCATGGCTAATAAGCACATAAAAAGATGCTTAACTCTAAAGAACTGAATAAACGAGCACTGTAAACAGAAATAGTCTCAGAGACACAGAGGAAAAACTGATGATTGCTAGATGGGACCGGGGTGGGCAGGAGGGAGAAGGGGAAGGGACAAGGCAACATAAACTGGTAATACAATATTGCCGCAGGGATAGAAGAGACAGTTTGGGGAATATAGTCAACAATGTTGTAAATATTTTTTTAGGCGGTCAGATGGACTCATGTCTTGTTAGGGAGACCACTTCATGGACGGCGTAGTGGCCTTATCACTGCACTGTACATCTGAAGCTGCCACTGAATAATACTAGATGTTAACTATAATTTAACACATATATATTCATGGGATGTGGAGTATACTGTGGGGAAGGAATCAATGGAATTGTAATAGATATGTATGATATTGGGGGTGGGGGGACCGTGGAGGGGGTGGGGGGAGTCACTTTGCAAGGGGTGAAAAGGATAACTATTGAATTGTTTTGTACATCTGTAACTAATAATAAATAAATAAATAAATAAATAAATAACAACACAAACAAAAAAGATGCTTCACATCATTAGTCACAGGGAAATGCAAATAAAAGCCACAGTGAGAAGCTACTTCATACCCACTAAGATGGGCATATCAGAAAAACAGACAACCACAAGTGCTGGCGAGGATGTGGGGAAACTGGAACCCTCACTCATTGCTGGTGGGAACACAAAATGGTGCAGATGCTTTAGGACAGTTTGGCAGCTCCTCAAAAAGGTAAACATAGAGTTACCATATGACCCAACACCTCTACTCCTAGGTATATACCTAAGAGAAATGAAAACATATGTCCACACAAAAAATTGTACATTAATGTTCACAGCAGCATTATTCATAACAGCCAAAACAAGTTAAGTGTCCATTAACTGATGAATAAACAAAATGTGGTATATCTACACAATAGAATATTATTCAGCTATAAAAAGGAATGAAGTGCTGACATATGGATGAACCTTGAAAACATTATGCTAAGTGAAAGAAACCAGAAACAGAGGGACACGCATTGTATGATTCCACTTATATGAAATGTAGAGAATGGAAAAATCTATAGAGACAGAAAGCAGATTAGTTGGTGCAAAGAAATGGGGGAGGGGAGCCTGGGAAGTGACTGCTGATGGGTATGCGATTTCTTTTTATGGGGATAAAATGTTGTAGAATTAGATAGTAAAGGTGGTTGCACACATTGGTGAATATTCTAAAACCACTGAACCATATATTTTAAAAGGGTGAATTCTGTGGCATGTGAATTACGTCTTAATAAAATAACTGAATGAGAGAAAAAGCATATAGTACCACATTTGACACACACACTAGTAAGGATTTTGTCATTCTTATTGCTGAGACCTAGTCCTAGGAACTTTCAGTCTAGGTAAATTCAGACTTGTGAAATAAATCACTAGAACACCATGTAGTCAGTTCTATTTGGATCCCAGAAGGGGTAAAAGCTAACCTGCCAGGAAAGCTGGAAAAGGTTTCACAGAGGTTTTCAAAAATTATCATCACCACCACCTTCTTCTCCTCCTCCCTCTCCTCCTTCTTTTTCTTCTTCTTCATCATCATCACCATCATCACAGCCCACATTTGTTGAACACATACTATATGCCAGACAGTGGTTTAAGTGCTTAATGTGTTTTAACTCAATCCTTACAACAAATCTAAGAGGAAGTAACTATTATCATCCCTCTTTCACAGGAGAAAAGCTGAGGCATAAAGCAGCTAAGGGTGGCCCATGGCTTCACAGGCTGAAAGGGGCAGAGCCAGGGTTCAGACCCAGGTGGTTTCGCTCCAGAGACCACCGTGTTGTGCTACTTCTGGCTTGCCAGGAATAAAAAGAAGAAAGAACATTTCAGCAGAGGGTATAGCCCATTCAAAGAGAAAAGGAAAGAACAAGGTTGATGGAGAGAGGGATATTTGGGGGAAGGGAGGGGAAGGAGAGAAAAGAGATGAGAGCTAGTCCAGAGCCAGATGTTAGGGGCCAGGCGAAGAACTATGGCCTTGGTTCTGTGGGCACGGGACCATGGTGGGCAGACAAGTGCCATGCTAAGTAGTCGTGGACACTGTGACGTTGAACAAGACAAGCGTCCTTCCCCAAGGGAGCTACAGCCATTTAGGAGAGAAGGTAAGACACATAATGATCCAGCAAGTGATAACGGGCCAAAGCCCTTTATTCAAACAAAATCTTATCAGGAGCAAAAGTACTATCTAAAAACAAAGGAAAATGGTAGTTTTCTGGCAGAGACGTTCAGAGACACCTCTACATAGTATCCTGCCCTTCGCCCAGGCAGCCCCTGAAGCAACTTCCAGAGGCAAGTGTTCACCTGTGTGTGGGCGGGGGGTGGGGAGAAGGAGAGGGTCTAAATAACTGAGGGTACCCCCACAAGGCAAGAGGGAAGGAGGTCTGCACTGCCACCTCTCTGCCAGATATTGCAGAGGAATCCAGAAATTTCCCTGCTGCTTTGGATCAAACCTTGTCTTACAGAAATGCATTCCCCTTCCCCTAGCAAATATTCCATCATCCTGTTATCACTCATCAGGGGTCTCCAGTGTCTCAGAGGGAACGCACAAACAAGATATCAAAGCTCCCACACCACCACCATCGGTGTGGCTTACTGGTTGGAACCTTCCAGAGAGTTTGTGGAAACCCCATCGGGGGAAATGAAGTCACCGCTGAGATACTGCTCACTCCAGCGGGGAGAGTGGTTGTGCACATCCCTTTGCTTCCTTTCTGGTGGGAGCTGACGGGAGAGAACCAACTCTCCCCCAGCCCAGCTCCACTTCTTATCTCACACCCCAAACAGCCCGGACATAGCCAGACCATGACGGACATTCCAAAGCAAGACTCCAAACCCCAACGCGTGTGAGGTTGGCTTTGGGGTTAAATCTGGATTCACTGCATTTCTTTGTAGTTAGTGCATCTTTTCCTGTTTGCTGAGTTCTCCAGGGCCAGGGATGGAGAATGGGTGGGAGGATGTGGGGTTAGGAAGGGCAGAAAGAGAAGGGGGGGGGCGAGGTCCTCTTGCATCCTTCCATCCACCAGGCCTGACCCAAAATGGCTCCTGGGACAGGCAGGACATCCCCTTCCCACCAGCTGGGGGGCTGCTGCACATGTGTTGTGCAAACAGTAGCCGGTGTACTGTTTCTGACCCCCACCCCCACCCCCATCCCCAGCTAAGCCCTGAAATCCCATTGGTGAAAGCTCAGTTTTCCCACCACCCTGGGCCCCAGCACATGAAATTTCGGGCCTGAAATTTCAGAGACGCCAGTCATACCATAATCTAAAGTCAAAGTAAATACCAATGGGTCTAATTATATAAAGGGAGAAAATTCGGTGCAGATGTTATCAAGACAGGGGAGAAGGCAGTTGGCAGGGGCCAGGCCAGTTCCTCTCGGAACACGCTTGTTATGATTAACATGGGAACTCGGAGTTCTGACAAGAGGCTGAAACCCGCGGCTGCCACGCGCCTGCGTAGAGGAGCAGGACAGGGCTTCCCCCGCATGCCCACACTGATGCTGTGCATGCTGGGCATGCTGCACGCACTGCGGATGCCAAGGGTCGTGGCAACTCTACCCAAGCAGATCGCTACCGTTGCCAGACCCAGCCAGGACCCGGTCCTCACTGCTGAGGACTTATTTCCCAGAAAGAAAATTCTTCATTAAAACTCAGCCCTGAGACTTGTTTCCTTAAGCCCCAGATGATGCTGTGCATTCCTCCCACTTGCTCTGTCCTTAGTGCTACCCCAGAGCTAAGCGGCACGTGTTAGAATGATCTGCCTCTGATTCCCAGGTCAGCGTGAGTGTCCTCTGCCCAGAGCCCAGCACAGGGCTCAATAAACAGCTGACGGATGACTGATCTTCCCACACCCTCGCCACCCACCCAGCTCTGGCTCTCCGTCCCGAACCAGGATGCTCGGTGTGTGTCAGCCAGGGTTTATGTCCGCAGATTCCCACCCAGGCTGGGGGAGCTGGGGTCTGCCAAGGCCACCAGCATCACGGACGTCAGCAGATCTGTGTGCTCAGGCGACATAAATTTATTACCTAGTGGGGAACAGGGCAGATCCAACACCAGCAGGAAGTCCATTGTATAGATAAGCTTGCAGCATTCAGGCTTCCACATTCGCAGAGACAGACAAACACCACATGGAAAAATCAGCTTTTTATTATCAAGGGGATGGGAAGAGGGGACAAGGGGCCTGGCCCACAATCAAGGCCCGGGGCTGAGGGAGACCCAGCTCACACAGACTCCTGCGTCCCAGGGGAGCCCTGCAAACGCTGCCCACCTCTTGATGACACAATGCGTCTTTCAACCCACAAGTGAGTGGGTGTGCTGGGACCATGCCAGGAATGCCGACAGGGTTCAGTCCCCAGAGGGAGCCGCCAAGGGGACCAGGGACCCAGACAGGGGTTAGCAGCCTGGAGACGTGATTCCCGGTTCTGAATTCTGCCTCTGATTTCCTTGGGAGCTCTGGGTGCGGACACTCCAATGAGGTGGGGCTCAAAAGCCAGCACTTGGAGGCAGCAGACAGATGAGGTCTGCGCTCACTAACTAGCTTCGCTGGGCTCTAGGCCTCATTGAAAAGGATGATGATAGCGTCTAAACCGTATCACCCCACTCAGCACTTTCTACTTGCCGGGCACGGTCCTAATTGCTTTATGTTTTTCATCTTTCCAACTGCCCTGTGAAGTAAGCGTCATCCTCCTCCTCTTCACTTTGTAACTGAAGGAAACTGAAGCATAGAAAAGTTAAGCAACTTGCTCTAGGTACCCTTATTATCCCCATTTTTGAGCTAAGAAATGGAGGCAAGAGAGGGTCAGGAACGTCTCCAAGACCCCATAACCAGCACATGGTCAAGTTTGGATTCCAGCCCACTGTCAGTGTGGGTCCAAGGCCCATGCTTGGAATTGCTTGTCTGACAGCACAGCCTGGCCTCGGGGGTGTGGTCAATGAAGTGAGGCCGTTTTTCACTCCCTCCTTTCATTGAGCGTACAGTGGCCTCCTGAATGGAGCTGGGGTTCAGGCTGAGTGCATGGGCCTCTGCACAGAAGGCCTTAGCCTGCGTCTGCACCTGGGCTGAACTTTTCTGCTTCTCTGGGGGGGAAGTTTACAGGCCAGGTGGAGCTAGAGCCCACACACGTCCTGGGAAGCCACTCTGGCAGGTGCCATGGCAGCAAGGGAGGGGGATGGGCTGGGGGGGTTGGGCATGGACAGTGCATGCCTTCTCTGGTGCCCGGGCAGTGAGAGGAGCCAAGTGACACAGGTCATGGTGGTGCTGTCTCTCTGGTAGCAGCGGCCCTCCCAGCATGCTGACCTGCAGGCCATCTCCCCGGGCATCACTCTGGTTCCAGGGACGTGCCACCACACTTCCTGGTGTGGCTTCCCAGCCTCACTGGCTCTCAGGATAAGCCGCTTATCTAAACCCAGGCAGGAAGGCCCTGACCGTTACTGAGTTACCACGAGTGAAAACAGTTCGCTTCAGAATCACAGAACTGAGAGTTTTCAAATCCAAGGGGCCACCCACATGCTATTGTGGGGGGCTTGCACTTGGGGCCTGGCCTCATATCCCCACCCTGCAGAACTGTGCAGAGGGGGCTCAAGAGAGAAGCAGCCACTTAAGATTCTAGACATGGCGAAGTCTGTGCAAGGCGGGGGGGCCACATAGGGACTCTTCGTGGGGACCTTAAGGGCTGCTCTGGGTGGGGAGCTAAATCCCATTTGACCTGACATTGCCCTGTCCGGGTCTGACTCTTCTCTTTCTCAGCCATACCAGTTTTCCTGAGTAACAATTACACACAACTTACCAACCTCAGAAATTTAGAAAGGAAATGGAAAAAGATACCCTGTTCTCTCTGCTCTCAAATAATACAGATTCTTCTGAGAAACCTTCCATCCCTCTCAGCCCTTCCCTTCCAGCCTGAGCCGGTGCTCTCCTCTTATCAGCAACTGTAACCAGTGACCACAGGGTCTGGATTTGGGGGGAAAGTCTTATTTGCAAACACCCTGCCCCTTGGCCCCGTAAATATACTCCTGTTGGACCCTTGGTTTGGAAATTTTTAGTACAGCCCTCAGGCTCTGCTGCTTGCTTCTGGGTGCTGCTCATACCTTACAGGATGAGTTCCCTGAAGTCAGGGTGTGTGCCCCCCACACACACACACCCCCATTCAGCCCCTGCTGGTGTGTCTTCCCAGGAGAGACCAATGAGCAGTAGCTTAGTGAGGCCAGGACTCCTTTCACTTTGGATGTCAAAGTGTGTAATCAACAATGCCAACTCTGTCCCACCTTTGTTGGTGCCTGTACATCCCCTATTAGGAAGAGCAATAGCCATAATAGTACTCATAATATTATAGCCATAATAAAAGTCGGAGCCACCACTTACTGGCTGCTTATAATGTGCATGAACTATGCTAAGCAGTCCCTAAGAAATGCATCTCTTTTCATTCCTGTAACAACCCTGACTTAGGCATATTCACTGCCATTTGGCAGATGAGGAAACTGGAGTTTGGGAAGGTTAAATAACTTGCCCACAGGTGAAACCCTAACCTCTGACCCAGAGTTCCTGCTGGAGATCACAATTCTTTATGAATTCTTCCAGGCTTCCTTGGGGGCATTATCTAATAGAGTATTAATATGTTCCCTCCTCAACTAAGACATGTAAGGACCAGTGAGACCACGTCGTAGAGAATGCAGGAGAAGACTCATGTCCCCAAAGCTCAGGAAACTGTCCCTTTGGGGACAAAGGGAGAAAAAAAGAGATAATGAATGCTGCAGTGTTTGGGACTACCTGCGTCGATGGTCAGCATTTGTTGGAGTCACAGGTTGCCGACTTTGATTAAGACAGTGTCCCCCCAGGAGATGGCCCATGCGTGGAGAATGGCAACTGGGGATTTGGAGAGAGAGCAGAAATGGCACGATGAGGTCTAGGCTGAGAAAAGGGGAGGGAGTTTGGAGGGAATGGGGAGCCCTGGCTGAGGTGATATCATTCACTAGAGTTCAATTTTGTTCAAGTTCTTTTTTATTAAAGTAAAATTTACATACAATGAATGCACATATCTTAAATATACCACTTGATGTGACAATTTATAATATATTTTGCTCTTTAAAGCATCAGTTTTCTCCCTATCAACGCTCTTTCTTCCGGTCAACCCTGCGACTTATTATTATTCCATGGGCTCTGGTGCTGGCATCTTAGTGCATTGTCTCCGCAAGCAGCTTCTGGTCAGTGTCGGGGGTGGGGAATGGGTAGGGGGGCAGGCAGTGGCGGGGCTGACCAGCCAGCTGTCTTGGTTCCCTTTCCTTCCTTTGGGAAAGCAAAAGTCACATGCCCTTCCAAGACCCCAAAGGAGGGTGTGGAGGAATCTCACATTCCTTTAGCAGGAACAGGGGAAAGAGCCTTCTGAGATGGGCTGAGTCCAGATATATCCAAAGCTAAAAACCCCAGGGCCAGTTATAATCCATATGTGGGGAAAAAAGTAGAGCTAAGATACACAAACAATCTAGCATCCAGAAATAGATAGACTAGTTCATTTTTATCACTTTCTCTTTTTGGTCACTCAGTAAGCTTTTGCTTTTATAAGCTCTGAGTTCAGTCATGTGGGGGGGTCCCCACATGACAGTGATAATAGCCAGCACTCACAATCCTTTATTCACAACAATCTATACCCATGGTGCCATTTTCACAGCTGCATCTATGAAGAGATGGAGCCAGGATTCAAACCCAGGTGCCCGGCTCCAGAGACCAAGCCTTTAACCACTGTGCCATAGAGACCACTGCAGGCAGGCAGGGAGTGGGAGATGGTAGAGGAGGGGGATCCTGTGCGGTCCTCCATTGCTCCACGTCTCAGTGAATTT
The DNA here is from genome assembly GCA_033961575.1 of Aselliscus stoliczkanus. Taxonomy (NCBI): domain Eukaryota; kingdom Metazoa; phylum Chordata; class Mammalia; order Chiroptera; family Hipposideridae; genus Aselliscus; species Aselliscus stoliczkanus. The sequence continues at coordinate 96,440,316 of CM066736.1, read as the reverse complement.
TAATTAGCTTTCAAGTCTATCTGACTTCCTATGACCTCCTCAAAAGTAGAGGTATGTCTGGCTTGCCTTCGCATCTCAAACAACGAGGCTGGCACAGGTAAGTACTCAGCGATAATTAGTACAAAGAGGCAAGAGTACTTGGCAGGCCCTGGGGGTCCAGCATCCTTGGAGGCCAACTTGGTGTGGTGGCTATGAAAGCAGCACACAGGCTCCAATGGCAGGATGCCCCTTCCTGGCCAGGACTTAGTAACTTCTGGAAAGGGCCACACCAGGGGTAATTTAATCCAAGAGGAAAGACAGAGGGCAGGATGAACATCCACTGACCTATACTTTCCCAGTTCAGGTGACAATCTGTCAATCTACCCTTGACAGACCAAAAAGAGACAGTGATAAAAATGACAAACGTTTCACTCAATAGGTCCCATGACTGGAGCTACCTGAGGTCAGGAGAAGCATCTACTGAGTATCCTACGTATGCCAGTGCTGCAGCAGATGCTTTGAGTACACTGCCTCATGTCCATTGTGAAAGTGGCATGGCCTTTCCCAGTCTGAGTCTCAGAGGTGACATGACTTAATAGACTGGCATTTGTTGAGCTCCACCTGTGTGGTGTTAAGCACTGATCTAAGTGCTTCCCATGTATCAACTCGTTCCAACCTCACAACCTCCCAAGATTAGGAAACCAAGACACAGAATGGTTAAGTAGAGTGCCCAAGTTCACATCACGGTTAGAAAGGAGGAACTGGCATTTGGAACCAAGTGTCTAGAGCCAAACACAAACTCAGATCTGCCATGTTACACTTGACTAGGATCACACAGGTAATAAAGGGCAGAGCCAGGTATCACTGCCAGGCCCTTGTGACTCTAGCATCCAGCTCTTTTTTCTACATTGCCCATTCGGCCACCTTTCTCCCAAGTGTTAGGGCCCACTGTCCCTTTCTGACCCCTTGTCTCTCTCTCCTGGGTCTCCTCTATTGGTGCCACCTCATCCCAAGGCCACAGGCAAGGCTGACCCTATCAGCAGGTAGCATCCTTGTCCCAGGCTGGCCTCTGCAGAAAGGCCCCTATGGGCCTGCATGAAGCCAGGTATTCCTTCCACATTCACTGACTTCTATTGCTCTGAGGTCAGCAAAGGAGAGACTATTTACCTGAGCCCAGCAGCTCTTTCTGTAGCCAGCCCAGAGCTGGGCTGAGAGCCCAAGGAGCACCAGGCTACCTCTGCCAGTCCCCAGACATACCTGGACCAGCTAACTACCCCACCAAGAGCCCTGGAGTGGTCCCCAAGAAGCAGGTGGCAGGTAAGAATGAAAACACTCTAAGAATTCACTGTAAGAATATGTTGGCCTCCTTCATCTTCTCCTTTTAGAGTCCAGCCCCATAGGGAGATGCCGAACAAATACCAACTAGGGGGTCTAGGCTTAATCCAGGCATGCAAACAGGTATAGCCTCATCGGCCCTCCAAGGAACACCACCGAGAAACAGTACATACATTGGTGAAGTGAGGGGCTGGGTTCTGAAGCAGGTAGGCCATTTACCAGCGATGTGACTGAGCACAGCACCTTATTCACTTGAGGTACTTGACTCACTGTCTTCAACCATAAGAGAGGAATAAGGGTAGTTCCTACCACCCACGGCGGTTATGAGGAAGGAGTCAATAGGCTGCCGAGTTGTCCATAAGAGAGCCCCTTACAGCTCATGGTGGGCATCCAGGAAATGGCAACGCTGTTCAGCAGCCCCTCCTCCCTCTCTCCCTCCTGAGGAGGAGGCCTAGGAGTGAAATCAGCACTCTGACCCCTGACAGCTCATGGCCCAGCTTGTCTGGGGGTGTGGACGCTGTGAGCCCACCAGTTCCAAGGCTATGATTTCCATTGGTGCGGGGGGCAGACGTACTGCTTTTATCAGGGCATCGTCAAGCATGTTGGATGAGCCCCAACTAGAGCCTGGGCCCCAGGAAGCTGCTGGGCTGTGCTCCCCTGCACCAGTGAGTTGTCCTGTGTGCCCATGCACCGTTCCACCCCGAAGGGACTTTAGATCAGGAGTTGGCATATTTTTTCTGTAAGGGGTCAGATGGTAAATCTTTTAGACTTATTCCCAACTACTGGCTTAGGTCATTGTGTCTGATGCTTCCTTCCCTGGAACTCCTTGCCCCTGGAGGGTCCAAGAAGGTATTCATGGTAGCCCAGAGGCCATTTTCAGTATCTCTGGAAGTCTCATAGGTCTCCCTTGCCACTCCTGCTGCTGGGGACGCTCTCCCCCAGGTCTTTGCACTCAATGCCTCCCCATCATTCGGGTCTCAGCTCAAACATCACCTTCCTTGGAGATAACCTTCCCGGCCCCACCCCATTTCCCCTATCACATCCCCCTGTTCATTTTCTGCACAGTGCTTATCACAACCCTGAGTCTCTGTTTTATTTGTTAACTCGTTCACTGTGTGGCTCTCCCTGTAGAATGTGAGGTCCCCAAGGCAGGGCCCTTGCCGCATCCCCAGGGGCCAGAATAGCCCTCAACCCATAGGAGGAATGTTGTCAGCTGAATAAATGAATGAATTCAAATCATATCTTTACCCCAAATCAGGATGCATGCAGAGGCTAACCGAAATATCACAGCCGAAATTCACCATAAAGTCTTGGAGCTTCACATGTATACTATCTTATTAAATGAGGCAGAAACTAACTTATGAAATAGGAACTCTTTCATCTCCCTATTTCTGGTGAGGACCCTGAGGTTAAGGTCCCACTCTGCTCAAAGACACTTAGTTGGTAGGAGGTAGAACTAAATTTCAAACCCAGACCCGTCCAACTCTGGGCCCCAAGCTACTAACCGTCCCCCTTACTTAATTTTACCTGGTATCAATTTAGTGTGCATACGGTTTATCTGTGGCTGATTACAAATGCTGATGGGCAGTGAAGTGCCTATGGACTTATTAAAAATGAAGGGAAGAGATTATCTAATTTACACAAGCTTGTTTGTTAAATAATTTGTTTTGAAGCGTGGTTTGGGGGAAAAAGAAGGGAATTAAAGTTTCATAGAGGTGGGGATTTTTTCATTGTTTACCCATGAAACAGGTAGGCTCCAGTAAACTCCCTCAGATGTCACAAAGTCAGTCAGAGGTAACAGCAAACCCTAAAGTTTCCCAAGGGAAAATCCATTTAATTATTACACTTTGATCCTTCTCCTGGGAGCGGGATACATATCTGGTAGCCAACCCACGGAAGATGGCGATATAGGAAAGTCCCAGATCCCGATGCAGATCCAGCTCCAGAAACAAACCCCAGTGTATTCACATATGGTCGTCTTCCCAGCAAAGGAGCTTTAAGGCCTCGCAGGTAACAGGGGAAAAGTGGGTCCTTCCTAGCATCTCACACATGCCTTCCAGGCCAGGGAACCCATTCTCATTAATGCAATGTAGTTTGGACTCCACTTGCAGCTGCCACAAAAGAAATGAGTAAACTTGCTCAGAAGCTCTTGATTACTTCCAAGTGGGTCACCTTACACGATAAAGTGGCTTGTAATTAAAATGTTTCCAAACTGTGAACAGATCACAGTGTCTAGACATTGGGAAACTCCAACCCTACACATCCTGCCCACCCATGATTACAACCTGCCCAAGAACATGTTATGTTTTCTTTATCAGAGTATCTTTAAGGCCACACTTCTGGAAAACCTCACCTCACAGCTTGCTGGGAGCTGCTTGGGAATTCTTTCTGCCATCAAGAGGAAGGCATGCCTGGGCAGCTAGGGGACCTGCTCTGGGGAGGCAAGCCTGGGCCAGTGGAATGGCTGTGGCATCACTCTTCAAGCTGGTTGAGGCAGTCCACATATGGAAGACGGGACTTCCGGGACCCAGGCGTATTGGCTACAACCCTCCCGGTGGAACAAACAAACTGCTTCCTCAGCTCAAACATGGGGTGGTGGTGGTGGTAACGGGGGTGGAGAATGAAGTAGATGAAGACACAGGTTAAGCTCTGCTGAACTATTACATGGAAAATAAGGCATTTGGCAACCACTATCCTAGCTCCCTGTAATCCCTGATCCTACCCTTGAGCCAAGGAGAAAAGGATATGTGTCATTCATTGGTTCATTCATTCACTCACAAAGCACTTAATGAACACCTTTGGTTAGGCATCACGTTGGGTGCCAGGGAAACGGAGATGGACATGTCACATTTCCTGACCACAGGTAATTCCACTCCAGAAAAAAAAGAAGACACTGAAGGTCCCTGAGCAAACTGGGGTTCACCAACCATACACATGGAGGGGTCATGAAAGAGAGGAGGCAGGGACTTGCAAGGAAGCCGCTCTCAGGCTGGACGAGACACACTGCATGAAGGTTAAGGGAGCAGGGAGAAGCAGGAAGTGAAATTGACTCAGATTCCGGAGTGGGAGAATGATATCACTGTGAACTAATATTGAAAGTCAGAAGGGAGAATAAATTTAGGGAGTGGGAGGGGAGAAGAGGAGTGACATTATAAACTGAGTTTTCATTTGTTGAGTGTCACGTATCACAGAAAATCCAGAAAGGCATGTAGACATCCCATTAGTTGTTCCAGAGATCCAGCAGAGTAAAAGATACAGATTTTTAAAACAAAATAATAGTAACTTCTATTTAGTGGAGGTCTACTATGTGTCAAGTATGGTACATGTCAACTTCATTTAATCCTAACTAGAAACCAATAAAGTAGGAAATATTGTGCCCATTTCCCAGGTGAGGAGATGGAGACCCTGAAATGTTAAGGAGCCTGACCACCGTCACAGGTACCTGGCTCGCGGCATTTAAGCTCTTCCTAAGATGCCCCAGGGCCTCCGATGTGGGAGCCACTGCCCTTAAGGGGGGACGACATAATCCAACGTGAGCGTGTCCAGTAGGACCAACCTCCCCATCTTCGGCACCGTGGACATTCTGGGTCAGGTCATTTTTGTTGCAGGGGGCTGTCCTGTGATGGTGGGATGTTTAGCACCATCCCTGGCCTCTCCTAACTAGAGGTTAATAGCACTTTCCCTCTCCCCTGAGTTTGACAATCAAAAATGTCTCTAAATATTGCCAAGTGTCCCTAGGGGATAGGGGGACGGCAAAACTGCCACCCATTAAGAACCATTGCAACAAAAATATAATGTGAGCCACACATGTCATTTTAAATTTTCTGGTAGCCACATTTTGGCGCGGGGCAGCAGGGAGGGGGGGGAGTAAAAAAACAATACCCAGGTAAAATTAATTTTCATAATATAGTTTATGTAATTCCATATATCCAAAATATTATCAGCTGAACGTGTAGTCAATATCAAAACTATTCATGAGTTATTATGTGATATTTTTCTTGCCAGGTCTTTGAATCAGGCATGTGTTTTACAGTTTGGACTTGCCCCAGCCATGTGGCTAGTGGCTCCCACACCGGACAGCACAGATCTAGAGAAGGAAAGAAGAGATCACCCACATTTGTGAATGGTGCAGACACAGGAGCAAAAGGCAGCACTGCACAATGGTCAGAGGCATAAGAGACAACTCGTGGGGATGCTGCTATAATAGCTCAAGCTTTTCCTTTTGCCTCTGAGAATGGCATCTCCCCACCAACAACCCATCTACCCCAAGAGATGGGGGTGGGGTGGGACAAGTGGGGAGTGAAGAAAGGTATCTATCTGGTAAGGAGAGGTGAAGGTGAAGCCAGAGCGAGCCCAGGGAGGGTCCTGGGGAAGCCCATCCAGGCAGGTGTTGGTGAGTTACAGGGGCCTTAATGAAGGCAGCACCGACTCCAGAGAGAAAGGCAGAGAGGCGAGGAGTGGGGCAGATACAGACAACTCGTCCACACTCAGGAAACACCCAGTCAGCTCTACCAGCAGCTGCTGACGCAGGGCCGATTCCAGCCCCGTAACCACTGAAACAAAGCCCTCAAAACCACAGCTTCTGAGTCAATCTTGCGTCAGATCCAAAAAATCAAGGCCCCTGCCTGGGACCACTCAGCAACCATCAGCACATCTGTGAGGGAATTCAGACGGAAGGGCTGGGGCCTGCCACTGTCTGCACTTCTTCTGTCCACTCATCTGGCCATGATTACCCTGAGAAGAGCATTACTGTCCCCGATGGAGACGTAGGAGCGCACTTGTAGACACAGCCAGGGCCAGGAGGCATCGCTCATCATTTAAAGAAAGAAACTTGACTGAAGCGTATCATTCAAAGATAAAACTAAGAGATGGTCCCCTGGTGAAACATTAACTAATCAATGTTTATATAAGGAACGAGGAACAGAAAACCCTGAACAATTAAAAAGAAAATAGCTCCATGGGGTTAAGAGGAAGGAAGGAGATACTGAGAAGGCAATGGGGCAGGAAGAGGCTGGAGATGATCGAGACAGAAGGAGCAGGGCTCCGGCCACGGGTGGAAAGCAGGGAAGTGCTGCCCGTCTCTGCTCTCGAGTTTGGGTCACTATGCTCGCAGATTCTCTGGGGAAAAACACTACTCGCCACTCAGGCTCCTCTTGATGAGAATTAGCACTGTGGTAAATCAGGGGCCCCACCACATGGCCTTGGGGACCAAGTGTAGAGGGCAGCCTGGGTACACAGCCTAGCTACCCATGGGCCTTGGGGTCTGAGCCTCTCCTGCCCGGCTCCACCCTCTGAACTGGTGGCTCCAGAAGGGAGCTTCCTCTTCGCTGCAGTTTGGGGTTCTATCACCCCTGAACTGCCCGGCCTTCTCAGAGACAATCAGCTCCCACTCGTCCTACTCCCACTTGGCACCTGAGCTCTAGGGAGGCACTGATTCTTATACCATCTCCCCTACTAGGAGCTGTCATCCTCATTTTGCAGGTAGATAAACTGAGGCCCAGAGACTGCCAGCCAACCTGTGTTCTTTCTACTCTGTAACAGGCAGAATGAAAAGGGTGTGTTGTGTGTGTGTGTGTGTGTGTGTGTGTGTGTATACTATAATAACCTTAAAGGGAAAGGTTACATACAGTTTTCATACACACATACAGAGCATATGTGAAAAGGGCTTTATAAATTATAAAGCATTTTTACAAATGATAGTTGTTATTAAATTTACTCTTAATACAGAGAGTACATTGTCCTCTTGACAAGCTTATGGACCTACTTTCAAAGAGACTAAAGTCCATTTACAGTGTTCCTTTTAGTCTGTAATTCAACTAAGCCAAAAGGAAAAAAAAAAAAAAAGAAGCCATGTCTAACCTCTGCTTCATCCCCGCGTAGGCTAGGTCTTGTTTGTTTTTCAAAACCCACTGTTTAAGCACTGACGAACTCTGCGCCTCTTCCCACAGTTTCCAGCAAAAGAGCAGGCCCGGTTACTCCCGTAAAGGAGAGCAGCCCCTGCAGCAGGCTAGAGGGCTTCCACCTCCCACGCAAACCCTGCCAGCGCCAGGGACTGGGCCCTAGTCAGAGCAACTGGGTCCACCTTCTAGCTCCAGGACTCCGTTGCTAAGCACCTACTATGTGCTTGGGAGGATAGGCTGAAGAAGGTATAGCATTTCAAAGTCTTTGGCAGAATTTTGGAAACACGACTACAGGTGCGGCTGGGATTCAAGCTGAAGCGGCTCAGAGGAAGCACGGCGGGGCGTCAGGGTGTCACGCTTCGCTTTCTCCAGGCCTCAGAGCTGCTAGGGCTTCTCCTGTTTTCACACCCTGTATATGGGCTTGGGCGCCCTGCTGCCTCCCCTGGGAGAGTTGAGCAGCGCAGTCAGGCCCTGTTCTCCTCCAGCCTCCGTTTGCTCATCCATAAGATGGCACCAGCAATATCTACACACATCATTGAGCCGCCAGGAGGCTCCAATCCAGCCCCCGGCTACACAGCAGGGGATGGCTCCAGGATGGCCAGACTCTGTCATTTGGACTGGAAGGAAACAGGAGAGGCTTAGAACAAAAGGAAAGGACGTGGGCAAGGAAGGTCTGTGTGGGGAGGAGCTCGGAAGCTAGTAAAGTGTGAATATTTCTTCACTGTTCCCTCCAGCACTAAACAATAGTAATAACAGCCACTATTTACTGAGTGCTCACTGCTTTATCTCCAGCATCTAGAACACTGCCATTATGATCTTGTTGAAAGAAAGCTAATCATCGCTCTCAGCCCTTTGCAAACATGTCATATAAGCAGGAGGAATCTTGAGGGAGGCAGACAAGGAGCCCTTCCCTTGGCCATCAGCCTTTTTCTAACTTTCTAGGCCACATGAAGCCCTCCTTCCTCTTCTCCTGCCATGTAGGCTCCCGAGGCAGAAAGATTCAGAAGGTCCAGCTAACTGGAGAGAGTCTGAGTATCCAGAGGCTGACTGAGGGAATAACCTCAGCAACTGCTGAAGCTTAGGGGGGAATTACAGACTCTAGGGCCCAGTATGGGTTAGCCCCCAAATTAAACTCCACCCAATCCCCAAGCCCCAATAGACTGAGCTGAGGGATCCCTAAAGTCATTCTCCCAAGCTCATTCTTGTATCAGTACAAAAACAGGAAGGCCCAGGAGTGGGCTTGGCTTAATACAACGCCTGGAATGTATTTGTGAAACCTCTTCGAGAGCCTAGACAATTTCATCACAAAACCCAAATGTCAGACAGTCTCTGGGACAGACATTGGGGCAGGACACTCAGGAGCGAGGTGTCCCACATACAGACTGGAGGCTGGCCCTTATCTCTCCTGGGCTAGAATTTCAGAGAAGCAGCTGAGCTCCAGCTTTGCAGCCTTGGTGGGTAGGTATGCCAAGTGGTTAGGGCCTGTGAGGCAGCCTCCTTCTGGGACACAGACACTCATACTTGGCCACTAGGGAGAAGGTGAACAAGGAGCAGCTCACAGGGCACGAGGCAGCCAAGGGATAAAGACCCCTACTGTCCACATTCCTTTCCCCCTGACAATTGGTAATAAGGACCAAGGTGGGTCAGGCACTGCTCTAAGTGCTTTACATATATTAATTTATACGGGTCTCACAATCACCCAGTTAGTTGGGTACCATTATCTTCCCCATTTTACAACTGAGGAAATTGAGGCATAGAGAGGTTAAGTTACATGCCAAAGGTCACACAGCATAAGTGAGATATAAACCCAGGTTGGGCTAACCCCAAAAACCATGCTCACAGGCACAGCTCCACACCCATACCACTATCCCACTTCTTGGCATGAAGAAGTGAGAGCCTCGAGGGCAGCCTATCTCAGCAGAAACCTTGAAACACCTAACTCTCCTACATCCTGGGGCAAGAAGTTCCCTTTCACCTCAGCATCACCAGCCAGCATCCTACCAGTGATACTGAAGACACAAGACACACCATCAACCCCTCTTGCCTCAACTTAGTCTCAGAAATATTTTCTCCCTTCCACTCCATTTTCTCACAGGCCTGTGAAGAGCACAGGTGGTTAGCTCTGGGATTGAAGCTGGAGTGGAGGCCCTGGGCTGGGCGGGAACAGAGTGGAGGACATGCAGAGCATGGACAATTTTCCTCCCCTGCTATACTCCAAATGGGTGCCCATCGGGCTGAGACTCTAGCCATCATTTTAACAAGTAGTGCAGTGATAGCCAGGCACAGCATATGTTTTCACCTACTCTAAAAATTGAGTTGAAATAAAACATGGTTCCAACGACCAGGACAGTTAAACAACTGAAAACCAAAACCACAGTATATGTCATCTGGACCCAGTGACCACAAAGCCTTTTTTTGATTCAGAGCTTAATTAAAAAAAAACAAGAAAGGAGCAGGATATGGTTTCATGATGGCATCGAGCCACTTCCCCCACCCCCACTCCGAACTTCCGTACAAAGAAGCATTCCATCACTTTAGCACCTTCTCACCAAGACAACAATAGGCTCCATTTTTTCCACCTAAGAACAGTTGGCGTGAAACAACAGATGGAGAAGCAGGGAGAGTGGACGTAGGTCCGCAGGGCCCCGAGGACAATGATTAATGGGTTTCCCAGGTCTGCTATCAGCTGTTCCAGATACGAAGTGTAGGGACTGTTCTAAGAACATGTTCCACCAAAGGCCCTCTCACAGGCACTCCAGGGATCAGGAGATCGGCCTACGCATTCCCAACCCATGAGCTCAGCCTGGAGGTGAGCCAGGGAAAGCCAAGGTGGACGGCCGACAGGCCAGGAAAGGCCTGAGAGCCTCTGGTTCTCACTGCTGCTCCAGGAAAGGAGGCTGGCAGACCTGCGGGCATAAAGACACCAGCTCTGACTGGAGCAACAATGGGCTGTCTGGGTTGGCCTTGATTAAAAGAGAGACACAGGATACAACACACTTAAGAGAGACCTTAGAGAGGCCATCTACTAAAACCTCTCATATCACACAAGAGGAGACACAACTGAGTAGGGAAGGGAGAGTGGAATTTATGGTTTTGAGAACTTCCTACATGCTAGGAATGATCCTTGAAGCCAGTAAGGTACGCTTTAATTCTGCTGCTTGACACATGAGGAACCGGGTACTCAAGCCACTAATGTCATTGGCCCAGGGTCACAAACTAGTAAGAGGAAGAGCAGAGACTTGACCCAAGCCCCTCCCAGGTTCTTCCCAGCGTGCACCACTGCCACACACAGACCAGCCCCCGGCAGCTCTTGACCCCTGGTTCCTAGCCATTTCATTAGACCAGGGATTCTTAACCATTTCTATGCCATGGGTCACTTTGGAAACCCAGTGAAATCTATGAACATCTTCTCAGTATAATATCTTTAAATACATAAAATACAGTGTTAATATAGTCAACATACATAATGATATATTAAATAAGATCTAGTTGCCAGTCTGATACCTTACATAATTTCTGAATAGTAATAAGTGTAAACCAGAGTTTGAGATATCTGGAACAACCTGCAAAGATAAATGAAAATATCTGTGATTTCTATTGGTGACAAAGCCACAGGCTGCCTCCATTCATGATTGGGGTAAATGCTACATTTTAGTTCGAGATTAGTGAAAATAAAGATTTTTTTCCCCCCCCACATCCAAGTTCACAGACTCCTGAAGATTAAACAACCTCTTAACACTACAGATGGCAAATAAGCACATGAAAAGATGCCCCCATCATATGTCATTAAGCAAATGCAAATTAAAACAACAAGATACCAGTATAGGCCTGATACCACCAAATGCTGGCAAGAACGTGGAGCAACAGGAACTCTCATTCATTGTTGGTGGGAATACAAATTGGCACAGCCACTTTGGATGACAGTTTGGTGGTTTCTTACAAAACTAAACATACTCTCACCATATGATCCAGCAATCAGGCTCCTTGGTATTTGCCCAAAGAATTTGAAAACCTATGTCCCTACAAGAACCTGCACAGGGATATTTATAGCAGCTTCACTCATAATTGCCAAAAACTTGGAAGCAACCAAAATGTCCTTCAGTAGGAAAATGAATAAACAGACTGTGGTACATCCGGACAATGGAAGGTTATTCAGCCCTAAAGGGAAATGAGGTACGAATTCATGAAAAGACAGTGAGGAAACTTAAATGCATATTATTACTATGTGAAAGAAGCCAATCTGAAAAGACTTCCTACTATATGATTCCAACTATAAGACATTCTGGAAAAGAATGTTCAAAAAGCTATGGAGAAAGTAAAAAAATGGTTGCCAGGGATGGGGGCAGGGGAGGGATGAATAGGCAGAGCACAGAGGCCTTTTAGGGCACAGAAAATACTCTGTATGAGACCATAATGATGGATACGTTGCATTATACCTTTGTCCAAACCCATAGAATGTACAACACTAAGAGAGAACCCTCGTGTAAACTATGGACTCTGGGTGATTATAATGTGTCAGTGTAGGTTCATCAATTGCAATAAATGTACTCTGGTGGGGATGTTTACAATGGGGAGGCTACATGTGTGGGGCAACAGCATAGGGGAAATCACTGTACTTTCCCCTCAATTTTGCTGTGAATCTAAAACTGCTATTAAAAAAACCCAAAAACCATGCTGGACCAGCATTGCCATGAATCTCCAGCATGGGGGACAGTTGTTCACACTTTCCCTAAACCTCTAGGATGAAATAGTAAGTTACCATTTACGGAGTGCTTACAATGTTGGAGGTGCCCTAATAAGCTAACCTACAACAACTCTTTGAAGTGGCTAATACTACGTTCAATAGACAGATTCGGAAATTTCGGTTTCAAAGTTGAATCTTAAATAAAGTTAGACACATTTACCTAGTACACATTTGAGTTCCTGGATTATAATTGGAGAGAATGCAAAGCAAGCTATTAGCAACTATTTTACTTGAAACTCCCTGTTTTAAATCTACGTCAACAAAACAAAATCAATGAGACGCTGAAGCTAACACAAGCCTGCAAAAGCCATTCTTCACCCCAAATTGCCAACTACCACATCCATCAAAAGGTTCATGGGACCAGGATGTTAACTGAGCGCTTCTAATAAGCAAACACTCAAATGTGAAGCTCTAAAATTGTGAATTCATAAATACAAAGTTATGCTGTTGTCCACCTTAAATATTTCAGGCAGCATTTCTTTTGAAAATAAAGGTAAGAATAATGTCCAAGCCCCCTGGATCCTTAAGACCCAACACTAAGTGTTGAAGACATGGTGTGGTTCGAGGTACAATGGCCTTCAGATCTTTCTGAGAGTCACTCTGTCCACATAAAGCCCTCAAACAAAGGTCACTGACCTGGGCACTAGAGTCTGGCGCCCCTGGTTCTAAGCATTCTTGTATTCTTCCATTTATCTCCTGAAATTCCTGAAATTAGTGCCTGAAATTCCAGGCAACTCCTTTATCCCAATGAAGCCTCTGTCTCCGCATCTGTAAAGTGGGGATGACAATGTCCACCCTTTGGCCTCACAGAGTTATGGTGAAAATCAAAGAAGATGCTGAACGCAAAACTGCTTTGTAAGCAGAAAAGCTTTATGCCATTGTGATGGATCGCTCAATTCTTAGGAACGATAAACTCATTCAATGTGATCTGGAGCCCTGGAGTGAATCTGAGAGGGAGACATACCAGAGGCTCCTAATGCACTAGAAGGGATCATAAATCCATGCCACCCACACCTGTCGCTGCGTTCAGCAGCATCAGCAGGGAGGCCAAGGACATGCTCTATAAGGAAAACCTTCCTGCCAAGAAAAATATGAAAACACTGGGAGAGTTTGAACATGTTAATCTTCAGGTTTACAATCCCTTGCAAAGGAGCATGACCACATTCTCCCCTCCTTCAGGGACCAAGGCTCATGGCCACCCCTAGGCGCCTCTCCAAGGAGAGTAATTTCGAGGAGATGGTGACTTCCCATGTCTAGTGTCTGAAAGAGGCCACGAGGACGAGGATGCAGAGGTAGTCATGGTCTGGGCTCACTCCAAGACCCCCAGTGACCTTGAAAAAAGCATTTCTACTGTCGCAGTGGGAATGAAGACAGGTTACAATGGGTTGGGAACAAGAGGGGGATGAAGCTATGGGAGCAAGGAGTCCAGAGATGATGTTCCCCAGAAATTTGGTCGAGAAGGGACAAAGAAACAGGGCTGATGATGACTGGTTTTCATGAGAAGTAGGATAGCTACTTAAAGGGACAGGACAGAAGGGTACAGAGGCAGATAAAGGATGGGAACAACTTAGACGGAAAACACGCTGTCCCGGCAGGACTAAGATGCTCAGCATTGAGTCACCGTAGCGTGGCACTGAGGCCATCCTGTTGAGCTCTGCTGCGTTCTCCAGCAGTGCCAGGCAGCCCTTGAGGACAGAGTTAGAGTCAGACCTCCTAAGGAAGTCAGGATTTGGGGAAGCTGCTAAAGACGACTGCACAGACAGAACACAGGCTTCGGGCTGCGTAAAAGAATGAAGGCAAGGGGGGCTGGGCTGAAGGATGGGGAGAAAAGGGAGGAGCTGGCCAAGGATGAAGACCTAGGTTGGCAGCAGGTTTGGTGGGAGCAGCAGCTTCGAGTTGTGGTTAAAGAGGAGTATTCCAAATGGGAGTTTAGGCGGGGCAGTTCTGGGTGGGGGCAAATCCTAGGCGTGGCCCTGGGAAGGGCAGCTGGGGTGAAGTGGGAGGTGGATGCTGCTGGGGCCCCAAGTTTTCAGTCGGCTAGATGCTGGCAATGTGGGAACGCTGGCCAGATGCAATGAGGAGAAGGGGCTGAGGGCAAAGAGGGGAGTGTGGCGAGTACAGGGCAGGTGAGAAGGGGGTTCTGGAACACAGGGTTGGTGAGGGAGGAGATGGGCAGTTCAGATGGGGCACCAGGCCAGGCTGAAGGTGGAACTGTCACTTAGCACAGTGCTGGGGAGCCAGGAATGGAAGCAACGAGCCACAACCAGATCTGGGCTTGAAAGGATGATTCTGCAGGGGTTGGCAGCTGGGCTGGAGGGGGCGGGGGGCATGGGGGGGCTCTGAGAGCTCAGAGGCTGGCAACTGGAATCACTTGGGTGAGAGCTCATGGCCTCCACCAAAATGGGGGCAGTGGGAATGGAGAGAAGGGGGTGGAGATGAATAAACTTGCAAAGGCAGGTGCAGCAGGGCCTGGGAGCTGATTAGATGTGGGGCAGAGAGCAGATGGGCGTCCTGCGTGACTGTGGCGTTTTGAGCCTTTAGGACTTGAAGAAACAGAGGAGCAAAGCGGGTTTCAGAGAGAAGATGGCAGATGTGGTTTAAAGGTGCCCGAAAGCCATCCTGAAGATGTCCGTAGGGTAACTAAGTGAGGTCATGAGGTGCCAGAGGGAGGTAAGGGCCACAGATACGAAGGCAGAGAGTCATCTTTATGGGGGCGGGGAGGGGTTGGGGGGTGACAGCTGAGTGTAGCTGAGATTTCCCTGGGGAAGCAAGAGGAGTCAGAGCAAAGCCCTTGGAGAACACTAAATATGTCCTATGGAAAAGGAGCGTGAAGACGACTTTAAAGTGTGGCTCAAAAAGGAGAAAACATTTCAAGGAGAAAAAGGGCACGAACAGTTACCAGGACTTTAAATGCTTTATGAGCTTTGTGCATATCACCTCCACCCCAGCTCCATGAGATAGTAACTGTTGTTGTTGTTGTTGTTATTATTATTATTATTAGCTCCATGTCATTGATGAAGAGACAGAGGCTCCAAGAGGCACGGTCCCACTACTTAGTGAGCAATGGAGCTGGTATTCAAAGTGAGTGCTTGGAATAAAACCTGAACTTACTACGATGGACCACACGCAAGGCCCTCCAGGAGCCTGCCTCCTGCCTCCGCACACCCCCAACCTCATCTCCCACCACTGCCCCGCTCGCTCACTTCGCTCCAGTCCCTCTTGGCTGCCTGGCTGCTTCTTCCAACTGGCCGCGAGCTTTAGCTTCCCCGCCTCACGGCCTTTGCACCCACTGTCCTCTGTGAACAGCCAGTCTTTGCAGGCTGGCTACTTCTCGCCTGGAGAGCTAGACGTCTAGAATCAACTTCCGTCCCCCAGTTCTTCCCATCACAACATCCAAAACACAATGTCCTTCTTAGGCTGACACGACGGAAGGATCTTTGTGTGTTCCGGTTGTCTCCCAAGTAGCCAGGAGGCAGGCTCCAGCCGTGTGGGGCCCTCTCTGCTGTCTTCTCCCTTCTCTCTGGTCCCAGCACCAAGAACTCGCACCCAGATGGCATCACTAACTGAGTGAGCGAAGGAGTACATTAATGAAACATACTCCTTCTTGAGTAGGGTTACATGCTGTGGATATTCGAGGGGATTTTCTCGCCCTGAGAAGACCAAACCAGGTCTGCCCTAACCCGGACAGCAAGCCTGGTTTCAGCCTGTCCCTCATCGGCTGGTCTGTGGGGAAACAGCAAGTGGCTCCTCTAATACATGACCAGCACAGGAAGCAATAAACTCCTTCGGGGCCCGAGACGGTTGTTATTCACAGAGGGGAGAGACTTGGGTCTACCTTTACTGTTTTCACCTCTGAGATTTCATAATTATTCCATGAGGAAGTCAGGTCACGTGACTCTCAGCTCAAAAGTCTCCTGTGACTTTACATCTCATTCAGAGTAAAATTCCTTCCAATGGGTTCAGGGCCCACAGACCTGGGCCCCCCACTCCCTTCCCAGGCCCATATCTTTCCGCCCCCGGCCTGGCTCCTTCCAGCCACCTGAGGCTCCTTGCTGTTTCGAGAACACACTGAGTACACTCACTTGTCAGCATCTGTGCCTGCTGTTGTTTCCTTTGTCCAGAAATCTCTTCCAAGAGTCACATGCTCAGGTCTTCACTTCCTCTAGGTCGCTGCTCAATGTCACCATCTCGGAGAAGCCTTCCCAGCACGTGCAATATAAAACAGTGACCGGCCTCTACTGGGGGCACCCATGTCTCCCTCGCCTTGCTTTATTTTCTTCCTAACACCACCACGACCATCACGCACACGTGCGCGTGCACCCACACTCACACACTCAGGCCACACACATTTGTTTATTGTCTGTCCCTCACTGAGAAGAATGTAAACCCCAAGAGAGCAGGGGTTTTGGCTGTTTTCTTGACTGCTGTATTCCTGATGCCTGGCACATAGTAGACATTCAAAATGACTTTTTGAATGAATAATTGTGAAAAATTTTAGTCAGGGTTGGCAATTTGAAAAACAAGAGTGAGTGGAAACAGCACGGTGGTTCCTCAAAAAGTTAGACACAGAATGACCATATGACTCAGGGATTCTACTCTTAGGTATATACCCAAAACAATTAAAAAGAGGAACATGAAATGATACTGTCGATAGTGGTCGTAATAACATTATTCACAACAGCCAAAAGGTGGAAATAACCCAAGTGTCCCTCAACAGATGAATAGATAAACAGAATGTAGTATATCCATATAATGGAGTATTATTCAGACTTAAAGAGGAAGGAGATTCTAATACATGCCACTACCTTGAGGTCATTATGTAAGTGAGAAGTCAATCCCAGAAACACAAATAGTGTCTGATTCCACTTATATAAGGTACCTAGTGTAGTCAAATTCCATAGAGACAGAGGGTAGGAGGGTGATTGCCAGGGACTGGCCGGAGGGGAGAGTGGGGAATTATTGTTTAATGGATCCAGTTTGAGAAGTTTCAGTTTGGTATGATGAAAAAAGTTTGAAAGATGGATGGTACAATGATTGCATGACAATATGAATGTACGTAATGCTTCTGAACTGTATACTTAAAAACGGTTAAAATAGTAAATTTTATGTTATGTATGTCTTACCATAATTTAAAAAAAACTCATACTTGATTCAGTTATTGGAAAACTTTTAAGTCCGATTGGAATAACCTGGATATGCAAATCTACTTTTTCAACTGTAAAGTTTATGAAACCTAAACACAGATTAAGTATTTCTGATTAAAGTTTAGAATCCAAATTAAGATGTGCTAATACAGTAAAATATAGACCACACTTCGAAGGCCTAGTACAAAAATGTAAAATATCCTATGAATAACTTTTATAGTGATTGCACATTGAAATGATATTTTTTTTATTTGTTGGGTTAAATAAAATATATTATTAAAACTGAAAAAAGAAAGGAATTTGGTTCTGATACATGCTGCCACATGGATGAATCCTTAAAAGACATTGCTAAGTGATTCCACTTATGAAATATCTAGAATAGGAAAATTTATAGAAACAGAAAGTAGATTAGAAGTTACCAGGTGCTGGGAAGTGGAGAGGAGAGGGAAGTATTGCTTAAGGGTACCGAGGCTCTGTTTTGGGCAATGAAAAATTTTGCAAATAGAAAATGGTGATGATTGCACAACTCTGTGAAGGTAATTAATGCCATTGAATTATACACTAAAAAATGGTAAATTTTATGTTATATATATATTTTGCAACAATAAAAAATATTAAAAATGGAAGAAGAAGAGGGGGGAGGGAGAGGAAGAGGAAGAAGAAGAAGAGGAGGAGGAGTAAATGGAAGAGTTTGCTTTCTTAAAGGTAGAGGGAGCAATAAACAGCTGCATAGTAAACATCGGTGTGCCAGCTCCTTGGGTAAAAGGGTAAAGGAAACATCTCTGACTTGTTTTGCAGATTTGGACATAAAGGAATTGCCCTAGGCATGTTTCTCAGATTCAGACAGCTTTCCCTGGAGAGAGGAGCCAAGGATAAAAATATTGCCACTGCTGAATTCCCATGGACAAACCTTTGGCAACAGCTTGCCACCCTGTATTTATATCTCTTAGAGCACCTAGCAGGACATGTGGAGTGTGCCAGGGGGCAGTTACATACAGCTGAAGGCTCTGAAGTTAGAGCATATTTGGTTTTCCTTCCCAAGGAGCTGCATAGAAGTTTAAGTAAGCTCAGTAGTTCTTATGTAATACAATTTTATATATCATACATCAAAGAGTACATGTAAATAGTATTATATTTGCAACTTGCTCCCCTTAAGCACACACTTTTTTAACTACATATGTTAGATTGTACAATATTTTCTTTGGTGTATATGTTAAACATATTCTGTAGAGAGCTGGTAGCTCACAGCAGACTGCCCTGCATCACCTGAGGTTTGTGAGGCCTCCCACCCTTACCTCTTACAACAACTCATTTGCTGAAAGGCCAGGTACGAAAAGATCCAATTGCTTGAACCTGCAGGCATTTGGTTCTCTTGAACAGTTTGAGTTCTTCTTCAGTGCAGTCCGGCTTCCTCCCCAGTTCCTTTCACAGGTATGGATTTCCAATGAACGTTTTATTCTACGAATACCTTCTAAGCATCTGCTTTTGAAGAACTCAACCTGAAGCAAATACCTACTGTGCATCAGACTTGATCCTAGGTACTGGGGAATCAACAAAGACTAGATAGATAAAAAGTCCTGCCCTCATGGAGCTAATATTTTAATAGGGTTCCTGGGAACACCCTTGCCTATGTGATAAGGCAATGTTTGCAGCTAGAGCAGCCCCTACCTTCTTCCTGACTCTGAGGCAGATATAACGGTTGCTGTACAGAGGAAGGAGGCTGTCGTCTTGTGACAACAAAGTGACAAGTATGAGGGAAAGCCTAGAGTTGCACTACTCAATTCGAAATCCAAGAAACCCATGGGGTTATTTGCACATTTGAAATGTGACTAGTCTGTAGTGAGATGGACAGGGAATTTCAGAGACTTAATGCAAAAGAAGAACATAAAATATCTCAATAATAATTTTTTTATATTGATTACATGTTGAAATAATATTGTGGCTATGTTAGGTTTAATAAAATATATTATTAAAATCAATTTCACCATTTCTTTGCCCTTTCTCAATGTAGCTGCTAGAAAATTTTAAATTACATATGTGGCTTGCATTATACTTGTATCGGACAGCACTGGCCTAGAGAATTGCGGAGAACATAGCCACTGAAGCTCCAGCCACCCTCTCTCTCCTGACGTCTGGATAAAAAAATAACCTATTTGTTGAAGTCTCTGCAGTTTGGTTGCCACTTAAGTGCAGCTGAGTGCAGGCCTTACTGAGTCAGAGGGGACCTAAAGCCTGGGCCCAGTGAGCCGCCCGGACCTGAGGCTGAACTCAGCCGGGAGCCTCACCCCGCTAAGTAGCAGGTAAACAGATATATCAACACTACATAAAAAATTCCCTGCCATGGCATATAATGATCTCCAAGGTATTTTTTTTTATCGTGAAAAAAAGCAAAGTGGAGCCAGCATCTCGGATGAGCAGGAAAGAGGGCAGCCAGGGGATCCCTCCCAGTCTGGGAAGCAGAGCATGAAACTGCTTCATGGCTTCCTTTTGCCCTGCCCCGAGTACACAGTTATTTGGGTAGTCTTAGCCAGAGATTCCCTGAGGCCTTGTACAACCATGGGTGGGCCAGGAACTGCAAGAGGGTTTTCTTTTTTTCTCTAAGAACAAGAAGGCCCAGCCCTTCAGCCTCCCAGGCCTATTGGCCAATTTCCCTGTCTCCCTTGGAAGTTCCACAAATAGCCAGATGCTAGTCAAGGCTCAGACAAGGCTGCAGTCATGGTCCCCACACCACAGGAAAAGGCTGCTCAGGGAGCAATGCTCTGATGCGAGTTTAGACAGATGCTTAAATAAGGCAATAAAGGGATTGACTGGTACTGGCTTCTGCAAACCCACCATCAAGGCTTGGAAATACCAGGACTCACCCAGCACAGCTCCGGAAAGAAGAACTATGTCTGTTATATTACATAGTACAAGAAGAAGCTCCTTGAGCTGCAGAGTTCATTCATCTAGTCCCTGAGCAGCTTCCCTGGGCCAAGCCCTGTGCTGGGTGCTCGTGACCCAGGGATGAGCCAGACATAGTCCCTGTCCACAGGTTGCTCACAGTGAGTGTGAAAGAGGGGGGAAAAAAAAGCAATCAATGCAGGCCTCTGATCTGTGAGATCTGATAGGACCAGAGTCTGGGAGCCCACATGGAGCAGCACCAAACCCAGAAAGGATGGGATAAAGAAGGAAGAAGTAGAGAAGAGTTCAGGGAGGACTCCCTGGAGTAGGTGATGCTTGCTTAAACTCAATGATAAAGAGAACAATTTAGCTAGGCCATGAAGGCGCCCCATTTCAGCACAAACAGTACTGGGCTCTCAAAGATCCTCCCTTGGCCAGGGCTCCAAAAGCTCCCATTCGTTGATGAAATATAGGATACCCTTGTATTTGTTCTTCTTTTAAAGAACATTCACCTTCACTGACAAAGCGAACTTCTTAATGAAACCACGTATATGCAACAATTTTTTTCAACTCCAAAGCACTAAGCAATGTTGAGTGGTAACAGTAATGACATTGCTGTGACTGTGATTGTTACAGGGGTGGCAGCGATCCCCACCATATTCCTGCTGGACTGCTCTTCACTCAGTGGCCCCATTCAAGGGCACCCAGCCCAGGCTCCCAGACTCAGAGTGCGTCCATCCCAATGCCTCCTCAGCAAGGCCAAGGAAATCCAAGTAGCCAGCGACCCACTGTGTAGTTCCCTTTTAGAGAAGGACTCTTCCTAGCATTCTCCAGCACTACTGGAGAGAGTGTCCGCTGGAAGAAGGCCCTGGGAGGAGACTGACAGTACCTATAATATTGTTGGTGACAAGCACATGGCCTTTGACCCCAACATTCTCACAGTCTATCCCGCAGCAATGCTTTCACGTGCATACAAAGCATGTGTGTGTGAGAAGTCTACTGCAGCACTGTTTAAAACGGCAATAGACTGGAAACAATCCAAGCAGTTAAATAATAACTTGTGATCTAGCCACAAAATGGGAAGCCATAAAAAGCTGTGAAAACAATAAAATGGCCAGAGTCCTATGTACCAATATCAAACAGTCTCCAAGATATATTTGTGGGTGAATAAAGCAAGATAACACAACAAATCTGTACAAAAAAATTTCATTAAAAATAAGGGGGATGCACACATCCATGTGCACTCACACACACGTGTGCACATACACACGCATGCATGCACGCACATATAGAGACTTCCAGGAAATGGGAGGGTGGTTGCCTCTAGCAGGGGACCTGGGAGCCTGTGGAAGACACTTGACAGTATATTTTCTTGCCCTATTTGAATTACTTTTCTATCTTGAGCATGCATTTCTTTTTTAATTAAAGAAAGTTAATTAGTTATTTTCTTAAAAAGACAAAGAGGTCTTTATTTATAAGTGTATTTATAAAATGAACCACAGTGAACCCAGATTAACCGTTTCTTATGAAGACAGCCAAAAATGAGTTTTTTTCATCTCAGTTTAATATCATTAGGAATTGATTTTACTCAAGCTCATATGTAATATCCAACACACACACTCATGCAGACCCCCACACACTCCATGTGAAGTTGTGATGCAATAATTAACACAACTGAACTGATCATCTAGGCTTGCCCATGTCTAACGTAGCAGTGCCAGGAGTCCATTGTCAGGTAAGTGGACAAATGAAGAGTTCAGCTAAGCTTTTGGTTCAAGTGGGATGGAATTTCACACCCCAGAGACCATCCTCTGCTCTACTGGTTTTGTCTGCAACTGTCCATATTAGGCAAAGTGGTACTTGGCATGGCCCAGCGGTGCCGTGGAGCTGGCTTTGGGGGCTGCGGTGGGTGATTTCAGAGGTCTGGAATGGCAGATAGGCTTATCTAGGCCAGGAGATAGCAGCCTTCCGCTCCCAGCTTCACCCTCCCTATCTCCCACCCTGCCTCCCTCTGTAGCTCAGAAACCACATAATGAGTTGGGCCACATGCACTACGCAGCCTTGGCTACCCCCCACGGAGGAGCCACTGCAAGGGCAAAAAGGGGCAGAGGTCACGTTCAAGAGCAAAAGGTGTGGGGTGACCCTGATGGATGCTCACAAAATACAGACATTTCCTTTCCGCAAGTTAATGCAAGAGTCTTCATTATACAGGCTAGTCCCATTTCTGCTGGTGACAAAAGAGTTCATGACTCATTTCCTGCACGTGAGTTTTTATGACAATGCTGTACAAATGCCTTCTGACCTGAATTGGTTACTCGTAGTTACTGAGCCACCCTAGGGAGGGTGGTGGAAAGGACCCTGGATTGGGAATTGGGGCTCAGACTCCAGTTTCTCTGTTTGACTGACCCCCCTCTTCACAGTCGGGCCCCTGGAGGCCTTTCTCTCTGGTCTCCTCCTGCCATCCATCCATTCACCTCTTTCTCTGGCTCTCACCCTCTCACATGTCCCCACATGCACCTTCATTCCCATTTCATGAACACACTCTGCCTAGATTTTATCTCTCTGCCTATGTTTCCTCTAGCTCTTTCCTCAGCCATGTAAGGCAAACTCCTACTCATCTGTCAAGCCCCAAATCATACCTCCTCTTCCAAGAAGCATTCCCAGACTCTCCTAGTCACATGTACTCTTGCAGAACTGTGTACATAACTCTCTCACAGCACTTAGGATATTAATGATAATAATGGCTAAACATTTACTGATCACTTACTATGTACTAGGCAGCATTCTACTTACTTAATCCTCACATTAAGTCCACAAAGTACCATTACAATCCTCATTTTATAGAGAATGCTATTGAAGATCAGAGATTTATTTTAGTAAGTTGCTGAAGGCCATAGAGCTATTAAGTGGCTGATAGGTGCCTAGATAAGTGCCTGACCCATCGTAGCTGCTCAGTAATTATTCAACTCATAAATGATTAAGTGAATAAATATAGAAATAATGACATTTCTATCTCTTCTACAGAAAGTTCAAATAAGAACCATTTCTTATTAATCTTTCAAACCATTTCCCTTGTCAAACACCTACTAAAGTGTAGGGCACTGGAAATATCACACGAATGAATAAACAAAAGAATATATGAGCTAGCCAGTAAATAAAGCCCAAATCCTAGGCAATGTCACCCATTAGTTTTAGCCAAGTAACTTCAGTTTGCTGGGTCCCTGTTTGCCACCTATCAAATGCAGAGATTGTATACAACATTCTCTCAAGTACCTTCTAGCATTAAAGGTATGTACAAAATAAACAATCAGACTCTGTGATTTTGCAATTCGGGTAATTCCCATACCTAATTATGTGTTGCATTTTCTTCTACATTGTTTTTCCCAGGAACGTTATACAACTGAGTGTGGCACACGATCCAGGTTCTAGCCTAATACAGAGCCTTTATTCGTCCTCAAGGAGTTCATTTGGCCTGATCCTTGGTTCACTCCATTCTCATCCAAACAGATCACGCCCAGGGAAAGAATTATTAAGTGCCTGACCAAACCCTCATAAATAATAATCAATAATAAACAATGACTCCAAGTTAGATTATGCAACTGGCATCTAAGTAACTGCTGTAATCACCTTTCAGTCCTTCCCCCTGTCCCCTGGCACCTGGACCAGAAGCCTTCTTCTCCAAACAGAGGTCATTCATCTGTGCCCACCATCACCAAACACACACACATACACACACACGTGCACACACACGTGCACACACACACACACACACACACACACACACACACACACTCTCTGCTGGCACGAAGGGAAGAGCACAGAGCTTAGCACATGGTAGAGGCTGATAAATGCTCATGAAATCCTGAAGCTCAGATCCCCTCCAGATGGTGCTGCAATGTTGATGGTCCACATCAACGCAAGGTGGGACTCCTGGCTGAATTTCGTTCCTTCTCACCCTACCTGTTCCTAACCAGGAGTGTGGCTACGTGCCTAGGACCTGACACACCTGTGTGCCATGGCGTAGCATTAGTGATCAGCCACGTGTATGCTATGCCCAGCATTTCTTGTTGGGCTGATGCTCGGTGTAAATGGCTATACTGCAGAATAAACAAGGGGTGTGAGCAAGACAGTGCCTGTTCATGTCGGAAGAGCAGGAGGACCATTTTCTCTGTTTTGCTTGACTCACAACAAGGAGTATAAGCTGAGCACTAACCATCCACATGAGAGGGTCGGTATGGAGAGGGCCTGTGCCATAACCGGAATGCAAATAAACAAACAGTGACTGTGGAGGACACGTGTTGTTTGTCTGTCTCACACCTTCATGTCCCTGGGGACTGCTCCTCCCTCCTTCCAATCACGTGATGTCGAAAGGTCTGCCAGAGACAGCAGTGGCCAGCTTCATGGACTTTGGCCACAATACCTGGCCCAGAAGTGGATCCTTTTCGGAGATTTTATTTCAATATCAAGCAGGCAGAGGAAGATTCTAGCCTTTTGGGTCACAAAGCCATAAAGATATGGACTAGAGACTGAAAACATGGAGAAAATCTACTTGCAGGAGGGAAGAATAGCACCAACACAGAGCTAAATATTCCAGAGGTAGGTGGAAAGAGAGGGGATTGGTCGGGCTTTGAGAGTCTGGACCTTCCTGTTCATACGAACTGCTGATTTCCCTGTTTTCTTCAGGTTAGTTTGCGCAGCCAAAGTGGTTTAGCATGGTTGTGATGATGCTTAGAGTGTATTCTCAAATGCATTTTCTACTCTCCAGGTAGTTTTTATGAGATGGGCTACCACACATTTGAAATGTCTTTGTTCTTCCTCCTAAGAAAGGCATAAAAATTCCTGGGCAAGAGTCGCTCTTACTCAGCATCACTAACTAAAGATGTTCATCCTCTCGCTTTGTATCTCAGGCATCAATGGTGAACTGCCAACCACAGGATGTGACGCCTCTCCTATTTGAAGCCATCAAACATTGTAAAATAGGGGCTGGCCAGACAGGTGATTTTTGAAAGAAGGACATTTATGTGGTGGGCAGCCCTCCGTTCCATTCCTTTGCTGGCTGACTCCCTCTGAAGGCCTGTCTTCAAGTCGCCAAGAGGGTTGTCTCAGTGGGTAGAAACTGTTGAGTGTATGGGGCAACGCGTTTCCTAACGAGACCTCTGAAAACCTTCCCTGAGAAAACATATTGCAGTCCAGCCACCTGATTTCTATGGGACCTTTTTAAAAGAAAGCCCCCTTATGTAATTACTGAGAAGGGTAATGCTTTTCAAGCTAAAAGCTCCCCCCGCCCCTCAAGTCTGAAGCGCTGCCCAGTGAACTATGAACCATGAAGTTACAACAACTAGAAAGGGAGGGTGCCGGGCAGGGGTGGCCCCTAGGATGCTGACCTCACTCCTCTCTCCCCCTCCTTTTCTTGAACACTTCTATCTCCTCTCTGTAAGGTTGAAGCTTGGCAGGTCATGGGCAGGCGCTGTCTGGAAGGCTTATATGTTCTGGGCTGAAGCGATTGGTCTGCTTCATCCTGATGCAATGCTCTTCCCATGCCCTATGCAGTTGTGCATCCCAGGCTCAGAGGAGCTTGGCAGCTGTCTCCCCTGGGGGCAAGGGAAAGCAGCCGTATCCCACGGTGGACTCAACGGCTCCTCATCACCAAAACAAACACACAACAGTCCCGATCGCCATGGAGAGTTCAGTTCTCTTGTCTGGGATTGGCACTGCCTAGAATTCCAAGGGCTCTGACTGAGCTATCTCCTGTGAGGTCTAAATACAGCACACTCACTTCTAACCTAAACATACAGCCTGGACCAGTGCCCAGGGCTGACAGCCCCCAAGGCCCGGCAGGGAAGTCTTGACTTCTGGCTGCCCATTTAGCGATGGGCACTGCAGAGATATCAGATATGTAATGTGTTGGTAAGCCCCAGGGTCACAGATGTTGCCTATGGCCACACAGTGGGGGACATGATCAGCTTGTGGAAGGGTAACTACAAGGATGACACTGATCAGAGCAATTCATTCTGAGGAAGGGGGTGGGGAGGTGGAGACTGTGGACGTGTGAGGAGGAAGAGAGAGGGAGAAAACGGCAGGAAGGACCAAAGACCTATCTTAGCCAACGAAGGCAGGGGAGCTTTCTAAAATGTTTGCTCCCAGGAGAACACAACTCTCTAATTATACCTCCCCATGGAATTTAGGGCTTAAGCCCTAGAATCAGACAGACCATGGTTGTCTTCCAACCATGCGATCTTGGGCAGGAAAAATGACTTTTCAGTTTTCATATCTCTAAAATGGCCCAATGGACTACTGTGGGTGTTCAATGAAACCACATATGTAGTAAAGTGCTTAGCACATCAAAATTGCTCAACAAATAGTAGCTACTAGACACAGCAGTAGCAGAAGCAGGATAACGTCAGCCTTGGAGAGGGTATTTTCTCTGCCTTGGAGAGGGTACAAAAGAGTTGCTGAGGCCACTGAGTTAAGATGGAAACATCCAACCTATCCTGGCTGGGCACCGATGGACAAAGGAAACCTTCAGCTGAGCAGGACATTCAGACACACCCATACCTGTTAAGAAGCTTAAAATGTCAAAATGGCAATAGCTTCCTACCCTCTCAACAAAGGTGCGAAATGTCCACACAGGGGTTCCCTTACCTTGGTGTTCGTACATGACTTCCCTCGCTTATATTCTTTGTGGGCTCCACGCTTATCCAGCTTGTGCCACAGGGCTTTGGCCTTCCAGGTGGTCACCTTGGACTTGAGCTTGGAATAAAAGTTCCTGTGGTCCAGAGGGTCTAGGTCCAGGTGTCGTGTGAGGATGTTGAAGGCCTGGAGGGTGCCTTTGCACGTGGAAGCCTGGACAAAGTTCTCAAAGACCTGCCCAGCCTGGATCTGCTTCTCGTCCTCGTTTTCCCCCATGTTTCAGGAGCCGGTGGAGCAGTGGTGTGCAGAGGATGGAGGAGGGGACACCATGAAGTACCCGGAGAAACGTCACACCTGCAAAGGTAGGCGGAGGCAGAGGTGAGCTCCAAGGGTGGGGTGGGGATGAGGGCTGGGAGGTAAACATAAAATTCCTTTAAGATACTAAGCATAAGATATGATACTAAACACAAACAATCTATAGAAAATGTACAATCATACCTTCTAACCTGGTAATCCTGCCTTGCTGACAATGTCTTTCTTCCCAACACCCCACTCTTCCCGCTGGGTGAAGAAAACCAAAGCTATACCATGGCAAAGGTCAACATTACCTGGTCGATTTTGCTATGAGCCAAATGGTTCTAGAAATAGTAACCAGTAAAAGGCAAAAAGCAGAAAAGGACTCTAGATTTAGCACCATTAAAAACCTAGAACTCTTGCAGCAAATTGGTCAAGTAATATAAGGTAACCTGGCCACATAATATTAGTACACAGACCAAAAAAATCCAAGCGCATGCCTCCCTGGGTTTTATGGCCAACCTCCCTATGGCTAGACATCAATTTTTAAGTCTTCTTTTGTTGGTTAACAGAAAGCTGGTCTTTCCCCCATACAGACAACAGACAGCAACTTCTCAAAACTTCTCTCTACTCCTGGCACCTGCTGAATGCCCAGCATCTATCTCCATCAGACATGGAGAAAGACAGGAAGACATGTGGGTCTCCTCCTGATGTGCAGAAGGAGCCTGTGCTCTGTAACCAAGCTGTGAGCTATTTGGAACAAGTGCTTAGGCTGATGGAAGGAAAAATGCCATGGGTGTTCATTCGCATCACAAAAATAGCCTGCCTGGGTTTTGGCCATCGTCCTTTCTCTCTGTACCACTCTAACCTCAGGCATTTCTTAAGAAAGTCATTTAAGTTTCAAAGGAACAAAAATAAAATTAGAGCTGATTTTCCAAAGCACTAACTATTTTTCCAGAATCCAAACCTAGCGCAAGCAGACAAGCATGGAGGAGCTAGGGCTGACCCAGCTGGGAGGGCTTGAGAGGGGCTGTAAATAAGAAGATACAGCACATCAAGCTCCCTCAGACAGGCCTGGCAGGAGGAGGTCAGCAAACACAGAGACAAGGCCCTCAGCTGGGCGACTTCCTACGTTCCAGATGGGAATGCTATTATGGATGCATTTGGATTGCAGACTGGCTTTATAATGCTAAAAGCACAGACCAGTGTTTATCTTCTCCCTTAATCCTTTATTTATTCATTCAGCAACAATTGCTAGTGTCTTAGCAAGAGCACTGTATCACCCTGGGTGCTCCAGAGACAGAGCTGGGGCCTAGGGAGGACGACATGCCCCATTAAGAGTTGATTACAAGACAACAGGGGAGAGCTTGTAGAATATGAACACAGTGCATGCAAGCCCACAGCAAGTGTCCAACAGTAGAGTCTAGAGGAGTCCAGAGGCACCATGAGAGGGACATGCCAAAATGCTACAATTTTAGGAAAGGGATGGATTTTATTAGAAGACTGGGGAATGGACATTTCAGGCATAGGAAACACCATACAAAGGCATGAGTCTGGAAAGAGCCAGTACAGCTGCGGAATGACAGCAAGTTCAAGGTGTCAGGAATTAAGTGCAAGGTGCAGGGTGGGAGGTGGGGTGATCATCTACGGCAGATTGTGGAGGGGACCTGGCTTCTCCAGTGGGCTGTGGGTGCAGGAGATGGAGCAGCAGCTGAGACAAGTCTTTGGGAAGATGAGCTGGCAGAGGGCAGACTGGAGAAGGAGGCATCTAAGGGACTGCCCGGGAGACAATGAGGAAAGCAGCTGGGAGAGCAAGGGACAAAGCTCACACGTGGATGTTGTATGGCAGCCTGGCTGGGCACCACCTATAAGGAGCAGCCTGCTGGGGGAAGACAAGCTCTCCAGGCACCAGATACCCAGAAACTGATGGGTGAGGGGCACAGTATAGGACCCCTGCCTTTTCCTCTTTCCCTGGGCACCCTACTCAGCTGAAGGGAGAATAGCAGTTCTACTAGAATAGAAGTTCTGCTCCTTAACCAGGCCTCCATCCTCCATGAGAACTTACATGGCTGCTCTTGCCCCCACAACTCAACAAATTCAACAGACTTGGAAAGCTGGCTCTGAGCTTGGCCTGGCACTGATCAAACATGGAGTCACAGACGCTCTCTCAGCTTCTTTAATGTCCTCAGCGCTCACATAAACACTGCCTCCTGCTGTGTTTGAACCTCCCATTCCCTCATCCCCCTCTCCCTCCTCCGCCCCCATCCCCAGCCAGGACTTACTGCCCAGATAGCATAACGGAGAGCAAGACCAGTTTGCTTTTCAGGGTGTATTTACATCCTGAGTCTTCCTTTTTGGAACCACTTCCCTGCCCAGGATTGAACAAAGGCTACAGTAGCTGATTGACAAATACAAAGCTACTTGAATTCAACTGGTATCCTGCAGTCCTTTCTGAAGATGGGCAGATGGTACAGAGAAAAAAAACATAGGCTTTGGGGCTATGGGAGCTCAAGTCCAAAGCTCAGCGTGGCCCCTCGCTCACCTCACACAAGGCATGTAAATTCTGAGCCTCAGAGTCTTGTTTTGTAAGAGATGGGTAATCATCTGCACCTTGCAGCGTTGCTGCGAAGGATGAGATACACGTGTGATAGCAGAACCTGGCCCTGGGAGGCACTCAGTAGATATGGAAATGAACACTGAATCCAGCACACGAGGTGAGTTTATATCTGGGGAAGGCACCAGTTTGAAAAATAATTTTGTAAATCCATTCTCCGAGTTGCCAATTCCTCCTTGTCTAACACGGTGAACTGTTTAGAGATTGCAAGCCAGACTTGACTGCCAAAGAATCATTTACAAACTGGAAGAACCTGTCTCCTCCCAACCCCAGCTGCCTGCCCTCCTCCCCCAAAAGAAAAATGAACAACTTAATCGTAGGGATCCAGTGGAAAGAGCCACAGGTGGTGCTGAGGGCTCTGGGTGGGCGTGAGAGCTCCAGGAACTAGCTCTTATCTAGAGTGAGATAAGGGAGGTGGAGGGAGACGGCCAGACAGGAGAAGATAAGTGCTGCCTTGGACTGTACCCCACCGCTGGTGCCAGGCTCAGACCTGCCTCCCCAGATTTACAGGGTCTAGTCTCAACCCTTAAAATCAGTTTTCCAACTTAAGTCAGAGACCTTAAAAATGACTGCAACACCCATGCAGAGTAGGTTTCCTCACAGAAGAACATCAGAATATTTAGAGTTTGGCAAACCAGGGTGAGAACCTGGTCCCGTGCACTTGTCGGCTGTGTGACCCTTGGCAAGTTATCTGATCGATCTCAGCCTGTGTTCTCATCTGTAAAATGGGGATAATAATACTCATTTCCCAGGGTTGTAAAGTCTGTCACATAGGTGATGTATTCAGCACTTTGTGGCTACAAGATAACCAGCATTCCTTACAGTTCTTCAAATGGCCCAAACCTCATCAAACTAAAAGGAACATACCGTATTTTGCCATGCAGAATGCACACATTTTTGCCCAAATTTGTGAGGGAAAAATAAGGATGCACATTATACATGGATAGTACTAGTTCCGTATCTATATAAATGTTTTTAATTCTTTTTTTATGCTTATGAGTTAAAAATATAACTCTAGAAATCAATAACGATACACATATGCACAATAATACCCTGGAATATGATCATCGGTTTTGTTGAACTTACAATAAAGTTGCAACAACGAAGAGTTCTTGGCCTTCTATGATGCATAAATATCATGTTTGTTTACCAGTAGGTACATAAATTTTTTGTATCTTGTATCTGTTCTTGTGTTTTGTAACTGTTTGTTATATAAAATTTCTTGTTCCATAATATGTTAAAAAATAAATGCTAAAATACCTTTACAATACAAAAAACAAGTACCTACACGTAAACAAATAAAAATTTGATTTAAAAAAATTAAAACGAATGATTTTCTTCCCTGAAAGTTTGGGCCAAAAATGTGGATGTGCACTATACATGGCAAAATATGATAATTGATGACTACTGGGGATAGCTTCCCAAGTCAAGGAATTATGTACTTTAAAGGTAGAGGCTTTCAATTCAGGAGATCTGGGTTCAAATCCACATCTTAGCTGTGTCACATTGGACACCTTACATAACTTCTGAGTTTTAGTTCCCCGTATATACAGTTCCCCGTATATACAGAAGGGAGTTTGAGTAATGAACTGAAAACATAAATACATGGCACAAGGTGGTTTTGTTAATGAACTAGAAAAGTTGACTTAGATAGACACTTGAGTCTGAGTCTGAGCTTCAGGCCTTTTTTTCCAGAAACTGGAGTGGGATGCTTTTGGTAAATACCCCTCTGTCCCCAAAAGGAGAAGGCCAAGGATTAGTTAAACCAGAGGATCCTAGGTAATAGCTCTTGTTAAAGGCTCCCCGGTCAACCACCACCAAGCTGTTGCCTTTTTGGAGTTTGATATAAAATATAAATAAAACCAACTACCCCCAAATATGAAAGGTTTCTGCATTTTCTGGGAAAAAAACAAGACATGATGCTTTAGTTTCCAAGAATAGCCTTGAAGCAATTTGTTTTTTGCCAACTGGAGTCCCTTATTTGTGGTTCTGCATATGTGACTTCATGAGTCACAATGCAACTCCCTTCCCCTGCCTCTGGCTGCTAAAAGTAAAACTCAGGGCCTCAGATTGTCAGGCGACAGCATTGGTAATGGGCTCAGCCCACGGCATGTGGGAGACAAGTCCAAGGTTTATGTAGAGTACCCCTGAGGACGTCCCAAATTAGAGAAAGTCCTCCTGGCCCAAGAGTTGCCAGGACACTCACATTTAGGACTATCACACCTACTGCCTTCCCTGAGCCTCCTCACCTGCCAGATGGCATCAAACTGTGTGATCAGCAGGTGGATAAATGGTGGAGCTCTATAAAAACTTAAGGAAACTATTGCACTGTGTTGTACACCTGAAACTAATTAAAAATAAATAAATATAAATTTAAAAAAAAAAACACTTAAGGAGGGCTAGAGGGACACTGGGCAGAGCCTTCCTACAAAGCAGCAGTTTGTCCCAGGAGAAAAGCTCAGCCCTCAACCCCACCCTCAAGACTCACAGATAAGATCTGTTTCATGGCAAATGCAACCTAAAAACCAAACCCTCTTGTCACTGACACTGCCAAGCTCATTCCAATCTACCATATCCCCAGGTTTACCTCACCAAGGGGCCACTGCGGGCAGGGCCAGTTTCCTTAGCAATGAAACAGGTGCGTTCACTCCCAATGCGTGCAATCACAGAGTGGTAGGAAGGACTAAAAGCTCCACCTCTGTGCCTTAGACACAGCAGACCCTCAGTTGTGGCTACCTGGAGCTAGCCAGGGCCTTAGCAATGGGAAATACCTCCCACACATGCTGCGTCTCTGCAGAGCCCAACATGGGCAGAAGGTCTGGTTCACAGGTGATGACGGCAGGTATCATCTTCTCACCTGGCCCAGGGATGCCTGGCTTTCCATCTACAAGGGCATGTGGCAACCAACTTGAACCAAAAAGGGTGACTTCCAGGGTTGGGAAGGGATGGAAAGGGCCCCCTTATCCTCCTTGTAATCTCCTTCCAGCCAGGGGTCCCCAGCCTTCCTTTGGTCATCTCTGTAAATGGGGAGTGCACTGCCTCCGGAAGCAGTTGGCCCCACCCTTCCTTCTCTGACTAGAAGGCAGCCTCAGTGAGACCAATACTGTCTCTCTAACAGTTCCTCTCTGTTCCTGGTGTTAGTCCTCGAGATCATCTGCAGGAAGTCAAAGCCCTTCTGTGTAGTCTAAACTCTGACGGGCAATTTCTTGCACACTCCATCTGGGCCTTATGGAAGTGTCCAAGAGACAAACTGTGAAAGCCTGAACAGGTAGCCAGTCTGCAGCAAGGGCCTAGGCAGTGCCTACTATCTACACTGCCCTCTGTCTATACTGCCCCAGGGTGGGGAGCTCAGGAAAGTGGCTCCAGGTCCACTGCAGGCCCTGGCCTTCGATGCTGCCCCTCTGCTGAGGGCCCAAG
This sequence comes from Aselliscus stoliczkanus, assembly GCA_033961575.1. Lineage (NCBI taxonomy): Eukaryota > Metazoa > Chordata > Mammalia > Chiroptera > Hipposideridae > Aselliscus > Aselliscus stoliczkanus. The sequence goes on along the minus strand of CM066736.1, from coordinate 96,407,379 downwards.
GTCTTTTGGCGCTTGCCGTTTTGGCCCCAGCCCTCTCCTCACTTTTTCTCAATAGAGTTGACTACATTGGTCTGGCTTAAAGTGACCTCACACATTTCCACTTCCTCACCTCCATCATGGAATCGTTCACAGTAACAGATCCCAAGATGACCCTCCACGCCCAGTTCCCAATGAGTCAGAGGCCTGCATGTTGACCAGTCACAGCCAGGAAGGACCGCTCTCACCTGCCTTATCCTAAGGCAAATCTGTGGGGCAGGGTGATCCTCTCTCTTTCTCTCTCTCATCTGTAAGAAAGGCCTTGGCGGAAAAAAGTCATTCTAGAACTTGCCCTTGCCCATCTCTCTTTTCTGTAATACAAGTATAAGTTTGGCAAATGCAGTTCCTATTATGTGTGTGCACACATATATGCATGCATGTATATGTGTGCATGCATGTGTGTATAACTATGCACGTGTAGACATATATGCATGTATATGCATGTGTGTATGTATGCATATACACATGCATGTGTATATGCACATGCATGTGCACATATGCACATGTGTGTGCCTGCGTGTACACACGTGTGTGCATATGTATGTGCGTGTACACACATACACATTTTAAACATTTTTCCGTAAGGATTTCTAGCCAGTGCCCCAAATCTCTTGTATCACTAAACCTCTCTTTGAGAACCTTTTAGGAGAAGCAAAGCCTTTGAGGTGGCAAAACTCTGCTGGGCATGAGGAGATGGAGCTTGCCCTTCTCACTTCCCTCATGAGGACACGGACAGCTGCACTGCTCAGCTGATAGCAGAGTGCTGGCCCCTGTCTCGGCCCCTTTCCACCCATGATCTCATTTAACCATCCTGTCTGACAAGAAAAGACAGGTTTACAGAGGCCAGTAACCTCCTCAGTATCCCACAGGTAGTGAGTGGGGATGCTGGGAAATAAGCCCAGTTCCATCACACTTCAAAAACTCACACTCCTAATCACTGATCAGTATGACCCATGTAGACAGAAATCACATGGCCTGCCTGTTCTGCAGCCACTGGGTAAGTTAAATGGGTTCGGTTCTATAGTCTCTGGAATTCTTTCTGGCTCCAAGCGTCTACAAATGTCAACAGCAGGGCGTGGTTTCATGAGTTATGGTGCAACCAATCAAGTAATAGGCACTCCTTTAAACATAGTATTTATGAAGACATTTGATCCATGGGGAAATGCATATGACCTCGTGTAGAGTGAAAAGAGCAGGATACGATTGCAGGGTCTCCATATAATCCAAGTCCATAAAGTAATATCTATAGGGGAATGAAACGAAGCCAAGCATGGCAGTGGCTATGTGTGTGGGATGGTATTTCAGTGATTTTTGCTTTTCTGAAGTACACTTTTCTGTATTTCCCAAAGTGTCCACCAGGAGCGTGCACCGCTTTTATAGCCCCCTCCTATCTACACATTCCAAGTCCGGGGGTCTTCTCTGCCTGACTAGACTGAGGGTCTCACCAACAGGAGGTGGGCTTCTGGGTCTTATCGTCCTCAGGCCTAACAAGGGCTTGGCCCCACATCGCCCTACCACACTAACGCTGTGATTTTTCTCCAGAAAAGAAAAGGCCACCCTACAAGAAGCCCTTACATTCTAGCAGGAGGGAGATGAGGTACCAAGGCTGCTCTGCTCTCCAGGTCACAGGCCCTCAAGCCCAGTGTGGCATGCTGAGAAATGGAGAAGACAGCGCCTTTAATCCAACCTCAGCTGTGCACACAGGACTCATTGCTAGTGAACCCACAAAAAAGAAACCTGCATACCTGGCTAGGGGCCAAGAAGTGACAAAATAACATGCATCTCAACACAAACGACACACTGAGTCCATCTTACCAACAAAAACTTAGTCTATTCTGCATGTACCCTGAATTATCTTTATCACACATTGGGTGCCTAGGAAAATTTGAATTCCCATTTCCAGAAGGGCAAGCTTTCTCAAAACTAATGGTAAAAGGTACCCAGAATTAGCAATTCATAGTGACAGAAAGTAGAAGGATGATTACCAGGGGAAGAGGGAAATGAAATAATTTTTAACCTTTTTTTTTTGTTTTTTGGTAAGTCACTTAGGCTTCTCTCATTCTTCCTACCAAATCTCATTTGACCCCAGGAAGCCTATGAAAGCTCAGCTCTGCCAAGTTCCAAGTTTTTATTTCTTGTTCTGCCATTCCCAGGCTCCCCTCACTGATGCCTCCCCTCTCCCCCACTGGCACTTGTGAAATCTTCTTCAGCACCCTAGGAAAGGTTGGCGACCAGCTCCCTGGCCCTAGCTCCCAGCGTTTACCATCCATTTCTTGGGGAGAACAATCTTGGGCTCTGATGGTCCCTGTGTAGAGCTGTCAGCAGACTGCAGTTCCCTGAAAGCAAGGAGCATTCTTCCCTGCAGCATACAGATTCCCTCAAAGTTCCCTGAGGACAAGTCCAGATCAGCCCACATCTGCTTGGACATGTCATCAGCTTCAAATGAGTGGAAACAGTAGCTGTGTAATTAGATGAGACCACTGTCCTTTAAAGTCAGGGCTTGGCACATTTTTCATTGACTAACATCAATTTCAGGGGCACTGAAATCCTTTCTTATATTAAGAAAATCCTGTTGTAAGGCAAAGAAATTTCTCCATTTAAAAAAAACCAACAACAGTAAATCTAACATTATATCCCATCCTTACTGTTAAGCAGGGCTCATGGATGTGATTGAATTTCACCTCACTAGTGGCTACTCTTTTTTTTAGGTCGTTGACCCATTTTGAGTCAATTTTTTTTTTTTTTTAAGATTTTATTGGGGAATTCGGGGAGGGTAACAGCATTGGGGAACCGGGGAAGGGGAACAGACAAATTGCTGTCTTTTTGTTCTTCAGTCTAGTTGCAGAGGACATCACTTCCCTGGCCCATGTTGATATCGTCGTTGTGCTCTTCCCAGGTGAGGCAGATCGGTCGCCGGCCACTGAATGGCCACTCACTGCGGCTATTGGCAGCTCATGCTGGCTGCTGGCAGCTCACGCTGGCTGCTAGCCACTCACTGTAACCTATGGCAGCCCACTGCAGCAGGGGCTGCAGCCTACACCGTCGCCGGGGCTCACAACAGCCCAGCTCCAGGTGGAGCTGTTGTTCACCATCTTAGCTGTAGAGGGCAGTGTCACTGTCTCTCATATGTGGGATCCGAACCGGGGCAGCTGGCATCCCAAACCAGCTCTTAACAAATGCGCCACTCGGCTGTCCCACTAATGGCTAGTCTTCCTTCAAGGTTCTCCTCTCTAAGTACTCCCATCTCCTTAACCACAACCCTTTCCAAAAATGGGTTGGATCCCTCCCATAATATCCTATACTTACCTCAATTGTAGTAAGTTATTCTTTGTTGAAATAAATTTTTTTTTAAATTTTCCCACTCCTGGTTCCTAGCACAAGGCCCTCTCTATATAGTATGTGCTAAATAAGCAAATGAATGAATGTTCAATCCTGGGGAACATCATCATTGTTGACATTTACGAAGTCTTGAGCAATGTGTTAAAAACTTTATATGTATTAAGTTAATCGCTCTAACAAAGCGAGACATTGTTAGATACTATTATTATCCCCATTTTTTCCAAAGAATTAGAAAGTTAGCGACCTGCTCAAGGTCAGATGCCAGAAGTGGCAAACTTGTGACATGCAGTCCGATAGCCAGAGTTCCGAGGCCACATCCTAAACCAGCATCCCCATTCTGTCCCCCGACAAAGTGGATGGAAGTATTCAAGTGCTGCCTTGACCACCACATCAGGGATATGGTCTGCAGTCTGGACCCTTTAATCCATGATGCCCCCCCCACACTTTTCTTTCATAAAACTCCAGAATGCTAGGATCTGGAATAAGGAGATCTTGATACAATATCAGGTGAGGACAATGGCTAACATGCTAGTGACATTCAGCTGAGGGGTGACTCTCAAGCCTTGGTGGGTCTGGCAGAGAAAGGCTTGCTGATCACCAGATGCATGGATCCTTCCTCCTGGGCACATCCTGGCAGCTGTGTGACCCCACATAACCACGTTCCAGGTAATAGGATGTGAGCGGAAGTGACCTATGCTGCTTCTAGGACTGACCCATAAGCACCTTCCCTGCGATTCTCTATGCGCTTCCCACTCCTGCCGGCGCACAGCGGCCTTGAAACCACAGGTTGGAGACAGCAAAGCCATGAGAAGAAAGGAGCCAGACCCCCTGGATGCCCACTTGGAGGGAAGTCCGCTATGACCACAAGCATTTGGATTTCACATATGCGAGAAATAAACTGAAAGTATGTCAAGTCACTGAGACTCAAGGATGTATCCGTTAGGCAAAAAGCATCACCTTAACTGCTACAGGCGAACCAAAGCATGGTGGGCATGGCAAATTTGGCCCATGTCAGAAAACATTTCCTCTCAATAAGAAGGCTGATCACATGGGATTAACATCCCTTTCACTATCACCCATCACTTTTGTGGGCCAACTTCCCAAACAGCCAGTTCAGTCGTATCTTCCCTTCCATGAGGACCGTGATATCCTGACCTCCCAGAAATAAGCCTGCCCACCCTTCTACTTGAGCACCTCACATACACACATATACCCTATGCTGAAAAACACATCACTTCCCTATGTGAAATGGAATAAGACAGGAGAGTAGGACGGTAGGCTAGTGTCCTTCCTGGGTTTCAATAACCCAAGCCCTCCGCTGAGTCCCTGGAAGCCAGTGCGGTGTGGTGGAAAGAATGTGGACTCCTGAGTCACCAAGCACTCCCTGAGCAAGTCATAAACAAGAGTCCCTGCAAGAATTAAATGAAGGCGCCTCCTATGGCGCATGTGTCGTTAAGTGTCATTCTGGCACACTGCCCTGGGGACAACTCCCATCACCCCGAGATATCCCAACCAAAACTAAGACAGAAATTGGTATATTTTTACATAGCTGGCAAGGGCAGCTCACTCTCCCCTTAGTCTACCTTGTGCTGACATGGGGCAGCTAAAAACTTATTTCCACCAAGTCTTTGCCCAACACGCCCTTCACTTCCCTCCCCGAGATGGCACTACATCTCCTGACTTGCCGAAATTAGGCCTCAGGGACTTGAACCCTTGTAATTAGTCTAGAGGATAGAGAGGGATGCTGGGGAGGAGGCCTAGAAGTCACGGCAAAGTGAACTTAAAAAGGATTTTGTGATGCTGTCTGCTCGCCCTGCACAAGGTATGGCGCCCAGGAGCCTGGGAAGTCCACAACCCGGGTGTGTCTCATGGAATCTGTCTGCCAGAGGCCCCCCATTTTGAAGAATTGTGCCAAGTGACCACATTTTTCAAATTAAAAAAAAAAAATGGGGGTGGAGGATTCATTGCCTGACAAAAGTCTTTTGTTTTTTTCTGGTTTGTGAATTTACCACTGTGAAGCCATTTTCAAAACTGTGCACAAATTCAACCACAGTTAGATCCATATTGGCCTTCACCAGAGAAAATAAAATGGCACCCTCCCGCCTTCCCTTCACAGCCCAGGTTCCTCCCAACAGAAGAGGCTAGCCTGGCAATGTCCACTTTCTCACCTCACTTACCCTGCAATCCATCACAACCTCATTGCCCCCAAACACACATAGACACACAGCACACAGCCCACCCCAGGCACCGCCTCGAGGTCACCACCAGCTCTCTCTGCTGCTAAATCCGGTCGTCACTTATGGGCCTTATCTTACAGAGTCTCTGCCCATTTTGGGTCTTTGCAAACTTGTGTCTCTTTCTGCCCCTGAACTTTTGCTGTGTCCCAAGGTCCTGATCTTCACCATCTTCTCACTCTCAAGGACCTAAATACTCCTGTAGTTCAACCAGTGTCTGTACCTTGACTCCCCACCACATTATCCCTCCAATGTAAATCTCCATGCCCCATTCCAGCTGCCAATTACACATTTCTCCCAACTCTCTCACAGACCTGACATGCAGTCAACTTACCTTTCACCCCCACCTGCATCTCCAACCTCAGTGACAGCACCATTTATCTGCTCCCCAACTCTTGAGCCAAATCCTTGGAGTCACCTTCTCTCCCTCCTTTCCCTCACCTCACAGAACCAGCCAGTCACCAAGCCTCATAGAGCTCCATCCACTGCCACCCGTTCTGTCCTTCCTTTGTGCTCTTACCTGAAACTCCCAAAATCTCCTCATAAATGCCTTTTCTGCTTCCAGATCACAGCCCTCCAATCCAGCAGCCTATACCTCAAACTCCTGCCAGAGAGAACTTTATATCAAAAATGCACACAGGTTCCATTCCTGCTTCAAATCCTTCAACAGTTTCCTGACAACCTTCAGGGCGAAGTCCAAACATCTTAGTAAAGCAAACAAAACCCATCATGATTCTCCTCCCCTTGCCTGCCCTGAACCAGCCGTGGTTCCCTGATAAGCTGAACTCTTTCATGCCCCGTTCCCTGTTCCTTTGCTCATCCAGGTCCCTCCACCTACAATGACCATCCAGACTCTGTTTACTTGGTAAAACACCACAGAGCTTTGGAACTGAAACATCAAAGGCAGCAGAGTGTCAGGGACCCTGGTTTGACCTTTGGAGTCAAGTAGGCTGATTGTAAACCTCACCTGCTACTTACTTGGTGTGTGAGCCTGGATGAGTTACCTAACCACTTTGAACCTCAGTTTCCTCATCAATAAAATGGGGATAATAATAGTCCTGACCCCACTGGGTTAAGGGAAGATGAAGTGCAATGATGCCTGGCTAGGCAGGACTCTCGGGTGCGCTGTTCTTCTTTGAAGCCCCCCTCCCTTTGGCCTCCCCTCACCTCCTTTTCCCACACTGTACTCTGTTGAGCTTCCAGTGATGATTTCATACACACTACGGCTTTTATCTCCTTGTTGGTCTGACTGCCTCACCAGACTTTGAGCTCTTTGATGCTAGAGGTTGCATATCCCTGGGCCTGGCACCTGTGCCTCTGGCAACGGTGGATGTTCAATAATCATGCATGTTGGTGAAATCTAATCAAGGACAGCACAAAACTCAGGCTATGTGGTGGCTTGAATTGTGACTGCCCTTTGTTCTAACCGCCACCAGAATTACCACAGGAGCTTCCTAACTAGTCTTTACTTCCCATCTTCCCATTCCCATCTCTTGGGCACAGCCTCCATCCTGCACACAAACCCCTCAGGGCTCCCTAACACCCCACAGTTTAAGTCCAGACTCCCTTACTGGGCTCATCGGTGTCCCCCGTCACCATACAGCCCCCATTTCCTTGATAGGTTCAATTCCTCAAGATATTAGGGTTCCCCTGGGGCTGTCCCTTCAGACCTCCACATCCGGTCTCCGCCTTCCTCCTCCCACCCCACTCAGATCTTACCCATCTCCGAAGCAGAGTCAGGCCACATAGTACTAATTGAAGACCCACTGTGTGCTGTCTCTCATATGAACAATATATTCAAGGAATCAAATTCAAACTAATCATTTTTGGTAAGAGCTGCAGTAGAGGTGGGTACTAAGAGATGGCACAGAGACGGGAGAGACATGACAGCAGGAGAGAAGCTCATGGAAGAAGTGGAACCGGAGCCGGATCTTCAGGAAAGAGCTGCAGCTTTCAGGCATAAAGCTTCCCTGCCCCTTACTGGCCTTTCTTTCCCATTTTAACTTCTGGAGTCTATGACAGAGGTCAGCAGATCTGGCCCTAAAGCAGACTCGCCACAAAGAGTCCAAAGACCCAGCCTCCTGGGCCCACTTGTAAGCAGAATCTCTCCAGCCTGAGATCCAAGGGGAAAATGTTTTTAACTCCCCAGGGAAGTCTGGGGATCAGCCAGGGATAGGAATCACTAACCACACTCACGTCCATCCCTTCCCTTTACTGAGGATGTACACTGGGCCCAGGACCTTGAGCGGCACTGAGGTACCAGGCGAACAAGCGTTTCACAGCTTCTGAGAAAGTACTGTCTGATGGGCAGACAGAGCATTATAAACGGGGGTCACCCAGGGCCCAGACCACACTATGTGGCACTTCATTTGGCTTTGAACACGACCCATTTTTTATGCATCAATCTTATCTGGACAACTAATATATAAACCTCTTAAGGAAAAGCCCAGTGTCTTGTGTTTCTTTTCTATTTCCCGGAGTACTCAGCTCTGTTTTGCGTGAGCACTGGGCATTCAATCTATATTTAAGGTTCAAATAATTCAGCTTTATGTACTATGTCCCTTTGTGACTGATATACCCATTAACAAGTGGTCCACTGATTTTTATCTTTATAATTTCAGTGCCAGTGTGCCAGTAGGTAGTTAGTACAAGTTAGTTGAATGAATGTCTGTTCATGAGTAAAAATCTGTTTCAGGAGGGATGGAACAGCCTACATTGTACCACCTCTCAAGTTTACTTAAAAGACTTCCAAATCTTCCTTTGAATTATAGGCCTTTAATTTCAGGATTAATTTCCTGATATGCAATTACACAGGCTTTGTTGTTTATATGTCATTAATGTTATTAGCAATGTAAATAATACCTCTCTGGATCTCAGTAATCCGGCAGCCTCTGTGTGGGGGTGCCCCAGGCGGGAAAAGGACAGATGCTTATCCGTCCCTTCCAAGAAGCCGTCCACCCACTCAGCCAGCAGTCCAGCCAGCCACGCCCCTCAACCCAGCCCCCACACAAGGGCCTGTAAGCTGCAGTCAGCCTTTAGAAGCAGGTGTGTGCACCTGCAAGGGCAGGTAAACCCTGCCTGAGTCAGAAAAGCTTCATGGGCTGTTCAGAGCCTACTGATGTGCCAACATACTTGGGAAGCCAGGACCTATGACTTCAATATAAAAACTCCAGTGTGGCTGAGAAGCAGCATGGCAAAGCAAGAACACCCATCAGGAGGTTCTTGGGAGACATGTCAAAGCATGGGACATTCAGTCAAGTAGGGGTGGGCTGAGGTAGCCAGCAGAACAGACTCTACCCTGCTTTCGCTGGGGCCACATTCTCAATGGTTTGCTGATGGTATTGTTGTTTGTTTACGTGCTTTAAGCCCCCAAACAGGACTGATCGTCTTGAGGAGGGGAATTTCTAGAGGTGGATCAAAGATCGTCTGGCCCTCCCTCCAGGCCCCTGGCCTAGGAGATGAGAGAGCTTAGCTCCCTTTGTACCAAGGACCAGAAGGGTCCTCCCTGGAGTGCACACCACGTCCGGGGCAGCACCCAGGCAGCTCAGCTTGGGACCTGTTCACTTCTCTTTTGCTTCTGCTAGAAAAATAGGGGGATTTACTTGCTGGTTATTTATTTGTTCCTATATTCATCCCACAGGTACTGCCAGGCAATGTGCTAAATGAACATGGCTCAACGGTTATCAAATACGCCTCGGGAATGATCAGGCCAGAGACTGACAGGTACGACAGCTCTGAGAAAGCATGTCTGCCCTTCACCAGGACCCACCTAAGGGGATCTCTGCCTATGTCAAATATGTTGCTATCTGGAGTCAGTTCTGAGGTCTGAGCAGAAGTGGAAGAGGACCGCTTATGCCATTTCCTTACTGGGCAGAGGAACTGAAGTCTCCAGGAACGCTTTTCCCTAAAGCTCTGTGAAACCAATTAAGATTCCGGACAGTAAATACAGAAAGGCTTCTCTGATAAGACACGAGAGAACCAGTCCCTAAAATACACTCAACTGCTGAACTCACATCTAAGGAGATTGTTGGCTTAACAGGCTGTCCTTCACATTCCAGGACGAGGCATACAAACACTGGGGTTTGACAGTCCTGTAACGTTTGGCTACTGTGTGGCCATGAGGCTGGCACTGAGGGCAGGAGAAGTTTGAAGAGAAGGGTGCCCAGCTCACCAGGTGACACTCAAAGGCCATGTTCCTGTGAGCTCAGAGAGGCTTGGTCAAGCACCCCAGGACCAGTGGCCACCTGGACCATTCCCCTATTCAGTGGGTCAAAATGCCCCCTCACTGACACAAACCCCAACAGATAGCAGCCTCCGGGGAGAGGACTGTAGAAGGTGTGACCGAGCTAGTGAATTTCCTGTGGCAGTTAGGAAGGCAGGTCTCCCATCATCCCTGTGCAGTAAATTTATGTTGGCTGAATAAAGATACTGGACTATCCTCTTGGTCTTATGTTTGGGCTTATGTTCTGAAAAGCATATTCACTAAAATAAGCAGCAGCTGTCCCAAAAAGGGTGTCTTCTTTCCTGATGAAGCAATGAAACCAAGGGCTACAAGAGATGGACTGTGATACGAGAACAAGAAACCTTTGACTTTAAATCATTCTTTGGGTTTTTGCTCCCCTCCTCTCCATGAAGGACAAGTCAGGCTCAAAGCTCAGTTTCCAAAACTGATTTCCTGGGTCAGACCTCAGCAAGGAAGCCAGGAAAGAGGAGAGAAACAAGAGTTCCTAGAGGGCTCTCTCTCCCTCCACCGTTACTCCCCCCACTCGAAAGACTTGATGTTTTTAAAGATTCTGTCTCATTCTCATGGCAAATAATCTACTTCCTGGATACTGCTGCCTTGCAAATATCATCCTTAAAAACAGCTATATTTTTCCATTGGTGTTTATTTTTAAGTAGCCTTCTCACCCCACAACCTCAGCCTCTACAGAATTATTGTGTGTCCCTGTCTGGAACACAACACCCTCCCTGGAGAGACAGTCTGCACATGAGCTTACAAGGGTGTTTGCTATCAGCTTATTTGGCAAAAGGAATCTGAGACATTTTAAATATGAACTGGCAGTGTGGTCCGTCCCACCCCGATGCCTTCGCCCCATCCATAAACACTTCCACCGGTACGTGAGACACGAAAGATAGAAAATGAACACAAGCTGTCTGAAAATGTGCCCCACCCACATTATTACAGGGAAAGGTACTTCAGTTGACCGGAGAATTCTACCTGGAGAATCTTTGCTGGGCTCTACTGATGTTTCTTTCAAGGACTCTCACATAATCAGCATTTTACAAAGCCTTTGACAGTCAGGTTCCAAACCCCCCTCCTCTTACCCCAACTTATCTCTTAGCTGAATGCTCCACTCCTTCTATCCTCCTCTGAGAAGAAACATGCACACAACTCCTGCTTTCTGCCAAATACCTAAACAAGCCTTTTCATACCCCCATGCCTTTTCCTTGGAAAACCCTCTGCCTCCTTAGCTTAGCAACCTCCTATTTATCCTTCAATACCCAAGTCCCTTGGGAATCTGCTTGGTGCAGTATTCTCTGTGTGATGCATTCTTCCCAGTCCTTCCAGAGCATTTGGTGCATCTCGCTATGACAATGCTCAGAATGGTGACTGTGACTCTGTACACATCTGTCCTGCCACCAGGCCAGGCCACAAGCTCCTGGGAATAAAGGGACTAGACCTTATTCACCTTTGTATCCCCACGACCAAGCCCAGGGCCTGGCACTTGGAAGTCCTGTAATAAATGCTTCATGCCTCACTCAGGGCCCAACCCACTTAGCCCCAGCCCTCCCTTCTCCGTACAGACAGGTCATGTGAAACATAAAACGAGAAAAAGCTTTGGAAGTCAGATGCCCTGCATCGTGTGGGACATCGACAAGTTATTTAGCTCATATCTGCCTCAATAAAGAGCCATGCCTACCTCTCCGGGTGCTGCTGTGAGGAACAAACAGGATTAAATATGTAAACCCAGTGCCTGCCCAATGGAAAGAGCTCAGGATAACATTTCCTTGAGCTCCGTAGGAAATGCGAAGCCAAATGGAGCCCTACAGAAAAAAGGTAAATGGCTTCCGTCCAGTTCACATGCCATCAACAGGGTGATGAGATGGCCAGCCTCTAAGCCAGAGAGCCCTCTCTCAAAGCAAGGGACGTGAAGCCGGAGCCCAGCCCTTGCCCTTAGCTTGAGAGGCCTCCTTAGCAACAAAGGTGATTTTCACCTGAATGACAAACCACAAAGGGCCATTACTGCTGAGGCTGTGCCATCACACCCCTCATTTCCTGCCTTGAATTACTCTTTCACCCCAAGACATGCCATAAAACAAAATAATGCTGACTCAACAGTGTTAAGTCGCTAAGTACAAGTCAGACAGCCTGCACATGGGACACCTCAACCTCTTCATGATGTTGCACCCTAGTTTTATTTGGCCTCAACAAACAAAGAGGCCCTGCTAACACCTAAGACAATCAAGCTCAGGGTCAAAGAGAGGAGTGGACAGTGCGGTGGCTGACTGCCTATGAAGAGGCAACTTAGCGCTGGAAAGAGCCACGTCATAGATGTTTACAGCTCCCCAGGTGGGAATCAGGAGACTTGATTGCCATCTCAGCGCCACAACTTGCTCCATGGATCTGGTTAAGTTATGTCTCTGGGTCTCAGTTTCTTTACCCATAAAATAGGAGCCTTAGATTAGATGATCTGTAAGTTCTTCCCAGCTTTGATGCTCTAAGGTCATAAATCTTAGAGACAGATCCACTTTCCTCTGCGTTTCCCCTTTCTGTGTGAGTTGTCTGTCTGAGATGTCTCTTAGCTCCCACTGGGCAGCCTTTTACCAATGCTATGACCTTTTTTGCTCCAGGGTGTCAGGTCACTCTGAGCACAAAGCCTAGCCAGGGAGGCAGAGGATAAACCTGGGGCCAGGTTCTTAAGAGCTTATCTAGTACCCTCCTGCCAGGCAACTCAACAGTCCAGGAACCTTGGGGCATCAAGAGATTGGATATCTCAACCTAGAAGAAAAAGGGGTTCTAGGGAAAGTCACCTCATAGGGTGATATGATCATAAATTTCTAACTGCCTAGGTCATGGTGGATAGTCACGCCCCAGGCATATAACTTCTTTAGCAAAAGGCTTATCTTTACCTTAAGCAAGCCCTGTCCAGTATTTCTGTGCATCCAGGTTAACACACCTTCAAAATGCCTCTTTGCAGACCCCCTTCTTCTAAAACATGACCACCTTCGAGAAAGCCCATAATTTTAACTATCCTGTGATCCAACTCCCACCTTGTTTTCTCCCACCCTCATGTAATCTTGCTTGTATTCCCTCCTTAATTCCAAATGCATAAAAGAAGCTGCAAACTGTCATTTCTTGGAAGCATTTATCTCAGGCGGTGGAGATCTTGCTTCCATGCATATACTCTATTTGGTTCAAATAAATTTTTATAATATTTCTCTACAGGTTTGATACCAACACCCTCTAAACATCTGGGCTGGCTTCTTTCCACTCGAGGATTTTCCCCACTCCCCTCCTATACCAACCTACACCCAGTGGGTCCCCAACACTCTTTCAAAACATTAGACTTTTCCCCGTGCTGCTTGGCAGGAGACAAGGGCAACAACAGGCACTCGGGCATATCTCAGGGGAGGGCAGGGGAGAGGTGGCAAAGTTACAAAGGCCAGGAGAAAAGCGTTTATGGAAGCAAACTCAGACAACGTGAGGAGTAAGCGACCTGGAGAAGAAACTAGCGCTCACCATGATGACAGAGTGGGCACTGAGAACCCCAGAGGTTTAAGAGGTTCCTTTAAGATGCCACAACCTTCTGTGTCCCCCCATTTCCCTACTAAGAAATCTGAGGGCAGGTAAAGTTCTGTTACTGGCCCAAGGCCGTGCAGCTACACCGTGAGTGGCCAACACTAGAACGTGGCCCTTTGCTCTCAGCCGACTCTTTTTTCCACTCTGTTGACCTCAAGAATCTAATTAGGTTGCTCTAATGAGGCCAGCTGGATCCCCTGCAGACTCTGAGCAACATGACCCAAGTGTCACTTAGGGAAAAGAGCAGGCCCAGCAGATATTTTGATAACTGCCTCCCCTACCCCATACATCCCTTCCCAAACTGGCATGGCCCACTTGTTCTTTCTCCAGCCCTCGCCACAAATTCTTGGGGAGTTCAGAGGTCAGTAAGATGGGAGAGGAATCCTTCCTGCCCCCACAAAACCCAAAATATCTAAGATAACCCACAACGACCCCTACCTCCATCTGGAAGGGGCTGGTGGGGAAGAGTGGCGGGGGTGAGGGTGGGGGATCCAGTTAATCCACTGGGTGTCTGTCTGACCTGATTAGGCCAAGAATGTCCTTGTGGGCAGTTAGATGGGTCATCTGAAGGTTTGTGACAACAAGCAATAGGATCAGCCACCGCCAGGGACCTTTCAAAGATCAATGTTGGGCAGATCCTCTCAGCACTGGGAGCAGGACGCTCTGAGTAAAAGATTCAAGGAATTAATTATTTAGTGTGCATGACCCAGTTCCCGGAGGTGAGGCTGGGTGAGAAGAGAACTCACCAGTTCCTTATCGTGGCAAGAAGTTCAAATACTTCTCAGAGTACTGTTCCCTTGCTGCCAAAGAGGATCCATTTATGGTTAAGTGTGGCCAAAAAAAAAAAAAAAAAAAAGGCAAATACAATAGCCAAAGTTCACTCATTCAACAAATATTTATTAAGCTCCTCTTATGTCCTAGGCCCTCCAGGGATTTACATACGGTTGGAGCACAATAGAGTAGAAAGACCATGGAATTTATAAACAGAAGGCTGGACTATGCCCCAGCTCAGCCCATAAGCAGATACATTACCCTGGGCAGGTTACAGCCCAAGTCAAATTCCCCATCTGTAAAATGGAAGTCAATCCACCTGCCTTATTATGAAGATGAAATGATCTTTATAAATGTAAATTGCAATGCAAACCTAAGGTATAAACAATAATGATATAACACTGTATGTTTTACCTGCCCTAGAGAAGTTTATAACCTGGTCATGTTTTGGGAAATAATCCAAGGTACCTATTAGGCAAACATCACATTCTCTGTAATCTGGGCAAATTGTATGTTTCAACCTGTCGGTGTCTCAGGATGGAGCCTGCGATCAGCCCCAGCCCCTAAGTATGCCCGGGAAGTGGCAACAAGAGGCAGAGTAAAAATGGAATGATAACCAGCATTTAACCTGGCCCCACATCCGGCCTCCAATGAGTGAATGACCAGGACAGTCCCAAGATTCAAAGGGGGGCGGGGGGAAGACCAAATGAAAGCATAGTCAGTCAGAAACAGAAAATAAAAATTCACTTGCGCATAATAGGGATAAGCCAGCCAGAAATGCACGCAATTCTCTCTCCGTACACACTTCAGACCATGGTGGGGTTCAGTGTCCATTGCCTGATCCTCCCGTGATACACTCTACATTCTGTTTCTTCCGGAAGCAGGATGGATGCTCAGGCCACTGCAGACTGGCTCAGCAGGACCTCTTTGCCCAGACACTAAGAATCAGAATCACTGGAGTAGCTTTCCCCTTGGTCCAGTCAGCTCCCCCAACATTCTGCTGGTCAGAACTATCAACACGGACCCCTTGCCCCACCAGGCCAGCCTCTAAATGCCCAGATACCTGCTACCCCTGCCAGCGGCTGCCATCAGGCTCCAGCCTCTTGGGTTATTCCTGAGGCTGTCTCCCCTAACCCTCTCCTTTCCCTCCTCCTTCCATCAAGGCCAGGGAAACTCCTGGAGGACAGGGCCAGTTTGATGCATTTCTACAGTGCCTCTAATGCAGAGCATTCACTAAGCTCTTTACCTTCTGGTCAATGCAGAATGATGGTCCCTAAATGTCCCCTGATGGCTATATACAGAAGGGAGGCCGAGGAGAGGAGAGGAGGCATGGAAAGAACGCTTGACTGCAAGTCCAGGGCCTATGTTTCAATTCTCAGTCTGGCACCAGCTAGTTATATAATCTTGAGACAGTATCTTCAGGCCAGGCCTCAGTTTCCCTACCTGGTAATGAGGGGTTTGTTCTAAATTATCTCTTGGGTTGTCTCTAATTATAAAAATTGGTATTACAGAAACCAGACTAGCCTGGGCCACAGGAGATGTGGGTCTTTGTCCTTATGAGGCCAGGGACAAGGTAGCTGGCTGCTCAGACCTCAGCCTCTATGTCTATAAAATAAATAAGAACGATGTGACTACCCCTCCCAGGGTACGAGGCTCCCCCTCGGCACTGAGATAGGACTTTGTGAGCCATAAGCCTTGGAGAAACCTCAGGGTTTGAACTTCTTGAATCAACAAACAGCTGCTGACCCCCTGCCACGTGGCCCGCACAGTGCCGCCGGGATGGCGCTGCCTGGCTCAGACGGGAAGGCTGGAGGACAGGTGCTTGCCCTCGAGGCTCCCACAGCTGGTGGGTGAGACAGACAAGTGAACAAACCTTAACTCAGCCAGTGATGGGTCGAGGTCTGAACAAAGCACTATGGGAGTGTCGAGGAAGAAGAGGCACTGACGTTGGGAAAGTGAGGGGAGCCTCTCAGAGGGAACGGCACGTCCTAGGTGCGGGAATCTGTCCCAGGAGGTGGGGAACAGTAGCCGGGGCAGAGAGGGGGACAGAAAAGGAGGCTGGAGTCTGAGGCTGAGGCCAAACAAGAGGGGGCTTGGAAGGCCAACAGCAGAGTGACTGTCAGGTCTTTGAGGAAGGTCCCTGGCAGCATTGCAGAGAACACAGCCCAGGGATAGAGTGGGCTGGAGAGAGCAGTGGGAAGGCTCTTACAATTAGTTCATGAGGGTGACTGTGCAAAGACAAGCCATCGCTGATTTCTGCCTACGCCTTAGCCTTCTAGACCCGCAGCCTCCACAGACCCCTGAATCTACAGAAAGACGTCAACAGGTTTGTTCTCCTCAGAATGAAATCCAAGCAGAGGAAGATGCTGGAATCACATTTTCACATCTTGGACAAATGGTTTACCGTGCTCTCCCTGCAGTCACTCCCTTCAGAAGCTGCCTGGCCAGATTCTTGCCTTGGCACAGATCAGGGCCAGCAGGAGGCTGAAACATCATCAGAGCTGGGACCGGAGTCAGGACAGCTGGGCTGCTGGTCTTACTTAGCGGAAGATGAGACAGAGACCCCACCCTCCCAAAGACCACCGAGCTGGGTCTTTCATGTCCCCAAACCAGCTCCTTCTCTAGCTCTGCCTCCCGCCCTCTTCTGACAATGGGGGAGGGCTGTGCAGCCTTGGAGGCTGTAGGTAAAGACAGAGGGCTTTCACTAGCCATTGCTTCTCCAAATGGGCTCATGGTCACTTGGGCAAGTGCCTTCGCCCTTTCCAAAGCCTAAAGCCAGACCCCCACAAGAGCAGCTTAATAGCATAAGAGAAACCCACTCTGACTTACTCACTTGATTCTTAGGCATCGCAATGGCTGAAGTCACCTCCTTCCAGGACGAGCCTTGCACAGATGGCCATGTTCCTTTAAAAACAAGAGCCCAACAATGAATGTCAGTTCTTTGATCTTATGTTACAGCCTCGTATCTTCTCCCGGCCCAAAGGGCCCACATGCTTGTGCACTTTGTCCCTTAATAACACTTCACCCAACAGGAGGAAATTTCTCTCTGTGCTCCAAGTTTTGCAAGTGAAGAAAGGAGTTGTGAGACAGTCAAACCAATTTTATTGGCTGGGTGCTCTAAGGGCTTATCACACGTCTACACAGAGGCTTGCTGAGAAAGTAAAAAGAATCTGGAAAAAAAAAATGCTTTATGAGGCACTTTAGTAGAAACAGAAAATGCCAGAATTTCTAGCTTAGGACATGGTAAAAGTAAACCAAGCTGATGTAAAAACCCCATAACAAGTCAGCAATGTGAAATCTGTTCCATTTCCTAAGGTGGAAAGGTCCAAAAATGCTAAATAAACAAGGAAGTTATAAAAGTGGGCTACTTGATCATGGCCGAGTTTCCTAAATAAATTATTATTCTGGCTTCCGATGACCACCCAAATGATTTGGTTATATCTTACTGCTTCTGCAGAAAATGCCTCTACACCTGTTTGCAGAATGGAGCCGAGTCCCAATGCATTTCTAAGGATTTACTTCCACAATTCTAAATTTCTAAGAGATAGTCTCAAGAAGACAAAATTAACACAGATTTGGAAATCGAGACCTGCAAGAGGCAGTACCCATACTCCTTGGATACATACGCTCTTGCAAAGCAGCGCAGTGGGCCCACTTGCCCACATAAACACACAAGTGTTCTTTCTCATACACAAAGACCTGCATTTAAAGCACTGTTCAGAATTATCAGACTATTCATGAAAAAGAAGCGCTTCTCTGAGCACTGGCCGTGTATGGAATGAACACTGATAGAGACTAGACATGCTTTGTCTCGGTGGCCCCTCACAGAGAAGAGGAGGCTTGGAGAGCAAGAGGCATGTGCCAAGGCACCATGGCATGGTAGGACTGGAGCCCAGGTCTGGCTGATCCATGCTCATAGTCCACCCCACCCCAGGGAGGTGAGAGGTGTGCTAGTGCAGCTGCCTGGCAGGCTCCCAGGGCAGCCACCTGGGCAAAAGCTGCCATCAGCTCTGTCATCATCATCATTATCAAGCCACACCTCCCCAGCCCATGGCAGCAGAAAAACAGGCTGGCCTGCCTTGGTTACATTCTGTAGGCCCTGTGCAGTCTGGAGCCAAAAATCAGAGAGGCTGGAGGCCTCCACTTCTCTGCTCTCTGATCCTCAAGAGAAGCTTCTGGGTACAGCGAGTGGGGGAACTAGACATCCTGGTACATAATACATTGTCAGTCTAACCAGGTTTGAGAACCAGGGACCTCCCCATGCTCCCCAGATCTCAGGAACTGAAGCCCCTATTCTTCCCCCTCCTCGTCCCCCCACTCCCGGAGACATTGTCGAGACCAGTAGGGAAATGGGGATTCTCTGAGGATCTTCTTGAGTTGTCTGCATGATGGGTGCACGTGAGCATTTCCGGACCAGTCTACAAGGGCTGAGCCCAGGTCTGGGCATACTGTGATCTAGCCACTCCAAGGACCAACTCATATCCTCTGTCTGACCAACAGCCAAATATGATCTGAGCTCCCTTTAACTCCAGTAAACTGAAAGGTCCTAGGGCCCAGCACCATCCCTCCCATAGAGGAGCCTCAGTTTCCTCATCTGTAAAATGAGAAGCTTGATTTCCTCACCAAAGATCCTTTCTAGCTGCTTGCTTCCATGAGCCTAGCTATTAGAGAGATCTACAAAACT
This sequence comes from Aselliscus stoliczkanus, assembly GCA_033961575.1. Taxonomy (NCBI): domain Eukaryota; kingdom Metazoa; phylum Chordata; class Mammalia; order Chiroptera; family Hipposideridae; genus Aselliscus; species Aselliscus stoliczkanus. The sequence goes on along the minus strand of CM066736.1, from coordinate 96,388,514 downwards.
AGTCAGTCCTTTAAAGTAAGGAGAGGGTTTAATTCATGTGTAGGCATTGCAGTGGGTGGTTAGCATGAGCTATCTCAGATAATTCTCCCAGCAATCCCAGGAGGCAGGTGGTATAGTCATGTCACAGAGGGGGAAACTGCGGCATGGTGCAGCCAAGTGCCTCCTTGCCTAGAGACTCAATCAGCAATTGACCACATAGGCTGGGACTCAGAGTTGAGCTGGCTTAGTCCATGCCCATGCTGGCTCCCTGATAAAATGTTTGCTTTGTAATCAATCAGAATGGAGAAAACAAGTTTCCTCTTGGACTTGCCATCATGCCCATCCCAAGCAAAGAAGCATGAGGTCTCTAGACCCCTGTGGGCCTGAGTTGGCTGATGCAGGAAAGGTTTCCTGCGAGCTCGAGTGGCCTCATGGATCCTGAGGAACATGAAAGGAACTCGAGGGACCTTCTTCTCTGTAGTTCCCCAAGCTTATCTCCATAGAAGTGAGGTCTTCACCAAGGGACACCAAGCCCTTGGAACAGGTCCTGGCCTCTGCTGGGCACCCCATCAATATTTGATAAATGGAGGAATGAAGAAATCCAGGGCTTATGCACTGAAGGCTTATTCAAGACCCTTTGGAGTGAGACACATCAAGACCAGCTCAGAGCGACAAAGCCGGCCTCTCGGCTGCGTGCACCAAGCAGGGGTCTCCATCCCCCCAGCCCCCAGACAGAGGATGAAGGTGCAGGTGCTTAGCCAGTTACCAAGGGAGCTTCTGATAGAGCAAGAGAAGTGTCTGAATGCAGAGGCTGCTCAGAGAAGTGATCCTGAACTCAGGCCCTGGAATCAAGCAAATCTGGCTTCCTATGCCAGCTCTGTCACTTTCAGTGAGTCAGGTGTCCCTGAGCAAGTCAGAAAATTTCCAGGAGCCTCAGTTTCTCATCTAAAAATAGTAATAATGTTAGTGCTTCCTCCACAGGGCTGTCCTGAAAATGACATGAGATAACGCTGTAAAGGACATAGCCCAGCGTGCAGTTCAGGGTCAGTGCTTGGAGCTGACATCTGTTGTTATTGTTCACATCAGAGTGGGTAGTTTAGAGCACATCTGGAGTCCTCTGCTTGAGTTCAGCCCCAGGTCCTCTACTAGCTAGCTATGTGACCTTGGACAAATTGCTTAAGCTCTCTGTGCCTCAGCTACTTGGGTTATAAAATGGGGTTGATCGTGAAGATGAAATGAGTTATGTAGGTAAAGAGCTTAGCATAATGTCTGGCACCAAGTAAACACACAATAAAAGTTGGATTATTCTTACTTAGTCATATTACTAGCATCCTTCTACCATTGTTCTGATAACAGATTCACCCCGCGTTCTACTCCCGACAAAAAGGCGGGCATGGGACTCAAGGTAGGTCCATCAGAGTATCTCCCCTGCTTGGCCACATCCATGGGTGCCAATGGTGTGCACGTGCTCCAAGCTGTGCCAAGTCCCAAACTGAAACATTCAAGAGGCTTGGTTCTCTTGGGACAGGGGCAGGGCTGTGAGGGGTCAGCTGGGAGCTGTCTGCAGCCAGGGGCCACTGAGCAGGGGGTTTTGGTCCAGGGATGCTGAGGTCACCTCTTCTCTTCCTGGGGCTGGACTCTGAGGCTCCTCCTGTGAGTCTCTGAGCCTCCCCTAGAACTTTCCAAGGCATCCCATTTTTGCTTAAGCTCATACAAGTTGGGTCCCTGTCACCTGAAACCAAGAGTTCTGACCAACCACAACACATGCCATGACTGTCCGCTTTTTCATCACTAAATCCCACCTAGGAAGAGAAGCCAGCTGCACATTCAGTGAGACCCAGGCAGCCAGAGAAAAGCAAACACGAGCAGCAAGGAATCTCTACAAACTGAAGTAAGAGGAGGCCATGGCAAGCCCTGGACCAATGTCCTTCCTGGGAGAGGGAGGTGCTGGAACTGAAAAAATGAATAGCCCAGTCCTGGGGTCCCGGGCTGGGAACCCAGCCTCAGACATGGGTCCCCCTTGCCATGAACAAGGTATAAGCACTATGTCTGACATATAGCAGTATTGTGCTAAACAACGTTACTTTTGCTTGGTCTCATTTTCTAGTCACCTTCAGGGCCAGCACCCAAGATGGTCTATTTCTGTACCTCCAGGCCTTCTGATAGCACCGTCTCAAATCCCTCCAGGAAAAGAAGCCCCACCTTCAGTTGTATTTTAAAGGGTTTTAGAGAAACAGCAACCAAAAAAACAACCCCTGGCCTGGTAACAAAAACAAAGACCCAAACCACACTGATGGCCTCCCCATCTCCTGCAGCATCAGCTGTGGGGTGAATGCAAGAATAAGCCATCTTCCCCCGAAGGCCCGGGGAACCCACACCAAGGCCTGCCCATGCACAAACTAAATGACCAGTGCGGCGAGGACTCTGCAGACACAAATCTCGGCTGGTACAAAGGGAGATTCAGCGGGAGAAGGAAGTGGCAGCTTCCAACATTTGATGGAGAAAAGCTGGAAACCATGATCCAAAATGATGTGACTGTACCTGTGGGTCTGGGGGAGTTCATTAAGCTACCCACTAACCACCCCCAGGACACATGCAATGCCACACACTGCCCAGAGCCTGCCTGCCAGCTAGTGGCTTTTCTCTTTGTTTCCCAGCAACCAGGTTCATGGGGTGGCAGTCCCAGGCATAAGAGATTACCCAGGCAGGTATTTCCCTTACTTTTCTTTGTATAGCTTTATGCTCTGCTATTTACAAATAAATAAATAAATGAAAAGGAACTGGCTGATTTTCCCCTCAGGGCATGATTTGGTTACAAGCTCCCTGGCTGGGAGCACTGCTGGGGCCGTGCTGCAGCCCAGCGCTGCCTGGTGTTGGGAGGGGTATGCAGCACACTGCCAGGGATCCATGGGCAAGTCCGAAATCTGAAAGGGGATGAAATGCTCAAGGGGTCTCCTTTCCTGCTCCCCCAAGGCCTCCGCAACTATGTTCTCCTTAAACCAGCCAGGAAGACCGTTCGCTGAACATCTGTGGAGTGTCCTGACTGGGGCTGTGAAGAGTACCAAAAAGCATGGGAACAGCCTGCCTGTGGGCAGCGGAGGCAGTGGAAGGAAGAGCACTGCCTTCAGGCTCACTGCATACACCGTCCTGGGACTTTGGACAAGTTGTTTCGGCACTGAGGCTCATTTGCTCTCCTTTGGGGGATTATGTATCCTTTATAAAGCTAGGGTGTGAATTAAATAAGACAATACGTGTCATAGAATAGTCAAGGCTGGCACCTGTTAGCCATTTAGTCCAAGCCAGGAACCGCTAAGTGCTCTGTGTGGATTATTTCAGTAGATCCTTACATCTTCCCTATGAGGTAGGCATCACATCCTCAAGTTCAAATGAGGAAACAGACTCAGAAATCAAAGCACCTACCCGAAGTCACACAGCTCAGAGGGATCGGAGCTAGAAACTACACCCAAGCCATTTAGACTCCACAGTTCTAATCTTTGCTCTGCTGCCGGCTGTCTGGTAGGGGCTCAAAACACATTATGTAACATGTAAATGCTGAGCTGGAGGCTGCTGGCTCTCCACCCAGGAGGCATATGGAGAAAGGGGGTGAGTCTTGGCTGAGACAGTTTAGGAGCCTTTCTGAAGCAGGAAGGGCTGAATCTCAGTCTTGCAGGATGACGATGGATAAAGGCAAACGAGAAGGAAGGTGCTGCAAACGGGAAAAACCAACGAAAAGAGCTAGAGGCAGGGGTGACCCAGGCAGACGGGCAGAGAATGGCAGCAGAGACTGGCCAGCCTGGAACTAGAGAGAAGTGGAGACTGGCCTTAGTGAGGGATGGACCGTCTGAGCCATTGTCTTGGGGGCCATTCTACCGGGATCTTTCTTACCCACACCCCAGAGAGGCTCCTGCATCTGCTCCTTTGGACACATAATAACCATCGAGGGAATCAAGAGCCAGGACTGCAAAGGCCCGAGCCCCTCTGTCCCCACAGCGGGCTCAGAACCCAACTCAGTGAGCAGGGGTTTGTGCTAGCTGCCAGCCTGGGTGCCAGTGCTGGGCTGCCAGGAACCTGCATACTGCCCTATGCACATGCATACAGTATCAACATCATCAGCCTGGCATTCAAGGTTCCCAGGAGGGAAAAGAGGCAAAAACGAGGCCTCAGGACATGAGCTCCTCACGGCCAGGTCCCTACCTCACACCTGCTGGGACACTGTAGGTACTTCTTTAATAACCTCTTGTTGAGTTGAGCTACACAGAAGATTCTCCCACTTAAGGAACAACTCTGGGGCTTGGTAAATCTGGATTCAAGTCCGTCGTGGAGCCCATGGTTTAGCCCCACCTTCGCTGGAAGGATCATTTGCCTGTTTGCCTTCTGGAAATGAAGTGCCCCCTACCCCCACAGTCTTTGCGTCAGTCCCCACCTCTTCCACCCCCACCCCAGCCCCCTGCACCCTGGACATGGCTCTGGGCCCCATATCTAGTGCCTGTCCCTCCTCCTGGGTGAAGCTGAGGGTGCCAACCTCCTCCATCTCCTGCTGCAGTTTCCCCCAGGGGATGGCTGCGCCCAGGCACTGCTCCAAATTTTTAAAGCTACAATGCGCTCCCCACCATCTCCACTCTCCACCAAGCCCAGAGTGCAGACCTCAGACCCACGGAGAAGGGAAAATGGGAATGGGGATGATTTAAGCAACTCTGATCATCGGCTCACCTCAAGCCCACCCTCATCTGCTTTTTTGGCAGTAACAGGACCTGGAGGAGGGAGGAAGATAAAAGCAGAACTGTATGAAGGTCGGTTGGTTCCGTGGTTTCCTCCCAACCCTCTTCAGGAGAGGGCCAAGGAGAAATGGTGAAATGGCTTTGGGGGCATGGTTAGTCGGAGCTTCCACACTAAAGCATCCTGAGATGGGCAGAGGCACACCCGTTTCTTCATCTCCCACCCACAAGTCTACTGGCAAATCAGTTATCTCTGCAGAGCCCCACTCTCCTTACTTATTAAATGAAGAGGGTAACCAATGACCACACAGGAAGACTGTGAAGACTGAGTGAAATTTGGATGTGAATGTGCTTAGCAAACTGTAAACACCCTTAGAAATATCAGGCATTTTTCATAGTCCTGGGAGGAGAGGCATTCAGGTCAGAATCTGTGGCTTGAAGGGAAAAAGGAGAAGTAGGAATCCATTCTACTTAGCAAACTTCTTTCCACACCTTCCAGGACAAGATACATGTCTCCAGGTATTTAAAAACCACTGATGGAGGCCTCTTACCTGATTTCAAGGACTCAGCCCAGCAAAGGGTAGAGCCCCACCCACTTTTTATAATAAGGCAAAACAAAATGTGTTACTGGGGGAATCATACAGAGAGGATGGGGCATTTCATTCTGGCCTCATAGGTTAGCGGAGGCTTTTATAGCAATATGATATTATAATAATTATTAGCGTAAGAACTCTAAGTGCTTGCTATGGGACAGGCAATTCTAAGTATTGACATGGCCCATTTCCTTTAATTCTCATGAAACCCTCTGAGTGGGTTCACAGGTGACAAAACTGGGGTAGAAAGAAATTCACTCCTCTATTGACTTTACAGTGCTGGAGCTGGGATTTGAACCCATCAGACTCTGCCCTTCTAGCACTTAAGGGGCTGAGTCAACCAAAACAGGTCTCAGACAGGCTCTGTGTGACTGAAAGGCCCTGATAAGGCCTGCAGAGATAAGTCACCCATGGCCCCTCCATGGGCAGCTCTGACTCCTGGCCCAGGGTCCTCCCTCTGACATTGTGTCTGGTCTGTCTTGGAAGTTGGCCAGGCCTCTACACGCCCAAGGCTCCACGTGGGCACCAAAGATCAAAGGAGACTGATGTACATACCCAAATGTCAATGTTCGTTTACGTAACAGATTACCCATAGAATAATTGTTCTCATTATAAAACGTAGTTCAATATCAGAGGGAAAACTCCTCCCAAACCCCAGCTCTGCGGGTCAAGGGCTGTGTGACGCTGGGCAAACTGCAGCCTCTCTGAGCCTCAGCTTCCTCCTCTGTGCGATGTGGTTAACGGGGCTTATCTCGGGCAGTCATTGCAAAGATGAAAGGAGATAATATGTCTAGTGCAGCAGCTGGTGCGATGTAGGCCTCGATAAATAATGGCTGAATCGGTGACTTCACCAAGGATTTCCTGGAAAATCATTTTCCTCACAATAATATTTAGTGGTACTAGCAGTACTTTTAACTAGCGTTCACCCGCCACCGAGCTAAATCTATTACCTGCATTACCTCATTTCATCCTTAAAGGATCCTTTTCGTCCTATGACTTGGCTTCAGAACAACAGCAAGGATATATCCGATATGTTAGTCTGACTCATATATATATATATATATATATATATATATATATGGAGAGCAAGAGACAGACGCTCAAACAAGCTAATATTTTCTAGCACTTAGTACATGCCAGGCCCTGTTCTCAGTAGTCTACATTCAGTAACCTATTTTGTCTTCTCAAACATGCACCTGTAAGGGAAGTGCTACTTTATCCCCGTTTCACAGATGCAGAGCTTGAGGCACAGTGAGGTTAAGTAACTTGCCCAAGGTCGCCGAGTCAGGACTCAAACCCAGAGCTCACACCCTTTAACACTATACTAGACTAAAGTGATGAAAGAACAGTCACCACAAGAATGTTTAACCAACACTCCCAAACCCCGAATTCTAAGAACGTCAGTGTGTTGCTTGTCAATCCCCCTTCAGCCTGAACTCTGTCATCATTCCCTTTCTGCCAGTGTCCACTGTCACCCTCACCCATCTCTCTACTCTTGCTCCCTAGCTCTGTCCCATGGTGCACAGGCAGGAAGTATCAAACAAGTGAACTTTTGAAAGCCCTGGTCATCTCCTCCGGGGGTCTTAACCCGCAGAGCCCATCCTGTGCAAAGCCACTGGGGTCACCTTCCCATACATGGAGCTCCTCTGCTCAAGAACACTCCCAGGCTCCCTGCTGCTCAGAGCTGAAGACCCGAGGGGTCACAGAGGAACGCCTGAGGACTCAAGATCCCTGCACGGTCTGGCCTGGCCTCCTTCCCTGTGGCCCAGGCTTCTCACTCAGTGGCTTACAAGTCCCAGTGATGGGGCTAGTCATTGAGGCGTTTCCTGACCACCTATTTAAAATGACAGCCCTCCCCCACCTGCTTCCCTCCACCTGCACCCAGCACACCTGTTTTCTTCCTGCTGCAGTGCTCTAACCCCACCTCTCAATACCTGGCCTCAGACCTCTATGATTGTCCCTCCCTCCACATGGCAAGGGATTTTATCCTGGTTTTCTTTTTCCTTGCTATAACCACAGCACCTAGAACAGGTTCTGGCACAGAGTAAGAACTCATAAATACTGAAGAAATATATGAGTAGACATTTAAAATGCCTACGCAGAAAATATCCAAACAGAATAATAATGGGGGAAGGGTTAGCATGCCTCTGGCCTCCCTTTCTACCCCTGAGGACATTTGTGGAGGCCTAGATTAAATGTCTGGAGGCCAAATCCCTTCTTGACCGTGCTCCTTAGGATTTGCAACAAGAGCTGCCTTTGAAACCCTGGGCCCTCATCCTCGGAGTTCTAAACTTACTTACACACACACACACTTTTTTCCTCCCTCTCTCATATTGAAGGTTGTATGTATCAGTTCTAAACTCATCTGCCCAGCCTCATCTCTTTCTACCCACCTTCAAAGCAGGCCATTTCCCATTTCTCCTGACTTCGACACCCACTGGAGATGCTGTCTTCTTCCTCCCACTTATCCATCTGCACTTCATCTACCCTTCAAGATCCGGATCAAACTCAGCCTCTTTCTCCCCGGACCCCTCCTCCTCATCCAGGAAGCTTTCCACACCCTCTCCAGCCCTTAGAAAACACTGCTCACTCACACCCACTGCTGTCTCCCCTAGTCATATGGAAATTAGTCATGAACTACCTTGTGACTTGCCTTCTCTAAACTGTAACCAAAATCTCCTGTTACTTAATTTTTTAAAACACATGTGTTTTGTTTTCCTAAGTATATTGTGAACACTTTAGGAGGAGAGGCTGGGCCTTAACCATAGTGTCTCTCCCATGGCAGAGAGCCTAGGGCATGGTAGCTGCTCAATGTATGCTTCTCAATTAACTGCACAAGGTAAATAAGTCACCTTCCTAATCAGGTTACTTCCTCAATTATAGATACCTGGACTGGCTTTTCCCAATGCCATGAATTTTTTCTTCAGGGCCTGCCCTGACCTCGGTTATCTGCAAACCTATCATGGGCTTGTTGTGTTCAGAGGGTTTTAGATCCATTCTAATTGCACTCCCGGCACCGAGCAGCAGAGTATGAGTGGAAAGGAAATGATATGTAAACTCCCATAGGTCTCAAAAAGGAAAGTACATGGTTGTTCCAGGCAAACCCAGACATGCAGAGTGTTTCAATTTTCTCAAATATTGGAGTTCAACAGAAGGGAGAAAAAAACATGGTGTAAGTTTTAGGTGGCTCACAGCAGAAAACCAACACTTGAGGCCCAGTTCTAAGTAAACTGAGATTATAACAAAGGGTCAAAATCTCAAATTACTACCAAGCTTCAAAGAGGTGAGTCAGGGAGGAAGGAGGAGGCCCCATTCCCTGTAGACCCTCCATGTGTGGGACCATGCAAGTTCTAAAGGAGGGTCCCCTGAGTCCCCACTGCAAGGTAAGTAGGCTGCGACTAGCCCAGTTCGCACTTGAGGAACTGAGGTCCACATAAGCATGAGGCAGACTGGTGACTCGACCAGGTGAGTCACACTCCTTCCACAGTGAGACAATCGGGACTCCCAGATTATCCAAGCTTTTCAAATTTTTCAGTAGGAAATGCATTCACTAGGTTCAAAGATCAAAGAGCATAGAAGTTCACAGGAAATGTGTCCTTCCTACTCCTGGTCCTATCTGCCCAGTTTGTCCCCACTCTGAGATAGGTAGCCACTATTATTATTAGTTTCTTGTGTCTAGTCCCTGATGATATTGATATATACATATATATATATATAAAATATTCACTATATATTACATAACTGGCAGCAGACTGTACGCATTTTTTCTGGGCCTTATCTTCTAAAGGAATGGACTTGGAGTAGGGCAAGGTGAATAGCATCTCTCCATAACCAAAAAGGTGTGCATCGGTGTGACAAGCCCATGAAATGAAGGAAGGGGGTATCTTAGAGAACACTAGTGTAAGGAGAGCTGAGTCACCATGGATACCACTGGCCTGCCGCTGATCCAGATTCCAGGCCAGCCAGAGAAGAGCGCTGGTGGTTGGAGGCAGGTGGGGAATCAGCCACCCTGACAGTTGTGGAAGGCCCACTGGCTGAAAGCTCTGACTGGCCTTCCTGAGCGGTTCATCTTCCAGAAGAGAAGAAGTATCCCTACAAACAGGACAACTAGGCTAATTCCCATGCAGTGGTCAAATGGGTAGTGACCAGAAGGACACAGGGACAATAGAGGAAAAGCAATTATTTCCTCTGAAATTTGTGAGACCAAGAGGGGGAAGTGGGTGCCTGAGGCTCTAAGAAAACAGACTTCAAATGGCTGGGGGAATTGAAGGGCTCTGGGATCTGAATTTGAGGAAGTAAATGATTCAGGCGCTCTGAAATGCAATTCTAGCTTTGAAATTAGGAAGAGAAGTGGGGAGGAGTGAGGAGGAGGAGGGAAGAGGGGGCCTTTTAGGAAGTGGGCAGTTCACCAAAAACGGTTGAAAGCTACATTCCGGAGCAAACTGATTAGATTCTTACTCCCCCTCTTCCCCTTCCCAGCTATGAAATTTTGAGCAAGTCAATTAACCCCTCTGCGCCTTAGTTTCCTCATTGGTCTGTAGGGATAATGACAATATCTACCTCATGGGGTTGGCACAAGAATGAAATGAGTTAATATTTACAAAGCCCTCTCCCCAGTCTTGGCTCACTGTAACTGCTCTATGGTACAAAATAGGAGTCATGTGGTTGCACAGGAAAACCTTTTTACAAAGCCCAGGCCCATCACCAGGAGAAGGAGGCATGACCAAAGAAGACCCTGCGGCAGTGATACAGGGCCCGTCCCAGGGTGTCAGCCAGAGAAGGCAAGCCTGGGACCAGCTGAGACCGCACCACATGTTCCAGGAAGGTTTAAGGGTGGGTGGTCATCTTAAGCCAAGAGGTCCAGAGACATAAAGGGTCATGAGAAACTGGACCTTGGCTCCCACTCTAGGCATATCACGGCCACTGTCAAAAAGAGCTACTCTTGGACTGGCAAGTACAGATCAAATGTGGAGATAAGACAGGAAGCTGAGATGGGAGAAGAGCTTGTTTTTTTTTAAAAAAAGAATATTTAGATACTTTCAATTACTTCCAGTCCCCTGGCCCAGAGCACTGGAAACTTGCAAATGAAACCACTGAGCTGCCTGTTGCATCGCTGTTAGGTGGTCAAGGGATATCTGAAAGCAGCCATGGAGCCCTCTGGGAGCTGGGGATAGGTGAGGTCAAGGAGACCTTGCTTTTTTCTGTGATAGGATACCTGATGGTCGATGGAGAATGGCAATAAACTTGGCATATCTAGACTCAAGAAGGCAACTGGTCCCAGGTCAGAAAAGCAAAGGGGCAAAGCACTTAGGCAAGGGGCAGCTTGGGCTACCATTCCCAAAGTAAGCCAATTAAAGATCATGTCACCTGAAGGGAAAACTCGAGCAGCATGCCAGAGGGTTCCCCCCGATAAGCATTTTGTGGGTGACTTGGGGGAGGCTATGGAAGGCACACTTAAATAGGACCCTGAAGGAGTTCAACAGAACAGGTGGCACTAAATTGAACAAATTTCACTAATTAGAAAACAGGAATGATTGTTCTGAATCAGACAGGAACAGAAGTTCTGCATTTACATTCTAAAGCCATACACATTCTAGGACAGGGAGAAGCAGCTTACCAATGCCACATACTAAAAAGACCTAGTCAGCAATAATGTCAGTGTGTCAACAGTGTGAGGTAGCTGCCAGAAAAGCTGATGCAATCTTGGGCTGCATTAAGAGGAGTAGAAGGACCTGAACTAGGGAGGTGATAGCGCCTTTCCTCTGCTGTGGTCACACCTCACCTCAAACACCATATATGGTCTGAGCATTGCCCTCGCTGTTTGTTCAAAGAATCACAGGGAAGGTAAAAAGATCTGATCCTACATTATGGGTTGTTAATCTGGAAGAAGACTCAAGAGAGAACAAAGGGGCTGTTTTAAAATATCATAGTTCACTAATTAGAAGACAAAACTTTTTTTTCTATTATAAAATGTCTGAAAGCAGAATGTACCTTATAATCCCCTAACATCTAACACTCTCTCTAGGCCAGGGTGCAGCTGTAGCACAGTTGTCATTTCCACTGTCACATGGAAATCTGACTCTTATCCTGGTGGCATATCTGGACAACTGCAGCCCTCAATGAATCAGGAGCTAAAACATGTAAGGACCATTTGAGGAAGGCATGTGAATCCTGGGTCTCGACTAAAAACCCTCCATTGGCACCTTCTGATAAAATTAAGAAAGCAACATCATCAAAATTTACATAATGGGTATCAGCAACTAGAAAAAAACAAACAAACAAAAAAACGCCAGAGACAAAAGAGATTAAGAAATACATCATGACTTTACCAGAATATAATAATGTGTCCAAACACCACATTGATGACTCTGAGTCAAAAAGGGATTCAGAGCAAGGACTTGGATTCTGCAAGTGAGAAAGCTTTAAAAATGCCATAACCAATTTATTTTCCTTTTTATGTACACGGAAGAGTGATATGGAATGAAAATGTAGGTCTAAATTCTAAAAGAATTATTTCAGTCAATATATTGGGTTGTTGAAGTCATGACATATTTTTTCTGTTTTTCGTTGCAAAAATGCGTCATGACTTTTCTGACAGACAACCCAATAAAATAAAATTTTAAGTGATAACAAGGCATGGTTCCACAGTTTAATTGGAAGTATTTTTTCTTCCTTACAGATAAAATAAAGGCACATCTTCTAATTGATGGTATCACAGACTTAATTTTTAAAAATAGTATCTGAAGAGCTGTCATGTGGAGGAGAGATTAGACCCATTCTCTATGGCTTCAGGGAGGAAGAACTGGCAACAAATGCCAGAAGCTATGGGGAGCTACCAGGGAGGTGACAAGAGGAGCTGTCCGAAGATGGAATGAGTCACCTCCAATCTGCAAGCCCAGGCGGGAACAGCCCTGAAGTTCCAAAGTCTGATTTGAAGACCTCACCATGAAGAGAAAGGCAACACATTTTCTTTGTTGCACACATAGGTGCTTTGACTGAATCATTTTCTTAAAAAGTCACTAGTTAAGCGTAGAAGATGCTTAGGGAACAGGACCAGTTGGGAGGTCTGAGGCATAGAGGAACCCTGCCCAACTCTGTGCTCTAAGCTTCCTGTGGGTCAGTTCAGGAAAGGGTCAGAGGGAAGAGTCCACCCACCTATGTGCTGGGCACCTATGCACACTGCCCCATTTAATCCTCACAGCCACCCTGTGAGATAAGAATTATCACTCCCATCTCACAGAAGAGAAACTTGAAGCTTAGAGAAAGTAAGTGACTCACCCAAGCTTTTATAGTGGCTCTGAAAACCATGATCCCTCTGTGACCACATGCTTCAAATAGAAGAAACTCTGGAAGTTTTGGGAGGCAGAATGAATGAATGGACTGATCAATTGATCAATCAATCAATGAACCAACTTGGTCTCATAGTGGTAGAAGTGATGCCAGGAGAACAAAGATGAAAGCCATTTCAATAACCCCCACCCCCATCAATAGCTCCCCTGGGCACTAAACTCATGCCATTTGCTGTTTGCAGGAGCAATGTATTCCATCACTGAAAGCAAGAGTGTTTCTGAGACATCTACGGCAGAGAACAGGTGCCAACAGCCCTGCTCAAATGTCAAAGCTGCAAGCGCACCAGGTTGCTATGTCTCCCACCTGCCAGGTTAATCCCAGAGCAGGCGGAAGCTGAGCTCAGCTTTTGGCCCCTCCCCATGGCCAGGATGTCCACAGGGCTGGGGGAAGAGCTGAGAGACAGCCAACCCACAAATGCGTACCAGCTGCCTGGTGACACAAGTCCAGCCCCAGCCCACCAGCATCCTCAAGCCTCCTCCTTTAATGGGGAAGTAAACTCAAAGTGTGCACCAGAGACCTGGGGCAGGACCCAACTGCAGGGGATATTCAGGTGCTTATGAGACCACAGAAGGGAGAAGCCATCATTTTAGATCATGGCCCACAATGCTTGAAGAGCACTGTCCTGAAGCTTAAGTAATGGATTCTAACAAAGGAGGAGGGGATTGCCGGAGCTCCTGTCCCATCCCAGCATTGCTGCCTCATCCACACGCAGGCAGGTAACTCCTGCTCCTGATCCATAGGTACCCAGCCCCCCGCCAGGGGCTCAGCACCTGACTCCCCTATTCATTCCTCTCAAACTGACCTTGAGAAAGGAGAATGATCGGGACAGAGGGCTTAGCTTATAGTGAGGTGGTGAAACATGAGGCAGTCACCATTTTGTAAAGAGGACAGAGTCCCCAAAGCTCAGAGCAGGCACACTTGGTGGCACAGAAAGTGACAGTGGTCCTGTATTCTAAGACCCTAACTGAGGAGTTCTAGGATGGGCTGTTCTTCTAAACTGGCAGACAGGGCTGCCCATACTGACTCTTCACACAGAAGGCTGTGGGGTAAAGCCAGGACACAGACAAGGCCTTATTTGGGCCCGGCCTTAACTGACCCCTTCTGCCCCACCCCCCACCATTCCCCACTCCCCACACACTCCTTGGTCCAGATAACAGCTGCTGGCTGCTCAGTGTACACATCCAATATACGGAGGGCAGTGCAGGCCGCCTGACAGATCCCTCACCCTAACTCCCCAACAAGCTGATCTGCTTGAAGGAGAGCTGACCATTCCTCTCCAATGGCTTCCCACTGTCTGCTTGGTTAGGGTCATGCCCCCACCCCCAGCACCCGGGGAGGGCTGGCCTGATTCCAGCCTTGGCTTCCACAGTTTCCCTAGACAGCCCCCCAGATTTCCACCATGTGGCACCCTGAATGTGCCCTCGCTTTTCCACATCTCTTGGTGCTATACCTCTGCCTATGGACATCCTTCCGATCCTCCAGGGCCCATTTCAATGACCAGGGGCCACCTTCTCCAGGAAGCCTGCCCTGGTTCCCACACACTGTGCAGCTCTCCAAAGCACATCCCATGCTCTGTCTTGAGGTGCAGGCATCAGTGAGCTTATCTCATGCACCTCCCTCCACATGAGTTAGATGAGCACTGTGTTCCTGTCATTCCTCTCCGCGCCCCCAGCACAGCAACTGCTCAAACTGTTAGCTCAGGCACCTTGGCCAAGGGTGCCCGCTTGCCCTGACGGCACCCTATTACATTCCTTTCTGAATCCCTCCTCCAGCTATTCCCAGATGACTCATCCCCCATTTTCCCAAGGTTCAGCTCTCAGTTGACAGCTAATCAGAGATAAGCTAATCTCCGTTGTCCTTCCCAGTGAAATTCTATGTTTTGTTTTGTTTTTCCCCCATAGGCGCTCTCTGGAGACAAGGACTGAAAACAAAGATGGGAATTTTAGGCCCCAAAGGCTCTGGGGTAGCTATTTTGATAAGGAAAGATCTTGCACCAGGTGGTTGTGTAAACCAGTGCTACAAGAATATACATCCTAAATTCAAAGAATGGGAGAGTGGTTAGAAAGGGGGTGGGAAGTGGGTGAGGCTCTGGCCTTTTTTCAAAAGGGAGAGTCAACTGTAAGTCGGGCTGCCAGAGACTGACCACAGGATCACAGCCCGGCAGAAATGGCAGATGGAGAATCATAGACTTGACTTAGACCCGGCTGGGTGAGCTTGGGCAAGGAACCGTACCTGCGGCCTCTGCTCAGTAGGTAAAACAATGTGGCTGGAGTGAGAACTGGACGGTGCCAGAGGGCCCTTCCAATCTGACATCCCAAGAGTCTGTGACTCATGGCTTCTACCTCTTCCTCCCTCTGGGAGGTCAGAATCATTCCACTCCCTCCTCACCTTGAGCCCCACCTGAGTCCAAAGGGAAAGAAACCACTAAAGATCTCCCAGCCAATTAGCAGGCAGAATGCAGGAGCTGGGCTTCTCCCACCACAGGTGGAAGGAAGGGGAAGGTGTTGGTTTCTGTGGACACAGAAATGCTGCTGTCCTTCACACCATCTGTCTTAGCCCAAAAAAAGACAGTTAGCTGGTTGCCTTTATGTCTCTGACCTACCTTTTTAAGAGATTACAACTGCCTGCCAAATTTAAATGCTGCCCTAAAATCAGGACATATAAGGTCTCTCCATCTGGATCTGAAGCGTTTCAAAATGGGTAGAGTGAGAACGATGAAGAATGAAACTTGGAAACAGTGTTGACTGTATTGTGCGGCCATGCCAATTAAAAGTCTTTAAAAATAGCCTCTCTCTTCTCTCATGCTGAAGATAAAGATGAAGTTCCAGCAATAACCAGGCATCTGCTAGGAGCCTCTGAAAGATGACAACGTAAACACCTCAGAGAGTAGCCATAAACAGCCCAGAGCTCTCTCCAAGAAGCAGGCAGCTTCTCACCAATGGTAGAGGAGTGGGGGCAGAGGGGCAGAAGCAGGTAAGGTTGACAGGCTGGGAGGATGGAGGCTGGGCTCCACACCAGCAGGAGGAGGTAGCGGGGAGGAAATGGTAGCACATGGAGAACTGGCTGCCTTCTGCAAGGAAATAAAAGCTCAGGAACCCACTGAGAGGATTTCCAGGAAGCCATCCAGAGGGTTCCATGCCAATGTCATTCATTCTGTAAATAGGTCTCTCCTTAGAAGTAGAAAATAACTGACATTTTGGAGAGCCAGCCTACACGGTGCACTTCACAAATATTTTAGCTTCATCTCTACATCCATCATTTGAGATAGGTATGAACACTTTCTTTTTATATAGACTAAAATACTAGGGTTCACTGACTTGTCAAAGGCCACAGCTAGGATTCGATCCCAGGTCTGTCTTAGCACAATGTTTGCTTGTTTGTTTGTTTGTGCCTCTATCATCGGCACCCAGAACATGCCTCTGAGGTTTATTCTCAGTGCTCAGACTCTCTACACCCACAAATCTAACACAACAAGATTCCTAAAGGGGAGAGGTAGCAAAGTAGGGTGGAGGGGCAATAGTTGAGCTTTGGCTAATTCGAATAACTGCTGAGTCTTGGCAGCCCTGTGGGCCCTGTCACATCACATGCGGGTTGCTTCCCAGGAGGTCTGAAGAGAAGCAAAGGGGGAAACGGGCACAAAGATATGTCTAAGGATCCACAGGAGACTGGGGACAGCAGATGACACTGAGGAAGAGAACCGAGGGCTGAAGGACAGGGGAAGAAGGAAGACTTACTTTTCGTTGAATTCCCTTTGCACCGAGTGGCTATTTTACCATGCATCCACTTATGTGAATGGGTGAGTACCATGCATCTATGCAGATGTGTGTGTACCATGCATTTATGTAAGTATGTGGGGGTGAGTACCCTGTATCTATCTATGTGTGTGGGTGGATGAGTCATTCTTAAGAGAGTCCAAAATATCAAATACAAGATAACAGGCACACCCAAGCTGGAGGTGGAAACCTGGACCAAGCAGGAGCGTTTGGGCCCCCAGGTTATAGCAAGCCTGGAATCCAGAAGAAGCCTGAGACTTTATTCAGAGCCCCCTCCTTCTTTCACAGCAGAAATATGCCACAACCCCAGGCAAATGGCTGAGAAGCTCGCCCAGCGTGGACCTCACAGTCCCCAAGGCCTATCCGGTTGCAGGAGCCCCATAGCACATTCCCTGAGGAAAGAGATTGACTGAATTCTCTCCCTGAGAATCTAGACAGAGGCCTTCCTGACCCTCTGCTTATTCATCTATTATTTCCCTTTCATCCAGCTATCAGACTCCTCCCTCCTCCCAGCAGGGAACTCCTGGCTCTTATTACCTTTGTTTGCACCAAGTTGTGAAAAGCCCAGCTGTCCTGATATGTGGAGTGTCAGCACCCTGACTTTACAGCCATGACCCCCCACCTTCTGCTTCCCTGGGGCGAACAGCTGTCCAACAGGGGTCAGCAGCTCTGCCAAGCCCCCACAAACTCTAGACACACGGTGCTCCAGGGAGCAGCTCTCCTTAGTGACCAAAAGCCCAAGCGACTTTTTTCCAGGCACTTCATCCTTCCCTATGCCTCATCCTCCTGGCCTCAGGCACAAGCTGAACCCTGAGATCCTGCAAATCTTTACCAATACAGTCAGTACTCAGATAAGTAGCCAAGGCCAAACATTCAGAGTCATGAGAGCAAAGACACAGTTTCCATGTCTTAACACATTGACACTACGGTGGCAAGGCCAGAACGGGATGTCCCTAGACTCCCACTCCTGTCTCTGGCATGGCTGAGCTGGACTGGGTGTGTCTGGAGCTTCGCCGGCAAACGTCCCATAATCCTGCTGTTGTGGTAACTCAGGGACCAGGGGCCGCCGCCCAACTCCTTGCTGGCCTCCTCTTGCAGCCAGCAGAAAGGGCATCTGTGCTAGACATGCCCCGCTGCCCAGGAAGAAGAACCTGAGACCCAAACCAGCAGGAAACCAGCCCTGTTCTTGGGCTTGTCTTTACTTCCAGATTCCCCAAAGAGAAATCTGACCAAGCCTTGCAAGGAATGCAAGTGCTGCAAGGTATCTAGGGGGGGATTTAGGGTGGAAAATTATACCGACTCTCAGGGAGGGGAAATACAAGTGCAAATAAAAAACGCATTAACAATCCCAACCCCAAGAACATCAGCACTGTCCATCCACGTACAGCACTCCCTGCCAGCAGCCACGGAGATAGGACAGGTTTTCCTGCGGTGGTGATAATGTTTAGATGCATAGACAGGTACAAAGCAACTTCACTTAAGAAACAATATGATACCTGGTATTTACAAAAAGCTCTGCATTTGGAGCACAAAAATGGATGCTTCCTGGACGGCTGATAAAGAATCAGATTCCATGGTAATATAATCCTGCAGGGAAGGTTTGTTTGTGACCAGAGGGCCCATGTCCCCCGACTATCCCTGCCAGCTCTGCGTTTCTGAGACCAGAGGATCAGAGCTTTAGAAAGGAGGAGCCTTATCAGCACAGACCAGACCGGCCATGTGTTCTACCTCTGAGGAGGATACAGGGAGGAAAACAGAAGATGGTGGAGGGAGGGATCAGGGCCCCCCAAAGTGAGGTGACCAAGGTGTTTGGCTATTAGTCATTTTTCCAAGAGGACAAGGCTGGCCATCAGAGTCTGGAACTTTGCACTGTCGGCCTTGCCTTAACATACTGTGTCACTGTGTCTTTCTTTGATATCTCAACTCCCCTGAATAAAAAAATTAAAAGATAATTTAAAAAAAAATTTTAAATTCAAATTTGGGAGCCTAACATTAGATCAATTCTTCACATTGAAGAACTCAAAATGAAATTTTCAGGAAGGAGGGGAGAGAGGGCGAGGCTACATGGGTTTCACAGCTTTCCCTCTCCTAAGGCCCAGCTTTCTTAGTGTTCTAACTTTAGGAAGTCCAGGCATGTTCTCTAAAATAATATCATAAAATAAGTAAATCCCCAAATCCCAAAGGCTTGATGACCTTACCACATATAGCTGTACCAAATGCAAGTGTAATTTCGTCTACCTATCCAAATGGGTTGAAGGAAGTTCTCTTTTTTAAGAGGAAAAAAAAAACAAATATTTGGGGTTTTCATTAGAAAAATAAGATAGTTTTATAATAAAAATTTTGGAAAAATACTGAGAAGTAAAAGATAAAGGAAAAAAATCAACTCTAGCCCTGCCATCCAGAGGGAAAGACTTAATATTTTGTTACATTTCTGCCTAGTGGAGAAGACTGTCGAGGAGGAGGAAGAGGTGAAAAAGAAAAGCAACCACTTCAGTGAAGAGCTGTTTGCAGAGAGGGGTCCTTGCTGGGTGGGTCAGAAGAAGTCTCAGAGCGCCTGGCACCCTAAGGAGACTGATCAGGGAATCAGGCAGGCAGCTCATTATCAAGGGGAGGGAGGCATGCCTTTTCCTTCCCCCTGAGCCTCTGGTCTCCTACATTAGGACCCTCAGAGGTGCCAGTGTGATGCGACATCTTCACCACAAATTCAGACTAGATACTGAAAGGACCAACCGTTCATGTCCTGTCACTACCGGCGGTCGCAGATGCATCACAGAGTTGAGAAAGGCTACACAACCCTCCAGGGTGTGAGGCAGGTGAGAGAAGTTTCCTGATGGCCCAAGGGAAGAAACGCTGTGCCCGCTGTGCAGAGACACAGGGAGAGGTATACAGTGTTCTCCTCACAGTCCAAATGCCAAGTGTTTGGGTCATATCGTGGAAATCCCTGGGGCTGGCTAAGTGGGGATTCAAAGCTCAAGCACAGATAACCTCAGCCTCTGTCAGCCCCACGTGTGATCTGGGGAGGCCAGTTGCTGATCTGGGCACAAATGTGGCTGCCTGGGCTCCTCACCACAAACCAGAGCAGCTCGAATAACACAGCAAATAGTTCTTTTATTATTTCAGGATGTTTACAGACTGACGTTTCCTGAGAAAACATCCACACACGAGCAAGTCATCTTTTTTTAAAAAAAAATAACCTCTTATCTAAACACAGACACGGGCAGTCATACAAAGCCACGGCAGGGTTCATTCATTCAAAATGCATTTCCTGAGTGGCTAGGACACAACTGGGCAGATGCTCCGTGGGCCTCTGCCCCATCCCAGACACAGCACTGGGGGTTCAGCAGGGCACAGAGGCCAGCTCCACTCTCAAAGGGGTTGCTGTTCAGTGAGGGAGATGGGCACATAAAATGGAGAAGTAATGGTTGGCTAAAAGGGTGCGGGGGGGACCACTGCTCTAGATTAAAATAGGCATAAAGGGACTAACAACCAAATGCAACATACAAACTGTCTGGATCCTGATTCAAAGGAATCTGAATATAGACAGATGAGACCCAAAATTTTACTGTTAATTCTGTTATATGCAATAATGGCAGTGTGGTATGAAAGAGACTGTCCTTTCTAAAATATATGCATATTTTAGAATTAAATAGGGGGAAAATGTATTATATAGGGGGAAAATGACATAACATCAGAGATTTGCTGTAAAATATTTCAGGAAGAAAGAACAGAAGGAAAGAAATAGTGAGAGAGAGAGAGAGAAGGGATATGAAGCCAGTCTGGCATAATCTTGATAACTATTGAAAGTGGATAATGAATATATGGGGCTCATTATATTATTCTCTCTATTTTTATGTTTGAAAATGTTGATGATATTTTTAATGCATCATGGTGGATATCGTAATGAAGACTGACACAAAGACTAAGGGAATACAGAGCAAAGAGAATTTGTGAGAACTGGAAAATAAATCTGCTAAGTTCATGAGTTTTAAATGACATTTCATAGTGAAGTGGGGAGATGTATTCACAAATGTTTGCAGCAGGTCCCTGAAAAACGTCATTTCTTTCAATCTCATTTCGTTACAACGTTGATGAGGTGCCAAAGGCACTTAACCCTTGCTTATATCAATTAGCCTGTGATAAAGTGGTTTCACTATACATAGTTTCACTTGAAATCAAGTCATGGAACCTAATGACATTAAGTGAGGGCTTACTGTACAATAATAATGTAGGGAATAGGAAGCACAGCAGGGGAGCTGCACACACCAAGCCCCCAGAGTTGAGAGGATGGCTGCAAAGGTTTCCTGCTTCCCTTAGTGTTTAATTCACCATGCAGACCTCTCTCAAGCAGACAAGGCCAGCATCTAGCTTGGTTACTCACTAGCTGTGTGATAGGGGCAAGTTTTAGCCTTTCTGAGTCTCAGTTTTCCCACCTGTAAAATGGGAATAACCCCACCTACTTCTTCAGAGGGCTAATGTGAGGATCAAATAACATTAAAAAATGAAAAGTCCCAGCATAATGAACAGTATTCCATTTCCTGGCTCATTAAATACCAGAGACCCTTAGCCCTTGGAGGGCTTCAAAGATCAGCAAAGTTCAGTCCAAATCTTACACACATACCGCATCCGCCCCTCCAGAGTCAAGGCTCTCCACCAAGAAGGCAGGACCTCTACCCTGCATTAGTAGGGAGTGAAAGGGGCAGGTCCATAACTTCGGGCACACCCAGATGGGCGTATAGACATGAGTGGGGTGAACAGAGACACACCCCAATCCTAGGCAAGAGGGATTACTCAGCTGTTCCTCGGCTCCTTGCAGCTCCAGGGAATGGGCCTCCAATGACCAGTTACAACCAGCTTTAGTTTTCCATCTGGCTCATGCTAGAGTGTAACTGGTTGGGTTACTAAAAGGGTCACAGGGATGTAAAGTACAGCATAGGGAATACAGTCAATAATATTGTAAAACTATATGGTTTCAGATAGGTACTAGACTTATGGGTGATCACTTTGTAAGGTATTTAAATGTCAAGTCACTATGTTGTATACCTGAACTAATGTAATATTGTGTGTCAACTGTAACTGAAAAATAAATTTTAAAAAAATCCTTTTACAAGCTTGCTGCCACCTCTAACACACACACACATACAGTCTCAGGCCCCTCCCTAAGAATATAAACAAACAAACAAATAAATAATGTGTAAGTTGGTATTAAGCTAATCATGATTCTCTTAGAAGAAAGGGATGAGCAGAAAGCCAGAGCCCTGGGCCTGAAGAAGGAAGGAGGTAGGGATAAAAGTGATGTCATTTTTTTTTTTAATGACAGTATGCTCAAATTGTAACTCTCAGTCACCTTATAACCATAGCTGGGATGCTCCAATTCCTGCCCTCCCCCCACCCCCACCCCCCACCCCCCAAAAAACCCAAAACTAGAATTACTTCTAAGGTAGAGGTTATTTCAGCTAACACAGTTCTCCATGCCCATCCCAGAAGTCAACTGTCAGAGGTGAGACCAAGTCCATGACAGAGGCAAGCTTCCCCTCAAAATAGCCCCCAAATACCAGCAGTCAAACCCTTCCTATCAAAGCATGGCCAACACCATCACCCTTGACTGGAGGACAGGTGGGCAGAGGATCTGTGGGATAAACAACTCGGATTAACGTGGGTCAGCTCAAGTGTTTTACCAAAGAAGCATCCCCAGAATCTGTGGACAGAATCTTTTCAGAGACCAGGAGCCTCCAGTCAGCCCATGGTAGGACCATGATCCTGCAGCATGGCACACCACTCGCCACAGCCACAGGACACTGGGCAGAGTGCTGGACTTAGCCCCAGCAAAGCTCAGCTGGGTTTAAATCCTGGCTCAGCCGTTTCCTGTGTGTGACTGTGGGCACTCACTCTACCTGAGTCTGTATCCCCGCCTTTAAAACCAGGAGGACAAAACCCTGAGTTTTTGGAGAGTAACCATGAAATCGGCTGAAAAGTGCCACAGAGCAGGACCGGTCCCCTAGTGGGCACTTAATAAATCTGCCTTCTCTCTCTTGAGTGCTTACTGTCATTCGAGTCTCCAGAGCATCGGGTGCACTGCCCTGGAGACTGGAGGCCCACTTGTTTGATCCACTTGCCCTGAAAAGGGGACAGGAGCACAGCCGGCACAGGTGCCAGGGCACCCACACATGCAAAAGTCAAAGGGCCAACCTGCTCCTGGCTTTCTTCTCTTGGGACCACTTCACCCTTCACCTAAACCACTGACGATTGTAGCTGAGCCGGCAAGACTGAGGACTGCAACACGGTCCACAGGCTGCTGACTGTCCCTCCACCCCGGCAGGGCTTGACAAGCCTCCAGATAAAAGCTCTTTGGCTTTAAGAACTCAGGCTTCCGAATAAACAATGTGGAAGGAGACACACGTTTACTCTGGTTTCAACACGCCTCTTCCCCATCCAGCAAAGGCCATTCCCAGCTCCTCAGTGAGGCTGGCCTAGGGTCAAGTTAACCCCACCTGCTCCGGCTTAGAAAGCCAGGTCAATGGTGGCAGAGGCCACGGACAAGATCCCATTTCTGCCCAGGGCCAGTAGGGCAACCGCAAGGTGGGCGCCGTGGACGCCCCGGCAGGGGTGCTCCTGGGCCTGGGGCGAGCTAGGGCTGCGGTGGGGCGCGCTGCGCCGACAGGACAGCGCAGCGGCCCCTGCTGTCACCGCCACGGCCCCGGGTCCCAGACCTGGTCCCGACCAGCAGGCAGCCAAGTCACTGACATTTGGCCCAACTTAACTTCCTGTTGTTAAGGAGGGAGGGGAAGGGGGGGCAGTAAAATGTGAGGAAAGAACGCGAAAGGCGCGGAGCCCAAATCGTGGGAAGCAAAGTTTGGGGATGATCTTCCGCCCTGGCGGCAGGCGGTACTGCTGGCCCATCGCGCCCCCTCGATGTTGACATTTGGGGATTTTTCTGGGCTTAAAATTGCCCCGGTTTGGGTGTGGAGGGGCAGAGGAAGAGGTAGGTCAGCGTGAGGATGAAAGGCTTTTATTGCATTCTACTCCGTTCAGAGACCGATCCCGGCAGAGCCACCTGCCCGCTCCGCGCCCAGCCCGGTGGATTTGAGGCGGGAGATGCTGCGGCCGCACCTGACCCTCCCGGACGCGGGCCAGAACTCCGAGTCCAGGCTCGGCGGGCACGTTGCCCGCCCACGTCCGCCCGCCCGCCCGCCCGGGAACCCTGCGAGATCCCCGCCTTACCGAGAGCCGCGCTGGCCACTGACCCTCGGGCCAGCTCCTTCCTTTGCCTCGGACGGCGGGCACAGCGACAGGGGAACCGCAGGCCGCCTGCGGAGCTAGGACCTAGCCAGGCGGCCCCGAGCAGGCTCCGCTCTGCGAGCTCCCGCAGTTCTGCGCTGCGCCGCCAACAGGGCTGGGACTCGCCTCCATCGGCAGCGCGGCCAATGACAGAGCAGCCGGGGCGCGACCCCGCCCCCGGCCCAAGGACTGCAACCAATGGCAACGCGGCCCGGAGCCCACCCCGCTCCCCGCCCGCCCCGCCCCTGCGGGGCCAGCTGTCACCGCGGCTGCCGCGGGCGCACGTGGGCTGCAGCTGGGCCACCAGCGCTGGGAGGGGCCCGGCGCTCCCACCTTGACCAGCACAGGGCTGAGACCAGTGGAGAGCTGACAGGGGCGGGGCGTGATGCTGCTGCGAGATGAAAACCCAGGTGCTGGTATTCTAGTGTCTAGGGAGAGGCAAGGGCTGGGCCTCACGCTCCTCCTCGGCCTAGGCAACTGAAAAGCAAGCCTTATGGTCCTCTAGTGGGCTTAGGGAAGTAGCATAACACTTTCAGTGCCAGCTGTGGACCTCCCTTCTTGCTTTGCGTCTTGACCACCCTGGGCTTCAGCGAACACCCTGCTAGCTGATCTCTTCCACTCACCTGGGCTGCCTTTACTTAGAATAAAGCTGATGGGAAGACAAGGAATGCTACAGACCACCGATGTCACCTAAGAACCCTCTTCTTTAGATTGTCAAATGACTGCCTTCATCTCTGCTCTGCCCCTTCCTGAGTTGCCCATACCTCACAGCTCCAGGAGCACCATTCACAGAAAATACCGCGGGAATGGTGTGGGCCCTACTGAGGGGTATGAAGCCCCTTTGCAAACTAAATGCTGCAAACACCTTGCAGTGATCATGAAACAAAGATCCCATGGGTAGGAGTCATGTCTTGCTCACCTCTGGAGCCCAGGGCCCATCATAGGCTTGGCCCAATGTAGACATCAATAAATGTTCTTGGAACTGAGCTGAACCAGGGGAGGGGAACAGGCAGGCTTGGGCAGTGGAAACAGCACTGGGGCTCCAGGCTGCTGGAATTTCCACAGAACCAGACCACCTTTTCTCCGGAAAGACTACGTTCCCTTGCCAGGTAAGTACAAACACAGCAGTTTGCCCCCATCAGACGTCCGGCTGTGTTTTTTTTCTCTACTCCTTACCATCTGATACTACTCCAGGTCTTTTGGGTTTTCCCACAGATTGTCCTACTTGGAAGCTCTCTTAGCATCTTCGGAGTTCAATCAACTTCCTGCAGATGAACATTCAGTAAAAGCCGTCCCTGCTCAGTTTGTAAGACTCAGTCAGCAGTGACTTCCAGAGGGCAGCTCTCAGCTCGGATGGAACTCTGCCTGTAATGCCAGTTGATGGAGGTTCTCCATACACATTATCTGCTTTAACCCTGGTAATGGCTCTGTAAGCCTTCTGTTCTTATTATCATCCCTTTTCCAGATGTGGAAACTGAGACTCAGGTAAAGCAGCTTGTCAAGGTCACAAGGTGACTAAGTATCAGAGTCTGGGTGTGAGCCCAGAGCCATCTGATTCCAGAATCTACATGTCTAACCACCGTGCACCGGGGCCTCTACAGCCCTGCCCATATTTCTAGAGCACTGGACAGGCTGGGTCTACTTCTGAAGGACCTGCTCTGGGGCCTGACCTGCCCAAACATTCCATTTGCCATCAGATCTGGGCACTGTCAGACAGAAGATGAGACCAGCATGGGCCTGACTTATGCACAGTGATATAGAAAAGCGGAGACAGAGAGGAGCTTCAGGAACCAGCATTACCTCTGTCCCCAGCACAAGGCCTCACTGGACACAATGCCTCTTGCTTCTGGCCTAGGCCTGAAACACCCATGCTGGGGATCGAGATGGAGATGGGACATTCATTCATGGTACAAATGCTATTGTGAGCTAGAATTGGTTCCTGCACTCACGTAACTTACAATGCAGCTGATAAATAATCAGAAGTATCTGGTACTATGTGAGCTGTATTCTTGATTACTTTTATTTTTTTATAATTCCCATCACCTAATCTACAGCACAACGTCCTCCAAATTAAACAAATTTAACAATACTTCAGGAACACTGTAGGCTAACTAAGTTTTATAGAAATAGCGTTGCTCAGCACAGAAGTTCTAGTAGCTCAAAAACTAAAATTTATCAATGTGTTCCTAGGACCTCTGCCTCCTCCCCTCATCCTACTTCCATTCTTTTTTAACTCAGGGGACTTAGGTAAGAAAGACCCTTGCTGAGGGGTGAGATTTTCTTTGGATACAGGGTAAGCTGGGAGCTGATGGGGGCTAACATGATGAGGGAGGTAAGCCTTAGGACTTCTTGAGCCCGTAGTCAGAGCCCCTCAAGCAAGCTACCTTTGCAGGCCATCTCCCTGGGGGGTGGAGAGGGATGGGGACAGGAGGTCATAGCTCCCCCTCCTCTGGACAAAGCAGTAATCATGGGCTATCCTATGTTTGGGAGTTTATAAAACTAAGATATTCAGAGAAAAAAAATCATGCAATGTTAAGACAGAACTTAGAGGAAATATCTAAGCCCCTCACTTAACAAAATAAAGAAATAAAATTTTTAAAAAAGGAACCCCAGAGATGGAAAGGCACTTGCAAGCATTACGGAGTGTGGGAGTGGGTTCCAGTCCCCCCATGCCCCCGCCCTGCTCTTAGCGTGCCAGGCAAACTCAGCTTCCTTTATGCCGCAGCCCAGTATTCTATATTTAATAACAATCTCTTCCCAGCCCACTCTCCTAGGATGGTGAACGTGTGCTTGTGAAGGTTGTCTGGGAGATGCAGATGGCCGCATTAGCATCAGAGGGAGTGAGAGAAGGCAGGCTCAGATTCATCCCTAAAAATACCTCCATCTCAGACTAGAAGCAATAGGTCTCACCATCACCATGCTTGCCTCCTCCTGAAAGAACTCCAGGTGGTGGCCGCCATCCTCACTGGTTATCTACCTGATGGAGTTCCAAGAGGGGGCTGCAGGATTGGCTTCTTTTTATTTCCAGTCCAGCAGTTTTCTTGAAGAAAGGTCAGAGTTGAACTAAGTGGATTCCTGATGCAGAGATTTTCTGTAGGAAAGTCAGGATGCTTCTCGCAGCATTTGAGTGGCAGGGAAAGGAGTTACCTCTTGTGCTGCCCCCTCCAAATGAAAATGGGTCTATGCCCTCTGACCTCTTCCTCACATGCACATATTCCAGGAAGAGGTAAAATGCCCAAGCTGCTGTCTAAGCGCTTTGGGCTTTCAGAAGGAAGAGGAAAGCTGGTATCTGTAGAGTCCAGTGACCTTGTTAAATGATGAGAAAAGGCTGATTGGCCCCAGGCCACCTTGGGAACTATCTTTGGAGAAGGACGTTCTAAGCCAGGAAATAGAAACATTTGGACCTTCTGCAAACAGACTTGGGAATGTGTGAGAAGCAAGCTCCCTGGGGACCTTGTTCCGGCGTTATCATCCTGATAGGCCACAGAATGCATCATTTTTCAGGGATAAGACCTAGAAAAGTGTTCAAGGTCACTAGAAGCTCATCAGGCCTACCACACTTACAGCAGCTTTTCCAGAGACAGTTTGGGGAAGAAATGGCACCTGTCAAAATCAGAAATGCCCTCAGAGGAAGCACCACAGCACTTTGGGGAATGTGTGCATGTTAGCAGCAGTGATGGGAAAATCAGTGCTGGAGAGTGAGGCTACTGGCAGGAGGTGATGTGCCAACCAGAGCAAATAGAGAGGGACAGAGAGTGAGTGTCAGAACGAGGGAGGAAGAGACACAGGGTCACAAACGTAGTCTAGCCCCAGCCCCAAGTAGACTGTGAGCTGCACACACACACACACACACACACACACACACACACACACTCAGAGCCAACTGTGAAATCCAAGGGCATAATTCTGGTCCCTAGAGACACAGGAGACTAAACAATGCCACAAAAACCATTGCACTTCACAGAGGGCTGGGCCACACCTGCAGCCCAGGCAGATTCCTGTTCATGCAAACCTGAAGCCCATTCTAGAACATACTGCTGTAATGGAGCTAGGGAGGCAGCTCTGGACCCCTCCACAGAGCAGCTGGCTAGGGGCAAGGACAAGGGCACTCTCCCCTGTTCTAGCCCATGGAGGGGACTCACTCAAGCTTGTCTGTCTATCCATCCATCATATATCCAGCCCACAAATGTGTACAGTGCAGCTATTCTAAGAGATACGATAGTCAAGTCATTAGTTGCACAGACTCTGAAGTCAAGATGCCGGAGTATGAATCCCAGCTTGACTACTTATTGTGTGACCTTGGACAAATGACTTAACCATCCTGTGCAGCAGGCTCCTTACCTGTAATAGGGGTATAATAAGACGGAGATATGTGTATAGAACAGTGCCTTGATACATAGTGCATGATATATAAAGGTTTCTAAATAAAATAATTTGAGGGCTCATATTAATAAGGGTATGGAGAAGAAGGGTCGATAAGAGGCATTGTTTGAGCAACTCCAGGTCAGGGACATGACTACTCCCACCACTAACCTTGTGTGTCTATCTCTCTACCACATTTTGAGGTGGATGCTATTATCACCCATACCTTAGAGATGAGAAGATGGAGTCTTGGAGAAGTGAAGTCACTCTCCCAAGGTCTCCTAGGAGGCAGCATATGGTAGAGTGAATCTGACTGGCTGACTCTTGAGCCTGTGTTTTGTTTTTTTTTTTAACTTTATTGGGGAACAGTGTGTTTTTCCAGGATCCATCAGCTTCAAGTCAAGTAGTTGTTTCAGTCTAGTTGTGGAGGGTGCAGCTCAGCTCCAAGTCCAATCGCTGTTTTCAATCTAGTTGCAGGGGGCGCAGCCCACCATCCCATGCAGGAGTTGAACCGGCAACCTTGTTGTTCAGAGCATGCACTCTAACCACCTGAGCCATTTGGCCGCTCGCGAGCCTGAGCTCTTTATACCCTCCCGACTACAAGACGGGGCAGAGTCGCTAGGTCTGGACAGCTATATTGCCTCAGTAGTGATGGGTCCAACACATGCATTTGGTCCAACCAGACTTTTTCTCAGGATCACCATTTAGATGTACTAGTGAGATAAGCTCTCTCTTTCCATGGAAATCAGGACTACCAGTCAATGTATTCCACAGGCAGTGGAAGGGATCTGACTACAACAGAAAAGAAAGAGACTCCTGTGACCGAAGAGTCCAGAAGTAAAAGCTCCAGCTGCCTTTCTTTGCAATTCTCTTGGCTCTGCCCTCCTCTGTGTTGGCTTTGTCTTCAGGCTGGTTTTCCTCATTCTAGCCAGTGCCAAGAGCGCTTGTTGCCACAAGCTACCTTGTGCAAAAGAGAACATTTCTGACCCAGCATTCCAAGCAGGAGTCCTGAGATCCACTCTGAATGGATTGGGTCAGTGCCCACTTGAACCCATGCCATAGCCGGAGGACGAGAATGTGTGGGCTGGCACAGCCTAGACCTGGGGTGGGCTTGGCTGCCCCTGAGACTCACAGGCTGTGTGGGAGAGAAGTAGACACCTGAACCAAAGTTGAGTGTGGTCAAGAAGAGAGGAGGGGGATAAATGGTTCTATGTTGGGTAGATATAGATGCTGCTGGTGTCCCTATTTGCCATGGCTTTCTGTTGCAAGCACATATGACACTCTGCCTGTGAGCTTTCTCTAGCTTCAGCAGTAAGCTCAGACAATGATCAGGGCTGGCCAGACTCTGGGAGATTTACCACTACTAGAACACCCTTCAAACAAGAGTGGAAAGGGTTGGTGGATACATACCCCAGATATCTTGCCACTCAGCGGGAATGTCTTGAAGGTGTATGCTAAGCCCCCGCCCCCTCTCTCTGTCCCAGAGATCCCCAGCAGGACTTAGCCCCAGGTGCCCACAGCAATAACCTGAGCAGGTTAACATGCTCCATATTGATGTTCCTCTTCGTCACTTCCCTGTCACACTTCCCCAGTCCCTTAATGGCACTTCCTGAGATTACTTCCCAAATAAACTGCTTGCACTCAAATTCATATCTCAGGGTCTGCTTCTGGTGGGGCCCATTCTAAGACAGTAGGGGGAGTTCACCTGACCTCCTGACCTGAAACCCCTTGAGATGAGCAACAGGGTGGTATTCAGTTCTGTACCCTCAGTGGGCATCGCTTAAATAGCACGCAGCACATGGCAGGTATAAATGTTTGTTGGAGGAAAAAACGTTTAAGAGAACCTGCTGAAAAACAATCTGCTAAGCAAGGCGTTTGGACGGTCTACCCACTGTTTCTCCAATGGGCCTGGATCATAGCCATAGAGTTGGGCCCTAATGAACTCACAGAAAGAACTGATGCTTTTTCCCTCTCAGAAAGTTATGTCATCCTGACCTCCTCTGCTATTGTCCACTCCCCACTCCCACCCCATCCACATTCCATTGCCCATTAGCTTTTCTCTAGGTTCAGTGCATTTTGTAGCAGATAAATACGTTTTAATTAAAATTAAATTCCTGCCCAACTACTTTTCTCTTCACATCTCTCCCCTAGAGGCAGCTTAGATGGCAAGAGACTACCCAGAGCAGCCCAGCTTCTAATCCATCAAAAGGGGTCATTCTCCCCTTGTCAAATAAATGGGGCTGTAGGGGCACTTAGAGTATTGCCATGATGGAGCTGGAGCCCTTGAACAGAAGGGCCCAAACCAGCTTCACAAGTCAGATGCCAACAACCTGGGCTCCAACCTCTGCTCTCCCAACATGTGACTTTGAGCAAGCCAGGTTAGGGAGATAATATCCTTTCCTTAGTAAGAACAGGGTGTAGATCAGATGAGACGACATACACGAAGGTATCCTATTGGCCGATGCAATGGTAGTTGCTTTATCCCTATTTGTGAGTGTGGTGGCTTTGTATTGTAGCAACTTACTAAGCTAGAACTGGGTTTCCCAGAATTCCCTTTCTTGGATGGTTCCTAGTTAGGCCTGGCCACAAGGGACATTTGTCCCAGATTAGGAAGGTGGAAGTGACAGCAGGCTGTGCGCATGAAAGGTCAGTGCAGGGCCCCAGGCATGCTGGAGCGTACATGATGTTGTCGTGGGCAGTGGCCAGACACCTGGACACAGCCTCCTCCAGCTCATACAGGTGCTCTTCCTTCCACTTCACCAAGCCCAGGGCCGGTGTGTGCACATCAACTTGGAAAAGGTGCAAGTGGCTTCGAAGGGTCCCTGGTTGTCAACGATGAAAGCAGTGAGAAATAGACACCAATTCCAGCTTCTCCTCACGGGTTCCAGGTTGTCTGAGTTCCACTTTGCTCTTGATTTCTCCCACCTCACATCCAAGTTTTCTTCTCACTGGCCAACCCTGCTGACCAACTCAACTTCAGGCTCACCAGTGGACACTGAGGCCACAGCATTCCGTAGACCTCTTCACCAGCTCCCATGATTATGTGAGCTCTAATTGCTGTAATAATCCCTTAGTCCATATTGCATTAATGGTCTGCTTTCCTGATCAAATCCTGATTCAATAGGTAAATAAAACTACTTCTCATGTCCCTACAATGGGCCCATATGTGACCTTATTAATCTTCAAAGCATCCACATAGGACTACTTCTGAGGGTTACTGATGAAGATCAATGACCATATTTTACATGTGGTGTGTTAGTCAGGATTCACCCAATTAGCAGATCCAATAGAAGATAGGGAGATAGATAGATAGATAGATAGATAGATAGATAGATAGATAGATAGATAGATAATTTATTATGAGGAATTTGCTCATGTGATTATGGAGGCTGAGAAGTTCTACAATCTGCCGTCTGCAAGCTGGCGACCTGGGAAAGCTGATGATGTAGTTCCAGTCTCAAGTCTGAAGGCTGAGAACTGGGAGAGCCAGAGGTTTGAGCCTCAGCACGAGGGCAGGAGAAGGTCAATGTCCCGCCGACGCAGTCAGGCTGAGAGAGTAGATTTTCCTTTCTTTTGCCTTTTTGTCCTATGTAGGCACTCAAAGGATTGGGTGATCCCCACCCACATCTGGCAGGGCCATTAGCTTTACTCATTCTATAGACCCAAATGCTAATCTTACCAAGAAACACTGTCATAGACACACCCAGAAATAATATTTAACCAACTATCTGAGTACCCTGTGGCCCAGTCAAGCTGACACATAGAATGAACCATCACGCTTGGAGAAACCAAAGATCAAGGAGGTTAAATACCATATCTTGGTAACTGGTACAATTAGGATTCAAAGGTTGCTCTGTCTCCCTCTTGTGCCTGAGTTCTTGTCACCTAGTCACTCTGGAACTTAGAAGCACACTTCTCATTAATTATGCAAGTACTGAAAATATGATGTGTACTTGTTAGAAATAGGAAAGACTCTGAAACACATTGGTTTAAAATGTTTAAGATACCAAAGATGTAGTGAAAAAAAGAGATGTACATATCACAAAAGATGTACAAACACTGCCAAGAGGGAATAAATTGTGGACCTGCTGGTCATGGGGCAGGTTGCACATTAGGCAAACTGGCTTAGGCCATGTCTCAGCTGAATGGGACTGATCCCTCTCTGTACAGGCATGTCTGAAAAGAAATTTGACTTTTGGCAGAAAAAAACAAAATGCAGTAGCTGTTCCTTTACACAGTTCACCACTCAGCACCCTCCCACTGCCCAACAATCTCTGAGAGTCCAACGGAGAAAATCAAAGAAGCGATTTAGTGAGGGCTGCTCTGGGTTTGTGCCTGAGAGTCACAGGATCCCAGGACAAGGCGGGAAGGCATGGCCGCAGCGGCCTTCTAAGAATGCTAAGAGGCCAGCCTTTGAGGTTTGCTATTTCCCTGAGGACTGTGGGAAACATCTTAGAACAGGCTGTGGCTGCCCTGTGGAAATCATGTAACAAAGCACATTTATGTTGCATGGCTCACTCAGGGCCGAGTAGGAGGAGAGGAACCCCAGAGAGGGGCAGAGGGAGGCATTGGAACCCCGCCCCCCTGGATCCAGCATGTCTCTCCCCGTTTCCCCCATCCCTCCTGAACTCAGGGCATTATGCTTGCTGTCCCCCTCCCAAGGATCCTCCCTCTTCTTTTCCACCCTGTGAGGACTGTCACTGCCTTTCAACTGTGCTCTTGGTCACCACCTCACTGCTTTGGTGCATGCTCTTTCCACATTCTGCACTCACCTGGGAAGTTCACATCTTCTCTGGTTGTTTCTTACATGCCTCTAACATCTCTTTCAGAGAGGGCTGTACCTCAAAAATCTTTTTCTTCTGTGTATTTAAAGTAGGTCTTATCCTTTCTTTTCCCCCAATGGAAAAGGTAATGTGCTATAATGATATTTGTTTTGCGACATCAAAAGCAGCAGAGATACTGAATATAATTTGCTAAAATCATAAATATTGAGATTGAAATGTGCATGTATAAATCACTTCGAGGCTCAGAGAACCAAAAGCTCTCTGTAAATCCATAGACAGGCCTTTTTTAATCAAAGCTGTGCCCAATCAAAATGAAGAATATAAAAAACATAGATAATCTCATCACCCAGATATTTGGAACAGCAATACCTAGGTGGGTATGGATCTGTTCACATTATCAATATATGCACCTAGGAAATCTTGTAGCTATAGACGCAATTTGGGCTTTGTAGTTATATCAGCTTGGGTTAGAATATGAAATCTAGCTGTGTGACCTTGGATAAATTAATCAGTCTTTCTTTTTTTTTTTTTTTTTTTGAGGGCAGTGTCACTGGCCCTCACATGTGGGACCTGAACCGGGGCCGCTGGCTTCCCAAGACCAGTGCCCAACCACCACGCCACTCAGCCGGCCCTAATCAGTCTTTCTGAACCTCAGCTTTTTCTTGTGTAAAATGGGGACAGCAGAGTTACAAAGTTGCCATAAGTTATTGTGAGGATTAAATGACATGATCCACATAAAACCCAATAAGCATAGGACATAAAAATCGGGGAGTGTGTATGTGTGTTTGTGTGTGTGTGTTAAAATACACATCACAAAAAGTTTACCATTTCAAGGTATAAAACTCAATGGCATTTAGTAAACTTACAATGTTGCAGAACTATCACCACTACCTAGTTCCAGAACATTTTTTATCACCCCAAAAGGAAACTCCACACCCATTAGGCTGTCACTCTCCATTCCCTTCTCCCTTCACTCCTGGCAACCACCAATCTGCTTTCAATCTCTGTGGAAAATCACTTTCTCTTCAGCTTTTGTCTCTTTATTAGTTTTTTTCCTGACAGCCTGGTCCAAACTCTCTTATCAAACAAACCAAATCAAACTTTTAAAAAGGAAATACACAGAAACACATAAAAACTAAAAAACAAACATATAAGATGGTTTGGCACATCTCCTAGAGCCAGTGGCCTAACATTAAACATGTTGAAGAGTGATGGACCCACGCTTGGTCTGTCTGCCACTTCCAGGCTCACTCACCCTAAACCCTATAACCTGGCTCTTGTTAGGATGACACCCTCCCAGTGGTCAAATCCATGTTCTATTTCCAGCCTTCATCCTCCTGAATTATTTTGCACCACATGATGCTGTGGATCAGCACCCCCCGCTCCCCCTGGCACCGCCCACTTGAAACCCTCTTTCCTTGGATCCCAAAGGCACCCTACCTCAGTCTCCCATACTGGTAAGTGCTCCTGCTCCTCTCCCACCACATCTTCCTTAGGTGATCACATCCATTGTCCCTGCTTCAGCTTTCATACGGACATTGCTGACTTCTAACTCTCTCCTGAGTTCCAGAGTTGTTTGTTCATCTTCCCATTGGACTCCTAAATGTCCTCAAGTCATGTCAAATTCAACATGTCCTAACTGAATTGTCCAAAACCTATTTCATGATCTATATTTTTAATCTCACTAATGGTATACAAACAACCCTGTTTCTTTCTTTCTTTCTTTCTTTCTTTCTTTCTTTCTTTCTTTCTTTCTTTCTTTCTTTCTGTCTTTCTTTCTTTCTCTTTCTCTCTCTCTCTCTCTCTCTCTCTCTCTCTCTCTCTCTCTCTCTCTTTCTTTCTTTCTTTCTTTCTTTCTTTCTTTCTTTCTTTCTTGAGGGCAGTGTCACTGGCCCTCATATGTGGGACCCAAACCGGGGCCGCTGGCTTCCCAAGTCAGCGCTTAACCACCACACCACTCAGCCAGCCCCCAACAACACTGTTTCTTAAACTATAAATTTCAGAGTCCTCTGTGGTTCCTCTCTTTTTCTAAACCTTCCTTTCCAACTGGATAAAAATTCTGTCAATATGATAGTTCAGAAACATCTCTTGAGTCCTCTCCCTCCTATCTTTATTGCCACTGTCTTAGTTTAAGGCCCTAACATCTCTCAACAACTACAATAACCTTTCCTTTTTAGTCACACATATTCTTTCCATTAATGTCAGAGTTACGTTCTCAAAATACAAAAGTAATCATGTAATTCTCCTCTTTAAATGTCTTCATCTCTCCTAAAAAATACAGTTAAACTTATCACCCATATCCCATCTGGCCCTGACTATGCCCTTACCCTCAGCTCTCAGACATGCCAGGATTTGTCACAAATTCTCCACTCTCCACCATAGGCTTCAACTTGAAGCTGCCTCTAATTCCTGGCCCCAGAGGTGGGACACATGACTCAGCTGAGCCAATTAGTGTCACTACCTCTCTGGTCACAGTCATTGGTTTGGGCCCAAGTCAGAGCCAATGAAATACAATTCTGGGCTTTTATTTGAGCTGCAAGAAAATCATACCTTTCTTTGCATTGGACATGAAGAAAGAAGGTACAGAGACTAGAACTACTGTATCTTCCAACCAAGGGGAACCTAAGAATGGAGCCATCACTGAGGAAAGAGGAAAACCTCACCCTGGTGACATCTTTTAAGACCTGGATCTAATCCTACCCAAAAATAAATTCCCTCCCACACACGTTTTATTTTCTTAAGATAGTTTGAGTTGGGTTTTGTGTTACTTGCAAACTAAACTCCCTCCTCATTACCATTTGGGTTAGTGTTCCCTAAATTTTGCCAAACATTAGAATCACCTGAGGAGCATTTAAAACTTGCACTGCCAAGTAAATTTTAACATCTGGGGGTGGGAGCCAAGCATCAGTAATATTTAAAGATCTTACATTGAAACCATATGCAGAGAAACCTGAAGATTCCACCAAAAAAATTATTAGAACTGATAAATGAATTCAGTAAAGTATCAGGATACAAAATTAATATTCAGAAATCTGTCACATTTTTATATACCAATAATGAACTATCAGAAAGAGAAATTAAGAGAACAATCCCATTGGACCAGCCAAGTGGCACAGTGGTTAAGAGCTGGCTTGGGATGCCAGTGGCCCCAGTTTGGATCCCACATATGAGGGCCAGTGACACTGCCCTCTACAGCTAAGATGGTGAACAACAGCTCCACCTGGAGCTGGGCTGCTGTGAGTCCCCGGGGACGGCATAGCTGCAGCCCCTGCTATAGTGGGCTGCCATAGGCTACAGTGAGTGGCCGGCAGCCAGCATGAGTGGCTGGCAGCCAGTGTAAGTGGCTGGCAGCCACTGTGAGCGGCTGTCCAGAGGCCAACCACTGATCTGCCTCACCAGAAAACAGCGCAATGATGATACCAACATGGGCCAGTGAAGCGACGTACTCCACAACTAGACTGAAGAACAAAAGGACAGCAACTTGTCTGTTCCCCTCTCCCAATAAAAAAAAAGAAGAAGTGGGCAGAGGACCTGAAGAGACATTTCTCCAAAGAAGACATACAGATGGTCAACCGACATGTGAAAAGAAGCTCAACGTCACTAATCATCAGAGACATGAAAATTAACACACCTCACACATCAGAAATGGCTATCTTCAGTAAATCAACAAACAAGTGTCAGATGTAGAGAAAAGGGAACCCTCGTGCACTGCTGGTGGGAATGTAAATTGGTGCAGCCATTATGAAAAAAAGTATACAGTTTCCTCAAAAAATTAAAATAGAACTACCATATGACTCAGCAATTCCACTTTTGGGTATTTATCCAAAGAAATCCAAAATACTAATTTGAAAAGATATATGCATCCCTATGTTCACTGCAGCACTATTTACAATAGTAAGTACATAACCTAAGTGTCCATCAATAGATGAATGGATAAAGAAGACATGGCACATATATACAATGGAATATTAATCATAAAAAGCAATGAAATCTTATCATTTATGACAACATGGTTGGACCTAGAGGGTATTATGCTAAGTGGAATAAGTCAGACAAAGAAAGACAAATACCATATGATCTCATTCACATGTGGAACCTAAAGAACAAAATAAATGAACAAACAAAACAGAAACAGACTCATAGATACAGAGAACAAACTAATGGTCGTGGGCGGGGACTGGGTGAAAAACGCGAAGGGGTTAAAAAGTACAAGTTGGTAGTTACAAAATAGTACAAGGCGATGTGAAGCACAGCATAGGGAATATAATTGTAGTACAGCATAGTCAATAATATTGTAATAACTACATATAATGCCAGGTGGGTACTAGACTTATCCAGGGAGATCACTGTAAATTACATAAATGTCTAACTACTATACTGTACACCTGAACCTAATATAATATTGAATGTCAACTATAATTGAAAAATAAAATTTTTTTAGATCCCCCATGATTCCAATGCACAGTGAAGACTGGGAGCCACTGCTTTAAGCAAAGCAAGCTGCTCCCTCTGTGCTTCCCCAGTCCCTGCCTATCAATTTCCCAGGGCTCTTTTCATACTATACGAATATTATTGGCCTGCCTCCCTCTTTGGACTCTCAGCATCTTAATGGCAGATTCATGTCTTTGTCGCTCTGCCTTGCACATGATAGGTTCTCAGCAAGTGTTAAATGAATGAATGAATGAATGAATGAATGAATGGGACAAGTCCATGCCTTCTTCTTTTGTATTTTTTCCTTCAAGGCATCTTGTACTGAGTATAAGTTTAAGAATGTTCAGTCTTGGGGGCCGGCCGAGTGGCACATTGGTTAAGAGCTGGTTTTGGGACGCCAGCGGCCCCGGTTCGGATCCCACATATGAGGGCCAGTGACACTGCCCTCTACAGCTAACAACAGCTCCACCTGGAGCTGGGCTGTGCGAGCCCCTGCGATGGTGTAGGTTGCAGCTCCTGCTGCAGTGGGCTACCATAAGCTACAGTGAGTGGCCGGCAGCCAGCGTGAGCTGCCAATAGCCACAGTGAGCGACCATCCAGAGGCCGGCAACTGATCTGCCTCATCCGGGAAGAGCGCAATGATGATACCAACATGGGCCAGTAAAGCAACATCCTCCGCAACAGACTGAAGAACAAAAAGACAGCAACTTGTCTGTTCCCTTTCCCCGATTCCCCAACACTGTTCCCCTCCCCCAATTCCTCAATAAAATCTTTAAAAAAAAAACAATGTTCAGTCTCTGGAGACAGAGTGCTTTCCCCAAATCCTGGTTCAATGTAACTCAAACTCAATTTCTCAGTGCCTCCTTTCCTCATCTGTAAAATGTAAATAATAGTAGCATTTACATCATAGCAATGTCTGGATTTCATAAGTTAATACATATAAAATTCTTAGAACATTGCTTAGTACATAATAAATACACAATAAATATCAGTCCCTTCCCTCCTTCCCTCCCTCCCTTCCTTCCAAGATGACTGTTAAACACAGACTTCCTGGATTGGCTAAGAGGTGAATGGTGGGGGTGAGGTGGGGCAGCCCATGAACGTAGGTGACTCCTTGCAGACTCTCCTATGACTAGAAGGGGACACACAGTGGGAACAGGCAGAATAGTGGTTTCTGGTGTTGTCATTTTTTAACTGAAAGCCTGAGCATGTTTAGATGCTGAAAGAAAGAGCCAGGTGACAGGTAGCCACTGAAATGTCAGGAGGAGCAGATTCAATGCCTGATAGAGCCAGATCTCAGGAGACGGAGCCATGGACCCTTGGGGAAGGCTCTCTGGGGACCAGAGGGATCACAGAGAGGATGGGTGCAGAGATGTTCACACCTGTGTGTGCTTTGGATGTTGTTTTGCTTTGTACGCAGTGTGTTCATTTAGGCGAATTTTGTTCAGGTGGCTGGAAGTTTACTATGTTGGGGTGGAGAGTCAATTACGGCAAGGTGGAAGAACAAAAGTTCTCAGCACTGCTGGTGTGGCCCTGCCCACAATGCCAACAGTGCCCAAGCCAGGTGTTTTCAGAGCAACCTGAACAGAGCCTGTTAATCGGACTGAGGCCGTGAAGGGCTATTGTTTCGTATTATTCATCTCAGAGAAGTCTGTCTGTTGTAAAGAAACTCGTACTGCCTGAGGGGAAGAGAAAGCACTTTCTTATGAAGAAGGCAGCTTTATAATAGGATTCATTGTAATAGAACGCTACCTGTGCAGGCTTTGTCTTTAAAAACCTTCATGCTTATAAATATGTTAGCAGAGGGGACGCAGTGTTCCTTGCTGTTTGAGAGAGACAGTACGCGTCCAGCTAAGGGCTTCCTTGAAAGCTTCACTCCCTGTCTCCAGCTCTCAGTGTTCTTATCTGTAAACGGAGAGAGTGAGCCTGGGGCCTGCCTGCTTCCTTCCTCCCTCGCTTCTATCACCATGCATTCATTGAGCTCCTAACTGATGCAGGGTATAACTGTAGCTGCTGCAGGGTACACTGAGATAAACAAAACCTGATTAAGCCATAGTCCCTATCCTCAGTTAATTTGCAGGGAAATTATAACCAAAACCACTGTGTTGTAGTTCAGGTTTCATCGCCTTTCCTTGAAACGCTGTCAATGGCTTACTAACCAGTTTCCCTGACTTTATTTTAGTTTTCTACCACTTCCAGGAAGGTCTTTTTGAAGCATGTGTCCAATCTGGATGCCGCTCTCCGGAGCCATAACTCGACAGGCGAACTCTCATGCCTTGTTTTCTTTATTCGTGCTATATGCTCTTCAGACTCAACTTCTTCCAAACTCCTATTCAATTTTCAGGGCCCAACTCCTTGTTTTCTCTATACCCACCCCAAGTTCCCTCCCACTGTTCTATCCTACACATTTTTTAAAAAAGAATTTTATGTTTATTTCATTTATTTATTTATTTTATTGGGAAACAGTGCGTTTTTCCAGGACCCATTAGCTCCAAGTCAAGTAGTTGTTTCAATCTAGTTGTGGAGGGCACATCTTAGTAGCCCATGTGGGGATCAAACCAGCAACCTTGGTGTATGAGCACTGAGCTCTAACCTACTGTGCTACACATTTTGTAACACACCTCAGTTTCAGCATTTATCAGAGTATGGTCATTTACCTGTTTTTCTTCTCTAATAACCTACAAACTCCTATATTGGGGAGGGACAGGCTGTAATTATTTCGTTTCCTCTGTGCATGGCACTTAGCTGGTGCTGAATCAATGATTGTGAAGTCACTGAATGTCATAGGTAAGAGGTGTGTTAAGACACAATCTCTAGAAAAACTGCTGGATATAAATATAAATGCAAAAACATTTCTGCCTCTTGCTTTCCCAAGCCATAGCCATGCATTTGGAGGAATCTCAAAGACCAAGTACCTTCGGTGGTGGGGGGAGGGGGTGGATGGGGAGAGTGTTAATATTTCAAACAGAAGGAAATGATGTATAATGTACCAAACACTCATGCACCTACCATACAGCTTTATCAAATCTGGTCATTTTTATAGTTAATGTATGCTCTGTACCTCAAAGGGACCTATTCCCTTTCCTCACAAATTTCATGTTTATCATTCTAACATGAGTTTTAATCCTTTTACTACATAGGCATATATTTCTAAACAATGTTTTGTACTGTTTTTCATATTTGAAAACATACTAACTTGGTATAAACGCATACTATATGTATGAAATTACATTTTTCCCTTAAGACGTTTTCGAGATTTATCCATGTTGTATTTGAGATTTATTCATGGGAATATGCAAATTTGTTTTCACCATGGAATAGCATTTCATTAAGTGAATTCATCACATTTTATTTGCTCATCCCCACAGTGATAGCCATTTTCTATTTTTTTGCTATTATATTGGGTTGCCGGAAAACCGTGTTTTTCTTTGCAAAAATGGGCCATGACTTTTCCGACAACCCAATAATTGATATCACAAAAACCTCCTTGTATGTCTTTTTGTGTATCTGTAAGACAGTTTTTCCTATATATTAGAATTGGTATTGGCAGGTCACAGGGAATATTCACTTTTAACTTCACTAGCTAGTAACATATTGCTTGCTGTCTAAAGTGGTTGTGCCAATTTATTCTCTTCGGTGCTGTTTACCCTAAGCATGCAGCAGTGCCATCCACAGCTAATACTGTCACACTACCAAAGTCTTGCCAATCTGATGCGGATAAAATGATATCTGATTATTTTATTTTGTTCGTTATTTTTTTTTTTGCAAAATGTGTCTTTGTATTTGTTTGCATTTTTTAAAAGATTTTAATTAAAATATAGCTAACATACAATATTATATTAGTTTCAGGTGTACACCAGAGTTATTCAACAGTACCCACCTGGCACTATATAGTTATTACCACATTACTGATTATATTCCCTATGTTAAAGAAGTGATCACGATGATAAATCCAGCAACCATCTGACACTGTACCACGCTATCACAGTATTATTGACTATCTTTCCTATGCTGTATATTACCCCAAGACTTCTTTGTTTTATATCTGGAACTTTGGACCTCTTGTTCTTCTTTATCTTTTTCCCCCTTTTTTAATTTTTCAATTTAAGATGACGTTATTATTTTATATTAATTTCTGGTGTACAGCATAGTAGTTAGACATTTATATAATTTAGGAAGTGATCCCTCTGACTAGTACCCTCCTGGGACTATACATAGTTATTACCATATTATTAATTATATTCCCTATACTTTACATCCCCATGACTATTTTGTAACTACCATCTGATTGTGATGTTAATTTGCATTTCCCCAATTACTGCAAAGGTGAAACTTCTTATGTTTATTGGACATTTGGGTGTCATTTATTTTTGAATTTCCAATTCATATCCTTTGTTCTTTGTTCTACTGGGAGGCATTTTCCTTGTTGATTGTAGGAGTTCCTTATATAGTCTGTGACTAGTCTTTTTATTTAGTTTATTGTGTCTTTTCTGGAACATAAGTTTTAATCTTAACTTAGGCAAATTTATTGTTTCCTGTATGACCTGTGGGTTTGTTGTTGTTGTTACTCTCTTCTTTAAAAATATTTTCTTACCCTAATGTCATAAATATATTTTCTTATATTTACATTCTCTTCCAAAAAGTCTTAACATTCTACTTTTGTGTTGTTCTATCTTGAATTTTAACTTTTCCGTATGGATAATTCATTACCTAACACTGT
This sequence comes from Aselliscus stoliczkanus, assembly GCA_033961575.1. Lineage (NCBI taxonomy): Eukaryota > Metazoa > Chordata > Mammalia > Chiroptera > Hipposideridae > Aselliscus > Aselliscus stoliczkanus. Next base: position 96,346,532 of record CM066736.1, on the reverse strand, counting down.
TTATGGAATGGTCTATCCTTCCCTTATTTAATGTGACCTCTGTCACATAGGTATTCAGCTACATTTCTGGGCTCTCTGTTCTATCCTATTGGTCTATTTGCCTATTCCTGTACTAATTCCTTCATACCCATGATTTCATAATAGGTCTTAACAGTTGGCAGGGTCAGTCTCTCCTTGTTTTTCAAAATCATTTAAGCCATTCTTTGGCCTTTTCTCCTCCATATGAATTTTAGAATCAGCTAGCCAAGGTCTGGGGAAATCCTTATTATGATTTTGATAGGCATTTCATCAAATTATATATTAATTTCAGAGAAATTCTCATATTTATGGTATTGAACCTTCAATTCACAAATCGGGTAAAGCTCTCCATCTATTCGGGTTTCCTTTCTTGTAGGATGTGGCAATGAACCCCAGAACATCATTTCCAAAGGAATCAATCCCTAATGAAAGAGTAAAGAGCATCTGAGAAAGCTTTCACTGGGCGTGGGCAAAGCCAAGCCAGCAGGAAATAAAAGCAGGCTGTTTCAACTAATTGCCAAGGTTTGGCTACTCCAGAGATGGCCAACAAGCTCCCAATTCCAAATCTCACTGAGGCAGGTACTGCTAGTCCACCATAACAGGTTCTCTGAACCTGGGGTTCTCAGCTTCCTTCCCCACCTGGAACTTTAGGCAGCTCCCTAAATTAGTTAGAGCTGGCGCACTGAGTGAAACTAGACTAAACCTTTCTAAGCACACAGGCATTTGCTAGGATCCTATGACAACCCAACACTGGTGGCCTGCAAAGGGCTCCAAGCTTGCTGTCTTCCACAAATACAAGTACAGACACATCAGACATATAACCTCCTCCTATTGTTGAGATTGCTTTCCCTTGCCTAAAACAGTAGATTTTAGGCAAACCAATTAGCTGAGTAGACAGAATAGAGATGTGCTTTGCCATGGGTTTTGGCTTTTTGTTCCAGCCACCAAGCTATTCTGTGTTTTTAAGTGTACAGAATCCCTTGAAATCTAGTCCCTGACTGCCTGGCAGTAGAAGCTCTTTATTTCATTACACATTTTATAGAAACAAATTATTTCAGTATAATGTGAAGATTACAACAGAGGCTTGTTTAAGGATCTCTGCCTTGCTCCCCTCTGGACCTTTGCATCTGTTGCACAGTAGGTGCTTACCTGATGCAGATTCGAGTTGCTAAATATCCATTAAGTGTCCATCATATATTATGCACTGGGTTAAGTGCTTAAAAGATATGAACTCATTTTGTCTTCATTACAGAGGTATTATCATCTCCATTTTGAGATGAGAAACAAAGGCTCGGGTTGCTAAAGTGACTCATCCGATGAAGGTCACACAGCCAGTCAATGGTTGAATTGTGAGCAGAACTCTGTCTATCTGTGACTGTGGAGTCCAGGTCCAGTGCCATGTACCCACTTCTACCTATTGTGGAAGGGAGGGCAGTAGAGAGGAAGGAGAGAGATGGGCAGGGAGAGACAATGGAAGAAAGAGACCGGAAGGAGGAAGCCGAGTGAGGAGAGAGGCTGGTGGAGCTAAAGGCTCCCGGCTTCCTCCTTCCTTTCCCAGGGTCTGCACCCTGGGTTACTGTGAGTCTAGGAGCCTCATTACAGCAGTCTTGCCTGAGTGCTGTTGTTTATCCCTTGGAGAAAGGAGAGGAGAAGGAAGGCAGACTTTCACAGATGAGGATCCTCTCTAAAGGGAGAGACACCGTCTTTGAAGCCTGGCGGGTGCAAGGAAGAATCCTGAGCCCAATTACTGAGGTACCCCTCCCCTTTATGATGGGGAAACAGAAAAGCCATAACAACCTCATGACCTCTGTAGCTGGGGAAAGGGGCTCAGCTAAAGATCAAAGGGATCAATACCAGAGAGGTGATCAGAAGAGTATAATTTGGTTAAACATTTTAAAAAAAAAATCTCCAGAATATATAATAGTAGCTATGTCTCTCTAGGGATGGAACTCAGGAAATTTTCTTTTCTGTATTTAAATATTCTCTTATGGAGTGTGTACTTATTGCTGTGGATATAATTCCCTTTTGCTTGATTTGCAGGATGTTGTTCAAAGATCACCCCCACCTCTCTGTGAATGGATGGGAAGGGTGTGGATGTGCAGAGGATGTGGCTGTGGGCACAGGGAGGCCACTACAAGGAGGGGCTGGCACTCTTGTGAGCACAGACGCTCAGGTGAGCTACCCATTACATAAGGCACATTGCAAGGGCATTACCTCAGCCAGGAAGGAGCCACTCAAGACTTCTGGCTTCACTTTCACCTCCCCTTTTCCTGCCCCTAGAACTCCTCCTTTTTCGGATGGCTGCTGAAGGAGTTCTATGAAGCCACCTCTTCCCCCAGGCTCTCTGGGGGTACGAGCTTAATTAAAAACCAGTCCAGTTCTCCCTCAATAGGAAATAGGGCAGACAGGATGTTGGTGCCAAAGCAAGCCAAAACCCCAGCCAGCACGGGAGACATCCACAAGCTTCCTGTCGTGGCCCACTGGGCGCAGCTACAAGGCCTGCTGGGACAGGAGTAGCAGGAGCTGGGGTTCTCAGGGGAGTTGACTGGCGTAGACCTGGCAGGGACTCCTGGGCATGTGGGTAGAGCTCTGACAGGAAGAATCTCTGGCATTTGTCAAGAATATCTGTCCTGAGGTGGGCAGCGGCATCTTGCTCCTGAGGGGACTTCCTGTTTCAAACTTCCTGTTTGAAACTGGAAGTAGTTTTAGACTCAGAAACGGATCTGACTTATAAGAGGAAAGGTGGGAGAAGTTAGCAATACCTTAGAATCCCAGCCAAATGGGATCCAGGGAACTCCCTGCTCACTGGGAAACTTGTTAGAATCAGAGCCCGAGCTCAGTCACTCACACTGGGCTGGGGAAAGGCTGGAGCTGAGAAGACAGGTGAGGGTGCACGGAAAGAGCTTCCTCGGGAGCACATGGGTCGTGAACAGATCTAAATCCCTCCTCTTTCACTGCACAGATGAGGTTCCCACTGCGAGGCCTAGTTTCCCTCAACTGGGCCATGAGCCTGGGCAGAGGTAAACAGGACAGTTAAAATTTGACCTGCAGGTAGGCCTTGCTAGGGCAAACAGAGATGGACACCTTCACCCTTACTGTAGGAGTAATAAAGTGAGAATCTCAACTTGAACCTGTTAATCATCTGATTTTACCCTCCACAGCACCTGGTATTGACAAAGCACCTGGCTGGCATTGACTCTCTGTGTTCACTTCTGAAATCAGACAATTGCATTTCCTCATTCCCATACTGAAGAGCCCTTAGAAACATGAAAAAGAGGAAGCTGAGGCCCAGAGGGGTAAAGGGTACCAGCTAATATACACCAAGGCCACTTCCTCCCCTCCTGGCCCTTGGCAGGCAATGATCACTGTTTAGTCATTGCATTCTTTCCCACAGAGCCCAGAGGAGTTGACAGAGCCCTGCAGGTCTTCCTATCCAATTGCTCAGCCTTTACCAATCCTTGTGCGTTTACGTGAGGAGGCAGGGAGGACAGGCAGAAAGCAGTGCTGTAGGAAGAAGGACCACAGCAAACAAAAATGTCTGTCTCTGTTATCCTTTGCCACAATAATGCTGTGCTACTGTGGTAGATTTTATTTCCCAAAGATGGTCCCAATAATATCTCCCATCCTACATTCTCTTTTGAAAGGTGATCTTGTTATTTCTCCTTCAAGAGGTGGCATCTATTTCTTTACCCTCTTGAATCTGGGAGGACGTTATGACTATTTTGATCAATAAAATCTGGAGGAAGTGATATTATTATACCAGAGCTCGCATAGCCCTTAACTGGCCCGGCAGCTTCCCCTTTCTGCTTCTTGAAACCAAGAGGCCATGTTATAAAAAAGCCATGCCACATAGAAAGGTCATGTGCAGTTAATAATCCCAGCTGAGCCCCAAGATGACAGCCAGCATCAAGCACCAGCCACCTGCGTAGGCCATTTCAGATGCCAAGTCTAGTTGGAGCTTCAGATGACCGCAGCCCCAGCTGACATCTGACTGTAATCATATGAAAGACCCCAAGTGGGAATTGCCCAGCTGAGACTAATCAGAACCATGGGCAATCATAATAAATTACTATATAATAAATTGTTTTAAGTTGCTAATTTGGGGGTGGTTGTTACTCAGCAATAGATAGCTGGAACAGAAACAGACTCCCCCAATACATATGCCATATATTATTTCTCATGAGTCTAGTTGCTCATGTGTCTGTTGGCAGATTGGCCAGGGGGTGGCTGGTCTGAGATGGCCTTAGCTGGGACAGCTCAGATCTATGTGATCTCTCATTCCCCAGCAGGCTGACCCAGGCTATTCTTATGGCAGTAGCAGCACTTTAATAGACAGAGTAGAAGGCACAGGCTTCTGAAGACCTAAGCCTGGAAATGGCACATTATCACTTCCACTGAATATTGTTCAAAGCACATCTCAAGGCCAGCGCATATTCAAAGGGTGGAGAAATCGATTCTGCTTCTTGATGGGAAGAGCTGCAAAGTCACATTACACAAGGTGTGGATACTGGGAGGAGTGAAGAATTGTGACTATTTGTACAATCTATCCCAATATCTAATGAAGATATTAAGAAGTTTGTCGGGGCTTGTGAGAATTAATCCCTCTTCTGTTTTGATCTTTAGTTAAATCTCCATCGCTCAATGTTACTTTTCATTATTTTAACTTTCCAACCTATATATAGAGGTAAGGAGAGAAGGCACCATGAGGAGGAGTTTTTGGATGGCCAGCCACACTTGTCAAACCCTAGTCTACCTCTTTTCAAATGGTGCTCTGTGAAGCCCTGGGTTTCTGTGGTGGCTTCTCAGTGGCTCTCAGGAGGGGAATAGTGTGTATAAGTGTGAGGTCCCCACCTTAACCAGGGCAGCTCTGCTCTCTCTTGTGATTTCCACTGGAAAAATGTTATGCAGCTTTGAAAAAGTAAAAGAAAAAGATTTAAAGTGCACTGAACTAGACCAACCACTCCATGTTGTAGAAAAGGAAAAAGCCTTAGTGAAGTCAAGTGTCTACTCCAACTTATTCAGCAAATAGATCTTGGTTGGTACTATATCCCTGGTCTGCTGACCCACCATTAGATCCAAGGCTATTTTTTCTACCTCACTCTCCCCTGCCCTCACTGAGTTCAACATGAAGAGGATTGCCATAGCTTAGTGGATAGGGGGGAAACTAAGGCAAGCAGAAGGGATAGTCTAACACTTTTTCAATTTTCTACTTCCCTAACAAGATCATTCATATATATTCCTTGAACCCTGAGCCCCAGTGACTGCCGTACACACACACACACACACACACACACACACACACACACACACACACCCTCACATGGGCCCTACAAAACTGATCTCCAGAACCCCAGACAATTCAGGGCATCGTATTGGCATGTAGGCTGGGCTGGCTGGTCAACCGCAGGGTGCAGCAGGGCACACATAGTAGCGTTGACTCCTACAGGGGCAGACGGAGCTCCATCTGGGAGAAAAGCTCATTTCCCAGGAGAAATGACTGGCCTTGCTTGGAGCCTGTGATCTCCTTGTTCTCCTTCTAGTGTGTTAATTCCATTTCTTTCCAAGTTTTTTTTTTTTTAAGGACATGGGCTATTTATAGCTTCTCCTAAGCCCTTTCCAGTCTGTTTCCTGTTCAAGTACTGCATTAGTCACCAAAAAGTGTCTCAGGCAATCTCCGAGTCCCTGCCTGATCTCAGCAACAGGGAACAGGGATGCTGGTCAGACTTGGGGTGAATTCCAGTGGGACGGGACAAGAAGGACACAGGAAGCTGGGGAGGGAGATAGAGGGAGCATCTCTTGTCCTCCATCCTCTGTGGCATGAAGCCCTCAGACCTTATGGCTTCCTGGTGTTTCCTTAGCCCTTGGAGACACAGAAACTCTGCACAGGCACCTCCATTTAGCCGCATATTTTTGCCATTACTTGATGACCTATTTGCATGCAGCTCCTTGCAGAGAATTTCCTCCCTAGCCATATACGGTGATTTCATTGCACCACAAACTGAGGTTTCTGTTTGCAGTCAGTGATAGATGCTCCTCTGACTTCTTCCTGCCTGTCCCTACATCCCTCCCTTTTACTGTAGGCTGCTTAGGCTGCACTGAGACCTCTCCAAGCTAGGGTCTCACCAAGAGTGTTTGGTCCCAGGAATTTACCAGGTTCATCTAAAGGGAGGACCCAGATCTGAGCTGAGCTTTTGTATCCACAGGCCCAGGGAGCAGTAACCTGTGGGGTCAAGGGGAGAAAAAGGAGACTTCAGGCAGGTGAGTGGGTAAAGGAGGCAATAACCAAGCTCTCCATGCCTTTCACCTTTTCATGCCTTTGTTCATGTAGTTCCCTTGCCAGGAATGCACACCCTGGACCGGGGAGAATGTATCAAGTGGTCCATTGCTGGAAAACTTCAGCAGACTACCAACATCTCCTGGCAGGCCCTGGCCACCTTGACAGCTTTGATCAACCTCTAGGAACCCCTAGTAAAGGAGCTGAGCGCAGGGTTTCTGACTCTGCCTTGCTGGGGTCAGAGGAGAGAAAGGTAGAGGGAAGTCTGAGCTTCAATTTGCATAGCAAGTCATCAGGTGGCTAGCATGCCAGAGACTAAGGTCTTTCTAACTGTAGCCTCATCACTCCTCAAGCCCCACAGGGACTCACATTCCTTGAACAGAGTCCCGGAGGGTTTCAGAGACAACTCACCTTAGGTTCTCCTCAGAGACAGTGGCCTGCTCAGTCCCAGCATCAGGATGAAAGGACCACCAAGCACTAGACAGTCAGTGAGCACCTGCTTTATGCCAGGCTGCCTGCCAAGTTCTGCAGAGACAAACACTCCAAACGCCCAGAAACAGTCTTGGTGAGAACAAAACCAACCTTCCTGTCTAACTCAGAGGGCTGGCATGCACACCAGCATGCTGAGCAGAGGAGGAGGAGGAGGAGGAAGAGGAGGAAATTAGACATGAGATGTGCATGCCAGGCCTATCAGAACAAATCCTGAGCTATGATGCATACCAGCAATCTGCACAACTATTATGATTTCTGTTCTGTTTTCATCCTGGGGAATTTGTTACAGACTGTCTCCCCACAGGGCACGCTCAATTACATCCTTGGGAGTGCAAGAGTCCAGAAGATGCAATCAGGGACAGCTGAGTCAGGCTTAGTCAAGGCTGCCAGGGCTTGAGGCCTCGGGACTGACTCCCAGGGGACTGGTGATCCAGGAGCAGGATGGGGACAGGAAGACCAAGTAGGGACGTCTCCCTTCTGGGATTATATGGCAGGTTCTGAAGCAGAGGGTATCAAAGGACGAGACCCTCATCCAAGCTCCTATTAAAATAAGGCTCTCTCCCTCTTCCATTTTTTAAATGATGAAAATTAACACACATATATAGAAAAGTGCATGGAACATTATACGTTCTAATAAATAACTATAGAGCAAATGTTCATGTACTCACCATTCATATCAAGAAATAAAAAACTGACTGTACTCTGAAGACCCCTGCATGCCCCTACCTGATCATACTTGCCCTCTTCCCTAGAATTTTATAGCATCTACCTCCTTTTCTTTTAGTTTTTCGACTTGTTTGCATCTCTAAAGAAAATAATTCTGTTTTGCCCTCTTTGAGCTCTATATGAATAGAATCGTGTTTTGGATATTTTGTGTGCCTGGCTTCTTTGGCTCAGTTATGTTTATGAGACTCATCCATGCTGTAGTGTGTAGCTATAGTGTATTCTTTTCATGGCTATATAGTATTCCAGTGCATAGATAGTCCATGTTTATTTATCCACACTTTTGTTGATAAACATTTGGGTGGTTTCTAGGTTTTGACTCTCATGAGCAATGCAGCAATGAGCATTCTTGGTATGTGTATCCTGGTGCCACTATGCATGTATTTCCCCAGGGTTTATATCTGGAAGTAGAATTGCTGGGCCATCAGATATGCATGGCTTTACCTTTACTAGATAATCACAAGTGGCTTTCCAAGTGGTGCTCTTTGTCTCCCTGTTGTCCAATTGTAGCAGCTATACTGAGGAAAGGCGACGATGGTTTGGAATCGCTGGTCCCACAGAGATAGCTCAGGAGGAACTTCTGTGGAGAAATCAATCCACTCGTGCCTTTGTTTTTTTCCCCGTCTCACTTATGGGGCTTGTCATCTCCTCCCCATAGTAAGTCCAGTACTCCCCACCTGAGGCTCACTTCACTGTAGTTCCCAGGCTAATGTAGTCAAGGACACGGTGGGCAGTTGTCATCTGAAGGTTAGTTAGTTCAAGGGTAGTGGGACCCCAGCCATCAAACAAGAAGCCAAAGGAGGTTATACAGATCAGGGGCCTGAGCAGTGACAAGATGTAACTGTCATGTCTGGGACCTGAGGCATGATGGTTCCTCATGGAATCCTGATGTATTACAGAATTGAACACTTGAAACCTATGTAACTTTACTAATCATTGTCATCCCAATAAAATTTAATTTAAGAAAGAGAGAGAGAGAGAGAGAGAGAGAGAGAGAGAGAGAGAGAGAGAAAGGAAGGAAGGAAGGAAGGAAGGAAGGAAGGAAGAAAGAAAGAAAGAAAGAAAGAAAGAAAGAAAGAAAGAAAGAAAGAAAGAAAGAAAGAAAGAAAGAAAGAAAGAAAGAAAGAAAGAAAGAAACTGGGAAGGTCTGATTTGAGATTTGGCACTACTTCCAGGAATATAAAGAAATGTACGTTTCAACACACTGTCAGAATTTCTGGGACATTTCTATGACGTATGAACCAAAGGGACAGAATATTTGAACTTAGGTCTGTCTTGGAATCTTAGGGTACAGTAGCTACATTAATTTTTAATAACATTTATTCGTTTTTTTTAATACGGGGGGAAAAGTATAAAACCAATTGGACCAAAATCCGATTGATGAGATAACCACTGACATTTTTCAAAATAACACCCCTGCATGTTATTTATACAGAAAGCTATAAAGTGAAAAGCTAAACCCTTTTCCTGAGCACCCACTCCCTCCTTCCCACAGGGACCCACTAGTCAGGCTTTCTTATGCGCTTGCCAGAAAATGATTTCTTCAGCAGCCAGGCTCAGAGTAAAGAAGGACTGGAGAATGGCTCTCTTAGCTGTCCCACCTAGAGGAAGGGAGGCCCAAAGCATTCCTGGCCCTTTGCCCCTTTCCCAGCAGGCCTGCTGCTCTGGCTATGGTGACACAGACTCAGCTACTTGGCTTCAGGTAACCTCCCCAGTGGGCCAGCTACACTGAGCCTCCACCCCCTCGCCCCACCTCACAATTCACCTAGGCACCCCCTTTTGAGAAAGCTCACAGCAGGCAGAGATTTACTGAATGAGAATGCCCAAAGGGAAAGGTTTTCCTACTGATTACATGTCTGGCGCTGTAGAACGTCTCTGTTTTTTCCACTGTGATTCATCCAGGGCTCAGCAGAGAGAGCCTGCTGGAGAAGATGCCCTCATTCCTCCCAAGCTTTGATCGGGGTTACACAACCCTGCACTGATTTGTGCTTAAAAGCCTCCTCGCTTTCCCCTTGCCACCTGTCCCCAAGCCTTAGGGAGGAAGACTGAATAGCGCCTGGGGTTGCCATTAGCATGAAATCCTTTTTTTGTACACATCAAGTCATGTGTACCCACAAGCGTGCCTTTGCATAACACTGGACCTGGAAGAAAAGTGCAAGGTTCTCAAAAATTCTCATGATTCATTCATTACACATTTACTAGGAGTTTACCATATACTAGGAACTGTGCTAGACTTTTAGAACCTTTGTATTAGGCCTTAAAAGATAGCCAAGTTTTCCTGAGGCGGAAAGAGAGAACAATGGCTCCTCATAATTAGATTCCAGGGTAAGAGAAGACCAGTGGCAAGAACCAAGCTGGAAAGGTAAATGGGGCTAAATAATGAAGGGCTTTGAATCCCCAGATCATCAATTTGGACTGTATTTTAAAGGCAACCTTTGAGAGCTTTGAGTAGGAGAACTGAGTCATTCAGGGGCCCAGCAGGAAGAAATGGCACACTCAGATGAGGACAATTTCAGAAGTGTTGAATGAAGGGGCTATTTACTAAGGCTTGGGCAGCATATAGCAAAACTACAAGGTGTGATGTTATACCTGGAGCAAGCAACATGGGGCTATTTAGGCAGGAGGGGGCGAAGGGAGGGAGCAGTTGCTGTGAGTCATGCAAAGGTCACCTTGCAAGGAGCTGTGGCCTCTGGTTGGGGTGACTCCATAGTGGGAGAGCCAGGGTGTGGAGACTCCAACTTCACTCCCTTCCCCTTTTGACCTCCTGTGAATACGCCTCCCCATTGGCTAAAACCAACCAGAGGCCAGAATCCAACGGAAGCCATTACAGTGGTCCCTACAGGTCAGCCCCTCGGTTCAAGAGCTGGACAAAGATGATTTGCTGGGGTGCACAGAAGTTGAACAACAGTAGTGCAACCAGGTGAGCCCCTCAATAAGACCATCTTGGGCAGAATGGAGGATGAATTGGAGGCAGAGGGATGGGGACAGGAAGAGAATACAAGGTCTGAACTAACATGAGTCACAGAGATGGGGAGGAAGAGAAAGATTTGAGTAATATTGAGGAAATAGAATGGTCATGACCTGCTGACAAGGATTAAGGACAAGAGAGGCATCTAGGTACCTGAATGGATGGTGACACCATTACCTAGGAGAGGGCCCAAGTCCAAGGGCAGGTGGTGCTAATGGAGAAAAAAGAAATCAGTTTTCTCCAGAGGGAATGGCAACCGACCATGGGCAGAAAGACAGATGGCCTCCGGTGTCCCTGCTCTGGGCAGAATTATAATGGCTTATGGCATCCTTCTCCTTCCATTCCTGTACCCCTTTTCTTTACCACTTAGCAGCCCCCAAACACCTACTTTCATGGAAGTCCGATCTCCTCAAAGTGTCCAAGCTGCGAATTAATTTCTGTCTCCACTGCTCTCCCCTTTCCACTAGCCAAAAAACCAGTCCTTCTTAAAGGGAAAAATTTACAATAAAAAGTCACTGACTGCTACTGCTGACACTCCGGAGATAAATGCATATTTTAAAAGGATCTATTGGCGTGAATTTCTAATTAATAAACAGTGAGGGGGGAGATTTTTATTTTTAACACTGGATCCTCCTAGGGACACTCTGAATATCACCCAGTCCTCAGACTTCACCCAGTCCTCCACCTCCTCCCAGAACAAGGAAAGCAATTTAGTGGCTACTCTACAATGCTGGCACCCCCTAATCTGGCATTGTGTATTACTCAGGATTTCTGATGGTGGGTGCAAATTTCGACTTTGACTTCTAAGAAGTGTGTGATATGTTTGAGGATAGGGGAGGCCGAAACATATTCTAAAACAGCAAGGCAACTTCAGGAAGCTTTCTGAGCAGGGTCTCTAGGAGTGCCCTCTGCCTCCCCCAGAGAAATCCACTTGTCCTTCCCACAAAGAGGTGCGTTGCTAGGCAGCTGGCTCCTGTCCTGCAGTTGCCCTGGTGATGATGGTTTGTGTGTACGAGGAGGGTGCTCATGGGCACTTGCTGAGTATCTTTATAAGAAGGCTGGACATTTTCACCATGATGCATTCTTGGAAAACCATGTCATAATGTAATTTGTCAAAATTTCCCAGAGGAACAGCATTTGTTCTCCTTAAGGGGTTGCGTTCCTGACGAAAGATGCAGCCAGAGATAAATTTATAACTGTGACCAACAATCTGTCATGAGCAGAAGGCACAAGTGCCCACATATCCTCAAGGAGTTCTAGGGCTCAGATTACGCTCCAAGCCTCATCATGCCGTTATCATTTGACTCCACAGAAAGTGCCATGTACAATGGTCATTCGTTCTCTCATTTGTTCATTTGAAGGCTGTGGGAGTCACTGCAGTTCACTTCCAACCCTAATTCTACTTCAGATGATTATTCTTCTAAGCCAACGTTCCAGTTCTAGTCCCCCAAAAAGATACGTGGACATCCTAACCCTTACCACCTTAGACTGTGACCTCATTTGGAAATAGGGTCTTTATAGAGGTTATCAAACTAAAATGAGGTCATTAAGGTAGGTCTAATCCTATAAGTGGTGTTCTCATAAAAAGGGGAAATTTGGACAGACAGACATACAGAGGGAAGATGATGTGAAGACACAGGGAGGCTGCCATATGAAGATGCGGGGAGATGCATCTACAGGCCAAGGAATGCCAAGGATTTGAGGCAAGCCACCAGAAGCTAAGGAGGGAGAGACAAAGAAGGATTCCCCTACAGGTTTCAAAGGAAGCACGGCCCTGCTGACACCTTGATTTTGGACTTCCAACCTGCAGCATTGTAAGGAAATTAATTTCTATTGCTTAAGTCACCTAATAGTGGTACTCTATTATGGCAGCCTCAGGAAACTAATACCACCGACCACGGTGATCTCACCCTCTTGGCCCGATCCTGGCAAAGGAGCTGTAAGGGGAAGACTGCTCGGCGGGCTTCTGGGAAAGGTTTCCACTTTTGCCCCTGCACATACCTGGATGTGCCTCTGGGGATTACTGCAGTCATCATGCTGGGAACCTAAAGGGCAAAGCCCTCACTGAGGAGGCCAGAGCATGGATGAAAGGGCCTGGGACAGATGACCTTGTTGAGCTGCTGTTCGAGCCAAGCCGGAGTTGTCCAGCTCCTACATGTCCTGTCATGTGAGAGGCGAACGTGATAACCACTGCACTATGGAAACATGTCCTGTCATGTGAGATAACATGTTTCCCCATGGTTTCAGGCAGAAAGGGAAGTAAAATCTCCTTGCTGACACCAAGGTCCTCCTTGTGTGGATCGACTGTCACCTGTGCTCAGCACTTGTCCCTGCTGTCTCCCTCATGCTAACTGGGCCTCCAGCTCCCTCCCAACCTCTATTCTGTAGCTCAATATTGACTGTGGTAGATTGTTTGCCAAGATGGCTGCAATAATTCCTTCTAGCCTGTATGCTTTGCAATATGACTTTGCCTCTCCTCCCATCAAAAGTGGAGCTTGTTTCTCCATCCCTTGGATCCAGGCTTGGATACATGATCTGCTCTGCCAACAGGAATTAGCAAACCCTAGCAGTGTGACTCCAGAGCTCCGGAAGCTTCAGAAACACTAGTGAATCAGGGCTTGCTTTTTGGGCTGCAAGTTGGAACCCTGGGACCATAACGCAAACGAGCCTGAGCTAGTGTGTTCCAAAGGCCACATGGAAGAGAACAGTGGCACTCCAGGTGATAGCACTAACTGCCAGGTGTGTGGGAGAGCCATCTGGGATCATCCAACCTTAACCAACTGCCTATAACTGCAGCCACATGAATGATCCCAGGTGAGACCAGCAGAAGATCCAATGAGATGAGTCCATCCTGAATTGCTGACCCACAGAACCACAAGCAAATAAAACGGCTGCTATTTTTTTTTAATTTTATTTTATATTTTATTTTATTTTTAATTAGTTTCAGGTGTACAACACAGTGCAATAGTTATACATTTTACCCCTCAAAGTGACAACCCCCCACCCCCAATTCACCACCCCACTCCCCCCCATATCATATATATCTATTACTCTTCCTCTGACTCTCTTCCACAGTATAATCCACATCCCGTGACTATCTATATATATTCAATTACAGTAGGTATACCACCTCCGCTTTAGTAATACAGTGCAGTGATCAAACCTCTACTCCATCCATGAAATGGTCTCCCTAACAAGACCTATGATCATCTGACATTCCACAGAATATTTACATTATTAATTATATTCCCCAAACTGTTTTTCCTATCCCAGTGGCAATATTGTAGTTGCCTATTTTTGCTGTCTAATCCCTTCCCCTTCTCCCTCATCCCCATTCCTCTCCCAATTAGCAACCCTGATTTTTCCTCTATATCTATGAGACAGTTTCTGTTTACTTTGCTCATTCATACAGTTTTTCAGATTCCACATATGAGTGAGAACATATGGTATTTGTCCTTCTCTGACTGACTTATTTCACTCAACATTATAGTCTCTAGGTCCATCCATATCATTGCAAATGGCACGATTTCATTCTTCCTTATAGCGGAGTAATACTCCATTGTATAAATATACCACAGTTTCTTAATCCAGTCATCTACTGATGGGCATTTTGGTAGTTTCCAAGTCTTAGCTATTGTAAATTGTGCTGCTATTAACATAGGGGTGCATAACTTTTTTTGAATAAGTGTCTTGGTTTTTTCAGGATAAATACCTAGGAGTGGAATTGCTGGGTCAAACGGTAGCTCTATTTCCAGTTCTTTGAGATACCTCCATACTGACTTCCATAGTGGCTGCACCAATCTGCAGTCCCACCAACAGTGCAGCAGGGTCCCCTTTTCCCCACAGCCCCATCAGCACTTGTTATTTGTTGATTTGTTGATGATAGCCATTCTGACTGGAGTGAGGTCGTATCTCATGGTGGTTTTTATTTGCATTTCCCTAATGACCAGTGAGGTTGAACTTTTTTTCATATGCCTGTTGGCCATCTGTATGTCCTCTTTAGAGAAATGTCTCTTCATATCTTCTGCCCATTTTTTAATTGGGTTGTTTGTTTTTTTGGTGTTGAGTTTCATGAGTGTTTTATAAATTTTGGATATTAACCCCTTATCCAATATATCGTTGGCAAATATATTCTCCCATTCAGTAGGCTTCCTTTTTGTTTTATTTATGGTTTCCTTTGTTGTGAAAAAACTTTTAAGTCTGATATAATCCCATATGTTCATTTTTTCTTTTACTTCCCTTGCCCGTAGGGATGTATCAGTAAAAATATTGCTCCGGGTAATGTCTGCAAATGTACTCCCTATATTTTCTTTTAGGATTTTTATGGTTTCAGGTCTTACATTTAAGTCTTTAATCCGTTTTGAATTTGTTCTTGTATAAGGCGTAAGGAGATGATCCAGTTTCATTTCTTTGCATGTGTCAGTCCAATTTTCCCAGCACCATTTATTGAATAGACTATCTTTACTCCAGTGTAAATTCTTGCTTCCCTTGTCATAGATTAACTGTCTGTAAATGCTTGGATTTATTTCTGGGCTCTCTGTTCTGTTTCACTGATCGATGTGCCTGTTTTTATGCCAATACCAAACTGTCTTGATTACTGTGGCCTTGTAGTAGGTTTTGATGTCTGGTAGCGTGATCCCCCCGACTTTGTTTTTATTTCTCAGAATTGCCGAGGCTATTCTGGGTCTTTTATGATTCCATATAAATTTTAGGATTATATTTTCTATTTCTGTGAAAAATGCCCTTGGTAGTTTGATAGGAATTGCATTGAATCTATATATTGCTTTAGGCAGTATGGACATTTTAACTATATTAATTCTTCCTATCCATGAGCATGGTAGGTGTTTCCATTTATTTGTATCTTCTATGATTTCTTTCTTCAGTGTCTCATAATTTTCTGAGTACAGATCTTTCACTTCTTTGGTTAAATTTATTCCTAGGTATTTTATAGTTCTTGACGCAATTGTAAATGGGACAGTTTTCTTAATTTCTCTTTCCATTAGTTTATTATTGGTATATGCAAATGCCACTGATTTCTGAACATTGATTTTATATCCTGCTACTTTACTGAATTCGTCTATCAGTTCCAAAAGTTTTTTGATGGAGTCTTTGGGGTTCTCTATATACAGTATCATGTCATCTGCATATAATGACAATTTTACTTCTTCCTTGCCAGTTTGGATGCCTTTTATTTCTTTTTGTTGTCTGATTGCTGTGGCTAGAACTTCCAGCACTATGTTGAATAAAAGAGGAGAAAGTGGACAGCCTTGTCTTGTTCCTGATCTTAAGGGGAATGGTTTTAGCTTTTCCCCATTGAGTATGATGTTAGCTGTAGGTTTATCATATATGGCTTTTATTATGTTGAGATATGATCCCTGTATTCCCACTTTGCTAAGGGTTTTTAACATAAATGGCTGTTGGATTTTGTCAAATGCTTTTTCTGCATCTATTGAAATGACCATGTGACCTTTATCCTTCGTTTTGTTGATGTGGTGTATCACATTAATTGATTTACGGATGTTGAACCAGCCTTGCACACTAGGGATGAATCCCACTTGACCATGATGTATGATCTTCTTAATATATTGCTGAATTTTGTTTGCTAATATTTTATTGAGAATTTTTGCATCTATATTCATCAGGGAGATTGGCCTGTAGTTTTCCTTTTTTGTGATGTCTTTATCTGGTTTTGGAATCAGGGTGATAGTGGCTTCATAAAAAGAGTTTGGGAGCCTTCCCTCCTTCTGGATTTTTTGGAATAGTTTGAGAAGAATAGGTGATAGTTCTTTTTTGAATGTTTGATAAAATTCACTTGTGAAGCCGTCTGGTCCAGGGCTTTTGTTTTTTGGGAGCTTGTCAATTACTGATTCAATTTCCTTGGTAGTAATCAGGGTATTTAGATTTTCTGTTTCTTCTTGCGTTAACTTTGGAAGGTTGTATGCTTCTAGAAAATTATCCATTTCTTCCAGATTGTCAAATTTGTTGGCATATAGTTGCTCATAGTAATTTCTTAGAATTTTTTGTATTTCTGTGATGTCTGTAGTCATTTCCCCTCTTTCATTCCTGATTTTGCTCATTTGAGTCCTCTCTCTTTTTTTTTTGATGAGCCTGGCTAGAGGTTTGTCAATTTTGTTTATCTTCTCAAGAAACCAGCTCTTGGTTTCATTGATCTTTTGAATTGTTTTTCTGTTCTCTATATTGTTTATTTCTGCTCTGGTCTTTATTATCTCCTTTCTTGTACTCCCCTTGGGCCTCTTTTGCTATTCTTTTTCCAGTTCCCTTAGGTGTAAGGATAACCTGTTGATTTGAGATTTTTCTTCCTTCTTTAGGTAGGCTTGCACTGCTATAAACTTCCCTGTTAGGACTGTTTTCGCAGCATCCCAGAGATTTTGGGTTGTGGTGTTTTCATTTTCGTTTGTCTCGAGGTATCTTTTGATTTCCTCCTTGATCTCATTTGTGACCCACTCACTATTTAATAGCATATTGTTTAGCCTCCATTTATTTGTCAGCTTCCCGGATTTCTTCTTATAATTGATTTCTAGTTTCATAGCATTGTGGTCAGAGAATACAGTTGAAATGATTTCAATCTTCTTAAATTTATTGAGACTTGTTTTGTGGCCTAACATGTGGTCTATCTTAGAAAATGTTCCATGTGCACTTGAAAAGAACGTATATTCTGTAGCTTTGGGATGAAATGCTCTGAAAATGTCTGTTAAATCCAGCTGGTCTAATGTGTCATTTAAGGTCGCTGTTTACACATTGATTTTCTGTCTGGAGGATCTGTCCATTAGTGACAGCGGGGTGTTGAAGTCCTCTACTATGATAGTGTTACTGTTGATCTCTGTCTTTATGTCTGACAATATCTGTTTTATATATTTCGGGGCTCCTATGTTAGGTGCATAGATGTTTACTAGAGTTATGTCCTCTTGTTGGATCGATCCCTTCATTACTATGAAGTGTCCTTCTTGGTCCTTTGTTATATTCTTCAATTTAAAGTCCATTTTATCTGATATAAGTATCGCTACTCCAGCTTTTTTCTCAGTACCATTTGCATGAAATATTTTACTCCATCCCTTTACTTTCAGCCTGTATGAGTCTTTGGATCTGAGGTGAGTCTCTTGTATACAGCATATGCTGGGGTCTTGCTTTCTTATCCATTCAGCCACCCTATGTCTTTTTATTGGAGCATTTAATCCATTTACATTTAATGTGATTATTGATAGGTGTGTATTTATTGCCATTTTGTTATTTGTGTTCGTAGTCTTTCATAGGTTGTTTTTCTCTTCTACTTAAAGAAGCCCTTTTAGCATTTCCTGCAAAGCTGGCTTGGTGGTAATGAATTCCCTTAACTTATTCTTTTCTGCAAAGCTCCTTATCTCACCTTCCATTTTAAATGATAACCTTGCTGGATACAGCAATCTTGGTTGTAGGCCTTTATTTTTCATCACTTTGAAAACCTCCTGCCTCTCCCTTCTGGCCTGCAAAGTTTCTGCAGAAAAGTCAGCTGATAATCTTATGGGGGTACCCTTGTAAGTAACTTGCTGCCTTTCCCTTGCTGCTTTAAGGATTCTGTCTTTGTCCTTAACCCTTGCCATTTTCACTATAATGTGTCTTGGAGTGGGCCTGTTTGGAATCATCCTGGTTGGAACTCTCTGCACTTCCTGGGCTTGTATTTCAATGTCCTTTGCCAGGTTAGGGAAGTTTTCAGACATTATTACTTCAAATATATTCTCAATCCCCTGCTCCCTCTCTTCTCCTTCTGGTACTCCAATGACCCGGAGGTTATTGCATTTGATGTTGTCCCCCAGCTCTCTTAAACTATTTTCCATAAAACGGCTGCTATTTTAAATTTCTAAATTTTGGAGGGTGATTTGGTACCTGGCAAATAGTTCCTGATACACTAATAGGGAATCTCCATTCTGGCACAGCCCTCTCAGGCTCATTCGCATCCTCATTCATAACTGTGAGAAAGAACAGACCCGGTCTCTGCTCTCATAGGAGCACTTGTGATATTATTATATGCCAGGCACTGTGCTGGTGGCTTTTTTAGATCTGTTAACCCAGATGAGAGTGTTACAGCTATTACCACTACCTTCCTGTTGAGGAAATCAAATCTTGGAGAAAGTAACAAACTTGCTACATGTTGTAGATTATATTTTTCAAAGACGGCTGCAACAACATCTGCGGTCTGATGCATCTATTAGAACCTTTCAACTCCCCATCAAGAGGCAAAATCTAATTCCTCTCTTGGATCTGTGTGGGCTTATGATTGGACTGTAAACTAACAGAATGCAATAGAAGGGACACTGCATGACTCCTGAGGTTGTCATAAAAGAACCTATAAGCTCTACTTGACGAGCTGGGTCATGTGCCTTTGAAGCCCTGAGCTTCCCCGTCAGGTCGCCATGCTACATGTGGGTGACACCTCCAGCTGAGGGCCCAGCTGACAGCCAGCCACATCAAATTCAAAATGGTTCTAGTCACCAGCTGTTGAGTTATCCCAGCCTTTGAATCCCCACCACCACCACCCTTAAGGCCCAAAAATCACAGGTCAGAGAGAAGTTGTTCTCACTGTGCCCTGTCCAACCATCAGAATGCATGAGCATAATACAATGGTTGTTCTACACCACTAAATTTTGGGGTGACTTGTTATGGAGCGATAATAATAACACAACTAGAGAACACAAAAGGGAATGAGGTCAGACTTTGAACCTTGTAATTTAACTCCAGAGCCCAAACTCTTAACCACTACCCCTTCACTCTTCTCCTCAGCAAGACTTTTGCTCTCATGCTCAGCTTCCCCCCAGAATGGGCTCCCCTGACATGTCTTCATGAAAAGCCACTCCATTCTCCACATGCTGAGCTCAATGAGTGGCCAGGAAAGGAACAAGCACGCATGCGTCTCACGCTGCTGCTTGCTTCCAGGTCACCACCTCCCAAATGGCCTTCTGTTTGGAAGTTCGGTCCCCTCCCTTTCTTCGGCTCCATGATAACACTCTCCCAACCTTTAGGACACAGCCCCACCATCCTTGATGATTTTAGTTCTTGCTTGCTTTGATCCCCATTGAACTGCATGTGAAAATGCACCTACTATGGGTCAGGCACATGGTGGGGATACAAAGTAGAATGAACTCTGCATTCATTTCCTATAGCTCTGAAACAAATTGCCACAAACTTAGTAGCTTAAACCAACACATTTATCATCTTACAGTCCTGGAGACTGGAAACCCAAAATGGGTTTCACTGGATAAATCTAGGTGTCTGCAGGGCTGCATTCATCCTGGAGGGTCTAGGAGGGAATCCATCCTCCTGCTTTTTCAGCCTAGAGAGGCTGCCTGCCTTTCTTACCGCATAGCCCCATCCTTCAAAGCCACCAGCACAGCACCATCAACCTCCCCGACTCTCCTGCCCACTTCTTCCACATGTAAGGGACCTTGTGATTACACTGGGCACACCCAGGTTACCCAGGAAAATTTCCCCATCTCAAGATTCTTAATCACATCTGCCAAGTCCCTTTTGCATGTAAGGTGACATAGTCACAGGCTCTGGGAATTAGGATG
The DNA here is from genome assembly GCA_033961575.1 of Aselliscus stoliczkanus. NCBI lineage: Eukaryota > Metazoa > Chordata > Mammalia > Chiroptera > Hipposideridae > Aselliscus > Aselliscus stoliczkanus. The sequence goes on along the minus strand of CM066736.1, from coordinate 96,326,497 downwards.
TGGACATCTTTGGGAGGCCATTATTCTGCCTACTACAAGCTCTTTGAGGGAAACATGGGACCTCTGTTCCAAATGGTCCTTTCTGGGAAAATGATTGAAGGGTCCCATACCTAGATGACCATGTGCCTGGCGGGAGTAAGAGCTGAGTTCCTGAAATTGTTTATCAGTGACGAGAACCTGGGACCCCCAGCGATGGTGTACACCATCATAGAAAGATGGCCTGGAACACCACAGCAATTGCTTCTAGGCAGAGGTCAGTATCTCACCTGTGTTACATTATTTCCATAATTAAGTCTGTGCCCTCATCAGAATTGGGTAAAAGGGGAGACCTGAGGAGCCCATGTTCCCTTTGGCACCAAAAGAGGTAGAAGGTTCTGGAAGCCCAGTCAACAATCAGGCAAGGCAAGGCTGAGAAGCGATCCTACTGTGGAGAAGGCAGCTTCTCCCAGGCTGGCCTGGGCAGCCCACACCAGGAAGGACCTGCTGACTGAGCACATTTTGTGCCAAGCTCTGTGCTCTGCCCTGTACACACAGTTCAGCTGAACAACATGAACCTTGTGTGGTAGGTACTTGTAATCCCCAATTTGGAGATGGGGAATGTGAGTCTTAGTGATATCGGAGAGTCAGCCGCAGCCATGGCCACTGCGCTCAGACACCTGCTGCGAAGGCTCCAGCTGCACCCTTCAGGCTGCTCACACCATGACTGCTGATCTTTTGCTTCTGGACTTGGCCCTGACTGAAATAGACCAGAGGAGGGAGGCACTGTAGTCCCCACTGCCACAATTAAAGCTATAAATGTTGCCAGGGGGGTGAAAGCGCTGACCTTGGCCAGCAGTGAGTGAAATGGCGCTGCAGAGCCAGGGTACACGGCACGCGCCAGCAGCGCTCATCCCAGGCACCAGGGTGGCGGGCACAATGTACTCCCCTCTTCATGGACTTTTGGGCCTCAGATTTCACAGGCCCGGGACACAGACCTCCCTGGGACAGCTGGAGGGCCCTCAGAACACTCTGAACTGCTCACTGTTGACACAAGTGGTTGCAATGAGCTTCCCGGGGTTAATCACTGTGTCACTGTGCATGTTGGAAGTGGAGAGACTGAAGCACCTAGAGGTTGGCATCTAAGCCAGGACTCAGAAGCTAGTGAGTGCTGATAAACTAGTGGGCCATGGTTTTTATAGTAGTAGTGGTAGTGAACATTTCCTAAATATACGTCTGACTTTACCTCTGTGTGGGCCCTGCCATTTATGGACCAGGTGGGCCGAAGGTGGGTGGCGGGGCTCAGAGTTCTGGGTGTCAGGAGGTTGACTGGTGGTAAAGCAGCCTCATCTGCTCCTCAGGTCTAGTGAGTGGCTCACCTGCCAGAATAAACACCTCACATACTCACCTGCCACCTGCACAGAATGGGGGTTCACCTCCTGGGAAGCAGGTGCTGGTTTCCATAAGCCCCTCAACAACCAGCTTTTAAAGTTTTTATTTGTTGTGTGTTTGTTTTGTGACAGTGTGTGACTGTATGTCACCTTTTCTTTCTAAGTGACATTGATGGTTGCTTGCATCCCAGCAGCCCAATCAGGGTTTCACAGATGAAGACCCATTCAGTTCTTTGCTTTAATAAGGTTGCTACCCAAACCCTTTTCCCCTTAACTCTTCTTTATAAAATATGTCAAGCCGTGGTGATTTTCAGAATGATATTGAAGTGCACAGACTTCAATGAAAAACGAATCGGGGGTGTTTTATTAGACTAGAGATTCATAGGAATGTGGAATTTTCTACAAAACTCTTGTTTTGGTACTTAAATTTTTTTTAAAAAAACATCAAACAGCATTTATATACAATTTCCTTTTCCTAGGCATTTAGTTTTTAATGTTCTATTTAGAAATTTCCAAAAATTCCTTAGAGAAGGAGGTGGGGCTGCTGGAAGATGAAAGGATGAGAGAAGGAAAACAGCATAAGGCCAGGCCATAGTGAACTGGGAATAAGTGTTTGTTGAGTGAATGAATGAGTGAAATTATTATCAAGCAGTGGATCTAAGTGATCTTTGCTTCCCCCTCCCCTCCTTGTCACCTGCAAAATATTGGGTTGTCGGAAAAGTCATAACGTGTTTTTTTTCCATGTTTTTCACTGTAAAAATGGGTCATGATTTTTCCAACTACCCAGTAGTATCCAGATATCTTATATACTTCACCTAAACACCCACCTGTTCAGGCCTCAAGGATTGGGAACTACCTCGGGCCCAGGCCAGAGCCATGGCTAATGTGGACCAGATACCCTGAAGCAGACACCAGCCCTTCCCTGTCTGGGCACTGCTGGTTTATCAAGCCCCTCATGGTATTCCCTGCTAGGCTCCTCAGAGAACCCTTCCAAGGCAGAGTGGGTATCATTACTATTGTATACTTGGGGTCCTACACCTAGGACAAAAAGGGCCATGGCTGCCAGCTGGAGGAGGGGCAGTCAGGGTCAACAACTGGACATCAGGGTGGTTGGTCTCCCCAAGCCTGGGGGAGCTGAGTGATGCAGAGTCCCAGCCAGTTTCCCAACCTTTATAAACTCACTCCCCAGTGATATTTGCACACTTCATTTTCTCTCTCTACCAGGCAAGAAAACTGTGTTGAACTTTGCCTTGTAGATCAAATTATGAGAATGGTAAGAAAATTGTATATCCTTTTTTTTTTTTAAAGAGGGCAGTGTCACTGGCCCTCATATGTGGGACCCGAACCGGGGCCACTGGCGTCCCAAGCCAGCTCTTAACCACCGCGCCACTTGGCCGGCCCTGTATATCATTTTTAAATGTTACATCCCCTTCATCTCAGACTTTAGTAGCATCCCCTAGGGGTATGAGACCCCCCACTTCCTCATCTCAGGTGAGCACTGCCCTTAAAAGGGACAGGGGCAGTCCCCATCTCCTCTGTTGGGTGGAACCACACAATGCCCTCTGCCTTCAGTTCCATGCCCCTCACCCTGGTCCTAAGATTTATGGGAGGAGACAAAGTCAATAGAGTCATTTCCCCCCCACCCCAAAAGCCAAATCCAGGGGCTTCTACTTTTGGCTGCTGTTCACTGGAAAATTTGGGCAAAGGAGCAGAATGAGAACTGGTTAAAAGTATCCATCCTCAGGCAGGCCAAGTGGTGCGTTGGTTAAGAGTTGGCTTGGGACGCCAGCTCTGAGCAGTAGGGCCCTGGTTTGGATCCCACATAGAGAGCCAGTGACAGCTGCACCCTCTACAGCTGAGATGGTGAACAGCAGCTCCACTTGGAGCTGCGCTGCCCAGAGTCACTGGCGATAGTGTAGGCTGCAGTGGGACTGGCCGGCAGTGGGCGTGTGCTTTCATGAGCTGCTATAGCCACTGTGGGCAGCTGTCCAATGGCCGGTGAACGACTGCCTCACCCGGAAAGAGCACAATGATAATATCGACGTGGGTCAATGAAGCGACGTCCTCCACAACTAGACTGAAGAACAAAAGGATAGCAACTTCTCTGTTCCCCTCCCCCAATTCCCTAATAAAATCGTAATTAAAAAAAAAAAGAATCCATCCTCAGTTAAATCCACTGATTCTTTTTCTACCTAAAAACTCTGAGCTTGAAGAACTGATATGCCTGTCTCTGGGAGAGGAGGGTCTCAAAAACCTGCAAAAGTCTCAAAACCTGTAAACTGCCAAGGGTTGCTAAGGTCTCAAAAGAGTAAACCTAACTTATTGAGGGACAGAGACCCCCGAGAGTCCTTGAGAGGAGGGTGACTAGGATGGCACTGATATGTGAGTGGCAGCCAAGAGAAATGGTAACGCTCATCTTGGAAAGCCTGTGGGTGGCCGCTGTTTTATTTCTGGATGGCTCCAATGGGGAAATGGAGTGGGCTTGTTCAGAAGGGCCCTACAAATGAGGACAATGAAGAAGGCCAATGATGGTAGATGCAGCAAGCTGAGGAAAAACCAATAGTAAAGAGCCATCCAGACATACGACGGGCTGGTCTATAAGGTGGTGGCTTCTGTGCCCCTGGAAGTATCCAAATATCCACTCATTTGTTTTCCCTATCAACATTTAATACTGAGGTCCAGCAATGATTTGAGTGCCAGACAGGCCAGATTCCTACCATCAGAGAACTTACATTTTAGTGGGGAAGACAAACCACAAAAAAACTATAAAAGAAAAAACCCACCAAATATATATTCAGTAAAATAGGGTTATGCAAAAAAAATTAAATAGGGTTATGGGAGAGTGCATGCTGGGTGTCTCCTTTAGACTGGATGATAGAGGTGACTAGCAAACAGAAGCAGAATGGCCACTTAGCAGGTAAGGTGTCCAGGAAGCATCAGGTGGGGCCTTTGAAATCCCTTCCATTCTAAGTCCACGATCTCACATAATACTACTGAATCATTCATTCATTCTTGCCCACCGCTGGACTCCTCCTCAGATGGTGGATATGGTTAAAGATACCTTGAACCAAGCCCCATGTAGGCGCATTGCTGGGGGCAGGGGGTCCAGGCACAGAGGGATGGTGGCTTCTCCTGTCCCCCACCTGCCACCTCTTCACATTCTGCCCGCCTCACAGGCTTGATTGCATAACTGCTGAGCCCGCATTTAGAACCTAAAGCAACGTGGAGCTTGTAAATCTTCTCTCACATCATGAAATGCCAGCAATTTCACAGCCAGGGATTCCTGTTCTCATAAAGTCCCCACACCAGCAGACTTGCATCTAAAAGTGTCTTCTAACTGACAAATTGATGTCAGAGCTGCTCTGGAGCCAAACACTGGGGCCAGCCGCCTCCACCACCTGCTTGGCTCCTCCAAGGCCCCCAGAAGTGAAGCTGGTGATTGCCAGGCCCGGTTTCTGGGGCTCTGTCTGCAATGTGACCCTCAAACACGTCTCCCTTTGGAGGAGAGGGACAGAAATGGCAGCCCACACTGGGAACTCAGGCCGTATTTATATTTGAGACTATGTGAGGGGAAAACACACTTCTAAGTATTAGGCACAGTTGTAATCCATGTGAGGAAACATTCACTTATATTTATATTTGTCAGTGACTCTCAACCCTGGCTCCTGTTAGAATGGCCTGTGGAGTGTTTAAAAGATAGACTTATAAAGAGAGGTAATTGCCACCCATGGAGATTCTGACCCAGTAAAATCTAGACTCTAAAAAGGGGCCCCTGCATCTGTATGTTCCACAGCTAAAGACTTGATACCCAATTCATAAGAAAAACAGACAGCAAACAAGAAGGACATTGTGGCAGCCTTCTAAAATGGTGCCCAATAAAAACAGTAAACAAATAAAATAAAATGGTTCCCAATGATCCCCACTTCCTAGTATTCATACCCTTGTGTAATCCCCTCCCTTTGAAAGTGAGCTAGACCCAGTGATTCACCTCGGCGAATAGAACAGCACACAAAATGATGGGATGTCACTTCCAAGTTGAGGTTACAAAAAGACTGTGGCTTCTGTTTGGAACTCTCTCTCCTCTGCTCTCAGGAAAGCCAGCCGCCGTGTTGCAAATTGCCCTATGGAGAGACCCATGTGATGGGAAATTGATGTTCCCAACCAACAGCCAGTGAGGACTTGGGGCCTGCCAGCAGCCAGCCACAGGAGTGAGCTTGGAAATGTGCTTAGATGACTGCTGTCCCATTGACACCTTGATAGCAGCCTTGTGAGTGACACAAAGGCATGCAGAAAAATGTTCCCACATTCCTGATCCACAGAAACTTGAGATAAATAAGTATATCTTATTTTAAGCTGTTAAGTTTTCTGGCTAATTTATTAGGCAGCAATATATAACCAAGACAGACTTATGTAATGAGATATTAATAGCTGCTTATCCCTGCATAGTGAGATTATGAGTGATCAGTGTTTTCTTCCTTTTGCTCATCTATATTTTCTAATTTAAAAAAATATATTACCATAGGTTGTATTCAAAATGAAAATAAACATCATTTTCAAATTATGTTCAAAAAAACTTCTAGAGGAAAACAGAGGAGAAAATCTTTCTGACCTTATTATGTTAGGTATAGCTTTCTTAGACAAGTTGCCAAAAAAAAGGTGATCTAAAAGGAGATAAATTATCTTCTTTTATCAAAGTTAAAAATTTCTGATCTTCAACAAATATCATTTAAAAAATATGAAAGACAAATCTCAGACTGGGAGGAAAGATTTGCAAATCATATATCTGATAAAGGACTTGTTTTCAGAATCTATAAAGCATAATAAGAAGATAAACAATCTAATTTAAAAATAAGCAAAAGATTTAAATAGATATTTCTCCAAAGAAGATACACAAATGGCTAATAAGCACATGACAAGATGCTCAACATCATTAGTTATTAAGTAAAGGTGAATTCAAACCACAAAGAGATATCAATATATGCCTATTAGAATGGCTATAATCAAAATGACAAGTGTTGGAGAGGATGTGAAAAACGTGTAACTTTATACATTGCTGGTATGAATGTAAAATGGTGCAGCCACTTTGGAAAACACTTTGGTGGCTTCTTAAAAAGTTAAATATAAGCTAACCATATGACCCACTCCTAGGTATCTACCCAAGAGAAATAAAAGCATGTCCACACTTGTAGGCAAATATTCAGAACAGTATTATTCTTAATAGGCAAAAACTAGAAACAATCCAAATTTCCATGGACAGATGAATAGATATACACAATGTGGTATATCCTTACAATGAAATACTACTCAGCAATAAAAAGGAACAAAGCCCTGCTTCATGCTATAACATCACTGACCCACAAAACAGTATGCTAGTTGAGAGAAGCCACACAGAAAAGAATGCAATATTATATGATTCTATTTATATGAAATGTCCAGGAAAAGCAAATCAATAGAGACAGAAAGCAGATCAGTGGTTGTCTGAGGATGGAGTGGGAGTGAGTTTGACAGCAAATGGACATCAGGAAATGTTTTGGGGTGACAAAAATGTTCTAAAGCTGGATTGTGGGACTGGTTGCATGACCATATAAACTTATTCAAGAGCCGGCTGAGTGGCGCGGTGGTTAAGAACTGGCTTGGGACGCCAGCGGCCCAGGTTTGGATCCCACATATGAGGGCCAGTGACACTGCCCTCTAAAATAAATAAATAAATAAAATAAACTTATTCAAAATCACTGAATTACATACTTATAGTGGGTAAGTTTTATGTTATGTAAATTATACCTCATTCCTAACCCTAGTTGAATTTGTTCTGTGAATGTATGTGTCTATATATACAGCATAACCAGATGTATACATCAATACAGTTTTGTTTTTTTCCTTCTGGACACTTATAAATAGTGAACTGCTGGTGACTATATATGTAATTTCTCCTGTCTTCTTCATTCTTCATTATCTTTCCTGATTTATGTTTTCCAAAAAGCATGTATTCATTTTAAAATCTGGTGGGAAAAAATGTTTAAATAAAGGAAAGCAATGGCAGGTCTCTCTTCTCCTGGTCAGAGGAGAGCCTGAGTGAGAGGCTTACCCTTTCTTCAACAAACTGATGTAGCAGGCCTATCAGCAGCTGCAGGTATAAATGGCAGTGAGCACACCTGAAAACTGCTGTGTGAGTTACATTCATCCCAGCTTGGACTAATCAGCCTGTCAGAGAGGCAGGAACAGGGCAGGGTCTAATGCAAGGGTACTTCCTCATCATTAGCCAAGAGGAGGAGGGGCCCATGCCATGGAGTGGCCCCCAAAGCTGGTTTCTTTGTCACTGCAGGGTGACAGGTAGAAAAGGGAACAATGAATTTAGAAACAGATGCATGAGACTTAATAGAAACTGCTGGAAACCCAGGTTCACAAGCTGTGGCACCATAAAGAAAGCCTAAACAGAGAGGCCAGGGTTTGAAACCTGGCTCAGCTATGGAAGCCATGCTCTGTGCCATCTGGGATGAGCTACTAATCTCTACAGAATCTCAATTTCCCCATCTATAAAGTGGGGACAATCAGATTGCTTATTTCCAAAGTGAAAACCTGTATCATTGGTTAGTAAGATTCCAGAAATAAAGGGGTTGTGTTAGTTCCCCAGGGCTGCTGTAACAAATTAGCACAACCTAGGTGACTTCACAGAAATGTATTCTCTCAAGTTCTGGAGACTTGAAGTCTCGAGGTATTAGCAAGGCCATGCTCTATCCAAAGGCTCTGGCTTCTTCATGGCAGAATTCTCAATGACTAGAACAGTAGCTAGTACATGCTAGATGCTCAATCAATACAATTTGTACAAAGGGTAAACTAGTTAATAATTCAGAGAACAGTGGATTCTTTTTTGTTTTGTTTTAGGATAACCTCTTTTTTCCCTTAAAACAAAGTGACTCATATTCATTTTATAAACTATCAAAAACACACACAAGTAGGAAGATCAAAACATACCAGAATCACACCTTTTACAGATAAATTACTGCTAATATTTTTGAGAATAGCCATCCAATATTTATATAGTACTGGTTTTTTAAACATAACACTGTAAACACATTTTTGCAACCTAATTTGTACACTTAAGATTTTATAAATACAGGAGTCCCCCCTTATCCACAGGGTATATGTTCCAAGACCCCCAGAGGATGTCTAAAACCACGGATAGTACTGAACCCTGTATATACTGTGTTTTTGTCCTATATATACATACTTACCTATAATAAAGTTTAATAAATTAGGCACATAGATTAACAACAACAATAAAATAGATCAATTATAACAATATACTATGTTATGTGAATGTGGTCTCTCTCAAAATACCTTAGTGTACTGGACTCACCCTTCTTCTCATGATGATATGAGATGATTCAACGCCTATGTGATGAGATGAAGTGAGGTGAATGACCGAGGCATTGTGACTAGCGTTAGGCTAGTAGTGACAGACTGATGATTTACGGCTTCTCCTTGGCGCATCCAGGTTGCCAGAATCACTACTTTTGCACTTTGGGGCCCTTATTAAGTAAAATAAGGGTGCCATGAACACAAGCAATGCGCTACTGTGACAGTTGACCTGATCCCCAGGATGGCTGCTAAGAGACTAACAGGCAGAGCATACTTTTTACATCCCGGGCGGGACGGAGCAGGACTCGCGAGATTTCGTCAGGCTCCTCAGAGTGGTGCGCAATTTAAAACTTATGAATTGCTTATTTCTGGATTTTTCCATTTCATAGTTTTGGATGGTGGTTGACCATGGGTACCTGAAAACGCGGAAGGCAAAACCATGGATAAGGGAGGACTGCTATTGGGTTGTTGGAAAAGTCATGACGTATTTTTTTCTATGTTTTTCGTTGCAAAAATGCGTCATGACTTTTCTGACAACCCAATATATCTTTCGGAAACATTATATAGTAGTCCAGCTTTCTTTCTTTCCTTTTCTCATTTCCCCATCAGCATTTCCTGGGATCACTCTGATGAACTAACTGCGTTCAACTTGTTGTGTTAGGTGTTAATTTTAGGGAAACCCAAACTAAGATACGTATTATTAAAGATTGTGTCTAAACAGTTAGGCACGTACACACACCCCACAGGGACATATTTGTGGCCAGCAGCACACATACACAGAGTGCCACTCTCCCCAACTGCCTCCACCCCTACAGATGAGGCAACCGTGTCAGGTTCAAAGCCTAGGTCACAGATAGCTCTCCTCTGCTCCTTATCTGGAGAGCCTCTGTGCCATCTAGGGTGCTCTCATATAAATTAGTGTGCATTTCCCATGTGGTCGATGCCTCCTAGATGTAGTACCGTGAAGCAGTGCAAGGCCTGAATTCCTGAACATGAGCAGTAAGGCATCACTCGTGCAAAGTCTGTGAGCTGCACCCAGAGTGACAGACCCCACCTGGTGGAGGGCTGCATTTCCCCAAGACCATAGGCCCCTGCTCAGCCTAAGTCCACGGATGGAGCAGAGACTTCAGTGACGAGTAGGGAGGGACTAGGGAGGCAGAATCAAGCCCAGACCTCAGCTAACTCCTGGTGTAGTTCTCTGGGCTCAGACCTGCCAATTAAAGCCCTTGAAGATGAAAGAGAAAGGCTTTGTAAGCAGCCAGGCAAGATGAAAGCCAAGCCCAAGTGCTGTTTTACAGCCTCCTAAAGGGAGGATTCTTGGTGCTCCTTATTATGCTCAATTAAGAGCTCATAATTACAGAAACCCAGAGAGATTCTCACAGAGGATGGCCACTTGGCCTTGGTTTTCACTCCTGACTTGCTCCGACAAATCACGTTTTCATCTCCCCACTAGCAGGCATCTGTGGAACACACTAATTGCCCTGGTCTTCTGGCAACAGACCCCACCCATTTCTGGACCAGAGCCTGAATACCTGCCCTCCCCCGAGTCCAGGAGTCCCTGAACCTTAGCTGTGTGTCTGACCAGAGCCTAAAAGCACTGGGACAGAGCAACCCTCAGCCTTCAGTCATGTGTTCCTGGAGGGGCATGACGAGTGGGGGTGCCCGTGGCTGGGGGGACCTCTGACTGACAAGCTCCATCCAGCCTGCCCTGCCCCCTGCCCCATGCTACTCCATCTGTGCTCAGCAGCCCAGTTCACCAGCCCATGGGAAATGCCCATCCACACCCCACATATTTTATTTATTTCCTTATTGCCTATCTCCCCCTATAAGAATCTGAGCTCCATGAGGGAGAGCTTGCTTTAGTATATTCCTGCAGCTACCACAAATCCCCACAGTGGTTTAAAACAACAAAAGTTTATCATCTTACAGTTCTGAAGGTAAGAAGTTTCACTGGGCTAAAGTCAAGGGCAGGGCTGATTTCTTTTCTGGAGGCTCCAGGACAGAATCCATTTCCTTGCCGTTTCCAGATTCTACAGGCCAATGCATTCCTTGGCTCGTGGCCCCCTTCTATCTTCAAAGCCAGCACTCCCATCATTCAGACCTCTGCTTCATCATCACATGTCCTCTCTGACTACCTCTCCTGCCTCCCTCTGCTACTTAGCAGGACCCTTGAGATTTTGTTGGGCCACCTGGATATTCCAAGACCATCTCCCTATCTTCTGGTCAGCTGATTAACAACCTTAATTCTCCCTTGCCATGTACCATAACATATTTACTGGTTTGGGGGATTAGGACATGGACATCTTGTAGGGGACGGTCCATCGTTCTACCTACTATAGGGTTTATTGTTTCTTGTTCTTGTTCACTGCTGTATTCCCAATGTCTGGCGCATAGTAGGCCCTCTAGTAAATACTTGTTGAATGAATAAGTGGATGAATACACAAATAAATCATTAAGAACAATATTTAATATCATAGTAAACAGTAACTGTGCTTATTAAATGCCAGGTACTGTTCAAAGTGCTTTACATATATTAACTCATTTAATCTCTAACAGTTCTGTGAGGTACATTTTATTATTATCTGCATTCTACAGATGAGGAAACAAAGGCACAGAGGAGCTGCCTGCCCCAGGCTCCACAGTTAGTGAATGGCAAGCCCAGGATCTCACCTGGGGTTCATTGAGCATTTGTGTCACTGGCTCTGACTGGGTAAGTTACATTTCAGGTCTCATTTCATCCTCATGAAAGGCCAGAAGGAAGGTGGTCAGAATGTGAACCCTGATCTTAGGCATGGAATTAAGTCACCCAGTTAATGATGCTGAGGCATTTTGTGGCTCTGTGGTTGGGGCAATGGATTGCATATTGCTTCTTGGGTCTCCTTTGATTCCCATCAGACCAGGAGCCAGTGCCCCCAAAACAGGCCATCTGTGCTCATGTTCCCATCCATGAGGCCAGCTCCTGCCTTGGACCCTGCTCTCTGGTGCTGCTCCTACTCTATGCAACTAGTACTCAGAGCCCCAGCAGGCCTGTAGCAGACCGTGACATTCACCTACAGCTGGGCCCAACAGCTATAACTCCTGGAAGCCTGTCTTCCTCCAGGGGACAGGAGCCTACTTCAAAGCACACCCAGGGCTGAAGTTGCATTGTTCATTTTTTTGATGACAACTCTGGGGACCCCCATAGCTGGGCCCCATGCGTGTTTCGCATGTGCTAGAGCTGCTCGCTCTCTGCACGCAGGCCCCTGTCACTGGCCCCCATGACAGGTGGCCCTTCCAGAGCCCCCTTCCCAGCCACTTACTCTCCCCTGCCAGGCTGTTCTTCAAGGACGTGAATACATAAAAAGCCCCCAGACATGGGCTTCAGCTTCAGGGAGAGCGCTGCGCAGGCAGGCAGGTGGCACTAGCCCTTCTCATTTGCATCTTAACCATTGCCATCAAAGCCAGGAAGAGTGAAACTTGCTTATGCTTGCCAGCACAGCGGGGCATCACATTTTCTGTTCTCGCCAGCACATTTTTCTAGGTCAGTGTCAGATCAGGGGAATCCAATACCACATGTCCCAACTTTTTAATTTGAAAACAGAGAAGTTGCTCTCCAAAATAAATAGTGTTTACAAGTAAAGCCTGGAGAAACCTCCTTCTGAAACACACTCAGTGACCAGGCAAGACAGACACTTCCTGGCTTGGTAGCTGTAAACCCAACACCAGCCCCAGCTCCAGCTCCAGAAGGGTAGTCCAGTTCAGGGGAGAATACGTGTAAACACGTATGTGTGTTGATGAATGCCTGTACCTGTGTATGCTTATGTATGTGTATTTGCACAAATATGCATATGCATGTTTCTTTAAGGGTCTCTGGGTATGATTATCATACATATGTAAATTGGGAGGGTTATACGTGTGTGTGTGTGTGTGTGTGTGTGTGTGTGTGTACCCAGGCATGTGCCCATAGGTAGGTGTGTGTGCTTCTGCCTGATGATTTTGCACCCATCTCTAATTCCCAGATACACAATCCTCTCTATAAACACTTTCCTCCTGTCCTCACGGCTACTCCAGTCTCAGCCCTCATCCCGTTACTGAATAAAGCGCTGGGATTCAGATATTGATATGCTGTAAATGCATCTCCATCTCCATCCTATTTCCTCTGGGCGCCCACCCACTGCCCACTCCCATTAGACGTGGACTTGCCATACAGGCCAACTGAAGGCTATTTCTGGTTACCTTGTTAGGATTCAGCAATTTGAGCTCACCGTATGCTAAGAGCTCTTAGTAAATGGCACCTTGAGCTGCCCCAGGAAGGCCTCTGGTGCCACATCTTGTTGATGGTCACCCTGACTTCAGGGTCTCCCTCACAGACCCTCCTGCTGGAGCTGCCACCACATTCTTCTCTAAGTTTTGCATATTTCTTAGCTCAAGACCCCCGCTGCCTGGGAACCACCTGCTTCACCAAACTCAAGCAACTTAGCCTGACTTCTAAGAGCTGAATGATTTTCTTAGCAAGCCCTCCTGGTTTGTCCAGGAGAACCGGGGCAGGGCTGCCCTTCACTGTGTGTTATGTCAGGTGCCTCCCTCACCCACCTCTGAGCCTGCCCTTGCTCCTGCCAGTTCCCTGCCATGACAACAGTCTCTGCTGCCACTTCCCTGCCATCAGCTCTGCCAGGCCACACCCTATGCTGCCTTTCACACCAGTTGTAGTCTCACCCCTCCCCCTATGAAGCCTTCTCAAATAAACCTGCTACCCCACAACACGCCTTATCCGTTGGGCACTGTATCACTGGATGACACACTGCCCTGTGTATTACCTAAGAATTGTTTTCAGGTTGCTTCATGGCACTTATCTCGCCCTCCCACCTAGATTGCAATCTTCTAGGTAAGAGTCAAGCCCTGTGCTGTCTTTGAATAAGCTGTGGAACCCGACACAGGTTGGACACAGTATAGATCAGTGATAAGGGCTTGTGGGTGAGTGGATGCAAGAAGACAAAGTTGGGATGGAGGTAGTCAGGCCATAAAACCGTATGCCAGGCACTCATCTGCCCTGCCTCATTTAATCCTCCCGTAACCATTAGAGCTGGGTTATATTATCCCCATTTCATAGATGAGGAAACAAAGGCAGATAGAGGCTAAGTGACTTCTCCCTAGTAAATGGCAAGGTCAGGGTTTAATCCTAGGTCTGCCAACTACACTTCCTTACTACCTTGCAACAACCATATCAGTAGAAGGCCGTGTGCTAGAGTGTGCTAGGGTATTCTAAAGCATACCCTACCCAGAAAAAGTTAAAGTCAGCACTAGATCAGTGCTGTCCAAACGAACTTTCTGCAATGATGGAAATGTTCATTTTTATGTTCTCCAAAATGGTAGACACTAGCCACAGGCAGCCATGGAATATTCAGGCAGCAATCTGAAATGTGGCTAGGGTAATTAATGACCTGGATTTTAAATTTTATTTTATTTTAATTAATTTAAATTTAAATAGTCACCTGTGGCTAGTGGCTATCATATTGGACAGTATAGCCCCAGATAACTGCTTAAACCATGTTCATGCTGAGCAAATACAGAAAATAATAATAATTATATAATTAATGAGGCTGCTTGTTCGTGGGGGGCAACTGGCTCAAGGACTCCTTCCCTCCTGGCCCCACCCATCCCCCCTGAGAGTTATGATCCTGAGGGTCAGTGTTATAATAAACTTGTAATCCATCCCAGGCACTCCAGCTCTTAATGATGGGCAAGTTCCCTGCCAGTTCCAGCCCCTAAACGTAGGGCACTGAAATCATTGTGATCATGAGAAATCCCAGCATAGGAAGTGAGCAGGACTTTGTCAGCCCTCGCGTGGCATCCTGGCCCTCCATTCCCCACACAGTCAGTGCCAGGCCCTGGACGGGGCTGGGGTACAGAAAGCGACTCCGAGCCCAGCCTCACTGAGCTCAGGCCACAGTCATGAACAGAGCCTTTCTGGCTGTTCACCATCAAGCAACTTGCAGCCCCGTAGTTGTTGGAAAGCAGGATCCTGGTCAGAGCCACAGAACCCAAGGCCAATTCTGGCCCTGTGGGAAGGTAGCCCAAGCCCAGGAGCCCAAAGACAGAGGGATCCAGGCTCGCTGCATTCTTCTTGGCAGCACTTTGGCGCCACCTCCTGGGCCCCTCGCAGAGTGCCAGTGCATACACACTTGCCAGGAGGAAGCAAGGACTGGAACTGCTGCCTGATGGGAGCTGTCAGAAACCTCCCAGGCCCCACCTGGGTGGGCAGAAAGTGGATGCCTTGGCCTCTTGCCTACACCCTACTAGGACATAGCAGTGGAGTCAGCTCCCTTGCTGCAGGAGAGGACACTTTGGGATGGAAGGGAAACGGGTAATGACAGCAGCTCTGGGGAAGTGGGAGGGGAGACAGCTCAAGCACTCACTGTACAAGTCTGGAATAGGAATATTCCAGAATCCAGGATTTCATTCACACCTCCATCGTTAAACTGCCAGGCCCTGGATATACAGGGAGAAACCAGACACAAGCCTGGTGGTGGCTGTAACTGGGTGTGTTGTCTGGGTTGGTCTCTGAGGGTGAAAAGAGTTGGGCACACATAGAGAGAAAAAGAGAAGTTTTCAGAGGAGGGAACAGTTTGGGGGGCCAAACCCTGGAGGTGATGAGGAAGGTGGCCAGAAAGGTGGAGAATGTGTGTGGGGAAGGGTACTGGAGGAGAAGCCCCTGGGGTGAGGAAGGGGCAGCAGAATCCAGCCCACCCAGGGCTTTGTTTCGTGCAATCCCCATCCTGTCCAGCAGACCCCAGGGTCAAACCCCCAGGTGTTTCCGAGTTTGAGTGTTTTTGTCCATGGCTACCATGACAGATTCAAGAAGCCAGCAAATAGCAGCAGAGAAACACGGAGTCTTTGGGCTGCATGGTTTGGTGCTGGGGAGAGGTGCAGGGAAGTGAGGGGAGATCTCCAGGTTGGGAGGTGAGAAACTGTGCCACTGACTAGCTCCAAGACCTGGCAACATTCCCCCTCTCTGGGCTTCAGTTTTCCCATCTACAAACTGCAGGGGTTGACTGATGGTCTCCATCAACTCCCATTTAACCAGTCTGGGTCCTAAAGTACAGGAAGGAGGTGAGGTATGGGGCCGTTTGTGCTCTGGCAAATGTCCCCCTGCCCAAGTAGTTTGTGAGTGAGGAGCTCTGCAGCCATGCTCCAGTTACATGGAAATTCTGAATGGGGTTTCTTAAAAATGACTGAATCTTGAGTCCTCTCAGTAAGAGAGCTGGGGGTGTAGGGCCCTCATGGAGGGTTAGATACCTGGCTGAACCACAGAGGCTTGTGGGGTATAGGTTCCTTGTTCAGATTTCAGCCTCACATAATTTCTCCACAGCACAAAGGGAGGCCTTCTGTCAGGGTGCCGGAGCTCTGTCCAGCTCTAAAAGTCAGAGGATCCCACTGTTTCCTCCCAAAAGATTCCAAAGCCCCGGAAAGATGAGGGAGGCCCCCAAATGAGCCAGGGAACCCTTCTCTGGAAGCGGCAAAGTCAGCCACATCTTTAGCCCTGAAGTCTTCCAGTAAACAAGTCAGGACAGCCTCCAGCCATCCGCAGGAAACTGGGATGGGGAGACAAGGCCTCCAGTCAACAGACACAAATAACTGATGTCCCTCTCATTCAAAAGCCCTCCAGGGTATCAGCAAGCTCTCACAGGCTTGCCCTCAGCTGAGCCTCTCATCAACCCGAAAGGAAGGTGGGGCAGGGCAGGGTTACAGTTGTAAAACTGCCCTCCAGGAAGAAAAGCCAAAGGTCAGCAGCCCAGCCCCATATTTCATAGAAAAGGACAACAAGACCCACATTACATAGCAACTGGCGCTGAGCCACATGGGGTACATTAGTGACTTGGTGACAGAGAAGTAGCTGCAGGTCTCCCTAGGGGTTGGGCGGAGGGAGGCTTTCTGCAAGAGTGAAATACACACAACTTCAAAGACTTGTGCAGAAAAAAAGGAGGTAAGACATCTCATTACTGATTTTTATTTTAATTACATGTTGAAATGGCAAGATATTGGCTACATTGGATTAAATAAAATATATTATTAAAAGTAAAAGTCACCTGTTTCTTTTTACTCTTTTCATGTGGCTACTAAAAAATTTAAAATGAGGGCCGGCCGAGTGGCTCAGTTGGTTAAGAGCTCGCTCAAGAGCGCGGCGAGCTGAGCTCTGAGCAACGGCGGTTCGATGCCAGCCCGAGCTGAGTTGCTGTTGAGCTGCCAACAGGTGGCAGGATGGCTCAGCTTAAAACAAAAACAAACAAACAAACTTAAAATTAAATTAGCAGTTTGCAGCTGTGGCTTGTGCATATTTGTACCCAACAGTGCTTCACCAGGCTGCATGTTCCAACGCTGGCTGTGCTGGGTTCATTGTTGTCACCCCAGTGTCTAATCCACAGAGTGGGAGAGGGTTGGGACAAACATGGGAACCTTTGAGGGCTTTTCATGTGCCAGATACTGGGCTAAGTCTCTTACATCTTGTTTTATCTTCCCAGCCACCTCGTGCCAAGGATGGGAGGGCAGTGAGAGAGATAATAGTAGAAGTGTTCATTCAGAGCCCTGACTGGGGTCAGGGTGAGGTCAGGGTGTGGGGTAAGTCCTCTCTTCTTTGCATGGTTCTGGGTTTCTGGACAGGGAGATGCATCTTCTCCCCCTCCCGCTATGTGCTTCCTGGTCAACCATCTTCCCAGTTGGCCTCAGCCATGTCAGTTGTGAAATTTGTCCCATCTCCTTTAAGGCTCTTCCTCATCAGACACTGTCTCACCAGTGATAGCCCACTTCCTTCAGCAACCACACACCTGCCCTGGTAGTCTTTACAGGCTTCAGCAATATGGTGGCTTTCAAAGAAGTTTCCAAAAGTTAGGCAGCTGGGCCAGCTTCCAAGCAGGGACGTAGCCTGGAACCCACGCTGTGGTCTCAGAAAGCCCCTTCCCAGTTAATTTGAATCCCCTGTTCCAGAAGTGCAGCCCTCCAAGGACCCACCCTTAGCTCTGGGACCAACCGGGCTATGCTCAGGAAAGTGACCCTGGGAACCACAAGGTGGCACTGTTCCCACAACCTTCCACATTCACCAGTAATCTTTCACACCTGCATCTAAAACATATTCCAGCATTTGGAAGAAGTTTTTCTCCAGACCAGCTGTTGAATTCCTTTCTCAGCCTGTAGCTACCAAAAGCTATTCACATTCAAGAATTCTGCTATGAAAATAAGTCACCCCTGAGTGCACACTTTAAAATACAAGTCAAGCAGGCTACTTACTCATCGTCAGCTCTCCTCTACAAAGGAATTCCGTACCCAGATGCCCTCATGCACACCTAACATGTACAGGGGAGATTCAGGCATATTAAGCAAATAACACACAGGTCCACGTGTGTGTGAACCTGATGGTCAGAGGCAGAAAGAGGTTACAGATTACTTAGCAGTGAGGGGTTATTTTCCTATTTGTTTTAGCTCCAGAAATTTTTTTTTTCAAAATAGAAATAGTTTTATTCCATTTTTTAAAAAGATTTTTATTTAAAAATATAGCTAAATATACAACATTATATCAGCATCAGGTGTATATCATAGTTATTCAACATTTATATACCAAAAAAAGTGAGCTCCAGGAATTTTTATTCAAAAAAAAAAAAAAGAAGAAGAAGAAAAGGGAACCTTACATTGAAGCCAAATATGTAAAATGAGGGGAGAATTTTTTAAAATTATGGCTCTTCAGTTGCAGGTGTGAGAGTAGAAGAGTGTTCCCAGTGAATAGTTTTCTGAAGCATACCTTAAAAACCATCAGTCTTAGTCCCACTGCCTTATTTCATAGGAGGGGAAAGTGAAACTTGGAAAGGAGAAATGACCTGTTCAAAATCACACAGATACTTCCAAATGCTTTCATTTTCCATCTAAGTCCCAAAGGCAGGTGTTTTCACTGAGAAATCAAAACAATTCCTATTTTCTCTGGCGTATAGTCAGACTCTTTTCAAATTATGGTGACAACCCAGGGCAGAATGACAGTAATGCATGACACTCCCACCCAGCTCTGTTTATTTCAAGCCCTTTCATCCTGCACAGCCCTCACAATTCCCCTGAGAGTTAGAGAGGCAAGTAGATATCCCAGGGGTCTGAGGAGAAACCAAAGCACACAGAGGAGACTTGCTTGCTCTCGGAGCACACAGTGAGTGAGTGCGTGTCAATAAACAAAATAAAAGTTAAAAATTCCCACCCAGAACTCCTGTGACAATTCTATAGGGTGGTCTAGAGTTGAGTTTATTCTAGCCTTGGTAGAAAATTTCTTTTTAAAAAAAGAAGGTGGCTGATAGATGCTGGTTCTCAAGCTGACAAAAAAAAGCAGAGTGAGAACAAGAGACCCTGCTCCTGAAGAACAGGACCCTGCGCCTTTGTGTTCATATCGTCAGAGCCAGGCATGATAGCTGGTACATTGTAAACCTCTAAATATTCATCGAATGAATACATAACTGGGACACAGACACATCAATCGACATATTTGGCTCCTGAGACAGGAAATTGAGATTCTGCACATGTTTTTTTTTTTTTAGCTGAGCCATCCTGCCACCTGTTGGCAGCTCAACGGCAACTCAGCTTGGGCTGGCCTCGAACAGCTGTTACTCAGAGCTCAGCTCTCACTCTTGAGCGAGCTCTTAACCAACTGAGCCACTCGGCCGGCCCTAGAGATTCTGCACATGTTAACACCGTTTCCATAATCCACTAGACAGAAAGCCTTGAGTGATATCTTGAGAGGATTTGGAAAGCCCACCGTATACAGGGATTTGTTTGTCTTTCTCTCCTGTCACTCTGAGCAGTAACCTGGGAAAAGGCAGCTTCAAACTGTGCTGAGCTCCTATAGAATTTTTATTGTTCAAATCATTTATTTAGCTAATATTTTCTACTGACCTACTAAGGATCATTGTGCATTAGGCCCTGAGGGGTATAGAACAGATAAGTCTGATAGCACATTTAATAGTGTAATGTTTCAGGACTTAGATTTAAAATGAGAACAATTAAAAGGAGCCGTGTGACCTTGACCAAGTGCTGATCCATAGTGTAGGTGGGACAGGGGAAGCAATAATTAGCAGTTCAATCCAGCCACAATTACTAACCCCCAACCTGCCCAAGAACAAGTGTTGGGTAAGTGGGGAGACAGGGATGCTCATCAGATGGATAGGACAAGACAAACATATAAATTCCATATGAGGTGATCTACAACAAAAAATAACTATTGTTGGGCCGGCCGAGTGGCACGGTGGTTAAGAGCTGGCTTGGGATGCCAGCGGCCCCGGTTCAGATCCCACATAGGAGGGCCAGAGACACTGCCCTCTAAAAAAATAAAATAAAATAAAATTTATAAAAAAAATAAAATAACTGTTGTTAACCTCCCCATTCAGAACCATTAACTGTTTGATATACTTCCCATGGTTATATAATTAAACACATCCTCTTTGTACATACAATGCATTTTTCTCCCTACAAAAAATGGAATCATATTGTACACAGTATTTTTCTAGTCTTTCCACATTAACACATTGTGAGCAGCTTCATTCATTCTAAAGACCTTCCATGCCATTCATCCTTCAAATACTTCCTGAGAGCCTACCATGTACCAGGCACCATGCTGTGTGTTGCGTAATAGGGAATAAAACGTAGTTCCTGTTCTCAGGTAGCTTAAACCACATGAATGTATCATAATTCATTAAATCATTCCTCTATTGCCGGGCATTTCAATTGTCACATTTTTTTCCTTTGTTTGTAATGATAATGATAACTAAGATTTATTGAACTTCTATTATGGGCCAGAAACTAGGAGAAGCACCTTATGTGGATAATTTCATTTAATCTTTGTAAACAGCCCATTCTTGTAGGTTCAATTGTAGATGAGGAAATGGAGGATAAGGGTTTTAATAATTTACTCAAGGTCATGCAGCTGTTAAGTGTCAGAGCCAGGGTTCTAACCCAGGCATTTTGACTTCAGAATCCAGACTCTTTCACCAGTAGGAACAAAGCTACAATGAACGTCCTTGTTCATACACTTTTTTACATTTATGTGAGCATTTCTGAAAACAGATTCTTGAAAATTGGAATTAGTGTGCCAAAGGCTATACAAATACTTCTTTATGTCCCATAGAGTGAGTTTTAAGAGAGAAAGTAAAAAGATTTGTTAATGAACTGCTGAGAGATCATTTTTGTGGCTGATTATAACTCTGTTGTCCAATATGGCAGCCACCAGCCACATGTGGCTTTTGAGTACTAAAAATGTGACTTGTCCAAATTGAGATGCACTGTAAGCATAAAACACACATCAGATTTTGAAGACTTAGTATGAAACAACAATAAAAATGTAAAATATTTGATTTATAATTTCTGAATTGATTATATTTTGCAATCAGAGTATTTTGGGTGCATTCGGTTAAATAAAATATATTATTAAAATGTATTGTACTTGTTTCTTTTCATTTAAATGTGAGTACTAGAAAATTTTAAATTATATTTGCATTGAATGGTGCTGGGTTAAAGAATGGACCCAAGCGGGTCCATTCCAGCGAGTGGACACTGGAAGGCCCCTTGGAAGAGTTCATGAGCAGAGAATGAGGACAGGATTGGAGGAGAGGCCCTGGGAGTGGAGCAGAGCTGAGGGGCTGCAGCAGGGAGGTAATGAGGTTTAGAGCCGGGTGCCCGGGGAGAGAGATAGTATCAGACTCTTGGTTTTCTGTCCCTGCAACAACTTCCCCATTTTTTTCTCCCCAGGCCCTTTCCTCCAAGCAGAAGCCACTGTCCCTACCTGCAAGGCTTGGCCGGTCTCCCCAGTGTTCAAATTCAGTCTTAACCCAAAGCAATGTACATCAAAGCCACTCTAGACACCAGGAGCTTGATACCTAGTTGGCCTCGCCATCTCCATTTTTAAAACCAGTTCAAAGGCCGGCCGAATGGCTCAGTTGGTTAAGAGCTCACTCAAGAGTGCGAGCTGAGCTCTGAGCAATGGTGGTTCGATGCCAGCCTGAGCTGAGTTGCCGTTGAGCTGCCAACAGGTGGCAGGATGGCTCAGCTGAAAAAAAAAAAAAAATTAACCGAACTATTTGGGCCGGCCGAGTGGCGTGGTGGTTAAGCACTGGTCTTGGGAAGCCAGCGACCCCGGTTTGGGTCCCACATATGAGGGCCAGTGACACTGCCCTCAAAAAAAAAACAAAAGAAAAGAAAAAGAATATTAACGGGCCGGCCGAGTGGCGCATTGGTTAAGCGCTGGTTTTGGGATGCCAGCGGCCCCGGTTCGGATCCCACATGAGGACCAGTGACACTGCCCTCTACAGCTAACAACAGCTCCACCTGGAGCTGGGCTGTGAGAGCCCCGGTGATGGTGTGGGCTGCAGCCCCTGCTGCAGTGGGCTGCCATAGGCTACAGTGAGTGGCCCGCAGCCAGCGTGAGCGGCTGGCAGCCAAGCGTGAGCTGCCAATAGCCGCGGTGAGCGACATCCAGAGGCCAGCGACCAATTTGCCTCATCCGGGAAGAGCGCAATGACGATACCAACAGTGAAGCAACATCCTCCGCAACTAAACTGAAGAACAAAAAGACAGCAACTTGTCTGTTCCCCTTCCCCGATTCCCCAACGCTGTTCCCCTCTGCCAATTCCCCAATAAAATCTTTAAAAACAAACAAACAAACAAAAAAACCAGTTCAGAGATAAGAATGGGGTAAGTCAGCATTTATTCTTCACAAAAGAAAAACAACAAAAAAGAAAAGCAACAACAATAGTCATGAGAAGAGACTGTCCCACCATCATAATTATAATGGTTTCTTACTCAACAGTGGGGAAAATATCCAATCCTGAAGCAAATCTTTCTTTGACAAGTAGTTATTGACTTATTCTTATTGTATATGTCATTCATATTCTCAATGAATCTTAAGTGATATCTGGCCTTTATATCAGGATACAATTCATGGTCTGGAAGTGCCTGTTTAAAGGTATTGCAAAGTTAAGTTTGTTCGTCAAAACGTGGAAAGGGAAAATTATTGGGAAACTTTTTCTACAAAAAAAAAATAAAATAAAGCAATAATGGCCACGATTCTAGCCCAAGAATCTATTGCAGCAGGGTTTTTGACGTGAGGACCAGGCACTGAGAGTTTAAATTGATAGTTTAAATGCTTCCCAGAAAATTCTAATGGGCTATCCAGTGTTGAGAAATACTGGCTAAAATTAATATCAGTAACTATGACCACTGGTATCACCTGAATTTTGAGTAAAGCCTCCTCTCAGTTATGGGTTCCACAGCACAAGAAAAAAATTAGTTCCATATAGAAAAGGTCACTGTTTCTGTTTGTATCCGTTAGTATACAGTGAAGACTAGCAAAACTAAACGGCTTTTCCTCCTTTTTTTTTCTACAGAGATAAAAACTGCGTTTTTCCCTCTGAAACCAAGGGTCCTTATGACTTTGATTAAATTTAGTTTTAAATCCTCGCTCTAGAAATCATCTATCATCTATTTATATCTATCTATCTATCTATCTATCTATCTATCTATCTATCTATCTATCTATCTATCTATCATCTATCTATCTATCTATCTATCTATCTGTCTATCTATCTATCTAATCCATCTATCTGATCCATCTATCCATCTCCCTCAGAGACCTAGCCTTTCCCTCAGATAATCAGCAAACCCTGAGGCAGCAGCAGACAGCAGTGGTCCCAGGTCTGGACTTCTGGCATGTTAAACGTAACACCTTGACCTAAGTCAGGGTTCCGCAGACCACGGCTCGTGAGCCACATGCGGCTCTTGGGTAGGTACATGTGGCTCTGAAGTAAAATTGAAAATAAAAATAAAACTATCATAGTTTCATTTATAAAATTTTTAAAGGATATTATGATTATTTCTTTTTAGCTGAGCCATCCTGCCACCTGTTGGCAGCTCAGTGGCAGCTCAGCTCGGGCTGGGCATCGAACTGCTGTTGCTTAGAGCTCAGCTCGCACTCTTGAGCAAGCTCTTAACCAACTGAGCCACTCGGCTGGCCCTTAAAGGATATTATTTGCATAATGGTGATTTCATTTGTCTATGGCTCTCAAATAATTTTTGAATTGTTGTGAGGGACAGGGATTGGCTTTTCCATCTCAAAAGTTGGCAGACCCCTGACCTAAGTTATGTTTCAGCTCCTGAAAGTAGAACGATCCTTGGCTACTTTCCCATGAAACCAGACAGAGGGACGCTGGAAAAGACCTCAGAACTGTCCTCAAGACCTGAAGAAATGATTTATTACCCTTACCTCACCCCCAACCAATCAGCTCCCAGCAGGACCCCGAATCCCTAATGCACAGGGTCCTGTGATTTTGCCCATATAATCTGTAACCTACATGCCATCGGGGAGTTCGGGCTTTTGAGCATTTAGTTCCCCTTTCTCCTGGGTGGTGCCATTCATCAATAAAACAGCCAATATTTCTCCATTGCAGGTCTCGGTGTTTAGTGTTTGGCTCTGCTGGCACCGGGTGGGTGAACTCTTTCTGTTCTCTGACACTTCTTGAATTAGGATATTTTACATTTGCTTCTGAAGTAAATTTTAGTCCAGTAGGTAATTAAGAATATTGTTTCGGTGAGTTTATACATGGTAAAAGGAGAAATTCATGAAAAAATTACATCAATTATTTTCTTAGATTTTTGCTTGCAATTTTTCTAAAACTCATTAAACATATGCACTAACATACGATTTCAGTTCCATTAACTGTTTGGAACCCACACTAGTTACACTGTACTAGGTCTGCCTTTTGCCCTGCCATGGGATATAGGGTGATTTTGTTTGATAAGGCCTTCGTGTGACAACCTGGAGCCAGACAAGCCATGAGCATCAAGGTGGCTCCAACCAGTTGCCATTCTGCGGTCTTCTAGAGTGTGGACCTCCAGAAAGGAGAAATAGGAATGGCATTCAGAATTTCACTTGTGTTTAAAGAGATTACGGAAAATTCACACCAACTGTGATGGATCAATGGCATGGGACCTAATTGTCTTTAGAGGCAGCTGGGGAGGCATTTAAATATCTAAGAACCAAAGTAAGGCAGATTTAAAGGGACACCAGGTCTGACTCTGAAGTCAGCACTGTGTTTAAAAATAATTTATTAATTCACTTTAATATTTTTGCATAAGTAATACATGCATATTTTACAAATTTCATCAGACAGAAAGGTCAATAGGGGATATCTCATGCTGATAGTTACACAGTAATGTACACATACAGTTTTGCACTTTCCTTTCTTGCATTAGATGTTTATCTTGGGGATCTCACTTTTCCCCCTAATAATTTATTGAGGTGAAATTCGCATACCATAAACGAATGATTTTGAAGTGAACAATTCTGTGGCACTTAGTGCATTCACAATGTTGTGCAACCACAGCCTCTATCTAGTTCCAAGTCATTTCCATCACTTCAAAATACACCCCTTTTACGCATTAAGTAGCTTCTCCCCTTCACCTCCCTCTCCAGCCCCAGGCCATCACCAATCTGCTTTCTCTCACAATGGATCTACCTATTCTGATCAATCCCCAAAACACTGACTTGAAAGAAACTGATTCAGCCCTCTGTCATCTGGACTCCCAACAACTGGGCTGCAATTCTG
Source organism: Aselliscus stoliczkanus (assembly GCA_033961575.1). Lineage (NCBI taxonomy): Eukaryota > Metazoa > Chordata > Mammalia > Chiroptera > Hipposideridae > Aselliscus > Aselliscus stoliczkanus. The sequence continues at coordinate 96,301,173 of CM066736.1, read as the reverse complement.
GACTGCAATTTCCTGTCATATGACATATAAATCACCCCTACGACCAGGTTCAAGATAACCATTGAGGTACAAACCGGACCCCAGGAGACGTTCACTTGGATGTCAACACCAAGGAGTCACATGACTAACTCCCCCTTTTCCTTTGTTCTGCCTCTTCTTTTGTGCTTATAAAACTTCTTGACTGTTCCAGGAATGGGGAAGGTGGCCTGTGAGACAGCAGTGCACCTCTTGGAATACGGTATTTTGAATAAACCTACTTTTTTCCCCACCAACCTTTGTCTCTTGATCACTGGTTCATGAGTGGCAAGCAGCCAAACCTGAGTTCGGTAAGAATTCTAAAGATTTGGTTCCTAATCAGATACTACTGGCATCATCTAGGAAATTGTTAGAGATGCTAAGTCTAGAAGCCTGTGTTTAACACCCCCTCTGCAGACCCCCCAAGCAATTCCAATGCATGTGAAAATTTGAGAGCCATCAGCCAAAAAAAAAAAAATGATGGGGGCCAGTTGTGTTGCCTGGCAATGTCGGTCAGCCTCAGGGTCAGCGGGGTGAATTTCCAAAGCAACCCAGTCAAGCTAGCAAGGGGCTAGCATCTTGCAGAGATATTAAGCAAATAGACCCACTCCAAGTGTCCGCTTCAGATTAAGAAGGAAGAGCCAGAGGAATAAAAATAAGACACGATTTTAGCAGTATTTGTCCAAATTGTTCCAATCGGAAGAAGTCTTTCCCATGTTAACAGTGGGACTTCATACACGTTCCTTCCTTTGAATCTTGCTCACATTTCATCAGAGGGCTGAACGATAATCATGTCGCAGGAAGGGATGTGCAGACCCTGAGCACGAAAAGAGAAGAAGTCTAAAATAGAACAGCCTCAGCAACAGGACCTCAGCAAGAGGGGGTGGGAGCATGTTTAGTATGTGAACTTCTGTCCTACCCATCCTGATGACACTGGGTGCCAAGGCAGATAAAAGTTTTGCCTGCATAAACAAAAATGAGCTGTCTGCCCCAAGACCCTCCACAACCCTTCATGGTCTAAGCAAAATTACTGTGGACACTCCCCTCACCCTGTCTTCCCTTGAGCCCCAGCTGAGCAGACACAAAAGGAGCTCTGTTCCCGGCTCTCTTTACAAGAGCTTTGTTGGCCAGGCCTGGTAATGATGCTGAGGATAATAATATCATAACAGCTAACACTCACTGATGGCCAGGAGCTTTACTAAGGACCTTAACAAACTTATAAGACTCACAACAGTCCCAGGAGGTAGATGCAGTTCCTGTCCTCCTTTTATAGATGAGGGAGGTGGGGCTCAGAGAAGTGGAGAGGCTTGTCCCAGTCACCTGGCTGGAGAGGAATCGGGGCTGGGGCTGCTCCAGGACCGGTTCTTTACAATGACTCTGCAGTACCTTCCAACAAAGGGTTTGTTTCTTAAGGTCAGCTTTTATTGCTCTCTGTTAACAAAGGAGAACATATTTTAAAAATGAGAAAACCAGGGTTTAGAGAGATAAATTAGCTTATCCAAGATTATAAATCTAGAAAGTAGCAAAACCATGACTAGAACAGAGTTCCTTTCCCCATACCACAATGTCCCTTCCACTGGCTTCTTTGTCTGACATCCCTGACCCAGGCAGAGAGACCTGTTTCCTGAGGAGTGCCCCCTTCCCCTGTGGAGCTGCCTGAGGTTGTGAGCCGCCATATTGCAGAACAATTCAAAGTCTGGATCTAGGAGTTCAGCACACCTGCTCTGACCTTGGGCAAGCTACATTATCTCTCTTTCACCCCATTGTCTTTGAATTTGGGTATAATTTACTTACCTACATTAAATTCAGTCTTTTTAGTGCACAGTTATACAACTTTTGACAAATGTATATCGAGGTCTTCTGCCTACCACCACAGTGAAGGTATAGAACCGCCAATTGTCCCTGTACCCCTTTATAGTCAACCCTCTCAGCCTCTGGCAACCAATGATCTGTTTATAGTCTCTACAGTTTTGCCTTTTCTAGAACATCATATAAATGGAATCAGTCTATAGTCTTTTGAGTCTGATTTCTTTCACTTAACATAATGAATCTGCGATGCATCCATTTTGTCATTTGTATAAGTAGTTCATTCCTTTTTGTTGTTGAGTATTAAGGATCTCAACATTGCAGAAACCACAGCAGTCACCCCCACTTTACTGGAAAACCCTGCCAGGCAGTTGAGAACACCACTTACTAAATCTTAAATCATTATCATCAAGATGGCACAAGAATCTTGAAGATAATGGTAGTGAAGGTGACTGGAAACCAGGACAGATTTACTAACACATCCCTTGGGGACTTCCTGGATTATCTTCTTAGTGACAACAGGTATGGACTAAGAGCCCTGTGGTTGGGGTGCTAATGTGCTCATAAGCTAGAGAACCCTAGGATATTCAGGTCATGGCAATTAGGGCCAGAACCTAAACCCAGGACCAGCTAGACACAAATCCAGCTGTCTCTCCACTGTTCTATCAGCTTCCACCCACACCTATGGAAAAGTAAGCACAGCTGACCTGACCATGCTGGTCCACAGATGGGAGGAGAGGCTGATGGGATGGGAGGGGAGCTTTTTGTTGAGGCCCAATGATAACATAATCTTCAGCAAGGACCAGTCTAAATTGTAGCCTGAGAGGCCCTACCTCGAACTTACTAAGTCAGCATCTTCGAAGGGCACCCAGGCATCTTCATTGTTTAGCAAGTTTCACAGTTGATTCTATATATCACCAGCATTAGAAATTATCCCAATGAAGGAATAAACAACACTCTGTCCCCAAGCAATGGAGAAAACTGGGTAGAAACACATTTCTAGACATTCTTCCTCCATAGTTGCATAATTGCGTCAATTTTTTGCTTTCTTCTTTTGGCACTGGCTCCACCAACATTTTCTTGCTCCTTAGTCATCCTCCACTTCAGACACACATGCAGGAATACACAGTACAGAGCACATCCACCTGCTAAATAAAAAAAAGCAATACAGCCATACTTGGGGCTCATCCTTCCTATGCTGTGTTCCAAGGGTGACGGCCAGGAATATGGTCCCCTGGGTCTCTTGTTCACCCACCCACGGAAAGTTGGCAATGTACTTGTATGTTTTGGATATTCGGTGGCTGTTACTCATGGAAACCCTGAATCCACGTGAATACTCTTTCCAAAGCCAGATGGAGTTTCCATTCAGAAAAATCTTGGCACCAGTTTCAGCAGAACAATCACAAGTTCCAGGCAAGATCTGGGAAGGCGTGATGAAATTGGTCGCTGGCACCGCAGGTCAGGCGTCGTCTAGTAAAGGGAAGGAGACCCTTGGCTGGCATTTCCCTGTCCACAGGCCGTGGTGGCCCTCTATTTCTAACCCATGGGTCTCAGACAGGGGAAGTAACACTCTCTAACACAAACCTTCCTTGAAAAGGATTGCTTTGTTAAAATATAAGCAACCCCACCCTAGACAGTTTGGTAGCCAGTAGCAGAAAGTTACTAAACCTAGCTCATAAGAAAGAGGAGTATTTGAGAAGAAGCTAAAAACATCTCCCACAGTCTAAGGGGGAAGATGGTGCAGCTAAGCCTCAGACTCACAAAAGAAAAAGACTAGAACCAAGAAGCAGAATGACATCATGGAATGAAGCAGCTACTCTCTTCCTTCCTATCCCCTCCCCCCATCCCCAGGCTCATAGAGTCTCGCTGTCTCTCCCCCTCATTTCCTCTCGCTCAGACTTGCTCTATATTGGCTTTTGTCCTCAAGCAGCTGAATGGTGTCTCCAATCTCAAAATCCAAGAAAGAATCTGATGGGTCAAGAAAGAATCCAATCTCCATTCCAATCAAAGGTGTGAGAGAGGTAGGTCATCCATGCAGATACCACAGAGTTAACTGGACCAGGGATGGACAACCCCCATGGATATTCTGGAAAGAATCAACTTTTATTTTATTATTTATTTATTTATTTTTCAATTACAGTTGACATACAGTATTCTATGTTTCATGTGTGATTGGTCCCTAATCACAACATAGTGATTAAACATTTATATACCTTATGCAGTGATCACCCCAATAAGTCTACTACCCACCTGACACCGTACATAGCTATTACAATATTGTTGACTATATTCCCTATGCTGCACTTTACACCCCTGTGATTATTTTTATCACTGGCAATTTGTACTTCTTCACCCTCCTTTCCTTTAGGAGCCAGTTTCACTCTGTCTTTTCCTCCATCTTACTGTACTGGCATTGTCTGCTTGCTTCTCAGTTTCTTCACACACTGCAGATTCCTTGAGGGCTGGGGCCCACCTGCCCCCAGCAGGCTCGCCTTTATTCAGCATATCCATATTGAGTGCTAACTCTCTGCAGGCCCTGGGGCTGGTGATTGCAGAGGCAAGCCTCCCGTGCAATCTCACGTGGCTTGCATTCTGGCAGGGAAAACAGATACTAAACAGCCGTGCAGATACCTTATCTCTGGGCCTACTCTTCACTGTTTTTCCAAGTTATGTTCAGAACTGTTTAAGATGGAAGGGAAAGCAAAAAAGAGAAATGTGTAATCAACCCTCCCCTGGTTGAATTAATTATTCTGAATGGTTAAAATTTGAAAAATCCATGCATACTACTCTCCTATCCAGACTGAATGTCTATAAGTTCTGGATATCTGAGGTTTCCTTGTTTGTGTGTTGTTCCTTCCCCTGGGAAGGGAGCAGATAAGCCCCATCTGCTGTGGGGAGCCATTACCTGGCTCCAGCTGCCTGATCCTTCCAACCACCCCAGGAGGAAAGCTCCCAACCATTCAAGCAGACAGAGGGCCTTTTATGAAGAGAAATGCCCCTCCACCTGGGCCTTGTATGGACCCTCCCACTCCTGGCTCCCACCTCACAGTAATGGAGGCCCCACTGGGCCCTAGGGAGGTGAGCATTTCTGGCAAGAACAGATCTAAGAAACGTCTCTTTGGCAGTAAGAGGTTTTTTGTTTTGTTTTGTTAGAAGCGGTGGTGAGTGAGGGGTGGGGAGCTTGTCTTTTGCTTTTTTTGATTTCGATGTTTTCACAAACGATTTCAAATATACCAGAAATAATACAACAGACACACCCATAAACCCACATGTAATTAATCAACTGTGATGATTAAACAGATGTGACTATTTGGACCTTTTGCTTCAAAACTCCACACTGGTACACTCTTTCTTAAAGAGAATAAAATGTTATAAATACAATGGAAGGCAGTCTCCTTCTGTTCCCCTGACTTCCACCTCACAGACTGCCTGAACATTTCTGTATTTTATTTTTTACTATATTTATAGCATCCATAAACAGTATGCACTGTTGTTTTGTGTTTTTAAAATATGCACAAGTAGAATTCCGTACATATCATTTTGCAAATTGCCTTTGCCACTCCACATTATGTTTCTTTGAGAATTATCCACGAAAGAATGATCCAAGAAAGATCATTCATTATTTTAACTGCTGTATTGTAATGTTTGTAGAAATCCCTGTTTATCTATTTTCCTACGGAAAAACTAACAAGTGGTTTTCACATGTTTTGCTATTGTAAATAGAACTTCAATAAATAGCTTTATACATGACACCTCCCCATCAGGTTTATAGCAGAGGAGTTTGACAGTAAAGGGTGGAGGCTCTGGAGCCAGATTCCTGGGTTCAAATCCCTGTTCAACTACTTACTAGTTACGTGGCCTTAGGAAAACATCCTTATTTGTAAAATGGGAATAGAAATAGTAGTACCAACTTCAGAGGTTGAGAATTAAATGAGTTATTCCTGTTTCTGGTACATAGTGAGTGCTCAGTAATGATGCTGCTATATTCATCTATCAATAGCTATTGTTATAATAATCAGCCCCTCCATTTCTCAGGGATCAACAGTGTATTATGGCTCTGGCCCTGGTGACAGAAGGATTAGCAAGTCAGTCTCTGCCTCCCAGGAGCACCTGGTCTCTGCGGGGAAATGGGCCAGTGACCAGACAAACCATGGCAAGTCGGGGCAGTGATGGAGAAGCACACATGATCCTGGGGACACCTAGAGGAGACATGGGTGAGCAGGGCGAGCTCAGGAGAAACTTTGACTCTAGAAGGATGAGAGGAATTAGCCAGGCCAAGGGGGATGCAGGGCTGTCCAGACAGAAAGAATAATGGGAAGAAATAGAAGGAGGAGGTATGACAAATAAAACGCTTCTTTATTAAAAAAATACGTGAGTGCTCTGTGTTCTAAGCACTCACATATTTTTAAAAATTGTTAATAAAAAGTCAGTGCCCCCTGTTTTAGGTGCTGGGGAGACTGCTATGAATAAGACAAAGTTCTGTTCCCACTCTGATAATTAACACTGACACCCCACTTAACCATGTGCCGCACACTTCCCACGCGCATTACCATTGTTAACTATGAGGTACACTTACAACTCTAAGCTCCATTTTACACTGGGGTTCATTGGAGAGCAGACAGTGCTGGAAACCTGGCCAGATGGGTAAGGGCCTGCGGAGCAGAGCTCGGATTCACACTAGGTAGCCTGGCTGTGGCTGCCCGGTGTTAACCACTCTGCTATGCTGCCCTCAAGACACTAGCTGACATTCTCGTGACCTATTCCGGAGGCTACAAGTGGGTTTTCTTGGCTGGAGTATGGTATCAACCACGGCAGGCAGATTAAGGCCAGCCTGTGATGGGCGATGAACGCCAGGCTTAGGGGCTGGGATTTCATCCTGTAGGACTGTATGCTGGCCGGAGGCAGTCCCTGCCTCCCAGGAGAGGACTCCTGGTCTCTGGGGGGAAATGGGCCAGTGACCAGACAAACCATGGCAAGTCGGGGCAGCGAAGGAGAAGCACACATGATCCTGGGGAAACCTAGAGGAGACATGGGTGAGCTTGGAGAGGGCCAGGTAGGACTCAAGAAGACACCTCCACCCCCTCACCTCCAGTCCCGTACGCTGTTGCAAGAATCCAAGCCAGAGATGACAATGGACTAGGATGCCATGGGGCCACTGGGGTTCAGGATATTGGACGGCTTCCTGTGGAGTGGATCCTGGAGGCAGAGGATGAGGGCGTGAGGTCGCCGGCGCCGAGGCTGGCCAATGGCGGCGGGCTGCGCGCCGCCCCTCCCGCCGGGCGGGGGCCTGACCAGCTGGCGGGCCTGGAGAGCGATGCGGGCTCGCTCGGGGACTTGCGCTGCCGCATCCCAGCCTCGCTCCCGCACCCGCGGCCCGCCCAGCGCGCCGCTCCCGGTCCTGCAGCCTCCCTGCGGCCTCCCCGCGAGACCTGGCAGGTCCAGCCCGGAGCGCAGCTCGGTCCAGTCGGGTGGGTGGGGACGGCGGCGGGGATGGGCGATGGCTCTGCTGGGTCTCGCCGGGGTGGGCGAGGAGCCGGGCGTAGACTCAGGTCCGACCCCGAGAGCAGCCTGCCCGGCGTGCGCTCTGGACACCCCAGAGGGGGCTGGGATGGCGTTGGGGCGGGAACGGGATCGTGGCGCTGGAGCTGTACTCTGACCCGGTCGAGGAGGGGGCAGTGCTTGAACCCGCTAACCCCGGGAGCTCGGAGGAGCTGGGGGCTGTTATCATAGGAAACCCGGGTTCGGCTGCTCCGGGAGGGGGGCCATTCCTGGGAGAAGAGGCAGAGCTTCGCCTGTGCACCAGGTTGGGGGTGGCGGCACTGAGGGGATCGGGGTGCGGGGGCGCACGGCTGGACCCCGAGGGTGCTTCTCCGTCTGGGGGAGCTGCGTCCTGGGGGCTCAGTCCCAGCGGAGGGCGGGGGCGGGGGAGAAGGGCTGCGAGACCTGGCGCGGACTCAGATGGCCCGGGGCTGTGGGGCGGGGCGCCTGGGCTGCGGGCGGGTGGTCGGCGCTCTCTGACCAGGTTCCGGGACGCAGGCAGCGGCGGAGGCTCTGCGCGCAGAGCGGAGATGCGGCCGTTCCGGGGCGCCCTGCTGTGCCTGCTGCTGGCGGCGGCGGTGCCCACAGCCCCCGCGCCGGCTCCCACTGCGACTTCGGCTCCCGTCGAGCCCGGCCCGGCTCTCAGCTACCCGCAGGAGGAGGCCACGCTCAACGAGATGTTCCGCGAAGTGGAGGAACTGATGGAGGACACGCAGCACAAATTGCGCAGCGCGGTGGAGGAGGTGGGTGCGCCCGCAGGGCTCTGGGGAACTCCGGGCCGGGGAGACCGGGGGCGGGAGAAAACAATGCTCTGACCGCGGGCTGGAGTCCTCTGTTCCGCCAAGGGGCTGGGAAGGGTCGGCAGCAGATTCGCAGTGATCTGGAGGCAGCGCGGGGTGATCCCAACTCCCACCTCGTTCTGCCTTCCTGCCAAAAGACCTGCATCGGAGCCTGTCCACCTAGAGCTTCTGGCTGGACCCAGCCACCGGCAGCCAGCCCGGGTCACCACCTGTCTGCAGGCTGCCCGCCACTATCTGGAATTTTCTTCCCGTGTGCAGTTGGCCTCCCCCTGTTGTGAGCGGATGCTTGCAAGGCCCTGCTATCCCACCGCTGTGGTTTTGCTGAGGCAGAGGAAGCCCCAGGCATCTCAAGTTCTAACTTGTCCATTGGGCTTTGAGCTTGTGCCATCTCCCCAAGACACAGTTAGGATGCCAGGTGAGAACCAAGAGCCCTGAGCTTTCTTTGCTGGTCATCTGACTGGACTTCCCGCAATGCCATGTGGGGCAGAAAAGGAAAACTGGAACCTGAATCTCAGCGGTGTGAGTTGTCAGAAGGTAGTGGGGAGGAGGAGGAGGAGCAATGGGAAAGGCACCCCACTTCCACCCCAAGAGTGCTTTCAAGTCAGTCAGCCTGGACTCAAGGTCCTCCTCTGCCACTCACTAGGAGAGTGACATTAGGCAAATCCCTTAACGTCTTGTACCTCAGTTTCCTGTGGGAATTAAATGCCATGATATGTATGGGCATCTAGCATATTATAGGTGTGCAATACAGAGCAGCCGTTATCAGATACCAAGTATGTAGGTAAAGCTTTGCCTGGGTTCTTTCTTCCATCACCTCCCAGGTCCAAACACTATGAATGGCATCCCCTATGGTGGGCACCTAAGCATCACCAGGGCTGCGTGGCTAGGAGGTAGAGCTGGCCCAGCTCTTCTACTTAGATGTAGGGGAGCTTTCCCTGGTGCCTGGGGTGCATAGGCATAGTCATTGTTGAGCCTGGCTGTAGCCTTTCTTTAGAGAGGAGTCAGTGAGAGACCAGATATCCAAGCTGTTGGGTCAGGTGCCTCCAATCCATTTGGACAAAGCCTTCAATGCTGGCTCTGGTCTGCCAGAAGTTTATTCCTTCCTTTCCACAACAGTCAACTTGGAGTTTTCAGTGAAGGAGACACTGGATTGGGAAGCAGTTGCATGGGCAGCGGTACCTGAACACCCACTGTGTGGGCCAGATTCCAAAACCAATGGATTTTCCTATTTCCTGTGAGAGCACAAGAACCATAACACGGAACAATGAAAAAGGGATGGGAGTCAGATAGGCCCCACTATCTCTTAACTCTGCATCTTCAAATTATATTGAGCTTGTGATGCTTCTGGGTCCAGGGCAGGTCATCTGCTTCCCTTCTCTGGGTTCTAGGACTTTCCGTCTTGCACTCAGATTTGCCGTAAGACTGACTGGGTCACTGCCATATTTTTAGTCAGTGTGAACTTGCCCGTGCAGCATGGTCCTCCTATGGCAGCTCTTAGTCGGGGAGATGAGGGACAGCAGGGACTCTCCAGGCTCTTCAGTGATCAGAGCAGTTAGAAGCCTCGTAGACCTTAGTGGTAGGGTCCACTCTATGGGAACTGTCCATGTTGGCTCTGCCTGGGCCCCAGCCATCCTCCCTCCAGACATGGCTCTGCTTGACCGGTGCATATGGGCTAGCTGGAGTTTGCCACCAGGGGAGACATTGGCTGCCACCACCACCCCACTCAGTGGTTGTTTCCTAGAGTGTCCTTACTGGCAGTGGGGACAGGTAGAGAAAGACAGAATACCTGTGTGGCAGGAGAACAGGCCGTGGAGATCAGCCTTCCTTTAACTGACCCCCGCTCTCCGCTTACTAAGCTGTGGGATTCAGGCTCTAAAATGGAGGAATGTCTACCCCTTAGGGTAAAGGGGAGAATGAAATGAAAGGATGCAAGTAAAGTGAGTTATCTGACCATCTAAAATAAGGTGAAGTAAAATTGGTTTAAGCCTGCCCCTGATGAGGTTGTTGTAAGGATCATAGGAGATTGTTGTTCTCAATAAATAATGGCTGTCATTATCATCATATTTATAGTACTAGTATGGATAATAACAAAGAACCATCGGTGTCCAATATATAATAGATTCTCAGTAGATTGTGGCTATTGGTATTAATTGTTTTTTAAAGAGACTGTGAGAAGGCCCCTTAAATCTCATAAACACAGGACAGTTGCTATTTACTTGTTATCCCGGGTAAGAACCAAAGAGGACCAGGCCAGATGTATTAATTGTTTACATAGTTGCATCATGAATCTGCTTTCAAGTGACTTCCTGACATTTTAAATATTCCAGCTGACTCAAGCTGTTGAGTTTTCTAAGGGGGAATGATGAAGTTAACTCTACTTGTAGGATCATTATTGGGGGCATCAAATCTTCAAATATTGGGTTGTCAGAAAAGTCATGACTGCCGGCCAAGTGGCGCGGTGGTTGGGTGCTGGCTTGGGAGGCCAGCGGCCCCGGTTCGGGTCCTGCATGTGAGGGTCAATGACACTGCCCTAAAAAAAAAAAAGAAAAGTCATGACACATTTTTGCAACGAAGAACAGAAAAAATACATCACGACTTTTCCGACAAACCAACAGTATAGTCCAGGCTGTTGCTATTGTCCTGTCTTATTATTCTTTATGTTACTGATAAATGTATTGTGAGGATAAAATCACTCTCCTTCCCTCCCCTTTCCCCCGGCCCCCCCAGTCGCCACATCTGTAACTGGCATATTTTAAAATGGTCTTATCACCTCACCTATTCCTAGGAAGGGCCCCAATAGGAAGCCTGGATTTATCTCTCCAATTTTTCCTACTGTGCCCCTTTAACAGACACATAGATTCAAGCAACCATAAATGCCACTTTTAATAACATTCACATTCCTCCTCTATGAAACAAATCCTACTGCTTCGGGCTTAAGTTTTTCCTGCTAGTGGCAGTAATAGTTGTGGTTGAAATTTCCATTGTAAACTGTACTTTCAGTTTGTTGAAATAACCACGGGTTTCAGAGAGAGGTTTTTATAAAAAGGCTATCTGCTCAGCCCTAGATCTGGTAACATGTTGATGATTTTAAAGCTGAACCTGAGGATTCAGATCTCCATGGGAATTTTAAACACATTTAAAGCATTGCTGTCTCCTTCTGGATAATAGCCTCTCTAGCACCTGCAGCCTCCTACTCTTTTCCAGCTCTATCTTTTCTATCACTAAACATGCCAGGCTTTCTTGCTTACAAAAATAAATAAATAAATAAGTAAAATGAATAATAAATAGTCCCTTTCTTGCCCATCCTGTCTTTTATCTTAACTCCATTCCCTTTGTTTTCCATTTTGTTAGCAAACTCTTCAAACACATGATATCTGCCCTTTTCACTTCTACCCAAACGTTACTCAGCAAACCAACTTCTAAAATTGCTTTCTCAGTGGCTTGATCCGTCCTTCTAGACTTGTTTGGAGACTTTACCCCCTAAAAGTCCCCTCCCTAGATATAACTTCCCACCCCCAGGCATGGTTCTAGCCGGTCCCCTGACTGGATTTCCCGCTTCCTTTTCTGGACTCGGTATTATCTCCCAGCTAGTCTTCAGAACTTGCTGCAACCCCCCCCCACCACCACCCATTGCCTGGAGCAGAGGTTCTTACCTGGGAGCAAGTGGAAGGGAAGTAAAACCTCAGATCATTGGAAAAGCTCATTGATATCTGAGGTCCCACCCCAGAAATTCTAATGTGGCAGGTCTGGTGAGGGACCCATGTATATAAAGTTTGGGACCTGACTCTGCTGTACCCCCCTGGCTGAGAACCGGGACAGTGCCCTCTGCTTTTGAACTAACTCCTGGATCTCCGGCCGACCCCCCTCAATCACCATCCATCATTTTATCCTGGACCAGCACGGGCCCTCTGCTTCAGCCCACAACACACACCCTTCTTGTCCAGGTTGCTGTGGCTTTGCCCTTTCTGTACTCCCGTCTGTCCAAATCCTACCCATCCTTGAGACCAGCCCAGCCAAGCCTCCTCCTCCTTCTGGGAACCTTTCTCCTCTCTTCTTTGAATCCCTGATTGGCTTCTGGAAACCATCATAATTAGCCTCAAACTTGTTTGTGTGGGGCTCTCCTATCTCCCCAGTAAAAGCAAGGGCAGAATCATGTACTGGGAAAGTACATAACTTGGAACTAGAGTGTCATGAGTTCTAATCTGAGCTTTGCCAGTTACCACCAATGTGATAACCTGATGTGGAGCCCATCACCTCTCTCATCCTGTTTTATTCTTCTGAAAAATGGGGGTAAAACACCTTCCTCATAATGTTGCTGTGAATATTCATTCAAGGAGACAAGGTAGGTATCTGGCTCAGTGGCTAAGACATTAACATTCACCTCGTAGGAAGGTTGTGAGATTTATGGCTGTAATATATGTAAAACATTTAGGACAATGTCTTGTCCTAGTGGTTACTCAATTAATGGTACCAATCGTTATTAGCATTATTTGTAATTGCAGAAGAGGAGACGAGAAGTAATCCTTTTTTCTGAAGGACTCTGATTTGTATCAAGAGAAAATAATATTGCTCATTTAATTCATTGATTTAATAGATGGAGGCAGAAGAAGCTGCTGGTAAAACGTCAGAAGTAAACCTGGCAAGCTTACCTCCCAGCTATTACAATGAGACCAACTCGGAAACCAAGGTTGGAAATAACACCATCCATGTACACCGAGAAATTCACAAGGTAAGGGCAGTCGTGGCCAGCCCTTCCTCCCCTCTGTAGCACCATCCCATCGGATAACTAAGGTCTTGTTTACATATTTGATACATGAGCCAAAAGTACAAATGACGGTGGCACAATATAGATTAAAAACCAGAGGGAGTGAGGTTGCTGTTTAAAGGGAGAAATATATATCAAAAACCTAACTTGTTCTTTCGTTTAAGCAATAAATCTAATTCTAGGCTTCCTGCCAGCCCAATTGCAAAGGAATGTTCAGGGATTTTTATCATTTGAAAAAAGGAAGCCAACAATGGTCTCCAGAGATATTTTCCTAGCATTGAATTGAGGAATTTATCTCGTAGGTTTTTATGTATTTTTCTGAGGTGAAATAGAGTTTGGGGTCCATGTTGGGGTGAGTACATCTTCACTGTTTTCTTAGGAGGAGCTCAAATGTGATAGACCCCATCTTTCAAAGGGAAAGCCTCTATTGCCACGAGATTAACTATTCATTACTTCACTGGTTATCCATTCAACATTCTATAGCAGAGTTTTTCCAGCCTACCACATGTCTAAGTGTCTAATTATGCATGAGGAGCAAGCAGGTTCGTTCCAGATCTAACTTGAAGAAGAAAACACTGCAAATTGAGAGGAAGGTAGGATTAGCCTGCCCCTGCGATGAGATGTCTCCAGTGTGATTTCGACATGGCTTTAAGGGCAAACTATGGAAGTTGTGTTCTCTTGAAGTGAGTCTGCTGTGCAGATATTCAGGGTCATTTTTAGAGGCTATAGAGTTGACATTCTTTTGTGACCATCAAGGAGCTTGACCTCCGATCTCATCTCAACTCCTATATTTGATGCCACAATAGCTCTCACAAAAGAGCCAAACTTTTGTTTAAGTGCTCAGGTAATGACTTGGTTGAAACAATGGCATTCCTGTGCCACAGAGCGTAAGGGGGTCAATTTTCATGGGCTGTTTCCTTGAGTATAAAGTCGCCTTTGTGTGGCTCTTCTCCCACTGCATATTGATGAGCCAGCTCCACAGTGGACCCCGCCCCCAGATAAATGAGGCAGTCGCCTGCTGAACAGAATCCTTTAGCATTGTTCACCTGAAGACTGGAGAATGTTTCTGAAAGTGATTATTTCACTCTTGTCGAAGCCAATGTTAAGTCACCCTTTCTGACAGTGATGAGCCCACAGGCCTGGCTGCCTCCTAAAGGTGCTCCTTGCTGATGTCAGAACATGCAAGTGTGAGTTTGAAAAATTGTTTAAATTTCGTGACCCTCACTGACCACATTTTTGAAGTAGGGATATCAGCATCTACGTTACAAATTCTGAGGATCAAATAGCCTAAAGTGTAGGAGAGCTCATTGTAAACTATAAAGTGCTGTGCAACGGCAAGTTGTTTTTGTTATGGCTGTTATTAGTATAGTAAAACTATGTTATCAGCACAGTGTTGGGGTTCTCAGCTGGGTTCTGTGGAGCCCTGTCCTGTGCAATGCTTCATGTTTGGAAAACACTGTGCATTTTTCCTCCTGTAGACACAAAAATGCACATTATTATAATAAAGGCTGAGAAGTCCCGTAACCAATATATACAAGACTGTAGAATTTTTATTTTATTTTTAAATATAACACTGGCTAATCCTGTGAAAATCTAGCATAGATGGAGAAGACATTGTATCTGCTGGGGAGAGGAATTATTTAGATAAAAATTTTAAAGTATGTTGATGAAGACATGATGTTTGCCTCCTTAGAAATGGAATTTGATCCACTACTAAAAGTTAGACTAAGAGTTTCCACTTTGTTCTGGCTGCAGGTTCCTGTGATAATTAAAGCTGGCAGGAACTTTAAAGATCATCTAGAAATGAGAAAATTGTGAATCAGAGAAGAGAAATGACTTGTTCCAGGCTATGAAGTAGACAGCTTTTGGCAGCTAACCCAGGGCTCAAAGGTCACATCTAGCTCCTGGGCCAGCAACGTTTCTGTTCTTTACCATCAACCCAAACCTTAGACATGGCCTTTCGTACAATGTCTTGATGGGACAGGAATGGCCTGAGTTCCATGTCACGATTCTAAGGCTCAGCTCTGAGATGCCTGCTCCTGGTGACAGAGTCAGAGGCAGACAGCAGATAAAGGGACATTGGGCCAAGTCTCCCTTTGTACAGCTCACCAGTCAGGAGTGGGGCAGCTGTAGCTAAAACCTGCTTGCTTCTCATGAAAGATGTTCAGTTCAACACCCAGACCTATAGTTAAAAAGAAAGTTGACCTTGAGTTACAAGTGATGAGCCCCAAGGATGATTAAAATAGCTAACACTGAATATTTGCTAGGTGACAGGCCCTTGCTGAGTGCTTTACACAGACTGTCTCATTCCTTCACATAGCAACCCTGTGAGATAGACTCTTATATCTATTATCGCTGCTCAGAGGGGAAGCTGTTAATCTGACGGCTGCGGAACTCAGAAAGAAAGGGGGGAGGAGTGGGCAGGCTGTCTACTTTGTTGGATGCTCCTGCTTCAGAAAATAGAAAAAACAATCTTGTGGGATTTGCCCAGAATTCCTTCTATGTCACATTCACTGTTCCCGTTCTACTATAGATCACCAACAACCAAACTGGACAAACGGTCTTCTCAGAGACAGTGATCACGTCTGTGGGCGAGGAAGGCAAAAGAAGCCACGTGAGTTCTCGTCTTCCCTGCGCTCACACCTCAAGGCACACAGTTTTGCATGCCCTGCCAGGGGTGACCCAGGCTTCAGACCAGGGGCAGAAGGTGGCTGACGCTCAGGCACCTCTGCTGCCTTATTGCTGCCAAGATTCCCTGATTCCCCCATTTCTGACTAGACCGATGCAATCTGGTAACAGGCTCTGCCCCCATGCACTTTGCATCAGAAATAACAGAAGAATGAAATGCAGTTGTTATTTGCATGGCTCCATCTCAGCCTTGAGAGGAGAACAAGGAAGGACCAGGTACATTGACTGGGGACCCTGGTCACAAGAGCTGGTGCATGTGACTGTGGAATGCCCTAGAGCCTCTGGCCTGGCCCATACCTTTTATAATTTCAACCCTGGTCAGGCAGTTTGAGAGCCAGAAAACCTTAAGTGGAACGCAGTGGCCTAAAGGGAAAAGGCTTCATCCTCTAGCCTCCTTGTGATTGCAACTGCTACTCAGTTATCTGTTGCTTAGTCCAGAGGCAGATGGTTTTTATAGAATTAGAGAGTCCTAAAGTTGGAATGGATGTCATTTTACAGAAGCACAGATCAGGGGATGATCCAATCAGGGTCACTTGTCTTCATACTCCCAGACCAGAGGTGACTCAACTATACTTTATCTTCTCAAAGAGGTAGCTAGCTTTAGAAGCAGATGCCTGATGAGGAGTGGACAAGGTGACTGCCACCTGACACGGTCAGAACTAAAAATGTGCCTTCTCTGTGGGGACTGCAAGGACCAGTCTCCTTGTACCCAAGTGCCTTATGGAAACTTCTAATTACATGTTGGTTCCCTCTGAGGTGCAGAATGCATCCCTGGCCTTCCAAGGGAAGCAAGGAATTTTCCTCTCCCCTTTTAGCCTTATATCAGGGGCAGAACCAGTGTACCCATAATAGTTAGGGAGGTGGATTGACTTGGTTCGTAATCGATGGGTTCTTTTTGCTTATTTGTGGCACAGTGCTCAGACACTTACTGAAGGCTGAGGGGTCCACGTGGCCATGTGTGATGCTGTTCCTCCATTCAAGGGGTCTGGGGGTTGGTGGGGGCAAACAATGTGGTGAATTTGAAAAAGCCTTAGTGGCAGAGGCTGGAGGCATGAGTTTGTCGCTTCAAAGCGGGATCACCTCAGTTTCCCCATGATTTTCACCATCTCTCCCAACTCTGAAAGTACAGAGGCCTCTGAAACAAAAACAGGATTGACTAAGATCAGGAGGGAAGAGAGGCCAGCTTCTGAAGGTGGGAAGAGAGAGAGGGAAGCAAAACCAAACACCAGACAAACAGCCATAGGGTGCAGTCATGGTAGCTGGAGGGTATTCCAAATTTGCATCTCTGCTTGGGCCCCATGAGGAAAGAAGGGCCTGAGCAGAAGCCATGGAATGGGAAAAGCAGAGGAAACAGAACTCGCAGGGCTGTGAATTAGAAAGAAATGCTGTTGTCGTCAAGTAAAAATAAAGTATATGATTGCATGATGGTAGAAGTTTGCCCTGAGGAGCCTGCCAGTGCCCAGAGGGCTGCAGCCCCGGCTAAGAGTGCAACAGAACCTGCTGGGGGCCCAGGTGCAGACATGACCTGCAACATTCACATCCCGTGCTTCCTCCTCTGCCTTCCCTGACCCAGGGAGGTGATTGTGTTAGGTTTTGAGCCCCATGGTGGGGAAACTGAGTCTCTCAGAGTGGTGGGCAGGTAAGAAACAAGAACTCAAAGATGCCAAGAATGTGCTTGGGTCACAGAGCAGCTGCCTGCCCGTGTGTGCTGTAGCCGGTGAGTTCACGCCAGCTTTCTCGAGTGTGCATGGCCGTGTGTATGTCCGTGTTTCAGGCCCAGCTGGGAGGCCCAGAACCTCCACACCTGCCCACGCCATCTCACATGTCCATCATGTGATGCAGGACATACCTGTGGCACCCTTGTGCAGTGCACGATCTGAACCCCTGTTCCTGAGAATGGAGGAGGCTGATGGAGAGAGAGATCCAAGAAACCCAGAAAGTAGAGACTCAACCAAGTTTTTCTCGATTCCTGCTCAAGCTCTGAACTCACTGTGTTTCTCTATGAGAATAAATTCCAAATTGATTGGCTAGTGGGAGACCTGGGGCACCTGATGATTGCCCTGCCAGTGTCTAGAAGAACCCATGGGTCTTTAGAGAGCAGACTGGAGACGTTTCAAGCCACCTGTGAAAACGATGTCATGTTCAGAAATGATGGTCTGTGTACCTTCCCACCGAGCCTTGCTCATGGTCAGAGTGGCTTGCCAAGAGTCAGAGAAGCAAGATGTAGTTTCAAGTGCCCACAGAATTCTTCCATTCGACTGCTGTTTGGTTCCTGAGTCACCATGGTCCTGACACAATGGAACGGTGGCTCAAGTGTCATCTTTACAGAGATGGGGAGCTCCTTTTTCTGAGTAGGAACCTGTAAAGACTAGGTGGTCTTCAAAGGAATGTGAAGGGTTGAACATTGTCATCACTGTCCTATCCCATAGTTTTATAAGTTAATGATTTTTACAGTTGGCTCTGAAATGCATTATGCACTGCCGAAACTTTCTCTTAAATGGAAAAAGGAGATTTGCCATTCAAAAGGACAAAATCATGTACTGCTTAAACCTTCAATGACTGTAAACAGGGGCCAGATTTTCAGGATTTAAAATTCCCAGATGAATTCAATTAAAAATAATCACCAAGCACCCCATTCCCCCCACCCCCACTCCCCGCAACCATTTTCCTTTCTTCAAATGCTGGTATGTGTATTAATATGTATGGTAACCTGAGGAGGCCCATGGAAAATTACAGGCAGTAACACTATAGGCCTGTCTAGAAAACTTAGCACTGTGTGCAGGGTATTGGTCTGTTTTTACATTCAAATGCGAAAGGGGAAAAGGACATTGTGGCTTGTTATTTCACCTGAGCGAGCCGGCGATGGTGATACGGTCTGACGTCTTTCTGTGAGGCTTTTGT
Organism: Aselliscus stoliczkanus; assembly: GCA_033961575.1. Lineage (NCBI taxonomy): Eukaryota > Metazoa > Chordata > Mammalia > Chiroptera > Hipposideridae > Aselliscus > Aselliscus stoliczkanus. Next base: position 96,282,660 of record CM066736.1, on the reverse strand, counting down.
GCAGAGCCCCCAGCCTGCCTCCCTTCATGGGCCAGTGGGTGGCTGACTGATGTGGTGCTACTTTTGTGCTGGGTAAGGTTAAGAGGACAGCCGCGTGTTGGACACTAGAGAGCGGACTGGCCATTATGCATCAATGGGCAGCTTTTATTTATAGCATTGTGTCCCCAAATATGAAGAGTCTGGCCCAAGAGTCTAGCCAGGATACCATTTTGAAGGGACATGTCCTCTAATTAAAATACAGCTCATGGCTACCTAGCTTAGCACATCCTGCCTTTGTATTTTTTTTCTGTTTTCCCATTAGAATATGATATAAATAAAAGTTTAAGTCCATTTGTTTTTCCAGCTGAACATACCTCGTTTGAACCTATAGGTTCAATCACATTTTAACCAAGTCCAAGATCTTGGTCAAGCCTTCTGAGGCCCCGGGTAGACAAATTTTTCTATCCAGATCACCCAGATATTAGCCATTTGCGTGACCCAGTGACTTCCTTGTCCCAGAGAATGATCCGGGCTGACAGCGCATTTTTGACTTGACCCAGTGGACTGTGGACAGTGACAATGGAATTCTTACAAGTGTGAACCCAATGTGTTCTCTGTGGTGAGGATGCTTATTACTTGTGTAGGACTTGCAGAAGGGGACGGGACACTGTGGCTGCACCTCTCAGGGCTTCTTTGTTGGCTTCCCATTGAACAGGAAGCATCCTGTCACTTCAAAGCCCAGGGAGACCCAGCAAGAGTGTGGGAGAAGCAAGGGTGTCGAACGTGTCTTCTCCATTAGGCCTCAGGCTCTTCCTTGCCCCCAGTGTGTTCACTCATCACAGAGTAAACACAGGTGGGGTGTCGGCTTGGTTTGCTCCCTATGCCCTGATTTCTGACGCTGGAGTTGTTCTTCTCAATTTAATAGAATTGCAAAGGGCACTATGATGACAAGTCATTGGTGGTTTATTTTAACAGACGTGTAGTAGGGGAGGGCATGAGCCTGTTAGAGAAACTCAGCCAGTTCCCAAAGTCCCTGCCTCCTTGAGAGTCCTGCTGGATAGAGGGAGGCCGAGGTGGTCAAATCCCAGGAAATGCAGCCTTTCCCTGTGTGTCTGTCTCTCAGTCTGGAGGCAGAATACAGAGGTCTGAACCAGGTGTGAGGCCAACCTGGGGTCAAACCTTGCCCTGACCCTTATAAGCTCTAGCCTCTATGATTTGGTTTCTTTATTTGTCAAATGTGGTAATGAGCTCTGGTTCACAAAATAGGGTGAGAATCTAGTAATGCAAGTCTTCTAAAAGCTCTTTGTGTAAAACTTAATATATCGCAAAGTAATTAAAACTGGGTTCTAATTGGCTTTTCCCCTGGTTCCCAGCAAACTTTCTGCCAAAAGAATGGATGTGTCTGGGAGCTGAGCACACAGACGGTCAAGGACTCCACAGGCCTCTTTCCATTGATGTTTTCAGCTTTGGGCTAAGTTCTCCAGAGCCCTGCCTCCCTTCTAAGTAATACGATGCTCAGTGTTCCCGCAAGGTTGACTCACCTGCTTGCTGTTTTTGTCCTTGCAAGTCAGGGTGTTGGGGATAGAAACAGAAGAAAGGATGGGCCAGAATAGGTGATAGTCAGGTGCTGACTAGTTCCAAGATGGGCCTCAGGCTGACAGGATGCCTACTGGTTTCTACAGAAAGCAGCAGACTTGTGGCTGTGGTTCTAAGAGTGATGCCATAGTCTTGTTTGTGTGAATGTACCTTTCCACAGTCCTATAACTAGATATCTGGGTACACTTGTGTTTCTAGATTTATATTTTGAGTTGATTTTGGGATTTCTGGCCAAGTATAAGGCCCTCATGCCTTAATCCAGTAGGAGAAACTTAAGGAAAATTGAAGAGCCCTGGATCATTCTGAGAAATGATTAAATAACCCTCAAGTAAAGAAAGTTGATGTGGACAAGCAATTTTTAAGGAGGCATTTCTTTTTGAGCTATAACCTGGCTATATTAAATTGTACTCTTCTAAACCTAAATATCCTTCAAGAAAGAATTCATTAACTATACATGATTCCACATCCAAAATCAAAATATTGTGAAGGTAGTGAGTTTCGTATAGGTTTCATATAAGTTGGTATAAAAGGATGTCTTCAATAAAATGTTAAGTGAAAAAAAGCAATTGCAGAGCAACATATATACTATATAAAGTATATAAAATATACCTTATATATACAGTATATAAAAATATCTCATTTTTAGAAAATATGCATAAAAACACTTGGCAAAATATCTACTAAATCATTAATAGAAGGTATATCTGGAGGAATTGAAGTTTGCAGATACTTTTATACATTTCTATATTTTTTGAGTGTTTTAAAAAGAGCTTACAAATGATTTACAATTTTGCTGTAAACATCGATCTATCTATGTTTTTGAACGATTTTGCAAGTATCTCTACTGTGTAAATTCTGGTAATTAAATTGCTAAGTCAAAGGGAAGAGCTAAAATTTTGAGAGATGCTGCCAAATTTTCCTCCAGAAATGTTGTACTAATTTGATTCTTTGCAGCAATTGCTGAGACTGTATGTCACCAACCCTCACCTGTAGTGGGTGTTACTGTGGGGGATCATCTACTTTTACGTTTATGTTTCTTTGATTATAAGTCAGGTCAAGGAGGAATGGCTGCCTGAGAATTGTAAGTTGTAGCAAACAGAGAGTGTTCCACAGATTGATCTCATCCCTTCCTCCTTTTTTCAGGGAGAAAGGTCAGTGTTGTATTTATGGCTGTTCCCAAGACCAGATTAGGGAGGTGTGATGTTCCAGAGAGAGCTGAGAATTCTGTGTCCATGTGAGGTGGCTGATGGACTGTGAGTCACGCCAGGGAGTGGGTGATGGTGACATGCAGGCTTCTGCCTCCATGCTTGTAAACACAAAAAGACAGGCAAGGTGGCTCCTTCCTTCTTCCCTGACCTCCACAAACACCCCAACCACATGCCGCCTGGTAGGAGAAGCACTTCAATCCCGTGGCTGAGGACTTGGGCACAGGCTGATTGAGTTCAAAATGTGATTCTATTCTTATGAGCTAGTTGAATTTGATTAAATTTCCTAACTGCTCTAAGCCTTAGCTTCCCCATGTGTACACTAGGGTTAATAAAAGACCTTCTATATGGCGTTGTTGGGAGGATAAAGTAAAATAATCCTAGTAAAAAAACACTGCACAGCACCTAGAACACAAGAGTAAGCAGTCAGTAAGTGTCAGCCACTTGTTATTATTTGATTACCCCCAAACCATGGCTATCAAAATTCCTAGTATTAATTATTTAACTCATTCATTAATTTGCACTTACTGCATGTCTGGTAGATAAATGTAAAAGGTAGTCCCTAATGTCAGAGAGTACCCAGGCCAGTAGTGGCCAAAGAAAATTAAATAGGTCACTACAATGTGGATTCATATTTTCTAAGGCGGAGTTTGTACAGGGCATGGTAGGAGCATGGTGTGGGCACCAGATCAGGTAGCCAGGGAAGACTGTCAGGAGACAATTTTTCATGGTCTCTGGTGGTTCTGCTCATTTTTCAATCAGAGGCACTAATTGCCCTGTTCCAGGCTATCTTTTCATGGATGTTTGTATAGCAGGCAGCCTTGGAAGACAGAGATAGCTTTCCCTCCTTGGCAGAGGGCAGGTTTGCACACAGCCCTTATAAATGACGTGAGCTTTCTCAGCTGGACATTCCTTGTCTGCGATGGACACCCACTGCACACACAGCATCCACCTGGGCCCCTCCACACTGTTGCATGGGACTTGGGGGAAAGGGGAACTGTCACACACATGAAGCTCTTGCTGCTTCTGTGCTGTCAGCAATAAAGTCCTTTGTCTCTGATCCAGGGGTCTCATGTCTTCAGCTCATGGCATCCATGAAGCTGTGGAAGGCTTATTTGTTACCTTGCAAGTAATATCTCAGACCCTTCATACTTCTTGGCAGGCTTCCTGGAAGAGGTGGCTGTTTAGCTGTAGTTTGAAGGATGTCTAGGAATTCTCCATTGCAGAGAAGAAGGATATTCCTTGCAGAAGGCTTCTTGGTTCAAAGTTAAGGAGGCATGTGGAAATAAGAACATGTCTGAGGAGCACTTCATAGTTTAGATGCCAGAGCTACGGGGAAGGGGGGTACTCAAGGGACAGCAGATGAGGCTGGAGAGAGGTAGGAATTAGATCAGGAAGGGCTCTGAGAGCTCAGTCAAGGAGGTAGAAATATATGCTGCGTTAGGCCCATATCCTGCATCTGAAATGCCCTCATATGCCCTGGACTGTATACCTAGCGTACTGAGGCCCTACACAGTCCCCAGAGGACAGAGTCCGGAAGATATTTAGATGGCAGAGACTTGGTGGGGCAGAGTTTTGCTTAATTCTGCTGAAGCTCAAGTCCTTCATGCCCTACAAAAAGCCTGGCTCTGGGGCTTGGAATCTGGAAACTTTTAGTTGGAAATGGAACACTCTGCTTTTCCTTGGTGCCAATAGGGAGGCTGCATAAGTGATAGTGATTGAACTTGAAATCTCATTAGGCTGAGGGCTGCAGAACAAGCCAATTTCTGTGGTTTCTGAGTTGCCTGGGGCTGACGAGCCCCCCTGTGCAGGTCTGTGGCTGTTCACTGCTACCGGGACCTGGGTATCCTTCCAGACCAGCCTGGAAAACATTCACCATGGAGGCCTTCGCGTCCTGGCTGTAAGATATGTGGCCCTGACCTTCCTTGATCTTTGGCATCATTCTGAAAAACTCACAAAGCTCAGCAGTCCATTTTGTTTGTTTTTTTAAGTAACATCAAAGACCACAATATTCCTTCATTTGGTCACTATGACTCAGAAAGTGATCAGATTAACCACCTCCTCTCTAAAGCTGCCTATTTCTCATTTTCAGGGTAAATCCTGGTAACAGTTCAGATCAACCTGTCAGTGCTGTGATGTGATGGAGTGCTCAATAATAATTAATGAGCATAATGACAGTAATAATAATAGATGATGATGACAGTAAGAACTGCCATTTATGTGGCCCTTACTGTGTGCCAGGCACCGTGCTTGGGATCTGACCAGCTTCCCCTCACATAGTCCGCATGACAACTATACAAAGCAGATGCCCTATTGACCCATTTTATAGATGAAATAATTGAGACTCAGAGAATTTATACGACAAAGCTAGGTGGCAGATCCTGTACTAAAAGAAAAAAACAAAACAAATTATTTAGGTCTTATCAACTCCAAAATTTCCCAAACCCATGTTCTTAATGGAACATTTTTAAAAATTGTGGTTAAATATACAGAGGATGCCAAAATAAAATGTATACACATTTTAAGAAAGGAAAAACCAGTATTAAAATTGTAGTACTCATATATACCATAACAAAAGATGAATACAAGTCATGTGTATACATTTTTTTGGCACCCCTGGTATAAAACGTAAAATTTACCATCTCAACCATTTTTAAGTATATATAGTTCAACAGTAGGTACATTGACAACGAATCTCTTTTCATCTTGCAGAACTAAAACACTACACCCATTGGGCCGGCTGAGTGGCGCGGGGGTTAAATGCTGGCTTGGGAAGCCAGCGGCCCCGGTTCAGTCCCACATATGAAGGCCAGTGACACTGCCCTCAAAAAGATAAATAAATAAAATAAAACACTGCACCCATTAAAAAACTCCCTACTGCTTCTCCCCCTGCACCCCCATTTGCCCCTGAAACCACCTTTCTACTTGCTGTCTATGAATTTGACTCTCTAGGTACCTCATATAAATGGAGTCATACAGTATTTGTCTTTTTGTGACTGGCTTCTTTTACTTTGCATAATCTCCTCGAGGTTGATCCGTGTTGTAGCGTGTGTCAGAATCTCCTTCCTTTTTAAGGCTGAACAATATTCCATTGTATGTGTGTATATACCACGTTTTGTTTCCATCCATCCATCAATGGACAGTTGGGTTGTTTCCACCTCTTGGCTACTGTGAATAAAACTGCTATGAACACATATGTACAAATATCTCTTTGAGTCCCTGATTTCAATTCTTTGGGGTATATACCCAGAAATGGAATTGCTGGATCACATCATAATCCTATTTTTAACTTTTTGAGAAATGGCCATACTGTTTTCCACAGTGGCTGCACCATTGTACATACCCACCAGTGGAGCATGAGGTGGGACAATTTTTTACCTCTTAGTTTCCGTGACTGTAGGAACTAGTGGACTCAAGGGCCCAAATGTGAGCTGGAGGGCTATACAAAAATCCCCAGGCTCTACTGTGCTAGGGCAAAGCAGGGCCTTCTCCGCCGGTCCCAGCGGTTGCCTCTGCACTAACCAGAGGTTCTCACCAATACCCTAGCCTCTAGCCAATGTACTGAAAACTGCTCCAGGCTGGGTATACACAAGCTCCAGCTGCATCTCTAGGATACAAAAATGTGATCTTTTTTTGACCATTAGGAATCTATGCCCCCCTACCCACTCCTTTATGAAATCCCCCTGCCATGGTCTAGAAGAATCCCACAAGCTCCAGGAACACCCCCACTTCCCTGTCAGGGCTCTGCAGACTCCAGGGAGCTCAGGTAGGGGCTCTGGCCCCAGGAAGAGGGTTTTTAATTCCCACCAGTGGTAGGCATTGCTCCCTGGGAGGAGGGCCAAAAGGTGATGTCCAATAGAGGCCTTCATCATTCTCCACTTCTGGGTCAAAGTCAGAGTCAGAGGAAGGGAACTAGATTAGGATGGGGGCTCAGGATGCAAAGAGGCATGTTTAATGTTCTCAGGGAATTTACAGTCATGGCCCAAACCTGGTGAGCTGAGCTGATCTCCTAAATAAGGGAGGAACTTCTGTTCTTGGTCTCATCCCCAGCAAATGGTAGGAAAAATGATGGATGCAGATTGAGTCATCTAAGTGTTTGCCCAGATCTCATCGTCAGTTTCATTTTTTACCTATACCTTCTGTAAGAGAAAGAATAAACAAGACATTTAGGGAAGTTTTAGGGAGCACAGTGCATTGGGATTCAGAGTCCAAAATGTTGTAGTTTAGAATCCCTGCTCTTTGGGCAACTTCGCTCCCTGCCCTGAGCCCTGGTTCTTCTGGCTCTATGAAAGGACCATGTAGTGACTTCCCCAAAACAAGTGTTTTAGAAGTGACAGTGTATGGAAAGTACCTGGCACTTACCTAATTGATGCTCAGTAAATGTAAATTCTCCTTTCTGACCTAATTTCCTGGACCCTTGACAGCAGGAAGCAGTAGTTTACTGAATATGAATATGATAAATCAGTAAGTATGTTTATTTTGTTGTAACTTTGCTGTTGCTTGAAACATAGTAACTGAGAAAGTTTCTCAGGTCATGGTGGCCGCGCTGCTAGACCAAACATGAAAAAGCCGTTGTGCGTGAAGATAGGTCTCCTGCCATAAAGTAAAGCAGTATTTCACTGAGTCATAGAATTATAAGTGGCAGAATTCACAGGACTTTCAGCTCCTGTAGACCAAGGATGAAAACACGGGGCACTTGCAATGCCATCCCCCCATCGCCAGTCTTTGGAGAGGGGGTGGTTAATCTGGTCACTTTCTGGGTCATAGTGACCAAAGGAGGGAATATTGTGGTCTTTGGTGTTATTTTTAAAACCAAACAAAATGGACTGCCGAGCTTTGTGTGTTTTTTCAGAACAATGCCAAAGATCAAGGAAGGTCAGGGCCACATATTTTACTGCCAGGATGCAAAGGCCTCCAAGGGGAATGTTTTCCAGGATGGTCTAGATGTTGAATGGAAGAACTGGAATATGAACACCGATATAAATTTTGGCCTTTTCAATAAAAGGATTTATTTCTGATAGAAAAAGTCATGGACATTTACAGCCACAATTCTGGGTGGTTTTGAAGAAGTTTTTATCATGAACCTTCCACCACCTGGTTATGTTCCTGTCATTTACATCAAGAGTCATTAAACACCCCTGGCCCCAAATGCACCAAATGAAAATCCAATAAACACAGAGATCTTTCCCCTCCAGGGATTGCAGAGCCCCTTGGGGTCTCTGGGAGAGGATATCAGAAGAGGGTGGTTAGGAGACTCTGGAATCTCCCACCCACTTTCTTTCACTCTCGCCAATGATCAGGTCTGATACCTGCTGCCACTGAAGAGGGATCTAAGCCACTGAAGAGGAATGTTTTAAGTGGGTAGCATGTATCCATATCTGAAAAAAGTTGGCCACTGGAGCATGTCAATGATGTGATGTGGAAAATATAGCCACAGGGAAACAGCGTGCATTTTCCATAGCCCCATGATTCAGGATCTCCCTGAAAAGGAAGCAGGTACAAAAGGCAAAGCGAGCCCACTGCCTCATGAGTAGTGGTCAATATGGAAAAGATTCTGGCTGGAAGATGGATGGAGGCCTGTGCCCCAGGCTATTGGGTCCATTGGTGGCTTGAGGTGGGCAGAGGCCAGCAACCTCCATCCTTCTCAGGCCCTGGGAGCAGCAAAACCCAGGCTCAGCCCACATGTACAAGTTTCCCACCCAGCACCCTTTATCTTTTTCAATGCTTCCAGGATCCTGCGTTTCCCAGTGATGTCTCCCGGAACCTCCTTCCCCAGTGAGAACACACAACCTATAGCAGAAAGGCCAATCGAAGGCACATAGTCACACTCAGTGCCTGCCTTGGCAGAGCTGGGAGCTCCCCTCCACCTGACAGCTTTGCTAGGATTTGGAGGGTGAGAGAAAGGAAAGAGAACTAATATTCATTGAGCTCCTACTATGTGCCAGGTAATGTGTGACCGTTCCATACTCCATTTGGAGTGTGTATGCTCTTTTCCTTAATATTCCCACACCCACCTAAAATAGGGGTGACTACCCTTGCTTTAAATAAAAGGGAGCAGAGTGACTTGCCAAGGTCGTACAGCTAGTACGTGGCAGAGCTGGAATTTGGAAATAAGCCTGACTCCAAAGCCTACTCCAGCTGTGTAACACTACCCTACAAAAGGGCCACCTGGGAAAGTTATTGAACGTCTGGCACATGCCATGGTATGTGGGCACACTCATTACCCTTAATCTTTCTGGCAACATAATTGGTTGGGTTTTATCATTCCCATTTTACAGATGAGGAAACTGAGGCCCAGTAATGTTAAATGACTTACCCAGGAGAACTGAGGAAGGAAGCCAACTTGGGGAGCGCACCATGGGGGAATGGGTCCTTCCTATAGCCTGTAATCTGGGTCTTGGCTTGGAGAGCTGGACAGCCCAGGTGGTGTGGGTGGGTTCCTTGGTGTTGGTGTCTCAATGGGCAGTATTGGGATCACTGTGACGATGGGTGGCTCCAGGGTGTCTAGCTACGCCCAGACCACCTTCCCTACGCCACTGTACACAGCTGAAGCTTTCCGTGTTCTCTGCCATCCCACCAAGGTGAAGCAAATAAGATGTGGCTGCTTGTGAGCAAAATGAGGCCAAGTCATGTTTTTCCACGCCTGAAACATATTAAAGCTTTTTCCAGGATCGTTAACATAAATGGTTCAACTTGAAAGGTTTAACAATTCCACAAGCCCCTTTTTTAGTCCTCACTGTGGTAGAGTTTTGTGGGTAGTGCTGGGGAGAGAAAGAATAATTGCTGAGAGCAGGAAAGAGGCCAGGAATGAGGGGTTTGGAAGCTCGTTCGAGGCCGAGGGTAACTGCCAGGCTGGTTCCCCAACCCAGCAGCCTGGCAATGGGCTGGGAAAGTGACTTTTTTTATGCAAAATGGAAAACAACTCTGTGTTTGTTTTGCTTTAAAGTTTCTTCTTTTCATATTTTCTTAAAAGGAAATTGAAGGAATTCTTTGAGATGTATTTTTAAAAGTGTGATAGATTGGAGGCACTAAACCAGTGATTCTTAACCTTGGAGATGCATTAAATCACCATCTTTACCTGGCTAGAACTCATGGGAAAAGAAATGCACCCTTGTTTTCACTAACTTTTAACTTAAAGCAGCACTTCCTCCAATCTTCAATATAGGCAACAAACCACAATATTACTAGCGGTATATCTGTTATAAGAGCAATCACAGATATTTTCATATTCTTTTACTGTTGTTGCTGATGTCTTCAAATCACATGTATGCTCCACTACTTAGAATTATAGGATCGTTGTCCAACTGGCCTGTAAATCTTACTATACAGAGTGTGGATAAAGAAGCCCACAAAACATTGTATCTCAAAATATTTTGTAACTATATTCCAGTGCGATCATTTTTCTTGGTAATCTTGTGTTTTTCTTGACTCATCTAAATGCATTATTCTGAGCAGGGCCTATGGCTTCATTTAGCTGTCATGGAGGTCCATGACACAAAGAAGGGTAAGACTCCTATCTTAAAAGGCCAGTGGCCAGTGCCCACCTGGGGGCCTCTTGATCGTTCAGGTTTAGACAGGGCCTTGCAGACAGAGGGAGTTGTTGAAGAGGATCCATCTGTTGCATTCCCTGGAGTGGAATGCCCACCATTGGAGATGAGATTTGACCCCCAGTTTCCCCAGGTGACATCAGCCTCCATTCAGGTGGTTTGAATCCTAAAGACTGTGATGGCCCATTTGCATCAAACTGAAGCTTTCACAAATTCTGATCACCAGCATCGTGGGGGTTCTTGACAATGCTGGGGTCAGTGTCCATCTCAGAAGTAGGAGTACACAGGTGGTCCCAGGTCTGCCAGCTGACACCTATGTGGCCAGGTGAGGAGCCTTAGATTCCTGCTGCTCAAGACTCCAGTAGAGGTTAGTCTCTGTCAGGGAAGGCCTGGGGCCTGGGCTGCAGTGTGGCAGGGTAAACTTTTCCACTGAGGTGGCCCTGACCGCCTTCTCCCTCTGAGGCCCATTTCTCCAGTGGCCCAGCTTGAGGACACAGACAAGACATCCAGCTGGAGGCCTTTGATGTGTCAGGAGGGGTCACATGCCACACCCCTGGAGCCTGTCCCTGCTCAGAGACAGCTTCACCCACTCTCCTGAAGAGTCCAGCCACAAGACTCTGGGATGGACAAAGAGAAGAAGATGATCTATCCAGTCTTCATCACCCCACAGTTCTCTCCAGTACATATGCCAGGGACTGGGTCTCAGAATACCAGACTCTGAGAAACTAGATCTTGTATAGGCATCATCTCTAAGTTCTGAGAGTAAGTAGGAATGTGATACTTGTATTACTTTTTCTTCCCAAGGCGAAGGAAAAGCAGTTTGAAGGGTTTGGGATAGGCCAAGTCAGCTCACTGACTCATGTGACTCAAAGAGTAAACAAGACACCAACTGAGTAAATACGGAGAAACTCCATCCATCCCCAATGGAGGGAGGGTTCTGATTATAACCAAATGTAACTGACCAGTTAAGAACATTCTCAGAATGACATAGCTTTTTGTAATTACTGAAAAACATAAGCAGACACTTAAACCCTCACCCTGAAAGCTACCCTATTCCTACCCTTCATCTGTTGCATTATTTTTGCCCATGAATGAATGAAGGAATCACATAGCCAATCATGTGAACAATACCAGGCTTGGTGGGTGCACATAAATGATGTGAATGTGATTCAGTTAAATCCTATTAAGTGCTTTGTAGTGAGGTGTTTTCATTAGGGTCCAAATAAGGGGATTTCTGAGAGTGGAGACACAAAGCTACAGCTACCCCACAAGGCCCTGACTGGATCCCATGTGCCATGATGACATGGAAGCATCATCCTGGCCTGTGACCTGAGGCTCCGGCACTGGTCTCCCTTAGTCACAGAACTGTAGAGGTCTGGGACACTACTGCCATGGCAATGGCTCTGCTGTCCTCCAAGGCAGAACAATTTTTTTTTTAAAGATTTTATTGGGGAATTGAAGGAGGGAAACAGTGTTGGAGAGTTGGCAGAGGGAACCAGCCAAGTTGTTGTTCTTCAATCTTCGTTGTGGAGGGCGCCAGTTGCCATCTGGCTTCGCATCGGCAGCTCATGGCCTCTAAGCTCAGGGTGCTGTGTTCAGTCTTAGTTGCAGGTGGGCATAGCCACCATCCCATGCGGGAGTTGAACCAGCAGCCTTTTTGTTAAGAGTGCATGCCCTATCCACTGAGCCATCTGGGCGGCAGCTCAGCTCAAGGTACCAAGTTCAATCTTTAGTTGCAGGTGGACATAGCCCACCATTGAACAGGCAATCTTGTTGTTACACCAGCTGAGCCATCCTGCCACCTGTTGGCAGCTCAGTGACAGCTCAGTAGGGCGCAGAGTTCAGTGGCCCCTGTGGGAATTGAACTGGCAACCTTGGTGTTATGAGCACTGAGCTCTAACCAGCTGAGCTAACCGGCTGCCCCAGACGCTTTTTGTCTGGGGTGACTGCCAGCACTGAAGGCAGCTCTGAGTCTGGTGGTGTGTGTTGCAAAAAGTGGCTGAGGCCCGGCCAGACTGGCTGCAAGGGGATGCAGAGTGCAGACAGCTGTTTCAGCCCCAGACTAGGAGAGGAGGAAGAGGAAGGTAGCAGAGATTTGCCTGAGTGGCTGAATTTGTGGATGAGAAGCCAGAAAGGGTAAAGCGGATACATCCCTTTGGACCAGTGACAAAAAGCTTGTGAGCAACAAGCAAAGATCTGCCTTCCCATAGACATCCCTGTGAGGATTTCCTGGAGCAGTCTCCTAGGAGACGAACCGGGATACCTTAGATCCTTCTCTCCCTGGGAAGACCCATCCCCTACCCCCAGGAGTGAACACTCACAGTGTCTGAACAACCTCTTCCTATTACTCCTTCTAGGCCCTGACCCATCGTAGTTATGGACTGCCCTTGGCTCCTCAGACACAGCACAACCCTGGAGGGCCTGCTGTCACTCCTCAGAGGTTGCTTCTGATGTCCGCCATTCATTGCCCAGAACATTTATTTCGAAAGAAAAAAAGCATACAGATCTTCACCACACGCCTCCCTTCCAGCACCATGGGGTCGAAGCTAGCATTGGGGGAGGGGGTGTCTCTTCCTCAGAGACCAACCAGGACCACAGGGGCATCTCCAGCAGCTCACCCCAGAGACTCGATGTCAACAAGGATTGATAGTTTATAAAAAAATCATTTGGGTGAATAGGAATGCTAGCTCATCTGGACTCTTGAACAGTGAGCAGGGTTGTCCAGCCAAGGAGAATGACATCAAGCCCACTTGGCCTAGAGAGCAGCCAGGAAGGTCAAGGAGATTGTAGAGTGGCCAAGGCTAGAGTGGGTCAAAGTGGATGTGAAAGAGTTCCTAAAATCAGTCACTAAGCTATGAGGTGACCAAGAAGTGGGATGTGGAGCTGGTCTCCTTGCTCTAAATGACTGCCCGAGATTGCTGAGCGAAAAACTGTCCCCAACCTGAGTCTTGGCTTTCCCAGTGTGAACTTTGGCACGTCTTATAATCAACGGTTGGTTCTTTGAGCCCAAATGTATTCATATCTTTACCCACTTTTTACTGGGGAGGAGGATACTGAGGGCTAGAGGGCAGAGGGGCACCAAGGAGACAGGTGCCAGCTGCCCAGTGGGGAGAAGCAGGGAGGCGTCATTGAGAAGGAAATATTTGTGCTGCTCCTTAAAGACAAATCAGTGAGGGCATTCTAGAAGCAGGGACCAAGACTGGGTCTTGGGGTGGGTCAGGAAATCAGACTCAAAAGTGGGTTGGGGACAGACCATGAAGGACTCTATGTGCTATGCAGACTTTGGACTCGAGACCATGATTGGCAGAGGGAAGATGGAAAGATTGTGCAAGTTGCAAGGTAGAGTGTTCTCAGGGTAAAGGTCTTGTGGGGACTGACAACCTTGATGAATGCACTAGAATTCAGGACCCTTGAGCCCTGTAGATCCAGAGACTGGGCATTCTCAGCCCTCTTGCTAACAAAATTCAGACCTCACAGGTGCATAAACTAAAAAGCCAGGTTACTAATTTGCAGGAGTGAGGAGCATCTCTTTCCAGTGACAGACATGTTGGTACCCCAATCAGGATACCCCTATCTGATTTCAGCATCCTGGGGAGCCAAGTTGGTTATCTGAAAGTTGCTGAGTGAGAATTCAAGCCAGGTCGATACTGTTGGAGGCAGTTCATGGGTTCCAGGCGTTGCTTGCCACAGCCAGAGCAGAGAGCTCCCCAGTGACAGAACCTCAACCCCCCTCTCCCAGGTCACTGGGGGATACACCTGTTTGTTCTGTGGTTTGTTTGTTTGTTTAAATCATTCTCCGCATGTCACATGGTTTTATTATGCCACTGTCACAGATGCAGTCTTACCGTTCCCTGGGCCTGGAAGTCAACCTGTCTCCTTCCGTTAGGAGTTGATTGAATTAATCCAACCTCAGCCTTCTCCAGGGCTCTTCTGCTGGAGCAGCTTTCTGGACAATTAAGATTAGGGACATGCGTCATCAGGTGTGTGTTTTAGCAAGATAGTTTGGGCTGCAGGGAGGAGCCTGGTAGAGAGGGAGGGAGGCCCGTGGCTAGAGACCTGGCTTTTTGCCGCCACAATTGTGCCAAGAATGAGGTGCGACCTCAGCAGGAAGAGGTGTGGGCTGCCAGGCCCTCCTCTGCCTGAGAGGCAGCCCCACTCCCCATTTCCAGGCCTTAGGAATAGCTGGACAGCATGGGGTTGGAAAGGAGTGAAGCCCTTTTTATTCCTGACACTCAAGAGTCTTCTCCTGGGATCCAGTCCAGATACAGTTCCTGGGAACTTGGCAAGAATTTGGCTCTCTGCCCATTACTGGAAGCATTTCTCCCAGCTCCCATGTGGGCCTGCAGACCGACTTGGGTGCAGGCCCTCCTGTGTCCAGGGGCTGGAAGCACTGCAGGGGGTGTAGCAATACTGAGAAGACTTCTCCTAAAGAGGCCCAGCCCAGCCTCCGCTTCCCTGACATGGTGGGGGGGTGGGGGCAGTTGGGGCCCTTGTAGATGGAGAGGTCTGGGAAAGGTAGGCTGCACCCACCCCCACCCTCACCTCCACCTCTCCTCCCCCCGTGGATGAGAGAAGACTGAGCAGCTGGGGAAGCAGTTGGGGACTCACACTTGCATGATGTGCCTTTCTCCTTATGAGGATTCGACCCCCCAACTTCTGTCGCTGCTCTTTCTATCCCACGGGGAAATTCTCATGGGCAGAGGGCAGGGCAAAGCCCCTGAGGATGCTCAGCCTTGGCAGCCCACTTGCTGTCTGACCTAGCATAGGATCCCGCAGGTCTGGGTTCACATCCCAGCCCTGCCGTTCACTTGCTGTGTGACTTTGGGCAAGTTACTTAAGGTTTCTGTGCCTCAGTTTCCTCATCTGTAAATAGAAAGGAATAATAATAGTATCTCTCTCAATGGATTGTTCTGAAGATTACATGAATCAGTGTTTAGGAGGTAGGAAACTTGGGCATATAGGACACATGATATAAGCTTTGGCTCTTATGACCAATAGCTTTATTATTATAATCACTATCGTCATGCAGCACCCAGAGGCCTTTTCTCCAGGTACAGAAGCTGCACTTGCACACAGGCCCTGATGGGCAATCCAGACTCCAGGTGGTTTTCTGCTCCTAGCCAAGGGCCCAAGGTCCAGAGCAGGCTCCCGGCTGTCCTAGTTGGCTTATCTTCGTGGATGTCTTTGAGGCCACATTTCTTCCCTGGTCACCAGCCCCTCCTCCTTGTCCTTCTCCTGCCAAAGGCCAACGCCACTCTCACTTCCAAGAAACGCACTTATTGAACCTTCCCCTGCTGATAGGGTTGGCTGATAAAACACAAGATGCCCTTATAACACTAAAATAAATTTTAGTATAAGCCTATCTCCTGCAATATTTGGGGCATAGTATACTAAAACATTATTTATCTGAAGTTCAAATTTCACTGCGCATCCTGTATTTTTATTTGCTAAACCTGGCAACCCTCCTGTGAAATCCCAAAAATAAGGGGTCTCATGCAACCCTGAACTAGGAGACTGAGGGATCAGGACTGGGTTTTTCCTCATACTGGAGACTTGGGAGTGCTGCAGAACCAGGCGCCATAACATTGTTGGTGCTTTGGGACCTAAAGTGCCCAACAGATTCCTGCTGAGTGGAATGGCAGCTAACTTCTGCAGATGGAGCGAGAACTGGGTCACAGGTGTGTTCGGTAAAGTCAGCCCCAGGCGACGCCCCATGGTTCTACCCCACTTCTGCTTTTGGAATAGGGGGTGGAGGCTATGCAGACCCAAAGCCCCCGGCAACATTGTTGGAGGAAGTAGAGAAGGCCCCCTCTACTGCTTCTAATCCAGGCGGGGAGACGGCACTCATTTGGTTGGAGAGGCATATGAAGAAGTTTCCTTTGGAATTAAATGCGCTGCAAGTTTGCCAAAGGAAACGTCAACTTAGACTATAAGAAAGTGTTGGGCAGTTCTGTGAGTGTGGGCCTGGCTGTCTCTGTGGCCTGGCAGCCAGACAGGATCCCTGGGGGAGGAAACAGGCCCTTGTCTGGAGCGGGGTCCTCTCCATCCCTGAAAATCTCCCCAGGAGGCTGGTGGAACCAGGGGGCTCTCAGAGGGCCCCGGTCTGGGGGCTGTTGCCTATGTTGGGTGAGGGAACAGGAGGAGAAAGAACTCGAGGACTATTTCCTGAAGGATCTGGGCACTAAAGGTTTAGGAGTGGGTGTCCAGCCCAGCTGGAGATGCATTCTCGTCTTTCATGAGCTTTGTAATGGGGGGAAGAAAGAATTGGCTGGAGCAGTCCCAAGAGACACAGGCTTTTGCAGACACTGAGACATCAGGATAAGAATAGCTAGCATTAGCTCTTGGCTTCGGCCTGGATTTTTCCACAGGGCGAGCTCTGCATCATGGGTCAGGACAGAACCCGTGGTGAGGTTTGGGTTGCCCTGAGCTAGCTGGAAGTTTCCAATGCAGTGTTCAGGGGAGGCTGGGAGTTCCCTGCTGTGTTCAAAGCAAATGTGCATTTTACAGGTTCCTGTGATTAACCTGGTTTTCAGGTCAGAAAAAGGATTCTGAGGAACCTGAAAACCTGACTTGAATTTTGAATGAAGGCAAGACTTCCTGCTGCTCTCCCTCAGCATCTTTCTTTTCTTTCTTTGTTTTTTTTTTTTATTTAATTGGGGAACAGTGTGTTTTTCCAGTATCCATCAGCTCCAAGTCGAGTAGTTGTTTTCATTCTACTTGTGGAGGGTGCAGCTCAGTAGCCCATGTGGGGATCGAACTGGCAACCTTCGTGTTATGAGCCTGTGCTCCAACCATCTGAGCTAACTGGCCACCCCCCAGCCCCCAGCCTCTTATTTACCTTGCACGTGGCCCAGCCTTGGGGACTCTGCCCTCCCACAGAGGCAGAGTGGGCAGCCCCACTCCCCTGCTATCCCTAGAAGCCTCCTGTCTCACGCTGCCTCCTCCTGCTCCCTGCTAGGGTCCCCAGTCACCTGCTGTCAGGGTCGCCTTTATCTCCACAGAGCACTGGGTGCCTTTGATAAGGGGCAGCCCTGCTACTTCTTACCCATGACCTTGGCAAGTGACTTTATCTCACTGCCTCAGTTTCCTTGTCTATAAAATGAGGCTTCTCTTATTCATCTAGCCCCTAGGGGCGAGTGAATCGCATTTATATCTTCTTACCCCTTGCACGACCACGTGTCCTCCTTGGTCGATGGCCAGTCTTGGGCCCCCTTGTAGTTCTGTACTACTGTCCTCCTTTCTGTGTCTTCCCCCGCCCATGGCAGAGGGCTTTGGGGTGAAGCAGGTGCTTGTCTTGTGGTGATGGGTAGGGAGCCCTGCCTCGACCTGGCATTCTGGGTATTCATTGATAGGATGAGATCCACTGGCCCAAACTTAGGCTAAGGAGGTTGCTCAAGCCTTCCCAGGGACACCCTTTGAGCTCCTGCTGTGTGGGATAGAGGTGGGCCCTGGGGGTTAAGTCCCGGGGACCAGGTGCTGTTCCAAGTGTGTGCACATATTATCTCTTTTAATCTGTGCCACAAAATCATGAGGTTCCTCATTTTAATGATAAGGAAAATGAGGCACAGAGAGGCTCAGTAATTTGCCCACGATCACCCAGCTTGTAAGTGAGCCTGTATTCAAACCTGGCATGGGCTCCAAAGCCCTAGTCTTGCCCTCAGACCACCCCAGGTCCACTGGGCACCACACAGGCATGACACAGCAGGGTGGCGAGTGCAACAACAGGACTGGAGGTGACACACTTCCACACGGTGACCTGCTCTCCTGATGTGCCCAGGGCTTACTTGGCGTTAGGACTGCAAAGCCTGCACCCCAGCAAGCTCCCAGTCCTGGGCAAATCAGGATGATTGGTCCCCACTTTCCACTTTTCTCTGGGACTATCTCTGCTTAGGAGGGCCAGGGGTCAGAGAGTAGCCCTGTGCCCAGGAGGGACATTCATTGATCTCACAGTCTGTATCATATGCTCATCCTGGGGGCGTTCAGGGCCAGGTACAACCACCCCATGGCTGGGGCTGGAAATGACCACCTACCCAACCCCCCCGAGTAACCGGAGTGTGGGCTTTAGGTGCCGGGGCCTTGAACTTTCTGGTTGGTGGGGGGCTCAGCCAGAAAACACTGACTCCCCACTGGCCTCACCTCTGTCACCTCCCCCAGGGAGATGTGAAAGCTGAGGCACAGAGGCTGGATATGTGTGGAAGGCCCAAAACAGGAGACTGGGGCTGTGGGCTACGGGGGGCCGGGGAGGTATTAGGCTCCTAGGGCCGCTGTAACAAAGTACCGCAATCTGGGTGACTCAACCGAAATGTATGTCTCCCAGCTCTGGAGGCTACAGGTCTGAAATCAAGGTATTGGCAAAGTTGGTTCCTCTGAGGGCTGGGAGAGAAGGACGTGTGCTAGGAGAGAAGGACGTGCCTCATAGGTTTGTAGATGGCTGTCTTCTCGTTGCGACTTCACTTCTCTTCCTTCTGTGTGCCTGCCTCTGTGTTCAAATTTCCCCCATTTGAGGGCTGGCCGAGTGGCACAGTGGTTAAGCGCTGGCTTGGGACACCAGTGGCCCTGGTTTCGGTCCCACATATGAGGGCCAGTGACACTGCCCTCAAAAAAAAACAAAAAAACAAAAAAACGAATTTCCCCATTTGATAAGGATACCAGGCACCCTGAAATAGGGCCTACATCCTAAAGATGACCTCATCTTTAGTAATTACATCTGCAATGACTCAATAAGATCACATTCTGAGGTGTCAAGGATTAGGACTTCAACATCTGTCTTTGTGGGGAAGACAGTTCAACTCCTAACTGTCATTTAGAGGCAACAGGGTGCAGTGGAAGGAGGGAGCCTTGGCTTAGCGGTCTAATGGACTTGGGTTTAAATCTTAGTTTTTTAAGTTTGTTTGTTTTTTTAGCTGCGCCATCCTGCCACCTGTTGGCAGCTCAATGGCAACTCATCTCGGGCTGGCATTGAACCGCTGTTGCTCAGAGCTCAGCTCGCACTCTTTTTTTTTTGAGGGCAGTGTCACTGGCCCTCATATGTGGGACCGAACCAGGGCTGCTGGCTTCCCAGGACAGCGCTTAACCACCACGCTAAATCTTAGTTTTTTAAACTCCATCGATGACCTTTGGCTCTGAGCCTCAGTTTCCTTATCTGCAAAATGGAGTTTGATCAAGGGTTCATCCACCCATTTATTCATTCTTTGTTCTTTTAGTGAATGGCCACTACGTTGCCCAGTACATGCTGAGGGATATGCCAGTGGCAGCTGACCTCATAGTGTGGATGGAGTACCAGAGAGCTGACTAAAGCCCGAGCAAGTGCAGACACACACTGAGCCTTCACTGCTGCCCTCCCTGCCTCAGCTGCAGGGTGCAAAGTTCGGAGGGCCAGAAAGTTTTGGTTGGTGGCGGTCCCCTGGGCCTCCGTTTCATGTACCCTCACTCCTTCCCTTGGAGATTTTTTTCCTGAGCCTCAGAACTGGAGAGGAGGCCATTAACAGTCCAGCCCTGGAGGGTCTGCCTCTGGCCAGCGCTGAGAATGGAAGCGTCTTCACGGCCTAAGGGCCACAGCGAAGCCCTCCCAACCTGCCCCACTCATAGATGTCAGGACAACCTCGCAGAACCATGTGCTGTTTTCTCCCCCTCCTCAGAGCCATTGTCATTTTCCATTATTGCATGATAGTGTCAAAGCACCAGAGGCATTTCCAGGCCTAGTGTCCTGCCAAATCTGTGGCACGTTCTCCGCCAGCCCCACCTCCCCCACCGGCATGTAAACAGAGTTTCATGGGGCCTCTCGCCAGGGCTTTCTAAATATAGCTCCCTCCTAGGGACAACATAGACTCCATCCACTGCATGGCTTTAGTCCTGAGGGCCAGCCTATAGACTGTTTGTCAGGCTTCCCCACCAGGATGAGGAGGAGCTGGGACAAACGAAGTGGCTGCAGGGAAAGGGATTAGAGAGAAGTCCCTGAAGCCAGATCCTAAGTAACGTTGAGATCCAGATGTCCAGGGGTTGTGGCCTTGGCCCCGAGTCCCTGCCTTTTATTTCTGGGGATATGTGAGGCCAGGGCCCCGTCCCAGTCAGGTCCTGTCCCCGGAGGAGTAGAAGGCTGGTTAATGATGAAGGGAGAGAAACATGACCTTCCCAGGAGATGGAGCCTGTCTTTAGGGTCAGACCAGCTGGCTTGGACTCTTGACTCTGTCTCTAAGCCGGGGTGACCAGGCAGATCCTTCACCTGAAACCTCAGCTTCCATGGCTGTGAAGTATGGATTATAAAACTCATGTTGAGGGGATTAAGGAGAATATATGACAAGTGGCAGGCACTGATAGCCGTGCTGTGCCAGGACTCTGTGTCAGGATGCCATGGATTACTGCTGCAGGCTCTGATGGGTGGGCGCTCAGCATGGCATCTCCTCCCAGCTGCTCTGTGGCACTCAGGAGACCCTACCTTCTGTACTGGTGAGTGTCTTTAATTTCACCTCAGTGTAGCAATGCTCTAGTCCTAATGGTCTAACAGGTACCCCAAACCCAGAACCTCCATAGCCCTTTAGATGGGGAATGGCCCGGCCTCTTCCCCTCACAGGCCTCTTACTTCCGAACTCACCAGCTCAGGCGCCCTGCTCCCAGTTGGGTACTGAGGCTCCTTTAAAACATCAGCCCACATGTGAAGATAACCCTTGAGCACAGGTAGGAGAAACTGGAATTACTGAAAAGAATGCAATCCTGAATTTCTCAGCTCTGGGACTAGCTCTGCCTGGGGTGGGTCAGTTCTGTTTAAAGTAGGAGGACCTGACCGGGTTCCCCAGGTCTCTAGCATCAGGAAAAGTAGGACCCTGCCCCGGATAAGGAAGGAGTCCTCAGGAGGGACCCAAAGCTAACAACCTTACCATATGGAAAGGCTGCTCTCTGTGCAGTGAGAAGCCACTCTGCCCCAGGGACTTCCCTCCTGTGGGCATACAGGCTGCAGCCCACCTACTGGTGATCCTCTCTGGATACAGATAAGTCAGGACTAGATGTAAAGTCTCTAAGTATTAACAGGAACAGAGGTGGGAGGGTGGCTGGTAGAAACACCAGCCCTGATGTTTGGACCTGCCTTTCTGCTGACAGGGGTGCTTTCCAGGGCAATCGGGCATTAGATGGGCGTAGGAGCAGATATGCAGCTGCTTTTGCTATGGTTGCCATTCGTAGAGCACTAACCCCACACAGCAGCCCTGTGAAATAGGTCGCACGGCCAGTAAGTGGCAAAACCAGGATTCAAAGTTGGTGCTTTCTGGGCCTCTAGGGTTTTCTCATACTTTGGAGTTCCAAGGTTCCTAATAGGATCCCAATTCTTAAAGACCTCTCCTAGAGGCTGCTGGAAATACATGTCCACAGCAAACAAGCTTGCAAACTGTTAGAAAAAAAGCACTGATGGGTGCTTTTTCTTGAAGGGAAGTCACCCTGAACTAACCTACCAGACCTCTTGTAGGTAGCAAAAAACAGGTCAGCAAAGGAACCGGTACCTTTAGTGTATTTCAGGTTTTCAAAAGCCTTTGGCAAGGTTCCATGCCCCAAAACTTTCCATACCTCAAAAAAAATTAATTGCTTCACTGGGGCTTTGCAGGTAATGCTTTGTCATGTGAAGGAGGCATTTAGGGAAAGAAAAATATGCCTAAGGATGAATGTGTGCTTTTCTTGATGGAGAATTGTAAACTGCAAGGTCTCACAAGGATTGCTGCTGGAAGGGTCTTAGCTTGTTTGTTTCTTATTTTCATTGGGGCATTGGGGAAGGGAACAGTGTTGGGGAATTGGGGAAGGGAACAGTGTTGGGGAATTGGGGAAGGGAACATTGTGTTTTTCCAGGACCCATCAGCTCCAAGTCAGGGTGTTGTCCTTCAATCTTAGTTGTGGAGGGCACAAGCTCAGCTCCAAGTCCTGTTGCCGCTTTCAATCTAGTTGCGGTGGGCATAGTCCACCATCGTATGTGGGAGCTGATCTGGCAACCTTGTTGTTAGGAGCACATGCTTTCACCAGCTGAGCCATCCGGCCGCCTGTTGGCAGCTCAGTGGCAACTCAGCTTGGGCGCAGCTCACTGGCCCATGTGGGAATCGAACTGGCAACCCTGTTACTCAGAGCTCACACTCTAACCAACTGAGCCACCCACCCGGCCAGCCCCTTACATATAGTAGTTTTAAAACAACACAAATTAATCTTTTTTTTTTTTTTGAGGGCAGTGTCACTGGCCCTCATATGTGGGACCTGAACCGGGGCCGCCGGCCTCCCAAGCCAGCGCCCAACCACCGCGCCACTCGGCCGGCCCACCAATTAATCTTCTATAAGTCAGAAGCTGGGCAGGAGTCTCACTGGACAGAAATCAGAGTGTTGGCAGGGCCGTGCTCCTCTCAGAGGCTTGGGGAGATTCTGTTCCCTGGCCCGTAGGCCCCATCCATCTTCAAAGCCAGGGAAGTGCGCATGACCAGTGCAGTCCTTCCCACATAGCATCGCTCAGACACTGACTCTTCTTTTGCCCCCTTTTCCATTTTCAAAGCCTCTTTATGATCACATGGGCACACCTGGGTAATCCAGGATTCTCTCCTTATCATCAACTGATTAGTAACCTTAATTCCATCTGTGACTTTAATGTCCCCTTGCTATGTAACATGACGTGTCCACAGGTTCCAGGGAACAGGAGGATACGGACGTTCTGGAGGGCCAGTAGTCTGCTGACCACAGATATTATCAACCATTTTAATTGATTTCATTATGTGTGAAAACATGGTGGCTTGCTCTTTTAAATTATGTTTCCTTGATTATTGGCGAGGTTGAACCTCTTTTTCTGTGTAGAGAGGCAAAGCAACTTCTGTTACTATAAATTGTCTGTTTACTCTTTGTCTCCATTTCTACATGGTTGCCTTTTTTTTTTTTTACTTGAATTATAAATTCCTTGAGGGCAAGGACTTTTTCATCCTCATGTTTGCATCCCAGTACTTCAAAGTGTGGCTGGGTTCATAGAGATCAATACCCGTGGGCCCTCCCTCTCTCCCTCTCACCCCATTGTCTTGCTATTCTGCTTGCGAAGACATGCCAGGATGTTTCCTGAGCTGGCAGAGTTGAGTCTGTGTCTAGGAAGGTGTGGTGGCTGAGACGAGGTGTGTCCCAGTGGACTTCTCAGGCCATGATGGACTATGGGGTAAAACAGACGAAGTGCTCAAGCCCCAGCTCAGCTGATGACTTAGGCAGCCCTTCCACCTTGCTCGGAGCCTCAGTTTACTCACACGTTAAAAACAGCAATGGTACGGGCCAGCCGAGTGGCGCAGTGGTTAAGCGCTGGTTTGGGAAGCCAGCGGCCCCAGTTCGGGTCCCACATATGAGGGCCAGTGACACTGCCCTAAAAAAACAAACAAACAAAAAAAAACAGCAATGGTGGCACGCTGACATTTTAGGGTTGCTGGACTGGGAACAGGGACAAGTACCCACTCCTTTTGAGAGGGAGGACCCTGCTTGATTGGTGGGCAAAGCCACAGTAGGGGGCTGCTGGGGTGACACAAGTCAAAATCTGAGGAGACACAGAGAAAAGTGATGTTAGGTCATTATGCAGAGTGTCAGGCAATGTGCTCTCCTTTGACATTTTAAAGACGTTATAGTAAAGATTTAAAGTGCTTTTCAATTATTCTGGGTGTCAGCCCTTGTCTCTCCTGGAGCCCCTGGTGACCACAGGGCCTGGTTGGTGCAGGGTTGTGACTTTTGCCACCCCCTCCAAGCTGGCCTCCTCCCCGTCATCCTTCAGAGGAGTCAGTGGGAAGATGGTGTCCAGTGGGACTGATGGTCTTCCTGGCTGGGCGAACCTTGCTTAGTGAGCAGAACAGGACCCACTCTCTGAAGTATGGGGGGACCCACTCTCTGAAGTGTGGTGCAGCTGCCTGGACCGAAGACCCACCCTATTGGGCCTGCAGTGTTGGCCAAGGGACACCCAGACCTGGACCAGGGACACCAACCACTTCTTAATGACCGAGCTCCATTGCCTAAGCTGCCTGTCCAGGGCCTCTGTGCTGACGCCCAGGCCTACCCACATGCTTGGACCACCAGGGTCCCCAGAATGCCCCCATTGGCAGTCTCCTTGTCCATATCCATTAGCACTGCTGCATCAGTTTCACAGAGAATAGTGAGGACCAGCTTAGGCCACTTAGACCAGGGCCTTCCCATCCAGGCCTTTCCAGGTCCAGCTCTACACCCACTTTCAGGATGAAACATGCCCTGGTCAGAGAGGGGAGGCAGGTCCTTCCCTCCCTCCCCATAGAACCTTCTGGAAGGTTTGCTAGGGCCCCAGAATACCTGCCTCAGGAGAGTCTTTCTCATCTACACGTCTCTGATGGCTGCATCTGGAACACTGAGCCCCTTCTCCAAAGGGCTAGTGGTGGAAAGAGTTCCCTTAATCTGAACTAACCGTACTATCTTGGGGGAGCCCTTGGCCTCTCTGAGTCTCCATTTTCCAGGAGGAAGCATGGGAATAGTAATCCCTACTGCTGCCTGCTGGAGGGTCGCAGTGGGGACCCCAGCCAGCACTGGCCCGGACAGGATCCTCAGTGGCGGTGGTGATCGTGGCCTCCCCATTCCTGTCCTTCTTTCCTTCTGCAGCTGCCCCTGCCAGCGATGGGTGACTGGCAGGGCCACAGCGTTCTCTCCCATGGCTTCCCTCTCTGGCCCTCAGTAGTGGATAGATTCTCTTCTCTCCTTCTCTCCCCCATTTCTCGAAGCAAGTGAGGCTGACAGCCATAAAAAGGCACTTGGGCTGGAAGACGGAATGCTAGCGGCTCCCTCCTTCCATTTGGAAGCTGGCAGCTGCCTTTGTCTGTCAGCCCCAGAACCCCAGACCTAGGACTCCGAGGTGGGCTCACGGCAGCGATCACCCTTTTCCTTCTCTGTCAGCAGGGCCCTGCTGGGCCTGGACTCCAGCCCCTCCTGTGCAGCCACCCTGGGGCCTGGAACTCATTAGCCTTTTAAATTAAATCCATCTGTACTATGTTGAAGGCTGGCCCTGGGTCTCTGCTCCCGCCCTGGGTCTGTGAGGCCAAGCTGCACACAGAGGCAATTGTGTGAACTGGGTGTGGCATGCTCGAGGGCCAAGCCCAGGCCAGCTGTGCTGGGGCCCCGCCTGCCTGTGGTGGGGGCTCTGGATGCTGAGAAGCCAGCTAGACAGGGCTTGGGGTTGAGGGGCACTGAGGGGTGTCTGGAGACTGTCCCTGCACCCTGAGCCTGTGGGGCCAAGACTGCTGACCTGCCTTTCCTAACAAAGCTGCTCCCTGCCCAGGAGTGCATCATTGACGAGGACTGCGGGCCCCGACGTTACTGCCAGTTTGCCAGCTTCCAGTACATCTGCCAGCCATGCCGGGACCAGCAGACAGTGAGTGTGCCCCGAGGCCTCCCTGGCAGCACCAGGGCCCTGGAGCCCAGAAAGGGGCCCTGGAGGAGAAAGCCAGCCTCCCCACCATTTTCAGCTGGGCTCCCTGCAAATTTCCTTTGGGGCGCCGCATGTTCTCCATGATGCCTGAGCAGGAAGCCATCTGCAGACCTGCTGCCATCCCCGCCTGCCCCTTGACTTTTGGCTCCACTGCCTGCTTCATGGATGACGGAGAGGGAGGCGGCGCAGAGGCGGAAGCCCCCCACCTGTCCGTTCTCCAAAAAGACCCATCCCAGGAGACACAGCCAGTGACACCAACACCACCACTGCAGCCCCTGGGGCAGGGAAAGGGTAGCCCCTCCCCTCCCTGGCCTGCAGCCCATCCCCAGATCTTTCTCCAGTCTTCCCAATCAGAGAAGGCAGAAGGAGGTGCTGGGAAGAAGCCAGAACACTTCCCTGTTGGAGCTTTTATGAGAAGCACAACTAAGGGGAGCAGAAATTCTCCCTCCACCCAACAGATGTTTGGACAAAGCCATATGGGCCCATGGACTTTTCTTGGCCTTTTTCATTATTAGAACAAGAACATGGCACAATAACAAGTGTGGAAACTATAGGACTTCCACTACCCTGTCCAGCCCCATCTGTGGTCAGGCAGCTGCCGTTGTCCCTCGTGGCCTGTCCTCCTGGGTGCCATCATTGAGTACGGCTGTGAGCAGCTCACTTTGCTCTCTAACTGCCATTCCCCATGTGGGACTCCAGGTCCATGGCACCCATGTGCCAGCCCATCTACCCCTACCTGGGCTTGGGCATCACACTGCCTGCTTCTGTGGGCCCCAGGCCACACTCCTTCCTGACCTGCGGGCCTAGTAGGAAGGAGGCAAGGCTCAAGTCTGGGCAGACTGCAGAGACACATCCTTTAGAGGCAAAATCGCAAGCTGTGCAGGAAGACTCAGATGCATGCAACCTCCCCGGGTGCCATTTTCCCAGTGTTCTGACCCCTCACATTTGTCGCACCAGCCCCATTCCCACCTCTGCCCCTTGACTTCGATGAAAGCCCCACCGAGCCAGGACCTCAGCTGCCTCCTCTGCAGTGGAAGGATGTGGGTTGGCTGTACCTTCAGGCTTTCTGGGCTGGGGGGTGTGGAGTGGGGTGACGGGGGGGGAGAGGGGGTGACAGGCAGGGCTCCCCCAGGACGTGAGCTGTGGGCTGTTATGTTTTCCCACCCCTCTGCAGACCTGCACCCGGGACACTGAGTGCTGCGGAGACCAGCTGTGCGTCTGGGGTCACTGCACCAAAACAGCCACCAAAGGCAGCAATGGGACCATCTGTGACAACCAGAGGGACTGCCAGCCTGGGCTGTGCTGTGCCTTCCAGAGAGGTGGGCGGCTTCCCTCTGGGTGCAGGGCAAACCCTGTCCAACACTTCACCAGACTGGGCCTCCTGTGGCCCGTCGATGCCAGCCACACGCCGGGCAGGCTCCCAAATGCTCACCCACTATGTATCCCAGCACATCTGCCTGACTGTGGGCCCCCACCTGGGGTGGAAGACAATCTCTTTTTCTGTTCCCTGCTGATGCCTAGAAAATGTAAATTCCTTCAGGACACTTGAGCCCAGGCAGGAAGAACTGCCCCAGAGGGGTGGGATTGGAGCAGCCCCTCCCCCATCCCACTTCACCTCACTCCGCCAGCCTGAGGTAGCACCTGGCCCTGGTCCTGTCTCCCATGAACAGAATGGCCCCCTTCTACTCCCACCTTCCTCTCACTCCCTCTCCCAGGTGAGGCCGGCTCAGGCACTCTCTCCTTAACTGCCTCTTCCAGCCCCTTGGTCCTCCTGCTGCTCCTGCAAGTTTCCTCAAGGATGGCTTTCTGGGTGCCACGCCTCAGGAGCTGCAGTGCCTCCTGTTCTGTTGCATCAGTCTCACTCCACCTTCCAGGGCCTTGGCCAGCTCCAGCTGACCTGTCCCCTTTTTCTCTCCACCACTCCTTGGCCTCTTTGGGAATCTCACTGCCTCAACCTTTCCCACTGAGTCCAGTCCCAGACCTTTGCTGGTGCTGTGCCCCAGCCTTAAATGCCTTTCTTCCGCTCTTCATTTCTCCAGACCATGGGCCTCAAAAATCCAGCAGAAGCCCGCCTCTTCCAGGCAGCCCTCCCTAACTGCTCCAGCCCTCCCACCCATTCCCTCCTGAGCCCATGTCGCCATTCGTTTCCTCTCATTCCACCTCTTCAGTCCTAACCCCCACATTGGGTAGGGTGGAAGGTGGGAGGCTGCATTGCATTTCTCTGCTCTGTCCCTTGGTGCCCGCCCCTGCTGCTGGGGCACAGGGTGACTCTTACCCGGTTCTAGGTCTGTTGTTCCCTGTGTGCACACCCCTGCCCGTGGAGGGTGAGCTCTGCCATGACCCTGCCAGCCGGCTTCTGGATCTCATCACCTGGGAACTGGAGCCTGATGGAGCTTTGGACCGATGCCCGTGTGCTAGTGGCCTCCTCTGCCAGCCTCACAGGTAAGGCCCCACATGTCCTCCTTGTCAGGGGCCAAGAGCAGATGAGGTGTCATTCAGGGGGTCTCAGGGACAGAGGAGAGATGCAGGGTCAGTTCAGCATAGGTTTAATTTGAGGTGTTGTTGGGTATTCCAGATGGAGGGGTCCAGTAGCAGTTTGACCTATAAGGCCAGGGCTCGGGAGAAGGTATGGCCAGGGGTACAGACTCAGGTTCATCTGTATAGTGTCTGAAGACTGATGAGTGGGTGACCTGGGGAGAGAGTATGGAGAGAGAAGGGCTGATGGCTAAGGAGGCAGCCCAGGCCCGTTCCAACCCAGGACAAGCTGAGACGGAGCCGGCAGAGAGGTTGGAGGGAAACCAGGAAAGTAGGCCCCCAAGGTGGAGGGCACCACCAACAGTTAGAGGCCACTGAGGGACTGTGAAGCATCAGCGGGGCGCTGTGGACATTTCTCAGGGCACGTCTTCCCGGACCTCTCAGCAGCCGCTACCCAACCTTCTGTCCCAGCAGAACCCAGGGTGGTTGGGCAGACAGAGCTCCCCTCCCTGCACCACAGGCCTGGGCTACCCACGAGGCCAGGGTCCCCCACAGGCACAGCAGATGAGATGGGTAGGCCCTGTCCCACTGTCAGGGGTTGCTCCTGCCTGGAGGCCTAGATGGGCAGGGGGCTTAGAGGGGCGCCTTGTTGCTGCAAATTCTCAAACCCCCGTGTCCTGTGGGTCTGGCCCTGGGATGCTGGGCCTGAGACAGTCAATCATAGGAAGATAGACCTGCAGCTAGAAATGGGGGAGCTGCCCCTTGAGTCCATTTTCCAATAGCGACCCTCCCTCAGCAATCTTTTTTAAGGTAAGATGTTGACACGAAGTGAAGGCCCTGTTGAAGAGCTGGTAGAGAAGGTGTTGTGAAGGTGAGACCGGGACCCTGAATGACAGCAGCAAAAGGCAGCGCCTTTGTCTCAGGCCTGGCCTCATGCCCAGGAGCCTCCATGTGGAGAGCCTGGCTTTGCTCCGTGGGGAGACAGGGTCCTTCGCTGAGCCACAGCCCCGTCTCTCCCCAGCCACAGCCTGGTATACGTGTGCAAGCCAACCTTTGTCGGGAGCCACGACACAGACGGAGAGACCCTGGCGCCCCGAGAGGCCCCTGATGAGTACGGAGATGGTGGCTTCATTGAAGAGGTGCGCCAGGAGCTAGAGAGCCTGGAGAGGAGTCTGTCAGTGGAAATGGCTTTTGGGGAGCCCGATGCTACCTCTGAGGTGCTGGAGGCCGAAGAGATTTAGACCCAGGCCTGTTCTGCGGGGAGACGTGCAATAGACGTAGCTAATTTATTTCCCCAGCTGTGTCCCCTAGGCATCAGCTCCCCAGGCTTTTCTCCATGGCCTCTTCCTGGAACATTTTCCCTCTGGCTTGAAACAGAATGAGGTGCTGCACACTTGTCCAGCCCCACCCCCCTGACTGTGTACCACGCATCACAGTCTGGTGCTGGGGAAAGATGGGGTGGGGGGTTAAGGCTAGACAGGGCAGGTAAACAAATTATTGGCCACTTGGCTGGTTGGCAGACGGCTCATTTCACTTTGTTCTGTGTCGCCTGGAGAATCATTGGAGGGGAAGAGATGGAAAAGGATGAAGGATTTCCTCATGACGGGTTTTGGGGAAATGTTGACTCTCATACATGTGGAGAAGAGTGCCCTGTTTTGCAAATATAAACCTGGCAAACATGCAACAAATGAATTTTTCCTGCACTTCTTCGTATGGGCATAGGTAAGCAATGCCTTCAGCTACAGCAGGTGAAATACTCTGCCGCCTCCGAGTTACATGCATTCAGCCTTTCAGCAGCGTTCCTCAGCCCCTACCTCTGTACCAGGTAAACGCTTTCATACGTATCGACGATTGAGTCATGCTCTCACCACAACCCAGTGAAGGGGGCACTGTTCTCCCTGCCTCTCAGGATCTCGGAGGCTCAAAGATGTCAAGTTGCTTGCCCAAGTCACACAGCTAGTGAAGACCTGACCAGGATGTCACCCAGGTGTGACTCGGAGCCCAGTGCTCTCCCCACTGCTCCCCACCAGCCTTGGTGCCACCAAAAGTACACCCTACAAAGAGGAAGAATGAGATTTTTCTGTTTTTTGAGGCACATCTGGAATTAAGGTCAAACTAGTTCACACATCGCTGTGAGAGTAAACTTCTACTTTTCGAAATAGCCGCATTCTCTGTAGCATGAGGGCAGCCATCATTCCAGTGGAGACAGATCATACTGACACTGCCCACCATGGCAGTTAGTTACATTAGTAACTTGGAAGGTACATGATTGGAGCATAATATATAAGTTAACTTGCCAGAAACAGTACTTAGGTAACTGTAGGGCCAGGATTAGACATGAAATTTACAAGATCACTTACCAGCAACTGTAGGCTATTATCAACCACATGGAGAAAATCCAACCAAGCTAAGGCTCTATGAAATATGGTTGTAATATCCAAACTGAGAACATTGAACTGTATGCTGTCCCACAATGTTATTTTCAGGTGTCATGGACTGTTTCCATCATGTATTCATCCAGAGTTATTAAATTTTAAAGCTGCACACGATTGTATAAGCATGCTTTCTTTGAGTTTTAAATTATGTAAAAACACATATGTTACAGTTAGAAATTAAGCATAAATCACTTAAACTACTCTTTTGTGGTTCTTGGACTTCTTTCTTCCTTTTGACTTTGAGTAAATATGAAACGCTTTCAGCCAGGAAAAATAAAATAGAAATTAAAAAAAAAAATCTCTTCCATGTAAATAAATTTTCCAGACATCTGAAGCACACCTCTTTTAGCATCAAAATATTTTAGAAATGTTAACCATTTTTGGAGAGGAACATTTCACTCTCTTCTGAAAAAGGGTAAGTGGAATGTATATGACCCTTTTCTTGAAAGTCTTTAATGAAACACAGTTCTGGGCCATTACACAGTGAGAGCTTCAGGGACATTATATAAAGCTACTATATATTAAGGTCAGCTGGATACAGGCAGTCTATCTATATTAACTCATTTAATCTTCACTGAATCCATGAGTATTTTCTTCATTTAACCAATAAAAAATGGAGGTTCATAAAGATTATAATAATAGAGCTAGAAGTCAAACAAAAACAATATGTAGTACAGTATGCCCAGGATATACTAATAACATTAAGATCAAATATACAGTTATTATCTAGTCTATGTCCAAAATCACCAAAAGACCATTCTAGATCCTTATTACTCAACACATACTTACTGAGAGCCTGCTCAGAGCCAGGTGCTGTGATATGCTCTGGGGTGCCAAGTCGATCCAGATAGGGACCCTGCCCTGAAGACATCAAGCCTAATGAGGGAGGTACACTAAACCCAGTGCCCACAAAACAAAAGCACTCCACCCAATATCAGAACAGAGTGTTATGGCAGCTTCAAAGGAGCACTTGGCTTGAAGACTTTGCATGCGAAGTGGCTCTCAAAGATGATAGGAGTTGATCAGGAGGTCAGAAGGAACAGGAAAAGGCATTCCGGACCATGGGCAGAGGGAGCGAGGCAAGGAGAGATGGTATAAAGCGGAAACTGTAACTCATTCACAGTGGTTGAAAAGCAAGGTAAATTTGAGCAAATATTTGGAGAAGAGGCTGAAAATGATTTCAATCAAAAAATTTACTGAGTGCCTACTATATGTCAAGGTCTTTTATTAGGTGCCAGGGAGCCTTGTTCCACTTTGTCACCATAGCCACAAAAATGTAAGCACATGAGAGGCTTTGCAAAATATTTGGCTGAAATCAACATACAGAGTGGCTGATGTATCTCCTGTACTCCCAATTTTAAATGGAATGTGGTTATAAGGGTTAGGTGGGGTTTGGTACTTGATCTTACTGCCTGCCTTTCTCTGGGATCCAGAGTTCCTGCCAAGGAACCCATGGTAGACACTGTCATGTCAACTACCTAAAGCTATTCCCAACCCTCTTTTCTTTCCCTTCTCACACCACCACAGAGTCTGGAAAAGCCTGCCCCTCCTTGCAGCTTAGGATGGCCGCATGACTGCGCTCTGACCCAGGAAATGTAAGGGAAAGACTGCCAGAGAGTTTCTGGAAAGGATTTTTCCTTGAGTGACAAAAGGAAAGGCATACAGGAAGAAGGCCCCCTCCCTCTGCCCGCTTCCCTGGTCTCCTGCCTTTGAGTCCAGGGGTTTCGGGTGTGCCATTTGGCACTGTGGCAGCCATCTTGTGGTCAGATCACTTGATCAAGATCAAGGTGATGTCAGCAGGGCGGCATTCTTCACTGGGGAAGAAAACATTTCCTTGCCTTTTTTGGCCTCTAGAGGTCACTCTTATTCCTTGGCTCATTCATCTTCATATGGAGGATGAAGGTCCTCCTTCATCTTCAAAGTCAACAATAACAGGTCAGGCCCCTTTCGTATGAAATCTCTGTTTCTCTGCAGCTGGGAAAGATTTTCCACTTTCAAGGACACATCAGAATAGATTGGGCCCACCTAGTCAATCCAGAATAGTCTTTCCATGTTAAAGTCCTTTACCTTAATCACCTCTTTCAGAGATCGTTATTCTGCCTACCGCAAAAGAATAAGATTGAGTCCTTGAGGACATTGGGGAGAAAAGCTATCCTGTTGTTAACCACGTCTGAACTCCTTTTCAAGTAAACCACCAAGATTATTACAGGTAAAGTCGCTGTTAGTCTTTCCATTATTTGAAGTGCAAAGCATTCCTACCGATATAGGAGATACTTGCATCATGAACTATAGCCAAAAGGGGAACCAAGTACAACTTGATGAATCCCAACTCACCCGCTTTCCCATCCCCAATGAACGGCTCTGGAAAAATCAGGATTAGAAAATGAAATGCTTCAGCGTGAGGTGCAGGCTCTGAGTCTCTACCCTGACCTTCCACGCAGATGAGAATGGCTGGTCTGTCCACCCACATGGCCTCAGAACGACCAGGAAGAGGAGTGCGATGGCTGCTGACGCTTCCCAGTTTCCCCTTTTCCTGTTCAGTTCCTTCTCCCTCTCTTTCCAAGTGTCTGGCTTGCCCTCTCACTAACCTGGTTCTTTAGGCTTTTGACACAGTCAGGAGAAAGGGATGCAGGGCAGAAGGATGAGAGAGAAGCGAAGGGCCCCATTGTGGTGTGAGGGAGAGGCTGGGATTAGAAGGGGGGCATGAAGTGTGCCTGTGGTCTGTTTCCCCTCCAGATAGTCAAGAACTGCAACTAGATTATTCTGGGATTAACTTTTGATAGCTAGACTGGGTTTCTAAATTCAGGTGGCCCAATAGCTGTGGAGCTAGGTACAGGGCTTGCTGTGAGGTGCCATTTCAGCAGCAGCAGCAGCACAAATGCTCCACATAAACTAGAAGGGGGTGTGGGGTAAGAAACCCCCTTTTGGGAGATTGCAGTGTGTGAAAAACGGTATTCCCTGCTTGACCTCCCATGAAGGAGAGGAAATTAGACTTATTCCATTGGCTGAAACTCATGGGGAGAACTTTGAGAAACTCATAAAAATCTGTTAAAAGTGACACATCACTGGGTGGGGAGATGGCTGTGCAGAAGCTACAGGACACACTGACTTGCCACCTTATTTACCATAGGAGGGGCACCAGGCAGCTACGTGCATGCGGGGAAGCGGGGTGGGGCTGAGGCAAAAAAGATGGATACTGGCAGCACTCACATCCTGAGATAGTGGTATGGAAGCAAGGTGATAAAATGGTTGAAGACTTGGTGGGGACCAGTGCAACATGGGACATGTATTTCAGAGGAACTCCTCTTGTCAACAGGAAGCTGGCAAGAGTCAAGTTTCATAAAGGAATACCAATGCTGGGAGTTGGGTAGGCTGGCTGGTAGGACTCTTCATAGTGAACTTATGTCACCAGATAAAAGGGGACAGTAACGCCACCATGACCAAAAGGAGGCTGTGCATGGAAATGTCTTTCCCTATTCCTTACCTCTTCCACTGTCCATAGACCTGGTGCAGGAAGAGTGACAGCACTGGCCACACCCTCCCTCCCTCTCGAGAGCAGCACATCGAGTGGGCACTGTGTGTAGGGTAGTGGTGGGTGGCCTTTGAACCAAATGGCTGAAACGTTTGTAAGATGAGGTTGTTTTAATAATGCAGTGACCTAAATGTTATAGGATTGCACGGAGGGCTTGATGAGAACCCATTTCTCATCAAGTTCCAGTGGGAAACTGCATTCAACAGAACCCAGTTGAGAGTTACTGGAAAAACAGAGCCACTGCCTATTTGTATCTCAAGTTGATACTCCTTAATGAAATGGGTTAGGCATTATAAAAGAGGCTGAAAACTAAGTGTGCCCTCTGAACTAGAGGAAGGGCAATGAATGTTGGCAGCAAAGAAAGCAGAGGGGGAGTGTGGCCCCCATCTTTCTGGCTAGGCTATGGTGTACACTAATAATTCCAGGAGGAGTGGCTTCTCAGGCTCTGACCAATCAAAAGGCCAGCTTCTGTACAGATTTGCTGGTGAGGGGCGAGGAGCAGAGGATTCCACCTCACTGCTTTTTTGCTTTCCTAACTGGCCCTGGTGATTGCTGTGTTCTTTTCTAAATGGTCACACTTGAATGCATTCCTGATTTTGCCAAATATTGTTTTCTGAAAGCCAAGTTTTGAAAACCAACCCTGCCTCTAACCATATGATTACACTGCCCCTCTCACCCACGTGACACTGAAGGAGTCTGATTTCATGTGGACTAAGTCTAGGTGGCTAGGAGCTTTATTTGGGCCATGAACTCCTTTACCAGCTTGGCTTGATGAAAGAACATTTTACTAACCTCCTAGAAAACTATACATACACACTGCTACTGACCAAAATGTTTTCTTTTTCAAAAATTACACAGAATTGTTTAGGTGGAATAGTTTATTTAGCAAAGCAAAACAAAACAAAAACCCTTCCTAACTCAGATTCTCTTCTATTCCATTTACTCTGGACTACAATTTGCAAGTCCCAAGTGCAAGAGAGTTGTTTAGGGTCTTGATGCTGAACAAAAGGACAAAATTCCGAGGGAGAACTACAGCAGCCAATTGAAAAGGAAATACTAGCCAATGATCCAGAATAGAAGATTTTATTGTATTCCACACATTCACAGGTCCAGGCTTCATTAACGGCACTGCTCTATGCTGCACAGATTTCGCTAAGACCACCTTGTAAGTTCGCAGCTCTCTCCTGGCCTAAGGTTGCATCCCATTTCAGTTCCTAACAGTGCAGCCTGGTAACCAAGAGCTACTTGACTACTTTCTGGCAGTGACATAGGTTCAACTCTGCCTTCTCAGAATTTTAATGTACTTTCCAATACACTACAAAAGATCGCCAAACATTCTAACGTGAGGCTCTGTTCACTTATTTTTATCTCATCGTGACTACTATCCCTTACTTTAAGAAGCAGGCCTTCAACTAGCAGACTTCTGGACAGACCAGGTAATATGGCATGGTCCCGAAGCCATAGCTGTTGCTTCTTTGGTCAAAATGCACCCCTCACCTTTCACACCTGCCTCAGAAATGTAGGTACTTGGTTCTCCATAGGGAGTGCGGCTGACGCAAATCCATTTGCCCCACAGTAAAGGCGCTTCAATGCCCCGGCGTGACCCATGGGGAGCAAGGTCACACTTGACTGCACTGCGGCCTGCCTCAGCCTCGGGAGGTTCGGCAGATGAGTGAGCAGCAGGCTCCATGCCCCCTGGCTTGGGCACCCGATCCCATGAGTGCTCTGCCCCTTGGCTGACACATACATTCAACTCTCGCGCATCGCCACAAGTCCACTTAGAAAAGTTCACCATCCCCTTTACTGAAATTACTGAAGTGCAACATTGTGCTTTTACTGTCAGACACCGAAAAGCAAGAACTTTTAACTTTTTTTTTTTCTATAACGAAATACATTTTTACTCTTGGTATTGGTAATATGCCTGCAATTAGAAGTAGCAAACACAACAAAAAAGAAAACAGGGTAGAATGCACAAAATGAGGGGTGGGTATAAGAATTTTACCATTTACTCCTATAGGAACACTAAACCAAACCAAACCAAACCAAACCGAACCAGCCCACAGCCCATCGTTTACAAATCGGCCTCCTCTGCGCCACAGTCAGTCCTGGAAGGCAGAAGAAGCACAATTTATTAACCCCCATGTCCCAGGCAAGCAGGCTTGTATCAGTGCCAAAGGGCTGCCATGTCACATCAGAATATCCAAGTGATCCAAAAGACCACTCACCACAAACGCTTCCAGCTTTCCCGTGAACACTACCAATCCCAACAATGCAAACTCAGAACTCTCCTTGAAATTGCGCAGAATGTTACGTAGCTCACATGGAATAAAAATTAGCCAGAAAAATACCTTAGAAAATTTTTTTTCTTTGTGGGTTCCCAGAGGCTTCTAAGATGTGGAATTCTCAATCATTATACTTTAACTGCAGAGCCAACATCTGCTAATACTATTTTTTAATCACATATTTCTTAAAAGGAAAAAAGGGTAAAAATAAGATTTTGAAATATTGACAGGATCCTCGAAAGTTTAATATTAACAACTTCATCTCTCATGAAAACGTCACTGTAAACATACCTTATCATACAAATAATTATTCAATACACATTATAAAATGTTATATTTAAAGAAAACAAATCTATTCTTAATCCAGATTCTTTATCCACAAAAGTTTAATGACTAAAATAACACAACAGAACGAACAAATGTTTTATTGGCATGTTCATCATTGTAAACAGCATCTGGCATGAAAAAGTTTTACCAAAACTTGTATATTGATTTTTATAAATTAGATGGCATTTTCAAAATTTACGTGTCATTGTGTTCATTGTTGTATTTAGCAAAGCAAAAACTTGCCAACTCTAATAGACTCTGCAATGAAATCATGTTGACTGCATCAGCCTGTGCTATGTATGACCTGACTTACTAGCAAGTTTATTTAACACGATGTTAAGACATTTCCCCAAAGTTAAACTACATGTAACTACAAATCAACTTCAAAAATTAAAGTGGGACTTATAAGGGTTCTAGAAGATTCAAACTTGAAGTAAATCTTCAAAAATAAATGTACAAGAAGAAATAAAACTGAAGCTGCTGAACAGAAAAACCTCATTAACAAGGGCAAATACAATCGTATGGGACCCAGCACTGAGGAACCTCACTGAGAATTATTACATTTACACAGACTGCTACACTTCTCAATGTACACAAATGTACGTCATGAATGACATGTGAAAAGAACCACCATGGGAAATAGGTGAACTGCAATTATGATAACTCAATAGGATCAATTTTATTTACATGCTGAATGAACACGTGAAACGTATTCTCTACATCCATAACTTAAGCACAATCAGTTATAATTACAATATTCAGCAATCTGAGCTGCCATCTGCTGGGAGCGGTCTAAGGGAAACGTTTTGATGTTCCAGAATATTGTTCTTTATACTTTGAAAAAAATGAAACAAAATAAAAACACAACTTCACAATTCTTTACTGGGTTACGGCTGGTTCTAAGAATTTCTTTCAGCTCCTACTTTTGCTGCTTTCCAAGAGTCAACACACGTTGTATTTACTTCCAAATTGTCAATGAGGTAATGTGTGTATCAGTGAAATAAACAGAAAATTCAGTCATTCATGGCCTTTGCATAGCTTTTATTATTAAGCTATGAGCATCCTGTTTGAGGCTAGTTTTACTAGCGGCTATGTGCACGTTTGTCTGCAATAAAAGACGTTTACTCATCCACCTTCCCCCTTTTCTAGTAGCAGGTTTTGCTTTTTGTTTTTATTCTTTTGCACATCCCTTTTCACTTTACAGTACATTTGACTATAGTGCACAACATGATTCCAAGTCAAAACAGTGGCCCATTGGGCACTGAGCTTCTGACTGGTGAAGGGCAGTCCAATCAGTGCTGGTGTCATGGGTTACCCCTAACCATGTCCGGCCATAATGGCACTACACAGTAGCAGTGAACCGTCTAATGAAAACCAAAAATCCCCCAGGGAAAATGCTACACTAGCAGAGTCAATCTTGAGTCAGGTCTTTATTTGGTGCTCCATCCAGATAGATTTTTAGTGCTTTCTCTTTCCGGGGTGAGTATGTTACACGATGTCCTGTCTTCTGGAGTCGACTGCTTTCTTTTTTCATCAGTTCATTTCTTTGCTCATCTGTCAACTCCATTAATTCTTCTGTTTTATCCCTACATTAAAAAATATTAATGACATATTAGGCCAGTAGAGCCATACGCCTATTAATTTATGCTTGAATGCTATAATGCTCCTCAGTGAGAAAACGAAATCTGATGTCGCCAGTAGCTTATATATGAAGATATAGTAGATTTCTAATGTGTTTATCATATTAATATAACATTCACTTCTAAAAAGGGCTGAGAATAATTTCCATGTTATTATTAGTATAATAGCTATCATTTACTGAACATCTATTTATAAGAGGCCAGGTGCCAGTTTTTAAAAATTCAATAATAGCTCTAATTCTCATAAAATCCTGCAAGGTTGACATCATTGTCACCATTTTACAGATGAGGAACTAGGTAATTAACAAAACTAAATCGGAACCTGTGTTTGCCAGGCTCCAGTGGCTTCTTTTTCCTCTACATCTGTGTTGTCCACATGGCAGCCCCTAGCCACATGTGCCTACAGAAGGCTTGACATGTGCCTGATTCAAATTGAAATGTGCTGAGAATGTAACACACATACAATAGTTATAAGATGTACTATAAGAAAAAGAGTGTATAAAATATCTCTGAAATGATTTTTTATTTATTACATGTTGTAATCATAATATTTTGGATATGTTGGGATAAAAATATTTTATTAAAATTAATTTCATCTGTTCCTTTTTACTTTTTAAAATGTAGCCACTAGAAAATCTCAACATGAACTGTGTGGTTCTCACTGTATGTCTACTGGTCAGGGCTGCTCCCTATCACAACAGTAAAGGCATTAATGGAAAACAAGATAGTTATGCACAACAAAAATATTATATCACTAGAAATAACAAACACATTGTGAACGTTACCTATAAAATATGACTGCACCATCATCACAGATATAAAGAGGCCAGACATTCAGGGTAGAAACTTTAGGATTCCAGTCCAAATCCTGATGAATATCAAGGACAGAAATATCACAGGGAAAAGTTCCTCTACCCTAAGGAGAAAAGAATGAATGAATAAACCATGCCATTAACCATGTTTATTGAGCAAGAGTAACCAGATACAAACATTCTTAGGGCTTTACCTTGGCAAATTCAATATCTTCCAAAGGAATTCCACTGATTTCACAAAGCTGTAATAGGAAACATTATATAAGT
The DNA here is from genome assembly GCA_033961575.1 of Aselliscus stoliczkanus. Classification (NCBI taxonomy): domain Eukaryota; kingdom Metazoa; phylum Chordata; class Mammalia; order Chiroptera; family Hipposideridae; genus Aselliscus; species Aselliscus stoliczkanus. Next base: position 96,243,139 of record CM066736.1, on the reverse strand, counting down.
TCATTTAAAATATAAAATTTGCTTAGAAAAGTTATTTTCCCTTTACCCAACAAACACAGAAATTTGATTTAAAAAAATGTTTGATATAAAAAAATTAGAAAAAAAGCAGAAAGTGAAATTCTCTCCCCTATCTACTCTGTAAATATCATATCCCAGAAATATCAATTTAGTATATTCCTTCCAAACTTTTCCTTTATACACACATTTCTAAAATACATAACACTTTACTTATGAAATATCTGTGTATCATAACTTTATAGGAGTAATTATCTTATTATAAGAATAGGATACAGAATAACCTCATTCTCTTCTACAGCTGAATAATATACCATTTTATTTCCTATTGGTGGACAAGAGCCTTTTTAAAATTTTTCCGTTACAATGCTATACTACATGCCTCTATGAATATCTTTGCATATTACTGCAAATATTTCTTTAGATTGAATTTTTTTTTTTAAACTTTATTGAGAAACAGTTTGTTTTTCCAGGACCCATCAGCTCTAAGTCAAGTTGTTGTTTTCAATCTAGCTGTGAAGGGCGCAGCTCACTGACCCCTGTGGAATCAAACCAGCAACCTTGGTGTTATGAGGCTGTGCTCTAAACACCTGAGCCAACCGGCCACCCCTAGATTGAATTAATTCCTTCCTCCCCTTCCTTCCCTTCCCTTCCCTTCCTCTTGCTTTCTTGCTTTATTAGATTTTTATTGGGGAATTGGGGGAGAGGAACAGTGTTGGGGAATTGGGGGAGGGGACCAGCCAAGTTACTGTTCTTCAATCTTCGTTGTGGAGGGTGCCAGTAGCCATGTGGCTTCCAGTTGGCAGCTCGTGGCCTTTAAGCTCAAGGAGCTGTGTTCAGTCTTAGTTGCGGGTGGGCGTAGCCACCATCCCATGTGGGAGAAGAACCAGCAGCCTTGTTGTTAAGAGCGCTTGCTCTATGCACTGAGCCATCCAAGTGGCAGCTCAGCTCAAGGTGCCAGAGTTCAGTTTAGTTGCAGGTGGGCATAGCCCACCATTGAACATGCAGTCTTGTTGTTACACCAGCTGAGCCATCCTGCCACCTACTGGCAGCTCAGCGACAGCTCAGGCGCAGCATCACTGGCCCATGTGAGAATCAAACCAACAGCCCTGTTGCTCAGAACTCGCGCTCTTAAGCCAACTCTCAACCGAGCTACTTGGCCAGTCCCCTAGATTGAATTCTTAAATGTGGAATTGCACATCTGAAATACTGATAAACAATGCCAAGCTGAACCCTGAGAAACATTACATCAATTTAACCAGTTATGAAAGGTGTATGATATTGCCTGTTACCTTGACAACTCTAGGTATTTTCTGATTTTCTAAATCTTCACCAATTTAAGAAGTGAAAATGCTCTTGTTTTAACTTGTATTTTTTCTATGAATTGCCTATTCATGTTCTTTGCCTATTTCAAAATTAGGTTGTTCATCTTTTTATTAATGTAGTAGATCCTTATAAATTATGGACATCATGTTTCATGTTTCAAATATTTTTTCCCCTTGATTTTTTTTAGCTTTGTTGGTTGTTTTTTTGTTTTTGTTTTTAAAGAAATTCTATTGGGGAGCTGTGTTTCTCCAGGACCCATCAGCTCCAGGTCAAGTGGTTGTTTCAATCCAGCTGTGGAGGGCGCAGCTCAGTGGCCCATGTGGGGATCGAACTGGCAACCCTGGTGTTATGAGCCTGCGCTCTAACCACCTGAGCTAACCAGCCGCCCTATTGATGGGTTTTTTTAAAAAACTTTTTTTGGCTGTGCAGAAGATTTAACTTTTATGTGGCTCTATCTTTTCTTTTTTAGCTTCTGGCATTATGCTTACAACTATCTTTCCCTCTTCAAGATTATAAAAATATTTTCATATAGTACATTTATTATTTTATTGTATTTTTAATATAAATGTAACACATTTAGAATCTATTTTTGTGTTTGGTGTGAAGTATGGAAATAAATTTTTTTTCAAAAATGCCAACTGTCTTAGTACCACTTATAAATAATTCAATCTTTCCCCAGAGATTCTTAGAATTCCCACCTTTAAAATGAAAAATTCAAGAGAGACCTTAATCTGGATTATTTATTCAGTTCTGCTTCATTTGGGTTTTTAAAATACATACAGCACTGTAGTTTGGTAACTTCTAACTATTCCTCACTACTTAGGACAAAATGATCTAAGTAACAGAAAGTGAGGGTCCCCTTCTGGACGACCAGAAGCCAGTGTTATTTTTCAAGGCATTAGGCGTCCTAAGAAACAACTAGAATGTGTGATATAAGATGTCACAAAGTGTGACAGAGACAAAGAAAGAAAGGTTGCCATGTCAGTGTTTGGCACTCACTACTCGCAGGCTATCTCATGCAACATGGAGCAAACTGTATACTCGCTCATTCTGTTGAAAATGAACTTACCTTCTCTCGCAACTCGTCAACACTGCTGCTTTCTAACACAACCTCCTGGAAGGGATCCAACTTCATCTCCGAAGGCTTCCACCGTCTTGACAAAACTGCAAGCTGTGACATGGATTTCATTTTCTCCACCCCTATGAACATGCAAGATTAGGCCATCACTCTTTTCTCTAGAGGTTCGTAATTTGACTTTTCCTGTGTTGCCTGACTAAACAAAAAGATTTACTTCAAGTATTTTCTTAAAAAATAGGCATAAAAGAAAACCAATTATCCCCAGGACTTTTTGAGAATGAAATATTTACTCTCTTAGTTCTAGTCTCAGAACAATTCCTAACTCTTCTGCAAGCTCTCCTTCCACCAGTACCCCTAAATTCTACTCTCTTCCTTCTCCTGTTGGGCACTGCTCTACCAATTACACTCTTCTCTGGATCTCCAACCTTTGCTTCTCTATTGGCTACACTCACAATCTAAAAACATAATAAAATAATCTTCACTTTATCTTCTTTTTCCCCTCAAACTATCATTAATCCTTCTCTTTACATTTAGTTCCTAACTTAGTGATTCTTCAAAACCCAGCTCTACTGTCACTTTTTTCTGTGGTGCATACAAGAGCAAATAGTACTGATTTGGTCCGTAGTACCTATCATTTTGGAATTACAGGTTTGCAGCTCTGAGTCTCCCACAGACTGGGCACATCTGGAGGGCAATCACTGGTTCTTATTCATTTTTGTAGCACCAGGGATTAGGTGTGTCTGGCAAATTACAGGTCCATAAATGTTTCTTGGATTTAATCACATGACTTATTTCTTACTCACCTACTGGATGCTAAAATACAGACTGGAATGATACTGATGCAAGCCCTCACCATCCAGTAACATCTTCTGGCTAACCCTCCCTAAGAAGGGTGACTTTTGTTCTGCATGGCCTCTTCCTGGCCTACCGAGACACAGTGATTATTCTCTAAGGCCCCAGGCACTCAGAAAAGGAATTACAGTCTGAAGCAGTTATATACACACCATGGCATATGGTATCCTGGTTTATCCTTATCTCCCCAGTTAACTTGCCAATTAATCAGAATTTCAACTATTGAAATTTAAACCAAATTAGACATGAAATAGGTGAAGTATAAGTATTACTGAATCCTCTGAAAACTACCACAATCACATATAAAAACATCCAGAACTTATACTTTAATTTCTACAGAAAAAGAAAAGGAAAATCAAACTCTGTCTAAGCAATTGCAGTCACAAAATAATATGGAACTAGTTGTTTCCTTTGATATGATTTCCCAAAAGCCAACTTTCTCCACTCTACCTCCTCCAAAAACACTTGAAATGTACCAATGTTGATAATTAAAACCAAGAGGTATGACAAACACAAGTGCTCTTCTATGGCATAGCTATGGGTTGTTCCCCACAAAGGACATGTTAGGTCCTAACTCTCTAGTACCTCAAACTATGACCTTATTTGGAAATAGGGTTATTCCAGAGGTAATCAAGTTCAAATGTCAACAGGGGGCCCTAATCCAATATGACTAGCATCCTTACAATACAATACAGGGAGGCAGTGGGGGGAGGGGGGCATTTGGATAGGCCCACAGGGAGAACACCACGGTGAAGATAAAGGCAGAGATCTGGGTGATGCATTTACAAACCAAGGAGCTCCTAAGGTTGCCAGCAAACCCCCAGAAGCCAGGAGAGAGGCTTGGAAAGATTCTCCCTCACAGCCTCAGAAGGAACCAACTCTGCCGACACCTTCCGGCCCCCAGAACTGAGACCATAAATTGTGTTGTTTAAACCGTCTAGTTTGTGGTACTTTGTTACAGTAGCCGAGAAAACTAATACAGTCATTGTTCCCAAAATCTCTCATAAATTATCAATAGCATATCCTCAACACAAAATAAGCCATAATTTAAAAAAGAAAGAAACTAAATAACATATATGGCTAAGAAAATATTAGTAGAATTTTCTGTAACAAGTATAAAGATACAACCTGGAAATTTCAACTTCCCTGTAAGGAGGAGTTAATATTCTAAAAAAATTAGAGGGGGAAAAAAACCCCAAAACATTTAAAAGGCAAATGGGACCCAGAGAAAAGATAGAAGGAATTCATTACTTGATTAAAAACTATAGATTTATATTAGTTCTAGAGCATTTCTAACTGGAATTTCCCCACAAAAATATTGGTAATACCATCAAGAACTTCAAGGAAAACCTCCCAGTTGCTGGAAATATTAATATCTTCTTCATAAATATGGTAATCCAAAAAGACAGTGCCAGGATTCTTCCATGTTTTTTTCCTTAGACGAAACCTACAAATATGACAATACATTGTAAAGTACTGTAATCTGAAATTCCTGATTTAAAAACAATGATATAAATCTGACGTCAAGGAAAAGCGCATTATGCTCAAATACAAATGACGAGTGGTTTATTCATTAAATTTTGGGGAAAATACAATGAAATGCTCCCAATTATTCAAGTTTAGTATCCTACCGACAAAATTTAAATACAATTCTAATATTTTCGCTGAGTTCCAGTAAACTAATTTTCAGTACTAAAATTCTGAATAGTACAGGAATTTTCATTCTAATAGTTTTAGAAAATCATACCAATCCATATAATTTGACCACACAGTCTTTCTTCAAATCACTGATATTTTTGCTTTATTGTTTTACAAATCACTGTCATTTTACTTTACCTGTCAATACTGAGCTCTAAACCACACTGCTCCCTGAGTTGAGGAATTAATTCCTCTTTTGATTGCCGTACAGTCATTCCTTTGGCAAACACAGCATCTAGCAGAAACTTGCATGGCTAGGAATATAAATAATTAGAGCTTGAGTTATACATTAAAATAAGGAATAACGAGATATTTGCACTTTATACTGTGAAAATTATGGGCCTGATTAGGTGTCCATCTTCCTGGGTTCAAATGTAGGCTCCGCTACTTACTACCTGCTATCTTGGGCAAGTTTACTTAATATTTCTGTGCCTGTTTGCTCCTCTGCAAACTGCAGACAGTTCTTCCTCAGAGTCATTGTAAAGATTAAGTAAGATAACACATTCACATTTCCCTTCTTATAATAAACTGATCACAATTTTAAAATAAAAGGAAACACTTTTATGGACTAAAATAAGGGAAATGAAAACTAATTGTTCAAGCACATGCACTAATTATCTCAAGAGACAGTATCCACAAACCCCCCACTTAGAAGGAACCTAAGTCAAAATGACATATAAGAGATATGATGGGTGCCTAATAAAATGTTTTTGAACAAATGAAGGCATTTTATGAAAAATGTATCTCCTTATTTGCTATTTGTTTTTCAAATCCATCTAGGTCCCCAATAAGATATTATAAGCATCATGAAGGTGTGGGTATTCACAAGCCATGTGTATCACAGGAATTAAAATATTTTATTGTTTATGCCCCAAAAAAACATAGCTTATTTAGATCTTAAGCCACCATTTACAAGTTGTATGATATGACCTTGTGCAAGTTACTTAACATTTCTTTACCTCAGTTTCTTCATCTGTAAAATGGGAATAATAAACAGCACTTATATCATTAATTGATGAAGATTAAAGGCGTTAATACTGGGTTGTCGGAAGTCATGACGCATTTTTGCAATGAAAAACATAAAAATATTGACTTTTCCAACAACCCAATACTTGCAAGCACATAAGAGACAAAGGAAATACTAGATAAATGCTTATTAAATACTAAAATGACTCTCTGAACACAAAAAGAACCTATATACTCTACAGGTCAACTGCTATCCACCTGTAGCATTATAAAATCATTCCCAGAAAACAAGCACAAACAAATCCCTTTTTAAAAGCAGGAAATTTTTGCCTCAGTCCAGTATTTGTAGCAACACCTTAGACCGGGGGACAACACAAAATACGTGAGGGCCACATGTGTCCCCTGCCTGTTTTGATAAATATAAAGTTTTAGTGGGACACAACCGCTCACATTGGTTTAGGTATTGTCTATGTCTGTTTCTGTGCTACAATGGCAGAGCTGAGGGATCACAATACAGGCAGCGTGGCCTCTGCACAACTAAAAGGTTTCCTAAAAAAGTCTGCCAATCTCTGTTTTAGAGACAGAAAAATAACCAGTAATAAAATCTCTGTATTGTATGTTTTAAATAATGACCAAAAGTGACCTTATATGTATTACTTACCTCTTGTTCATTGACTAGAAGCTGGTATACTTTAACTCTGTATTCTCCTTTTTTAAGTGCTCTCCCCAGTCTAATTGTAATCTATAAATTAAAAACATTTTTTAGATGTACTTTCTCAGCAGAATAAACAACCCATTCTCACCCCATGATTTAGCGTCTTTTTCCAAAATTCTCTAGGTTATGGGGCTCTCTGAGAACAGGTATATCTTTTACCTCTGATTCCCCAGCACCTAGAACAGTAACTGACACACAGTTAACATTTAACAAGTGTTTGTTAGATAAAAGGAAAACAAAAACAAAGAAACAAATAACCACTAAAAATCAAAGGCAAATTGCCCTTTTAGAGTATCTATTTCACCTTACTTGGAAGTAGTGCAAGATGTTCTCATAGCTATCATTTAAAACACTCTAATTATTCAAAATTATGTTAATCAACCTTATTGTCATCTGAAAATGATGAAAGTGTTTCATTCAGTCGGACGCTCTCAAACTCTTGATTGCTGGCATACACTCGAAAGACCTTGAAGTGAGAGGACAAAACTCCAACAAAGGGCTCTAAATGTTGTTTGAAAGCAGCCAGAGTAATTCTTTTATCAACATGTACCATCAACCCTAAGCACAAAAAAAAAACCAAACAAAACAGAAATAAAAATGTAAAAGAAACCTCTTGGAGTATAAATAAAACAGATCATATACTTTTTATTATATTGTAAGCAGGAAAAAGCACCCCTTTTAAGTTATTAGATTTTTAGCTAATATATAACACTGAATGGACAAAAAATGCGGACACTAAGTATAAGATAGCTATAATCTCAATGCTTAAAATGTTCTGAGATATTTAAGTGCTTATGTATTTATGTAGGCCACTGAATTCAAAACCAATCTTCCAGGAATGCTTTTGAAATGCATCCGTTTCTAGTTCACAGTAAAGTGTGGGCTGTGGCTGGGTTCCAACCTTCCCTCTCCTGCTTCCTTGGCACGGAGCAAGTTATGTGACATAGAGCAAACCACCAGCCTCTATACCATTTCTTCATCTGAAAAGTGGAGATAATAATAGTACCCACCTCAGAGTACTACAGGGTGAATTCAATGAGATAATATAGTTATCATGCTTTTAGTACCGTGCCAGATAGATAATAATTGCCTCAAAAATTTTATTAATAAACCTAGTTCTGGGATTTCTAGGAAAACCAAACCCATGAAGCCTAGCATATGAAGATGTGGATGGACTGTATCAGGAACAGTGTCTAAGAGGAGCAGAAGCCCCCACCTCCTCCAAGCCTCAGTTTACATTCTCTTCGCACTGCAACAGAATTATCTTGGATGAGCTTTATTTTTTCTAATGCTCATTAATCTTTGTCCTTTATTTTATAAGCCACTCGTGAGCATACTTCTAGAATATTTCTACTTACTCTGGTCTTTATATTCTCGTAAAGAGCATAGGCTTCACTTATTTGTCTCTCTTATAACAGGCAGTGCAGACTACAGTAAGAGCTGCCATTCTGCCTCAGGCCCATGGTTCTCTGCAGCCCTCCGGCTCTCTCTAGGGCAGGCCTTGGTTTTCTGTGAAATTTACATCAAAAGTCAAGGGTGGTACCCTAAAAACACTCCTAGTTTATGTTCTCAGGTCATCCCCTCTTGGGTTGATGAATTTCTCTGAGTGGATTTTTTCAAATAAACTGTTCACTTACTGTTTTCCTGGCTATAAAATACAGGCTCATTATACAAAATGTGATAAGTACCAATTAGATGAAAATATATACACAGTAATGAACACTTTAAAAATGTCCATTTCTAAGATTTAAGGAGGGCCCCTAAATGTTAATAATCCAGCTTTTAGAAAACAATTCTAGTTATGCTATCCAGCAAGGTACTAAATTTCTTGAGAAGAGTGTAATGAAAAAATTACTTGATTAGAAATCAGAAGCTTACGGGTGGATTTCAGTTTTGCCACTTTAGTTCGATAAATAGCTATAGGCTGGCTATCCAATACCTCGGAGCCTTGTGGGATATTACACCAGCCTCATTGATTGTTGTTACATGTGCAGTCAATTCTAAAGGATTACTACTAAAGTAATACAAGCTATTACTGCCATTTTGGTTTCTCTCATAACTTGTAGCAATGTTGTAACACAAGAAGACACAAATATTTGTTGATTATTGATATAGTCCAAAATGATAATTAAGACCAAGTGGTTCTGGAGTTAGATGGTCTGGCCTGAATAAATTCTTGGCTTCTACTCGTATATTTCATTTGTGACTGAGTTCTTAACTTTTCTGTACTCCAGTTACCTCTACTATAAAATGGGAGATAATAGTATTTATACCTCAAAAGGTATTTTTGGGTCAATACAAGTAAAATGCTTACACAGACCTAACAAAAGATGTTAGTTTAATTGACTGGCTATAATTATTTTTATAGATTTAGAGATTACCAATATACCATTTTCTTTTGTTTTTCAATCTACCTCTTCAAACAGAAGTGTTTAGTCTCTTTATTGTGGAACTTTAAAATATCTTTAGGGTTCTTCTTTTTCTTTCTCTTACATAATTCTTGAATGAAGTGGGTAAACAAAATTGTACAAAGAAATTTCTGTGCAAATGTACTATGTTTTTATTACCTTTACCTTCCTGTTTATCCCAAGTAACTGCAGACTACAACTAGGTCACACTGGAACAGTATTTTCAGAGAAAAGTATAGAATTACTCCCTGAAACAATTCCTGGATTATAACAGATAGCTTGAAGACCATTATTTTAAGGGTAGTTTGGTTATTATCTAAATGAACTGCCTGTACTGTACACAGAATATCACTCTCATCGAATTCTTTGTACCTACTGTACCTTGCCATTCCATCCATCCCTCTGAAGAACCTGTGTTATTACTCATTATCTGCGTTTCCCAGGCACCTGCTTCCAGATCACTGAGGAACTGTGATGAACCAGTCTCACTAGACTCCTGGAACAGCTGGCTATCATCCCTACGCCCCCATCTCTACGCCAGCTCTGTAAACATGAAAAGGCATTTTCCACCGTTTTCACTTTTTCATTTCAAACAAGCCTTTTGTGTGGCTTCTGAAAGCCTACATAAATTGTAGTAAATGGTTTCTCTCCATCACCATGTTTACTATTTCCATGAATGCTAGTAAAGTAGCCCACTATGAATTTCCAAAGAGGTTAAAATGGCCAGCACTCTCCTCTTAAAAGATTTCTTTAACCACTGTAAGATGGAAATAAGATTCTTCAGACTATAATTCTAAGTGCCGCTGAATTCTTAAGGTTGAGACTGTCACGCAGTCAAATTTTCAGCACATTATTCTAAAACAAACCACTTAAAAGAAGTTTCTAGCCTTTTCCTAAAGAGGAGCTACATTTAATTTCTCAGGAGACCCTGAAAGACTGAGAATGGTAAGAAGTCAAGGGAGTTACTGGCTAATTTCCTTTGACTATTTGTGAGGAAGTAAGGAACAGTGGTAGTTGTTAGGGGTAGAGAGATGCATACTAGGCATATAGTCAGAAGGTCTGGGTTGGATCCCAGCAGTGTGATCTACTAGCTGTGAGATCTCAGGAGAATTATTTAACCTGTTTGAGCCAGATTCTTCATCAGTGAAAAGTGTCTAACAATAGCAATTTCACACAGCTGTTGAGAACTAAATGAGATAATGTAAGTTAATGAGCCTTATGAGGCAAAAAAAACCTCCATAGATATTTAAAGCATTATTATATAATTATATAATAATATGTCTCCATTTTGGCCCAGCAATCTACATTTTCTCACTTGAGTTTCTGTAAGATATATGTGTGAATGTCACGTTTCCAGTGTTATCTGGACTTAATTAGTTAAAAACACAAATTTATGTGTTTTTACTACTGATTTCATAATATCTACCACTTCCTTTTAAAAGACCAAATTTTAAGACTAGAAAAAAAGCCCCTTTCCTGTATCTGACATTCCCAGTTAATTATGCACTTTTTAGGGGGTGTGGGAAGGGAACTGTTTGCATTGGGGGATGGAGGGAAGAGAAGGGGTAGATAAATAAAATTTCCTGGGCATTGAATATAGAATTTTGTAAAGTGTCTGGACTTTTATTTTGGTATATCATTGACTTTTAAAACTATTTAATTTTTTACTTAGTACTTTTTATCGTATTATTTCCTTTTTAAAAAATTATTATTATTATTTTTAAACTTCTCTCACCAGGATTCTGCCATCATTACTGTCACTGGTCTAATGTGTAGCATAGGTCTCAGAACACTGTTCACTATAACTGCATCAAAAATGAAAGCAAAGGTGACAGAGAATATAGTCTTACAAGCCAAGAAGTTAAGGTGATCTTGGAACAAAGTACCTAACTCTTAGCTGATTCTTTTTTAAAAAATTTAAATAACCTGAGAGAAAAAAAAATGATGCCGTTTCAAGGAACCTTTTTCCTTTTAAGTACATACATTTATGTCCTTCCCCAGAACCTTCGTCTGCAGCATAGGGTTCTGCTTTGAAATACATGTACTGTATTTCTCCCCTACTCTTGCCACTCTCATCATATTCACTATCAGTTCCAGAATCTTCTTCTGCTGTATCCCATGTCTCTTTTTTCCCTTCATTTGCTTTAGTTCTTCTACTACTCGTGATGCTGTGAGAGTCAAGTCCATTAGCCAAAGGGATTTGAGCATTATCGGCATTGCACAAAGTGTCACTGCTATGGCTGGAACTAAGAATATCACTGTCCACTGAACTGGTACTCCTGTCATTATTCACATCTGAGTCTGATCGTTCTTCAGACTGAAAATTTTCCGGATCAGAAGTCTGAATATGTTGTTCAAGTTCTCTATTATCCACTGATGCTGAAGAGTCCCTCTCATTGAGAGGTGATTCGATGTTTTCAAAGTCACTTGTCTCAGTACTTTTGCTGCTATCCCCATTATCTCCATCTTGCTGCTGCTGTAGTGACAAGCTTTTGAGTTTTTCAGTGCTTTCTTCTAGAATAGCTTCCACAGACTTTAAGCTCCCCACAGGTCCTTTGACTCTTTCACAGTCATCGTCCACATTACCAGAATCACCCCCAGCTTTCTGGTATGCTGTCCTTTTGGAATAAGATCCTGGGGATTGTTCAGGTAACAAAACAAATAATCTGATTGTATTTGCATGCCGATCCAGGAGTTTCCACAAATGAGAGTCTGTAAAGGCCATCTGGTAATCCAAAGTCTCAGAACTTTCAACGAACACCTAAATTGGTAAATCAAAGAGTTATATACTATATCATTAATTTTAGTGACATTCACATTCATCATTAGAATAACATTACATCAATACCAGGCAGTGCTTTTTACCAGTTATAAAATTTGGGATGACGATGTTTCTAAAGAACACATGCATTGTTTTTAGAGACTTAACAAAACAAATACTATGTTTTTACAATTAGCTATAAAACTGCTAAGATAGATGAAATACACACACAAGCACATATGTAGATTTCTTGTTTACTGGGTTGTCCATTTTCAGAGAAGTTTTGTATTTCGTATCTTGTCTTTAGGAAATCAAAGCTTAGCATGGATATAGATAGAGGAACATGTATAAAGACATCTTGGAAATGCAAAACCAAAACCCAGATTACAGAAACTCTAATGGACAAATGACTTGATTCTATAACAAATTAATTGTAGGCAACAAACAAAAAACACACAGGGGAATTAAAATAAGACTTGACAGATACATTATGGAATTTATATTGGATCCTGATTTGAACAGACAAATCCTATTGGAAAAAAATTTTATAAGATAATCAAGGACATTTGAACACTGACTAGATACTGGTTGATCTTAAGGCATTTCTATTAATTTTTTTAGGTGTAATAATGTAATTGTAGCTGTGTTTTTAAAAAGAAGTTCTCATCTTTTAGAGATATATGTTCAGATTATTTATAGATGAAATGATATGATGCTGGGGGTGCTTGTCAAATCATCTGGGGTAAGGAGGTGCTGAATGTAGGTGAAACAAGTGCTGATCACTGTCAAAGCTGGGTGATGAGCATGTGCAGCTTCAGTCCACTATTCTCTCTGCTTCTCTGTATGTTTGAAAAATTCCATAATAAAGTTTAAACAATAAAATGCATATACACAAATCTGGCAATTATGAATAGCATTTTTGAGTTTTGCATAAAAAGATAATAACTATTACTCAACAAATGTTACACATCAGGGCTAACAGCTAACCATTTAAAGAAAAAAATAAAGTTAGATTTCTCCTACTCCTTACCCTAAAACAGTATTAGGATGGATTAGAGATTTTAATGTTACACACACACACACCACACAAAAGTATTAGAAGAAAACAGCAGTAAATAAAAATTACACTTCAGGATAAATAAAACAATACTAAAAATGGTTAAATGAAATAAAAGATTAGACTGTACTAAGATGAACGAGACTGCAAAAACAATAAATAAAAAATGGCAAACAAGGAAAATTTTGGACACAATTTATCCAGAGTAAAGCAATGGCATTAGAAACACATAGGAAAAATGATAAAGGATGAAAAACATCATGATATAAAAAGATGAAACAAAAAGAATGATGTGAACTTTCCGTTTTCTAACAGAGATAAATGAGTAAGTCAAGGGGGAATAGTTGGATGAATCCAAGATGATAATTTTCTCTATACCAGGCATGCCTCTGATTTTCACCAAGATATATGGCTTTATGGGAGAAGCTCAAGAATGAATAAAATTCAGGGGACATAATCACTGTGGATAAAAATAGCCATGAAGTATTCACCAAAGAGACTGGACTAATTGGGAGCTTGAAAAAAATGTAAGGAGAGGGAAAAGAACACTCCAGGTAGGAGTAGCTCATGAACAAGGCAAGAGAACCAGCAAGACTGATGCAGAGAACAGAAAGAAGCCAGATCTGCCCTGACTACAAAGGAAGGAAATTAGTGGGAGGATGTGAGAATTTAAAAGGTAAATTACAGACAGATGATGGACAGCTCTCAAGCCTGGGCTTATAATATTCAACTTTATTTCATTTACTAATACCAGCATAGAAAATATTACAGTAATGAAAAAATAAGAGATACCTTGTTACTTCTGAAAAAACCTTCAGCTTTCAGGGTTTTACTGGGCACAGTGAGAAGACGTAAATCATTGTAGCAGCGTTCCAGCACTATTCTCATTGTTTCAGCAGGTAAATGGATGGCCTATAATGAAAGTATAGTAATTTAATAAAAAAAGTACACTTTCGGGAATAATTCTGCTTGACTTAGAAATATGAGAAAAATAAGACAATGTTGAGTTCTTAAAAATAGCAGAAAGGAAATTAAGAGAAAAATAATCTTAGTAGAGGTTTACAATTTTTTAAGGAATCTATGGAAAAATTATCAGTAGGAAAACGAAGTATCCTTTATAAATGTATGCTCTGAAGCTATTTTAAAGGTAATGATTTTTCACTGACAATTCTATTCCTCTCAAGCTAGCAAAGTAAACGAGGGTTTTGATTCCAAAGAAACTGAATAACTGACTGAGCACTGATGTCAAACCAACGCCCATGTAAATTCTTGACTTCTGATGGGTTCTTTTGTGTTCTGCAAATAGTTGTTGATACATTTACTAAACTAAGTTTCTCCTGTGTAAAATGCAATTAAATTAATAGGTAAGATGTACAGTTATTTTGAAATTTCATGTTCTTAATTTTAGGTGTCATTTTGTGAATTTCACATGAAATGAGATTAAAATAATTCATTTTAAAAAACATAACTGGTTTTCAGTACAACTAATGATAACTAATTCTTCCGCAGTCTAGTTCTACTTTGAATACTGTATATCTTGGCACAGTGTCTTGTGACTGCCTTTATTCTCTGCAGACATATTTTTCCCCCGCAAAATTATCAGCTTCTTCAAGGAAGGGAATGTAATGTGTTTCTTTATATTCTACCTCAGTGCTCATACTCTAGATTAAACTGTAATACAAAGCAATTACATTAATGTAGACTTTTTATGTGCAATTTAATTGTAAAATATAGTTTCACAATATGATTTGTTTCCTCTAATTATTAGTTTGGCAAGAATGTTAGAAGTCATTGTGGTTTTTTTTAATGTAGTAACAATTAAAACCCAACTTTTAAATAATACAATTTTTCACAAACAGAGCATTTGTTTGTTTATTAACGTGCACAACCATCTGTTAAAAAAGGCATTAAAAACCCCAGATGAGATAAAAGACAAGTCTAACTTAAAGTGAATCACTGGAAACTGGACTCCACTTCTAAACTTGTGTTTGCTGAACAATTTCCATGACACCAAAAGGATCTTAACCTGGGGTTTAGGAGCCCTGCAAAGTTTTACCTGTGTTTGTGAGCTCAATGTTCTATAGAGTACAAGATCCTTGAAAAGATAATCATTTCTCTGCAGTGGACTAGCTTGTTTTTTTTTTTTTTTTTGGTCCAAGAAACTTTGAATATTTTCATCACCATGTTTTCCAGTTCAGAAACTCTGAATGAGCCTATATTCTTTATCATTAACTCACATATAATGTGACCAATATTTAATGTACATCACCTTCCCGGTCAAATCTGCTTCTCCACTATTCTTCTATTTCTATTAAGATAGCATTACCTTTCTGGTTACCCATGTTTGAAACTGCTCAGGTCATCTGTGCTGCTGCCTTACTCCGACATTTACCAATCACAAGTCCTACAGATTCCATTTATATAATCATTCATATAGTCTGCACCTTCTCTCATTTCTGGTCATATGCCTTCACCTGAATTATTTAACAACCTCCTTCTCTACCTCCCTAACTCCTCCCTCAATCCATTTAGAACACTAGTGTTGGCCGGCAGACCATTCTACAGCAGAGCTCATCATACCGCTGCCATACTCAGAAAAACAAACAAAAAGCCTACTTCATATTGCTTATATCAAAAAGGGTTCAAACTTTTGTGTTCACTATTTAAAAGCCCTCCATGAAATAACTGAACTTACATTTCCAGGCATGGGTCTTACAATGATCTAGCCAAAAGCACATGTCATTGTTATGTGCACTTGCCTTGTACCGTCTTACCTCCATACTTTGATCAATCTGTTTCTTTTATTTGAAGCATCCTTCTCTCCTAACTATAGTTGTCTCTTAGCTATAAATATTGCCCGCTTGAAGTGAATATTGATTCCAATATCTTACTCATAACAATCACACAGTGCTTTGTACAGAGCAGGCACTCAAAACTATGCACTAACCAATTTTAAAACTTACCTTTGAAATAAGTTGTTTGAACTCTGTAACTGTTTGATTTAAGTAAGCGCGAACAGTGACAGGAGCAGCTACAGATTCTGCCTTTAGATCAACAACATGAACTTTCACCATCACTTCTGTCACATTTGAAAAACATAACTGGAGGTTACTTTTGAAAATGTATTTCACAGGAGCAATGCATTCTTAATGTGTTTCTAACAGATAACACTTTTTCTAATTATCAAGATGGTAAGTATATAATGTTATACATGCATAATACATGTTAAAAAGGTTTCTTTCACAATTTATCACAGTACATATACAAAGAAATTGAAATGATGCTAATAAAAAGTTCTTGGGCCGGCCGAGTAGCATGCTGGTGGCAGTTGGCTTGGGACACCAGCTCTGTGCAAGAGGGTTCCGGTTCGGATCCCACATGGGCAAGTGACACTGCGCCCACTACAGCAAAGATGGTGAACAGTGGCTCGACCTGGAGCTGGGCTACCGTGAGTTGCCGGTGACAGCATATGCTGCAGTGAGGCTGCAGTGGGCTGCTGTGAGCTATGTGGGTGGCTGGCAGCCACGGTGAGTGGCTATCCACTGTCCGGCGACCGATCTGCCTCACCTGGGAAGAGCACAATGATAATACCAACATGGGCCAGTGAAGCGATGTCCTCCACAACTAGACTGAAGGGCAAAAGGACGGCAACTTGTCTGTTCCCCTCCCCCAGTAAAATATTAAAAAAAAAAATAAAAAAGTTCTCCTATATCTCTTCAAAAAAAGACAAAACTCAAAAAGCGATTTTTTTTAAAATACATGTTTTGTTTCCTTATAAAATATAACCACTGTCAAATTTATCAAGCATATTAAAAATATATATCCAAAGTTTCAAAATAGAGACCAAAACTACAACATTAAATGAATATAGCAAGAGAATGTAAAACAAACACTAAAGTAGGAGCCCTCCTTGCTTTTGCATGCCTTCATTAAACTACTCAAGACCTTGTTCATAATCAAAGACTTCTCCTCAAAACAGTATTCTTTATATCCTATGAAAAAAATCCTACAGAAAAAACCGTTTTGGTTTACATGTTTGTTTTTTCATTTAAATTCTTCATATTACAATTTAATCCTATCTTCTCCTCTTCTGTTTCAGATCATTATATAACTAAACTTTTAGTCATTAGAAAACAAGTGATCTTCAAACATATTTAATAGATATTCTCTAGATTAAATGGTTTAATCTCTCAGATGTGGTATGTCAATCCGCAGTTTTTTCCCTATGTTGCTAATCTAAGTCTGTCAAAATACTCTGCTGATTGATTATTAATGAATAAAGGAGATCATAAATTTCACAAGTCACACTCACATTTAGAATTCTCTATTAAAGAAGTGATTTTAGGGCTGGCTGAGTGGCGCTGTGGTTAAGCGCTGGCTTCAGAAGCCAGCGGCCACGGTTTGGTCCCACATGTGAGGGCCAGTGACACTGCCCTCAAAAAAAAAAAAAAAAAAAAAAAAGTGATTTGGCCGACTCATTTTATACTTTGATCATCATTTTTGGTCCTAGCTCAAAAATAATCTGTAAGGAAATGCTCCAAAGAGACTCTTTAACAGATGGGGCAGAGTCTGACTGAAAGAGCCCTTGCAAAAATACCAACTTAATCTACTTTGGAAAGAGAAGTCTTCATAAAAACAAAAAAGCAGGTGTATAGGATCCATAGAAGAACAGAACTTGAAAACGTAGAAGGTTTTGTAAGTTCAGTTTTTAGGAACGAAAGTATAGAACATAAGCCTGATTTCTGACTAATAACCAACACAAGAGAATCAGGGTCAAGACAACAGTAAGAATTTGGTAAAAAATTTTAAACATTTTGATTTCCCCCTATTTGTTACAGTTTACATATAATGATTATTAGAAAACTTTGGAAATACAACTGTCTTTAGGGACAACTTTGGGTAAAGTTAGGAACATGGTATTTTGTTTTCAAGAGTCTCAAACAAGAAAAAAAAAAAAGCCCTCATATATTGAGGAGTGATTTAATGAAAACAGAAAAAGCTGAAGTACCTGGGACCTGGAGAAATGGAGGAAAGAGAAAAATAAAAAAATGTTGGAAGTGATGTGTATTATGAAACCACCTCTTCAAGGAGACTCAGAAATATGTTCTACTTCTGAGAGTTTATGGGAATATACTTTTTTGGGACCAGAGTCTTCTTTATAAATGGGGATGGGAAGGAGGGAGAATGATTCAATACTGAAGAAAATTCCAACTGAATACTATAAGCTAGAAGTTTGTTTGTTAAATCTGTGTATATAGCTCTTTAAAAGTAATCTAGAACTTAATTCCAAGCTTGATGCTGACTAGTTCCCAATCTATCAATATTATTCTGCATTTTAAGAACATATAAAAAATTAAAATTAAATCATTTCTATAAACAAACACTCTATGAAAAGTTTAAGTCCAAAACTACTCAAAATAACATAAAATTCCTTGCCTCCAGGTTTATAAGACTGAAAAACTTGATCAGGTTTTCTTGTCTCCAATAGCAGATCAAACATATATGTTGATTTGACTCCACCTAGTAGAAGTCCCATTGGTGTATCTTCTTCTCCTTCATATGATCGTTCCAGGTAATCATGAAACTCATCATATTTAACAAGGCGACAGCAATCAATGGGCATTACCTCTTCCAAATCCATCATCTAAAAGAAAATGACACCCGAGAAAAAACATATATAATATTTTACTCTGATGTGTAATTGCACTACCAATAGGTCCTAATAAATAATAAAATCTATGTTTATAATTCAAAGCTTAAAGACATCAAAGTTAAAGGCACAATTTAAATGCGATTTTTAAGTAACCATATTACATTATCCCACAAATCATACAGCACTAACATATTTTAAAGACACTTTTTGTTTTAAAAAGTTAACATTCTTAACTTTAACTGGACTCAAAATCAATGTGTTATAAGCTACTGCTCTGTAATCACTACACTGAAAACATAGGGGGAAAGAAAACAACCAACCAGAACATGCATCTGTTGTTTTCTTAATGTACTTTGGAGAAGAATTGGTAACTCAGGTATCTGGTAACTATCTTCCTAAGTACAGGAGGACAGTATGCCTCATAGAGACACCATATAGGCTGCAGTTTCTGTCTCTCAACTGCTGCACCATTCCTCTTTGGACCATCCCTTCAATATTAGCCTCAAGAATACCTACAGCTCAGGGCACTGGAATTCCTATCACAAAATTTACCTCTAGCCCATGTCACTAGTGGATGGCATGTCCTAGAGGCAACATCTCTTAAGTTGGAAATGAACCTCCTGGAGAAACATAGTAGGACTGCTTAAAAGTATTTAATCCTCATTTAAGGTTTGTGATTGTGACTTCAAAGAAAAACCTGTAAGCCTTCATGTGTGTCCCCACTGACCTCTACTCAGCCCCATTCTCTATCAAGAGATGAGCTCCATTTTTGGTACATAAGGTTGATTTATTTCTCTGTTCTGTTCTGTTTGACTCTTTACATTTGTGAACTTTTACTTCCTACTTTTAGAACAATATTTTTTTCCTACATTAAAAACTGATGGGATATAAACTACCCTTACTGCTATCACTGACTGACTTTACTGTGTAAAACTGTTAAGACATTTTCTCCATTTTAGTTAAATTTGGTTTCACCATGGTTTTGCAAAAGATGATGCTTGCAGTCCCCCATCAAGTTTAAAGGATTTTTACTGTAATTAGGTGAATCTAGAGCCATCCATCCATCCATGTTATTATTTGTTCATTTATTTACTCATTCACATACCCATCCAATTTTGACTCTCCTTTTTACTAGGCAAAAGTACTAGAAATACAATCATGAGCAAAACCAGAACACTGTTTGTTCACCCTTATGAGTGCTTCCAGTTTAGTGAGGGGCAGTGACATGAATTACAATAGTCACACCACATAAATTTTTAGTACTGCTAAGTGGTATGAAGGACCAGGTATCTAATACAAAGTGGGTCTCAAACTTTAGTATGCTTAAAAAAATCACCTGAGGTACTTGCTTAAAAGGCATATTCCCAGGTACCAACACGGAAATTCAGATTCATTTGCAGGAATTAATTTTTTAATAGGAATGGAATTCTGGTGCAGGTTGTGCTGTATCACACCTTGAGAAACAATGTTAGCTATCTTGTATACTATTTCTAGTTCTCTCGTTGGTTCTAGATATAATTATAAATGAAGTAATGTAGTATGCAATTTTTTTTCTCTAGGTAATGACTGTTTAATTTCAGTCAAATGATGTTAATATTTATATGCAAAAGACAAAAAAGTTTAATTTGATAAATATCACAGATGATATTTAGAAAAATCTGGTTATTTAATGCTTCCCTTTCTATTTGTCTTTCAAAATCCACTAATAATGTTCCATTATTCTTAGAATAAAAATGCAAACTTCTAGTCTTACAAAGTCTGTACTTTCATTTCATGCTACTCTATACTCAAGACAATCTAAAATAAACATAATGCCCCTTTATCAGTTTCTTGATCATGCCAAGCACTTCTTCACTTCCGTTTTTACACATGCTGTTACCTTTACTTAAAATATTCCTTCCCAACTTTTTGCATAGTTGTCTTCTCATGGCTAGTCTTAGAATAAATGATCTCAATATACTACTGATTTATTTTATAACATCTAAACAATAAACAATTTGCAAATTTTAATGTTGCTAATTGGTTTTGGTCTGCCTCTTCCCCAATGGATTAAAAGTTCCATGAAGGCAGTGAACATGCCTTGTTCACTTTGGTATCTCTAATACCTCATGTTGTCTTGTTCACTCTAGTGTCTCTAATGCCTCATATGGTAGGCACTCAATAAATATCTGTTAAATGAATGTAAAAAATAAATAAATATTTTTGTTTCAAATTCTAATTCAAAGTTCTAAAATGCTTCACTGGCTTTCAGAGTAAGAAAGTTCTTATAACCAACTGAGTATGTTCCAAAGAGGTATAAACTGCATTCTTTAAAAGATACATAATTTGAATGGCCTACAAAATTACTGCAAGTGCTTGTATTACTATTGACTATAATAAAATTTTTTAAAAATATGGTAATACTGTTAACTAAGATATCAACAATAATTAAATGCCAACAGTGCAATCAAACATACCTTGTAAGCCATTTCTACGGCTTCCTTTAATGTCTTATCCTTATGGACCTCCAATTTATTATCCATCATTACTTGTTTCACAGGATGCAAACAGAATAATTTTATCTAGAAATTATAAAATATCATAATCAATTCAGCAGGTCATGAGTTAAAGCTTAATTCTTTTGTAGCACAGCATTTTTTTCTTAATAGTCAAAATATTATAATTTAAAAAAAACAACCACCATAATTGGGACCATTCTCTCTGGTATCTCTTTTTCTCATCTAATAATCCATAGTGACGATGTCTCATGTCATTAAAAAATTCAAAAACATAAATTTTAACAATTGTATGTTTCTTTATAAGCATATATCATAATTTATATAATCATTCCCCTAGTGATATACATTCAAGTTGTTTCAAATTTTTTCCTAGTTTGGAAAATACTGCGATGAATGTCCTTGTGGTCAAAATTTTACAGCATCTCATTAAGTAATATTTCCGTAAGAGAATTATATAAAAAAGAATATAAATTTGATTAAGGCTCTTGATAAATTCTACTCAGGTTCTATGCTGAAAGATTTTATAAATTTATTCTTCTTGTAGCAGAATATGACAATGTTCACCTCGTTGTAACCTCACAAATTTGAGTATTATCACTACATGTTAGTGTTTTTTATACATAAAGTAGAATCATCTTACCTCAGTAATATAGTTACACTGCTTAATAATCAAGATAACATAACTGTTGACAGAATCCACCCAATGGGTTAGTTATGAGAATTGCAGCTAAGCAAACTTCAATAGTACTTTTTAATTAAAAGTAAAATTATGAAATCTAACCTTGCATGTATTGCGCTCAATTTCTCGTTGTCTCTTTTCTTGTTCTTCCAATTCTCTTTCTCTCTGCACCAAGTTTTTAATATGTTCTGGATATTCATCTACTTCTAGAAATTCTATTAATAATAAAAACAGGGTAAGAAAGCGTCATTGAAATTGAGCTTCCTTCATTTAATTTTGTTCTACTATGTTCCCACAGTATATACTTCTAGTATAGCTCTCATCAAAATACATCTCAACCATATGAATCTCTCAACTTGGAACATGAGTTCTTCCCAGATAAGGGTAAAGACGTAGTTAATAATGGCATGTGGTTAGGTCTCACATTTTAAAAAGCCATAGGTTTATCCATAATAGCTCTTGGCTCCAGGACAACTCTAGTATGTAGATACAGATTTTTAGAATAAAAAAGCTTCTGTGAAACTTGCAAAATAAAATAATTTCTGATTTCAAATTGTGCTATCATCATCAAATTGTATGACATTGGGCAAATTCTCCAGAACCTTGCTTTCTTTAGCTTATTACCAGCACCTACCCCAGAGTTATTACCTGGATTATAATAAAATGTAATAAATGCTGTTGCCGCTGCTACTATTACAAATGTGATTTATTTATTATTATTCATTAATATAATTATCTCTTTTGTTCCCAAAGCAGTCTTTCAGCTGTCTTCAGGAACTTCATATGTAACTCGAAGTATTAAAAGTGACAATATGAGATTATGATAAAAATCTGTTCTTAGAACTGGGCTCTCATTCTAAAACTATTCCATGACATACATACAGCGCCCTCTGGTGCTTCATCACAAACCAGCGTGGGGCGGTGAAGAGCGGAAAAGCTGAGTAATTGCTGTAGTGGATATACGTGGAATGCTGGGGGCCACAGGGCCACGTGAACTACAATCCTGACCCTGCCTCCAGGTAGCTATGACATTGGACAAATTACTCTTTGGGTTATAGTTCAATCTGTGAAGTAAGAATAATTATTTCCACTCTGAAATCTCCGTTCTAAAATAACTTACAATTTCCCTTGGTTTTTTTTCATTAATTCCACACTAAATTACTGAAAAGCTACTATATGACAGACCTGGGACTATTCTGTTGGTGAAAGGATGAGTAAGTCCCTAGCCTTGCTCTAACTGGATTCACAATCTAATGAGTGTTTACAAAAATGTAAACAAAAACATTCTACTGCCGAAAATAATTTACTCATAGTGTGGTATTTTCTAAACAAAGGAAATAAGTTAAAATCAGTGATAGTGATTATATTATTTTAATTATGAAAATAATATAAGCAAACACATCACCTATGCACACACACACCCACCCTACCTACTTGCAATACTACTTCAGTAGAGTCAGAGTTAGCAAGTAAAAACAGGAACTGAAATTTTTAAAGGGATAATTACCAAAAAGAGAGAACCCCACATGCTTTGTACACAGGATTATTTTTTGTGATTCTTATAAAATTAAAATATAATAAAGGACACATTATAGACTCATAAAGCTTTACTTGCTTTAAAAGCAAATAGCCAAGATATTTAACTCTAGCTCTTAAGAACATTTCTAGAGTGGTAAGTGGGAAGTTTACTTTATCTGTGATCCCCATTCAAAGCATTTAGATACTAAAATACCCAAAAGGCTTGTAATAGAAAAAAAGCAATAATAGCTAAATTTGAGTTTTTACTCTGTACTATATACATGATGCTGAATGCTTAAAATATCATCTCATTTAATTTTAATAACAACCCTATTAAATACTATAATAGTCCCATTTTACAGATGTGGAAAGTAAGAGTTAAAAAGTTAAATAACTTGGTCTGGGACAAGCAGCTGGTGAGTTATGACTGGAACATAGATCCATCACTGAACCAAACCGCGTATAAGGTGTGATCAAAAAATACAGTCACTGTTTAAATAAAAAAATTTATTATAGTAAAAGACATATTGCCATTAATTCCCCTCAAAATATTCCCCCTTGTTTTGAACACTCTTATCCCATCATTCTTGCCACTTTCTGAAACAGTTCTGAAGTCCTCTTTTGTAAGTGTCTTTAGTTGCACTGTCATGGTTGCTTTGATGTCCTGAATTGATTCAAAACGTTTACCTTTCATGATCATTTTGAATTTGGGGCATAACCAGAAGTCACACAATGCCAGATATGGTGAATAAGATGCATGAGGACACACTGTAATGTTTTCATTTGACAGAAATTGCTGTATACCAGATGCGATGTGTGTCATGGAGCCTTTTCCGTTGTGATCACAAAATATGTTGAATGCTGCTGCCAAGTGCCAAAGGCACGTATCTTCAATACAGGAAACGGCGTATTGAATCTTAGTAACAACGTGTGTCAAGCTTCAACTTGTTTGGTGCAGTCAGTCAGATGTGAGCTACGGTTGAGAGAAGGTGTGTTTTATAGTGTGCCATAAATTATCCTCCAACATGACAACACTTCGTGTCACACATGCTTCTGGTATATGGTAATTTCTGTCAAATAAAAAGTATTGCGGTGTGTCCTCATCCATTTTATTCACCAGATCTGGCACTGTGCGACTTCTGGCTCTTCCCCAGAGTCAAAATGATTCAGGACATTGAGGCAGCCACGACAGTGTAACTAAAGGCACAAAAGAGGACTTCCAGAACTGCTTCAGAAAGTGGCAAGAACAATGGCATAAGTGTGTCTGAAATAAGGGGGATTAAAGGCAATGTGTCTTTACTGTAATAAATTTTTTATTTAAACATTCACTGTACTGTCTGATCACACCTCGTATAATACAATCTTACTGCAAATAAATATCCTGTTTATTTAATGCAGAGTAAGTTTTTTCCCTAAGTATAGTAAAAAACAGTTCAATTTTTTTTCAAGTATTTTTACCAGTTATTATTCATAATAAGTCTTTATAATTAATTCTTCCATGTATACAAAAAAACCTTAATGACCCTATCATTTAAAAATGGTTATCTGGGTTTGCAAATCATGCAAAAGAAATTATTTTATAATACAGATTAAAATCAAAGAACTGTATGTTAACATACTTGCATTTCTTGCTGGATCCTTCAGTCGATATATCAGCATATATGCATTTGTGGAGCTAGTAGAAATATAAAGAAGATTAATGGGGACAAACAGTAGATTCTAAAGATTCCATTTCCTAGCATCAAATATTTATCTAAACTACTTTTTTGTTGTTTTAAACAATTAGAAATTCATGTAACTGTTCTTGGACAGGTTCAAATTTCATTCTAGAAAAAAAATCTTCTTTGCTTTTACTGACACATTTATGAGAAGATTCCATACCTCCTCTTGGTAACACAGCAAAGTCTTCAAAAAACCTGTGTCCTAGAATGATTACCACAGTTAAGAAGGGAATAAGCAAATTTTTCTAGAAGGGCCATACAGTAAACGTCTTAAGCTTTGTGGGTCATATTATCTGTGTTTCAATTTCTTAACTCTAATGTTATAGTGGGACAAGAGCAACACACAGTATTTAAACAAATGAGTATGGTGGTGTTTCAAAAACTGTATTTCCGAAAACCAGAAGTAG
Source organism: Aselliscus stoliczkanus (assembly GCA_033961575.1). Taxonomy (NCBI): domain Eukaryota; kingdom Metazoa; phylum Chordata; class Mammalia; order Chiroptera; family Hipposideridae; genus Aselliscus; species Aselliscus stoliczkanus. The sequence goes on along the minus strand of CM066736.1, from coordinate 96,217,787 downwards.
ACTGGATTTGGTCCATAGATTACAGTTTGCTGACTCCTGGGTTAAGTCTTTTTAATGGTAAAAAATATTGAGAAGTTATAATTAATTCTAATTTATCAACACTAAAAATTAGGAAGTTATTTACCTTGCAAAAGCACTGGAGTAATAGCCTCTGCTTCCTGAAGATCCACCATGTGTTTTCTTAATGTCCTCTTGTGTTATCTAAAAGGTTATGTTATTTACCTTTAGGTGAAATCTGTAACACCATTCCCTTTATGTCAATATGTAACCCAATATTTAACCTCTGAGTTAAACGGACCACACAGATACCAACACAGAATGTAATCATAATCAGTGGCTGCTGACCAAGCAGTGCCAGTGCTCCTAAACAGTACCACACGAAGGCTCAGGGCAAGGGGAAAAGTGGGAGTCTATCTCTGCCAACACTCACCAAGCCCCAAACAAAACAAAACCAAACCAAAAAATAACAACAATATACAAGGCAGGAAATTTACTGAAAGCAAAAAACAAAAGTCTGATTTGGTATGTGTCTTAGAATGTTTCACTGGACAGTCTCCCATTTCAATAAACCCTGCTACTGACAGAAACATCCCTCCTCTTGTCTTTCAGAATGATAAACTTGAAAAACCCCTCCTTACCCTGCTGACATGTTGATCATTGAAGCTGTACCACTGTTCATCACTGAATGACTTTATACAAGCATAATAATGACCACCAGCAGCACTCCCTGAATGAACCATCACAGAGAAGAGCTCATAGATCAAAGAATTCTGAGGGGAAAAATAAAAGTAACTCAAAGAGGAAAAAAACACCTATTTGTATATTTCCTATTCTCTATTAACACATAGTCTGGTAACATGTTAGTTGTCCTATATATTTATTGTACATTAACTTTCTTATAAGATAATCAAATGGCAAGTCACCACATAATTTTATATACCTCAAGTTCATTCAATGTATTCCTTCATATCTTAATTATGCTATAGCCTCTGGTACTATACATATCTAAAATATAAATTTATGTATATTTATGTAAAATAAAATAATAGTATGAAATTTTAGTAGCTGGTGCCAAATACAAGACTATCCTGATATGTGCTGTCAAGATCAAGAAATCCCAAATAACACTGAATTTTATTCAAATAAGATTCTATTTCCTTTACAGAGGAGCTGAGGGATATAATGATTTGGAACATCTTCTAATGTAATTATGTAATATCTGTGATATAGTGGTCTATTGACTAGACATCTCTCAGGTATGTGAGACTGGTCCAACAATAGAAAATCAATTATGTAATCCAGGTTGAAGAAGAAAAATTACATGATCATATCAGCTGACTAAGAAAAAGCATTTGACAAAAATCCAATACCCACTCATGATGAAAGCTCTCAACACACTGGGAAGAGGGGAACCTCCTCAACTTGATAAAGAACATTTACAAAAAGCCTAGAGCCAACATCATACTTACAGATAGATGAGAGACTGACACTTCCCTAATGAGAGCAGGACCAAAGCAAGAATGTCCTCTCTCACCACTCCTATTCAACACTATCAGGGAAATCCTACCTATTGTAATAAGATAAGGAAAAGAAAAAAAAAAAACCTTGTCTATGCAGAAAAACAGATACAGGGTTAGATTTTGCTCTTGAGCCTTGGTGTGACAACCCTTGCTTGAATGAAGTGTTCTTTATACTAAGTTATACTGTATCCCTACAAAATTCATTTCATAGCAGTTGACACTCCTCTATCTGCCCTGAAAGAAATAGATAATTTTAAAAGGTAAAGAAGAGTAGCAATGGTGGTGAGAATAATGGTCTTGGTCTAAAAATAGATTTATGCAAGTGAAACGGTCTACTCAAATATTGCCTAAAGAATTCTATATGTAATATGACTGTAAGATTTGAGCTAGTGATTCATATTCGTACCGTGCTCAAGATACTTTGATGGGTAATTTAATTCTTCCCTTAATAAGGCAGATTATATGAATGTGAAAGAAATGGTTTGATAAAATGTTAAAAATAATTGACACAGCGACAAAAAAGGTTCTAAAGGTTCTATCTTAAGAGATTTTCCAGTTTTGTAGTTTTAAAATTATAATCTATGGACCTGTATCATTTTTTGAAGTGCTTAAGGATTGTCATGAGTGTGAGGCAGGAGAGAGCAGGGAGACTGAGGGCTTTGTCCTTCCCCTACCATTGTAAAGGGTTCCATAGCCAGAGTTTGTTATGAGAAAACTCTGGTAAGGTATAAGATTTAGAGGCTTGCGGCAACTCTAAAGGCAGAAGTCTGACTCTTAGGACCCTTTTCATACTGCCATCCTGCTTGCTTACATAAGTACAGCTCAGCCTCCCAGAAATTAATGCTCTCATCTGTAGGAAGTTTTTCCTAAAGTTTAATTATGATCACATAAATGCATAAAAAACAATATCTTAAAAAGGCTTAACTTTAAAAAATTAAACTTCTTTTACAGAGAATTCTATCAAACAGCTACAGAATTATATATAGCAGCTCAGAGATTACATTATTCTGTCTCTTTCAATTAAAAACCACAAACTATAAAAGGTACCTTTTCAAGACCAGGTTTTGAAATCTTTTCAGTTCCACTATTACTTTCAAGGCAGATCCCTTCGTCAACACCATCATCATTGGAGAAATCATTGCTCATTTGATCACTGTGACAACTGCCTTCATTTTCTGCTCCACTGTCAGTGCAACTTTCAGTTTGAGGAGATTTCTTAATAAAACACAATTATCTTACAATTACAAGTTAAATAAAGGGAAAATATATACTCCATAAAACTTCTATCTATATGTTGCTAACTTTTTTATATAATTTAAGATATTATTATTAATAAAATTACTTATTTTACTTTAAGTAAATTTAGTTTCTCTTAAAAAGTGAGACCTTAAACAAAATTAAACAAAAAAAATGTATTTTAAAAGCATTTCTATTAATGTCCTTAAAAATTTTAACACAATAGTGATTCAGGATTCTATTAAATCCCATTTATGTTTATAGTTGCAAAGTCACAATGTAAAATTATAATTTCTTTCACCAAAATCCATAAAAGCAGAGAACTTAAGCTCTAAAATGAGCTTCTTCTGTTCTCATATCTCAAAAGAATATCATGTTTTCTTGAACAAAAAGTTTAATTCAGTTTATCACTGTGCTATAGACAGAAAGAAAAACAAGCCATTGTATCTATCCTCAAGAACTTTATACTCCAGTGTTTGGAGGTGGAAATGTAATAACAGCCAATCATACTTTTCAGTGCTTTTATAATTTTAAAATCCCTTTCATGCAAATTTAAATTGAAGAAATCTACTTCTTAGGTATCCTCAAGTAACTCTTTCCCTTTTTCCTTTAATATTTTATACACATACCTAAAGATTTTTTTAATATAAATAATTTAAGAATTTTTCTCTAAGGCATTGCACAGAAGTTCCTGAACTAACCAAGCAATATAAAATAAGCACCAACTTTTTGCCAAGAACTTTGTTGTAGGGGCTGCGTCAAGAAAAATGGAGGTGAAAACCAACTTCAGAACTCTACACTAAGCCCAAAGAGATGATCATTCCTCATCTCTTTACTTAAGAAATTGACCTAGAATTCCTACAAGGTCCCGTCAAACTTTATATCTAGGTTTTCTTCCCTTGGAAAAGATTTCCCTTTGCAAGAAATCTATTAGGAATATACAGAAGACAGATCTAATACTTATCTCTGTTTGAGCAGAAATCCTAATAAGATTATGTCTCCTTTGAAAGTTTGGTCTACTTTGGGTAGATTTCCTAGAGTAAGCACAAGCGTTTGAGACATTATTTATTTATTTAATTATTTGAGGGCAGTGTCACTGGCCCTCATATGTGGGACCCGAAACGGGGCCGCTGGTGTCCCAAGCCAGCTCTTAACCACCGCGCCACTCGGCCGGCCCGAGACATTATTTTAAATTCAACCTTTCAATATGTTACCTGGTCATAGGTGCCATTCAATGAACATCTACTTTATCTAAGGCATTCTCTTCTTATAAAACCTATAAAAAGCAATTGTTGTCCTTATTTTACAGACAAGGAAAGTGAGGCTCAAAAAGGCTGTTTTTCAGGGCTGGCCGAGTGGGGTGGTGGTTAAGCGCTGGCTTAGGAAGCCAGCGGCCCTGGTTCAGGTCCCACATATGAGGGCCAGTAACACTGCCCTCAAAAAAAAAAAAAAAAGGCTGCTTTTCTATACCTCATTAGATGAAACCTGATGAATGTTTAAAATTATTTTCGAGCTCCCGGGAAAAGGTATTTTTATAACTAGTAATCAGTTCCAATCAGAAAAAAATGCTTCATGCCAGTTTTGTGAATAGAATCACTCAGAAACAACTATGTTAAGTAATTGCAAATATTTCCCATAATGAAATCCTATGAATTTCCAAAAGAATATAGAGGGACACGAATCTTTTATTGGATTAAGAGAGAGGAACAAGAGAATCTGGGGAGGTCAATGAGTGGAAGAAATTGATGAGCTTTACCTGAGTACTTCAAAGTCCCATTCTCAAAAGTTTTAAAGACTAATTAGAAAAGGAAAACAGACAATACACCTTTCTTTTCTATCTTTCCATTAGCCAATTTAAGAGCAGGCAAACCTTAGGTGAGACTAACTCAGAAACCCGAATCCTTGAAAAAGACACTAAGACAAAGAAAAGAAATTAAGGCCATCCTACCCAGTTTGCATTCTTATTATGTACCACAAGTGAAGGCACCTCTAGACTGGTTTGTTTCAATAATTGAGAAAGCTATGAAATATAAGATTATCACTGAGATTAAAGAAATAATTCCAGAATTTTAGATTCTTTTTCAAAGACTATCACAAGTTACTTGATATTTAAGCAAGAATATCTGAAAAATATTTATGGTAGACAGGAAAAGCTTATATAAAGTTAGTTCTTTTTCTAGAACTTGGCATTAGAAAATAAGGAAAAGATTCCATCAAGAAAACAATCTACATGACATCAGGGTTAAGTTACCACAAATAGCTCTTTTAAACACTACTGACCAAATGGATTAATGAAAAATATACTAAATACTCACCTCATCTTCAACATCAATAAATGCACTCATGTCTAGTTCTTCGGGAAATGTCATCCGATCATTCAATTTAATCCTGTGCATGGTTGTATAATCAAAATCAAACCTTTTCAATTGTAAGGTCAGCAGGTAAGGGAAATGCAAAAACCGAAGACCCTAAAAAAAGGGGGGGGGCACCTATTAAATATTGACTATCATCTCAGGTAATTAAGCATTAATTTCTACATGGCATCTACCTTTCGTGCATCACACTTCTTCTTACAACGTTCACAAAAATATTGATTTGGACCATCCAGGATCTCTGGCTGAATAAACGCATGCAATGCTTCTTCCTAGTTAGAAAAAAATTGTTTAATAATTACTTAAAAATATTATAATATTAATGACAAAGTCCTGAATATAAAACACTGCAATTACCAAAATACCTGTAAATAGATTGGCTAGAAAATTAGGAACTCAAAATACAAAAGGGAAAAAAAAAAAAATCAACAAAATAATGTTATTATAAAAATTAAGCAAAAACATAATTACCTATTTGATTCCACATGAGATCTGCCTTTCTTACTATTGCACATCACTGTTAGTCATTTCTATCTAATTTTTATTGACTTTACATTGTGGTGTTTGGCTAAATAATAAAATCCTCAGTCTTTAGATTAAAAAGTAATTCCATACTTCTTAGAAAAGCAGTTACATATAGTACTTAATCTTGTAAAAGGAGATATTCTTCAACTGTATAGTGACACAAAACTCTGCCGAATTCACAACTACCCATATATTTAAAAATCTAATAATCATCCTTAATCACTAGATTTAGGGTCAATCAGTGATCCACCACTGTAATAGTTATAAAGGTTGAAAAAACTGCTATCTTCTCATTGCATGTTAGAGATTGCTCCATCTGAAAAATGTATGGGAGCTCTTGGACTGTTCACCTAGTGGAATCATGTGGTTCTCATTTCTTTGTACAGCCTTAAGACAGAAACAAGAAATTTAGTAGTGGGCTTAAAATTTTTATTTTAATTTTTAATCACTGATTTTCCACAATCAAAAAAATGAATCTTGGGCCGGCCAAGTAGAGCATTGGTTAAGAGCTGGCTTGGGACGCCAGCGGCCCCGGTTCAGATCCCACATATGAGGGCCAGTGACACTGCCCTCTACAGCTAACAACAGCTCCACCTGGAGCTGGGCTGTGAGCCCCGGCGATGGTGTAGGCTGCAGCCCCTGCTGCAGTGGGCTGCCATAGGCTACAGTGAGTGGCCGGCAGCCAACGTGAGCGGCTGGCAGCCAGTGTGAGCTGCCAATAGCCGCAGTGAGTGGCCATCCAGAGGCCGGCGACCGATCTGCCTCATCCGGGAAGAGTGCAATGATGATACCAACATGGGCCAGTGAAGCAACGTCCTCTGCAACTAGACTGAAGAACAAAAAGATAGAAACTTGTCTGTTCTCCTTCCCTGATTCCCCAACGCTGTTCCCCTCCCCCAATTCCCCAATAAAATCTTAAAAAAAAAAAAAATCTTAGCTAATACAACATATAAGATTGCATAATCCAAATTTCATTTGATATCATCTCTTCTTCACACATGGTCCCAGCACAATTACTGACAATATTTATTACACATAAAGAAAAAGAAATAGAATCATCAAGATAAAGTAACCTTCAAATATTTCTGTTGTTCCTCAAAAGATAAAGGAGCTTGATCTCACAAAATGGACTTAGTTGTAAAGTGGCTGGCAAAGCTTATAAAACCACTATCCACATATTGTTTGATATAGCTCATTTGGGAATAAGATCAAATATATTCAAAATGCTTCTAACTTCATCCACCTCCTATTTGTTCTCAAAACATAAGGAAGGTCAAAGGTGGGGAGACTAATTAGCTGGGGGGTGTGTGTGTGTTTCAACATGACCAAGCATTTTACTGGAAGTCATAGGAAAGGACATACTTGGAAAATGTTTTTTCTCTAAAGGCATATTTTAAGCATAAAAAAGGTAAATTCTGTAAAAAACAATAGAGAAAAATTTTTTTCAGAGAAATCACATCTATAGCTTAACATAGAATGGTATCAAATTCATCAAGTTGTTCAAATAAAAGTAATTTGAATTGGTAACATTCCATACCTAAAAAAAAATCAGATGGGGCGAAAGAGGAAGTGAAAAATTATGGAACTCAAATCCTACCAAACTAAACTAAGGTGTGTGTGTATTGGTCTCTGGCTATTGAGCATAGCTAGAGCTATTTCTTTTTTAACTCAGAGAAAAATTTAAAGAACATAAAATTCCCATAAACTCTTCATTCAGACTCACCACGTTTTAACATTTTGCTACCTTTGCTTTCATTGTCCCACCCTGACACATGTTCCTATATATTTTTTTGGAACCATTTGAGAGTAGGTTCACACCTCATGCTTTTCCTCTTAATACTTCAATGTGACATTTTAAGAAGATTTTTACATAAATATTAACGCTATCAAATTAAGAAGAATATTGAAAAGTGCTTTTGTCAGTCCATATTCCAACTCTGTCAATGATCCTCATAATGTCCTTTACAGCATTTCTCCCCATCCAGTGCAGCATGGAATCCAGGATCAGACTGCATCTGGCTGGCTGTCTCTTCTTTCCTTCACAGCATTAATATTTTTTTGTAGAGGCCAGTTATTTTATAAAATTTGGGTCTCCCTGATGTTCCTCATGACTAGATTCAGCTGATGCATTCTTTTCTAGACTACCACCTAAGTCATGGTATGTCCTTTTAAGGGCATCAGAGGACCAGGTCATGATGTCCCTCACCTCCTTACTGGTGATATTAACTTAAATCACAATCGGGTGTGGTCCATGATATAGTTATTATTGTTCCCTCTTGCAGCTAATAAGCAATCGGTAGAGATCACGCATAAATCTTGAGCCTTAAACTTTCCACTCTAAATTTAGCATCCATTAATGGATTCTTGCTTACAAGTAAGCCAAATTTTAATGTAATGTTTGCTTTATGAGCCAATTTGAAAATCTTTTTCTTTTAATAGGCAATTAAGCCCATCCATATTTGATATAACTGATATGTTGTGTTTCATCTCAGTCACTAATATATAATTACTGTGTGTATTAAGTAATATTTAGTGCTCCTTTCTCTGTCTGGTATGTTTCCCTTACTGTTTATTATATTCTTTTGGTATTTAAGAAGGTTAGTAAATTTTTTTTTTTTTTAAGATTTTATTGGGGAATTGGGGGAGGGGAACAGACAAATTGCTGTCATTTTTTTCTTCAGTCTAGTTGTGGAGGAGATTGCTTCTCTGGCCCATGTTGGTATCATCATTGCGCTCTTCTTGGGTGACGCAGATCAGTCGCCGGCTTCTGGACAGCCGCTCACGGAGGCTCTTGGCAGCTCACACCAGCTCCCAGCTGCTCATGCTGGCTGCCGGCCACTCACTGTAGCTTATGACAGCCCACTGCAGCAAGGGCTGCAGCTATGCCGTCCTGGGACTCACAGGAGCCCAGCTCCAGGTGGAGCTGTTGTTCACCATCTTAGCTGTAGAGGGCAGTGTCACTGGCCCTCATATGTGGGATCTGAATGGGGCTGCTGGCGTCCCAAGCCAGCTCTTAACCAACGCGCCACTGGGCGGGCCCAGAAGGTTAGTAATTTTGATCTAGTGCATTTATACTTTTGTTATTGCCTTTATTCCTCTTTATATTTTTCCATTTTTTTCTTATTTAAGCTTTTAGTGTCTAATCTGTCATTTCTAAATGGTACCGTTACCCACCTATTCAATAGTCTATGATTTTATTCTATATTTCCATTCTCATTCTTTTTTCAGAATATTCTTCGTACTTTGTCTAACACGTAATATTTCATACCATTCTTTTAGCCATGTCCCCACCCTTTTTAAATTGTCCTATTTCCACAATTTTAATTAGTCCTTAATTCTACAATTCGATAAGTCAAATGCTCACAGTCCTTTTGTTGACGCTTTCCCAGTGATGTCTTGGTTGGATGAAGCTCATCCTTTAATAAATTCCTCAAGAAGGGCTCATGGTTATTCAGTGAGTTCTTCAATATTCAAAGTTGGTTTTCTATTGCCACCATAACTGATAGCGAATCCCTGGCCTGTACTTTCTTCCTTTGAGTTTCCTGAAACTGCTATTCTCTTGTCATGATTTGAATATTGTTCTTTAGAAGTATGATGCCAGTCCAATTCATCATTAGTTTAACAATTTACTAAAATATGCCTCAGAGTTGATCATTTCAGGTCAATTTGTCCAGATAAATGATGGGTCCTTCAAAAGGCAGATTTAAATATCACTTGTTCCCAGAAAGTTTCCCTAGAATATAACTTACAAGTTTTGTTTCACTGTGTTGCTTTTATTTCTCGGACGCCAGTTACGTTGGACCTCCTTTGCTGGTCTCCCTTAGAATCACCTTCTCTGAGATCCTTCTTTTTTACTCATTTTCATTTGATGTCCCTTAGATTTTCATTCCATTCTATCCTCTCTCTCAAGCACTTTATGATTTACTCTTCATTTCTAATAGTTTTGTGTTTTTCTTTCCTGAGTTTGATCAACACTGCATTTTAAAAATCTATTTCTCTCCTTAAATTTCTAGATACCAGCTTGTTTTGCTTGTTTGATAATATTTAATTTAGTCTAGAGTACTGTTCTACTTTGATCTGTTTTACTTTGTGTTTATTTTCCTGAGGGAATTTTTGGGGATGGGGTGGGGGTAGACTTTCATAAGCTGAAATGCTTTAATATTTTCTGTTTTCTTCTAACAGTGAAGCTGTTTGATTCCGTGCGCCCCCCGCCCTCTTCCCCCCCATCATTTTGTGGACAGCATTCTTTAGTTTGAGTACCTTCTTTTGTCAACTTAGTGAAGTGCAGTTTCTTGAATTGATAATGAAAGGAGAGAGGTTGGTGTCGTCTTTCATTTTGCAGGACCCTTAATTTTTCTTTTACTTCTTATTTTCTCTTTACTTACTAAGGCTCAGAAGCATCGTCCCTTCTCTGTTTATCTCCTTCTTCCCTCCAAGGCTGCCACTTCTAATCCTGCTCACTCTAACCACTCCTTTCCGGTAGCTGGTGCTATAAACCACCAAGTACAGTCTATGTTCACTACTTTGGCACACACTGTTGTACTTTCTTTTTTGATGGTGATTTTTCTGTTTTGCTTAAGTCCTTCAATCCCCTCTCCTTCGTTTCATAGTCTCTAAAGCTGCCTTCTCCACATACAGACTTGCAGCAGCAGTGGAGGCTGTTGAAACTTGGTGATTATTTATTTTGCTACTGACAGGTAATTTGAAATTCTTGATAGTCTGTCTCCTAGTAATGCAAAAAGAACACAAATAAAGCCCAATTAACCCATACCTTCTCTGGTTTTTTGGGAAGATGTGTGGTGGTAGCCACCATTATCCTTCAGACAGAGAAACCAGTTAAAGCTTTATTAATAAGTTTTCTTTAGTTTCTATATCAATAAGTTTCTATAGCTTCCTTACTCTAGCTTTTTAACAAGTTGTCATAGGATAATTATAATTAAGATTAGTCAGTTATAAAAATTAGCTTCAATTCATCCATCCATTTAACAAATAAATATATGTGAATGATATGCAAATGATGGGCTATTATATGGTTGTATACATTTATCTTCACTTAATGTGAAGTACAAGATAATTAAAAATCATGCCAAACTATATTTTAGATATTAAAAAATGTTATGGATCATAAAAATGGAAAATATTCTAAACACTGTACCATGAATACACACACATTAACAAAAACAAAACTCATCTTGAGTATGTCAAAGTCACGTGTCATGCTTCTAAACTAGCTTTGGGTTGACTATGACTGTTCTTCATCATTCCAGAGTGAATAGTTTTATTTTCTAGAACTTACTTACATAGTGTACAAAATGTAATTTTGCACATTTCTAAGACTATAATTTTTTTAAAAAACATCACCAATGGGTTTTATCACTGTGCAAAGTCTGAATTTTAAACAGATTCTTGTACTGATATCCATCAGCTTGTTCAACTTTAGCACCTGCCTCATGCCCGCATCTTTTCCAGAACTGCTACCCTTCACCATGAAGCTCCATGAGTTTTCCCAATTCAAATTTGGGGTTCTTCAGCATCTTGACTTATCTAATAAAGACATCATGGAGCAGGTAGATTGGCAAGCCTTCTTCTGTCTTGGATTCCAGTGCTATCTGGAATTAATTTATTGACTTTTTTTTTTTTTTAGCCGAGCCATCCTGCCACCTGTTGGCAGCTCAGCGGCAGCTCAGCTCGGGCTGGGCATCGAACTGCTGTTGCTTAGAGCTCAGCTCGCACTCTTGAGCGAGCTCTTAATCAACTGAGCCACTTGGCTGGCCCTTGACCTCTTCAAGTCATTTGTCTGCACCTCTCGGGTCACGATTTCCATCATCTTCCTCTGGATTTGGCAGACCTATTGATGCTGATCATAAGAGGTCTTCCGAATCTGAACATTGTGTTTTTTAAGTAATACCAACAAAGAACAGATGAAACCAAATAACCATCAGTAGTCTTGACATTCACATGAGCTTCAATCATGGTCTGCCATTTTTTGACCATGGAGCACATTTTGTTACAGGTTAAGATCTATGCCATGGAAATTAGTCAGGCAGTTTTTGTCCTGAATATCCTCAGTAATTAACTTTTTTCTAAATGCAACTTTATCATTCTGCAGATCAGCTAGGCTCGCTTTAAAAACACGACCCTTGAGACCATCAGATGCAATTTTGGTTCCTTGAGTTCTCATGACTAGTGTTTTCCCAGTATTTCTTATATTGAGCATAGCTGGTGCTTTCACATCATACCAATCTTGCTTAGAAAATGGGTCAGCCACTTTTTTCTTGGCTCCCTTCTTGCTGCCTTTAGTCAGGTGCTTATTCTTGCTGATTGACATGGTACTGCTCACAGAGCCAAAAGGCAAGACTATAATTTTCATCAAGAATTCTTACATCCTTAGTTCTCCAAATAGAAAAATACTGGTTATCACAATTTTATATTTAATGTGGAAAATCTCAGCACAGTGCAATCAAAAGATATAACCAAGGAATGAGACTATCTATAAATCCTCATATATGTTTGTACTCTTGACCTATACATAAAATCTGTCATTCAATGTCTATTTTATTTTGAATGAAGAAATGGGTTATTAAAATGTGATCTTTTATTTTTCAAACTGAACAAAGATAAATCAGAACCACCACTGATAACTATTTCCTAACTGATTTTCAGATACTTAAAATTTTGTGCTATTGACATACAGCAGCAGATATATTCAACTATCTTCTCAGGATACATATTTTAATATATGTATGATACGTTTCTGTTTTGTTTAACTAGGAAAAGGATCCCAAATACTTTTACCTAAGCCTTCCACTTATTTATTTATTTATTTTTTTGAGGGCAGTGTCACTGGCCCTCATATGTGGGATCCAAACTAGGGCTGCTGGCGTCCCAAGCCAGCTCCCAACCACCGTGACACTCGGCCGGCCCAGCCTTCCACTTATTTTAATTGCAATTTTTGAGTTAATTGTAGATTCACATACAATTATAAGAAATAATAGAGAGAACCGTTGTACACTTTGCCCAGTTCCCTCTAATGGTAACATTTTACAAAACTATAGTATAATATACCAGGATATCAACATTCACACAATCCACCTACCTTATTCAGATTTTCCCAGTTTAAGTATACTCATTTGTCTGTGCACGTGTGTATATTAAGTTCTATACAGTTCTATAGACTTGTATAGGTTCACTTATCTACCACCAGTCAACAGAATCAATAGTTCCTACACCGTAAGGATGCCTTATGTTGCCCTTTCATCGTAGCCATCTACCCATCCTCCCCCTGATCCTACCAAATCTATAAACTCTATGGTTAATCTGTCCCCCTGGTTCAAAATTTTGTCCAATCAAAATTTTATATAAATGGAATCATATCACATGTAACCTTTTGGGATTAGCTTTTTTCCACTCAACATAATACCCTGGAGATTCACTGAAGGTTTCATATGTATCAGTAATTTGTTCCTTTTTATTGCTGAGGAGTATTCTATGATTTGCATGTACAGCCTGTTAAACCATTCACTTGCTGAAGGACAGCTGGACTGATTCCAGCTCTGGGACATTACATTAAGATGCTATGAACATTTGTATACAGGTTTTTGTGTGAACATAAGCTTTCATTTCCCTGGCATAAATAACCAAGAGTAGTACAAATGCTGCAGTTTATGGTAATTGAGTGTTTAGTTTTACTGTAACTACCTGTAACATTTCATATTCCCAGTAAAAATGTATGAGTGACCCAGCTTATTCACATGGTCACCAACTTTTTGTGTTGCCATTATTTTTCATTTTAGCCATTCTGTAGATAGGGAATAATATTCTCATGATGGTTTGAATTTGTATTTCCCTAGTGATGTTGAAAAGTTTTCCTGTATTTATTTGACATCTGTATATCCTCTTCAATGAAACTTTATTTATGTCTTTTGCCAAATGTCTAAATGGGATGTTTGGGTTATTTTTTACTACTATGTTTTGAGACTTTTACATATTCTACATACTAGTCCTTGTCACATATGTGGTTTTCAGGTATATTTGTCCAATCTGTAGTTTCTATTTTTATCCTCTTTGTATGGGCTTTCAAACAGAAAATGTTTTTTAATTTTAACGAGTTCCAACTTGTCAAGTTTTCCCTTTGTAGGTTGTGCTTTTGGTATCAAATCTAAGAACTCTAGATCTGGAAGGGTTTTTTCCTATTTATATTGCTAAAAGTTTATAACTTTAAACTGTATGTTTTAGTCTATGATCCATTTTAAGTTAATTTTTATACTAAATGTGAGGTTTAAGTAGAGGTTCTTTTTTTGTGCACAGGGAAGCACAATTGTTCCAACACCATACGTTGTAAAGAGCATCCTTCTTTCATTGAGTCACTTTTGTGACTTTCTCAAAAATCAGTTGTACATATGCGTATTTGTGTGGATGTATTTATAGGTTTTCTATTCTGTTCCACCATAATCTGTTTTTCTATCCCTCCACCAATACCACATAGCCTTGATTACGGTAGCTACATAATAAGTCTTGAAATCAGGTATACTGATTCCTCCAACTTTATTCTTTTTTTTTTTTAGCTATTCTATTTTAGTTCGTCTTCTACATAAATTTTGGAATGATCTTGAGTATATCATAAAAAAATCTTGCTAAATTTTGAAAGGAACTACATTAAAACTGTATAATTTGGGGGGAGAACTGACATCTTTACTATACTGAATCTTCTTAATGATGAGCACAGAATGTCTCCCCATTATTTAAATATACTTTTCGGACTTTTTAGTTTCTAGCACATAGGTCCCAGTAAATATTTTATTGGATTTATACTTAAGGTATTCATTTTTCTACAATTGTAAATAGTATCGTATTTTTAATTTCAATTTCCACATGTTCGTTGCTAATATTTTTAAATACAATTGATTTTTGTATGTTTATATCTTGCTACCTTGCTAAACTCAATTTTTACTTCTAGGGTTTTTTATAGATGCCTCGGGATTTTTTACATAAAATATCAGTTATCCAAAAAGTGGGGGAACTAGGCCAGCCGAGTGGTGTGTTGGTTAAGAGCTGGCTTGGGACGCCAGCAACCCCAGTTCGGATCCCACATGAGGGCCAGTGACACTGCCCTCTACAGCTAAGATGGTGAACAACAGCTCCACCTGGAGCTGGGCTGCTGTGAGTCCCCGGGTCTGCATTGCTGTAGCCTCTGCTGCAGTGGGCTGCCATAGGCTACAGTGAATGGCCGACAGCCAGCGTGAGCGGCTGGCAGCCAGTGTGAGCTGCCAGGAGCCACTATGAGCAGCCATCCAGAGGCCGGCAACCAATCTGCCTTGCCTGAGAAGAGCGCAATGATGATACCAACATGGGCAGTGAAGCAACGTCCTCCACAACTAGACTGAAGAACAAAATGACAGCAACTTGTCTGTTCCCCTTCCCCGGTTACCCAATGCTGTTCCTCTCCCCCTATTAAATCTTAAAAAAAAAAAAAAAAAAAAAAAAAAAAAAGGAGGGGGAAACCGACAATTTAATCTCTTCCATAAATTGGTATGCCTTCCATTTCCTCTTCTTGCCTCATTGTGTTGGCTAGGACTTCCAGTACTACAGCTGAACAAAAGCGGTAAGAGCAGACAATCCTTGTCTAGACAACCTTGACTTTCTATGGGGCAAATATTCAGTCTTTCACCATGAATTATGATCTCAGCTGTAGGTTTTCTTAATATGTTCCTTATTCAGTAGAAAAAATTACCCTTTATTCCTAGTTTTTTTGAGAGTTTTTATCCTGAGTGGATATTGAATTTTGTCAAGTGCTTTTTCTGAGTCAATTGACAGATCATGTAAATTTTATTCTTTTGCCTGTTAATATGGTAGGTTAACTTTTTTTTTTAACTTTTAATTTTTTAATATTGATCAGCCTTGAATTCCTGAAAAGAACTCTACTTGGTAATGGTATATAATTACTTTTATATATTGCTTGATTCTATCTGCTAAGATTTTAGTAAGGGTTTCCCCATCCATTGGGTTGTCAGAAAAGTCATGACGCATTTTTGCAACGAAACACATAGAAAAATACGTCATGACTTTTCCGACAACCCAATATATACCTTAAGGATACTGACTGGGTCAAGTTTTTTCTTGGTGTTGTTTGTTTTAACTATCTGTGTTTGGTTTAGTATCAGGATAAGACTAGCTTCATAAATTGGGAAGCATTCCCTTTGTTTCTATTTTTTGGAAGAGATAATGTAGAACTGATGTTCATTGCTCTAAAATGTTTTGTTCAAGTCTCCAGTGAAACCTGAAATCATCTGACTTAGAGATTTCCTTTTCGGGGAATTTTTTTTTTTTTAAAGATTTTTATTGGGGAATTGGGGTAGAGGAACTACATTGGGGAATCAGGGAAGGGGAACAGACAAGTTGCTGTCCTTTTATTCTTCAGTCTAGTTCTGAAGGACGTTGCTTCACTGGCCCCATGTTGGTATTATCATTGCGCTCTTCCTGGATGAGGCAGATCCACCACCGGCCTCTGGACGGCTGCTTATGGCGGCTCTTGGCAGCTCACACCGGCTGCCAGCCACTCATGCTGGCTGCCACTCACTCACTGTAGCTTATGGCAGGCCACAACAGCCAGGGGCTGCAGCCTACACCGTCGCTGGCGACTCACAGCAGCCCAGCTCCAGGTCGAGCTGTTGTTCACCATGTTAGCTGTAGAGGGCAGTGTCACTGGCCCATCCAAACTGGGGCCCTACTGCTCAGCTGGTGTCCCAAGCCAGTTCTTAACCAATGCGCCACTGGGCCGGCCAGAGAAATTTTTAATTATGACTTTAATACCTTAACAGTTACAAGGCTACTGAAATTATCTAATTCATACTGGATGAGTTACAGTTTGTGCTTTTCAAGGCATTCGTTCATTTCAGCTGAGTTATCAAATTTATGTGTGCAGAGTTGTTCACTGCAGTCCCTTATTATCTTTTTGATACCTGCAAGGTCTGTAGTGGTATTCACCTCATTCTTAACACCCTGGGAATTTGTCTTCTATCCGTCTTTTTTTTTTTGCTCTATCAGTTTTGCTACAGGTTTATCAATTGTATTGATCTTTTCAAAGAATTAACTGTTCTGTTGATTTTCTTTATTATTTTTGTTTTCAATTTTACTGATTTCTGCTCAAAATAAATTATGTCTTTCCTTCTGCTTGCTTTGTGTTTCTTTAGTTCTTCTATTTCCAGGCTGGGTGGAAGCTCATATTACTGATTCAAAACTCTTCCCCCTTATTACTAATGTAGGCATTTTACTAAAAGGTCAGCATTTAATCCTCTTAAGTTTTTCTCTTAGTGTTGCCTTAGCTGTGCCTCAAAATTTTTGATGTTATATTTTCATTTAGTTCACAGTATTTTTTTTTAAATTTCCCTTGAGACTTTCTCTTTGACTCATGGATTATTTAGAAGTGTGTTGTTTATTTTTCAAGTGTTTGGTGATTTTCTAGTTATCTTTCTGTTATTGATTTCCAATTTTATTTCACTGTGGTTAAAAAACACATATCTACATCTTTGCTAATTTTCTGTCTAGAGGTTTTACCAATCAATTATTGAGAAACGGGGAAATAATTCTCCAACTACAATTGTAGATTTGTTCATTTCTCCTTTCAGTTCGGGCAGTTTTTGCATCGTATATTTTGCAGTTCTATTACTTGTACATACACATTTAGGGTTGCTGTCTTCTTGATGAACTGACCCTTTTAACATTATATAATGATGCTCTCTGTCTCAAGTAATTTTCTCTACTCTATGTCTACTTTATCTGATATTAATATAGCCATTCCTCATTTCTCTTGACTAATGTTTACATGATATATCATTTTTCATCCTTTTACTTCCAACCTGTCTATACCAATTTATTTGAAAGGAGCTTTCTGTACACCACATACTATTAGGTCATGTTTTTTAAATCTAATATGCTGATCTCGACCTTTTAGTTGGTATAGTTATATTATTTACATGGAATTAAGTCTGCTATTTTAATTATTTTTGTTTTCTTTCTCCTGACTTCTTGTGGATTACTTGAACATTTTTTGAATTCTATTTTGATTTATAATTTATCTATAGTGTTTTTCAGTGGTTGCTCTAGGCATTATACACATATAACTTAACAGTATATCAGTATCATCCTTTCACAAGTTCAAGTGAAATATAGACACTTTACTTCCCTTTACGTCTTCTTACCCTCTCCCATTTATAATATAATTGCCTTAAAAAATTTCCACTACATATATTTAGAATCACATAATTTTGGTTCAACCTTCAAACATAATTTAGGAAACTCAGGAAAAGGAAAGCCTATTCGATTTACCCAGATTTTTGCTTACCGTGTTCTTTCTTCATTCCTAATGTTCCAAGATGCCTACACCTTGATCATTTCCTTTCTGTTTAGAAAACTGTCTTTAACCATTTTTTAAAGTTAGGTCTGCTGGTGACAAATTCTCTTGGTGTTCCCTAATCAAGAATGTCCTGATTTTCCCTTCATTCCTGAAGAATATTTTCCCTTGGCATAAGACCCTAGTTGACAGTTCTTGTCTTTCAATGCCTGAAAAGTGTGTCATTTCCCTCTGGCCTCCACAGCTTTTGATGACAAATCTGCTCATGAAAATCAGAGTGCTTTTCTAAGAAAACATACCCCTTTCTCACTTGCTACTTTCAAGATATTTTCTTTGTAGTTTTCCTAAGTTTGGCTATAACTAAACTTGACATAGAGTTCTTTTGGCTTATCCTATTTGGGATTTGCTCAGCTTCCTGGATCTGTTAAATTTATGCCTTTTGCCAAATTTGGGAGGTTTTTCAATCATTATTTCTTCGAGTATACTTCCAGTCCTGACTTTTTTTCCCTCTCCTTCCAGGATGCCAAATGACACGAATATTAGATCTTTTGTTTTAGTCCCATACGTTCCTGAGGAACTTTTTTTCAGTCTATTTTCTCTATATTTAGATTGGGCAATTTCTATTGTTCTATCTTCAAGTTAGTTCACTGATTCTTTCCACCGTTTTCTCCAATCTACTGTTGAGCCTATCTATTCATTTTTTTTGGGGGGGGGGAGGGGGGGTTATTGTATTTTTTCAGTTCTAAATTCCCATTTCATTTTTCTTTATATCTGCTATTTCTTCCCTGAGACTTTCTAGCTTTTCTATGTTTCAAGTGGGTTTGGGAATCTCTCATTGAAATATTTATATTATGTCTGCTTTAAAATATTTGTCAGATAATTCTAACGTGTCATTTCAGTGTTTATGTTTATCGATTGTCTCTTCTTCCATTCAAAACGAGATTTTCCTGGTTCCTGGTATGATTTTTTTAATCGAAATCTGGACATTTGGGGTATTATGAGATTCTAGACCCTATTTAAATCTTTTGGTTTAGCTAGTTCCTTTGACACTGCTCCAGCTGACTTAAAGTGCTCTGCCAGATAGAGTCCAGGTTTCCCAGTTGGCCTCTGTTGACACCTGAGGTAGAGGGGGCCTGCTCATTAATGCTGGACAAAGATAGGGATTCTGGCTGCTCTGTAGGCCTCTGCTAATATTACCCTGGCGGTGAGGAGCAGGAGTGTCTCCTTACTGCTCCCCGGTGGCCTCCACTGACACCACAGGTGGGAGGGGGCTAGGCTCCTTACCACTGGGAGGTGGTGAAAGTCCTGACTCTCCACTAGGTATCACTCCAGTGGAAAGAGAAAGGAGTACCTCCTTATTGTCAGGCTGGAGTAGAAGGCTAGGTTTCTCATGTGGTCTCTAATGACACTGAACCAGAGAAACAGGGGAATGGCAGTGGGGAGGTTTGTTACTGCCCAGTGGAGATGAAACTCCTGGCTCCTTACTCAGCCTTCTCTAAAACCAACTTAGTGGTGTGGGGGGTGGGGTGGGGGGGTGGGGGAGTTGGAGAACCTTGTTACAACTTGATCAAGATGGAAGTTTAGGATCCCCATTTAGGATCCCTATGGGTGGGGGCCATAGTCTTTCTTTCTGCGGTGTTAGGCTACAGCAGAGCAGTCATTGCATAAGTGTTCTGCCTTGTTAGGCTGTCCCTTTCTTGGTCTTGATTAGAGAGGGCAGGCTCTTTAATTTGTGCCTGTTATTGTTTCCAGGTTGCCAACTTCTTCAGCTCCAACTTTGGGATATATTAGGGAAAAAAACCCCCGAGGAACTCACCCCACATCATTACTTGCGTCCTGAGGTCCCTAGTCTTTATGCCTTTCAGAATCATCTTTCTTATGTTTATTTTATATATAATGTTCAAGATTTTCAGTTTTAGCAGAAGGAATAGGACAATGTACATCTACTCCACCTTCCTGAAAGCAGGAGTCCCCACTATTTTTTTTTTTTTTTTTTGAGGGCAGTGTCACTGGCCCTCATATGTGGGACCCGAACAGGGGCCGCTGGCATCCCAAGCCAGCTCTTAACCACCATGCCACTCAGCCAGCCCAGGAGTCCCCACTTTTTAAACTGCTTCACACTATGTTCAACCACACAAATTCCTGGAAAAATGAGGGTAGAGTCTGTGGAAGGGATTTTTCTTTATGTGATACTTACAAATTTGGGCAAATTTGGACCATTCCACCATCCAAATGAGTTATAGCTAAGGCAGCCACATAAGAATGTCCAAACCACCTGCTAAATTAGGGAAGGGCTTATGATATTAACTTGTATACACTAAATACTCAAAATGCTTATGATTTCATATATATTTATGAATTTAACAATTTTCCATTCAAAACTTTAATATATTCATTAAACTATGTTTACTTAGGGAACAAAAGTCTTTTACATAATCTGATCTTTCCAAAGACACTTTATGGAACTATACAGTTAAACCCAATTTCAGACTTCTGAACACATTTTGTCATAATAAACAGATATATAAATGTACTTACCCAATAATAGAATAAAAGTATCCTAACAGAAATGGCCTAGAACAGTGCCTGCCACAGAGTAGGCAACTCAATAAATATGTTAAATGACAAGATCTCCATAAAATTATAGTGTCTAAAATTTTACTGTTAAATAGAAAAGCATTTCCCTAGTTAATGTCAAACATTGAGGCTCTAACATTGTTTAGTTTATGAAATATGCTTATTTACCAAAAATTTATGTTTCTCATTTTTATGTATCATTAGAATGTATTTAGGACAATTTCCTTACAATAATACATTCTCAAATGTGCTTAATAAGCAGATTCAAGGTTTCTTTGATTATGAAATTCAGAAAGACTGGTTTTATATAGATAGCTCTAATCGGTAAAAATAAAAAATTTCCAATTACCTAATAAATCATTAAGAACAAAATTTAAAAAAAGACTAATGCAAGTAATTTTTCAGCTGATATTAATTTTTAGGATTATAACAAAATGTATTTTAAAAGGAAATTAAAACATTTCAGTATTCTAACTCCCCCTCAACATCCCAAGGTCATAAATGTCAATGTAACAAAGTAGAAATACTCCTTAAATCACCTTAATCTAATGCAGTGCTTTCCAAAATATGTTCCTCAGAATCCAAGTGTCCTTTGAAATATTAACAGATGTCCCACAGAGGAAGACAATGCTAGGTTAAACACAGTTAGATAAATTTCTCTACTACAGGAATCCTTAGGGCATTTAAAATAAAATATACTCTGTGAACTTCCCAAAGAGGATTAGTTAGTTTCCCAAATTTATTTAATCAAAGAAGCCTTCCCCTGAACATCTATTAAATCCCGTTGGAGGCTAGTGTTGAACAGAACTCAATCTGAGAGATAGACAATGGCAGAAGAGCTCTTAAATATTGATTCCCTACTTAGCCAGGTAAAATTAAGACCAGAAAGTCAATCAATACCATAGTTATAACTGAAAAATAATACAATACGGACCACAGTTATAACTGAAAAATAATTCAATACGGAAAATATTATGATGAAAAGCATTTTTTAAAAATTGTAGGCAATTACTAGCACTAATCTTAGAAAGTACTCTATTAACCATGCTGAAAATGACCATAAAAATTGATTATAGATGTTATAAGGATAAGTTAGCTAAGTGCTAATTCTATTCATATCTTAATCTTAAATGTTATTCTCAAGTACTTTACTTGAACCTGGAGATAAAACAACTCCAGAAACTGAATGTTTCAGATAGTTTAAAAAAACACTTCAATTTTCAACAGAACCTCACACTTAATTGTTTGAAATTAAACACAGGTATTAACCTCACTGTATACAACATATCTGTGATACTGTGGTTCACTGACCAGAACATACAATAAACAAAACATATAACCATCAATGCTGTATGTGTATGTATGTACATGTGTGTTTATATGTGTGTTTATTCATATGTGTTTGTATTTGTGTGTGTATATAGCCAGTAAGATTAAAAATACCAGGATCCACAATTAAAAGTAGGAAAATAAACTTAAATATTGAGTTCAATTCTAATTAAGGCCAAATATTATATAGCCTGAACGAGATTTTATGTTTCTTTTAACTAGATTTTTACAATCCACATTCATACCAAATTCTTTTTAAAACACATAAAATACACAAAATTAACAAAATACACAATGGCAAGCAGTGATATAAAACTAAATTAATTTTAGATGCTGTGTGATAATTTCTGTGGATTAAGAAGTGTAGGTTACATAGGTTTTAAATTAAAAACAAAACGGGAAATCACTTACCTCTAACTAAAGTTCTCTGAAGGTAGTATCCTCCTTAGAACCCCTATCTTGGGTAGTTTCATCTGCTGTTATTTCCCTCAAGAGATTCCAGCAAAGTCTAGGAAGTTTTAAATTGCCTTCTTCAAGCCCTATTAGCGCATGTGTGTTATAAATCTGCTCACATACTGCCTCATAGCTGTGACTTCCAATTCCCACTGAATCACCTTACATCACTACCACAACCACCATCCTTGTATCCATGGAGGATGCTACCTTTGGAGCATTTCATTTACAAATGTGACTTCACTTCTCCAAAAGTATCTTCCAAATCACTTTGCTGCAGTGTCTATAACGTACTTAAGAGAGTGGTAGCAATTCAGCAGGTGGTTCATGACAAATATTTAGCAATTTTATTTGCTGAATACTTAAATATAATAACATTGCAACATAACAACACAAATAAAACTAGCTTCCTCAACATTCAATTAATATATAAAAAACTAAACTGAATATATACATGAAAAATCCCTCATAAAAAATACTTTCCTAAACAAAATAGAAAAAACATTTCTATTCATTTGGGACAACTAAATATTTCCCTAGTATATTTTGCTAAAGAAATGCCAATGTTTAAAAAAAATAAGCTGGAAATAAATCATTGAAAGATAAATGTTAACCAATTTTCAATGGCTTTTGAGTATTTCACTTCTACCTTAAACTGCCAAAATAAACTTCTACCTTAAACTGCCAAAATAAAGTAAAAACAAAACAAAGAAAAACAAAAACAGCCACTCAAACCATGGCCAATCTCATATACCGAGAATGGCAGTTTACAGGGGATACTATTAGTCATTTAACAAAAAATTTCAAATCTATTCAGCAAGTAGACTGAAAATAGTGGAGGAAAAGAATCTTGATCTTCCACTATTTAAAAAAGGTCTTTTTACTTTGGACTCCACATTGATTTCATATTGATTCCATAACTTCTTGCTGAGTATTTTCTGATAGTCATATAAAAGTAGGGGGAAAAAAGCAAAGGGAATCAATTGTCCTAGAGACCAGAGGACTAAACCATACTTGCAGCACTACTTTAGAGGATAAAGCACAGACTAGCTTTAAAAACTGATTTTTAGCTACAAGCCACCATCAGCTTGTTAACAGTATAAATAGGCCCAAAACATTACCATGATGAAATTCCACTTTTTAGATGTTTTACTTAGCTCTGAAAATTTCCCCTGGCTCATAATAGGTTTAAAATAAATGTTTCTGAACACTCTTATTTTAAATATCAACTTAACTTCTTCCATGACTCTCCTCTTGTATAAGCAAACACACATACATAAGAATAAAATGCAATAATGAAATTACCAAAAGCAATTAAGAGTGGATTTAACAGGAAGAATGAAAAAATCTTAGATGATCTCCCACTTAGATATTCAATATATAAATAAACTAAATATATAGTTCTGATTCTTCAAATTATCAGATTATACAATACATGGTTTTAAATTTTAGAATAGGGACGATCCTTTAAAAAAATGTGCACTCTACTTATCATAAAATCAAAGGTCATTTCTCCAATTTTAGAAGTGTATGGAACAAAACAATGTCTCTGAAACAAAACACACTTTCCAATTAAAAAAAAAAAGTGACAAAAATAGCATTTATAGAACAGATTGTTTAGAGGTTAAAAGAAAAAAGAATAAAGTGAACTAATCTAGTCACCTATCAGAAAGAATAAAATACTGAGCCATGAGGCAGTACATATGCATTCACTTTCCCTCTTATACATGCACTATTAGGACTCACTGAAGGGTCAAAAATCTTCTAGATCTTGCTAGTTTAAATGCAGGAATGACTAACAACCCAAGAAGGTGTATCTAGGATGATACTTACCTTACAATAGATTATACCACTGTGCTATTATGTATTCTGTGTAGGGATACACAAGCAGTCAGCGGAAAGGTACACACCACACTAGCAAATGCTTGGCTGGACCCATAAGGTCGGATGACCAATGGAATATCAAGATATGTGTCGATTCTCCAGCCCTCGTAACCACATTCCAGACATCGTACGTAGTCCTTCAGCTTGCCTTGATACAGTTCATTTATAAGATCAGCCTAAAAATAAGAACATTTATATTTTAAAAAGTGTTCCTTAAAAATAATTTTTTAAATATGTGAAATATTCATGCTTTTAAAAATGAGTTTCAAAAGGATATTCATTCTTACTGTTGAAATTCTAGAAAGCTTTAAGATTTGTATAAAATTCTATTTAAAAAAACCAAGGCTTGGGCCGGCCGAGTGGCGCATTGGTTAAGCGCTGGTTTTGGGATGCCAGCGGCCCCGGTTCGGATCCCACATGAGGGCCAGTGACACTGCCCTCTACAGCTAACAACAGCTCCACCTGGAGCTGGGCTGTGCGAGCCCCGGTGATGGTGTGGGCTGCAGCCCCTGCTGCAGTGGGCTGCCATAGGCTACAGTGAGTGGCCCGCAGCCAGCGTGAGCGGCTGGCAGCCAAGCGTGAGCTGCCAATAGCCGCGGTGAGCGACATCCAGAGGCCAGCGACTGATCTGCCTCATCCGGGAAGAGCGCAATGACGATACCAACAGTGAAGCAACATCCTCCGCAACTAAACTGAAGAACAAGAAGACAGCAACTTGTCTGTTCCCCTTCCCTGATTCCCCAACGCTGTTCCCCTCCACCAATTCCCCAATAAAATCTTTAAAAAAAAAACCAAAAAAAACCAAGGCTTGATAAAAATCAAATAAAAAGCAATAAAAGTAGATAAACAATAATTCAGAAATCAATGACCAAAAACTATTTCAATTTTCATGTATTAAAAACCCCTCTATTAAAATATGTTCTTCTATCACTTTAAGTATGTTAATAATTATACAGTTAAATAGCTGGCTGTTTTCATCAACTCTTACAATAATAGTCTGATTTCTAAAATCATATCTTCTAGCTCAAGATGCAAATAAAACTTTTTAACTTTCCGTAACCTGCCTAAAAGTTTTAAGAAGAAAGCTTATTATACTATAACTTTTTTGAAATGTGCAGAAATTAAAATACATATATTAAACTCTATCTCAAAATATTTTCACCAGATATCTCACCTAAACTCCACACTTAGCCATCTGGGGCTGTTCTGGTCCAAAGAAGGCACACAACTCCCTAAGTAAGGACTCTCCATGTGAACGTCTTGCTTCAAGGTTCTTGTACCCAAATTTGGAACTCAGTAGGAATGCCCCAGCTAACCTGAATGGAAGTGTTGACCCACAGACGAATGTAACAAGAGGAAGGATAACTTCAGACCTATGAGGAAGAAACAGCCCCCTAATACCATCTACATAAAGTTACTAAAATACAATCCCATAGGACCATGAGAGAAACCAGATGACTAAATGAATTTACAATTTTTTTTCAATTATCTCTTAAGAATAGACAAGAAGGAAGTGTTGAAAACAAGAGGTAAACTTAAAACTTAAACTCATAAATTTACATCTCTGCAAATGTCTAAGGTTTATAAATCTTCAAACTAGGATCTACCATCATTTTTACTCTAATACTACTTATTTAATAAAGCCTTCCTCATTCACCTGCCCTAATCATATTTGATCTTGTCTTCTGCATGTGGGAGGGCATTTCTAAGTGGTTCAATTCAGTTTTTGAAACAGTATTGACAGTATCCCACAAAAAGAAAATAATTTTCATTGAAACCAAGTAATATAACTAACAAAAGTTGCACAATTCAAATACTTACCCTTACTTATGTGATGCTCTCTTATACTTTCCTATTCTATTCCTTATTTTTAAAGTGATGGATTTAGATTCACTAAACTGATTTCATAATCCACAAGTGAATCACAATCTGCAGTCTGAAAAACTCTGGTCCAAGCCATCATAATCCTTTCAATCAAACCGCAGACTCTCCAGGCTATCTTCCAGATTCTTCCCCTTTTTTATCCCTATGATCCTCTATCACTCCACCCAGTATGAATCCTCTGTACTAAGTCCTGAACCCCATCCAGTTCAGCCCTATTCCTGATGCCAATGATATATCTAATGTTCTCCTATCTTCAAACCTGTCTCCTTCCATTAGATAAGAAGAATAAGGTCAGATTAACAAGGATCCTGAATGTCAAAAGCATATGACTACACTTCATTGGCTAAAATGAAGGTAATGCTTGATGAATATACTTTATAATGTGCTACAGATTATAAATTTACTTAGTAAATATCTGAAAACACTGTTCAAAAATCATGCCCCTGCCCCCCAAATGCATGCATACTCATGCACATATACACACATATATGAATGTGTGTATAGTTTGGAATATGAATTATATAGTTCTTAGCTAAAGAGACCATCTAGATAATAAAGCCCAACTTCCTTATTTTAATGATGAGGAAACAGATCTAAGGTTGTTTTAATGAGGATTTTTATGACTCAGTAAATGGCCAAGTGAAAACCTAGTACTTTCAATTCCCCATTTAGTACTTAACAACTGAACTATGACCAAGTTAAAACATTACAATAGAATAAAAGTCACTTTAAGGTAATAAATGATTTATTAGAAACACTCGTCTCAACTTGATAGGGATGAATTACCTGTTCTGTTTGTTTCCATTTCTGTTCCAAAGCATCAAACATGACTCTGCACAGTTCTTGTACATCGTGCTGCTGCCAAGCTATTTTAAGATAAAATTTAATTAAAAATAGCAGTAAATTTAGTGCAGTAAAATGTTAATTTGTTGTTTAAAAGCAAATTTGTCAGAAGCATGGAAGACTACAGGAAATAATGATAAGTTTAAAAAGAGCACAAAACATACACTACAGTCATGAAAAGGCAATCACAAGGGAAAAAAATCAAGAGATCTCAGCATTTTATAAATAATATAAAATGCTTTATGGGGCTATAGTATCTGCTATTTTTGTTATTTTTCACTGTAGAGTTAAGAAAAATCCA
Organism: Aselliscus stoliczkanus; assembly: GCA_033961575.1. Taxonomy (NCBI): domain Eukaryota; kingdom Metazoa; phylum Chordata; class Mammalia; order Chiroptera; family Hipposideridae; genus Aselliscus; species Aselliscus stoliczkanus. Next base: position 96,190,514 of record CM066736.1, on the reverse strand, counting down.
AGACAACAAATTAAAAATTTTAGTTTAATTACATACAAATAGAGTATTACCAAATGTATTTTACAAAAAAATTTTTTTTTTTTTTTTTTTTAAGAGGGCAGTGTCACTGGCCCTCATATGTGGGACCCAAACCGGGGCCACTGGCTTCCCAAATCAGCATTTAACCACTGCACCACTCAGCTGGCCCGCACAAGAAATTTTTAATTGATCAAAAATTTACCCCTCAGAGCTTAAATTTTAAAAATAAGTTATTTTTAAATCCCAGCAAAAAGCAATAAAAATGTTTAAGGTAAAGTTAATTAAGTTATTAATCTGTGTAATTTTGTTATGTGTTTATAATACTGTTTCCTTGAATTCCTTTGACTATTAGAAATATTTATCATTACAAGAGAATTAGTACCCTCACTACTATCCCATCCAAAGCTCCTTGTAACGTCTGTGGTTTCAATTGCTCTTTTTTTGCTGGTTTGTAACAAAACAAAAAGCCTTTGTAGTTGGTATGGAATACTTGTCACTGGATCTTCTTCGGATTCTTCAAATTCCCACCTATCGAAATGAAATTATTGAAAATTACTTATTGACATCATAATAATGTAAGATCCTACCTGGCAGGGACTATATAGTTTGGGTATTAACTAAAGCCATTAACAGCTAATGAAACATTAGTTTTCTCCAATTCATAAATTCAGAAGAATTTAGACTTTACCAAGAAAAGGCCTCAGAAAGCAACATGAATGAACGACAAAGCACATTTAAAAGTGATCATCAAACTTGAATCTGATCAAGATTTTTGTCCTAATTATTGATTCACAAAAAATACAGGGAATAGAACAAAATTAAATTATACAATGGCATTCAACAATCAAAATCCAAACTGTTGAAAACTACAGCACAAATAACATCAGAACACTCTCTCTCTCTCTCTCTCTCTCTCTCTCTCTCTCTCTCTCTCTCTCTATATATATATATATATATATATATATCCCCCTCCAGGACTAAATTGCAAGGGAGAAAAAAAGATGGAAGGGGATTAAAAATAGATTAAATAGATTGTCTTATCAATCAATTTCAATGCATGGATCTTGTTTAGATCCTGATTTGAGGGTTGTTTAAAAAAATTATAAGGCAATCAGGGAAATCTTAGCACTGACCTGAGATAAAATGTACAGATAAGATAATGGGGGTGTACTTCCAAAAAATCAGAGTGGAGGATTATCAGTAAAAAAGACTGATCATGAATTGATAATATTCAAAGCTGGATGATCGGTACAGAGAAATTTATTACACTATTTCACAATATGTTTTACATTGTCCATAATAAAATGTTTTAAAATAAGAAGTAAATAAAATAATCCAGATAAGACTTTTAACCACAAACTTATGATAAACATTAGTTAGCCCTAGCTACAGGGTCTGTCTCAATAAAGAGCCAAGAACTTAAGATCTCATGAAAAAAATAAGATCGGGGGACTAAAGTTTGTAATGTACTCACAAAAGTCTTTAAAATAATTTACATACAATAAAATGACAAAGACAAAATATTAAATAAGGGTAATATTAATGATTCTCGTTTTCTTATGTTGGCAATGAAGTTATTACTTTCCACTTCCTCACTAGAACCTGTTTAGTTTCAAAAAGAGGCAGGAGAACTAATTTTCCTCTGCTGCAATTTACAGATCTACTAAAAGTATTTCATTTTTTTCTTTTAGAATGGCCCTCTGTTAAAGTGTTCAATACTTTTCTAATTTTAGGGCATAGAATTTGCAGTTCTGTGATCCTGTCCCTTTTTTTAACACACCGAAGCTCCCTTCTGCCTTGCAGATGTCAGTGGAATACATTTCACTTTTTTCCTTCTCAAAGCTCCCTGCAAACACTTCTCTACTCATTATCTGATATCTGCTTTACCTCTCTGCCCTTCTATATTCAATCTCTAGTCCTCTTTTATTCTTATTTTTCTCAACAGAAGGGACTTTAAATTGACATTATGGGATTTAGATTTCTCCCAGTAGCTGTAAAGAAACAGTGAAGTCAAAATACAAAATGCTTAAATTTCTTGCCAGGGAAATTCACTGGTGGGGAGGAATTACTGTAATAGAATAGAATAACTGAATTCTCTACCTGCCTTTTAGTCCTGGGGCAAATAACCTTAAAAGGTTTTAAATCAGGCTGATACTTGCTGTTACTCCAGTCATATAAATTAGAAACTTTGGTGTCATATTTGATTCTTCCCTTTCCTTTTCTCCTAAATAAAATTTGTCACTAAGCTATATCAGTTTTCAATCTGAAATATAATAACCACCGCCTCCATCTCCATTTTGACCCTCAATTATCCATGTCTGATTTAATAACAGATTTCTTCAGGGTTCCCTATCTTTCAAATCAATTCTGCACGCTGCATTATATAAACTTTCCTAAAACAACACATCACTTACATGCCTCCACATCTTAAAGTGGTAGAGTCTCTGTTGGCTATCATGTTAACAAGTGGAGAAAATAAACAAACAGAACCCTATCCTTTCATGCTAGTACTACCCTGTCTGTAGTCCAGTGAGGCCCAGCCTTTTTAACAAGTCATCCCTTCTACACTATGAAACATCTCCAGGTTCTTAGGCTTTGCTTCCCCACCTGCAATAAATGCCCCTCTTCTCACAATCCCCAAAGCATTTGGCCTTCCTCTTTAGCGGTATCACCTCCCCTCCTCACTCACTGGGTGCTAGCCACAATGGATTTCTTTTTTTCCTCAGACACCTTTGCACTTGCAGCTCTGTCTGCCTAGAATGCTCTTCCTCTCGATCTTCAAAGGACTGGCTCCTGTGAAGTCTGTTTACTTGACAGTTCCTTAGAGAGGCCCTCTGGACTACTTACCCCAACTACTGACAGTTACTCTTTCCACATTGCCCTGCTTTATTTTCTTCATGGTATATGACTGTGAAATGTGAAATGAACTCATTTACATAAGGTGACCTACAGAAGGCCTAAGGGAGGGACTTTGTCTTGTTCACTATTGTAATCTCTGTGCCTAAAGCAGTGCTGAGCACACAGTAAATATCCAATATTGGCTGAATGAGTAGCCCTGCCTATGCTTAGTCTTCTCCAAGTGTCGTAAATTCACAGACAACTCTCAGAGATCAGAACTCACATTTAATCAACCTCCTGGGATCCCTACTGTACTGCTCACCAAGGCAGGCATATCACCCTAGACTACACAGTTCGTTCTAGTTTTGAAGGCAGGCTCCAGACTCCATCTATTAGCCTCAACTTCCAGTACGCCAACAAAATCTCTGTTTTGCTGATCTCCTTACAGGGAAATGAGTTATGGTATCTACTGGGTGAGCTACTTCTAGCATTGCGGCCTCTGGTAAAGTACTTAACCTCTCTGTGTCTTCCTTTGTGTTACCTCCTTTATAAAATGTGGATAATAACATCGTCTCATTCATACAGTTACCATAAAAACTAAATGAGTCTATATGTAAAGTGCTCAGTAGGTATCTGATACAAACTAATTAATACCCAGCATTCAGGCAGCACCGACTTACTCATTTTTGCTCTTGGAAGTCCTCCTGCCTGCAATGCTCTTTCTTCTCAAGCTGGCCAAAACACACCTAGCTCCATGACCTCAAACTCTACTTTCTACGCTACGCCTCTTCTCCTATTTCATTAATCTCGCTTTTCTCTAAACTATCACAGCATTTAGCTGTCCTTAAATGTTATTTAAACTATTGGGGGTGCCCAAAAAAATGTATACACATGACTTGTATTCATCTTTTGTTATCGGTATATATTATTACAATTTTAATACAGTTTTTTTTTTTTCCTTTCTTAAAATGTGTATGCATTTTTTTGGCACCCTCTGTATTTCATACATATACATGTTGCTATTGTGAAGAGGTTTGTAACTAACCCAAGAACAAAGACCTTATTTCTAACTCCATCCCTATCCACCAAGTGCCTAGCATAGAAACACTATTGGGTAACAAATACTTGCCGAAGGAAAAACATGTCAAGTTTTATGAAGTAAATTCAGATAATGAGCTTGTATATGAATGTAATGGCAATATAATGCTGTTTGAATAATACTACCAATATTAAAAGTTCCAAAAATACTTTAAATACATATTTACAGTAATTTCAAAAATTTTTCTCAAAAGTAATACAAAAAAGGAAAGAAATCAGTTTATCTGCACTTTTTTTTAAAAATTCTTTTTAGAGGGCAGTATCACCAGCCCTCATATGTGGGATCTGAACTGGGGCCGCTGGCATCCCAAGCCAGCTCCCAACCACTGCACCACTCGGCCGGCCCAGTTTATCTGTACTTTAAAATGTCTTTAAAAAGCTAGGGCTGGCTGAGTAGCTCAGTTGGTTAATACTTGGTTTACAGCGCACGCTATGAGCAACTCGGTCGCCAGTTCGATTCCCACATGGGCCAGTGAATGCTGTGCCAGAGCTGAGCTGTCGCTGAGCTGCCAACAGATGGCAGGACGGTTCAGCTGGTGAGAGCACGTGCTTCTAACAAGACTGCCTGTTCGATGGTGGACTATGCCCACCCGCAATTAAAGATTGAACTTGGCACCTTGAGCTGAGCTGCTGCCCAGATGGCTCAGTGGATAGTGCATGCACTCTTAACAACAAGGCTGCCGGGTTCGACTCTCACATGGGATGGTAGCTATGCCCACCCGCAACTAAGACTGAACTCAGCACCTTGAGTTGAGCTGCCACTCAGATGGCTCAGAGGATAGGGAGTGCGCTCTTAACAAGGCTGCTGGTTCCACTCCCACATGGGATGGTGGCTACGCCCACCCGCAACTAAGACTGAACTCAACACCTTGAGCTTAAGAGGCCACGAGCTGCCAAAGGGAAGCAAAGGGAGGACTGGCGTCCTCCACACGAAGACTGAAGAACAACAACTGGACTGGTCCCCTTCCCCAATTCCCCAACACTGTTCCCCTCCTCCAATTCCCCAATAAAATCTTCAAAAAAAGAAAGTTACGTATAACTTAAAGAAAATATACAAAACAAGGGTGTATTAAATGTACAGTTGATGTACTCATAAAAATAAATGCCTGACTTTAGGGTTTATTTAAATATGGACTTACTTCATAGAGCACATATCTAATACACACACACACACACACACACACACACACACACACACACACAGAGTCTTTTAGAAACATACACATATACACATACACAAAACACCGAAAGTTGCATTATATATTAATTAGAAACAAAGTTCGCAAGTTTAAAAAGAACTTTGTTTCTTAAATTGAGAAGTGGAGGGAAATGAGAAGTGGTTTACACTATCTGAAAAAGCAGGTAACATATTTCTTCATAAAGGAGTTAAAGCCGTAAGAAAGGGAAGCTTATATACAATAATTTATCCCAAATGTAAATCATATCAATTTTATCCTTTACTGTCTATGCATTTCTGATTCTCTTCCGTGACAAATTTTTTATATGCCAGTCTCTCATAAAATCCTTTTCTTATATAATAGTATTCAAGAATCTGTGTCTTATGAAGTGAGAAATGCCCCAAACTATACAAATAACTACAAGAAGATAGATTAGATTTTATTTGTTAAAAACTATATTTTCATTCTTAAATCAGTTTTATTTTTATAATTTCTTAAATACTTACTTATATAATGCATTCCTAAATTCAGGAGTCATAAATAGTGTTTGCAAAAGGCTATTCAAATAGCAAGTCATTGCTTGATTTACTAATCCCACATACCCTTTAAAAAGAAAACACAAATAAACATAAATCAGCATTTATATTAAAAAAATAACAAATAAGATTTAATACGCAGTAAAAACTGAGAGGTTAAACTTACTCAGTTGGAAATAATTTCAATTTGTCAACAGCACCTAAGAAAGATTCCTTTTCTCATATGGGCATTATGTAAACCTTGCTTCTCAGAAATAGTAGGTTAATCTTGTTATACATGTCCAGGTATACACATGGATATTATATAGCATTTAATACAATTTTAAGAGAAATATGTTTAATTGACATAAAAATCTTTGGTCCCCAAATCTAAAAGTTGTGGATTAAAGTGGAAAAATATAAACATATCCACTTTAACTATCACATACACCCAATGTAGGAAGACTGAACTGAACCAGTTATCTCTGTCATCAGGCCCTATAACCAATTTCTATAAAGAATAAATAACATACGAGATAATTTAATATATGAAAACTCAGAATGACTTTCTCCATTTTAACAAGCCATAAAGTGTGAGATTCTATAGATCAGTAAGCTATGCAAAAGGCGATTATAAAGTACAAAGTCAGAGATGGAAGTAGGAAAGAACAGAGAGAGGGAGGGAGAAGAGGGGAAAAAAGAAACTTACATGAACTTCAAATTTAAATAAATGATTAAAAGTACTTCACTTTATATATCTAATTGGATATGGCCACCATTGCTGAGAACATTTTTGAAACTTCTCTTTTGAAGTAGACTTCAGGCCTAGTTTATGAGATATACACATGCAAAAAAAAAAAAAAAAAGTCTCATATTTTAGTTATACCCTCATTATTAAGCAAAATGTGATGAACACCTTGCTTAATAAACATATGTACTCCCACTTAATAGTGAATGACTTGCTAGTCTCAAAAAACACTTAAATCTTTTATCAAAAGATGCTGAAGGTGTTCACTGAAGCTTTTCAAAATATTTTTTCAATTTCCCAACAATTATAAAAAATATCTTAAGAAATGGTGGGTTCTGTGGATAACTATATTGCTAAAGAAGGTGATGAAAGGGCCAAACTTCGTATACGCACGATGAATGTTGGTCAAAAGAAGAACAGATTCCACACTATCTGCACCTGTATGAGTCTAAGCGACCAAGTGGCTAATCAATTTTCACAATGGACTAAGGTTCGAGCTTTGATTTCTAAGTTTTCATCTTTGTTTTAAGAACACTGTGTTTATATATTTTACGCTACATTGTTTTATAATTATAAACTGCTTCAATTTCTAACCACCCTCGGTCTGCATTGTTTTCATAGCACCCTGTCCTTAATCCAGAGACTACCTCATTGTTCTGTAATTACCTATTTATTGACATCTCTTCCCCATCAGACCGTGAGGGCGGGGGCTCAATCAGATTTCTCTAGCCTACTCTTTAGCACAGCAGCTGGTACACATGAGGGGGGAAAGTGCATAAGACTTGCAAGTAACTCAGATCTGTATGATATCTGGCCTGACTATGAATAATGAAAAGCATTACTTAATTCTTAGCTCATATAAGCAGACTCTTCTCCACAAACAGCAGCGCTCTGGCCAGAACAGGTTGTTCTACACCTTCTCAGCTGAGGCTGCCTGCAATTTCCCTTCTTCTCCATCTCCTCCCCGCCAGTTCCCCAAAAGTGAGGGACAACCACTGCACCTGCAGCTTTCAAATGTAAATGAACATTACTACCGTCCTTTGTGTACCTAAAGACTAGTTGTGTATCATTTATTTGTGGCCTTGTTTCCCTTCCCTGTACTTAAAAAAACGTTGGGGACGAGGGTGGGGGGGAAGGAAGTTTAAAGAAAGGGGGAAGTAATAGCCATCACTCAACAATTTTGCCATTAGCAATAAAATCATACAGAAATCTATATAGTCTTTTGTACTTGACTTAGCATCATATTTAGACAGAACAGTGTCTCACATAAATATACTACTATTTTCCCAAAATATGAAGATTTCAGCGAGAGTAATAAAGCATTGTCTAAATCAACAAACTTTAAAATGACAACTATTATCATCAAGTGGGTCCTGTACCTGAAATACTTGTGAATCGATATTGTTAAGTATAAGCCAGTTAAGGGAGAAGAACGTGAGAACAAATGCCATTCTGAAGAGGGCACGTACAGAAATAAATACTGAACAGAATGAACAGGTAATCAAGTAGAAATCAAACAGGCCAAATGAAGTAGAATGTAACAGGCAAACTCCTGGAGTAGATAAAAGAATTGTTAAGAAACTGGCCAAGGACAGATATTGTGGATTTAAATGATGAAACACCCCAGTCACATAGTTTCTAATCACCTCCAAGTCCATATCAGTTTTCAGTCCACTCCTATTTCTCAAAATCCATATCTCCCGACACACAACCATTTTCTATCAACAGTGGCTGGCTACCAGAGGGAATTGGTAGGCAAGGAAGACAGGAAAGAATACCTTAAGTCTGCAAACCCATTGCATTATAATGTGTTCCCAGAGCCCTGAGTTGAAAACATGAGAACATTTTCCAAGGAAAACGTTTTGCACATGATGCCAAGGTTTATAATTCCTTAAGGAAAATGCAAATTCAATAGTCACTAACAAAATAAGTTTTGATGCTTATAGACCATTTTAATCCAGAATACTGGAGGAAAATGTGCAGGTAGGAGAAAGGAGTAGAGTAGGTGTGAGGAACAGTAATTACCAGAGGCCTCTAAAATTTCTAAAAATAAATTCCAACTTTGCAATTCAATTTCTGGGAAGTTACCTTAAGGAAATAACCAGAGATAAAAATAAAAACCTATGTGCAGGAACGTTCATTATAACATCAGTAATAGACAGTTTAAATACCTAAACTATACAGTGAAACACTAATTTTCAGCCATTTAAAACCCCATATTAAAATACTATTTAAGAACAAAAATGTTCCCCATATAATATTATGTGAAAAATATAAATTGAGAATCTACTCATATCATGATTATCCTATTTTCTTAACAGCAAACATATAGAGACAAAACAAAAATAAGTAAATCACTAAAGGTAGTTTCTGCTAGGAATACTTGTCAATGATTCTTACTTTTTTCATTTTACAGTAGGACAATGAACATGTATTACATTTGTATAATGAGAGAAAAAACATTTTTTTAAGTGTGTTTTAGTCTTTAGGAAATTACAAGCATCAAAGACCCATCTAGCACACAGCACAAAGTAGGAATTCTGTAAATACTTGTTGCATAAAGGCTGAATTGGTTGTCAGAATACAAAACAAATATTTTAAGAATCCTTATTTGTTAAAGCTGGAACTTTCTCTCAAAGTATTCCAAGTATCTCAGAATAATCCAGGGTGCTTATTTAAAACAAAATGCAATTTAACCAGTCTGCTCCAGAGCAGCTAAATCAGTATTGCCTTGGAAGCTACATTTTTTAACAAATATCCCCAAATGACTTTTTAAGAAATAAAAATTTGAATATCACTACTGTAGACAGTGTAATGAGAAACAGCTTTATTGTCTCCTATCATCTGAAATAAAAGATAATTTTGCATTCTTTTTATTCTTGGCAGTTTGCTGCAAAAAGTTCTACTGATTTAAAGGATCCTAAATACCAGACATGACCAGCCTTTACTGCTATTTTCAGAATAAATACACTAATAAGCTGCACAAAGGATTAGCTATGAGGAAATTATTCTACATTTTAATTATAAAATATAGTAAATGGAAGATTACAGGTCACATTAAAACAAAATTTGCAATGTAACTCTACATTCTTATACCAGATATTTGTAATAAAGTCATCTGTTTTGAAGTTCTAAGAGTGAAGGTGCTGAAGCCATACCTAGCATTAGCTAGCTGTGAAATCAAAGGCTTCTCTATATCCCAGTTTCCATTTCTTTTAACGTAAGTTAATACTACCTACTGCAAAGGTTTGTTTTAAGCTGGAATGATATGAAAAATATCTAGATATGTTTAGGCAATTAACCAATCCTATATAAATGAATAAACCTTTGCATAAATAAAGCAATCTCACTAGATCAATAAATTGAAAAAATTAAAAACTTCAGCTTTAATCATGTTTGGAAAAAAGTTAACATGAAATTTTAAATTACATGATTAATTTCAAACATATGATTACATTAAACTAAAAGATAATGCAGTAGGCCTAATAAAATAACACTAGCCTATCTGCTTCAAAATGAAAGTATCCCCCATAGTCTATTCTAATCCAAAAGGATATGACAAAGACATTTCTTTTCAAAGGAAGTCAATATCAAAGTTTTAGGATTAATTCAAATTAGAAAATTACCAAAAAGAAAAGTCTTCCTTCAAAATACAATAGTCAACATTTTTTACTTATTATTAAATAGTGGCAGTAACAATACAGTAAAGACAATGGGTTGAGGAAAAGGTTAGAGCTCCTGGTTCTAACTCAGTTTTCTCCATAAAATGAGGGGATTAGGCTTGAGATCACTAATATTACTCTGGGTCTAATGCCCTATCTTTCATGAAAATACAACAACAAATCTTACCAGTTTCTGATTTATTCAAAATAGATGAATAGGAGTAGCTCTGGCTGACATAATCGCTGGTGGAGCCCACAGAACCTTCTCTTGGAAGTGGACCGATAAATCTGTCATGGACACTGTCATCCCCAACGCTGGAATCCTCCTAAAATGTGACATAACCAATGTTTACTGAATGGCAAATGTTGCTGAAACAATGAAAAAAGACATACTAATTGCTGAGGCAATGGAAAAAGGATGAGGCATTACTATCACTTTACTACCAAGACATTTGAAGCAGTGTATACCCTCACCATTTCCTGTAGGAAGGTCTGAAAGGTGCCTGATATAAAACACTTTTAGAGGTGCTCATGACTCCTTCCAAAGTTCTTACATTTTCAGTCTTCTTTAATTTTCTTTCAAATATTGTTTAAACAAGAAAAGGAGATTTGGGGTACTAATAAATCAAAAGCACCATTATGAAATCCTTAATGACATAGTCTATCACTCAGTTTTCTATCATCCTCGCCAAGTAGGCCTGGCAGAGAGAGGATATTCAGTGAGTGTTGGGTTAAATAGATAGTTTCATATTGTCTCCAATAAGAAACCTCCTATTAATAAGAAAAATGTAGGAAAGGATTAAGGGATATAAAACAAGTGCAAACAATTAAGACAGAGCTGAAGAGTACTTCCTAAGCATTTTAAAACATGAATTCCCACACTGTGAATCTAGAGGTTCCTAAATTAATAGCTAATTTCAATGTCAGGCTAATTAAAATCTTTGCATGATGTCATAAAAATAAATGATGAGATTAACGAAGGTCAGAGAGCATATTCTGATATTGTTTCAGTATGAATGCCATGTTTAATTATTACCTACTATCCAAAGAGGCATTCTAATTCACAATAGATTTCCAAACGAAAAGCATCAAAAGGACTTTTCCCAAGGAAAGTTTCACTGAAGAGAAGGGTTCTGAAAAAGCCCATGAATCCTCTGAGCCTTCCTTTCCTCAGTCCATAACATAGCAAGGTTGAATCAGGCCAGGTTTTCTTGATCTTTTGAGGAAAGCTCCTCAAATTGGGAGTTACTGGATTAAATGATCTCTAAGGCCACTGGACCAGACAGGAAAGCCTATGGAAATACGAATTTGTGTAAACACTGAAAGAATAGAAATAGATCATATAACTTACAAACTAGTCATTCCCAAAAAGAGGGGAAGGGGAAGGAGGAGCGAAAATGGCAGAGAATTCTGGGAGTCTGTCCCTCCACCAAAATACGGAAAAACAAAAACAAAAACAAAAAAACTTTGGTCAAACTGCCAATGATTTACAGAAACCAAGCTAATGCTTAGCCAAAGGAAAGGCCACTGAAACACAGTAGGAGATCTTTGTGGCATTTTAACTTATCCTAGACCCTTCCCCCTGGTGGTGGTTTTAACGATGGCATCCTGTGTTCCCAGCATGGCAACAGATTATATATACAAACAACAGTGTAACCAGGTGAACATATACACTTGTAGCAAACCAACATAAAACAGAAAAATAATTATACATAAATCACAAAACACATCTCTCCTCCTTCCGTTGCAAAATTGCTTCCCAAGTAGTGGGTGACAGTGCACAAAAATTATGAATATAGGGATTTCTAAATAGTTTACCAGCAGTATTTGAGGCTGTTCACCATCTTTATCTGTCAAATGCAGAAAGTTCTTCTTTCCTGGCTCAAAATTAGCATCAAGAAGAGACTTGTCACTGGTATGATCCAGTGGAGCCTATGAGCATAAAAATATCTCATATTATGAAAAACAATAATTGCAATAATAAGTATATGCAAATGGACACATATCTATAATTGGGCTCAAACAGTATTCTTTTTAAACAAAAATTCTGGTAAAAATTCTTTTAATCTAGACTTGGCAATCACTCATGCACTCATGTAATGGGATGTCTAAGCCCAAAGACAGTGCATATACGGACAGGAATCCCCAATGTTTCCATTCCCCAGCATGGAAAAAACTGGAAAGGGAAAAGGTGAAAGTTAAGAAGTAATGTTAAGTACTACACAAAAAAAGACTAATACACATTTATGTTTCTATGTTTTCTAAAACGCATGCAATATAGTATTTAATGGACTTTCAGGAAAATTAAAGATATTTTATATAACTAAGAATTAAAAACATGTTTTTATATATGGATATATTGAGAACAACCCAGCCAAAATAATTATGTAATATAACAAAATGGGCACCTTTAGGAAGACCCCCTTAAGGAAAAGCCTGTCCTAGTAAATGATACCTATTTTAAGTCCCCTGCGAGGATCAAGAGGAGCCGAGGATGATCACTCCTTGGAAAATTCAACACCTAAGATATTTATGCTTTACCTAACTCTTTTATCTGTTAGGGCAATTTGAACTCTAGCTGTCATTCTGATACACTCACTCCAGCTGTGAAGGAAAGACGGAACTTGGTGTGCTCCAAGCCCTACTCGCCCATACTCCAGCCCACTGTTGAAAAAAATGCATGATGGGATGAACACCTTATTCTCTTCTTTTAAAATGTTTTTGTTAAATGGAGCAATATATATATTCATGTTTTAAAGATGAGGAATGGCTCCTTAGTACTTATTTCATGGAAAGCCTTTATTTCTTAGGAAATTAACATTTTATAAAAGTATAGGTATTAAGGACAAAAAATTAACAAGTGATTTTGCCACTTGCTATTTTTGTGACTTTGGGCAAGTTGAAGTTACTTTATGACTCAGTTTCCTTATCTATAATATGAGCTATAAAATGTGCTTGCAATCGCGTCTACGGTTATATGGATTACACGAGGTTAAATTGTATAGAGCTTAGTATCAGAAGAATATCAGGCACCTAATAAGTGCAAAATAAGTGTTAAGTAAATAAAATAACGAACTATAGGATCTGTTTCTAATCACTGGCTCATAACTAGAAATCCATGGGAAACACAGGACACTTTGAAAACCTGAGTCTATGAGAAACCATATGGAAGGAGGAACAACATCTTTGGGTCCCTTGCATTCTCTGGCAGGACATGAAAGATCAGATGACAGAGTTGAACACATAAGGGTTCTACCTCAATAAATGTGTCTATGTGTACCTGATGGTGGGTAGCTAAATGGCCTAGGTTTTCAGAGAAACATATGCGAACATGCAGCACTGTGCAATAAGCAGGTGAAAGAGTATATCTATACAAATGTACAGTAAGCAAATAAAAATACAGAAACAGAGTTCTTAAGAACAGTCATAGTTGAAGAAAGAGTTGACATACAGCTACTTGAAGCTACTATAGATGTTTTATGTAATAAACACTTTTTGAGTACCTAGGGAGAGTATAGAGGATACAAAATTGATACTATGAGGTCCCAGCCATCAAAATACTTACATTCTACCATATAAAAAGACACAAATGAGTAACAACTATAATAAAAGGAGACTATGGTAAGTGGCATAGCAGAGAAGAAAGTGCAATAGGAGGGCAAGGAGAAAGAGTTTGCTTTTAAAATTGTACGAGGAAACCTCAAGTAAGGCTTCTGAAAAGATAAATAAGACTTGGGTAGACATATAGGACAGTATAGAACTATCTGTTAAATGGAAAAAGAGGCAACACTAGAAGTTACATAGTGATGTAACAGGGAGTATTCAAAGTTTCAGATTAAATTTTGTTTCCCTTTGTATATCTTGCTGGGCTACCAATTTTACTGATCAATTTCAGAGGGAAAAGTTGACTAACTTAAAACATTAGTCCTATATTTTAAAAAACATATATTATGGAATAGAAAGCAAAATATGAATTTTAAAGGCAAATCAGGCAACATCAAACACCTTTGATTCTTCTATGAAGCCAGTCAAAATTATGCCCTTTAAATACCACAGGGATACACATTCAATTTCATTTGCCATTAGAGACATTTTTCTGGAAAACTTAAGAGCAGCAATAGCATAAGATAGAAAGAGGTAACATAAACAAAAACATGGAAATGGAAAAGTATGGCAATTTGTGTTAAGAAAATAAATTAGTCCAGTATGTGGGAATTAAGATGACAAAGACTTAAAGGACCAATTATAGCTTGTCTTGATTGCTAACCTAAGGTAACTGATAATTAATAGTGGGCAGTGAGCAGTCACTGAAGGTTTCTGAACTGGAAGGTGACATGAGTGCTAGGATTTAAGATGACTGAAGGTAATTCTAATAGTAGTATGCAGGGTGAATATGGACTGAGAGACAGGAAACAAACAAAAAAACTATTAAGAATACCATTCTAGCAATAGCTGTTCGAGGCCAGCCCGAGCTGAGTTGCCGTTGAGCTGCCAACAGGTGGCAGGATGGCTCAGCTAAAAAAAAAAACAAACAAAAAAAAAACATACCATTCTAATAGTGCAGATAGAGCCAACTCAACAGTCTCCTTCGCTACTGTCCCATGCAAAATTGATCGATGCCTCCTCTTTGCCTTCATGGCCAATTATAATATAGTATTTAAAACATATTAGTGTAATTATTTGTTGTTACATCTGTCTCTACAACTGAACTGTGAGATCCTTGAAGAAGTCCTGGTATCACCAAACTTCCTGATCAAGGGCCTACTACTCTACCTGGTACATAATCTGTTAACAATGGGGTGTATATTCTCCCTCTTTCTCTTTCTACATACATTTTTTTTCTTTTCCAAAACTGAGATTATAAAATACATATAATTTTGAATGTATTTTTTTCACTTAAAAACACAAGATAAATGTCATTCCATTCAGTAAATAATGGAAATTTTTCTGTAGTTGACACAATATTATAATAGTCATCATACATGAATAAAAAAACGGATGATACAAACTGATAAGCAAATATAGAATCCAGGATGAAGGCAAGGGATAGAGAGGGGTGCAATTATTGAGTTGCACATAGGATCTTAATATTACAGTTTTGCAAAAAGAGTTCTAGCATAGCATTTAATATATTCATTAACAACAATAATAATGATGATGACTGTAACACTGTTAGCAGCTTAAGAGAAGAAGCTTTAAGTCTAAGGTTTTACCGTATCAGCAGTATGGATTCCATTTCCCCACACCAAATCAAAGGTCCCACTGATGTAGCCTACTTTGCTGGCCACATCTTCAAAGAGCTTTCTGAGTGGAGTAGAAGCCGGCAAATTTAACGTGATCCGTTCATTCACTGTCTTTGAATTAGTAGTATCTTGTATTATACATAAGACTCTAGGTTCTTCAGCAGCATTTTCTATCTGAAATTAAAAATATACATATTATTTATTTTTACTGGAAAATAACTATAATTAGCCATGTTTTCTGATTAAATGTAAAAAACAAATTCCACAAAATATGATTTTCTTTGTGCCAGTATTACCGTGTTGCTATTCTGAAAAACACTCTAGTGGATATGTCAAACATATAAAGCGCCACATTTGTTTGTTTTGGAAAAATTGGAGCACACTTAAAAATCAACAGTCATTCTTGTTACTTGCTTTCACTTTTTAAGGCTGTAAATCAATGGTCACCAAGCCATGAAGAAAGCATACTTGAGCAATTTTGAGTTGAAAACTACAAAATCTGACCCTTAAAAATTTGTCATGACCTTGCTAGCACAGTCAAATCAAGCATGTCTGGGTCTCCTGAAGAAACACAAAGGGAACTGTACAGAAATGCCGTGAGGACTGTATAAGATTGCAAAATCCGTAACTAAGAGACATAGGCAATTAGGCTTTCAGATCTTTATGCTGCTATACCCATAAACCAGATGTCCAAAGAGCCCATTATCGATGTATTGGGAGCTGACAAGCTTATCCAAACAGATCAGCCAGCAGAGGGGGAAGGAAAAACAAGGGGGAAAAAAAAAAAAAGTCAGTTACCAATGTAGAAGGGAATTAGGGTCACAAATTATCCTTTTTTGTCTAGGGCATAACTCATAAGACAAAAAAATTTAAAAAAGACATTTTCTCAAAGAAGCTATGCCCTCCCTCAAGCTGTTGAAGGACACTGCTTTTCTTTTCCACTTTCCACAGGGGAAGTAGGCTGCATCAGATACAGTGGAAGTTCTTTCCCTCTTTGTCCTGTATGCCCAACTCTCAGTGAATGGCACCATCAACTACCAGCTGCTGAACCCAGAGAGTTGATCATCCCCGCTTCCTTCTCCTTCCCCTCACAACCACCAAAGGGATATCTGCTGGGTATCCCTTTTCTTATTCCTGCCTGCAGCAATCAGAATCTAACACCAAGATTATGGCAATCGCTTCCTAATAAGTTTAACTTCTCCCAATGTTATCTTCTTCAATCCAGAATAGTATTTTTTTTTTTTTTTTTTTGAGGGCAGTGTCACTGGCTCTCATATGTGGGACCCGAACCGGGGCTGCTGGCTTCCCAAGCCAGCGCTTAAACCACCACGCCACTCAGCCGGCCCCAGAATAGTATTTTAATATGCAAATCTGATTATGTAAACCTCTTACTTTCCTTCAAAGTCAAGTGCAGCAGTCATTTAACTGGGGGACCTCTCACCATCCCCATTACAGGCTTTTCAGAAATGAGCTGTACAAACTGTATACAGAATTTCTTTCTTTCCCTCTTTTTCCAATATCAGCCTCAACGTTTTGTTCCTTCTATATTATTCATTTTTAACTAAGAACAGCCACAAGGGTGACCTGCTTGTTTGATGGGGTAAAAATACAATTATAATTTGTTTCTGCTATATATAATTTTGGATTTGCAAGAGGCTATTTAAACTAAGTTTAATCCAATTAGTTTAGAACAGAAATAAGTTGGTATAAGAGAAGTATAATTTTTAAAACTATATTTCAGACAAGTCAAAATACTTAATAACCCATTTAAAAATGAAAAGAATACATTTCTATAAAATAAACAGAATAACAAAAAAGAGTATTACTAATATACTTGTCAGAAAGGAAAAAAAAGCTTTATCTATAAACTTATGGTGTCATATTTAACATGTAATGAGTTGTTTTATACATTTTAATCCCAAACTGACAAACATGAAGTGGACCTTTTTAAACACTCTATTTTACAATTAAAGAGTGAGCAATCTCTGAATTTCAACTACAAAAGATCCAACTTTTATAGTTTCAATAGTACATTTCAGAGTAGGTGCAAGTTTTCCAGATATAAAATATTACAATGGCCAGATTTTCAAAGCTTCAGATAATAGGTTGGAGTTGGTCATCCAAGGAAGAATTCAGAAATCAGAAGTGCTGATGTGACAGCATACCTAAGAATGGTGATATGGCAACACCAGATGGCCAGATATTAACAGTCCCTAGTTCTTCCCTTAAATATGTGAGCCCACACTACAAGCACTCTTGCGATCTCACCTTCCACCCCAAAATGTGGGGAAATTATCCCCAAATGAATCTCATCTGAAGACTTAAATATACTACAGTAAACACAAAATTGAATCCCATGTATGTCTTTTACTCTTTTTAATAACAATAGCTTTCTTTTCTGTACATTGCATGTAGGTAATTTTGCTCCTTTCTTTTAAATAGGAAGAGTATAAAGGGGAAAGTGAAAGTCACCTGTAATGGGATTACACACAGATAACAAACATTTTGGTGTACACACACACAGACATACACATGCACGCTTTTTAAACACAAACATTGGGTTAGAATATACATGCTGTATTGTAACTTATTTTTACTTATATAAATATTTCATGCAGTCTTTCTCTGTCAAATATTTTTAACTCATTTGAACAGTTGAATAGTATTTTATTACATGGATTAATAATAATTTGTTTTATCAATTCTATTTTACTGACTATTAGGCTAGACTTTATTAGTTTAGAGATAATTCTGTGATGAAACCTACATAAAACTTTGGGTAATTTTCTGTTTCCTTAAAATTCCTATAAGCAGAATTTCTGGGCCAATCACATGTTACTTTTGAATTCAATTCTAGGATAATTGAAACAAACAAAAAGCTCTGCTCTTCTTTGAAGCTCTAAGAGAGCCACTTGTAAAGCCTATGACCTTATACCCAACCTTCTAGCCCATTCTTTATTTCTCATTTTATCTAATATGTGGTTGGCATCCATGGACTGCATCCAAATTTTTAGTACCATTATTGCCAACTCTAATCACATGAAGGTGAAATCTCTCTCCTTCCCACCTCCCAATCTGGGAAGTGATAAGGAAAAAATATTTTTTCAATTGTAAGTTGTCATCAATAAGGTGTACCAATAATTTTATAACAGCTTTTCAAAAGAAAAAGCAACTCTACAATATTATATTAAACATGCAGACTTCTAAAACACTTAAATGTAAAAAGTGTTTCTCAGAATTGGAAAAATAAGGCAACTACTTTTCTTCTTAATTTCTTTGGAACTCTACTCCTGATTGATCCTACTTAGGCAGTAGGAAAAAGCAGTATCAGCTTGAGGTGAGTTAAAAGATGGCTAAAAATTCTTTGCCATTCTTTTTCCTTTTTCCTCTTCCCATGAATCTGGGCTGGTCCTGTGACCAGCCAGGACCAACGGAACACGACAGAAGTAATACTGTGTGATTTAACACAGGTCCTTAAAAAATTAGCAGCTTCCGCTTTTACACCTCTTGGAATGTTGCCTCGTATAATCCAGCCACCAGAGGAAAAATGCAATGACCCTTGGACCACCATGCTGTGAGGAAGCCCTAACAATCTACACAAAGTAGAAGTGGCCACTTAGTGGAACACTACTGAGGTGCTTGGTATGTGGGGAAAGCCTTGCACATTCCATCCAAAGTCAGCCACTGGCCAAATAGAGTCCAGCAGTGATCCCAGATGATCCATGTGAAGCAAAAAAAAAAAAAAAAAAAAAAAAATGACCAGCTGAGCTTTCGTCCAAACCCGATCCCACAGAACTGAGAGCAAATAAACTAGTTGCTGTCATTGAAGCTACTAAATGTTGGGGTCGGCTGCTCCATAGCAATAGATAAAAACACACCTAAATACAGTTGAGCACACGTAAGCTCTAGGTGGGAAGGATGTGGGGATGGTGGTGTTGAGGGGTAGGGTGTCCATTTAAGTTCTATACCCAACATTAGGGTATGAGATCTGTGGATACAACATAATTCAGGGAAGGGAGCACAATTTTTGAGTCAAAATACTGGGTTGTCAGAAAAGTCATAATGCATTTTGCAATGAAAAACAGAAAAAATACGTCATGACTTTTCGGACAACCCAATAGTTCTATGATGAATAAGAGAAAACAAGTACAAAGTTTTAGAAAGGTCTCAAGCATGTTCCACTAGGGAAAACAAGTAATATATCTTAGGTGGGCTATTAGAGGGGCACAAAGTTTTCTACACAGAAAATCTAGCCAAGTACAAAAAAGGTGTAAAACATAAAATTAAAACTGCTTATTTCATGGACAACTCATAGTAATATTACACATGTGAAGAATAAGGGAAAGGTCAACAGCAGTTATATTAACACTGTATGTTAAGAAAGGGTTCTGTCTCTGCCTATGCTCACTGCAGAAACAAAGCTAGACATACCAGTAAAATCTGAAGAAAGAATCCCTGAAAAAGCAAAGTAAAAAACAATAAAACCATACTATTATTTATAAAAGGTAAAATAAACTGGGATAAAAACACTGAAAACATATTTTTCTTCCGAAGATAAGCTTGCTGCTAGGAACATCTAGCAGTATTTGACACACATATCTGTCTAAGGAATCTCAGAGCCTGCTGAAGACATATTTGTTTGCCTCTCAAGTCGTTTTGGCTCCTTTCCTTGGCATTCCTAATAGTTCTAACTTCAAATCTGAGTTCTCTGAAGTTGACATCATCATTTTTGTTTCACAAAAAATATTTCCCAGGTATTTCTTATTAAAAAACACAAAACAAGTTGTATAACTGATGATATATTATTTATCATAGTATTAGCATATAGAAAACAATATCAGATAAAATTCAAAGTTATCAAGATCCAGATTTTTTTCTAAGAGAAAAAATTACAATAAAGAATTTTAAAACATTACGAAGGGACTTCTTTACTTCTAAATTTAATAGTCAACCCATTCTCTCTCAAGACTTTCTTCCTTTTAATATTATTACAAAGAATAGTATTACGGTTGCAAACTTAAAAATACACAGACACATACACACGAAAGTCCATTTTAGCTACTTCTTGATACAGGAGCTGCTATGAGCTAAGAAATTAGGCCTTAACACATTACCCTTCTGGATATCTACAGTTCATGTTTAATATATTGCCATACATTAAACAAGAGAATTTGACGGTGTGAATACTCTTGCTAACTGAAATTTATTAAATTTATTGGCCTCATTGAGACTGAGCATCTTCACTTTAACAAGTGACATGGGGATCCCAATTTATTGTACATGAAAAAAAAGAAAGTGTTTTATTTTTAAGATCTTTCCTCCATTCCACCCCAACTACCCCAGCGAATTCTGATGTTGTATGACCTTTTTTTAAGTGGTTTCTTGCTACAGATCACTTGGGGAGGACAGAAGAGATAAAAGGGAAAGCAATGGGGAAAAAAACTTACACCTAAATGGACCTAAGGAAACAAGGTATTAAGTAAAAGTTTAGAATGGGGTGCTGTATCACAGGAAAGTTTAGGTTTGTACTGTATACAGGACTCCAGGAAGGTAATAGTTTTACTCAATTCTTCCAATAATAGTTCTGGGTTTTTACTGTGTAAATGATTACATGATTTAATCCCAGGGCTACTACTATTACAGAAAATAGCATATCTGTAAAAAATGCACAACTAATATACCCAAAAGTCAAAACAAAGAGTTCTATGGTTTTTACATCACTTTCCCCCTCAATCACTTGTTAAAAACAAGGGACTATCAGGCAAATTCATTTAATGTGACTTTCTTATTATTAAAATCAAGTAGAAATAAAATAGTCATACAAGCACAAAACTTAACACATGCCTTGTTATTAAATAAAAATACTAACATGCTGTTACTTGCTCTGCTGATTATCACACTAAAGCAATTACATCAGCAGTCTACCTGTAAAAATTTCTTCTTCATTTCATCAAAGATATTTTGTCTGCATCTCCAAAATACATCCTATGGTATACAGAGAACAAAATGAATTATGAATTATTTATTTAAAATAAATAGGTGAAACAGTGAAATAAGAACAATTAGCCTAAAGAAATTTTTGCAAGTAAAATATGTATTCATATTTTATGGTATTATATCTAAAATTTTCTTCATAAATTACATTTGTAATTTTTAATCTTAGGCTTCCATTACTTTTAAGGTTACCGAAAATGTGTGCTATAAAGAATAACATTCACATGGAAAAACAACCATATTTTAACAAACAGTGGTAGCTTAAGAACTGTATATAAATCAAATGTTCTAAGGCACATATTTGTTCCCAACTTTATTGGGATACAATTGATGTATGACATTGCATTAGTTTAGGGTGTATAACATAATTACTAGATACATGTATAGGAGTATATTGTAAAATGATTACCACAGAAAGTTAACACCCATCAACTCAAGTAGTGATGAGAACTTCCAACACAGTACACGGTATTGTTAACTACAGTCACCATGCTGGACATGACATCCCCAGGACTTACCTATCTTACAGCTGGAACTTTGTACCTTTTGAACACTTCACCCATTTCTGTCACCCCCATCTCCTACCTCTGGCAACAAAATATCTGTTTCCTGTTTCTGTGAGTTCAGTTCTTTCCAATTCCACATATACGTGAGATCATACAGTGTTTGTCTTTCTCTAAGTCACACACAACAGTATTTTGAGTTCATTAAAGGAACTCTACAGGGAAACCCAGAGATCCCTGACTTTGCTAGTTTATAAATTTGGATTTTTCACACAACAGATATTCTTAAAGTAAGGTTGCTTAACATTATCCCCTACAACTATTTTCTTTTAATATAAATCTCTTCCTTATTATGAGACAAGCTTATTTTAATAATGAAGAAAATACAAAAATTGGGGCCACCCGAGTGGTTCAGTTGGTTAAGAGCTTGCTCAAGAGTATGAGCTCTGAGCAATAGGGTGGCCGGTTCAATTCCCACATGGGCCAGTGAGCTGTGTCTGAGCTGAGTTGCCGCTGAGCTGCCAACAGGTGGCAGGACGGCTCAGCTGATAAGAGCACATACTCCTAACAACAAGATTGCCTGTCCGAGATGGTGGGCTATGCCCACCCCAACTAAAGACTGAACTCGGCACCTTGAGCTGAGCTGCCGCCTGGGTGGCTCAGGGGATAGATTATGTGCTCTTAACAACAAGGCTGCTGGTTCAACTCCCGCATGGGATGGTGGCTATGCCCACCAGCAACTAAGATTGTAACACAGCACCTTGAGCTGAGCTGCTGCCAGGGTGGCTCAGGGGATAGAGCACATGCTCTTAACAACAAGGCTGCTGGTTTGACTCCTGCATGGGATGATGGCTATGCCCACCAGCAACTAATTGAACACAGCACCTTGAGCTGAGTGGCGCGACTGGACCTGGAGCTGAGCTAGCTAGCTGAGCCCTCCACAACTAAGATTGGAGGACAACAACTTAGCTGTTCCCCTGTCCTAATTCCCCAATACAGTTCCCCTCCCACAATTCCCCAATAAAGCCTTAAAAAAAAATACTATATATGTAAAAGGAAATAAAAATAACCTAAAATAAAAGAGATAATCTCTTGAAAAATCTTGGTATTATATCATTCCACACATTTGCCACACAAATTTGGTTTTCCTCCACCATCTTAATAAAAAGAGAGACCAACATATTGTTTTAAAAGGTGATTTTTATCATTCACAGTAGAATATATTTCTATTATGATACAACTTATAGATTTTTAAAAAGTAACTGTAAAATAACCTCTACAGCAGTTAACAATTTGATATATATTAATATATCCTACCAGATCCCTTCCCGTTCTATGCATATATGTATTTATTATATAGATTGTTAATTATTAACCAAATAGAATCATTCTGTATATTATTTAAATTCTCTCCTTGTCCTTCAACACTCACTCATCTTTCCATTCCAAAACATTTAGTTAAAAATGGCACATTATGCTGTTTTGTACACCTGAAACTAATAATAAAATTTTTTTAAAAGACTGCAGTGTTCCATATCACAGACAAATCATAATTTATTTAACTAATATGCTAAATTAATGGGCATTTAAGCAGCTTCAAATTTTCACTATAGGCTTGCTTGCCTGTACAGTTTTTTTTCCTGAAGATAATTTCCAAAAGAAAGAAATACCAGATCAAAGGTTATGTACTCATTTTTAGGATTTCTGATATATGGTGTGAAAAGACTGACTCTTCCACAACTAAGAATTGAACTGTAACTATCTGTCATATACTGTTCTAGGTGCTGAGAAAAGAGCAGTGAACAAAGCCCTTGCCATCAAGCTGACATTGTACAGTAGGAACCCAGCCACAGGCAAGTCGAAACCATCGGGCATCCAGACCAGCCTCAGTCTTTGCAGTTCTGTACACTGTCCCTGGAATGCTCTTCCTCTGGACAGCCTCACCGCCTTTGCTCAAATATCACTGTGGTGGCTTTGAAATATGTCCGCAGATCCTTTGACATGACTCCCAGCAAGAACAGAGTCTAATTCCAACCCCCTTTAAGATGGGCCAGCTTCAGTGACGTGCTGTGATAGACAACATGACTCCCGAGGCTGAGCTAGGAAAGGCAACACAGCTTCCTCCTGGCTCTTTCTCAGCTGCTGGCCTTTGGAGTATTACAATTTTAATACAGCTTTCCTTTTTTAAAATGTGTATACATTTTTTTGGCACTGTGTGTTTGTGTATGTGTGCGTGTTCTTATTATTTATGTGTGTGTGTGTGTCTATGCTATCTCTGCATACATATAGATATATACATATATAATACATATTAATGCCCGAAGGAACCACTAAAAAAGCTATCACAAAATAATATAATAATAATCTAAACTAAAGACAAATCAAAATGGAATTTTAAAAAAATGTTCAAGTAACTCACAGGAAGGCAAGTAAAAGACAAGAGAAAAATGGAAAACAGAAAGAACAAACAAAAAAACACCAAATAAAATGGCTGACTCAAGCTCTAACATATTAACCATTACAATAAATACAAATGGTTTAACTAAATCAATTAAAAGGTAGATATTGGCCACGAAGATTAAAAAACATGACCCAGCTACATGCTATCTCTGCATACATACAGATATATACATATATAATACATATTATGTCAAATATGTGATATATTAAAATATTTTGCCTAATTTGCATATGATATATATTTCATATAAAATATTTTCTATGAGAGTATAAAGGTGGAAAAACATACTATGCAATCAAATCAAAAGAAAGCAGAAATTAATTTTAAAAATTAGTATCAGATAAAGTAGACTTCAGAACAAAGAAAACTATCAGAGACAGAGAAGAACATTATATAATGATAAAAGGATGCATCCACCAAGAAAACATAGCAATCCTAAATGTGTATGAACGAAACAACAGAGCTGCAAAATATGTGAAGCCAAAACTGATAAAACTGAAAGAATTAAATAAATATAAAATTATAGTCAGGAGATCTCTCTCTCTCTCTCTCTCTCTCTCTCTCTCTCTAATTGCTAGAACAACCCCATGGAAAAATCAAATCAACATTTATAAAACATTCCAAACAAGGACAAAATATACATTCTCTTCAAATGCCCGTGGAACATATAACCAAGACAGATCATATCCAACAAACATACAAATTTAAAAAGACCTGAAATCATGTAGAATGTGTTCTCTGATCACAATGAAATAATAGAAGATCTAAATAAATCGAGACATAATGTGTTCTTACACTGGAAGACTCAACATAGTAAAGATGTCAATTCTTCCCAAATAGATATACAGTTTTAAAGCACGCCCTATAAAAACTCCAACAACATTTTTTTGAAGATACAGACAAGATTATTCTAAAATTTATATTAAAAGGCAAAGGAACTATTGGGTTGTCAGAAAAGTCATGACATATTTTTTTCTATGTTTTTCATTGCAAAAATGCATCATGACTTTTCTGACAACCCACTAGAATAATAACTAAAAGGACAAAGTAAAGAGACTCAGTCTATCCAATTTCTAGACTTATTATATAGTTACAGTAATCAAGATTATGTGGTATCGGCAGAAGGAAAGACATATAGATGAATGGAAAGCAAAAGAGATACACACAAATATGCCCAAGCGATTTCTGACTAGATACAAAAGTAACTTAATAGAGGAAAGACAGTCTTTTCAACAAACAGTAAAGGAACAATCGGACATTCACAGGCAAAAAAAGTAATCCTCAACCTGTTTTTCATTAAACAAAAATTAACTGAATATGGATCATGAACTTACGTGAAAAATATAAAACTATAAATTTTTTAGAAAAAAAATAGGAGAAAAGCTTCCAGAGCTAAGGCAAGGCAGCATTCTCAGACTTGACATTAAAAGCATGACCTATAAAAGGAAAAACTAATAACTGGACTTCACCAGAATTGGTGATGTCTACTTTGCAAAGACCCTGTTAAGGATGAAAAGACTGGCATAAAATATTTCAAACCAAATAATGAGCAAAGACTAGTATCTAGACTATTTAAAGAACTCTGAAAACCTAGCAATAAAAAAGCAAACAATCTAATTAGACCATAGGCAAAAATCGTGAGAAACATTTCAACGAAAAGCATAAACAGATGGCAAGTAAGCTCATAAAACATCACTAGCCAATAGGGAAACAACAAATTAAAACCACGAGATATTACCACACACCTATCAAAATGGCTAAAATTAAAGAATGACAACACCAAATTCAACAAAGATACAGACATCAAAATTAACAAGTCTCATCTAATAGATACGTGGAAAGACTATACTTAACAACTGCACGATTATACATTCTTTTAAAGCACACACACAGTGCATTTATAAAAATTGACCTGATATTGGCCTGTACTATAAAGCAAGTCTCAACAAATTTCAAAGAGTTAGTATATAGAACCCTTTCTCTCACTACAATGCGTTGACATTTAATTTAAAGTGTCAATGACAAAAAGATGACTAAGAAAACTAGATATAATTACAAAATGAAGAGACACACCAAATCATGGGTCAAAGAAAAATAATGAAAATTAGAAAATACTTAGAATCAAGTGATAATAAAAATATTGTATTTCAAAACTCATAGAGCATATTGGGGAAAGAGATGGGGGGTTTTCCAGAAAATAAGTGAACCCGCACGGAAATAAGCAGAGGTCAGATGAAGAGGAGCTGCCGAACTCTAGACTCCAAAAACCTAGAGCTGAAAAAACAGTCCGTTTTCTGTTACTAAGGGGGCTGTGGCGGTAGCTGATCCCCAGATGGCTGAAAACAAAACAACAAAATCTGTGCCATATACCTGACGTAGTCAAAGAGAAGAAAGAAGAGGTCAAAGCAGAAATTAATGATATAGAAAATAAAAACACTGTAAAGAAAATTATCAAAGCAAAAGACTGGTTCTATTAAACAACAAAAACCTTAATGACAAAAAAATCAATTCCCATTAATGGAAGGCTCAAAAATACTATAAGGGGGTATAACTACAGATACAATGAAAAAAAAAGAGTGTCACAAGCAAACGTATGCTAATATATCTGAAAATATAATAAAATGGACACATACCCAGAAAACTATAACATCAAATAAACTCAAAGGAAAACAAAAGAAAACCTCAACAGTCCTAAAGTCATTAAACAAATTGAGTTAGTAGTTAAAAATCTTCCAATAACAACAAAAAAATTCCAGGTGTAAATGATTTTACGAAAGATTTTTATCAAATACTCAAAGATAACCAATTCAAGTTTTACAGAAATCTTTCAGTTACAGAATATGAGAAATGCTCCCTAAATCATATTATGAGGCTAGCATGTAATTTTAAACTCCAAACAACTAATATAATGAAGGAAAATTATAAACCAGTATCACTCATGAAAACAGTTGCAAAGTATCTGAAACAAAGTATTACGGATCTGAATCTAGCAACATACTAAAGCATAATACATAATAACCAGGTTCATTTAACAATGGAAATATCAATTAATATAATGCAATATATTAATGGATTAAGAGAGAAAAATCATGTCAATACATAAAATACAGGAAAGGCATTTGAAAAAATTTAATATCTTTTCATGGTAACAACTTTCCACAATAACTCCATGAACATCTAGCCATGATAACACATACCAAAATAGAGAATTTCCTTAACTTGCTAAAATGCATCTACAAATTTTTACAGCAAACCTATTTAATAATGAAATGCTGAGAGCTTTCACTTAAAGAATAAACACATTCACTTTAAGAATAGAAACAAAACAATGTTGCACACTAGTCACTACTTCCGGTTAAAACCGTTGAGGAGCAGTGCAATTAGCAAATGCAGAAAAATACCATGCAGCCCTTGAAAATAATGCTGCTACACTTACTAAAAGGGAAAATATTCACTACATATTGCTAAGAAATAATGATAGCCTTAAAGCATGAAACATAATAGCATTTTTAAGTCTGTATTGGGAAGAAGAAGAAGGAAAAAATGTATATAAAAATTCAATTTTTAAAATGTTCTCAGTATTATCTTTTAGGGACAGAATTAAAGGCGATGTTTTTTTCCCTTTATGCTTTCTGACTTCCAAATGTTTGGCACTGCACATGAGCTTGTTTTTAAAATCACAAGAAAGGAACTTGGTAAATTTTTAGTTAAATTACATATAAAGTAAAAAATTTTAGTGTTAGCCCATTCTTACCCTATAAGAGAGTCAAAACAACTAAATACAGAGTAAGCAAACGAGAGCAATTTGCCTAGGCAGCAGTACACAGGAGAAAAACCTGGGCAACAATTACACTCTTAGTGTGTACAGCAAGCACAACGGTGTCTACAAAAAACAAACAATAAAAACTAGCACAGTCAAGATCAGGTAACACTGACAAGACAATATACAGATTATAGGCAATTTGAGGGTACTACATAAAAAAATAATTGAAGGAATTAAGGGTATCTAAAATAGAGAAGGCTTATAATGATAAACTTCAACTTTTAGGATTCTTACTTCAAGTAATATATACTGGGAAGAACAGAGGGCAGGAGGAAGGGTAGAAGCTTCTTAAAATGGAAATTAAAAACAAAATAGCGGGCTGGCCGAGTGTCGCATTGGTTAAGAGCTGGTTTGGGACACCAGCAGCCCCGGTTCGGATCCCACATATGAGGGCCAGTGAAACTGTCCTCTACTGCTAACAACAGCTCCACCTGGAGCTGGGCTGTGCAAACCCCGGCGACGGTGTAGGCTGCGGCCCCTGCTGCAGTGGGCTGCTATAGGCTACAGTGAATGGCCGGCAGCCAGCGTGAGCTGCCAATAGCCGCAGTGAGCGACCATCCAGAGGCCAGCGACTGATCTGCCTCATCAGGGAAGAGCGCAATGACGATACCAACATGGGCCAGTGAAGCAACGTCCTCCGCAACTAGACTGAAGAACAAAAAAAAGGGCAGCAACTTGTCTGTTCCCCTTCCCCGATTCCCCAATGCTGTTCCCCTCCCCTCAATTCCCCAATTTAAAAAAAAAATTTTTTGAAAATTAAATCATTTACTATTTGCATTTTTGTGATTACATATTTTAAATGTTTCTATTTTAATGTGAATGAAAACTGAAGTTAAAGTAATCATTGAAATATATAACATTTCCCATTTCTGTTTAGCATTCTTCAAGTCAAGTCTTTGTAACAAATCATTTCTATGAATCATTATAATAAAAAAGTAATACAAACTACATTTAACTAACAAAAATTCAAGACTTTCTTAACATATATACATCTTATCTTTAGTCCATTCCCACTAGTATTGTCTATTACTTCCCCCAAATTGTTCAGTCTTCTTAACCCTACCTTTTGATGATTTTAGTTTTAGGCTCAAATTCCTAAAAAAAAAAAAAAAATTCATATATCTCAGATTTATATAAATTTAAAAAAAAATAGAATTTAGCTCTTCTTAAAAAAACCAAAAACACAAATATATGCAAGGATTTGAGATCAGGAATATATAAATATAAATCAAGTTACAAAATCATAAAGATACAATATGAACATAAAGACCTTAACAAGTGTATACGATGATTAACACATATTCTTATGCATTATTCTGCTTAGCCAAAAAATGAAAATGGCTACTTTGCATCTTTACTACTAACAGCAAACTACAGAAGTAGAAGTCTAAGCCCTTTAGGGAATTCACTAATAAAACATATTCATTGAGGAAAATAATTTCATAATATGTTATAGTTAATACTTTCGGAAGCACACTGTGTTTTTAAAGCTTTTAAATAAATTTCTAAAAACTGATTATGAAACTGAAAGTTTTCCAATCTGATTTTAAATTTTGAAATTGTTTTTAGTGCAGGGATTTTACTACTTAAAGGACGTTTGATAATAAACACTCCCTGCTTTAACCAACTTTCTGAATTCAAATCTTCATAGGAATTTTCTAAAAATGACTTTGCATGTGTTCTAAAAGCTTAGTTTGAGGCACAAAAAAATTGCAGGTACATTCTATGTACTTTATTATTGTAGTTAAATACAAATTCTGTGATAAACTATTTTGCATTAACAGGTGCTTGTTCAATGTATCATGGTATGGAATTTCTGAATTTAAACTAAATGCAACAAGTCATAACATTAACTTCCTGTCAACATGACGTTTCTTTTAAAATTTCTGTAAAATACGTATTTTCATACCTGCCTTTGTGCTCCAGTATTAGGGTGTCCCTCAGATACTTGCATTCCAAAATACCGATAAAACAAGCCCAGAACCCCATAATATTATAATTAGATAATTAAATAGTTCTTTGGAAACTATGTAACATTTTTTTTTTTTTTTGAGGGCAGTGTCACTGGCCCTCATATGTGGGACCAAACTGGGGCCACTGGCTTCCCAAGCCAGTGCTTAATCACCGAGCCACTCGGCTGGCCCTTGTAACGTTTTTACTTATAACAAATTACATCAAGTATTCATTTACTTAGTAGAAAACTAACAATGTAGTTTCAGAGCTTTAAAAGAATGGTTTGCAATCTATTAAACTATGATCAACATATTTAATTTGATAGTTAAGAACCAATCAGTCAGATGACTCATCACACATGAAAGATGGATGGAACTTTGGACATCAGACTTAGCTCCTTAAGTTACACGTGAATAAAAAGAAATTCAGAAACCTGAAGCGATTAGCCTAAGGTCACATATGACCTAAGAAATACCAGCTTTCTTATGATTTTATATTGTTGACATATTTGTGGCATTAAAATCGTTATGACATTACATGGAGCCTAACACTCTTCTCACCTTTGTCTTAACTCTTTTTAGTAGTAATTGTTCTACTACTGGTAATGTGTAACCCACTAATAATATATTGTAGGTATCTAAACTTAGAAACTAAACGAACTACCCTCAGGAGGGGAAATAATATGCCCTTTACTATTCGTGTTATCTTTATTTTTGATTACAGCTAAGTTTTCTTTGAGTAGGCTGTCGACAAGCGGTGACTCAGCTTGTGATACAACTGACTTGTTTACAGGTCTTGAATTAGAGTTCTACTGCATTATTACTAAATCCACGAGGCTTGTTTATATTACTATGCTTTTTATTTAGAAGCATGGATAATAATTTTAATGTAAGAATATTACACTGCAATAATTCTCTGAACATGAAATTATACAATTGAAAAATCTGTTAAGGTTATTTAAAACTATTTAAAATATTTATTTCCTATTGGAGTACACAACAGTGCAAAATGCAATGTACCACAGAGCCAAAAAATCTGCACTAGAACTCTCAGGACAAGGTGGCTACTTCTCTCTAAATTGCTTAATTCTATGCAAGTCACTTATCTCTGACTCTCAGGGACGACAGAGATTTTTCTGAAGATCAAAAGAACGAATACTTTGAGAATGCTCCATAAATTATACTAATATAATAATACATGAGAGGTATTATTATAGAACTACCAGTTACTATCCTTACAACAGATTTAAGAAATGTATAATTCTCAACTATAATAAAATTTTGTTATAATTTATATTATCTAAAATTTCAAAAGATAATCTTTTGGGGGCAACAGGAATTTCATCAGATGGGAAAAATCTGCAAAGACCTTATGTTTTCTGATTGCATGGCCTTCTCATAAAAGTTTAAAAAAACCACTACTAAAATGTTTAAGTAGATTTATAATTTAGGGATAAATCTTATATCTTACCTGGTACAAGTCCCTTGTTTCACAGGTGAAAGAAATTTAAAAAGGCCCAGGAAAGTTAAGCAACTAAGGCAAAGTCAAACCACTGACTTTTTTTTTAAGAAAAGGGGAGGGAAACAGTTTTGGGGAATCAGGGAAGGGGACCAGCCAAGCTGTAGTTATTCAGTCTTCCTCGTGGAGGGCGCCAGTCACCATCTGGTTTCCTGTCCGCAGCTCTTGGCTTCTAAGCTCAATATGCTGTGTTCCATCTTAGTTGCAGATGGGCATAGCCACCATCCCACACGGGAGTCCAATGGGCAGCCTTGTTGTTAAGAGAGCACGCTCTATGCTCTGAGCCTTCCTGGCAGCAGCTCAGCTCAAGGTGCCCAGTTCAGTTTCAGTTGTGGGTGGGCGTAGCCCACCACTGAACAGGCAATCTTGTTGTTACACCAGCTGAGCATCCTGCCACCTGTTAGCAGCTCAGCTCGGGCGCAGCATCACTGGGCCATGTAGGAATCGAACCGGCGGCCCCGCTGCTCAGAGCTCACTCCAAGCCAACTCAACCGGTTGAGCCATTCGGCCAGTCCCCAAACCACTGACTTTTCTGATTCCCAAACCATTGTCCTTTCCACCAGACCACTTACTATCTGAACCCCTTTTTCAAAGAGTCTACCACAATTATAGCCGCTACTCTTTAACACAATTATCAGTTTTCCCTATGTAAATCATCAGCTCCTTGAAAACAGGTACTTTTCTTTCTTTCTTCCTTTCTCTTTCTCTCTCTCTCTCTCTCTCTCTCTCTTTCTTTCCTTTCTTTCCTGTCAATACCTAGCAAAATTTTAACCATATAATATATGCATAAAGTATGTTTTTTGGATCAGCCTTAATAAAAACAACCTCAAGCACATGAAAAGATGTTCACATAAGGCACTAGAGAAATGCAAATGAAAACCACAAAGAGATATCACTACACACTTATTAGAATGGTTAAAAAGCTAATTGAAACTGAAAAAACCTGACATTGCCAAGTACCAAGAATGCAGAGCAGCTACAGTGCTCGTACACTGCTGAATGGAATGCAAAACAGTACAGCCGTTCTGAGGAGGGTTTGGCAGTTTCTTACAAAGTTAAACACGCACTTACCATGTGAAGACATATGTCCACCCGAAAACTACACAAATATAAGCAGCAGCTTTATTCAGAATCCCTCAAAATGAAACAACCCAAATGTCCATCAACTGAATAGATAAATTGTGGCATTCAGCAATAAAAAAGAAGACTATTGATACATGCAACAACATAAATGAATTTCAGTTTTATGCTAGATAAGTCCGATTCAAAATGGTACATACAGTATGAATTCCAGTTATATGATATGTTCAATTTCATATAAAGTTAGAAAAGGCAAAATATGAGGGCAGAAAAGAGCTCAGTATTTGTAGGGCCTGGAGGTGGACTGTATACCTTAAAAGGGCAAATTTTACTGTCTATAAATTATACCTCAGTAAACTTGACTTTAAAAAAAGGTCTCATTCTAGCTCTTTTACTACCTGGGACCTTGAATAAGTTATTGAGCTTTTACATTTTACAGCCTTTATGTTTTTCTCACCTAAAAATGAAGTGGTGTACTACCTCACTACTACCCTTCCAGTGTTAAATTATATTACTGAATTGTAGAAACATTTTCTGTGTCATGTCTATTTTTCTTAGAATTCTTAAAATTTTATTTGTATTAAGTTAATGGTGAATAATGGAATGCTACATAAATATTTGAAGACACATGAATTTAAAATGTCAAAATTAAAGCAATACTATTGCTCGGATATCTTTTAATAAGAAACTTCAGGGCCAGCCAAGTGGTGCGTTGGTTAAGAGCTGGCTTGGGACCCCAGCGGCCAGGGTTCGGATCCCACATATGAGGGCCAGTGAGACTGCCCTCTACAGCTAAGATGGTGAACAACAGCTCCACCTGGAGCTGGGCTGCTGTCAGTCCCCAGGACGGCATAGCTGTGGCCTCTGCTGCAGTGGGCTGCCATAGGCTACAGTAAGTGGCCGGCAGCCAGCATGAGCGGCTGGCAGCCGGTGTGAGCTGCCAAGAGCCGCTGTGAGCTGCCAATAGCTGTGGTGAGCGGCCATCCAAGGCCGGCAGCCAATCTGCCTCATCCAGGAAAAGCTCAATGACGATACCAACATGGGCCAGTGAAGCAACGTCCTCTACAACTAGACTGAAGAACAAAAGGACAGCAACTTGTCTTCCCCTTCCCTGATTCCCCAAAGCTGTTCCCCTCCCCCAATTCCCCAATAAAATCTTTAAAAAAAAAAAAAATGAAACTTCATTGTTAGGTATCAAATTTTTCACCAATTCTTTTTCATTACCACAAAGTACTATAAATACAGTAATAAATTATACAACTTGGTGTACACCTAAAATGAAAGGAAATCAAATTAAAGCACCTAAACACATAAAAGGGTAGATATTTTGTATCTATAAAATTGATGTATATAAATTCATATAGTTTATTTATAT
Organism: Aselliscus stoliczkanus; assembly: GCA_033961575.1. Classification (NCBI taxonomy): domain Eukaryota; kingdom Metazoa; phylum Chordata; class Mammalia; order Chiroptera; family Hipposideridae; genus Aselliscus; species Aselliscus stoliczkanus. Next base: position 96,156,507 of record CM066736.1, on the reverse strand, counting down.
TTACTAAAGCACTATGTATCCTTTATAAGATGAGTCATACAAAAATTCTACTTTCTAATTCAACCTGGAACTGGAGTTGTAATCAAGAGCTTCTCTTAGTTAAATATTAAATTTAATTTTATTTGGAGCATTGGGGATATCCTTGGGAAGATTTCGTTAATCCCTTAATTAAAAACATTCCCTGGGCTGGCCGAGTGGAGCGGTGGTTAAGCGCTGGCTTGGGAAGCCAGCGGCCCCGGTTCGGGTCCCACATGTGAGGGCCAGCGACACTGCCCTTAAAAAAAAAAAAAAAACATTCCTTGTGGTGTTCTCAGTTGCTGCTGCCACTATCAGACTCATCAACCCTCTCTAGCACCTCTAGTTGGCTGAGCTTCTGCCAAATAGAAGGGAGGTAAATAGGGAGATCTCTATACTAAGGCTCCTACCAAGTGGCATGCCTGCAAACAGACCATACAGGCTTACATTGAAAAGGTGAAGAAACCACATCATTACAAGACGAGTAGTGTGGCTGTCAGTGGAAATCAGAAGTACACCGAACTCACCTGCAAATTTCCCTTCAGCATCAAGTGTAAGAAATTGCTCAGGACTTCCCAATAGATCTGCACTTCCTGAGTGCATATACTGGCACTTGTCTGGAAGCAAATGAGACCTATCTAGTTAGCCTATTTGAATATACCAACCTGTGTGCTATCCATATCAAATATGGAACAATTATGCCCAAGGATACCCTGCCAGCACTACTTATGTAGAAAATGTGTTTGAGATGCATTATGAGGGGAAACACTTCATTCTTAAAAAAACACAAAAATTACCTAATTATATGATTGCAAATGAAAAAACAGGTGAGAGAATAAAGTAATAGCAAATTCCTCCTTCCCTCACTTTCATTTGTGTGCAAATGTTTACTATTAATGCATAAAACATTCATAGGAGTAAAAAAATATTTCAGTGAACAAGTTTCAGCAATTAAACTTTACAGCAATTATAAATAAATCAATTAACTTTTTCTGGGGGGAAAAATTTCCTTGTCCCTAATGTCTACAGAGTAAAAATCTAAACTCCTTATAGGTAAACAAAGTCTTCATAATTTTAAGGCACATTGTGCCGGAACTATCTTCTCTTGATCCCAGGCAACCCATACATCTACTAAATGTTTTACCATTTCCTAAAATGCGTTACAAAACTTCAGTGTTTTAAATGCTGTTCCTTCTAACTAAAGACTCTGATCTCCTACTTTACCAGACAATCAAGTCATGCTTTGTGACCTTGTTCAAATGTTATAGTCTCACAGAATCTCCTAGATAAAGCTGGCGGCTCCCTCCTCTATAGTCCCATTTTATTTCCATATTATATATTTGTCTAGTTATATGTCTGTCTCTTCCAGACTACACTAGACTAGCATCTATAACTAGGTCGGGTTCCTAATTTATCTTTGAAACTCTGGTTCCTGGTACCTACTAACTCAAGGCTTAACTGAGTGAATTCCACAGCACCAAAAGCTATGGAAATCTATACTAAGAAAAATAACATTTATGATTAAATAAAAATAGGTGAGTGTCCTTTGAAACAACAAAGGTATTTATAGTAACACTACAATGCTTACGTTATACAAGAAAATTTGTATAAAGTCAAAGTAATAAGTCATAAAATGAGGTTCATGGTTTTCCTCAAGTTAAACCTATAGTATTACCAAAGGTAGTGAATTCACTGTATACAGAAAGATGTAAATTCCAGACCTTTTTTCTTAACAGTCCTTAGGTTTTCTTTACTGGAAAGCCTCTATTTATTGAATATAAGCATGTTATATGAATATTTGAAAGCTTGCTAGTCTTATAGCAGTCAACTAACAGCATCAAATCAAAAGCACACAGTAATACAATGACAGGCGCAGTCTCTTCCATCCATGTCAATGATTATACTCTAGTTATGGAAAATCAGAATTATCAAACATAAAAATCAGAAACAAACTATTCTTCACATGGATCCTGCTTTAAAATAACATGTCACATTGAATATTACAATCAAGTAATTTAGTTATTTTCCCAAATACCTATTTATACTAAACCCATTTTTCTCAGGACTCATTAGACTCAAAATTTTATTTTTAATATTCCTACTTTGTTACATGTTCCAGTTCTTAACTAAAGCAATGATAACAGGCCTTACTTGATGATATAAAAGAACCTGTCAAATCTAACAATCACTTAGGATTTGTGATATACACATAAAAATATTTAGCTGAAAGATCATCATCAGAACTATAACTTCAAATGACTAGCATATTTAATAACTAAAATATTACCTCATTTTCATTTAATCAATAAATATTAGACAATGTAAAGCACACTGTGCAGGTCCTAGGGAGAATACAGGATGAAGGTATGAGGAAGAAACTTTCTTCTACCCTCAAGGTTCTTTCTGCTGGTCTAATAATCAAATAGACACGAGACAAATTAACAAGAGAAAATAACCAAATGTGACACATATGTATGGGAACCCACACACAGATGAGGGAATCAGAGACCTCACATGCACAAGAGGTTCAAAGACAGAAAGGGGAAATGGGTACCTACATTTTGAGGTAGGGATGAGGTGAGGCACTGTGGGGCTCAGACGGTCATTGCACAGAGAGCACCTGTTCAGTAATGCGTAGGTTGCCCTGCCCCAGATAGGTCAAAAGAGGCTAATCTGATCAACTCTTATTATAGGCAAGGGCCCTAATTCAAATTCTTCTAGGTAATTAAGGGACTGGCAGAAGTTTCTCTTGAGAGCGCTGCTAAAGTTGTTTTCAGCTCAAAACAACCTTCAAAATAGAGGAACATTTTGGGGTGATTTGTTCTGAACTCCCAAAAGCTCACAACAGTAGTGAAGTAGTCACAGTAATAGCTAACATTTATAGAATGCTTATTATGTGGAAGATATTTACATGTATTAACTCATTTAATGTTTCCAACAACCCTAGAAGGTAGTTAGTTAGCAGCATCTCATTTAACTATGGCACTGAGAGTAACTTGCCCAAGGCCACAAGGCTGGTCTTTGAACCCAGGCACTCTGCTGTTCTGACTTTGAAAAGCTTCTCATCCAATAAAGGCATTAACACAAAGGACAAGTAACTTATAATAAAGGGGTATAATTTTTCAAATGCCAAGAGCTACAGTGCTAGGGGATGTCAGGGTTAGGAAAATGCAATCAGGTGAAAGAGGAGGATCGAGAATGGTTTCCTGTGTTACAGAAGTAAGAAGGGCTGCATTTTGCTGCTTCAGCAGGCTTTTAAGAGCATGGTTTAAAAAAATCATCAACATTCAAGACATACATTTCAGTAATTTTCATAAAAACAGTAATTTCTCAACAGTGGGGTATAGCAACAGTTTTATGTAAATAAAATATTCATATCCATGGCTACTTTACATATGCATAGTTCAGTTTGTTTCCATTAAACAAAAGACTTGGGCAATTATTATTACTCCCACACCTAACAAAGTAAATGAAGTATGCAGTAGGGCAGAGAGGAGACATCTGTTTACTTACACTACAACAATAGAAAACCAGGCTCAAAAAAAAAAAAGTGTTATCTTTTAAGACTCGTGATGTAAAAGATCACATCATTTTTGCCAATCATTTGCCATCACTGCCAAACACAATCATTTTGTCAAAGACTTCTTTACAATGGAGAATGTTCTACAAAATTGGATTTTAGGCCAGCAATACCGGGCAGAACACTTTAAAATCTGTGTAATAAATCTCATATAAAAAAAAATGAGTCTGCATATTATGACTTAAACATGTTGTTTGAACTGAAGGTCCTTAATACCAATGAATCAATTTTAAAAATAGATGTCTTCTCACCTATGTAATTTTACTAACCATTGTCACCCCAATGAATGAAAAAAAAAAAAAAAAAAAGGATGTCTCCTGGAAACTTAATTTACAGTAGGTATTTAAATCTACATTTAATGCTATGTTTTTCACATCCCTCTATTTTCAGTATAATCTTTTCTTTCCAATTTGGGCTATGATTGTATACTAGTACTCTGGAAATGTACTAGCTCTCTCCCCTCCATTTTAGCAAAAAAGTACAGTATGTGGGCACTAGAACAAAAAGTTTATGGGACTAATCAAAACAAGAAAAAGAGAAAGAAAACAGAGGCAAGAATCCTACATACGTAAGAAAGTACTTAAATAGTAGTTTTCATGTAAAATCAAAGTTCACCCATTGAAAACTCCCTAAAAACCAGATGATAAAAAATACTTCCTATTATTCACTCAGGGCACGGGCATCTGGGAACAGCAATTAATGTAGTCAAATGTGGCTAAAACAAAATTGGTTTGAGGCAGAATATAAAAACATTAAGTTAGGAATTTCTGGTTAAAGAGGATAGATTGAAAACAAGCACTAAGCTCTGAAGCTTCCCCAAATATTTCTCAAATAAGAGTAAAGACATTTTTAAAGAGCACAAAACCATAAGACACCAGAAACATAATTTTAGAATCTGGAATGCAGAACCAGTGGTAATGCCTATTACACCTGAGGAGGCTGAATCCTACATTAGCCTAGAGCAGGGGTCAGCAAACTTTGAGACAGAAGAGCTGCCAGGGGTCGGCAAACTGTGGCTCCTGAGCCACATGCAGCTCTTTGGGTACGTACATGTGGCTCTGAAGTAAAATTGAAAATGAAAATAAAACTATCATAGTTTCATCTATAAAATTTTTAAAGGATATTATTCACATAATGGTGATTTCTTTTTTTAAAATTTAGTTTTATTATTATTAGTTACAGATGTACAAAACAATGCAATAGTTTTTTTTCACCCCTTACAAAGTGACTCCCCCCTCTCCTGCCCTCCCACACCCGATATCCTACATATCTATTACAATTCCATTGACTCCATCCCTACAGTATACTCCACATCCCATGACTATATATGTGTTAAATTATAGTTGACATATAATATTATTCAGCGGCAGCTTCAGATGTACAGTGCAGTGGTCAGGCCACTACACCGTCCATGAAGTAGTCTCCCTAAAAGGACATGCATCCGTTTGTTTCCCTAAAAAAAATATTTACAACCTTATTGATTATATTCCCTAAACTGTCTTTTCTGTCTCTGCGATTGTATTGTAGTTACCAATTTGTTGCCTCGTCCCTTCCCCTTCGCCCTCATGCCCATCCCCATCCCATCTAGCCCTCATCAGTTTTTTCTTTGTGTCTCTAAGACTATTTCTGTTTACATTGCTCATTTATTCAGTTCTTTAGATTCCACATATAAGTGAGATCATATGGTATTTGTCTTTCTCCGACTGACTTATTATTTCACTTAACATAATGTTCTCTAGGTCCATCCATATCGTTGCAAATGGTACGATTTCTTTCTTCTTTATAGCTGTGTAATATTCCATTGTGTAAATGTACCACAGTTTCTTAATCCAGTCGTCTACCGATGGGCATTTCGATTGTTTCCAAGTCTTAGCTATTGTAAATAGCGCTGCAATGAACATAGGGGTGCATATATATTTTTTCGAATTAGCATCTTGGATTCCTCTGGGTAGATTCCCAAGAGTGGAATTGCTGGGTCATACGGCAGTTCCATTTCCAGTGTTTTGAGATACCTCCATACTGATTTCCATAATGGCTGCACCAATTTGCAGTCCTACCAACAGTGCACGAGGGTTCCCTTTTCTCCACACCCTCGCCAACACTTGTTGTTTGTTGATTTGTTGATGATAGACATTCTGACTGGAGTGAGGTGGTATCTCATGGTGGTTTTTATTTGCATTTCTCTGATGATTAGTGAGGTTGAACATTTTTTCATATGCCTGTTGGCCATCTGCATGTCCTCTTTAGAGAAATGTCTCTTCATTTCCTCTGCCCGTTTTTTAATTGGGTTGTTTTTTTGATGCACATAATGGTGATTTCATTTGTTTTATAGATCACGCAAAACTTCGAGGAACACGATTGGCTCCTTCCATAGGTCGGCAAACTTTTGAGACAGAACATACCCAAAGAGCCACATGGAGCTCACAAGTCGCAATTTGCCGACCCCTGGTCTAGAGGAAAACCAAAGACACCTGGTTTACATCATGGTTACATTTACACCAAAAGACCTTAAGACTTTAAGCTCCTTGTTAAAGTGGTTGATTCCAGGGTGAGGGCAGGGAAAACATAAGATACACTGAAGCATTATGGGGTACCACAAAGCAAGGAGTGCTCAAAAAGAAGGTATGAGCACAAAGCCATCAGTAAGTCTATAGGCATGAAATAAATAAATAAATAAATAAATAAATAAATAAGAAGAGACAACTCTTCCTCACAGAAGAATTCCAGTTAATAAATGTAGAAATAGTGATGGAAATAGAAAATCACTACTAGAATGCAACAGTAATAAGGCAAGATCTACAGAAGGAAGCTAAAATAGGTGGGCAGAAATTTAAGCAGAAACAGGATGGCATCAAAATATTTAGTAGTTATTAAAAAGAAAAACAGTAACTTTACGGTGGAGAAACCTAGCAGACACCCCCTTAACCAAGCAACTCAAGTTAACATCTCCAGCAGTGCCTATTAGCATCAAGTCTCCCCATCCCTTCCTTTTGATGTACTAAGGACACATCATACCTGTAATATCCTTGTCTTTCACTCATAACCTCAGTCTAATCATGAGAAAATACCAGACAAGCCCAAATTCAGGGCCATTGTACAAAATAACTGACCCGTACTATTCAAAACTGTCAAGATCATGACAGAGAAGGAAACTAAGAAATTGTCACAGATAAAAAGAAACTAAGGAAATACAACAGCTAAATTTAATGTGGGATCCTGAATTTGGATCTTGGAATAATAACAACAAAAAATTAGTGCAAAAACCAGTAAAATCTGAATAAATTCTGTAATGTAATTAATAGTATTAAGGTTAATTTCTTTTGATAAGTGTTCTATGGTTACATAAGACATTAAAGAAGCAGCTTGGTGGGGCAGGCCGAGTGGCGTGGTGGTTAAGCACTGGCTTGGGAAGCCAGCGGCCCTGGTTCAGGTCCCACATATGAGGGCCAGTGACACTGCCCTCAAAAAAATAAAAAAAAGCAGCAGCTTGGTGAAAGGTATAAAGGAACTCTGTATTCTTTTTGCAACTCTATTTAAAAAAGTAAAAAGAAAACCTAAAAGGGCAGTTTCAGATACTCTGGAAGGGTAAAATTAAAACGAAAATAAGATTGAAGTCTGCTTGAGATGCAGTTAGAAACCCAAGATCCCCTCTTCTACTCTTTGCCTGTCCCTGGCAATAGATTAAACAATCTCTGGAGAGCATAAAACAGAGTATCTCTCTGGGCTTGAGGGGTGCCATACGGAAAACTGGGGAATTAAATGAAAGTGTATTTGCATACTTAATAATAAAACCCATTTCCCTTTTTCCTACTCAGCTTCCAAGTTTGTTCTTCTAGGCAAAAGATCAAAGATCTTTTCTGGGAAATCAATACAGCTAAAGAGAAAAGATGTGTCACCCGGAGTCTGCAAGGAAATTATACAGACATGTCAACCTATAGGGAAAACCATAACCACCGACTGGCAGAGCTTCCATTCAGCTTTTTAAGGTACCTCTTTTAAATAAGTGTTGACTTACTTAAAAGGATCCCCAGATATCTTAGGAAAGCACCTAATATGAAAGATAACACCCAAAGCAAACAGCAAAAGGAAATTTGGAGGAAAGAGAGAATATGCAGAGAAGAATAGTACCAATAATTTCCTAAGAGAGATAAAAGACATTGCATCCATAAAATAAAAACAGGGTATTATTAAAAACTTTTTCCAGAAAAAAAAAAGAGTACTTGAAAATTATAAACATGATAGCAGAAATAAAATAGAAGAATTGGAAGACAAAGTTAAGAAAAATCTCCCAGAAAGCAGAAAATAAAAAAGGAAAATAGATGAAAACAGAAAAGAAAATTTGAGAAACCACTCAGTGGCCCAACATTTAAACAATCGGAATTCAAGAGAGAGAACAGAGAAAACGGACGGGAGGAAATTTAAAAAAAAAAAATTATTTAAGGTGATTTCTCAGAACTGAGATAAACTCCAGATTAGAAAAGACTATCCTGAAACCAGCAGCAATGGATAAAAACAGACCTATACCAAGGCACATAATATGGGAATTCCAGAACTCTAGAGAAAAAAGATTCTTCAAGCTTCCAGAGAGAAAAAAAGTTTCAAAATAGTGGTAAGGAATTTTCTAGGCATTTGATGTCTCAAAAGCAACACCAAAAAAAAAAGAAGAGAGTGGTCCAATGTTTTCAAAATTCTGAGAGAAAATTATTTGAGGGAGAATTCTCCACCCAGCCAAACTAACTACCTTATAAAGCAAGGGAGGAGAAACATTTTCAGACCTGTGAGGTTTTGAAAAAAATTATATCCCATCCAGAAAGCTTTTGAAAGTGGTCCACCAAAAAGGAGAAAGCAAGCAAAGAAAGATGCAGGCATCAGATACAGAGCCAGGAGCTCTAACACAAGAGAGGCCTGAGGGGAACTACTAAGATGACAGAGAGTAAAGGCAAATCTAAGACAATAGCTGCAACTTAAGGAAAATTACTAGGCTGGACACAAGAGGAGATTTATATACTTGAGAGACTGGATTGAATCAGGGTTTCTCTACAGTGGCACTACTGACATTTTGGGGCACACAATTCTTTGCTGTGGGAGGATGTCCTGTGCAGTGTAGGACGATATTTGGCAGCACAGCTGGCTTCTACTCACTAGATTATCAGCAGCACACTCCCTGCCTTCCCGCCACCTACCTAATGTTGACAAATGTCCTCTCGGTTGCCCCCAGTTGAGAACCACTTGGCTAAATTAATAAGTACAAAGAGAACTAAGCAAAAACAAATTTTAAAAAATAAATAACTCAGGGAAAACAAATTGTTGTACAAGAAAGGAAAATAATCACAGTAAACTACATGGCTCAACTATGAATAATGTAGTCGCATCGATTTAACTTTTGAATACTGATGTATCCAAACAATTTGCAATAAGAAACTGGGAGGCCTGGGCAGGATTGAGAATTGTGTCTGCGCTTGGCTGGGGATAATGGTAAATCATATCTTCCATTGCAGGAAGTCGGTAGATAATCCCTTACACTGAAAACTCAAGAAGGAAAGCTGTAAGCATGCTAATTTGAGATATGGAGATAAATCTCAAAAGAATGAGTTGCAAGTGTCGCCTCTAGAGAGCCTGAAATAAAAGAGAGGAAGAATTTGCAGAGGACTATAGTTTTTTTAAGTAGTCCTGCAGAGCTACTCAACTCTTTTAAATGTGTGCATGTATAACTTTGATAAAAATTTAACTTTAAAAATCAACTGAGGCTTGAAGGCCTGTGACCCTGCCCTCAAAAAAAAAAAAAATCAACTGAGGCTAGATTATGAAAGACTTTCCTACTGGTTAAGACCACACAAACTTAGAATCAAACAGCTATATAACTTTGAGCAAGTTTCTTAACTTCTCTAAGTCTTACTTTACCTACAAAGTAGATAATGAAACATAGTAGCTGTCTTAAAGGGCTGTTATAGGAATTAAATGAGACACTGTATATAAACTGTTTGGCATAGTGTCTGGCATACAGTGTTTATAAATAGCACTTATTATGTAACTTGCAATGGGGGCTAATAATTGTAAACTTTAAAACAGGTAAATCCTAGTCTCATCTGTTTGAGAAAGTAATTCTGGCAGTTGTGGGGAGGAAGGCTAGGAAAGAAAAGAACCTAGAAGCAAAGAGACCATTAGAAGAGCTACATCTGAATAAGAAAATACGAGGCAGAGCCATGGATAGAAAGGTAAGAAAACAAGAGATATTTTGCAAATGATAAACCAAATACAGTACATATGAGAAAAAGTAAAAATAAGGAGTCCAAACAATATTTTAACAAGCAAATAAATAGTGATACGCTAACTGACCAAGAGAATACAGAGAAAGAATTATGTTGGAAGGAAAACATGAAAAGATGGAGAAAAGACAGATGAGGTGGATATTACCCATATTTAATTTGTGGGTCGTATAGTACAACCAAGTAGAGACATGCAGAGCATGCAGGCAGAAATCTGAATCTAGAAGAAGGGAGGTCAGGGCTGATATATAAATGTGTAAATTACAAAGGTCAAAGCCATATAGGTGGATCAGGTTACTCTGGCAAATATTCAGAGCATGAAGACATGGGAAAAATAAAACCATAAGCATAAAAAACAACACAATGCTATATAAATAACGACCTCAAAAACTACAATCAGATCATCTAAATTTCTGTTTTAGTAATGTACATGCTCACTGTTGAAATAAAGAAGAAAATCTAAATATAGCCTAATAATCCAGATATCCAGAAACAATTGTTAATATTTTAGAGTATTTCTTCTAAATCTTCAATGCATAACTCTAAATTGATTTTTTTTTCTTTCCTTCACAAAACTGGAATCATGTACAACTCTGCATTTACCTCCTTTACTTTATTGAGTATTTCCAACTTGGAAGTACTAATACTTTTTATTAAACACTCCAATTTATGTAAACCACTAATGTGTTATTTGACATACTTGCCTCTTACTGGTAAAGGAGAACCAATACCCCAAATTTAAGGGAAAAAAAACCAAAAACAAAAAAACGCTAATTTTAAAAGAACCACCCAAAATAAGAATGACCATTGCAGCATAATTTCTCAAGTAATTTAATTAGGAGAAATAAAATTAAAAGAATATTTGTTTGACATGTTCCATAACGGATATCGATGGATTTTACAAAAAGCCAGATGAAAAACAAGTTGCTTTAATGTTTTCGGGGCTCTCAACATCAATGGCCCTTATATAGTTGTGAGGTCATTGTGAAGCTCACTTAAGTTAATACATGCCAAGCACACACAACAATATCTGACATATAATAAATATTGGTTATTACTATAATAGTTCCAGAGAGAAGTAGTGTTACTGCATGGAAAAGACAGGCAGGAAAAAAACCACTGAAATACGGAACTACATTCTTTTTCTTTGATTTTTCCATCTTCTCTACATTTATATACTCCTTGGACATCACTTTAGTGTCACAGTGCAAGTATTATTTTAAAAGCATTAGTAAATTATGTCCCCCATCCTTAATTATACTATAAGATACTTGAGGAGAAGAATAAGTCTGTTCTATTTCTTCTAAATTTTCCCTATACGACAGAGTACAGCAGTATTATGCACAGTGAATACTTAATAAATATTGCCACAGATCCTTATAAGAAAACAGAATAATAAAAACAACAAAGCTTATTGCTTTGTGATGATATTAAAAGCAAGCGATCTCAAAGCCAGTATCAATGTAGAACAAGTCAAAGACATATAGAAGAGTGAAAACGTGAGGTGAAAAGCTTTGTTGTTAACCACAATGAACAGACCACACTCTCTCTGCTCTTCTCTGGGTACAACGATTTAGGAAGAATACTAAAAACACTGAAATATGTCTAAAAGAGAGCAAATGAGAAACAGTTAAAGAACTGAGCTGCTCAGACTGTAGAGCAGAAAAGTTGGCCCTCCTGCTCCCCACCCCCATCTTTATCAGTGAGAAAAGCAATCCTACAGAAAATGATTTAAGATTCCTTTGTTGTCCAGAGGCAACTACCAAAAGATGGCAGCTATAGAGATCTAGGCTTCTTTCAACTCAAAAACTTAACAGATCTCTTCTAGGCCAAAGATGTTAAAAGAGATTAGTTATGAAGGTATTTAAGCAGAGGTTGGAAAACATCTTGCCAAGGATGCTGTAGAAAACATCCAAGCAGGGGATAATAGGTTAGAATTCTAAGTTTCCATACAACCCTGTAACCACATCAAGGAATATTATGACTATCTGCTCCAGGAAGGGCACTGTCCTAGACCTAGAATACGTACAAAACAGGTGTGAGAGAGAAACACACAAAGGTCTGTGCAGCCAAGAAATTCGTAACATAATATACAAAATGTACATTATAGTTTGAGACCATAATAGATGTCACGAGGTACTATTTATTAATTGCCAAATGAATTCTATTCATATATAAGAAGAAGAAATCCCTAAGGCTGAAGTGGTCAGAAAAGGGTTTTTTTTTTTTAGAATAAGTAAGATATGAGGTACTTACAAGAAAAAAATGTGTATAAAGATTCTGAACAGATGGAGAGAAGTAGGAAAGAGGGGATAGCAGAAATAGAAATGAAAAACAAGTTAGAGAGAAACCTGTTGGGCTACATTAAAAATATGTTTCGTGGGATAAGAGCTAAAGTGAAAGGGCAGGTTGTGGCCAAAATCAAACTGGACTAGCTAGGCCTTGAATACCAAGTTAAGTAGTTTCAAATTTATCCTGCATACAGTTCCTGTATCAACTACTCAACTCTGCTGTAACCATAGACAACAGTAAATAAATGAGCATGGCTGCGTTCCAATACAACTTTATTTATGTATACCAAAATTCGAATTTCATATATTTCTATTCATCACAGGATATTATTATTCTTTTGATTTTTTACAACAATTTGAAAATGTGAAAATCATTCTTCATTCATGGGCCATACAAAAAAGGACTTCAGGCTAGATTTTGCCCATGGGTATAGTTTGCCAACCCCTGTACTACACTAAGCTGCTTTCTTCAGCAGCCCTCTAAGGTACATTTGTCCTTGAGCTTCAGGGACCAGAATAATATATTACTCATTCAACATGCATGAATGCACATACCTAACCAAGATCTGGTAGGGGTCAGAGGTTCCCTACACAGAGGTCCTCAAAAACAAAACAAAACAAAACAAAACTTCCAAATTGTTGATAATAAGCCATTAGAACAGATTTTTTTTTTTAAATTTTGCAACTTATTTTCATATAGTAAGTGTACTTAAAGAGTTACAAACTATTCTTACAGAGCCTCTAGATTACATGGAGGGACCTGTAAAATAGAGTATAAGCAAGAGGGTATCAGTTCTAGTCCCAGCTCTGTCATTTATTCATTATGTGACCCTGAATAGAGCAAGTCATTCTCAGTCATCTGGTCCCAATTTCCTGATCTGTAAAGTAAAGGGGTATAAGTTACCAGATGATCACTATGCTCGTGCTCTCTCTCTCTCAGCTTTAGCACTGTATATGATTCTACTACTACTTAAATAGACCAGACAGGCAATGATAAATACCAGACAAAAGTGATAATTGAGAACACTGAAAAAAGAGAAAGGCATTGACTAAATGAGTGGGCAGATAAGACAAACAGGTAGGGAAAAAGACCAGAAAAGTACAGCATTACTAAAATCAAGGAATTTCTTTTTTTAAGTGTCAAATGCAAAAGAAAATTCAAGGAAGAGAAGCAAGCGAGAATTCAAGGAATATGGCTATCAAAAAAAAAAAAAAAAAAGAAGTAGTTAGCTAGCTAAAAAAAGGCAAGGACTTCAAGTCAGAGTCAGATTTGAGAGTACTATGTGCCTGCTTCCAGAGATCATGAGATGAGCCAGAGAGAAAGACTGAAGATGATGCGTCTAGGGAATAGAACATAAAGGCATACAGTCCAGAAAAAGGAGAAAGAAAAAATGTTGGAGTGAATGTGAAGCCTCGGGTAGGGAGTTAAGTCTTAAAGGAGAGGTATTTAATCTTTAAAATCTGAAAGGGAACAGCAGCATAGTATCAGTTTTCATGTTTTCTACACATCAAATTATTGGGGAAATAAATCTAACATTGGGTTTTCTTAAAGCAGAGTTCCACCTAGAATACATTTTCTAACGGTCAAAACAATTAGAAAACTTTGCTTTTCATAAGAATGAAAACCGGCAATATGTAGCAATAAAAGAAAATATGTTTATGTCTTTCTTATATCACCTATCACTTCCATCCTTGTGTACACAGTAAAGTACCCAGCCCCTAATCCAGACTCAAAATGAATACTAGTGTTCTAGTTCTTAGTAGGTTTGAAAGCTCCCAAGGCAAGAATTCTGATTAATTCATCCGTTTATCTGCTTTGCACAGGTTGATGAATACACACACACACACGATAACTGAATTCTGTAAAAATTGTCCTTGCAAAACAATTATCGTCTGATAATGTTGCAAAAGTATTTATATAAGAGAGACAAAACCCCACTATGTCTTTTGCAGTGTTACAGCTTGTGTTAAGCAACAACACACTGCTACAAAGCAACGAAAAATGGCAACAAAAGTAAAAAAAAAAGAATTTTTTTTTGACTGTGGGATTTATTTTATTTTATTTTTAATTTATTTATTTTATTAGTTTCAGGTGTACAACACAATGCAATAGTTATACTCTTTACCCCCCCCAAAGTGACAACCCCTCTCCCCCAGTTCACCACCCCACTCCCCCCCCACACATCATACATATCTATCACAACTCCCCTGACTCCCCTCCACAGTATACTCCACATCCTGTGACCGGGGAATATAATAATGTTGTAAAAATTTTGTGGGGTGTCAGATGGTCACCTGTCTTGTTAGGGTGGAGACCACTTCATGGATGGAGTAGAGGCTTGATCACTGCCCTGTACACCTGAAACTGATTTTATACAGTATTGCATGCCAACTGTAACTGAAAAAAGAATTTCTAATGAACATCACTCATAAATATCAAGATCCTCCTCCACAGCTAATTTCAACAGACACCTGCCTCTATGTAAGGTAGATGAGAAATAAACGTCCAAAGCATTAGCCTGAAGACCCACCAGTTAAAAATATACGTTTGGATATGCTGAAAACATGCATAAAGCCAACAGAGATACTATTCATATATTGAAATTCACTGGCCCCGTGCTGGATTCGACCATTATTAGTCTGGTCCCACTCACGCCAAGAAGTCGAGGCTTCTCCGAACGCTCGGTTTTAAGAATTTAAGAAGTCCCCCAAACGGGCCAACCCAACTTACAACAGGGAGTTCAGCTCCCCAAACGGCCACGCTCCGCTACCAGCCTTTCCGCGGAAGCCCCAGTGACCGCTGTTCCGCGATCTTCGGCAGGCCGCACGGAGGCAGGCCGGCGGCAGGGCCGAGGAGC
Organism: Aselliscus stoliczkanus; assembly: GCA_033961575.1. NCBI lineage: Eukaryota > Metazoa > Chordata > Mammalia > Chiroptera > Hipposideridae > Aselliscus > Aselliscus stoliczkanus. The sequence goes on along the minus strand of CM066736.1, from coordinate 96,141,497 downwards.
GCAGCAAAGTCCTCGCCGCTCCCTCCGCCCCCCCACAGCTCTCCAGCTGGGTGCGGGTTTCACCCTGAAAGTTACCCGCCGCCACTGTCAAAGCCCAGAAGCGGCGCCGCCACCCCGCCGTGCCCACCAGCAACCGCTCCAGCGTTTCTCCTTTACAACTGCCTATCTTGGCTCGACAGGGTAAAATAAGTCCTTAAAAAGGCCCCCTGCTCCCCCCCGCGCAAAGCGGACCTGACTCCCTCCAGTTCGCTCTTTTATTTGTCCGGCCCCGCAGCCCCACGGGGCGAGGTCCCCGCTCTGCAGCCCCCGGGATCCCGTCGGGTCCCCCAACTGCTCGCCGCCCCCCCGCACACAGCCCTCCCCGCCGCACCCCGCCTCCTCCTCCTTGTCCCAAAGCCGGGCCGGGACCGGAGCTGGGCCCCCGCCCCGGCCTGCGCCCCGCGAGCGTCCGCAGGCCTCGGGCCTAGGCGCCGCCACCGGCCCCTCACCTCCTTCGGGACCAGTTGGTTCTCCTCGCCGGGCACCATCGCTCAGACTCGGGCCGCTCCTCTCCGCCCGGCGGGGGCGGGGGGAGCTGGCGGCGGCGCTCTGTCTCAGGGGAGAAGGGCAGCAGCAGGCATCCTCTCCACGGCCTGCGCTCCGGCAACCTCGGAGGCCTCGGCCTGGGCCTCAGACAGCAGCGCGCAGACACCGACCGAGGCTCCGCCGCCGCCGCCGCCGTCGTGGTCGGCCCCTCCCCCAGCCCGCGGCAATCAATGGAAAAATGGCGGCGGCCGCTCTCGCGAGAATTCGGCACGTCGGGCGCGGAGCCCGGCGCCGGGCGCCCACGGTGCCGAGGCAGCTGTCGCTGGCGTTTTAATCATCTCCGCTCTTGCTCGGCCCCAGGAGGGACCTCATGGGTGCGGGGCGGTCATGCAAACGCTCCTTTCGTTAGCGGGGTTGTGCACCGTGCGTGCGTCGCGGGACTCCCTCTGCCGGCAGGGCAGGGACCAGGCCTCAGAGTCCTCCAGGCAGGCGAGCTCGGGCTGCTGGCACCGGCTGCCCACCGAGGAAAGACTCGAGCAGAGCAGCCCGTTCTCCAGCCTTCCCACCAGTGCGTCTCTGCCCTCGTGTTAGGAGGGCGCCTGACTCTCACCCCCTCTGCACCTACCCCCGGCCTCCGCCCGCAGACACGCCCCAGGCAGAAGGAGCGGCGTTTCCTTGCCCCGCTTCTCCCTACGCGCCCGACGCCCCCGACTGCAGGGGCTGCAGGACCCCCTCCTGCTAGGCTGGGCGACATCCCTAACCTCAGAGAAACAGTGTTAGATTCCCCCCCCCAACATACACACACGCACACACACACATACATACACACACGCACACACACATACACACACACACACACACACGCACACACATACATACACGCACACACACATACACGTCCATAAGAACAGTGCTTCCCTGCCCCCTTTAAAGGCACTGCCTTCTGCAACAACAGGTTCAAGTCTGGGACCGAGGGACATAACTGACGAGTCAGGTCTGCTGCTTGAACCATGGTTGCAGACTTCTTTAGGCTCCTCTCTAGCCGTAAGGAGTGCGCTCTGTTTTATACTAAACACATTTTGCAATCGTTGTTTTTCCAAATCTTACTCATTCTTCAAACCTTTATGAAGACTCAGTGGGGTGTGCTTCCTGAGGTCGCCCATGGGGACAAGTGCTTTTATAACAGGCTGAGATACTAGGATCCTGCCGCTGTTTGACACCTGTGCCTGTGCTCTCCAAACTTTTTAAAATTGCACTCTATGACCAAAAAAACCCAAAAAGATATAACTTACGTAAGTTATGCACACGTCCTGTTGTGTATACTATAAAACCTTTTTTAGGTGTAAAAAAAGATAAAGACAAAATAAACATGTAAAGTCACTGTACGAGTTATTTTTTTATAGTAATGGTATAAAAAAATCCTTGTTACTCTCAGTAAAAATAATTAGTGAAAGCAATATGATTGACTAGGTTTCGATGTTTTTAAAAGTATTTGCTACCTTGTGAAACAGTTATTAAAGTGCCTGATTCAACCTGCAGGTTATTCCCGTACCTCATTTTAATGGCTTTCAGAAGCTGAAAAAGATAACTCAGACATGTAGATCTTAATGGAAGAAGTACATCGTTGGCTGCTCTTACTAATGCAGGTCTTCCATTTTTATCACTTCCACCAAACATGAAAAGTTTTTGTTGAAATTCAACTAGTAACCTTCTACTTTCCCTGAAGTCAGCCAGAAAATGTTGCATTTTTACATTTTTAACAAATGGGTTCAAAACTGTCTGGAATCGTTGCCTGAAAGATTTTTAAATAGGTTGGAAAGTTCTGTCTTCAAGTTGTAGTGTACATGTATAAATTTTTTTATACTGATCTTGTCTTTATGTTTTGTCTTTAAAATTTTGTTATTTTTGCATTAACTTTGACTTTATAAAATATTGCATTAAGATATTTATCTTGATTACTGAGTGTACCTGAGATGAATGCCTCACTTGCCTCACTGTAGTCCCAGCCTTGGGTAACATACATTCATAATTTTTGCATCAGAATCATGTAGTGGAAATGTTTCCAAATCTCTGATTTCAAAATATCATCCCCACAAATAGTGGGGGAATGAATTCTGTAGATTTCATCCTAGAAGTAGATTTGTTATTTCTGTCTGCCATCATCTTTTTTGCTTATGCTTCCATTATTTCCAACTCATGCTTTCTTTCCAGAAATCTTTTTTAGCTACTTTCATTTTAGTGGGAGTCAGTTGAATGAAATAATAATATAATTGGCAAATCTACTTAGCCCAGCACCCATAAACTAGTATATGTCACAATACAGTGAAAGGAAAGAAAATGAAGAAATCCCTTAATTATTCTCCACTCACACTTTTCACTCATTAATAGTGAGATGCCGGTGTAAATCTATAAAATATTTGTAAGACTTAATTTTTTTGTTTTTAGATAAAAATAAATATTTAAAAAGTACTAATATTTTCTTCCCCTGCTCTCCTTCTGTGGTTACACACTCTTCACTTTAGAGGCCACTGGCATGACTGTACTATAGCCTAAGAGGTTAGTAAGTATACAATAAATATTTCTGGAATCTATATGAATTCATGAATTGATTAATAAATACATCAACAAATAGAGATGTATGGCTACTCTTCCTAGTAAATTAAGTTACTGATATTACATGTACAGTATATGTGTTTATTTTACATATGGATTTTATGTCTCCAGCTCTGACCTCTCCCATGGGCTCCAAACTTATACATCTATCTACCTTCTGATGACTCTAAAGATCTTAAATTTCACTTGACTTGAGCAGAACTTTTGATTTCCAAACCTCCCCTACCTTCCTCCTGCAACATATGCTGTCAGTTCTCCCCACTCAATCATTTTGTCAATTCAGTTTATCAAGCCAAAAAGCTGAGAATCTTTATCTTGTATTCAGTTTGTTACTCAATGCTATTGCTTCCTCCTCTGAAATATATCCCCCCCAGATATATACAGCTACTGCTGTCCATTCCACTCCAATCATCATCATTTCTTGCCTAGACTATTGCAATTGTCTGCTAACTAAGCTCTTGGCTTCTATTCTTATCCTCCAATAATTCCTACTCCACACACACAGCATTTAGAATGATCTTTTTTAAAACATATCAGATTATGTCTTTCTCTTAGTTAAAACCTTTCAAAGAGTTCCCATCCCACTCAGCAGAAGATCCGTATTTCTTGGCATCCCCTATAAAACCCAGTGTAATCTAGGCCTAGTCTGATTTGCTCATCTCATCTGCTACCCTACCTCTTACACGAATGACTCAGCCACCCTATCTTTATTGAAACTTTTTAGATACATCAGGTTCCCTGTGCTACAAAGCCTTTGCACTAGTTATTCCCTTTCTCTGAATGTTCTTCCCCAAATTGTTCTTATCTAGTTCCTTCTTGTAATTTGAGCCTCTCAAATGTTACCTCTTCAGAGAAGAATTTCATGACCACTCTAGCTAGACTGGTTGCCCTTAATGTGTATCCTCTATGCCTAGAACAGTGTCTGGCAAGTAGTTGATACTTAATAAATTTTTGTTGGGTTAATGATCTTTTTAAGGTGAGGTTCGCATTTTTTAGAAAATGCCACTACTGGTATAGGTCAGAAGCTTTTTGCTTTACCTTATAAAAAATTTTTTTTGGATTCTTTTTCTTTTTTCCTTCACTTTAAAAATGTTCATAATATAACACCAGTCAAACATGAAAGAAAAAAAAAATCACACAAAACCAGATTGGGGGCTACTCTACAAGATAGTTGGCTACTATTCCTCAAGACAATTAAGCTCAAGGAAAACAATGGAAGACAGAGAAATTGTCACAGACCAGAGGAGACTGGGGAGACATGACAACTAAATGCAATGTGGTAGGTACCCTGAATTGGATCCTGAAGCAAAAAAAAAAAAAAAAAATAACATTAATGGAAAAACTGGCTAAATCCAAATAAAATTTGTAGTTTGGTTACCAATAATGTTCCAATGTCAGCTTCCTAGTTTTGACAACTGTGCAATGGTAATGTAAAATGTTGACTATGGGGAAATCTAGAAGGGGTGCATTGGACTCTGTTCTACCTTAGCAACTTTTCTGTAAATCTAAGATTTCTGCAAAATAGAAAGTAATAAAAAAGTATCATGGTAATAAAGATATTTCTTTCCTTTCTTTTATATTTAAAGACCCTTTGTGAAACATTTCAATATTTTAAATTATTCTTAAAAAGCTATGTAGTCAAAGTCATAGTGTACAATTTAAAGAGCTAGTGATAACGTTCACCACTATAACTGTATGAGTAATGATGTTAAATGTACTTTATTAATGTGAATAGAAATTTTCACCATGACTGTTTTAATAAGGTTAAAAAGAAGATCTTTAGTCAGTGTGGTATGTCTTTGGAGCCAGACTGACCTATTTTGATATCCAAGCTCTGACACTTTTTCCATATAAGACCTCTCTGAACCCCGTTTTTTTGGTTTGTTTTTTTTCTCGACTAGAAAATGGAAGTAATAAAGTAGTTTCTTGGCATTTACAAATTTAATATTTGCAGTTTTGAACAGAAAAGTGCAAGACATGTAGTTCTCTATAATTGTGCTAAAGAGAAAGTTTTAATTTTATACATTAGCCAGAGTATAGGAGATTTTTTAGCTGAGTGGTTGAAAGAATAAACTGAAAACTGGTTACTAGAATTTGAATCCCACCTCTGTATTTATTAACTTTATAGCCTTCATTGGATAGATATCTTAAGTTTGAGTTTTAGTTTTCTTATCTGTAAAATGAGGATAATAATAGCCCTCGATATATAAAGTTATATTAAATAGTAAAGAAAATAATGATAATCACAAAAACTTTAACAATTAAGATTAATTAAATATATATTAAAATAGATAAATATAAATAAATATAAATATATATTCCAAATAAAACCTGGAAGTGTAAAGAAAAAGGATATATATTACATATATATAATATACATATATAATAATATATTATATATATAATATATAATAATATGTCATAATATATGTAATATATATGTATAAAATCTCCAGCCCTGTTCTAAGTGCTTTACACATATTATTTCATTCAATTTTCTCAACAAATTTATGGATAACTGCTACTGTTATCCCCATCTTACAAGTGAGGAAATTGATACAGAATCCTTGATGAATGCAGCACAGTGCCTAGCATGTACTAAACAATCAATATATCTTGGGTTATTATCCCAGCACTAGACTAAGTTCCATGAGGGACTATGCAGCCCTAATAATGCCTGGCATATAGTATGTTCTTTTAAATATTTGTTGAATAAATCAGTAAAATAAACTAGTAATTTAGCTAATGAATAAATCTTGTTACTCGCCCAGCAACTATATTTTGATTAGAGTTTCATTGTTACCTACTCTTCTCCACTTATGTAGTATCTCCATGAAAATGCTTAATACTTTCTTTTTTGAAAATGGCTCTGAAAAGAAACTGAGATTGAAGAAATTAATAAAGTGATGGATATGAGCCATGAGATGAGCTCTTTGGTAAAGTTAGAGAGTGGAATGTAAAATTTATGGTTAATATTTGTGATGCAAAGGACACCATCAATACAAAAACAAGAAAAATCAATTTGGGAAACTATTTCAGTGAGTGCTTCCACCTCTACAAAAAAAGTTACCAGTTGAGTAGAAAACCTAGTAAACATTGAAAAGTTGACTAATTCTTGGTGTAAAAATAAGAACAGAAAAGATAATACTCAAGAAAATGTAATGCAAAAGAGACCTAGGAACATGTACAAATATTTGTATGAAGCAGTAGTATGAGGATGTTAGTGAAGCTGTCAAATTACTGTGGTCTCAAAGAAAGATTGGTTAAAGGACCTGATGTAGCATTTTTCTATTGACATAAACTAAAAAAACTAATTGCCACAGAAGAGCTTGCCTATTTCTGAGCTGAAGAAGTTCATAAAAGAAAACGGTTTATAGGTCAGTATGCTCAACAGCATAAAAAGAGACTCACATAACAGAGAATGCCTTGGCAAACGTATCGAAGAAGGAGACACAAATATCAGAGCTTAAGGCGACCAAAGACAAATTGACTATAACTCATCTTAGCTTTCTCTAGGGTTCTGCAAACATTCAAATTTCAAAGTCCAAAATAAGGAGGAATCCAACAAAACAAAGTTGGAGTCATGGTGTCAATCTTTCAAAATGAGAATATAGTAATATCTTTGCAATAGAGTAATACTTATAAATTTGTTGTTTAAAGAGATTTCAGTATTCCTTGAGAATATCAAGTGTTCATTGTAACAATTAGTTTCTAGAAGTGTGAGGATGAGAAATAATGTATACAAAGGTAACTATTTTATAATAATATTGCTATGGAACAAAAGCAAAAACCAGAAGTATAAAGAAAAAGATGGCAAAAGACAAAATAGCTGGAAGAATATTTGCAATAAATATGACAAATAGCTAATATTAAAAAGCTCTTGGTAAGCGCTGGCCTTGGAAGCCAGCGGCCCTGGTTCGGTCCCACATATGAGGGCCAGTGACACTGTCCTCAAAAAAAAAAAAAAAAAGAAAGAAAAGCTCTTGGGCCAGCTGAGTGGCGCATTGCTTAAGAGCTGGTTTTGGGATGCCAGCGGCCCCGGTTCGGATCCCACATATGAGGGCCAGTGACACTGCCCTCTACAGCTAACAACAGCTCCACCTGGAGCTGGGCTGTGAGCCCCTGCGACGGTGTAGGCTGCAGCCCCTGCTGCAGTGGGTTGCCATAGGCTACAGTGAGTGGCCAGCAGCCAGCATGAGCTGCCAATAGCCGTGGTGAGGGACCATCCAGAGGCCGGCGACCAATCTGCCTCATCCGGGAAGAGCACAATGACGATACCAACATGGGCTGGTGAAGCAACGTCTTCCGCAACTAGACTGAAAAACAAAAGGATAGCAACTTGTCTGTTCCCCTTCCTTGATTCCATAACGCTGTTCCCCTCCCCCAATTCCCCAATAAAATCTTAAAAAAAAAAAAGCTCTTAAAATCAATAAGAAAAAGATGAACAATTGATAGAAGAATGCTTAAAGGAGATAAACTGACACCTCATAAAACATGGAATATGCATTGCCAACAAACATCTGAAAAGATGCTCTACTTTACTCATCATTAAAGAACTGCAAATGAAAACAGCAAAATGCCATTTTCACTCTCAGATTAGCAAGACTTAAAGGGAAATAAGAACTCTTGTTAAAATTTTGTGGAATATGAATTAGTGTAAAATTCTTTGAAAGCAACATGTACATCAAAATTATACACAAAATATACACATCTTTTGACCCAGCAATTCTACTTCTAAGATTGTTCTACAAGTGAACAAAGATATACACATAATGATGTTCATTACAGTATTGTTTGTAATAATGAAAAACTAGAAACAATATGAAAATTTGTCAGTAGGATTATATAAATTATACACCCATACTGTATAATACTATGCAATTGTTAGACTAGAGTGAGGTGAAAACATAAAAACTGACATGGACTAAATTCAGCATGGTATGCCGGCTTGGGTGCTGAAGCAGAAAAAGAACATAGACATAAAAATGGGTGAAATCTGAATAAAGTCCAGAGTTTAATTAATATTAACCTGCTAATATTAATTTCTTATTTTTGACAAATGTACCTTGGTTATATAATATGTTCATACTACACATTTCATGTAAGTTTATATTACAACTTTTCTGTAAATCCAAAATTATTCCAAAATAAAAAGTTTATTTTATAAAATAGAAAGAAAACCAAGACATAATAAATGAAAGAAAGCAAGTTGCAGGATAGAATGTATAGCATTTGGGTACTAAAAGATTGGGGTTATATATGTAGAGTTCATCATGGGCATAGAAATCTCTAGCAGAATATGATCCTGCGCCACCAAAACAGGAGTGTATGGTGGTTAGCTCTTAGTCCCTTGAATAGAGGTTGTCAATGTCAATGTCAGTGTTAGCTGGGATCTTTTATTTTTCACTTTCAGATTAAATCATGCTGTATTCTTTTCATTCTTTTACCAGTGCATGTGTATCTCATATAATTTTAAAACAACTAATTAAAACAAAACAAGGTATGAAAAGTGACTAACATGATGACTGACACATTGTAGATGTTCAATATTTGAAAAATGTTATGGTCTTTTATTGTCTGCTTTGATTCATAAATTCTCCATTTAATCCCTAATAACAATTGCAAATTTTTATTATTTCCTATGATCCAGGCCCTGTGTTAAATATTTTACATCTAGTATCTTATTACTTACTTCTCACAGCAACATTGTGAGTTAGGTACAATTGTTATCCCGTTTTACAGAAGGAAAGAGGAATAAAGAAGTTAAGTAGGGTCACAAGGCTAGTAAATGGTGGAGCTAGGATTTGAACCACAGCAGTCTAACTCCAAAGTCTTTCCTCATAGGCAAAGCCTTGTTTGCCTCTATAGATGCTATATTTCCATAAAATATATTTTAACTTTCTTGATGGTTCTGTGAAAAGTATAATTTACTTTCAGTGGAAGAAAGCATTGACTAATCCTTTTTAATCTATAACTAACTTAGATGATTCAAAGTCTCTGGGCCTTTCTTTTAAAATTTAAGCAAATGAGCTTTGCTGTTTGATCCTTTATAATTTAAATGTTCAAACTGGTCTTTCAATTATTTTATGGTTTTCGCTAGACTAAATGATCCCACTTCTTGATCATTTTTTAGATATTTATTTAATTCTTATAGTTGCTCTTTCCTGGAAGATTATCAATCTCTATGTATCCTAAAAGTGAACCTTTTCTTTATAAAGATAAATAGCAGTTGTTCTTCCTTTCCTCCTCTTCTTCTTCTACCTCTCCCCCCTTTTTTTATAGAGCAGGCAGTTTCTTTTGCATAATATCATCTAAAGTTGTCTATCAAGATCTTTTACAGACCAGTACAAGTGAGTAAAAATATATCTTCTCATTGTTTTACGTAAGTCCTCTAGTAGAAAAACATTGAAATTGACACTTACGTTAGTTGTTGATAAAATTTTCTACATGCACAGATAATTAGGTCTTTTTTCTTTTTTTTTCTTTTTAAAGATTCTATTGGGGTATTGGGGGAGGGGACCAGACAAGTTGCTGTCCTTTTGTTCTTCAGTCTAGTTGTGGAGGACATTGCTTCACTGGCCCATGTTGGTATTACCATTGCTCTTTTCCCGGGTGAGGCAGACCGTTCACTGGCCATTGGACGGCCACTCACGGCAGCTCTTGGCTGCTCATGAAAGTGCACACCAGCTGCCAGCCACTCAGGGTAGCTCATGGCAGCTCCACTGAAGCAGGGCTGCAGCCTATGTGGTCGCCAGCGACTCACAGCAGCTCAGCTCAAGGTGGAGCTGTTGTTCACCATCTTAGCTGTAGAGGGCTCAGAATCACTGGCCCTCATATGTAGGATCTGAACTGGGGCCCTGCTGCCCAGGGCTGGTGTCCCAAACCAGCTCTTAGCCAACGTGCCCCTCAGCCGACCCTAGGTCTTTTTTCTTATTTAAAAAAAAATTTTTAGAAGCTTCATCTATTTACTCATTTACTCACCTGTAGGCAGAGTATAGGTTTTTAACCCCAATCATCATTACAATTTTTGTCAATAATCAACATTTATTGGATTCTTGCTGTGTATATGGCACTGTTGTTTATGAGGAATCATAAATTCTTAGCTAGACTCAATGTCTCATTAATTTAACTACAAAAACTTCAAAATTTATTATGTGTGTGAGCACTACACTCATGCAAGGCTCTTTGGAAGATAAAATATAATAAATAAAACATAGAAAGTGGATCATAAAAATAGATAAGAAAATGTGATGGAAAGAATGGAAAACGACCAAGGTTCATTTATCATAATAAATTAATCTCCATTAACTATCCCTAGGGTCTTTGACATTGTGATAGATGTTTAAGAGAGTGTAAAGTCAGTATGGTGACTGATTTCCTGCATAATTGAATCAAGAAGATTTAAAATGATGGAGCATGTGAGAACTTTATAAGTCTGAAAACGTACTCTGTAACTCAATTCAACAGATATTTATTGATAGTCTTCTGACAAGGCATGTTTCCAGGAACTGTACCAGATGCTGAACAAGTATATTCTCTACTCTTAGGGAGCTTACAATCTAGTTTGCACAGTGTTGTTCAATGCATGATTTGGGAAAGGCACTCCAGGGTTCACAGCTTGGTGAGCAGTGTTTGGGCTAGACTTCAGCCTCCGCTCACCCTTAGCTGGGCATCCTTGTGCATTGCACAACTTACACAATCACATGTGGCAGCTCTATCCACAACTAAAACAAGTATGTTAAAAGGATATAGTAGATGTGTACATAAAGTCCTGAGTATATTGGGGAGTAGGTTCTGTGAGGACAAGGCATTTGAGCTTCAGATGATTGGCGGGATCTATTACAGTGGGAAAAAGGAACCCATTTATCTATGATTGGCCCAGTCTAGGTGAGATGCTTAATGCAATGGCCAAAGCCTGAACTGAGTGGGGACAGCCCAAGAGAGACACCAGTGAGAAGAGATTCCTGGAAGACAAAGCAACAGGGGGCATTCTGAGAGCTGGAGAAGAGGATCACAAACATCATGGAAGAGCCTAAATGCCATGTTAAGAAGTTAAGCACTTTGGGGGTGTTAGTAGAGACATAGAAATAAATTTTATTCGTTAAATTCTACTTATAAAATGTTTCATAGTAGTTTGGAAAATTCTAACATTATTTAAGTCTAGAGGTAATAAGGAGAAATTTCATCTTAAAACTCTTGTGCACACAATCTCATTTCCCAGGAAGTAACCATAATAAATAATTTGGAGTGTCAGGTAGACCCTCTTTTTTTTTTTTTTACCTGATGCTTATTTAGTAAAGCACTAATATATATTGATTCATTTATTCATTAATATATATTCAATACACATCCTACTAATGTGGCTAATATCCCAAGACATAATAAACAACTGAAGGCAAAGTTCATCATTAAGGATAGTGAATGCAAATACATATTTCAAATACTTTCTTGGTAGTTCCATAACATTTTGTTTTACTGTCACACTGGTCAGATTTTAGCTTCCTAAGATGTCTGACTGAGGTGTTGTACCAAGAGGAGGGAAAGTGTTCACTTTGCCATTTCTTGTTTCCTTGTGCTTATAAGGAGTATCATATTGTGGTTAAGAGCACTGACTAGAGACAGAATGTCTGAGGTGAATTGAGGCTCTGCCATTGGCTAGCAACGGACCAAAACTCTCCATGCCCCAGTTTCCTCATGTTTAAAATGAGAATAAAAACAGTACCACCCTCACAGGAATTTTGTGGAGGTTAAATGAATTACTAAAGAGGAAGCACTTAGGACAGTGCTTGGTATGTAGTAAATGCTATGTAAGTATTTGATATCATTAGCATAATATTCCTATTGTAGTTTTTTGTAGTAATCTTTTACAGCCACTTTTCTATTTTGTGAGCACAAGTTAGTTAAAACCAGATACTGTAATCTGTAAATCTACCTCACTGAACCCTCAGTGACCCCCTCTTTGCTGTGGGAGCTTTCCTTCCCCGCTTCCCTTCAAGCGACCTGGGTACAGCTTTGGACAAGAGGACATCAGACATGCATGCTGGGTAAGAGTGCTCATGTTAATCCACACATAAAATGTTAGTAGATCTTAATTTTTCTTTTTTTTTAAAAAATAAAAAGTATCAGTGTGTGTGTGTCTGTGTGTGTGTAGTCTAATACTTTCTTCTCACACCTCAGTGGGTTTGTGTTCTAATATTCTCTTCTTACACCTCAGTGGATTTCTAGGGTATTCCCTGTAATGTGTCCACCCATCACGGAGCCCCCTGTGCTAGGGGGCGCTGGGCTGAGAATAGATCCTCGGCCTTGGAGAGCTGACAGCTGTGGAAGCAGGACCCAAGCAAGACTGAGCCTTGGGATGGGAAACAAACTCAGGGGCAGGAAAGGACAAGCAGAGAAAAGGAAACCTGGCAAGAGCCCATGAGTGGAATTTTAGCTCTAGGCAGTAATCCTTCTGTGAAAGAGAGTACGGCTGCGGGGCTTCAGATCCAATACATTCCCGAAGCTCAGATCCTAGTAGCAAGTGTGCTATGGGCCTGAGGGTAAGTGGTCTCTTTTACAGGGACCTTATAGTCTGACTGAGATAACTAACACCAACACAGAATTTCAATATGAATTATTTGTGCCTATTAATATGTAAATGTGCACTCACTTTACGAATATATCGCATAGCATGAAATGCTATAATTTACGGAAGAAGGATATACTTGAAGAGTCAAGCCCTACTAGAATCTTCAGAGGAACAGCTTCCTGGAGGAAGGAGATGGTGCTTGGGATAAGTATTGAAACAACAAACTTTCCTTCATGGATGTTAAAAAGCTAAGAAAAAAAAAAAACCCCTTCTTTTAACTATTTATTAAAGATGCTATTCCTAATGAACCGGGTTTGTATAAAGGCACTACAGATACTAGAATTTAAATTCTGTGAGGATGTTTGTCTGTTTTTGTTCACTGCTGTGAGACTGGTGCCTACAATGATACTTGGCACATAGTGAGTTCTCATTTGTCAAATGAATTAACGAATGATTAGAGAAGTTCTGTCTGTGAAATGTTAGTTGGAAGCTTCATATTCTCTCTTTGAATCATAGAATGAGTATCATGGGAACCACAGGCCAAATGTAGTCCAGATTCCACAGCTGAAAAGCCAAGGCCCACATTGTTCAAGGCAATCCAGGAAGCCAGGTCGAGAGCTGGAATTAGAACTCCTATTTCCTAATTCCTCGCCTAGTGTTTTCTTCACACTCCAATGGCACCTCCCCAGAAGTACTAGATGGCCCCAACTCATCTTTCACTATTCAGACCTTTCTAAGAGCCAGGAAAGAATCTGATTCCAGAAGATTGAAAGAAATGAAAACAGCTAGAGATTTTTCTCCTCAGCTGCTGTGTCTGTGTCTGGCTTCCCTGGAAACCAGTGGTTTCCGTTGTTATAGGTCCTTCTTCTCTCAGGAATGAGAAAGAAGAAACAGAGTAGCATTAAATCTGAAGGTGCAATTTATTGTTTTTATTTTATTTTATTTTTTTAGCTGAGCCATCCTGTCACCTGTTGGCAGCTCAACGGCAGCTCAGCTTGGGCTGGGCATCGAAGTGCTGTTGCTCAGAGCTCAGCTCGCACTCTTGAGCAAGTTCTTAACCAACTGAGCCGCTCGGCCGGCCCTGAAGGTGCAATTTAAATTCTGTAACATAAACGCATTCTCTAACTACTTTCATTATTTCCAAAACAAATTAACCAGGCTAAGTAGCCCAATCTAAGTAGTCCAACAGGAATATGACCTAAACATCTCAGAGTTCTTCTTTGTTCTTACGGGCACGTTTTGCATACACATATATTCATAAATATAATATGAATATGTGTTCATATTATATATATAGATACATATGAGATGAATGTATAATCTATAAACTATTATATTTATCTAAAATAAAGTTATATATATATATATTTAACAACCCAGAATTTTAGGTTTTAGGCATAAAAATCTGACCTTGTCACAACACTGTCTTAGTCTCTGCATAAATGTTATTGTTGCAAAGTAAACTCTACTACCCTTTCTAAATAGGGACTTCCTAAACCTTACTAAATATTTATCCTTTTAAGCTTAAATTATATCTAATAGTTTTGCTATTCAGGCCCTAGTTGTTTGTCAATTATACTTCCTAAATACATCTCAAAACTGCCCAGCTTTCTCCATCTCTACTGCCACAAGCAAGACCAACAACCATTCTTTCTCAATTAGGACAAATGAAATAGCTTCTTAATTCCACTCTCTCACTCCAATACCTTCCCCACCCAGCAGTTAGAATAATCTTTTTAAAAAAGAATCATGTCATTTTTTTCATTACAATCTTTCTATAGTTTCCATATCTCCTGAGGTTAAGACCAGAGACTTTAGCATAGCCAACAAGGCCCCTCACGACCTGGCCTTTGTACGCTCTCCAGGTTCCTATTGGATACTCTCCTCCTAGATCTTTGTGTCTCAGCCCCATTCTCTCAGTTCCTGAGAGGAGTCAGCTTTCCCTAGGGTCTTTGTCCATGTTGTTTCAACTTCCTGGAATGCTCTCTACTAGGGAGCTTCCTCCATTCCACACCCTCCTTTGCCCAGTAATTTTCTACTTACCCCTCAGAGTTCAGCGCAAGCAGCGCATCTTCGAAGGAAACCTTTCTCCCTCCTTGGATGAAGTCAGGTTCCTTGTCATAGCCTCTCTTAGCAATTGGCTGTCCTCTTTTTTTTTAGCCCTTAACATAACTGTAATTAAATAATTACGTTATTTGTTGTTCAGTGTCTACCCCAAGAGAATATAAGGTTTATAAGGAGCATCTATTCATCACAGTCATAGCACTAGCAGGAATATATATCTCTTAAATGAATAAATAAAAAGAGAACAATTTTAAAAATCAAAGGGGTGTGTTATAAAAGGGAAGATTCAATTATGAAAGTAAGATCACATTTTTTAAGTGAACATAATATAAATATATACTGAAAAACAAAACTAGACACTGCCCTAAATTAAAACACACACACACACACACACACACACACACACACACATTCTGTACTTCTCAAAAAAATGGATCAATGGAAAAAAAACTTGCAGCTCCAATGAGAAAAACCTTACTAGAGCAGGAGGGAAGTAGAATGTGTCTTAGATCAAATAACTGGGTAGTTGAGGGCTTGGTCAGCACCTAGGAGACATATGGCCTTACCCCTGTTGGGTACCTTGGGTTTACCTCCTCTGGAGACCCCTTCCTACTGACTCTCAGGGAGAGGAAAAGAAGGACTATGAACTTGGCTGATGCCAGAGAGACAGGTAAATCTTCCTGGGACACACCAGGTTTCTAGGGGCAGGGACAGGTAGAAGCCAGAAGTTTTCTCCAGATTAGGCACATAGGTGAGGAAGAGATGTCTTCAACAGTCAGACTTCACCCAAAGACCTAGGATTCTGCCCTCAAGCAGAGCTGTGCTATAGAGGAGGTGGCCACAGGCTTTAGGCAAATGTGGGGGTCTTTGGTGGTGTATGAACACCCCTCCCTCAGCTCCTAATATTTGGTCAAGAAGCTGAATGGTCTAGAGAGGGAGAATCTTTTGACTCAAACTCCTCTTATCCTCTTGGTTTTCTGGTGTTTATAGCATCATACTTAGGCTTGTGAAGACCTAATCTATTCTGCTGAATATATTTCAATAAGGTTAATTATTAATGCATAGCTATATTGTAAGTTATCATTATATATTTATTGATTGTCTCTAGAGCAGTAGGGATTACACAATAGAAAACATGGATAATTATTGATTAGGAATTCACATTAAAGGAAAAAACAACAACCGTCTACCTTTTTATAGTACTTGAAGTCATTTTATTAAACCTGTTATAGAAGCAGGGTCATCTGATTGGATAGGTTTGTGACTTAAATTTGGTTAATGATGAGTACTCATCCTGATTGTGCTACCATCTGCACAACTACACAATATAAAAGACTGGGTATAGTGAAGATTCTTGACTAAAGACTGGTATTCATAGGAATATGATGTAGGGTTTGCAAATTAAAAGTTAATTAAAGGATGTCCACGACATCTAATTTACAACAGAACATCTCATCTCCCACCGTGTGGACCACCTTATGCATTTCTGTGAGTGGGCAGTGGAGCTGGCGGATGCTGGAGAGCCCTCTCTAGTGGCTCAATGTAGGACGATGAATGGAGAAGAAGGAAGGAGAACCAGTTCTTGGGGAAACCATAAGATGCCTTTTTGGGACTTGCAAACTGATTGGAAGAATCTAGGTGGGGCTAGATTTTGGAGAGAGCAGGGGCAGGAAGAGGGGGATGGCTAGATCAAGAAATATATTGCTCAGGACCATATAGGTTTTTGTTTGGTTCGCTTACTTTTATCTTTTTATTTTTTATTTTTTTGCTGTAAACTAATGTGACCTGAAAAAGATAAGCTAGGTAAATTTATATTCCCCAGTGAGTGTGGATGACACACAAGTGCTTTATGTGTATTATTGACTTGAATAGAATAGCAGAAACAGTTTTTGTCTAGAATGTTTAAGAATATATTCAAAACAATAGCTCCTATTAGTCAAACTACATGTTGCATTTTACATTACCTTCTTCACATTTAATCCTCATAACTAACTGCAGGTGAATGCTTTTAAGTTCCGGTGTTACAGAAAAGGATCCTGCGGCTTAGAAAGGTTAAGTCACTTGCCTAAATCACAGCCAGTAAATGGCAGAGCCAAGAGTCAAACCAAGAAAAGCCTGATTCCATAGCCTGTGTTCTACCTTCTCCTAGTGCTCTGCCTTTCTGTATTACTGAGTCATCAGAGTTAAGATAATTTTCCAGGGTGATCCTAATCAGGTTTCCTGCAGAATTATTACTTATATGTCTCTTCTCTGTGAATGTGTGAACTCCCAGAGTGGAGTGAGCTGTTCAATTCCTCATTTTGTCCCTATTGCTTAGCACCATGACTGGTTCATAATAATAATAGCATTCATTCAGTATTAGGTGTGAAGCACAGTTCAAAGTGCTTTATGTAGGTATATTAGCTTAATCCTCAGAATAACTTTATAAGATTGACACTATTATTATCTTCATACTTCAAATTAAGAAATGGAGCCACAAAGAGGTAAGTAATTTGCCCAAGATGTCATAGAGGTTTTTAGTGCTCACCCTTCCTAGGTCTCCTGCCTTTGTAAGCACATAGGAGGATCATTTTTCCACCCTCTTGCCTTTAGATGGCCTTGTAACTGGTAATGGTCAGTAAGCTATCAGGAGAATTGGTATGTGTCACTTCTGTGCTATAGGTCACTTCCCTGCTGAAGCATTTAATTGCTGATATGAAACCCTCCAGCACTTAAAAAGCTGAAGTGCTTACATAGTTACAAGATGCTAGCATGTGCATCACCCTGGGTCACTCAGTGATTGTGTGAGTACAACTCCCTCCCCGTCATGATGGAAATGTGGCATGTGTGAGAAATAAATCCTGATGTTTAAAGCCATTGAGATTTCAGTTTTGATCTGTTACCATACGCTATAGACTGAATATTTGTATCTCCCCAAATTCATATGTTGAAACCTAATCCCCAGTGAGATGCTATTTGGAGGTGGGGCTTTTGGGAGGTGATCAGGCCATGAGAGGGCTTATAAAGGAGACACCAAAGGGCTCCCTCACCCTTTTTGCCATGTGAGGACACAGCAAGAAGATCACCTTCTATGAATCAGGAAGCAGGCTCTCACCAGACACTGAATCTGCTGGTACCTTGACCTTGGACTTCCCAGCTCCAGAACTGTGAGAAATAGATGTTTGTTGTTTATAAGCCACCAGTCTATGGCATTTTTGTTATAGCAGCCCAAATGGACTGGGTTGTCATAACAAACATAAGTCATATTGATTAATACACAAAATCAGAACTCTAGTAAGTGATGGAATGGAGATTTAAACCCAGGCAGCTCTGGCTTTGAAGCCCATGCCTTAAATCACTACCTTATAAGTGATTAGTAAATGTGAAATGAATGAATACATAGTAAGAGGCCTTCGTTATTCACTCATGCTTAGTGATCAGGATCCAGCTTAGGTGGGGGTGGAATGCTTTCCTTTTTCGAAGAATATCGTCTCGTTTTTATCTTGAAACACGGACAGTCTTGATATTTATAGTGAGAGGAATATATATCTAATTAGCACAACATTAGTGTTAACCTTGTCTTTTGAAGCTATTCGGCTAAATTTCAGATCTCATTAAAATTGAAACATTTGGTTGTTTTGATTTAGTCATTTTTAACTCTGTGTATTTAAAATGACAATACTATTAATCAAATTAAACTTTAATCACAATTGGAATCTTCAAAAACTAGCAAAAGGCACAGTCAATTTAGTCAAGGAAGGCAGTTCTCCACAGAATATACCCATAGGTGATTTTTGAATTTACTTAAAAAGTTGATTTCTTCCTCTTCTTATAAGGCCACAGTCCTTTGGGATTAGGCCCCACCCTTTTGACATCATTTAACCTTAATTACCTCCTAAAGATCCTACCCAGATACAGTTACATTGGGGGTTAGGGCTTCAACATATTAATTTTTGTGGGGACATAATTCAGTTCATAGCAAAATGTCACTAAGGAGTCACAGTTTAATGCCCAAAGAAAATGGGATATGAGTCAAAGTTAACAGGTTTTTAATAGTTTGTTTTCCTGGAGGACCTCACAGATATTTTCTACTTTCTGATGACAATTATGTCAGGTTATCAAGTTTCCCTCTGGGCCTTCGTACCAGGGAGTCCAGATCCCTGGCCTCATCCCAGTAACTAAAGTGGCCCTTATTATTAAAATAGTTATAGTCGGCCTTATTTTTCCTTGATTGTTTTCTCCATTGCTTTATTTGTCTTTTTTTACTAGTCAATTCATATTTTCCTCCAGGTAATATAAAGTAGAAATTAAAGAAACAAGGCAATGATTTCAGTAGCCATGAGTTTTTGGTTTCCTTTTCTACATACTATCAGCTTATAGTGGTACTAGATATTTTTTTCACTGGAACATATTGTACTTAATAACTAAGAAACAGTGGCTGAATAATGTTTTTTGACTACAGGGGCTTAATATTTTCCCCATATACTATATATTACTTTGTGTCTGAGGATTTTATCTTTTCTAACATTTGAATAACCTTAGGGACTGATTAAGTTTTATTAAACTCAAGACATTCATATCCTTTGTGTAAGAAACCAGTACAAGTATAATTAATTGGCAGAAAGAGAATGTTGAACTAAGTTAAGTTGCAAGGTCCTGAAAATACCAGATTATAATGAAAATATCTCCTTAACCATGAGTGCAGTGGTTAAAATTTAATGCCACATCAACAGTGAAGTATGACTCTTCTAATGGTCTCTGCTTCTGCTTTGTGGAAGCTAAGGGAGGATTTATGCTACAAACAGGATTCTGTATTCATGGAACTATGCAGCTTAGTTTTTAAATATCCCTAGCACATAAAAAGGCCATTTGCTCTGTTTTATGTTTTCACGTATTTATTAGTTTATAATAATAACCATGACCTCCAGAGGCTGGACATTTTCTGGGAGCTAATGATCTGTCAAAGGTAGAGGCACAAAGCTTTCTGCTGAGACCGTTAATCAGCCCACCAGCTCTTAGCTTATGGGCAACACCTTCTTCCATTAGTCATCGTGACTCAGGTTCTGCAAGCTAGAGCGTGAGGTTTGGAAAGCTTACCCTGTGGGCAGGCTTCGCTGAATACCACAGTATGCTGCTAATCATACCCGGGTAAATTATTGTTAAAACTTCACACCGCAGAGGACATATCTTCTATGATTGTCACTCTGCTAAGGCTTTGAGCATATATCCCAAAGATCAGAAGATGAGACAGGCCATCATTAACTTCCTTTTCGAGTTATTGGTCAAACACTATTAAAAATATTTCAAAATGTTTTTGTGTAATCAAAGCCTATTAAACAAGCATTTTTTTAAATTAAAGTTTATTGTGGTAACAATGGTTAGCAAAGTTACATCGATTTCAGGTGTACAATTCTGTAATACATCCTCTATATATCACATTGTGTGTGCACCACCCAGAGTCAGTTCTCGTTCCATCACCATGTATTTGATCCCCTTTACCTTCATCTACCACCTCCTTCCCTCCTTACTCTCTGGTAACCACTAAACTATTGTCTGTGTCTATGATTTTGTTTCTTCATTTTAAACAAGATTTTTAATAATTTAAAAAAGTAGCCTGGGTTTTGTAAACAGAAAAATCACAAATGAGCCCAATATTCCACTGTTTTGTTTACAACTGTATTATAATTAACTGAACTCTAGGACAAGTTATCTGTTAATAGTACACTAAGCTCCTACAGCTGTCTCCCTGGAAATTCTCAGAACACAGAAGCTGAGAACACCAGGGGACTTTCCCTTTGAAAGCTGTCCCCCTGAGATTCCAGCTCAACCCCCAGGGGACTCTTTAGAGCTCTCATCCTCCACAACCTCTCTGGGGCACGTTGACTACTTCCTCCCTCTGGACACTGCTGTTCATTCATGCAACGAGAATTTATTCAGCACCTACAATGCCCTAGGCACTAGTTTCTCCACTTGGCTTCTGGGCCATTTTTTTTTCTCACACCTCTCTTAACTACTAATTCTCTCCACCTTTCCTGTTTCTGTTCTGTCTGTTCATCCTTGTGTTATCCAGGGTTCCCATTTCCTTCTTCTTTTCGTTTATTTATTTTGCATTTTTTGAGGTACACTTACCATACCACAAAAATCACCTAGTTTAAGTGTACAGTTTGATGAGTTTGGGTAAATGTAGACAGTTGTGCAACCAACATTATAATAAAGTTTTGGAAAACTTCCATCACCCAAAAATGCTTTTTCCTGCCTCATCTCTGGACCCTGGCAACCACGGATGTGCTTTTTGTCGCTATTGCTTTGTCTTTTCCAGAATTTCATACTGATTGGATAATTGACTAGGCTCTCTTTTGTGTCTGGCTTCTTTCACTCAGCACGATGCTTTTGAGATTCATCCATGTTATTGAATGTATCAGTAATTTGTTCTTTTTTATTGCTCAGTAGCATTCCATTGTATGAATATACCACCTACCGTTTTATCCATACCACTTAAGCTTTTTAATCACCTTGTGCCTCGGTTTCCCCATTCGTAAAATGGACACAATAGAGGTAAATTACTTAGAGCAGAGACCTGCATCTATTAGGTTCTCTGTTAGCTCATTTTTATATTCACTTGTCTACCCATGGATGGTACAAATGTCTTAGCATTAGGAGCTCAAATCAAGAGCTTTAGGGTAGAATTTGACTTCCTGTGGATCAGCAGGCATGAATGGTGGAGCTTTCCCTGTCAGTCTTCACCAGGCCTAGGGGCTGGAGGAGAGGGAGGGAAGCACGGTGTAGCTGGGGAGTGCAGTCTAGTGTGGGACAGGGGGTACTGCCTGGTGGGAGGAAAGGGTGTAGGGTCAGGAATGGGCGGAACAGTGGGACAACATGGTGAATGAGGGGTAAGGGAGAGCGGAGTTCTGGGCCTGGGGGTGGGGCCTGGAGAGAGGGCGTGGCAAGGGGGCGTTTTGGTCCAGGAGGTTAGGCTCAGAGGTCCAGTGCGGTGCTGGCTGCCGGGGTCTCGTGATGCCATGGGACTGAAGGCCGGGAGCGGCGGTCGCTTCCTTGTCCCCGACGCGCCGCTTCTGGAGTCAGAGCCCCGATCATTCGGGAGAGAGCGTGTGCGCTCCTTTCTTCCCGGGAGAGGGGCCGGGTCACCGGGTGTCCGACCCTCTGCCCCTTCCCCCTTGATCTGGGGCTAGCAAGCCCCGGCCGTCGGATGGCCCCCTAGAGCCAAAAAGCCGACAGCCAAGTTTCGTGCTGGAATTCCTCGCCCTCTGCTGGTGGACGGTGTGAGAAACCAGCTCCATGGTACAGCTTTTGGATAGGCGGTAGCAATAAAGGAGAACATCTGTACTAAGTGTGGCGGGAGTTTAGTGGTTAGGAAATTTATTTATTGAAATGTTGAGAGGAAGAGGTAGAGTCACATCCACTCCCAGGCCACTTCTTCAAATACACAGAAAGTGTTTAGATTTTAAAAACGTCCTTCAGCGGAAAGGGCGCTGAGCAGGGAGTCAAGAAAATCACCACTGTGTCACTGCAGCCCTTCTGTGACCTCAAATGAGTCAGTTAACTTTCTGTGCTCCCCTCATTTTGTCAACTGCAGAATGAACGATCTCCAAGGCTTCCAGTCCTGTATTCTGTAAGGGCAGTCTGGTATAGCTGGCAATGGAGTATAGCTGAGCAGCCTCAGCTGTGTGGTCTTAAACACAGGTGGCGGCTGCAAACAGTTCAGGCAAGGTGCTCAGGCAAGCCCTGTGTTCAGGAGCTTCCAGTCAGCAGGTACTGTGAACCCCACCCTTTCTTTCAAGAGTTCTCAGGGTCCGGGAGAATGGATACTAGATGTGTTAGTACCCGGGGATCTGGGCAGAGGACAGGGTAGAAGGCTGTTTTGGAGAAGCAGGGAGTGTTATCAGCTGGGAAGAGGGAACAAAGTGTACATACATGAGCCAGGCTGGTGTGGTGGGGGTGTCCACGGGACCAGTGATGCAAGCAGATGAGATTCTTTAGCGGTTCTAGGGCACAGACCTGAACAGCTTTTCTGGGGCCAGGTCAAGCACGTCTTTCTAGGGCCTCCTATCCCCAACCAGATGCCCTAACATGGATGACTAATAGAAGCTTATCTTATCAAAAAGCCCATAAAGAGGACTGGACAGGGTGTGGACAAGGGTATGTGGATTCTTTCAGGGCTGTATTTTATTCATTTGTTTTTTCAAAAGTCCCTAAAACAGAGCGTTGCCCATAGCCGAGTCTCATTTGTGTTTTAAAATTTAATTCCAATCTCACAATGAAAAGCCTGATGAACGCTCCCCCGAAGCCCCGCATAAACAAAAACAAAAACTTCTGATAACAATAGAAACCTTTGTCTTGTTCATGTGATCCTTGGTGCCTGCAATTCTTTTAATGGTAGACAATGGCTTTCATTCTGTATTTAGGCCATTTCTGCAATATTGTTTTCCATTCTGGGGACACTTTTTTTTTTTTTTTTTTTTAGCTGAGCCATCCTGGCAGCTCAGCGGCAGCTCAGCTTGGGCCAGGAATCGCACTGGCAACCCGGTTGCTTAGGGCTCACACTCTTTTTTTTGAGGGCAGGGTCACTGGCCCTCATATGTGGGACCCAAACCGGGGCCGCTGGCTTCCCAAGCCAGTGCTTAACCACCATGCCACTCGGCTGGCCCCATGAGCTCGCACTCTTGAGCGAGCTCTTGACCAACTGAGCTACTCAGCCAGCCCCTCTGGTCGACACTGTTGAAGAAGGACTTTATTGAATTGCAACGTGTCCGAGAGAGTGAGCAAGATGATTAGGAGCCTATAAATCATGTCATATGAGGAACAGTTGGGCACATTTGAACTGCAGGGACATAGTACTCAGTGGGGAAGTGACAGCTGGCTTCAAACAAAGTAAAAGGCTGCCAGGAGAAGGACTTGTTTTATATTTCTCAAGTGAGGAGAAATTGCAGGGGGCTAATTTTGACTAACACGACTGAGAACCTTTTAATGATTAGAACGGATCTGGAAATAAAATTAGCTGCCCCAGGAGGCCTTGATTTACCCTCAGGAGAAGTGTTGACTCATAGGCTGGATTTCATGTGGGGGATTATTCTAGAAGAATTGACGTAGAGGGTGAAAAATTAGAGGGGAAAAATACTCCTAAGGTTACTTCCAGACATTCGATTCTATGTGTTAAACTCTGGTTGAGAATATCTGACCTCAAGTGATTCACTGAAGATCTTTTCCTATTTCCACGTCCTGAAAGTGGGGGATTAGGGAGTATGAATAGTTGGGGTTCAGGTGGGAGGACTAAAGAACTGTAAATAGGAGGGTAGTAGGCAAGGTGAGAAAAACCCCAACAAAGCGGACACTCTTAAAGGAAGGCTGCCTTAGTCCATTTCACAGACTTTCCTTTGTTTTTTGTTTTTTTTCTGGGAGAAATTCTATTTACTTTGTATGGAGAGGTGCCATGTGGCTTGGTGAGCATATCAGTGCATAGTTTTTCTCTCTCTTCTTCCTACTAGGTCCTTTCTGTAAATCACACTTTATAGCTTGTTGCCAACCCTGATGAGTTGGAGTGGCAGATTTAAAGATGAAATGACAAGCAGTTTAAATTAACCAGTGCAATACAGACTTGGGTTCTATTTTTATTCCTTTCCTGTTATTGTGTAAGTGGATACAGGTTTGATTCACATACCCAATGTGCTTCTCTTTCTTTGTCTTCTAGTTAGTTTCGTTAGCCTTATTTGATTTTGTTTTCATTGGAGCCCAGCTTTATAGTCTGGGGGCATATCTTCACATAATGCAGTGTACCAAGGACAAAGAAAGCTGTCCTGCCTGCAGCCACTGCCTAATGGTCCAGACATTTACCCCTTCAATTTACATTATAGCTGCAACTGGCACACCATATAACATCCTTCTTAATTTATTGGTATAGTTTGTGAAAACATTTTGAAAGCAGGAACATACTACACAAGTGTAAATTACTGGATAATATGCAGTTCTTAGGGGAAAGTTTATGTAGATATTACTAGTGCCTAACCAGTACAACATGGCCTTGTTGGTTTCATGATATGGTATTAGATAGATACGGCTGTTATTATAAATTGACAACTTTAATTTTTGGTGACTTGATATGCTTGTAGTTTTAAAATAGCTTTCTTTTAGCTGCGTGATCCCCAGATGAAGTTTCATCATTGATCCTCTGCTCTCTTGCTCAAAACATCACATACTACTTTGATAGACTTTATCAAATGGAAACATTCTTTTCTTTAAATTTCACTAAGTTGCCAAGTTGGCCATAGAACCTTTTTTTCTGCTTAAGAAACAAAATTGTAGCCAGCACTGTGAGGAACAAATGATTAAGAAAAGTAACAATTTTTACCGAAAGTACATCAAGTCGCTACTAGTTATAGCTGAATTATCTTACAGTGGTTACTAGACATATATAATACTACTTATGTTGCCATCAACTTATTGTAATGTGTACTACGTATAATATTATTAAAATAATATTACAGATTTACTTTTAGATATAATCTTCTGTCTGACCACTTATTGTGTACTTGCTCAAACAGTAGCTTGACCTTTTCTTTTCCAGGACCTGTATCTCCCCTTGCCCAACTAACGTCTTTGAGGTTTGGCCATAGATAACACTTGGTGTAGGTCTCTGTGTATACGATAACCACTTAAATGTTTACTATGTGGATGAATGAAGCTTACTGTTGTTTAGCATATTTTAAGTATCATTAGTTGTAACCAGATGTGCACCAGTGTGAAAATTGTTGGTTATAAAGGAAAATTCAGAACAAGTCATCATCAAAGAAAAGATAAGGCTAGAAAATTAAATAAAACATGGAAGGATCTTTAAATAAGACATGGATCATTAAAGTATGCTTCAGCTAGGCAAAGAAAAATGAAGATAGGATAATAGATTCAGAAAATGTGTGAAAAAATATCTCAAATGTTTCCAGTGCCTTGTCTTGTAAAAACTCCTAAAACAAGCATTCTAAACCTGACAAAAAGGTCTAGGCAATAGTAAACCCACCAAAGATTATATTTATCAGAACAAACCTTGTCTCTTCCATCTTTATTCTTATCAATTATATATTCAGACAAAATTAAATTCATCATTTGTTTTTAAAAAGCTAGTATGATACTAATATTCCTTAAAGAGCTTTTAGTAAAAATAACAACCAACAATCATCTTTGGCATGTCGTTTTCTTGTAACGATATTGAGGCTATTTCCTTACTTCATTCTATATCAATTAAGAAAGGAAAGAAGATGAGAAAAACATTTAAAAAGTCTTAGTCAAGTCTCACTGTGAGACATAACTATAAAAGGTTTTACAGAAACTTCATCTGTCTCCCAGAAAAGTGAAACCAAGACAAGATCAAAAGAACAGTGCAAGTATTTATATATGTTTGTCTGTCAAGATGAAGACAGTGGATACCAGGTAGCCACGCTGCTAGAGATAATTGCAAGGATGTTTTTAAAACTGCTTCATATTGTTTTGATGATAGAATTCTAGCAAACTGCAAAAAGCAGAAAGGCCCACAAGGAAATCATTGTTGGCCTTGTATTAGGAGTTGCCATCCCTGAAATAAACAGCTGTCCTCAAAGCATAGAGCTTCCTTTGTCATCTAGTCCATCTGTGCTGGAATGGAAAACATGTAACTCAGAAGATGAATTTTGGACAGAGAGCCTGAAAGATAAGAGGACTTCTCAAACCCTGAGAAAACAGGCTGCAGTTTTGATCACAGTGAGGAGAGTTTGCTGACTCAAAAAGAATTTTTTTTTTTCCAAAAAAAAATTGGGACTGGTCCCCAGTAGTTACAGCAGTCACTCTTGTTATTTGTCCTTAACAACTCCTGAACATGTCAAGGATGGGGGTGGGGGAAAACAGTCACCATTTCATGATTCTGCAGAAATAGGACAGCGATCTTTAAGTGGAGAAACAGTTTAAGAGCACAGCTACCTACCACACTCAGAGCAACTTAAAATCCTCTAAGAGTATCAGAAGCAATGTGGGCATATAAGAGAAGGCCACTCACACAGATTTCTTTAGTTCTTCAGCCATAGCTACTTCCTTGCTCTCCAAAAAGAGAGAAAGTAGATTTGGATGAACAGCGTCTTGATTTGGGTTTGACTGGAAGAAGCAGGTCATGGCTGAAAAGGGCTGGGAATATACGGCTATATACTTCTACCCTCAGACTCTCTCCTGAATTCCAGACTTGTGTTTTCCAGCTGCCTACTTAGCATATTCCTTCAGGTCTCCAATAGGCATCTCAAACTCAACATGTCCAACACAAATATCTTAATTTCTCTCTGCCATAGTCTTAGTCTTTCCCCTCCTTTTTGCTCAAGCCAAAATATAGTCACCCTTGATTTTTTTCTTTGTCACCTTCCACATTGAACCTATCACAACAGATCCACAATCCATGTACCTCATTTCTCAATGGAACAAGTGCAGAAGTTTCTCTGCTTCCACACTTGCCCTGCCTACATTTTCCATATAGAAGTCAGTAATCACTTAGCAACTTAAATTAGTAAGATCTCTCCCTTGATTACAACTTTTTACCAGCTTCCCATGATACTTAAAATAAAGTATAAATTCTTTGACATTACTTACAAAGTCCTATGTGATCTGGCCGCTGCCTACCTCTTTTATTTTGTTCTTTTTCTCCTTTGCTCATTCTGTTGCATCTGCACTGGCCTACTTTGGACTCTTCTTTTGGATTCCAATAAGTCACTTCTTTCTCCTGATTTTCACATGGCCTTAGCAAGCCTAATGGCATCTCTTCAGAGAGGTTTGCCTGACCACTCATTCTCAAGGAGCTCAAACCCTATCACATCACCTTAATTTAATTGCCTGCATAACACTTATACTTGCTAGATATTTTTCTTGTTTAATTGGTATTGTCTGTCCCAATGAGAAGGTGACCAGAAATCTTGCTTTGTTCATTCCCGTTTCCCCTGCGTACTACACAGGGGTCATCCACAGGACATAGGATATATGAGTCTGAGGCACAGTAGAAGAGGTTGGAGATGTCATCAGCTGAAACCTTATGCAATACTTCCCCAATACCTGTTGATTTTATCTTCTAAGTATTTCTCTATTCCAGCACGTTCCTTCCACCATGAAAGAGATAGAGTAGGCCCAAAAGTGTCATCATCTCTTTCCAATATTACGTCTATAGTTTCCCAACTGGTCTCCTTGCCTTCCATCTTGTCCCCTTGGATCCATTCTGCATCTCAGTTTCCACCACATAAGTCTGATGTGTCGTTCCCCTATTTAACACTCTTCAAAAGCTCCCAAGGGGTGACACGTTAGCTTAGTTGGTTAGAGCGTGGTGCTGATAACACGAAGGTTCTCTGTTTGATACCCGCATGGGCCACTGTGAGCTGCGCTCTCCTTAAAAGAGTCAACTATTGCACTGTAGCATGAAAGCAATGTGTAAGCAATGACCATGGCTATTTCCCAATAAAATTTTTAAAAAATTCAGAAAAAAAAAAGCTGCCAATCATCTGCAAGATAAAACCATTCGCTTAACGTGGCGTATAAGGACAGCCCCTCCCTCCATGCCCTTCACGCTCTATTCTTCAGGAGTGCCACGCTGCTCGCAAGTTACTACAAGCACCTCGCTTTTCCTCATCTTGTTTTTGCTCTTGCTCTCCACTCTGCCTTGGAATGCCTATCACTTAGACCCGTGTGACCTTGGGACATTACTTATCTTTCTGAAACTTAGATTCCTAATCATCATCATTCTTCATAGGAGCAGCATGAGGGTCAACTGATATCATATACAGATCATCAAGCACAATGCCTGGTACATAGTACGTGCTCAACAAATTATACCTACTTTTATAAGCAATGTGAATATTAACAACAATAATAAATAATAATGTCATGGGGTTAGCGTAGGATTTCTGGTAGTTTCTTGACCTGCTTACCTTGGGGGAAAACGAATGGATCTGGTTAAAAATTCAAACTATCAGTTCCAGTTCTCTGATCCTTAGATTTAGCTCCTTCCCTGTTTTGCCTGGTAACCTTGCAATCCACATTAACTGCCACACCAAGAATCTCAAATCTATAGGGACAAGATAAGCATTTGTTTCTCATCAGGCTTTTCCCCCACCACCCTCAGGCTGTACACACAGGGGAATGGACAGTTGGGAGTGCCCTGTATTCCCATGTTTTGGGATTAGAAATCAAGGCTTTGAAAATTTCCTCCACTCTTTCCCATTGACTTGCTAAACAGCCCAGTGCCAGGGACATGCTGGAGCCTCCTATGGTGGCCTCTGGGCATGGGAATAGTCATAACAGGGCGAAAGGGACCTGCCAAGTTCAAAGTACTTGGTCCCAGTTATCTTGTTATCACTTCAAATGGTTTAGGAATCTCCCTGGCATCTTGTAAACTGAGGCATGAACAAGGGTAATGACATGTTCTTACCTTCCAGGGTGGGGTGGGAATGATGAGAAAGGGCTTTGGTGTGAGTAGGATGGTTTAGCCTCGAGGGCTCCATAGGAACAACAAACAGGATTGCTGTGCATAATGATAACCTCTGACTGTATCAGAATCAGACCCAGATGAGCCAGGACTCCTGGTGACTTTGGTGATTTGAATCTATTTCCAAGGTTTAGTTTTCCTGAGCTCTGAATTTCAAATAGTGTAACAGGCATTAATTCACTTAGAGACTTAAAAAATTAAGCCAGTAAATACCTACTGAACACCTACCATATGCTAGATACTCTATTAAGTGCTGTGGCATAATTCTAAGATGAATCATGGTCCCTATCCTCCAGAAACTCATAGTCTTGGCGGGGGATATAAGATATGTAGACCAGTAACTGAAAAAGAGCAGAAAGTGATAATGATTCAAGACAAATATAAATAAAATATAAAGCAAGTTCAGTGAAGAGAGAGATATCCAACAGCCAGTGAAAGACCTGAATTTTTAGAGCAAGAAGTATTTGCATTAAACTTAAAGGATTAGAGATGGAGAGGACATGCTAGGTGGAACTGGGGCAGAAGATCCTGGGTGTGTCTAGAACTGTTGGAAGTTTTGTTTGGTGCCCAAATGAGATTGGAATGATAGACAGGTCCTAGAGCATCCTCATTGTCTGTGTAAGGAGCTTGGACTTTCTCCTTTAGGCAATGAGCCTTGCAGCAGCCACGGCACTGGATGCCATGAGAGTTTCTGAAGAGCTGACAGTAGGATGCAGAGTGGACAGGAGGCAGGAAAAGAGGGAATGTGGAGAGACATTAGGCAATTATTAGGATAGTACAAGCAGGTGGAATGGAGAGCAGCAGGCAACTAAGATAGGTGTTTTATACTAGAATTAACACAACTTGGCAACTGATTATAAAAAAGGGCAAAGGACAGAGATGAATCAAAAATGCTATGAAGGGGCCGGCAGAGTGGTGTGGTGGTTAAGCGCCGGATTGGGAAGCCAGCGACCCGAGTTCAGGTCCCACATATGAGGGCCAGTGAGACTGCCCTCAAAAAAAAAAAATGCTGTGAAGTTAACAAGCATGGGTAGCTCAAAAGATTGTATAACCAGTAGGGGGTACAGAAGGCAAATCATATTTGGAAGGAAATGGGAGGAGTTCAGTTTTGGATGAGAGAAGTTTTGGAGGGAAATGGCTCTGAAGGCTTAGAATACAAGATCATCTTCACTGAGGAGAAAACAAAGCAGAATTCCATAAGATTTCAGCAGGAGGGAGGGAGGGCCATCTATTCTCTAGGAAGAAGGATGAGAGGCAGTGAGAAAGTGACTCTGTGCTCTGGAGTCAGAAAGAGCTGGGTTTGAATCCTCGCTGTGCCATATACCCTCTGTGTGACCTTGGGCAAGTTACTTAACCTCTCCCAGCCTCAGTTTCCTATAAAATTGGATAGAAAATTTTTTCTCAGAGGAGCTGTAAGGATTTAAATGAGATTATATATGTAAAATACTTAGAATGATATCTGACATATGCTCAATTAAAGCCAGCAATTTTTTAAAATTAATTTATTTATTTTTAATTAATTTCAGGTGTACAACACAGTGCAATAGTTATACTTTTTACACCTCAAAGTGACAACCCTTCTCCCCCAATTTGCCATAAAGCTAGTAATTTAATCGCAGAGACAGAAGAGACAGTTTAGGGAATATAATCAATAAGTTTGCAAATATCTTGTTTAGGGGATCAGAAGGACTCATGTCTTGCTAGGGAGACCACTTCACGGATGGTGTAGTGGCCTGACCACTGCACTGTACATCTGAAGCTGCCGCTGAATAATACTAGATGTTGACTATAATTTAACACATATATAGTCATGGGATGTGGAATATAGTGTGGGAATGGAGTCAATGGAATTGTGATAGATATGTATGATATTGGGGGTGGAGGGACAAGGGAGGGGGAGGGGGTAGTCACTTTGTAAGGGGTGAAAAAGATAACTATTGCATAGTTTTGTACATCTGTAACTATTAATAATAATTTTTTTTTTAAAAAGCTAGTGATTTAAAAAAGTTATCACCACCAGTAATGAAAATGATTTTGGAAAGAAACTTGGGGACACTGACAATTTTGGGGGCGTGGTGGAGGAAGAGAAGTCAGAGAAGAAGATAGGAAGAAACAACAGAAGACAATCAACAGACTATAGCTTTGCAGCATTAGGAGGCAGTTTCAGAAGGATTTGGTTAAAGTAAGAAGCTAATCTGGATGAGTATAGAGAAAACACCATTAAATTTGGAAGGGGAATATATTAGTTTGCTAGGGTTTCCGTATTAGAGTACCGGAAACTGAATGGCTTAAGCAATAGAAATGTGTTATCTCACAATTCTGGAGCCTAGAAGGCCAAGGTGTCGGCAGGGTCGGTTCCTTCTGAGGATGTGAGGAAGAACCTGTATCCTGCCCCTTCCCTAGCTTCTGGTTGTTTGCTGGCAGTCTTAGCATTCCTTGGCTGGGAGCCATAGTACCCCGATTTCTGTTTTTGTCATCACGTAGTATTCTTTCTGTGTACATGTGTGTCCCAATTTCTCCTTTTTATAAGGTCACAAGTCATATTGGATTAGGGGGCCCACCTAATTAGTTAATGAAGATTTCATCTTAACTAATTATACCTGCAACAAACCCTGTTTCTAAATAAGATCGTGTACTGAGATAGTGTGGGCTAGGACCTCAACATAGGAATTTGGTAGCAACATAGTTCAGCTCATAACAGAGAAGCTGGCCTTTGGAAGAATAGTTTCAGTAGAGACCAGATTATGCCCAGAACCAGAAAAATAAGAAAGTGGAACTCTGAGATGGAAGGGAAACAGAAGAGTATGGGAAAAATTGAAGCATATTGACCATGAGGGCAGAAAAGATGTTTGTATGGAGGACAAAGTGAAGGGGATGGATGAACAATGATCTGTGTCTGTATCCAAGTCCAGTGGGGTGAGATTTTCTGCACCCTTTTGCCAGGCCCTACACTCTTTTTGCCTGAAGTATATGGAGAATTGGTTTATCTCTCCAGGTTACTCATTAAAAAGAAAAAAAGTTAGATGCCTGACCACTGTGCTGTACACCTGAAGCTGAATAGTATTATATGTCAACTAATTTAATATGCATATAATCATGGGATGTGGAGCACAGCATAGGGAATAGAGTCAATGGAATAGTATTAATAATATAGATACACGATGTCAGAGGGGCAATGGGTTGGGGGAGGGGGTTATCACTTTGTGAGGGGTGAAATGTCTAACTAATACATTGTTTTGTACACCTGAAACTAATTAAGAAAAAGAGAAAAGGAAAAAAATTGTAACAGAGAGAAAGCAAGCAAGCACATGGATGCAACCCTGATTTATGTTATATTATAGAAGTACAACAAGGGAGGGGACAAAGGAACTGTCCTTTGGATACAACCAGAGCTCATGCAACTTGTAGGATTTCAGGATCTCTTTTAAAATATACATTTTTTTTTCCCCAAAGATATGTGGCCTAGGATGAAGAACACTTCCTTCGAGAAAAAGCTTTAAAGATAGTAATAATCTTAATTAAATAGTCTTTCATATTCAGAAGGGAACAAAATTATAAATGTACATGCAATTTTTGCAACCATATGTTCTTTTTAATGATATTAGTATATCTCTAGAGATAACAGCAAAGCTTATTCCTAATTAAGTAGTATTTTATTAAACTGAATGAAATCTCATGTTAGTTGGAATACCATTTTCAAGAATTAAATAGCATTCATAGTCTCAGATAAAGAGGTCTTTTCTTTTTTTTTTCTTTCTTCCACAGAAATTATTGGTGCTAGTCAAAAACCAGTTTTAGGATAAGTCTAAAAGGAAACAATGAGTCTGCTTATTAAATGAAGACAATTCAAACTCCCCAAGATTTTTACCAAGCAGAAATATATAATTGCTGATTGTGCTTATGCCAAGATAGCTAGCTATTTGAAGTAAAATTTAGAATAATTTAAACTTTGTAAAAATCTAATTTCTGCAATTGGGGAATCCTTTCAATTTAATCAGTTGAAAAGATTTACATTTACAGATTCAGCGTTACTGAACCTCTAAGGGTATCATATGAAGCATAAGGAATGGGGCTGGAGGCAGAAAGAACTGGAGCTCAAACTCCGGTTTTATTAGTGAAAAAAGAAGGAGAGCAGAAAGTATGTAAAATTGGAAATGAGAGGGATTAAAATAATTGTAAGGAGCATCACATACTCGTACACTTCTGTGGCAATACATTTGACAACAGAAATAACTGTTAGTTACCCAGAAAAATATAAATCCCCAAAAGTTAAAGTGGAAAATATGTATGTACCAGTTACCATTCATGATGTTGGAAAGGTGATGAAAAAGCTATGATTGAAGAGGACAACAGGACTAGACAAATTCACAGCTGAGTTTTTTCCCTCATTTTTAAAGAATAGATAGTTCAAATGTTTTATAAACCTGTCTAGTTTATAGACAATGATACATATGAATATATTATAGATGCAAAATTTCTAAATAAAATATCAGCAAATAGATTCTAGTAATGTATCTAAGAGTATCTAATAAAACTGTAGAATGCAGTTTATTCCAAGAATGCAAATATAGTTTCATAGTGGAAATTGATCAACATAATTCATTAATCAATAAATTAAAGGAAAAAAATCAACATATCAATTAAAAAGATATTTGGTTAAATTTATCAACTATTCCTAATAAAAGTTTTCAATAAAATAAATATTGTTTACCAAAAATTAACAGCAAATATTATCCTAAATGGGAAAATAGTAAAACCATTTTAATTCAAACCAAAAACTAGGCAGGAATGCCCACTCTTGCTAGAAATACCTATTCTCACCATTATTTAACATTGTTTTGGAGGTTTGTGCAAATATAGTAAATAAATAAAATAACTGGTAAAAAATACTGGGAAAGGGGAGAAAAATAATCTCTTTCTCTGACCTTATAATTATATACATAGAAAACCCGGAAAACCATAGTAAAACCCTTTTTAATTTGACGAGGTGTCTATTTGCAAGATAAATATATAAAAATTAGCAATTTTTAAATGTCATAAAAATAAACAGGTACAAATGGAAATGTTAACAAGTATTTAATTAATAACAAAGTTATAAAACAGGAAGAAATTTAACAAGAAAGGCAGAGGATTTATATGAAGCAAATACTCCATTAGAAGTTTGTTTCTTAAGGAAGAACATAAACCAAGATATAAACAAATAGAAATTATCAATTCTTCTGAATTAATGTATAAGTTTAATGCAATTCTTATTAGGATCCCAATGGGTTTAGGGTGAGGAGGATTTGATAAAATGATATTAAAGTTTATATAGAAGAATAAATGGCCCAGAAAAATATGATAAAAAGACTAGTGAGAAAGGGTTTACAAGATGTCAGAACATACTATAAATTAAATATTACATTGGCATAGGAATAGATAACTGGTTGAGTAGAATAGAATAAAGACTCTGGAAATAGATCCTGGACTATATAAGCGTCCTCCATATTAGAAAGTTGATAGTTTAGTTCAATGGGGAAAGGATGTGTCCTGGCAAAACTGGCTATCCATTTGGAAGAAAAACTTGGACCTCTATCTTATGTATATTCAAAATAAATTAGAGATAGACATGAAAACTAAATACAAAAAATTAAAATGATACCTTGCAAGATAATTTGGGGAACTATATTCCTAGACTTTCTAAGAATTGGGAATAATGGGGAGAGACCCTTTTGGTCAGAAGTTTAATCATATTTTGCTATATAAAAAAAAAATCACACTCTTGTATGGCAAAGATATTATGGGCAAAATCAAGAGACAAATGACTGATTTGGAAAAAATAATGATAATTTAGGTGATAGGCATAAGATTTGTAAAGAAAATATGCCAAGAATTCTTACAAATGGCAAGCAAAAGATGAACTACCCAATCAAAAATGGCCAAGTTACATATATAAACAGGCATTTTGTGGAAGAGCAAATACAGTTAGCAAACATATGGAAAAGTGCCAAAGTCTATTACAAGTTAGTTAAAGTAACAGTGAGATTAATAGTGACCTCTACCAGATTAGTGGAAAGGAGCAGAAATGCCAACTGCTGGTCAAATACAGATGTACTTGCCTACTTTGCCAAAGGAAATGTGAAGTATTTCAGTCTTTTTGAAAAGTAATCCAGCAACTTTCTCTCTCTTTTTTTTAAAAGATTTTATTGGGGAATTGGAGGAGGGGAACAGCGCTGGGGAATCGGGGAAGGGGAACAGACAAGTTGCTGTCCTTCTGTTCTTCAGTCTAGTTGTGGGGGATGTTGCTTCACTGGCCCATGTTGGTATCGTCATTGTGCTCTTCCTGGGTGAGGCAGATCGATCGCCTGCTACTGGACGGCCGCTCACAGCGGCTCTTGGCAGCTCACTCTGGATGCCGGCCACTCATATTGGCTGCCAGCCACTCACCGTAGCTCATGGCAGCCCACTGCAGCTCCACTGCAGCCTATGCCTTCGCAGGGGACTCAAGGCATCCCAGCTCCAGGTCCAGCTGTTGTTCATCATCTTAGCTTAGAGGGCTCAGGGTCACTGCCCCTAATGTGGGATCCAAAGCAGGGTCCTGCTGCTCAGAGCTGGTGTCCCACGCAAACTCTTAACCAACGCACCACTCGGCCGGCCCTCCAGCACCTTCTTTTAAAAATAAAAAATAAAAAAATTTCCCTTCAATTTAGTAATCTCTTTCATGCACTTTCTTTTATACAAATGAAACCATTCTGATTTGAAAGAATTTCTGTAAGATATTAAGTGAGAAAAACAATATGCCTGGAAATGTATATACTATGGTTCTGTTTTTATAATACAAACAATGAAAAGCCTTCACCACATGAATATGAATATACGAGGTTATATAAATATGGAGAACTACATGGAAGGATACATGCTAGCTTATTGACATGGGTTATCTGTGGTATTGGGAGGAGAAGGGCAGTTTGTAAAACCAATAGTTTCTTCAACAGTTTTCTACACAACACATTTCCTTCATTTTTCCAATTAAAATTTTTACTTTACTGAATTTTTTTTAATTAAAGTCAATTTTTTCCATATGATTTTTTTGACTAGAATATTAGCACTTTTTCCTATCTAGTTAGGCTGATTATAACTTTTGCCATTGTAAGTTTTCCCTTTGGCCAATGTTTTTATAAGTGCAATTCTTCTGGGTCGAACTATCAGATCAAAATTTGTGAAGAAGATTCTGGTTTTTTACATAAAATTATGAGTTCAAAATTTTCTGTTTTCAATATTATCTAGAAGAGGTGATTCTTTTGGTGATTTTTAAATTGGTAATAAATTTCACTGAAGCTTTTGCCGTTGAGAGCTTTACTTTGAGTAGATTATTTCTGCAAATAATATTTAACATGAATGGATGTGAGAGTGATTTGATATCACAAAGCAGATGCATAGAGCAAAGATGTGAGATCCAAATGCACAATAAGATGAAAATATCTTTGGTATCAGAAGTTAGGGTCCAAATGCTCTTACTTGTGCCTGATACCCACTAAATGCTTGGCAATTACTAATTATTATCATTACTGGAAGGTGTTAATACTCTATTTAGCCATCTTATTCTCTGCAAGTCTTTGTGGTTGGGATTTAGGGAGACAATATGTGAAGAGCGGGGTCAGAGGTCAGCAAAGTAACCTTACTGAGAGAAGCAAGCCAAGTGGAAGATCCGATAGGGATCGGTCATGTCAAACTGGAGAAGGCCTGCCCAGGCTAAAGGGGCATTTACTACTCTACTCTAGTTAACTGCTGTCATGAAGAAACATGGGCCATGTGTTGCCACATCTTTAGATTTTTGAACAATCTGAAATCCACATTTTCAAGGTGAAATCTGGTATTGAAGTGCTGGATGGGTAATTTGAATTTTATGAAACATGGTGTATGCAAACATTATGTAGTTTCAGCAAAATATGTCTGCAGGCTGCATAGTACTTTTTGATTATTGCAGTTCATTCCATGGTTGTCCTCATGTTTACAATGCTGGAAAATGTGACCTACAAGGAAAAATGTCATCCTCTCTTAGAAAAGTCCTTCTTGCCAAGGAAATTCAGCTGTAACCCAGGATCCAATAAATCAGGCATGCCCTTAGTCCAGACCTGAAGGATGGAGATAAAGGGAAGTGTGTTGCGGGGGGGGAGGATTTGTCAGATGTACCCCATGTAGTCCTCCATTTATTTCAGTACATCCCCTTGAAATTGCAGCTTGGGATGTTGGCTGTCCAGCAGCAGGTGGCAGCATTAGAACAAAGATTGGTCCAGTTAAGCCCTATGATATGCTAAATTCCTTCCTTATTTGTATATGAATAAGAGAAGGAACAGGTTACCCCAGATCAGTTTCAGAGGGGAGAAAATTATTTGCCACACACTTTCTACTTAAATATTATTGAAGCCCTTTCTATGTGCCAGCCACTGTGTGTGCATTTTCTCAACACTTCTGTTTAATCCTCACAACATGTGAAGCAGGCTGCTCTTTCTCCCATTTTAAAGATGAGGACATTGAGTTTTAGGAGACTAAAGGAATCTGAAGTTGTACTGTTTCTAAGAGGCACAGTTGGGTCAGAAACTACTAGATCTTTGACACTTTTCATGGAATCACGCCTGTCATTACCAGGCTTGAAGAATTACTGTCTCAGTTCTGTTGACATTTTGCTGGATTAATGTTCTTGCGAAACTTGGACTGTATTTGGGGACTGAGAAAGCCAGCATGGTAGGGGACATTTGCCCCAGATGCCAGCCCTGTGGTTGTGCCTAGAGCCAGTGATTGAAAGAAGACTGATGCAATTATGGAGGAATTATGGTAATTCCTGGAGGAATATCAGGTTTACAGTGTGCAGAATGGATGTGGAAATTTGATGCCTTTCTCTCTCTCTCTCTTTTTTATATATATACCAATTCCTGTGACAAGAACAGATTACCTTTTCCCTTATTTCTTACTGTTCAAAGATAAGTTCCCTAAGAAGTTTAATGTTTCTTGTGATAAATGGGAGGGGCTGGTCATCATTCCAGATATTCTGGTAATTAAGGCTGCAGGATGTTTGCATGCCAGACCCACCCTTGGCTATTTCATACTGTCTTTGATTAAAAAGAATTAATCTCATGATTTTGTACAATGGTTTAAATCTGTTAAACAATTTGCTAAATAAATTAGATCAATCAGCAAAGTTCATTTCTTCCAGCAAAGGCAGTGTTGGCTAGAGGGCAGATCCAACACTATTCTTCTCTTCCTATATGACCTTGTGCAAGTAATTCATTCTTCATCTGTAAAACAGGGGATGGACTAGGTGACATCAGAGGTTCCTTCCTTCTCCCCTCGCCTATGATTTTCTGGAGTCCCATGGATCTGTATGTGAACAGAACTAAACCCTCCAATGCAGAGGAATTCTAGAGGTGGGCACACACATTAGATAAGCCCTACCAACTAATATAGTTATTTTCATTCCAAGTATCATTCTCCTTCCATTTTTTACCACCCTGAATACACCTCGTATATCCCCTATGAAAGAAAAAATTTCTTTTTAAAAAGATTTTATTGGGGAATGAGGGGAAGTGAACAGCATTGGGGAATCGGGGAAGGGGAACAGACAAATTGTTGTCCTTTTGTTCTTCAGTCCAGTTGCGGAGGACATTGCTTCACTGGCCCATGTTGGTATCGTCACTGTGCTCCTCTGGGATGAGGCAGATTGGTCACCGGCCCATGGACGGCTGCTCACAGCGGCTCTTGGCAGCTCAGACTGGCTGCTGGCTGCTCACACTGGCTGACAGCCACTCACTGTAGCCTATGGCAGCCCACTGCAGCAGGGGCTGCAGCTATGCCGTCCCAGGGACTCACAGCAGTCCAGCTCCAAGTAGAGCTTTGTTCATCATCTTAGGTGTAGAGGACAGTGTCACTGGCCCTCATGTGGGATCTGAACGGGGGCCGCTGGCATCCCAAGCCAGCTGTCAACCAACGTGCCACTCAGCCAGCCTAGGAACAAATCTTTTTGTTGTAGCTGTATGTTCCCTGCCTCAGCTGCACCAAAATGGTCAGCAAGTCTTTTGGATGATATTAAAGTAGTTCACATTTATTGGCACTTTAAAAATACTTTATATGAATTCTGTCATCTAAATCCTCACAACTCTCTGAGAAAGATACTGCGATCTCCACCATTTTATACACCAGGAAATTCAGGCACAGGCATGTTGGGTCACTAATCCTAAGGTCACACACCTGTGAAGTAGTCGAGTCAAGAGTTAGATGGACTCAGACACTCTGACCCCAGATTCCTTTCCTTTAATTCTCACAATGAGCTCTTCACCACTATGAGAAGCTTGACGATCACCAGGGTTGAAAGAAGAGTAAGTCTGAGTGGCCACCTCTCATCATCAGTAGGATTCTAAGCAGCAGAACAGAACTGAGAGCTCTGTGTCCTCAGCACTGGCCTCCAAGCATTTCTCTCATCACATCACTGGAACGTGCTGGACACAATGCTGCTCACTACCTGTAGATCACTGAGCCTGCTAGAGGGTTCCATTGGCCAGAGCCCAAGCTGTCACTCTCATGTTAGGTCCTGGGCCCTTCCTCTCTCTGGCTTCACCAAAGCTGCCATTGATGAATTTTTTTGGCTTCTGCCCAAGGACCTGATGTAGGAAACGATTATGAAAGGGCAGAAGGCTGTAGTGGTTAAGAGGGCAGGCTTTGGTAGTGGATGCCTAGGTTTGGACACTGGTTCTGTTAATTACAGCCTGGGTGAACTTAGGTAATTTATGTAGCCTCAGATCCTCGCCAATATAATGGGGATGACAAGAGTATTTACCCCATAGGGTGGTTGTGGTGAGGTTTATTAACACATGCGTACTTTTAGACCAACACCTGATGAGTACTTAATACATGTTGGCTGTTATTATACAATGTCAGTGGAATGGGATAGAGTGCTATAATGGTAACTACCTAGGAGTGCACCTTTTCAAGAAAAAGGACTGAACCAAAGCCAGTCTATAGTAATAAATTCATAACATTTCAATAGCCTGCCATCCATATTACAATAGAAATACAGAACTTGATGTGTATATGTCATTTAGTTGAGGAATTTTGCAATTTGATAGAAAATGTGCATAGCATACAAGTATAATAAATATTTGTTGAATGGATGAAATGTGAGGTGAGGTCCTGGCATGGCAGGAAGGAGTAGAGGGCTGTCTAGGCAGCTCTGATGGAAGTCAGAATGGCTTCCTCTGATTCTAGAGGATAAGGTGAATTCTGATCCAGTCGAAGACAATAAGCAGAGAAGTGAGAAGGCAGTGGGCATCTCAAGACACTCACCATGGCCATCAGTGGTGGAGATGCTGAGGCTAAGGCAGGGCTAGGCTAAAGGAAGCAGTGCTAAGAGCAAGGGCAGAGAGGAGCAAGGAGAAGGGGGCAAAGCCATCGCCACCTGGGCTTCATTCTAGGTGGGGAACTTAAGGGAGAGTCAGGGACTAGGACAGAAGCCTGTCAGGCAGATGGAAGGACTCTTCTATGGAAGTTAGAGATGGCTTCTGGCTCTTTGCTCACTTAGGGAGGCCCCAACACTCACAGAATCTCCTGGGACAGGCCTGTGCACAGCAGAAACACTACAGACTCTGATGGCCATGTGAGCTAAGCCTGTCTCCTGTACACTGAACACAGGTCTTTATTGCAGCTGGGAGGTGTTGGACACCCAGGCTGAGACCGAGTGCCAAGGACTGGACTCTACCTTACACAGAAATACACCCAAGCCTGATGAAAATGGCCACTCCCATTCTGAACCTGTAACATGCATTGTGAACCTCTTACCTCCTGGTATTTTCAAGTGGAGTTGATGGATGGCTTTTTGGAAGCAATGGGAAAATTTGTATTGTGTTTGTCATTAAGAAGTGTAGATTGTTGTAATCTTTTTGGAGGGTAATTTTTCAACCTTATAAAAATTTAAAGTATGCTAATTGCCATGTTGTTTGTGGCAGTGAAAAAGTAAAAATGATCTACATGCCGTCAACAGAAGGCTGGTTAAATAAATAATAGTACGTTTGTACTCTGGACTGAAATGCATTCATCAAAGATGATGAAGGAAACACATATATATAGACATGGAAAGGTGATCACATTACATTATATGAAAAAAGCATTTTTCAGAAGAATGAATCAGTATTATCCTGTATGTATAAAAAAAGAATTATATGTGTAATACATATGTTTAAGTAATGCCTGGAACATATCTGAAAGGACACAAACCAAATGAACAGTGGCTAATTTCAGAAAAAGCAATAGATGGGAGATGGGAGGTAACAGGGAATTTCACTTTATATTTAATAGATTTTTGTACCATTTGTTTGTATTCTTTTGTTTTACGAGCATTTATTGTAGGTTATTTTAAAAGCAATGTAAAAAATTCTCGAAATGAAAGTTTGTTACGTTCATATTTGGGGTTTTATATTTTCTTGGCTGTCTTCAGGTGTAGTTGCTTGTTTTGCTAAAATGATATTACATTGCTTTTTGAAGACCCCTAGAGCATATGGAGAGGCTGGTAGTGGGGTTGGAGTTCATCAGAAGGCCAGAGGGGGCAGTCCTAGGGGACTGCCTAGGGGTATGGACAGGAGAGAAATCCTAGATGTGTCACTCTCTGGGGTGTGAAGGCCATTCACTGGGTGCTAAGCACGCTACCAAATGGGCACTTATTGGGCATTAAACATTATACTTAGCACCATGTTGGACCTCTCACTGGGCATGGCTCAATGCACTTCAAGGGGAATTGCACTGAGCATGGCATAGACCTGTTGACCAGACATTCCATTTGGGATGGCTGAAGTCATCTCACTGGCTTTGTCCAGGCTGCAGCACATGATACCTCACAGGGCTCAGGGCAGTCACTGCAGAGAGCATCTGACTGGGGAACGCACTGGGCACTAGATGGAATTCTCTGTGTGCCACTGCGTTGGCCACTCCACAGAACTCTTACTGGACTCTACACAGAATGTTACTTATTGCATCCTAGTTGGCCTCATGCAGAGCTTTAAGCTGATCTCCAGAAAACACATCTTTTTGGGCACTTCCATGACCCCAATCATGGCTATGATGGGCAGCTGGAGAGTTTGATGCTTGCATCCCAGGCTGTTTCAGTGGACACCTTCCAGGCCCAGAGCCTGTGCTATGGAGGAAACTGAGCTACAGGTCCAGCAGGGCGATCACGTCTTCTCTGCCAGGGCTCCCTAAGCTGACTGTGGTGATGAGGAAGGTAGACCAGAGACTGCGGAAATGCAAGAGAACAGTAGAGCCCACTCACACTCCCCACCTCCTTCTTGCTTCCTCAAAGGCCCCAAGGGTTTGAAAGGGTCAGTTTACTATGCGAAACTCCGGATCAACAGAAGCAACTGTCAGTAGTAGAGATACTTCCCAGAATAGTGTGAAGTAAAGGCAAACATTTCCCAAAGAGCCTGAAAGGAGAATGAAACTCTGAGACAAGGTCTGTGTCAAGTTTACTGCTGCTGAAAAGCAGACCCTTGCCTGGGGATATGAGGTCTGACAATTAAATTTGCAAACGATGTTGCGAACCTTTTTTGATATCAGAGGGATTATTCATTATGAATTTGTACCAACTGGACAAACAGTTAACCAAGTTGACTATTTTGAAGTACTGAAAAGGCTGCGTGAAAAAGTTAGACGACCTGAATTTTTCACCAACAATTCATGGCCCTTGCATCACGACAGTGCACCAGCTCATATGGCACTGTCTGAGAGGGAGTTTTTAGCCAGTAAATAAATAACTGTATTGGAACACCCTCCCTACTCACCTGATCTGGCTCCCAATAACTTCTTTCTTTACCCAAAGATAAGGGAAATATTGAAAGGAAGACTTTTTCCCCCCAAAGATTTTATTGGGGAATTGGGGGAGGGGAACAGACAAGCTGCTGTCCCTTGGCTCTTCAGTCCAGTTGTGGAGGACGTTGCCCCACTGGCCTATGCTGGTATCATCACGCTCTTCCCGGGTGAGGCAGTTGCTTGCCGGTCATGGGACGGCTGCTCGCAGTGGCTCTTGGCAGCTCACGCCAGCTGCTGGCCGCTCACGCTGGCCGCCAGCCACTCATTGCAGCCCATGGCAGCCCACTGCAGCAGGGGCTGCAGCCTACACTGTCGCTGGAGACCCACTGCAGCCCAGCTCCAGATTGAGCTTGCTATCGTAGCTGTAGAGGGCACAGCATCATCGGCCCTCATGTGGGATCCGAACCGGGGCCCTGCTGCTCAGAGCTGGTGTCCCAAGCCAACTCTTAACCGACGCGCCACTCAGCCAGCCCGAAAGGAAGACATTTTGATGACATTCAGGACATT
Source organism: Aselliscus stoliczkanus (assembly GCA_033961575.1). Taxonomy (NCBI): domain Eukaryota; kingdom Metazoa; phylum Chordata; class Mammalia; order Chiroptera; family Hipposideridae; genus Aselliscus; species Aselliscus stoliczkanus. The sequence continues at coordinate 96,097,923 of CM066736.1, read as the reverse complement.
AAGGTTAATACGGTGATAGCTCTGGATGGGCATTCCAGAAAAAGAGTTCCAAAATTGCTTTGAAGGGCAGAATAGGTGCTGGCATTGGTGCAAAGCTTCCCAAGGGGAGTACTTCAAAGGTGACCTCACATTCAGCAATGAGATATGTAGCACTTTTTCTAGGATGAGTTTGCAAACTTAATTGTGTGACTATGTTCTTAAGGCCTTGGTGTGTCACCATTTTCATGTTGCCTGTAATTTCCCACATGAAAAGCAGTATAATCAAATTAAATACCTCAAATGACCACTCACAGTCTTCATGAGTGTTTCTGCACCCTCAATGCCAAGAACAAACCCCAGGTGGGTGGCTGGTTAGGCACCCTTATTAGCTAACTGATTATTCCATGTATTTCAGTCATAGAAATTCAAAGTTGCCCCTAAGCAACCATACACACACAAAAGAAATACAACATTTTCGTGTCTGTGGTGGGAATTTATCCAAATTCTTAATTTGAATCGAGAAAAAAATGTTGGCTCATGTTGCTTCACTTGACTCAGGTACCTCACTGTCCCCCAAATATGCTGAGGATATTCTCTTAAAATTCTCCTTCCTCCCCATCCCCGGCAACCACTAATTTTCTGTCTCAATAGATTCACTATTCTGAATGTTTCCTATAAATGGAGTCACACAATATGCGACCTTTTGCATCTGGCTTCTTTCACTTAGCAAAAAGTTTTGGAGGTTCATCTACATTGTCCTAATAGTCTTTTAGGGACACTATGTGGTATGAAAAGAATTTAGTCTTTAGAATCAGACAGACCTGAGTTTTAGTTTAGGCTCAGCCACTTCATAGCCGTGGGTCCTAGGCAAGTCATTTGATTTTCTGGGGTGTCAGTCTTCATTCATGAAATGAGAATAATAACCCCTACCTCACATATAGTTGTGATGATTAACAGAGAATATATATATATAAAATCACTTGTTCTAGTATCTGGCACATAGAAGATACTCCCTAATTGTTAGAGGAAAATAAATGAAGTAAATGTGAGAGTGTGTGGTACATAGCATGCCAATTCCTTGTTTTTACCCTCTTTTTCATGCCCCTTCTTATATGCACATAGCAGCAGCTCTTTTCTCTGAATTTTTATAACCTCCCTTCCCCTTATCTAAATAATTTACCTTGCATACACTTACTGAGCATACACTTCCTAGTCCTTTTGTCAAGTAGATTCTTTTTTTACTATGTGTGTGTCTCATTTCTCCAACGAGAGTGGGAATTTTCTTAAAGTCAGAGGCTATTTTCTTCTTCTAGGGAACATATATTCCAGATTATCCAGTCTAGTCCCACTTTTAAATACTGTTATGTAGTCCAGTAAATCACGGGGATATTACAGAAAATCCAATAGTTTGGCATCCAAGCCATGATTTCCAGAATGCTTTGGCATGCACAAGTGGCACAGACTTCTTCAGCCTGGGTTTGGACAACATGATCCCTTTTAATGTTTGGTGAAAGTGTCAGTCGCCCAGAAATGCCACATCTGTCCCCCCACCACCCACACAGAAATGCCATGGGCAGCAGGTAAGCCTCCATCCTGGCCATAATTGAAAGGTGCAAGTTGGTATTCTCAGGAAGGTGCTTCTTCAAAGGCACTTGCTGCAGGAGGTGAAGTCCAAATTCATATTGATCATAGAATTCATAGAAGCATCAGCTATTAGAGAGTAGGTCGGGTATGGACAGGGAACACGTCTTTCAGAGTTTCAGCATAGCTTAGACTCACAGCTGAATTTATATGTTGAGTTTTTACTACAAATATAATGTAATAATGTTCACAGCATCCATTTAATGTTTTTGACCCTGCCTTAGAGGAGGAATGAGAACAGAAACCAGTCGTCAGAAACATTTATGAAGGTAACAAATTTCTAGAGTAGTTGTTTTTTTACCATTTTGTGGTCACGGAGCCCTTTGAGGATGTGGTAAAAACTACAGACCCTCTACAACAGAAAGGTGCACATATGCAGAGATGCACAAAATTCTGCATATAATTTGAGGGGCAAGTTTGCAGTCTCCCTTGAAGCCCCCCTAAGGATTCCAGGTTAAGACTTCTACTCTATGAGAGCCACCTTTGTTAAACACTAAGAATGCTATGATGAATAAGACATGGTTCTTGCCTTCAAGGGGCTTGCACTCTGGGGTGGAGATCAAGCCTATAGCCAGATAGTGATGCCTTAGCTAGTCAGTTACAGAAGCCTACTGATTCTCTCTGAGACGTCTCTTCTTTGGCTTCCTACTGCCCTTGCCCTGGCTTTTTCTCTCAGTTCTGGGCAAGTAGCAATAGCTTCCAAGCTGGTGGCCTGTTGCTCATTTCTCCAGCCTTCACGTGGCTGAGGAAGGGTTGGATCACTCCTCTTCTGAGAAACTGGCCCTGCTGCTTTTCAAACCCCTCCAGAATAAAGACCCAACTTTCTACCACAGCACTGAAGGCCTTATGGTGGGATGTCGTTATACATTTCAGCTTTGTGTCCTCACCTGCTTGGTACAAACCCTGCTCTTTATCAATAATGGATCTCTCATTGTTCCCTAAGTAAAGCTTGCATTTAAAAAAATTTTTTTTAAATTTATTTTTCAATTACAAAAGCTTGCATTTTCAAGCTCCTCTGGCTAGCTCTTTCTGTACCCCATCCTAGAATGTTATTTCTCTTGTGATCCGTGTACTAAATCCTTCTTATCCTCTAAGAACCAGATCAAATATCTCCTCTGAGAAACTCTTCCTAATTCACCAAGTCAGAAGTAAAGAAGACTTTTTGGAGCCTGTATTTAGCACCTAGTCTATCCTGTCTTATAAGACTGTTCCTACCCATGTCAGATTCCTCCAATAGAGTATGATTTTTTTTCCCCCCGTGCTAGGCATTGAACTGCTGTTGCTCAGAGCTCAGTTCGCACTCTTGAACAAGCTCTCAACCAACCGAGCCACTCGGCCGGCCCAGAGTATGACTTTTTGGGAGGTGGGGAGGCAAAACTGGCATCAGACTTATCTCTAGGGTTTGGAGTACCTACCAGATGGGTGGCTCACTGGAGATTAAATTTGTGCATTTTTTCTCTTCTTTAATGGGAAGGATGCAGAAAGCCACCTCTGACGCCCTGGGGTTAGCATTCCCTGGAATAGTGGCAGTAGAATTCTCTGGAGGACCTCTCTGAAAAAGGAAAAGCCCCTCAGAATCATTAAACATAGATTTTTTAAAAAGAGGAGGTGTAATATGATTGAGGAAAATAGGCGTAAAAAAATCCTGTGTATGAGAGTTCAAAATAAAAGCTGCTGTTGAAAACAAGCCCTGAGTGGGAAGAGGAGGGTGATTCTGAGTCTAAAAGATGGGGGACCCCAGAACCCACCCCAGACCAGCTCTTTTCCCAGCTGGGCTTCAAACAGAAAGACATACTGTGTGAGGACTGTGTCTGGGCTGGGTTGAGGTGAGAACAGAAAACCAACTTCTGCCCCTGAGCTCAGCCTGCTCTTCATGGGAGGGGCACCTTGCCAACATGGATAGCACTCTGCCCCTCTGGAGGTTCTCCTCTGCCAAGCATCCAGGTGCCCCTCTCCCCCCACTGTGCCCAGAGGACAGAGCTTCCTTCCATCTTGGCTTCCACACCCATGCAGTGCTGGGAGATTGGAGAAGGTTAGCCTGATGGTCCTGCTGGGCCCTTTAAGTTAGCTTCTGATAGAGAGGACCCACCTGAAAATGCAGAGCTGCGACTGGAGCTGAAGACATGAAGCCACTTTTGTGGTTTGAAGGCAACTCCCCAACAGGAACTTTCACTCAGCCAGAGTGCCGGTCCCTCAGGTGGAAACAGTGAGTAGAGCCAAGGTTATCTGGACTTTTGGGAAGCTCTGGGGACTGATAAGCACATTATCAGGAAGATATTGATATGCAATTTATGCGGTTGTCAGAGTGCAGCCTGGGGCATCCTAGTTTGACCCCAAAAAGGATGAAGGAATGCCCTGCTACATCTGAATCTCCAGGCTTGTCCACGGTGGCGCACAGTGAATGCTCACAGAATTGAAATCCAAGTGCTTCTTAGCCGGCTCTGAATACTGATTCTGCTGTGCAAGTATTCCTTCCCATCCTCCACAATACCAAATGCCATTGTTTTGGTCCCTCTCCAAGGTCTCTGTCTCTAAGCTCTTAATGAAAAAAAGGAAGCAGTAATTATTAAAGTTATTAAAATATGGAATATTGCAAAGGAGCGGATTAGAAGTCTTCATGCTAATCCAAACAAACTGTGCTAATGTTATTTTGATTCTAGCAAACCCAAACCCACAGAAGATAAAAGCTAGGGCTTGTCTTCCAAGTGGAAGTTTTAGCTCATTTGCTAAGCCAGGATCCAGCAAACATTCACTAGGATTTGCAAAGGAGAGGAAAGCAAGAAAGAAGTGAACACGATGGAAAAGATGAGGTGGGTAGGGAGGAGAGCTGTGCCAAGAGAGCCAACCCAGTAGCTATACCACGAACTTGTACCACAAGCTCCTTCATCTTCTAGGAGCTATGGGGGACAGGGTGTGCCTTTTCTACCCTATGACTTCAACAGTTGCCTTCATAAAAATAACTGCTCAAACCCTCTGTGTAATCCAGACACATCTCAGGTCTAGTTGGCTACTGGACATGGCCACTTAACAGAAAGAAGGACGTACACTTCACCCAGCATGGTCCCCAGAGCTCCTGCAGAGTTACACATTGGACACCCTTTTGTCTGGGAACCTACTTTGGCCTGAAAGATACCCACCTACCCCTCCAATTTAACGCATGCCAGATTGAGCTGAAAAGTTACATCCCCGCCTGTTCTTCCTACTCCATGTCAGTCAGTGCAGCCACCACCCATGAAGTCCTCCAGGTCGAACACCTGAGAGACCTCTTAAGTGCTCCTCCTCATCCCTCTGCCAATGTTATTTGGTTGCTAAGACCTGATGATGCCACCTCAAAAATATCTCTCATATTCTTTCTTTCCTCCATACTTTCAGCACTGCTCTGGTTCAGATCTTTGCCATCTTTTCCAGGACTGCTTCTCCAATCTCTTCTCCTATAACTTTCCAATCTTCTGTGTTTCAATCTACCCAAAATTTTCACCATTCCCTTCTCCATGCCTTTGCACATATCACTCCTTTCCTTCCCTTGACCACCCATCCTCTGAGGCCCAGCCTAAAGGCCACCTTCTCTGGCTGTCCAGTGTGGATTCTCACAGAGCTTCGGGCATTGTGGTATTAGAGGCCTGGTCCATCAATGGTCAAAGACTGTGCATCCCACAATTACCTATGCCACATGCTTGCACACCTTAACACACAGTATACCTTTACTGACAGAACACTGGTTCTGGAGAGCTATTAATCCTGTAGATACATGCTGCTGCAAAGGATGAAACCGCTAGTTTGAAAGCAAGCTTTGGAGATGCCACAAAGAGCTATTATGTGTGACCTACTGATTTGATGAATTACAACACGATGTCTCAGGATGCAAGAAGCATGGGTCTGAAGGGAATGAGAAGATGATGAAGAAGTTGTGTTTGAGTCTGTCAGCTGGTTAGGACTCCACTGTATTTCATAAAAAGATCTTGGTAGTGCTAAAAAAATCATTACCATAGTTAGGTCTTGAAAGATTTGAAATAAACATTTCCATTTAGAATAACTACCACTGCTTGAACATATTATCTGTCTGGATACTGTGTTTTACTTATTTTATATTTAAATCTAACAACTCTACCTTTTAGGTATATATACTCTTATTTTGTAGATGAAGAAACTGAGTCTCAGAGAGGTTAAGTAATTCGCCCATGGTCACAAAGGTATAGGGAATAGTAAAAGGATTTTCTAACTGTTGGAACACAGATCTGATTCTAAAACCTGATCCCTTGATACAAACACACAAACACATATTTACCCTGGAAAGTGGAAATATACTACTTCTCCTGGTTCTGTGTGTGAATCAATCACATCTTCAATGTTTGTCTCATCAGGAATATTATAGAATTAATGCATGATGAAATGGACTGAGGTTTGTATCAATTGCCCTCCTTCCCTTTCCTCACTTTTTGTTGGAACCAAATTAGACTAGAAAAATAGCTCCAAAAGGAATGGACCAAATGAAGAAAGGAAGAAGAGCAAAATGTCCAAGCAATTCACAAATGACTAACATTTTCTCTTGTACCTTCAATGTGCTTCTCAAAGACATTATTCTATTTCTGCGTCTTAACAATACTGGGATATAGTATACTACTACTCCCATTTTGTAGGTGAGAAAAATGAGGCTCAAGAAGAAGCTGAAGGGATTTGACTAAGCTGGAACAACTAATAAAGGGCAGAGCCAGAATTGAAACTCAGGTGTTTATTTTCCCAAACCCACTTTTGTTCCACCACAGGAGGTGTGCCCGTACCGCAGTGCCCAGCACAGTACGTGGCAACCAGTTATGTTTGAATATATAAACGGTAATAAGAATAACCAATTTGTATTGCACTGACAATGTGACCGGTACTCTACAAGGAGCTTTTTATAAATCATCTCTTTTAGTTCTCATTACAACCCTATAATGCAGGAATTGTTGTTAGTCCCACTTTACAGAGAAGGAAACTGAGGCAAAGAGAGATTAAGTCACTTGCTTAAGTGGCAGAGCCAGGATTTAAACCTGGTTCTGATGAATGCTAAGGCTTTGCTCCTGAACATGGATAACACACTGTTCTGTGTCTACGAATCATGAAGCATCTTCTAATTAACTCCCCTCTCGGCGAAGGCCAGTGCTGTCTTCCTTCAGGGCTGGGCTCAGCCAGGTACAATCTTAACACAGTAGGCCTTCTCACAAGTTTTTTCTCCAGATTTGGAAAAGAAGTAAAAGCAGCCCCCTTGGAAGATCGAGGAGAAAGATGGTTGGTGGCTGGCTTTTCTTTAGTCAGTACTAGTTAATAACACCTTTTCAAAGCCCTGGGGCTAAGTGTTGGACATTGCCTTGTATTTCACTTGAATTGTTTCTGAACAGAAGAATTCTGAGATGAGACTATGCAAGCAATAAATCCATGCAGAAACTGCAGGGACTGTTTTCATTAGTCCTTAATGGTAGCTAAGGACAATGCTTTTAGGGTTTTTATCTCTGTCTTCAGAAGAAGTCCTGGAATGGAATTTAGAGAGATGGTGATGACTATGCCTCAGATCCCCCAGATTCCTCAGGTCATGGGACCTCTTGTTTTTTGACAACCCCCCCCCCACCGTCATTGTTTTTTATTCATCAAAATAGGCATTTATTTTTTTAAAAGACTTACTAAAAATATAGGTGACATAGAATATTATATCAGTTTCAGGGGTACACTATAGTTATTGAACATTTATATACCTAAAGAAGTGATCACTATAAGTCCAGCCACCATCTGATACTGTATTATGCTATCACTATATTGATTATATTCCCCACGCTGTACATTACATCCCCATGACATATTTGTTTTATACCTGGAAACTTGAACCTCTTATTCCCTTTCACCTTCCCCCTTGCCCTTTTCAAATTTCTTAATTGCAGTTCACATTCAATATTATTTTGTGTGAATTTCAGGTGTACAGCATAGTGGCTAGACATTTATATAATTTAAGAAGTGACCCCCCCCCCTGACTAGTCTATACATAACATTAAACATAGTTATTACCACATCATTGACTGTAGTCCCTCTGCTTTACTTTTTACACCCCCATGACTATTTTGTAACTACCAATTTGTACTTCTTAATCCCTTCACCTTTTTCACCCTGTCCCTCAACTCCCTCCCATTCATCATCCCAACAAATCTAGTACCCATCTGACACCATACATAATTATTACAATATTATTGATAGTATTTCTTATGCTATACCAGACATCCTCATAACTACTTTGTAACAACCAATTTGTGCTTCTTAATCCCTTCCCCCCTTTTCACCCGCATCCCCAACCCCGCTTCCATCTGGCAATCAAAATGTTCTCTGTATCTATGAGTTTGTTTCTGTTTTATTTGTTAATATTGTTCTTAGATTCCACATATAAGCAAAATCACATTGTATATGTCTTTCTCTGTCTGATATACTCCACTCAGCACAACACTCTCCAGGTCTATCCATACTTCTGCAGATGGTAAGAACCTGTTCCCTTCCCTGGCCAAGCACCATTCCATTGTATATATGTACCACCTCTTTTTTATTCATTCATCCATTGATGGACACCCAGGCTGCCTCCATATCTTGGCTATTGTAAACAATGCTGCAAAGAACATATGGATGCACACGTCCCTTTGAAGCAGCATTTTGGGTTCTCTGCTCCCTTGTCTTCCAAATCACTGATTCGATCCTCTGCTTCATTGAGTCTTCTGGTGATTCCTTCTAGTGCACTCTTCATTTCAGTTACTGTATTCTTCACTTATGACTGGTTCTTTACTATGGCTTATATATCCTTTTTTATACTTGCTATCTCTTTGTTGAAATTCTTTCTGAGATCACTGAGCATCATTATAACCATTGTTTTAAACTCTCACTCTGGTATGTTGCTTACCTCCATTTTGTTTAGTTCTTTTCTGGATTATTCCCCTGTTCTTTCATTTGGTACAAATTTCTTTGTTTCCTTATTTTGGCCTTGTGTTTGTTTCTATATAGTAGGTAGATCTACTATGTATCCCAGTCTTGGTTGGGTGGCCTTATGTAGTATGTGTCCTGTGGGGCCCAGTGGCACAATCTCCCTGGCACCTGCTCCAGGTGCTCCAGGAGTGTCCCTTGTGTGGGTTGTGTGTGCCCTCCTGTTATAATTGAGCCTTGATTGTTATAGACACATCAATGGATGGGACTGACCCTTAGGCTAACTGGCTGTGGGGCTTGGTCATGTCCATAGCTTACAGGCTGCTGTGTAGGAGGCTTACCCCACTGAGTGGGATTCACCCCAGTGGGCTCTGGTGCCTGTTGAGACTGCTCTTTGGGCATGCTACTTATGGGGATAACCGGGCAGTGTTCTGCTATGGTGTGAAGCCAATCTCCAAGTATGTTGGTTCTGGGGCCTCCTGGGGGCTGCTCCAGTGAAGGCCCAGGTCACTCACTGCCTGTGACTGTTCAGGTGGGAGCTACAAAGTGATCTGTGGTTGTTCACTTCCTATGCTAAATCTGGAGGCATGTGTGAGAGGCCATGCTGTGAACTGAGGATGGCTGCCACCAGTACTGGGTCTGGGGTAGCTCCACAAAAAGCCAGGACACCCCGAGGCCTGCTGTCTCCTGTCAGTTCCCTTAAGGTTTAGCTGCTGACAGAGCATCGTGAAGTATGCAAGTTGGGTAAGGCAGAGTCTCAGGGGGTCACTGGAGTGGTAAGAGTTGTCACCAGGCTAATGTAAATTCTGGTTTAGTGCCAGTGCTGAGCCTGAAGCTACTCAGCAAAAATCTCAGAGCAAAGCAAGGCCAGTTGCCACCTGCCTGGGGTCTGTTAGACTGATAGTTTTCCAAGAAAGAGTGCAGTGTGGGCAGGGCTGGCTGTTAGTGGAGAACCTGCCTCTGGCATTAAGTGAATTGGGTAGGGCGGGGATCCCAGTGAGTCAGCAAGGTGAAGCCCTGGAGCACACCAGGCCAATCAAATTCATATTGAGCTATGGTGTGGGTAGGCTAAACACAGGAAAGATGGCTGTGCTGGAGAAGGACCTCACACAGGAAAATTGCCAACTGTCTTGCAGTCCTCCCCCTGAAGTCACACAGCTCAGTCTACCCCTCTGTGTGTCTCCAGTGTCTCCTGAGTCACCGTCCCTCTGCCAGAACCCAAGGTGAGTGCCTGTGAGTGATGAGTCTGTGTGCAGGCCGTTTTAGAGGATGTCTGGGTTTCCAAAACCTTCTATCTATCTGGCTGGTCGGAATCCCCACTGTTTTTCACAGCCAGATGTTGTGGGGGCCTTCTTGGCACTAGTACTCCAGGCTGGGGAGTCTGGTGTGGGGTACTGGGGTCCCTCACTCCTCTGCGGCTGAGTTATCCTTCCTGATTTTCAACCACTACAGAGAGGTGTGGGGTTTATTCCATGTCTCTGCCCCTCCTTCCATTCTGAAGTGGCTTCCTCTTTATATTCTTAGTCAGAGGGCTTCTGTTCAGCTAGACTTCAGATGGTACACCAGGTTGATTGTTCTATAATTTAGTTGTAATTTTAATGTGTTCATGGAAGGAAGCAAGCACAGTATTTATTTACTCTGCCATTTTGGATTTCTCTCCTTACCTTCATGTTTTAGCTTTCCATGGCCCACAGTTTCTTTTTTTTTTTTCTTTTTTTAGCTGAGCTATTTTGCCACTTGTTGGCAGCTCAGAGCAGCTCAGTTCAGACTGGGCATTGAACTGCTGTTGCTCAGAGCTCAGCTCTCACTCTTGAATGAGTTCTTAATCAACTGAGCCACTCAGCCAGCTCAGGCCCACGGTTTCTTGAATTTTCAATCTCCTTGTTTGTCTAGCTCTTACTGGTTAGCTTTCTCATCTGCCAAATTGGACTGGGATGGGGGAATGATTAATAATAATAATAATAATAATAATAATAAACTGCTCTAATCCTGTCTGTTGGGTCTCTTACCCTTAAGATAAGATTGGCTTCAGCCCCAGTTACACCTCAGTAGATATCCAATAGACTCCCCAAGATGTTAGTGCATTCCCTGGGGGAGTCCTCAATCTCATGGTCACCTTGTGCTCTAAGTTCCTGTGTTTGCAGAATAGGTTCAGTTTCACCTGTTCCTGGCTTCTTCTGAGAGACACGTCATTTTACTTAATTCTGCCTGGTAGCAGCACTGGCATCTGCCTTTTTATGTAAGTGTGGAGGCAAAGTAGTTAAATGAGTCAACAATTGATATACCAAATAGTGTATAATCTCATGTTGCCTTTTTACCTACCTGGGTTTGAGCCTGCTGTGCCTCACTTCAAAAATAACAAATCATGTAATTATTGAGGCCTTATAATGAGTTAGGCACTGGGCCGAGCACTTACCTATCTGATCACATTTAATCCTCAGAAAGGTCTGACAAGATAAGAGGTTTTATTCCTATTTTACTGATGAGGAAACAGCAACTCAAATCACATTGCGAAGAGGTATAGGAACTGGGATTTAAAACTGCCTGATTCCAAAGTCTTAACATTTGCATCCCCATACTGCCCTGAGGGCTGCAAGTTTGCTGCACCTTGGCTTAGCTCCTGGGGCAGTAGAGGGGTTGGGACAGATGCTCTTGTTTGGTTCCATCTCTTCTTCTGACCGAGTATTCTGCTATGTGCTGGGCCATGTTTGTCAATAGCATCTGAGGACTTCATTCTTTAGCAAGAAAACGAGTTTTTGATCCCTTTCTTCTTGGTTTTCCATCGTCTTGAAGAGTTCTCTCTACTAGAATGTACCCTTCTAAAAGCCCTCAGGTCTCCACAGTACACTTTGCTTGGACATGACTGTTACCATAGATAGATGATTATTGTGAAGGTAATGGAATCCTCCCATCATCTCCAAACCACACTGTTAGCATATTGGTGTATTTTAATGTATTTACTGTATTTTATACCAGTGAACACAGTCTCTACCTCTTGCTTTTCACAATATGTGCCCGATATATCTGAAAAGGTATATTTCAGGTCAAATGTTAGTCTTTTTCAAGAAGGTCTTCTCCCACCATCCAAAATGAAGGTGAACCCCTCTCCCACTCCAGTTACTCTATCACATTTAAATGATTCATTTAAATCATATATTTATCTCAAATTGAAATGATCATATGATTCCATTTACATGAAATGTCCAGAAAAGGCAAGTTTATACAGACAGAAAATAGATTTGTGGTGGCCTGGGTTGGGGACTAGGAACCAGAATTAACCATAAGTGAGCATGAGGGATCTTATTGTGGTGATGAAAATGTTCCAAAACTGATTTATGGTGACTGTTGTACCACTCAGTAAATCTACTAAATGGAACAGAACTGCACACTTAAAATGGGCAAATTTTATGATATGAAAAATATACCTCAGCAAAGCTTTTAGGAAAAAGAAATTACTTTATTCAGTTTGTTCACTTTCCTACTATCTTTCACTCTTTGACTAGCATATCAGCTGCTGAGGGCAGGGTCCTGGTCTATCTTGTTCACAACTGTGTCCCCAGCACTTATATCAGTACCTGGCCCACAGTAAGAGCTCAGCCAATATTCAGGGAATGAGTGCATAAACAAGTTAGCAACTTCTACAATTTTCAGGCACTCAGTGCAAGCCTGTGAAAGGAGATAGATTCAAAACAAAATCATCAACACACTTTAAACTCTCAAGTCACATGCTAAGGATAAAGAAACTGGCAAAATCCTCATTATCAATGGGAGTGCCGGATTGCTTGCTGTTAATTCCGCATCTTCTCTGTCTGCTTCTACATTATCGTCAGCATTACATCATCATTACAGAGAAGTCTGCAAGTACGTTTCCCAGAATTCTTCTCCAGGGTGGTTCTGGGTTAGATTCTGTCAACTCATGTGCGAGTTGAAGAGTGTCAGGGCAGGAGAAGCCATTACACCTTGGCACAATTGTGGCATATGGGAAGAGGGCAAATGAGAGGTTTACAGAAACTTCCAAGTGAGTTCCTGTGAACCACCTGCTGCAGGTAGCTGAGATTGTAGCGTCTCTGCAATTCCTGAGATTCGCAGCACCTCTGGGCAATCTCCCATGTCACTTGCTTTGAGCTGTGAACACCTGAGATTGTTGATAGCTACTTCCCTGCCCTGGTCACTTTGTGATTTCATGAATTCCAGCAGTGACTGCCCTGATTTTTGCTTCTCAAGTCCTTCCAATGGTTGTGCATGTGTTTAATTCCCTATATTCAAAACTTCCCTATTTGGAAAATCTAGAGGAGCCTCTTTTTCTGATTGAACTCTGACTGATACAATAGGTATACAATATAATCTTTAAAAATTCAGAGTTGGATGATTGTGGGAGAAGAGAAGGATAAGAGGTTCTGTGTCCTTTTTTAGACTCCCAGTTGGCTGTAAGAGGTACATCCATTATTAAGACACCTTGGGTCTTGACTGAAAGAATCTCCTTTCCGCTTCCCATCATGACCTCTGTCATCTAATTCTCCTACTCTCTCTGTACTATGGTTATGGTAAGTACTTTGTTTTCACCTTACTCTCCTAGCCAACTCTCATAAGCCACCAACATACCTTTCCCCAGAGCACTGGTTTATGGAACTTGTCCAGTTTTCCTGCCTTTGCAGTCTTGATAAAATCATCTGTTGCTTGGTTACACTAAGGGAGCATAGCCAATAACGAGCAAGATTCCCCAAAGCAAGGCACATCTAGCCTACTCACCAACCTTTCCAAACCTTGAGTCAAACACGTAAAGAGTCAAGAACTTGGATTTGCTGCCTAGAAAAAGATATTATACAACCTGCTCTTTTCCTTCAAATAACAAAGAAAAGAAATCAGGCCAAGATCATCTTTTGATAATTACTCTGCCAGTATATACTTGAATTGGCTCAATTCAAGCCTGAACTATCATGTTTCTGAAATCTTGGTAGAAACTGCTCAGGGAAGGACAGCATGTTTTTCACTGCATGTATCTTGGTCTTGCTCAGCTCCTCTTACCTATAAGTCCAGGACCTCATAATCATTCCTGATTAGGACACAGATTACATTAGTAGCCTGACACCCATCGCTGGGGAGCTTGGAGTTAAGTCACACACACGGACTTGATGTTTGAGTGGCAAGGATGAGATCTGTTTGTTGGAGGCTGCCCAGTCCGGCTATTTCCTGATTCAATATTAGCCTTTGCCAGATGGGGCATTTGTCTCAACCTCTGTTTTGTAGTCACCTAGATATCCTGCCTTGTATTATAATCTATCTCCATGACTAGGGCCCAACTTAAACTCTGTCTCTGAGGTTGGTACTTATGCCCAGTTCAGTGTCTTTCCTCCCTATTGGGGATGGCTGTGGAGAGGTGCTGAAATTCCTTCCTGAAACGCCCCTTCCCAAGTTATTGGCTGAAGTCCTACTAGTAATAGATAGATCACTAGAATTGCCATCACCCGTCTGTAAGCATCTCCCCCAATATCAAGTTCTTCCATTTCAGTACTCCATCATTCCCTCTCCTGTCTCCCCCAAGCATCGCACCCCACCAATGGCCTTCCCTTACCTAAGTCAGTGCAGAACAAAGTACTTGTCAGACCCTGAGTCTTAGACCATCTGGTTGCCCTTGCCATAATCAGCCTCTTCAGTGGAAATGGCTGAGATTCAACAAGCATTCACAGATTCTTTACTAGATGCTGGAGGATGGAGAACAAATAAGTCCTTTATTCCTACCTCCAGGAGCTCACAGCCTTGCCCAGAGTACTTCTCCCTCTGCTGGCTGACCCACATTACAGATTACCACATTACCATGCATTTCATCTAAGTCTCCCTTCCAGTATGGTAGACTTTCTCACAGCTGGAGGGAAGATGGAAAGCAATGTAGAGTGAAATCTTCTTGTTAGTTCAGGCAAAAGCAACACTGGGGTCTGAATTCTCCAGGTAATAATGTTTTCATTTATGTGGGGGAAATCTATGGAGCCTTGGAATGCTTTTCTGTTCACAGAGATGAAGCGTTTTTTGTTTGTTTGTTTTTTGTTTTTTTTTTTTTTCAGATTTTTGGAGACTCCTAGTCTGATAGGAATAATAATGCGAAAATGATAATATAAAATCCATCATACACTGATAACTTAGGGAGAGCTGTGAAGGCTGTGAGTGTTTGATGGTTTGTTGCTTTAGGCAAAACCAGTGCCTAACCTAATAGTGATGGCAATAATACCGATAACGCTGGAAAGGAATCCAGAAGAAAGCCATTCACCTTGCTTCTGAAATGTGCCAGTCACTGTGGAAATGGAATTGTCAAATAGTAGGAGGATTTTCTGCTACAAATCTCAAAGGCCCTGGGCATGGATAGGATAGTTCATTTCATGTAAGGGATATGAGAAATATTTTTTAACCACCTCCGGCTTCAATTTTTCTTTTTCCCTCTAAAAAGCTGTAAGCTTTTCATGCTATAAGCTGCCTTTCTTTATAGAACTGTGAAAATCTCCTTCAGATGCAGTCAAATTTTATTGCCAAGAGGCAGAGGCTACATGGGGGCTAAATAGATCTGTGTATTCATTAAAACCTGCACTTCATAAAATGGATTTTACTCTTTATAAACATTTATCCCACCAGCACTGGAACTGGGTGAAAGGGTGGGGATATGTATAAGGACATGCTGCCACATGGAAACAAAATGAGGAGTTGATATGTCCAGTCCTTGTTCTCTGGTATTGAGCTCTCTCGGTTCTCCAAGGGGACTGATCAGCCTAGTGATGGGTTAGAGTGCCACAGATGAACGTATTTGTGTGCACACAGTGTTCTGGATCGTTCTGAACAAGGCGTGCTAATTTGGACTGAGCCTCTCATCAGGAAGCTTAAACAGTGGCAGGAAACACTGGGCTTGGTGGACTTATAGTTATTTTAAACCAGTAGTATGTCATCAACATATCTTGCAAACAGTAACGCTCAGTTCCGTAGGTCCCCACAGGCATTACTAAGGTGCTTTATTGGTAGTAATTGTCTGATTCGTCTTCGCTCTGGATACCAGTTTCATACTTAAGGTCTGTAAACAGCAAGGAAGGTCTTCCCCTGTGGATTACCTTCTATGCACCTAATAACCCAAGACTGTCTGTAAATGAACAATACAATTCTCAGAGCAGAGGGTGATGAGCTAGAATCTGGTCAGATAGGATTGTACGGACTTGGAATAAAGAGAATCTTTTCATTTATTCTAAGGAAATCTGTCACTTTGGGATAATTACTATATTTTCTAGTCACATATTCTCAATGCCAAAAAGCTAAAAGAACTTGGATGAGAAATAGCCATGTTCTTCAAAGAAACTCAATTGCTATTTGGAATTCTATTATTATCCCTTCCAATCTCTCATCATTTATTGGCAACAGGAACATTCCTTATAATGTAAGAATTTAGGTTTTAATCAAAAGAATATGTAAGAGTCTGAAAAACAACTTGGAAGGTTTTCTCCTCAGGAGAATTTGGACACAGTGAGCTCCCCAGAAAGTACAATTCTGTCCTGAGAGAGTTTAGAGCCAGAAAAACTCACAATAAAGCAGCATGGTGGTTCGGCTACCTGACAAACGTCCTTTGCATAGGAACTTCTGTTCACTGCAGACCTGTGGTAGCTATTTACGAACTGAAAAGCCAGAGCTCCTTCTAGTACTGCCATTGAGCATCCTTGGGGTCCAGCCTACCCAGAAGGAGGACCCACGCTATTCTTGATCCTGTATACATTTTTGACCATCAGCAACTGGATTTAGCAAGCAATAGCAATGATAAGAGTAATAATGGCTAACACTTAGGAAGCACCTATTATGTGCCAGGTGTTGGGATAGGTGCTTTCCATACTTTATCCCATTTAATCCTCACAATGACAATGGAAGTAGGTATTATTTTTATCCAAACTGTACAAAAGAGGAAATGGAGGCACAGAGGGATACAATAATTAAACCTGGGATTAAAATATGTCTCCCTTAGCCTGAGTCTCAACTACTGCACTCAGAGTTCTCTAAAGTTTTGGCACCATTTAGAAAGACACTTTACAAAAAATAAAGTTTATATTTTTCTGTTATAAAATTTATATTCACTATAAAACATTGAAAACTAGAGAAACAAAAAATAGAGTAAAAATATGACTGGGTTGTTATAGCAGAAATACCATCGACTGGGTGGCTTAAACAGCAAATACTGATCTCTTATAGTTCCAGAGGCAGGAAAATACTAGATCAAGGCATCAGCTGATGTGGTGTCTGGTGAGAGCCTGCTTCCTGGCTCATAGACAGCTGCCCCACCCTTTTTGCCATGTCCTTACATGGCAGAAGGGATGAGAAAGCTCTCTGGAGTCTCTTTTATAAGGGCACTAATCCTATTCCTGAAGTCTCCATCTCATGACCTAATCACCTCCCAAAGGCCCCACCCCCTAATAGCATCACTTGGGGAGGGGGATTAGGATCTCAGCATATGAATTTGGGGGGTGGGGAATGTAAACATTCAGTCCATTATAATGTCCCATAGTCTTACTACTCAGACAATCCATGATTAGTATTTAGTTACATTTCTACTCAGCCTTTTCCCTACACAGAGTTCTCTTATAGTTGTTCTCGTATAAATATGACCATTCTCTACTGAAGACTTTGTAGACTGCATTTTCCCATGTTATAAACTTCAAAAATGTCACTTTTAATGGCCACATAGTATCCTAGCTGACGAATACAACATGGTTTTCTTGACTCTTGTTGGACGTTTAGAACCTTTCTTTCTTTTTGCTTTTTTTAGTATTACAGATTATGTCCTTTAGGAAAGATAGTTTTAGCTGCCTAGAGTCAAATGGGTATACCCAAGGAGGGGACAAGGAAAGAAAAAGGATCTATCTTCATGACACTTCCTTCCCTTCCTGGAAGATTATCCTACAGGAAGTAGGGGAAAGGCTAGGAATGATGATGCATGAAACCTTCACCTTGACCGCTGCTCTCTGTCTGTTTCCTGTCACTACTCCCAGGCTCTGTGCATTTGAGAGAGAGAGAGAGAGAGATCTTCTAGAGTTTTGACAGTGATCTCAAGAGGTTCACGCCATGACAACATTCTAAAAAGTAAAGTTTAATTAATTAAGAAAACATTGTCATCTATAACATTGTTGTTTAGGAAGGCAGGAATGTCATGGAGGTAGCTTGAAGAGAAGCTTGGTGGGGTGGAAGAGCACTGGAAGGCAAGTCTGAAGGCCAGAGTTCAATAATGAGTCTTCTGATTCTCAGCTGTGTCATTTTCAGCCTCTCTCAGCCTCAGTTTCTTCATCTGAATATGGTTGGGCAAGGGCTCATATCCAAGCACCTATTTCCGTTGGAGACTGTCCCTGTCAGGGTCACATGAAGCCTACTGAAGACCCCAAGATGTCATTTCCTGTGTGGAATGGGGCAGTTTTCCAGAGTCTCCCAAGATGGAAATCATCCAGTTGAGCCTAGGACCTGAATGGTGCCCCTATTGACTTGCTCTAAACATAGAACAAAGAGTTGGTTGTGAGGTACAGATTCCAAAAGTAACACTAAACCCCTCCTATGGAAAAGAGCCATGTTCTAGGTGCAAAGTTGCTCTCCAATTCAGCGTTTCCCGTCCATCTCCCTGCGGGATGATGTGACCCATCCTGCATGCCTGCACGTCTCCTCTGTCCTCTTTCAGGAATGAGAAGCGGGCCACACGCTGGTCTCATTCTGCTTCTTCTGTTTTGCTCTTGATTTGGTTTTGGCATTCTGACTCAACCTCCCACAGCTACCTTCTAGCTCCTTTCTATGATCTCCTGTCCTTTATAGCACATGATCATCCAGAGTTTCGAGTATTCTCAGCACTTCAAAGCCCTTTCATTTAAGTCAGGCCCCTGGAACCCACAGTGTTTTAGGAAGAGCACTGAGCTGGGAGACATAAGATCTGTGTTCTGGTTTTGGCTCTGTTGCTTACTGTTAAGTTTCTCAGCCTCTCTGGGACTTCGTTTCCCCTCATCGGACTTTAGGGAAGTAAAGGTGAGTGACTGGATACAACATCCCTAGTCCCAGAATTCTGGTATTTGGTGAGCAGGGGTGAATTCTGAGCTTGTCAGAGAAAGAGACTCGTGTAAGAAATCAAAAGGCATGGGGAGAAGGTGAGGGTGAGCCAGTGTGGGACTGGACCTTTACCACACTCCAACCCTGAGTACGTCTGCAGTAACATGGGAGAGTGGGGAGTCTCACTCTAAACCCCTAAGCGAGCAGCCTTCTTCCTGACTTCCTACACAGCGCTGTAACTCACTCAAAATTGTACTGAGGTTATAAACGGCACAGAGCTCCTCTTGAAGAATTTATGAGGGGTCTGAAAACTGTATATTTGCTCTAGAGGCATCTATTGTTTGTTTATAATGTGTGCATGTTTAATTTGCAATAAAACCAAGAGGCACCACTGTACAAATAAGCAACTCATCCACCCTTGAGTGTTCTTTTAGCAGAAGAAGGATGGGAAAGGGGGAATTCAGGGAAAACTCATTGCTTTGGCCTGTCAGTGGAAGGATTTTGAGTTGTTGCTTCATTGCTAATGGGCTTGTGGGGTGGTTGATTCTGTTTCTGGGGGTTTCTCAATGTCTTCTTATCCCTAGTATTCCCTTATCAGAGTTCCACACCACCTGAATCCTCTTTTTGGGCCTGTAGGTAAGTTATGGGGGCTCACAGACCTGAGATCCTAAGGAGACTTCAGGTCCTGATAGTTATCTGAGGACAGAGCCTGAGGAAATGGGAGTTTGGGTGAAACAAGTACTACCCTAGCAGAGGAAAGAAGCCTGTGTGGGGGGCCCTAGAGGACCATATGAATATGGGGTACAAGTCAAGGGGTGAGAGAAGGGGGAGTCAGCCCAGGGGAGGAGGGAGGAGGAGAGAGAAGGAGGGGAGAGGGGGGAAGCCACTTAGATTTGCTGAGTCTTATATGCTAGGCTTTGTGTAAATTCTTTGAATACAGGATCTCTTTCAATGTGCTTAGAAACACTGGTAGGTCTGGATTGTTATCATCATTTTACACATGAGGAAACTGAGGCACAGAATAAGTGATGGGATCAAGCTGCCTGACTCGAAGTCATTACTTGGAGCCAATATGACATACGGCCTTACTGTGATTGGTCTCGTAGGAAAACTAGCTTCTTTGTGGATCAGTGAAGACTCAACTTTTCTTCCTTGAGAGGGCTCTTAGGATGCTCATTTGGAAAGATGAGCATAGAGTCATCATATCTTCATTATCAGGAACAATTGATGCTTAGAGCATGGTCTGCTGTAACCCTCTTTACAAAAGGGGATGGTGCTCACGTCCAGTTTTATTAGCCAAAGGCCTGAGAGGGGTTTTGTGCCCTCTGTGAAATGGTGCTGGGCCTCTGTGTCTTACATTCAATTGCATTTCAGTGGGAAAAATGTGGCTCCTGCCTTAGACTATGAGCTCCAGGACATCAAGGACTGTCTCTGCTTTTCACCCTCGTTTTCCTAGATTCTAGGACAATATCCGCTACATACTTACTCAGTTAATATTGCAGAATGTATTGCCGAATGAAAGAAGACAGGCTGGGACATGGTTCTTTTGGAAGCTGGGATTTCCTGTGCCATGCATGGCTCAGCGGTTGGTTCCCTGGGCTTCGACGCTGGGACTGGAGATGCCACATTTTATAGAGCACTTGCCACACCAGAAGTTCTTATTTAGGCCCTTGGCCTTTCTTCGGGGTCAGCTGGAGTAGCCCCCTTTAAGGCAGCTGAGGCTGGGGGCAGAAATCTCCAAGATGAGTCCTTCACGGTCAGGACATATGCCTCTCACTGGCTCGTTCCTGCAGCAAACCTGTGAAGAACTCGTGCCTGTTGTCCCTGGTGCAGGTGAATTAGGAGGGCATTTGGAGCCACCCCAGAAGGAGTGGCTCACTCTTAGGGGTTTCCCAGGAAGGCTGAGCAGAGGAGGAATTCACCAACTTAATTCCTAGAGGGATTCCCCCAGTCTAGGGTTCAGTGAGGCTGCAGGGATGATTGATTCCACTGGCTGCCCACCATCGTGGGTCTGAATGCTAGTCCTTACCAAGGAAGCATTTCCTTCCTGACCATCCACTTTCACATAGGCTACTCTTTCAAGCCACCAAAGGTTGCTTAACAACCAAAATGCGTCTGCTCAATACATAGCCTTGGTAGCATCTATCTTGATCCCCTGCAGGCTCAGTGGTCTCCAGCACTAACAGTGACAAAGTTCTCCTGTCCACCTGTCCTTTGCTCTGGAGCCCCAACCCCTATGATTCTCTGCTGACAGAGATAGCTCACACCTCAAAGGCTGACAGGATCACGTACCCTCTTTGGGTTGCCTTTGCATCATGGCTTCCCCAGACAGCCTCAGACAATAAAAGAGATTAACAGGAATAGACACAGAAATGTGCTGTACAGATGTCTTGGAGTTTTACAGGGAAACATTGTCCAAGAGAAATTACCCAGGCAGAGAGGTCCCTTGCCTGAAAGTCTGAGCTGGAGGTCATTTGCCTTATGCTATGAGCCATTCACAAAGAGCTATCTGCTCTAGGAGCAAACGTTGGTTTTCTACTTCCTTGTGATGTTGGTGACACTCTCAACCATTATGGTTGCTTTTTAAAACGTTGTGGTAAAATACACGTAACATAAAATTTATCATCTTAACCATTTTAAGTGTACAGTTTAGTAGGGTTAAGTGTATTCACACTGTTGTGCAACCAATCTCCAGAACTCTTTTCACCTTGAAAACCTGAAACTATATCCTTTAAACAACTCTCCATAACCGCCCCTCCTCCCTGCTCCCCCTTAACCCCTGGCAACCACCATTTACTTTCTGTTTCTGCAAATTTGACTACTTAGGTACTTTATATGAGAGGAATCAGACAGCATTTGTGTTTTTGTGACTGGCTTATTTTGCTTAGCATAATATCCTCGGGGTTCATTTAATTTGTACTGTGTACCAGAATTTCATTTCTTTTTAAGGTAGAATGATATTCCATTGTGCCTCATTTGTTTATCAGTCCATCTGCTGATAGGCATTTGGGTTGTTTTCACCTTTTGGCTATTGTGAATAATGCTGCTCTGAATACGAGTATGAGTGTACAAATACCTCTTTGAGACTCTGCTTTCAATTCATTTGGATATATACCCAGAAGTGGAATTGCTGGAATAGATGGTAATTCTGTTTTAATTTTCTGAGGAACTGCCCTACTGTTTTCCTTAGCGACTGCACCATTTTACATTCTCACTAACATTGTACAGGAGTTCCAATTTCTCCACATCCTCACCAATACTTGTTATTTTCTATTTTATTTATTTATTTTTGATAGTAGCCAACATAATGGATGTGAGTTGGCACCTCATTGTGGTTTTAATTTACATTTCCCTAGGTGCGGTGGTTGGGAGCTGGTTTGGGATGCCGGCGGCCCCGGTTTGGATCCTACATATGAGGGCCAGTGACACTGCCCTCTAAAAAAACAAAAACAAAACAAAACAAAACAAAAAAAACTGTATAATTTACATTTCTCTCGTTAGTCATGCCGAGCACCTTGTCATGTGTCACCAGGGTGGTTTTGACTTCACACTTGATCCCACAATCAGTAGTCCCTGTTATTTCATGACGTAGAGCCTTCCTGGTTCAACTCGAGTCAGTCCTTCCACCCAGACTTATCTAGCCGTCTTTCAGGAGGCCAGGAGCCTTCTGTGCCTTTCCTGTCTGGCCTCATGCAGGGGTGGGGTTTGCTTGCCCATGGTATCACTTAGGACCTCAGCCTGGTCCCCTTGCTATAACCCTTTGACTTTTAGAATTAAATGCCTCCTGGTGTGCCCAGGGCAGAGCTGGGAGAACTGTCCTTGAATCTCACTCCCCTGCAGATCCATATCCAAGGGAATCTCATCCTGGGAGAGTCTTGGGGAGCTGGGAACCAAATTGCATTGTGGTGTAGATCACTGAGAATTGGGAGTTTCCTTGAATGCTTTAGGAGCAGCTGCTTTGGCTGAATGAATAATTAGATTCTCTGCAGGCCAGTGGAGCCCTATTACCCCAACTCGGAAAGACTCAGTGGTTAGAATTAGAGTCCCAGAGGACTGGATTCTTGTCAACACTCTATCTTATTGCACATGTCGCTATGCCATGTAACTCCTTCTGTCCCAGTGTCTGGGTCCACCTCTGCTTCCAGGGTCTGGGCACTGTCTAGAGGGATGAGTCTCTTTCCCTGCTGCTTTTGCAGAGCCCTGCTGCTCTCACTATCTCCTGTTTTTGGCTGTTGACCCATTCATTAATTTGTTAATTAATTAAACAAAATTTGTTGAATATCAACCTACTGCCAGATCGCTTGTATTACTAAGGTTTCTTTGATTACAAGTGTCAAAATTCAGTTCAAACTGTTTTACCTAAGAAAAGGAAGTCTATAATAAACATAGACGGATGTTTTATAGAACCCAAGGACAGGAATGCAGTCAGGCTTCAGGAAGGGACTAGAAAAATCATTAGGCAGTGTGTGAAAAACCAACACAGTCCCAGAGGTACTCTCATCTGGTCCCTAGTGTCTTCTTGAATATCTGCTTCATTCTTATTTCTTGGAAATTGGCTTTCTCTGTGTCTCAATTCATGTGATAGGCACAAGAGGCTGCCCACAGGTCCCAACTCATCTGTGCCAAAGCCCAGCCCATGCTGATTGGGGTCTATCAGTCTATCAGCCTCATTTCCAACAGGACAGCAAATCTGATTAATTGAGATTGAATTAGGTATTCACCACTTGTCTAATAAACTATGGCAAAGGGACCAGGACTGTGAAGTACAAACTCTCAGAGGGTCACTCCTGGGAATGGCAGGTCAGTTTAAATGGTGACTGTGAATTCAAAGGTCTCCACTGTGTCTGCCAGATTTGGGGATTAAAGAGGTGAGTATAGCATAGCCCCTGCCTTCAGGCAGCCTTCAGTTAAGGGGAACAGATAAGTGTCCATCAAATACAATGAAATAGAGCAGTGATTGTCAACTGAGAATGGAAGATTTTGTTCCCTTGGAAACATTTGGGAAAATCTGGAGACATTTTTGGCTGTCACAGTTGGGGGAGAGGGGTTGCTATTGGCATTAATGGCTTGAGGGCAAAGATGCTGCCAGACATCCTATAACACACAGGACAGCTGCCACAATAAAGGCTTATCTTGCCTCAGATGTCAGTGGTGCAGAGGTTGAGAAACTCTGAAATAAAATTAATGTATGATATGCAAACATAGTTTTACATTTGTGGCTATGGTCTGATCGTGTTTCTCTATAACCCCTTCACTGTTTCTCTTAGTGAGTCTAAGATACTTAAGGAAGGGGGATCCCTACAGCCATGACTTCTCAGCATTCTTGAGGTACATATGCAGATTAGATACCTCCTCCCATCCCATCCCCCCAACATAGGCACACACTCACCCCCACACTCATACATACAACCCCTAGCCTGTTCCTGTGTGAAAAGGCATTACCTCCATTCTCATCCCTGATCACTGGAGGAGGGCAGTATGGGGGAATGCGCCTACTCTCAGCCCTGCCTGCATCTTAGAGTCCCCTGGGAAACTGTAGGCATAGCCAAGGTCCACTGGGTCCAGGCCCCAGGCCCATCACTTTTAGTCTAATTGGTAATAGGTTTTTTTTGGCAATGGAAGAAGCCTGGAATATCTACTCAGGAGACCTAGAGTAGGCCGTTTATAGAGTTCTTTGACTTTGACCCTTGTCCTCATCAGCCCTCATTTTCTGACCTGGAAAGTGAGAAAACATCTACCTCCTCAGGTTGTTAAAAGGCCGTGAATGTGAAAGTGGTCTGCAAATCTAAAGCTCTGGATAGGCATTACCACTAATAGTAGAGCTCGCTCTTGACAACACACTTTCAAGGTTTTCATTAAGTGCAAGAGATGGTAGCTTAAAAACTGGATGACTCACCCCAGAGGCTGATGTGCTGCTCATTCTGAGCACGTTTACAGAACAGGATAGAACCCTGGTTCTGGGATCTTAATTAGATAGGGACCCCACCGAGCTATAGGACTCCCCCCTTTCAATGCAAAGTATTGGGTTGTTGGAAAAGTCATGACGTATGTTTTTCTATGTATTCCATTGCAAAAATGCGTCATGACTTTTCTGACAACCCAATACTTCTGGAAAAACTAAGGAGAATGTTCAGGTAAGGAATCTCATCAATAACTTGTGAACGAGGGCAGCCATGGAGACCTTGCAAATGGAGGAACTCCATAGGGTCCTATTTTTAAAGCGCACAGGACTGTGACTGCATTTCATCCACAAAACGGTGCTGCTGAAAGGCCAGGACCCCTGTGGGCAGGGTGACGGCTTGTGCTTCCCCTTGGGAAATGCCTGTCAGGAGCATCTATTTTATTCCACAGATGTGTCTTCAGAAGTAAAAGTGGATTTCGCACAAAACGAAAACAAAGTATATTTCTGACAGACAGGTAAATGCTTCTTGGCAAAGGCAGTAATAACATGTTTGTCGGGGAGGAGAGGAATCTCAAACTTATTTTTGAAACAGATTCAATTGCTCCTTTAATCCCTCTACAACTGTATGAAACAGATCAGGCAAAGGATAATTGCCGAAATGGGTAAGAGCAAACCCACTGCATTCTATCTTGAAAGAATTTAGCCTGCCTTTCAAAAGTGGTGTATGTTAAGAGCTGCTCACAGCTAGCGTAATGCCCCCTTGGCTTTTCCCTGCTGCAGACATGCTTGGAAACCAGCCATCTATCACATGCCCAGGAGAACAGAAAGTACTCTTTCATAATCACCACTATTCTCCTCAAAGTACACAGATTGAAACATCAAAAATTCATAGAATAATATATGTCAAAGATGGAAAAGATGCACTAGGGTCGTAGATTCTGCCTCTAGTGGTCCAGACAGCAGAAATAACGATCATCCTTGACCCAGACAGCACCTTGCCTCACAGCTGAGGCAGCGCAGAGTGCTTGCACATCAGGTTTTAGACAGAGGATGTTTATTCTTCCACAGCTTGTATCTGATGGATATTCAGGCTGTACTTACTCAAATACTCCCCTTTTCCTCTTCTCCTGATATTTCTTCTAGGGTTTTGAGACTCATGGCTGGGCATAAATAGGTCTAGGTCAATACTAGGGTAGGGTAATGGGTGAAGGCCAAGAGCAGGAAATCACTAGATTTTGACAACTGTGCCAGGGAGGTCCCCAAAGTCAGGGTCCAGATTTTTGGACTAGGATCAACGGCACTGCAATTACTTTCAAGTGTGCTTTGACCAACACTATAGATTCCTGAAGTCTAACTTATGCCAGGCCCTGTGCCAGGCTGGTCCTGGGGGATACAGAGATGAATAATATAGAGAAGGGACAAAATGACCTAGTCCGGGAGTTCACAGACCAGTGAGGCTTATAAACATTGAGTTTTAAAGTAATTGGAAGTACAGTGACAGAAAGATGACATGATGCATCATGGGGCACAGGGAAAGGGCATCTGACCCAGCCTAAGAGTGGGGATGCATGGTCATGAGACCCACGTTAGTGAAAGTGGATAGGGACTTAAAGACTAATTTGGAGAGAGGAGAAAAAGAAGGAAGAATATCCATTACTTATAAGAGGGTGGCTTGGAAGGGGAAGGAGATCATATTGCATCCCTTTATGTGTTGGACCTTCAAAGCTGGATGTGGTTTTGCTGCCATCTTTTTTCATACTGATGTGGGACAAATAACTACATTAACATTGAAATGATTGGTTCTAAGACAATTCTTTCAGAGATCATTTCTATAGTTTGACATGCTTGATTCTAATCATTGAAACCCTCAAAATATCAGGGTGGCTCTATTAAAAGGTTGAATCACTGCAGGGAAGGGACTTATACAGATGAAGGTGGTGGGATAGCCATATTTGAACCTATAATTACATGACCACAACATCTCTAAGACATGTGAACATGGCAAAACTAAAAAAGCAGTGAGCACTGGTTCACATTCCATTTGGGGGAGAAAAGCAGATCCTTTCCAGACTCTTTAGGCAGTGGTCTATAAACACGGCTGCATTAAGAAAGAGAAAGTGTGTTCACAGAACAGTTGGGACACGAGCATGTCAAATTAGCAAACCATGGCCACAGAGTTATCCACGGGGCCTGCCCTTTTACATGTGCAATGAACTCCAGTCCCAATTTGCCTTCCTCTGAATCTTACACTCCTGCCATAGCATGGATCTTTCTATTGTGTCTTCTCTTACTTGGCTCTTTTTCTTGATGTCTCTATGGCTTGAGGTTTCTACCACTAGCTCTATCCTATTTTAGTGTCTATGACTTGATACCCCTTCTGAGCTCTTGTTTTGGCTTAATACTTCAGGGGATTTGTCTATTCACCTGAGCCTATCTGTGATTTGGCATTTATTCATTTGATGTGCAAATGAACAAATGGGGTAGTAATTGATTTCTGCTGATGTTGCTGTCTCAAATTTTCTTGTTTGTTCTGTTACCTTCTCACCATTCAACTACTAGACCTTGACCTTCAGGGAAGGGAGGCCATAGCAGAAATGGAAAGAAAAACAAAAACAGAATGAATTATCTTGACACAGAAATTGGTTTGGAAGAATACTTCACTAACCAGTTTCCTTTTCTCCCTGTTTCTACTAATAAGAAAGAAAATCCTCTGCATTTGAAAAGTGAAAAGAGTTGGGAACGAAGAAAGAGAGTGTATGTAAGTGAGGGTCACTGAGAAAGTGTTCCCCAGGATTAACTCCAAACTGGTTTTGAAGGAGCTAGAACTTCTAGAAAATACAGTGGATCTGAGAGTCAGTGAAATCCTAGGTGATGGCAACTTTTTGGTGATTTCCATGCTGCCATGGTATGGGAGCAGGAAAATAAAATATGGGTATCGGGGCAGAAAGGGCCTTAGGCAACCCTACTGAGTTCCTGCTGCTCCAGGAAGTATGGGAAAGCACTTCAATTTTCTTATACGTCTCGTCTCGGGTAGAGGTGGGAGGTAGCTGACATTGTGTTAGGGACCCAAAAGATCCTCTTAGCCAGGACCAGAAAAAGCTCTTTTCAAACATTTGTTCACTCATGCCCACTCACTTTCACTTTGGCAAAGCAAGTCACATGACCGAGTGGGGGTGGACAATTCCTTTTCAGTAGAAGGAATTGAACAATGAAAGGGAATGAATTCAGGGAGAATGAAGAATTGAAACTGTTGATACAATCTACCACAGCAGATAAGTGAGAAAATGGGTCAGGATTGAGCACTGAGGGAGCCATCTTAAAGTGACTGCTACATCAAGCTATGATGGACCACTATGAAGCCAGGGATAACTGCAAGCATGATCCCCCCAGTTTTTTGTTTGTTTTTTTGTTTTTTTGTTTTTGTTTTTGAGGGCAGTGTCACCGGCCCTCACATGTGGGACCCGAACCTGGGCTGCTGGCCTCCCAAGCCAGCGCCTAACCACAGTGCCACTTGGCCGGCCCGCCCCCTGTTTTAAATGTTGCATAAAGTTGCTTAAAAAGTGGATTCATGTTTAGTACCTTGGGTAATTTAAAAAATACTCACTGTAATTTAGTATCCCAAAACCCATTGCTCTTGTATGATGGAAGAATGGTCAGCCTATCTATTGAAAACCACATTAAGGTACTTTGGGGTACTTAAAGATATATAGGCCATATATATGCTATTGCATTGGTTAAATTTCTTGCTGGGAAATGTCCTCTTCGGATCAGCTCACTCAATAGAATCAATGTAATGGTCAGCATGAATTAGGAGCCTGGAATTTCATAGTAGCCTTCTGTCAAGCCTCATTCCATTCATCCTGTCTTTTCCAGCTCCTTCTGTGGCCTTAGGCCCACTTTGTTAATTAGCCAGTCCTGACAGCAGGAATGAAATTTGTATTGTGTCAGCTCCACTCGGGATGAAGTTCATTAGTAACTTGTTGTTGTAGAACTGCTATTCCAGGGTTATTGGTTCCTGAAGAGTATATAAACCATAGCATTTCCCATCCCAACCCTCTTAACACTTGTCTAATGGGAGGCTTTCATTTTGATACCTGTTTACTATCTGGGCAAAGAGTATCAAACAGCAAGGAAAAGGGCTTAACAATTATATTTGCAAGACTTATTTCTAAGCTGCCCCACTCCATATCCATACCTCCTCTCTCTTTGCCTGTTTGTTGTCTAGCCTCTTATATCATGACAGTGTCTTTTCCTTCCACCTCATTTCTTCCAGCATTTGGCCAAGCACATCTTCTTCTGGCTTTTAGCTAGTCTCCTCCTGATTGAATCAAGCATGGCTAGGATGGAGTTGGTGCACTGGTCTTTTTTCCAGGACCTTCACTCACGAAATACTCTGTGAGCTGCCCCATATTGATGAGCACGTGTGTGTGTGTGTGTGTGTGTGTGTGTGTGTGTGTGTGTGTGTTGCTTTGGCTTCAACCATGGAAAGATAGTGGTCAGAAGACACTTGGACTCCCAACTCAATTGGGATATGAGCTGGTGCTCATACTGATATGAGCACCAGCTTAGTCAGCTAAGTTCATAAGAACATTTTGAGTCCTTGCCAGCTCCTACCCCTGGGAATTGGATACATCTATTTCTTGGGTCCTCCCAAGACTGGTGGGGGTCCTGCTGTGAAAGACCTGAATGACCACAGCTTGATGCTGCTTCTACCCGAGCATCAAGTGTCATCTGCCACTTGAGCTTCCTCCCATCAATTTTGTCAGTTCCCCAACTAGAGTCTCTTTGAGTCCTGTGCTTTGGATAATCCAGATAGCTCATTTAGATCAACCACTATGGCCAGGTCACTTCCCCAGTGTCTAGCCAAACTAGTCCCAGCTTTGCCTGCCTCTACTCTGCTTGTGTTGCCATCATTCCTCACTCTGCTCTTCTATAGCGATCGCACTAGTAGAGGGAAGGCCAGGCTAAGACCATACATTGTGCCCTTTTCAGGTTCATGCTCATAATTCTATCAGTAACAGCAATGCAAAGCTGAGAAGATGCCTCAGGGAAAGAATCAGAGCTGCAGGTGGGAAGGAAATTTGAAAATAAAAGATTGCAAAATGTTTTCTTAAGAAACCCCAATCTACAGAGACTATCACTCTGTAACATTTACTGAAATGTCAGTGTTCTCTAAAGCTCTCAAGTACCCATCCTGGTGATTAAGAAATCAATAATTAACATGCAAATCTGAAAGCTCTAGGCAAATTGAATATTAATTACTGACTTCATAAGTGGAGGCTGCTCAGCGTTATGAAAATAGTTCAGGATAATTAGGATTTAACAACCTTCAGACATACAGAAAATAAATACAGGGTTCCTGATGAATGACTTTATTTTCATTTCATTATTGTATTATAAACATTCTTGGTTTTTCAAAGACCAAGGAGAGACAGAAAAAGGGTGGTTTTGAATATTTAGTATACTTCATGGCAACAACTTCCTTCCCCTTCCTCCACTGAAATCCTTTGGGAATTGCCAGATAGAAGTTAAGTTCCATAGTCTAAGACTGCGAGATGATTGCTTTCAGTCAGAAATCAAGTCCTGCACAGCAAGATTAAAAAATGACTGAGATAAATGGCTAAGACAAGTCACTGTTTCAGATCATCTCATTGCTCTATAATACCTGTCTTAAATGTTCCCCTGGGTATCACTTCCTTTCTTTTCAGCTACCAAGTTCATATTTCAGTCACCGTATTTCCAGGATCTTCTAGCTTTACCTCTTCTTGGTCCAGTATTTTGATTTTCTTTCCTGCTTCCCCTGCTCTTGGTGTCTGGCACTCACTCCTGAGAAGGTCCTCATTTCCAGGTATCTGACTCCCTTTGTGGTTGGTATTTCCTGACATCTTCTTGGGCAATCTATATCTAAGTTTCTGCCCCTTTTATGTATTTGCTGATCATCACCATTACAAATTTAGATTTTAATAAAATTCTTGTTGAAAGAGAATTTTCATTCATTCAGAAAAGCACATAAATTTTAAGTGACTTCAGTGAATTTTCACTAAGAGAAAACACCCATGTAACCATGGACCAGGTTAAAGAATAAACTGTTAGCAACACCTCTGAAGACACCCAGTGCCATCTTCCGGTCATTATTGACACTCCCCTTCTTAAAGATAAACATAACTTTGAATTTAACATCATAGATTTTAAAATATGTTTTGAACTCTGTAATGGTATAAGAAGAATCACCCAATATATTCTTTTGTGCCTTGCTTCTCTTATTCAATTTTATGTTGTGAGATTTGACAATGATGCTGCATGTAGCAAGAGTTTATTCATTTTCATTGCTATATTTTACTGTATGATATACTGCAATTTATCTATTCTATTATTGATGGACATTTAGATTATTTCTACCTTTTGATGAAATTGCTAAATCATGGGTTATGAATACAGTTAACGTTTGTAGACACTGCCAGCTTTCTACAGTGGTTATACAAATTCACACTTCCCGCAGGATATGAAAGTCCCAGTTGCTCCATGTCCTTGACAACATTTAATATTGATTTTCTCTTAAATTTGAACGATTCTTGAGTGGATCTTGGTATATAATTGTGGTTTTAATTGGTATTTCCTTGAAAAACATCTTTTAGCACATTTGTTTGGTGATTTGAAAATCCTCTTTTTCTATTTCACTATCTACCTTTTTCTTACTTTTTAAAGGCATCTCTATGTATACTGGATTCAGCTCTTTGTAGGTTATACACATCCATATTGCAAAGATATGTTACCAGCCTGCGGCTTGCTTTCATACCTTTAAATCTCTCAGTCTATGTCTTATCTTTTTATGAGTAGAATTTCCAAATTTTAATATAGTTAGATTATCAATCTTTTCCTTGGTGAGTAGCAATTTTTGTGTCCTGTTTAAGAAATATTCAACAACCTTATGGTCATAAAGATATTTCTCTATGTTCTCTTCTAGAAGATACATTGTTTTGTCCTTGATGTGTAGATATATAATGCATGCAGAATTGATATTTTGGTATGGTGTGTAGTATGATTAGATATTATATGGTGTCAACATAAATTTTTCCATATGTATCTGTAATGGCTTTTGATGTGTTAACTTGACTAGCCTGAAATATAGTTTCCCAGAATTCTCTTTCTAGCATGTTTTTAGTTAGGGTGGACTACAAAGGACATTTTTTCATGAAAGTGTGAGCATGGAAGGGAGGCAATGGCCATTTTGTAGTATTCTTCCAGTTATCTTCGCCCAGTTATTCAATCACATGTAAAATTAAAAATCTTTTAGAAAATCATAGATCCTGAAAATTTTCTCTTGTTTTATTCCAAAAGCTTTGCTGTTTTACATTTTACTTTTTAATTTGGGATCCATTCAGAGTCGTCTTCTATATAACGTATGAGGCTTAAGTGAAAGTGTTTTTTTATTTGTTTTCCCTATGGATATCCAGTTTCTCAGCATGATTTATTGAAAAGACCATCCTTCTTCCATCAAGTTGCTTTTCACCTTTCTTGAAAATCAATTGGGTATATTTCTGTGGGTCTGTTTCTGGCTTTTTATTTTGTTCCTTTGATATATGTGTCTTTTCTTCTCTCAATACTACATAGTCTTAATTACTGTCACTACATAAAATATTAAAATTGGGTATAGTGATCCCTTCCCTTTTTTTTAACCTTTAGAAATTGTTTTAGCTATACTAGTTTCTTTGCCCTTCCAAATAAATTTTAGAATGAACTTGTCTATGTTCTCAAAAAACATTGCTGGGATTTTGATAGAAACTACATTAAATATATATATCATTTTGTGGAGCACTGACTCTTTACTATATGGAGTTTTAAAATATATGAGCATAGTATCTCCACTTATTTAGATCATTTTTAGAGTTTTGTAGTCTTCTGCATACATGTACTGTACATGTTTTATACCTAAATATTTTATTTTGCTTATTAATGATTATAAATGGCATTTTACTTTAATTGCATGTTCAATGCTTTCATTTTTAATATATAGAAATACAATTGTTTTTTTGATTCATCATTTATTTTTTATTTTAGATTCCACATATAAGTGAAATCAGATGTTATTTGTCTTTCTCTGTCTGACTTATTTCACTTAGCATAATACCCTCTAAGTCCATCCTTGTTACCAATGTTAAAATTTCATTCTTTTTCATGGCTGAGTAATATTCCATTGTATGTATGTACCACATTTTCTTCATCCAATTGTCTATGAATGGACACTTAGGCTGCTTCCATATCTTGACTGTTATATATGAAATGTCTTCTTTTATCTCTTGTCATAGCCTTTGTTTTAACCCTCCTTCAGGAGCAACTGGTCTCACAGTTCATTGCACACAAATTTTCAAATATCTGACAGTTAACTTAAGTATCAAGACTCATCGCTTCCGTATCTCCCCCCTCTACCATAACCTATTGCCAGTCGTGTTTGTGACTTAGTACAGTAAAGATGTATTTCATAGTGGCATCTTTGTGTGCAATGAATCTGTGAGATCAGTTGCACCCACTGGAAAGTTTTGAAGTCTATTTTTTCTGATATAAGTATTGGAACCCCAGCTTTTTTTTTTCATTTCCATTTGTGTGAAATATCTTTTTTCATCCCTTTATTTTCAGTCTGTGTGTATCTTTCAATCTGAAGTGGGTCTCAGCAGCATATATATAGGACTTAATTTTTTTTTAATCTATTCAGCCACCCTATATCTTTGGATTGGAGCATTTAATCCATCTACATTTAAAGTAATTGTTGATAGGTAGGTATGTAGTTACTGCCATTTTATTATTCATATTTTTAACCTCTTCTCTTCCTCCCCCTCCTCCTCCTCCTTTTTCTTCAAGAAGTTCCTTTAATATTTCTTGTAATACTGGTTTGGTGGTGGTGAACTCCTTTAATTTTTTCTTGTCAGGGAGAAATACAGTTGAGTTTTGTATTTTGATCTCATATCCTGAAACCTCGCTGAACTTACTTATTAGTTTTAGGATTTTATTTTTTGTATATTTCTTGAGATTTTTCTATACAAATAGTCATGACACCTGAAAATAGAGACATGTTTATTTTTTCCATTCCAATCTGTATACTTTTATTTATTTTTCCTTTTTATCTTCTTTTCTTATCTTATTGTGCTGGATATGACTTACAGTACTTTGTTGAATAAGAATGGTGAGAAAGGGAGTGATGTCATTCAGATGGTGGAAATAGGAGGTTAGAGCTCTGGTCTCCATAGAGAAACACTGATTTAATAATCATCATAGTAAAAAAAAAAAAAAAAAAGGTCTTCTTGAGAACTTCAGAGGTTACAGCACCCTTGTGCAGTGCAGAAATGAGAAAAAATATGCATTTAAAAGGGTAAGAAGAAGTTTTATTTTACCCATTTCACTCCTCCCCCAAGCTAGCACAGTGCAGCATCAGGAGAGATCCTCTCAGCCCCTAAGTTCTCCCATGGGAGAAAGAGACAGCGAAGTGAACATCCAAATTCCTCATCCCTTTGGGGTACTACACAAGGGGCCCACCTCTTTCATACCTCATCCAGAACATGGAAAAAATCAGGAAAAAGAAAAGGGGTGGGGACTCTCAACAACCAGCATGTACAGATCTTAGTAGCCAGCCTACAGCCTCTGGTTGTGGACCCATCTGTGGTGGACTTTGGTAACTAGCCCTCCCAGAATCTCTGGCCAGGCTGAATAATGAAGAGAGTTCCCTGCCAAGAGAGTTCCTGCCAAAAGCAGTCTATAAAGATTGAGTGATGTGACTTCAAATGTTCAGACACCAATGCAAGGCAACAAAGATCTTGAAGAATCAGGGAAACATTGCAGCATAAGTTAGGTCTAAAGGAAGAAAAAGAAACAAAATTAAGCTCCTACCTGAAATAAATGGAAATCTATGAACTGCCTAACAAAGAATTCAAAATAATCATCTTAAAGAAACTCAGTGAGCTGCAAGAGACTACAGATAGATAGCTAAATGAAATCAAAGAAATAATACATGAACAAAATGAGAACTTCAACAAAGAGATAGAAATAATAAAAAGGAGCCAAATAGAAATTCTGGAGCTGAGAAACACAATTATGGTACTGAAAAATTTAATGAAGAACTTCAACAAGCGACTTAATCAAGCTGAAGAAAGTATCAATGAACTATTATTTGCAAGTCATTCACAATTATTCAGTCAGAGAAACAAAAAAAAAAGAAAAATAAGAAAGGAAAAGGATGAAGAAAGCCTACATGACAAACGAGACATCATCAATTGAACAAATGGATGCATTATAGATGTCCCAGAAGAAGACAAAAAGAAAGGAGCAGAAACATTATTTAAAGAAATATGGCTGAAAACTTCTCAAATCTGGAGAGGGTAATGGACATTCTCATTCATGAAACCCAAAGGACAAGTAGATTGAACCTAAAGAAGTCTACACTGAAATGCATTATAATTAAATTGTCAAAAGTCAAAGAGAAAATTTTGAGAAAAGCAAGACAAGAGTGACTCATCATGTGCAAGAGAACCACCATAAGGCTATTGGTAGATTTCTTCATCTCACAGGCCTGCCTGGAAAAGAGTAGAAAGATACATTCAAAGTGCTAAAAGAAAAAAATACCTGCCAACCAAGAATATTATAGCAGACAAAACTGTCCTTTAAAAATGAAGTAGAAATAAAGTATTTTATGGACAAACAAAAACAGGGAGTTCATTATCAGTAGACCTGCCTTGCAAGTGCAAAAGGGAGTTTTTTCAATTGAAATGAAAATATGGTAAACAACAACAGGAAAACATATGAAAGTAGGAATCACACTGTTTACTAAAGGTAAACAGAACTATAATTATAAAAATTTGTTAATGGATACACAATATAGACAAATACAGAATAATGTAATATTGTAATTATAATGGTGTATAAATCACTTTGAACCATAAGTTAAAGGCAAAAATATTTTTTTTTTTTTTTTTTTTTTTTTTTTTTTTTTTTTTTTTTTTTTTAAATTTTATTTTATTTTTAATTAGTTTCAGGTGTACAACACAGTGCAATAGTTATACCTTTTACCCCTCAAAGTGACAACCCCCCCACCCCCAATAGTTTCAGGTGTACAACACAGTGCAATAGTTATACATTTTACCCCCCAAAGTGACAAACCCCCCTCCCCCAATACACCCCCCCACACCCCCCCATATCATACATATCTATTACTCTTCCTCTGACTCTCTTCCACAGTATAATCCACATCCCGTGACTATCTATATATATTCAATTACAGTAGGTATACCACCTCCACTTTAGTAATACAGTGCAGTGATCAAACCTCTACACCATCCATGAAATGGTCTCCTAACAAGACCTATGATCATCTGACATTCCACAGAATATTTACAACATTATTAATTATATTCCCAAACTGTTTTTCCTATCCCAGTAGCAATATTGTAGTTGCCTATTTTTGCTGTCTAATCCCTTCCCCTTCTCCCTCATTCCCATTCCTCTCCAAATTAGCAACCCTGATTTTTCCTCTATATCTATGAGACAGTTTCTGTTTACTTTGCTCATTCATACAGCCCCTCATATTCCACATATAAGTGAGATCATATGGTATTTGTCCTTCTCTGACTGACTTACTTCACTCAACATTATAGTCTCTAGGTCCATCCATATCATTGCAAATGGCACGATTTCATTCTTCTTTATAGCGGAGTAATACTCCATTGTGTAAATATACTACAGTTTCTTAATCCAGTCATCTACTGACGGGCATTTTGGTTGTTTCCAAGTCTTAGCTATTGTAAATTGTGCTGCTATGAACATCGGGGTGCATAACTTTTTTTGAATAAGTGTCTTGGTTTTTTCAGGATAAATACCTAGGAGTGGAATTGCTGGGTCAAAAGGTAGCTCTATTTCCAGTTCTTTGAGATACCTCCATACTGACTTCCATAGTGGCTGCACCAATCTGCAGTCCCACCAACAGTGCAGCAGGGTCCCCTTTTCCCCACAGCCCCGCCAGCACTTGTTGTTTGTTGATTTGTTGATGATAGCCATTCTGACTGGAGTGAGGTGGTATCTCATGGTGGTTTTTATTTGCATTTCCCTAATGACCAGTGAGGTTGAACTTTTTTCATATGCCTGTTGGCCATCTGTATGTCCTCTTTAGAGAAATGTCTCTTCATATCTTCTGCCCATTTTTAATTGGGTTGTTTGTTTTTTTGGTGTTGAGTTTCATGAGTGTTTTATAAATTTTGGATATTAACCCCTTATCAGATATATCGTTAAGTAAATATATTCTCCCATTCAGTAGGCTTTCCTTTTTGTTTTATTAATGGTTTCCTTTGTTGTGAAAAAAAACTTTTAAGTCTGATATAATCCCATATGTTCATTTTTTTCTTTTACTTCCCTTGCCCGTAGGGATGTATCAGTAAAAATATTGTTCGGGTAATGTCTGCAAATGTACTCCTATATTTTCTTTTAGGATTTTTATGGTTTCAGGTCTTACATTTAAGTTTTTAATCCATTTTGAATTTGTTCTTGTATAAGGCGTAAGGAGATGATCCAGTTTCATTTTTTTTGCATGTGTCAGTCCAATTTTCCCAGCACCATTTATTGAATAGACTATCTTTACTCCAATGTAAATTGTTGCTTCCCTTGTCATAGATTAACTGTCCGTAAATGTTGATTTATTTCTGGGCTCTCTGTTCTGTTCCACTGATCGATGTGCCTGTTTTTATGCCAATACCAAACTGTCTTGATTACTGTGGCCTTGTAGTAGGTTTTGATGTCTGGTAGCGTGATCCCCCAACTTTGTTTTTATTCTCAGAATTGCCGAGGCTATTCTGGGTCTTTTATGATTCCATATAAACTTTAGGATTATATTTTCTATTTCTGTGAAAAATGCCCTTGGTAGTTTGATAGGAATTGCATTGAATCTATATATTGCTTTAGGCAGTATGGACATTTTAACTATATTAATTCTTCCTATCCATGAGCATGGCAGGTGTTTCCATTTATTTGTATCTTCTATGATTTCTTTCTTCAATGTCTTATAATTTTCTGAGTACAGATCTTTCACTTCTTTGGTTAAATTTATTCCTAGGTATTTTATAGTTCTTGACACAATTGTAAATGGGACAGTTTTCTTTAATTTCTCTTTCCATTAGTTTATTATTGGTATATGCAAATGCCACTGATTTCTGAACATTGATTTTATATCCTGCTACTTTACTGAATTCGTCTATCAGTTCCAATAGTTTTTTGATGGAGTCTTTGGGGTTCTCTATATACAGTATCATGTCATCTGCATATAGTGACAATTTTACTTCTTCCTTGCCAATTTGGATGCCTTTTATTTCTTTTTGTTGTCTGATTGCTGTGGCTAGAACTTCCAGCACTATGTTGAATAAAAGAGGAGAAAGTGGACAGCCTTGTCTTGTTCCTGATCTTAAGGGGAATGGTTTTAGCTTTTCCCCATTGAGTATGATGTTAGCTGTAGGTTTATCATATATGGCTTTTATTATGTTGAGATATGATCCCTGTATTCCCACTTTGCTAAGGGTTTTTAACATAAATGGCTGTTGGATTTTGTCAAATGCTTTTTCTGCATCTATTGAAATGACCATGTGATCTTTATCCTTCATTTTGTTGATGTGGTGTATCACATTAATTGATTTACGGATGTTGAACCAGCCTTGCGCACTAGGGATGAATCCCACTTGATCATGATGTATGATCTTCTTAATATATTGCTGAATTCTGTTTGCTAATATTTTATTGAGAATTTTTGCATCTATATTCATCAGGGAGATTGGCCTGTAGTTTTCCTTTTTTGTGATGTCTTTATCTGGTTTTGGAATCAGGGTGATAGAGGCTTCATAAAAAGAGTTTGGGAGTAAAGGCAAAAATATTAAAAAATAACTATAACCATAAAAATTTGTGAGTGGATACACAATATAAAAGAAGTTCTGACATAGTAACATAAAGTGTGTGTAGTACGTAAGTAAAAGTATAGAGCTTTTGTATGTGATTGAAGTTTAAGTTAGTATCAGCTTAAAATCGACTGTCATAACTATAAGAAGTTTTATGCAAGTCTCATGATAACACAAAGAAAAAAACCTACAGTAGATACAAAAATGATAAAAAGAAAAGAATCAAAGTATATCAGTATATATACATCAAAGATCAAATGACAACTTAAAATGTATACAAAAACATCAAATCACAAAATAAGATAAAAATAGAGGAAGAGAGGAACAAAAGATCTACAAAACAAACACCAAGCTCATAGAAAAAGGGAAATTTGTTGTTACCAGAGATGGAGGGGGGGAGGGGAAATTGGAGAAAGGTGGTCAAAGATAAAACTTACAGTTACAAGATAAAGTGCTAGGGATATAATGTATAATACGATGACTGTAGTTAACATTGCTGTATGATATATAGCAAAGTTGTTAAGACAGTAGATACTAAGAGTTCTCAAGATAAGAGGAAATTTTTTAAAATTGTTATTGTATCTATCTTATATGATGGATTAACTAAACCTACTGTGGTAATCATTTCACAATATATGTAAATCAAATTATCATGCTATATACCTTAAACTTATACAGTGATATATGTAAACTATTTCTCAATAAAACTGGGAAAAAACTACAAAACGAACAGAAAAAAACTGGATCGTCATATACTTTACACTAATAACAAACTATCAGAAAGAGAAATTAAGAGAAGAATCTCATTTAGAATTACATCAAAAAGAATAAAATACCTAGGAATAAATTTAACCAAGGAGGTGAAAGTCCTGCTTATTGAAAAACAAAACATTAATAAAAGAAATTGAAGAAGGCATAAATAGATAGAAAGATATTTCATGGTCATGGATTGGAAGAGTTAATATTGTTAAAAAGTTCATACTACCCAAAGCAATATACAGATTCAATACAACCTCTATCAAAATTTCAATGGTATTTTTCACAGAAATAGAACAAACAGTCCTAAAATTTGTATAGAACCACAAAAGACCTTGGCGAGGTAAGGCTATCTTGAGAAAGAAGAACAAAACTGGAGGCATCATGCTCTCTGATTCCCAACTATAATACAAAGCTATGGTAATTAAAACAGTATGTTATTGGCATAAAAACAAACACATAGATCAATGGAACAGAATTGAGAGCCCAGAATAAAGCCCACACATCTATGGTCAACTAATTCATGACAAAGGAGCCAAGAATATATGATAGGGAGAAGGGAGACTCTTTAATAAATGGTGTTGGGAAAATTGAACAGCCACATGCAAAAAAATGAATCTGGACCACCACCTTACACCATACACAAAAGTTAACTCAAAATGAATCAAAGACAAACCTAAAACCTAAAACCATAAAACCATAAAACCTAGAAGAAAACATAGATGGTAAACTCCTTTACATAGGTCTTGATGATGATTTTTTGGATCTGACAGCCAAAGCAAGAAAAGCAAAAACAAACAAGTAGGACTACCTCAAATTAAAAAGCTTCTGCACATCAAACGAAACCATTAACAAAATGAAAAGGCAACGTAGTGAATGGGAGAAAATAATTGCAAGTCATGTATCTGATAAGGGGTTAATATGCAAAATATACAGAG
This sequence comes from Aselliscus stoliczkanus, assembly GCA_033961575.1. Classification (NCBI taxonomy): domain Eukaryota; kingdom Metazoa; phylum Chordata; class Mammalia; order Chiroptera; family Hipposideridae; genus Aselliscus; species Aselliscus stoliczkanus. The sequence continues at coordinate 96,057,826 of CM066736.1, read as the reverse complement.
AACCCATACAACTCAATAGCAAAAAAACAAAAAACTCTATTCAAAAATGGGCAGAAGATCTGGAAAGACATTTTTCCATACAAGACATACAAATGGACAACAGGTATATGAAAGTACACTCATCATCATTAATCATTAGGGAAATGCAAATCAAAACCACAATGAAACATCATTTCACACTTGTTAGAATGGATATTATCAAAAAGAAAAATGTGTTGACAAAGATGTGGAGAAAAGGGAACTCCTGTGCACTGTTGGTGGGAATGTAAATTAGTGTAGCCACTATGGAAAACAGTGTGGAAGTTCCTCAAAAAATTAAAAATAAAACTACCACGTGATCCAGTAATTCCGCTTTTGGGTATTTGTCTGAAGAAAACAAAAACACTAATTTGAAAAGATATATGCAACCCCATGTTCATTGCGGCATTATTTACAATACCCACAATATGGAAACAGTCTAAGTGTGCATGAATGGATAAAGAAATTGTGAGATATATAATATATATATATATATATATATATATATATATATATATATATTTCAGTCAGAAAAAAGAATGAAATCTTGCCATTTGTGATAACATGAATAGACTTTGAGAGCATTATGCTAAGTGAAACAAGTCAGACAGAGAAAGATAAATACCATAAGATGTGTCTTCTTTGTGAAATTAAAAATAAATATAAAAAAAATCTTATAGATACAGAGAACAGATTGCGGGTTACAAGAGGTGAGGGTGAGAGTGGGAAGTGGGAGAAATATGTGAACCTTATATTTTGTTTTAAATAAATTGAATACATTTTTATACAAAAGAAAATATCAATACTCTTGAAAGCAATGAAAGAAAAATAAATCAATTGGGATATATTCCTTGTCCGTGATCAAAAGGCACAATATTATTAGGATGTCAATTCTTCTTAAAGTGATTTAAAGAGTCAATGAATCTCAATAAAAATCTTGGCAAGCTATTTTGTAGATATCGACAAACTCGTTTTAAACATTGAGTAGTCTAGACAATACTGATGAAGAACAAGTCGATGAACTCACACTTACCAATTTCAAGATTTATTATAAAGCTACAATAATCAAGAGAGCATGATAATTTAAAACAAATAGACACACAGATAAATGGAACAAAATAGAGCATCCACAAATGGAACAATGCAAATACAGACAACTTGAACTTGGTCAAAGGAATAAAAATACATCAACACAGAAAAGATAGTCTTTTTAGTCATCATCGACAAATGATGAGGGTACAAATAGACAATCATAAGGAAATAAATGAACAAAGATATAAACTTTACACCTTAGACATAAATGAACTCAAAATCATTCATTGCCTTAAATATAAAATTCAAAACTATAAAAATTATAGTGGGAAACTTATTGCCAGAAAATTGTGAAGCTAAGCATTATGTCATCATATGGTACAGCCAGTATATTTATGCCCTAATGTATTTACCCAACAGGTGTGAAAATATACCAGTTAGAAGCCACTAAGAATGCATAGAAAGTAGATTTATTAACAATAGGCAAAACCTGGAAGGAACCAAGGTGTCCTTTAATAGTGAATGACAACCAAGTGAGGCACAGTAAGTAAGTGGAGATACTTGAGGTACACATGGGGTACAGGCACAGCCTAAGGAAACACAAATTTACACAGGGGTTAGAGGGATAGTAAATGAAAACACTGGTTGTCCAGATGGATTGGAGGTACACAGAATGTAGACAGACACAGGCTGGGATAGGCTGAAGTGCAGGGGACACAATGGGCAGGGGTGCGGGCGTGGAATGGGTTGCAGATGAATGAAATGAGACATTTGAGGTCAGGTAATAGCTGCAGGCACAGAGATAGAGACACTCAAGGAGAGATACATGCTGCAGGCACAGAGGAGAGTGACACTAGTTGCCTGATGTGGGTCATAGGAACAGGAGATGGAGACTCATGTGGGTTGGCATGGGCTGCAGGAACAAGGGAAAACAAACAAACACCATACTGCTGCCTCCCAGGAGGATGGGCAGATTTCCTTGGTGCACATGCTCTCCATCTTCTTATGTGGGCCAGGTTGATGGGTTGGAACCTGCTGGGCCTATGTGACAGGAGTTCTCTTAAGTTCTGCCATTCTTTCTCCTTTCTGGCTGCAGGAAACCGGACCTGTCTAATAGCACCAGAGACTGAATTACTGGTGCCATGTATTGTACAATGCATTCTATATAGACTCATAAAGGCTTGAATAAATAAGCAAGTGGGGAAAAAAAATCAGTTGTGTCTCTATACACTAACAATGAACTATCCAAAAAGGAAAATTAAGAAAACCATCCCCTTTGCAATAGCATGAAAAAGAATAAAATACTTAGGAATAAACTTAAGGAGGTGAAAGACTTGTACACTGAAAACTATAAAGCACTGATGAAAAATGTAAAGAGGACACAAATAAATGGAAGACCTCCTGTGTTTATGGATTGGAAGAATTAATGTTGTTAAAATACTTATACTACCCAAAATGACTTACAGATTCAGTGCTATCCCTATCAAAATGCGAATGGCATTTTTTAGAGAAATATAAAAAGCAACCCTAAAATTAATATGGAGCCACAAAAGACCATGAAGGGCTAAAGTAATTTTGGGCAAGAAGAATAATGCTGAAAGCATCACACTTTCTGATTTCAAAATATGTTACAAAACTACAGTGATCCAAATAGTATGGTACTGGCATAGACATATAGACCAATGAAGCAGAATAGAAAGCCCAGAAATAAACCCATGCAATACAAGTCAGCTGATCTTTGACAGAGGTTTCAAGAATAAACATTAGGAAGTGATAGTCTCTTCAATAAAAAGGCTTGGGAAAACTGGATATCCACTTACAAAAGAATGAAATCGGATCCTTATCTTACACCATACACAAAAATCAACTCAAAATGGATTAAACACTTAAATGTAAGTCCTGAAACTGTAAAACTCTTAGAAGGAAAATTAAGGGAAAAGCTTCTTGACATTGGCCTTGGCAATGATTTCTTGCTTATAACTCAAAAGCACAGGCACAGGTAAAAACAGAAAAATGGGATTACATCCGACTAAAAAGCTCCTGCAGAACAAAGGAAACAGTCAACAAAATGAAAAGGCAACCTGTGGAATGGGAGAAAATATTTGCAAACCATGTATCTGACAAGGGGTTAATTTCCAAAAAATAAGGAACTTATGCAACTCAATGGCATCAAAAGAAATAACCTGATTAAAAAACAGGGACAAAAAACTGAATAAACATTTCTCCAAACAAGACATACAAATGCCAACAGGTACATGAAAAAGTGCTCAATATCACTAACCATCAAGAAAAAGCAAGTCAAAATCACAAGGAGATACTACCTCGTACCTGTTAGGAAACTGGTATATCTACTATGAAAAACAGTATGAAAGGGTCTACAAAAAATTACAAAGAATACCATATAATCCAGCAGTCCCATTTTTGGGTATATATCCAAAGAAATTGCTATCAGGATTTCAAAAAGATATCTGTACTCCCATGTTCATTGCAGAATTATTCACACTATCCAAGACATGGAAGCAACCTCAATGTCCATCGGGGTGAATGGATAAAGACAATGTGGTTTATGTATACAATGGAATATTATTAGGCCTTTAAAAAGAAGGAAATCCTGTTATTTGCAACAACATACGTGAACCTGGAGACCATTATGCTAACTGAAATAGGCTAAACACAGGACAAACACTACATGATATCTCTTCTATGAGGAACCTAAAATAGTCCAATTCATAGGAGCGGAGAGTAGAATGGTAGTTGCCAGGAGCTGAGAGGAGGGGAAAACAGGGAGATATTGTCAAAGGGTACAAAGCTGCTGTTACACAAGATGAATAAGACCTAGAGACCTACTGTACAGTATAGGGTCTATAGTTAACAAGACTGTATTGTATACTTAAATATTTGCTAAGGAAATAGACCTTAAGTATTCTTATCACCCCCACACACAAATAAGTAAAGAGGACAGTAGGAAACATGTAAAGATGATAGATATGTCGATGGCACAGATTATGGTGATGGTTTCATGGATGTGTATTTATTTCCAAACTGATCAAATTGCATAAGAAGTACAGCTTTTTATATGTCAGCTATACCTCAATAACTGTTTTTGTTGTTGTTTGTTTGCTCTTTAAGAATGGTAAAAGTGAACATCCTTGCTTTCTTTTCAGTCTTAGGGAGAAAACATTCAGTCTTGCATCATCTGGTAGAAATGGTTTAGTAGGTTCTTGGCACTGTTGAGTATAGAGTATAGGTGCTGAGTATAGAGAGAACGGAGTGCTGAACCAGAAACTCATTGCAGCCCCCACTTCCTTCTCCCTGTCCCCTTCCTGACACTGTGCCCAGGGAGGATTCTGATGTGTGACTAAATCAGGGTTTTAACACCAGGGCTGCAGAACTCACCAAGACTTCATTCATAGGCAAAGGACATCGCAGGAGGCCATCCTGTCTGCACACTCAGGATCGGAGTTGACTTTCCGGCTTCCTTTTGACCCTGTAGACAGAAGATGCATGATCAGGAAAAAGGCTGGTGTCATTTTGGCTCAGTTTAGCTGTTCCTTTGAAGTCTTTAATCTATGGGGTGAGCACAGGGTGCATCACCCCCCCCCACACACACACACACACATCTGCACTGGCCAGGGCAGTTACCAAAGAAAGGAACGAAAGAATGTAACAGCCTTGCCAAGCTGAACACTTGGTCCTTGCTTGCCCCTTTTGTGCACCTTATTTATGTTGTTAGTGCAACTGGGCAAGCAAGTTTTTGGGTCTTTTGTTTGTTTGTTTGTTTGTTTTTAATCTCTCCATTCTTAAAAAAAAAATTTAGCTTTAAAACATGAGGCAACCAAGGTTTTGGGGGCAGGGGAAGGATGTTAAGTAACTTGTCCAAGGCCACACAGCTAAAAAGCGTCCGAAGCAGGACTCAGGCTCAAGTCTGAATATTTACAAGCCCAGGACCTTTCAGCAAGCTGCCTAAATTAACTCTAGCTGGGGTGTATCGTGAGCTGGGAGCTAAACTAGAATTGGACTTTATTGCATTTTCCCTCTTCTTCAGGTTGTAAAAACACACCTTGAGAAATTGGGGAAAGCAGTGTCTCCCTGCAAATCGGGGAGCCTACTGGGTCAGTTACTGGGGCAGAGCCAACAGTCTGATGGAGTCCCAACACATCTGCCCAACAACATGCCTGTTCCATATCTAAAGTGAAAATGCTGCCGGAGAAGGAAGTGGGTGCTGTCACCCCCTCTCCCAATTTCCTTATCTGATGAATGATTTAGAGAGGAGACACCTTGGAGAGGCCAGCTTTAATTACGCACATGAAAGACGAGCTTCTGAAAGTGCCTCTCCTGGATTATTTATGAAGATGGAGAGGAAAAAGGCTTAGAAATAAAGACTTGTAGAGAAAAGGAGCCAGGTGATGCAAAAGCAAGAAAAAATAAAGAGATTGAGTGGGGACAGGAGAAGAGAAATAGGCCAGGACTGTTGCTACTATTGAGATGTGGAGTGGGGGCATGAGGGAGGTAGGGGAGAAGGCAGCTGGGAGATGCTGAGTGAATGGCACAGGCTGCTTTCTGTCATTATTACAATCGGGTGCAGCTGGAATCTCAGCTTCTGCTGAGGAGATACATTTCTGTTGATGCTCATGTTCAAGTTGATGCCAGCTGATGATGGTTCTAACCATCAAGTTGATGCCCGCCCTTATGGTTCTAACATCGGAGAATTCTACAAGGTGAGACCAACCCCACTTTTTCTGCCATGATGTGTAAAATACATCTTCCGTCCTGTGGGATTTTGTCGTTCTTAAGCGACTTCCCACATACATCCTCTGGGATCTTCCTCTGATCATCATTTTCTCCACTTTAAAAAAAAATCTTAGCTGTCCCTTCTCTTCAGGCACCTCCTCTCTCAACTTAAAAACAAAATCCGCTTTTCCTTCAGCTTGCTTAACTTCTTTAAACCTCAGTTTGCTCAAATGGAAAAAAGGAGCAAGCACCATCTCCCTCGCAAGGCTTTGGTAAGGTGGAATAAGGGAGTATTGAGTAGCATGGCCAGCCCCGACGAGGCTTCAGTCAGTGGGTGTGTCTTTCCTTCTTTTCAGTCTTCCTTCTAAAACTGTGCTGTCCAATGTGATAACCGTTCACCACAGGTAGCTATTGACGCTGAAATGTGGCCAGTCCAATTTGAGATGGGCTGCCTATGGGAGAAGCATCATGATTGCATTCTAACACTTTCAAGCCCCTTACTTGGTTTTGAAACTCTTGCTCTGGGCCCATGTTTGAATCCAGAATTTTTTTCCCCCCATTTATATCATCTTGATTCATATTGCATGATCTCCTCCTGAGATGTTTTCAATGTGAATTTTATGTATGCCACATGGTGCACACACATACACATACTTAAAATAATAGCTTTATTGAGATATAATTCATATAGACACAAACGTCACCCTTTAAAGTGTACACTTTGGTGATTTTTACAATATTCAGAGAGTTGTGTATTGTATATTGTATAGGTATCATCACCATGACCTAACTCCAGAATGTTTTCAGCATCCCAAAATGAAACCTTGTACCCATTCCAGTTAGTTCCCATCCTCCTCCCCTCCCCGCTCAGCCCCTGGCAACCACTAGTCTGCTTTTTATCTCTATGGATTTGCCAATGCTGGATATTTCATATAAATGGAATTATACCATATGTGGCCTTTCGCATGGCTTATATTTCATATGAGACCTTTCCAATTATAATCTCCACATCTGGTGGCAATCCATGAAGTGTATTTTATGTGATGCAATGAAAACAAGTGCATGAAAACTTAATTTTATTCATCTACATGTACCGTTATGACCTCTTTGGGAAATAGATATTGTCTCCATTTCACAGGTGAGGAATCTAGAGCACAGAGAGGTTATGTAGCTGGCCTAGGGTCACATATCTATTAAATGGAAGAGCTGGGACTTACACCCAGATGGCTTTATTATTATTATTTTTTCCCTAATCTCCAGTGTTAAGGTAGGTGAGAATCTTTTTCATTTCTTCTTTCCTCTGAACCAAGGAGAGTATCTGACACTCATGTATACATTTGTGAAATGGATGAATGATCCAGGCAATTAATCAGCTGAGATCCCAGGTGGTGGGGAGAGAGGTATGGCCTCTGAAACCCAGGTATTATTAGCCTGCCAGACCTCAGGCTGCTGCTGGATGCTGTGGCTGACACCAGCAGGCCTTGTCACCCATGCTGTGAAGTGCGTGCTGCCTGCCTGCCCTGGGGATGCTCTGCTGTCAATCCTGGCTCTCCTCCTCACTGGGCCATTAGTGTGCCACTGGGGTGCAGCCACGAAACCTCTCAGGGCACTCTTGGGGGCTGCACAATCCAGGAAGACAACTTTCTACAAATAAGATAGATAGAAATAGGAGCCCAGTGGGGACTTGGGTCACCCAGAGTAATTTAAAGTATGAATTGATTTTGCAGCTGGAGATATGTCGATGGCCTGCTCCTCATTTGTGCTTCACTGTGCATATTACCTCATGTGGAAAATTAACAGGCAAATTAACCTCTCCACACAGCCCAGTCTGGAGGAATGGACGAGGTTCCTGCTTAGAATGCCCAGTCTTAGGGTAAGAAGGAGGCTGGCTACAGGGCCTGGGCAAGGGGGAGCCCCATGTCCCAGGCACTTGAGACACCTCCAGCCTGCACATGTGGCAACAGAAAAGGACCACTGTGTCATTCACTGAGATGTGTGGCTTTGTGGTGACTGTGTTGGGACAGGCAGGTGGGAAGGTGAATTCAACAAAAATAAACAGATCAATAGGCGCTCCATCCACTGGCAAGGGTGCCCCCTGTCCCCCAGAATTCTGGAAACAGCATTTTTACTCATTGTTTCTGACTGTCTCTTCTCCATTGCTTGAGATGTCCTCTTCTGGTTTTGACCATATCACTTGTTTAAACCTCTAGTGCAAAGGTCCTCTGGTCTACCTGTTACAGTCCCCTCCCACTGCTCCCCGCCACTCGTCTCGTCCTACTCCTCTGTATTCTCTCCATTCTAGACACACTGACTTCCCTGTTTCATTCAGCCTCAGGGTCTTTGTAGTTTCCTCAGCTTTGCATCCATGTCCCTGACTTTTTCTCTGAACTAAACTCCACTCAGTTTAAATGGCACTTCCTTCAGGAGGCATTTTCTGATTTCACACCTTTCACCTCACATCATTATCTGGTCTTAATCTCCTATATTTCTCTACTAATAGCATTTGTCAAAATAGCAATTAAATAATTAGTTGTTTAATGCCTGCCTTTCCCGCCACACGGTTAGGTCTGAGAGAGTAGAGGCTGTGTCAGTCTCATTCACCTTTGTACTTCCTGTGTCAAGCACATTGCCTGGGACAGGGTAAGTCCTCAAAAATGCATTGGATGAATGAATAGCTCTCTTGGTTTTTTTGCCTTGGCAGGTGGTTCTTTCTGAGATTTAAAGTTGGCATTTCCAGGAGAAACCAATTACTATGTAAATTTTGTTCTGAGAATCACATTATAACCCACATATAAGCCAAAGTACCACACAGTCTAACGTTGGCGCAGTGTCACATGCAAAGAAGCCCAGTTCAACACCAACATAAACACTCCTTCCACTGCTAGCTCATTTTTCTCTCCCTGCTCTGACCCCTAATTCCTACATTTTATTCGGAAGATTGACTTAACTCTCTGGCTCCTTGATTGAGCTGGGTATGCAATGGCAGTCCTTAACCACCAGGAACTTGAAGATTGATTAGTTAGAAGGCTTTTGCTATAGTCCAGGCAAGAGATTATGATAACTTGGAAATCAATGAGGTGAACATATTTAAGATATTTTTTGGGAGCTAAAACTAATAAGGGATATCAAGGACACTATTAGGGTTGACACGCCACATTAGCCACAATCTAGGTGATTAGTCCAAGTTGTTCATGGTAATTTCATCATCTTATTTTCTGGGAATTAATTTTAAAATGGTCATGTGATTCAACCCTGTCTGATTCTGAGACATGAAAAGTCCAATGGGGGCTTTCAGGGGAAAATAATCTCCCTCTTAAAGAGGGAACTACAAAGGGAAACAATATCACTCCTTTGCTGGATGTGAACCAAGAACTTGTTCTCTGACTACTTGTATCTCTGACTCTACTGCTACAAGATTGGAAGGGACAGCCACAAAAAGGCAGATATGTGAAAAGAACCAGAGCCCTTGCTGACATTGTTGAGTTACTGATTGTGGTGCATCAAGTCCACCCCACCTGGGATTCTGGATATGTGAGATAATGAACTTTTTCCAGCCCTTAAGCCATTTGGTTGGACTTTCTATTACTTATAGCAGAAGTCACCCTGAATGATACAGGGGGTACAGTGGTAGCTCAGTGAGCACAAGGTTTCTTTGTCTAGCTGGAGGCTTTCCAATACCAAAGATTGTGGGCAGTAGCATCATGTCTCTCAGTTACCTTGTAGGGCCGGGCCTCCCAATTTCCCTTCTGAGCTGCTCAGGGATGGAGCTGAAGCAGCCAGTGGAGGACTCAAAATGTCTAATTGGGAAGGGGTGGAAAATGACCCAGATCAAATGGTAAATAGTGAATTCCTCTTCTGGGCTTTCAGCCTACACTGAAATGGGAAGGTAGTTACTTACTGATTTATTTATTTTTAATCATCTTATGTTCTACTCTTACTCTTCTTAGATAATATATTTTGAGGAATTCCCCCCACCCCCCAAAGAAATACTGTATTACAGTAATAGCAAGAGAAATCAACATGGAGGAAAGGGCAAAAAGAATCTTCTATTAACCCACGGCCAACCTAAATTGTTTTCTTTGCCTATACTTCCTTGAAATTCTTGTTCGTGTTCATGCAAAAATGCACAGAATGGTAATCACAGCCCAGGGATCATTAATTTTTTATTGAGGTATGACATTCATGCTGTGAAATGCCCAGACCTGTACAGCTTGATGGTTTTTCACATGTGTTCACTTTTGTAGCCACCCTCTAGTCAAGAGATAAAACACTTGACTGGGTACATTTTGTCATTTGATTTTCAAATTCAATGTCATATCAGAATCATGTTACCCTGCTGTGTATCCTAAGATTTCTTTTTAGTATACTACATGGTTTTCATACTGCTGATGATTAAAGGCTTTAAAAATTCAATCAGATGGCTGCAACGCAGATATGTGAGCCAACCCACATCATTAAGGTTGTTTAAAATTCTTCTAGATTACAAACAATGCTTCAACAATCTGTACTGTATAAGTCAGAAACGGGCAGCCTATAGGCTAGATTCTACCCATATACCCATTTTGTTAGGCTTGCATGGTGTTGGCACACAGAATTTTTAAAGAATAAATGAGTTATGTCATACACTTTTAAAACTTGAGAGAGCTCACGTGGAAATCTGGATTTCCTGCTTCCTTGATACGGTAGGAAGTCTGGTCCCAGCAGTGGTGGTCAGGTGAGGATGAGAAGGGGCTGCCCTCCTGGGAAGGGGCATTGCTCCCCACTTTGCCACAGTCCCTATGATGCCCAACTTTTCCTTCTATCAGGCCTGTTTATTAATTAACAGCACCTGCCTGGGTCCAGTAGGCACTTGAGTTTGCAATTCCTGGCATATGGCTTCTTTTTTCCTGATGCTTATAAAGATGTCATTTATGCATGAGGCAGCTGATAATCCCAAAGAAATCATAAATAGAAGAACATTCAGAACTGCATAGTGAAAAGAGCATGACTGTTGTGTTCAAGGCACCATAGTAGCAATCACTGCTCATGACTTTGTCTGGGTCACATCCTCTGTGGGTCTCAATGTTCTCAGGCTTCAAGTAAGAACAATGATGCCCACTCCATGGAGCAATTAGGAAGATCTATGAGAGCTTAGCACACAGTAGGCAATCAATAAACTGTAGCTAAGTAAAACACATATACTGAAAACTGTTTTCTATGGTTAATTTATTTAACTCTAGTTCTTAAATAGCCACATTTATTTTCATAAAAATAAGATTTAATTTCCTCTGAATTTGCAGTTCATTCAAAAGGCCTCCAGAGACACCTATAAAGTTTTAATAACAGCAACAATAATAATGATAAGTGCATAGGATTTAATAATATTGTGTCTGAGTGTCTAAAGAGTGACCTTAATAGTACGATTTAATTGAGATGGTAAATTAAAACTGTGCTGCCTCACTCCACCACACTAAGAAGGTTAAAATAGGAAAAAGTTGGACCTTAAAGTTGATGTTAGAGCTGATGTTTCTTTAGGAGGACCATGATCACCAGCTACTCTGGTTGGTCTTTCTGGCTGATTGAAACAGGTCCAGAGATTCTGTGGGAAGAATCTCTAGTAATACACAGAATTTTGAGAGCATCAAGTATTGACCTCTGCAGAAGAAAAGTTTCCTTGAAGATAATTTATCTTGCTCTTAGTTCATGGTCCCACCCACCCACTGGAAACTTAAGAGTCATTGTTATCTTTTTTTTTTTTTTTTAACCTCCTCCACATCTAATCCATCAGTAAGTCTTTTAATTCTCCTTCCTAAATATCTCTCAATTCAATTTATTTCTCTCCATCTAGATCAATAGCACCCTTACCTAAGCCACAATGCATTCTCTACACAGCAGATAGGGTGATCTTTTAAATACTCCACTCATATCACGTCACCCTACTTCTTAAAATTCTCCCATGACTTCTATTTCACTTCAGATAAAACCCAGACTCCTTATCATAGCACACAGGCTTTGCATGATCTGTCCCTAACCTTTTTTCTAGCTTTATCTCATGTAATGCTCCCCCTTCCCCAATATACTCCAGCAACATTGATCATCTTTCACACTAAATTCTTACCCAGCTCAGAGGCTTTGCACATGCCTCACCTCTGCCTGGAATCCCGGCCTTTACTCCACGTTCTTCACCTCTCTTTGTAAGGTTGGCTTCTTCAGGTCTCAGGTTAAAAGTCTTGTTTGCACCTTAAGGAAGTTCGCAAACTTGTTGCAATAATGTTGCTAACCTTTTTTTGATATCAGAGAGATTATTCATTATGAATTTGTACCAACTGGACAGTTAACCATGCTTACTATTTGGAACTGCTGAAAAGCCTGCACGAATCTTGCATCACAACAATGCACCAGCTCACACAGCACTATCTGTGAGGGAGTTTTTAGCCAGTAAACAAATAACTGTATTGGAACACCCTCCCTACTCACCTGATCTGGCCCCCAATGACTTCTTTCTTTACCTGAAGATAAAGGAAATATTGAAAGGAAGACATTTTGATGACCTTCAGTACATCAAGGGTAATATGACAACAGCTCTGATGGCCATTCCAGAAAAAGAGTTCCCAAATTGCTTTGAAGGGTGGAATAGATGCTGGCATTGGTGCATAGTTCCCAAGGAGAGTACTTCAAAGGTGGCTGTAATGATATTCAGCAATGAGGTATATAGCACTTTTTCTAGGAGGAGTTCATAATTGTCAGACAATAGGCATCAATAAATATTTATTGAATGAATGAAAGAAAAGGTGGATGTAACTGCTGTGAGAATTCAAAGTAGTCTCAGGAAATTTTTTCTAGAATATGATGGCTAGAAGAGCTCTAACCTACCCAGCAATGCCAGCATGTAGTACTTTGTGTTTGGTATTGCTCACGGAGAGCAGTATTTCAAAGGATCTAGAAAAATCAAGAGCCAGAGACCAAGATATTGTCAGCTTATCTCTATACTGTCCAGGGAGGATCCTGAGTTTCAGACCAATTATCACTTACATTTTCCCTGAAAATTAATGATTCAGCCTTTGGTTTATTAGTTAGTGTTCTATAAATTTGATTCATGTGCATTAGAGCTCTTGAACCTGATCAGTTCTGAGAGAGGTGACAAATCTAATCAGCCAAGGGCTGATGCGCCTTGGTCTCTCACTGGCGCTCAGCCCTGGTGACTGATCCCTTATTTGTCTCTGACCCAGCTCTCACTCTACTCTCACTCAGGATATTTAGCTCTGGTCCTGCCTACTCGCTCACTACCTTCTGACCTTGGGCCTTCCTCCTCTAAGCTTCTACCATCTCCCTTTTTTGCCTTAATATAGTAAACTCAATGGACAGATTTCACCCTTAAGAACCATTAAGTCAGGATACATCTTCATATCTATAAACTGAAATTAACTTGTATTTAGGTTTGACAACACCTTGGACATTATGCCAACATAGTTGGCTGCCCCTATTGATGAAGTGTGGTGTCACAATGCAGCTGTATTACATGTTAGAAGTGTCTAGGCAAGAAAATAGGAAGAAAGCAAAATTCTGGGAGCTCTGAAGTGGGCCTTGAAGACTGCTGAGATATAGAAGAATACTGAGCTCCGGGGAATAGGAACAAGACAGAATTAATAAAATGAGAAGATCTGTAAAAGAAAAGTAAATTTATAAATGTGGGGAGTATCCTTTTTTGGGTCAAGGCCAGCTAGTTCCCTTCCATTATTCTGGAAAATATGGAGGAAATCACTCTTCCTGGTCTTTATTTTCAGCTCCTTTGCCTGGGTTCAGTCATTATTTCAAGGCCACAGGGACCTTCTACTGGGAGCTTTTTCTGTGATCTGATAACTTGTAGCCCATGAGAATGGGAGTGCTTAGAATCCCAGGTCAGACTAGTCTGGCTCTGAATGTCGCCGGGTACTTTCCCATCCAGGCCTGCACTAATGCGTAGTCTTGGGGAAAGTTGTAAAGTTAAACGTGTTTATTAACTATGAACTTATTCTGTCTTGTCTGCACCATATACACCTCTCAGAGCCTCTCCCACTTCCTCTTCTCCTAGGCCCACTACCCTCATCTTTGTAAAAGGAACAAAATCAAAATAGGGGTAGTGATAATAATGATGATGGTATCAGTCAGGATTCACTCAAGAAAAAGAAATGACAATGCCCTGGGTTCAAATCCCAGCTTTTGCATTTGTTAACTGTGCTTCAGTTTCCTTTCAACAATATTAAAATTGCAAGGTTATTGTGAGGATTCCATAAAAGTATGCAGAATGCCTTCTATATTTTTGTACCCATTACCTTTTCCCTTTCTCAGTCATCTAAATATGTTTTAAAGCTATCTGGAGGGGCAAGGATTAAAACCAAGGAATGCTGCGTTAATGGTGTAATTTCAGGCAGTGGGTGGCCTGTGGCCCCTCCATGTGCTCCTGACGTTATCACGTGGAGGTGACTTCTCACTCTGCCTATCTATAATGGCAGCTGGGCTTTGCCACTATGGTTTCAGCATGATGAACACCCCTACTCCTCGGCTCTTGCCTCTGTAATTGATCCTCTTCAAAGACATGATGGAAAAGAGATTCTTTGATTAAGTTTTGTTCAGTTCTATTAAATATTTCTTGAATCCATTCCTTCTTCTCCAGCCCCTCACTACTGTCATGGTTCAGGAATTCATAATTCCCTACGTGCATCACTGCATCTGCCTTCTAATGGGTCTTCCTGCTGCTGGGCGCTTCCTCTCCTGTTTATCCTTCACACAGCAGGTAGAGTCATTTTTCAAAACCATGCATATGACTCTGTCAACCCTTTACTCAAGACCCTTCAGTGGCAGTGTGCTTTCTAGCCGTAGTGGTTCTTAGCCTCTGGGGTCATTATACACTGGTTTGTCACATCAGTTGTAAGGCAGATTGATTCATCCATTCAGTCAACAAATTTATTGAGCATCTACTATGTGTCAGTTACTGTTGTAAGTGTTTGAGGGGTGCATAAGTTAAAAACGAAGACAGAAAAACTGACAAAAATCTCTGCATGTTACCAGGAACTTGTTAGTAATAAGAGTTAAGTCTTGAAGATTGTGAATGATTTATCTGTTTGAATATATAGTGCATACATGTTTATTTTTACGGTAACATAGCCCTAAATCACTAGTATGGTGAGAGATCCTTGATAAGGAGTGGAAGGGGGGATTTATAGCTAGTAGTTGGGGAATTGGATATAAATCTCAGAATGCCTTTGAGTGCATCTGAACAGTATCCCTTAACACTGTTTCAAATTCATTTAACTTTCCACCAGTAGGAGGGTTTAGGTCATAGATAATTGAAATGTGTAAATAATTTTCTTACAAGACCAGAGGTCATATCCTTCTGGGAGAAGGGACTAAGTCCATATTGTAAACTGAAAATGAGGAGTGAAGGAAGATTTTGGCGGGACCATTAGATTCCTGCTAACGGATTACATTTCTAGTATTTTAGAAAGGTACATTTCTTGGTATTTGATGAAAATAGACATGGCCTTATGCTAATAAACCTGAAAACATGTATTGGTATTGGGTGCTATTATTCAGTTGCAAGTATAGCAAGCACACTGAAGGATGGGATAATTTTGGAGGAAAAGAGAAAAGTTTATGTAGGTATTAGTCTCATTTTGTCCATGAATGAGGGGGAAATGGACAAAAATGAACTGGAGAAAATACTTTTACTATCTACACTCATAAGATATATGAAAGACATAAGAAAACTTTCAAGAGATGCAAATAGGAGCCGAAGCCTGATAGATTTCCTGCAAAAATCAGAATTGCTCCAATTACAAAGTGGACATCCAATCAATTCATACCGTTTACAGCCTTAACTTTGAGCCACAAGCCCAATTCATCTCATGCTCAGAATAAAGATTTTTCTCCTAATTCTTTCAACTTCTGATATTGGGACTTGTCTTCCCATGTATGACATCAAAAGTGATGTTTGACACAACTAGTGGCAGCTTCAAGAGGGAGAAATTAAAGTGTCAGAGAAGCTGCTTTTACTAGGTTTTTATTTTAAAGATTTTATTGGGGAATTGGGGGAGGGGAACAGCGTTGGAGAATTAGGGAAGGGGAACAGACAAGTTGCTGTCTTTTTGTTCTTCAGTCTAGCTGTGGAGGACGTTGCTTCACTGGCCCATGTTGGTATCGTCATTGCGCTCTTCCCGGGTGAGGCAGATCGGTTGCCAGCCTCTGGATGGTCGTTCACGGAGGCTATTGGCAGCTCACTCTGGCTGCCAGTTGCTCACACTGGCTGCGGGCCACTCACTGTAGCCTATGGCAGCCCACTGCAGCAGGGGCTGCAGCCTACACCGTCGCCGGGGCTCACACAGCCCAGCTCCAGGTGGAGCTGTTGTTAGCTGTAGAGGGCAGTGTGACTGGCCCTCATATGTGGGATCCGAACCGGGGCCGCTGGCGTCCCAAAACCAGCTCTTAACCAATGTACCACTCGGCCGGTCCTTTATTAGCTTTTTATAGAAAGGTGTGAAAGCGAAAACTTGAAGGTAACACAGATATGGCTTGTTGAAAACAGTTGGGCTGGGAGTCCACAGTTGGGCTGGGTGTTGGATAGAGATTTCCCTACGTGGTTTTTTCCCAGGACTTTCAGTATGGGTAGATGGTGGTTCACTAGGGCACGATTCACTAATTGGTGTGAGAATTATACAACATCACAGATACCCTTAGGATGTATTTCAGTGTCTTGAAGCAGGGAACAAAAGTTGGGACTCAAAGTCATGAGTCATTCATGGGGACATGAGGAAGAAGAGTGCAGGAGGCAAGTCAAAGGGTCCAGTGCCTGTGATTTTTCTGCTGTTGGGGTAACTTTGGGGGATTATGTCACAAGGTTCTCAGAGACAGGGTGTATTAGAGAACCAGGCCCCTCTCTACCCCATCCTGCCCCCATAAACAGGGCTGGGCAATTCTGTCCCCCAAAAGGCCATTGTACAGTTAATTTGGTCCTCACAGTCAAGGCTTCAGTGCCTGTCCTCTCTCCAAAAGTGGATGGATGTGGTGAGGGACCATTCTGGGCTGACCCTCACTTTGTAATTAACCCTTTTTATTAGCATCTCACTTGCTTCTGATGGGGTAGTGCACACATGTTTGTGTTTATGTATGTAACTGCCAAATAGGACTGGGCCAGCTGTTGTTGGCATCCTGATTGTCTCCAATCACAGGGAAATAAATTGCAGTGAGACAAGTAACGAGGAGTGGAGCACGCTGGCAGCCAGCCAAAGGCTCCACACGGTCAGCTGCAAAGACCGCGAATCTGCCATCAAAGCAGGGCAACTGAGGTGACCCCGGATGTCAGAAGCCAGGTGCCATCCTGCTTAAGGAGGGCTGTGGGGTTGAGGGGAAGGGATTGGGACTGGGAAAAGAGAGCACTTGAGTGAGAGAGAGAGGAGGAGAGATTGAAGCACTTTCTCTTCTTTGTGACCTCTCTTTCTTCTTCTTTTTGTCCTCTCCTATCTTCTGATCCCCAACAGCCTCCAATGACATCTTAGCAGTGATCTTGAGAACACAGGGACATGAAGAGAAGGCGTGGCAGGGCACAAAGAAGAGGGTAGTTGATAAAAGGGGCCTGCATGCATTTAAATGATGAAGAAGAACAAAAAATCCCAAAGAACAGTTATTCTCCACCCCGCCTTGAGTTTGCTGTTGCTACCGCTGCTATGGTGACAGGGCTGATGGTGGTGCTAGCCCCTAGGCTGAGGTTGTGGCTGCTGCTGGCATAGTCATTTCAATGATGGGGATTCCAGTGATGAGTGACAATAGGGATGGAAACCCTAGAGCTTTAACTCAAGATTACCTTCGATGAGTGAAATTAGGAAGAATAAAAATGTCAGAGAATGAGATCAACATTCTATAGAAATGTCCCAAGAGGTCATAAAATGGGCAGTTAGTAAAAGGCAGTCAGTAAAAAGGAGTTTAGGAGAACCCAGTCTATCCAGCCTCTGTCAAGCTGAAGAATTTCACATATTCATGTACATTAACTTGGCTGCAGCTGAAACCTAACTGCAGGTCGATACTTGAAGGAGATTTGCCATAGGGAAGATGGGTCTGCAATGAGCTTGCAGGGCGAGTCCCTTATGGACAGATTTGTCACTGAGTTCCAAGAATTGTCCAGGGAAGAAGGTCTGAAAGTCAGGAAGACAGAATATTCTTAGCCTTGAGAAACAGTCCTGTTTCAGGCAGGGATGTTTCATAGGCACTCACAGTGGTTGGGTGTAAAGTTTTTCAGGACTATTCAGTTTCCATTGATGGGTTGACTCATGAGTTTATCCCATAAACATTTATTGGGCACTCAGTGAATGACCGACACTTTGTTAGTCCCTGAGAATAAAGAAATGAACAAAAGAGATATAGTCCCTATCATCATTGAGCTTTCAGTTGAGCAGAAAATACAGAGAGTTATGCAAGAAAGTCCCTAGGAGAGACTGAGCATGGTGTGTTCCAGGCACAGAGACAGGGAGAATGGCAGGAGATGACACTGGCGAGGAAGGTGGGGCCCAGGTTGGTAGGGCCTTTGCTCTGTGCTAAGGGGTTAGGGCCCTATTCTGAGGGCAACTGTGTCAATCAGAACTTTTTTGATTATACATGAAAGAAAATGAACTTGGATAGCCTGTGGTCAAAAGGGCAATTTACTGGCCTGGAATCCAAGGAAGAAATGAAAGCCATACACTGACAGAATCTGAGATGAGGTTGAACTGAGGATGATATTAGGAGACCAGGAGCTTGAACATGGCGAAGAATTTTCCTGCCTCTCTCACGTTGCTGACTTCTGCCTCTCTTCCTACACACTTTCTCCAAATGGTAGAGAAAACAGACACCTCCAGCTTCTGAGTTTTACCGTATAGCCTCCACCACTGGAGAAGAACTCACTTTCATTTCTCCTGTCCCAGGTCACACACCCTGGGGAGGATGTTTATGGTCCATTTGGCTCAAGTGTCCACCCAGGGTCGACAACTGTGTCTAGAAGGTGAAGTAAGTGAAAGAACTTGGAAGCTGCCCTAGGAACTGTGTAAACTGGGTAAGGTGAGCTGTGGGCTGTGGATATCCCATGGATGTCCACTACTGCCATCAGCACCCACCAAGCAACCTCTGGACTTCTAAAGCACGTTCCTAAGATACCCTGATTCTGGAACAGATGCAAATATTAGTGTTTGGTCACTGGGAAATGCTATCACGTTTGGCAACTAATTGGTCAATAAGTCATAGACATATGACTGATGGCTTAGAGTAGTGCCTGACACTTAATCATAATATTATCTAAATGTCATTGTGATAACAATGATGATGATGATGACGACGATGATGAAGATTATCCATCTTCTTTGGGTATATGGGCATAATTCAGTTCTGGACTGACACAGCTAACAATCTGGGTTATAGTGACCCCTTCAAAGCAGGACAGCCCTAGCCACCAGCTAGTATTGTCCACATCTCCATCTCATCTCCCTAAAGCTTCACTCCCAGGGATGGCAATTTTGATGGATGCCAGGGATTCCATTACTAGGAATTAACGACAAGTCTCCAGCCTGAACCATGTTTCTGCCATTCACTACTTTCTGCCATTCACTACAAAACACATGATATATGCTCAGTAGTTGATAAAGGTGAGAGATAAATAAAAATTGAGTAGAGAATTCTTCCTATTGTTTGTGTGCCTCCATTTGAATAAGCTAAGGTTTTTTGCTAACTTTCTGTTACCAGAAGAATCTCCATGGATCTTCTAATAATAACCTTGATAGGCAAAGCTCCAAACAAACATTAATTAAGTCTCTTAACACCCTTGTAAATCAGTGAGCCATATGGCAATTATAAAAAAAAAAAAGGATAATTTTAAGGAGCAAGAAATTTAAAAATGATTGTTTACTTTATCATAACAGAGAAATAATTTACATACACACAAAAATGAATATTCAGGGCCATAGGTAAGACAGAAATGCTTGGCTAATTTCTGATGAGCCATAGTCAACTAGGTTAGAGTTTGATCTCCCTGAGTGCAAAGGTGTATGTATTCTGTTCTTTGTATTCCCAATTCATATGCCTTGTCCAAGACCCACACTGTCTATTAGAACTTTCTGTGATGATAGAAATGTTTTATATCTGCAATGTCCAATATGAGAGCCATTAGTGGTTAGAGTGACTGAGGAACTAAAATTTTGATTTACTTAATTTAACATAACTTAAATACTACACGTAACTACCGTGTTGTACAGTACAAGCTTAGACCATGGTTCATGGATTTGGAAACATTGTGTTTTGGAAGGAGATATGCAAGAGATGTTAATATAATGTTAACCAGAGCATGTTCTATAAGCAGGCTACAAGAATTGTCAGAATGGTGAAATGATTCATTATCCCCTTCATCATAGGTCATTCATTCATTCATTCATTCAAAAACCACATATTGAACACCTACTATGTGCTAGGCCCTGCACTGATCAGGGAGCTACAAATAAAGTCTAGCCATTGTCCTGGCTTAAACTTGAGAGAGAGAAGTAAGCAGACTAAAAAGATAAATAGAGCAGTTTGTGATGTGTAGGGGCAGGCATATGAGCTGTAAGATTATAGAGGAGGGGCAACTAATGCACCCTGGAAGTATGGAGTCGGGTGGGCAGGTCACAGAATGCTTCCTAGAAAGGTGGAGCTGAGTCTTAAAGGAGCAGTAAGGATTCTCCCAGGTGATGAGGATGGGAGGGAAGGGGCTTTCCCTGGGCAGAAGAACTGGCACAGGCAAAGGTCCAACAATACTAGAGAGTGTGGACCTTTAGGGAACTTCCAGCTGTATGGAATGTAGAATATAGGGTACATGTGGTAAGTGGTCAGCCATGACTCCCAGGAAGAAGGTAGGGGCAGTCAAAGGAGTTTGATGGAAGAGTTTGGATTTTACCCTAAAGGTAGCGAGTGGGCAGTCATTGGAAGGGTTTTAAGAAGGGGAGTCACAAGATCAGATTTCTCTTCTAGAAAGACCCTTTGGCAGCAGTGTGCAAAATGATTTAGAGGGAGTGAGAATGGAGACAGGAACCCCTAGGGAAGACAAGCTTGTCTTCCATGAGAAACCCTGAAGTCGCATCTAAGTAAGTGCTGCTGGCCAGATGCAAAAGTAACTGGTCCCTTCTGAGAAATGGTGGGGATGTCTGGGATGCAGGGTGCTGGAACGTCTGAAGCTGGCTTCAGGGAAAGCAAGGAGCCTGGTGTGGCACCTGGAAATCCATCCTTTGGAGGAAGAAGTGTGTTTACCTGAGCTACCTGTGTGTACGTGGGTGGGTAACCTGAGCTAGGTGAACCTTGAGGTGAGAGTTGGCTGGACTACTCTGCTACTTTCCTTTCTATCTTTCCTCCGCATGCATGAACTTCTTCCTGGGCTGCCTGCTCTATTAGTCTGCTCTGGTTGCCATAACAAAATACCATAGTCTGGGCGATTTAAACAACAGATTTATATTCTATTTCTCACAGTTCTAGAGGCTGGGAAGTCTATGATAAGGTGTCAATCAATTTGCTTCTGGGTGAAAACTCGCTTCCTGGCTTTCAGATGGCCACCTTCTCATGATATCCTCACATGGTCTTTTCTCAGTATGTGCACGTGGAGATATCGCTCCTCTTCCTCTACTTATAAGGCCACTATTCCCATCATGAGGGCTCTACCCTCATGACTTACTCTAACCCTAATTACCTCCCAAAGTCCCCATTTCCAAATACCATCACATTAGGGCTTCAACATACACATTTGGGGAGAGGGATACACGCATGGAGTCCATGATACCTGCATTGGGCAAATGACCAGGCTTCAGGCTTGGTACACACAGTTGTATTTCCCAAAAGTGCATGCAGACTATGCCTCCACTTGGTATCTTAAGAGCATTGAAGAAACCCAGGCAGGAGCTCCATAGCTGATGCTCTGCCCCCTGCTGAGTGGGGCCAATGACCCAAGCCCAGACCCAACCTCCTAGGCTGGGCCTGAAAGAGACTTATTCCTCAATCCTGTGTCTTGCCTTTCTCACCACTCATCTGTCATTCAGAAAGCAAGAGTCTTTATTCCCCGAATATGCACAGCTGACTGGCCAAGGAGATTAGAACTCAGAAGAGATTGGGTGGTTGACAGAGGCCAGCTTGGGTTGAGAATGTTAAGCAATTCTGAGCTGCTTACATCTACTTTGTCATTCTGACAGTGGTTGCCCACAGGGGTAGAGTCAGGGCCAAGAAGAGATTATAAAGAGAAAGATGGGGGTGACTATGAGAACACACTTTTAACAGCTATAAGATGGAAGTCTTAAATGGTAGTGGGTTCTCCATTATCAAAGGTGTAAAAGTAGAGGCTTGATGGCAATTTGGCAAAGATGCTGCAAGGGGACCAAAGCAACAAATGAGAAATTAGGCTGGGAAAGCGACAAACAGAACAGACTGTGGATCAGAACATTATGTAAATTCTCTGCTGAATCATCTAAATAAAGAGACCATTCATTACAACCTAGTGCTCAGTGGGAGGAGTTCAGGGTGCCGGGGGAGCACGTAGGAGGGAATATGTTATCCTGATTCAGGAAGGCTGGGAAGAACACCTGGAGGAAGTGATGTTTCAACAGAACCCTGAAGGATAAATAGGAGTTAGCTAGGGGAAAGGGGATGGCATTAAAGGTCACAGAGCACTCCACTTCGTGATTCTTACAAATAATTATCTGGCTCAAAATCGCAGTAAGGTGCAAGGTAAAGAAACCTTGATCCAGAGTCGATTCAGAATTCCTGGCTTGTGAGAGATGGCATACCCCTTAGAGTGTAAGCTATTTGAATGAGCTTTTTTGCTTCCTCATTTTACATATATTCTTTATTCATCAAATGTAACACTTTTTGACAGGATCTAAGACACAGCAGTGTAGAAAAGAGAGTGGGGTCATTCTTTGCAATCCTTAATTCTTTATAGTGCTGTAAGTCCTGGGTAGGCAGTGGTGCAAGTGTGGATGATGCAATGAAATATAGCCATGGCCAATAAACCACAGAAACCATGCTTCTCCCACCTCTTGGCACCTTCTTCTGATGATACTACTCAGTCACGAGTCATTGCAAAGCTCCTTCTCACTGTCCTCTGTGCTACCTGCAGCCCTACACGTTGTCAGAACTCTGAAAGGCATATGCTGAGTCTGTGCTACGTATGCGGGAAGGGCATGGAGAATGAGACACAGACTTATGGGAAGCATTAAAGACCTCTGGGCATTTTGGGGGAAAAAATGGAAACTTGACCTGCTTTCCATGGCCAAATTCCAAGAATATGCTTCCAAGTGTGGATTTTCTCTCCCTAAGGTCATGTACTCATAAATGTTCAGTTAAATGTTGGGAGAACTGAAGCTTAGGGTTTTTTTTGTGTTTGTTTTTTCACAAGGAACACAGCAAATTTTATTCAAATTCTCCAAAATTTATACTCTGTATGTTAATTGTTTCTAAAATGTATGTCACCCTTTATATAATGGTTTTATTGTTTCATCTTTCCTTTATAGTTTTCTCATCTTTTCTTTACAGTTCTTCAGTAGAAGCCAGTCTTGAGTTGTCCAGTTAGGAGCCTCTGATCTACTCTTCTGGTTAAGTTTCTCCTTAATATTCATGGCTAACATCTGGCTTCTAAATGAAAAGTTTTTGGTCTTTTCAATCATTTGCTGATAAGATGAGACTGCATTGTTATCCATAACCACATGACCTAATTAAGAATCAATCTTGGCAACCAGTCATGCATTACTAATCAAATTTACAATCCACCTTTCAGCTTTTCCTGGAGTCATGTTCAGTTTATCTGCCAACATGTTTATGTTGCCACACTGGTGAATGTGACAAAAACTCTCAAATATGAAGAGACTGGCATTTTCAATGAAATCCTCGAGACAAGTCACCAATAACAAGTCATTCACAATCCGAGATTCACATTCCCTCAGCTTTATCTGAGTCACATCAAAGACTAAGTTTACATACAAGCATTCAGCAAACAATGTAATTGGGTCTTTGTGTGTAAGACTCCTGTGGAATAACTTTGACCAGGTCTTTTAGCAGCTGGTGGCATTTTCAAACATCTTTGTTCATCATGACTGCTGTAGTTAAATAGCAAAGAATATGAGGACACATCATCTGAATTGCATTAAGATACTGTGGGTGGTAAAGAAGAGATTGATAATGCTATCAAGCCCTTTGGGGTCATTAAAGCAAACAAATAGAGACCAGTGAATGAGCTGTGTTTGCTGCAGAAGAGACTGGAGTGCAGAACTCACAGACTTATTATCCATGGTCTCTTGGAACCATTTAAGGTCTTCCATGGCTGCATCCCAATTCTGCATTAAAATTTCAGAGACCAGTTTTCCCCAGAGTGAACTCAAAGCATTTCCATCCATTGCTGGAACCAACACTCGAAAGAAGTCAAGACATTTTGCTGCTCCAGAGTAATCCCCACATTCGTATTGGAAGGTTGCATATCTGTAGAGTGTCTCTAAATAGTCTCGCCTAAAACCATGCTTGTCTGCCAGGTAGTCAAACAGCATCCGACCATCCCTGTTTGACTACATTTGCCTTGTGATTTCCGGATCTTCAAACAGCTTCAATTGGTTCTGCTTCTGCCTGAAGCTGTTTCACTTGTGCAACAACTGGTGTTCTTTTTTTTGTCTCAAAGCATGAGGAATATCATCAGAATAAAGGTTTTTGTATACATCCATAGGAAGGTCTATCATGCTGGTATCACTAAGAAGATCCAATTGCCTTTGTAATCATTCTTTCTCATGATATATCTCCTTTATGGAGAGAAACTCAAGCTGCAAGACTAAATGCTGATCCAAAAAGTGCACAATGTTGGGCCAGCCGAGTGGCGCGGTGGTTAAGCGCTGGCTTGGGAAGCCAGCGGCCCCGGTTTGGGTCCCACATATGAGGGCCAGTGACACTGCCCTCAAGAAAAAAAAAAGTGCACAATGTGGATTGTCAAGTCATATCACATCACCTTGTCAAGGAAAAAGCTGAAGCTCATTTTTATGATTAACTAAACCTGACTTTGTCATAATCTTCTATATTGCTCCCTTGCAGATTTTATGGTCACGTCTAACACCCTTTTCTCTGTGGTTATTTGAAAACTTATTCTGCTTTAACATGTTGGAGCGGTAGCATGGCATAAAAAAATTAGCATGGGGGCCGGCCGAGTGGCGCGGTGGTTAAGCGCTGGCTTGGGAAGCCAGCGGTCCCGGTTCGGTCCCACATATGTAGGGCCAGTGACACTGCCCTCAAAAAAAAAAAAAAAAAAAGAAAAGAAAAGAAAAAAATTAGCATGGAATTTATGGACAGATTATGAATCTCAACATCTGCATAATTAGCTGTGTCACCTGGGCCAATTATGTAATATCTCATTTGAAATTTAGGGGTACCATCTGTCTCATAGAAAGTATCTGGTACAGTGCCTGATATGTAATATCAATAGATGCTCAATAGATACTCCCCTTTTCTTTTTTTTTTTAAGTAAAGTTTATTAGGGAGACAATGGTTAGTAAAGTTACATAGGTTTCAGGTGTACAATTCTGTAATACATCATCTATATATCACATTCTGTGTTCACCACCCAGAGTCAGTTCTCCTTCCATCACCATATATTTGATCCCATGATGTTCTGTTTTTCTTAATGCATAGCCTTTCCTTCTCTGTTCCATGCTGCAATGTCTTAGGTCCTGTGAAAATTTGTTATATTTGATGGCTGTAAATCACATTTAAAATGACAAAGAAAAAACACTCAGCCATATGGCTTAGAGTATCAAGAAGTATATTATATCTTACAAGACAGAATTCCAAGTTGACTCTGGAAGGAATATATTGTTTGTCAGTTTAAAACACCCATTTCCTTTTAAAGATCTGTGTAAGAATGAAGAAATGGAAGGCATGAAACAATCACATTTTTGACCAACCCTGAAAATTGTCAGTTGTGCAAACTTTTCATTGTGAATACTTTTGATTTAAAAAATCACAGTGTCCGGGCCTGCCGAGTGGCTCAGTTGGTAAAGAGCTTGCTCAAGAGTGCGAGCTGAGCTCTGAGCAACAGCAGTTCGATGCCCAGCCCAAGCTGAGCTGCCGCTAAGCTACCAACAGGTGGCAGGATGGCTCAGCTAAACAACAACAAAAAAAATCATGCTGTGAGTTCATTTTTTTCATGCATAATTCAGAGCTACCTCAATAAAATGTTGTAGACTCTTTGAGCTGGAAGAAATCTTGGTGATTTGTAATAAATGCAAGTAGCAGTGTCATGGACTGTTCTCAGGGATATTAGTTGCTCCATAAACTGGTCTGATAAGGAAACAGACTCAGTGAGTAGAAGTGGCTGGCTCAGGATGTGGTCATAGGGTTAGTGATAAGGACATTGTATTGGTCAGCTCAAGGATTATTTCTCATATAGCACTTGGGAGTCACCTGCCTCTCTCTTGACCAATTGGCAGCAGCAAGACATGCAGGGAGGGACTTTCCATGCTGGAACCATGGCCCAGTTTGTCTGTAACCTTGCAGAGAAGACCTGGCACTGCTAAATGATGCTGCAACTTGCTCAAAGCCTCAATTGGCCACATTTTGGCACCATGCCAATGTTGAGCTGGTTCCTCTAAGCCCTGCGGAGATCTCTATAGTTATTCAGAGCTTGAAAACAATAGTCAATAGTGCTCAAACTGGTAGCTTCAAACAGCTCATAGTTAAGGAAGCTCTGGCTGAATGGTTTGGTTGCCACTGAGGTGTGGATGTGGTTTTATGTTGGCGAGATCATAGGCAAATGCGGCATCATTGGCTATAGTGTTTGAAGACCAGTTGTTAATATTTGTTTCTTTTGGGTTTATTATTTGAATGTTCTTGGACCATGTGTGATCAGACTGGTATTTGAATAACATGTGTTTAAATCATATTTTCTATATCAAACACTGCATGGAAAGCTACATTTTCTCTTGGCATTATTGGATTGTCTTTTGCTTTAATAATGTTAATATAGCTCTAAATGCATGTCTTTGCTTAGCCTGAAATTGGAAAGGATATATGTGAATATGCCAACTGATTACATATATTTATGATAACATTTTCATTCGAAGGTTGGAAATAATCGATTTTACTTTCAGAAAAGTTGGGGGAAAGGCCTTGACAAAACTAGAACTTGCTATAGTAGGAGAAATAATAATACCATATACCAAAGTTATATCACGTCAGTAGCATAAAAATAAAATTTGGATGGTTTCTCTTTGCTAAAATCAGAGAAAGACCTTTGATAACAACTGTATCTGTAAAGGTTGGGATACTTGCTGGTATTCTATGTATCTTTATTACTTTTTTTTTTTAAAGATTTATTGGGGGATTAGGGGAGGGGAACAATATTGGGGAATTGGGGAAGGGTACCAGCCAAGTTGTTGTTCTTCAATCTTCGTTGTGGAGGGTGCCAGTCACCATCTGGCTTCTCGTTGGCAGCTCGTGGCCTCTAAGCTCAAGTGCTGTGTTCAATCTTAGTTGCAGGTGGGCGTAGCCAGCAGCCTTGTTAAGAGTGCAGACTCTATCCTCTGAGCCATCTGTGTGGCACCTCAGCTAAAGGTGCCAAGTTCAGTCTTAGTTGCGGGTGGGTGTAGCCACCATCCCATGCAGGAGTCCAATCCTGCAGCCTTGTTGTTAAAAGCACACGCCCTATCCACTGAACTAACCAGGTGGCAGTTCAGCTCAGGGTGCCGAGTTCAGCCTTTAGTTGCGGGTGGGCGCAGCCCACCATTGAACAGGCAATCTTGTTGTTACACCAGCTGAGCCATCCTGCCACCTGTTGGCAGCTCAGTGACAGCTCAGCTAGGGCACAGCATTCACTGGTCCATGTGGGAATCGAACCGGCGGCACTGTTGTTCAGAGCACACACTCTAAGCCAACTCTTAACCAACTGAGCCACTCAGGCGGCCCTCTTTATTACTTTTTAATACCAGGACAGAGTGAATGAGAGCCATGACTAAATCTTTAATCTAATTTTGATATGTATAGTATTAATCTATCTGGTTTTAGGATTTTTAGAACCTATCTTTGCAAAAGTAAAACACCCTATGGATATTTAAACAGGGTTGTAACTCAGTATCATCCATGGGTCTAAAAAGCATATTATGTCCTGAAATAAATTGAAGTGATTGATTAACAACAACAACAAAAAAGAGACATGCCGGGAGACTGGACCTTCGCCCTATGTGTCCTAGAGTCACCTGCCCAGTGTAGGTAGAGTGATATATTATGAATTGAGTGTATTTACCAAGCTGCCATATTTTTCTCTTGAACTACTAGAAAGGGATCTGGCAGAGACTGAAAGTCAAAAGAAAGGCGTATCCTGGTGGGGCTCACACATGTCAGAAGCTGCATCAGGCTGTGCAACACAGTGAGGGTGGCAGGGGTGTGTGGGGAGATGCATCGCTCAGAACTATAGATGGTCTCTTGAAACAGGCCCAGATGGGAGATAATTGAGGGCCCGTAGAGCAGCCACTGAGATTTGTCACTAAGTAGCATTGTGGTACCTTGACAAAGCGTTGCTGATTGGAAATTAAAATGCATGGAATTGTGTGGGGAGTGTTTTCAAGAGGAAACAGAATCAACTTAGTGGCACCATTTAGGCTCTTACAGCTGAACACCAGATGCAAGCATTTTTCAAGGAAACCACAAGATTCTCTTCTTTCTTGGAGCAGACGTTTCAGTGCTGAGTTTGGTTAGAGTAAAGCTATTTTAGGAGACACTGCCAAAGCCTGAACAAAAGGAGGTGTCAGAGAGCTGTGTCCAAATTGATGCAGACCCAGCCCTGAGACCAGCTGGACAAGCAGCATTTTGATTCCATCCAGATCTGTTTGCCTGCATCACTGGTGGGGTTGGGGTCCTCTGGTTGTTCTACTGTCCCAAATCAAATATTTGCTGTACTGTTGGGCCCAGGGGACTTGTGTGGCCAGTGAGTCGCTACTTTTTTTCTAACCCTGCCATGTCAGGCTAGATCCATTCGTATGATCATATGACAGACATGAGACCCAACCTCCCTGGGCCCTTTGTCTCCTAGGCAAGTGGCTCAGCCAGAGTCCCTTTTCCTGATCTCAGGTTCCTTCCATTAAAAAAGTATATATATGTAAATGTAGTTTATGTCTAATGTGCTGTGAAGGCAAATGTGCTATTGATCAGTATACATTATACATGTTAAAACAATGTTCACATACTAATCCCTGGAACCTGTGAATATGTTACCTTACAAGGCAAAAAGGACTTTATAGATATGATTAATTTAAGGATCTCGAGGTCTGGGTTGCCCAGTGTAACGAATAACAAAGTCCCTACAAGAGGGACACAGAAGGACTCCGAGTCAGAAAAAGTAGATACAGTGATTAAGCCAGAGGTTGGAATGATATACTTTGAAGATGGAAGAAGAGACCATGAGCCAAGGGTGTAGGCAGCCTCTAGAAGCTGGAAGGGGCAAGGAAATATAATAGATTCTCCTCTTAAGTCTTTTATATAGGCACATTCATGTATATTCTAAGTTTAAAAATTCAAGGAATATAAAACTTAGATGTATTTGTACATGTTACATACAGTGATAATAGCAATAACTTATGCTTATGTTGGGGTTATGACTTACGATTGTGGTCTTTGGCATCAGCTCTATGTTCTAGCATTGAGCCTTGGGCAAGTCACTGAATCTCTTTGCACCTCACTTTCCTCATTTCTAAAATGGGAATATGATCCTACCTCATAACGTTGAAGTGAGGGTTAAATGAGGTAATATATATAAAGTATTTATAAAAGTACCTAGCACACATTATTATTATCCTTGTTTTTCAAATGAAGAAACTGGGTTGACTTTCCCATGGTCATGCAGCTCTGACACGGCACAGCTGTGGTTGGAACCTAGCCAATTCAGCTGCAGTATGGTTTCTAGATCATACTTTTTCATTGATAGAAGGAAAGTGTCTTCTATGGGCTGAATGTTACTGTTCTCTCAAAATTCATATGTTGAAGCCCCAATCCCCGTCCCCCCATGCTGTATTTGGAGATGGGCCTCCAAGGTTAATTAAGTTTAAATGAGGTCATGAGGGTGGGGCCCTAGTTATATAGGATTAGCGTCCTTAGCACTCATTCCTCCTGTGACCCCTGCGCCCCTCTCCATCCACTTACACACTGAGGTAGAGGCCATTGAGGAGATAGCAACAAGGTGGCTATCTACAAGCCAGGAAGAGAGGTCTTCCCAGAAACCGAATCTGCCAGCACCTGGATCTTGGACTTACAGCCTCCAGAACTGTAAGAAATAAATCTGTTGTTTATGTCACTTAGTCCATGGTATTTTGTTATGGCAGCCTGAGCAGACTAATAATATTACCCTTCCCCAGGCCCTAATTCCCATTCCACAACCATATTATACTCCTGTTAGCTATTTGGTATATATACCCTTTCAGACAGACAGACAGACAGGCAGACACACACACACACACACACACACACACACACACACACACACACAAACAAGTACACAAACTTACATAAAAACAATGTATAATAATTTTTAAAGTAAAATGCCATCATACAATATATGGAGTTTTGTAACTTGGTTATTCATTTACTATATCATGAACACCTTTTTATAAACTTTATTTTAATTCTAGAATAATACATAGATACATTCTTTTTAAAGTTAGAACATTATGGGTAAAGCTAAAGTCTCTCCTGGCCTCCACTTTTAAGCCTGCCGTTCTCCCCTGTGCCTTGAGATAACTACTGTTTGAGTGTAGTGCATATCCTTTCATACCTTTCTTCAAGCACCTTTGCACACACGTGCATGTACCCATAGTAAATGTGGAGTGCTGTTTGTTGTTTGTGTTCATATTCTTACATCACTTGTGTCATACTGTAAAAATTGTTTTGAAACTTGGCACTGTATTTCTGAGATCTGTCTGTATTTCTACAAATATAGATTTGCCTTATTCCTTTTGACTTCCAATTGCATTCTTTCACACGAATGTATTGAATATGTTTGTCCGTTCCATTATTAACGGACCTTTAGGTCATTTTCAATTTTGTGCTATTGTAATGCTTCAATTAGTTTCCTTATGCAGCCTTCTTGCACGTGTGTGAAAGTGGTTCCCTGGGGTAGGGACCTAGCAGAGGAAATGCTGGGTCATAGGATATGCATATTTACAGTTTTAATAGACTGCCAAACGACCTCCCAAAGTGATTGTCCTCATTATATTTTTTTCCAACAGTGTATGAGAGCACTCTCTTCTCTACCAACACTTGATTTTGTCAGTGTTTTCAAATTTGCAGCTCTAATGAGTAAAAATAGAATCTCCTTGGTTTAGTTTGCATTTAGAAAAGTTAATCAATTTAGGTGGTTGAACAACTTTTCAAACTGGCTCTTTGAATTTCCTCCTTTATGACTTGCCTGTCGATATTCTTTCCCCAATTTTATTGTGCTGTTTACTTTTTTAAATTATTTTTAGGCATTCTTATGGGTATCTTTCAGTCTAAATACATGCCAGTCTGCTTTACTTATTTTTTTTTTTTTAATGGTTGCCTAGTATTTAACCATATACATCAGGGGTCAGCAAATCCTGAGGCCAAATCTGTCCTTCTATAAGTTTTTGTAAATAAAGTGTTTTTTTTAGACATTGTCATGCCCATTCTTATATATATTGTCTATGGCTGATTTTGTGCTACAACAACAGAGCCCAGCAGTTGTGACATGGCCCCACAAAGGCTAAAAATAATTTTCATCTGGCTCTTTATAGAAAAGGTTTGCCCTGATAGAGTACATTATAATTTATTTCGCCATTCCTCTTTTGATGCATTGAAGTTGTTTTCCATTTCCCATTATTTTAACTAATCTGTAATTAACATCATTAACACACACGTCTTTCTCTGTAGGTATGAACACCTCTTCGGGCTCGATTCCTAGAAGTGAAATTGCTGGCTAATCAAAAGACTGCGTTTAGCAAAAATTGCTTATTTGAACTAGTGATATGTCTGAATTGCAGGATATTTTATAGAAGTATAGTTATTTCCTAGGTATAATGATAGCTTCCCATTATTTAGTACCTGCTAGTTATCAGGCACTGTACTAGGTCCCTTACATTATTATCTCATTTAATCCTCCCAGTAACCCTGAAATTGGTATTACTAACTGCCTTTTATATATGAGGAAATGGAGGTTCAGTAAAACTGAGCTTGTCCAAGGCCACAGAACTAGTATATGGTAGAGCCAGGACTTGAACCCATTTCTCTGACTTCAGAACTCCCACATTTTCTACTATACAGTGGAGTCTCTCAGTGAAAGACTAGGAGATGCACACTATTGGCATAATATTGTATTATAAGTAACAATTTTGCATATTTGTTCTTTAAATGAACAGGTAACATTTGTAATTAATGCAGTAAGTTTCTGTAGACAGATTGGTTAAAGTAATTTTATAGACTTTTAAAAACTGTTGACTTTCTTAAGCAAGGTAAACATTTCCTTTGCAATCTTATTTATGCTCCTATAAATAAAGGCACAGCTGTGATGTTGTGGAAAGAATACTGGATTTAGAAATCCAAATTTAGAAAAACCACGGTTCCTGCCTTCTTCCAAACTTGCTGTGTGACTGTGAGCAAATTTCGTACCCTCTCTATTCCTCAGTTTGTTCACCGAATTGTGAGGAATCAGTGTGAAGAGCTGTGAAGTGCTTGACACAGTGCCTGGCATGTAATAAGGGTACAACCTGTAACCGTCTTCAGGCCCTGAGGATATTGCCAGAAGGAGGGTTCAGTCCAATAAACCGCAGGTACACTTCAGGGAGCTTTTTAAAGCTCTTCCCTGCTCTGAAGCCCTAATGTCACACTCTTGGCATCATAGTAACAGAGATGCCAGATACCATCTATTGCCACGAATGCACCTGATGCCTGCAATAGAGAAAGGAGAGGCCAGGTCGTTACCTTCCCTCGCATTCAAATATTGCTATACCTGGTCCATGCTCTTTTGCATGCTGAAAACCTTAATACTAACAGCTAACATGCACTCAACACTTACTATATACCAGAGACTGTGCCAATTATCTTAATTCTTACCACAATGCTGGTAGACCAGTACTCCTTCTGTTCCTGTGTGGAATAGAATAGATGCAGAAATAGAGACCTAGACCAATTACAAAGAGGCATATACTGAGTAGGTAGAAAAGCTAGGATTCAAATTCACATTTCTCTGACACTTCAAGCCTGAGCATGTAATTTCCATGCTGTACTCTCCCCTTTCCCCCTGTTCGCTCCCCCCCCCCCCCCAGTTGGGAAACTTTCCATAGGAGGGTCTCTTGCTGGGACTTTATATGTGCTATTCCAGCTGCAGGCTTTGGGTTGGGAGCACACAGCACACCAGACTTGTGCATGCTAAGTGGTCATATCTTATATCTGGGTAGGATTGCTTCCCTTGACCGTCTGGCGCCACGAATCAACACTCCCGCCATAGACATATTGATTTTCCTTGCCATCTCAGGGAAGTCTTCCCAAGCTTTAGAAAGTGAGATCTGACAGCTGACCATTTTGCTTTTATCACTGCCTTTCTGCTGTCAATGAAGGAGTCTCTTTCACCCCAAATTGCTGCTGAGCATCCATGTCAGAACCAGATCGATTTGTCTGTGCCACTGTATTGGGATTGCTGTCATTTTTTTGGTTTTATTTGCCTCCCAGACCATCTTGTTCACAATATAAGCTCCAAATGGCCTGGAACTCGTCTTTTATGGCCTCTGCCAGATTAAACATTTAGAACATAATATACCCGGCTTCAAAAACAATTGTGCAGCCGCCCAACCAAGCAGCATATTGATTTTAATTTAAGCAATTGCACATATTTTCAGGTCTTAGGAGGGAATCTGTGGTTTCAGACTGCCAGCGTCTCATGATCCTTCTCCCTTCCCACTCCTACTTATCTACTTGGGGCTGAAAGAGCCTAGAGACCATGGGGCAGGAATAGGCCCCCTTCAGGGTATCACGTTTTCTCTTTTGGAATTGCGACCATCTCAGCCTCAATTCTGAAACTGCTATGAAGTAGAAAGGCAGCAAGGTAACATAGGAATAGTGTGGGTAAAACTGGGCTCAGATCCCATGTACCATGGGCAAGTCATTTCAATCCCTGGACCTTGGGCTTCTCATCAGTAAAATGGGGCAATGAGGATATTTAACTCACAAAGCAGATGTCAAGATTAATTATCAAGCGCTAGAAGATCCTCAATAAAAATTCAGTGAACAAATGGACTAGTCTGTGCAACACATAATGCTTTTTCATTGAGTGACTAACCATGGCAGAATATTTTGATGCCCAAGAAGGGTTTTTTTTTCCCACCCCAAGAAAGCATTGATTCAACAACCACCGCATGCAGACAATAGGCACTGGTATGTTTTGCTTTTTGGTAAAGATAGCGGCATCCTACATACCAGGCTGATGGTGCATGTCCTCATTAATTAGCCAGGTCCAGGGACTCAGTCATTACCACCAGTCCCAGCACAGCCTCTACTTGTTCATCCAACATACATGTGCAGAGTTCTCTCACCTTGCTAGGTGCTGCTGCATAACTGTGAAGAAGTTAGAGTGTTTGCCTTCAAGGAGCTCACTATTTAGGGTGGAAGACACACACACACACACACATAATGGTACTTTTAGTGCACTGCTTTAATGGCTGTTGCCAAAGGAACATCTGACAAGGCTAAAGAAGGCCATTCCAGGTCTCCTTATTCCCAGTTTCTCAGGAGGATTCACAGTGGCAGAGCTGCTAGGAACCGAAACTCAAATACAGAGGCTTAACCATATCATCAGGTTGTTTTGTGACTTGTAAAAGAAGCCTGGGGATCAGGAGTGAGGACTGAGGAGCTTCAGCTGTCATGTCAATATGCAGCAGGAAGATGAGAAAGGGGGAAGGGACAAAAGGTGTTCACGCTCAGCTGGTGGCCATCTTTAAAGTGGTTTCCCTGAAGCTGGTCTGTTAGCTGGGCCCTTTGCCGCCTCCTACAGAAGAGGAAGGGAGAGTGGTTACTGCATAGATAACTAGTGGGCCTTGCAACATCTACCCAATAGAACACTAGCTTTTTCTACCACCTTGAGATTTCTTACATGTGTTTAAAAATAAAGTTGGATGAGGGATGTGTCAGACTGAACGAATGACAAAGTTACATGGTACCATTTATGGCTTTCTATGGCATGGTTAATGTTGATTTGCATTCCTGGTGTGATGAGTGGGGGCTAACAGGGTGAAGGATGAAAGTGAGATAGAGTGGCTGAGGGATTGGAGGCTGACTCAGAAGGAAGTGGCTGCTTTCGGGGGGAGAAGAGGGCTTTGGGAATGGAGCACATGGAAAGCTGTGTCTCCTGAAATCAGAAGAGCCACATTTCCCGTCTGTCACTGAAATGGGGAAAGCTAGAGAGAACAGCAGGCGGTAGTTGATATTCGGGGCTATTTCTTTAGCTAAGATACCCTGACCTGAATCTATAACAGCAGTCAATGGAGTTTTGCTACTTCAGCAAACTGCCTGAGAGGCCCAAAACCACTGGGATGAGTTTTAGCTTCTCAGAAATCAGCCTGGAAGTTATGCTATCAGCCTCTTATCTTCCTAAATTGACCTGTCATGATGGTATGAAGCAATTGTGTCTTTCAGATCAGAATAACTTTATGCTCTGAAAAAGCTTCTAATTCTGGTTGCAGAGAAATTAAATTAGAATAATGAATAGAGTTTGATAAGTGAAAACCTAACTTTGCCTGCTTTCAGAGAAATAGCTGAATGTCAGCCAAAAATGAATGTTTCAGTACCTTGGAGAGTTTGATAAGTGACAGATACTAGTAACCCATTTTGTGGAGAGGTGCTCAGAGGCAAGGGGAGACATAGACAATGGGACCTATGGTAGCATTCATTGTCGCCCCGTTCCCGTGTTGTTCTCACACCAAGCTATTGACTTCACAGTCATTACGGAAGCTCACACATTCAACTGCCTGTCCTCCATCTTCCCTGGGTGCCCACAGACACCCCAAACTCAGCATGTCCAAAGCTATCATTCCTCCTCCTAAACTTTATGTCCCATCTAAATCAGAACTCTGCATGGCATTCTTGACTCTACCCCATATACCCAATTCTGATCAACCACAAAGTCCCATTAATTCAAATGCCAGAATTTTTCTCAAGTCTGTTTTCTCCTTTCCACCCTTAGTACAAAGCCCCGGTTCAGACTTTTCTTTCTCCTGTGCTACTGCCCATCTTCCAAAGGCTGTTTCCCCTCATCTCTGTCTTTTTTATGCATGTGATGTTCCCACTCTCTGTATAAAATTCTTCAATGTCTCCCTTCAATGTCTGCCCTACACGATAACATCTAGCCTCTTTAAGCATGGCTTAGTCCAGTAATCTATCACAGAGGTAGTGGAGTGTGGCAGTTAGGAGTATATTTATCCACAGCCAGACTGCTTGGGTATAAATCCTGGCTCTGCCGCTTGCTGTGTGATTTTGGACAGTTACTTATACTGCCTGTGACTTAGTTTTCTCATCTGTAAAATGGGGATGATCATCATTAGGTGGCTATGAGCACTGAGCAAATAAATAAAATAAATGTGTACAGACGCGTGTGCACACACACACACTCACACGCAGTAGTGTCAGCCACATAGTGACCACTGTATAAGCATTTGCTGTTGTGACTCATCTCCCATACACTGCTCCACCCCACCTTGTGGCTTCCTCCTCTCAGCCAGGCTATCTCTTATCTTTGTTCAGCTAGCCTTCGTTCGCATTTACCCATCTGCCCTGAGAGTCCTCCTCACCTGCACCTGGCCGACTCCCAGCCATCCTCTGTGAGTTCAGGAACTGCCTCCCAACCTCCCATGATTCCTCAGGTACATCCTTGGCTTTGCATTTTCACCTTTGACTACACTGATCTATTTACCAGCCTATTTCCCCCACTAGCTTATGGACAGGAGGGGTTGCATCTTATTGTTATTTTTTTTAATATCCTGCCTCTAGCTCAGTGATTGGGATTTAGAAGAAATGCAATAAAAGTTTGTGGACTGGAAGATATTATACTACTAATAAAAAAGACCCCACCATTGGAGCTATCTTTCTAAACATAGATCTGATGATAGCTTTTCTCTGCTCAGAAATATTTATTCTGAACCAATGAGGACTATATTCAGCATAAACCACAAGACTGGCACCCCATGAAGGACAAGGGAGAGCCTGGCTGGACAGCTGTTTAACTTAGGCGACCTGAGGCAATGTAGCCGCAGGGAGAGCAGAAATCGTGAGGTGAAGAAGCAAAGTCTCAGTTAGGTGACCGCCATGGTTTGTTAGCCACTCCTTGAGTTAAGTCACTCTTTAACTCTTCTTGTGACATGTCAGTTCTGCCTGCTCAGTCCCATCTGCTCATTGGGAACCTCTTGGCATCAGAACTTTCTTCTCCCTGTTGGGTGACAACGATGACCTAAGATAATAGGGCCGTCAATCCCCAGGAGGTCATTAAAAACCTGGGAGAGCGAGCTCCACTCTAGGGCAGTGACTCCCAGTCCTGACTGTACCACGGAATTGCCTGGGCAGCATCCAAACCTCACCACGGCTGGGCAATGCCTGCAACAATTGAATCAGAATGCGTAGTGGTGGGATGCAGGGATCAGTAATGTCTAAAATTCTCCAGGGAATTCCAAGGTGGAGGGCCACTACTGTAGGGGAAGGAGTGGTACTGGGCTGGGCCGGAAGAAAGAGTTAAACTCATTAACCTGTCTTTTTTCTGGGCTGGATGTGCTCCCTTCTTAAAAAAACATTGACAGATGAAGCTACTTTCTCACATATAGTCCTAATAGGCAAATTGGCATTTACTCTCTAGCTTTCATTCATCTGTTTGGTTTGTATGTTTTTCAGGGTAATTTGGGCTGGTCATTGCTGTTGTGACCTAGAGTATAAGTCCCATTTAGATGGTGAATCAGGCAGGTTCTTAGTTGCAGGCAAAAATCAACCTTGGTTAAACAGAAAAGGGATTTTTAAAGAAAGTTTTTATAACAGAAATACACATAAATATATATATACCATAAAATTTGCGATTATAACTATTTTTAAATTTATTATTTGGTGGTGTTAATTACATTCACAATGTAGTGCCACCACCACTACTATTTCCAAAACTTTTTCATCACCCCTCACAGAAACTCTGTATCCACGAAGCAATAACTCCATCTCCCCTTCCCCCAGCCATTGGTAAACTGAATCCTTCTTCTTGTTTCTATGAATTTGCCTATACTAAATATTTCACATAAGTGGAATTATGAAATATTTGTGGGTATTTTTTTTTCTGGTCTGGCTTACTTCACTTAGCATAATGTCTTCAAGATTAATCCATGCTTGCATCAGTACTTTGTTCTTATTAATGGCTGAATATATTTCATGGTATGGATATATCACATTTTGTATTTCCCACAAAAGGACTTTGAAAAATGCTATTGAGTAGGTTCTGTAGAAGAAAGCCTGGAGCCAATGTGGAGCTTTGTGTCCTGTCGGGGCTTTGACTCAGAACGAATACCTGGCTGGAGATTCGAAGCTGCCCCTCTGCTGTGTGGTCTTGAGGAACCTACTCTGAGCCAGGCCCTCATCTGTAAAATCGGGATAAAGAACGCTGTTTAATCATTTGAGATAATCTATGTCAATCACTCTGCATCAATTGTGATACAAAGAAAAAAGTGCTCATGAATGCTACCTATTATCATGGCTTGTAAAAATCGTTGTTTGTGTTTCTTCCTAATACAAAATCAAACAAGTATAATTTTATCTAAAACATCTTCTTCTAAGGAAAGACATAAAACTAAGTTGTTTTTTTTGTGCATGACTTCAATTGATTTGGGCCGAGACGGGGGGTACTTGGAACCTCTGAGGAGAGGAAGAAGACTCCCCTCCTCACTAAGAGGGACATGACCTTGGTCAGTCCAGCCTGATATCTTCTTTAGATGGGGGCAGCTTCAGGCTTTACTTTCCAAGTATAAGCCTACACGTAGAAGCATGAAAGGGCCAGGAGGGTAAAGGAGATGACTGATGAAAGGGAATAGATGCAGTTCCTTCTTCACAGGAAGCCCTGTTGACTAACTGGACTCCCCTGCAATGGGAACTCATTTTAGACTGGGGAGAATGTTGTGGTCCTTTGGAAATAGATAAGCCTGGATTCAAATCCCAACTCTGTTGTTTACAGGTCAAGTTTCCCACTTTATAGGGCTGAGAGAGGTCATATGTGGCAGCTGCACAGGGCAGGTAGCTCCCAGGAGACCTACTGCCCGAGGGTGCTATGGGCAGTTGTGCCAGCATGGAGCCCCGTGAAGAAGTTGGAACATCAGGCTGAAGTGATTGTTACTCATTATCTGTTATTCCCTCTGGCTTCTGTGCACGAGTCAACTCAGACATCTTGGCAGTGGAGAGTCTTTGGTGTGGTCTTTCAGTATCCTCCTCGGCAAGGAGGGAGCATGACAATTTTCCATCCATTACTGGCTGAGATCCAGGAATTCTGGGTAGAGCCTCAAGCCACCTTGAGCAATCTTGAAATGTAGCTCTGCCCTCTGATTCCCAAAAGTGTTTTATTTCGTTGTGAAATTGATTTTTTGTGTTATGTGTAACACAAAATGTTATACCTGCTGGAACAAAATAATCTTCCCCCACAATTCAGATGCCCTGAGAAGTCTACTTTTCCACTTTGCTCTGGCCGCTGACCAGCATGGCCACGGGAGTGCTGGCAGCACTGTTAGAAGGTGTTTTCTGTCATGGGCTCTCCTAACAGTGGCTTATAGGACTGCATTGTAATAATGACTATAACAGTGGTGATCTCTCACACAATACAGATCATTTAATTTATTCTTTTCAAAAACCTTTTGTGGCTGGCATGTGATGGAAGACTTGCCTCCTTCTTACAGATGTGGAAACTGGAACTCAGACATCGATTGCTCACAGATGGCCCACCTGGAGTCAGTATACACACTTCTGACTTCTGGTCCAGTGGTCTCTTTATTTCCCCCACTATGAGGTGGGCAATGTGGGAACTCCAGGTTTTATTGATTTGGTGGTTTGTGATTTGCTTCCAGGGCAGTCACTTGACCTCTCTGTGCCTAGGAAGGGAGTAAATCTGTCATCTTCCCCCACTCCCCCAGCCTCTCTTCCTCTCTCTCTCCAAATTTCCAAAGAGAAGGCAACTCTCAGCCAGAGCAGGAGCCTGAGTCTATTTTGTAGGCAGTGGGGTGTACAAGTGTCTCCTTGCCTGTGCTTGGTGGCAGCAGTAAATTGATGTTTGCTGATCTCCAAGCCTCTGTCAGAGATGGGGAAGGATGGCTGGGAAAGTGACAGTTCTGTAAATAACCACACCTGGTTTTAAGAGCAGAAAGATTGGCATGTCCCTGTAGCCTCATCAATTACCATCAACCTTTGCAAAGGGAGCCCCAGGAGAGAGAATCTCTTCACACTCTTATGATTATTTATAGAAAACTCATCCTGCCCACACACTGGAGGGAGTATGGTTTGCTCAGTAGCCTCGCCCTTCCAGCTGGGTTTATATTCTTCCAGGCCCAGGGGACTGCATTTTTCAGCCCCTCCACTAGGTGGAGCAGACGGGATGCCCAACACTGGGGCATAAGGAACACGTGGGAGGGCAGAATGCCTGAATTTCTGTTAGATGCATGTTTCTCCCAGCAAACACTAACTGAATAGTCATTTGGCTGCTGAAGAAGGCAATTCAGCATAGTGGTTAAATAAACATGCTTTGCAAGCAGATAGAGCTGGATTTAAATCCCAGGTCTTTCATTTACAAGCTGTGTGGCTTTGATTAAATTACTTAAAGCTGAGGTTCCGGTAAGATGGTGGAATAGACGGATGATCTCTGAACTGCCTCCCAGGATCACATCAAAATTACAAATAATTTATGCAACATTTAACCTCGGGAGTCCCCTGAACATTAGATGAACAGAACCTCTAAACGAAGGACCTAAAGAGGAGGCCACGTCAAGTCTGGTAGGAGGGGCGCCGACGAGAGAGGGCGAGCCCCGTGAGGGACGCCCCAGCTGTGTGGGGAGGCTTCTCTGGTTGGGGGAGAGACCCTCCGGCCCCACACCGAGCTCACTAGCCCAGAGTTGCTTTGCCAGGAAGAGGAGTTCCACGATAGTGGGCAGTAGAAATTAGTGAGGACTCTCTTTGCTCCACTCGGTGAGGCTGGGGGCAGCTGGAGAACCAGTGGGGCTGGCCCACGGGTTCGCTTGCCTGCGAGCACTCACCCGGTTCCTGTCAGAGGGAGTGGCTGCATGAGCCGGGCCCAGAAGCCTGTCGGGAGGGACTGAACTGAACACCTTTGGTGCAGAAGTTGGAGGTTTTAGGATTGTTGTTCCACTGGTGTGGAGCTTGTACATGAGCGGCGTACAGAAGGCCGCCATTTTTTTAGGGTTGGGCCCTCCCATGGAGGGTCAGAGCTGGGATCCCATTGGTCTGGTGAACTTGGCACAGGAGTGCATTCGCATGTGGCCTTGGATTCTCCCTGCTTGTGTTGCGTTGCCAGGGAAACGCCTGGCGAGTGCCTTCTGGCTACATCAGGCTGCTCGCTGAGACACTGGAGTGCGTGAGCGGCCTTGGGTTCCCACCCTCCGCCCTGCTTGTGCTGCGTTTCCAAAGAAACACTGGGCGGGTGCCCTCCGGCTGCATCAGATTGCTCACTGAAACGTGCCTGAGCCACCTTGGGTCCTCACCCTCCGCCCTGCTTCAGCTGCGTTGCCAGGGAAACGCAGGGCGGGTGTTCTCCAGCTGCATCACTCTGTTCACTGAGACTCAGTAGAGGACAAACTGCAACAACCTGTGAAGATTTTCTTTTTTTTTTTTTTTGGGAGTGAGCACAATTCCAGAGCACACAGCAGCTAATTGTGGAAAGCTCACTGCAACCCTGAGAAAGTGGTCTGCAGATTAAAGAGGACGGAGAGCACCCCCACCTCTTTCCTTTTTTTTTTTGTTTCTTTTTTCTTTTTTTTTTTTCTTTTTTCTTTTTTCTTTTCTCTTCTTTCTAGGTGATCTATCTAATACATCGAAGCATTCACAGAACGACAGCCAGAATGAAAAAACAAAGAAACGTGTCCCAAGTAAAAGATCAAAAGAAAACTCTAGAAATGGAACTAAATGAAACAGAGGTATCCAAACTTTCAGAGACAGAGTTTAGAACACTGATGATAAGAATGTTTAAGGAAGTTAGCGAGGACATAAAGCAAGATAGGGAAACCATAAAAAACAACCTGTTAGAACTAAAGAATACAATAACTGAAATGAAGAACACACTCGAAGGAATCACCAGTAGAGTAGATGAAGCAGAGGAGCGTATCAGTGAATTAGAAGACAAAATAGCAGAAATCACCCAGCTGGAACAACAAAAAGAAAAAAGAATAAAAAAGAATGAAAATAGTTTAAGAGACCTCTGGGACAACATGAAATGCAGCAATCTTTGCGTCATAGGAATACCAGAAGGAGAAGAGAAGAAGCAAGGGATTGAGAATGTATTTAAAGAAATAATGACTGAAAACTTCCCTACCATGGTGAAGGAAATTGACATACAAGCCCAGGATGTACAGAGAGTTCCTAACAGGCTGAATCCAAACAGGCCCACACCAAGACACATAATAGTTAAAATGGCAAAGGTTACAGAAAGAGACAGAATCCTAAAAGCAGCAAGAGAAAGATAGCAGGTTACATACAAAGGAACTCCTATAAGACTAACAGCTGACTTTTCTTCAGAAACTCTGCAGGCCAGAAGGGAATGGCAGGAGACATTCAAAGTGACACAAAATAAAGGTCTATAACCAAGATTGGTCTATAACCCAGCACGGGTTATATCACTTAAAATTGAAGGAGAGATAAAGAGCTTCTGAGAAAAGAATAAGCTTAAGGAGTTCATTACCACCAAGCCAATATTGCAGGAAATGTTAAAAGAGCTTTTTTAAACAGAAGAAAGGGGAAAACGAGCTAACCCAGGAAGACAAGAAATACAAATAACAAAATGGCAATAAATATACACCTATCAGTAATTACCTTAAATGTGAATGGGTTAAATGCTCCAATCAAAAGACACAGAGTGGCTGAGTGGATAAGAAAACAGGACCCATGCATATGCTGTCTACAAGAGACTCATTTCAGATCAAAAGACACACATAGACTGAAAGTAAAGGGATGGAATAAGATATTTCATGCAAATGGAAATGAGAAAAAAGCTGGAGTAGCAATACTTATTTCGGACAAAATAGACTTTAAAATGAAGACTACAATAAAAGACAAAGAAGGGCACTACATAATAATAAAGGGATCAATTCAACAAGAGGACATAACCCTAGTAAACATCTATGCACCCAATATAGGAGCTCCTAAATATATAAAACAGATTCTGACAGACATAAAGGCAGACATCAACAGTAACACTATCATAGTAGGGGACTTCAACACCCCGTTGTCACCAATGGACAGATCCTCCAGACAGAAAATCAACATGGACATAGTGGCTTTAAATGACACTTTAGACCAGATGGATTTAATTGATATTTTTAGAGCATTTCACCCCAATGCTACAGAATATACATTCGTCTCAAGTACACATGGAACGTTCTCCAAGATAGACCACATGTTAGGCCACAAAACAAGTCTCAACAAATTTAAGAAGATTGAAATAATATCAAGTGTCTTCTCTGACCACAATGCTATGAAATTAGAAATCAATTATAAGAAGAAATCTGGAAAGCTTATAAATACATGGAAGCTAAATAACATGCTTTTAAATAGTGAGTGGGTCAAAAATGAGATCAAGGAGGAAATCAAAAGATACCTGGAGACAAATGAAAATGAAAACACCGCAACCCAAAATCTCTGGGATGCAGCAAAAGCAGTCCTAAGAGGGAAGCTCATAGCAGTGCAGGCCTACCTAAAGAAGGAAGAAAAA
This sequence comes from Aselliscus stoliczkanus, assembly GCA_033961575.1. Lineage (NCBI taxonomy): Eukaryota > Metazoa > Chordata > Mammalia > Chiroptera > Hipposideridae > Aselliscus > Aselliscus stoliczkanus. Next base: position 96,014,097 of record CM066736.1, on the reverse strand, counting down.
TCTCAAATCAACAGACTCTCTCTACACCTAAGGGAACTCGAAAAAACAGCAAAACAAGCCTAAAGGGAGCATAAGGAAGGAAATAATAAAGACCAGAGCAGAAATAAATGAAATAGAGAACAATAAACAATACAAAAGATCAATGAAACCAAGAGTTGGTTTTTTGAAAAGATAAAATCGACAAACCCTTAGCATGACTAACCAAGAAAAAGAGAGAGAGGACCCAAATTAATAAAATCAGAAATGAAAGAGGAGAAGTGACAACAGATACCACAGAAATACAGAAAATTTTAAGACAATACTATGAGCAACTATATGCTAACAAATTCGACAATCTGGAAGAAATGGATAAATTTCTAGAAGCATACAATCTACCAAGTCTGAACCAAAAAGAAACAGAAACTCTGAACAGACTGATTACTGCCAAAGAAATTGAATCAGTAATCAACAATCTTCCAACAAACAAAAGCCCTGGACCAGATGGCTACACAGGTGAATTTTACAAAACATTAAAAAAAGAATTAGTACCTATTCTCAAACTATTCCAAAAAATACAGAAGGAGAGAAGGCTCCCAAACTCTTTCTATGAAGCCACTATCACCCTGATTCCTAAGTCAGACAAAGATATTACAAAAAAGGAAAACTACAGGCCAATATCACTAATGAACATAGATGCAAAAATTCTCAACAAAATACTAGCAAACCGAATTCAGCATCTCATTAAACAGATCATACACCACGATCAAGTGGGATTCATTCCTGGTATGGAAGGCTGGTTCAATATCCGCAAATCAATTAATGTAATACATCACATTAACAAAATGAAAAATAAAAATCATATGATCATATCAATAGATGCAGAAAAGGCATTTGACAAAATCCAGCAGCCATTTATGATAAAGACTCTTAACAAAATGGGAATAGTGGGATCATACCTCAGCATAATAAAGGCCATATATGATAAGCCCACAGCAAACATCGTTCTCAATGGGGAAAGGCTGAAAGGCAGCCTACTGAATGGGAGAAGATATTTGCCAATGATATATCTGATAAGAGGTTGATATCCAAAATTTATAAAACACTCATGCAATTCAACACCAAAAAAACAAACAACCCAATTAAAAAATGGGCAGAGGATATGAGGAGGCATTTCTCTAAAGAGGACATACAGATGGCCAACAGGCATATGAAAAAATGTTCAACCTCACTAGTCATCAGAGAAATGCAAATAAAAACCACAATGAGATACCACCTCACTCCAGTCAGAATGTCTATCATCAACAAATCAACAAACAACAAGTGTTGGCGAGGGTGTGGAGAAAAGGGAACCGTGGTGCACTGTTGGTGGGACTGCAAATTGTTACAGCCATTATGGAAATCAGTATGGAGGTATCTCAAAACACTGGAAATGGAACTGCCATATGACCCAGCAATTCCACTCTTGGGTATCTGCCCAGAGGCATCCAAGACGCTAATTCGAAAAAATATATGCACCCTATGTTTATTGTAGTGCTATTTACAATAGCCAAGACTTGGAAACAACCGAAATGCCCATCGGTAGATGACTGGCTTAAGAAACTGTGGTACATTTATACAATGGAGTATTACTCCGCTATAAAGAAGAATGAAATTGTACCATTTGCAACAATATGGATGGACCTAGAGACTATTATGTTGAGTGAAATAAGTCAGTCGGAGAAAGACAAATACCACATGATCTCACTTATATGTGGAATTTGAAAAACTGAATGAATGAGCATAAGAAACAGAAATAGTCTCATAGATATAGAGGAAAAACAGGGTTGCTAGTTGGGAGGGGGGTGGGGATGAGGGAGAAGGGGAAAGGATTAGACAGCATAAATAGGTAACTACAGTATTGTCACAGGGTTATGAAAGACAGTTTGGGGAATATAATGTTAAAATTTTGTGGGGTGTCAGATGGTCACATGTTTTGTTAGGGAGACCACTTCATGGATGGAGTAGAGGCTTAATCACGGCACTGTACACCTGAAATTGATGTTGTACAATATTGTATGCCAACTGTAGTTGAATATATAGACAGTCACGGGATGTGGATTATATAGTGGAAGGGAGTCAAAGGAATTGTAATAGATAGTATGATATGGGGGGGGGAGGAGTGGGAGCGGAGAATTGGGGGACGGGGGTTGTCACTTTGAGGGGTAAAAAGTATAACTATTGCACTTTGTTGTACACCTGAAGCTAATTAAAAGTATATATAAAGAAAAAAAAAGAAAAAAAAAGAACAATTGCTTGGAGATACATTTTAAATAAACATTTTGCATAAAAAGCTAATTCATTATACAACCAAGCAGTGATTCTCAATGGGCAGCAGCATTTCTTGGCTGAGGGAGTGAAAACATATCATATCTCAGGGACTTTTCAAAATACAACACTATTCGCCACCCTACACCCCAGCCCCCACCCCTGGAAGACTATTTTAATATATGTCTTTCTTCTTTTTTCTAAGCATCCTACAGATTTTAAATTCTACTGAAGGAAATATCAGTCTTCAATGTCCCACATAAACAAAAAGCTCTTTGGGGTCCTTCCCCGCCCTTTTTTTTTTCAGTGTAAAGGGGTTTTGAGACCAAAAATTGAGGGAAAAAAAAAAAAAAACCACTGTAGTTTATCCTCAGCTGTGATTGGTCCGTTTTGGGCTCTGACCTCATAAAGCACCAGTGTGATGTAATTACAAACATTCGTATATAAGGTCCTAGCTGGGCTGAGGGTTTAGTCCATATAAGCCCAGGAAGCTAATTTGCAGTGACCTGTTGGATTTGGACTAGCTAGTTTGTTTTCTCCTTTTATCCCCCCTTTATAAATTTATAATAGTATAGTTATTGTTTATTATTACAGTTAATAATTTTGTTGATATAGTTAGTATATTTAGTCAGCTAGTTAGTACAGTTATTGTTTATTAGCATTGTTAGTATTGTCAGTGAGTGTAGTGTCAGCTGGCCACCATGGCACATGAACATCCAGCCACTCCTGCTGACCAGGTGCTCCTTAGTGGGTGTTATAAGCTCCTGGAGACCATTGGCGAGGGCAGCTATGCCAAGGTGAAGCTGGCTGAACATCTTCCCACTGGGGCCCACGTGGCTATAAAAATTATAAATCTAAAGACCCCCGTCAGTCTCCATAGATTTCTCACGCGAGAAGTGGAGTGCATGAAAACTCTGCAGCACCCAAACATCGTACAGCTGTATGAGGCTATTGAAACCAAAGAGTTCTTCTTCCTGGTAATGGAATATCTTGGCGGTGGCAGTATGATTGACCATTTGACAGCTCATGGACCAATGAAGGAGAGGGAGGCCCGTGTCAGCTTTCGGCAGCTTTTATCAGCCGTTTACAATTTTCATCAGCGCAGAATCGCGCACCGAGATATAAAGCCTGAGAACATTTTATTGGACCAGAAAAGGAATGTTAAAATCGTGGATTTCGGATTTAGCACGCAATGTATGGACAGCAAATTAAACACAATATGTGGCACCCCTTCCTATTCAGCTCCAGAACTGTTTCAGGGTAAACTTTATGAAGGACCAGCGGTCGATGTGTGGAGCCTGGGCATCACATTATATAGAATGGTGGCAGGAACCCTCCCATTCATGCAGAGAATTGGATGGAACTGGGACAACAGGTGATAAAGGGGATGTACACCATACCCTACTTTTTCTCCTTTGAATTAGAGAGTTTGCTAAAGAAAATGCTCAAGGTGAACCCCATGGAAAGAAGCGATTTACTCGATATCATGTCACATCCTTGGCTCAGTCAGGATGAGGAGGACCTCATGCCCTATAGCGAGCCAGTCAGCGAGAACATGGACCCATGGGTCAGGACGGAGATGGCACTGCTGGGCTTCCGGTATGACGACATCCGGGACACACTGGCCAATAGGACTTTTAACAACACGATGACCACCTACCTCATCTTGCAGACCAAGAAACCTAAATTCCATCATCGCATTGTTCGTGTCAAGGCCTACAATCCCACTGAGCAGAGTCCTGCTCCAGATCGGGAGGAGCAGCCAGGGACCTCTGCTATACCACGGGTCGAGCAGTACGACGACGACAAGTTGGGGCAGAGGGGCAAAAAGCCTGTGGCTCCCCCAGCCCTCCAGAAGGCAGGCACCATCAATCCTGAGTCCAGCCAGGAGCTGAGCACTATCAGCTCCAGGACCATCTCGGAGGTCAGCATGGGCACCCCTGGATCTAGCCCAGAAACCAGCACCCCCACTTCGAGTTCCATCCTGGATGTCGGGCCCGCCAGCCACAGAATCAGGCCATGGTGAAGGAACCATGGCCCTATCACAGGCCACCAGAGTAGTGGCTCTGAGACCTCCCTTACAGCTCCAGCAGCCCTTGCAGCAGCACCACCAGCAGCAGCTCATCAGGGGAAAACAACCACGGACGTTGGAGGGTGCTTAGGAGGTGTTGCAACTGCCTCACAATGCTCTGCCATAGGCTGTCGAAAAATAGACTGTTCAGGAACAACAAAGTCAAGCCCCTTTAGTTATACTAATATACTATATGTCAGTGTTAATTTAAAAAGAAAACATTATTAAAAAATAGAACAAAATATGAAAAAAAAATAAATCTTCTATTTTTAAGAGAAAAAAAATTACTTAAAGCTTCTGCCTTCATTTCCTCATCTGTAAAATGGGATAATAATACTTCCTGTCAGGGTCCTTGTGATGCAAAGGTCTGAGCAGTGCCTGATGTAGCAGGTGGTAGCTGCCTGGATACTCGTATATGGTACCTATTCTTTTTTTCAATTTTAAATGTGGAACGCTTCATGAATTTTCATGTCATCCTTGCCCAGTGGCCATGCTAATCTTCTCTGCACCATTCCAATTTTAGTACATGTGCTGCTGAGCTGAGCACCAGTGCTGTTCTTATAAGACACACTACTAGGTCATGTGTGTGTGTGTGTGTGTCTGTGTGTATTTATGATTTTGACAGAAACCCATGGACAGGATAGGTCAGAAGGGACTTCTTGGTGGGAGAGGTGATTGAGCTACTTGAGTGTCTGAGGTATGTTACTGGACATGCCAGCAAGGTACCCGTGCCTGATTGTGGGTTGGCAGAATGCCTTAGAACAGCTTTAGAACAGCTTTTAGGAAAAGCTGTTTTAGCCTGAGAAGGTGGCGTGGGCTGTCATTGTCCAGTATTAAGGCTTGGCAGCCTCTTCAGATGGCTGTTGGCATGCCACACTCTGAGTGGGGCATTTATTTAACAGCCAACCTAGCCCCAGCATAAGTGAGGCTGCCTACAGTGACAAAAAGAAAAGATACATTTTGGGTGAGCTATCTGCAGTGAAGGGGTTTTCCAGTCAGTGTTCAAATTAGTCTCTGCCAGTTGAATTAGGATCTAAATGAGTCACACATTGCAAGTGGTTGATACGTCTCTTCGCCTCGTCAATTGATCGGTTCCTCAGATATTTTTATCCCCTGGCAATTTTTTTGTTGAAGAGACTGTTATTTCCTATCTTCTAGGTAGGACTGCATCCTTGCGGTGTCATCTCCCTTGCTCCTTTGTCCCCTATGTCTCCTATAAAATTGCAGTAAGATCTAGTGACCATGTATTTGCAAGACTACATTGTAGATGTTGTCCTGTGCTTCCATCAACTGGCACATATTGACTGGTTGTCTCTTCTTGTGAAGTAACAGCCATTGACGATCATTGCCCATATACATGATTTCATTTATGCGTTTGAAAAATGGTGGCATTCTATTGTATCTTTCCTTCCTTATTTATTACATGAACTATTTCTATAGAGAATTGTTTCCTCATCAACTATTTGGATACCTCATGATATAATTTAATCAGGAAAAGCAGGTTAAATGCTTGATTCTTTCCCTGTACTTGTGAATTTAAACATAGTCCATGTGTTTCAATCCATTGCAGTTATTGTACTCTTTGATGCTCATATTTTTCCATCTCTGCCCCTGGGAGCCTCTTTCCTGAGTTGCTTCCCTAGTTCTGATGCAAGCATGTCCCCAGTGGTCATTGATAGGTTCCTTGCTTTCTATTTCCAAGCCTGGAAATGGAAATATTTCTTATATTATGAGTTTTTAACTGATATTTTCAATTCAAATTTAGGATTATAGGATTTTGTTCAACTTCTTTGATTTTATTTTGAATCTTTTGCTCTTGTGCTGAAAATATTTGTTCTTAATGACAATGGCATTATTGCTTATTTGCTTTATCATATTATATATATATCTTATTATATATAATATATTTTTTAAAACAATGGCAAAATATGATTATTATTATTTGTAGTTCTTATGTATATCTCATTAAAGATGCACAGTTGAATTACTATATTTTTAAAGCATTTAAAATAATATATCTCGGCGTCACTAAGCTGTCAACTCAGTGCACAATTAGATCCATTTCTTTTATTTTTACCTTTGACTTTAGGAATTTCCTTTTTCCATTCTGATTTAATGTTATTTATAATCATCTAAAACATTTTCATGGTTCTAAAGTCAAATATTAAAAACAAGGTCTTATTCAGAGAAGTCCAGCTTCTATCCCAAACTCACTTCCCTTTTTTCTCTTTCTCTATAGCCAACAATTTCGTTTACTTTATAATTGATCCTTCCAAATTTTTTTTACGTAAGCAAAATCATACATGAATATATACTTATATTCTTACATCTCTCTCTCTCTGTGTTTATATGTGTATATACACATTCTCTTAGGTAAATGGTAGCTTATTATTATACATAATTTAGTCTACCTTTTCCCCCATTTGTCATTATATTCTGGAAATCATTCTATAGTAATATATAGAGATAATCTACATTCCTTTCTATAGTTGCATAGTACTTCACTATTTGAATGTATCAACAGAGGACTCAACTAGTTCCTTGTTGATGGACGTTTGGGTTTTTGCTTTTACATAAACATGTGTTCACGGGTTTGTGTTTCTGTCAGTATTCCTTTATGACGGGTTCCTGAAAATAGACTTCCTGGGTCAAAGGGCCAGAGTGCAAATGTGATTTTGCTAGATATTGCTAAATTCACCTTCATAGAATTTATATCTTTTTGCATTCCTTCCAGCATTCATGGCAGTGGTTGTTTTCTGGCCAAAGCCTGGCCAACAGGGTGTTTGTGAATCATTTGGATTTTTGCTACTCAGATGAAAAATGGTATATTAGTGTATTTTAAATTTGCCTTTTTCTTATGATGTGCACAATCAAGGTCTTTTCATATAGATAAAAGGCATTTGTATTCACTTTTCTGTGAATTTTCTGTATGCATCACAAGCCCCTTTTAAATTAGCATTATTGTTCTTTCATTCTTTCTTTGTAAAAGTTATTTTTTTCTATATTAGAAGTATCAACGCTTTATCTATGATAAAAGTTGAAAAATTTTCCCCAGTTTGTTATTTGTCTCTTTACTTTCCTTCTGGTGTTTTTTTCTATGTAAGTTAAAATTCTTAGGTTTTGTATATTGACTTCATATCCTGAAATATTATTAAATTCCCTTATTAATTAGTAGATTTTTTAAAATAGATATCTTGGGCCGGCCAAGTGGTGTAGTGGTTGGGCGCTGGCTTGGGAAGCCAGCGCCCCGGGTTCGGGTCCCACATATGAGGGCCAGTGACAAAAAATAATAAAAAAATAAATAAAAATAGATATCTTACATATACAATCATTTACTTCTTCCTTTCCAATCCTTATGCTTTTTTCTTGCTTTTTTGCATTGGTTAGAACCTTCAGTACATTGAAGAATAGAAGTGGTAAGACTAGACAGCCTTGATTTATTCCTGATCTTAGAGGAAAGTGTTCCAGGTTTTACCATTAAGTATGAGATTAGTTTTAGGTTTTTCATAGATACTCTTTAACAACTTAGTAGCTATGAAAATGTGCCTTTCAGATTTCCAAGCATCAGAAGCTTAAAGACTGAGAGCCCCAGCAGCTGCATTCTGAAATCCATTAGTTTGTTCGTGCTGAGGCCACACTTCCCATAGTCTCCTTCCAGCCAATGCCTAGGAGATGTTGAATTCCTCTGGGTGACTTCAGTTTGAGGACTCCCTGATGGCTTAGTTTCTCTAAAAGCAGCACTGGAGTTTCAGATGCTCCACACCCCTGCTTTCTTCCCCTCCCCCTTCACCTGCTCATATTTGTATCATGATCTGACAAGCCTCCCATTCTCTTCCAGGTCTTCTCCTTATTTCCTTTTACAAGCATTTCCTCTAATGAATTTATTGCGTGTCTAGTTCTGTCTTAGTGTCTGCTTCTCAGAGGATCCATACTAACACAGAGATTGAGGAATTCCTTTTCTGTTCCTAGTTTGCTGAGAGGTGTTTTTTTCTTAATTATGAATGTGTATTGAATTTTGTGACCGGGTTTTTCTTTTTCTTTTTCTTTTTTTTTTTGAGGGCAGTATCACTGGCCCTTACATGTGGGACCTGAACCAGGACCGCTGGCTTCCCAAGCCAGCACTTAACCACCTCGCCATTCTTCCGGCCCCGGGTTTTTCTTTATTTACTAAAGTGATCATACGATTTTTCCCCTTTTTTATTGTTAATATGGTGACATTGATTACGTTTTGAAAGTTAAGCCAACCTTGCATTCCTGAGATAAACCCTAGTTGGTCATGAGGTTTTATCCTTTTTATATACTGTTATATCTTATTAGCAATATTTTCTAGGGTTTTATATCTATGGGGGACCTGTAGGCATCTGTAATGCTTAGTGTCTTTATTTGTTTCCATACTAAGGCTATTCTGGTCCCATATAATGAGGCTAGAAGTGTTCTCTCTTTCTCTATTTTTAAAGAGTTTTTATAAAATCGGCACTATTTCTTTTAAATGTTGTGATAGAATTCACCAGGGCAGCCATCTGTGCCTGAGGTTTTCTTTCTGGATTTTTAGTCTTTATTTCTGTCATTCTTCATCATGGGTGGGGAAGTTATTCTGCTCACTACTCTTTTTTCTTTTCTTAAAACAACTTTGTGTGGGATGCAAACACAGTCCTTTTTTGTTGTTTATGTTTAAAGGGCATTAGTTCTCCCATTCACTTTGGTAGGGAGAGTGGGCCAGGATTGTTTTCCTAGCTTTATAGCTCTCGAGTTCACTATTCTGTTGTTATTACCGAGTGTTCAAATATATGTCTTATATATTCTAACATCTATTGGCTCAGTTAACCTCCCCCAGTTTTATCAGGAATTTTTCTTTTCTTTTCCCCTAATGCCTTGTCCTACATAAATTAGGTTATACTCCTAATAATTTCTATTCAGTGCAGGCTTTTGTCCTGGAAGGGTGCTCTTGTTAGTTCTAAGAGTCCATGGAACCCAGACAGCTCCAGCATTCTCTGATCTTGTGTTCACACACTGACGCCTGCAAGGCCCCTGCTGGTTATGACTTTTTCCCAGATTGTATTCACCTTTCTTTAGGCATATCTATTGGCACTTTGGGGTTCTCTGGCTCTCAAGTTCAATATAAATCCTCTGTTTCTTCTTTGCTTCTCCCACACACTTGCTGATGCCACGTAGTCTGGATGATATGTGTGGGTTTTTCTCCCCCTCAGTTGCTCATATTTGGGGGCTAGTATGAATTCCTTATTTTGTTGTAGATGTTGTCTGCAAGATCTTGATTTTGCTATCTTAGTCCCTCTGTATGTTTTGTGGGGTGACTCAAAAAGATTTTAAAAAAATTACACCACCATTGCTATCACCCTCCTAATATCCCTGAATGTCTCTGAAAACTTTATGGTGGAAGTGGGGGTGAAGATGTACAGTTATATGGCCACTTTAGGAGCTTAGGCAATGTGTACAAACCACCAAGAGTCCTATTTGATTTTGAAAGTTAGGACTCTTGAGGGGAAACTACAAAAGACCTTTAGAATTGATGATGGTAAGCTCAGAACACGAATAATAATGCTTGTGAAATAAAAGTGGGAAAAAAAACAAGATGTTTCTCACTGAGCTCTTTTTGGTGAAATCTTTCATATGAATTTTCTCAATTAAGTCTCTCAACCACCTTATAAGGCAAGTACTATTATCACCCCTACTTTATCACTTTTGTCATAAGGCAGGTAGTATCACTTCTACTTTATGGTGTTGAAAATGAGGCATAGAGTGGTTTGTAACTTTTTCACAGTCACACAGATCTCTCAAATCATAGCTGGTGCTTGTAGCCATTCTCGCATACCACCTCCCACCTCTCTGTGCATGTACCCTAGTGGGAAAGGGGCTCAGAGAGTCAGGGAATCTCTCTAAAGTCAGTACTTCAACTCTTGCTTGAGTCATGGGGATGGCACCACGTGCCTAGCTTTAATGACTTGCTCTGAGGATATAATGTAACACTCTCCCCTCCACACCCCCTCCCCCAAAAAAACTTTGAAAGAGTATCATAAGAAAGTGGCAACTCAGTAGTCCAATGGTAGGAAGAGAAGGCAGACATGCTGGATGTGTCAATAGTGCTAAGGCCAGTAGTAGAAGCTTCAGTGGAGGTCACCAAATGACTGATGGGAGCCTAGCCTCAGTGGAAGCATCAGGAAAGCATCAGCTTCTCTGAATGAGAAAATATGAGCCAGCCTGCTTTGCTGGAGGAAAGGTAGGAGGTTCAGGTCTTTGGCTTCAAAGTGATTCTCTTGAGATACTAAGGCCATTGATGCTAAGTGCTACCCAGAGGCAATATGGACTAAGTTTGGCAGTTCCCACAGGACCTACAGCATGTTACTTTACTTCTTTTTGCCTCTACTTCCTGGGTTGTAAAATGGGACAGTAGTAACACCTGCTTAATTGTGTTGCTGGTGGGATTAAATGAGTCAATACATGTAAAGCACTTAGAATGATACCTTGTGCCCTGTAAGTTTCTATGGATGTTCCTTCCAGTTACAATCCATCCTTCTTATTTATAGAGTCTGTATTTGCAAATTTACCTACTGGCTAAAATTTATTTGTAACCCCAACATCAATACTCATGGTGTTTTCAAGTCATTTGGGCAGAGTGGAGAAGAGTTTGAGTTGCCCGATGTGCATGTTCCCCACTGAGGTTAAGTTGTCGCTCTGCCTTCTTGTGTCAGCTCTCATACTATAATCAAGTGTTCTCTCCACTGTCTATTTAGGGCCACATTTTCTTTTTCAATTTTTGTGCCTTTTGTTGGTGATTTCACTGTCTAAAATGCCCGACAAGTGTAGGGCTGAAGTGCTGTCCACTGTTCCTAAGCATAGGAAGGCTGTAATGTGCCTTACAGAGAAAATATGCAAGAAAGGCAGCGTCGCACATACCTCACTACCACTCCACGTTGCAAGCTCACAAAGCCAGAGCACAGCAAAGTCATCGTGACCTTGTTACATCCTGGCAAATTGGCACCATAACACTGTGACACAATTGCAGTAGCACTTGACTAGAACATTACACCATGACAAAATGGGACTTGGCTCCAATACCACTCCACAACATGAGATTATAACTAGGCCCTACACCTCACACCACCACCATGCCATAACAGAGATTATAATGTAACACTCTGAGAGCTACTGACTGCCCTTATCATGGTATTATCACAGCCATATCATGATATTACAGTGGCCTGACAATACACCCGCATCTTGCAAAGCTCTAACTACATAGCATCTGTTTTGACTAACTTCCTTGATGGGGTCTTATCAACTCAGAGTATAGATACTTTGGGGGGTCTTTAAGGCCAGCACAGAAGCACCACTGATGTACACATCTACAGGAATTCCCTCTGGCCACTCCCTCCCCTGTGCTATTGGTTAACATGCCTGCCTCCCCTGAGAGCGTAAGGAGGACAGAGATCATTTATTCTTCACCTTTGTGTCTCTTGGCACTTAACATGGCGCCTGGCTCAGAGTGAGTATAAATGAGGAAAAGGCTGTTGGTGAGCATGGTGCTGAGTTAAAGAAATCCAATGACATTGAGGGACTATTGTATACATTACAGTCACAGGCCCAGAAGGCATCTCAGACTAGACTCAATCAATGTTTCCCAGTTTACTCATCCTGGTTTTCATTTTTGCCATATTGGTGCATTACTGATTCGTGTTCACCATATTTGTGCTCAATATCTTTAAATGTACTCATTAAAATATATATACAAATTAGGTTCTGTAGAAAGAAAACAAAAAGCCCAAAGAATTTATAGTTCCCTTGCCCTGTCTTCTTGTGGGAGTTTTTCTACTGTTGGCTTCTGGGCCCTGCTTGGTGTGAGGGGGCTGCATTTCAGGAGCTGCAGGTCACCAGGTAAAGCCTGCGCCCCCTGAGGGATGCAGGTCTCCATGGATTTAGTGGCATCAGCCTAAGCCGGTGGGGTCTTTGGGGCTGTGTGTGACCAAGGCTGGGGAAGCAGTCGCCTCAGGGAGATGAGGAGACTTAAATCAACCTCCTTGGGGCCTTCCTGGGGTCCTTGTCATCTGCCTGGCAGGGGCCTATGCCCCTGGAACTATTCTTTGTTTCCAGTACCACCCTCGCTAACAGATATTGAGCTCTTACTCGAAAGAGCTCTACTTTCTGTTTTTAATTTTCACAGCAATTGGATGAGATTGGTGCTTTTTACTATCCCCAGTTTGACATTTAGGAAACTGAGACTCGGAGTGGTTATAACTTGCACAAGATCACACAGCTAGTGAGATGTGAATCCAGAGTTCAACCATAGGCCTGCAGCTCTGCAGCTCCTTATACTCAACTCCCTCTCTAACTGTTTCCTGTGTATCCTGCTGCCCAGTGTGGCCAGGAGACACAAGTAGGGGTGAATCACTACAGTTGGGATGGTGTCCACTCACTTTCCTTGCTTGGATGAAGCCATTCTCTGAGGGTTTGGAGAAGCTAGTTGGTGAGCCCTGTAGCATCTGGGAGCCAATGGTCAGCTGAGCTACGTGGCTCTCTGTTCCTGAATATGTCTGGGGACCCAGCCAGAGCTGCATTGTGAAGTGCTAGAGAGACACAATGGGACCTACTCCCAGGCATATATAATGAATAAGAAGAGGTAGGATGTGGCTAATTCTATCCCCAGTACTTTGCTTAATTAAATGGCACGCCCAGAGATGTGTAGTCATAATTACTTCTCTTTCAGGTCTCCCTTTTCTCCTGCTAATTTGCTCCTGGCACCCACCTAAAATTCAAGGCCTGCCATGGCTGGCTATCTCTCAGTCTACAACCCTTTACATCTCGCTGACTTGCTGGGACTTTGTCCTGCTTTGGAGCACAGAGAGATAGGTTCCTGAATGTGGGGGTCCCCCTTGAGATGGTGAACACAGATATTTACCCTAAAATATAAGCTCATTAATAGTATATAGGAATCAAGTACCTGTACCCACATATTCACAGAAGCCCTATTTACAATAACCAACAGGTGGACATCACCCAGGTGTACATCAGTGGACGAGTGCATACACACAATGCGTAGGTCCATACAATGCAATATTATTTGGCCACAAAAGGGAATGAAATATTGATATGTGTTATAGTGTGGATGAACCTCAAAAAGATTATGCTAAATATAAGAAGCCAGACTCAAAATATTACATGATTCCATTTATATAAAATACCCAGAAAAGGTAAACCCATAGAGACAGGGACAGATTGGTGGTAGCCAGGGGCTGGGGGTTGGGGTGGGGGGGAGGAGGGAATGGAGAAAAACTGTTTTATGGGTATGGGGTTTTCTTTTAGGGTGATGAAAACATTTTGGAACTATTGTAGATAGAAGTTGTGGTTACACAACATTGTGAATGTACTACATGCTAGTGAATCGTTCACTTTCAAATGGTTCATTTTATGTTACGTGAATCTCACCTCAATAAAAAAAAAAAGCCTAATTTTAAAAAATGCTACATAGGCGATATTTGGTTAAAACATCACATAATTATTAGAAAGCGTTTGAAGTCATGTCAGCAACGACCTAATCCTTCAATGAAAGCATCATATGTATTTTTCAGTCTTTACACATTCCCAATGGATAACATATTCCCCACGCTGACAGGGTTGCAGCCTGTGTTAACCAGAGGTGTCCTAGGAAAGCATTTGGGATGACAAGAGGATGATAGGGAAGAGAAAAGAGCCAAGGCAGGGGAGTTAGACTCCCATTCAAGATGTGCTGGGGCATTTCTTCCACCTGGGGTGTAGGAGGGAGGAGACCTTTATAAAATTCAGCTTCTCTATGACCTACAAAAACAAATCGATCAGAGGATATGTGATTAAATAGCAATATATTTTTAGAGGAATGGAAAATGTGCTACTCATGAATTTTTCCTTAAAGTGTATTGTTTTACTTAATTGTAAAAGCAGCATAATACTTTTAGATTGGGAAGAACATAAAGGCGTAAGGGGGAAATTTTCCTATGATTTCACGATGTAGAAGTAGCTACTTTTGGCAGTTTAATATATTTTTTCCAGTATTTTATCATTGCCCTTTATTCACATAGCTAAAAATCATATGATATACACAAATTTTTAACCTACTTCTTTTCTCCATAATATCATAGAATAAGCATTCCTCTGGTTTATTAAAACTATTTTGTAAACATGGTGTCGGCTGCACAATGTTCCTTTGTAAAGAGGTATGGCTTATTTTACCAGTCCCCTATCACTAGACATTTTGATTGCTGTCTGAGAGCTAAATACTGAAAACTCCCCAAATACAACAGATGTCATGGGTAGAGGGACACTGGAAGTCACCTGGGACTCACTGTGTGACTGGGAAGACACAAACCTTCAGTAGAGATGATGGGGTATAATCATGGGAAGGTGAGACTGGTATGTGATTATAATTTTGCTAGTAAGAAACAAACTCAGTGATAACTATCCCATTTGGAGATCAAACAGAGGGGTAATGTCAGCACACAGCCTGAAGTTGACAGACTCATTCAGGCAACTGCCCAGTGAGGAGGGAGCCTGACCCAATGATGTATATTTTTTACATCTTTAGTAAACATTTCTTGAGCACCCTCTATATGGCAGGCGATGGGACACTGTAGGGATAAGGCACCCTCCTTGCCTCAAAGGAACACGGTATGTAGTGGAGCAAGCAGACTGTTGAGTGATTGTGAAAACTGTTGAGCAGTGTGGTCTGTGCCATGATGGGACTGTGCATTCTGGGATCCTTGGTATCCGGGGTGGGAGACGAGGACAGGAGACTCCCCATAGAAGGTGACTCCTGTGCTGATACTCAATAGATGAACTAGAATTACAGAGTCCTCTGAGCACGGCTGTGGATCCCCACCCTGCCCCAGGGGCTTCCCATCTTCTGATTCCACACTCACTGTGAGGCCATTTGTGCATCATTTAACTTCCAATATCCATAGAGCAACAATGCACCATGCAGGTCTGTGTGAGGATGCACGTCTCATTGCCATGGCCATGTTATCATCTGCTCTTCAGTGTGGTTCCTGTGGGTCTGACCCTGGGAAATGAGCCTGCCCTTTGTTCTGACCTGGTGAGATTTCTGAGCCTGCAAGGCTAAGGATGCCTGGGCTTAAGGCATGGTGAATTAGCCAAGGTGACAGAAATTCCCCAAGAAGGCCTCTCCATACATGTGTTTCACCTCCTAACTGCAATAGCTCCCTCTCAAGGGGCTTGTGCAGGATAAGCAGGATGATGTGGGCCATGGGCCTGGCTTGGAGCTGGTGCTTAGAAGTCTAATTCTCCTTCTCCCTCGCAGACTCCCCTGCTTTTCTGCTCAGGGGGTAGCTGAGGAGTGCAGATGAGTCACATAGTTCACCAACGCCCTCCAGCTAGTTCTCCCAGTTCATTAATCAAGCCATCAGTCAAGGTGACTAATTGTTACTTTTTGAGATAAATGTTTTAAATATCATCTCCTATGACAAAGGTTTTTTAATACAAGCTCAAGGACTTGCTGGGGGTGGTAGGAGAAGATAATTTGCATGCACAGAGCAGCCAGAAAACAATACTGGGAACTATTTGACTGCAAAGGTTCCCCCCGGAGGCCTGGGCTGGAACGAGCCAGCACAATGTGGCTGGGTGTTCATGTTCTGCACGGGATTGATCAGGCAGTGCTCCTGTGGCGCCTCTTCTCTCAAGGCCCAGTACAAAGGCCGACTTCTTTCTTGACTCTCCCCTGCTCTGCACCTCTGCTAGCACTGGCACCAGTCGCCTTTGTATGTGTGTCTGTGTGGGGAACAGAGGCTTTCCTTCCCTGGACCTCTGTGCAGCAGTGGTGTCCTGTTGAAAAGCCTGATGTGGGCTTCAACTGGGAACAACTAAAAGCCCTGCTTTTCTTCCTCTTGCGAGCTGAGAGCTAAGTGAACTTGACTAAGCTTGGTTTCTTAGGTAATGGGAGCAAGGTCACCGGAGACAGATGCCTTTGCGTAGTTAACAGTATTTCCATAAGCCTAGATGAGGCTTTTGGGAACTTCCACAGATGCCCAAGGTGGTGTAGGAATTGAACTTGGACTTTTGGGTAGGCAAGGGTCGACTCTCCTAGACAGGATTCCAGACAGACTGAGCCAAGACCACACCCCCTGGGATGTCAGAGCTGTCTGGGGGCTCCACCAGGAATGCCCCTGACCCGTACACACCTAGAGTCACCCTTCCTTTCACTTCCTTTCTCCCCTTCCTGCTCTCCCTCCAACTTCTTTCCAAGCTCTTCTCTGAAAACATTTCATCAGTCAGTCTTAGAGTCACCATGGCTACACTGAAGGGGAGGAGTTTATGTTGAGGCCTTTGCTCTAATTGGAGCTTGGTGGTGGTCACCCTTGGTTGCACACAGCCTCTCTGCCCTGAGGGGCCACACAGACCCTCGTAGTTCATGAGCCTTGACACACCCCATATGCAGCAATGGACTTGTCCTGCCCCTACTGTCCTGGACCCTGGGTCTGGGGGATGCTTGCTAGTTTGTCAGATGCAAACATCACTTAGGCTTGATCTAGGAATAAGTACCCTTTTGAGGGATGATACTAGCAAGTTATAATAAATCGACTAACCAGCCTCCCCGCTACCACTCCTACAATCACTACAAAGGGACGAGAAAAGGAAAAAGCTGATTCTAACACTCAGTCCCTAATGTAATGCTTATGCCCATCTTCTCTCCCCTCCCACCTCCAAATGCTGCTTCAGTGTCCTTGAGGGGCTCTGAGAAATCAGTTATCTCCCCTGCTCATGCACAAAAGAAGAAGCCTGAATCTACCTCAGAGGTTAAGAGCAGAGATTCTGGGGCCAGATACATGGATTCCAGTCCTAGCTCGGCAGATTACTTAGCTGTTTGATCTTGGGCTAGTTATTATCCTCTCTGTGTGTCAGTTTCCCCATCTGTGGAATGAAGATGATAATATGACCAATCTCATAGGATTAAATGAAGATTAAATGAGTTCATATACTCAAAGCACTTCACATACAGTGGTGGGAAGATAGTAAGCACTATCTATGTAAGTGCTGGCAGTTAGAAGGTTCTGGGTGGTGCCTGGGTTTCTGGCCAGAGCCGAGCCACCATGCTGCTTTGTGCTTTGAGCAAGGGGTCTGCCATTTGCAATCAAAGATAATATTCATTGCAAGGGATTCAATTAGTGGGTCGTTGGTATTTACGCACCCCAAACAACTATAGGATTAAAAAATGAAATCTGACTTAGAGAAGGGGTCCCAGTACAGACAGTGGGGCTCAGCTGAAAGACAGTGGGAGCCAGTTTATTTCTTGCAGTAGCAGCCAGAGTCTTTGAACCCACCCCTGTGCATTCCTGACTCTCAACTCTGTCTCTTTCCCAGCTTCTAGATGCAGGAATGTGTCAAGCACGCATCGGGTGTACGGGGCTCTTGGAAGCATTAGGCAGTTCCCTCTGCTGTCTGTGTGCAGGCTGTAGCATTGAAGCCTACCTCTGACCTTCAAAATTAGAAGCAGTGCCACTGCCGCGCCGTGTCGACTGCTCCGCCACATTAGAGCTGAAGTCTCTGACACTGTTGTTGATGTACCTGGTGTTTGTAAAGTGTCCAGGACACTCAGGGAGTTTCTAGCCAGTATTTGTGAATTTAAGAGTGATACACACTCTTTGGTAAAATCTTCAACTACCAAAAAAGCTGCCCGTTAACAGTCTATTGGCATGTGTTAGGAGGGGCTCTCCCGATGACCTGAAGGCCCAGGCAGTGCCTCGCCTCTTTGCCAGTGTGGAGTTCTTATTTGCCGAATTATGTCTTCGCTTGCCCTTTCAATGGCTGATAGGAGTCCTACTAATTACATGCATTAAGCGCTTGCGGAGATCTTTCATGTCTTATATTACTCAATCCTTAAAACAAACTGGGAGGTGGGTACCATTATTAGCCCCATGTACAGATTCACAAACTGAGGTTCAGAGAGGCAACGTGTCTTGTCCAAGGTCACACAGCTGGTAACTGGCAGAGCTGGGATTCAAATCTGCTCTGTCTTTCTAACCCCGAGAGGCTGTGTGTTTTGCCTGCTATGTGGCGTGCCTCTGTAAGGGGTGAGTGGACAGAAAGGTCAGGAACTTTGGTGTCCAATAGGCCCGGCTCTGCCTCACGAGCTGTGTAAACTGGGACAGGCCATTTAGTCTCTTTCACAACAACAGCAGTAGCAATAATAATAGCTACTACTTCTGTGGCATTGCGAGGAGCCAGGTGTGCTTTACGGTTTCAATTTTGTTTACCTTGCAACAACCCTATGAACTGATACTATTATTTTGCCAGGGAGTTAATAACAGTGACCTCCGTGTGAGCACATGAAGATTAAATGAGATACTATTTATGAAGCATTTTACCTGGCAGAGAGTAAGGGCTAAATGGGAGGCCACATGGTTGACTGCAGCTCTAAGGAAGACACACAGGCCAGCTCTTCTCTGCCAACATTCTCCATTTGTGAGAAGACATCATCCTGAGCTGGATTTGATCTGTTCTCCTTGATTTTCTCCACTAAACATAGCAGCTCTGTTTCATGAAGTCGCCGGTCCTGTAACCTTCTCCAGTACAGCCCAGTCACTCCATACATGTCTGTCGAATGAAGGAATGAGCCAAGGGGTCATCAATCACCTGTAGCTGATTTTATCATCGTGTATTCCACAACAGAAAGTCCATTTTCTTGTAAACAGAGGAAGTTCATCTCTGAGAAAAGACACACAGGAGCTACTCTTGAGTCTCTGGTGCATGTGTGTGGCGTTTGGGGGCTGTCTGTGTTTTCATTATCAGAAAAGGAGGCCACCTGCATGGCTCACTACCATCCCACTGCCAAGGATGGCTTCTTTTTCTCCACACAATTCCTAGGATGTTATTCCTGGGGTAGGAAGCGGGGTGGAGGTCTAGAGTCGGGGAGAGGAGGCGGTGAGTGCGTCACTGGCAGGACACCTGCCACCACAGTGAATGGGCATCTGCTCCCCAGAGTTCTGCCTGGACAGAGTCTCCCCAGGAGCTCGGGGGGCTGGTCCTCCAGGCATTGCGCTGCACCACCTGGAGTGTCTACTCCAGTTCCTTTCATGGCTCCTTTTCACCCTGATAGGGAGATTGTTTTCTTTTTACTTAACCTGAGCATCCCCTCCTCTGCAGTGTAAACTCATTTCTTTTGGTTCTGTGTTCTGAGCAGAGAAGGGCGAACTGGTCACCAATTTCTATATAATAACCCTTCAGATCCTCAAAGACTGTTATTAAATCTCTCCTCGGCTGCCTCTTCTCCAACGAAATAATTCGTGCTCCTTTCACCTTGCTCCACAGGTCCAGTTTTTCCACTCTGTGCAGCATTGCTCAGAGCCCCTCCAGCTTCCCTATGGGACCAGGAAAGTGGGAAGCCCAGGGGTCACCCACTGGCTGAGGGGTAAGGGCAAAGGGCAGCTGGGGGGGCGGCCCATGCTATTCTCTGTTGCCCCTGGGTCACACAGACACAGCCTCAGCATCTCTCCTTGCTGCTGCTGCCCAGGGATGAAGAGAAGAAAGATGCTTTACACCAGGGCACAGCCCAGGCTCCAGCTTTCCTCCCCAGCCCCTTTCTTCCAGCTCTGCCCTTCTCCATGCTGACCGCAGCTTTCAGCACCCTCCACTGGGCTCAGATGCATGAGAAAAGACAAGTAAAAGGCTAAAACAGGCAAGCAACAAAACAAATAACAGTGCAGCTATCATTGTCCATGAGCTGCCAGCTCACTGCATGCTTTGTCTCAGGTCTTCAAACAACCCAAGTGTCCCTCTTTTACACAAGCAGTTTCTAAAGCTCAGTGACAGGCCCTAGAAGGCACCTGTCTGAGAGCTCACCAGCGAGTCGGTACAGCCAGAATTGAAAGCCAGACAGTGGGACGCAATGCATTTAACACCTACTGTCTCACTCATTTTACAGAAAGTGTATCAGGGAGGGGAAGGAGCCCATGGTGGGTACACCAGGATCTGGTTCCTACTGTGGACCACTGGGCTAAAGAAAGGGACTCCAAGACACAGAGGCAGGAGGAGAACCAGGAAGGAGCATCTCAAGAAGGATAATCAGTGTCAAACGCACAGAGGGTCAAATATAATTTTTCCATGTTTGTCTTCCATGCAGGCCCAAGGTAAGCTGTCCCCATGGGACCCATTTTTCTGGCCTCTGGAAGAGGCCTGTTTGTGTCCCAGGGCCGTCCTCTGACTGCATGGGTGTCACTAACCCTCTTCTCCATAACGGCTCTCCCAAGTTTCCCCAAACACCTCCCAATTCACCTCCTGGGTCCTGAATGGGCTCTCAGAGGCCAGGCCCCAGTTGGGGGCGGGGTCTCCCTGGGAAGGTGTGGACCCTTCAGCTCCCTGCTGTGCATGGGCCTGTACAGCATTCCTGCTTTCTAACTCATAGGGTCTGGCCCCTGACTCTACAGCCAGCACACTCTCTCTTCCCGGTGTCTTTTCCTCCCTCTCTTCCTGCCCTGCCATAACCTGAATAGAAAAGGGGTCTTTGCTCCTTTTTTTGTTTTCCACCACAAGCACCTGAGGTGTGGTTGGCTGAAATATGGTTCTCTAAGAGATATCCACATCTGGATTCCCAGAACCTATGACTTTTACTGTACATGGTAAAAAAGAAGTCTTTACAGACATGATTGAGTTAAGGATGTTGAAATGGGGAGATTCTCCTGGATTATCTGGTGGGCAGTAAATGTAATCACATGTGTTCTTATAAGAGGAAGGTAGAGAAAGGGACACTGCCTGGTGTCAAAAGCTGAGAAGAAGAGAAGACAATGTGAAGACAAACAGAGACATTTGAAAATGCTGGCCTTGGAGATTAACGTGATATGGCCGCAAGCCAAGGCATGCCAGCAGGCACCAGATGCTGGAAGGGGCACAGAGCAGATTCCTTCCCAGACCCTCTGGAGCAAGCATGACCCTGCCAACCCTTTGATTTTTGGCCCAATGATATTGATTTCAAACTTCTAACCTCCAGAACCATAACAGAATAAATTTCTGTGCTTTGAAGCCACTAAGTTTGTGGTAATTTGTTACAACAGCCACAAGAAAACAAATACTGAGGGTGCCAAAAAAAAAATGTATACACATTTTAAGAGATGTTATCTATGCTCAGAATGTCTGGATGCTGATGGTAACCACTTTGAGCACCTCTTGTAATTGCAGAAGTCAAACGTGACTTGTATTCATCATTTGTTATTGGTATATATTGAGTATTAAAATTATACAATTTTTTTTTCTTTCTTAAAATATGTATACATGTTTTTGGCACTATCTGTATATGGGCATCACCAGTACACATTTGCAGGTTAAAGCTTACCACCATTTAAAAATTCATGGACTCCACATTTGCAATTCAGTGCTTAAGGGTGGGATAGGAATGGGGGTATAGCTCAAAATTCAAATTGTTTTAGAGAGACAGTTTTGCTATCATTCCTTCACAATCCTCTGTCTCCCCCACTCCATGCTCAAGGCACTTAAGGCCAGAAGCTTCTCCTACGGGGTATGAGAGGAACTTGTTGAACTTGTTAATTGGTACCTTCTCAGGGGCTTGCATTTTTAAAAAGAGTGCAGTCCCCCTGTCCCCGCTAAAGTGCAGTCTTTAATCCTATGCCTTCCCTAGGCTTTGCAGTGCCTGAGAACTGGCCATTCCCATGACCCCTAACATGCTAGAAAGGAAACAGAGAATAATGTAAAGCAGTGTGGGTGAGAGGATGCAGCTCCTTAGATAGGTCTGTCAAGAAAGGCTTTCTGCAGATGTGACTTTTATGCTTAAAATCTGGGCTATTCCAGGCACAAAGAGTCACACAGCGAAGATTTCCAGGGAGGAAAAAATCAGACATGTTCTAGAACTGAAAGAAAGCCCATGGAGCTCAAGAGTAGGGCTGAGTTGGTCATGAAAGCTTTGTCAGCAATGCTGGGGAGTCTGGATTTTTCTGTAAGGAAAATGTAAAGCAGGCCAACTTGTTCATGCGAAATCCCAGGACCTTCAGTGTCTCACTTACTAGTACTATCTTTTTCCATCACTCAGATGAATGATCTGGGGCACAGAAAAATTAAGTCGAATAACTTGATCCAAATCACATGACTAATAGTGCCTGGATGAAAACCCAGACCCCGTGCCTCTAACACCCACAAGCCAGGTTCTCCAGGGGACTTCACCATGGTGGACAGCTCAGCCTGACTGTGAGGAGCGATGGACTTCTCGGAGCATAATCACCAGTGTTGCCAGGTTTGTCAGAAAACTCATCACTCAAGATGTGGTGAGGAAGTGTGGTTAATTCACCCTGGGGTTGGACCCATCAAGCCCATGGCTTTGACTTCTAATTGTCTGAAATGTTTTGTAGTGTAATATCCTCCAGAATATTAATGATTCAGAAAGTGCTGACTGACGATGGAAAGAAGAGAGAAGAGAGGTAGAGGTAGAGAGACAAAGAGAGAAATCCAGTCAGCTCTTTGCCTGGGATCTATCTTCAAAATGGTCTTTTCATCCTCTTTCTACCACTCTCACTGCGCAATAAATGTTGCTGTTATTATAAGTAGTTATTATTTCCTCAAAATAATGGTGTTATGGGGGAACTTCCAGAGGGGCTTGCCTCATGGGCTGGATAGGGCTGGGGCCTGGGCTGAACCTGGAGCCACTGGACGGACACAGTGTGGAGTAGAGGGATCCAGAGGGTCCTGCAACTGACCTTGGAAATTGTTTGCTTTAGTGGAATTCCAGATGTTATGGCTCCCTTTGAGTTACTAGGTACAACCGCATAGGAGAGGAGATTCTTTAAACATGGGAGAGAGATACCCAGTTTTGGAAGTGACAGTAGGAGTTAAGAGGCAGGGGAAGGAAGAGGCGTTTTATTCATCTCTATTCCGATTGTTTGGCACAAAATTGGACACATGATTGACTCTTTTTTTTCTTTTTTTTTGAGGGCAGTGTCACTGGCCCTCATATGTGGGACCCAAACCGGGGCCGCTGGCTTCCCAAGCCAGCGCTTAACCACTGCAACACTTGGCCAGCCCATGATTGACTCTTAAAAAGTGTTGCACTACAGTCCTAGGTGGAACGAAATAATTATAGCTCAGTCCTGCTGTCTGTTCTCTGGGTGACCTTGCCTTTGTGAGCTCAATTTCCCCATCTGCCAGGTGGGCATGAGAGTAGCAGCCACCTACCAGAGTTCATCTTGGGGAGAAAGTGGAGTGAATGCACCATGTGAACTCTAGAGGCCTAAACGATTCTAAGGCACAAAAACTTCCCAGGTTGTATTTATTGTTCCTTTTCAAATATGCCAAGGTATCACATTTTTTGGAATGGTTAAAAGCACAGTTCTCCCATGATATATTTCTGCATAATAATGAAAATATACATAGACTCCTCCATGGGATTCAAGAAAGCTATTTTCATTTTGAACAGGAGGAGAAAAATGCTATCCATAAACATATCCTCCCACCCCCGCAATTACTCCATTAAAAAAAAAAAAAGTAGCTCTCCACTGGTTTAGACAGAAATGTCAGCAACATTGTTTTTGTGCATCATAAAGACTTCCTCTTTGTCCCCAGTCCCAACAATGGAACTTTCTTCTTCTCCTCCTTCCTTATTTAATTTTGGATAGTCTTATGTTCTGAAGAGCAAGCAGTTTCTCCAAAAAGATCCTAGAATCCATTGTGATCCTTTACTCTTGAGTTTCTGAGGGCCACTCAGAGGGGCTCAGCTCTGCCTCTGGACTGGAAGTTAGTGGCTGTACTAAGCCAGGCATCCCTAAGGCCCCCCATTTCTGAGCTGTCTCCCCTGACAGCACCCCTCCTACTAGGAGAAGGAGAAGGGACTCATTACCACCCATTTTCTAACAATGAATACAAAATCCATTTACACTGAGGGTGCACTTAAAGCAAAAGTCTACCCATGAAGCTAGCATTCTGGGAGCTTCTATTACTGCCTCCCCAGCCCTCAGGCCCTGGGCTCCTTTTTCCTTTTATACAGCCTAGAAGTTTCCCCAGTCACCTTGGTGTGAATCAACTATCCAGGGCTCACTTTAGAAATGCCCCCCATTTTTGCTCCTCAGAAAGGTCTGGAAGAGTACATTGCCAGGCGCCCTCCACTCCTGGGGTCTCACACACAGTCTCAGCTCTTGGCTGGAGGTAAAGGCTGGGCCAGAATTTGGGGACTGAGTGCCTTCTAGATCCCACTGCCCAGATGCTGTAATGGGTCAAATGGTTGGCCATGCATGGCCCTGGAAATGGCTGCCTCTGGCATCTGGAAAGCACTGCAGAACCTTAGAGAGCTGTACTCCTTGAGACACTCTTCTAGTTCATTCTGCCATCCTGTTGGGTGTAGCAGAGTGAGATCCCTAGTTCTACCCAGTTGGTCCGTGCTCCCTCCCCTCCCAACAGGTCCGGGCTTCAAGTACTACGCTAGCTCACTAGCTCTACCGGGCTCTTCATCACCCATCATGTGGGAGAGGTTACAAATGTAAGCACGTCTTGGCCTGGAGGGTGATGGGTGATAGAAGAGTGAAATCTCCCCAGGATTAGGTATGTGATAATGATCCTCTAAAAAAAGAAGCTTAATTAAACCTTGAGATGGGGTGATTCCTTCATTCTCTTGATCTGAATATGCTGGATTTGGGAAGCCCCTGGATTTCTTGCTGCCTGGTCTATTTTTACTTCTCTTTTCCTGCCAATGTGGTTTGTGTCACATTCCAGAAATCTTTTCTAGGGTTGAAATACTAAGTGAAAATGGACCACTGACCAGCTTGCCACTCCGAGTTCCTCACAGATTCTGTCCTGTGCATAATCATAAGGATCTCCCATGGACTGAATAACAGCATGGGATTTCAATTCACTACCTCTAGCTTGGTTTTATTAATATCATAAGAATAACAATATTTACCATATTGACACAGAGTGGGTATTCAATAAATTTTTTAAAAAACGATTAAAATGAAAGCGTGTAGCCTGATGCCAAGTAGGTGATCAAGATATATTAGTAGAATCTGAATTTCATCAGTTTCCTTACCTGTGAAAATGATAATATTAATGGCACCTACTCTGTGTAGGGTCTCTATAAGAATGAAGTGAGGTGATCTGTGCGAAGAGCCCAGCAGAGTGCCTGTCATAGGCTGGGTATTCAACATCTGTTCCCTGTCATTATTGTTATCAACAGTGCAGGCTTGGGACTTCTTATAATGTGGTTAATTTGCAAACAGGAAGTGAGAAGTGACTATGCCCTAAGGAGTACTCAGCTTTCCACAGCCCAGCAGGCCTGGGAGTGTTAGGTGTGGGGGTATTCAACTGAGAAGCAAGGGGAGGGACAGAGATAATGTAAAGAACATTTCTGCCAGCTAGTTACTTTCCAAGGTGATAGGATTCCAAATCAGTTCCAAACAATGATCTTTCTTTGCAAGAAAGAAAGCAGTTACAGGGTATAGAAAGTCTAGTGGGACCAACTCAAGGCATACTGTCCTTGGAATCCTGGGAGCATTTCAGGGGGCAAGGCTGATTCCCATCTGCAAATACGGGCCTCAGAGCATTCCTGACACATGGCTTCATTTCTAGCCAATGGCTGTTCTCCTCGGAAAGCAAGAACAGAATAAGGCAAGGTTGAGCAGAGGCAGTGTCCACGGAAAACTGCATCCCAATAATTGATTGAGCGATTTGCAAGACCAGGGCTCTATGTGATGATCATCAGACTAAACCTGGTACATATGTGATGTCAGCTGGGACCTCCTTGTCCCTTAAGCTCTGGGGAAGATGGATGTAATTCCTCTTCCAAGAGTGTGGAAAGTCCAGCTCCTCTCTAAGATTTCTGTAATCCTCTGTGGCCTGAGGTCTGCAATATGTTTACTTGGGTGTGGAACTCATCCCTCTTCTAAATTTACACACAAATGAACTCACTCATGGAGCTGTGTGTCTACCACACTTTGCTAAACATTTAGGTAAAAAAAAAAAAAAAAAGAAAAAGTATATTACTTAAAATGGAATATTTGACTTTCCCATTCCTATTGTAGAAGGTTCCTTAACCATTTCGTCAAATGGTAGTATTGCTCCCCATTTTTTCTCTCCCCTCTTTGCTTTCTTTACTGACTAGCCACTCCAACTCAGTTCCCGGCATATCCATCTGGAAGGGACTGTGGATGAACCGGGCCCACCCTCCTCAGGTGGCACATGTGCTTGTAAGTTGCCCCTCCCCCACTACATATTCAAACCATGAGGATTTCTAAACCTGTTTGCTGAAGGACAAGAGAATGTGCTCCATGCATGGGAAGACTTTCTCCTGACTGAGCAAGACCAAGGTCAGAGTCACCTGTCTGGAGCTTCAGGCCTCCCTTTCTAGCCTGGAGAATAGACTGACAAGGCTGGCTCCATCCTCTGGATGGACACTGTTTTTGGAACCAATGTCAGGCCCTCTCAGCCTGCACACAGAGCTGCTTCTGTCATTAGGCACATCCACTCACTGTGTTGGACTAATAAGCCTGGGTGACAGGTGGTGAAGTACAATATTATAGGCTAAAGGCTTCAGCCAGAGGCAACACTCATGCTGACCAGACCCAGCTCTCCAGAGCAGAGCTGGCACCACCTTGCAAATCATATCACTGCCGTTTGCTTATGCTCCATCCTGCAATGTTACCAGACCAAATAAACCCAGTCATTTCTGTTTCCTTCTGAAAAGCAGGGGACCACATGGCACTCTTTCTCCAGCATTTACTGAAGGCATACTCTGTGTTCTACAGGTGTCCTCACGAAAGCCCTGTGGGGAGAGAGCATCTCACTTTATGGAGGAAGATGACGGCATGGGCTTCTAATGGGGCTCTAGAGCCTGCTACTTTATCCTTCATGGCAATGATGGCCCATCCTTCCTGGCAGAAGAGGAGGGATGCTGACATTTACTGGGCATGAGCTGTGAGCCTGGTGCCATATGTCACCCTTTTCAATTCTCATTGCACAGCTCTGAGATACTATTAGCCTCACTTTTCAGATGGGGAAACCAAGTCTCAGCAAATCATCAGGGGTCGTATCATTTATTCTGGCTGCAGCTTTCCTTGTAACCCACAGAACAGTGACCCTGGGCTCAGCCCATCATGTGTGGATGCCATCAGGAACCCACCACGCTCCCCATCCAGCTCTGCTGGCTTGTTGTCTCCAGGCCTCTCTAGCTGCCAGCTTTCATAACCAGCTACTGTGCCCAGGCCAGCAGCCACCGGGTGCCTGGCCTGGCACAGAGGAAATGTCCTCCCCATCAGAGAGTAACTTCTGGAGTTGGCCTGCTGCCCATGCCCTATGACCAGGTTGTGTAGAACAAGTGAGCTGAGCAGGAGGTGGCTACAGGAGCATCAGGCTACAGCCTCCCTCCCTGGCCCCCTGCACCGGCCTGGCTTTATGCCAGGACACCAGTTTGCTCTCCAGGTCCTGTATCACAGTACTTAGTGGGCCTGGAGAATGGCCTTGACTCTCAGCCTTTGCTTTAGGGCTTTGATCTGACATGACTGTATCTCGGTCAAGCGAGGTGGGTGCCCTCTTTATACCGATTGGGGTACAAACAGCACCCCAGCCCATTCCAAGAATGCAATGCTCAAGTATTCTATTAAGGTTCTGCAGAGAAACAGAACCAGTATTCTATTAAGGTTCTGCAGAGAAACAGAGCACACGTGTGCTCATATATAGATGGGGGGGGGATTAATTTATTTGAAGAAATAAGCTCACTGACCAGGGGGTCCAGAAAGTCTGAAATCTGTCGGGCAGGTTGGCAGGCTGTAGACTCAGATAAGAGTTGATGCTGCAGTCATGATTCTAAATTCTTCACAACAGCAGGCTGGAAACTCAGACAGAATTTCAGTGTTGCAGCCTTGAGGAGAATTCCTTCTTTTTTGGGAAACCTTAATCTTTGCTCTTAAGGCCTTCAATTGACTGACTGAGGCCCACCCACATTATGGAGGGTAACCTGCTTTGCTCAAAGTCTCCTGATTTAAATGTTAATCACATGTATAAAATACCTTCACAGCAATATCCACACTGGTGTAGCCAAGTGGACACATAAAATTAACCATCACAAGTTCCCATCTGTGAATCATAGCAGCAAGCCCAGAAGTCCAGTCCAGGCCCCTCCATGGCTGTATGTAATGTATCAGGGTGGCCACACACAGGAGTCACTATATATAGCAGAAGCAGAGCTCTCTCCGGTATTATGCTCAGGGGAGGGTGCACACTTGAACTGATCTGGCCCTTTAGGTTGAAGCTTTCAAAATTCTCAGTCATGAGGATCTGCTGTGACAGATCTGTGTTCCTAGAAGAAAATGCCACTGGCTGGGCACCACGACATTTAAAATGAAGCAATTGAGTCTCACCAGCAGGAAGCAGAAGCGGATCAGCTACCCTGAAGCAGTTGGGGGGGGGGGGCGGGGAACGCCTCTGTTCCACCTGCCACCTGAGACAGGAATTAATGGCGTGGTGTTCAGTGATGGGTTCTGCCTGCCCTCAGAGGCTTAACCCCAAAGTGGGGGAGGGAAAGGGAGAGAGAGAGAGAAAGAGACAGAGAGAGAGAGAGAGAGAGAGAGAGAAGACTGGCTTTTGATGCTTCAGCTTCTGGTCCTAATTGTAGCAAGGTGCCTTACCAAAAAGTCTTTTCTCCTTTTTCCATAAGAGGAGCTGGCTGCTGCTTCCAGGGCAGGCAGTGTAACAGGTTCCATTTCTTTATAGAGGTGACCTGAAGGAGCTGATCATCAGGAATAGTAAGACAACTCATCAGCCCTCCCTCCCTCCCCGCAGCTGTGGGGCCCAGGGAAAGCGCACAAATGGAGGGTCAAACCATATGCTTAAATATTTAAAAGTTATAAACCATGCAAACATACTATTAAATAAACATGTCCTAGCCTCCTACCTGGTCAAATATACCTTCATCGGCACCTGGAATTTCTGGTTTGAAATTAGAATCCTCAGGCTCCTCTGAGTTCTGAGAATGTGTTGGTATAGGGACAGCCATTGTGGAGCCCCAGTCTCCACACTGCCTCTCCTTTACTCCCTGTTCCTGACTCTGACCCACCCTGCAAGGTGGCATGCACACGGCAGACATCTCAGCATGCATGTCTGGAAGCCCGGCCAGCAGCTCCTCTGGGCCACCCCTCAATGCTCAGATGTACACACTATTAAAATGGTCTACCTTTTGGAGGATGGGTCCAGGGAGGAGGCCTGCTTAAGCCTGGGAAGCAAACTCAGGTTGTCTGGGCAAAGAATGTAATTCAGGGTACCCAGAGTGCATCTGGATGCAGAGTGTGGGACAAGCTGAGGGTCCTGTGCACACTTTGCTTCACAAGGAGGGCATGGTCAGTGGAGATCCAAATGCAGGGCTCTCTATTGCGTGGGGGCCAGGGCAGGGACCCCTCTCGCCTGAAAGTGTCCTATACATTGCAATGGTCCCATGTGTGCTAGATCAGGAAGAGCTCCTTGCTCTGGGTACCCACTATTTTGTGATTTGATATTTAATGTATTTCCGTAGTTATCACCTCCTCTCTCATCATTCTCGTCTCTTTTTTCCCTTATCTCTAATTTTGGAGATTTTCTCAAGTTTGTCTTCTATATATCACAGATTAGATTTTTTTGTGCGTGTGAATCAATTTTGTTAAGTAATGCCATTTAGGAACATTTAAAAATATTTGCTATTTTATTTTGGGTTCTGTTGTTTTTCAAATTCCATCCAGTTCCCTTTGCATCCCAGGTTTTATCTAAGCCCGATTTCCATTTGTGATTCTTTTGGTGTTTTTTTTGTTTGTTTGTTTTTTTAACAGAGACCAGGTCTTCTTTTGTGGTATTGAAACATCAAGCAGGTTTTAAATAATTTATCCTGTCTCTTGCAGTACATAATTTTTCAAAGGTATAGTTTTGTCTACTTCTTTATTGTCTTCATATTGGATTTTTTGGTTGGTT
This sequence comes from Aselliscus stoliczkanus, assembly GCA_033961575.1. NCBI lineage: Eukaryota > Metazoa > Chordata > Mammalia > Chiroptera > Hipposideridae > Aselliscus > Aselliscus stoliczkanus. Next base: position 95,983,829 of record CM066736.1, on the reverse strand, counting down.
GAGAAGAAATTAAACTAGGTTTTCATTTTGCCAACAGACTGCCCTAACTCTAGGGTCCTGGTAGCTCCCCACTCACACACCTGGAGCTGCTGAGTGATCTGAGAAGCGTGGCCCCTCCTCCAGTGTCAGGTTCCCAGACGTTCATGCATCTGCCTTCCCGCAAAGGGACAGTCTCTTGTTCTGAGATCCCTGTTCTCTCTCTAAGAGGGAGCCTGAGTCCAGTTCTTTTCCTCAGCATGTAGTCCCTGGAAAGCCATAAGCTCTGACACACTGGGCTTCTAGGGGATCTGTCTCTGTCCCCATTTATGGTTCTCTAGGGTGCAGCCCCCTCTACTCTCAACACTATTCAATTGGAGATTGTTTCCGAACAGCTCCAGACAATAGGGCTGCGGGAGTGGAAGGGAACAAACAAATTAGCAAGAATTTGGCTGTCTCTGAAAGTAAATATTGAACAGTAAGGTGGGTAGTTGTCTTGTGTTCGGAAGATATTTCAGGCCCAGGCCAGGGGAAGATGATGGGGGATGGGAGCGGCATACAAAGCTTTTTACTGCCTTTTGCCTTCTCTGTTCTCCTCCTTGGGTTCAGAAGGCAGAGTATTTAGTCATGAACTGCATATCTTAATCCAACCTTAACAGGACCGAACTAAATGTTTGTTTTTTAAAATCAGCTCTATATGTCGGAGAAATTTCCACTTTGATCTTTTCTTAACCTTCGTTTCTGCCTTATTCAGAGATTATTTAGTTGCAAGAGACAGAACCATGCAAGCTCATTTAATGAAAAAGTAGAGTTAGTTGGAAGGACATAAGAGTTGCTCCAAACCCAATGGTGGGAAATGAAGTTAAGTCCCATGAGGGGCTGGGAAGCCAGTTCTCTGATTTATGTTGTGATAGGTGATTAGCATATCCTGGCCAAGAGTACAGCTGATAGCAGTAGGAGGATCAAAAATCCACTTTAACCCTTCCAAAGCCACAATCACCTCCCGCTTTATATACACAATGCTTTCAACTCAGAGACCCTATTCATCTCATGAGGTATAGACTCTGTATAGACTCTGGTAGAAGGGTGCTGGTTGCTGAGTTAAAGCTAGCCTCAACGGGTCAAGTCTGAAGCCTGGGGGCTGTGGCAAGGACCTGGGCTCCAAAAAGTGTTAGGGATCCATCTTGCTACAGCCATAGCCTATTTTGAGAAGTATTGAGCCCACTTCCCAAGGGAAGGGCTCCCCTGTAAATTAACTGTCACTCAACCTCTCTTACAATGTATGGAGGCTGCACCTTGTGGCTCCATCAATACAGATTCCAATGTACTCTACCTTATATGTTGTTAGGGAAAAAAAGGCAAACTCTTGCTCTCTATTCGTGGGGAATAATTCATGGAGCATCAGGAGGTCGCAGACTTATTCTCCCTTGAATCTCTACTGCAGACTCTGGTATGGAACCCTCTTCAACTGCTATGGTTTCTCAAGAGTTTTAGTTGGGAAGGCTCCATGTTTTAAGCCCATATGTTACAGCATGCAGTAATTGGCCTTTTCAGTACAACTCATGGCCCAAGAATAGGGCTCAAGACAGTGCCCAAAAGGCTGGATACAGACTGGCTCTAGTGCCCACTGACCCAAAATCCCCATTCCCTTTCTTAATAGGGTGCCACAACTAATGCATAAATTCTACCTGTCTTTATCCAACTTATTTTGGGAATTCTTATGCCTGTCACTGCCACTGGATTGTGATTAGGGGCGTCTAAGTTTACCCCAGAGATGTTCCTACCTTTAAACCTTGAAAGGAATAGGTAAAAGGTGTGGGTTACTTCCCTCCCAAAACCCGGTGTCCATTATGCAAAATTTTCCACTTTCTCACCAGAGCCTTGCACACCCTAAACAAGTAAAAGGGTCCCATTGTGTCTTTCCCCCATGGCTGAGGCTGCCTGCCTCACATGTATATAAATAAGACAGGTCCTCAAGAGCAGTCCGAGGTGAGCATTAACTCCCTTCCTCAGCACAGGAAAAGGTTGATGAACTCAGATGGGACTCTCCAGGATAACCTGAAGCAGGAAGTGAATATCATCAGTGCCGAAGGCAGCCTCTTCTCTTCCCTGCCTCTTCCCTCCCCCTGACCACTCTTCTCTGCCTCTCTCAGTGGATCTGTCCCATCCCCCCATTGTTGCAGAGTGCCTTTCTCTGTCCCACTTGAACATGATGCAAACATGGCGGCTGCCCTAGTCCCAGCTTTACACACTTCCCCAGGTGAAGTACTCTAGAGAAACCAAGTAGAGGTCCTGTGTTACAATTCTAAAATCTGGGAAGCAAGAATCACATTGGTCAGCTTGGGTCAGGTGTTCATCAGCAGGTTGATCAGCTCTAGCCACGGTGTGGGGCTACAAGGCTACTGCCCAAGCAGTAGAGGCCACAGAAGTCTCTCTGGGAATGCAGACTGCTAGCAGGGAAATGCGAAAATGTCCACTATAGTTTTCATCACTTTATTGCATTTCTTTCCGGTATTTGCATGAAAGGAAGAAGAGGGGTCACCAAGTACTCTGTGTTAACCTGAGAACTGAGTCACTCGTGACAACCTCCTGGGACATCCAGACACCACCCAGAGGGTCTGTCATCTGACTCCATGGGACAGAGACTACCAAACTTTTGAGGGTGTGGAGGTTTTGTATATAGAAATCCACTGAACTTTGATCAGCTTTAATGTTCTTCTGGTAGAGTGGTGAATAATTCCAGTACATGATAATTCTTAATTTGAACTCAGTAATTCAAAGGAGACAGAAAACACTAGGAATAAAATGAAGTCTGGACTATGGGATTGAAGATGTGGATTATGAAGTTGTAATAAAATTCCACTTTTCCTTTCATTTTGTACTTTATCTAGGTCACCATGAAACTAATGCAATATATTTTCTGCCACCCTGAATCCCCTGGGCAGAGCTGTGTCCTTCCCCTCTGCCTTCCTCAGTACATTGTTCACATCTCAATTTACTATTTACCACACCGCATGGTCATTATTTGCTGATGGGTCTGTTTTCCCAGCTAGACCAGTCTCCACTAGGGAAGAATCTGTATAGTGTTCCTTTTGTATTCCTAGCATGCATTGGACTTGAACATGGTAAAAGTTCAATAAATATTTGTGGAATGAACCAGACCAGGACTGGATGAGCCCAGGCAAGCCTTGGGTATTTCTGCATTATCCAAGTTGAAAAATTCCCTTCCTGTCTGCTTCTCTCTGTGTGGACTCCATCCACAGTGTGGGGGCCCTCTGGTGGCTCCCTGCCTCCTATCACACACTCTTTTTCAGATTAGGGGTCTTACCTGAACCCAGCAAACTTAGCCGGAGCCTTGACCCTCTGTCTAGCTATCACAGACCCTTCCTGAATTCTTCCCTATTCTTCCTGAATTCTTCCTATATTCTTCCCACCACTGCTTGGGCCCAACCTGAACAGACAGGTTTCTAGCACCATGCTGTAGCCCAGTATGTGATATGGTACAATTTTCCCCTCCAGAGGGGCTCTTCTGTTTTCTTCTGCAGGTCAGATTAGACTGACCCCTGTGCTCCCTTTTCTGTCCCTTGCTCCAGTGTGGACCATATTTAAACTCCATCAGCACTCTGGCTAGAGCAGCCCCTCCCTATACCTCCATCTAATTTGATATCACTTCCTCTTCCTCATGCTACTGGCTGATCCTTGCTTTCCTCATTCTGTGCCCACCATCAGCTGCATGCAAACACCATGGTACATAACGGAGCTATCTTCCCTGGGTCACTGTGCAGAGGGCTCAGTGTGAACCCTCCCTGGTCCCTTCCAGAGCTTTTACTTGCATTGCTGAAAAGGAAAGAAACATTTTCCTGCTGGGCTAGCTGAAGCACTCAGTGTTTCCTTGGCTGGATAGTTGCCATGGCCATCATTTCAAACAGATCCTTCCTGGAGCTAAGGATATGTTGACCCTTTGTAAAATCAAAGCAAATTTGCATTGACTGGTGGACTTAGTATGAAGCTGAGCCCTGCCTGATCTTCTAAGGCAGCACAGTGGAAACCTAGGACTGGGAATGAAGCCGCCCACCAGAAAGGGAGCAAGAACTCCAGGCAGACAGCTTCTGTCGCTCAGGGGAGCTCCCATCTGGCAGGACAGCACATGCCTGTGGGGACCACAGGGATAGTAGTAATTGCATTAGTTTCTAGGGCTGCCATAACAAAGTACCACAACCTGGCTGGCTTAACACAACATAAATTTATTGTCTCATAGTTCTGGAAGCCAAGTCCAAAATTGGTGTGTCAGCAAGGCCATGCTCTCTCTGACGTCTGTAGGGGAGAATCCTGCCTTGCCTCTTCCTGGCTTCTGCTGGTTTGCCAGTTCTTAGTGTTCCTGGGCTTGCAGCACTTCAATTCCTACCTCTGTCATCACATGGCACTCTTCCTTCATGTGCCTGCATTTCTGTCTTCTTTTCTATTTCTAAGGACACCAGTCATATTGAATTAAGGGTCCACCTTACTCCAGTATGACCTCTTAACTAATTACATTTGCAACGGCCCTATTTCCAAATAAGATCACATTCTGAGGTGGTAGGGGTTAGGACTTGGACATAATCTTTTCAGGGGACACACATATTTTCATAACAGTAATGTCACAGAGGGTATCAGAATAAAGGTTTGGGATTTCATTAAGTGGGTGGGACTAATTAATAGATAATTTAGGATAAATATTAATCAGGAATCCTGGTCAATTGTTGGATGGTTTAGGGGTCAAAGTGAGGTTTGGATTCCATTATGATGAAATGCTGGCCAGGGAAATAGGAATGCCTGGATATTGACCCTTCTTTCCACTAGACTCTTAATCAAAGGAAGTACCCACAAGGAACAATGGCCAAAAGGGAAACAAAACACTGGGCAAGCATCTGGATGCCAGTGCCCATGAATAAAATATGGCGCATTGATTGCCTAGGTTCTGACTAATCAGGTTACAATATCTTCTCCCTTGGAGAGAGCTAGTAATGTGAGAGGCAGAGAAAGGTGTGTGGTGGGTAGGACTGACACGAGACAGTTGGAGAGTAGGCAGTAGGACTCTGGCCACCAGCCTGAAGGACTCCATCTTGCTGGAGCATGGGTCTGGGAAAGAGGTTTTAGGTGGTGATAGCCCAGTTCTATGAACTGGTGTACCACATGGGCACTCATTCTGGACGTTTGATGGGTACACAGATGTTCAGCTCGTGTATGACGAATCTGAATGTAGCCCTCAAGGGAGATAAAGTCTGAACCCCAGAAGCGGGGCTATAAACTGGTTAGATCTCTCCTCCAGCCTCTGGTCAGTATTGATAGACACATGGATTGATCCAAATGCAATGTGTGGTGGTTATGGGGAGATGGTAGGGAAGCGAAGCCAGATGCAGACACTAGAAATTGACAGAACCTGAGCTTCCTGTCAACATGTCTCTTCTGTTGAGCATCCATTTTATGGTCCTTAGTTTTTATCAATCCTTCAGTCCTTGTGTGTCTCTCTACAGCTGCATATTCACTTGACAAAACTCCAACCCTGGATGGATGCAGCCAGCCACCTGCATGAATTTAAATAACTAAATATTGCCAGAGAAAAATCACATAGTCAACTGAGAAGATTCCCTTTAAACTCATAATCTCAATCCACTGCCCAGAATTTTTTTGTAATCTAATAAACTTGCTATTCCACCCTTTATGATGACATTTCATACTTTCATTTCCAAATCTCCCACGTCATTCCTGAACCCTTCATTCTTATGTGATTATCCTGAGTCAATTGAATCTAATTGAAAAATCAGATCCATCAGACAAGAACTCCCCTAGGCAACATCTGCGTTTATTTGCATTTTCCCCTTCTGCCTTCCTGGAACAAAGGAGAAAGTGTGCTGTTCCCATCAGAGCTCAGCTCCTTCTGGGTCCTGTCCTCTTATTTTCTCCAGGTTTTACTCCTCCAGTTAACTCCTATCCCTCCTAAATGATCAGTCCACCCCTTTTCTGTCAGACTATCTTCTTCGGCTCGCAAACATGACTGACTCTCCTATATCCCTAAAAGTCTGTCTTTGATTGCCTCATCCCTCTCAAATTGCTGCCCGTTTTTCTACATCCCTTCATAGCTTAATGCCTCAGAGGAGTTGTTTGCATACTTTTCTCCACTGTTCCACTTTTGATTACTCTTCAAAACTCTCAAATTGCATCTTTTCCCCTATCACTTCACCAAAACTCATGTCAAGGTTACCAACAATTTCCTATGGACAATTTGTTATTGTCTTACTCAGTCTCTGCGTTGCCTTAGGCCCAGATGACCATCCCTTTATTTGACATTACACCGTTGGTTTTCTTTCCACCTCTGATATCTCTGACAATTCCTTCTCAATCTCTGTTACAGGCATTCTTCCTCTACCAATGTCCACATATTGGTATGTCCTAGGGCTTGTTCTCTCTATATCTCTTCCTAAATAATCTATTTTCATGTCCTAAAATATCATCTAGATGCTGACGATGTCCAAATTTGTATCTGCATTTCAATCTCTCATTTGAGCTCCAGTCGTGCACATCAAACTGTCTACTTAAATTTTCTACTTGGATACGTTCTAAGCACTCTCAGCCTAAATATACCCCAAACTGAGCTCTTGATTCTCTCTCACCTATACTTTTCATAGTCTGCTGATCCATTTGAGTAAATGGATCCATTTGCTGAGACCAAAATGTAGGTATTGGCCTTTATTTCTTTGTCTTTTTTCAATAAACAAATCCTGTCATTTCTATCTTCTAATACATCTTAAATCTATATATGTTGACTTCCCTTGTTCTTTGCTAGTCAAAGCCTTTGGCATCTTTCTCCAGGACTGCTGGAATAACCCCTTTAAGTCACCCTACTTGTTTTTCCTAGCTCCCCTTAAATCTATTTTCACAAAATGAAAAGAGGAATCTGTTAAGAACAAATCGTCACGTTTCTTCCTTGTTTTAAAAACCCTTCTGCATCTTTTCATTATGTTTTTGAATATTGAACAATTCTTTACATATAATACAAAGTGCAAATCTTACATGGTCCATTCACTGAGTTTTCATAATTATAAACACCCGAGCAGTTGCTAGCCCAAACAAGTTTGATCTTGTATGTGTAATTTGTTCTTTTTTACTTGCCTAGCAACATTACATTGTATGGACATGCCACAATTTGTTTATCTATGCTTTTATTGATAACAGTTGAATTGTTTCCAGTCTTGGGCCATTTTGAATAATGCTGCTGTGAACATTCTTATATAGGTCTTTATGTAGATACATGTTTTCATTTCCTTTGGGTAGATACTTAGTAGTGGAATTGCTGGGTAGTATGGTAAAACTATGTTTAATTTTTAAAGAAACTGCCAAACTGTTTTCCAAAGTGGCTGTATTTTCATTATATTTAACATAAAACTTTTCTCCCCCACCTTCACCTGCTCCACTTAGTTTCTCAAACACAGGAAGCTCTTTCGCATCTGCAGCTCTCATCTCATTTATGATTATTCTTGAGTTTCCTTCCTTATTTTTCCCTCTCTCCTCCACTAGACCGTGGCCTCCTTGAGGGCAGGGCTATGTTTGCGTTTTTCACCATTGTATACTCAGCTTTTAGTCCCAGTATTTGCCATGCAATGGGAGCCCAACAATGATCTGCAAAATGAACGAATACTTATTGGCTGGGCTTTATATTGCCTTGGAGTTGCAGCTTTGTAGATTGAGCAAGGATATCTCCCAGGACTGTTATCCAGTTTAAGAAATTAGTGTCAGGGAAAGAACATGAGATTTCTTTCTAGAAAATCGGAAAACATTTCAAATAAGTATGCCTATTCACTTAAATAATTGCACAGAGCACTTCCCAAAAGCTCTCATTCTAAGGACTTCAGTAAAATAGGATAATGAGTCAGAGTGTTGCGAGGAGACACACTGTTTGGAAATTCAAGGTCTTGAGAGAATCAGGGCCAACACCCTAAACATGGCTTCTTTATAAGGAGGGATGCGGATGTAAAAGGCCAGAGTGGGCTCATTATCAGAAGTTAGGACACCAGATCCAAGCCTGGGAGATGCCCTGTCAGGTAGAATACAGACCCTTAATACCCAAGGAATGAAGTCTGTTTTATACTGCTGTAGAAAAAGTGTTACCTAAAATGCATTTGCTTCATTCTTTTACTTACAAGCAGCCTTAGAAGATGAGGATGAGGCTGAATACAAACAACTGAGGCAGAACCAGTGGTGCTTCTTACATAAAAGGCAGCCCAGAAGGTTAGGGCAGTGACTAACAAAAAAGAAGAGAGCAGTGGAGAAACTGATCAATAACGTAATATTTGTTTCAGAGAAAGTATGCTTCAAAGATGGCTGCTCTTTCAAAAAAGGAACACTTCTTCCAGTTATTCTAAATGCACCAGGGAAGAAGCTGGCCTCCCTGGGAACCAAGCTATATCAGAGAGAATTCTTGGGTCGAAAGTAACAGAAATGGACTGACTACTTAAACAAGGAAAGAGGAGTTATTGGAAAGCTAGTGAAAAGCCCTACGATGGAAGAAAAAGCCGAACAACCTAACCTCTGAAAGGCCAGGGGAGCTCTGGAGTTCTCCACTGCAGGAGCTGAAACTATCATCTAGTGACTTAGAGTCAAAATCCAGCGTGGATGACTGACTCTGACCTATATTGTGGGCTGTGTGCCTGCTTCAGTGGATCAGCGTGGAAGCCTGAGATATTTAGTCTCGCCAGAGCCACAGGATGGAGAGAAAACAAACAAACAAACAAACAAAACATTTCACAAAGGAGTCGATGTAGGAAAGACAAAACAAGTGATTCATCATCCTGATAGTGGTAGTGGTGTCAGTAACCAGATTAATGAATTCATTCATTATTAACCTTATCAACACGTATATAATTCAGTCTTGTTGCTATGGGTCGTGTTATACAGATGAAACAAAATACACTGCTTACCCTTAAAGAAGTGACTATGTAATGTTAGGGGACAATTAAAAAGACACATGAAATTGTTCAAGTTATGGCTCCTTTGGTTGCCAGAAAACAAAACTCATTCAAAGTTACTGAAGTAAAGAATAGTGTTTATTGCAAGGATACAGAATTCTCACAGAATCAAAGGACATGAAATCAAGTTCAGATGAGCATCAGGGGAGATTGAGAGGAACAGAGGCAGCTGCCTACTACTTCCCTTTTCCTCTCTTGGGCCACAAACTCTTCTCTTTGCTTCTCGTCAGCTCCGTTTTCCTTTCTCTGCAGAACAGCTTCCTCCTTTTACTCATCAACTTGTGAATGGTTGTCATTACTTTCAATTTTCAGGACGCTCTCAGCACCAACTATCAGCAATCTTATGTGTTATATATCAAGTTCTCAAGATAGAATTTGTTCGGCCCTGCTCATCTCTTGGTGTGCGGTCACACAATGTCAGATTTCTAGCCAACTCACGTATCGGCTCCTTTTGGGTCAGGTGGTCATTACTGCGTCAATTCAGCCCTCCTTGTGTGTGTGCATTATTTTTGAGGGAGTGGAGGTTGGGCAGAGAGGGGTGTGTATGTGAACCTATAGGTGGGGCTGGCTGTATGGAGTGTTTCTTTTACAGCAGTACAATTACAATGAGTGGAAGAGGATGCATGACTGAAGTAGACTGAGGCAGTCCTATTGTATCCATGCTTTGGAAACTTAGCAGAGAGAAGGGGAGTGATGGAATGGAAGCTAGAGGAGGTGATAGAACAGGGGGAGGTTGTGGTGAGCACCTACTGTTTCTGCCAAACATCCCTTCAGCTTTTGACTTGCAATAGTGTCACATTTTACCACACCTCCCTCTGCTCTTTTACTCTATGACATTACCTCTAAACATCTAAATTTTGGTATTTTGTTTTTATTTTTATTTAGTTCAAACTATTTTCTAATTCACCTTTTGAGTTCTTTTTTGTCAAATGAGTTATTTATAATCCTGTTGTTAATTTCCAAACATTTGGATTTTCTCAGATATCTTTATGTTACTGGTTTCTAGTTTAATTCTACTGTGATCAGAAAACATACTTTATATTGTTTCAACCCTTTTAAATTCATAGGCTTTTGATGGCTCATTTATCTTAGTAAATGTTACATGTGTTGCTGGAAATAATGTGTGTTCTGCTGTTGTTGATTGGAATGTTCTAATGCGTCAGTTAGGTTTAGTTTGTTCGTGTCTTCTGTATCCTTAGTCATCTTCGTCAAGTTCTTCAATTACTGAAAAGGTGTAGAAATATTCAACTACGATATGGATTTGTTTAATTCTCCTCCCAGTTTTATCAGTTTTTAACTTCAAATTTTTTGAAGCTCTGTTATTAAGTGTATACACATTTAAGTCAGTTATGTTCTCTTGATAGATTCACCGGTTTATTATTAGAAATATGCCTCTTTAATCTTGTAATATTTCTTGTCCTGAGTTCTTTTCTCTCTATTAATGTAGCCACTCCAACTTTCTTTTGATTATTGTTTTTATGGTATACTTTTTTCCAGCCTTTTACTTTCAACTTGTTTGTGTCTATATTTTTAAATTGGGTTTCTTATAGATAGTATAAAATTGGTTCTTGCTATTTTTGTCAAATATGACAATCTCTGATTTTAATTGCAGTGTTTAGCTCATTTCCATTTAATGTAATTATTGATATGGCTGGATATAAATCTATCATATTGTTGTTTTCTACTTTCCTATCTGTTTTTATTCCTTCTTTTTCTCCTTTCCTACATTTCTTTTATGATTACATTTGATCTCTTTGTTGGCTTATTAGCTATACCTCTACTTTGTTTTGCTAACTGGTTTTTCTAAAGTTTACAATATACATCTTTAACTCATCACAGTCCACCTTCAAATAATATTATACCACTTTGTATATCGGGGAAGAACATTCTCCCATCTTTTGTTCTAATGTTTTACTAATGTTATGTTTTACCTCTACATATGTTATAAATCCAATACTTACTTCTATATGTTATAAACATATGGTATTTTGTTTTCAATAGACATATTTATTTATTTATTTATTTATTTATTTATTTATTTATTTAATTTATTTTTATTTTTATTGGGGAAGAGTGTGTTTTTCTAGGACCCATCAGCTCCAAGTCAAGTAGTTGTTTTAATCTATCTGTGGAGGGCACATCTTAGTAGCCCATGCGGGGATCAAACTGACAACCTTGGTGTTATGAGCACTGCGTTCTAATCAACTGAGCTAACTGGCCACCCCAACATTTTTATTTTAAAGAGATTAAATCATGGAATGAATGTCTTGTATATCAGTTCCCATTTTTCTCATTATTGATAATCTTGACTCCTTTGCGTAGATTCAAATTTCTTTTATATTATGTTCCTTCTGCCTAAAGAACTTCTTAGAACTTCTTATAGTGCAGCTCTGTTGGTAATGAATTTTCCAAGATGTTGATTGTCTGAAAAAGTGTTTATTTCACTTTCATTTTTGAAGATACTTTTGCAGGGCATAAAAATCTAGTTGACAGCTTTCACTGTTTTCTGATTTACACCATTTCTAACACGAAATTTCTGTCATTCTTATCTTTGTTTTTCTGTACATTATTACTTATTTTCCCCTCTGACTGTTTGAAAGATTTTCCTTTTATCAGTTATTTCCAGCAATTTGATTATTAAGTGGTTCATTGCATTTTTAAAATGTTTATTCTCTTTGAATTCATTGAGCTTTTTGGATCTGTGGGTTTAGAGTTTTCATCAAATTTAGAAAGTTTTCCGCCATTATTTTAAAAAATTCTGTCTCCCTCCCTCTTTGCGGGATTCCAATTACACATTTGTTAAACAATTTGATGTAGTCCCACAGGTCATTGAGATACTTAGTGTTCCCTTTTTCAATTTTTTTACTGTCTGTGCTTCATTTTGGATAGTTTCTATTGCTATGACTTTTTTCCCCTTTACTGTCTAATATTGTTAATCTCATCCAATGCATATTTTTTGCTTTTTAATACTTTATGGGTCTTTTTGTTGTTAGAAATTCCATTTGGGTCTTTTATATAGCTCCTAATTCTCTCTCTATCATAATTATGTTTTCCTTTACCTTCGTGAATACATGAAACAGTTTTTAAAAGCCATTTTAATAACCTTGGTATTTTCATCATATCATTTCATAAAATCCTTGGTATTTCATCATATTGTTCATTTTTGGTTCTCTTGATATTGAATAATTATTCTCTGGAAATTGGTCATATTTTCCTCCTACTCTTTGTGTTTGGTAATTTTTCCCTCCTAGATTTTCAAATTCACTGCTCTAGTAATGTTTTATCATTAACAAAAATTATTTCTGTTTTAAAAACCTTTCCAGTTTTATTGAGGTATGACAAATAAAAATTGTATATATTAGGTTTTACAAAGTGGTTTCTTGAAGATGTACAATGCGATGATTTAATATATGTACACATTGTGAAATGATTACCACAATCAAGTTAATTAAACCATTGATTGGCTTACATAGTTGCTATGATTTTTGTGTGCAGTGAAAACATTTAAGATTTACTCTCTTGAAATTTCAAGTATACAGTACAGTATTATTAACTCTAATCACCTTAATATACATTGGATCCCCAGATCTTATTCAGCTCATAAATGAACATTGTATCCTTCGCATGTCTCATAATTTTTTACTGGATGCCAGACATTGTTGATTTTACATGTTGGGTACTGGATTTCTTTTATTTTTCGAAAAGTAGTATTGGGCTTACTTTTTCTAGCATGTAATTACATTTCTTGGGTTAGTTAGATCTTTTTTAGGCTTGATATTAGGCTTTGTTCAAGCAGATTCGGGGTGGTCTTTGGTGTTGGATTAATTTAAGCGATACCCTTCTGAACACTCTAGCTGATGTCTTTTGTATTATAAGGTCTTTCTACTTTGGTTAGTGGCAACCTGAACTATTCTCAGCCTTGGGTGAGCTTTGACAGCTGTTCAGCCTACTACTTTCTAGTGATTTTTTTCACCAGCCTCTGGCAGTTTCATCTTATGTGTGTGCAGATCATTACTCAGCCAAAAAATCAAAGGACCACCTCTGCAGCTCTCTGGGGACTTCCTGTCTCTGTGCAGCAATCTTCTCTCTGGTACACTCTCCAGCAAATTCTTGTCACAGTGGCCTTGCTGTATGCTGATTTCTGTCTTCTAAATTCATCAAGATCTCCAGGCTGTTTGGAATCTTTGTCCTTACATTACTGCCTGGGAATTGCCTTCAGGCAGTATTCTAGGGCAATTATAGAGCTCACCACATTTGTTTCTCTTCTCACAGATATCATGGTCCTGTGTTGTCCTTTTTCTAATGTCTGAAAAAATTGTTGTTTCATATATTTTGCGAGGTTTTCTAATTGTTTAAAGTGAGATGGCAAATCCAATCCCTGGTACTCCATCATGCCTGAAAGTGAATGTCCTATATGTTATTTTTAATTAAAAAAATAACTTTCAATAAGTGATATATGTGTATGTTTTAAAACATAAAAAATATCTGAAAGACTTATAATAAAACCCAACATTCCCCTATCCTGTGCCTTCCCACCTCAGCTCCACTATGTGGAAATAACCTCTTTTTAAATTAAGTAGCTTTTCTTTTAATAACTAATTCCATATTTCTAAATAATGTGCCTCTGCTATTTCCCATTTACTTATTTTTGACATTATCTATTGACTTCCTGTTATGCTAGTAAAAGATTTCACTTTTTTATACCACTTTTTCAACTTCCCATTTTTTACTTTCCCAATAAAATTGTATCATGATTTATATATAATAATCAGTTTTATATCATTATGACTATGCAAATATTGCTTATTTCAGAGCCTAATATAGTACTATAATTCCATTTTATTTCTACATCAGTTTTTTATTATTCTTCAAATTTATAATTGCTTAATTTAAAAATTTATGCATATTTTGCTGTTCATATATTCTTAATCTTTTCCAAGTGCTCTATTTTTAAAGATATTATATGGAGTGTCCTCTCTCTTTTTGTTGGAGGTGACCCTCCTGATTCTCTGTGATGCTGGTAAGTTACACATATGTTACTCTGAAGTCTCCCAACACTATTTTCCTAACTTTTATCTTTGCTTATTTCTTGTGATCATCTTTCTTGGTTTACTCCCTCTTTTTTTTTTTTTTTCTGGAGTATATCCTCAAGTAGCTTCCCAATAATTAGAGATCATTTTGGAGTCATACGGTGCCAGAACTATTCTGCTGTTAAGTTTGTTGGATAGTTTGACTATGTGTAAAATTATAAGTTAAAAAAGTTTCCAATAGAAGTTTGAAAGCCTTGGCATAGTCTTCTGCTATCCAGTGTTGCTAAGGAAAAGTCTGAAGTCATCATAATTTTTATTCCTACTTTATAATTTAAAGAAAATTTAGAATATCTTATAATTTTCTTTTTATTCCCTGTTTCCTGAAATTTCATGTTCATGAACTTTTTTTTTTTTTTTTTTGAGGGCAGTGTTACTGGCCCTCATATGTGGGACCGAACTGGTTCATGAACTTTTAACATGTCTCTTTTTTCATTTGTTGTGTTAGATAGCCTATGGGTCCTTTCAATCTGGAGACTTCTCTTTGAGGAAGTAATAATACCCTTCTGCTTCCTCCTCTCTCATTTTTTCTGGTTGTTTTGTTTGTTTGTTTGTTTGTTTGTTTCCCTCTAGCTCCTGGATTTATCTTCTATTTATTTTTTTCCTACCCATTGGTCATTTCTTTGTCTTTTTTCTCTATTTTCCTTCAGATTTTTTTTACCTTATTTTCCAGACATTCTATTCAAGTTTTTAATTTTGGAAATCATTTATGTTAATGTCCAAGAGCTCTTCCTTAGTCTCTGAGTGTTTTCTGTCTTTGTTCCCTACTGTTTAATGTATGTGTTTTTTTATATGTAATGGAGAATAATGATCAGGGGGAAGTCTTTTGTGTCTTGCATTGTCTCTGCTACATAAGGTGTTTTTATTTTTTTTCTGTTTATTTGTTTTGATGTCTCACTTTCATGTTAGAGTTTTTTCTCAATTATTTGATGAATCTTAGTTGTCTGCCCATATTAAAGAGCAAGACACAAAAATGTGAATGTGTTTGAGCAAGAATATGTGTGGGCGTGGGTAATGGTGGAGATTTTTAACTGATGGGCTTCACTTCAAGATACTTGAAGAAGAGTTGGTCCTTTTATTGTTGCTCCCTGAGTATCAGAGAAGAGACCTCCAATAGCCACCCAGAGAAGTGCCTAACTACAAGCATTCTGCCTGCAGGAATGTGGACAGGGTGGGACAAAGAAGGACTTGGTCTCATCACTTCATTTCATAGATTCTCAATTAATCTCTTTGTCATTGCTCCGGCCCTCCATCTCTGAGATGCCTCTGAGCCTGGAGTTTCCCCTGTTGATTTTGCCAAAGAAGAAACCTCTGATCCTGCCTGGGAAATAACTGATGGGCTGGATACCAGCTGACTTGATCTAGGTGTTCTGGCTCCCCGGAATTTATAGCCTTTGCAGGTTTTCATAGAGCAAATTGCTGCTTTTTTCATGCCTCTCCTTTAGCTTCCTTTATCCTGCCAAGTCAGTAACTATTCCTTCATCAATGTTCAGCCTTTTAAAATGTATTGAAATCTCTCACAGGCTGATGTTCCCTTTCCTGTTCTCTATGTGGCTTTTAAGAATTATTCTTGCTATCATATTAGTGGAAGCAAAAAGTGAAGAAGAAATAACACATGCTAGCAAACTACCATCTTTAACCAGAATTCTAGCTTATATAATTTTTATTGATATTGCTGTAATGAACACTTTTTATCTGCCTGTAGCCTTTTTTCTCCTTTTGCATTTATGGATTAGTATAGGATCAAAAGCACAAGTAAGAAATTAGATTTAAATAGAGGGACACTTTATCCCACATTTCTGAAGCTGAGAAGAGCTGTAGAGAGAATGTGAGGCTAATGGGAAAGGAGATGAAGAGCTTTGTGTCATATGTCTCATCTTGTTCTTTTTTAATGAGTTTATTTGTAGAATGACAGGACTATCACTATCTTGAACTCTTTAATTGAGTGGAAGGAGTCTACAGCAGTTTTCTTTGAGAAGTAAGGAACCATACCAGAAGCTTCTCCAACCTCAGTTCCTTGCCTGAGGCAGGCCCTGTTGGCAGAATAGAAGAATTAACTCCCCTAGGAAATGGAATCTCCACTGAGAAGCTCAAAGCATTAACCCTGAGGGCCAGACATCTTCCAAGGATTGTGCCTTGGTGTACCAAAGGCTTCTGGTTCTCCCAGATCCCAGCTCCAGTGGGCTGTGTGTCTCTGGAGATCCCAGGGAATGAAGAAGGAGCTTGCAAGGATTTCTCAGCAGGTAGGAACTTCTCCATGAGTGCTCTGTGTCTAGGTGGCACCAGCTAACTGCACATGGTGGCTTCCCCCAAATGTAAGACCCCTCTCTTTGGCTGGTTAACTCTGGGCTTTGGGCCTCAGTTCACTGAACTGTGATCTAAGGATCCTTGTTCATTCTCAGCTGTACCTAGTCTCTCAGTGCCTGGGGCCAAGCCAGCGATAGGTGGCCCTGGGCTCCCAGACCAGAGTAGGAACTGAATAACGTGATTCATTTTACCTGCCTCTGGACTATGAACTTTTCCAAAACTTTTTATTTCTTACATTTCCCCCACAAAGCCTCATATAGCATTGTGAGTACCGTAGCAGCACTAAGAAAGTGCTTATAAGCTCAAAATTAGTCCAAAGAGGAGGGTAGTAAATGACAGCCCCTCTTATTTGCACAGCATTTTACAGTATTCAGAGCCTTTTCCTGTGTATTGGCTCATGTGATCCTCACCACAGCCCTGGGAAGTTCTCAGGATAATGAATTGTATCTTTCTTTTACAGAAAAGGTGACTGAGGCTTAGGTAAATTACATGGTTTGTTCAGGGTCAGACAGCTAATACGTGTGTCAGTAGCAAGATGCTGTCATAGATCTTCTGACTTTTGACATAGATAACTGACTTCCAGAGTTATTTCCAATGTATATAATGTGGTTTTGGAAAAATTATAACAATATAAGATTTGGGAGCCACCCACATAAGAAATATCCTAGAAATCATATTATGTTTTATCAAGGTATCTGAGTCTGCCTTCAAGAGTTTTTACAGTCTGGGTCTATCATTTGATTTATTGATTAATTTCCAAAATTTCTTTTACACCAATTAGTGCATTCATTCATTCACTTTAAAAAATATGCATTGGTTGCTTACTTTGTGTCTAGTACTATTTGGTAGCCAGAAGTAAAATATTTACTATAGTCTGTGATATCCAGTAGTTTAGCACGAAGTGTGGGGTGTAATATGAAGTACATAAATTTCATGTTGCTACTGTAACAGCTTACCATACATATAGTGGTTTAAAACAACCCCAATTTTTTTTAATCTTACAGTTCTGGAGGTCAGATTCTTGAAATGAGTTTCACTGGGTTAAAATCAAGGCTGTTTTCCATTTGCTTCCCATCCCAGCTTCTAGAGGCCTCCTGCATTCCTTGGCTTGTGGTCTCATCCATCTTCAAACCTAGCAATGCCTGGTTGAATCATTCTCATAATGCCTTCTCTCTAGTTTTGGCTCCTCTGCTTCCCAATCGTTATTTAAAGCAACTCGTGCCTACCCGGAGCCTGCCTGGATAACCCAGCATGCTCTCTTTAAGGTCAGCTGATTCACAGCCTGAATTCCATCTGCAACCTTAATTTTTCCTTTCACATAACATATTCACAGGTTCTGGGGATTAGGATTATGACATCTTTGGGGACCTATTATTCTGCCTACTGCAGAAAGTTAAAGATGTTACCTTGGAAAAACAATAACATTGTAATTTCAGGCATCATGCATCCAGGCGTCAAATGAGTACAATAGCCCATAAATGCGGACAGCAGGAAGAATGCTCTCCTCTGGGCTTCGGTGAGTGATCAAGGAGCACTTTATATGAGGCAAAAATAAGCAGTGTTTCAGGGACAAGAATGAATACAGGGAGCCACAACAGATTCTTAAGACAAGGTAACTCAATGAAAACAGAATTTTGAGTGGATGAATACGGTGCTTGGATATCCATGGGCCTCATTGGATTATCACAGACATTGGTTTATCACAGACTTTGTGCTTCTCTATTTTATAAAAGAGAAAACTGAGGTCCAGAGAGTGTGAATACCTCATGAGGAAATTATTTGGCAAAACTCCTAGCCAGATGCTAAAGGGGTTTATCATGGTTTTGGGGGGAGGAGGAGGCCCTCACTTTTGTCATTGCCCGAGACTGTTCTCAATAAACCAAAATCTCTGAAATTGTTTCCAGAAAACCCCTAAACTTAGCTCCTTCTGTCTTTGCTACTGATTACCTTCTCTTACGGACTGTGCATTTCAGAGCCCACCGCTTCATGCCCCTTTTCACTTGCAATGGGGCGAGAGTGGCTGTCCTGCAGCCCAGGTTGAGTTAAGAGCATAGAGCTCCTCTTGGGACATTTTGGAAAGCCTTGTGCTCCAGTATTAGGTTGCCATGCAAGCCACACTGGGTCATTACCTCTGGTCCTTTGCCTAAAGCTTCAGTCCTGCTTTTAGCTTCTTTCTTGGGAAATGTGTGGCACCAGAGCGCAGAGGAAAAGTGCAGTGAGGGGAGGCAGGGCAGCTGGCTGTAGCTCTTGGATGCTAGCTTGCTCTTGGACTGTAGGTAAGTAACTTTGCATAGTCTTAGTTTCCCACCTATCAAATGGACTAATTTGACACGGCAAGCCTTTGAGTTCCGACAGTCTGTATTCATGATTCTAGGACTCAGCACCAGTACAGGTAAATGGAGCCAGATATAATACTCATTTGTCTACCTCTCCATTTCCCTAACTTTGTGATTTATTTTCATTACCTGCTTTAGGTCTCCACCTCACCTTGGTCTAGCAACCCTTTCATTGGAGATGCTCCAAAATATGTGTCATCAGATGTTACTCATTCATTGATCCCTCCATCTATTCATCCAACAATGAAATGCCCATTTGTGCAAGGAGAGCCAAATACATTTTCCTAAGCCTTCTTGTTAGGTGGGAAGAAGTGCAACCCAAGGTTATTGAATCGTGGATATAAGAGAATGTCTGAGTTGAAAAGACATTTAGAAACCATCAAGTTCAATAACCATTTTTTTTTTTTTTTTACAAACAAGGCAACAAAAGCCTAAAGAGATGAAGTGATTTGCCTAAGGTCACATGGCTAGTAAATGTCAGAACTGGGAATAGAATCAATTTTCCAGTCTTCTGGCCCAGTTCTGCCTTCTCCCTCCATTATCTACCACATTCTATTAACTGATTGGGAAACAATACTGTAAGGAGCCCTAAATGATTTTCTCCTTGAGCACAAAGAATTTCTGATGGGGGAAGGATGTGCCCAAATGTGTGATGAAAAATAACACAGCCTCAGTGGAATTACTGGGCATGGTCCATCGTTTTAGCAAAGGCATTCTATAACAAAAGAAGATAAGGAAGGAGAGAATGTTGCCCTTCCTTGTTTGCAAAATCTTTTGTTTCCCTATTAGGCTGTGTTTGTTGGCCACACAAGAGCCTAGTAAATTGCAGGGCCCAAACAATCCCAACTCTCTACCTTAATTCCTCAGTCCTGCATTTGGCACCTGTTATCTCAGTTCTTGTTGCCAAGCTGGATGAATAGACCTCAGCTGCATTCTGGCTGGAAGAGGAAGTCTTGAGTACAAGGGCCCCATCCTCTCTGTGATCCAGTGAAGGCAGGTCAATGTCTGCCTTATGTGTCTTCAAACCAGGTTCCCCATACCACACCACATGGAGCCAATAAAAGTAAGACATAGCCTCACAGCTGCAAGCAGAGCAAATGACTTTGACTTCTTTCTTCACTCCTGCTCTGTGTTTTACTCTTCACTCCATCCTGGTTTTTGTAGCTTTGTCTCCTCTTTCTAACCCCATTGAGTCAACCCTTTAACTTAACAACTGAATTTATTGGGTTCAACTCTTGGTTCTCCCTGGGTCATGGGTTACACTGGTCCTCTGACTTTTCCCATTCCTGGCCACTTTGGATTAAAGTCCAAACCTGTTTTGATTGGATCTAGTTCCCCCAAACCCTGTATCCTTCCTCCAGGGATCCTGTGCTGGGCTCAGCTCTGTTGGCTTGCCTTAGTCCCCTACATGGGGTAACTTGATATCCTAGCCACTGTGTCTACCCCTAGAGCTCACTCAGATCTCCCTTCCAGCTCACTGCCTGGACCTGCCACTTGTAGGTCTACCTTTTCATCTCCCTGCCTTTATGCTTTACTTTCAGAACCTACTTTAGGCCCCTCCCTCACCTTGGTTTGGCAACCCTTTTGTGTTCTCAATTCACCCATCATAGCTCCTTACCAGCTCTGGACTCCACTTTGGCATCACTGGTGCCATTAGGTAAGAGACCTTTTTTCCAGAGTCCTTTGGAGCCTTCCCTGGCGGGGTGGAATCATAGCTCCTTCATTACCATGCCTCAGCTCCACCACCAAGGGAGGAATATTTGAAAATGGCCAGTGCTTTCCTGTGGTACTTTTAGTTGAATGTTTTGAATGTCTTGCACATCTGGAATTTGAAATTAACCACAGACTCCTACAGTTTAAAAAAGCTTAAATATGAAGAATTTCTCAAATTATGGTTCTGTGATGACCTGCATCAGAGTCATCGTGTTAAAAATATGGATTGCAAGCCATCACTCTAGACTCACTGAATTATGGGAAATTATTAGATTGATGATTAGGCACAACAAAATTTGATAATTACTGATTTAACCTACCTTCAAGATTTCAGTTAGTATCTTATGTAAGCCAGCCATAGTAGTGAAAGGACCCTTCTGGTCTAGGTGGGCCTTGAAAAAAGGAGGCTCCTGGGCTGGCCAAGTGGCGCATTGGTTAAGCGCTGGCTTGGGACGCCAGTGTCCCTGGTTCGGGCCCCACATATGAGGGCCAGTGACACTGCCCTCAAAAAAAGGGGAAAAAAAAGGAGGCTCCTTAAGTCACCAGACTATCAAAAAAATGTTGGTGTTACACTTATCCACTATTTTCAAAGAACCCATCAATACATTTATTGGAAAATTTCTTTGCATAGAACTTTGATCAAGCACAGTAAGGGGTACTAGTAGACTAAAATACTAAGACTAGCTTTAAAGTGAGGACACATATTTTCATTTGTGTCTCAGGGAAACAGAGACAGTGTGGGAACAGCTTGCAACAAGTCTTACCTTGTCAGAGTAAAGTTGTCAACTTTGGCAGGTAAGTCTGTTTTGATGTCTGTGATAAGTGAAAGTATGTGTGGTGAGGAAAAAGTGGGTCACCATTTTGAAATCCAAAAGTTGACATAAAATTTTATGTGAAAGGAAATCTCTATGGGAGGTACTGATCAAACTAAGAAAAGCTTATAAAAATTAAATAAAGTCAAAATACGTAAAGAGCACAGAAAAGATAGCTGGAGTGTTGAAAGAATCTGTATAGCATCATAGATTTCTGATTGAAAGGGTCCTCAGAAATCACGTTTTCAATTTTTAAAAAACTCTTGGACCCATTTGTCAAACAGAATCTTGTACAAAAGTTTAATGTGTAAAAAGATAAATATGAAGTTGCTCTGGTTGAGGAGAGATAGAAAGAGAGAGTGGAGTGGGGGAGAGAGAATAGGTTACGTGCAGTAGAAAACAACTCCCCAAATTTACCAGCTGTTAAAGAAAGATTTTTCTTGTTTATGTTATATGCCTGGCCATCATAGATGGGCATGGGCTTGACTCATAGCTCCACACTCCAAGCAAATGGAGGAGCCACCATTTTAAACATTGTTGGTTACCAGAAGAAAAGAAACAACTCTGAAGAGTTGACAATTAAGTGCTCTGATTTGAAAGTGACACATGACACTTCTACTTAGGCCACTTGGTTCAAAACCAGTCCCCAACCACAAAGGGGACAAGTACACTTCTAACAGCTGCCCAGAGGCATCTTCTAGTGAAAACGTTGGTTGGACAACACCATTGACCATTCAGAGTGGGTGAGCGTGTGCGTGAGAGGAGAGAAGAGGAGAGGAGAGGAGAGGAGAGAGATGAGAATGGTGACTCAAGAGTTAATGTAGATAAAGATTCATTGTGAAAGGAAATGTGAACTTGAGGAAATTTTCCATGAAGGCTTGCCATGCATGCCAAGTGACAAATAGATGCAGTAAAGACATTATATTTGCTCTGATTACCCAGGGGATGCTGGGCAATATAAAGTGTTTTTGAAGAGAACAGCAACGGAAGATGAAACGTGGTATTTCTAATGTGCTGAGGAAGTCAAGCTGAAATCACCAGCTTTGCTGAGACCTGGGAGAAATATTTATGTCAAGATCACAAGTGAGGAGGATATGAACTGATTTCACTCAAGTCAAGGGCATTGTACAGGGAACATTTATCTCACAGGATTAAGCAGTTCCATTGGGTTCAACAAACATTAGCCATCACCAACTCTGTATGAAGCACAGTGCTCAGTGCCAGGAATCCAAAAGCAAATGGCACACAGTCAAAAGAAAAAAAGGTGAGACTTGCACATAGAGGTAGAAAAGTAGCAGGGAACCCAGGACGTTGAGACTATTAATAGGTGTGTACTGGGAGAGCAGTGAGGGATGGTGAAGGCAAGGAGTATCTAGGATGATTCCCCAGTTTCTCTTTCTCTAGGGTTTTTCACTGAGTACCATATACAACAGGAAATGTAACATTTCTGGACTCAAGGGCTGCATTCTCAGTCATTCACTGTGACCACCCCCAAACACACACACACACACGCGCGCACACACACACACACACACACACCATTTCCACACGTACCTGGAGGGATAGTACCCCTTCCTCCCTGCTCTCCTCCCCCTTCAAAACCACTAACTCTTCACTCTTACCCTCTATGCTGAAGCCTGAATAATCTCTCTAAAACACAAGTATTATCCCATCCTCCCTCGCACCTGACTCCTTCATTGCCTCCTAGTTTCCTCCAGGAACATTAGACATAATATGAGGTGGCTCCAAACCTGACCCTTCCAGTATTTCTACCCTCATTGCTCTCCACTTTCTCCCTTGTCCTTCATTTGCTCACACTGATGCTCTAAATGCATGAAACTGTTTGCATCTCTCTTGGTGCCTAATGCTCTTTCACATCCCTGTGCTTTTGCATATTTTTTTTTTTCTAAAGATTTTTATTAAACTATAGCTAACATACAATACATTAGTTTCAGGGGTACACCACAGTTATTCAACATTTATATACCTAAAGAAGTGATCACCATGGTAAATCCAGCAACCATCTGACAACGTACTACACTATCATGTTATTATTGACTATATTCCCTGTGCTATATAGTACAGCCCCATGACTTATTTGTTTTCTACCTGGAAATATGGACCTCTTATTCCCCTTCACTTCTCCCTCCCCTTTGCTCTTTGTCTGGATGGTCTCCCTTGTCCATCTGGTGAAATCCTGCTCTACTTATCTGATCACTCTGTCCTTGTGATCACTAGCCACTGCCGGACTTGAGTTTGTCCTGATCATACTGCTTGCAATTATTTGTTTTCTTAGAGGAAACTGAAGAGCGTAGTGCTGATAGCTCTGGTTCTAGACAGATTATATGAATTTGCCCTGCTTCAATATTTAGCAGCTGTAAATTACTTGGACTCTCAGAATCTGTTTCTTCTTCTGTAAAACGATGTTGATGATGATGATGATGATGATAATAATATTTCCTGCATAGATTTACTCTGAAGATTAAGATAATGCAGGTAAAATACTAGCTAGTCATAGATGTTAGCTATGGTTATGAATATTATTTTAAAATTCCGGTACCAGACTATAAACTCCTTGAGGGCAAGTGTCTTGTTTTATGCAACTTTGTATAGTTAGTTAGTTCTTAGCATAATTCCAGGCAAACAGAAGGTCATCCAGTTATTTTTGAATAAATGAGCCAATCAGAAAACTGTTACATTGTGCTCAGTAAGTGATCAGTTTAAGTAGGCAGAAAACTCTCACATAAGTCGAAGAATTTCCAATTAACATGTTTGAAAAATAAAAGCATTTCTTTTTCCCCTTGAAGGGTGTGCTTCATTTATTTGGAAACGTCATTGATGTGAACCTGTTAGTTTCTTGGTGCCAGAGCAGATGACCACACATCCCTTCACACTATCAAGGAGGGTGGAGAGCGTGGGTTTGCAGTCAGCTCCATGGGGGTCACATCTCGGCTCTGCTACTTTTTAGATACAGGACCTTGTAGTGGTGACCTAAGCTTTGTGAGCATCAGTGTCCTTAGCTGTCGAGTGGTTGTACATGTATCAATCTTGTTGGATTATTTAGATCAGAGCCAGTGTGTTCTAATCCATAGCTTACCATAGCTTTGGCACTCAGTGGATGCTCATTAAATGTTAGTTATTTTACCTTGCATTTCTGGGTGAATTATTTCTTTAGTACTTTTGTGAGTAACTTGGAGGTAGGGATTCAAGGTCTATAAGTCAGGGATCTTTGGGTGGCAAGGACACCTATGCAATGAAGTTCAACTAGGATTCAGGGGAATCACATGAAATGCAATTGTAGAATCAATCTCTCTCTCTCTCTCTCCTTCTCTCCCCGCCCACTCCCCCTTGCATGTAGCCCATGATGGCGGTCCTAAAATGATGGTCTTATTGCCCAGCTATGTATCACTACCTTCCTTTAATGCCCAGTGCTAACAGATTCAGTCTTTTGTGCCTCAATCACACATCCCTGGGAGAGAGAATCTGATTGGACTAACACTCTGGCCAAGAGGTCCCCAACTCAGCTTTACCAGAAATGGGTCTGAGGATGGTAGGAGAAGCAGGGTGGCAGAGTGTTCCTGCCAAGACTGAGGTTATCTCCAGAAAGAGAGTGTGGGTGCCTTTGGGCTCTGCATCTGTTCAGTGTTCCATGAAAGAGAGAGGAACAAGGAGGGAAAGATGGGATTTTGTAGCAGGGTAAAAATGGTTACCATGTTGACTAATTTTACTTTTTTCTCTGACTATTGCACATACTGTATCCTTGTTATTTTATTTGTTTTGTTATTGTTTTTGTTTTGTTCATTTTTAACCTCTTCTGTGTGCCACCAGGAACATCAGCTCCTTGGATGGGATCCAAGGAAGTCTTGTCACGTGCCTCAGGGTGGACAGCCCTCAATTCTGGTATTCTCAGGGCCAATCCCTTGAAGGTAGTCATTAGAATAAACCTTCAGGTTGTGGTTTAGTTGATCAAGTAATTATAAAGAAAATGAAGTCGTAAATGTCAGCAACATCTATGACAACATCTCCTGCCCTTCCTATGTCTCTCAGGGTTAGCATCCTCCAACCTTACCCCATTACCGAACATGTAAATTACACCTTAATGTGTCTGATAGCTCTGAATCTACTATATAAATGACATGTGATCTGAGGTACATTCAAGTTAGGAGTGGGGTCTCCAAATGGGAGTCTGG
The DNA here is from genome assembly GCA_033961575.1 of Aselliscus stoliczkanus. NCBI lineage: Eukaryota > Metazoa > Chordata > Mammalia > Chiroptera > Hipposideridae > Aselliscus > Aselliscus stoliczkanus. Next base: position 95,958,406 of record CM066736.1, on the reverse strand, counting down.
GAAGCCTGGGGTTAACATGGAGAGGAGAGGGGCAGTAACATCAAGAAAAAAGGAAGCTTGTGTGGGGCTGCTAAATCATTAGACAGGAAGCTGGTAGGGGTGTTTGGAGCAGAATGGGAAGACTTTACCTTAAAAAAAAAAAACTTTAAGGATTATCATTCTGTGCTGATTTCTTTGCTTGCTTTCTCATATGCCCCTGATCATGGAGGATTTGTGGTTTCTTTTCTTTTTTTCTCTTCTTTTCCTCCCCCTCTCCCTTCTCCCCGCTCCCCTCCCACCCTCCCACCCCCCCACACACACCCGCAATCAACCCATGGCACAGAGACTGAAAATCCTAAAGCCTAGGGTTGACTGGAATCAGATCCTCCTGTTTCCACGAGCTGCTGGCCTGCTCTTCAAGGAGGCTTGGAAAGGTCCAGTGAAAGTCTTGTCTTTGAACTAACACCTCTCTGCCACCGTCTGCCTGTGGTCCCTTTGTGGTGGAGACAGAGATCTCTGTTCTCTATAAATGGTAGAGTGGTTGGAACTCTTGTTGGGCCCTTTCTGCTGCTGAGAATTCAAGCAGCCCTCTATCATCCCTGAATGTGCTGCATTTCTTTAACATCTGGCAGAGCACAAATTGTAAACATGTCATTAGAGGTAAAGGCTGCTCTGAGATGGTGGCTGGAGGAGAACTGGTGGTGAAGAAGAGAGGATTTTGGCTGAAAATGAGCTGCTGAATAATTTATTATGAATTGAAAAGTCAATACTTTAAGTGAGGCGTGGTGAAGCTCAAGAACTGAGAGTAAACACTTCGAGGATGTAATTTTTGAAAGAACATTATCTAAAGGAATGGCTCTTTGGAAGGAGCAGGAGGCAGAGAGACCTTGACCAGGGGTTGGGATGGGAATGGGGCACAGAAGCAGAAATGGACCAGAGCTTACCTTTAAGGCCATTGCATCTTAACTGGAGGAGAAATGAGGCTGGAAAGGAATTGGGGAATGGTTAAGAACAAAATGAGTGATGCTAGGTAGGAGTTCCAAGAAGTCCTGAACAGTAGGCACAGGAAAGCTTCCTGGAGGAGGGGAGACCCAGGCCTGGAAGGGAGGATTTGTTGAAGAGAGAGGAGGTAACGTGAATTTTATCAGATCAGCAGCAGAGGGAAGCAGAGGAGGCTGTTGGTGGTTCAGACTGAAGAGCACCATGCAGAAGAATGGAAATGTGTTCAAGTTTGAAATGGGAGCCCCTGCAGATTTTTTGGCAGGAAACCGACATTCACTCATGTATTCATTCAGCAAATATTCAGCATATAATTGAATAGCTATGTTCCAGATTCTGTGCTAAATTTTGGAGTGCTGTGCATGCATGCCACAGTGAGCATAAACAGGCATGATTCCTGACCTCACAGGATTTACATTCTAGTGAGGAAAACAGATACCAAAAAAATAATAGTCACATTTATTGTGCTAAGTGTTCTTCTATATGCACTCTCTCAATCTTCACTGTGAGATTCAGAAGTGGGTGAAATAATTATCTCCATTTTACAGATAAAGAAATTGAGGCTTAGAAAAGTTAAGTCATTTGCCCAAGACAATGCAGCTAGTAAATAGTGGAGCTACAAATCTATAATGTTATTATGCAGTTATGATTTTAGGGCTAAATGTTTGGAAGGGGGTATGGGTTAATGTTGGATACATGACTTTGTTCAGGGGGTAAAGGAGGCTTTCTAGAAAAAGGGGTTAAGATGAAACCTGTAAGACAAACTGGAGTGATATAATAAGGTAAGAGTAGCCTAGAAGTGGTGAAGAAAGAAAATAGGAGAGGCCAGATCTGGCACGACTTCGAATGCTTGTCAGGGAGGCTAGAATGTATCCTGAGGGCAGTGAGAAGCCACGGAAGGGTTCTAAGAGGGGAGGTGTGTGTGTGTGTGTGTGTGTGTGTGTGTGTGTGTGTGTGTGTGACAGAATCAATTTTGAATTTTTAGGCAATCACTCTGGCTGCTTTGTGGGGAATTGATTGGTGGGGCCAGGAATGCAAGCAGCTGGAACAGTGAGGAAGTTGAGAAGCAGGAAATAAGTGGACCAATAAATGTGTCAAACACTTGAATACTTTATTCACAGGAGAGTCCCTCAGTCCCTCTCTTAAAGTCTTTTTTTTCCTCATTTACATCCAATTCTAATAATTCAGCTGTTCCCCCCACCCCACCCCACCCGCCAGTTTATAGCAGATTAATAGTAATAATTTCAGAGAGACTTTGGGAGTGTAGTAGGTAAAAAAAACTGCTAGCAATTGTGAAAAGTGGCAGTTTGATTCTAAGGAAGGGCTACACATTAAAAATATTAAAATAAATCTAAATTACTCCGCAGGTTGGTATTATTCAATGGAAAGGCAAACATCCTTCCCATTTTAACCTAATATTTGATCAACTTGAATGATTAATTTGAATCAACAACAAACTGTGATGTTATTGTAAATAACCTCCCTTTAAAAAGTCAGGAGAGAAAATAAAAGATGCTTCCACATTCCCAGAAGCACTTGTGAGTTGTCGATGGAACATTCCAAGATGGCTGCTCAGCGTGGAGCACAGTTTTCTTGCTCAGGTTTCCAAGGACGTGTGGAGGTGGCCATTCTAGGGTTGCTGAAGTGGAGGGACACGGGACTAGTCAAAGCCTCCGGCCTGTTGTCAGTGAACCTGGCACATGGGCTGATGACACAGCGTCTGTGAGGGACATGGGCCTCCTCCTCCCAAAGCTCCACCACCACCCTTTCTAGATTGCTGCGGCATTTTAGGGATTTAGAAAGGTCGCAGCTGCCAGATTACTTCCCTCGGGGAAACAGCCTATAAATGATCTTAGGGCCAGGACTCTGGGGTTTTACCAGTGTGGGCATGGCTTCGGCCCCTCACTGGGCCCCAGGACTCCACCACTGGGGGCCCCGGCCTAGACTGAGTGTGGGAAGCACCCTGTTGTGTACCGATTGGGGTTCACCTGATGCCCACCAGCACCCTGGTACTCAGACATGTAGGCACACTCCCTCATCACAGAGGCGCCTGATACTCTACTTTCACAGCTGGCGGTGTCAGAAGTATGGCTGGGGAGCTGGGTAGATGAAAGACTCCTGCACAACTTCTATTTAAGGTGAGTTATTTTTGTTGTTGTTGTTGTTGTTGTTGTTGTTGTTAGTATAATAGACTTAAAACAATGTTATTTGGTTAAAATCTAAAAGGTTGCAGTAGGAAAAAAAATACTGTCTGAAGCATGGGGAGGCCCCTCAGGCCTGGATTCTGTGAGGACTTAGTTCTCCAATTCCCCCTATGAACTATCCTGGACTCTTGGACTCCACTGAGTTACTCCAGACATTGGAGTTCCATCTGGGAGGCCCATTAGGGAAGAAACAAAAACAAAAACAAAAAACCTTCAGTACAAGATAGTGGGGTTGGTCTGGGAGGCCAGCTCTGGACCTCATCTTTTTATTTAGTTATGACATCCTGGCTGGGAACAATGATCATTGGAAGTACCACTGTTGGGGCTGTGATGTGTCTTGCACAACTTTTGCTAGCTTGAGTTTTAGGTATGTTTTTTTGTTGTTGCTATGATAAATGTAATTTTTTTATTGTTTCTAAGTTGTTTTTTGGAGTGTAGAAAAGCAATTGATTTTTATTTATTGATCATATATCTAGTAACTTGTTAAAGTACCTTATTAATTGTAATAAATTGGCATTTATTTGGAGATGTCTATGTACAATCATCTCAGAATAATGACAGTTTGATTTTTATCTTTTCTGAAAGAAAAAAAGGAACCATGTACTAGTATATTTTAGGAAGATTCTTTTTCAAACTGATTGAAATGCAAGGGAACAAATCAAGTAACAATTATGTGGCGGTTCTTGTATGTCAGATTTATTGTTCTCTGACACCATCACATAATACATAAGTTACGTGGAAATATATTCATTAACTTATTAAATATTTATTTAGTACCCTGATAGGCTTTGAGGATTTTATTGTGAGTAAAAACGACTCAGAGACCCATCTCTGCCCTCGTAGAGCCAATAGACTGAGGTTGTTTACTAGTTAATAGTCCAGGTGAGACATGAAGACAGTTTAGTTAAGGTCGTGTAGAAGACATGGAGAGTTGTGGAAGGATTTGTGACATAATTAGTAGTTAAAACCAATACTGCTTGGTCATGGATTGAACATGAGGAACAAAGGAGAGGGAATTGTCGAGGATAACTTCTGAGCTTCTGGTTTGCACAATCGATTGGATGTTATCAGTCACTGAGATGGGGAATACTAAAAGAGGACCAGATTTGGAAGGCAGGGAGGAGAGGATGCTCATGAGTTTGGTTGTGCCATTTTGATCTTGAGATGCTTTTGAGTCATTTAAGGAGTGATGTTAGCTGGCAGTTGGATATACTGGTCTGTAGCTTGGAGGAGAGATTGGCTGGAATCATCTATCTCTAGAGAGTAATTGATTGTTTGGGTATAAATGAAATTGACTAGGGTTGGAGAGAACAGAGGAAGAGGAGGAGAGAGGCATGGATGGAGTCTAAAGGAGCTACAACGTTTAATGGCCAGGTAAAAACAGGAGAGGTTGGCAGGGGTGAGAAGTAAGAGGAAATCCGGGAGTGTGTGTGGTCCTAGAAGCTAAGAAAACTGAATGTTTTAAGAAAGAAGGGAAATTTGACAGTGTCAAATACTACTGAAAAGTTAAGACAAAGATGGAGAAATAAATGTCATTGGATTTAACCACATTTTAATCATTGGCAATGTTATCAAGAGCTATTTTTGAGATGATTATCATGTTGAAGAGTGAGATACCACCTCACTCCGGTCAAAATGGCTATCATCAATAAATCAACAAACAACAAGTGCCGGTGAGGTTGTGGAGAAAAGGGAACCCTGCTATACTGTTGGTGGGACTGCAGATTAGTGCAGCCACTATGGAAGTCAGTATGGAGGTATCTCAAAAAACTGGAAATGGAACTACTGCATGACCCAGCAATTCCACTTTTGGGTATCTACCCAGAAGAACCCAAGACACTAATTCGAAAAAATATATGCACCCCTATGTTTATTGCAGCACTATTTATAATAGCCAAGACTTGGAAACAACAAATGCCTATCGGTAGACGACTGGATTAAGAAACTGTGGTACATTCATACAATGGAGTATTACTCTGCTATAAAGAAGAATGAAATCGTACCATTTGCAATGATATGGATGGACCTAGAGAACATTATGTTAAGTGAAATAAGTCAGTCCGAGAAAGACAAATACCATATGATCTCACTTATATGTGGAATCTGAAAAACTGAATGAATGAGCAAACAGAAATAGTCTCAGAGATATCGAAGAAAAACTGATGGTTGCTAGCAGGAGGGAAGTGGGGATGAGGGAGAAGGGGAAGGGATTAGATAGCATAAATAGGTAACTACAATATTGCTACAGGGATATAATTAATAATGTTGTAAAAATTTTGTGGGGTGTCTGATGGTCACATGTCCTTTTGGGGAGACCATTTCATGGATGGAGTAGAGGCTTGATCACTGCACTGTACACCTGGGGCTGATGTTGTATAATATTGTACACCAACTGTGGTTCAATGTGTATATGGTCACGGGATGTGGAGTATAGTGTGGGGTGGGGTCAAGGGAATTGTAATAGATATGTATGATATGGGGGGAGGAGTGGGGAGGCGAAATGAGGGAGGGGGGTTGTCACTTTGAGGTGTAAAATGTATAACTATTGCACTGTGTTGTACACTTGAAATTAAATTTTTAAAAAATGTTTATTTCACAATAAGAGAATTAAAAAATAAAATAAATGAACTTGTATCACCGAGAAAAAAAAGAGTGAGTGGGAAGTGAGATTTTTTATAATTAATTGGAAAAATAAAAGAATTTGCACTGCTGTATTTTGGTATCAGAATACATCCAAATAAGAATGTTACCTGTTAAGGCTTACAGAAATAAGCTTTATGAATGAGCACAATCTTAAAATGCTGGACCTATCCATTCAACATTGCAGTCACCCTGCAGTGAAGTTAGGGAGGGATGGTAAGGAATTTATCTGTCATGCCTGTCAAACTACTTGGGAACCCAGGGTCCTAAGCACTTTATTCTGGAGTCTGTCATCTCTCTCATTATGCTTGCAAATGCCTGGACAAGGGAGCCCATGCACAGTGGAGAAATACTAGCAAATACTTGAACACCGTTTGGGTTTGGGCTCTGTCTGAGAGTGATTATATTGGTATCTGTAAATACATCCTGTCACATCAGCCTGTCCATTGACACCTGCTGAGGCTGTTTTATCTGGAATCATCCCTCTGAGTACTTTGTACTTCTGTACATTTGTATTTGTCTTGAAACTAAGTTTAGAGAAGTCCTTTGATGACAGATTACACAGTTCTCTGAGGAGGGCCTCTGGGCCTGCTGCAAATGCAAGCTGTCTCCATCCCTGGTCTCTGGCTCTGTCACAGGAAGCAGATTGTTTGACTCTCTCCCAGATGCTTCTTGCCACTTGCAATTTGTGCTTTCTACAGAAAGCGCTCTGTTCTGAACAAGCTGGTCACCTCGCTGTTGTGAGAAGGTTGTGTGTTTGTTAAATATTTTATTTACCATCTGGCTGGCAGCAAAGAACAGAACATACTTAAGGGCCAATAATGCCCCAGATCATTGTGTACCAGTCCTGAAAAGGGCATTTGCTTCTGCTGGCTGGCTGGCACCAGCAATCCCTCACAGCTCTCCTGTGCTGTTCTTCTGAGGCATTGGGAACGAGGGCTCTGTGTTGTGATGCAGCTGAAGGACCTTTCTGTCATTTTCCCAGGCATCAGGGTAGCCTCCAGGCATTTTGCCAAGAAGAGGGGCATTTCACCATCCCAGCTCCTCGTCTTCCTGCCTTCCTGAGGCCCATACAAGAGTTTCTGGGAAGCACCTTTCATAGGCATGAGGAAATCTGTGAGTATACTTCTGCTGTCCGTTAGGGGCTCAGTAAATGTGAGTTTACTTTCCTCCACTTCAGCAGCCAGATTCTCTCTTTTGGAAAAGGGGAATTTAGTACTCTTTTCCTTGCTCAGGGGACAACATCCAATTAAGGTTTGAAAGTGCTTCTGTTTGCAGTAGTCCTCTTTGCAAATGCAGATACTCCAAGAGATCTCACACCTTTGAGTCTTAATCAGCAATTCCTTCATTGATGATAGATAACCCTAATAGGTATCAGGAAGGATGTGGTACATGAAAAAGAGTACTGGACTTAGGGGCCGGCCGAGTGGCGTGGTGGTTAAGCGCTGGCTTGGGAAGCCGGCGGCCCCGATTTGGGTCCCACATATGAGGGCCAGTGACACTGCCCTCAAAAATAAAATAAAGTACTGGATTTGGAGTTAGGCGCCCTCTTCCACTTTTACTCATTAATATTTGACCTAACAGTGATGTATCTTGTTAGGTCACCACCTATATCTTTAGGGCGGGTAGGGTATGCTAGTACTGCTCAACCCACAGAGCGCTGTTCACATGTGTCTTGATCTTCACAACAAGCCCATAGGAAATTAATATTATTATACCCATTTTACAGATGAGGAAAGCTGCTCTGTATAGTTCTACTTGGTTTTACTTATATAAATTGTATAGAAAGCTGATACTCAGTCCTTTGAATAATAAAACATTAAGAATATATATTTAGTCCTTGGCTACCGAAGGGTTAAATTTCTTAATATATGCAATAGAATATGTATAATTATGGATTGACAATGAGATAGCATGCTTTATTATTTATATAAAAGTGTTAAGTGTTATTAACACTAACATTTATTGAATGCTTACCACAGACTGAGTAGCAAGCTTTACAAATACTATTTTGTTTCATTTTTGCAACAAACTATGAGGTAGATATTACATTTTATACATGAGGAAATTGGAATGCAAGAACTTATAACTTGTCCACCTTCACAGAACTAGTAAATGGCACCAGTATTCAAACCCAGATCTGTCTGGTTACCTGTGTGTAGCCACTATGTTCTACTGCTTTCCTAATCAACGTATCTTCTACTGAGCATCCTTTTAAAGAACAGAAAGTCAAAACATTTATAAAATCTTTTACTACATCTCCGTTAGCAGATAACTCTATAAAAATATTATTTATGGAAAATACACAAAACTATGAAAACTCTGAGTGAGTAAAAGAAAGAGGAGGTGGTTGGTAATGTTCCTGCTCTTACTACGTGGTGAAAGTGGTTGTGTACCTTGATGATTCCATTTATTTTTTTCAATAGGAAACACAACTAGCATAAGTAGCCCAAGAACTGTGTGTGCACACGCGTGCATGTGTTGTGTGTGTGTGTTTGCTGCAAAAATCTTGCTTCTTTGGTATTGCTCTCTTCTTTATGGCCATAAATCATACAAGTTGACCATTTTCCTGATGACAAAGAATGGTCATATGAATGCAAAGGTTGAGTTGGTTTGGTATGATGTGCTCAAAGGCTCCCAATGTGTGAGGCTGAGCTGGCCATTTGTTTGCCGGGTGCAATAGTTATCCCTAGTGGAGAGATGAGGAAGCAGGCTTAGAGTAGTTAGAGGCTCATGTCACAAAGCAGTACAGCAACCAGTGTGAAGCAGATTTCAGCTCAACTAAAGGAATCATTTTTTAAATTAAAAAAACAATAATTCAAACTCTGGGAGTATTACATTAAGAAATATTCATTGTAAAAATTCACATGTTATGGATGAACCTGGTAAGAAGTTCAGAAGTTAGCCACTACCCTTATTATGTGTTGTGTTTTTTTTCCCAAAGAAAGTTTATGGTTAATGGTTTCATGTGTATTGCTTTTCCTACTTTTTATGTATGTATGACTCATCTGGAGATTTTGTTAAAATGCAGATTTGATTCAGTAGATGTGGGATGGGCCTGATATTCTGCATTTCTAATAAGCACTCAAATGATACTGATGCTGCTGGTCCATGGACCACACTTTGAGTAAGGTCATACGGTGTGTGCATTTTTTATCTCATCATCAATGTCAAACTGCATTCCAAAGTGATTGTACCAATTACACTTTCACCAGCAGGATGTGTGAGCACCTACTTCTCTTACATTCTCTCTAATACTTTTCATATTAAATTTGTCAGTATTACAAGGTGAGACATGGTATCTATATTTTAAAAGAGTATTTCCTGATTTTTAACAAGTTTAAGCATCCTTTGATATACTTAATGGATATTTATGCTTTCTCTTTAGTTAATTGCTTCCTTATATTCTTGGCCTATTTTTCCATTTCGGTATTTTTGCCTCTCTGTTTTATTGGTTTATATGAATTTTTTATATATTCTGGATATCAATCATTGGTCTATTAAATATCTTGCAAATATTTTCCTCCAGGGCTAAAGAACAAATTCTCACTCAGCAGAGCTGTCTAGTGATTGAAGGGAAATGGAGCCATTCAAAAGTTACATAACTCCTTCTTGGGGAGGAACTTGGTGCCTCTATTCACTGCTGGCGCGTTTCTCTTTCATATTATACTACATCAAATTAGAGCTTATCAGACTGTCTTACAGTTGTTTATTTGTTGGCCTCCTCCACTAAGCAGTGATCTTCTTGAGGAAAGGTGTGCAGATCTCTGAGTCATCTCTTAGTACCAGTACTTAGCATTTGGTCTAGCACAGAGCAGGCACTCAGAAATACTCAGTGGATAAATAAGTGGGAAGATGGTTAAATGGACCTAATTCCAGGATTCCTAAAAGAATCTGCAAGTCAGCTAGGAGTTGCTTTGGGCCCTTCAATAAAATGAAAGGAGAGAAGCCAAGAGTCTATTTCTGAGATCCTTTGCTCCTAGTTTCCTGTGTTTGGCTGTGTCTTCTCTCCTTTCATTTACCTTTCGGATACTTTGGTGCTCAGAGATAGTAATAATAGCAATAGCTAATACTTATATACTGTGTTTAATGTGTTTTATATACATGAGTTTATCTAATTCTCACAACATCTTCATATGGTAGGTATTATTATCTCCATTTTATAGATGAAGAAACAGACACAGAGGGGTTAAGTAACTTGCTCAAATCATACAGCTAGTAAATGGCAGAACTGGCATATGAACACAGCTGTTTGGCTCCCTTGTCTGTGCTCAAGAGACAACATAAGAAACACACTAGGCCTGACACAGTGTAGGTGGTACACAAGCATTCCTCTCTCTGTTCCCCTTTTCTGTCAGTGACATCTCAGTCCTGTGGCTTGGCAGAAAGAACCCAGTCTTGGACCTGTTTTTCCTGTCTCTGCATCCATCCCTGCTGGAAGCCCCCAAAATCCTTTTTCTCCTAGGGACCTGGCAACCTTACTTCCCATGCAGCCAGACCAGGAATTGAGGCTTTCCAACTTCAGGGTCCATTTTTGCCCTGTAGCTCCCAAATCCCAATTGGCACCTCTGGGTCTAAGGCTTTTTTCGTGGTGCTGCCACCTGGTGGGTATAGATGACCCACTAACATCACTCTTTGATGAGTGGTTCGCTGCCTTTGTCCGAGATTGGGCCACTGTTCCTTTTTAAATCACCGATCAGGGTACCCCATTTACAGTGTATTCAACTAGTGGTTAAACTCCATTAATGACTGGTTTTTCCAACCCTAGTATCACAGATTTTCCAAATGAAGGCTAGGTATTGGGGGGATGACAGAGTGGCTGTATTTGGGGATAAGAAGCCCTACTTAGCTTTCCCTTGAATCACATGAAGAGGGCAAAGGCAGCTGCCTACCCAGTATAAAAATGAAATCCAAAGGTTATACTGGGAAGAGCCTGTCAAGGATCCCCAGCCCTTTTTGTAGATTCTTCAAGGTACACATTTCCTCTTGCAGCAGGAGTGAAAGGAGACCCAGGTTCAAATGCTAGGCATAAGCGTAAAGAAATACATTATACCAGATTCTCTGCAAGGCCTGCTCACATCCATTATCTGATTAACTTCACAGTGATCCCCTGAGGCAGGATTTATTTAAAATAAAGGTGAGGAAACACTGGGGAGTTGTATAAATGACCTAACTTGAGAATCAGAAACATCCTTCCAGTTCAAGGATGACTTCCAGCAGCTTTTCAGGCTCAGAAAAGAGGCCCATATTGAGACTCTGAGACTTGGGTTATAGCCACATGTCTGGGGTAAACTGGGCAGGGCTCAGGACGACTGGTCATTAGACAGAATCTCAGGGGCTCAACAATAACTTGTTGGATTGAATGTAATTGAACTGAAGGCAAAAGATATAAATCGCTACTCAGGTGTTATTTACAGGAGGGATTACGTGGGGGCCAGCTCTTTTCTGGCCTGTGACTGTAAAACCTTTGTGGGTAAAGTCTTTGTGCTCTCTTCCAATGTACGTGTCTATAACCAAGGGGTTGGGAGTCTTAAGTGGAAATTGGAGGGCACTGAGGGCAACAGTCCCTGAAACCAGCTTTCCATTTTGAACATCTTATCAACCTGTGCAAATCTGCTGGTGAAGACAGACATTACGAATAAAAAACCAGTGTGCTGGAGCCCAGCTTGGCAAGCTGAGCACCTTGCTGCCGCTAGCTTTAGTTCCTGTTAGCTTTCATTAGGGAGAGAGCTCTGATATTGGAGAAACAGAGTACATATTGCCAAACAGTAGACTGAGTTCATGGAGTGGAGCTCTGGCCTGGAAAGGCGGGGACCGCGTGTCCTGGAAGGAAGCTCACCAGATCCTGAGCACCCGCTGTGTGTCCGGTACTAACTAAAGCCCTTTCTGTTGCATTCTCTCATGTGATCTTCACAACCGGTCTTTCAGTGAGTCTTGTTTACATTTGACACATGGGGAAACTGAGTCCCAGTGATGTTTGGAAGCCTGTCCCAGCTCACATAACTAATAAAGCAGTAGAGCTGGGATTAGGGTCCTGGAGCCTGGCTGCGCCTCCAGTAAATATTCTCTGAACTGGTCAATTCGACCCTGTGACCTTTCAGAGAGGGGAGCCTGTTTTGCACTTCTTTTGTTGCATTTGTACCCTCCACAATTACAGATTGTCTTAGCAGATCAGCTGTACAAAATTTAAGGTCACACAATCCGCTCTGTTTTCTTCTTGAACCTTATTTTTAAACCTGGGGCTCCCCTCCCCTGCATTAAGAATGTGAAAAATGAGCACTTCTCCACCTAGTCCTGTGGTGGTTTAGGAACAAATCCTGGGAAGAGCTGAACTTCCAGGGCTCTTCCTGGGAAAGGATGTAGAACAGGAGGAAGAATTAGACCTTTGTCATTAGCTGCACTCAAGGCCATTGCATTGTGAATCCATCCAGCCTGAGGAATATTGTGAGTTGATTATATTTCCAGAGGAGAAGAAATGAAGAGGCAGCTTTTATTCCTTCGTGGGTAGAGATTTCTATGCCTTGATTTATTTCTGAAATAGTGCATATTCTCTCCTCTCATACTTATTGACACATACATACTATCCTCCTCTACTTTTCCCCAAACCACACTTACTGTTCTCTCTTCCTGCAATGGGTAAAGAGAGCTCTGGCTGTGTCTATTTTTACAGCATCTTTTGGGGGTTTTTGTAAGCAAAGCACTGGTTGAAGTTCCCGTGGCTGATGGTCATAAAGTGCCCCTTCTGTGGCTTTGTGTCCTCTTTTGGTGGGGCCTGTTTTTGAATCCAGGATATATCGCTTGAGGGAGCCTCCTTGCAAAACGCTACAAAGGCTGATTGGGTGCTGGTTCACAAGGTGAGCATAGGCACGCCAAGGAAATGTACCCACAGATGGAGAAGAGGATAGAAACCCGTTCAGGTGCTGAGAAGTGAATTTAGCATAAGAGGATAATATGAATATTTGGTCTAATAACAAACAAAATAGTGTCAGCCATTGGAGGCCAGCCCTGCCCCTTTGCTGTCAGCCACAGTTCTCTCCTCCCTAATATCGTCACAAAAAGCATGCGTAGGGACTGTACAGTTCACAGAGAGCTTACTCCACCCACCACCACCACCACCACACACACACACACACACACACACACACACACACGCTTCCCCAGCGATATTTCTATGCAGGGTTTCCCTATTCACTGAGATGAGCCTGGTACCACATGGATGACCCACTGGGTTACAGGACACAGCTTTGTCCTGGGAGTACACAGACTCAAAAAAAATCTAGATGGGGCAAAAATCTTCTAGGGGGATGGTGGTGGTAGTTGTGGTCTGAAATCTTCTAGGAGATTCCTAGAAGGATTGGCTCCTTTGACCCAATTTGGAGACCCTGGCGGTGGGGGAGGAGGGAGGGAACAGGGTGGAGGTCAAAGTGAGGTCAAGGAAGAAGTGGGCACTCATAGGGCCTTCCCAAGGGCAAGGCAGGACAAGCGATCCGGCCCAAGCTTCACTGGTGTCTCTGCATCCTGGCAACCAGGAAAAAGGTCGAGAAGTCTGCTGGTGGGACCAGTCAGTGAGAGAAACCTCTGGCTGGGGCAGGTGAGGGGCATTGAGCCACGTGAACCCCCGAAGACTGGAGGTTTGTGTGTAAGAGCAAGAAGTGGAATTCCCCTAGAGGTGGAATCTGCCAACATAGGGCTGGGACTGCCTGAGCGTCTTCTCCAAGAGCTTTGGTCTGAGGAAGCCAGCCCCGGTACGGTTGGAGGCTCTGGGGTGTCCCTTGAGGGCGGGAGCTAGGTGCTGCCAGCAGGTGGGGCCCGGGTGCCGAACTCCGCCCCACCGCGCGCTCCGCGCCCTCCGCGTTGGTCCGTGGCCGCCTAGCACCGGCCCCTCTCCCAAGCCGGAGCGCGATTGGTGGCAGCGCTTGTCGCTCGGAGGGGGCCGGGCCGCTCGGCTCTGCTCTCCCTGCTGCTGCCACCACCGCAGCGGTCTTTCCAGCATCGCGGGCGGGTCAGACCGCCTAGGCAACCGGCGGCTGATGATGGGAAGCGGAGCAGCCGCGGACCTCGGTTGTGGCAAAGTTTCCCAGACGCGCACATTGGAGTGCGCGGCTGCCGGCCACCCGTGAGCGCTCCTAGAAGGGCTGGAAGATTTTAATTTGGAAAAAAATCCACCTCATTTCCTTTGTCAATCTCTGTCCGAGTAATCAGCGGCGGGAGCTGCAAACTTGGGCACAGCAGCTCCACAGCCAGTCAGAGGCTTTGGAGAGCCTCGGGACTCAGGTGATCGGGCACCTAGTGGCCCGGGGCAGGCTAGTGGGTGTGAGCGAGGAGCAGTCCGGGGCGCACAGCGAGGAGGGGCCCCCGGGAGCTCTATATGGAGGAGGGCGCCCAGAATGGTGTGCACCAGGAAGACCAAAACTTTGGTGTCCACTTGCGTGATCCTAAGCGGTATGACCAACATCATATGTCTGCTCTACGTGGGATGGGTCACTAACTATATCGCCAGCGTGTATGTGCGGGGGCAGGAGCCAGCGCCCGACAAGAAGCTGGAGGAAGACAAAGGGGACACCCTGAAGATTATTGAACGGCTGGACCACCTGGAGAATGTCATTAAGCAGCATATCCAAGGTATGGACGCCTCGGGAAACTTGGACTGCCCACGAGTCCCAGGAGTGCCCGCCCAGCGCACGGTGCGCTGGGGCTGGTGTGCATCTATCTATCCTACGATTGCGGGGCTCTGAGGCTGCACACACTTGGGGGGCTTTGTGTACGCTCTCCTGAGTGCGGGACCCTCATGTCTGTGGCTGTGCGCGCTTCTCCAGGGCACACGTGTGTGCGCGGGGCTACACGCGCGGATGTGTGCAGCTCACTGGCGATGTGGGGGTGCGCTTCGCACGTGTCCAAATGTACGTGTGACTCCCGGCTGATTGCTTGCAGGCTTTCCGGATCACACACAGATCTGGCTCGGAGTGTATGTACGTGTGTGTACAAGGGAACGCGCGTGGGTAATCAGCTCATTTGGCCAGTTAAAGGCTCAGGGTGAGTTGCCCACGCGGCCTCAGCCATTGGCATTTGGAACCCACAAGCTGCTTGGATGAGCTGGAGCTAGGAAGTACAGCCCCAACCCCGCTATACGTGGTCTGTAGGGGAAAATGCAGGGGCATCTGTGGCTGGGCGTGCTACTTGAACCCTACCCCCACCACAGCCGGCATCTCTAAAACCCTCTCCAGGAACAGGTGTGGACGTGGGGAAGAAGCATTGGAGCCTGGAGCTCTCTGTCCGCTGCGGTGGCATCACCGCTCAGAGCCTCGAGAACTCGCCCTGGGCTGTGCCTTCCGCGCGGGTTCCCCAGCGGCAGGGTGAAGGCCGTTCCCTCGGGTAGCTCCACTTCCAGGCCCAGGGAGCGGCTGGGGCGGAGCAAACAGACCCACGCGGGTTGGGTCTGGAGTCTAAGCTGCTTTGAGACGTTGCGCTCCCAGCCAGGGCTGGGGCCAAGGGGAGGGCAGTGTGCTGGGCGCTCCATGGGGCGAGCTCTGTCCGGTGAGCTGTCAGAGTCAGGGTATGGAGAGCTCCAGGCTCCGCCGGCACCCGGGTGTGCACGCATAGGGGGGTCTCTCACGCTCACACTTCTCTTTCCTTCTCCCTTGCCCCCTGCTTCCTACCGGGCCTGTGAGCTTCTTAAGGGCAGAGCCTACTTCACCTGTAAACCTGTAAACCTTTCAGGCCCTCCAGACTTTTTGGTTCCAGCACTCTGCAGATCTTGGCAAATACAGGGTTGAATGCTATACTCCCTCCTCTCCCCCACCCCCAGCACTCTTGCGTTTACACATGGGAGTCGGGATCCAACTCTTGCACCCGCTGCCCCTGCCAGGGTGGGGACAGCTGCTCTCTCCACATTTGGTGTGTTTCCTCACGTGTCCAGAATAGTTTCTTCCCAGGGGAGGTTCAGGTGAGTGCAGGAGAGGCATATATATCCATTGTGCTTCCTGACTGATGACTTCAAATCAAGTCCATGGCTCTGACACCTCCCCCCAGCAAAGGAGACTGTTGAGAGCTTCTCCTTCATGCCTGGGCCTCTCGCCCTAGCACTGGGCTTGGCAGACCAGTTATCTCTCCAATGGTGCCTGTTGCTGCTCTTTCTTACTTGTCCTTTTCCATCTGATGGGTCGGGATGGGCAATTCATCAGCAACAGAAGTACAGTGTTTGCCCCAGGGTGATTCAGAATGTTCCAAGGGAGACACAAGGCCGTATCTTACTTTGACATTTCGACTTTGTCCACAGATTTTGAAAGATTTTCATCACACATTCTCTCTCTTTGTGTGCATGTGTTTTCCTGGAAAATGATTCTCTTGTGCTTTCGAGTCTGGTCAGGGAGGAGGTGAGTAAGGTACAACTTTGGGAAGCAGTGAGGAGACACTACTAACCCACCAGCACATCACAGAGTGGGCCCCTGTCATGTTGAACGTGGACCACTGCCACTTGGGTTATAAGGCTCCACATGAAAATGAGTGCAATGTTGAAGTTGAAAGGAGCCTTTGTGATTTTTCTCCCAGGAAACATTATTAACTATGCATTGTTTGGAACTTTCAATTATATACCTGAATAAAAATGAGAGGGATGGGAAAAGAAGAGGGAGCCGGATCCTTAAAACATGTGTTGGTACAGTTCTCCTGTATGTGTGCCATGTCTGTATTATGACTCCTATGGATAATCAGAAATGACTAGATTCTCAGGACAGAAAGACTGGAGCCACAACCCATGTGGGGGCAGGGAAGGGTGGGAGCCTTGGGGAAGACTGGACATGAGGCAGGTGGAGGACAGATGACATGGTTGATTGTGCCATGATGTTGTAGTGATGACTTCTGACAGCCCCCCCCCACCCCATCCCCACCCCTGTGGCACCAGAGCTATCCCTGAGCTGGGATATAGGGAATGTAAAGGGAAATTTAGGGACTTACCTTATTTAGGGAAGGGGCCTACAAAGTTTGGGGCTGGCCAAATGCAACTCTCTGAAGGCAGAGGGTGGGAAAGCACAGGATCAGATTCTTGAATTTGATGATATGTGTATTCCACTGTCGGGTTTCGTCTAGTCAGTAGAGCCTTTTGAGCTATCTAGTGTGCTGTGCTGAACTGCTGGAGAATAAGGGATAATAATAATAATAATAATAATAATAATAATAGCTAAACATTATATAGCACCTATTATGTGCCAGGCACTATTCTAAGTGCTTTATATATATTGGCTTATTTAATCCTCACACCCCTATGAGGTAGGTAATATTAGCTCCATTTTACCGATGGAGAGGTCATATGACTTGTTTGGGGTCACAGCACTGGTATGTGGTGGGATTTAAACCCAGCTAATGTGGCTTCAGAGTCTGTGTTCTTAACCATATACTGTACTGCCTCCTAAGCGGCCCGTGGGTCACAGGGGAAACAGTGCTCCCCTGGAGTCACTTGATAGGGAGAGTGGGTATCAGAGTAAGAGACCTCAGAGGGTGGCCCAGGGGTGATGGCGTCATAGCCTTCCCACCTGGAGACTGTTCCATAGATAAACTCAGGAATCTCTGGGTTTTGTTTCATTTCATGCTGAAAGACGGAGGTCACATTCACTTAGAAAGTGTTTGTGGAACAGCCAGGACAGTTCCTGCCTGGCATCCTGCAGAGAGTAGGTGTTGGATGGATGTGTGGATGGAAGAAGGAGCACACAGTGCGGACGCCCAGTGCACCATGTAGTCATTAATGAAATCATTTCCATTCTCAAACGAATGTGTTTTGCTTTGGAGCCTTGCTCAGGCTCCTCTTTGCCTTGGAAAGAAAGTTGTCCTGGAAGCTGCAAATGTCACAAAATGTTCCGCAGGATGTTCCATAGGACTTGCAATTAGAAGAGGCTTTGGAGCATCACCCTAGAGGTCTGTTCTAGTCATGACTGAAAAGTTTATTTTCCTCTTGGGGTTTGCAGTGATATTTCATTTTAATTTGGTTTCTGATTGAATGATTTAATTAGATAATGTTTGGGGATCTCTTGGGAATGTAAATTGCAGTTTTCAGATTTTTGTTTTAACCAAATAGATGGTAAATGAGAGGGCGGATAACCGCAGATTTAAAAAACTGCATCCTGATGGACTGGAAACACACAATAAGTGTTGGAACAGGTTCAGTCTTAGGAGAAGGAAGATGGAATTGCTGAGTTGGTAAGGTGGATTAAGCAGAGGTGTGCTGGAGGAGCCCTGCACGCTGGAGAACTTAGGAAATGGAAATGTTTCACTTCTTATTTTGGAAGTCAATAGAAACAGAAACAGCTCTCATCTTTTCTTGATTAATATCTTTTTTTTTTTTTTTTTTGGAGGGCAGTGTCACTGGCCCTCATATGTGGGACCTGAACCAGGGCCACTGGCTTTCCATACCAGCGCTTAACCACCACGCCACTTGGCCGGCCTGATTAATATCTTTTTGAGTCTGTAAAAGAATGTGCCAGTAATAAAGGACATATTTAAAAATGTATAGAAGTGCCTCTCATTCATTCTGCCCTAACACAGCTATTTTGTGTTTTGGTGTATTCCCTTTTAGCTTTGCCCATCTGTTTCTGTATCTACAAAGGAAGGTGCACTTGTGGTTTACATGTAATTTTATTCCGCTTTTTTCAATTTGCTTTTTGTTAGATGTGTTTTTCTCATGTTTGCTACATAGTTTATTGACTCAGTTCGTATTTATTGGAGACCTAAATGTGTCAGGCTCTGCACCGGGGAGGTAACTTTGGGTACAGAGGTGAATCAAGACACTTTAGGTGCCTGTCATAGCGGACTTGTTTTTAAGGGATGGTAGAACTGTTATGTTCAACAGGCAGGGTTTAAGTGAGTTAATTGAAAAATGGGTTAAAGAAGAGAATAAAATATGACATGCATTAAATATTTTATTTTAATATAGTTCAAAATGTACATTCATTTACCAGCCTTTTGCTGTAAGGCCACGGCTTTGCCGATGGACTTTCTGATCACCTTCCTTTCATAAACTGTTCCCATAATGTGCTGTCTATGACATCTGATTTCTCATTCTGTGTTCTGTATAATTCATTGAGAACTTACAGATGCTTATTAATCAAACTTAGTGTAGTAGCCTAAATTTTTATGACTTTTTTCCCCTCTTCTGCAGTCATTTTGCTCACATGTAATTTGACTACTATTTATGTGACTGTAAAGTCTTTTCAAAGCATTTAAATTAATTTTCTTACAAATAATAACTCTGATCTTTTTAGTAGTCATATTCCTTTGGTTCATAAAATATGTAATTAAATGATGCTGTTACAACAACAAACACAGAGAATATAAACCCATTTGGGAACAGACCCACTGGACTGTTGGTAAGCACACAACTA
Organism: Aselliscus stoliczkanus; assembly: GCA_033961575.1. Lineage (NCBI taxonomy): Eukaryota > Metazoa > Chordata > Mammalia > Chiroptera > Hipposideridae > Aselliscus > Aselliscus stoliczkanus. Next base: position 95,939,214 of record CM066736.1, on the reverse strand, counting down.
ACCCAGTTGCTAGCAGGTGATTGAGTGGGCAGTGGGAGAGAAAAGCTGACACAGAGGAACAAAGGCACCCGGGGTTTTGTTGACAGAGGGAAGGAAAGCATGGTTAATCAGAAGAGGTGATTCAGCAGTGTTTTTAAAGAGAACTTTGACTGCATTTTTAATGACTACATAATATTCCGCCATCCACCATCAATATGCCATCATTGATTTGAGCATGTCCCTATTTTTGCACGTTTGCTCTTCTATTATAATGAATGCAAAAATAAGCATCTTTACCTCACTGTTTTCTTCATTTGAATTACTTTTAAGAATGTATTTCCAGAAGTGGGATTACTGCTGACTCAAAGAAGATGAACATTTTTATGAAAGATTGTTTCTCAAAAGAAAAGCTTTTCGAAACAGCCGCTAGCAATGTATTATTGTACTAGTTTCATGGAGCCTGGCCAGCATTGGGTGTTATTGTTCAACTTTTTCTGGGCAAATATAATTATTGTCAAATGTTCTATTCATTTGATTTCTACTCTGTTGATCACTATAGAACTTAATACCCTCCTTCACCCCCATGTTTGATCTCACCTGCATTGGTGTCCTTTCCAGTTTTTCTCTTGCACTATCATCAGTGTTTGTGATTTGTGTATTACACATTTATATTTTATTTACATATGTCATAAATAAACCCTGTACTATATATTACATATGTAATTTTTGCTTTGCCTAGATGCCTTAGGACAGTGGTTTTCAAACTATGTCCCCAGGAGACCCAAGCTTCTAGAAGGTTTGATCTGTGGCCTGAGAAGTAAAAAGGGCAAGTGAGGTTTCCTGGATCCCTCCTGCACCCACCCTCTGCCCTCCTTGCAAGCAATGCAGCTTCCCTTTCATCTGTCTTACACTTGGTGTTCTGTAAAAGATTTCATTTTTAAAAAGGCTCTGCTTTAAAAAAAAATGTTGAAAGTCACTGTTTTGGGAGAAAAGGAAAGATCAGATTGTTACATTTTTGTGACGGATAGCATAGAGAATTCAAGAGAGTAAACAAATATAAAAGGAAATTGAATTCCTGGGTGGTATTCTTATAGCATCTCTTTGCCCTCCTGAATACCATAATTAATAATGTATTACAATTATATGACTAATTTCTAAATCCATTATCTTACTACAGTGAGTCAAACTCATCCCAACAATGGGAGAAGTGGATTATTAATTGCTTTTTGTTTCCTAAAAGTTTATTAGGCATGTTATGTGCATATTAATGTATATCAGGTCAGTAACAGCTGGTTGCTGATGGTGATTACATATCATGTATGGTCCTTAAAAATCAGAAAATGCCCTAGGTCTGAAGGTCAGGAGATATTTTTGCTCTCCAAAGCTTTTCGATGTCACCTCGAACTGGCTGGTGTCCTCCTCATCTGATCTCTGACTTGGCAGGGCTGTGAAGAAGAGGATATAACGTTGGCCGAATGCTGCAGTTTATTTGAGGAAAGGGTGTCATTTAAAAAGTAAGGGTATTTATCCTTCGGATTGAACTGTGGCATGTGAAATTATATTAGTAACAATGTTTGATATTTTGGGAGAGTTCAATAGCAGGATGTAGAAATTGAGCCCAATTACCTTTATTAATAGCTCAGGACCACATCTTTGTGGACTAGAAAAACCTTGCCAAACAATACAACTTTTTCCCGTGGCCAAAGAATTTTCATTTTTATCCAGAAGTGTGTAGGCTGTAAAATAAATGAGTTCCACATTCTTTCCCACTCACTTGACATAAATTGTTATTTGCCCTTGATGAGTAGGTTGAGGTAGAATCTCAAGGAGAATTCAGAATGAAATGTCGGAGATCCACAGTCTGGGTTTCTGGTTTGTGAAGGACTCGAGGGTCAGCTTCAGGTGCTTGGGTTAGGCTGGCCTGTGTTTTCCAAAGGCATTGATGGGGTTCTGAGCCAGTCTTACCCAAGCAGTTACTGGTGCATCTTCATTACCATTCTCTGGGATTTCTGACTTCACTGAACTTGAAAAGCTGAATGTGCTATTGCCTTCATCTGGGGCTTGAGGTCTCTTTAGGAGTGTTGCCCTTTTTCATTGCTTGGGTTCTGTCTAAGAGGCTGGGACAGACAGGCTCCTGTGGAGAAGCATATAGGAGGGCAGTCCAACGGTAGGTGATGTTGCCCAGAAGTTCGTTTGGGGAAACACTAAGCTGAATGTGAGTGATGAGGGTAGTCAGAGGTCAGCAAGGTGGGATTTGGCAGGGAAGAGGATTATACATAAAGCTGTGGAGGTGGGAGGTCCTATATGTTGGATGGGCCCTGTGGTGGGGACCAAGGGACAAAGTGGGTTAGGTCTGCTGGTTGATGATCCAGATTTGGTGAACGGTGCGCTGTGCCTTTTCTGCTGGCCTTGACTGTCTAGGACTGGGGGTTCTGCCTTGAATGTCAGAGATTTGGTTATTTCATGGCACCCACAATAGTCATCTTAGCCAGTCTCACTTTGCCTTTGGGGTCAGAGTCAGCTCCTCTACAGTGCAGTGCCTGAGCACGGCAGTTCTTGATGGTTTCTCCTTACGTGCACGTGCACACATGCACACACGCAGGACACACGCCCCAGGGTAGAGCCAGGGTGATGCACGACCCAACACATTGCATTCATTTTCACTCCATTTCTTTTTCTCCCACTCCGGAAAGCATATTAGTATGCAAGAGAATGTGATCACCTTGACATCCCCTCAATTTATTAAACTTAATCATTCATAAGCTTTGGTACTTAAACTATTATTGATAACAAATTACTGAACAACAGTTCCAACATACAGTATGTAGTGGCAGTGACTGGGAACAGCTACTGTTCCAGAATCTTTTGTGTGGCTCTGTGTACTCTTTATGGGCCCAGCTGAGTGCAGCCAAGTGGAACCCAAAGCAAGAGGATTCCTGATTGTGTGAACACTAATGCTTTGGTCGTTTTCCTGGCTACACGATGATGGATGGAAATATGGTGGTAGATCAGATTATCCTAGTGGCTCTGCAGTTCTGAGATGTCGTTCTCTTTGATCACTTGACATTCAGTTTCAGTTTTGTGAAGGTTTATTTTTGGGAGATGCAGCTGCCCTTCATGATGCTGGCTGAAAGCCCTGTGTCCAGCCCCAATGAGGCAGTGACAGCTTCCTGTATGATACCACCGCTAAAATGGTGCTAGAGCCAGCCTACATGCTTGCTGGGCATTTTGTTACCACTGTGCTTGAAGAGCTCACAAAAGTACAGTGTTTGGGAAAATCTAGGAAAGTGGCATCTGCACCCATCTCCTTGGGACAGATGAGAACACTGGAAAATGATGCCCAAAGAAGAGGCTTGAGGCCAAGTCTTTGACATGAATGGGTTCCTTCCACCAGTGTCCAGAGTTGACATCTCAGAGTAGTGCACCCTGTTTTAAGACGGTCGGGTGCTGCATCTTAACAAGCTTTGGTGCCCTGTTTGACTTCACCACTCTGACTCGTCCATCCTTCTTGAGATCCCAGAAGAGAAGGAAGGTAATTCAGGGACCGAGGCAGGATAGGATTTGAAACTTGGGTTAATAAGTGTCATGCTAGTGGCATCTGGGGATCTAGGGGGACAGTACCAAATGAATGTGAGAGTAAGGAAGCTAAGGAGAGATTTGAAGCTATAGAAGTGACAAATGAGAATCCTAGCCAAATGCTTGATTTCTTTTAAGAGCAACAGGTGTATGAAGAATTAAGATGGATTATATCAGGGGGACTGGAGAAAGAGTTACTGTGTGTTAGGGACTGGGCTAGGTATTGTCCAGGCATGATTGCTGTTTATCTTCACAACATGGCGAGGGGGAGTTTTAGAGGTGAGCACATGGTCATGTAGACGTAGAGCTCTGTTGGCCCAAGGCCACAGAGCTGATAGGTGGTAGAGCCAAGAAGGCACAGTGTCTCCACCATTTATGCTCTTTACAGAATAGAAAAAAGAATATATGACAGCCTCACAGAGAGAGGGCCAGGAGATCATTTTATCAAAGACTGGGTTCCAGTCTAAGCTCAGAGACCTCAGGTTCAGTGGGGGACTGATGGGAGAGGGAGCTGGGCAGCTGGCTTGGTCTGTCATTGGGGAAGCAAGGAACCTCGAAGTCGGGGTGCCGGAGGGAGAAGACCTAGCTCTGGAAGACAGAGTTAGGTCCCACCAAGAAGGCTGTGGAGAGCCTTTTCTCTTGGATAATTGTGGATCCACTTGGTTATTATTATCGAGCCCTCAGGAACTTGTCCTTGTAGAAGAGGAATGTGCCAGCTGCAGGCTAAACCTCATTCAGATTGCACTTGTGGCTTTTGAGCACCTATGGTGTGCTGGGCGCTGTCTGAGTGCTTTCCTCTGCACTGGCATAGTCACGTGTCTTCCAGCGTGACCAACTTGTCCCCTTTGACCAGGACTTCCAGTGTTTTAGAACTAAAAGTCCCGGGTCCAAGGAGGCCCCTCAGCCCTGGGCGACCTGGATGGTTGGTCATCCTTGTCTTCTCAGTGAATTTTCTTTAATGGTAACTCGTAGCATCAGGGCAAAACCGTCCCGCTGATTGCTCCACGTCTGCGTCTTCTGCTTTCTGCTCTTGAACGTTGACTTTGTCCAGGAGTTTATAAAGAGGACAGTGAGTGTCCCAGCAGCCCCTGTCCCCGCTCCTCCCTGCCAGCCTACACAGGATGCCTCCTCCACCCTTCGTTATTCATTCTACCCTGGCACTCTGATTTTTAGCTGTCTGAGCCTCTCAGGATTTGGAAAGGAAAAAAACAATTGCTGTAAATGAAAGCTCTAATAAAGTGGTTTGGGCACAAAGCATCAGCAGCTGTTTATTTGCCCAAAACAGCAGGAGTCCGTATTAATAACCTTGTGAGTTATATGATGGGAGGTTAAAAGTAAGCAAAAATCTTACTCGAGACCTGTAAATGTGACTGTATTCCTTTATTGAACTAATCTCTCTTCCTATGTGTGCTGGTAACGTTTTCTCTTATCCATGTGGAAGATTCTTTTTGGTCTTCTATTATAGATTTATTTAGCTATTGGTTAGGGCCCCAGAGCAGAGGAGTTTTCTGATTTCTCTTTATTGCAGTTATGATGCTTGGTGTTTATGTGGTTCCTGCCTCAAAGGATCTTGACAAGAGGGACAGGCTTTGTCTAATTAATCATCATACCATTTCCCTGGAGAGAAGGGGCCATGGAGGGGGGGGGGGTGCAGGGTGTGGGAGAAGCTCTAGGCCTGCTTCTCAGCTCACGGGATGGGAGAGAGCCTTTTAATGTTTTGCTTTCTTTTGCTTCTAAATCTCAGTTTAATAGTAAACGGATCTTCTGATTTGCTTTATTTTCTAAAAGAGTGTATGGAGGAAAATAGAACACACAGGAGTTGTGGCGCAGAAACTCCAAGTCTCTAATTGGGTGAGGCTGTAAAGAACATTGTTACAATCTGGGAAGTTATGTTGGTAGGGGAATCCAGTGGAAAGTGGATAGAAGAGACTTTTATCAATGATTCCAAAATTAGAAAAAAGAACCAATGAGGAAGGATTGTAGATATACGAGATCTGAACTTGTCTAGAAAAGACATGAGAAGGGGAAGAGAATTAATATGTATTGAGCACCTCAATAGTATGTGCTAAATGCTTTACACACATTACACCATTTTAACCTCATAAGCAACCCTTTGGGATGGTGTTATTACCCCATTTGACAGATGAGGAAATCGAGGCCCAGCACCTGTCATTAACTTGTCCAAGGTTATGCAGCTAATAGGACAAAACTTCGTTAGCTCTATCAAGCTCTTTATTGAGGGGCTAGGGACCCTCTTGTTTTTCTGCTTCATTGATACTGATCAAGAGAAAAAAAGGCTCATCCCGTTCTCTTAGCAGCAAGTTTTCAGATGAGACTGGAAGAAGGATTCAGGAAAGTAGCAAGGCCCTGAGATGGGTTAGAAAGTGACTGTTTCGTCAGTCCCCTTCCCTAGAGATACGGGAGGATGCTGTGTCAGGAGCGGACAGGACTGCATGCTCTGCAAGGCTCAGAGAGCCCGACGTGGCTCTCTGCGGCCATCAGTACTCCTTTTTCCAGGAGAGGACTTGGTGTGAACAAGACCATCTCCTCCATTCATTCAGATCACAACTTTCTTTGTGTGTGGGAGGAGTCCTCCAGGCTCAGAAAAGGGTCAGGTCTGGGACCGTAGAGAGGACTGGTGCACACACAGGAAACAGCAGGTATACCCAGGTCTGCCAGGACTTCCCATTTAGTTGAGGAAGTGGGTTGTTCAGGGTGAAGTGGGCCGTTAGCTCTGTGGGCAGATATGAGAGGTAGACTCCAAGGCTTGCATTGTTTGGTGGGTCCTGGGGGACCCATCGGATGGCTGGGGGAAACTGCAGACCTGTTTCCCAGTTCCTCTTCTCCTCTAGTTTGATAGTGGCCTGGGATGTACTCCTGCCTTCTGTTAGTCACATGCCCAGATTCTTCTCTTTCTTCATCCAGCCGGCATTTATTGAGAACATAGGCAGTGCTGGGAATATATCAGTGGAACAAACACAAAAATAGGCAATTAAGTGAGGTGGCCAGGGGCTCAACTATAAGCAAAGACTTGAAGAAAGTTAGGTGTGAACTCTGTCTAGGGGAAGAGAGTTCCAGGTGGAGGGGTCAGCCAGTGCAAAGACCCTGAGGCAGGAACGCGCCTGAGGCACAGTGGTGTGGCTGGTGTGGCCAGTGCAAAGTGCCTGGGGGAGAAAAGGCTGCTGGTGGACAGAGGTACAGGGAATGGCCAGAGAGGGGCCATTTGGGCAGCAGGTGGCGCAGGCTGGGAGGCCACTGTGTGGTGAATGCTCTGGGAAGAATGAGGAGCCACTGGAAGGGGTGAACCGAGGAGCCCAGCCTTTAAAGGTGTCAATTCAGGCTGTGCTATGGCTGATTCCTAAGCAACTCTCTTTAATATGAGATATACAAATAAATGTACTAGTTAGACAGTTACACCCCTCACAAAGTGATAACCCCTCCCCCAATCTGCTACCGCTTTACCTCGTATAGAGCTGTCACAATTCCACTGACTCAGCCCTATGCTGTACTCCACATCCTGTGACTATATATATATATATATATATATATATATATATATATATATATAATTATAGTTGACATTCAGTATTATTCAGCTTGAGCTCCAGGTGTACAGTGCAGCGGTCAGGCACTTACATTGTCCGTGAAGTGGTCTCCCTAATAAGACAAGTATCCATCGGATACCCCACAAAATCTTTACAACATTATTGATTATATTCCCCAAACTGTCTTTTGTATCCCCGTGGCAATCTTGTGGTTACCAATTTGCTTAAGCACCTCTCTTGGTATTGACACTGTGCCAGGTGTGGCGGGAGATTACAAAATATATAGGACAGTGGTCCTTTACTTGAAAAGCTCATAATCAGGCTGGGAAGACAACAGAAGAGACAGTTGAGGGTCATTTGCGAGCTAATATAATGTGGGTTAAAACTGAATTCTAGAAGAGTGCATCATCAGAGCAGACTTCCGGGAAGAACTCGGATTTATGACACATCTTTGAAGACTGAAGAGGATTTAGAGGTGTGCAGTCGGGAAGATTAGCAGAGGGCAAGACCAGATATTCAGGAAAACCAACAGCTGCCTCGAAGAGGGAAACGCGAGCATGTCCTTTAGGGCGCAGGCAGATGGTGATGGGAACCCTCCAGCACTGCCATTTACATTGGGTGACCTTGGGCAAGTCCCTTCACTTTCCAGTGCCTTGATTTCTCTAACTATAGAAATGAGGACAATTGCTCCTTCAACACTGCAGGATTGTTGTGCTGATTAAATGAGGTGCCATGCAGGAAAGCCCCTTTCCCCTGCTCATTATGTGGTAGGCACGTGGGGATACATTCCTTTCTTCAATCCTTTTTCTTTCCCTTTTCCCTTTATTCCTATTATCTTTCCTTCTTGAAGCTTGCATAGAAAACATGGTCAGGAATATATTTTCTGGCTGCAACACCTACAATATCAGATTTGAGGTCCATTTCAGTGCAGTTAGACGTGATGTGTGTATTAGGACTCGTACCGATGAGATGCTCATAGGTGTGATTAGAAGGGAACCCAAAATAAGGCTGGTTTCAGCTTCTCAGCCAAGAAGTGTCTAAGTGTGACCTGATGACTCCTCTGAAATTTGAAGCCTACCAGCCTGGGGACCTTACCCTGTTTGCAGAGAAATATTTGTTTTATAAGACCCACTTGGCATTGCAGTGGGCAGCAGACCATGTCAGGATTGTGCTGTGTTTGTCAAAACTTTGGCTGGTGGGGTATTTATGCAAGGTGTCCAGTTACCTGGTTGGAGCATCTCATTTCCCCAAATGCTTAGTGGCAGGAGAGTCTCCTTGAGGGGAGATGCGTTTTCCTCCATCTTGACCTCCTGACAGAATTGGAGTTGTATCAGCCTGTCTTCCTGCCAGGGTGAATTTGATTTAACTCAAAGCAATGTGACTTATAATCTCAGTTGCAGGCAGGAAGGTGTGATTTAAAACAATTGTCAGGAAGATTCAATTTAAGCTTTTCTTCCCCCTCTACAAAATGTGCATTTTGTTGCGTGATATAATTTTAATATACATTCTTTACAACTCAGGGATAGATGTAGTTTCACATTGGGAAAGTAAACTCCACATTTTTTATTTTTTTTAGTACTTACCTATTTAAAGTCCTTTTGCAAAAGATTCCTTTCTAGTGACAGCAGAAAACTGAAGGATGGGTTTTGCTTTTTCACTAGAGATTATTTTAGTAAATCATTATGAAACTTCCTGAGCGATAAACCAGTTCTTGATTAGTGGGGGTTATTTTGGTCTCTTACTATTAATAGTAGGGAGATAATTGCCTTAACAAAACAATACAAATAATTATGTCATTTACCTAAATCTGTACAATTGTGAATTTTGAATGTTTTCAACAACAGCTAATTGTTTTTAGCAAAATGGGCATAAGTATTTTTGACTTTGTAATTACTTTAGAAGTACAGAAAGTATACATTGAGTTTTGTAAATCGAAAATTAAGTGTTTTATTTCACCCTGGTCCATATGAGAAATGTGCAGTATTGCCTTGTGCCACTCAGTGCATCCTTCCCTCTTTCCTCATATGTTAGCAAAGAGGGTGACCCTTTGCAACTTATGAAGGCTCCAGCCTGAAGCCTCTTTACATAGAATCAGAGCACGCTGGAGTCAGAAGTGACACCAGCATCTTCACCCTCAGACTGTGTGCTGAGGGGTCCAAGGCCCAGCACAGCTTGGTGACTGTCCTGAGGGCCCTTCCCTCGGCCCTGGAGACTCTGGGATGGGGATCTAGGTGACCTGAATCAAGTCTAGAAAAGTTCCCTTCTACATCCACTTACTTCCTTCAGCCTCAGAAGAAACTTCGCAGTAGGAAGGTGAATCCTTAGTTGTATATTCACAGATGAAGACAGAGCTGAAGGGACAAGGGATAGGTAGATTTTCAGATGAGCGGATGGAGTCCCAGGGGACCCCTCTCCCTGCTTGTCGGGCCCCTGTGGCCTGCACCCTCCCAGCGGGGACTGTCTTCAGGCTTGGGGATGTGGCACTGTTGCACAGGACCTGACTTCAGATCCACACAGTGCATGGGAGCTACCAGCGTTTCAGATCCCAGCGGTGGTGCAGGTGGCAGACGAGCAGAGATTTCACATCAAGAAGAGAGAAAATGGATATTTATCAGGCGCCAGCTAGATGTTTGGCACTGGTTAATCCACTGCATGTTGTTTAATCCTTAAAGTAAGCCTGTGAGATCATTAGCCCTATTTTACAGATGAGAAAGTTGTACTGTAACTATTAATCTGCTTTTCCATCACACCGTGGGTTCCTTGAGGGTGGAGACAGGGCCTTGTTTTTTCCATTTTTCAGTGTCACACAGCGGCAGGCATGTAACTGGGGCTAAGTGGGTGTTTGGTGAGTGACTAAATGAGTAAATAACAGGCCTCCCTGAACCCCCTTAGTAAGAGGACTCATGTCCAGGTCTCTGGCCTCCAATCTGCCTGGAAGGAGTCTGGTTCTCATTCCTCCAGGCTTGGGGATAGCTTGCTGGAGAAGGGGGTCTCGTGCTGTGTGTCCTCCTGGGTCAAGGACACCTCAGAGCTTACACTCCTTTTCAAAGTTTAATCAGAGAAAGCTGTGGCTCAGTGGGGTGTGGATGAGTGTGTAAAATGTGCTTTTCCTCACTGAGATCCCCGGGGAATCAGCTGCTGAGAGAGCTAAGCATCAGGGGACCCTCGATGTCTTTATTTTAATAAAGCTGTCACTTGTGGTCACTTCCAGATGAAAGCAATCTTGTGAGTGCAGAAGGGAAAGAATAGACATGCATCAAAAGCAGAGAATAGTGCCTGAATAGACGCAGTGGAACAGAGGGCCCCTGCTTCCAAAGGAAGGACAGAGTTGAGCTCATTTGAATGGATACCTGGAGAGTCAGTAGGAAGGAGAAAGCATAATTTAATCCCCCCCCCAAAAAAAAAAGAGTAAAGAATTCCTTGAGGCTCCTGGGGCTCAGGGAAAGTCGTCTTTTGGCTTCTCAGTGGAAGTGGCAACAACCTGGTCTCCTGTCCACGCTGAGGCCTGTCAGGTGCTCAGAGTGGATCCCACCATCTCAGGGTGCCTTCAGTGGGGCGGTGGTGAGCTGGGACTGGCTGCCCCACACTCAGGAGAGCGGCAGGAAGGGCTCTCAGGGCAACTCCGGAGCCAGGACCGGGCTTCCCTTCCTCCCCCATCAGGATTCCTTGGGCACCACGGGCAAGAGACGGGAAGTTCCTTCTCTGAGTGCCCATCAGGACAGAGCAGCCTCTTAGCAGGAGCCACAGATGACTATGATTTTTCTTTTCCTATTATTCCCTGATATTTTCAGTTTAAAAAGAGTCATTTAAACAGTAGGGTGGAAGAGGGCATAGTAGACATAGGGGAAAAATTGAAAATGTCATTTAAAAATGACTATTCCATTCTTTTTACCTCACAGACAGATGGCTGCTTCACCTTTTGCCCATGGCCAGGAGCAATAGCCTGATGGGTCAGTGAGGACAGCAGTGATTTTATTTTTCTTTTCATTTCACACAGATCGTGTAGCCCTTGGGGTGTGGGGATTGGTGGAATGAAACTCCAGCCTGGGAAACTAATTATGCCTCCCTGCATGGCTGAGCTAGTTAATACCAAACTGTCATTGAGGCTGATGCTTCCCTGGGGCAGGAGAGCTTCCCAAATTCCTTTTCTCTTTCTCTTGGCCTGGGGAGAGGAGGCCTTTTGGTTTTTGCCAGTTTGAGAAAACAGGAGCAAAATCCAGGAAGCTTCTCGAAGCTCTGAAATGGTGCTCTGGGTTTTGGTTCCAAATGCGGCCTTCTGATGATACACAGCAGGCCTGTCTCCTCCAGTTCAGGTGGGATGCTGAGTTTTGGAGTCAGATAAACTCGGCCCGAATCCTGGTGCTGCCACTCACTGGTGTGATGTCGCCAGAGGCTGCCCAGAGCATCTAGGACTGGAAGCAGACCGTTTGTCCACCCTCTCTTCACCCTCTCCAGCAGTGTGGGCTCAGCAGTGTGTCACTGGAATAGTAAGCCTGCCTCACTTTACTGATCCAGGCACATGGCATGGTCAGCATGGTGTCACCAATGGAGGCCACACATGATGATGGATAATCACATTCGGTAATGCTTTAAAATGGATTTTAACTGATTAAACTAATACACATCTTTGAAAAACAGTGTACACAAATATGAGTAAGACATAAAAAAAAAAATCTGTAGATAGTAAAGTTGTTATGCTTTGCAGTAACTCTGACTCCAGTACTTTCTGTTCCCCAATCTGGAGATCTGTGGCCCACAGTCCATACAGTCTCCAGCTAGCCAGGCATCTCAAAAAGCAGTGGTTCTAATAAAATCTATGGGTCTTTTTAAGGACAGAAAAAGGGTGTTAAATATCGGTGGAAGCATTTAAAACTATAGTCTTTGTGACAACATGAAGATTATGAATATTCAGCTTGTGTACAATCTCAAGGAATTGGGCAGATGCATATTTCCAGGGACGACGTGTGACTCTGATGATGGCTGAAGGCATTGGGGCTGTCTGTCGTTTCTAAAACAGATTTCCCTGGTGACCTCGGAGTCTGATGTTAGGGAAATTTGGGAATGAAGTCTCAGAGACAGTCCTACTTCTTCCCCTACCTTTGCCAGACCGCATCCCCCTTGCCTGTATCCATATACCTAGACTTTAGCTGGGAACTTCCCAAGTTGCTCAAGAGAGAAAACTGCCTAGGTTCTGAGTACTGAGGTGGTGCCTGATTCGGGGTTGAAGCAAAGCAGCCTGCTTCCAGTCTTGGGGGATGGTCGTATGTGGCAAGGCTTAGTCTTGGCTGTTGGGTGTTTTCTGTTTACAGCCCAGTTTTCTCCATGTTGAATTCCTATTAGAATTAATCCATTGTCTTTGAAGAATCACCAAACACAAATTGAGATGGTTGATGGGAAGGCACAGCTTAGAACTGTCTCCTTTCAAAGGAAACTTTGTATCAGCCAGGAATTTCTTCTAAGTTTTCAGTAGAACCAGAGTTTTAGCAACTGTATGATGAGGTATGATCAAAAAATACGGTGAACATTTAAATTTAAAAAAAAATTATTACAGTAACAGATGCTTTGCCATTAATCCCTCTCAAAATACTCCCCCTCGCTTTGAACACACTCATCCCATCATTCTTGCCACTTTCTGAAGCTGTTCTGGAAGTCCTCTTTCGTGAGTGTCTTTAGTTGCATTGTCATGGCTGCCTTGATGTCCTGAATCGATTCAAAATGTTTACCTTTCATGGTCATTTTGACTTTGGGGAAGAGCCAGAAGTCATACGGTGCCAGATCATGGTCACTGCAGCATCACCATAAGCTAATTTCAACATTTTGTGTGTTTCTTTAGCACATTTTTGCAGTTTGAAACAAAATTTCATGCGTTGTTCGTGATCCATGATTTACAACACACTTTAAAACACACCTTTCAACCGTAGCTCACACCCAACTATCTGCGCGAAGCAAGTTGAAACTTGTCACACACTGCCACTGAGGTTTGACGTGCTGCTTCCCATATTGAAGATCCCTGCCTTTTCACTGGATGGCACTCAGCAGCAGCATTCACCGTGTTTTTGATCACCTCTCATATATCCCGAGGTTTTCTGGGACAACTCAATTTCAAATATTCGGATCTGTTGTCCCCAGAAATTACCTAAACGAATCGCAAATTCTAGCATTGCCAAAGTTGACTGCTCATATGGACTCCCATACAGGGCAGCGGTGCAAAGCCCTTGCCAGACCACGTGCCCCTTATTTTTAATTTAGAAAATATTGCCACAATGAAGTAAGCAGAGCCGCTGTTCCCTAAACGTTTTTTTTTTTTTTTTCAGTGCAAGTCACATGGGGTTAGGAGAAGCATTTCAGGAATGGTGCTATAAGGAGCTCTGTGGATCCTCTCCTTAGTAAAACAAACATAACTGGTGAAAATTATTTTAAAAAAACAACCATTTAAAGTCTCTGGAAGTTGTTCTGAAGGCATACATGAAATGGAGACACACTTATTCAAGAAAATCTAAATCTCAGAACAGCAACAGTCTGTGGCTTTTGAGCCACAACCTGCGCTCACCCCAAACCCCAGCTCATAGAGACAGAAGCTCTTCTCTGGGCAGATATAGATGAGAAGATGGGGCTCCCTCTTTCCCCTAGCTCCTACTCAAGGGCTACAGTTTCTCCCCAGGAGGAGCAGGCCACCGCATTTGTCATCTCTCCCAGCTCTTTGTTGCAGAAGCTTTATTCCATTGCAAGCATGACCAAAATATCTGGGGCTGCTTTCTGCCAAGGGTGGAAAGTTCTTGCCCCCGGCCAAGAATACTGGACCCTAATCTCCCCCACCACAGCTCACATGAAGGGTGAAGGGTCCATGCCAGGAGAGGCTATCCAAGAAGACCAGTGGCTACCAATCCCACCCACCACCCATATTATAGAGCAGGGATGTCACTCTGAGAGAAGCAGGCCGCTGTTCCCACCCTCAGCTCCAGAGAATTGGTATAGACATTCTGCCCAGCAGGGAGGCAGGTTATGGAACACAGAGTTCTGTAGTTCTCTGTAAGGGGACTGACTTTATTTAAAACCAAGTGTGAGACACCTTAAGCATTTGGTGAGCATTTAAGTGGAGGCTGGCACCCTCCATAAAAGCAACAAGAGATATAATAGGCCAGCTAAACTATCTAGAAGTTTAACACTGAGAACTAAAGAAAGACACCTGAGAAGAACCCTCTTGGGGTCAAAGCAAGCCTCAAAGCCTGGCCTCAAAGACAACCTCTACAAAGAAGTGGGAATTTAAGTAGATCAGGCTGTGGAGCACCATAAGTCTCAAGGTACTGTTTGAAACAATGGAGCAATCCGGTAGCAATTAGTGGAGGTTAACAGTGGAGGTTAAGTGTGATACCTGTAAGGCAGTCCAGCCAGAAGCTTAGTGGGAGGTAAGTGAAAGAGATAGTAAAAACAAACAAACAAACAAACACCCCACTGTGATCCCAGGGGCCTGGATAGGGGAAGTCAGGGACATTGTACACAAGGCCAAAGCAGCACCCTCCAAGAATTGACATCAGAGACTGCACACGGGGGCGTGGAGGGAACGGGGAATTTGACAAAATTAGTCCATTCAAGTCACTAAACAAATACATAAGCAACAACAAGTCCTTGAGTGGGGTGTGGGGGTGTGTGATTATATCCAGAGTAGCTAAAATATATATAGAATGTTTGATTTTCAACAAACATTTAAGAGAAATCAAAGACAGAAGAACATAAAGAGGCAAAAAGCAGATAACAAATTGTCTTTGAGGGGACTTGGATGTTGGATTTATCAGATACAGACTTCAAAAGTAGTTATTCTAAATTTGTTCAAAGAACTGAAGGAAACTTTATTGAAAGAATTAGAGAAAGGTATGATTCGTATCATTGACATTGACAATGTCTTATCAATAAGGAATATCAATAAAGATATAGAAATAAAAAACAAACAAAGTGAAAATTTTGGACTTGAAAAGTATAAAAAATGAAATAAAACTTCACCACAGGTATTTTAAAATTGGATTTGAGTTGACAGCAGAAAGTATAGGCAAATTTGAAGATAGATCAGGAGAGATAATGAAATCTGAAGAAAAGAGAGAAACTGATTTTAAAAGGAATTACATAAAACAATATGCACCAGATTGTGTTGCTGGACCTATAACATATAGAAATGTAATATTTGATAACAAGAGCACAAAGAAGGCACAAAAATAAGGAGGAGAGACTAGGGCTACATACGAGTAGTTTCTATATTTCATTAGATTTAAGTTAATGGACTTGGATGCGTTAAGATGTAGATTATAAGCTCTAGACTAGCCATTAAGAAAATAACTCAAAGAGTGTAGTTAAAAATCATTAAAGAAATTATAATGTTGTATAAGAAGATATTCACGTAATGCACAAGAAAGCAGTAAAGGAGGAATAGAGAAACAAAAATAGATAAGACATAGATAATAAAAAGTAAAACTGAACATGTAAATCCAACTATATCAATAATAATATTAAATGTGAATGGATTAAACTGTCCAATCAAAATGTAAAGATTATCAGACTGGATGAAAACATGAGATGAAACTTTATAATGTCTATAGGAGACATACTTTTGATTCAAAAAATACAAATTGTTTGAAAGGGAAAGGATGGAAAAAGAACCATAAGAAAGATGGAGTGGCTATATTAATATCAGACAAAATAGACTTTAAAACAACAAAGAAAACCCCGTTACTAGAGAAAAAGAAAGACATTTTATAATGATACAAGGGTCTATCCATCAACAATATATGAGATTGCACAATTAAGTTCTCGAACTCATCCTAGAAAAAGTGCTACATCCCTGCTGAATATCACTACAGTCACCTTCGAAGTCCTCCCTTTGGGAAGTTATGCTCCGACACCAGTGCATAGTCTAGCCTTCAAAACAATTCTGGAACTCTATTTCTGGAATGGCCATCAGAGCTGTTGTCGTATTATCCTTGATGTCCTGAATGTCATCAAAATGTCTTCCTTTCAATATTTCCTTTATTTTCGGGTATAGAAAGAAGTCATTGGGGACCAGATCAGGTGAGTAGGGAGGGTGTTCCAATATAGTTACGTAAGTCCCCGACTTACGAACATTCAAGTTACGAACTTTCACAGATACAACAGATCTCGCATTATGAACATTCGTAGATGCAAACAAATCGCGGAAGTAGCTCCCGTGTCTGCCGGACATTGTCCCAGTTGTGCCGCTGTGTGCTTACTGTGCAGTGCGATAGTGGACAGCAGTCCAGTGCTCAGTCAGACCCCAGGGTGTCTGGGAGCAAAGGAAAAGCAATGGTGATGTGGAGGGACTGCTAGGAAGCGCAAAGCAATAACCATGGAAACAAAAGTGAAAATAATTGAGAGATTGGACCAAGGTGAAAGGATGGTAGACATTGCTCGTTCTTGTAACATGAATTGTTCAACCATTGGCTTTACATTGTATATTTGTGTCAGAGGTGTACGTATAAGGTTCACTTTGCCAGACTTACGAATGAATCCGACTTACAGAATTTGTTCGGAACAGAATTCGTTCGTAAATCGGGGACTTATTGTATTTTTTTACTGGCTAAAAGCTCCCTCAGACAGTGTCATGTGAGTTGGTGCATTGTCATGATGCAAGAGCCATGAATTGTTGGCGAAAAGTTCATGTTGTTTTCCTCTAACTCTTTAAGCCTTTTTAGCACTTCCAAATAGTAAACTTGGTTAACTATTTGTCCGGTTGGTACAAATCTGTAATAAGTAATCCCTCTGATATCAAAAAGGTTAGCAACATCATTGCAACAAGTTCGCGAACTTAATTGTCAGACCTCGTATAGTAATTACAAACACATACACCCTTAACAGCAGAACCCCAATGTACATGAAGCAGAAAAAGGAAAGACCTTAAAGAAGAAATAGACAACTCAACAATAATAGCTAGAAACTTGAATACCTTCTTTAAATAATGAAAAGAACAGTTAAGCAGAAGTACAGCAAGGATATAGGAGACTTAAACAAAGCTATAAACCAGTAAAACTTAACAGGTAACTATAAAACACTCCTCTCAACAAAAGCAGAATACGATTGTTCTCAAGCACACATGGGACATCCTGTACAACAGGGCATATGTTTGGTCATAAAACAAGCCTCAATAAATTTATCAGGATTAAACTCCTATAAAGTATATTTTCCGACCACATGGAATGAAATGAAAAATAAATAAGAGAAGGAAATCTGGGGAATTCACAAATAATGTGAAAATTAAACAACACATTCCTAAATAATTAATTAATCAAATAAGAAATCAAAAGGGAAATTAGAAATTGTACCCCTACCTCACTCCGTACACAAAAACTAACTTCAAATGGATCATAGACCTTGAATGTAAGAGCTGAAACTGTAACATTTTTAGAAGAAAGTAGTAGTAAATTTTGTGACCTTGCATTAGGCAAAGCCTTCTTAGATATGACACCAAACACACAAGTGACAAAAGGAAAACGTAGATAAATTGAACTTAATCAAAATTAAAAGCTTTCATGCATCAAAGGATACTAGCAGGTGAATGAAATGATAATCCACAGAACGGGAGAAAAGTATTTGGAAATCATATATCTGTTAAGGGATTAATATTCAGAATATATAATAACTTATATCTCAATCAAAAAAGGTGATAACCCAGTTAAAAAATGGACAGTGTCTGAATATTCATTTCCCCAAAGAAGATATACAAATGTTCACTAAATATGAAAAGATGCCCAACATCATTAACCATTCATGAAATGGAAATCAAAATCACAATGAGATATGACTTCACAGCCATTAGGATGGCTTTAATCAAAAAGACAGATAATAATGAATGTTGGTGAGGATGTGGAGACATTGGAATCCTTATACATTGCTGGTGGGACTTAAAATGGTGCAATCGCTTTGGAAAGCCTCGGGGAATGTTTCAGAATTTTAAACAGTTACCATGTGACCCAGTAATTTCACTGTTAGGTTTATACCCAAGGTAATTGAAAACACATGTCCACACAAAACTTGTACGTGAATGTTTATAGCAGTATTCTCCATAATAAGTAAAAAATTGAAACAACTCAAATGTCTATCCACTGATGAATTGATAAACAAAATATGGTACATCCATGCAATGGAATACTTCTCAGCCAGAAAAGGGAATGAAGCACTGATAACATGCTACAGCATGGACGGACTTTGAAAACCTTATGCTAAGTGTAAGAAGCCAGATGCAAAAGACTATATACCATTTAATTTATATGAATTGGGAAATCTATGGAAATAGAAAGTAGATTAGTGTTTGCCTAGGGCTGGGTGTGGGTGTGGGGGTAGAAAATGGGGACTACTGATGGGTACAGGTTTTCTTTGGGGAGTGATGAATATGTTCTAAAATTAGATTGTGGTGATGGATGCACACAGCTCTGTGACTATACTAAAAGCAATTTGTACCTTCTAAGTGGGCAATGGAATGGCATGCGAATTATATATTAATAAAACTTAAAATTACATAAGGTTATTAATGTTAAGAACTGACTTAGGCTAGTGGTTTTCCAGCTTTAGTGGGTGGAGGAGACAGCCTTCTTCATCTCAGATTTATATCTGCAGTGAGGTCCATCTGGAGAAGAACTGCAGACCAGGGAGCTGTGGCCATCTGGACCGGACAGTCCTTTAAGAACTGCTTTTTCCTCTCTCTTACATACAGACAAACACATGCAGAGCCTGGTGCAGTGAAAACTACTTTCAGTTCTAAAAAGGAGTAGTTACTATGTTTGTCTTTTAGCAAAGGAGGAGCTGCGAAGCAATAGAAGAACATCCTTTATTTAAAATTCTACCACTTCCCGAAGTACAAACATAAGGACCAGTTCTTTGAAGGCCCACAAGTAGCACAGGGAAATCACGTTCCAGTGAGCATGGGGATCATCTTTAAAACCTTTGCTACAGAACTTGAGAGTGCAATTGACAGCCTGGACATTTTTAGGGGGTAAAAATCACTTATAGTCGTCTCTGGAGAGTGTAGGAGAATATCAGGTGTGGTCCAGATATATATATATCTCACTGGTATTTTGAGATGTTGCACCTGGAGAAAGGGGAATAAAATTTCTGAAAGGCCAAGCTTCAGGGTGCCTTTTAGAAATTTGGAAAACGCAGGAAGGGATTTGGTGTGGACTTTTCATGTCACAGATATTTTAGCTCATGAACTGACAAAACTGGAAGGATCCCTTGAGACCCTGTAGTCTAGGGGCTGCAAATTCAAATGCCAGGCAGGTAAATTACAGGGTGATAAAGGGTTTGTTATAATGTAACAGGGAACAGCAATTGGGACCACAGAGAAGTGGACACTGCATGTCCTGTCTAGGGGGGTGCTGCAGTGGATGGATTTAAAAGAAAGCTAGGGGGACCCCTGTCCTGGTCAGACTCCTGATATTTTTATCTACAAGAAAGGTGACCAGAGGCGTTGAGAAGAAATTGAATTCACGGAGTACTGTGCCTTCTTTTTACATTTTGGAGCTACATTAGACTTCCAAGATGGGTCTCAGACTCCCTTTTAAATGAACCCCTGTCCTGCCGTTGGCATTTCAAAGATTTAGAACTCCCAGATGTGCTTTGGGGAGTGGTATAATTTTTACATGAAGAATGTTCCTACTATCTCTCACTGTTTCTGGTTTCCTAAGGAAGAATTGTGGTATACACCTTTTTTCTGAATTTCCTGTTGGTTTGAGCTTGTTTCAGACTCAGGATGTGTGTTATGTATGGGTAAGGTGAGGCAACCATGGTGGGAATTTTGGGAGGGAGCCTCTTGCTTAGCTAGAGGTACTTTTTTTGCCCTGGAAGTTGGAAGACAATAGTGGGGAGGATTAATGGCTCAGGGTTATCTAGAAAACAGTCCATTTTCTTGTAGAAACAGCATGTCAATATGTTTTTGTCTAGCGAACAATGTGTGGGAAACATCTTTGATTTTTTTTTTCATAACTGTGCATGTATTTCCTAGCATTTTACTTCCGGGAATTGATTAAAGCTTTTCTGTCTCTTTGGAGTCGTTAAATAGAAAAAGAAAAAATGTCTGCTGGAGATGAATTGATGGCATTTCAAGGGACTCACTTAGAGAAATAGGAGTCTTCTTAACTGGTTGCAAGTTTGTTCTGATCTGTGCTGAATAGACATGAGGAGCTAATATTTATTGAGTATTTATTATGTGCCAGGTACCATGCCAAGTGGTGTATACAAATTATCTCACTTCATCTTCGTAGCAACAGCCCGAGAGAGGTACTTTTATTAATGCCTTTTCTGATATTAAAATTGAGGCACACAGCATTAAATAATGTATCCAGGGTCACATACTTAGCGCATAGTGGGAAAGGAATTACTCCAGGTGGCCAGACAAGAGAGTCTGAACCCTTGACAACTGTGTTACATCAAAATAAGAAGCTTTAAGTCCTCGAAGCATCTAATCAGAGCTGGATGTTGGCTTTCAGGATTAGAGGTGTGGTCTCAGGGACTCAAACCTTGTAACTGGTGTACTTGGGTCCTTTCAGAGAGTATGGGGGCCCATCTTATGGCTGGGCTCATTGTGTTTTTATCCAGCACTAAAGAGGACGTACTACTTCTATCACCGGCTTAGCCTCCGTGGACCCCCCCACATTCACGCAAAAGGGAGCATTTCCATAAACTTGTTTTAAAAATGACAACAGGGGCCGGCCAAGTGGCGCATTGGTTAAGAGCTGGTTTGGGATGCCAGCGGCCCCGGTTGGGATCCCACATATGAGGGCCAGTGACACTGCCCTCTACAGCTAACAACAGCTCCACCTGGAGCTGAGCTGTGCAAGCCCCAGCGACGGCATAGCTGCAGCCCCTGCTACAAGTGGGCTGCCATAGGCCACAGTGAGTGGCCAACAGCCAGCATGAGTGGCCGGCAGCCAGCGTGAGCTGCCAATAGCTGCGGTGAGCGACCATCCAGAGGCCGGCGACTGATCTGCCTTGTCCGGGAAAAGCACAATGACGATACCACCATGGGCCAGTGAAGCAACATCCTCCGCAACTAGACTGAAGAACAAAAAGACAGCAACTTGTCTGTTCCCCTTCCCCGATTCCCCAATAAAATCTTAAAAAAAAAAAAATGACAACAGTAACCACGGGGGGACTGCTTTTCTTGCGGACAGAATGACTGTGATAGAAAATGTGAGCAAGGAAGAGAAAACTCAGGCTGTCATGGCCTCCTTCACCACTCACCTATAAAGTAGAAGGGGAGTGTTTGGAATAATATTCATTTACAAATGAGGAACCTGAGAAACACAAATGAGAAGGAACTCAGTGGAGTCCATCCAATTCAGCCAACCATGGGCCAAGTACTGTGCTAAGTGCTTTACATAAGTGACCTCAGTCAGTCCTGGTAATAACCTCGTTGAATAGACAGTAATGTCCCTGTTGCTCCAATGAGGAAATGGAAGTTTCAGAATCAAATTGGGGGGTGGGGGGATGTGATATCCCACTAGTATGTACTGGGTGCCTTGGTGCAGCATAACATCCAGGGCCCTGCTGATTGGTTGGTACCTATATTTTGTTTAGAGTAAGGAAAGTTAACTGCAGTACTACCTTTCAAACCTCAGTGGCTTTCACCAGTAAAAATGTATTCCTCACTTACCCAACAATTAGTGTAGAAGTTTCTAGTGAGCCAGCGTCCTTCCTTCTATCCAAGGATGCCAGCTTGGGCCTTGCAGCCTTCTGTTGGATTCTCTATATGCAGCTGACAGACTTGGGAAGAGGAAGAACATGGAGAGCCCTCTGGGGAGGTTTTTCATGGGCCAGGACTAGAAGCAGAGCACAGAATTTCCATCATAGTTTATTTGCAGGAACTCAGTCATGTGGTGCCTCCTAATTTCAAGGGAAGCTGGGAAATGGAGTCTAACCAGTTACCCAGGAGAAAAAGGAGATGGCTTTTAGTGAACACATAGCTGTCTCTGCCACATGTCCATGCTCTACTAGTTGTTGTATCTTTGAGTTTCTCCCTAGGTTAAGTCACAAAGCCCGCATGTGGCAGGGCCAGGAGCAGGACCCAGGTCTGTGTAACCCCAGATCTGCATTCTTCTTAGTGTATCTCATTTTCCTCCAATGGCTGGATCAGATTCTGTGGCCCTGGATATAGTGGGGCTCCATGTGACCAGATGGTCTCTGTCTCCCTGGGCTTCATCAGGTCTGTGAGATGCGGACTCCCTCCTGGATGTTTGGACCATGGATCTGAGAGCAGGTCATTGGGAATTTTTGTGAGCAGCCAACTCAGGATCAGGCCTTTGAAGCTCCTGGCTTACATGGTGTTCAGCGGCTATTCTGGGAGTGATGGACGACGGACAAACTGTGTCACTCTCACCAGCCGAGCTCAGGCTGTCATTAGCATTCAGCAAGGCTGTGAGTCTTGTACAAATCAGCTGTTTAAGGCTTTAAAAAGCAAACCCCCACTGCTGAATGCCTCTGCTGGTCGAAGCTCCTACGAGTGTGGAGCTAACAGTTTTCCATGCTTGTTGAACACTGAAAGGGGAGCCATGGTAGAGTGTTTTCCTTTGGGGGCATATTTAAGGGTCATTTTTAGGAATGTGGCTAAATGTGAAGATGCTCTTGGAACGTAAGTATTCGTTATCTTTGGCAAAGGGCATCACTTGCTCTTTTTTAGAGCTCCAGACCTTGTTTATGTAGAGGAGCAAGAAGGATCTATTGGTTTCATAAACTCACTCCTCCCTGGAAAACGTGCTGGATTTAACCACCTCTTCACACACCGTTGCATTGGTCCACGCCGGGAGACGCAGGTTGCAGAGGGACTGCAGGTCCTGTCTCCCTGTACTCCTCTGGGGACCCTAAAGAGCAAGCCCAAACACTTCATCTCTTCATTCAGGGCTTCAGCGTCACTTCATTTTCTCCTGTCAGATGGGAAGGTGGTTCCATGCAAGCAGCCCTCCCTGAGAGAAAGGGTTGGTGTCCATGCCACCTTTGATGGCAGACACTGTGCTTACTGGTGTAACCGATCCCGCTTTCTCAGCCTGGGCGGAGGCAGGCCGTGTAGACAAAAAGTTCTAATATGCACTGCTTGTTGGATGGTAATTAGGTGGGCACTGGGAATTTTCCTCATTCCAGGTGTCTGGGAGTTAGAAACAAATAACAGCTGTTCTCATCAAAAGGGAGAGTGGCAAAGTACAAATCACAAGTCACTCTCAGTAAATCCTGGAGCTGGGGTTTGAGATCAAGAGTGGAACCTGCTTATTTAGTGCATAGCATGTTTGCAGTATTGCTCTTTGGATAGAGGAAACAGAGTTAAATTTCCCCAGAGCTCAGAGCTGACCCAGGTGAATACCCTCTTACTTCATGGCATCCACCAGATTGAGGGGAAGAATGTAGGGTTGGTCAGGATGCTAAACAATAAGGAAACAAGGACATTGCTGTGCCTAGCATCTGCCTGATTCAGGGAGAAAATTCACAACCAGTAGGCAGAGGTAAGAATTGACTCACTGGGCAGGAATCAAGGCATAACATCACACCATCCTTCTTTCCCTCCTTTCTTCCATCTACCCATCATGCATCCATTGATTTGGTCAGCAGATAGCCAGATTCTATGCCAGGTGCCCAGAGGGATACAAACGGGGAGATGTAGTCCCTGCCTATAGGTACATAGGTCAACATGGACAGAGGTAATTCAGCCCCCAGGTGGGATGTGATAAGTGCTGTGAGAAAGGGACTGATGATAAGAAAGCGTGATGGAAGGTCAACAGCGGGTGGACTCACGTCCAGCTGAGCAGATGTGTGAGTGGGTTTGCAGAAGTGTTCATAGAGAAAGAGGTATCTGAACTGATTACTGAAACGTGGGTTGGATTTCAAGTACAATAGGTTGGGAAAGGGTTAGGAGCCTCAGGGCATGAAGACCTGTGTGTACAAAGGTGTGGAAGTGAGGAAGAAAATGTGGATTTGCGAAATGCCTATCCTGATGCCTAATTCGAGATTAGAGAGGCATACTGCTCTTAGTGAATTAGAGGCACTCATTCACTCCTCTTTCACCTCAGATTGATTTCTGCATTTTGGGTTCATATGAATCTTTGAGACCATGAAGAAGTCTTTGAAATGGGAATGTGGGGATAAGAGTGGGGCTGTGGCTTCCCCTTGCCTTTACCAGCCATGAACTTTTCCCTCCTCTCTCGTTCTGAGTACCTGTCAGGGAAAGTCAAGGGAGAAAAATTGGCCGTTTCTTTACCTTGTTGCATGACTTTGATACTAACGACTGGCTTAGCTCCACTAGGATATAACTTTTGAAACAGAATTTGTAAGGACATTAGATTTTAAGCATCAGTTTCAGCTTTTCCCACTTTAAAGCATTTCCCTTGCTTGGCTGTGGGTGGTCTTGCAAAGCTGAGTCTGGAGCTCCTATTCAAAGACTGGGAGTACCTTCCTGGGTCCAGGCTTAGGTATGGGTGCTGCTCATTCCCGTCTCACCGAGAAGCTGGGAGCCTCACAGCCACCTCTTGCAGCTCTCAGTGATTTGGTGTGAAACTCATTCGTCAGAGGAAAGCCTGCTTTGCTTGACGGGGTCAGTCTGCATCACCTAGTGACTGGGGCATCATGGTGTTTCTAACCAGGGTTCACCCCTCTGGAATGCTGTCTCCTTCAAACCTCAGGTGGCCTCCAAGTTTTCTTATCCTTCAGGGAGTGAGCCAAGGGCGGTTGGCATTCAAAAATATGAGCAACTGATAGGGCATTTGGGAGTGTCCAATTAGAACAGATCCCAGCTGCAGTGATAGAACAGGGTGTGAGAGACTCTTACTGTGACAGTAACTGTTGAATTGCTGGTTCTTAGGGGAGGTTGGAGTACTGGGGGAGGGACCAGGAGTACCAGGGTTGTGGTGTGTGTGGGGGGGTGTCTCTCAAGTCGCTTAGGACAGTAGCTTTTTACTAAACGGTACGAAATTATTTCAGCATTTTAAGAAATGATATGGTGATACCAGTATATACCAGCTAAATACCAACCCTGAAACAAATTATCAACCTTACCCCGACTATTTGCAGCCCAAGCAAAAAGGTCCCAGGTGGCTTCTGCTTGTCGTCAATAGGGAAGATCTCGTCCTTGGGATCTAAAGGAGGCTGAGCCGGAGTCTTATGGTGCTGGGCCCTGAACAAGCAGAATTTCCTATGGTCTAACGATAGTTCAAACCTGCGATTTTCAACTGCTTTCATTACAGGACTCTTTTATGCTCTTGAAAATTATTGAGGACCCCAGAGAGCTTTTGTTCATGTAGGTGACATCTATCAATATTTACCACATTAGAAATTTAAACTGAGAAAACAAATTTTAAATGATTATTTATTAATTTATTTACCAACAACAATAAATCCAATTATACGTCAACATAAATCACTTTTTTTTAATGCAAAAGAACTGTAGTTTCCCAAACAAAACATGTGTTACTGAGAAGACTTGCTTTGTTTTGTATTTTCACCACCCTCTTTGATGTCTGGCTTGATAGAAGAAAGCTCGATTCTCCTATCTGCCTCTGCTTTCACTCCGCTGCAATACGTTATTTTGGTTGAAGTACATAAAGAACATTCTTCTTGACATGGATATGTAGATGGAAAAGGAGGAGTATTTTAATAGCATTTTCAGATAATTGTAGATATTCTTCTTTGATATGCACCCAAACTGGGCATGTGGTAGGATTTTAGAGGCTAGTTGCCAGGTGGAATCTGAAACTATGTCAGTAGCTCTTTGCGTCTGTTAGTCTGTTACGTTAAAATCCACCAACCTGTCTTGTACTTTTATGCTTGTATCTTTTACCCAAACATGATTTTGTAGCACTGCACTGTTCATCTGGAACAGATAAGTTTATGAGATCTTCTAAATGTTGTTATGTTCATTATACAGTATCAAAAATTCCTTTCATTCATATTATCTTTGGTCTCATCAGAGGTCTTTAAGGATATTGAGAAGCAGTCAAGCTCATGGTGGTGGATACAAGTTTTCCAAAATTCTAATTTTTGCTTAAGAGCTTAAATTTTATCATTGGGATAAAATTGCTATCAGTAATTTTCCTTGAACTGACAAGTTCACTTCTTTCATTTATGAGAATTCCCAACTTGAAATAATTATGGTCTGTCAGTTGGTTTTTCAAGTCGAAACTGTTCCATGAAAAAAGTGTCCAGTTCAGTTGGAAACTCAAACACTCATACATTTTTTTCTCGAGACAACCATTGTACTGTAATCTGCAGCAGAAGTGCTTTATGTGTGTATATGCTTATAAATATTGCTGAATAATAGGAAGAATTTACACTGTGGCTCTTTGGTTTGGCGTGGTTGCGCTCCACCCCCCGCCCCCCCCCCAGGAATCTGAAGGAGCAACTGGCTGCCTGGGTTAACTCCAGGCTTTCCTCTCTGCCTGTATGTGATCTATGTCCCTCTGTACTCTGCCCACCTTGTTCATAGGCCCCTTGCAATGTCCTGGAGGACAGGACCTGCTCCCTTTTATGGCATCTGCCACCAGCTTTCCATCCATCGGTAATCTGATGTCTCCAAGGTTCCTGTTTACTTTGATTTACTTTTTTAAGACTGTAAAACATGAGCTGCGCTCTTGTGTTTGTGAGCTGTCTTTTCTTTTCCTGGACATATCTTCGGGGCCTTTCCTGGCAGAGCACCATGTCTATCCTTGAGTTTCCTGTCCCTAACTGTTGGCAGGACAGTTTGCTTTCATTTTATTGCCTCTGGACACTTGTCCTGGCTTTTGGAACCAAGTTCCTGGAATTCAAGGGCCACTTCTCTGATTTCTTCTTTTTGCTCCTCACTGTGTGACCTCTTTTCTTCTGTCTTCCTGGTCATATCCTTCAAAGCTTAAACTGTCTCTAGCCAAGAGAATTTGGTTCATCTCTATTTCATTGAGTATGACCTTGTGCTTTCATTTTAGGGAGAGTTGTTAATTTGCCCAACACCAGAGTTCACTTATTTGGGTCTTATATTGGTGTTGACACCATATGCTCCTTGGAGACAGGACATGCCTTGGATAGCTTCATCTCTCCCCCCTGTCCAGCTAATGCCTGGCACATCGTAAGGATTCAGCCTCCACTGGTGTAAACCACTAGTTTGGTTTTTGCTTTCCTAAAGGAGAAGATTTCAGCATTTTCCATATGTGGTCGGGAGTTGGAAATGTCTTGGTGTGTGACCTTCTGAAGGTCAGCGTTTGAACGAGTGACATCCCATAGGACCTCTATTCTTTTGATCCTACCTTTGGGAAGTGAGATGTAAATGTGTCCTTTGCTGGTGCCACGTGGAGAGGAATTTAGTGGCTACAACCTTTTTCATTTATTGATTAAACCCAGCTTTCATGTGCTTTTCAGCCAGAAACAGAGCTAGCAACCTTTTTACCCTCTGAATTTTGTTTTGGATGGTATGCATTTCCTCATTCATTCAATACGTGCTAATTGAGTACCTACTATGTCCTAGGCATTGTGTGAGATGCTCTGGAGGATACAGAGGCATCGAACAGGCCATCGTCTGTTGGGAGGATATGATATGTGTATACAAAAAATGAGTGTCCAGGAGGACCAGGTGCCAGGAGAGGGAACCCCAGAGATGGTCCTGTGGAGAATGAAAGAACAGGGGCAGAATCAGCTGTAACTTCCCTGACCAGAAACCGAGTGGGAGACCCATAGCTCAAGCCTGGATCTGTGATGCTTTGGAAAAATCCCCTCAGTGACAAATTGAGTGCAACTTGTCAGTAAAGAGCTAGAAAGCATCATGTTTTTGCTGGTCCTCCGCGCGTCTGCAGAAGATCATGTGGACATCCTTTCGGCGGTGTGTGTGGGCAGGATTTAGAGAGGCCAGTCAGGGCCTTGGAGTTTGGTATATCAAATAACATGGGGGACAAGATGGCTCCGGGATGTCTCAGACCCTTCCTGCCCAGGCCCACGGTGGCTGCATCTTCAGCGTGTGTGTGGCAGTGGACATGCTGTGTGGCTTTGGTGAGTGTGGGGTACAACTGACAGGGGTGTCCTCCACTTAGCAGTCAGGGTTGTCTACTAAAACCACAGTCAGATCCGGTCTTGTGAAAACACACTCTTGTCAAAGCCCTGTAATGATTGTTCATTATATGAAGAATAAATCTCACCTCCTTTAACGGGACCTTCAAGGCTGTGTTAGTGAGTTTTCTGCTAGGTTTTGCTGTAGTGATACCTCAGAGGCTTTGGACCCCAAAGGTGTATTTCTCATTCACATTGAGTGTCAGCCCTGCTTCCCATGATTCTTCATTCCAGGACCCAGCCTGAGGGAGCAACAATGGCTAATCATACTGTCTTTTAAAGCTTCACCTCAAAGGAGCGCACATCACTTCTGCTTGTATTCCTCTGACCCACACAAGTGAGGTAGCCGCTCACTGTGGGGCTGCATGTGTAGTAGGCACTGAATAGCGCTGCAAGTCACAGAGCCATCGATGGGCATGTTTAATGCCTTTACAGGAGGGTGGCACATAATGGGGAGCAATAATAACCCCCACTAATGCCCTTTGCTCTATGGCCCTGCCACCTCCCCATCCCCCCTCTCCTACTACCCTCTTTAGCCTCTCATTCTGCTCAAACCCCGTCGGCCTGTGCAGCTCCTTAAGCATGCCAGCTACGTGCCTGCCTCAGGGCCTCTGTCCAGAATGCCCAGTTCTTTACACACCTCCTTGTCACTTCGTTCAGCCCTTTGCCCAGATCTCACCTCGGAGAGGCATTTTCTGACAACTGTCCTCCTCTCTGCCACTGTCTCTGCTTTGTTTTCCTTTGTACACATCTAACCACCTGAGGTGACTTGATGTATCTGTTCTTGTGTTGTCTTTCTCTTCCAGTAGACTGGTAACTGTCAAGCGGTCAGGGACTTGGTCCTGTTCTTCTCAGCATCTCATATACCGGGATGTCTGATGGAAGGTTTTCAGAAAATACATGTGGAATGAATGGCTGCTCACCTGTAGGACAGGCAAGCCAGTCCCAAGGCAGACAGGCTCCTGGCATATGGGGCTGAGGGTAGCAGCCCCTCTGGGAATAAGCACAGGTCTCCAACCAGCCTGGCTGCTTCTGTCCTGCCGAGCATGAAACAGCCACATGCATCGTTTTAGGCAGTTGTCTGGGGACTTCCCCCTTTATCTGCTAGCCGAGGCCGGGTAGGGAGCTGGATCCAGCAGCTATAAAGCATCCAATCAGCAGCAGCCCCTGTTGAATTAACAGGGCGGCTCCGCACACTTCTGCAGCCCTGCTCCGTGTGACTGCTTTAGGTGACCTGGGCTTGCAGCTGCGTTGGTGTGCACGTGGGTGAGAGGACCGCTGGGTGGGTGGGGAGGCAACTACGCCTGTCTCTGCTTGAGTCAATGTGCAGATCCAAAGTGGCAGGGAAGTTAGTAGCTGTTACAGGTGGGCAAGGGAAGCGGAACGCCCTGGCACGCATCCCCGGAAGGCGGGAATTACACACTACCAGCACCTGGCTCTGTTTAGAGCCTCTTCGTGCCCAGATGAAAAATGAATTTGTCATCTTAGTCAGAACCAGTGGCACTCAGCACTCCCCTGACAGGAGAAGCGAACAGCCAGGAGGGAACAGCCGGAAAGCCAGGCCTCCCTGGGTCCTGCTTCTCGCCCTGGCCACCCCCTCTGCCCTGGACCTGCCCCCTGGACCTGTGCTTATACTCACCCAGCACTAGTGTGGGCTGTGCTACCCGACTGTCAGCGCTTCAGCTTTGTCTACCCCTCAGGCTTCAGGGCACTTCTGTCCTGTGTCTTTGAGCTTAGGAAAGATGAGGCCTTTCAAGCTACTGCAGCTGGAACTCAACAAGCCGCTTCTCTTGGGACACCAGCAAATAGACTAAACTCATGCAGCACATAAATTGTCTTCGTCAACACACTCACTGTGTCTCCCTCTCCAAAGGCTGCAGGGAGCTGCCAAGCAGGCTTCAGAATGGCACCATGGAGGGGGACACAATCTTTGGTGTTTTTCATTATGATGCACTTGTTCTGGAGGAGGGTAGAGGTCACGGAAGCCCCCAGGTGGTCTTTTCAATGTGGTTGTACTGTCCAGAGTAGAATGGAAATGACCCCTGCTCCTGTAGCCATAACAGCCCTTGGAGATGCTTATCAGCACGTAGAGTCTCTCAC
This sequence comes from Aselliscus stoliczkanus, assembly GCA_033961575.1. NCBI lineage: Eukaryota > Metazoa > Chordata > Mammalia > Chiroptera > Hipposideridae > Aselliscus > Aselliscus stoliczkanus. The sequence goes on along the minus strand of CM066736.1, from coordinate 95,908,969 downwards.
TCTCTGCCCTCATCCTTGCTGAGCCCAGGAGTGAGTTAGGTCCACATTAGGTCAGGGGGAGAGACAGCCCTTTTATGGGGTGATGCTGAATGGGGGCAGGGTCGGTGGTCTCTGGAACGTGCTGGTGTGGCCATATGGGCTGTCTTGACTAGTATCTGTTTGGCTTGGTTGGGGGTTCTGCCTGGGTAGTGCCCATCCTATTCCACTGTTAAATATTTTGCGTATTACTCACTGTAACCTCCAGTGTCTGAACTGTCTGGCCATAGAACTGTGAGTATTTGAATTTGAAAAATGTGTGAGAGTTTAGTAGCAAAATGGGCAAGGAAGGGCTTCTAAGTTGAGGGAATAGCCTGGGCCAAGGCCCAGAGGCATGAGAAAGCTTGGATTACTTAGGGGTTAATAGTCCAGGGGGATTGTTTTATGAAAGCCGTTAGGAAGAAGAACCCAGAGTTAGGCCTCAGAGTGGAGAAGAAACAGGATGGCAGCTTCCTCAGCCCTCAGGATCAGTAACAGATGAGATTTGCCCTGAGCCTGCCAAGGTGCTGTCACAAAGGGCTTTCCCTGCATCTTGGGAGCAGACTGGAACACCTGGACCCAAACACAATGTGACGTGCTGAATGAAGGTTACAGGGGGAGTTAGTGGTAAAGTCAGAGTTACTGATGGTTGAATGCAGGCAACTGTCTGTCTGTCCGTCCATCCATCCATCCATCCATCCATCCATCCATCCATCCATCCATCCTCTCTCTCACTGTCTCTCTATTCTCCACTTAATCTCCCCTTTACGTTCTTGTCCAAAAGTTGAGTGATGCAAACTTCCCATCTTCTAAACTCCCTCTGTACTGGCCTCCCTTTCGTTACTGTAAGAAACCCAGCACATCTTTTGTTGAGTTCGCAGGTCCTATGAAGCCATTTCACAGGTGAAGTTACTGAGTCACGCCTCAGCTAGGGGCCGGATGCAGATGCAGGGTGTTAAAGCTGCACCCTGATGCCCTTCTTCCTGCCGCGCTCCCAGAATTCTCTCCTCTCTGGAGCAGGGTTAAATGTGGGAATTTGTTCTTGAGCATTACAGGGCTTAACACATTGATTTATCAAATCACTATTGGCATGGCTTCACAGCACACAGGAGTGTGCTTAATAGTTTGTTTAGAAAAAGACACATTATCAATTCATCTTAATCACACCTGCTTTTTCATTGTCCCTCCCACATTGGAGCTCTGGGTGTCAGTTCCAAGGCCATCATCTAATCTTCCTAGTTTCTGATTATGTCCTATGAAGCCATGGGGACCTTGGGAGTGACCCAGGGGCTGTGGGCCTGATGGGTAAGGGGTAGGGACAGAGACCTCAATGCAACCCTCACTTTCCAGAGCAGCTCTGCTCTGTTTGTGTTATATATGGAGAGTCACATAATTTATTGGACACATATCTCATGACTAAAGCAAGTTTGGAAGTCATTGGAGTGAGTAAGCCACATAGCTCTGCCATGTAGCCTGCTGCCTGTCACCTCTAAGCCCTGGTCGAGCCTGGACAGATGGTAGCAGCTGCGCCTCGACTCGGCACTCACTGGAGCCAGCTGTGGGAAGACCAGAGAGGCCCCATGCCATGGCAGCGGAGCAGGATGCTTCCTCTGTCATCACCTCCACTTGGCCAAACATATGCCAGACTCACATTTCCCCCTCACTAAGACTGTGTCTGACCATAGCCAGTTCCCAGGCACCCTGCATATCCACTGAGTTGCCATTGGCCAGGAAACACAAGCTGCGCTCATGGCTGGGTACAACTCCGGAAGGGGCCTGTCCCTTCCCCAAATGTCCAGTGGTGCTGCCCTCACCTCCTTCCTTCCTGAGGCCCTGGGCAGAGAGAGGCCACCCCATCCCTTTTGGATCTCCAGGGAGCCAACTGGTCCAAGCCTCAAGTTCTTTGCTGTTGACATAACCCTTTCAATTTCCAAGAAAGCATAAAGCATCAGGAGGCTAATTTTAGGAAGCAGCTGGTGGGGAAGGTTAGTTGGGATTGCATTTTCCTTTCTTCTCCACATCATTGCCTTTGCTTATGTAGCAGGAGTCCTGGATGAAAGTGGAGGCAAGGAGATGGCAGCACCCACTTGTCCGCACACAGGAGGCCCAGGCCTGCCTGCAGCACGCAGCTCTGACGCCCCCTCACCCTCTGACTCCAGGAGGTGGGATCTCTTCCTGAGCTGCCTGGTTGCCTTTTCTTTCTTCTTTCTTTAAAAGCCAAGCAATAAATCCATCCTGGCGAAAGAAAGGATAAAAGGGAAACCTCTTCTTAATTGGCTCAAGGCCATTGCACACATTACCAGGTGCACTCAAGCTGCAGTTTAATTTTTAATTAAAGTTCTTTCTACCTCCAGGAAAGCTGAACATTGGGCTAGTGTTCTCTCACTTGAAAAGGGTGTTCTGAGGAGCAGTTACAAGGAGAAAGTGAGCAGATCGTTTGACTTACTGAATTTGATTATTCTTCCTTTTTATGCCTTTTGGTTCCTCCTCAGATGTATCTGTTTTCTTAGCCTGTGACCTGTGGAATGTCCGCCCAGGAGCCTCATACAAAACCAAAGGCTGGTAGGGTAGCCTTAGCTCACCCCATCGGGGTCCCTGATTCCATGGCCCAGGGCTGCCCTCAGCCTGCGCAGGATTTTGGCTCATTCCAGGGCCCGTCTTGGAGTCTCCTCCACTTCTGGCCGTGGCCTGTGCACCTGTGCCTCTGCTTTGCCCCCAAGTGAATGCTGGCAAGAAAACCTTAGCTCAGGCAGTTTCCCATGAGGTCTGCCTAGCAACTTCACTTCAGGTAATGTTGGAAAGGCCATGGGGAAGGTCACACATCATGATGCCACGGCTTGCTCATTCTTTCTCCCAAATTGCCACAGTCTTTCCCTTCACTGTATCGGGTACTTGCCTGCTTCCTGGAAGCCTTGGCTACACGCTTCTCTCCTCCCACCTAGGCCTCGTCTTCTCACTTATTTATGCACTTCCCAAACCAGGGATCTTTCTGACAAAGATTCTCTCTCAGGGGGCCCAGTGGAGAACTGGTCTGCATCCCTTTCTACTAAGATGAAGTTTCCATCTCCAGATGGTTCAGCATGTCTGGCTCCTGGGTGTGGAGCCCAGGATTCTGTGCGCTTCCCTTAGACCCCTTGGGACAGAGGGGAGAGAGTGGGCACATACCCCTTACCAGTGACACCACCTCTAATGAAACAAAAGCTGGAAGGGGCCGGCTCCTAATATGCCAGGCAGTTTCCGGAGAGTGGGCAGGGCCTGTTCAGAGCTCGCCTGCCCAGGAGTAGGGCTGGATGAGCAGGGCTGCCCCCTGTGGGGGCCACACTCCGTTGTGTGGCCTGGGGCGATGCGTGTCTCAGTGCTTCCCAGTGGTGTTCTCCAGGGCCAGGCGGATGTGGGACTGAAAGGTGACGGTGCCAATCAGAATGACGGCTGATCTTGCTGTGCCCTTGGTATGGGTCAGGCGCCTGCTGAGTGCAGCATACACATCGTTTCATTGAATTCCCCACCACCCCTGTAGGAGGTCAGTTTCCTCACCACCATTTTACAGATGAGGAAATTGAGCTCAGGCCACACAGACTGTCAGTGCTGCAGGTATGTGGTCCTGTATCAAGGTGGCAGTCTGTATGGCTGCAGAGATAGTTTGACAACTTCGGAAGTCTGAGTTTTAGTCTCTGTCTACAGCAGGGACAGACTGAACACCCAGCCAGTGGCGGTCCAGAGGCTTTCCCTGGAGCAGCGGTGAAGGCTTGCCCTCAGCTAGCTACCCACCATGTTTCATCGCTGGAACTGATGGTGTGTATTCACAGTGTGGCAACTGGGGCTCAGGCTGAGGCCAAACAGAGAGATTTGCTCTGTGCAAAAGCAAATACATTTATTTAATGATTGAGTTTCAGTTTACAAGGCACATTCTCGTTCACCAGGTAACCGGACCCCATGTCCAGAGCCCTGACCTTAGTACCGTGTGCTAAGCCGGCTGAGGGAGCAGGCACAGACCCCAGCTGGAGCTTCTGAGTTGGGAGGGCATGGGCTTGAATCCTAGCCCTGCCTCCTTCCAGCTGCGTGACCCTAGGCAAAACAGTTAACCTCTTGGAGCCTCAGTTTCTTAGTCTATAAAATGGGATAATAATCTCTCCTCATATGGCCATCGTGAGACTTAACAGAAAGTCACACATACAGAGTGCCTGGCATCACATAGAGCATGTGTCTGCACACTGTAGCTGAACATGTCTCTCCCCAGCCCTGCTGCCCTCTCTTCTAACTACATCTGGTTAAAGCAACGTCTGATGGTTGATCTCTTTGGGGAAATTTATTGAAATGATACAATGCTCTGTCATTTACATTTTTCTCCTTATTATTCCAAACCCAAGTCATGAGGCTCTGCATGGAATCACAGCTGGGTGAACAGCGATGGGGACCTGACCGAAGACCCCATCCCCGAATCAGTGCCTGGGCACCTGGTCAGAGGAAGTCACAGCAGGGGGTCATGCTGGCTAGAGAAGGGCAGCAATGTACTCTTACCTGCCTGGGCTTTAATACATGGCAGGCTTGCCTTCCGGAAACAAATAGAATATACTCTTAGATAGTCAGGTGATTCAGCCTGAAGCCCCGGCTCTCTCTCTTGGCGACCCTAGGTTAGTTACTGCTCCTCTCTGAACCACAGTTTCGTCTTCTGCGAAAGGGGCTCAGGTCACCCCCTCCTAGTATCATTGTGTACAGGCACGTTGTAAGTTCTCAATAAATATTGATAGAACTTTCAATATTTGAGGCCAGTATCACATTTCCTCTTCAGAGGACTGACCGTAATGATAAAGTTTTTGTTCTAGAATGGTTGATGACTAACAAATGGAGTTCCTTACTTCGCTAAGTGACTCACTTTCCTCCCTCCCTCTTCTTTCCTTATCTTCCTTCCCCTCATCCTTCCTCCCTTCTGTCTTTCATAGCGTCTGTTGTTTGCCAGATACACTGTGCTGGGTGCTGGGAGGACATGAAGATGGAGGAAGCAGGTTACACCCTTGAGGAATTTGTGGACTCCTATAGAAGATAACAGGGCATGAATTTCAAGGCAGGAGAACAACATCCAATTTTTGCCTCAAAGTAACTTTGAGGTCATCTTATCAAATGAGGAAACTGAGGCTCCAGAAGGAGAAGAGACTGGGCCCAGGACCTGCCAGTTCCCCTCCAGCCTCTTTCCCTACCCCTGTTTGGGTTGGAGAGGCAAGAGGGAGGGTCTTGCATTGGCCAACCAGGGAAAGCGTAAGTGGAGCAAACCCCTGACCTGGGCCTTGAAGGGGGCTTAGAATTTTGGCAGGCAGAGGAGTGGGGTAGGAAGGGCCTGCCGGGAGGGAGGACAGCTCGAGTGCACGCATGGCATCCTAAAAGCAGAGGCTGGTCCAGGGTTAGTGAGTGGCTCTGGAGTAGGGGAAAGGTGACTTGAGGGCCTCACAGAGACTGCGTGACCGTCCAGCGGCTCACAGATGCTGTGGATTGGCGTCCACCCTCCGATGCCCTGCCAGGAATTAATTGTATTCATGGTAATAAGCTTGGACCCTGGACACCAGGCCTGCTTAAATAAACCTCTCTTAAATGTTGGATTTATGATGCATTTTACATAGTCGTAGCAGTAACTAGACTGGGCACATGCTAGATAGATGAACCCAAATACTTAAAGAATCCTGGCCCAAGAATGCCAGTGAAAAACACCTCATGATAAATCATGGCTATTAATTTGCATGCTCCTGGTCTGCCAGGCTGGAGCAAACACTTCTTCAGCCTCCCGGGAGTGTTGAGCATGAAGCCTTTATAAACTTGCAGAGTAATTTATACTAATGCTTCTGCTCGTCCTTGCTTTCCTATCATGACTCCTTTGCTGGGAGAGATACTGAATTGGCTCCATCTGTTTTTATGGCTCTCCTGGTCATCCTACAGAAGGAATTTCCCTTTGACATCTGCCCTGCCTGCACCCAGAGTGCCTTTGGCTTCCTTTCAGCCATCTTGGAAAGTGCTCAGTGCTGGGGGCAGACTTTTAATGACATGAGACAGACTTTGACCTTCAAGTGACATCCTGGTGGCCATGATGCTGTGGGTTCCTTTAAGTGGGTGAAAGACCAAGCCAGAAGCCAGGACTGATATCCTGCGGGATTAGCCGGAGTTTGGGTGTGGTTAAGAGTTGAAGGAGGATCTTGTGTTTTGATATTTTTAAGGTAATGTAGGATTATGCAGAAGTTCAGAACTGTCTGTCCCAATCAGGTCTTTAAGGCCAGGTCAGAGGGAAGGCTCACCCACCATGTACCTAGCCTTCAGGCTCTCTCTATTCACCCAGTCTGAGGAAGCAGATGTGATCAGCTTTCTGGTCCTGGCAGGGCCAGGGGTTCCTTTGAAGCCTTCAGAAGCCATTTACCTTCTCTGGCCCCTTCTGTAAAATGGGGACCCAGTGGTTTTGTCTGACCTGGGTGGCAGTTGTCCTATAGAGAGGCCATTTCCTCCACTGATACCATGGACAGCCATTCAGAAAGGCAGCCTCCCTGTCAGTCACTTACTGATGGGGCATGTTCTGTGATCAGTGATCTTCCTCTTCCATGGGGTGGGGAATTGCTTTGCTTATATTCTCATCTGCTATTGAAAGACTGTGTGGTGAGCTCAGGCCCAGGGGCCTGGATTTGAATCCCAACTGCTCCTGAAACTAGCTGGGAGATATGGGGAACCAGCCTAATCTCCCCATCTTTTTTCTACAATGAGACTCTTGAAAGAATGCACCAACCCTTAATGTTGTCATGAGCACCAAATGAAAGGGTGTATAGAAAGCCCCACAACAGCACCTCAAACCCAGTGGGGTCAGCCCACCAGCCTGGACCCGGAAGGGTGGAGCGTCACGAAGTCTCTGTCTGTACTCATGCATGGCTGCCTTCCTAAGGGGTTTACTGCGACAGTGACTAGGATCAAAGATAGGAAATAGGGCATCCTCTTCAGTCACACAAAACCCTGGTGGAGAGCAAACCTGTCCTCTCAACATCTAACGCTTTCCCCTTGGAGTCTAAAGATTTGTTCGTGGTTCTCTATCAGCCTTTTGCTGACCCAGCCGAGCTGCCTTCCTAGGCAGATCGAGGTTGTTGGGGATGCATGGGGCCAAATAGCGCTCCCACCCCGCTCTCGCTCTTTCCCTTCTCCTCCCTGGGCTTCAGGCTCTGCCGCTGTGAGATGGGCTAATGGAACCAGTCTGGCGTGGTGGCGGTGAAACTTTAATACTATCTCTGAGCAAGTTCCCGCTACCAAGTAGCGCTCTGTTCATGGTGACGTTTCCTCGTGGCCGGACACTTCGATGTGGGCACACCTGCCTCAGCATAAGGCTGAGACCCCCTTTAGCCTGGCCAGGGCTGTGGGGTGCTGTGGAGCTGGGCCCATCTGAATCGTGTCCGGTGTCCACTGCTTGCTGACCCTGGGACGGTGGTGTCTCTGAGACCCAGGCGTCTCATCTGTCCAACGGGCTAAGAAAAAGCCCTGCTTTGTGGGGCCACTGTGAGGGTAAAAAAAAAAGAAAAAATGACAGCTAGAAAGGGTTTTGTGTAGGGCTGGTGCTCAATAAATGGTAGCATCCTCTCCTTTTGTCAAATGGACAAACATAAAGGGTTGTTGTTTTAAGAATTCTCAATATTTTTGGCCTTTGGACTGGCCAGTTCAAAATGGCAGCCTGTGCCCCAGGTGGGGTTGTTCCTGTCATGTGTTTCCCTTCTGTCCCATTAGCAGAAACGGATGCCTGCTCCCCCACCCCTGACAGCTGGCAGGGAGCTGAGGGTCACACGAGGGCCATCTGTTCCTTGTCCTCCTGCAGAAAGGGACTGGCCAGCCATGTTTAATGTTCAGGCTTCTCCTGTCCCATCACTCAGGCTCAGGTCTCACATCTTGACACTGTCAGTGAAGGACGGGGCAGGAAAGCTGAGCCCAGATCCGCTGTCTCACACGGGCGCAGCACTCGCCAGCTTTCACGGGGCCGGGGGGGGGGGCACTGGGGAGGAGTCTGAGCCCCAGACTCATCCCTGAGCTCATATCCCAGGCTTGGTGACTTTGGAAAGTTGCCTAACCTCTCTGAGTCTCAGTTTACTTATCTTTAAAAACAGAGGTGACGTTAGTAACTCCCTCATACAATTTTCTGTGAAGACTGCATTATGCAGGCAAAGTGCTTCATCGGGTGCCTGGAATATGATCAACAGTTAATAAGTGTTAGCTTTTTATTATTTAACTCAAAGCATTTCCCTTGATCCCTGTGCGCCACCCAAGGGGCAAGCAGGCCACATATCGTGTATTCCTGTTCTAGATAAGGAAACTGAGGCTGACATGTTACATGGTCAGGAATCTCACAGGAAGAAGTGGCTGAGGCTGGATCCCTGTAAGACACTGTATGACAATAGTGTCTACACCACTGTTTGATGGTGTCAAAACACTCCGCTATCGGCCTGTTTGCATGAGAAGATACAGATTCCTGGGCCCTGTCTCAGACCTGCTGACTCAGAATCCCCACGGGTGGAGCCTGGAATCTATGTTTGCAAAGTGCCTTCCAGTGGATTCTGATTGATGCCCGGTCAGAGTTGAGGTTGTGGCCTCCATCTCTGGGCACATAGCTTGCTGTGTCATCTCAGGGCAGAGGGGCAGGGCAGGGACCCCAGAATGAACAAACACCTTCCCAGCCTGCAGCCCAGGCAGACGCTACCGTCCACCGGTTAAGGAGGAGCTTGTGGACACTCTGGTAAAGAAAATGGTCACTTTAACACACCAGTTTTTTTCCAGGTCATTGGATTTCTTTCTACATTGAATAACCTCATTACGTATTATGGGCTCTGTGGAGTAAGTCTGGTTGAACTGAATTGAACCATTCTTTGTCAAGATATTATATTTGGCCTGCACACAGTTAATTGACAAGTGGTTGCCAAAGCCAACACAGCCCATTGCAAAGGGCCCCTGGGGACTGGGCTGATCCGAAAATTGTGCAGCGCCCCACCCTCCACAGCACATTCTTACTGCCCAGGGAGAGGCACCTGTCACCCGAGGAACATGGTGTTCGCCTGGTACAGCCTCTGACTTTGATCTGACCTGGTCACTGAGAGGCCTGGAGCCTTGGGGGGCTTCTGGAAACACAGGGGCCCAGACTCGGGGTGGCATTAATTCTAAAGAGCTATATTTATCACTACATAACTCCGTTTCCTGGCATACTGAGGAAAGGCATTGCAGACCCATAGGTTCCCTTCTTCCATCACACAGAATCAGAAGTTGATTCTCCAAAGACATGTCCTTGGAAACTTTCTCTTTGTATTCTAAAGTTGCCCTGTTGGTGGTGGCTGAACACAGGGGCCAAGGATCAGTCTGCCTGGGTTCAAATCCTGACTCTGACACTCACTAGCCATGTGCTCTCGGGCAAGCAACTACATTTGTTTTAAGCCTCAGTTTTCCCATCTGCAGAATGGAAGTCCCAAGGAGGCAAAGAGCTTGGTATGTGCAAGAAACTAAGAGTGCAAGGGGAAGGAAGCCAGATGAGGCTCGAGTTGTGGGCAAGCATAGATCACAGAAGGCAGAGTGGGCTGAGCTGCAAAGAGAGACAAGTAGATGTGGGCAATGACAGGCCAGCTAGGGCATGTAAAAAGGGAGGAGATGTACCGATCAGCAGTGTAAAGCAGCTGCTCTGACTGCAGTGTGGAGAAGAAAGGGGTGGGGCCAAGCAAGCAGCAGGGAGGCTGCTGGAGTGGTCATGGTAGACTCCGTCTAACATATTGAATCTCATCCTGTGAGCTCAGCCCAGTGCAGAGCTCTTTGGGGCAAAAACTGATCCATGAGATGGGGTGCTCTCTTCCAGTCACAGGCCAGGGCTCTCCCTTACTTTTACTCTCAGCCCAGCTGAGCTCATTTACATCTTCTCTGCTCACAGAGGAATCTAAGCCCTTTCTGTGTGTTTTGCCAGCTAAGAAAAGTGTCCAAGCTGCATTTCCCATCAAGCAGGCTCTTACTTCCTGAGCAGCCTGCTCTGCTCATATCCCTCTTATATAAATTTCCCTGAACCAGAGTTTCTCTCTTTCCTGATAATTTCCTGTCTCCATGGACCAGCTTCTGTCTGTTTCAATTAATCTCCTCTGGCTGCTCCAGCAAACTCATGCCCTGTTTTCTGGTCCCCACTTCTCATCTCTGCCCTGCTTGCCTACTTATCAGCAATTTGAATGTAGGTCATGGTCACCCCTGGTTCTGCACTGGTGTCCAGACTATTCCCTGTCTCACAGTCAGTGCTGGTGGAAAAATGGGTTCTTGTCCTATTGAGTATTGTTCAGTCATTTCAGGAAGCAAAGTGTGCCTGGGCAGATGGGATGTGGCCCTTGGTGTCATGAAGGCCTGACTGGCAAGCCTCGGCCTTATTACCCTGGGCTCAGAACGTGGGTCAGCCCACAGGAGGCTCTCCATTCCGACCCATAGCCTATAAGCTTCCTGAGACCGGAGTTTCTTAAAAGAATTCAGAGAATGTGAGAGATACAAAGAGAGCTGTGTGTGTGTGTGTGTGTGTGTGTGTGTGTGTGTGTGTGTGTGTGAATCCGAATTCTGATCAACAAATACCCCCAACAAGTTCCACCTCCTGAGATAGTTTCCAGGGCACGTGGGCCATATAATATGACCTAAAAGCATGACTCACTCAGGAAGACCCTTTTCCAGCTGGGATGTTGGGGTTGAGGCAAGTGGTGGTCTTACCTTGGGGTTGGGGCAAGTGGTGGTCTTACCCAGACACTCTAAGTTGAAGATAATCCTCAAGTGGAAAGTTAAAACTTTGGGCTATTTCCATAGTAGTATCTCCAAGCTGATTTTTGCCTTTGGCCTTCTAATTCCAGTCACCTTGCAAAACTAGAGGCAGCTGTTATAACTCTTGGTTGAGTTGTTCTGAACTACCTCGTTATATTCTTGCTTGTCAGTCAGTCATCAATGGCTGCCCTCTGGGTGTTAGTAAATCCTTTACTACAGTGACAAGACTGCACAAAAAGGTGGGGGGTAGGTGGGCTCACAGTGCATCAGAGCTGGAAGGGCACTCAGAGATCACCAGGTCAGTGGTCTTGAAATGCCACTTTTTGTGATAGAATTCCTGGTCAAAATTAGCCTTACCTGGAAACCTAATAAATCAGTAGATGAAGGCAGAACTGACCTGGCTGAAGCAATACATGCGTGTTCACTGGCCACAGGCTCCTTCTCACCTCAGCTGTCTGCTGAGGCCTCTCTGAGGAGCCCAGGGCTGGGTTTGGAAACCACCCATCAGTTCAGACAGAGTGACTTGCCCAAGGCATCCAGGCCCGTGGAGACTTATGATTTAAGGGGGTAATATGGCTTAGGACTTTGCCTGAACTCAAATCCAGCACACCAGCTGCTACCTTAGTGTGTCTCCTGTATATAGAGCTCTGTGTCTTATTCAGTGAGTATCTTTCAGCCCTTGGTGTGGAGCCCCTCCAGGAGAGGAAGTGTGTGGGGGGAATATTCACTCTGAGATCCCCAATAGTGTTGTTCAAACATTAGGCCTTCTTTTCTTTCTCCCAACTAGAGTCATTGGCAGGAATGAGTCATGAACTAAGAGCACTGCTGGGAAGAGTCTTCTATGTAAATGGATGGAAAATGAGTCACAGTGAAGGTGGCACCTGCCTGGGCTTTGTTAGGTAGCAGATAAGAGCCATAGTATATGGGTACAAAGAGCTGGCAGACTCCCAGAAGCCTACTTGCTGCTCCTGTATTGGAGGGTGATATAGTCAGTTGTCGCTAAGTTTGGCCACGTAACAAACAACCCCCAAATCTCAGTGCCTTACAAAGCAAAGGTTTTTTTCTTCCTTATGTCACACGTGGGCCGTGCATTGGCTGTGGTTCTGGTCCATATACTTTTCTTATTCCTCAATATGCCCATTTTATTGTAGCTATGAAGAACAAAAGGCTAAGCCAAATTGTATAGTCGCATTTAAAACTTCTGCTCAGATTTGGCATACTTAATGTTTGCTCACATTCCATTGGCCAACACAAGTCACATGGCAGAGCCCGACAGCAGGATGGGCCTTTGGAAGTCACAAGGCAAAGGGAGGGAAGTTGAATAATTCTCTTACAGACAAGGGTGAGGGTAGTGAGTAGTTGCAAATGAATGATGTCTACCACAAAGGGTGTTTGGGTGGGGATTGGTGGAAGACATACAGAGTACTTATCTCCATAGGACATTGTCTTTGGAGTTAGAAAGACCCTTTAAGATCTCTGGATCCTAGCTTTTGAAGGAGCTAAGAAGTCTGTGCCAAGTCTATCAGAGCACTGGTGCCCAAGCCCTGCCACGCACCCCTTGTGAGGGTCTTCTGGTTTCCTTTTTTCCCCCAGATGAGCATTTGGGCTGGAGCTGGCTTGTAGAGGTAGTGATGGACGCTCCCTAGTGGAGCTGGCTGGGTTTGGTACTCAGGGGCTCAAGGAGCACCCCTGACTGACATTGCTTTAAGGCCATGTTTTACAGGGAGTTGGAAGGTGGGAGGCCTGGAGTGGTCATTCTCACTTCTCTCCCCTTATCCCTTCCAGGAATTGTACATTCTGTACTTTATGGTGTTTGTTTGGCAGATGAAACATCAGAACTGAAGCAGTTTGAGATACTGGGCCTCCAAACAACTCTACCTTCACAATGAAAGTCAATGGATGCCTACTTTAATGGGGGTGTTAGTATTTTTCATGGTATTGATTTCTAATAAGTCAAGAATTAGGAAGCCACTCCACAATGGATCATTGGTAATTCAGATCTGGGTTACTTGAACCTTTTTAACAGTGTCACTGGCTCCTGACTCAGCAGAAAGTGTCACTCCAAGCACCTGTGGGTTCCAGGTGCTTTTTCATCAGAGAGTGCTAGAGACCCCCTTTCCTCAGCAGCTGCTCTCCAGTCTGTCTTCTGCAGGAAACCCCATGATGCAAGCTTTGGTGGCTCATAGGGCTGCTTATTGTCCCACAGCTTCTGAGGCCAGTGTCAACAGGAAACTGGTCTCCAGGCCGTTGGGTGAGAAAAACAAGAATGCAAACAAAAAGGGGCCTGAGAAGGAGCCAAGAACCTGCTCCCATTTTTGCATTCAAATGACCTCTGGTTTTGCAGAACCAATCAAAAAGGCGAGGCACATGATCAGAAGTGAAGCTGCACCCATGCTTTAGAAAGACAAGCCTGTGCTAGGTTAGGTCGGAGGGCTGGGGAGGATGGGGGATTCAGAGCAGTGGCTCATGAAGACCTTTCGTTCCTCAGAAGCGACTCAAGTTGTTTTCCCTCCAAACTTTCAAACTTATAAAGTAGGTGTAAGATTAGTACAAGGGACATCCACATACCCTTCGGCTGGTTTTACCGCCCTTAACATTTTGCCACATTTCACATTTGCTGTATCTCTCTTTCTACGTACACTTATCTTCCTGAACTACTTGAGAAGTAGTTACAGCCTCTATGCCCTCTAAATACTTCAGCATATATCTCCTAAGAACAAAGACATTCTCCTGCCGAACCAAAATATACTTATCACACTCAGGAAAATTAACATCAATTCAATACTATTACATAAAATCTTTATTCATATTTCCCTGCTGGGCCCAAGGATGTTCTTTATAGCAGGGGTTGCCTATTGGGGCCAAATCCTACCTGCTGCCTGTTTTCATAAAAAAGTTTTCTTGGAACACAACTGCTCTCAGTCATTTATGTATTGTTGATGGCTGTTTTTGTGCTCCGGCTGTAGAACTGAGTAGTTGTGACAAAGACTGTATGTCCCACAAAGCCTGAAATAGTTTACGATCTGACCTCTTAAGAAAAAATATGCTAACCTGCGTGTTAGCATGTTGTATAATCCAAGAGCCAGTCAAGGCTCATTCTTTGCATACGTTTTTAATTTTTAAAAAAATGTGTAAACGTTCCCTAACTTATGAACATTCTTTATACACAATGACAAGAGGCTCCCCGTTGGAATGTGAGCAGCTATGCCAAGGCTGAACAGAAGCTTGAATTGTGACTGTGTGGCTTGGCTCAACCTCTCGCTCTTCCCAGTCACAATAAAATGGGCATGTTGTGGAGTGAGAAAGTATGTGGGGCAGATGTCCCATAGCCTGATGTCCTAAGACTTCATGACTTGCCCTTTCCATCCTCATCTCCCCTCACTTCTCTGGAAACTGCTTGATGTAATGACACAAAGTATTCATGCCCCATATATCTTCATTCATGCAGCTTTCTTTGTCCGGGACACCTCTCCATACTTTGTCTTTAAAGATTTGGAGCAAGTACCACCTTTTGGAAGCCTCCTGTACCTTTCTCACTTCCTGTTCCCAAGACCCTACCCGCCGTCTGGGTGTCTAAGCTCCTGAGACCCACTGGATTTTCCAGTGTCAGAGCACTTACCACACTAGTGCATTGACGCCTGTTCTGTTGGTCTCCCCCACTAGCCTGGCGAGGCCTTGGGGACAAGGACCATGGCTTATTCATCCACATCTCCTCAGTACCTGACATGAAGCCCGAATGTGCCCAGGAATTGTTCAGTGAATGAGGGAATGGGTTCTTAAATGGCTCACCGGCTTCTCTCTTATTCCCAGGGCCACCTCATGGGATTTCTGGCCCCCTCTTCCTCCTGCCCTTCCCCTCCCAAAGCCTGTGATTGGGGCACTTCCCCTCATGGTAGGTGATTTCACAGTGGATCATTCTAACATAGGTACTGAAATGACAAGAGATGGAGAGAGGAGAGCAGGGCCCACTATTACGGCCACCAGCCTACCAGCTCCTTGCCTCCCCTCCACTGCTCCTTTGTAGCTGGGAGTCCCATTCCAACCCATCACCACCACTGGTCCAGACTGAGGCAGTCATTGGCGATTACTTAGAGTTGAGGTTTCCAGCTACTGCTAAGTGTCAGTTAGCATTAGAAGTAGACAGAGGAAGCATCGAGTGTGCTGAGCACCGTCTCACTTGATCGTCCTAGATACCTGGGAAGAGGGCATTGTCCCCATGCTCCAGATGAGGAAACTGGGGCACACAGAAGTTAGCGATATGGTCCGGAAGTGTCAGAGCTGGGACAGACTGGGAGCTGTGTGTTTCCAAAGCCCCCTTTCTTATTCCCTGAAGTTTACCATGATTTCCCTTGGGAGGGGTAATGTCTTCTTGGCACCCCAAGTTTAATCTCTGAAAGAACTTATTTTTGTAGGCAGTGTTAGATTTGGAGGCTAAGAGAACAGGGCTGTCCTATAGAACTTTCTGGAATGATGGAAATGTTCTAGATCTGCTCTGTTCAATACAGTATCCAGTAACTGTAGGCTACTTATGAATATTTGAAACATGGCTAGTGTGACTTATTAATTTTAATTAACATTTAAATTTAAAGAACTATATGTGGCTAGTGCTTCACATATTGGACAGTGCAGACTAGAGTAAATGTTGGTCGAGTCCAACCTGGGTAAATGTGCTGTGTGGACTGGCAGGTTGGAGACTTCTCCTTGGGTTAGCATGGTTTTCACAGAAAAAAATAGCATGACATTCCAAACAACTCGACGAGCAACCAATTTGTTCTGGAATGGGAGCTGTCTGCATTGTCACCACTCTGATGATCAGTGACGATTTTCAGGTTTGCATTTGAGACAAATGAATCTTCTAACCCTCACACAGCGCAGAGAGAATGCATGGGGCCATGGGGAAGAAAGGAGGGGAGATGTGGAAGAGAGGACCCAAGGGCCCTAAGCGGTGGCGCTGTTATATATTTACTCGGGTTCTGGTCCTCCAAGTACGTGCTTGCCCAGTGATCCTTCTGTGCATCTGAGAACCCAGGGCTCGAGTTGGGTTCCCAGCTGGAGTTGACAGCAGACTGTAGACTTCCAGGAAGGTGTCTGTCCTCTTAGGACCTGGAATAGGGTCCTGGCAAAGAGTCAGGTGGCTGCCTTTTAAGCTGGACTGTTCAGCTAGAGGCAGTAGAGCACAGTGGTCACAAACCTGGGCTTTGGAGCCACACATCCTGGGTTTAAAGCTTACAAGCTCTGTGACCTTGAGCAAGTTATTTCACCTTTCTGTGCTCAAGTTTCTCCACTTGTAGAATGGGGTTAATGTCAGTACCTAAGTCATGGGGCTGTTGGAAGGGTTAAATGAGCTAGCATATATTTAGCGCATGCCTCCCTCGCAGTCAGCATCCCTAGGCCTTTGCTGGTTTGAGGGTGTTGGTACAAGCCATGGTGCTCCCAATGTCAGATCAGCAAAACATTTTATCTTCTGCTTTTTCTTTTATTTATTTTTTTTCTCTCTCTTTTTCCCCCCCTGCACTGATGGTTTCTTGCTTTCAGAACTCAAAATGCTTTTAGAAGCCTTGTAAGAATTTGCTTCCAAATCCTGGGAAAGGATGTCTGTTTTCTCATCTTATTTCATCTCCCCGTCTCTGGATATTTATAGTTCTGGATAGAAAAGAGTGACTTTGATTTCTCAGAATAGTTTCCACAAAAGCATGGCGTTGGGCGGTAGGGCTGGGTAGAGAGAGTGTTGAACTTGCCTTCGAAGGCCTGGGTTTGAATCCCACTTACTGGCTGTGTGACCCCTCACCCCCAACCATACGCTATGTAAATATTCTGAGCCTCAGTTTCCTCACTTGTGCAAAATGGGGATTGAGGATCAATCAGATGAGCTCATACCTATGGGTGTGCCCAGCCCCACTGCCTGCGCATTGAAGACACTGTAAGAGTCCATTGAATCTGAGCATTGAAATCCTTTTTTCGACTTAAAATGTTCAGGCTTATAAGTTGGAAGCTCCTCGAAGCCCGTTACGGTAGGGCTCCCAGCTGGAAGCGGCCCAGAGGCATTCTTTTTTTTTTTTTTTTTTGAAGGCAGTGTCACTGGCCCTCATATGTGGGACCCGAACCGGGGCCGTTGGCTTCCCAAGCCAGCGCTTCACCACTGCGCCACTCAGCCGGCCCCCAGAGGCGTTCTTTAGTTATGCAGTTAAAGGCAGCAGAGCCTGTCTTCCCAGCTCGCCACTGCTCTTCTACCAGAGGGCCCTGTGTAGACTGCTGGAACCCAGCTTCTGGAGAAAAGGGCCTGCAGGCTGCGCAAGGTCAGGGAGAGCCTAGTCCCCAGGTCCAGGGAGGCCTGGGACCAACAGCCACACACTGACCCGAGGAGGACCATTATGGATATTCATTCTCCTGTGAATTGATGGACTCTCTGAGGGCACCTCTGCTGGGTGGGGTGAGGGTCAGGGCAGTAGCCGGGGGAGGATGAAGGAGGAAGCATCAGGGAAAAGGTGGCAAATTGTAGAAGGGAGAGAAAGAACCAACACGTTGAGGAAACAGGCAGTTCCACATCTTCATCTGTGAATCTGAGGACTGCGGGGCACTGCAGGGGACAGGATGAAGGCTTAGGCCCCAAGCCAGGCAGACCGAAGTCAAGCTTATTTTGCCACTTTCCTCCACATGGCCCGGGTTGAATATCCTCCTTCAGCCTTGAGGTGCCCATCGTTAAAATGGGGATGAAAGGCACGACACTTAGTATTTAGATGAACTTAATAGGTGATTGATTCTTCTTCCCCATGGGATTCCATAATAAATAATGTATTGTTTGCTCATTTACTGATTTACTTTGCTATTTGCAGAAGTCCTTATTGAACCATGCACAAAGCTTTGAAATAGTGCTGTGTGCCACAGGGTTGATGAGGGACAGAGGCCAGCTTGGTGAGGACAGTGGTGGGTGTTTCCAGGACAATCCATAAGGCCCCAGTTCTGCCTCCTGGAAGACTCAGTATCTTGCGGAGTGGCCCCTACACCTTTATCAAAGAGTAAGAGTTCAGAGTATGGCCTATGGGGGCCCTCAGTGGCCTGACCAGAGCCCTGCCCTGCACTTATCGCTGTGTGACCATGGGCAGGTCCCTTCACCCCCTTGCACCACGGCTTTGTCATCAGGACCCAGAGGTAATAATACCAGCCCTCCCTGAAGATTTGTGGTGAGGTGAAATGCGATGGTGGGTGGTAATTGCTGTTCTTAGTCATTCCCATCTCCTGTTCTGACCTCCCCTCTCCACACAGACACCTCCCCTTGTTGGCTCTGCCCAGCAACCCTTGCTCCGCTGCTGCTTGGGAGCCCAGGATTTCTGGAGGCAGTGCCCTGCTTCCCTGGAAAAACCACACCCCTGGCCCTGGGAAAGCTTTGAGGAAGACCCTGGGCCACAGCTCTGCAGTAAAGTTTATCAGCTCGCCATCCCCACTGCCAGGCCAGACCAGGAAGGTTTCCCTCAGTTATGTGCTTTGGGATGAGTTAATGAAGCAACCAACCTTTACTGGGCATCTGTTTTTTGCCTAACTCTGATAGGTGTTTTCACATTTGCTTTCTCATTTAATCCTTAACCACAATCCAGTGAAGTAGGTATTATCATACCCATTTTGCAGACTGGGAAACTGAGTGTCAGAAAGCTTAAGTAACTTGCCCCAGGTCAGCAGGCATATAAATGGTAGTGCAGAGTCCAGAACTGTGGACTCCTTTCCCCAACATGGGGCTTCATTTGTAGGAAGTGTTGGGTTTTGGTCCCAGATTATAGAGCTGCCTGGGCAAGGTTGTAGGTGGGAGTGGAGAAAGGCCCTCTCCAATCACATGGAGCCCTGATTTCCCTTCCCTCCCCCACTCCCTGAAAGAGACACCCAGCAGTTTCCGAGGCTGATGTTTCTTTATGGATTTTCAATAAAGATGATAAATGAGCTAAGAATTGATAAGAAGAGGCAAGTGGTATTTGGGTTATGCATTGTTCTAGTAAAATGTATTTTTCACTGCAGATCTTAAGTGACTTTTTCATTAAAACGCCATAGCGGAAAGAAAGGTTAAATAAAATGAGTTTTCCATGGCAGAAGTGTCAAGCAAGGGCCTCTGCAGGACAGGCTCCTTGGGCAGCCAAGCTGTAAGCTTGGCAGCTCCCCAGTGGCAGAGTTGTGGAATGTTATGCCAACAGCACCTTTCTCCCAGCAAGAAGGCTAGAAAGGCCTGGCAGGAATTTCAGTAGTTACGCTCCCTGGAGGACCAGTCAGGTCTGAAGTCCCAGGCTGAAGTCCCCGTCAGCACCTGCAAGGTGGGCAGGCCAGCAGAGCTGCCCGCCGTTGCTTGGCTGGGGTCAGTGCCCTACCTGGCAGATTAGCCTCTATTCCCTGAACCACCACAGCTGACAAGGCGCCTGCAGTGTGAGGAGAGGGTTGGGGGCTGGGCTGTAGGCCAGAGCCCTTTCCAGCTGAAGAAGGCTTCTCCCATCGATAGATGCAGAGGGCTTGCAGTGGTCTGATGTCCCCAGGGAGACCTGTTTGTTTTAGGCCTTGAAGACTTTGGGCACCAATTGGTGAACTGCCTTCCAGGTCAAGGTTATTTTTCTTCCTGAATCTGCCTTGAGCAAGTGTCTCTGTTGTGATTTGAAAAGATCATGTTACAATCATTTTGTCCCTCCCCACCCCACCCCACCCCACGCTGTGCCATTTCATTCCATCTAGTCCTCTGTGCTTTAAACAGCCATGGGTTTGTACTTGTTTCCAGGTCCTGTTCTAAGTACCGGGGACACAGTGAAGATCAAGACGTAGCCCCTGCCTTTAGGAAGCTTCCTCTCTAACAGGGGAACCGGCAGACAATAAATGGAGAGAATGGCCTCCCCCACTTCTCTCACAGTGTCACCCACACATACACACCCAAGGAACATGGGCAGCTGGAGGAGAAAGGACGGTCAGCAGTCAGAAAAGGCTTCTTTGATTTTGGGGTTGATTTTTCAAAGGATGAAGAGGAGTATACCAGGCAAATCTCTAAACTAGGGCCTAAATGGAACTTGCTAGTGTTGGGCCATATTCCTGGCATTTTAATGTATTATAACTCCTTTATTCCTCATAACAGCCCGTGTGGGGGGTGCTTTTATTATCACCTCCATTTTCCACATGAAGAAGTAGAGGCACAAAGTGACCCAGTTTAGTAAGGGGTAGAGCTGGGGTTCCAACCCAGGCAGGCTGTGGCCTTAATTACCAGGCCTCATGGTAGCTCCGGCAAGGCAGGGAGGACATTCCAGACACAGGCGAGAACTGGTGCTGTCCTTAATCATGGGGACAGTGAGGGGGGGGGGGGGGCTTCAGCAACCACTCCTGCAGCAGGCATAATGTTCTCCATGAAGTAAGTCTCTTTGAGCCACGCCCTCCACCCTCTTTGTCACAGCGGAGCACCAGGAACCATTGCCACCTTTCCTTCACCAACTGTGTGCTTCCCTGCCAGGGAAGCCGGGTGAATCCAGCAGTTTGTCAGCTGCTGGGGCTCCAGGCCAGGAAACTCTGAGCCTGGGCCGGACTTTCCATCTGTGCTGTTCGTGCAGAATGGTGGGAATGCCTCATGGCTCCAAGCATGATGCCCGCCATTCCTGCCCCTACTCACCTCGGGCCTGGGGCACACCCAGGCTCCACCCATAGGTACAAGTGCTGCATCCACACCGAGCCCAGCCTCACCCTGCCAACACCTTGGGCATATGTGAAGCACACAAGCGGTGGCATTTGCAAGCTCTCGACAGTAGGATTGAGCCATTCTTTTCTCACTTATTTTTTCCTAGAGAAAATTGAGAATCCAATTGCATCTGTTACAAGGTATGGTCTTTTCTCAATTTTAGCATGCCACCAATTATGAGTAATCATTGATTTAATAATAGTCTTCCCAAGGAAAAAGAAGAAATGCTACCACATTAAAAGTACACATTGATTGTAAGATTTTTTTTTTTTTGCCATTTCAGAAACATTGAAAAGTAAAAAAAGAAATGAGCATCTTAGAATCCAAGGAATATGGTATTTTCTGAAAAATGTGTGGCTGTGTGAGGGCACCCCGTTGGGGAGCATGTCCAGGGAGGCGTGGAGGTGGCACTGGCTGGCAGTGGCAGGGCACGGAGGCGCCCGGCCACCTGACCCTGCCTCGCCTGGTTCCAGTATCGACCATATAGGCCCACTTTGGGGACGAGTCAAGTAGCTCAGAAGCACTCACGGCTGAATTCGTTTTCCAGTTGGGTTTAACAAATAATCAGCTCCCTCTTCAATCTGGGAAGAGTCAAACTCAGTGGTGTACAAGGGCCCTCTGTGATCCCCAGGAACCTCGGCTCATCTTCTTGGAGGGTGAGTGGTAACCGGAGCCTGCCCGGTGGCATGAGAGCACCTTGCCCTCAGAGCCCAGGGACTGGAGAACTCACCTAGGCAACCTCGGAGGCACTGTTTTGCCTCCCTGGGTCTCAGAGCCCTTTCTCTATAGTAAGGAGAAAAACCAGTGGCTATAGCAGCTAACAGTTACTGAGTGCTTAGCACTTGCCATCCATTTTTCTATGTGTCTTATACATACCAGCTCATTTAATACTCACAACAACTAACTGTATGAGGTAAATAGTGTTATCTCCATTTTTTCAGATGAAGAGATGGAGGCCCAGGGCGGTTAAGTAATTTTCTCAAAGTCACACAGCTCATGCCGGAGATAAGGGTTGAATCCAGACTCCGTGGTTAGTGTCTGTGCTATATTAATCATGAGGTTACTAGGTTAGAGCAGTAATTATTCATTTTAAAAGCCCAACATAACCCTTTTATAATTGAAGTCTAACATAGAACTCCAAAAATAAAACATAAAATAGCAGTCTTTCTGGTTGGCCAGAAGTGAGCCTCAGAGACTCTCTTGTTTGCAGGGACCTGGAGGCACCTCTGTGGCACGTTGGGCCTCCTTGAAAAAGCGTGAAAACAGCAGACTGGACTATCTCCAGGGGCCATCTAGAGCCAATGCCCTGGCTTTGCCAGGGAAAGACACATGGCCTGGCGCCTGGACCTCTCAGAGACCTGTTGGCCTCCAGGGCAGGCTAATGATGTGACACTTCTGCTATCTAATATATTAAAAATATTTGTTCAACATTTATTTGTTGGGACCAGAGAGAAGCTGATTCTCTAGTGATAAAATATGTATACTTTTTCTTTATGTTCTTTAGGCTATCACAGCGAATATAACATTTGAACTTATTTGGGAATAGTTTTACTGCACATATTTCTGTCACTCATAACTGGATAACATTCGGCAGTCATATTTGCTTAAGATAATGGTCGCTCACACTGACACATCATAAAATATTCAAGCTGCTGGCAGCTGGCATCACGCAAGGTTCATGGTATGGTCTACACTTGTATGGTACTACTTGCACATGCAAATCCCAAAAATGCTCAGTGGAGGTGGTAAGTTGGAGCCAGTGAGAAGTTTATTTTTGTATTTAATTTTTTTTCTCAAGAGAATGATCTTGCATAGTTGTGAGACTGACTCGCTTTCAACCAGCGATGTCTATTCCATAATTGTCCATGGAAATCTGAGTTAACTGGTGCCATACTGCTGATGTATTCCAGTGACATTTTTGCACCCCCTAATGGTGGCAATCCAGGTGACTGTCAAGGCTGCCATGTATGGAGTACAAGGTGTATACTGCACAATTCTAGGGGCAAGCAACAATGCGAATGGAGTCCCCTAGTTTTATCACCTGCACATGCAACCTGTTTGGCTCTGATGGTGGACTCCTTAACCACGTGATAAAGTTTCAGCTTTGTTCCATACATTGGCCCCAAGTGCACGGCAGCGGGAACCCTGGGCTCATCTCTGCCTCCACCTCACTGTGTGTCCTTGAGCAACTAATGCCACTCCTTTCTCTGGGTCCCAGTTTCTTTGTTTAAACCTAACGTGAGACTGTTGAGGTCTGATCAACTTCATGAGATTGATTTGCTTTATTCTTGAGCTTAGCACTGAATGTCTGCTGATTTCTGGTGTTGGATTATGTCTGATCTAGATTATAGGGCTGCAAGGAAGTCAGCGAAAGTAAAGCAGGTGATTTCCCAGGGGACCCTGCTCTGCGTCCTCCCGCACCTTAGCCATTCCTGTTATATCCTGGAGTCTTTGGAGAAGAGCCCATCTCCTTGAGAACGAGTCTGTGTGGTCCAGTGTAGCTAGGTACCTACCTAACCAGGCTGTTCCGTCTGACCGTGGGGAAGCTCTGGCTGAGGGAGGCATACCCTTGCAGGAGGCCATGACTGCTGCCTTGCTGCTCTAGTAATTCTGTTAAGGAAACGAGGCAAGTCTGACAGGACATGTCCTTGGTGGGTGTATGAGTTTCCTAGGGCTTCCCTCACAAAGTACCTCAGAGTGTGTGTCTTAAAACAATAGAAATTTATTCTTTCACTGTTCTGGAGGCTAGAAGTCCAGAATCAAGACATCAGTAGGGCCATACCTACTAATATTGTTCTAGAGAAGAATCCTCTGAAGGTTCTGGGAAAGAATCCTTTCTTGCATCCGGCTGTCAAGAATCCTTGACTTGTGGATGCATCACTCCAATCTCTACCTCATCTTCACATGGAATTCTTACCCGTGCATCTCTTCATCTCTGTTTTCTCTTCTTATAAGGACATCAGTCATTGGATCAGGGCTCACCCTAACCCAGTATGACCTCATCTTAACTAATTACATCTACAAAGATCCTATTTCTAAATAAGGTCACATTCTGAAGTTCTCCATGGACACGAAATCTGGAGGACATCACTCAATCTAGTCCAGTGGGCCATCTGGGCTCCTAGTGCTCAAATCACTGCTGGTGTAACTCCCTCAGAATCTCTCGTGGGTGCCACCACAAGTCTGTGGTCCAAAATCCACTTCTTTACCCTTTTTAGAAGCTAGAACTGCAGGGTGTTTGTTGCGAATCTCGTGACTTCTGTCTTGTTCTCCAGGACTCATTAGAGACCCCTGAAAAGTGTCTGGTCACTCGCTGGCATGCTCTCACACTGTCCTGAGAGCTGGGGCAGGACGTGGGCCTTGTTTAGATAGACAAGCGCCCTCTTGCATTTTCTTCAGCCACCTTGGGCTCCTGTTAATTTATTCATCCATGAGATACTTACTTAGAGCCTTCTGTGTTCCAGGATGTGCTAGCCCTGGAGATACTGTATGAGCGGAAGCTGTTGTTTCTATGGCAGTCATGGACTCTAAAGAGGTAGACATACAAATGGGTGCTGAAACAAAGTTTGGGGATGGATGGGGTAGTGTGGCCAAGGGCTGCCTGTCTTTGGAGGGCCTCGGCAGCCCGCGTGCTCTGCGTGTCCACAGGCAGTGTGAGCCCTCTCCTCCCTTGGGAACCAAATGCTCTCTCCCCACTTCCTGTCTCCCTCATAGGACTTCCAGGCCTCTCAGAGATTGGGAAAGTTCTGTCAGGATGTGTTTGGAGGTGCAGAAGCTGCCCTGGAATGTCTGCCAGGCACAAGCCTAAATCTGTTAGAAATTATAGGGTGCAGGGAATTACTTTACAGAGAATATTTTCATTTCCCCAAAACAAACAGAGCTGGTTTAAGTCAGAAACCAGAGCCCAGGTGAGTTTTATCACAGGGCACACTGGCCTGACCCATGTTTTCACATGCTAACACATGCCCACTCCTGGGGTGATGCTGTCACTGTCTGACTCTTCTAAGCACTGGAGTGTGGATTAAACTGGGCTTGGAGAAGATGCGATCCGTGTTCCTGGCAAATGTTTCCACCGTGTCAGGAAAATGCTCACAAGTTGAATCTGATAAGAGGCCCCTGCAGCCTGCTGGCTGCCAGAGAGAGAGAGACCAGGCCCTTGCCATCTTGATTGGCGAGGATGGTGGCAGTGGGCAGTGGTGAACAGGGTGTCATCAGCTGGCTCTGCCCTTTGCCTTCCCCAGCAGCCAGAGCTCCCCTCACGACCCTTCATAGGACTCGTCATTGGGAACCTTAGTTCAAATCCTGCTGGTTTCTTAGCATCTTTGAGTCTTGGTTTCCACATCTGTGAAATGACAATAATGATACACCCTTCACTGGGTGGTTGGCAGGATTTAATGCGACTCTGATTTTGAAGAGCCTAGGAAGGTGCCTGTGAGAGTAGGTTAAAGGGTTATAGATTTCGACCAGCAGGCTGCTCAGCACCAGCTCCTGTTGCTCCCATCCCTGCCTGCTCCTTCCAGAACCGCCACCTCTCTACTGGGGGAACCACAGGTTCAGACACATGCTGTTGGCAACAGGGCCCTACTAGCCTCAAACCTGGTTATTCTTGCCTCTCCATTAACACCGTCCATGTACATGGTGTCTGCGGTGAGAGGGATACGGAACCAGCCACACTGCTCACAACACAGCTGCCGAGAGAGCGCCAGTTCCCAGTGTGTCCCATGGCACACTAGATCCATGCCAGGCTCCAGGGAACAGAGTTCTGTGGATTAATACATTTGAAAACCTTTCATCAGGGTTGACATTGAAGGTTCTATGACACCTTATAAGAAATCCCTGCTTTCTTCTGGAGTGTCCCAAGTGAATTTGATTGCAGAAGTTCTCCAATCCTCCCCTCCACCCCCATAATACCTGCTCACATAACAGCCATAGATGATGTCTGTCACAGAGGCACCTTGGAAAACACTGGAGACATGGATTATAGGTGCTTCCTGAGATATTTGACTATGGCACCTCTGCCCCCCCCCACCACTGACCCTCACATCTTTTCCACCAGAACCCAGCTGCTCTCCAAAAAGCGACAGGGCTGACGGGGAGTCGGAATGGTGTTCAGGGCGGTCTGGGCCAGGGGAGAGAGCAGGCTGAGGAGACAGAGCAGGAGTAGGAGCTGCTGTCGGGGGCACAAGCCACAGCTCTGGAGGTACTGCTGTCACAGTGGGTGTGTAGCTGCTTCCACTCAGGGTGGTGTCTGCGGGCAGAGTGACGAACCTGAGCTGAAGGGCAGTGTCAGTGTCAGTGAGGGGTGGTGATGCAGAGGAATCTACTCGTCCGAGCTGGATTCCACTGGCCCCTAACCAGCAGATCCTTTCGTGGTTATGAAGTGCTGAGCAGGGCCCAACAGTGCAGAGGGAGAGCGGTAAACAGTGTATAAATTACGAAGTATCAGGCAGGCAGAGCCCAGAAGCGGCGAGGAAGCACTGTCTTGTGTGGCAGATTCTCCAGGGCTCCCTTAGGGATGGGCCCTTGCATTTTCTAGGAGTTAAATGGATTTCTGGGCCACATTTGTGAACTTGTAATCAGGGACGTGGCAGGCAACCCTGGCACCCAGCAGTGAGCAATCTTAGCTGAGCAGAAAGCAAACTTAAAAGGAAGACTAATAGCAGGGCTCAGTAGGGGCAACTGGTCAGCAGGGCCTTCTGTGGGCTGAGTGCAGGGGATGATGTTGGGGTGCAGAGGGAGCCTGCTGTTCCTTAGCCTTCTGCATTACTCCTTTCTGCCAAGGGCCTTTCATGGGCCTCTCCCACTTCTCCTTCCACTGACTTTCAAAGGCATTTCCCATCCCTGAGCTGCCCCTCTTGTGCCCTCCATAGATCCCTCTGGCCTGTGGGATTCTGGGAGGGCCAGGCAGGGAGAGCATGATGGAGGCCCTCGCTGGGTCCCTGCCCTGGGGCTGTGCAAATGGGCATTAGTGGGGCCCTGTCTTGATCCCAGTACTGGTCGGCCCCCGGTGCTGGGTCAGGAAAGCAAAGTAGATGTAGGTGGGATGTGCCGAACACCGAGGCAGCAGGCGGGAAGGTCCGCTCAGGACTTCAGGGCCAGCCCTGCTGGGGCACAGGAGAGGACCCCAATCTGGGGAAAGGAAGAGGTGTGATAAAGAAAGGGGAAACAGGCAGAACTCAGGGTGGCTCTAACTTGAGAATCTATTAGAATCCTTTGGAGGGCTTGTTAAAATGTTAAAATGTCCATTTCTGAGCCCCACCCCCTGGAGTTTGTGGTTTAGTAGGTATGGAGTAAGGCCCCAGAATTTGCGTATCTAGCAGGTTCCCAGGTGATGCTGATGTTGTGGGTCCTGAGTCAACAGCTGGTGTAGACTAAACGAATACAAGTAGGCAAAGCATGGAGCTGTGACTGGGGGTTAAACCCAGGTACCTGGCGCTCTGCTGGGCTTTTGGGTTGCTAATGATGGACGCAGCACCCCGTCTGCCCAGGAGGCCCATTGGATGGGAAGCCGTGGCTCCTGGGATAATGCAGCTCTCAGTCTGGAGTGGCTCAGGAATGTGGGTGTGATATCAAACACTGGGAGTGGGGCAGAGGCCTGGAGATGAGGTGTGGCCGGTACTTGGTTATTGAGTCAAGTAGGTTCTCGTCTTCCCTGAGAAAAGCCAACTAAATCGTGTGGAAACTAGAATATTGGGTCCAACTCTGGCCAAAGGTATTTTCTAAGTCAGGGGGGAGGGGATTCTAAGAATTGCTCTGTTTCATCTCGCTCCAGCTCTGTCCAAAATAAGCCCCTGCCTATTGAACCCTTACTGCGAGCCAAGTTCCAGGCTGCAACTAAAATGCTTCCTCATATTTAACCCCAATTCTGAGGCTCTCTGAAGTTAAACAGCTTGCCCACAGCCTCACAGCTATGTGGGGGCTGGGCTGGGATTTGAACACAGGACTGCCCACGCCCTGTTTCATTCCTTCAACACTCATTTGCTCACACCTACTCTCCATGGGGCCTGGGAGGCTGGGATGGATTGAACTAGCGCCCGCTCTCAAGAACTTCTGGCCCCTCTGAGGTGTTGGAAGCATAAACATACTGTGAATACACATGTCGGCTGCTACTGTGAACGTCGGAATGAAGAGTTATGGGGGCCAGAGGGGCATGACTGACTTTCTCAGGGCCCTGGGTTCCTAGCCACAGTTTGGTCCTGACAGGTGAGTGAGGCAAGTGACCCCAACCCTCACACGACAGAGCTCACTGCCCAGAAACCCCCGACTTTCTGCCTCCAAGGAGAAGACATGAGCCTCCAGAGGCCCCACTGGCTGCTTTCTCCTTTTCCTTCTTTGTAGTTAATGCGTTTGTACATATGTCATTTTCCTTTTTAGAAAATCTTATTCCAGTCCAGGAAATGAGCAGTCATGGCAACTATATCCACCAACTTTTCCAAAGCCTTCAGCCTGCTCTATCCTCACCAGGGGGAAGAGCTGCTTCTCAGGCAAGGCTAATACACCTTTAATTCTGAGGAAGCCTAAAGAGGTAGAGGTTTTGGAAATTTCTGGGCTTTGGAAATGTGTGGGCTCCTTGGCCTCAGCGATGACCTCAGACCTCGGTGGCTCAAATGGTGGAAATCAAGGTGTGGGGTTTGAAGAGGACAGGCTAAGGCTGTGATCCTGAAGCCAGCTTGTCCCCTTTGCTGTAGAATGGAGTGGGGAACGTTCTTCCCTGGTGGACCTCTGTTGCATAAGAAAAAGGAAGTTTGCCCACATATAAATAGACAGCAACTTTATTTAATTTACTTTTCCTTAGAGAGAAATATATAGTATTGAGCTGACCCACTTTAAAATAAGTTTATTTTTCTTTATATAAATAAAATGAACTCATTATAAAGCATTTGAAAAACATTTTTGGCGTATTTCCCTTCATGCTTTTTTTTTCTTCTTAGAGTTTTGTTTTTATGTCAATAGTTGGATCACCCACTAAAATGTGACTGCTTAAGGGAAATGTTCCCCTACCCCCAGAAATGGTTGTATCCCCCTGTTATACACCCTCACCCTACATGGTTCACTGCCTCCGTGGTTTTTATTGCAATTAATAACAATTAAATCTACATTAGATAGCTATTTGCTTATTTGTCTGACTCTTCTAGATCTGCAGTGTTAAAGATGGCAGCCACTAGCCACATGTGGCTATTTGATTTAAAGTAAGTGAAGTAAAATAAAATAAAAAGTTCAGCTCCTCAGTTGCACGAGCTCCATTCAAGTGCCCCAAAGCCACAGGTGGCTGGTGGCTGCTGTCTTGCACAGCGCAGGTGCAGAGCATTTCTGTTACAGAAAGTTCAACTGAGAGCGCTGCTCTGGACCGTTCACTCCCATGTACACGGGACCCCATGGCCCTTCTCTGACTTACGCCGTGAAGTTGTATCCCAGGCACCTGGAATCTGAGGGTCTAGTGAAACTTTAGAAATGCTTTATTTCTAAATTATGCCGAGGGGGCAGGGAAGGGATGAGGGGGAGGGGAGGAGAGGGGACCACAGGAGAAAGGCTTTCAAAAGAGCTGTGTGGGGGTGTGACAAGAGCATGGCTTGGGGATTGTTTAGTTCTGGGCCCCGTAAGGTACAAGGGTTGGTCTAGGTCTCAACTGCAAAGTGCCAAAAATGAATGTGTCTATTTGGGAAGCTGTGAGAACAGGGCTGCCTTGGGGTCCCTGTGTCTTCTGAGAGGTCCCCAGCACGTAGGCCTGCTCATCCAGGAGACTGGAGCCCAAGTTTCAGAAACTGTCATGCAGACTTGAGACAAGGCACTCTGTAGTCCCACCTGAGCTTGGGTCGCCTGTGCTAGCCCCCTGCCCACCCCCCACGCCCCGGGACTGAGAGCTGAGCGCTCCTGCTTGTGTCCTTCCTATGGGACACATTGGCTTATAACCCTGCAATGCTGCTTGACTCCCGGCTTCCCGAGGCTGCCACCGCTGTCCTGTCCAGTCAACAAAGCCTGCCTTGTCGGCGGCGTCTGCCACTGCATTGTGTGCGCCTTGCTCTTTCCTGGCTAATCCAGGTCAGGACTGGCTGGCAGCTGGGCTTTCTGAGAAGGCCAGTTAACCACGACAGGCCCTTAATTTTGTTTCCCCACCATGCTTCAGGGCAGACTGAATAAGGAAGGAGGCGAGTCCACAAGGACGTTTGAGTGCGCTGGACTCTCCTAAGGCGGGGCAAGGGCAGTGCTTAGGGTCCCAGCCCAGCCACTAGATGTAAATCCGGAACACTTCAAAGAAGCCAGTCACCTGGAAACCACCACGTGAAATAAACACTACTGGGAATAAGGGAGGAGTTGTAGGCCGGTGGATATCAAGCAGAAAGGTCAAGACAGGTAGAAGAGTGGAGAAGACTGAAGGCCAGGGCTACCTTTGCCAGGGTCAAGTTCTGACTAAGAACTGGGATCTCCTATTCCATTTAGATGGAAGTAACCCCTTAAAGAAGCCCAAGCATGTGTGCCAGGGTAGCCCCACATTCAGCGTTTGGCACGGATGTAAGAGGAAGATGCCTAAGAAAGCAAATCAAGCCATTTTAGGTCACCTGCGATATTAACTAGATAAGGTTCAGCAGGGAGTTGACAGAAAACCCAGTATAACAGTGGCTTAAGCAGGGTAGAAGTTTATTTCTCTCTCACATTCATGAAATCTGGAATTAAGCAGCCTGGGGCTGGTCTGGCTATTCCAGCATCAGGGGCTTGGACTCTTTTGAGCTTATTGCTGTCATCCTCAACGTGAGCCTTCCAATTTGTGGTCCAAATGGATGCTCTAGATCCAGCCATTATATGTGCATTCCAGCTAGCAGAGAAAAGGAGGAGACAGGCAAATCCTTTCCACAGTTCTTGGAAGTTACACGTCATTTCCTCCTACAGCCTGTTGTCCAGAATATAGTCCCATAGCCATACCTAACTTAAAGAAAGCTGGGAAATGTAGTCTTTTTTTCTGGATAGTCATGTGCCTAGCCATAATTTAGGTGTTTAAACTAACAGTCTCTGCCACAACAGCTAATATGAAATACATTAGTATGAGTGAGAGTATCGATGAAGCATCTATTGTTACCAGGAAAACATCTATCATGACCAGCCAGATGATTTTGTATTTGTGTTGAATCGTCTGCTCTCTGCATAGAGATCTATTTATTGAATTTGCAGAACTGCCTTGGATAGGAGACTTTTAGCATGCAAAATAGAGCTTGTTGAGCTGGGAAAAGTGACAAGTTGTGTATGTGTTAACTCTTGTATGCCTGACACTTATTGTGGTTCAAAACTTGTTTGGGTGTTCCAGTCCTTGTTTGATGGAGAGGAGTGATGGTTTTGCTTACAGAGCTAGGGGGCCTTCAGAGGCCCTCTTCCTGACAGACGGGAAGGTCCGTGGCCTAGGGATCCCACGAGGTCTAGATGTCAGAGGGAGCAGAGGCTGTGGAGAGGTTCCTGTGAGCAGAGTGGCAGGGACCAGGGGCTAGCTGCACAAGTCTGTGTTGGATGGACCAGTTTTGCCTTAGCTCTTGGTACCTTCCCAAATAGGTGTTGGAGAGGTGCTTCCTTGTGGCCTGGGATGTCAGGGCCCGCTTCCCCGCCCTGCAGCCCCAGGAGAGTGTGCCATGCAGCGACCGAGGGTAAGAACAAGGTTCATTGGAAACGTCAGTTTGTGTTCTCTTTTGCAGCCAAGCTGCTCAAACCTGTGGGGATGGCACCCTGTGCTGGCTTTATTTGGGTAGCCATCGACTAGGTTCTCATAGTGTTACACAGCGGTTTGTAATGAGGGTAAATCCAGAGAATTTGGGATGTGAGACATGGAAACGGCCTGTTCTGGCATCTCGGCACCACAGGGCTGGGCTGTTCTGGAATCCCCAAACCCTTCCCACCCAAGGAGCATGGAGCTCCGAGTCAGGAGAAGGGCCTGGAGTCCTGGCTCGGTCACCGTCCTGCTGAGTGACTCTGGGGTAGTCCGCGCAGAGGGAGGAGCACACACAGATGCCTGCAAATGTGAGCGAACATGGTGTGTCCCAGGAATAGAGCGTGTGGGACAGGGTGAGAGGCTGGAAGGACTGTGGAGGCCCTGAATGCCATTCCAAGGAATTTTTACTTTCTCTGGAGGGCAGTATGGAGGCTCCACTGAGTAGACTGTGGACTGGGGAAGGATAGAATCAGATCTATGTCTGTTTTGCTCACCCTGGTTGCACTATGGAAGACGGACTAGAGGGGAGTGTATGGATGCAGGAAGACTGGCGAGGACCCTAAAAATCACAGTAGCAGGGGCTAGAGAGCTAGCTTGGACAAGCCTGCCTTTGTGTTATATGCAGCAGCTTTGTCCTAACTCTCCCTGCCATTCCTAAAGGGTATTGGTGAGCAGCTTCCCTGCAGCCTGGCATGATAGGGGTTGCCTTCTTTGGTTTGTGGAGGGTGAGGCATGCCTGGCAACTTCACAGAGGCCTGAGTTGTGGGCACTGCTGGAGGCTGCGTAAGAGCCCTGGGCCTTCAGGCTGAGCAGCCCCTGCTGGGGAGAGCCACCCTGAATGCCCCGTCCCTCAGGCTTAGTTTATGCAATGGGCTGTGAGTGCTCTTTGCATCGCTTAATGCCTAGGGCCTTGCCCAAGCCTAAAATTGCACAAATAGGCCAGCAGCTCCTCCGTGGCTGACCTTCGCCCTGCACTCCAGCCTTCAGGAAAGACCAGCCTCACCTGGAACTAGGAGAGGCCGGAGGGCCTGGGTTCTGCTCGCTGGAAGACAAAGGGGCTCACGCAGAAGACCTTATTCCAGCAACAGTGGCTGTCGATTACTGTGCACCTACTGTGTGTTCAGCATAGGGCTAAATACTTTCTGTACATTTTCTCAAACCCTCACAACAGCTCTACAATGCAGGTATGATTATTCTTATCTTTCATTTTAATCAATTTAAAAGTAGAGGCCGAGCTACATATGTGTTTGAAAATGTCTGGAAGCTGTTTGCCTCCCAATGAGGCATCAAAAGAAAATGACAAGAGTAAAAAAAAAAGCCTCCTCCATCTGTCTGTCCATTTGTCTGCCCATCTGTCCTTCCATCTGTCCATCCATCCATCCACCCATCCACTCACCCACCTGTCTGATCTAAAATTTGCCTGTTCTGTACCAGGCCCTCCAGGAATCCACAAGATGGAGGGAGGAAGAGCTGGGAAGAAATCAGTAACACTCAGGAGATCTACTGCAGTAGATACTGTGGGCTTTTGGGGGAACACGTATTTTTATGTAGCTAGAGGTCAACGGACTTGGGAAGGTTGGGCAGTAGGTAATGACAGGCAGTTGGCTGGTCCAAAGTTGCGAAGGGTTTAGAAGGCCAAGTCAGTATTTGGGCTTTATCCAGTGGGTAACGGAAGCCATTTTAGCTTTTAAAGCATCGCAGTGGAAGGATTTGATTTGTGCTCAACAACTATAGAGAAGGGCTTGTAGGCTCTGAGATGATGAGTCGTGGGTGTACAGGCAAGAGATGATGCTACAGGGCCCAGGGCAGCAGGGGTCAGCGTTGTTGTGTAAAACAAAACCCCAGGGCTGGACAGTAAAGTGGTAAAAGCAGATTCTATGCAGGTCTATTGCAATAGGGGAAAGGAGACCTCTCTTTAGAACTGGGCTCAATTCCAAAGACAAGTGGGAATTTATAGCCAAGGAGCAGGGTGGGGTCAGTGGAAGGAAAATTACTCAGAGGGAAGATCAGGGCTAAGGGGGTGTTCTGGCCAAACCAGCCTAACAGGATTCTTGCTGAAGGCAGGCCAGGGTGATCAGACATCATCTGAGAGAGGGTGGGGGATAAGGGACCCAATCAGATACTGAGGGTGAGGGGCTGGGCTAAACTGCTTTAGCAGGACTCTTGTCAGAATTGGATGATGCCGAGATGAACACAGAAGCTCAAAAGTTGAGGTGTAGTTGGAAAGGATTCAGAGGCACCTGTCTAAAGTCTGGTCCAGGACCCTTTGTCAGTCGGGACAGAGAGAAGAAGGTGGACCTGGGAGAGAATAAAAAGGCAGGAGGAGGAGGGCCTGGTACCTGGGAGAGTGGGAGGGTGGGAGGGAGGGAGTGTCCCTCTGTATGGTCCTCCGGTCCTGGCCGGGGTGACAGGCGGTGGCAGAGCTGGTGCTCACCAAGCAGGTGGGTGTGGCCAGGCCTCTTCCCCATGCCCCCCCATCTTCCAAATATGCTGTGCTCCAGGGGAAGCGAGGCAACAGGCTTTCTTTGGGCCTGTAAGCTTCCTCAGGGATGTCAAGACTCAGTGGGAGTACTGGGAGGGGCGTCCACACTGGCTGCCTGGCAGAGTGGCTTGGGAGTGCGGGCCAAGCCGCCGGGGCCATCCCCAGCACATGCTGGCTCCTGGAGTAGTTAGCTTTGTGCTTTTCTGAGGAGCTGTGATATGAATCCCCCCTCATTGATGTTTTGTGCACAGGTGCTTGTCACGTAAATTCAAAACGTTCCAGTCTCCTGGGATCTGAGCCTTCCCCTAGATGCTGCAGCTCTATAGGCAATTTAGAGAGATGCATGATTTCAAATGTCATCCCCCAGACAGCCCCTCCCCAGCCTTCTGTCTCTTCCCCTGGCTTGGCTCTCCCCTGAGTGGGGAACTGACCTTTACACATGCACTCTCGCTGCCAAAACTTCTTTTGACTGGAAAATACTTTTTAGCCGAGGCTTTGAGTCCGCTGGCGACTGCCTGGTACGGAGGGTGGAGGACTACAAGGGGACTGTTCGGAGAGGTGTTCCTGAGGAGCTGGCCTGTCACAGAACATGGCATGGATACACTGCATGCACAGTGGCCTGTGCACGTGCCACACATATGGTGTCAAGCAGATACCCACATGGCTGCACAGGCTGTTCAGGAGTCCTGGCCTGTCAGCATCCCCACAGACAGCGTGAGAAGGAGCTCCCCTCCCCCAAGTGCTGGCCTCTTAGCCAAAGGTCTGTGTTTCCGTCCTTCCTTTTATCCCTGACTGGTTTTAGTTGTTATTTTCCCACCTGATGGCTGTTTTCCTTTATAAAAGGATGTTCATAAGTAGTGTGGCAAATGGTACGATTTCATTCTTCTTTATAGCGGAGTAATACTCCATTGTATAAATGTACCATAGTTTCTTAATCCAGTCATCTACCGATGGGCATTTCGGTTGTTTCCAAGTCTTGGCTATTGTAAATAGCGCTGCAATAAACATAGGGGTGCATATATTTTTTCGAATTAGCGTCTTGGATTCCTCTGGGTAGATACCCAAGAGTGGAATTGCTGGGTCATATGGAAGTTCCATTTCCAGTTTTTTCAGATACCTCCAAACTGATTTCCGTAATGGCTGCACCAATTTGCAGTCCCACCAACTGTGCACCAGGGTTCCCTTTTCCCCACACCCTCACCAGCACTTGTTGTTTGTTGATTTGTTGATGATAGCCATTCTGACTGGAGTGAGGTGGTATCTCATTGTGGTTTTTATTTGCATTTCTCTGATGATTAGTGAGGTTAAACATTTTTTCATATGCCTGTTGGCCATCTGTATGTCCTCTTTAGAGAAATGCCTCCTCATATCCTCTACCCATTTTTTAATAGGGTTGTTTGGTTTTTTTTGGTGGTGAATTTCATGAGTGTTTTATAAATTTTGGATAAGGAGACCACTGGATGGAGTAGAGGCTTGATCACTGCACTGTATACCTAAAATTGATGTTGTATAATATTGTATGCCAACTGTAATTGAATATATAGATAGTCACGGGATGTGGATTATACAGTGGAAGGGAGTCAAAGGAATTGTAATAGTATGATATGGGGGGAGGATTTAGGGGGGAGTATTGGGGAAGGGGGGTTGTCACTTTGAGGGGTAAAAAGTATAACTATTGCACTGTGTTGTACACCTGAAGCTAATTAAAATAAAATTAAAAAAAAAAAAAAGAAGTAGTGTGGGGTCTTGGAAAGAGCATAAGCCAGGCTGGGACAGACCTGACTTTGAATCTCAGCCCTAGGGTGTGCTAGTCATGAGACCTTGAGCAAGTTGCTTTAGCCCTCTGTACCCCATTTTTATATCTGTGAGATGGGAATGATAGTAATACTTTCTACTTCATCTAGGTAGGTAGTCATAAAGATTATAGAGCAATGACATGGTTTGATACTCTGTCAATACAATTACAATTTTTTGGGTAAAGTTTTGGAAGGCAGGATAGCATAGTCATGGAGAACATTGGCTCTGTAATCAGACAGAACAGGGTTCTTAGCCAAGCTTTGCACCTTATGAGCTGTGTGATGTAGTGCAAATTTGTCAAGCTCTCTGAACCTGTTTCTTCATCTGTAATGTGAGCACAGTAATAGTCTTCTCCCATAGCACGAAGTGTGAACAAGGGATGAAGTGGTTGACAAACAGGAAGATCCTATTTGGGGGTGTGGCCCAGAGTAGCACCCTTGGTGATTCTCATTAGATGCCCTCCTAAGCCTGAGATTGTTCGCTCCCGAGTACGGGAACCATGGCTGCTTTCCGTCGCATTGTGCCCAGTGCCTAGCACAGTTCCTGGCACATGCTGAGTGCTCACTAAGTTTTGGTTATTTAATGCAGCCAAACACATACTGTAGTCCCTGGAACAGAGTAAGACCTTTGTAGATATCCAAATTTCATCACTAATAATAGGGAGGGAGCATCTCAGAAAAGGACTCAGCGCTTTTGGCTCCTGGAGCATGTTTGCTCCCTCCCCACGTGCACTGAGTTTCGGCCCCCTCAGTTTCCGTAACAACGTGCCTGCTTTCACTGAGATTGACAATTGAGAGCCAGGCCGGATTTGAACCCTCCTGATCAGAGGAGATTGGGCCTCCCACATCCACACCCATGGGGGCCTTGGCATCCTGGTTGGATCCGTTTTTCATCTACTTGTTGCCTTTGGAGGGGATTGAAGCCTGGGGATCTTCCGGGCTGATGAGGGAGAATTGTGTTCACTATTCCAGGGCCCAAGGCATCAATTTTTATTTTGTTTGTAGACAAGTATGAGAGAAGACTGTGCTGGCTTTTTATTGTTCCAGCTTTCTTCGTTTGGACCTGGAGAGTGGAAAAGTGATTTAGAAAAGGCTTTTCCTGTCTGAGGAAGAGCAGGTGTTTCCAGAAGCCCTCAGAGTCCAGAGCACCAGGGGAAAGATTGGGAACAATGCCACAGTCACCCACGGTAGCATGTTCGAGGCTTGGGTCACGTTCCCAAGCCACAGGATGTAGGAGTCAATCTCACACATGGCCCTCTCTTTACAGACGAACAAGCCTGGGCCCTCCGGAAGGATGGGATTTGTGCCAGGTCAGAGGGTGGCAGAGGGAGCTGAGGCTCAGGCCCCATGTGCTGAATGCTGAAGCCAGGCCCCTTCCCAGTGCCTCACTTCACTGTCCCCTTCCTGACGCCTCCAGCCCCTGGTCTGCCGCACTCCATGCCCGCAGCGGGGGAAGGCTCCAGCCTGTGCAGAGGCAGGCCCTCGGTGGGGGATGACTAGGACAGGGTGGTTGCTTGGGTTGAATGTTTGAGTCCCCCAAATTCATATGTTGAAATCCTAACCCCCCAGGTGATGGTATTAGGAGGTGGGGCCTTTTGGAGGTGATTAGGTCATGGGGTGGAGCCCTGATGAATGGGATTAGTGCCCTTATAAAAGAGGCTTGAGGATTCCCAACCCACTCCACCTGGTGAAGACACAGAGAGAAGGCGTTGGCAGTGAACCAGGAAGAGGGCCTTGACCAGAACCTGACCACAGTGGCATTTTGATCTTGGACTTCCTGCCTCCATAACTGTGACAAATAGATTTCTGTTGTTCATAAGCCACCTCGTTGGTGATATTTTGTTACAGCAGCCCCCCAAAAGTAAGACAGTAGCAGAGAAGGGAAATTCCTGAGCTAAACTAAGGGAATGACCAACTCCTGGCTGGAGGGGTACCCAGAGTCCCCACTAAGCCCCTTTTGTGTGGCACCATGCCCCTATCATTGCTGCCAGCCAAGGGAGTGGGCATAGGACTAGAGGCTGAGGCCACCCAGTGAGAAGATTCCTGTTGTGAGAATAAAGCTATGATAGTGGGCTTTATAATGCCACAAATTCTATTTTCCTTTGGGCCCCTTCAGCGGGGTCTACACCTGACCTACACTTGTCACAGATCAGCAAGGCTGGAAGTAACAAGTCCCTGAAATGGAGGCTCTAGAAACATCCAAGACATGGCAACCATTTGGGCAGAACCCATTGTTCTCCAAATGGCAGAGGAAGAAAGACCTGGAAAGCTGGTGCCTCCTTAATAATAGTAACTAACAGTGATGGAGCATTTGCCACGTACCAGCCCCTCCCAAGTACTTTATATACACCAACACATTTATACAACAACCCATGAGGAAGGTCAGATTACTTACTCTCCCTCCATACTACAGGTGGGAAAGTGGACGCTCAGAGAGCTGAGGAGAGGTGACCATGGTCACACAGCTGGAAAGTGGTAGAAATGGAATTTGAACCCAAGTACCTTAACTCTTGACCTCTTTACATTCTTTTCTCAATACCTCAGTCCTTCCTCTTTGGGAATTGGCTTGATTGCTTTCCGTAACTGGGGTGAGTAGCATGTGGTGATTTCCTCAGCCATGTATTCATTCATTCATTCATTGAAGAATTGTTAAATGTGTATCAGCACTGTGCTCTTCGCTGGGATCCCTGCCCACAGGGATCATTGTCTGGAGGGGAGACACATCTATAAAGAAATATTCAGATATCATGGAAGGAGGAGAGCTAAGGGGAGGAAGGCCAGGTTTTTATGGTAGCACAAAAGTATCTGTGGCTTGCTCTACCTGGTAGGGTGGAGAGGGTGAGGGAAGGCCCTGATAGGAGAGGGGATTTGAGCTCGATGAGCTGTTCCCACAGTGATGGGGTGGGGGTGGGGGCCAGCTCAGGAAGGGCCTTATATGTCAGGCTAATGGATTAAGACTTGATCCTGCAAGCCTTGGAGAGAAGGGGAAGAATTTTAAGTAGGGAGTGACATGATGAGGTCTGTGGCTTGCAAAGACCACTCTTGTTCAGGATGGCCTGGAGAGGGGAAGACTAGAGGCCAGGAGCCCAATTGGGAGAGGACTGGAAGAGGGCCGGTGAGAATGGCTGGCTATACGTGGAAACCAGTGCAATCATGGTTGGCAGTGCAGATGGAGTTCCAGGCAGATTTGGTGACTCATTAGGTATGTGAGGTGAGAGAGATGGGGGAGTGGGGGACGATTCTGAGTCTGAAGCACGCATGGAAATGCAGGCAATTATTCAAGTGGAGGCAGGCTGCCTGTTTGCAGAGGGAGCCTGTAGGTGCAGAGCATGACAGGAGAAACAGGCAGCCACAGTGTCACCCCATTAATCTTAGCCAGTGAGGAACACCGTGGTCTTAGGACTGGCCGTGGGCAACTAAGGAAGCCTGTTGTTTGCCCCTGTTTATCAGAAGCATCTTCAT
Source organism: Aselliscus stoliczkanus (assembly GCA_033961575.1). Taxonomy (NCBI): domain Eukaryota; kingdom Metazoa; phylum Chordata; class Mammalia; order Chiroptera; family Hipposideridae; genus Aselliscus; species Aselliscus stoliczkanus. The sequence goes on along the minus strand of CM066736.1, from coordinate 95,870,075 downwards.
GTGATCACATTTCTGTTTCCCAAAGTGACACTACCACTGTTGCAAAGGGAATCGTAACAGTGCACTAACCTTTTAGCAAATCGGATGCATTTTATAGGGTTGTTATAGACTGGGAGAATTTTCTAACCCTCTTCTCCTGACAATTCAGAGTCTAACTGGATAGCACTGCCATCATTGGCCTTTCTGTCAATTACACGTTTCTGTTGGGCCCTCAAAGACCTGCTTTCTGACACATGTTTCTGCTGAGTTGACGTGTCTTCATGATCAGACAGTCACATAGAGGTGCTGTCGGATCTTTCAGAGCTTGTTGAAGGCACCTCTTTGAAGTGTATGTCTCCTTAGAAGTGGCAGGAAAGTCACAAAGCTTCAAGTCAAAGTCACGGACTTGCAGCAGCAAGATCAGGAGTCAGTTTTCAGGGCCCAGGGGTGCTCAGATTGTGGAAATCACTCAGTGCAGTCTCAGCACTGCTAATGTGATTGCCAAAATCCAAGCTTTCTAATGAAACTTGGTAATGAAAGAGAGAGCAATGGACTCCAATCAGCAAACCATAACTTGCAGCTCTGGGAACACTTCAGTACTCATACAATGCATGTGGACAAAACAAGCCCAAACCACCTAGGAGCTCTGGGCACACAATTGTCCTAGCATCAGGGATATAGGAGTCACAAGTTTCCATAGCAACGAGGCAGAGAAACAATTATTCTACACCTTCCAGGGCCCTTCTCCAAGGTTACAAGGACATTGTCTAAGCCCTGGAGAAGATGACAGAAATGACTATCTCTGTCTTTGAAATATTGATGTGGAGGTGAGAAGGAGTTTTCAAAACCCACAAAATATTTTTAGAATAATCTAGTCTAACTCCATTTTCAATGAAGGACACTGGGGCCCAGAGAGGTTAAAGCCCCTCATCCAAGATTGCCCGGCTTGCGGGGAGCAACACTGCAAGTGCCATCCTGGCTTTCTAGTCCCCAGCTCCCCCTGCCCTTTTCCACTTTCCCTGGGGTTGGTACTAGGAGTACAGGTGCCCCTTGCCTGTGCCAGGCGCTGTGTCTCGAAGCCATATGTCACATTTGTGCAAAGCAAATTTCCAGCCTGCTGTTGACTTCCTTTATAGTCTAAGAGACTAACTAGTCTCTTCTTTATTTCTGATTGATCTTCGTTTGGCAGGACCTTCCAACATTTTGGTGCTGAGGTTTTATTTTGCTTTGCTTCCTAAGACCCAGACATTGCTTTTCTTCCAGGCTTCGGGCAAAGTCTTCAATAAACTTAAGTATTGAGCTGGATCCCTTAGTTCATTGGTGGGGGGTCAGGGGGTCCTGGCAGCTTCTGCAGTCACCCCTGTGGCCAGCTTCCTTCCGTGTTCCCAGCAATGCAATGCTGTAGCTGCCTGGCACTTTCACTGCTGAAGCTCGGTCCTTCAGGGCCTTCTGGGGGGAGGGTGTGAGGCTTCTCCTTGGCTGAGGCCTTTGTCTCCATCTGCTTTGCCTGTGGATGTTCCCGCAGGAGGTTATGAGCAATGAGAATGCGTCAGGACAGCTCTCTGGAGGAGTGGCGAGGCTGAGGGACAGTTACCCCAGGAGAGGCCTCTGGGCTTGACTGCAGCTCTAGGTTTACAATGAAAGTTCCAGAAGGAGGGGTGGCCTGAGCATCTCACCCTGGGAAGCTTGTCCCCAGGACAAAAGTGAAGGGTGGAGTAGGGAGGAAAGGAGCGTAGCACCAATGCTGACTTAGCCTCACTCCCAGGCAACAGAGGCATGGGGCTTGGCAGGGAGCTTTCGTCAGTCTTGAGCCTTTGAGAGGGAGCCTTAGGTGTCAGATCTAAGGGCAGAACCACCCACGCCAGATGGGTTTGTCCTCGGCACTGGGCCCCACGCAGATCAGGTGCAGTTCTCATTTGTTGAATGACTGACTTTCATTCATTTTGTTGTGTTTTCAGTGGCTCCGCCTACCAGGCTCTCTTCTAGCCAGGGGATATCGCAGAGACCAAGACAGCTAAAGCTTTGCTTGTGGGAAGGCTACATCCTGGGGCTGAGTGAACAGGAGGTCGCAGGGGCCCCAGCGTTCTGCTAGAGAAGGAGCCCCGTCGTTTATTGGAACCTCTGACCTAGGGCTGGGCGACCTGGCAGTGCTGTCCAATGGGGACAATACCAGGAAATGAAAGAAGGCAACAACGGGAGGAGGGAGGAGAGGTCTGCGTACCTACAATCTCTGGCAGGTCCAGGGCCCTTCCACGGGGCGCCTCCTGGAATCCTCCAGAGGCCCTGCTAGCGCAGTTTAGAGATTCGCTGAGGGGCACGTGCCATGGAAGTAAGGATTCCCCCTCACTTCAGGTCAGGTCAGCTGGATAGTATTGCATTGAGAAGGGGAGCTGTGGGAGGTCCTGAGGGGTCCCTCAGTTTCTGGGGCCCTCGGGCTGTTGTTTTCAGCAATAATGACAATGTGTTGTCTCAGTTGCTGGTACCGGGAGGTGCTGGTGACACCCTGGCCTCGCCCGCCCTGCAGGCTCAGCCCTGACAAAGCCCGTGTCAGCCCAGCCAGTTGGCTGTTGTCAGAACAGGAGGATGGACCCCAGCACTATCAGCTGAAATGGAAGCTGAATAATAAAAGCTTTCGTTTATAGCATTCCAGGCGCCTTATTTACGTTACCTCGCTGAACTTGATGCAACAACTCCATGACGTAGATACCGTTAATGTTGATATTTTACCGAGAAGTATTAGACTGGTTAGCATAGTTCCCAAGATCACACAGCTAACAGGTACCAGAGGAGCAGCCCCATCCCTGCTGCTGCTGTGGAAAGGACACCAGGCCTTTGTCACCTGGTGGCCTTCCCAGCCCCAACCAACGCTAGCAGTGGGGTGGGCTGCTTGCAGCACGGACCTTCGGCTCAGAGCCAGAGTGGTCAAGGTGACACACCGGGTCTGAGTTCCACCTCTACTGCTTGCTTTTTTTCCAGCCCTGAGCTAGTCACCCAGACTCCCTAAACCTTAATTTCATCAGCAGCAAAACAAGGTTGACCGTAACAACAGCACCAGGCTGTAATGAGAATGAGCATAAATGAGATTGGCAAAGCACTCAGCAGTGTCTGGCACCTAATACCTGCTCAATAATCGTGGTGATCCTGATTGTTATTATATTATATTAGTATCAGATTACACTCGGTCGTGGGGCTGAGGCTGGGCCCTAATTCACTGTTTATTCCTGTGGTCGGGTTATAATCCCCAAGGTGCACAGGGTAAGGAGACTTACGGCAAATAGAGCCACCAGGTTTTATGGCAGAGGGCTCCAAACTCCCCTCTCATCAGAACATCCTGGAGCTTGTTCAAGGTTTAGGTTTGGGGGTTATTATACTCCTTCCCACCCACCCCACCCCAGATACTTCAATTCATGGGTCTGTTGGGAGGTCCTAACTGCACTTTTAATAAGATCTTAAGGTGGTTCTGTTGCAGAGAGTCCAAGGGCGAGGTTCTGGTCAGCACTGCTTTCTAAGCTGTTTCCTCCAGCCCCGGCCAGCCTGATGGCTGGCTCCCCTCCACGGCTGCCACAGCTGGGCTATTTCTGTCTCATCACTAGGAGCTGTCGCCTCAAATCGGGTTCCTTTTCCCTGCGCAGCTCTGGAGACACGCGGACAAATCCTTTCTCCTCGCTCCCTGTCGAGACACCGTGCAGACCTACAGAATCTTTTCTCCTTATAAAACAGGATCGCCTGTCTCCCAGTGACCACATTTTCTAAACTTTCCCCTAAGAAACATGGTTAGATAAGAAATCTTTTTTTTTTCTGACTTGGGAATCCATCTTAAAAGTGTTACAAAGGTACAACAATAAGTTTGCCATTATTTGTATATTGAACAGATCCCTAGCAAATGCAGAGTAGGTTAGCATAGTGGTTAACCTACGCTAGACTATGGTTCTGGACTGCCTAGGTTTGAATTATAGCTCTGCCCCTTTTTAGCTGTGTGACCTCAGGCAAGTTATATAACCTCTCTGTGTCTCAATTTCCTCATCTTTGTAACAGGACTAATAGCAGCGCCTATCCCATTGAGTTGTTATGAGGATTGGTGGAGTTAATATTGATGAAGCACTTGCAGTCCATTGAGAGCCTTCATCATAAAGGGCAGAATGTAACGCACGAGACAGCCTGGAAGAATCCAGGGAGCACGAGCGTCGCGTGCATCCGAGGAAATGAAATAATAAGCAAGATAATGGTCCTGACTGGCTTTGGCCACACGCTGTTCTTTCCTGACAGACAATTCTGCCTTGAAGCACCAATTTGCGACATTCCTGTCATTGCTTTTCCAAAGCAGGAACGAACAGGCTATGACAGTGATGGAAGAAGCCATATCTGTGACCACCATGTGGGAAGTGGAATGTCATTTTGTTGAAACCCCATTAGCAAATCCTGCTCTGCCTTCTCTTTGCAGAAACACTCCAGCTGTGAGCTAAGTGGCATACAGGAGCCAGGGGACTTCTTTCTTTGTCTCAGCTTTCCTTTTCACGCTGTGGCGTTGATGAAGGTCTCGGTTTCTTGGACTATTGAGCTGTAGAGGGAGAATCAGCTGTAATGAAGGGAAGGATTAGCAGAGGCCAAGACAGCGGTGTCCGTCAGACCTGTATGGATGATGACAGACAAGGGAAAGGAAACCCCACTCTTCTCCCCGTTCCTGCCCAGCCGGGTCAGTGCCTGCCTTGCCTCCTTGGGAGGCAGGATAGCAGTGTGCTTAGCATGTGGGCCTGGGGGTGGGCAGAGCTGGCTGAGCAGCCTGGCCTGGTACCTGTTGGCTGTGATCTTGGTAACTTTGCTAACTAGTGTAAAATAAAGATAATACTAGTACCTAGGTCACTGAGTTGTTACATCAAGTTCAGCAAGGTAATGTATATCAAGTGCTTGGAACTCAATAAATGAAAGCTTTTGTTATTGCTGAGTAGTCTTTGCCATGTGTCCAATCTAAACTAAAGTTTGGATAATTCAGGTGGTTCCCTGTATAGGACCCGTAAAAGTATAGTCAGGAACAGCTGGAGAGAGAACATGGATTGAAAGACAGTGTACGGGGGCCCACCCATGAATTATTGTGTGTGTGTTTGGACAGGAAGTGGGCTAGGGGCTTGGAACTCCTTGTGTAGGGACCACCCTGCCCAAGGTAAAGGCCATCCTTTAGATTTCATGTGACTCATCTGGGTGCTCTAGAAGCAGTCATAGGAAGTGAGGGAATGGGAGGAAAACACGTGTGTGCAACAGGCCCCAGGGAGCAGGGCACAGCGAGGCCTGGCAGACGGTCCCCGTGGGGGGAGCCAAGGAAGGATGTGGAGCTGCTAGGAAATGCGCGAGCTGCGCGAGCTGGGTGGGCGGTGTCACTGAGATGGCAGAGAAGGTGTGGAACGTATCTGCCAGCAGGCAGCCCCTGCCTGGGCAGGAGGAAGTCACTGCATGCCAGGCCGGCAGGTGGGCAGGCAGGCCTCCCAGGGCAGTGTGGGAGCTCCGAGGGCCGGGCTGGGCCAGCCATTGGGCTGGTGGCAGGGCAGTACTCTGTTCACAGGAAGGAGTGGCATGAGCTCAAGGCCGAGCCCTGGAAACCGGAGCCCATGGGAACACAAGAGCCAACCCTAGGATCCTGGAACTTGGCCCCAAAGGACAACAGAGACAGCACCATAAAAATGACACAGGAGATGGTACCTAGAGCTTTACTATGTGCCCAAAATCACATTATTTCAAACAATTTTCACAGCAGCCCAGTGAAGAAAGTATTATTATCACCATATTGCTGATGAATAAACTGAGGCTCATTTACCTTAACTGACTTGCCCAGAGCTGCTTAGCGCAGAACCAGGAATTGCCAGACCTGTTTGCTCAGACACTCATGCTCTTATCAGGTGCTAGAGTACTTAGGCCTCCAGGTGCTAGAGAACTTAGGCCTCCAGGTACTGGAGTACTTAGGTCCCGAGTTGGCCAGGAGCCAGCACCTGCCTCACCAACAGCTTTTCACACTCGTTCTTTTGTGCTCTATAAGAAGCAACGCACTGTGGGCTGAGAGCCATGTAGATGCTTCATGGGACTTTGGAGAGGCCTGATGGAGCTCCTCGAGCACTCTTCTCTATTTAAAGATAAGAGAATGGAGGGTCAAGAGGTTAACAGCCTTGCCTGGGGTCACTCAGAAGACAGCAGCAGGGTCGGGACCTGACCAGGCCCACTGGCCCCTGGCCCCGCATTGTCTCCGCTGCACCGACTGTCCCCTCCCAGTGCTGGAGAAGATATGGGCAGACTCAGTATGTGCCATGCTACCCAAGGAACAGCAACAGCATCAGACATTAAAGGCCACTGGCATATCTCACAGGACAGGTGGCAAGAGTAATTTGTGTCTGCAGTTGCATTTGTAAACACAGCATGAAGAACACATCGAGAAACTGGCAAAGATTGCACAGGTTCTATTTGTCTGCTAATTAAAACAAGGGAAATGCCAGTGGAAAAGAAGATGGATTAGGAAAAAGGTGGACATTTTAAAATCATGCAGAATGGCAGGAGGGGTGGCAATCCCATGTCTTGGATGGGACTACGTCTCAGTGGGCAGGTGTGTTGGTGGCTTTGACTCAGCCACCACCTTCTAATCTGTCTGGCTGACTGGCTAAGCATTTTGAGGACAACACTGTGTCATATTTACCCATATTTACAGGGTCTGGCATGGAGCAGGGATTCAGCAAATGTTTGTTGGATGATTGACCGAATGAATGATTGAAAACCATTACTTAAGGTAAGGGTGAGACCAAATGGCCGGTCAGTAGCTTTCCTCTCCTTTCATATTACATCTACAGTGGTCTCCAGTGCCTCCAGGTTTGGCCTGCAGAGGACTCTGGGAGATGCCATGGTCATCCTCTGCTTCTTTGAACATTAGCTTTGGGAGCCATCAGTTTGGTGATAGGATAGTGGAGTTTGTTAGTTCTTGACTAGGACCGACTGGCTGTGATCAAAGGCCTAGATGCCAGGGTCAGGTTCAAGACTTAGTTTCATCACTTCCCAGCTGTGTGACCTTGGGCAAGCTGCCAGACCAGCTAAGTCTCCTTTCCCTTATCTGTAAGATAGAGATAATTGCATGGGGAGTGCTGAAGACTGAATGAGACAACATGCAGACAGCCCTGGCTTCTTAAGGGTACAATCCATGTTAGGTCTTTGTCCTGTCATTCCCTGAGGGGCTGGGGGAGTGAGTGGCCCCTTCCTGCTCCTGGCTGTGTGCCCACATTGCCTTTGTTTAGGAGCTGAGGAGAGGAGGAGATAATGAGGCAGAGAGGGAAGGAGTCTATCAGAAATGGCGCTGGGAGATACTGTTGGATACACAGTTGTGCATCGGGGCAAGCCCACGATTGGATAACATTTCCGTTCTGTTGCCTTCATCCATAACTTAGTGATTGAAAGTGCAGGAAAAAAGCAGAATACACTGCTCCAATTGTACAACGGAGGTTTATAAATATCTGTTGTGGAGAGCAGGCAGCGTGGAGAGATCTGGGTGCCCGCCGTGAGCCCTGACTCAGTGCCGTGGGGACTCGGCTCTGCCAATCCGGAGATGTTTCACGTGCCTTCCTCTGAGTGACTCCCCTCGCTCCTGATGGCTCCTCAGCTTTGAGGACAAGGATCACTGAATGGGCATTTGATGGGCTTGGAGGGCATTAGCTTCATGGGGTAGGGCAAAGATGGCAGGATTTAGAAGAGGGAAAACCTGAGCCTGAGCTCCGCTCCATCACTTGCTGGCTGTGTGTCTCTTGGCACCTTGGCGGGCCCCGCTTTCTCCTCTGTACGCTGCAGGTAGTGATACGAGACTAATAGGTTGCTGTGAGGAGAGAGCTTGTTCCTGGGGGCAGCTCAACAGGAGTTCTTGCCAGCTCGGCTTTCTGAAGCCAGACAGTTGCAATATTTTCAGGGGTCTGGCGATTACCTGAAGGCTGGGTATTGGCAGGAGAAGACAGGGAACTAAGGTACCATGCTGGTCACAGTGATGGGGCAGGTGTGTGCAGTCCCAGCTTTGGCCCTTGAACAGACCCCAGACTTTGAGCCATCTGACCCTCCAAGGACGAGTCTAATTGTTGTTATCATTACAATTGTTGCACACCCTGATTGCCGTCCACTTCAGTTCCGTCAGTGATATAGACTACCCGCAAACGATCTGCTGTTGGGGTCCTGCCCTGGCCTTGCTGCGAAGACAGGCTGAGGGATGTGTCAGCAGGTCAGCCCTTTCCCTGCTCTGAGTCTCAGCTACACATCAAGCCCACAGAAAGCCCTTGTCCAGCAACTTCACATCACCCCTGGCTTTGACCGAGGGCTCCTTGGGAGGCCCTCTGTGTTTCCTGTAAGACTGCAGCCACAGACACCACCCATTGTGTCGTGCAAGGTGACCTGAGCTCAGGCCTTGAGCAAGTGTGGCTCCCCCCTCATGACTGGTGAGATTCTCTTTGGATTTAAGCATGCCGTTGGATTTCCTTCTAAGCTTCAGTCCAGTTTTATGAGCACTGAATGAGCACCTACTATGTGGTTCTAATTGTGTTCCTGGTGGGGTGGGGGCAAAGACACAGCATCGTGGACTGGGAAAGAGCAGGCCCTCGACTCACATATAGGTGAATGCCTCTCCACTGTTCATTAGTTGTGTGACTTTGAATTGTTACCCAAAGCCTCTGAGCCCTGGCTTCCCACTAGTCAGAAGAGACTGATTATCAACATGGTTTCTGGAATAGCGAAAATGCTCCATTACAGATATTCAATAAATGATAGCCATCTTTTTCTTCTGCCCGTCTCTCCTTTCGCCTCCATTCCTCCTCCTTACTTTCTTCCTCTGCCCTCTTCTTTCCTTGCCTTCAAGGAGTTCGCCATTGAATTGTGGGGCCAGGCAGAGACCTGGTCTAAACATTTCAAATGGCATCAGGATGGAAGTAAGTACAGGGGACTCTGAAAAACAGATGGATGCCCAACGATGACTTCCTCGTGTCAGCCTTGGAAGTTTTAGGGGAAAACGGTGTCATGTGCCTGTGTCAGGATGTATGCATGGAGCTGAATGTGTTTACAGCCTGCCTGTACCCACACTCACACAGGCATGTGCATCCATACATATAGACACACACAGTCATGCCTGTTGGAAGGGACCTGGCATGAAGCAGAACTTACCCAGTTCACATGAAGAGGCCTTAATGAAGAGATAAGGACAGAGTTAAGGGTACAAGTCAGGCATATTCAGGTGCACAGAGACTCATAAGGGGAGGAGGTTCTGCCACACCTAGGTTCTGACGGGACAAGGGGAGTAAGTGTTACCAGGATAGGAAAGAGCCGAGCCTTTGGAAGTGATGCTGGCTGGAGGGAGTTATAGTCATGGGGAAGCAGAGCTGCTACCAGAGAGATAGCCCTGGAGCACTGCAGGAGGGGAAGAAATTTCCTGACCACTCTTCTCTCTTATCTGCTGATGCTTCCCGTTGGCTGAGCCCTGCCGAGAGGCTTGCATGGGCTGGAGCCTCCTTCCTGGGCACAGAGCCTGGCAGAGAAAGGTGGAGAGCGGAATCGTGGGAGGGCGTTCAGATGGAGAATCAGCGGCAGGGATCTGAATGCATTTATGTGCACTCACACACAGGCATGCACGGGCTGGCCGAGCTGCTTCCTGCAGGGCCTTTGGGTTGAGAGGCTGGTGGGTGGTCAGGGAAGGGGCCGTGTGGGCGGATGATTTCCAGGCCACTCCCGCATATCCACAATGCTGGGCAGGGCTCGCTGCAGGGTTTTCTCAAAGCCCATACACACGGTGATGCCACAGTCGGTTATGAGAAACCATGATTGGCTTCCAGCCTCCCTGGTCTTTGCGGAAGGCAGCTATGGGTTTACACATATTTAAAATAAATCCATGTGTAGCTTTTTTCTCTTTCTGCCCCAGTGCTGTGCTCAGCAGTCATGTGAGGTACAGTGAAGGCCCCAGACAAGGGCCTGTGGCCAGCTAGAGGCATGTCCTTAGCGCAGACCTAGCTGAGGGTGGACATGGCATCCCAGTGCTGTCCTCAGCGAATGGCTTGTCCCTGCCCTCACTTCCTCAAGGCCTCAGAGGCACTCTTGGAGAGGCTCTCCCCCACTTGGCCTTACCTCCCTGGCTCTGCCCCTTCCGACACCACTAGTTTCAGCAGGGCTTTTGCCAGGACCTGGGGCTGGCGACTCTGGGCCAAGCTTCTAGCCAGCACCTGGCGGACAACAAGTCTGTGGTGAGAGCTTTCATGCTCTCCATTGGCTGGCACAGCTGGCCAGAGCAACCTCGGGATGTGAATACTGAGGGACCCCACAGGTAGTTTAATTCAGGGGGTGGGCAGCACAGAATAGTGGTTGGGAGCTTGGTTCCAAATCCCAGCTCTGTGTGGCCTTGAAGGTCTCCACAACTATATGGTCTGTCTCCCCCTTTTCCAATAGAATGCCTGCAGATCACATTTTGAGCAGGTTGGCTTCCAGAAGGGTTAACTGAAAAATGTACCTAGGATATAACAAAGCTAATGAGCCTTTTTCAAATGAAAATTGCCCATTTTCCTGTTGAGTGTGTCTGCCCAGAGTGGTGTTTGGGTTTAAGTCCAGGTGACATCGCCCCGATGTTGCTGAGAGAACCCATATCTTGCAGGTCTCTCCTGTAGGCAGAGACGGGGTCCTGTCAGCAGCCCAGGGAGGGGGGGCTGTGTTTCCTGTGGAGGGGGGCATCTTCCCACTTCATTTTAAAACTGCCTTCAATTATTATGTGTGTGTTAAAGGTGGCAGGGAGTTCGTTCCCTTCACTGCCCATGTTAGGTCTGGACCGTGCTCTCTCTAGTCTTGTCCCTGGCATTGCAAGCCCATGCATGTGAGTGGGCCTATGTGGGGGAGGAGGGGGTGAGGGCCTGGCTTACCAGCTCTAGAGAATGGCAAAGGCGTTGGCTCCAGGAGAAGCTGCTCATTTGGATTTGGGTACCTCTGTGGTACCTGAGCCATCCCCAGCTGCCCTTTCCGAGAGTCCCACAGTGCCAAGGACTGGACTCAGAAACTAACTTCTGGAAGGTACAGGGATGTTTCTGTAGAGGAATCCATATTGAGTATGAAAACCAAAGAGCTCTCATACATGTACACATTCATACATAGGCACACCCATATGCAGTCACACACACATACACACACACAGTTAACCTCATAGGAAACACACACACACACACACACACACACACGGCCAGAATAAGTAAACCTGTTAGAGGAGACCCCTGCCGGTATCTGCAGCTCCAGGCTAAATCCCCTCTGAATGACTTAGATTTATTTGCTCAGCACAAAGCTGGTGACTCTGTGCCCTCGGTACCCAGCCAGTTCTGAGATAGGAGGCATACATCCTGGAGCCAGGTGCCCCAGGATCACAGAGATACCAAGAGCAAGGGCAGGGCTGGCTGCTTCCAGAGCAGCCAGCTCCCCAGGACTTCCAGGCTGGTGTGACTTACTGGTGCATGGGTCGGAAGCATCTTCCATACATCATATTATGCCCTTCGTCAAATCAAGCCCATGCCTGCTGCTCACCTCCCCTGATGGGCCAGCACCTGTGGACATTGAGACTAGACTGCACACGCTGGGGTTTGCATAATTTGACCAAGCTCATCCCCTCTCCACTTGTGGAAGTTCTTGTGTTCTTAGAGGAGGTGCTTTGCCAGGGATCCAGTGTAGGGGGTGCTAAGAATGGCAGGCTCTTCAGTAAGATGGACTCACATTTGCTTCGGGGCTAGCTGTGTGACCAGGATCAAAGCCCTGAGCCTCAGCTTTCTCTTCTGTAAAATGAGGATATTCTTCCATATCTTTTATGCCTGTTGTGAGGTTTAGATAAATAAATTATGAAAAAACCACCAGCAATGTAACTGGCATACAATAGGTGCTCAATAAATGGGGAGCTTCCTTCCCCTGTCTTCATTTTACATTCTCCTGGCTGAGGGTCACCTTCAACTTACGTGAGAGAACCAGAGCCGTTCAGACTCAGGTGACTCTCCATGCTCCCTGTGCTGGCCCTGACAGCTCTAATTACAGGGGCCAGGATTCTGGCCTGCTCCTTCCTGACCTGGTGTGTTAGGCTCTCCAGAGAAGCAGAGCTAACAGGATGTATGTATATGTGTGCATATGTATGTATACAGACATGTAGATACACACACATGTGTATACACATACATATACACACACAGAAGGAAATTTATTATAAGGAATTGGCCTCATGATTATGGAGGCTGACAAGTTCCAAGGTGTGCAATCAGCAAGCTGGAGACGATGGTGTAGTGCCAGTCTGAAAGCCGACAGGCTTGAGACCCTAAGAGAGCCAGTGTTTCAGTTCCGGGTTAAAGGCAGGAAAAAGACTGATGTCCCAGCCCAGACAGTCAGGCAGGGGGAGCTCCCTGTAACTTGTGGGAGGCTCACCTTTCTGTTCTATTCAGGCTTCCAGCTGACTGGATGAGGGCCACAGACGTGAGGGCGGACCATCCGCTTTCCTCAGCCTACTAACTCACATGTTCATCTCATCCAGAAACACCCTCATAGACACACCCAGACTGTTTTACCAAGTATCTGGGCACTGCATGGCCAAGTGAAGCCGACACAAAGTTCACCATCATACCTTGTATGTGGTGACCTCATGCATCAGTGGGTGTCCTGGTGCAGCCTGGGGCAGGCACCAGCCCTAGGACTTCCCAGAGCTTTTGGTCACTTCAGGCTGCCCTCTGGAGCAGCAGAGGAGCACAGTCTGGGCAGGCCCATCAGCCACCCAGCTATGGATCTAACAAAGAGGCCTGGCCAAGACTCACACCAGCCCTGTGGTCCTATTTTGATGGCAGAAACATCAAAGCTTTGCCCATCAACTTGTTTGAAATGACTCATTGTCTTCCACATTGTCTTCGAAACCCCCATACCTTTCCTCCCCCACATCCTGTTTGTTCAAGTCCTGCCAGTTCCTTCCTCTTTAGTATTTCCTTCGCAGGCCCAGTACTTTTTTCTACCCACTTCTATCACCTAGGTCCCAGCTGCCATCACCTCTTGCCACTTTCCTGCATTCTCCTCCCGTTGTGGTTTTCTTGTCCTCAGTCTTGCCCCACAAAGCCTGTCATTCACACACTTGCCAGAGGGAACTCTCTAAAATAAGAGCTCCAACTACATTATTCCCTGATTTATTCCCTTATCAGTGTCTCACTGCCTAGTAGAGTTTGCAGGCTGATGCCATAAGGATCAAATACAGCTAACACTTAAGAAAAAAAAAAAAGCTTTTACATCTGAAGGGTGTGTGTCTTCCAGTTTGCCAGAGTCCTCACCACTCCTTATTGTCTCACACCAGCCACTTACCTGCTTTGTTACTTGTGCAGTCCATGAAGTCGGAGGCCTAGACTCTTCAACATAACATTTGAGTCTCTTAACAGTTTGACTTTGGTTAATTCCCAGATTGATTTTTAGGCAATTCTAGCTAAGTGCTCTAGCCTTTCTGGTCTGCACCTTTCCTGCTATACCCACTATTCTTCCTCATTTCCGTGCCTTTATCCATGCTGTTCATTTTGCTTGGATGGCCTTCCTCTCCTTGAACCCTTGTCGAGTTCCTAATTATCCCACAAGACTCTATTCATATGCCACCTACTCTCTACAGTCTATCTGTAACAGTCTCTTAATCTCAGCTTCCTCCTCTATAACATGGACTAATCACAAGTCCTGCCTCATGGGATTGTCATGAAGATTAAATGAGAGAACCCAGGAAAAGTGCTTAGTGAAGTGTTTGGAATATAGGAAGTACCCAGTAAATATTCAGCCATCTGCCTTCCTGGCATCTGGAGATGTTAGTGGTCTTGGCGGGGCGATGATAGGGACTCTGCCGTCTGTCTTCGGCCAGGATGGCTGAGTTTGTCAGTCTCTTACTACTCATAGTTAAAGCAAACAGAAAGTAATTGGCGTCCATCAGGCAGTAAACAGGAAACAGCCCATTGCAGATGACTGGCTTGATGCTGTGAGTGGTGCAAGATTGTGGGGAGGAATTTGTTACGTCCAAAAAGTGAAATTGGATTTCATAAATACTTCTAGGCTTAAGGCTTAAAAATATATATTTGTATATATTTAATCTTAAAGGAATTTAAATATTTCATGGGCCATTGCTCATGACCTGGCACCTCTCACTGGTGAACTATGATGGTGGAGACAGTGCTTTGCGGCATCTGTTTACAGTTCTGTTGAATGAAGCTCATGTGGACATTTACTTAGGAAAAAACTGTGAATTGAAAAACCACATAGGAATAACCATTATTGTTCCTGTTTAGTACTCGAATAAGTTGGCTGCGTCACACTAGAGAGTTACAAGGCAAACAAGTTACCTGCAGGCATAAAAGGAACACTCCAACCCAACAGCAGACCAATGGGTGACATTGAATCTAAAAATGCATCAGATAGTGAAATACAGGTTTTGTGCAGAGAAAAGGTTTTCTTTTTCTTTATTCAAGAAAAGTCATAGTGGAAGCAGAAACAGATGCTTCTTGGCTCCATTCTTAGTCCGGGGTTGAGGGCATCTCCAAGATAATTAAGACTTTCGGAAGGATCATAATGCAGGGAGTGCAGGTGTAGACTGAAACATTCATGGTTGGGAATACTAAGGCTATTGTCGATCTGGTGCCAAGACTTGAGAGATCCATTTCTAAAAGGGAAAATCTAATCCCTGTGTTGGACCCCATCCTGGGGGAAGTGTCCATAGCAAATGAGAATCGCCAACGTACTGTAGGCAAAACATTGTCACAGGCGTTGACGGAGCCAGCCAGCTTAGTGTGCGGTATGTCACAGACTGCATCGCTGTTCAGTGACATCTGGTGTGCTCTGTGGGAGGGTTACATTCCCCACTGCCCCTGGACACGGGCTTGGCGGTGTGACTTATTTTAGCCAACACAATGTGAGCAGAAGCGACGTGTGTCATATCCAGGCAGAAGCTTTAAGTTCCAATATGTGCTTCACCTTGTTCCTTTGACTGTCTGTCGTGGATGCAGGCACCCACGTCACAGGCCCCATCAGCCTGGACCCTAGTATGAGGGTGACAGTGACAACACAGGAGCAGGTCTCCTGGTTGACCCTTAATGGGTATGTAGCATGAGTGAGAAGTAAAGCTTTGCTGTGTCAACCACTGATGTTTGAGTATTTTGTTACTGCAGTATAACCCAGTCTATCCTGACAAATATACTATATTTTTAAAAGAAAGAATGGTATGGCATTTGTTACTTCTGTGAATAACTAGATATAATTTTTATAACAGAATAATGAGAGACAGAAGTATCCATAAATGCCAGAATGGACCAACAAATGAGTTTGTAAAGAACATCAAGGAACCCAGGGGTCTACTTTTAAGAGTCTGCAAATTAATCACAAAGTTATACTACACACTGTCACACAGGAACTTTCTCACCTGCAGAAATGGTCAATTCATGACCAGCCCCAGGGATTGTGGGAAAATGCTGCATAGGGAAGCCTCCATATATTGGCTTCGCTCCTTTTACCATATCTAATTGCTCGCTCTTGCCTGATTACATGTTGCCTTTATGGCTGTGTACATGCTGGATCCCCTGCCCAGAAGGCTATTGTTCTCTTCCTCTCTTCCAATATCCTGTCAACACTGCCTCTGGATCCTTTCCCAGAACCTCCCCTGCTCCAGGTAGATGGGAATGTCTTCCATGTCTCCCAACTACCAACTGAAAATCTCCATCACTTTGTCCCAGAGACACCTCCAATGTGATATGTTAGCAACAGACTACCAGCTTGTCCCAAGCCTGTACCCCTTTCTACGTCCCCCATATGCACGAATGACTAACACCTATTTAATGATCAGATCTATGACATAACATTCTGTGCTCGCTCTCATTCCTTCCTGTCTCATCTTTCATCCAGCCAAGTCTTATGAAATATCTTGAGAACTTTTTTGGTTCTCATTATCATTATTTTAGTTCCAGACCTTATTATCTGGCACTGCTTTTAATCTAACAGTTTTATTCACTGTGCTCTTTGCTTCTCACTCATCCTCTACTCTACCACTTCTAGGGTGATATTTCTAAAATAAAGATCTGCTGGAAACCTTTGGTCATTCCGCTGTTTTGTATATGAAGTTGAAACTGAATGACATGGCATTCTGGGCCATTTAAAGCCAGCTTCCCCACCCGCCTGTGTTTCCCACCACTGGTCTATAGTGTAATGACACCAGAAGATAGTCTTGTGTGGACATATGTTTTTATTTGTCCTGAACCTCTCCAAATGTGGATATTATTTCCTCTGCGTGTCATTTCCTTTTCTCTCCTCTTCAATCTTCTCTGATAACGCTGGACTTAACCTTCACGATCAGTTCAAGTTTCATGTCCTCTAGGAAGCCTTCCTAGAAACCCCAGGCAGAATCTGTGTCTCTTTCCCTAGTGTTTCTGTCTCTCTTGAAACAATTCCACTCTCTGTGTCAGCTGTGACTTGAGTCACAAGTAAGTCATGAAGGCAGAGACTGGGTCTTATTTATTTATATATTCCCTTTGTGTAGTAGACAGTGAAATGGTGTGGGGTGAGTCAATATATATATATATATATATATATATATATATATATATATATATATATATATATATATATATATATACAGCTTTGTTGTAACAAATAGCTCACCTCAAATCTCAGGGACTTCGAACAGGAAACATTTCTTTCTTGCTCAAAGTGTTGGAGACTGTGTAAATTAGTTATGGTTGCTACAGAGCTCTGCCAGGTTCTGCTCCCTGTGTCTTCCCATTTGGAGCCACGGGACATGCTGTTTTCCTGGAAGAGAAGAAAGCAAGAGTCTTCTGTGCCATGCCCCCTGAAGCTCCTGTGAGAGCACAGCTTACACATAGCCCGTTGGTCAAAGCAAGTTATGTGCTCAAGCCCAGCGTCGGCGGAGAAGCTTTCTCCCTCAGGATGGAGGGGCACTGCAAGGCACTGATGGTGAATAAAAATGTGTGATACTTTTACCAAGAAGAAGGAGCTAATAGATGGGAATTATAAGACACTCTATTGCAGTGTGCATGTAAAATTAAATGGACACATGCTGCTGAAAGGAACCTTAAAGAGTTCCTGGTCCAGTTTCCTCATGTTGGGCATTTGTCATTTTGAATCACCCAGCACCTGGGCCCATTTCTTATGTTTGGGGAGTTTCCTACTCTTAAGTCTTGTTGGAAGCAGAGACTGATCAGAAAAGCCTCCCACTAGAGAAGTGATTTCCCAGCCCCCCTTGAATTTAGGTCTGGGTCCATGGCTTGCCTCCATCAGTCAGCTGTCCCTGCTCAGACTTGGAGTCCAGAGCACTAGCTGTGGTGCCAGGACCCTTGAGTTTTCGGCGGCCTAGTGGCTGCAGTATGGAGCGCAGTGCCCAGTGTCAGCAGTATTGGCGGGCGGTCCTCTCCTGAAGCAAGACTTGGGTGATGTGCTTGGTGACATAACTGAGAGCCTGGTTCTCTAGCTCGCCTGGCATCCCATGAGCTGCCCAGTCTACTTTTTTTGATTCCTTTCGGTTTATATCAGCCAGTGCTGTTGCTGCTGCTTGCAGCCGTGCATCCTGGCTCATCCGCCAGCTTCTCCAGGGAGGCGATGCATTAGGTTGTTAAGAGGGTCAGCTTTGAAACCAGACTTTGGGGTTTAAAGGCCTCCAGCTTCTTGCTACCTCTGTGATTAGGGCAAGTTACTTACCTTCTATGAGCCTCCATTTCCTCCTCTGTAAGAGGGGGATGATAATAAGACCTACCTCACAGGGTTGTTGTATTAAAGGACATAATATACATGGAAGAGGTCCAGGACCTATTAAGAGAATTGATATTCACACGAAGGCTTACTGGCTTTCTCTAGTTCATAAAGTATGATGATCACAAAACTGAGTCCAGAAGGCAGATCTTCTGGCTCTAGAAATGGTGCCTGTGGATCTTCACTCAGGTGGAGCTTACCTGATGGACCTAATGAAAGGGCTTGTATAAGAAGGGGCACATGCATTGCTACTCTTTTGACAAGTGGTTTCTGAAGGAGAACAAGTTGGTGGTGGCACTGAGCTCCATCTCTTACTGTGCGCTTGTCTGCCTAATCTAAGAACAAGGAAAGAAGTTCAGGATTTGACAGCTCCCAGGGAATCTCAGCGTGAGTGTGGGGAGGCTGAGGAGCCCAGCTTTGGGTAGAAAGTGAATCTATTTCGTGCTGCCTGCGTGGCAAATGCGTGCTCTGAGATTCTTAAACACGGGTGCAGATGGGGCACTGCTGGCTACATGCCAGTGGCCAAGTGCCCTTGTCAGTAGAGAAGGAGCCATCATCCTGACACTATTAGAGACCTGGGGTTCCGTGGATACAGTGGGCTGTCTATTTTGTTTTTGTTCTTCAACATCCAGAAGAAAAACACAGTCACAGTGTATTGTATCAGGATTCTAGCGTGCTCCGAGCTTTCCTGCAGCAGCCTTGAGAAGCTTAGTGTGTGGTGTGGACCAATTGGGAGGTCTTCTATTTGCTTTTAGGGTGTAACAGTGGTAGGACAGCTGGGTCAGGGCTGCACGTTTCTGCGGACATGCCTCTTATCTGTGCTGTGCACTGGCACCTTGGGTCAAGAAAAACTGCAAAAATTCAGGGAGACTCATCCCCTACTCCCCTCTGGTGGGAGGACCCTCCAGCTTGGCTTTGCCCTGTCCTCATCCTATGCCGTACTGCCAGTGGAAGTTGTATTGGATGAGTGGCAGGGACAGAGGTCAGCTGGGAGGGCTTCAGAGAAGGGCAGCCCTCTTGGCAGTGCAGTGCTGAGCATAGAGTTTGCAGGGCAGGGAGATGTGTGTCTGCTCTGGTGATTATTCTCTGGAATGAGGACAAGCTGAGGTGGGAGAGGAGCACCTCAGAGGGAGGATTCCTGTGAGACAGGAAGCTTGCGGCCTCCCTCATCACATCAGGGGGTGAGCAGCATCTCTTCCCAGGGGTGGCTGATGTGACTCAATAGGGTATTCCTTACTTCTAAGCCACCTGTGTCCCTGCTTTTAGGTTCTTGCCTTTTATGGGACCCCAGCAAAATGTTATGATGGTGGACTCTTGGGCCAATTGGTCCTGGGCCTCCTATAAAAGGGGTTATGCTGCAAAAGTCCCTGGAGGGACATCAGTACTGCAGGAGCAGATGCAGCCACCTGGGTGGCTCTGGCTGCCCTAGGATCCATGGAGAAGTGTCTGGGCTCCCCAGAGGGCTTGTCTGAGCCAGTTCGGTTCCCTTCATTTAAGCTGCTATCAGAAGCCACTGTAATCGTAGAGTAGATTATGTGTAGGAGGAAGATGGCTTTGAGTAATTCTTTGGATTCTCTCCACTGGAAACTTCTCTGGCATTTTCTAATTGGGAATGAGGCCTAGACAGTTCACAGGTAAAGTAGGAGCTCACAAAAGTAGCTTTCCTGTTGGGCATTTCTTCTGGAATGCAATCAGACCACCCCTTGGCCTGTCAGAGCATCCTTTTGCCTTCCTGGAGAGGCCTGCAGAGTCCCAAAGAATTGGAGAGCAAGCCAGCCTGAAGGTATTGAGGGAGCCATGGACATGGACCAAAGAGCCAGGAGATGAGGAGTGAATCCAGCCAGCGGTCGGAGGGCACACTGAGAAGGCCAGCAAGCAGGTGGAGCTGGACCTGCAAGTTGTCAGATCTCAGGACACTTTCTCTCCACGGTTTCATATTTCTTATAATTCTTAAATATTTGCTGGTTTGTTACCCCTGTTAGTGTCCAGAGAGCTGTGATCTTTAAGGCTCTTAGAGAACTTCTAGCTTAAGAGTGGGGTGTCAGCCCATGTGGGACCCATTATGGGACACAAAAGTGAGCCAGGAGGTGGTGGGCCTTGTGTTTAGGGGAAGAGAATATGGGATTCTCGAAGCCTCCTGAGTCCCGTCTTGGTAGCCAGGCTACAGTGCAGGGAGAGCCCTCCTTGATGGCTGGGGACGGGCAGCCAGTCTCTGATTGGCTCCCTGTGATGGGTGCTTGGAATGCTCCCCAGATCCCCCAGGAACGATGGACAGGTTTCCCCATGTGCTGGGAGCAGCCCTGGCAGAAAGCACCCCCTGACTAGGGGCTGCTGCGGCTGAGAGGGCTGCCTTGGCCCAGGTCAGGCCCCACCCCACTGGGCTGTTCTTCATGAAGTGACTGCCAACGTGGGGCACCTTCACCTCAACTCATGACCTCTCTGTGAGGTCACCCCATCTTTAAAAGTGCCCTCAGGGTCATCTCAGGCTTCCTTTGGGACCCCATCGCAGCTTGGCTTGTCGCTCTGCCTAGTCTTGCTTCCCCGCTTCCAGAGGTGTGGATCCGAGAGCTTCCCTCACGAAGGCCCGTGAGCCCATCTCTATCTCAGTAGCTGCTCCCAGGTCCCAACCTGAGACTTCCCCTTTCATGCCAGAGAGGCCCTGGGTCATCTCTGAGGCTGTTCAGGTTTGCTCAGTGAGAGGCAGAGAGATCTTTCCAGAGATGCCGTAACTATCTGGTCAAGGAGGAGAGGGCATTGATCGGGAGCAGTTAGTGTCTGGCTGGCAGCGGTGGGAGGGGGTACACTCCCACTGGCTCCGTAGCTAAGAGAACAAACCAGATGCCAGATCGCCTGAGTTTGACTCTTGCTCGACCATTCGCTCCCCATGAGATCTGAGGCAGGTTATTTAACCCCTCTGTGCCTCAGTTTTCTCATCCGTAAAACGAAGCAGATAATTATATCTCCCTCATAGCGTTCTAGTGAGCATTCAATGGGGAAATCTGTGTGTGTAGCTTTTAGAACAAGCAGTGCCTGCAGGGCACGTAGTAAGCACTATAGGATTGTATATTAAACATCACCCTAGAGCACTGTCCCAGGGGCTGTCTTTGAGGGGTCCACCACTTGGGAAGGAAGGACAGGATGGTGTGCTTCTCGCAATCCTGGTTGCCCCTTGCTCTTGGATGCCTTTTGGGGCAGCTCCTGTCCAGTGCTTGGCTGGCAGACCTGCACAGCTTCTCTCCTTGGATGTAAAGCCCACCACTGGCAGTAGTGGGGACAGTAGCTGGGCCACCTGCACAGCAGGCAGAGCCCATTTTACTCACAGACTCAAGATGCTTCTAGAGGGAGAGCAGAGGTGAGCAGATTGCCAGGCCCCAGATGGCCCCAAGGAGACTGAGTCCCCAAATTTTCTTGATTGTACTTTAATGGATGGGCTACTGTCCCTCCTTCCTGTGGTTTCTCCTGCAGACAGAGAGGGATGTGGCGGAGGAACATGGAAATGGCAGAGCGCATGGTGGGGTGGGGGGGACCAGCCATGAGAGGTTCCCCAAAGGAAGATGGGGAGTGAAAAGAAGATGCGGATTAGGCTTGGCTCATATGGCCCATTGTGGGAATCAGAGAATGGGCTCCTGGCCTGGGAGAGTCCCTGGTGCCCCTCCACATCCATGCCCCACCTTCCCTGATGCTGGCCTGATGCTGTCCCAGGAGGCTGACCTGCATCAAACAGGCTTTCGTGCCCCTGGCTCCCAGGTGGGTGCGGCCAGTGGGCAGCACCAGCAGGAGTGCCTGAGGGCGAGAAGCTGGGCTTTTCCTCTCCGGCTTCCTCCGGGCAGGGAGAACAGGTGAGTGTTCTCCCACTCACCCCACAGCTACAGCTCCTGCTGCTTCCTGTAAGGCTGCCCTCTCCTAACCCATCAGCCTCAAGGAGGTCAAGGCCCCCTTCTTGCTAGCCCAGGCTGCCTCTAACCCCTTTGGCTTCCATCAACCCCCCTTCCCCCCAGCTTTATAAATAGCTCCTTATTAAAGCCTCTTAGCTAGTTTCCTGCTGCCACCCTTAGTGATGCCCACCCCTCTGGGCTAACTCAGCCCCTTGGCTTGTCTGTGTTGTGGGCTGGACTACAGTCTCCCCTCCATCTGCAGGTGCCCCCATAATTGCATGTGGCAGCGCTGGTGGGGACTTCTGTGTTCTCTATGTGGAGCATCCGCTCCATGGCTAGTAGCAGAAGATCTGAGTTTGGTCTCATCAGGGAAGCTGGTAGGAACCTTTAGCTGCTATGGCAATATCCTTAGAAGAAGCCTGGTGGTGCCGGTACAGCCAAAACCAGGAGGGCAGCACTAGGCTGTTCTGAGGGCCATGGGCTGGGCCTCTTCTGGTTGTCCTGGTCTGTGTTTGGAGAAGCTGACAGGTCCAGGGCTCCCTCCCTGCCCCGAATGACTAATGCTTGGCTTCTGGACTATTGATCTACTGGTTCTAGCTTATTTCTCACCTGGAACCCTTTCCTAATGAAAAGCCACAGACCACAGTACCCCTAAAACAGTCTCATTGTATGCTCCTGTAGTTTCACAAAGTTGCTTCTCTGTGTCTTCAACTTTGTTTCTTTTTACTTCAGGTTAGACACCAGGATGGAGTTTATTCTGGGCTGTAGCCCTAGGATTTTTGAGTGGAAAACCAACCTTTTTAATCAAGACACCCAAAGACACATTGTCTCTATTAGGGAGGATTCAGGGCAGTAGAAAGCCCTGGGAATCCCAGATCCAATTAATAATTCCATAAGACAGTTCATCAGAATGCACAAGTGCTTAACTAAACAAAACTGTAATAGAAGCTGTCAGAAGTGATCCACAGTTGTGTTAGCATTTTCTCATTCACACATCATTTCCTCTGCAATTTAGTTAGATAACAAACACTACTTATCTCGTCACTGGCTTTTCCAGCCATGAAACGCAGTTGATATCTGTATGGGGCCAAGGCTGAGGGAGGGCTTTTGACTGGTTAGTGGGAGGGGCTTGAGCCTGGGCATAGGCAGGGTCCACCTGGTGTCCCCGGCTCCTGAGAAGTACCCTGGCGCCCAGCGTTGTGATGGAGGATGACACCCTTCTGCCAGCGTCTTTGGGGCTCTGCCATCTTGGGGATTGCTAGAGGGAGACCGCCCGTCAGAGCAGAGCTCTTTAACCAGGCCAAAGCAGGCACGGGGCATGGACAAACCCGCTTTTCCCAGGATGCCCTATGCCCCACCATTACTGCATCACCCCTTTAGTTGAAGCTGGCAGTAATGGGGAAGCACAGACTCCTTTTCGCAGGAGCCTCCCTTGGGAGGCTTACCAGTGTTCTCACTTTGGTTAGAATAGTGTCAGGCCTTCTTCCGAGTAGGTTTTGAAGTTCAGGGGCTGGGGACAGGAATCACAGGGTGTGAAGAGGGGACCCTGGGTGGCTCAGAGGGGGCAGGCCACTGGGACTGAGGATTGCAGCAGGAACCCTCAGGTAGCCAGCTTCTCACAAGGAGACAGAGAATGGAGTGACTGAACATTTTAAATACTTGTCAGAGCAAGCCAGATCTGTGCAGCCCAGAACACGGATGCCAAAGCTCTCTGTGAGGGTCCACTTGGTCATTCCATATTTATCTGAGGATAACGAAAACACCCCACCACTCATTTCAGTTGATTAAAATAAGTCCTTATGTGTGCATATAGGGGTGTATATATTCCTATACACATCCTTTGCCCCTCTTTATTTCTTCCAGGATGGGACAAAGCCTGCTCACATAGCAATGAAAAGAAACGTTAGTGCTAACAGGGCTGGGAATCCCAGAGGTTTGGGTGGGTAGAGGGCACAGCTCAGGCCTCGCTTGGACTGTCTGGCTCTCCCCAGAGTACAGTGACTTACGTGGCCTGTTTTACAGAGCTGACTGTGTCTGGACATGTTGTAGCTTGATGAGCCAACACAGGCCATAGGCGTGGTGTCTCCCCTGGCTTGACCACATCTATACACTGCAACGTAGTTGGGACAGCTGCTGTTCACAGAGGGCCTATTGTGTGCTGGGTGCTTAGTCATGTCTAGTCCTCATCTACCCTGCAGGGTTGGTCTCATTACTGATAGATAGGTGGATGCATCAGGTGACTTTTCTGAGACTGCTTAGTGCAGAGCTGAGAATTTAAGGCCAGGCCTCTTTTGCTCCAGCAGTCCAGGGATGGGGCTATTTGGAGGAAATTCTGCTTGACTTTCCAGAGTGTGTTAAGACATTTGCTTTTCAGTGATTCGCATTGCATACAATGGCTTGCCTCCCTGTCCCTATACTTTCTTTCCTTGATTCTGAATCCAGAACTTAGCAGCTCTGTGGCCACCTTGGGACTGAGTGGGGGCTGGAAGTAGTGAGGATCCTTCTCAGTGCCATCCCTCTTCAGACTTGGGACCCAGCCTGGACTGCTTCCCTGGTCTGCCTAGCTCTTCAGGGCCTCGCCCTATCCTTATCCTTATCCTTATCCTGGTGACTGTGGCCCTGGTTCCTGAGTCCCTAGGCACCTGCCCACTGTTCCCATTACTCCCAGAAGCTAAGCCCCTCCGTGTATCTGGCCCCGCATCAACACCCCTGGCCAGGGCTGTGGGCCTGGGAAGGAAGAGCCCTGGCCCCACGGCTCTACTGGGGCACCTTGCCAATGGTGCTTCTCTCCCATCCGAGGGAGCCAGCTGTTCCCACTCTCGCCATCTCTCCTGTGCTCCAGCCACTGGGCCTTTTGCTGTTCTTCCATCACCCGGAGCACTCTGCCTCCCCAGGGTCCCTGCATCTGCTGTTCCCTCTAGCTGGAGGGTTCTCCCTTTCTGATATCCTGTGGCTCCTTCCCTCCCTCCCTCCCTCCCTCCCTCCCTCCCTGTCGCCCTCTCTCCCTTCTTCCCTCCCTCTCTCCCTCCCTTCTTTCCTCCCTTCCCTTCCCTCCCTCCTGGTCTCTGCTCAGGTTTCGCCTTGTTGAAGAGGCTTTCCCTGGCCACCTTTATCAAATAGCCCACTGTCACTTTCCATCTCCCTTGCCCTGCCTCATTTTCTCGGTAGAACTTTCCACCATCGGAGATGTTTTCTGTTTATGTGTTTGTCTGTCTGCCTACCAGAATGTCAGGTCTGTGAGGGCGGGGCCTGTATTGGTTTTATTCACTGGATCTGAGGGGTAAGTTGCCTATGGAAAGAGCAGGGGACTTGGGGGTAGGCAGAAACCAAGGTTCCAAACTGTCTCTGCCACTTACAGGTGTGTGACCTCGGGTGTATCCCGACCTCCTTGCCCCCAGTTTATTTGTCTACAAAACGGGCAGATTCTGACTTCTTGGACTATTGTAAAAATTCATAATAATAGTTAACATTTATTTCATGCTTATCATGTGTATACCAAGCACTTTGCAAGGGTGACCTTATTTTGTACGTATGATATCCTGGGGTAGGTACCATTACTGTTCTTAGTTTACAGATGGGACACCAGGGCTACAGAATGGTGAAGTGACATGCCCGAAGTCTGACAGTTAGCAAGTGGTACGTTTAGCACCTGAACCCAGGATCTGGACCTAGACATTGCACTTACGAGGCTGTAATGCCTCTTATTAGACAACATGTACGCTTGGCGCAGACGAGGCCCTCAGTAAATGAAAGCTGTTACCCTTAAGGAGTCTGCCTCTTCCTATGGCTAAGTTATTTCCTGGGTTCAGGCCTCCTTTGGGATTCCTGGTCCCACATCCTTACTGTAAGCACCCCGACCTATGGCTTTCTCTCACCCCTGGGGTCCTCGAGGTCTCTGGCTCCAGCCTGCTCTGGTCCTGTAGCTTTTTCCTCCCTGGCCACTCAGTCCTGGCTGTCATGGTTCTGTCAGCCTCACCTGTGTCTTCCAGTCCCCCTCCTAGCAGCCAGGATGGAAGCAGCCGGGAGATAGGCCAGAGCTCAGGCCCAGGGTGGGAATCTGTTAGAACTTGAACAGTTTCCTTGAGTTTGCCGTTTATAGGGCAAGAGTAGGAGGGAGACATAGGACTATTGGCTTGTGGCCAGAGCCCAATTAGGGACAAGTAGTGGGAAGTGTGAAATTTCACTTTAGAAAGCAGATTCTCAGTGTGATTGTTCTTATCCACACTCAGAAATGCCAGGATTGGTGACTCTTGGGCCACCCATTGTCACTGCAAAAGCAGTACTCAGGGAAGCTCCTTCCTAGAGGACAGTTTCAGGATGCTGCTGCGTAGAGGACCGAGTCTCTGCCATTCCACAGGGGGAGCCTCGACCTGCAGGTTAGAGGCAGTTTCCTGGAAGGGCCAGCCTGGGGCAGGCAGCTGCAAGTGTGGGCTCTTTAGTTCCAGAAACCTAACCCTGGCTTAAACCCAGGTTCCAGCACTTACCCCTGAGTAACTTTAGGTAAATGACGTCAGGCCCCTGAGCATCAGTTTCCCTGCCTGTAAGGTGGGAATCACTGAGTGGGTTTGGGTTCAGCCCCCGCCTCTGTGATCACAGGGATCTCACCGGGAGAGGCCCCTTGACTCTTTCTTTACCTTCTTTGACCCATTCAAGCCCGATGCTTTCTTTCTGGAAGTCCCTCCAGAATCAGTGAAACAGAACCCTGTAAGTGCCTAGAAACACGTTTTCAGTCCCACTTACAACTAAAACACAACAACCTTTAAAACTCTACAAAAAATGAATTACATTCCCTGTGAGCAGTCCCAGAAGAAATGTCATTGGAGGCATAAACTGTTTTACTGTGACCTATGTAAATGTCCCAGGAAATAAACTGAGTTCCCATTCTGTAAAACCCTCTTGTCCCTTGACTTGAAAACAAGAAGTTAGATGATGTGAGAAGCAGGAGCTAGAGCCTTGGTGGAGAAGACCAAGTGCACTGGAAATGCAGAGGTGGGAGGCGGGTTTCCATGACAGGAAACCGAGGGGTAGCAGTTTCATCATCGAAGGCCTCTTTGATGTGTGCCAGTCACTGGCCCCTAGTAGGATGGGGGAGCATGACCCATGTCTTTGAAAGAGGCAGACTCTGGGCCAATAGAGGGTTTAAAAAGCCAGAGTCAGACTTTTTTACTCAGATGATTCCATCACATGTTGTTTAGAATGGAGCAAAGGACAGAAAAGCAACTGACAGGTATTGATACTTGCAGTGTGCCACGCGTGATGCTAATCCTTGTCTTCAATCCTTGTATTTTTTGCTCTCAAGCACCAGGGAGATTCTGATTCCCATATTACAGAGGAGGAGGCCGAGGCCCAGAGACATGGAGTGCCTTCCCAAGCTCACACAGGGATTAGGGCTGGAGTCTGGGCCTGAACCCGGGTCCAAGTGTCTGTGATTCCAAAGTGGGACTAGGAATTCCGGACCAGCACTCTTCTCCCCCACCCAGCCACCTTTTTCTTCTCTAATGCATTTTTGTTGTCCACAGGGGAGTAGTATCCATTGTTCTGGGGTCTGTCTGTTGGGAAATCTACACGAAGTCCTATCAACGTGTACTATCCATTGCCTTTTCTGTGTTCATACCTTAGATGTGTAAGCACACACATGCACACACATGCACACACACACACACACACACACACACACACACACAGTAGCCACCTGATTGACGACGGGGATTAGCTTCATTCCGGGACTTTGTCAAGTGCAATTCTTTTTCTAGCCAGCACCCCATGTCCCGGTGGCTTTGATAGATGGACTAAGAAGGTAACCAAGCACGATAATATGTCTGGCTTAAGGCACATAATGAGCCCAGGCCTCAGGGGCTGCCAAACCCTCCACAGCACCTTCTAGACACATAGTCTCTGCACAAACTGCCAAATGAGATAAAGAATCTGTCACATAAATTTTAGTGGATGAGGTCTGAGCCGCGCCGAACCATCCTGAGGAAATGGCTAATTTATAGCCACTGCACTGGGCACAGAAAGAACCCACGTTTGAGTGCATGTGTTTATACGTGTGTGCCCTCACACAGACCCCCACTACACATCTCTCATCCCAAATTCCTGGTCCCTTATGGAATGAGGAATTTCTACAACCCCGGAATGCTTCCCTCCACTTCTGAGTGAATCCCAGAGAGAAGGCCTGTGGGTGACAGAGGGCCGTGAACTCCTCCCACAAAGGAAAACACATGGTCCTGCTGGCAGACCTGGGCCGGCGGAGTCTGACAGCTGAGAAATGGGGGTCAAGAGCGCTGGAACACAAGCCAGACTGTCCTCCACACTGTGTGTGAGGCCACATGCCACTTGGACTAGGGCTGGATTAATCCTTGACTCCTGCCTGGGAGCTCACCCTGATCCCATGGGGGCAGGAGGTTTCAGATGGAAAAACTGACTTCTTCTTCGGTGACTTTAATGAAGAAGGTTGCTAAGAACCCAGGGTGGCTAGGTTGCTGGGAAGATTTAAAAACAGGATTCTTAACTTGGACTTAATGGATGGACTTTAGCGAATGCATGAACATGCAAAGATTATGGGAATAATTCTGTGTATGTACATATGTATGTATATGCACACGTGTATAAGTGTGCGTATGTGTGTACATATGTAAGTGGTTGTATATGGATGCATATATAGGATATATGTTTGTATGCATTTTTTGAGATTTCCAACCCTTTTCTCAGATTTTCCAAGGGATGTGTGACTCATAAGAGGAGAAGAACCACTTCATTTGCATAACTAGAGGTTTGGCAAAGCCTCCTCAGGATTGGGGAGCGCTGCCTTGAGGAGCCCTTGTGTGGGCTTCCGCTCCATCCACTGCAGGGGACTGGCTGAGTTGTGTTTCAGTGATGGCTGAGGAGCACAAAGCAGCCTCAGGATGGAGCTTTGTGCAACGCAGTTTGTCAGGTTGGAGACACACACACACACACACTCTGGTGGCGTCTGGTGGCAGGGGTAGCACTGAGGAGCTTGCACTGTGTGACACTGGACAGCTGGTCCCTCCAGACTTCAGCAGATTTCTTGGCTGGGATTTCGGGACTCGGTCCCTGAATGCCATCTGGGGACACTTTAGTGCCATTATTCCCAGTGGGGAACCTCACTCCATCCAAGAGGAGGGCAGCCTGTTTTCAGAATTCCTGGGAGAGCAGACCGTCAGCTGCAGCCTGTCCCTCCTCTGTGTCACCTGGCTGACCTTGTGTCTCTGGCAGGAGTCAAGTGGAAGATGATGCCAGCTGCACACACACCCAAGAGGAAAGGGTGCTGGCTGGGTCTGCAGGAACCTCACTGAGCCAGGCTTCCCCCCGGGTACCCTCCTCACCGATAGAGCTGGGCAGGGTGTGTACAGGCTGCAGACAATTGCGTGGGGCAGGACGGCCTGCCTCCTGAGGGATGACTCTTCACCTGAGGGTGGAGCTCAGTGGGCACATGTGCAGGGCTGGGCTCTGAGACTGTCCACCATCATAGAAGCCTGTCTTTAAAAGGAGTTGTGAGGTGCTCAGCCCTGAGATTTGCCCTGAGGCCATAGAGATGCCCCTTTTCTGAAAAAGACCACAGCCTAGAAGAAGAGACAGATGGGCCAACAGGTCCTATGAGAGGGTCTGAAAAGCAGACAATAGCTAGAGAACTCCTAACGGGCAGGCACTGTCATTTCTGTATTTCTTGCACTGGGCCCAGAGTCAGACCCAGAAATTGCATCACTGAGCGGATAAATGCCTTACACGTAGTTAGTGCTCAAAGGGACTTTCTGTATTCCCTGTGCCTGAAGTAAGGCCTGATGATTAGCTATACTCACGAAGGTTTGTGGAATGAGTGGCCTGAGTAGAGGTAGGAACATCAACGAGGAGACACAGAGTAGGGAGCTTTGATTACCCTGTTTCACATTTAATGCTTCTTACTTGCCCATCTCATAGGGCTTCTGGGAGAGCATGCGAAGACGGTAGATGTCAAAGTGCTTTGTGCGCTTTAGCGCTGGCTGCCATTAAGGGTGGTTTTCCCAGTGAGGGAATTCCCAGTGCCTTGTTTGTGCTTGTGTGCTCCAGGCACACCAGTATTGTCTCTGGGACTTGGGTGTAATGCCCCTTTGGGGCAGGACCTAGCTCTGCCCTCGTGTTGTACTTCCCATGCCATGGCTGGCGTAGGCTAGGCACTTGGTTGGCACTCACAGGGCCATGGTGAGGGATCTGGGGGGTTCATATGCTGTAACCCAGAACCCAAGGGGTGCGCTAGTAGGCCCTGCCCTCAGCAGGCTGTCCTGAGGACATGAACACCCGTGTCCTGTTTTATATGCATGTATTTTCTGAGTGATGCCAGGGTAGCCCCAAGCCATATCCAAAGAGGTGAGATTGCCCTCCAGTTGTCATCATGAACAGGATGTTTCATTTTTCACGGAGGATGGAGTAGCCCTCGTATTGACCACATACCAGTGAAGGTGTTGAATTCAAACATGCCAGCATGTGGCTGAAGGTCCGTGGCCAGCTCTTTGCTCTCTGACTGACAGTGGTTAGCCACAGAGGGCCCAGACCTCTTCTGATAAGATGTGCCAAGGGTGGTAGGGATGGGAGAAAGTCATTCCATCTTCAAAGAAGCAAAAACAATCAGTGTAACTCCCAGTTTTCTCTCAGTTGTTCAGTAACTACTTATTGAGCTGTTACCATGCATAACATATTGTGCCCGGCCTGGGGCTAGGGAAGAAGTAACACGAATTCTGTTCCTGGAGTTTTCAGCCAGGGATAAATGAAGATATATGGGGTCCGAAGAATTATGGTGCTCCCTTTCCCTTTCCTCCATATGTAATTCAACATAAAAATATATTAATAAATATTTATGAGGAATACCAGTCAGGTCTATTTTTTTCTCACGATAATTACTTAAATGCTGAAATTTTTTTTAGATGTTAAATTCCTTCAAAACTATTTTGGTACTCATACTTCTTTGATGTCCTGAACACGTGCCGAGTGTACTGTTTAGATACTGCAGCCCTGATTTCAGCCTTATGGGGAGATAGGATACACACACTTGGTAGCATGTACCAAGTGCCCTAATTGTCACAGACTTAGAGAACTCAGACAACGGGTGGTCACTTTTTCCACAGATGCTTGTGGAAGAGCAAAAAATTGGCCTTGGCCTTTAAAGCTAAGGAATGTTAGTAAATTCTATGATGAAGATCAGGGCATTCAAGACAAAGGAATCAGAATGAGCAAAGGAAAAGCATGGAGGTTATATAAGAAGGAGACGGAAGCTTAAATTGGTGGGAATGTGAAAGGGAGACATGGGAGGTGGGATAAAGGTGTGGCCAGATCCTATAAGGCCTTGGAGGCCACGATGAGGAGCTTGGATTGTATTATATTAAGTAATTCTTGGGAGTCACTGAAGGTTTCCGAAAGCCTCTGCTATTGTGGACCAGTTTTCACCTTCTAATATTCAAAACCACCCTTGCATTGCATTTAAGAGTGTCTACAGTGATGAAGTGATGGCAGAGTAATTGAGTATTGGTAATTGCTTTCAGTGTGCTTTGGTGTAATGCATTTTTAAAATGAAGTTCTATTCTGTAAGTGCATCTATAGGAAAAAAGTTCCAAAGGCTTCATTATCATTAGCCAGTGCCAAATGGGACTTACAGAGATAGTGAAGTGAATGAAGACCAGGCCTCTGTCCCCTCATTACTGCTCCAGTCTGCTGGGGAGGGATCACAATAATTGCCGTGATTAAAAAACAACAATTTCAGGAAGCAGATATTCACATGGCCTCAAAGTAACACCCTACACATTACTTATTAATTACAAAGGAATGAAGTAATTTTACCATGGAGAAATATGGAAGAAATCACCCCAATCAAGTGATCACCCTTAGCATTACCAGTAATGGGACACATGTGGCTTTTGATGGAGTGCAGTGGGAAGGACACAATATCACTTGCATAGTATTCTTGCCAAAAATCTGTGACCTGAATGTAATAAAGAGAAATTAATCAGACACATTCCCATTGTAGGATATTCTTGTAATCAAATCTCATAGACTCTGAAACAGTCCATATTTAGAAAGAAAGAAAAAAAGGTATGTATGTTGTGCAGAGGGACTGTTCTAGACTAAAAGAGACTAAAAAGATGTGACAACCAAACGCAGTGATGATTGGCTCATGAATTGGAAAAATGAGCAAAGAGCTATAAAGGACATTATTGGGAAAATAGGGAAATCTTGAATATGGAATGTGTAGTAAATAATTTATTCTATCAATGTTAAATTTCTTGGGTGTGATAATGATATTATATTAATATACAAGAATGCCTGGTACTTAGGTGACACCCGATGGCATATATAGAGTTGGGGTTGGGGGGGGGGGAGAGAGAGAGAGAGAGAGAGAGAGAGAGAGAGAGAGAGAGCGAGCGCGTGGGAGCACACCTGAATATGGTAAGATGTTAACTGATGAATCTAGGTGGAGGCTATATAGATGTTGATTGTGCTACACTTTTAATCTTTCTATAGGTTTAAAAATTTTCAAACTGCATTCTTAAAGCAAAAGCAACTCCTTGTGCAGCAATGTAGCTTAGAACTGTGATCTCAAATTGTCATGAGTTAACTTTAGGTATTGCAAAGCTACCCTGGACCAAATGTACATACCCCATGCTTAATAAAAGAGGCATGTGCTATAAGCTGACTGCAAAGTCAATTGTAATAGTTAATCCTCTTTGATCATTTATTTCCATTGCAAAACTGAAGAATAATCTCTAATAGATTGAAGTAAAAATGTCTGCTAAGGGAAGGGATTTGAATGAGCTGCCATTCCAGGGTATTTGCACAAGGGTTTCAGGGCCCTGTGGAAATTTTCTTGCTTACATGCTTGCTTCCCTTCGTGTTTTCTTCACTTTACTCTTGCTAAGAGAATCGTTCCGCCACGCTCAGAAGTCTCTAATATCTAATAATGTCCAGCCTTTGGAACTTTGTTTTGGCAGTCGCCCCTTCCCACAGTGTCTAAAAGAGCTAGGCCGTTATACCATAATTTGCCAATAGGTGTCACTGATCAACAACTTTAAAATTCTGTAAGCCTGAGGCTTCATGATCTAGAAAATGTATCAATAATTTACCTATCAGTTCTGTGAACTAGAATTCAATTAAGATTTTTGTTTCTAACCAAAGAACACTTTTAGAGAAACTGTAATTCCAGGTCTTTCATTAATGTTGCACCCACAGTTAACACCAGGAGATGAACGTAGCTCCTGCATAAGACATGCGGTTCTGCCCACAGTGTCTTGGGGCAGATAGAGATTCAAGGTCTAGCACACAAAGAAACCAGTAGAATTGGGAAGGTGGTTTTTGTTTTTGTTTATGGTTTTTGCTGTCAACAACAGCATCATTAATTGCTATTACTCTATTGTTATTGCTACTTTTACTACGACTGACTATTGTATTCCACATACTAGAGTAGGTACTTAACAATTATATATGTAATTCTCAGAAAAAATCCTATGAGGTGAATGTTGTTCTTTGCATATTTTTTTTTATTTTTTAAATTGGGGGATTGGGGGAGGGGAACAGCATTGGGGAACTGGGGAAGGGAAACAGACAAGTTGCTGTCCTTTTGTTCTTCAGTCTAGTTGTGGAGGACATTGCTTCACTGGCCCATGTTGGTATCATCATTGCGCTCTTCTCAGATAAGGCAGATCGGTTGCCGGCCTCTGGACGGCCACTCACGACAGCTCTTGGCAGCTCACACCAGCTGCCAGCTGCTCACTCTGGCTGCCGGCCACTCACTGTAGCCTATGGCAGCCCACTGCAGCAGGGGCTGCAGCTATGCCAACCCGGGGACTCACAGCAGCACAGCTCCAGGTGAAGCTGTTGTTAGCTGTAGAGGGCAGTGTCACTGGCCCTCATATGTAAGATCTGAACCGGGGCCGCTGGTGTCCCAATCCAGCTCTTAACCAACGTGCCACTCAGCCGGCCCTACATTTTACAAGTATAGAAACTGAAGCTCAAAGAGGCTAGGTGGTTTGCCATAGTCCCATAGTTAGAGGCAAATACAGAGCCAGGATTAAACCCTGCCAGTCTAACAGTGAAGCCAGTGTTCTTTTCTAACTTCAGTGACTCCAGTGCGTCCACCCTCCCAGGGAAACTGGCATATATATTGTTGATCTCTAAGTGGGACGGAAAGGGTTTCTTCTCTCGCTAAAGGAAGTTTAGGCAGCAATAGCAGATGGAGGACACATTTGGGGGCAGTCCTTGAAGTGGTTACCTCCTTGATACTTTCATATAGTAGGTAGGGATGGGAGTCAGTGTGTGGCAGCTGGGCGTGTTAGGGGGTAGGAGGCTTGGAGCCTGCTTGGGGAAAGATCGGAACTCTGTGCTTAAAGCACAGGACGAGCTTGTACTTTGTGTATTCTGTGTCATTTTCTCTTTTTAAAAGCTCTGGCCATTCTTAACCATCCTCAGGGGGTTCTTAGCCTGAGAGCTAAGGGGAGAAGATGGGTGTCCTGGGGGACAGAGGATGGTGGTACCTGGAGAGGCTCCTCTTACTGGAACCTCGTCTTTATTTGGTCCTGATTCACGTACAACATTTCAAACCCCAGATCAGATCTGTTCTCCTGGATCACAACCTTCTTGTCCTCCAAAATTCCCACCAGGCTGTAAACACTGACCCCCTACCTTAAACCTGAGGTCCCTCAGATACATCTTTGCTGTTCTTCCATTCATCAGTCCATTGTATTCTCATTCCTACCCCCTTCCCAACAGACACTATTCTAGAAGCATCCTTGTCATCTTTGATTCCGCCATACCTGCACATCAGTACCGCCATACTGATGAATGTGTGGCTATGACCATGGCTGGAAGCAGGAGGAGTGGCTGAAGATCTGTTTAAGGAGTAGTTAGACCCTCTAGTGTCCTTTTACTCCAGGGAGTGAGGTACATAAATGACGCCCCCACCAACAACAACAACTTGGAGAGGAAACTGGAGAGTAAAATAGAGATTTTAGGCTGAAGGACAGCTGGAAACAAAGTGGGGTACCATCCCAAAAAACAGCAGGATTAAGTGAAAGCCTGTCTCACACTGATATGGAGGCCACATTGTCCTCCACTTGGTTCCTAGCACAGGAATAGCCAGATTTTTATACTCTAGTCAGGTGATAACAAGATTGTTCTCTGAGAAACCTGTTCAGACTTTCAAAAAAAAAAAAAAACAAACAAATCAATAATGGGTGTTTTGGGCCGGCCGAGTGGCGTTGGTGGTTAAGCGCTGGCTTCGGAAGCCAGTGGCCCCGGTTCAGTTCCCACATATGAGGGCCAGTGACACTGCCCTCAAAAAAAAAATAAAGGGTGTTTTCCCCAAAACTGGCCCAGCCAGATTACTGTGAGGCTCATAGTCACAAAGCCCTCCACATGGTGTTTCCAATGGACCTTTTAGTGTCCCAACCTTAAATAAAAGGATATGGTCAAGGATCATCAGCCATCCAAAATGAATGGCAAGAAACAATATGAAAGACAGAGATATAAGACAAACAAATGAGAAAAAAGCAAACAGACAATCCAGGGAAATGAAAGTTTTCAAGTTAAAATATCCTCAGAGAGATAAGAGGAGAAATTGCATTCAGGAAGAAGATGCTTTTTTAAAAGCTAGATCATAATCAGCACTCTTGGGAATTAACAACATGTTAGCAAAAATGCAACAGCGAGTTTCTTGGAAGCTAAAATCGAGGTTATCTTTTAGAAAGTAGACACAAGATAAAAGAAAGTGATGGAAAGTAAGGGAAAGGCAATAACTGGAGCATCAGTCCTAGAGGTCCAATATCCAAAAATAGGTGCTCCAGACAGAAAGAAAGGAGAAAATCAAAGGATTAACTGAAGAAACTTTTCCATAACTGAAGCACATGTCAGGAGTGAAGGAGCCTACTGAGTACTTCTCATAATGAATGAAAATAAACCCATGTAAGACATATGAAGGCGAATTTTCAGAATACTGTGGACAATGTGAGCACCCACACAGAGACAAGGGATGAAGAATCAGAATGGCCTCAGATTACTCCAAACAACATTGGAAACTGGAAGAAAATAGAGCAGTACCTTTCACATTCTGAGAAAACATGGTTTTCTACTTGGAATTGTAAACCCACCTAAACTATTAAGGGTGGGTATGGAATAAAATCACTTTCAGAAATGCACAGCTGGAAATGGGTGAGGAGGGAAGGCAGAGTATACTTATGAAAGTTAATTTTTTTCTTCTGTTAGGTAAGTCAATAGATAATGCTTTAAACTGAATAACAAAAATAAGAACAGGTAATAGATACGTGGTATGTAGAGACAGGCAGTAAAAAGTAAGAGAAAAAGCCAGAAGAGTTGAAAGCAGTTGCCTCAGGAGAATGGGATATGTTGACAGCTAGGGGTGAAGCAGGGTACCCATGAAATACTTTTAGGAAGGATGCTTTTTACAAGAAGTGTAGAAGTAATTGATTCTTTAACCTTTGTACATATAAAGTTTGGATAAACATAAGAACTAAAAAGGAGGGGAGGGAGTAGAAGTCAAAGCAGAGGAAGTAAAGGAGGAAAAGCAAGAAAAACTGAAAAGGCAAGAGCATGGGGGCTGGTGGGTTGGGAGGCTGACTCGGTTCAGGGTATTTCCCTGAGGCTCAGGGAAATATGTTTTCTTTGGTGGGTTTTTTTGTGAGAATTAAATATTCCTGGTATAAAGTAAGTCTTTAATAAATGTTTATTTTCGTGATGTATTTTGAATGAATGAGAGACCTAAGAAAGGTAGAAATTCTCAATATTGGAAAAAATTATTGGTCGACTCACTCATTATCTCTTGAACATGCGTGTCCCCGTGATGGCCCTGAATAACAAGGTCCTCCATAACAATAGAGCAGCCAGCCGGGTCACAGTTCCCTTTTACCTCTGTTTGTCCACATTTTCAGGTTTCCGCCAGGGAGAGGCTTTCTCACAGATGCCCTTTTCATTGGAAGCCTTCCTGGGGGTTTGGCTGCACTTTTCCTTGTTCCATCTTCCTAGTGTGGAAACAGAAGTATGGTCTAGGAAGGAAGTAGGGGTGTCAGGCTGCCTGGGATAGGACCAGCCGGCCATTTTTCTGACCCACTCTCCACTGTCCTCTGTGGCTAGACATCTCCCAGGACGCCAGGGCATCCCTGCCCATGCACCCGCCTGATCAGCCGTGGGTCTCCTGAGCGCTGTCTTGCCCACTGACCCGACATTTCATCCACTTGGTATCTGGAAGCAGCAGCATCTTCAGAGTTTCTTTACATCCTTCACTTTTCTAACAACACAGTTTTTTTCTCCTAGTGCATTTTTAATTAATCCAAGACAAATGCCCTGCTTTCTACAGAAAATAGCAATGACAAGAATCAATAGTGCCAGGAGATGCAAAGTCGGCTCTCCTCCAGGGAGCCTGAGCCTGAGACAGGAATACTCTTCAGTGCACTGTGGTGAGGGGGAAGGTAATGGAAATTTTAGCGCAATTTCAGTGGAGTGTCAGGGACTGAAGCCAGGCTCTGTGGCATTTATGAGGGAGGAGGTGGTGAGGCAATGGAAGCCGTAATGTGCAGCCCAGAATGGTGCCAGCTCCCATTAACAGTAGTATTGCCTAGAGCTCTTTGTGGAACGGGATTATGAGGTTGCTTCCGGGTGAATCAGGTAGGAGTGCTGCGATTGATTACTAATGCCTGACATGGGCATAGGAGTGGCATAGGATGTTGGCATGCCTGACCCCTATGTACCATCCTTAGCAGAGATTAGGTGTCCTCAGCATGACATACTCTTTCTTCTCTCTGTTTTTACTTAGGGTTGATATGCATGATATCTCACAAGCAGCCATGACTAATCAATCACAGCAGACAGTGGCTGTAAACAACTAGTGTGCCCACCGTGGTTTGTATTCCTAAATATCTGCCTTACTGTTGTTGGTGTTACTTATTTATCCTGTAGTGCTCTTTTCCTGTGTTGATCTAGTGAACCCCATTCATTCATCACGCCGTCTTCAAATGTCACCTCAGTGTAGCATGTCCTATAGACTTGCTCCTTCATGATCCTGTGACACATGGGCATATATCTGGATTATAGGACATATGTACTTTAATATAGCCATTGCTTATGAGCTTGTATCTTCCTTTAGCCTAGAAGCTACTTGTGGGCATCAGGGGTGCCTGAATCATTTCTGAGTCATCAAAGACAAGCAGAATGCCTGGTACATAATTGGCACTGAATAAATTGCCTCTCTTGCCTAGCTTAGTGTAGGTTTTCATTAAACATTTGATAACCTGATTTATTTGTGGTCAATTTTCTTTTTCTTTTTCAAAGGACAACGTGCATATGTTTGAAGGCAAAACAAAAATGCCTGCTACTCAACGGAACTTCAATGAATCAGGATTGGGTCCAGGGCTGTCCAGCCCAGATGGGCAGAATGACTTAGAAAAGAGGCCTCTGGCCTGTAGTTTCTTCTAAGAAGAAACTCATCACCACACTCCCTGCCCCACACCTGTTGTCTGTAAGCCTCCTTTTGCTCAGGTGTGGTGACTGTTGAGGGGTCTGGTGTCATCACTCATTTACTCAGCACATACCTACTGAGCATGTACTATTTGTGGGCACTGGGGAGACATGCCTCAACCCTCAGGGACTCGACGGAAAAGCAAGACAGAACTTTCTGGTATCAAAGGAAACCTTTTCATTGTTTGCCTTTATATGCCCAACCTATGTGAAAACAGGCCAGGAGAGAGGAGAACCCAGTACAAGTAATTTTTTTAAAGATCATGTCAAAGTAGTAAACCAGACAAATGAATGTATGCTGCTAGAACCGAGCATTGCGGTTATCCGTGGTTGAGGTGTGTGGCTGGGATGACTAGGGGTTCCTAGGAGCTGGTGAGGATCTGGCTCTGGGTGACATTCATATGGAGGTGCTCAGCGTGTGAAAGTTCATCAGGCTGTACTCTGGGTCAGGTGCACTTTTCTGTATGCACACGATGCATCAACAAAAAGAGGAAAGAAGAGGATGCCTGGAAATAAGTTGGAGTGTCATAGCAGGTAGTGAGGGTGTCTCACGGACCTCCCCAGCCCCTGGGAACACAGTTGCATTATAATAGTTTTGAGTCAAAATTAGGAAATCCTCTCTAACTCTCAAAACCACTCACAGATGAACTCAGCTTTTGGGTGGGGGATGGCAGCTTTATTTTATTGTCTGCTGAACCCTCGTGCCCGGCACAGGGCCTGGTCTGAGCAGGCTGATCCCACATCTTCCTGAAATGATGGGCTTGCTAGATGAAAGCCTGCAACCAGTAGTGTCACGGTGAGGCTTCAGGTAGGGGTGTGATTGGAAATTGGGGCAGAGCTGGGCACCTGACTGGATTCATTTCGATGATGATGAGAGCAATAGCTGTTCTTCCTGAGCAGCTCCAGGGCGCCTGCCAGGTCCTTCACATATGGACGTCCTCTCTCAGCTTCCTGGCAGCCCGTTTAACATGACAGAAACTGAGGCTCAGAGAGCCAAAATAACTTATCCAAGGCAACTCACCTAGTAAGTGGTTCAAAGCTGGCATTTGAAATTCCACTTCTTTTACCCCAAAGCCTCGCTCTTTCTCCTATGGCACCTCAGCTACCTTCTATGCCTGGTCCCTCTTTTGCCATTCCGCAGTTCTAGAATCCATCTGCTTCCTTAGGGGTGGCTTCTGGGAAGAGCAGCCTGTTTGCTTCTGCCCTAAGGGCAGAGGTGAGGCTGTCTGTATGTGAGGACCAGGTTCTCCTCTTCTCCCCTGTGTATTGCAAACATTTTAATGGGGACTAGAGCCTGGGCCAATGGAGTGCTCACAGGTTAGACCAAGGCCTCAAGAGTGAGTGACTATGGTTCCATCTCAAATGCTTTGCCTCTTGGACTGGAAAGTACACTTCCTTTAGAGGGTTAAGGACTGAAGCTGGTAAGCAATTCAGCTGTGAATTTCTCTGAGGGTACACTGTGCCCCTCATGACTGGCAACTTATTACAAATGTCACAACTTATCTGCAGCTGGAAGGATAATTTAGCAATCTCTGCGCCTGCCAAATGAGGATGTTTGCATTTCGTACCAAGCAGCCTGTTCATGTGCTACCAGGAGGGATCAGAGAAGGAGGTCTCAATCAAACAAACACACGATTAACCTTAAAAACAGACACAAACACAGTCACATGGATGATTTATGCAGCAGGCTATCCCTGCCGCTGCCACGAGCCCACATCTGGTTTCTCTGCTAGGGCTGTTCCTATAAATGACTCTCCTTCCGTATTCCTTTCCTGGCTCTCTACCTGTTTTCCTTTACACAGAAGCCAGCAGAGTGTGTTGGAGGCTTCCTGTCTGTGCTCCCAAACAGTCCTTCCCCAGAGGGTCCCTGGGCCTCAAAGGCCACACATGCTCCTGGCTGCCCACCTGCTCACCCCGTGGGATGGCCTGGGCACACCCTAGGCAAACACAGGGGCCTTTTACCCCTGGCCTTTGGAGCCAAGGCAGACAGTTCACAGAAGAGAGGAGAGTCAGGTACTATTGGTTTAAGCTTGTTTGCAAGGAGCCTCAGAGCACACAAATCCTGCAAGCCTCACCTCACCTTAGAGAGACATCTTATTTACGCAGCCTGCGCCTTGCTTTATGAGGTGCTGAGCCGAGCATGGGGAAAGCACTTTATCCTTAGACAGGCTGTACACGCAGCACCGTGGGTGTGTTCTTGCAGACTTCCTGCTTTGGGCCAGACAGGCATTTGGCAACGTGCAAGGCTCGTCTTGGCTTCTTCCAGTCAAGAGCCTCCTGGTTCAAGGCCCCTGCAGAGGATCTGACAAGGATCTACAGTGTGTGGGGGCAGCAAGGCAGCGGGCAAGGGAGCAAGATCTCAGGCCTTCCTGGGCTGCGTTTGTTTCCACCCTCCCCAGACTAGAGAGAGTCAGTAAGTGGACAAAAGGACAGGCACCTTGGCAACTTGGAGTCCAGGATCTAGAAACAACTTGTTCCATCCCCGGGAACTTGGAAGTTGTGATGGCTAATACAGATAATAGGAACTAACATTTGTACCAGAACTTCTGGTTCTCAAGGTGCTTTTCCTTGTTTTCTCTCATATACTCAGACAAGGTAGAAACGGGCCTTTTCAAATTTAGGAATGAGAAATAAGTGGTTGCACTTTGGGCTGTCTCTGTGGAAGACTCATTATTATATAATGCAGGCAGATTGTGTCTTGAAATAGTTTGTTCATGAAAGAGTAACATTTTAAAAACTACTATGCTTCAGAATCTCAATGAATCATCTCTGATGCCTCTGATGCCTAAAGAGAGAGTGAATAATAGAATAATATTAGCTTTTACCACTCTATCAAGTGGGTATTTTCACTATTTAAAATGAGGCTGGTCAGATCCAGGACTGTGAGATTTAAATATTCGCTTCCCTTGGTTATTTATTCATTCGCATTG
The DNA here is from genome assembly GCA_033961575.1 of Aselliscus stoliczkanus. Lineage (NCBI taxonomy): Eukaryota > Metazoa > Chordata > Mammalia > Chiroptera > Hipposideridae > Aselliscus > Aselliscus stoliczkanus. The sequence goes on along the minus strand of CM066736.1, from coordinate 95,829,028 downwards.
ATGTCTTGGTTAAATAGTTACAGGTCTGGAAAAATAATAACGCTGAATTTTTTTTTCTAATGTAGACCGTTAGAGTGCTGTGCACACCAGAGTAGGAGACCGATATTTGTTAAATAATTGAGTGAAGGAATGAATTCTGACTTCTACCTTCTGAATATGGGATTGTTTTCAAGTCAGAGAGAAATGGTGCGTTCTGGGCCCAGTTAGACAGTCATTTTTTTTTTTTTTTTTTGGTCTATGCGAACGGTGATGGGAGAGGGGTCTTCTCAGAAGTGCCACCCAGGCCCAGCCTTTCTCTCTGAGTTCAGCTTCCTCGGAGCTGCTTTTCTGTCCAGTTTCCAGGCTGAGGTCAGTGTCGCACAGGGGCCCTGTGCCAGTCAGCCAACATCCCTGCTGTATGCCTGGCTGCAAGCTGGGCACAGCTCTGTGGGCAGGCAGGAAAGGAACTGCCAGGTATGGTAGGAGCTGCACACTGCTCAGCGCCCTCCCTTCTTCATTTGTATGGAAAACGTAAGTAAAGGAGAGCCTGGTACCTTACCTGATGAGATGTGCTGTCCAGAAAGAGGACAGGGGAGAGGATAGGATAGGGAATCAATGCTTGCTGATCCCTGCCATGGGCTTTGAAAAGCTTCCCTCCCGGCATTTCCCACTGCTGACCTTTTGGGTTGGTTTGTTCTTTGTTATGGAAACTGTCCTGATTACCAGTGTTCTCAGTGTCCCTGGCTTCTGTCCACTGATGCCAGTCATGTGCCTCCCTCCGCCCCTGCCAAAAATGTCTCCAGATGTTGCCACCTGGTCTAGGTACTTGGCCTGTATTAACTCATTTATACCTCAATAATCCGTGAGACAGGTGTTACTGTCATAATTTCACATATGATGAAATGAAGCCTTGCAGTAACTAAAGCCACTCATGGGGGGGAGTGATGACACTGAGATTTGAAACTCATGTCTATTCACCAGTGTCAGGAACTCCTGGGAGGCCAGCCTCTTGCAAGTTCTTTGTAGTAAATGCCTCTGTCCAGATTTTCACTTTTCTAGACTCCTTCACTGTGACTTGTCTTCCTGCTGACCTGCAGTTTCCTTATCACTTGCTTTGAGATCCCATCTGTGGCTACCAGTGAAGTCTTTTTGTAGAAGAGAATGAGATGAGAACAAATGAGGTGAAGATGCCGAGTTTCAGCAGGACTTGGCCTCTCTTTTGGCTTTTGCTTCCTTTTTTTTTTTTTTTTTTTTTTTTTTTTTTTATCCTTTTTCTGTCTGCCTCTTTAGGTCTGAGTCTTAACATCTTTGATGATTGAAGCCACTGAGTCCTTGGGTGGGGGCTGTTGGAAGCTAACCACTGCTATGGCTAGAGGGCTCCATCTCTTCCCATACACATTACCTACCCCCTGCGAACCCTGCAGCCCAACAATTTCATGTGCTGTGTTAGTACTAAATTGGGGCAGCAGAGGCCTGGGTCTTTCTGCGGGTCACACTTGGGGCCATGGGTCAGACCAGAGCTTGGGTCACCAGGCTGTAAGGCATGGCTGTGGAACCATGTAGAACACAGATGATCATAGGACAGGCCATATGCTTCTTGAAGGGCAAGCCTGGAGTTCCTAAAGGTCGGGCTGGAATGGTACAGAAACCCAGGGGACTAAGCGAAGGCAGAAGACAGAGCACGAAGAAGTCCACAGTCCAGGAAGGACAACCCCTCAGAAGGGAGGCGAGATAGAGTGATGTAGGCACAGCCGCAGGAGGGTCATGCTGGTGAAGCTGTATCTGTCCCAGGATGGGGCTCCTGAGCCCACAGGTAAGGGAGGGAGGTGACAGGCTGCAGCTAGGGGCAAGAGGGCAGTTGGGGAAGCCAGAACTGATGAGGAAAGGCTCTATTTTTAATTAAGTTGCAAAGCATAGGACAGTACAGTGATATAAGTGAGGATTTGGTCAGGCTGATGGCTCATGGACTTGACACCCTGCCAGCTCAGGGGATGTACCTGCATTTGGTGGCTTTCCAGGTCAGAGGAGGGGGTGTAGTATTGGGACAGAAACCTGGGCTTAAATTTTAAGCCTCTTAAGTGAACACAATCATATAGTCATAAAGCTGAGCATCATAGCACTTGCCTTGCAGAGAAAGGGACCATGAGGACAAGAGGTAACATGTAAATTGCTAGCATAGAGGAGGAGCTCTAGAAATGGTGACTGTCAGCAGCATCCTTTGACTTAGCCAAGTGCACAATTTATTCCCTGTTTTTGTGAAATATTATTTATGACGTTGTCAAAATTTGTAAGATATGGGAAATTGTTAAAAAGAAAACAACAATTTAGCCGAGAAAACATTTTGGCATCTTTCCATTTAACCTTCTTTAACTACAACTACAATTACTGCTATTAACAAGTACCACTACTACAATAGAATCTCTCTTAACCCATCCCTACTTAATCAACTCACAGATTCACCAGGGCTCTCCATCCCCTTTCTCCTGAAGAAGCCCCTGACTGAGGGCCATGGCCTGGTGGGCACTCGCAGCTCACAGGGATGCCTGGGATTCCTGTGAGAATCTGCCCCCACCATTAGGGTGGCTGCTTACTGAGGAAGGGTCAGAGAGCTCCGCTCATTTCCCATCCTTCTCATGCTAGCTGAACTTGCTATTGTAATAATGTAATTTCATCAAATATAAGTGACCCAGTGAAATAGGGGTGAAAAGAGAGTTGATTTTTAGGAAAACCAAATTGCATGTATTGAACAACTTGATATGTCAATTGATAGCATAAAGCTGTCAAATTAGTTGTGGACAGGGCAATTGATAAAGAGCAGAAGAAATATGTACACCATCTTAGAAGAATTTTGCACTTAGATCATTTCATATGGGAGTTTAAGTTCTTTCTCTGTTCTAAAGCCAAGATGGAAATCACAGATGATATGTAAAAGGTATGAATTATTTAAAATGGGGGGTGGAAATAGATATGGAACTCTAACCTGGAGATTTAACTCAAATAATGGCCTTGTCTCTACATCCAAAGAGATTAGTGAGAAATGTATAAGTTGCAATAGTGTTTGAGGTTTAAATAATATGTATGTATCATTTTAGTGATCTCTGCTTTATTCAACTTTTCGATTAACTGATTAACTGGTTCTTATTATGTCAGATAAGAGAACTGATACTTGAAATACTGTGTCTTGGGTGCTTATTATATGCCAAGCCCTCTGCGAGACTCACAATGTATAGTTATGTCATTTAATTCATACAAAAACTCTTTGGGGGGCTGGCCAAGTGGCACATTGGTTAAGAGTTGGCTTGGGATTCCAATTGTAAGCAGCAGGGCCCTGGTTCGGGTCCCACATTAGGGCCAGTGATGCTGCGCCCTCTACAGCTAAGATGGTGAACAACAGCTCAACCTGAAGCTGGGCTGCCATGAGTCGCTGGCGACGGCGTAGGCTGTAGAGGAACTGCAGTGGGCTGCCTTAAAGCTACCATGAGTGGCTGGCAGCCGGCGTGAGCGGCCAGCAGCTGGCATGAGCTGCCAAAAGCCGCAGTGAGCAGCCGTCCAGTGTCCGGTGACCGATTGCCTCACCCAGGAAGAGCACAATGATAATACCAACATGGGCCAGTGAAGCGACGTCCTCTGCAACTAGACTGAAGAACAAAAGAATAGCAACTTGTCTGTTTCCCCTTCCCCGATTCCCCAACACTGTTCCCCTCCTCCAATTCCCCAATAAAATCTAAAAAACAAAAAGACCACCAACAAAAAACCTTTTTGGGGTACTATTTCATCCAGCAAAAATTTATTAATCAGCTGTTTTGTACAGAACGCTGTTCCAGCTGCTAGAGGTGTGAGTGAACCAGACAGGTCAGTTTCCTGCTCTCATGGAGCTATATTCAAGTATGTGTATGTGCTGGAAAAGGGGAGGCAGAACATAAACAATAAACAAGATCATTTTACATAACTACAAGATCAAAACACAAAGTTATGGTAGAGCAACTGGTGCAGGAGTGGTTGAGGGTCCTGATATTAGGTTGTCGGGGAAGGCCTCTCTGGGGCAGGCAACGAAGGAGCTGAGACTTGAAGGACAAGATGGGTCTGGTCCGGGGGTCACAGCAAGTGCAAAGGTCCTGAGGTGGGAATGAGCCTAGAAGAAGGAAGGCCAGTGTGGCTGGAGCATAGTGAACGAGAAGAACGGTGGGATGCACAGGAGCGATGAGGGCCCTGTAGACCAGGGTTAGGAATTAGATGCTACACTAAGTGAGAAGGGAAGCTATTGCTGAGGTCTAAGTGAGGGAGCGATGTGATCTGATTTATGTTTTTAAAAGTTCATTCTGGCTGCTGTGGCTAATGGATTGCAGAGAGCAAGGGGATAGGCATAGAAGTGGTCAGGTTAGCTAGGAGGCCATTGCAGAGATCCAGACCAGAAATGGTGGGAGTGTAGATCTCGGCAGTGGGAACAGCAAAGGCAGAGAGTAGGAGTCAAAATAGTATATCTGCATGAGACAACTTAATGTGTCCCCCAGCTCCCTCTGGGTCCGCCCTTCCCCCAATGCAATTTTATCTTCTTCCCACCCACTTTATAATAACCCTTCATCTACTCCTCTGCAGTGTCTATCAGAACCCACTAAGAGATAGTGAGCTGCCTGTTCTTTAAAAAAATGTAATTGATGAAGACTAAATCTCTTCCTGCACAAGGACAAATGTCCTGGGTTTTTTTCCTGGCATGCCCCATTACCAAAGTTGATAGCAGTGTATTGCTGAGTCAGTTTAGGCTTGTGGCTAAACCCAGGAGCTGCTAGTTGGGCTCATCTGAATCAGGCAATATCTCACCCTCTCTCTAATTGGGCCCAGTTTGCAGTATAGTGCTCTCTGGAGTGTTGCTGATGGATGGAGGAGATCCCAGGCTTCTTGGTGATGGGGAGGGGCCTGCCATTTTCCAAGGAGATGATGACTGTCTAGAAATCAAATAAGGTCAGAAGTCCATCAAAATTCAATTTCTGTATTCTATACCAACCCTTTTAAATTATGCAGAAAAGTGTTTGCAAACACAAGGCTCCCAGCTCGTTCCTTGGTTTGTGTCCTTAGACAAGTTACTTGACTTTCCTGAGCTTCAGCTGTGAAATAAGGATACAAACAGCACATAGCTCTTAGGATTATGGAGATGTAATGAAAGATTGGATGTGATACACTTTGTGAAGTGTCTGGTACATCCTCAAGTTGGGGGTCTTATAGAAGGTGAGGGAGGAGATCATTTGGTTTCCTCTAGAGGGTCTACAACCTTGCTTTTGCAGATTCCTTGGTTCCTAGACTTGATGGTTCTTGGTGGGTAGCCTGTGTGACCCTAGCCCCAGAGCCATCCTTTTCCAAATGTTAAATTCATTTGGGGGAACTTTGCATTCAAATCCCCCATTGGAGATTCAAAGTCAGTATTAGCATAGTTAAGATTCTGAGAAGTACTTCAGCAAAGACCATGTTTACTTTTGTTGAACCTACCATTGTTGTCCACACTTTGGAAAACTCTTGTTTTTATCTTATTTTGTAGGGTGGACATTAAGAATTAAAGTGGGAAATCTAAGGCTAAGGCTCCAAACCCCAAATCCAAGCCGTCAGCTCAGAATTTCGAATTGCTAACCACATTGCTGACCTGATTTCTAATACCTTTCCATTCACATCTCTTGGGCTGGATCAGATTTTTTTATTTAAGATGTAATTTCAGAGTTTATTGTGATACATTCCTTTTCCTTCCCTTCTCTTGGCAAAAACCAGTGTAATCTTGAAGATTCATGTTGGAGCTTTTACATTCATGTGCTCAAACCACAGAGCATGATTAGCTTAAACTCCATGATATTGCATTTTCCGTTGATGGAATCAAGCATCTAATCAGTGTCACTAATCAGTGACACTCCCAGATGACCATGGTTGGGGTTAGAAGATTAAAATATGTCCCCTCAAATGAGAACATTAGGGGTTTTTTGTTTTTGTTTTTTTTCAGGGGGGGATTCGGGGAGGGGAACAGCGTTGGGGAATCGGGGAAGGGGAACAGACAAGTTGCTGTCCTTTTGTTCTTCAGTATAGTTGTGGAGTACGTTGCTTCACTGGCCCATGTTGGTATTGTCATTGCGCTCTTCCCGGGTGAGGCAGATCAGTCACCGGCCTCTGGATGGCAGCTTACAGCAGCTCTTGGCAGCTCATATTGGCTGCCGGCCACTCACAGTAGCTCACGGCAGACCACTGCAGCTGGGTCTGCAGCCTACGCCGTCGTCGGCGACTCACGGCAGCCCAGCTCCAGGTTGAACTGTTGTTCACCATCTTAGCTGTAGAGGGCAGCATCACTGGCACTAATGAGGGATCCGAACCGGGACCCTGCTGCTCAGAGCTGGCATCCCAAACCAGCTCTTATCCAACATGCCACTCAGCTGGCCCAAGAACATTCGTTTTAGACCAGCTTTGAATAGTGACGCCATGGGCTGGATTCATCTCTCTGACTTGACCACAGTGGGAATGCCCCAAGATGAGGATTGTGGGTACTGATGTTACCGAACTCAGGTTTGGCTGCTTGCCACTCATGAGCCAGTGATCAAGAGACAAAAGTTGGTAGAGAGAAAAGTAGGTTTATTCAAAATACTGGCATTCCAGGAAGATGGCAGACTACCATCTCAAAGGCACCTTCCCCCTTCCTAGAACGGTCAAGGAGTTTTATAGGCACACAGGAGGAGGCAGACAAGGAAAGGGGGAGTTAGTCATGTGGCTCCTCTGCGAGAACACCTCCTGGGGTCCAGTTTGTTCCGCCATGGTTATCTCGAAACCTAGTGGTAGGGGTGACTCATATATTACCTAATGGAAAATTGCAGCCTGGAACTGCAGCCTGGTTGCCAGCATCCAGATGTCTGAGGGCTGACTCTGTGTTTTTCAAGTCGCATTCTGGTGATTAATCAGATTAACGAGGTATGCGTGTAGCCTCAAGGAAACACCGTTATTGAATCAGGTAGGAGGGAAAGGAGAAAAAATAAAAAACAAAAATAAAAAGAAACTAAATTGTTAAGACTTGAAAAGTACACTGTCACCCTTACACTGACAGAATGAAGAGGAACTGCTGTCAAATCCACCCTCATCCTCTGCAGAGTTGAAAACAAAAAAGGCCATGGTTGTGTAGAAAAGGGAAGAAGGGATCTAACAAATTGTGAAGCATGACTCTGCATCTAGCTCACCCCGCAAGTGGCAGAGTTGGGTCTGCCCCAGAGTTGCATGTGGCAGAGTTGGGTCTAGATGGTGGTTAATGCTGTGGGGGAGATGGCAGCCTGAGCTGAGCATTGTAGGGCACAAAGATGGTTCCGGTCATCTCGGATATGGCAGCGCTGAGCATGGTCTCTCAGACAAGGTAGCCTATGACAAATACAGGGGGGAAAACAGTCTTTCTGGGTCACATGGGCCTCTAGACTAGAGGTGCTGAGGAAGGGACCCCTAGGCTCAAGTGTCTGGCCTGTTTCTGCTGCCCCTTAACCCCATTAGTGTTCTGCCGGGAACTTGAAGACCATCTCCCTGTGTCAGATTCTATTCCTGGGACTTTATTCCCTTTTTCCCCCTCTTATTCCTGATGGTGATGATGATGATGATGATGATGACAACGACGACAATGATGACAACAGTATTTAACATTGTGATATTGTGATTTATAGTAAATATATACTTGGTCTTTAGAGCTCCAGAAACTCTTGGAATTTCCTAAGTGATGAGAGCTATAATGATGTCTTTTGTTATATTACTAAGATGATTTAGGAATCCTCTAAGACATCTAAGGATGGCTGGTCACCAGAGGAACCAACCAGGTGACAAGAGGGTTAGAACTTTCAGTCCCACCCTCTGCCTTCTTTGAAGGGGAGAGGGCCTGGAGATTGGGTTCTATCACCAGTGACCAGTGATGTAATCAGGCATGCCCAGGAATGAAACCTACATAAAAACCAAGAGGACTGGACTCAGAGGGCTCCTGGGTTGGTGAATGCATGAAGAAGGTTCAGGAAGAGTGGGGAGCTCAGAGAGCATGGGAGCTCCACAAGCCGTCTCACACACCTTGCCCCAGAAATCTCTTCCACCTGGCTGTTCCTGAGTTACGAGTATATCCTTTTATAATAAATTAGGAATCCAGTAAGTAAAATGTTCCTTTGAGTTCTGTAAGCCACCCCAGCAAATTAAACCAAACCTGGGGAGGGGGTCTTTGGAACCTCTAATCTATGACCAGTCAGTCAGAAACACAGATGACAACCTGGACTTTTGATTGGCATCTGAAATGGGGTGGGGTGGGGGGCAGTCTGATAGGACTGAGCCCCTAATCTCTGGGATCTGACACTGTCTCCAGGTAAATAGTGTCAGAAATGAGTTGAATTGTAGGACACTCGGCTGGTATTGGAAAATTGCTTGGTGTGGAAACACATGCACGCACTCACATACTGTCATAACAAACATTTATTAAGCATGTACTCTGTGCCAAGTACTGTGCTGAGTTGTTAAATACATGGCCTTTTTAAGTCCCTGTAGCAGCCATCTCAGCTATTGTTATTAACCTCATTTTGTAGATGAGAAAACAGGGGCACAGGGAGGGCAAATAACTCTTCCCCCCGGGATCTGAACTTAGGCAGTCTGATACTAGAGTCAGGCCCCAAACCATTATGACGTGGTTTCTGGTCTGCTGCCATAGCTGGGATGTAAGCAACATACAAAAGGAAAGGCTGGGAATTCCCATCCCCCTCGCAGTCACCAGCTGAGAGGCCCAGTGGTGGAGGTTCCTCGCGGGCTTTCTTTTATAAAAAGCCCTGAGATACAGATACCATCAATTCCACTTTGTAACCAACAACCATAGACTGAGCACCGTGTGCTGGAGACTGCCAGAAACTTCCAACCTTATCCCTAATTCTCCTAACAGTTCTTCAAGATGGCTAATATTGTCCCCTTTTGCAGATAGAAAGCTGAGCCTTTCTGAGGTTAAGCTACTTCCCAAGCTTATGCAGCAATAGTTGGGCTTGTGTACAAAACTACAAGGTTTTAATGAATGAGGGCTTGTTTTCTTCTTGAGTAGTCTTTGGCCTTAGGCTGTGAAGAGAAGCCAAATAAAAAGATCCATCCAGCTGAGGGAAAGCTGCCCTGTTGGGGCCCAAGAGATTGGAAAGTCGTGGGCTTGGACCTTGCCTGGGGAGCTTTGGAACACAGATTCATCACTAGCCCTGTGCCTTTCTGGCTGTTGCTGGCTTGGGCTGCTTCCTCCCTCTGTTTGCAGCATTCTTGGCTTCTGTGGAGCAGTTGTTCTTCACCCACAGCTGCCAGGAAGCAGAGAGGCCCCTTGTGAGACAATAAGATGAGTAGGAAGGTGACCTGGAAGGCATCACCTGATATCCACTCATTTCTGTGTGCCGACTGCCGGGCACGAAGCTGGCAGGACATGGGTACAAAAACGTTGGATAACATGCTTGGGCCTGACAGCAGGATGCCTGGCGTTACTTAATGCCAGGACACAATTTGGAGTGATTTTCTTCTGCCCTGAAGGACCTTTTTTTTTTCTTTTTTTCATTAACTTATTAATTCTGGTCCAGCCAATAAAACTCATCACACATTATTCATTTTAGAATTTAAAAATCAAATTTTGAGTCAATGCTAAATGGATCATAGGTATTCTTTCCTTCTATGAGAGATGAGCTTTTCATTACCGATTCCGTCAATTTGAATCTCCTATAATGGGCAGGCTTTGTTCTTGGGACTCAGCATAGCTGTGGATGCCAAGTGAGCTGGTCTTGCTTATGGAGGGACGCGAGTGTCTCAGAGGTCCCCTTCCACGATTGCTTCTGTGACTGTGGTGTAGACTGTGCCAGCTGGACCAGCTTGATCCATACAATCTGCTGCCCCAGCACTCTGCCATTAACCTTTCCAGGGCCAAGATCCCGGGGCAAAAGAATAAAGTGAAATTGCACTGAATGACTATGTATGCATCAGAAAATGCCCGGTAAGTGCTTTGAAGAATAGAGATTATCAGCGGACTCTGCGCATAGCCATATGAAAACCAAGTCCATCGGGAGGTGTTAGAGCTGCTTTGGGAAACGCAGAGAAATATCTCAGCAGGAATAGCCCCCGCAGACCGCAGTTTGCTCCTTTGAGCGATTCAATAGGCTTTTTAAAACTCAGGCTTTAATTGGTTATGCCCTGGGAGAGGGTTTTCGATACATTCCCCCATCTGGCAGGACTAATTGTTCTTTGCAGTCAATGAATAGATTGGTGCTCTGAGCCCAGGAGTGAGGCCTGGAAGGTGTTCATGCCTATGAATGTCACTGTGCATGGCTCTTTGATCATAGTGAGTCTTTTCTGCCACCTGACTCTTGCAAATGATTCGTAGGATATGTTTTATATCTGAGCAGCTACCACAGAGCTCCTGGGAGGACAGAGATGAGGTGCCCTTGTATGAACAGGACACCTGATGGGGAACCACCTGGCATCCTGGGCCTGACTTCTGACCTCCCTGGTGATAATGGCCCCATGTGGGCCAGGGAGACAAGTGAGATGGGCCAGAGATGACTACCTCTCTCTGGGTACTTGCTCGGCTGCCAGGGCTGGCCTCTGTGGGTGCTTCTCCCTGCCTCAGTGGACACATTTCTGCCCTGCACTCAGCAAGCCCCATGCCCCAGTATCTGCCAGAGCCTTCCTTCAAGGACCAACCTCTCAGGTCTGGTGAGTGTGCACGGCTGTGCCAAAGTGAGAATGCCGCTGTGTTGCCTTACTCAGTCTTAGATACACCAGACAGAGCCTCCGACAGTCAGTGTTGAGCTGTCTGTTTTCTTGGGGAGAACCAGCCCCAACACCACGATTTGGAGAGACCACAGTCAAAGGCCTCACAAAGCTTCTTGGACACCTTCTGGGCAGCGCTGTCCCTGCCACACAAGTCAGAGATGACCCCACACAGGGATTGCCTTCCCTTGTAACTCTGTCGCATCATCAGTCATGTTGGAAACATGCTCATTTATTTGTTCACTCATTTCTTCATTATATGTGGTTTGGTTCTGAGCCTTTGGTAGGTCAGATACTGAAATGAGTAAGACCAGCCCCTGCCCTGGACAGTCTCACAGAGCACTGCCCTGTGGGTCCCTGGACTGTGCTGAGGCCTCATACACTTAGTGACTCAGTGCAGGGCAAACACTGTGTGCCCAGAAGGGTGTTCTGACCCAGGGCAGTTGTCCAGTCACTCATGAGCTCCTACAGAAGAACTTGGGGGCTCCAACCCCTGGAAGCCTGCCGTGCCCCCCCCCTTCTGTGGCCCAAGGGACCTGCGGGCTCCTGGCACCCCTCCCCATGCAGCCAAAAGGCTGCAGTGAGAGCCCCAGGGGCTGGGCACTGTGTTGTCCTGCACAGCCCAAGAGGCCTGTGACATTGGCTGAGCCAGTCATCAGCATAAGCTACTCATAGCAGCAAAGAGAAATTTGGAACCCTGCAGAGAAGAAATGTTTTTAGGCTTTGGAGCAGAACTCATCTGCACGATGCTCTAATTACAAATTGGAGACTAGCACACACTCCCACGTATGTCCGGCTGCATGTCCTTTGAAGGGATACTCTTGCATTTCTCTGCAAACAGTTGACTGCATTGACTCTCTGCCAATCTACACTGGCTTTGCCCTGGGTGTTCCTATACCCCAGGCCATTGGAGTACCGGGCCTGCCTTGACCCATACCTACCACCTGAGCCAGTCAAGGCAGGACAGGGGACTCTTCTGTCTTCTCAGAGCAGAGAATCATGAATAAGAACAGCTCCCATGTTTCTGCACAGCAGGGGCAACATAAGAACCTTACGTGTGCCTCATTTAATCCTTCCCAGCCACCTAACTGGGTATACATTATTATCCCCTTTTAATGGGGAAGGTATTTATGGCTTGAAAGGGTTAGGAGGCCACATAATTGGTAAGTTTCAGGACAGAGCCATAAAGACAGACTTATCTGATTTTCAGAGCCCCAAACATTACCTACCTTGGTTTATCATTTCAGGAATTTAGTAACACCAAAGAGGGCAGAGTCTATGGAATCTCCACATAGAGGTAGTAAGGACAGAGTTGGAAGAAGAAGAGAAGAAAGTGATGTGCATTCATTCATTCGCTCATTTCTTCATTATACAGAGGGTACTAAAAAAATGTGTACACATTTTTATTTTTTTTAAGATTTTTATTGGGGAATTTGGGGAGGGGAATAGCATTGGAGAATTGGGCAAGGGGAACTGACAAGTTGCTGTCCTTTTGTTCTTCAGTCTAATTGTGGAGGACGTTGCTTCACTGGCCCATGTTGGTATTATCATTGCGCTCTTCCCAGATGAAGCAGATTGGTTGCCGGCCTCTGGGCGGCCGCTCGCCGCAGCTTTTGGCAGCTCACACTGGCTGCCGGCCACTCACACTGACTGCCGGCCACTCACTGTAGCCTATGGCAGCTCACTGCAGCAGGGGCTGCAGCCTACACCATCGCCAGGACTCGCTCAGTCCAGCCCAGGAGGAGCTGTTGTTCACCATCTTAGCTGTAGAGGGCAGTGTCATTGGCCCTCATACGTGAGATCCGAACCGGGGCCGCTGGCATCCCAAGCCAGCTCTTAACCAACGCGCCACTCGGCTAGCCCCACATTTTAAGAAAGGAAAAACCTGTATTAAAATTGTAATACTATATACCGATAACAAAAGATATACCGATAACAAGTCATGTGTATACATTTTTTTGGCATCCCCAGTATGTGGTTTTATTCTGGGTGTTTTGTAGGTCAGATGCTGAAATGAGCAAGACCAGCTGCTGTCCTGGAGAGTCTCACAGAGTAACGGACAGCTGTGTTGAGTGGAACTGCATGCAGTTTGCACCTGGTTCTGCAGGCCATAGGCTAAAAAGCAGCGAGTTCTTCTGTAGAGGGCAAGGTGGAGTAGGCACAGAGCGGGAAACACTGGATTTGGGCTTGAGGGGCATTCGGGACAGAGAGAACCAAATAAGCAAAGGCCCGGAGGTTGGGGGTCACAATAACTCATTGGGGGACGATGGCTGGTCATTCCAGCGGGAAGGGAGCAGTGGTGGGAGGAGGCTGGATTATGAGGGACCTTGGATGTCATAGCAGGTTGTGTCGTGGGCCATGGCAGGAACATTGCTTCCTTTCCTCATTTCTTCCTCAGCTCCTATCAACTCCCTTTACAAATACTTATCAGCTACTCCTAGTAGATTAAGGGTCTTGGCTGGGCTGGGGGAGGGGCCATTGGCTTGGACGCAGGTGTCCCAGAACTGCTCTGTGCCTTGGATTTGAAGGGACCTGGTATCAGAGCAAAGTCACTGGCACCCAGACCAAGCTGGAGTGCAGAGAACAGGCCAGGACTCCTTTTGGCTGGCAGGCATATCTTCTTGGAGGAAGTGGAGATTTATTGAGTGTTAAATGTCAGTATCGATGTAATAAAGATGGTACACTGTAAGTAATAAGCACTTTCCAGGTGAGGAACCATTTTCAATAAGTTGTCAACCTGTCTGGTACTATGAATTATTAAAAAAAAAAAAGGTGATGAAGAAACCTGACTTGGAGATATTTAACTTCAGATCTACTCCTCAGCTCTGTTCCTTCTTGACAGGAACCTGGTATCCTGTGGTACCCAAGGACCCTGGAATTTCATCTCATAAAAAACCCAGATGTTTCTTTTGTTCTCTTTCTTGTGATGGGGATAGGCTTGATGGGGAATGGATTTCTGACCTTCAGAGGGCCTTGTGACAGGCAGAGAACTTTCAGGAAAGGTACACAGAATAAAGAGGGCAAGAAGGATGAGGGGTACAAGGCACCTGGGATGATCAAGGCATCTGACTCATGTGGTCATTGTCAGCGGGGGCCCACTTACCCCTCACAGATCTACACATCATTCTAGATCATTCCATAGCCCCTGGGAATACAGACTCCCCCTTGTAATAGATTCCTGCTCACTCCCAGGGACTCCAGGCTGCCCCTGCCTACTGGGTTCTGTCTTCCCATGGACCACCTCTGAGATGTGCTCACTGTGCTCAAAGTCAGGGGGTTCCACAAAGAGAATTCACAAAGGGTTCAAGTGCACAGTAAGCCCTCCCAAAGAAGGTGTAGTAGGGCAACAGTTTCAATCACCTCCAGAAGCCTAGAAGTCCTTAAAACACCTGCCAGCCACTTTACTTCATGGGATTTCATTGCCCACCCTTCATCCCAGACTCACCTCATCTTGCCGGCCTGTCGCTCACTATCCTACCTTCTCTTTCTCAGGAGCAAACTCCCAGCCCTTCTTTGCCCTGGACTGGGAAGACCTCCTCCCCTCTTGTGACTCCTGGGCCCCAGTTAGTGCCTTGGTCCCAGGGGAAGGCTGTGTGAGCTCATCTTCTACCCAGCACTCATCAAATTGGTTTCCAAAGACTTTTCTCCCCCAAGAAGGAATATTGCTGTCATCTTTAACATAATAAACATTGGCTATCCCTGTGTTATCTCATGACAGCTCACTTTGAGATTGGCATAATGATCACATTTTACTGATGAGGAAACTGAGGCTTGGAGATGTTGAGTGACTTGTCCAAGGTCTCATGTTGAGTGGCATTCTTCTCTCGCCTCCTGGACCCGGTCCTAGCTCCTCTCTCTCCCCTTTGCCAGGCTGCTGAGGGCCTGTCCTTCCAATCCCTGGGACTCTCTCACACTCCATCCTGTGCCCATTCTATCATCTGATGATGTACCCATTCCATCATCTGAAGACAGCAGGTAGACGCTAGGTGCTTTATTAACATTTCACTTGGCTACTTTTGAAGTGAAGCAAATGGCCCAGAATCAGCCTGGGCTCCCAGTGGTCAACAGAAGACCTGTTTGTGGCGTTTTGGAGGAAGCCTGCAAAGTGCCCTAGAGACGGCCCGGCGCAGCTAGCCATCCCAACTCTAGCTTGTCCGCTCCCTGACTTCAGATCATCTTTCTTTGTAACCACTCGGAGCTTCTGTTTCTGTTTGTAAAACACAGATAATAATAGCCATCTCACTGAGCTCTTGGGAAGACTGAATGCAGAAACGTGTGGAGAGGCTCTGGCACAGAGTAGATGCTGCTCTTTGGAGTGAGGGAGGGTTGCCCATTGGACCCAACCTGTCCAGCGACAGTGGCTTGGCTTTGGGCCTTCCTTTCAGCCTGCATCTACCCACACGCAGCTCACAGCGTCTCTTAGAGCCACATTAATCATCCCTCCAAAAACACACAGGAAGAAGCCTAAATACCGCTTGCCTGCGGAAATTGAGCTCATTATTTATTGAAGAAACTTCAATGTATCCTGAAGACCCTGCCCCCGTTAAATTGCCCTCCTGCAGCTCATTAGTGTCACTGAGGGCTGGCCGCAGTGCCTTCTGCCTTTCGGAGTCTTGCCTCCGTTGAGAGGAAACCTGAGTGTGCTTCAGAATGGCCCTGTGGGGTGACACTCTGACCTTTCCCTCTCCTTCTTCTGGCCCTGGCTCTCAGGAGCTCTGTGGGCCAGGCGAGGAGCAGGCAGGGCCGCTTTTTCAGATCCATCCTGCCGCGGGCTTCTGCAGAATGAACGGGCAATTTTACCTTCCGAGAAATGTCCAGTGGGCACTCTGTTCTCCTTAACCAAGCTGCTTTACGTGCCGGGCTAGCAGTTGATTGGTTATATAAAGGTGACCAGCGATGGGAGAGACAAAAAGTCAGCAGAGCTGCCAGTCTGGTGAAGGCTGTGCTAGGACTGACTGCTGGGTGCCACTGGAGGCCAGAGTAGGGCCGCTCCCAGCCCAGAGGGTCAGGGACAGCTTCCCAGAAGCTGACTTTGGGAGGGAAAGGTAGCCAGGCTAAGAATGGAGCTGGGAAAAGGAGGACACTCTGGGCAAAGGGAGTAGCAAGAGCAGAGATGAGGGGGCCTGGTATTTTCTCAGGCACAATGCTGGGCCTCACATTGGACCGATGGGGAGGTAGTCAAGATTTTGGACTGGCAAACCCGTAAGCTTGTTGTGGTTTGAAAAGGAAAACTCTGAGCCAACGGAGTGAATCTAAGCAAAGGCATCTGTGAGTTTCATGTGCGTGTGAACCGTGTCGGGGGTGGATAAATGCAGATCATGCGTAGGTCGGTCTGGACTGGGGTCCAAGAGTCTGCTTTCCAGCAAGCTCCTAGGTGAAGCTAATGCTCTGATCCATGGACCACACTTTGAGTAGCAAGGAATAGACCTGCGGCAGGCAGGACAAGCCCTGTGTGTCTGACCGTGGAGGGTTTTGTTCCTATCTCCTATACCTGCATGCATGGTGAATGGAAGTTTGGCTTTAGCGAATTCCATGAAGCAGCTGAGGGACTGGTGTTTTGGCCAATGCATATGCTCATCACCTTAATATGTTGGGATACTAATTTGTTTTTATCCTTTTCTTAATGACATATGCTTTCAGTGCCCCTGTTTCTGAATTCCCACTGGGACAGGGCAAGGACCTCCGAGAGGAAGACAGACTACCTTATGTATGGGAATCCAAGCTAGCATGGTGGTCCTCATGTGTGAACATAAAGGGCAGACTCTCATTCCTGGGGAAGGATAGGTCCCCTCTTTCAGTGAGCCTACAGATGCCATCTCTCCTCCACCTCTGTGCATTTTCCCCCATTGCAGAGCAGTCCAAGTCAGGCCTTCTGCCCAGAGTCCTCTCATGCCTTTGCCTGCTGGCTCTGCGGGGCTGTGGGTTGTGATAGAGAGTTGTAATAAATGGGGCCCCATGAGCAGTGTGGAGGCAGAGCTCCAGGGTGGTGTCCCCATTGCATGGGGTCAGCGTAGCTGGGGAAGGGTGGCAGGGACCCCACCTGGCCCTCAGCCCTCAGGTACAACTGGCTGCACATCCAGGATGGAACCAAATGACCCCACGTTCTATGCCACACTGCTTTTTCTCCCCCTGAGTTCTCCATCCCAAAGGCCCTCATGGGAAGTTGGTTCCATTTTGTGCAGTTCAGGCTGGACCCTGGGGAAACAAGGGTCCTTTTTAAGAAGTCACAGCTCAGTAAGGAAAACAGACCAAGACATTGACAATTATAACTTAGTGTGTTAGAGGGGAGCACAGAGACCATGGGGAACTAGATGGGGGGGGGCGAATGATTCTGTGGAATGGAGAGAAATGTATTTAAGCTGTGCTGTGAGGGATTCCTTCATCTAACAAATGCTTATGTGGCCTGACCCTGAGCTGTGCCCTGGGGATAGAGCTGTAAGAAGAGGGAAGGAGGGGCAGACATGGCCGGGCAGGTGCAGCAGGTGCTGTCCGTGCCCTGCCCAGACCCCCTCAGCCTGCTCCTTCAGTGGACACTGGCCCAACTTCCAAACACCAGCACCTACATTTCTGTGCTTGGGTGTGTTCTCTTCCCACGGGGCTAGGTTGGGGCAGGCCAGAGTGCTGGGGAATTAACTTCCCTGCCCTGCCCTCCAAAGCAGCTGTCAACCAAAGACTGGCAGGAGACGGTATACAAATACCCCAGTTTCCCCGCCCTTCGGAAGACAGCTCTGAGGTGTGGGATCTATACTGTTTCCCCGGCAGGACTGGGCTCCAGTTGCCCCCAGTGCTGGCAGGATAAAGCACCCTTTGCTGGCTGCCTTCCCTTCCTTGTCTCGCTTTTCTCCCCTACCAAGGTTTTCTTCACCTCCTACTCAAACTCGAATGCTTATCCCAGAGTTGGCTTTGGGGCAAATCTACACTAAGACAGTCGAGAAGGAAGGTCTGTGTGTCTGAGGAGGCGACAGCATGAGTGGAAGCATGAGCGACACATTGAGCGGGTGCTCTGCCATAGCTGGGGTCAGGCATGGCACGGGCTCTCCACTCTCAGGAACTCTGGGAAGACGTACCTTGCTGGAAGAAGGGGCTGCTTTGAGTGATCCAAGCAGCCTCTGGTCCTGCACTCACGCACCCATGGAGAGCCCGCAGCTGCAGTTCCATGGGCGTGTCCCCTATCCCTCTGGAAGCAGTGTGAGCAAAGTCCGTTAGCTTGGGGCATCAGTGCTGAAGAGCTTGGAGAAGATTATTGATGAAAGCATTTCCCAGGGCAAATTCCATGGAACACCAGCCCTGTGTTGTGTGTGCCCTCAAAAGATGGCTCCCTGGTCACATGTGTTTGCCCAGTGCCGCAATCACACGTCACACTTGGAGGTTCCCAGTGGACATCAGAGGCCTGAGAAGTCCTGAACTACAATTCTTTTTCACATAACCAGGATTAGCTAGTGTTTCCACAGTCATTTGACCATGGAGCCTGCTATTTCACAGCACTCAATAGCTGCCCAGAAGGAAGGTCCTGCCGAGCACGCTGCAGGACAAGCTGACGTAGGGCGAGAGGACTGGTCTGGAGAGACGGGAAGACTCCGGAGGCCTGAAGCTGCCCGGCCAGTGTCACTCTTCTGCTGTCTGTGAGTCCCAACAGGAACGGCGGCCAGTGCGCACCATAGTCAGGTCCCAAAACCCTCACCGAGACCAGGTAGCGGCCAGAGATACCCAGAGCCGCCTTCTGCCAGGGACTAGACGCAGGCTTTCTAATAAATTCATAGTGTGTGCCATAGACAGCTGCAGCTCAGAAGGCAGCTGGAGAGATGAGAGGAACCCCTCCCTGGACTGATTCAGACCATGAGGCCGATGAAAGATGGACAAGCCACTAAGAATGAACAGAGAATATCCCAGACCATCACTAGAGGGGTAAACTAAAACCTGGAATGAGATGAGCAGAAGCACCCCAAACATGATAACAGGGACTGAGGGTGAGTGATGGCGTGTGAATCAGTGAGGGAGAGCCCTGCTCTTCACTTACTTGGTGGCCGCCATTGCTGACCTCTCTTGTGAGGTTATGTTTTAGACTTAATGTCATTGAATCAAAGGAATTTGAAGCCCAAGATAGGGAAGGTGACAAAAAGCAGCATTTTCCCATCTGGATCTTAAAATTCAGGAGGTAGTTTTTATTGCCTCCCATGTCTCGTCTCCAGCCTTCCAGAGCAGGTCGGGGGTGCGGGGTAGGTAGCAGCTTTGCTCCCCTCGCCTCACCCTCTCTTTTCTTCTTCCTCACTACTGGATTGGAGGTGAGCATCTAGGTAATTTACCTATTCACAGTGCAACTTGAGTTTAGAAACAGGAGTATGAAACAGCTGTTTTAAATGAGATCATGTTTCTGACCTGGGGCCCACTAGATGAAGCTTCACGGAAGAGGGTTAATTTGCTGAAAAAAACATTGGCCCACCAGCCAGGGTGTGGTAGGGAGCGGACTGGGGCCGAAGACCATAGATAAATAAGTGGGTTGACTTTTTCACTTGGGAGCAGGTCAGCTTTGTGAACTACAGGCAGTGAATTTAATGTCATATCTCAGCAAACCACTAGAATGAATCATGATTTGTAAAATTATTTTTGAATTTTATCAAAGTAATGCTTTACATAGTTGAAAACCTCAAATAGTACCTACAAGAAAATGAAATAATTCTGTATTTTACCAGGGCCATCTTCCAAGTCCTGACCCCCAGAGGAGCTCTGTTTAACCCTTTCAGCTGTTTCTTCTCGTATCTGCCACCATATTTCTAAATGACATGCTTATACCACTATTTCCTGACTCACTAAGATTAGGCACTATATATATATATATATATTTCCTATTACAGCAGATGAGGGTTTGGCCTTCTTAAACCCTCTCCACTTCTCCCAAACACACACCTCCTCTCCCTCAAGCCTCACACTTTGTGTTAAAACAATAGACAGGGTCTCCATTAGGTACTGTGAAAAGTATTGCTCACTGTTAAGTAGATTTCTGTGATGTAAATGCATGTTTACCTGGTTGAAACAGTGTCCAGTTTGGAAAACAGAAATCCCTGAGCATTTTCACAGGAAGGGAATGACTTAAGGAGTTGGTTTCACAGGTAACAGAAGAGCTGGGAAGGCAAGCAGGGGAAGTTGAAGCAACCAGACATCATTAGCAACAACAGGAAGTTGCTTCCGTCTAATGCTGGAGAGTCAAGGGTGCAGGCAGTCTTTCTGGAGCCCAGGATACGGCGTCACCGGGCAGAAGGTAGAACCAAGGTGGGCCTGTCCAGGAGGAGTCAAATCCATAGAGAAGGTGCCACCTCTGTGGGAGATGCCACATGAGGCAAAGAGCAAGAGGGAGAAATACCCCGGCTTCTACCCTCCTCCTGGCCTCCATCTCCAGTCAGTGCCTCTCACTGGCCAAATGCATACAGAAAGCAATTGAGAAACGACCCTGCAGGAGTCAGCCCCCTCCCCCAACGCTTTCTAACTCCCATGATCCAGAACGGGTTGGAGAAGAGCAAGGAATGGCTATGGGGGCAAACAGGCAAATACCAGGTGCACTAATATAAATATTTGCCCTTTTTATGAACACGAATTACATAAGTATTTAGCATTGATTTTTTTCTTTTCTATGTACCCCTATCAAATTTGTTTTACACCTTTGCTATTACTTTCCACATATTTGAATATTCCATGTAACCTGTCTGTTGCGTTCTGTTTCCTGGAGAGTCTGATCCATCAGGACTGTTAGTTCCAGGCCTCCTCGGTGCTGCCGTCTGAAGCTTCAGGACACCTTCCATCCTGGGGAGCCTCCTATCCCCCTCTGGGCTGAACCCCCTGTGGTAATCTCACAGCTTCCTCTTTCTTGATTTACTCCCTCTTTGTAGGAGTATGCCTTCCAGTAGCTTCTCAAGAAAGAGACCATGAGAAATCAATGTTTTGCCTTTGCGTGTCTGAAAATGTCTTCATTCTACACTCATATTTGATCGACAAGTTAGCTGGCCCTAGAACTAGAGGTTGAAAACACAATTTTCCTGAAATTTTGAAGGTGCTGATTGATTGACTTCTAACTGCCAGTATTGCTTTTGAGATATGGTGCTATCCAATGTTTTTATGACCTGTTTTTTTTTTTTTCTCCTTTGTATATGACCTGTTTTTTTTCTCATTGGAATATTTTAGGATCTTCTATATATCCCCAAGTTATCTTTGCAAATCGAGACAAACCACCCCACATACAGATTTGTTATGCTGAAAGTAGAAAACCACCCCCTCCACAGTGAGGAAAATAGCAAGGCCCAGCAGGGTTGAAGCTTTCATCTTAGACAGAGCTTGATGTCCCAAAGGGATCAGCTCCTAATTGTAGGGCTTTCTGGCAGAATTAACCATTAACCATGGATGATCAAATGAAGCCTCTCCTTGCTGCTCTGACTTGGTGAATCTGGTACTTTGAATAAACAAGACCCCTGGGGGTGTAATTATAGAAGCATCTTTATTTTTGATATTACTGTCCTTTTAAATGTACTCAGTGGGAATAAGTGTTCCCTGGGTATGGGGAGAAAATTCAGACAGGACCAGGACTTTCTTTGTCATTAATGGGCAAGAATAAATTATGAATAATTTAAACCACAGTGCTTTGTTTGGTACCCCCAAACACAGTCTCAATTCAGTCATTAAGAGGGCCCGGTGCTGTATAATCGGCAAAACTTCAAACTTAACTTGATATTAATTTTTTTCCAAAGAATCTGCCATCCAAGGAGGAGGAGTGTGGTCCTGCTTCTCTCTTCCTTGCTCCTCCTTTCTAATTTGCTAGCTGTTCTTTCTGCATTCTAGAAAGGAGGAAGGGGGAAAGATGTGAGGGCGGTTGGCCCTTACTTGGCCGATAACTGTCCTAAGATGGCTTTGTGCCCTCTGGGCCTGGCAGCCGTAGACGATGGCTCTTTTGCTCTAATTTTTCTGACTTCTCTGAAGACTGGCCTGCTGAGCCAGGTAACTGCCGCTTCCCTGACAGGGGCAGTGCCTCAGCTTTCCCTGGCCACTCCTAGACCTCCCTCAGATTCTGCTCTGGTGGTACCCCCAAAGCAGCTTATTGAAGGATCCCTTGCTCTGACAGGCTTCTTTCTTGGGCAGGAGGTCTGTGAAAATGATAGCAGGATGACATTTCCACCTTGGGCTCCATATTTGTGTACCCTTGTCCTGCCACTGGAGGGGCTTTTAGTGGCTGCTTTAACTTTTTCGGGCATGAGCCATCAGTAATGAGACTTCTCTGTCCCCCAATTTCAGGGAACACATGTCAGTTCTGCAGGTGGTTCCACTGAAGCCTCTCCCACCAAGTTTGGGGTGGGAGGTAGGTCATCCAACCTTTCCCCTCTGGGGAGACCCCAACTCAGAAAATCCTCTTCACTAACTCTCTTCCTAATCTTTAACAACCTAATCCTTATCCCCTCAATCGGGGTGAATTTCTAATCAATTTCCAATCACTTACTTTGAAATTTCCTATGGGTTTGTCTAAGAAACTCACTTGGGCATCTGGTATCCATTGCATCTTGGTGCCTTAGTGAAAATTCCCAGCTTAGAATTCTTGTTCTGTGGGCATCTCCAAGAATCTGCTTCCCCTTTACATCCCTGTCATACACACTATGCCGAAGTTGCTATGAATATCTCAGTGCCTCTGAGCAGTGGCTCCTGAAAAGCCAGGGGTGGGGGACACTGCAAATTTGATTCCTTCAGAAAGACAGTTTCCTGAAAAAGGACATTCTAGCTAGTGAGATGATAGCTCAGCCTTGTCACTGGAGCTGTCGCTAGCAGAGCAGGAGTATCGGACAATGCTTTATGAGCCAATAAAGAGGGGTGCCACAGCACCTCCAGAGTCAGAGGAAACCCATTTTATTTGCTTATTTACTGCCTTTAATTTTATAGGCTATGGGAGAAGTGTCCCCTGAATGTGTCCAATTAGCTCTATTTACCCAAGAGGTACCCAATCCCCTGGCTCTGAGTGTTCCTGAATACCCACAGGAGAAGACACAGAAGCAGAACAGCAGTATATACCCCCGGTCTGAACAGTGCCAGGCCCTAGTAAGTCAGCTATCATGAAGGAGAGGGTCTGGAATCCCAGGGGACATGACTGTGAGGGACCACCTGTCCATGCAGTTATTGGCTTAGATAACCCCAATTCCACTGCTGCTCGTGAGAACCTTGACACTGAGCTAGAGTTATCAGCTGGGTTGGGGGAGGACTGAACTAATTGATTTCTGATTTTCATGGACCTGGCTGGCAGATATGAAGGAAAAAATATGATTCTTTAACTACTACGTTAAGAGATCACAGCCTCCAGGGAACAAGAAGGGAAGGCTGAACAGAGAAGGCACTTCCGGGTTCTCCATGTTCATATTTCTATCATATGTTACAGGAAGGAAAGTCTTGAGCTTAGAGAATGAAATGAGTCATGAAAACCATGGCTCCCCAACTTGGTTCCCGATTTGGTGCCTGTTGTTTCCTCTTGTGTAGATGGTGGACTCAGGATCTCCGTGGTTTGGGACTCTGTGAAATCAAGGCACCATGTGGCAGATGAATGTGATGACCCACAGGCCCCTGGAGACCTTTCCGCTTGAGGCGCCCCATAGGAGGGCTGCTGGGGATGGGAGATTCGGACCAGCACTCATTCCATTTTCTAATGGCACTCTGCCTAAGGCTGGGAATCTCCTGAAAATACAGTAAATGGATGTTGGGCAGGTACACCTGTGTGCATGTTCTCTCTCAGGGCTGGCCAGCAGTGTTAAGCACCATGCTCAGCATCCGGCAGCTTCTGACCAAGTTTCAAAGACTTTGTTTTAAAGTATGCTTTTGGATTTTAACATTCATTGTGACTAAAAGGAACAAAACTCAATTTGGGGTCTCAGAAGCTGCAACTCTAAACTCTTAGGATGTCAGGAGCCATGCTCTCAGCTTCTTATCCTGCTGTTCTAATGAGGATAATGATTATTTTTCCTCTGAGTACCTACCTGTGATCTTCATAGAAAGAAAGAAAGAAAGAAAGAAAGAAAGAAAGAAAGAAAGAAAGAAAGAAAGAAAGAAAGAAAGAAAGAAATGACTCACGTGGATATTTAGAAATATTTAGACATATGTGGAAAGTGGATGTTAATAGGCTCTAGAAATATGATAAATACCAGCTATTTGTGATGCAGTGACTGTAATATGATAATAAGATGTATTATGCAGGTAGAAAGCACCAAAAGAAATGACACAAAGTAGAATTATAAGAAAAGGAGAGGAGATCTTGTTTGGTTATCTTCTTTGTTGTGATAAAGCTGAAATGGGAAAAAGTTGAAATTTACATGGTATTTAGTAGTCCCTTTATTTTTGTTGTATTAGTGTGCTCTCTTTCCCCTGGAAGGTGGATCAGTATGTGTGTGTGTAATCCATGGTGAATTTAAGCCCTTTGAAGCCTCACCTCTGCTCCAGCAACTCCTTCTGTGGTTAGGAGCCCCCGCATTTCTTGATCTTCAGTTTTTGTTGAATGAATGAATCCACATTTACTTAACTTTAAAGCCTGATGTTTCTACTTCCAAAATGTACCTTAAATCCAGCTCGCTCTCCCTCTATCTCCAGCTACTGGCCATGTCCAAGCTACTCCACACCTGGATTATGCAATAGTTCTGAACTGGCCTCCTCCCATCTATTCTTGGACTAGTATGAACTTTTTAATATGTTAATCAGATCATGCTGCTCCTTTACTTACGTCCCTCCATGTTTTCCCATTGCTGTTAGAACAGGACCCACACTCCTTGCCACAGCTTACAGGGTACTGCGTGATCCCTCCCCGGCTTCCAGCCATGTGGTCTTATTTTAGTTCTTTGGACCCCCGTAGTTCTCTCTGGCCACAAGACTCTCATGCTTGCTGCTCCCTTTGTCCTATGTCTGCCTCATTTACCAGCTCAAATGTGTCCCCAGGATGACCTGTGCTGCCCATTCTATCTAAAGCAGTGCCTCCCCTTCAACTTTCTCTTTATTATACTGCTAAGTTTATCCCCTTCACAATTGTCACAGTCTACAGTAGCCTGCTTTCTTGGCTTAGTTTACTTAATGTCTGTCTCTATCAATAGAATGTAGGCTCCACTTGACAGACTTTCCTGGCAAGTTCAGTTACAGCCATAGCACCTGGTGCTCAGTGAGCATAACAGAGCTAATGGCTTGGGGGTGAACTTGCACCTCTCCCCGCAACCCGTGTACGTACACGTTAGCTTTGCAGAGAGACCGCCCTGATGCTGTCCCTGGAGACCATCTTTAGCGATGGTACTCAGGATGCTGAAAGTGATGCTCACATATTTCAGTCTGCACGCTGCCACCTTCAGGCCTGAAATGAGCCTTCTGGAATCCTCGGGCTTTCTAAATGCTAAATATATGGCATAATCGGATCTTGCATCTCTGCTGAATAATTAAGACACCTTTATGTTAAAATGCAGATTTTCCATTGAAAGGCAAATCTTTCCTTTCGAACCTTTGAATAAGACAGTGTTTGTATTTATAAAGTAAGTTATATGCAGGAGCATATTCTCAGCCCTGTTCTCAGCCCTGAGCACTTTCATTTGATTGCTCAGTAAGTGCATTTTCACTCATCCAAGCTCTTGCCTCAGAGTATTTTGCAGAGATAGTCAAATAAGTGACAGCAGCCCTATTGAGTAGTTCTATTTAATTTTATTCAATAATGTTCTGCATGGTTCCAGGCATTTCTCTAGACCTGTGGGTCTCAGAGATGGATTGAGAATGTTTTGTTTGGGGCCAGCTGGGTTTTAGTGTTGTGACAGGGGTAGTGGGGCCGAATAGGATAAGGTAAGGTGGGTGACATTGTTGGCACCCTCCCCCTACCTACTGTATCACCTTGTTTAAATCGCCTCTCAGAGTTCTGGGAAGTCCTACCCCCATAGGATTATTTGGAAGATGAAATGATATAATGAACATGAAAATACTTAACACACTGTCTGGCACATAATTGGTGTTTTTATAAATATAATATAGCTGAATTCCATTTCCTTGGACATTATAACCATTAGCATTTCAACTAGACTCTCTGTATAAGACCGTGTATCTTTGGTCCACTCTGCGCATTCAGTAGGAGCTCAAGAAGCACTTAGTATATCATTTGTTATTGTTTTCTCATTATAGAACTAACAATCATCAACAAATAAATAGTCCAGTAATAACTGCTAATACTTTAGTCATTGGATGGACCCACCATGAGTTGACTTCCATTGGCGGCAGAGAAGGGCAGCCCTAGAAATATATCAGGCCAGAGAGAAAGTAAAGATTGCCCCTGATGCACCCCGCTCATGCGACCCTCTTACCCTTCCACCCGGTGCCCGCCCTGAGCCCGGCATTGGCACGGAGCCCCGAAGGTCCCGCTCTGGCCCCAGCAGACAGTGCAGAGCAGTGAGGAACTGCCAGCATCCACACAGCAGAGCCCCTGTCCTCCCGTCAGATTTTGGTGCTGTCTGCTGTGCCCAGTGTGAGATGGATCACCCATTCTTATTTGGCTGCATACTCCAAAGAAACCTACTTATCTTGCAGGCAAACCCCAAATAAAGCACAAGTTGCTTCCTGTAAGTGGCTTTCTGCCGAGGCTACCGTTGCTCTCCTTGTGGCTCAGCCGCATCCCCTTCACTTTCTGGGACTCTTGGCTAGGCCCTTCATGACCCCAGAACAACGGTGCTGCTGACAGAGGGAGTCAGGCTACAAAGTGGTTTTATTTGTCAAACAGATGTCCAGTCAGGGCCGGAACAGAGCAGGAGCCCAAGAGGCCAACGGGCAGTGAGTCAAGCGGAGCTATACGAAACGTATCCCAGAGTGTGGATCCTGCTGACCTTATTTTCTTGCTCCGATCAGGTTACTGAACTTCTCTGAGCCTCAGTTTCCTTGCTTAGTATGGTCCTACCAGGGTTCTCCTTTCAAGAGTCAAGCCCTGTGCTGTGGATGTTATAAACATCATCTCAATTAAGCTCAAAATCTCATGGCAGGGGCCGGCTGAGTGGCTCAGTTGGTTAAGAGCTCGCTCAAGAGTGCGAACTGAGCTCTGAGCAACAGTTCGATGCCCAGCCCGAGCTGAGCTGCCTCTGAGCTGCCAACAGGTGGCAGGATGGCTTAGCTAAAAAAAAATATATATGTATATATCTCATGGCAGAACCGATGTGTTCAACAAAATGAAAGGGAAGTGGTGGTTGAAAGACAGCCAGGGAATCAGAGCCAGAAAAAGCTTGCCTGGTATTAATGTTGCTACCACCGTCCCCAGCACCATTATAAGCAGCCAGTCACCACCTTCCTGTCATGCTGGCATGGAGAGGGAGATCCCAGAACAATGCCCTGTCAGAGCTGGATCAGTTCTACCTGCCTCACTGCCTTAAAGATGAAAAAATGAAGGCCAAAGTAGGGTATGACTTATTGGAGTGTTGTTCATTCATTCATTCATTCATAATTCATTCATTCATCAAACTTCTTTTGTGCTTTTATCACGTCCAAGTCCCGTGCCATGTTCTAGGGATACAGGCATGCCTTGAGGTCATGGTCTGCCCCCAAGGAACCACTGCGAGCATGAGGGGGTTAGAGAACCAACTATAAGGGTGGATGGGGAGGAGATGGTCAGCATAGACTTCTCGTACAAGAAGAATGGAATTGAAGAGAAGGGGAGAAATGAGAGGAGATGGGGAGGGGGACGCAGGAAAGGTTTTCTTAGATGGGAATACTGGGACACATGGATAATGAAAGGAGAAGAATCCAGGGGAAAGGTAGGGACTGGAGATACAGGTGAGAGAGTGATGACTGATGTGCAGGGGCTCTTGAGTGCAGCTGGAGAGGAATCAAAAAGTCATTTGGAGGGACATTTGACTCCTAGGCAAAGGTTTTTAGGACATGGAGGGGGAAAAGTATCCCATGGGCCACAGAAGTTGTGTCCTAGGGCCACAGGTGGTTGGAGACCAAGGACGCATCATGGACCTTCCATGGCAGCTGCGGGTCCCAGCAGTCCTTCCTGGTGTTCGGGTTCGAGGACAGCCCTGGGGAGATGCTGTATAGGCCAAGCATAATTCTCCTCGTAGCAAGAAGAAGCTTTTTGGAGGAAAGAAACAAGGGTTCTGAAAATCTGCTGAGGGAGCTAGCTAGTGCAATTTTAAGGGACCTTTAAGACAATTCCATACCTCTACCAATATCTCAACTTGTCAAGTAATATAGGGGAGTCATATAAAGATCAAAAGATCAAACTTTTGCCAGTGAATAGTCATCCTATCATTGTCCCCAAGCCTATACCGGAGGCATAATGGGGACTACAGTGTGGTCACTTACCCAGCCAGATGCACGGAAGACATTGCTTTCCTCATACCCCAGTGATAGAAAGTGAGATGCATGGAGAAGGTAGGAGGCTTCTTCCCATCTTTTGAGAAGCTACATGCTCCCATCAATGAGCCGGACAAAAATGTGAGGCATGAGAAAGTATAATTTCCTCTGTGTCAGCAATAGGAGCATGCATAGACCGAAAACGTAGGGGTATCTTGGTGCCCGGGGTCTCAATCCTGGGGCCGAAGGGCTGAAGACCTGGTCTGAGCTGGATGGTCCAAGGTTTTCCACCTCAGGAACATAATGAGAATGACAGCTGTGGCCAAGCATGGATTAGGGGCTAGCCCTGAGCCCTTCTAAGGCAGGGAAACACCTGGGGCACAGCTTAAAAATCACCGTTTTTGCAGATGTCTGTCAGTTGGCAAAGGCGACCTGAGAGACAAAAGCAGATTGGAGGCACAGTCTTTCTGGTTGGTGTGGTTATAGTTATTGTTTTGGTCCAAGTTCATTTTCTAAAGGTTATTATGGGAAACGGTCAAGGAAGCAAGAGAAGAGGACTTCGGTTCATTCAAAGGAGAAAGTCCCTTTGGAGACTATGAACCTTGGGAAAGCTCATGACTGGGGCCCTGCTCCAGGGACCTGAGAGCCCCTGATGTCCATGAATGTGCATCCCTCCCACAGAGTCGAGGAAGATAGGCAGTGGGGGTTCTTAGGTCCTTCCTGAGGTCAAGGCCCTTCTCTCACAGCCACTGGAGCCCCCCAGGCCCCCTTGGAAAGGCTTCAAGAGGTAGCTGGAAATACCACAGGGAGCCTACACTCATTCCCAAACAACCAACCCATTCCCATCACCAAATCTGATCAACACTGTCCGTGTCTCCAGCCTTGGGCTGTGTGATGTGACGAATCCAAAGTTGAGCAAAGCACAGACTAAGCCGGGGCCTCAGGAGTGGTGCCCTGCACATACGTTTGGGGGTGGGGGGGGTGTCCTGGGCTGACTCCAACCCTCAGAGACATTTATGGCTGGGAACTGGGCTCACTCCGGGACACGGGGTGCTTCCCTTCATATGCCTCTGTCCGGCCATGCCATTGGCATAGAAGCCTCGGTTGTGTGTGGAGGATCTTGCTGAGAGCCTGGAGAAGAGCCTGTGTCACCCGCCTCTCCTCTGTGGCTCTGGGTAAGGCAAGCCTCTCTGAAGGAGCAGAGGGCAGCAGCTGCAGCTGGAGCCAGCCAGTCCTGGAGGTGACCTCTCCTGGGACTGCAGCACCTGATATAGTAGGTGCTACAGAGCCATGAGCCTGACCCTCTGCACTGGCGTGTGCATGTCGGTGGAAGAGCCAGCAGAGCCCTCCTGCTGCCTTCCCCGCTGGGCACACACAGCTTCCATGGCTGCAGGCGCACACAGGGATGTCTGCCATCTCTCTATCAAGGGCCTCCTGCCTCCTGGACTCCAGGTTAGGAAGATGCTTTCTTTCAAACTCACTGCCTCTGTTCAGAGATGATCACTTTATTTCCCATCTTTTATTAATCAGATACATGTAGCTGTTAAGCAGGGCTTCCGATTCCCAGCAGAACACTGTGGGTGTCCTGGAAATCTAACGCAAAGCTGGGGAGTGAGGTCCCTGCATTGATGTGTGTGTCCTAATGGCTAGGCCTTTTTTTTCCCCCCGCTTGGGGAATTGGGGGAGGGCAACAGTAGTGGGGAGGGGGACCAGCCAACTTGTTGTTGTTCAATCTTTGTTGTGGAGAGCGCCGGTTGCCATCTGGCTTCCCGTCTGCAGCTCGTGGCCTCTAAGCTCAAGGTGCTGTGTTCAATCTTACTTGCGGGTGGGCGTAGCCACCATCCCATTCGCGAGTCGAACCTGGCAGCTTTGTTGTTAAGAGTGCATGCTCTATCCACTGAGCCATCCGGGCAACAGCTCAGCTCAAGGTGCTGAGTTCAGTCTTAGTTGCGGGTGGGTGTAGCCCACCATCAAACAGGCAATGTTGTTGTTAGGAACATGTGCTCTCACCAGCTGAGCCATCCTGCCACCTGTTGGCAGCTCAGCAGCAGTTCAGTTCAGGCTCAGCATCACTGGCCCATGTGGGAATCGAACCGGCTACCCTGTTGCTCAGAGCTCATGCTGTTAAGCTAACTCTTAACCAACTGAGCTACTCGGCTGGCCCTTGCTAGGCCTTTTTATACTATTTGAAGACCCTGGGTATTCCTGCCCTATCTTGTCTCCCTCTCACATCTGCCCTAACTTTACCTCTTTGTGTCATCTTCAGCAAGTCTCTGAACATTCCTAATGGAAAGATTGACTTGGCCTCATTCTCTCCCCTGGGAAATGAGATGGATGAACTCACTATCTTCATCTCATCTTGATTTGGGGGTTCAAATAATCTTCTTTAGCCATTGACCCTCTCTAATGGGTTTCCTATACAAAACCCTAATATGTAAACAGACTAAATTAGAGCCTCTCTGGTAAAAGGGGAGAGGCTTCAGACCTCCCCAGCCCTCCACTCAGGGTTCCAAAGGGAATTCCACAGAGGCTCTTAGAAACCAGTGTCCTAGTTAAGTTATATTCATGGGAGGGTTGGGGTGGGGGAGGGGGACCCATATCAAAATCTTGAGACAGTAGAGTTAGGAGACATGCATACTTTGGAAAATGGTTATTCAATTGTTTTCAGTTGTGACATTTAATTTTTTATTTATTTTCAAACTTCAAGTAATATGAAAGGAATGTAGGGATTTTATGAAAAGGAAGCATTGGCTTATAAAAGGTTGCAATTCATTGACCTAGATTGGTGTTTTTCAAAATGAGGGTCCAACCCATTGGTAGGTCAATGAAACCAATTTCCTAGGTCATGAATAGCTTTCCTTCTTAACAGAATAATATAGCATAAAATGTTGGGTTGTCGGAACACTCATGACATATTTTTTCTATGATTTTCATTGCAACAATGCGTCATGACTTTTTCGACAACCCAGTAGTATATATATATATAGTAAGGCTAAAGTCTGTTTTGCAAATTGTGGCTTCCCTATGTGTGTTTGCATGCATGTACTAGATAAACATACTGTGAAATATTCTTACCGTGGGTTATGTTCAAAAGAAGCCAAGAGCTGGTCTGGAGGGATGGTTCCTGCCATTTCTTTATGCTCTGACTTTACCTCGTGTCTATTTGGGAACCTTCCAGCCCACTGTGCTGAGCAGTGCACTGGTGAGCAATGCTAGGAGAGGAGGGCTCAGACCTGCTGGATGGGGTGAGCCCTCCCCAGAGACAGCCCAGCACCCTACAAACATCCAGCAATGACATCCCTTCTACTGCCACCTGGCAGGAGGCGTGGTGCTTAACATAGGGTGGACCGTGCCCAAGTCCATGGTCCAGGAATCTAATCATGGTATGTCTTGTACAAGGCAAGGGATGCGGGCGTGCGAGGGGTGTAGGGGCCTCCCCCTCATTATACCCAACAGCAGTGAGGCTTTTCACCACCAGGCCTCTCTGGTTCATGGAGGTAGTCTGAGGACCCTGCCTGAGCTGTGCCTCCCCGCCTCATGCCCTGGGTTGCCTCGGTTTCTGTGATTGCCAAGATGCCAAGGCCACTAGGTCATGAGCCTCAGGAGCAGAGGGCACTGTGGAGGATCAGTGCCCAAGCTGTGAGGAATCCTTTGTATCTCCCTGCAGAGTGAGAGTCCCATAGGGCGGGAATGCCAGTTTCACAGCCCTGGGCTGCACTGTATGATAGACCAGCCTGGCAGGAAGTCTCCACTGCCCACCCAGCTCCCCAGCTCAGGGACAGTCGGGTGGGTGCAGAGGCCCTCATACATGGCACTGGGCTCCCCACACCCCTGTGGCTTCTCTGACCTCCCTCCCTCCCTGGACCTTGGCAGGGAGCAGAGGCAGACCGTCCTCGGGCATCCCCTAGGCAGCTCATCCCAGGGTACCAGTGGGTTGTGGGTCCTCTTTGTCCTGTTAGGAGCCCTGTGTTCTAAGTCCCTCTGGGTACCAGACGCTGGTGAGGAAGGCAAGAAAGTGACG
This sequence comes from Aselliscus stoliczkanus, assembly GCA_033961575.1. Taxonomy (NCBI): domain Eukaryota; kingdom Metazoa; phylum Chordata; class Mammalia; order Chiroptera; family Hipposideridae; genus Aselliscus; species Aselliscus stoliczkanus. The sequence continues at coordinate 95,796,966 of CM066736.1, read as the reverse complement.
AGCACCACCACCACCACCACCACCACCACCACCCCGCCAGCTGCTCATAATTCCATCCCACACCCAGCACGGTATCTGACCCATAACAGTAGTAACAATCACCAACGATTGTATAGCACATAGATTATAAGAGTCTTCGTTATTAACTTATTCGACCCACAATAACCCCACATGGAAGCAGGTAGTATGATTAGCCCCAGTTTTCTGCATTAGGAAACTGAGGCACAGAGAGGTTGTGACTTGCACCAGGTCTGCCAGGCTGGCTACCTCTCTGCGCAGCTGCGCCGCGATGCCATTTGTTGAATAAGTGAATTAACTCTCATTCATAACTTCAAATGCACAAAGTTTAATTTTCACCTCTCCGTGGATACCCAGGAAAGGTAGGGGGAGCCAGTGTGCTGGGGCCTGCAGGGAGCTTCTCTCTGAACCACCCACACAGAGGGAAGAGCATTAGGACTGGGCGCATCTCCTTCCTGAAGAGAAGGACATACTCAGGAGGCCAGGAGAGGCTGTGCATCCAAGTGTCCTCTCTGGTCGCTCATGACATAGAGGTAGACCCGCAGGGCCACAGGATCTCTGAGCAGAGCTCCCATCCTCAGCTCTGAGCCTGGGAGACTCGGGTCTCCCAGGAAGGCCCCCTTGTGATCCTTTCTGGGCACAGGAACACGCTTCATCATGCACTTTGAAAATCCATATCTTGTAAAGCAAACACTCCTGATTATGGAGATCCCTGAAGAAAGTTCAGAGCCTGTGGATAATCCTGAGACCCACTAAAATGGCCTTGTCCGACCTTGCGCACGAGGTGAACATGGATGCTTTCCAAAGCCTGTGGCTGACAGAGATAGATAAGCGCGGGATCGCTTGTTTACTGTGTCCGGACACGCAGAGCTTCTTTGTCTGAAGCCTCTGCTTATTTTGCCTGGCTGGTCGCTGGGCTCGCCTCCTTCCTCTGCCTCAGGTGCCCATGCACACAACTGAGTGGATAAGTTAAGAATTTGCCAGGTGGAAAGGACTAATTTTTCCACCTTTCAAAAGGCATGACTTTTTTTTGTCTCACATTCTGTTGGACACACGCTGCATTCGTAATACAGAATGTTTTCACATCTTTCATGTGATAAGTATTTTCGCCGTCATGCTCGAGACAAGAATTTTGTTTGAAAATGGCCTATTTCTTTTGATGGCTTTTTTTGACGTGGATTCAAAGCTTTTCCTGGTCCTGCAGGGGTCTGAGGTTGAAAGGGCCTGTTAGTTAACTTTTTTCAAGGGCAAATCCACTTCTTTTCACCAACATACAGCTGTGGCTGCCAGGGCTCTGAGATTTATGACTGAGGAAAGTAATGAAAAGATGTCTGGTGAGCTGGGGATGATGGCAGGCTCAGCCCTGGGCCCCCACAGCCAGGGCACCCAGGAATCTGTGAGCAGCCCGAAACCCACCAGCACCCTGCCTATCTATCCTTTTCCACTGTAAATTACACTTAAAGAGTCAGATATGGCTATGTAGTCAGAGTGGAGCCCCATGGTATTTCTTCACGCAAGTTCATCTTTACAAGTGTTCTCATCTTTGAAATGACACATTTTTAATCCTTCCTACATGCGGTGAGCAGCCACTTGGGACTAGAGGAATCTGTTTTCAGGACAAGCCTTTGTGGGCTGCTGTGGCCCTCTGTGACTCTGTGTGTGTGTGTGTGTGTGTGTGTGTGTACATGTACATGAGTGCATGCCTGTGTGTGAGGACATGGCTGCTGATCCCTGAGAAAAACAGGAGCTCGGGTGTCCTCGGGGAGCCTGGGTTCATAGTCCTGGGATCTTGTGATTAGTATTTCCTTCCCGCACACCTGCGAGCACCTCTGACCTCCCTGCAGCCTGACATATACCTTGCAGGTGCTTCTGTAGATCAGATCCAGGTACCACCAGTGGTAGGAGTGCCCGAGGGAGAATTTGGTGCTTTGTCCAGGGCTCAGGCTCTGGGGTTTGACTGTCTCAAAGGTACTGGAAATACTTGGTGGAGGAACAGGTTGCTTTTTCCTGGAGCCACTTTGCAGGAGCCCTCCTGGGTAGTGGCAGGAGCACTAAGCAGGGAATGAGGGCATCTGGGGGCCTTGTCTACTCTCCTAGTCCAAGAATCAGCTGTACCTAGCTACGTGATCTTGGGCAAGTCATTTAACCTCTCTGTACCTTAATTTGTTTATTTATAAAATAAGGGAATTGAATAGGAGGTATAAGGGTTCCACTGAATATTCTGCTTCTAAGTGGAAGCCACCAGTCCCTGTGTGAGCTAGAATCTGTAATCTGAACCACCTTAGAATGATGGCATTTAGGACACAAACATTCTTAGAAATCCTCTCATCTCTCTGCTTTTCATTTATCCATGAAAAAAACTGAGGCCTAAAGAGAGGGAGGGACTCACCCAGGGCCCCTGGAGTGAATGAGCTGCAGAGCCAGGACTAGAAGGAGGCCTGTATCTCCCAGTCACCTCTTCTGCCTGGTTCTCAGGGTGGGGCCCAGCCAGCAACCTCAGCGTTCCCTGGGGATTTGTTAGAACTGTGCACTCTCAGGCCACACGCTATACCTGCTGAATCAGAAATCTGGGGGTGGGGTCCAGTGATGATCTGTGAATGTACGAGCCTAAGAGGTGAGTCTAATTGATGCTTGCTAACATTTGGGAACCACTGCAGTATAGCACGTGGCTGTTCCTTTAAGACTAGAAGAAAGACATGAGAAACTGGCAGGCTTCCTTGAGAAGCTGAAAATGGAGAGAAAAGGGTAGAGCAATGTTGCAGAAGAAAGGCACATACTCACCCCCGCTAACTTCAGGCTGCAGGCTTCCCAAAGCACGGGCTCCTGGGTAGCCTATCCCAACACCTAGGAGGCACAGCTCTTGCAGGCTGGCATCTGACGCAGGCTGTCCTGTTGCTCTGGCCGCAGTGTGTCCTGTCGCAAAGGGCCTATTTCCTTCCTCCCTGCTGAGCCCAGCTGCTCCCACTGGTGTGTGCGCTGTGCCGGAAGGATGCCGCTTTAACATCAGCAGCATTGGCCAGCTTGTTCATTTCAAAGAAACGATATGTAGAAACACTGTGTTTTAAGTGTGAACAGTGAGGTGTATATTTAGAAGTCCAGGTGCTCAACTCCATGCTGTCAACTCTCGGAGAAAAAAACAAAAATGATGGTATGTGCTTTAGAGTTCATTATATCTCCTAGGCAGAATTCTAGGTTTAAAGGGTTGTTTTAAAGCAGCACATAATGGCACCTGTAAATCCTGGTTCCTAAGATACAGACATTTGTCACTCCCTAAAATGAGTTTTTCACATGTTCTTTATATTGGGTGGCTTGGAGCATAAAGTTTGAGCCTTTAATAGCAGCTTTCATTCTGCATAATTCCTAATCCAAGTCCACTTCCATTTCCATGCATGTGTGTGCACACTGAGCCCTCCCTGGCTGCCCTACCTGCCCAGCTATCTCAGCCCTGAGCTCAGCCACACCCAGGCCTAGCACCCACCCTCTGCAGGGGGGCACTGGGGGAGGATAGGGCAGTCCCAGCCTACACAGGAGCGGGTGTGGGATTTGTCTGGCTGCCAGAGGCCATCATGGGGTGGGCCCGCAGAGTCAGGAATTCCTGCTCCTTGCCTGCCATGTCAGCCCAGACAGAAATGATGGTGCTCTCCCTAGACTCCTGACTTATTCTCTAGTTCCCTGTTAGGACTTGTCACCTTGTTGAATCCTAGCCCGCCTGGCTGGGGCCGTCCTCCCTAACCCATGCCAGCTCATCCCAACGATGATTCCTCCATCCCTGGTCTTGTTTTCAGTGACTGGAACATCCAGAATCATAACTGCCTTTCGTCCTTGTTGGCTGGGGCAGACTTAGGCCCCCCGTGGCCCTAGCAGGTGGGCTGGGGCTGTGTCCCATGAGGCCGATACCAGGGGCTATGAGTGGGTGCTCAGTGGAATGAGGCAGTGTCCTGGAGGCAGAGGCTCTTGACTAGCAGACAGGTCCTAACTAACACTTCCTCTCAGCTTGCTAGATGGCAGGCACAGCTCTCAGAACTTGACACAGAGTCACAGACTGAGGCACAGAACAGGTAAGACTCACCCATCACGTAGATTAGCAGCCGGGATCCATAGTCTGGGCTACACCCCGGGGTTGCCAAGCTATAGCCCCCGGGCCAACCCTCACCTGCTGCCTGCTTTTAGAAATAGTTTTCTTGGAACATGGCCACACCCACTCATTTACATACAGTAGTGTCCCCTTACCCTCAGCTTCACTTTCCATGGTCTCAGTTACCCATGGTCAGCTGAAGTCCAAAAATATTAAATGGAAAATTACAGAAATAAACAATTCATAGGTTTTTAATTGAACGCTGTCCTGCTTAGCGATGCACTGTGTGTCATCCTGCTCTGTCCCACCCAGGACGGGAATCATCCCTCTGCCCAGCACATCCACGCTGTGGACACTCCCCATCCGTTAGTCACTTAGGAGCCACCTCCATTATCAGATTGACAGTCGCAGTATCGCAGTGCTCGGGCTCAGGTCACCCTTGTTTTACTTAATAATGGCCCATAGCCGGCCGAGTGGCTCAGTTGGGTAAGAGCTTGCTCAAGAGTGCGAGCTGAGCTCTGAGCAATAGTAGTTCGGTGCCCAGGACGAGCTGAGCTGCCACTGAGCTGCCAACAGGTGGCAGGATGGCTCAGCTAAAAAAAATAAACAAATAAATAAAAAGTAATGGCCCCAAAGCCATTCCCATAACTTTTATTACAGTATATTGTTGTAATTGTTCTATTTTATTGTTGATAATCTTATTGTGCCTAATTTCTAAATTAAACTTGATCATAGGTATGTATGTAGGAAAACACAGTATCTATAAGGTGAAACCACTGTCTGTGGTTTCAGGCATCCACTGGGGTCGTTGGACATATCTGCCGCAGATAAGGGGAGGCTACTGTATTCTATGGCTGCTTTCTTCATACAAAGGCAGAGCTGAGTGGTTGCAACTAAGACCATGTATGTACCCTGAAAGCCTAAAATATTCACAACTGGTCTTTTACAGAAAAAAGTTTGCCAGTCCCTGTGTTACATCATACTGCCACTCATGACTCCCATGCATTTGATTGCAGATGGTTCTGTGATGTGCCAATGTGCATTTTTCTGGGGAGTGGTCCCGGTTTTCATCAGCTCCTTAGATGAGAAACCCCTGAAAACAGGATAACTGCAACTTTAGGGAGTTTTGAAAGACAGAGTTTAGGGTAGCCAAATGCTGGCCCCCAGCCAGAGCATAGCAGCAGGAGGCAGGGACCGAGGTCAGGAGCTAGTGGGAAACTGGAACGGTTCATCAGAGCCAGTGGGGACGAAACAGAGAGAGAGGCAGGAGGACAACTGTCATAGCACCTACCTCGTACCATCTGCGGCTGTCCTTTGTTGTTCACTAGCTGGCATATGAGGGAGACAGGGCCAGCGTGGCTTCAAGGTCAGGGATGAGCTCCCTCGATAGCTCATGGCCACCTGATGCCTTCACACACACCTGCTTCCTGGAGAACCTGGCTGGCAGCCCTGCGCTGCTTGTCCTGGTGTACCCCCCCGGTTCAATCTCAGTGGCATGTCAAGGATGAGCGTGTGGCTGTGCTGAGAACAGTGCTGGAGCTTGGACAGCGCTCAGCAAATGTTAACTCTTGTTCCTTTGCCTCACTACAACCCTGAGAGCCAAGTACAAATATTAGAATCTTCTTTTCATAGATACCAAAACCCACAATGATCAAACTCTTCCTGGGGTAGGCAGAAAAACAACCCCCCACCCCTCATTAATGTGCACATCCTAACCTTTGAAACCTATGAATATGTTACCTTACATGACAATGGGGAATTAAGGTTGCAGATGGAATTAAAGTTGTTTATCAGCTGACCTTAAACTAAGGAGATTGCCGTGGATTATCCAAGTGGGTCCGGGACTTTCACAGCATCCTTAAAAGTGGAAGAGGGGATCAGAAGAGGTCAGAGTAATGCCATATGAAAAGAACTCAACCCACTGTTGTTGGCATTGACCATGGAGTAAGAAAGCTATGGGCCAAGGAATGCATGTGGCCCCTAGAAGCTGCAAAGGAGGATTCAAGGACTCAAGGATCCAAGGAAATGGACCGTCCTCTAGAACATGCAGAAAAGAACGCAGCTCTGCCAACACCTTGATTTTAGCTTAGGGAGGCCCTGTAATACTTCTGACCTCCAGAACTGCCAGAGAATAATTTTGTATTGTCTTAAGCCACTAAATTTGTTGTTATTTGTTACAGCAGCAACAAGAAACTAACCTCCTTACAAGGGATTTAATAATTTGCTAAGAGTTTGACTGACATCCCTCCCCCTCATTTAATCTTTGTGATGAGCTAGAGGTAAATATGACTATCTCCATTAGACAGATTAAACAGATGAGCAAGCTGAGGTTCAGAGAGGTTAAGGAGCTTGATGAAGGTCACACAGCTGGCCAAGGGCAAAGCTGACTGCAGAGCCCCTGCAACAAGCTGTCCTGTGCAGAGCAGGCCCTGGGCCTGCCTTGTAACAAGGTGTTCTGAGGAAACCTCTGTTCTTCCCCCAAATGCTTCTCAGGTGCCGGAGGGAGCTCTCCTGGATTTGCCTTTGCCATGAGAGTAAGTCGTCGTGCAGGGGATTTAATGGTGTCAGACCTGCGACTGTCAGGGCTCCGTTCTTCCACTTCGCTCCAAACCCTTTCCCATCAGGTTCCACTCCTTTCTCTTAGCAGCTCTGAGGATTCCTGGGAGAGAAAGCGTAATTGCGGGGGCTGCTGGCAAAAGACCTTCCGCTCATGTACTAATGCACCTCGAGAAGCAGAGAAGAGGGGAGACCCTCAACTCAACACAGGACTTTGTTTCCTTATTATGAGGGCTCTTAGCACATCGAGGGTGTTTAAAAATTTTGAAAGTTTTCCCTTGGGCACACAACTACAAGTGGAGCCATGATGTCTTGCTTTGCTACGTATATGAAAAGCACCATGATGATATACTAAAGTCCTCCTTTCTCTCCCAAATAAAACCCGAACATTGGTTCCATCATGCAAAAGAGAAACAGAGGTCTAGGGTGTAGGGGTTTGCCAGTGTTGGAGGAGAGGGTCAGCTGAGGCCTCCATTCTCTCCGGCCAGCCTTCTTCCCACAGGCTCTCAGTGCCGCATACAGGCTCAGCCTTGGTCCCTGGGCTGGGTGTTGGAAGAGGAAGAAGGGGACACACACAGTGGAAGGCGCCCTGGAGGCAGCCAGGGCTGGCCTGCTGTTCCAGTGGCATCCCTGTCTGTGTGGGGTATGAATCCCAGCTCATCGGCTGTGCTCGGAGGAACAGGCCTTAATGCTCTGCAAATGCAGCCTGAGCTTCTCAGTGGAGGCCCAGGCATCAGGATCTTTAGTGGGGATAATGGTGACGTCCTATCAACAGGTAGCCTGTCAGCAGGAGTTTACTGAAAATGACAAGAGAAATGTACATTTCGGAACATTCAAGAAGCCCTTTTCTTTTGGACCTAAAATAAAACATGCAACAAGGCATCTCAAGAGTGGAAGAAAGTTTTATAAAAATCATTGAACTGTACATTTGAAAAAGGTGAATACACCCCAGTAAAGCTGCTTTAAAAAATAAATGAGTTGAAGAAAAGGAAATATCCTTTAAGGATTCTTATCTGGGATATTCAGCAATGCTCGCTCCATTATTTAATGCTTAGCCCTCATCTTGCCAACCTGACTTCACAGCCACTCTCCATTGCAGCCGGGCCTTCTGTTCCCATTTCACAGGTGAGGAAAGTGGAGGCCCGAAAGTGCTGTGGGTCTTCTCCAGAGAGAGTAGATAGCAGACCCAGGAGTGGAGAGAGAAGGGTCCCCAGAATGCTCTGGGAGAGGGACCCGGAGACAGGACCGTCTGTTCCCTGGATGAACTTTAGATGCGGCCTCAGTGTGCGCAGTGGGCGGTTAGTTCCCTGGGATGCACACCTGCCTGCCCCAGTTTCTCCCTGCCCCCTCATTCCTGGATTCTGGATCTTATCACCAAACGCCCAAAACTTCAGCTTTGAGCCTGGCCTGAGGGGAGGAACAGGAATAGCAGTGGCTATAGGACTGGCTGCAGGGCAGGAGCAAGGCCCCCTCTCCACCTACTCCCCCTCCCCCCAAGCCTTTTCAGCTGTCCCTTCTGCCTGAAAGAAGGAAACCGAGTACAAACACAAGAAACAAAAAGGCTCTACTGCTTTCCTGGGAGATATCTCTAAAGGGCTGCCACTTCCAGTGAGCTCACGGTCCAGCTTGGGCAGTGGGCAAGGAAAGCACTCGGGGATGTGAGCTGTGTCCCAGGTGGCTGTGGGATGTGCTGCCCACCCCCAAGGTGGGTGCTCCCAACCACTTTGACCTTCAGCAGGAACCGGGCAGTGTGACCCCTTCTATTGCTATTTTAGGATTCATCATAAACTCCAAGGAGCAAGGATGGGTGCTGGCTTTGTGCTTGGGGAGAGGTCTAGGCCTCAGCCTCTCCTGCAGCTCCTCCAAAACCACTAGCACCTCAAAGTTGTCATTAAAGTGCATGGCAGGAGCTGGCAACGTGGCTCAACTTCAAAAGATGGGGATCCCCAGGAACGTGGTCCTGAGCGGACAGGCAGTCAGCAGTGGACAGGGTAGGCAGCATTGCAATGTCTGTTTCATTCCAAAACCCATTTCCTTTCTGCTCCACCGTGCGGTCTCAGCACCACCAAGACCCTGGAGCAGACACAGCTGGGTGAGCCCTCACGTGGGCGCTCACTGGAGCAGCCACCCTCACACAGTATCCTTCCTGCTTTCAGCATCAGTGGTGTGAGGAGCCTTGAAAGCCTTGGCAGGGTGTCCGTGTGGTTCAACATCAGGCCTGGCTGGGCAGCCTGTACCCAGTGCTCGGAGCTGCTGTGTACGGTGCATGGATGTGCAGAGTGTCCCAAGCCACTTTCCTGCCCCACCTCCCACCTGTCTCCATGAATCAGCATGAAGGCGGTCAGGACATGGACCTGGAATTCTCAGCTCTCATTAGTGGGCTGCATGTCAGGCATGGTGGGCATATCTCTGAGACCATATTATGGCATTTCCTGGATGCCCCATGTAATCACTGGCAGAACCTTCTGGAAACCAGGTCGTGCACAGTGAGGCGTAGGATGACAGCCTCCCTGCTGTCCTCAGAACTCATCCAGTGCTCTGGCTTGGCTACAGGCTGAAGTCACTGTGCCCTGTACAATGTCTTCCATGAATGAGTTCTTCCTTGGGGAGCCCTCAGCCCCTGGATGTACACTTTTCGCAAGTCACCTCTCAGTTGGTCAGGTGTGCCCAAGTAGGTCTGAACCCTGGCAGGCGGCCACAACCAGAGCCTGCTCCTGGAAGGTGCCTCATCCCTGGGTGAGAGACATGCATGGATCGGGCCCATCACCAGATGGACACCCTAGGGTCCCTGCAGAGGACCCAGCCTAGGCATTTCCCTGAGACCTTGTTGTTACCTCAACATGTCAAAGATGGTCTCCCTGTGCTGACTACCAAGTAGGTCTGATTTCTTACTGGTGAGAGAAGGGAGTTGGTCTTGGACTGGTTAAAGGTAGGCCACTTGTCTGTGGACATGGAGACCGCTTCACCTGGGGTCCAGACAGCAGCAGCACCTTCCAGAGTCAGGACCTAGGGCAGGGCCATCTTCCCCATCTGCACTCAAGAGGTGTCTGTGGAAGAGCACCCAGGGTTGAGCTGTGGGGCTTCGTGGGTCCTCAGCCACTAACAGCTATTGAGCTAACATGTATCGTGTGCCAGACACCATGCTAAACTCCTTACATGAACCATCTCTTGAATATGCACTAATGTTCTATGAAGAAAGCACTGTCATTATCAACCCCATTCTCCAGATGAGGAAACTAAAATGTGGGATAAGCTAGACTACACTGGTTAATGGTAGAGCTGGAGTAATCCCCCTCGCCCTCCACCCCCATTCTGTCTCTATAGCCAGTGCTCTTAACCAACCCTCTGGAAAGGAAAGAAAAATAGATGGACTTAGCAGCGACAAGGTTCTTACCTAAGAGATGCCAATGTAAGGGGCAGAGCAGGGGCACAGCATACTTAAAGAGCCAAATAGGAGGTGTTTTCCACTTTGTAGGTCATATGGTCTCTGGTGCACCTACTCAACTCTGCCCTAAAGCAATCATAGATAATATGTAAGCAAATGGATGAGACTATGTTCCAATAAAGCTTATTTACAAAGTAGGTGATGGGTCAGATTTGGCCCTCAGACCATAGTTTGCTATTCATAGTAGAGAGGAATGAATGTGGGGTTTGGTGGTAGTCAGACCTTTCTTCGATGCCCCTCACAACTAGGTGACCTTGGGTTAGTCCTGTAACCTTTTCATCTTTGGTTTTCTCATGCATACTAACTAACCACTCTAGGATACTTATTAACTAATTTATTTTAAAGTGATGTAATGAGTCCCTCATAAGAGCTGCATACTGTGCTGGGAGCCAAGATACCTCAGGGAACAAGACAGGTGTCGTCTTGCCCTCATGGAGTCCGCACTCATGAGTATGACAGAGATAAAAACATCAGCCAGCACAGTGGTTGTCTCTGGGAAGGAATTCAGCAAAGAGCACTTCTTTCCTGCTGTCATGCACTTAACTCATCATTCAGGATCCACAGCTATCAAGTTTGCTGTCATTTGTACCCATACTGAGTAAAAAGGTAGAAGCATGGTAGCAGAAGCCAGGACTTTCACATGTTTGTAATGCATTATTATGCAATACAGGCCTGAGTGTGAATCACAATGTTTTCATTAACCCATCTCATTTTACTTGGTAATATCCATTTAGGTATGTGAGAACAGTAAAACTCCATTTCTGTTCAATATTATATGATTCAGTTGGTTTACTGATTTAGATTTTTACTACCACCCATTTGAAATGAATGAGTCATACATCTTTTTAGGGATAACAAGGATCTTTAAGATCATGCAAGCCCTGTACTTCCCTTCAGATATGCCTAGTAGGGGAGAACCCTGAGCTCTGAGCTGTCACCACTCTACTGAAAACTTCGGCTTGTCACAGAAATGCATGCCTAGTTTGAATTTACTCCTTAATGTATCCTCATCTGCTTAATGTATCTGAGTTTCCTTTTATATCTTTAAAGCTAGTAGGTAACCAGGACGATATACCCAACCTGGAAGACCCTGAAACCATAGCCTCTTGCCTGTCTCCAGCCTATACCTTTAAGTTGCATGGCATAGATGTGTCATGCACCTACTGGCACCATACAGACAGCTGAGGGGACATTGGCAAGTGTCCCAAGCCTGATGCTCCTGTTCCTGACCTGTTTCTGCTTCCTTCTGATCTATCTATTACAGGTCCTGGCGCCACCCCTGATATTACACTTATAAGCATGGAAGGCGTCATCCAGTGTGCTTGACATCTCTGTACAAGTTCTCTGATTTCTGATTTTTTTTTTTGAGGGCAGTGTCACTGGCCCTCATATGTGGGACCCGAACCAGGGCCTCTGGCTTCCCAAGCCCATGCTTAACCACCGCGCCACTCAGCCATCCCTAAGTTCTCTAATTTCTGACCTTGAATGATTGACCTGACTACCTGTCCCTGGGAATGAATTTCAAAGTCCCAATCCATCAGCCTATATCCTGGCCAGACCTTCCTGTTGCCCCCATAAAAGAGGGATTTAAATGACCTGCCAGGCTTCCCATACCATAGCAACCCCAATTATCAGTTATTGTGCACTTACTCTGAGACATATGCTGATTAAGTGCTTTCTGTACATTATCTTATGTAATCCTCACAGATTGGGAGGTGAGTGGGTTGCTATTATTATTCCCACATTACAGGTGGAGAATCGAGGCATAGAGAGGCTGAGTGCGCACTTGCGGTCATGTAGCCAGTGACTGGCAGAGCAGGGCTTTATCTGAATCTATGACTCTGTGAATCCAAAGCCTCTGCTCTTATAGGTGATAATGCCCCATCCATGTTCTTGGTAAGCTCCAGGGAAACCCTGAGCTCTTTTTGACCCGATGTGGGGACTGCCTCCACAAAGTCTCCCAGGGGTCCCGTGGACAGTGCCTGGAGTGTGGGGGCACTGGGCATGGTTTGGCCATCTCCTGTCACTGGGACGAGTCTGGAAGCAGCAGGAAGCAGCTTAGTCGGGGGTCCTGACAGCCAGGTGAATGTCATATGGTGGGGTCAGACCACTCATAGCAGGGCCAGGTGAGAGGGAGCTGGGCTGGCCAGAACTGGGGAGGGGTGCAGACCCCCAGCTAGGGGACCTGGCCGGGAGTGGGAGGACAGCCTGGGGGAAGAGCAGCAGAAACCCCATTCCAGGGCTGGGGCCAGCCTCTCTGGCCAGGAAGCAGACTGGGAAAGGAAGGGGTTCACCTGGACGCCATGGGCATCAGGGTCTCCATCCACCAGCTTCTCAGCAGCCCCTGGTGGGTGTATTTCTATATCCCTTGTGCCTCGTGATGGATGGATGGATGGATGGATGGATGGATGGATGGATGGATCGATGGATCAATGAATGGATGGATGGGTTTGGGGAAGCATGAAGATTTCAGTCTTCCCTTCACCGAGCCCCCAAGGATAGGGCTAAGATTATTTTACCCAAAGCCATGATGAAGAAGGGAAAGGGGTTGTCATGGCATATGCAGGGGTACACTCTGACCCACTGTCTCCTTATCCCTTCTTTCTCCAGAGGCTCCTGCCAAGCCTGAGGAGGCCGAGGCCGAGCCCTTCACAGACTCCTCTCTGTTCGCACACTGGGGCCAGGAGCTCAGCCCTGAAGGCCGGCGCATGGCCCTGAAGCAGTTCCAGTACTACGGCTACAACGCCTACCTCAGTGACCGCCTGCCTCTTGACCGGCCTCTGCCTGATCTCAGACCCAGTGGGTGAGCAGAGTCAGTGGCTGGGCGCTTGTTGACCTGCCAGGGGGAGATGGAGGCACCCCCGTGCTGGGGACAGAGCCAGGCCTGGGCTTTTGGACCCCTGGGTCCCTTCCCTGTTTGAGCCAGGGCCTGTCCCCCTTGGCCACCACGGGGCAAGTCATCTCCCACCTTCTCCTTCCTCAGCCTCGGTTTCTCATTTGCTGAGCAGGGGAAGTCTTTCTTTCGTTTGAGAGTTTGAGGATTAATAACCTAATTTACTCCTTAAGAGCATTAGAATCATCTGTCATTCTTGTTAATAAGTCACTTTAACCCAATTAGTTGCATTTTAATGAATAATTATTTTTTTTTCTGTGAATTAGTTTTTTAAAGTACATCCATCTTCCAGGGCTCACAAGTCATTACACCCGTCATAAAAGTCTGTATTGACTTCTCTCTTTGTTACAGAAGATGTTCCTTTAAGGCTCAGCTACAATTTTTATTACTCCTAATTATTAAAAATGTGAGTACATACCGCAGCTGAGAAAATCTCATTAACTTTTGTGAGCTCCCCACACACCTCCTTTTCCCCTTTTTCTCCTTGTTTTTAAAATTTTCTTAAAGCTGCAAACCACAGTGAGCTTGTATCTGGAGTTGCTGCTGGGCTTGGAGGCTATGTTCTTTGGGGGAGGAGAGTTCAGTTTAGTTCTGTAGACATTTATTGAGCACCTGCTGTGTCCTGTATAATTGGGTATGATTTTTCCTGGCCCAGGGCGAATTGAGCTGGGCTCTAGGGGTGAAAGAGCAGCTGAGGACCTACTAGGGGAGAGGAGAGTATATGTTCATTTAAAGGATGTTTATTGAGCACCTACTATGTACCAGCATAGCCTAGGCACAGGGTTAGAGCCATGAACAAACCAGACAGGAATCCTTGCCTGGCCCTCATGGAGCTTGCATTCTAATTGGGTGAGAATAGATAATAAACAAAACTTAGAAGTCAGTCAACTGTGTAGCAAGTTAGATGGTAGTGAGAGAGAGCTATGGAGAAGTATAAAGTGAGAGGGAGGTAGGGACAGTGTGGAATAGGAGAAGGGGTTGACTTTTTAATGAGGTGGTCAGAGAAGGCCTCACTAAGAAGGTGACATTTGAGCAAAGACCTAGAGATGAGGAAGCAAGTCACATGGATACTTGTGGGAAAAAGCTTTCTGGGCAGAGAGACCAGCAAGTGCAAAGGTCCTGAGGTGGAAATGTGCTTGGCATGTTTGAAGAAGCAGAAGGACAGTCATGTGGCTGAAACAGAGCCAGCAAGAAGGCCGTAGTGGGAGATGAGGTCAGAGGGGCAACGGGAAGCAAATCAAGTAGGCTGATGGCTCTCAAACTCAACTGCCCATTTGGTTCATCCAGGAGCTTTAAAATAATCCTGATGCTGGGGCAGTGCCCAGGCCAGTTAGATAAGAGTTTCCAGAGGTGGCACTCAGGATCCATATTGTTTAGAGTTCTTGGGTCGTTATAGGGCAACGAAGGTTGAGAACAGTGAGACGGGCTTTGTAGGCAACTGCAAGGTATGTGGTTTTTGCTTTGTGCGATGGTGATCCATGGGAAGAGCTTGAGCAGATTAATAGCGTGTTCTGATTGTCATTTTCAAAGGCCTCATCTGGCTGCGGTGTTGAGAACAGACTGAAGGGATCAGGGTGGAAGCAGGGAGACCAGTCAGGAGGCTCCTGCAGGAACCCAGGTGAGAGGTTGTGTTGGCATGACAGCAGTGGGGCAGGTGCTGAGATGGAGTTGGATTCTGGGACTATCCTAAGGTGACTTCAGCTAGGTGCCACAGAGTCTCAGCCTTTCGGAGTGCTTCAGAGACAGTGCCTGGGGCTGAGGGAGAAGCAGGGCTGATGTAATCAGAACCTAGAGGCGCTGGAGAAAGAGCCCTTTGGAGGAGTCAGGGCCCCTGGACTCTGCAGCCAGCTCTGACGCAAAATAAAGGCCCAGCTCAATGCATGTTTGTTCCAAATTAAAGGGGAAATAAGGATCCAAGGAAAGGGTGGATCTTACAGACTGCACCATGGCTATAACAATGACGGATATTTACACAGAGCTTAACTTATTGAGAATGCCCTTTCCATTTGGACCACACCAAGCTACAATGAAGGTAGGGGAGGAACTGGAGTATTGTTGTCATTCAGAGTCAAAAAAACTGAAGAGCAGAAGGACTAAGAGTTATGTCTGAGGTCACACAGTTGGGTAAGTAGCTGAGCTGAGGCTCACACCCATGTATCCAGGTGCCAAACCGTGGCCTTTGGTGGTAGCCCCCAGCCAGGTTTGCTTTGAATGTGACCCAGGCTTGCTGAGAGCTGCCCTACACTGAAGCCCCTTCACCTGTCATTGAGAGAGGTGACCTGCACGTCATTCCTTCCTGTTTTACATGGGAGAGAAACAGGAAGCTGGAGGGTGGAGGGGACAGCAGCGATGCGGCCTTTCTCAGAAGGGCAGGGCTCCTTGGCAAGCACGCTCCCCTCTGCAGGAAGTGTGTTTCAGAGGCAGCCCCACCTGGACTTCTGAGCTTGCTGAAAATGGGTCTTGGAAGGACTCGAGTGGGCAGGTTCTGCCATTGTCTCCCAAGCCTCTGGAAAGGAGCCATAATCATAATAGAAAGACTTTCCCTCTGCACAGAGCTTCACAGTTTATGGAGCTTCCACGCCCCCCCCCCACCCGTGGGGCAAGGGGACTTTCTCGTCAGCCCCTTTTTATAGCTAGAAAAACAGCATCTCTGATAAGAGGCAGAGCTGAGCCTCCCTGCTTTTCCACCAGGGCCCCTCAATGGCTTTAACGACATGGTTTCTCTTTGTACAAGTCCTTGGAGGCTCTGTTTACTCAACTTCAGCTCCTGTGCCAGACACACACCCAAAATTAGAGAGCTGTTGGGGGGCCACTCAAAACAAGCATGTGCTTAGGTAAAACTGTGCCTCTCTTTGTCTGTTATTATAATAATTTCCATGAAAAATATTCCTGCCTTGTAACAAGGTCATCGCTTGGCTTATCCTGTTTAACTCATTTTGGAAACATCTTTCCAATATCGTTTCCTATCATCCCATTTCAGATTACATTGGGAAACATTAGTGTAGCACGAACCATGTTTTCAGGGACACGTTTGACATTTTAGTTACCTTAACTCTTGGACGCCTCATTGTAACCTCCTGGATGAGGTATTTGTCTAGGAAAAATGCACGGTTTTCCTCTACTCCTCTCCTTACACTCACTCTCATAAAACTTCAGATATGGGTTTTTTTTCCCACACCAACCAATTCTGTAGTACCAGCTGGGTGTCCAACAATTCAATCCAGTGTTGATACTATCTACATGGAATTAGCGTCAGCTCCCACGGGTTAAGGGCTAAATCCCCCCACTTTGCCCTCACTTCAAATGCCAGTCACAAGTCCCAGGTTGTCACCGGCATTTGTACCTCTGACCAACTGACTAAAAATTGGGGTTCACACGACCCTTCCTTGGGTTCAATAATTTGCTAGTGTGGCTCATAGAACTCAGGGAAACACTTATGTTTACCAGTTTATAAAGGATACAGACGACGAGCCAGATGAAGAGAGACATAGGGTCCCAGATGCAGAGGCTTCTGTCCCCGTAAAGTTGGGGTGTGTTGCCCTCCTGGTATGTTCACCAATCCAGAAGCTCTCTAAGTCCCATACATTAGGGATTTTTGTGGAGGCTTCATCCCATAGACATGATTGATTATTAACTCATTTTCTAGCCCAAAGGACGGGGTGTAGTCCTTTGAAAGTTCCAAACTTCTAATCATGGCTTGCTCTTTCTGATGACCAGCCCTCATTTAAGAGCTCACCAAGAGTCACCTCATTAGATCAAAAAATGCTGCTGTCACCCAGAAAATTCCTAAGGTTTTAGGAACTCTGAATCAGGAATCGTAGTCAAAGGCAAATGTTAGTAGGAAATGGGCACAGATATATATATTTTTTTTTTCTTTTTATTTCACATAAATATTATTAGTCTCCATTTTACAGAAAAGGAAACTGAGGCACAGAGAGGTTATATCATCTGCCCAAGGTCACTAGTGGCAGAGCTGGGGTTTGAACCCAGGCAGTCTGGCAGTAGAGTTTGTGTTTGTAACCGTCACTGTGCTTTTACTGCCTCAGGGTGTTGATTTGTGTAACTAATGGGAATGGACATGGACGGGGAGCGCTGCTCTAACAGCATATAGAGCTGAGCTGGGTCAGGAAGATCTAAGTGTTGGAAAAATTGCCTTAGTGAACATCAAACCTGTTGAGGTGGAGAGCGATGCCTTGGCTATGGCTGATGGGATTTGGAGTGAGGTGGGTGGGGCTCAGAGAGCCTCTAGAGAGGAAGCCCCATGCTAACAACAGCCTCCAGAAGAATCCTGCCGTGGATCTTGCTTAGCCTTGGCCCCTGTGCTTCTCCCTCCTGTGACTTCCAGTTTGCCCTTGGAGCCATCTGCCCCAGGAGGTAACCTTGATGCTACACTTTGCCCTTTGTATTCTTGGCTTTGCTCTTGCAGGTTCTAACCCTGCTGTTATGCTTGGCTTCATTCCTGGACCAAAAAGTGGGTATTCCAAATCCTGCCCCATCCTCTCTTCCATCAACTCTGGCTGCTCCCTTATTTTTCTCCTTCTTTCTTGGTGATGAAAGATGTAACCTGACCCTCCTTGACATCTGGCTGAGAGAGGACCAAACTGTGCTCAATGCCTTGTGCACAGGATAAGACGTTAACCAGAAGGAAAAAAGTCCATTTAACTGGTGGCTAGGCTTCATTAATTTATTTGTCCAGCAAACTTTTATTGAATACCTAGTGTGTGCCAGGCACCCAGTAAAGCATCAATCAGCCTGGGAAACCTCAAGGAGCTTATCCTGTAGTGGGAATCCAGGTGGAAGGTGGTAGGAGAGCAAGGCAGGCGATCAGAAAACTTGCTGACCATCTCCTGGTCTCTGAAGGAGGAGCTAGCCTTGCAGGTGTCCAGTAAAGTCAGGAGCTGGACTGGATAGCCCATGGAAGCCCCATCCTTCTGTGGCCTCTGAAACAGGGAGGCTGGACCTGAAGAGAGGTGTCTTCAAGGAGCCTCCCTTTACCAGTGTGACTGTCCTCCCCTGGGAGAGGAAGGACATGGGAACAGGAAGTGCAGCAGTTTTTTCAGCCCCATCTGGGCTCTTTGTTCTGGGCTGAAGGAGGCAAAACTTCCTCTGGGCACCAGGATACGTGGTTTTTGGGGAAATCAAATGCCATTTATTCTCCCTGCATTGTTGGAGTAGGAGTGGAGCAGGACCCCAGCCATTCAGGTGGGAAAATCCAGGGAGTGAAGACATGAGCTGTGTCGTCGGGTGATCTTCCTGGACCTCAGCCCACGAGGGGCCCCTGCCAGATCTGGGTGGGGGTTTGCCTTCTTGCTTCTGGGTTGGGAAGACACAGGGACCTCAAGACTGAAGGAGAGAAAAGCTGCATCTCAGCCTGGCTACACCTTGCACTATTGCTCACATCTCCAGATGCAAGCTCCGAAAGTTCCCGTGGCTTTCTCTCTGTGCTCACTCCTGCTCCCAGCATCCGCCCTCCTCCTCTGTAGTTGCCAAAATAATCTCCCAGGAGCCAAAAGACAAAAAGGAAAAAATAAGTTTTGATTGACACGTGGTCTACATAGATCTATACATTTGGCAAAACACATCAAACTGGATACTTAAGATCTGTGCATTTTTTGCATGTAAATTAGACAACATTCAAAAAAAATGAGGGTGTGAGAAAGAGATCGGGGAAGTCCTTTGCCTGAGAGATGGAAAAGGAGGACCGAGGTGACATCTTTTGGAAAGTCAGTGGGTTTTGAGAAGATGGGTTGTGGTTGTGGGAAGGAGGAAAGTGGAGGTGGCGGTTAAAGCAAGCTTGCCAGCTTGGGGCAAGAAGGTAAGAGTGGGCCTCCCACCCCGGTGACAGCCGTGTCAGGCAGGTGGCATCTGGGTGTCCACCAGTTCCACAACAGCAGGCACAAGTCACATTCTTTACGGGCAGTGGTTGCTATTTCCAAACAGGGCCCAGGAGCATTTGGGTGTGTGTAGGAGAAGTGGAACTCCCAGTGTCAAGTTTCAGGGCTATCATGTTGCCATGGCAACTCTCTGGCCTACCTCCAAGGTAGCTCAGGGCAAAGCCTCCGGCAGGTACTGCTTCTTGCCTCTTGCTGGCAGATCCTCAGAAGTTCATGAGTAATGGTGTCAAATCCGCATTCCTCCCTCCCAGTGAGTAGGTGGACTGGCTGTCCAGCTGATAGCTGGGTTAGGGCCTGAGGCTGAGACAGGAGGGGTTGGTAAGGGGGATAGACTATTTTTTGCAGCCCGAGGTGGGAGCAACTGGGACAGATACACACACACACACCCACAGCGGTGCCCAGGGGACCCTGTGTGAACAGCCAAGCAGAAAGGAGCAGGACAGAATGATAGCAGAGAGAATGCAGCCCAGAGCCAGGGGCTCAGTGCTGCTGGGAGCAGGTGAGGGTTCATCCAAGGTGACTGTGGGCATTTGCTGCCACCCCTGTGGGTGTGACCACAGATTCATATGCAAGGTCTTCATGGTGTGGACTCGAGACAGATATGTGCGATCTCCTAACTTTGGGGGCCAACAGGGCTGGCTTCATCGGTGTGTGTAGTAGGAGAAATAATGGCCTCCCAAGGACATCCATGTTCTAATCCCTGGAATCTGTGAGTATGGTATGTTACATGGCAAAGAAGGAAGGTTGCAGATGGAATTAAGGTTGCCAATTGTCTGACTTTAAAATAAGGAGATTACCCTGGATTATCTCGATGGGCCCAGTGTAATTACAAGGGCACTTGAAAGAGGAAGAGATAGAAAAGTCAGAGATGGCAATGTGAAAAGGACTCAGCCAGCTACTGCTGGCTTTGAAGCTGGGAAAGAGCCCTAGACCAAGGAATGTGGGCGGCCTTAGGTGCTGGAAAAGACAGGAAAACATATCACATCCAGCATCCAGAAAGCAACTGCAGTCCTGCCAACACCTTGATTTTAACCCAGTGAGACCTGTGTCATGCTTCTAACCTCCAGAACTGTAAGATCATACATGTGTGTAGTAATTTCTTACAGCAGCAGCATTAGTATTAGGAAACGAATACAGCATGCGGCCTGTCTCGCAGGACCCCAGGAAGGCTAGGACTCTGCACTTGGCTTAATGCTCTGCTGTTGCTCTGTGAAAATTCTGAATAATTTTTGAAAAGTGGCCACCATATTTTCTTTTTGCATGGGGCCCCCACAATTTATGTAGCTGGTCCTGGATGAGACGGGGATGGCTCCAGGTGGAGCAGCTGGGATCCTGATTACTGAGCCATCTGGGAATTGCTACTGAGACTAATGATTTCCACCAAAAGCCTCTACTTACTCACTCACTGTGTGCCAGGTGCTATGCAAACTGCTTAATGTCTGTTTTTTTTTTCATTTACCTTGATCCTCACATCTCTCTGAGGTAGTTATTATTTCCATTTTATGTAGGAGAATACTGAATGTTGGCAAGGCCAACAAACTTGGTTAAGTTCCCACAGGTGGTAAGTAGCACAGCCAGTCATTTTACCTGGGTCTTGTGTCTCCAGGGCACTACCTCAGCACCCCTGCCTCTCCCTGCCCAGGTGAGCTTTTCTAGTTTGGCATCTTGGCTCTGTGGAGATGGCCCTGGAGTCTGTGGAAAATGTGTGCTCCACAAGGGCAGCCTCAGCACAAATGGGTAAAATAAACCCCCTTAGTAATGATTCTGCTATTGCACTGAAAATGCTAACTGCACAAACAATTGGAGGGAAATACAGTTTAACAAAAGCCGTCTGGGAAAACACACTTCCGGTTTTTAGTTAATGCTAAGCCCATGATGGGCCAATAGTATCATAAGGTTGTTCTTAAAGGTATTGTAACCTTGAGCTATATTAATAAAGGTATAATGTCTAAAAAAGGGGAGGTGATAGTTTGGTTCTACTCTGCTACGCAGATCCCAACTGCAGAAATGGATTACAAGGGATATAGAGAAAGTAGAATATGTTTAGAGGAGAACAACCTGGGAGAAAAACTGGATAACATGACAAATAGATGAAGTTTCATCTTAGATTATAGAATAATATTTAAAACCTGATTTCCTGGATTCCAAGACCAGGTCTCGGAATGGTTGACTTCCAGCAAGTTACTTAGCCTTCCTGTGCCTTAGTTTTTCTGCCTGTGAATTAGCTATGGTAATACAGAGATTAAATTGTAATATATGTAGAGCTCTTCGAACACTGCCTGGGACACAGTTACTGCTATTTAACTTTTCGTTACTTTTATTAGCTGGGTCTCTGAGTTGCGAAAGAGATAGAGTGGGGAGATGCTACCATGACTTAACTACCTAGAGGACCGCTATGTGGACAAGGGCCAGGCAGGCACTGTAGGTCAGATCACACTGAGGGCCCCGGAGGGTGATTTCTCCCCAGCCTGAGTTCTGGGCGTCAGAGGCCAGAGCCAGGCTCTGCTGGACAGGGAGCATCATGCCCTACTGCCCTTTTTCTGACCCATGGACCCCGCCTTCCCGCCTCCACATTCCACAGCCCTCCTTGCCAGGAGCCCAGCCTGCTCACCGACAAACCCACCGCATGGAGACACTCTGTCCCTGTTGTGGCTTTTCCACCACAGCCAGCTGACTTTTGTTCCCTGAGTGGCTTTCCATGTTGTCCCAAGGATCCCATGTTCCCTGAATTTCTAAGACCTTTCAGGAACAAATAGTCTCCTTGCTTCCTGTTGGCTGTTTACATTTTAAATTATTTGTCTCCCTCTTGTCCTACTTAAAATCTATGTTTGATTTAGCAGATCCTTTCTCCTAATTGGTAGAGTTATCTGAAAGGATGTTTGTAGAACTGCTGCCTGTTAATGAAAGCTGGGTGGCCGTCCTGGCCGGGTTCCAGTCTGCAGCCCCTTTACTCACGGGCTACAGTCTGGGCCCCTAGCCGGGGCTCTCCACATCCACAGCCCACCCACCGTTTCTACCCCGTCATTCCTGGACTTCCTGCCCTGGACTTCCTGCCTTCTTAGAGTATCTCATGTTCAACCTCTCATGAGAAAGGACTCGATAAGGTGGCTGCTCCTTCTTCTAAGTTCAAAGATCTGGCTGCACAGAGCTCCTGGGCTTGATGGCCCCATAGGCTGACAGCCAGCCTGTCGATAGCTACTTGAAACTCGGGAATCAGCGGCTGGTCCCATCAGTTGTGGACCAAATGCTGAGGCCACATGGCAGAAGACACGGCAACCTTTATACACGAGAAGTCATGGGGATTGTTTATCTCAACGGGAGCAGTGTAAAAGGAAGGCAATTTCAGGCTTCAGGCACCCAGTTGCGTTTTATCATATTTGTCCACATCATCCTAACTAGACATACTACACCTTCTCCAGCTTTCATCAGAGCTGGCCCTGGAGTAACTCTTCCATTTGGCCCCTCCCACCAGACCTCTGAGTTTTCACAACCCCAGTGTTTCACCAGACTCATCTCTGGGTGGGCCTGGGAAGGAAGATGCAGACCCTTGTTTAGCAGGGATATGAGCGTAGGCTTTGGAGACAAATGAGCCGAGGTTTAAGCCCCGGGAGGTAACTAACCTCCTCAGTCCCAGTTTCCTCATCTGTAAAATGGAGACAGTAGAATTTACTGCATAGGATCGTACAAAGAAATAAAATGGGGGGAGGGTGAAAATATCCATGCATCTCTTAGCGTGGTTTATGGCAAATGGTAAGCACTCAGTGAATGGAAATTAATACTATTATTATTTCCAAATATTCTGTGTTGAGGCCCTGGGTAATAGGGGTAGGAAGCACCACGCGGTCTCTGAGCTCCAGAGATTATGGAGATATAGATGCCAGCCAGAGGGGGTGAAAATCGTGATGGTCCTCAGGCCCAATGGGAACCCCCACAGTGCCCCCTCCTCAGGTTTCATTAAATCCAGCAGACTGGACTCTGGCAGGCCTGGGAGCCTGTCTAACCTGGAAGGTCTGGAAGAAGCCAGAAGTGTTCCAGGTGAGGTCAGAGGGGGATCAAGCAAGCCCTTTGGGTGCACGTAGGATGGCAGAGGCCAGGGGGAGGGGGGCAATGGCCGTGAAGGGCCAAAACGGCAGTGCTGACCCTGGGGCAGGGGGTTACCAGTGCACCCCATCTCCTGTGCTGACCACAGCCGCAGGGGAGAGCCTCTCTGGTAGAAATCCGGGAGGAAAGAGGTGCTGGGGGCACTCAGGGGAGTGGGTACTTGGTGTTGTCATCCTCTCACTGCTTGGTCCAGGTGGTCACTCCCCCATTCACAGGACTCGGATCCCCAGGTGCATTGGCAGGGAGGCCCCAGCTCACATTCCGCTCTGAGCTTCATTCTGGAGAGGTCTACCTGTCCCCCCACCCAGGTCAAGTGGCCTCTATGAGTCATCACTGATGGATGGGGAGCTTGTACATTAGCTGAAGTTAGGGAGGAGGGATCCGAGATCCAATATGGAAGTGCCTGGCTGCTGCCCTGGGTGGTACCAGATGGCCAGGAGCCTGGGTTGGCCTACTTAGTGTGTCACTGCTTCCCAGCTTCTCACAGGTAACAGTATTGACACCCTTGATATAAACTCGCCTCATACACAGCTCAAAACAGTCTTGGGGCGCTCTGCTGAGAGGATCCCTACCTAGCTGCTCCCATCTCTGCTCTGCCTCCTGTGTGCAGAGATCGATAAAGTCAAGTTTATCATGACCATCATTTCTTGCTTATTAGACAGCCATAGTACGTCCGTCTCAGAAATACCTTGTTTTTATCTCTCGTGGAAAATGGCTTGACTTTGAACAAGAATAAAAGTAAAAAAAAAGGGAACTTTTGTGGCTTAATTTTACAGGAGGATGTGCCTCTTCTCAAAATGAATAAGGTGTCAGTCTCGTACAGTCAGGCTTCCTCAAGGAGTGTAACTAGGGAAGGGCCGGTCACACCTGTGTGGCTCCCCCAACATTCATGTCCTCTGACCCTTCTCTGGAGAGAGCAAGCAGAGAAGCGGGGTACAAGGGAAGATGCCCAGCGCAGGGGGGAGGGCAGGCTCTGGGGGTAAATGGTGCGGGTGGCCGGACCCTGGAGGATACAGGTACTAGGAGAGAGCATCTCCGCAGTGAGAGTGAGACAGGCACTCAGGTGGCGGCCAGTGATGGCTGATGGGCAAAACAAGTGGCCAGACTCTGGACCAGAAGTGCTGGGCCTGGATCCAGGACTATCCTCTTCCATCACAGCTCTTGAATGTGTGTTCCTTTCAAAGCCTTTGGGCTGCTCCATGATAGGCAGGCTTCTGTTCTGAGTCCAATGTGTGGTAGTGATGACATTGGATGTGACAGCAAGTGTGTGGACATCTTGCCTAACATGCCGTTCTTCTTCCCTCCTTCGCCTCTCCCCTCAGCTGTGTCAATTCTGCTTTAATGTTGAGATGAAGATAGGAACCATGATTGTGTATGTCAATGTGTGTCTGTGTTGGGCACTTTTAAAGAGTAAGCATCAATTTAGTCTAACAGATGCTGACCGAATGCCCTTTGTTTGCCAGGCACTGTGTTGGGCAGTGGGTGTGTAGACCTTTCCCTACACTCAGGAAGCTGTGGTCTAGTCATAGGGTAACCAAAAGGCTGTCTTGCTTTGCATGGGGCTTTCGGTGCTGAAACTGGGAGAGCCCTGGGCAAGCCGGGGCAAGTTGGTCACCCTGTCTAGTTATAGTAGCGGTAAGGGGATGTTTCTTGTGGCATTTGGTGGTGACCAGGTACTGGTTTAGAGGGAGGGAGTTTGCAAACTATTTCTTTAATGAGATGTCTTCTGTTCATCACATAGGCGATACTGAAATTTTTAGCACGAAGACACCTAATTGATCATTTCTTTACCTACCCTATTCTATGACAAGATAGGAGAGAGGTGAGGAGGCTTGCCCTTGGTCACACAGCAAACTGAGGTGGAACTGGGACTGGTGCCAGGTGGCTTCATCCCCTCCATCCAATGCCCTCTGCTTCAGAATTGTCCCGTGATGTGTTTCTCATCCTGCCCACCCTTCACCTGTTTGCTCACCCAGACCCACATGTAGGTTAGGTGCGTAAAAACTGAAGGGTGAGGGAGGGTGCTACTCGGTGCAGAGACAGGCCACCAGCAGCGTGGCTATTGCTGTGCAGGCCCTGAACAGATCCCGGGAGAGAAGAGGAAGAGATCGGGACATTTGGCCTGGAGGGATTCATCACAGTGCAAAGAGACTGAGGGCTGCTGAGGACTGACTGTGAGGAGCGGGGGCCCTAAGTTCAGAGGAGGTGGGGGACAGAGGAGGAATCGCCTGCCGCGCGGAGAGGACCAGGCTCTCCTTCCGAGGGCGGATGTTTGTGAGAAAAGGGAACGTGCTAAGACCAGTGGCGCACGCGTAAAATTAGGCCTTATATAAAATAAACAAATCTGTTAGTTTTGTTTAATTCCAGAAACCTACTGTGTGCCAGATCCTGGTTGAAGGTTGGGAGATAGCACAATAGCAAAATAAAGACCCTGCTTCCAAGGGTAGGTCGTTATACTAGAGGGAGACAGATAATAAATACACAAATACGATATACTGTACTACGTGTTCTGTCATGTTCAAAAGGGCTGTCATATAAAAACCTCATGTTCAGAAGAGTCTTTCATATGAAAATAATGATCAGCAGAGCTTAGCTTTGTAAAATGAAAGTAGTGTTTCCATTGTGCTTGAAGAAAGACCGTCAGGAGACTGCTGAAAGACAGCGGTGCCTCAATTCAGGACAGGGGTGGCTGTTACCGGGAGAAAGTCACCTTGGTCTCCTGGGAAGGGGGGATGGAGTAGTGATGCTGAGAGTTAAGAAGGGAGGAAAGGAGGGCCAGGCAGTTAACCCCTAACGCTGGAAAACACCTGGGAACAACTTGGAGCTCTGCCTAGCGAGGGGCCCAGAACTCAGAGGAAACCTCTGGAGAAGGGCAAACAGATGGGGTCACAGCCTTCATTGCTGGCGGAATTAGGGGGTTAGAGGACAGTGAACTTGGACCTACATACTGACCTTATTGGAAACTCGTCGTTACACTTCTATAAAAGAAAACAAAGTTCATGTGCTAGTAGTTTGACCGCATATAGTATTCTTTTTAAAATGCAGTTAGTAAGTAGGGTGTGTGTTCATACGTCTTTCAGTGTCCATGCCTAGGGAAAGGCCAGCTGCTGGTCTTGATGGCCATAAATAAGCACTAAACAGGAGCGCTATTTGACTGTTAACCACAAGCCTTTCCATTGCTGCAATAGTAGCAAAATTGTATTCACAATGAAAAATTTTTGGAAGGGGTTTGATGAGCTTCAGGAGTCATTCCCGTCTCTCTCCTTCGTCACGGTCCCTCCCTCCACCTCCCCATCACCTCTGTCCCTTCACTGCAGTTAAATGAGCTGCCTCTTCTCCAGTCACAGCACTGTCCCCTTGGCCCCACGGGGCCTTTGCATGGCTCACTTGTGAGTGCTGTTTAGGTTTCGGATCAAATCTCTTCTCCTCACAGAGCCCTCCCCTGACCACTTATTCTAGAACAGCTGCCAGGACATCACATGGCCTCTTACTCCATGTTACTCTGTTTTTATCTCACACTTACACAAAATTGTATCATTTGTTTGCTTCCATGCTTCCCTATCAATGCAAAAGCTCCATGAGGACAAGTACTTTGTCCACATCCTCCTGGACCCTCTGTGCCGTACGTGTCTCATGGAAGAAGCTCAATAAATATTTATTCCATTAAATACAAGAATGAATGAATCCTACATCAATCTGTTAATCTGGTGGTCATATTAAAATTGTAAGTATGAAGCGGATTTGGGAAAAGGCTTGATTTTCTCCCTCCACCTCTCTTTGGTGAGAGAGAAGGAGAGCTGGAAATAGAATGGGAGAAGTTTCTTTAAATTTCTGGTAACCATAGAGACAGCGATTTTAGTTTATTAATCTCCTACTCTTAAGCAGGCTGGGGCCCCGTGGTGATTTCACCAAATAGCTCGGTGCTGGTTACCCCCACAGCCTTCCTCATTAAGGAAGAGCAGGCCCGTTCCTATCCTGCCATACTTTAATTACTGCCAAACAAAAGTGCTGTGCTGTTAGGCTCATTATTGCATGTTCTAACCTGGCTGTGCCTCCCACTGTGGAGCACTGCAACATGGCCACCAGCCCGGAAGCGCTGGGGCCTTCAGTGGCCAGTGCTGGGAGCTAGCAGCCCCGTCTCGGAGCCCAGGGTCTGGGACCTGGGCTAATTGCCACTGTCCCTTCACTCACCTCTCCTGAAGATGGGATCTCAGTGCCTCTGGAACAGTGTTTAGTTTCAGCCAGAGAAGGGCCAGCACCGGTTTCCTGCCCACGAGGGCAGTGCTTGCAGGGGAACCATGGCACTTCTTATTGTTTGGCTTCTTTATGGGGTCTGATTTCAGGGTTCCACGTCCTTCTTCCCATGGGGAATGGCATGCAGATTTTCATGATTTTGCCTCATGCCCTTTGGGTAAGAGACCTCCAAATGGCGTCAAGGTTTCAGAGGAGCTAGGGGAGAAATGGACAGTTAAAGTCACGCTCTCCCATGGTTATTTCTTCTTGAGGAAAGAACTCTGGTGTAGATATCAGAAGAACAGAGCTGAGATTCTATATTGGCAGCTGACTCACAGTGAGGACTCAGCCTCTCTAAACCTTAGTGTCGTCAACTGTGAAATGAGGCTGGACTTGTCCTTCCATTCCTCATTTATTCATGTTGAGACTCTGACTCTGGCTTCACCCTGAAGCTATTAATAGATCCCTGAAGGCTGGATCCCTGTGATTAATGAGGGGCAGAGGAGGCCCGAGGCTTTCTGCAGTGAGGCAGGCTGGATTCTGGTAGTAGAAGCCTCTGGAAGGAGACATATTTCCCTCCTGAGGCACATCATCTAAGGCCTGGCCTCATCTAGGCATTGGCTGCCATTTTGGAAAAACTAAGACTTGCCTTTGGTTGCAGTTTCTATCCTACTGGCTTTAGACATGCTGAGTCATTCTTGTAGTAAACACTCAGTAACTACCTGCTGGGGCCTAGGTACTATGCTAGGTGCTCAGGATACAGCTATGCAGCTGGGATAGTCATTGCTCAAGCCAGAATGTTGTGGGGCAGATGGTTTCAATGGTTGTGAGCCTGCCTGCTGCACACCGAGGGCTTGGCTTAAATGTATCAGAGAAGAAGCCCTGGGAAGAATCTGGACCTCTGAGCCCTCTAGGAAAGCTAGATCCAAGACATCGGGTGGGCCACCTGGGGTGACCCCAGCAGTGCCCCTGACAGATCTAAGCCTGGTTCTTCTCCTTCCAGGTGCCGCAACCTCTCATTCCCTGCCAGCCTGCCAGAGGTGAGCGTCGTGTTCATCTTTGTTAACGAAGCGCTCTCGGTGCTGCTGCGTTCCATCCACTCGGCCATGGAGCGCACGCCTTCCCACCTGCTAAAGGAAATCATCCTGGTGGACGACAACAGCAGTAATGGTGAGTGCGGGGGCCCCCGGCCCTGAGCTCAGGGCTCAGCCTCCATTTGGGGCTCTCTGTACTCCGTGGCTGCCCCTTCTCTCTGCGCTGCTGCCTCAGTGATGGCAGAGTCATGCTGGGCACTGCTGTGGAAGGTTCGCTCCACAGGGGTACCCTCTTTGCACCCCACAGGGGCCTGGTCCCCAAGCTCTCGCTTACTGACCTTCCATGCTGCCCGCCACCATTCTAGGGAATAAAATAAGTAGTTCTCATCTCCACCGCATCACACACACACTGAACATTTCCAGCGACTCTTCCATGAAGCATCGTTTCCTTTAGTGGTAGCTTGGCCTTTGTCTGAAGGTTGTTCACTGCTTTTGTCTCGTAGCAGTGGTGGTGACAATGGCGGAGGTGGTGCTGCTGATGGGTAGAGGTCACGGTGGTGTTGATGCTGGAATAGCTGTGGATGTGTAACCTGTCAGCAGCAACGGGACTGTTGACTGTGTAGCCTCTTTGCTGGCTGGATCCCCTACTCCCTGTTCCATTTGGCCCCACCAAAGCCCTGGGTGGCCTGAAAGGTGCTTACTGAAGCCTTCACATCACTATCTCCCTTTCCTTAGCCACTACCAGCTACCTCCCTCCCTTGGTGCACATTCCATGGCCTCTGACTCCCCCCACATAGACCACCCCCATAATGTTCTCCAAATGCACAGAGCATGTATTGAGGAAGTTTAAAAACCAGTGCTCCTGATAGGACCGTCAATATGGGTGTGCTTTAGATAATGCATGTTTTTAAAAACCAGACTGCTAGTCCATGGGGTCACAAACCCGGGGCTTGTGTTATCTTTAGCACTTTCTCTGGTGTCAGGTAGTAAATTTCCCAATCAATCAGTTGCTTTAATGAGAAGTTCAGATGGGCAGTTTGTGTTTTGTTATCAATTAAAGCTGAAACATATCAGATAATTGGAATATATTTAATCTCAATAAGCAAATTTTCTTTTCCATTTTATCATCACATAATAAGTGGTGCAGGAGCAGCTCTGATGGGCAGTACTTATGAATCACTTGACATAGTTCCGTGAAGGTAAAAGAAGGAAAAGGCATCAAAGGATGGCAGAAAGTAGGTGGCACAGTGTTCGCGGTGACTGTTGTGAGGGGGACAGGAAGGGGACCAGCTGCCACATCTCTAGCATCCACCTACCGTCACCTTGCTTGGGTCCAAGGAACGGGTGCCTAAGAAAGCTCCTACTCCCCATGGCTAACACCTGGAGCACCTGCCCACACACCCAGACAATGTAAGGAAGCAAGGGATGGAAGAGCCATCCTTCAAGGGTGAGGACAGCCCCCCAAGCAGGAGGCATCCTCAGGCTCCATTCCACTGACTTCCTCACATCACAAAAGACAGAAGAGAAGCAAGCACTAGGATGAAGGGAATGTTGGAGCCTTTCGTTTCTTCCCCATGGTGAGAACCTAATTGTAGCCTTATGGATGCCATTTGGTCTTAATTCTTATGGGGAAAAGTGGGGGAAAGCTGATACCGAGTTTGAGAAATTCAGATAAGGAAAGTGAGCCTGATATAGAGGATTTCATGTTTGAAGTTAAGGAGTTTGGACTTTATTTTGTAAATGGCGGTAACTAACCATTGGAATTTTGGGGAGGAGGAAGGGTGCAGTCAGAGTTGGCAGCAGGGAGATTTGGCTGTAGTTTATGATACTGGCTGGGAAAAAGCACCATCTAGAAGGGGACTGGATAAGAAGGCAAGTGCTGCAGTTCAGTCAAGAAATCAAGGGGCCCAGAGTGGTGATCGGGCAAGATGTGGGCCTGAGAGAGTCTAGTGGGTGTGGGGATCGAGGGCAAGATGTGGGCCTGAGAGAGTCTAGAAAAGAAGCATCTATTGGATCTCTCCACTAATAGGCCATGATGGGCCAAAGGCAGGCCGGTGAATGATGGCTACGTTTCGAGCCAGGGCAACTCAGAGGGTGATAGGGCAGTCCCAAGGGAGGGAGGCAGGGGGAGCCATGGGATGGGTCCAGTGGTTTTTCATCAGGAGTGGGAGCTTCTAAACCCGGAGCTCTAGGGAGTATTGTGGTGAATGAAATGTCATCCTGGGAAGGAACCACTGCATTTGGAAGGTGCACAGCATGGAAACCTCAGCAAGAAGTGTTAAAGTGTCAGAGATAGGGCTGCAGAAGCCAGGTGAAGGTAGAGCAGGCGAAGGGGTAGACTTTTCTGTCAGAGATTTTGACTATAAAAGAGAATCAGGAGCTAAGGCAGGAACTGCAGCAAACACACACACACACACACACACACACACACACACAATTTCATTTCATAAAACTTTTAGCCATAATCTATGGCAAGAAATATATTTATATCGTGATCCAGGATGACATGCCTACTCACACCCATATACATGCACACAGGATTGAAACAAAACTTTTAAGAAACATAGTTACCCTTATAATGTGTGAAGCCTTCTGAGACTTTCTGTTATTGTCTGGTCCGTGTTACTCAGCTGTGTTGTGTTGTATTGTATTGTATCGCTCTCTTATTAAAAAGGTGGGTTGTTCAGGAGCCTGACTGTACATTAGAATTGCTTGGAGAACTTTTAAGAAACCCAGCTGGCCTTAGTTCTGGTGAGTTAGTTGGTCTGTGGAGCAGGCCCTTGGTCTGGAGTGGGGCGCCCGAATCCCTGAGGCCCAGATGTGGGGTAAGGCCTCTGAGGAAGGAGGAGAGGACGGGGTCCAGGACACAGAAACCAGGGTTGCTCCCTCAGGAGGAGCAGATGGGTGCATAGGAAGACATCTGGAGGCAATGAGGGGCGTGGCACCAGGTGCTGAGAGGCGGGCAAAGCAACAGCACCCTCTGGTTTGCAGGAGCCTGGGTGGGTGGCGCACATGGTGGGAAAGGCCTGGTGCCGGCTGGAGTCCCCCTGTGTGGAATGGTGGGACAGGGAGGAAACCAGCCTTCGAGCTCCCTGAAAAGACCCTGAGCTAAGTTCTCAGGAAGAGAGAAGAGACACTTGAGACGGAGAGGAAGTGAGTTGTGTGTCCCTCAGCAGAGGATTGAAGGGCCCTTCAGACAGCCCAGCCTGACATGGGGGAGGGTAGCGATGGTCACATCCTGGCCAGGCTCCTTTGGGGGCATCATCTCACTCAGCACAGGACTTTATTTCACGTCAGGCCAACTCAGCTCAATTCAGCAAACATTTATTGAGTGCCGGCCTGGGCCAAGGGCACGAAAGGAGCAACGGATCAGATCTAGCCTCTGACATCAGGGAGTCATGCAAAGAAATGTAAAGTGAGGGTGAAACATAATAGGATTCAGTTTCCAGTCTCAGTTCCACAATTTTCTGGCTGTGGGTCTTTCGACTTTTTTTTTTTTTTTTCTGTTTGTCTTTTATTGTGCCATGTGGGAACATCAAGCCCTGCCCTGTCTGTCCCTCAGAGTCAC
Source organism: Aselliscus stoliczkanus (assembly GCA_033961575.1). Taxonomy (NCBI): domain Eukaryota; kingdom Metazoa; phylum Chordata; class Mammalia; order Chiroptera; family Hipposideridae; genus Aselliscus; species Aselliscus stoliczkanus. Next base: position 95,765,149 of record CM066736.1, on the reverse strand, counting down.
TGAGGGCAACATGAGGTAATGGGAGTCAAAGTGGCATGTTAGCTGGAAGGTGGGAAGGGTGCCCTAAGGGAGAGTGAAAATTATAGTAGTAAAAATAACAACAGCAACAGGGCGTAGCCACTGCTTCCAGGCAGCCCTTGCTTTCCTCTCTTTCCTGAAACTGTACTCAGGTGGGAAGAGCGTGGAATTTGGCATGAGGGCACTTTTTGGTTCCAGCTCTTTCTAGCTTCTTCTAGCTGTGAGTGATTAACCTCCGCGAACCCTATTTTCCATATCTATAACATTGGGACGTATAATTCCTACCTCAGAGATGGTTTGGAGGCTGGCAAGAGATAAACCAGGATGGAAAGGACATTGGTGCTTAAAACCCTAAAGGAAACAGGAGTACAGAGCTTTTCGAATGTCCCCCTGGCTAAACCTTCTCCTAGGTGGCTGTCACAAGTTCTGTGTGTCCTGGCGCCCTGTCTCCCCCACCCCCTTCTGCAGGCACCTCTTCTTCCGGACAGGTCTGTGTTTCCACAGACACAGGAAACGGGCCTGTGTCAGTCACTGCTTTCTTCATCCAAGCCCTGCTAGACCTCTAGCGTTTTCTCTCTCTCTCTCTCTCTCTCTCTCTCTCTCTCTCTCTCTCTCTCTCTCTCTCTCTCTCAGAAACCAAGGGCTGAAGGTCCTGGAGATGGTCCTTATGTAGGACTCCAAGTCCCTGTTCTCTGCTCTTCAGCAATTTCCTAAACAAGCTCCACTCTTTCAGGGACTGACTCCTGTGTAGGATGCTGACACTCTGCTAAGGAGATCAGAGACTTTACTGTTTTAGCTTGAGTAAATATATGGACATTCAGACCAAGCAAATTTCTGTCTCAGGACATTTGCACTTGCCGTCCCCTCGACCTGGAATGCTCTTACCGCCTGATATCTGCATAACTTGTTCCTTTGCCTCTTCAGGCCCTTGTTCAAATGCCACCTTTTTACTCCATTTAAAATGGCAGCCCTTACCCTGTCACTGTTCACCCCGTCCTTGCTTCTTTTCCTTTAGAACACCTATCACCATCTGATATACTGTACTCACTTCATTACTCTCCCTTATTTATTTGGGTATTTTCCTTCCACCAGTATGTAAGTTTCATGAAGATTGGGAGATTTTTGTTCATCAGTGTGCCTTCAGCACCTAGAATAGCGCCTGGTAATTGTAGGTGTTCGATAAATATTGATTCAATGAAAAGAATGAATGAATTTTGATTCTGTAGATCTGGGGCAACACTTGGCGTCTGCATTTGAATAAGCTTTCCATTCTGATGCAATGGGACATTCTAATCGTTGTCCCCCGGCTGCACTGCAGCTGAGGAGCCTGGGACAGCAGACACTGAAGCTCCCCAGAGCCAACCTCAGGCAGCAGGCACTGCTGGATAGGACGGAGCTCTGACCTTGGTGCTGCATCCCAGAGAGATGGCACGAATGGCGGGCGGAATGCTGAGCAGGAGCGAGGCGCTTCTCTTGCTGTTACCCCAGCCCGGCCTGCACTCAGGTTCTATGCACGGAGTCAGCTGGCCAACCCTGAGCACCCTCTGTGTCACTCAACACCTGCAGGTCCTTCCAACAGTGCAGCCCTGCCCTGCCCACACTGCACCTCTGCTACAGGGCTTCCCCTCCCTGGCTCCTCTTCCCGTTTATCTCCAGGAAATGGTGGGAACCTGGCCGTAAGTAAGCCCCCTGGTTTGAATTGCCATGGTTTTCAGTGACTCCCAATGGACCAGTGTTTTGAGCTGGGGCTGAGAGATTCAACCTTTACAGACCTCCAAAGGGAGGGAAGCACATGGATGTGCAGCTGCTGGAATCATCTCTGCCTTTGAGTTTTTTACTCATTCATTTATTCATCCCTTCATTCCCTCCACAAGTACTCTGGCACATGGCTAAGCAGTTGCCCCCCACCAACTCCTGCTGTGAGTTCATTCATGTAACACAGGTACTCCAGTACCTGGACCAGAGAAAGTGCTCCCTCACCAGCTGTCCCAGTGTCACTGTACCCACACTCTAGCCATTTCCACTTCCAAAAACTTTTTTCTTAGTTATACTCAGTTTCTGTTTCCTTTTCTAACTCATGTCCTCTTTTGATGAACTTAAGTCATATACCTTTCTCTCATGCTACTTGAAATTTCAAAATGAATCTGAATTTTGTCACTAAAAGCACATCAAAACATTGGCAATATCAAATATTCCTTTAAGAATCCTGTCCCCTGGAGCTTTCGATCTGCCCCTGGTTGTAAGTGACTTGCCCCACCTAACCCAGCATGATGCTTGAACTCTCTCGCTGCTCTCCTACAAGAGAATGGCCAGTTTCCAGCACCTCACATACTTGAAGCCGGGATTATGTGCTTCTCTCCTGGGCTATTAATATCCTTCTCTTGTGGATCCCACCTTCTCACTGGCCTCATTTGCTTGAAGACTTTCAGGTCGTTTGGCAAGAAGAGGCATAGAACCAGGCAGGCCTTAGGAGACAGGCCGAACAGGGACCCCCACCACAGGGTCAGAGAGGCAGACAGACTACTCCAGCCCCAGCTGACTCTCAGGAAGAATCTGAGGGCACAACGTTGGGCAGAGACTTGCCAGGGCGCCACGGTGTGTGGGCAACAGAGCCGAGATAGGGCCTCAGGTCTCCTGACTGTCACCCCATGCTGTGTCGCTGCCTGCTCCAGGCCAGTCTTCCTGCTGTCTGCACTGTGTGTGGACATGGTAGCACATGGTAAGGCAGCCCAGATTTCCTTACGGTGGCCTCACAACATTTGCCCTCCTTAGACCTTTTCTGGGATGACTGTCCTCCCACACTCCTACCCTCTTTGCGCAGCTCCAAGCTTCAGGGGCCACTCAGGTGCCGCTGCTTCCAGAAAGCCTCCCACTCCCTGCACCGCTGCCCTACCGGCTACATCAGCAGTGCACACACATGCCCCCGCTTCCTTCCTCTCACAATGTCTGAACTAGTTATTTGCTCGCTAGATTGCAGTGCGCCGTTTAGTACAGACCAGGGTGAGCGGGACGCCGTGCCGAGCATCTCAGTGCCCCACCAGCTAGCCCAGTGTCCGGCACAGAGTAAGCTCTCCATGCATTTTGTTGACAAGAGAACAGAGAAGTTGATGTGATTACCATCTCCGTTTCACAGATGAGGAAGCTAAGTCTCACATAGATTTAAATTTTTTTTTTTTTTTTGAAGTGACTAGGGTCCAAGATCACATAGTCAGGAAGTGGTGGGATGGGCATTCAAACTCAGGTCCCCTGACTCTGGCATCCATCGTCTGGGAGCCTGGGGGATGTGTGGACATAGCCAGATGTCCTGTCTGGTTACCCTGTGACAGCCAGCCCCTGCCATTGCTCCTGAGAGGGAAACTCAGAGCCAGGAGGACCCCCACACACATATTAAAAAGGGGGGCCTGTGTCCTGGAGTCTCACCGTGGGTGAGCCTCCCCCACAGGTCCTGGATCTATCAATGCAGGGCCAACGGGCAGGCGTGGCCAGAAGGGGTCTTCCCAGCTGGCTTCCAGGCCCCTGGCTAACCCACTCAGTAAGCTGCTTCTGCCCAGGCCTGGAGTTTGACCCCTACTGTTCCAGACTTGGGCCTCAGACCAGAGTGACTCCCGGTACACGCAGGTCAGAGTCCTAATTGGGCAGCTCCGCCTGATGAGCACTTAGTATGTGCCAGAGACTATTCTAAAAACTTTATGGAAATTAATTCGTGCTCTATGACAATGATAAAAAGCACTATCAATGTCATTTCATATAACAAGGAAACAGGCACAGAGGAGTTAGGAACTTGTCCAAAGTCACACAGAGGTGGGATTTGAACCTAGGCTGTCTGGTTTCAGAGCCTCGGTTCCTGACTATCAAACGAGGCCGCCTCTGGCACACCATGGATCTCGGACTCTGAAAGACTGATATGGATTTTGTCCTCACTGTCTTTCCTCTGGCCACCCTGGAGAGACAGATGTTAGACACCAGGGCCAGTGAAGAAGGCTGCCAAGAAGGAACTAGAGAGAGGAGTGTGGCTGTCTTCTCAGCTGGAGCTTTGTCCAGGGTTCAGTAAGAAGAGGTGTGTTGCAGAGAGGCTTCTAGGCTTGCGTTGGGGCACCGAGGAAACCAAGGTGCTGGCAGCCCCCTCTAGGTACTAGTCAGAGGGGGCAGCTTCCTGTTTCCTTCAACATAGGGAGAAGTTGGTATGCCTGTGTGTGTGCATAGGTGTACATGTGGTGTCACCTATGTGTGTGCAGGTGAACACATGAGTGAGAGTGAGTATGAACCTGTGAGTGTGTGTTTATACAGTGTGAGCATGTGTCAACAGTGTGTGCAAGCATGTATGCACCTGGAGTCTGAGTCCCTCCGGGCTGCTGTAACACAATACCATACACCAAATGGCTTCAACAATGGACATTTACTTCTCAGGTTCTGGAGGCTAGGAAGTCCAAGATCAAGGTGCCAGCAGATTCAGTGTCTGATGAGAGCCTGCTTCCTGGCTTGTGGACAGCCGCTTTCTCTCTGTGTCCTCACGTGACCTTTCCTCGGTGCATTGGGTGGGCATGGAGAGAGCGAGCAAGCTTTGGTGTCTCTTCCTCTTCTTATAAGGGCACTAATCCCATCATGGGGGTTCTACCCTCATGACCTCAATTAACCCTAATTACCTCCCAAAGACCCCACCTCCAAATGCCAGCACCTTGGGGATTAGGACTTGACATATGAATTTGGGGCACACACTTCAGCTCATAGCATTGGGCTGGTGTGTATTTGCATGAGCAGTGGTGTGCAAGTCCCCACTCCCAGTGGCTCAGCTTCTTCTACCACTACCTGGAGTCACCCTCACCATCCTGATGAATGATAAGTCATCGCACAACTGTGAATCATTGTTATTTGTAATTGCTGGTAAGAAAATCACAGTGTAGTGACAAAGTAGAGTCAGAGTTCCCAGATTGCTTGCTGCCGGCTGCTGGAACCCCCCTCCCCCAGCAAAGTCCCCATCATCCCTTGGCCCACAGCCTGCCTGATCATTGTTTAATGTTTCAAAGATGTTGCCCTGCACAAGAGATACTCATTCCAGGCTGTAAAAATAGCAATGGCTTTGCATGCAGCTGGAATAATTGCAAAAATTTTTAAAAAGCAGAGAAAAGGAATGGTCCAGCAGTATTGTGCTTTATGGAGCTTAAAGAATCCCATATAGCTAATCTAATTACAGCCAAGGCTCAGACAGCTTAAAGGCGTTTTTACAGCCAGGCCTGTGGGCCATTAGCCCACTCAGCTGAAGGCTTCTTGTCACTGTGCACCCCCATGTCTTTGCCCATGTGGCTGGAGTGGCCTGCCCACAAGGCTGGGAGTGTGTACCCAGCCACCTGCAGATGGAGACCACCAGAACTGAGTTCTGCAGGAGTCCTGCAGACTCACCTTTGCTCCCTACTGCCTGGGGCTGCCTCTACCTCCCAGACTCATCATTCATTAGCAGCCTGAGAGTTACTCGTGGCCATGGCCAGTTTCATGTTCTCAGGTGTCATCCGGCAGCACTCCCCTGAGGAATGGTTCATACGAGTCAAGCTCCTGGCTGCTCCAGGTGGCAAATGCCCACCCCTCCCTGCCGACTCAGTTGTGTCAGTTTCTTAATAAACCTCACACAGTTCTGCAGGTTGTACCTTTCACCAGGATATCCAGACAAGAGGCAAGTGGGGGGCATAAAATCTAGCCCATGCCCTCCATTGGCTGACCCATGCGTCCTGGTATGAGTCTGTCTCAGAAGTGCCTTTTTCTGATTGGGGTGCCTTTCTGTAAAGCCATCAAGATGCCATGTGCTACTAGCCAGACAGTCCTGACCTCTGCGGAGAAGAGCAGCTGTCTCTTCTTCGCCAGTGGCCTGCCTGGCCGTGATGGAGCTGCAGCAGCAGGGCGTGTGTTCCCTGCACTGCTGCCCTCCAAACCCCCGCCTTCCTTCACCTTCTCTGAGTTGGTCCTACAGTTAGCCTTCTCTCTGTTCTCCACCAGCCCTCAGTTCCCTGCTGGGATGGAGCCTTGTGCTAACACCGCCCTCATTCCCTAAATTGGGACCTGACTCCTCATCTAGCCCTGGCCAACCTTTGAAAGGCTAGACCCCGCTCCCCTGGTCTGATCCACCTGCCTTCCTGCCTCCTGGGAGCTGGGACCTACCACTGATAGTCCCTTCCTCCTAAAATGAGCATCCTTATTTAGTGATGCCTGGGGATGCCCGGACCCTGGGGACACTGCCTCTTTGTGGACCTGCCCCAGAGCTCGGTCAGTTTCTCCAGCTCTAGCCCTGCATATATTACCATCCTCCTCTCTGTCCTCACCAGCTTGTCTGCTGAGGTCCCAGCACACCACACAGCCAAGCCTGCGTGAGCCTGGCAGTAGCGTGGGTAGTTCATCACCCCTTTTGGGTTCCTTTACAGATAAAGAAAACTGACTTAGGGAATCGGGAACTCCCATATCATACTTCCCTGTTAGCCAAGAATAACCCCTGGGAGGACAAAGTGCTTGCCTTCTCCTTAGCTCATGAGCTCCCTGTAAGCAGCCTCTGCAATGGGCTTGGGACCATTTTGCTTTACAGACTAGCCAGGGTGACCGGTATTTGATTAACAAAGCCAGCAGGAACCAGATCCAAAAGTCCTCTTCCCCTGGTCAGCTGTGTGACCAACTGTCTAAGGGGAAGTTCCCAGAGCTGGGGCATTGGGGGGAGTGTAGGAGGAAATCAGGAGAGGTGTCCCCTGCTCTCAGGTGAGGGGCCCTGCAGCCAGCAGCTGGAAGTCAAGCTGCCCCTTGGAAAAGGCCAGAGACACCATGACCCAGCCTGCAGTGCAGCCAGCCCGAGAGGTCCCCTTGTCCTCTCTTGGCCCTCAGCCTATCTTGCTCAGCAGCTTGAAAAGACAAACTGGTGCTGATGACATAAGCAAAGCTGAATGCAGGGCTCTGCTGGTAAACCAGGATCCTCCCTCTGCTATCTCAAATATTGAAAACTGCTCGAAACCCAACACAGCAAATACTTCCTACTGATATCAAATATTTGGAGTATGGAATGCCTTCTGGTGGGATTGGTTTCTGACAGGCTGCCCCAAACCATGCAGCTCCAAAGCCTGAGTACTCAGGAAAAAGAGGCGCGTGTGGACAAGAGTCGGAGCCTGCAGTCACCCCAACTGCCGCCCAGATCTGTCCCGCAAATTAGCTTTCAGAGCTCTGGGGAGCCCAGGACCTCGCCTGGTTTGGTGTCAGGGTGGGAGGCTGTGCTGGAGATAGTATTGGGGGTGAGGGAAGCCAACACAAATGACTAGGGCCTGAGGGTCCAACCGCAGGTGTGGACCCACCTGTGTTGCATAGCAACAGAAATCTGCTCTCACTGTGGTGGTGGGGGAAGGGGACGTTTTTATTTTTTCTTTTACCAGGACCCTAATCTACTGCCAGGGGTCCTCAATTGGGAAACAGCTCCATTTTTTTCAGGGACTGCCTCGCCTGTCTGTTCAGGCCCACAGGAATTTATACCTCCTCCTGTACTCATTCACATGCATTAATTCAACAAACCAAGTACCAGGTTGCATGTTCTGCCCTGGGAAGGCAGTGGTGAACCAGATGTGGTTTCTGCCTCTGACAGGCTTTAGTTGGGGAAGACGGCAGGCAGTAGACAGACTCTGTGGCCCTCATTTGACACACATGTAGAAATGAGCTGCTTTGTTTCTGGTTGTTTTTAGAAGCTCATATCTCAGGAGCTCAAGATGTAAGTAGAATTTTAGGGAGAGAGGCTCTTGACCAGAAAGAAACCACAAGGATGTCAGATCTGTGAGCAGGAGGGTTGTGGCCTCAGATGCCATCCTTGATCACATCTTTGCCTCCCGAGACCTTGGAAGCAACTTGCATCAGGCCCCTGTGCCGGGCTAGTAGTGAGAGAGCTGAGTGACCTGCACCCCGGAAAGCTGAGGAGCCAGGTGGCGGGAGAGTCACCTAGAGCAGTGTCAGTCCCATCGGGCTCATGTCACAGGACTTCTCCCAGGGCAGGACATAGGAGAGGAGGCAGGGGAGGGAGGCAGGAGCTCAGGCCTTCATGTAAACCAACTCATGCCACAGCCCCCCAGGGCCCACCCTGGCTCGCCTAGCTCTCTCCCCCACGTCTCTTCCTCTTCTTACACGGCCTGTGACCTGCAACCTTGATGGATGGCATGAAGTGTTTTTGTGGTCCTTGTTGTTGATGCTGTCTGTGGTGGTTGCCATCTGGGAGTGAATAACCACCGCATTTCAAAGCCACACGAGACCCAGGGAAAAAATTTGGTCAGGTGACAGAAATTAATTAGAAATTGGATGAGGGCTCAGCATTTACATGGGTTGCGAGACAAATGGAAACTAAAAAGAGTGTCTCTGGCGGGGTTAATGGTGAAGGTGAGGCCTCCAGCACGCCTTGGCAGAGCGTCCCGGGTCTCAGAGGGGAATTGATCAAAAAACCGTGCTGATGAGATCAGGAGGTGGAGAGGGTTCTCTAACCAGACAGTGGGAAGGAATTAACTTGTCACCAGTCAACGCTCACTGATGCAAATAAAATAAAAAATTCCAGTAACACAGGCGGATTTTAATACCAGGCCATGCAAGTGACTCCTAACATCTGCCCTAAGGTGATTAAGTGCTGAAGAAAGGAATATTTTCACTTACATTGAAAGCGGCTTCTGGCTAAGTCCCATGGACTGAGTGAATCTGCAAGCTTATCTGTGTTGTCAGATTTCATTTGACTTAAACGTGAGAACTAATGCAGAGAATCAAAGAAAACAAAGTTTTGTGCCGAGTGCTCCTGACCAGCGCTGCTCAGGCATGAGGCTGAGATATTGGCTGAAGTGATTGTATTTTCTCCGAAAAGAGCATTCAAGGGTTTTTAATCTTTCTGGAGTGAGTGCCTATAGTCTTAGGTGCCCAGCTGCTGCCCCTGGATCTGTGTACCCCACATTCCTATGATACTTCAGTCCAGCCATGGGGGAGGTTGCTGTTCACTGAATTCCCTAATTCTTCACTGCAGGAAGAACAAATCCCATCCTCCCACTTCCCAAGTATTGGGCTCCTACATTCTGCCGGGTGCATCCATTAGGGAGGCAGGGAGGAGGGAGGGAGAGGTAGAAAGAAAGAGAGAGAGAGAGAGAGAGAGAGAGAGAGAGAGAGAGAGAGAGAGAAAGAGCGCGCGCGAGAGAGAGAGAGAGAGAGAGAGAGAGAGAGAGATGGTTAGATGGATTGATGAGTGGTGGATGGATGAATGGATTTAATCATTTTCATTCCGTGACTTAGGTATTTTATGCTCATTTTAGAGATAAAGAAATTGAGGGTCAGAGGAAGTAGTGAGTCACCAGCTTCCATTGCAAGATGGTGGCAGAGCTGGGGCTGGAGTCCACATTTCCCAATCCCAGTTCAGTGTGTCTCTCTTCTCCTTTCTCCAGCCCACTAGGCGTTTTGTTTGTTTGTTTGTTTTAACTGCCTGCCTTGTATCTAGAGATGGGCTCACATGGGCTTGGATGAACTGTTTATACAAATAGGTGGCCAGAAGGAAATCTATTTTTTTCATTCAGCAAATATTTATCGATCGCTGTGGAGCTAGAATTTTAAGATGAAGCCTCAAGACTCCTGGCCTCTGGCGTACACTCACTTCTTCCAGTTATTCAGTCAAACACGAATCTGGGTACTGCTGCGAAGGGAATTTGCTGATGTAATTAAGGTCCAATCGATTGGGTGGACTTGACCTCATCACATGAATCCCTTAAAAGCACTTTCCTCTGGCTGGCTGCTGAAAGGGAAGTTAGAGAGATGTGCTCTGGTGGCCTGAAAGGAAGCAGACGTCCACTCTGGGAACTGCCCGTGGGGCCCGTGGGGCAGGGAACTGCAGGTGGCCTCCCATTGCCGAGAGGGGCTGCAGCTGACAGCTGGAAAGAAAACATGGACTTGAGTCCTACAGCTGCCAGGAAACAAATTGTACCAGCAACCAGTGTGGCTGGAAAAGGACCCTAAGGACCAGATGAGCAGTACAGCTCTGGCCAACACTGATTTCAACCCAGTGAAACCCTGAGTAGAGGATCCAGCCACACCAGACCTGGACCTCTGACCCACAGACACTGTGACATAATGCATTTGCATGGTTTTAAGCTGCTAAATGTGTGGTATTTTGTTATGCAACAACAGAATATTAATACAGTCACCTACCGTGTGCCGGCCATGGTGCTGGTCACCAGGAATGTGCGACTGACGTCACATCTCATGTGGGAGATAGACAAGAAACAATCAAACAATTAAAGTCTGTGATAAATGTTGTAAAATATATGGATAGGATGATATGAAGTAAATCAAATGTGGAGGGATACATGCTCCAGGTTAGATGATCAGAGACCACCTCCCTGTGTTAAGCGGTAAAGGATAAAAGGAGTCAGCCACGTGAAGGGCCATGGAAAAGTGTTCTGGGCAGAGGGAACAGAACTGCCAAGACCCTGTGGCGGAAGAGAGCCTGACATGTTCTCAGAGTCACAAGAAGGCGGATGTGGCTGGAGAGTGGTAAGGAAGAGGAAAAGATGGCTTGAGATAATGTTGAAGAATTAGGAAGGGCCTTGTGGAATATTGCTCTCAGTGTGATGGGCAACACTGGTGAGTTTCAAGTCGGGGAGAGGCATGTCTGATTGTCATTTTTGGAAGATCTCTCTGGCTACTCTGTAGTGAATATCTGGATATGGGTAAGAATGGAAGCAGGGAAATCATTCGGAAGGCTCTTGGAATGGCCAGAAATGGTGGTTGGGACTATAGTGGCTGGAGAGAGAGAGAGAAAGGCAGAAGGATTGAGATTTTTGGGGGTTTGCCGTTGAATTAGATGTAGGGAGTGAAGGAAAGGAAAGAATCGAAGATGAAGTTCAGGTTTCTGGCTTGAGTGATGGCGTGAATGACTGTCGGTTTACAGAGATGGGAGGGAAGGGTGGGGAGGAAAACGAGTTTGGGGAGTAAGATTAGAGCTAAGTTGTGGGCTTGCTGAATGTGAGGTGCCTGCGAGACACCTGAGGGGAGAGCCCAAGTAGACATTTGGACAGGTAGGCACTGCTGAGCAGGGGCGGTGCCCAGGCTCCCAGAGCTCAGGACCAGCTGACAGGCTTGGCGGCAGGGCCGGCTCCTTGATCATCACCTGGAAAAGAGGTAGAGGCTGTGAAGACCCAAGGCCTGGACCTCTGCTCCCACGCCCCCTGAGTGGGGCACTCTGGAATGGAGCGGCTGTGGTGTGAAGCTGACATCTCAGCGAGTTACTTCAGTTGTTCTGGGCTAGCAGTAAGGTGCATTAAGCACCAAATTATATAAACCTGAAATTGCAGTCTAATGTGGCTAAGGGGCCTGAGGGAGCCCAAGAAGAATGAGCGTGAACAAGGAATCATCTGCAGGATGATCGAGTCCCTAATTAAAATCACCTCCAAGGATCAAATGGCCTCCAGGGAAGGTGGAGAGTACCTCTGCATCCTAATCGGGCACCGCAGCTCTGGAAAGATCTTTGGCGGGGCTGCTTCCTTCTCCAGGCCTGCTCCGTGCAGGAGGGGCTGGTGTGGAAAGAGGTCCCACAGGGCTCTGACCACTGGACTCAGGAATGCAGAGGCTCCTTCCAGAAGGCCTAAGCCACACATGGCAGGTTGGGCCTGGCTTCTCCACTGTGCCTTGGAGGGACTGTCCCCCCAGGAGCAGACCCTGAGGCACGGATTCAACAGCAAGTAGTTTATTTAGGAAGTTTAAGATATACCATTAGGTTGGGGAGTTAAGACAAGGAAGGATAGCAGCCAATAAGAGTATTATCAGGTCAGTTTCCTAGTTTCCCTGTAGGAAACTCTGGGAAATGGTGTAAAATGTGTACCCTAGAATGATCACTCCTGAGAGGTGAGGGAGTTGGGATATCTACATAGCAGCTGCCTTTGTTTGTGGAGGGCTGCTCTCAGGGGTGTTAATTTCTAGCACTTCAGCCCATCCAAGTGCCAGGGCAGAGCAGTCTTCTGTGGCTTAGAAAAAAGCGTAGGGCACTTAGACTTGGTGGTGGAGAGAGGGGCACTTTGAGGGCTCCAAGGATATGAGTGGGCCGTCCACAGCATCTGCCACAAAGGGCCATGAAGCATATACGTTACTGATACTTTTTTTTTTTTTTTAATTTTATTTTATTTAATTAGTTTCAGGTGTACAACACAATGCAATAGTTATACTCTTTACCCCCCAAAGTGAAAACCCCCCTCCCCCAGTTCGACACCCCACTCCCCCCCATATCATATATATCCATCACAACTCCCCTGACTCCCCTCCACAGTATACTCCACATCCCGTGACCATCCACATATTCAGTTGCAGTTGGCATACAATACTATACAACATCAGCTTCAGGTGTACAGTACAGTGATCAAGCCTCTACTCCATCCATGAAGTGGTCTCCCTAACAAGACATGTGACTATCTGACACGCCACAAAATTTTTACAACATTATTATATTCCCCGAGCTGTGTTTCATATCCCTGTGGCAATATTGTAGTTGTCTATTTATGCTGTCTAATCTCTTCCCCTACCCCCGCATCCCCACCCACTTCCCAACTAGCAACCCTCAGTTTTTCCTCTACATCTACGAGTCTGTTTACTTTGATCGTTCACTCAGCTCTTCAGACTCCACACACAAGTGAGATCACATGGTACCTGTCCTTCTCCAACTGACTTATTTCTCACAACATAATAGTCTCTTCACAACATTATCAATTACATTCCAAGAACTGCCCCCATATCCCTGCGGCAACATTGTAGTCCCACATACACTGTCCAAAACCTTCCCCCTCTCCCTCTTCCCCACTCCCTCCCAGCCAGCAACCATCAGTTTTTCCTTTATATATGCTTGATATGACTTCAATCTACTTAAATTGTCTCCCTGGGTTAGCTTGTTTGCCCCTTTCTTTTGTTTAAAAAAGCCCTTTTAACATTTCTTGCAATGCTGGCTTGGTGGTAATGAATTCCTTAAGCTTATTCTTTTCTGAGAAGCTTTTTATTTCTCCTTCAATTTTAAGTGATAGCCGTGCTGGGTAGAGCAATCTTGGTTGTAGGCCTTTATTTTGTGTCACTCTGAGTATCTCCTGCCATTCCCTTCTGGCCTGCAGAGTTTCTGTAGACAAGTCCGCTGTTAGTCTAACAGGAGTTCCTTTGTATGTAACCTGCTGTCTTTCTCTTGCAGCCTCTAGGATTCTGTCTCTGTCTTTAACCTTTGCCATTTTAACTATGATGTGTCTTGGTGTGGACCTGTTTGGTTTCAGCTTGTTTGGAACCCTCTGCACTTCCTGGGCATGTATGTTGATTTCCTTCCCCAGGGTAGGGAAGTTTTCAGTCATTATTTTTTCAAATACATTCTCGACCCCTTGCTTCTTCTCTTCTCCTTCTGGTATCCCTATGATTCTAAGGTGGTTGCGCTTCACCTTGTCCCATAGGGCTCTTAAACTATTTTCATTATTTTTTATTCTTTGGTCTTTTTGCTGTGCCAACTGGGTGAGTTCTGCTATTTTATCTTCCAAATCGATGATCCGCTCCTCTGCTTCATCTACTCTACTGGTGATTCCTTCGAGTGTGTTCTTCATTTCAGTTATTGTATTCTTTAGTTCTAACAGGTTGTTTTTTATGGTTTCCCTATCCTTCTTTATGTCCTCGCTAAGTTCCTTAAACATTCTTATCATCAGTGTTCTAAACTGTGTCTCTGAAAGGTTGGCTCCTTCTGTTTCATTTGGTTCCATTTCTGGAGGTTTCTTCTGATCTTTTACTTGTGACATATTTCTTTGTTTCCCCATTCTGGCTGTAGCTCTGGGATTGCTTTGATGTATTAGATAGATTACCAGGAGAGCCCTGGCTGGATCACGCAGGCACACAGCTCACGGCCCAACACTCCCAGGAAAACTTCCAGTCTCAGCTTGTCCCAATCAGCTGCTCCCAGATCAGGCCAAGCAGCACGACAACCAATCACCAGCTTGGCAACTCTGCAAGCGGAGTGCGGAGAGCAGAGACCCGAGGCGGCTTGCGCGCTCCCGCGTCTCAGTGAGCAGCCTGTTGGGGCTGGATCACTCCCACTAGGCGTTTCCCTGGCAACGCAGCACAAGCCGAGCGGAGGGTGGGGATCGGAGGCGGCTCTCGCACTCCCGGGTCTCAGTGAGCAGCCTGTTGGAGCCGGAGGGCACCTGCCCTGCGTTTCCCTGGCAACGCAGTATAAGCCGGGCGTAGGGTGGGGATCCAAGGCCACAGGCGCGCACACACACGCACTTCTGCGCCAATTCCACCAGACCAATTAGGTCTCGGACCTGATCCTTCGTGGGCGGGCCCAAGCTTGACAATATGGCGACCTCCCTACACCACTCGCGTGCAGGCCCCACACCACGGGAATAACAGTCCAAAAACCTCCAGCCTTTGCACCAAAGGTGCTCAGCTCAGTCCGTCCCCGCAGGCTCCCGGCTCACACAGCCACTCCCTCCACCAGGAACCAGGTAAGTGCTCACCGGCGAGCAAGCCCGGGCGCCAGCCCCACTGATTCTCCAGCCGCTCTTAGCCTCACCGAGCTGAGCAAAGAGAGTCCTCACTAATTTACTGCCGGCTGTCTTAGAACTCCTCTTCCCAGCAAAGGAGCTCTGGGCTGGTGAGCCTGGTGTGCAGCCGGAGGGTCTCTCCCCCAACCAGACAAGCTTCCCACAGCTGGGGCTTCCCTCCCGGGGCTCGCCCTCTCGTCTCCGCCCGTCCTACCAGACCCGATGCGGCTTCCTCTTTAAGTTCTTCGTTTAGTGGTTCTGTTCCTCCAGTGTTCCGGGGACCTCCAGGGTTGAATGCTGTATAATTTGCTTGTAATTTTGGTGTGATCCTGGGAAGCAGTTAGCACAGCGTCTGTCTATTGCGCCATTTTACCGGAAGTCCTACTGATACTTTTTAAAACTGCATTTCTAAAAGCCTTGTGATGTTGACACTGTCCGAGTACTTATAGCCCAAGCTGCAAGGCGTGCCTGAACCTCTGGAGCAGGCTCAGCTGTCACTCAGGTCAGCAAGAGCAGGGTCAGAGTACCCCCTGCCCATGAGCTGCAGAGCCCACAGCACCCTGAGTCCTGGGGCTGCCTTTGGTCTTGTGTCTTCATCCAGCAGGTCCACTGGTGGGCAGAGCGCCTGCCGGAAGCTGTGGCTTGGAGTTTTAGAGGCTTACTGGGGCAGGCGTAGGGATCAGAGAGCCACAGCTTCAGCAGTTTTGAGGTGCAATCCCAGCCAGGTCTGGGAGAACAAGGGTAAGATGTGGTCTCTGGGAAAAACTGGCAAATCCTAGTGGGGGTCAGGCCCTCACCAAGAAGGGTCTCAGGTCAGTTTTAAGAATGCAAACCAGAAAACTGAGGAAGAACTACATTTATAAGGTAAGGTCTGACCGTGCTTCAGGAAAGTAAGTGGGAGGAAGCTGCAGCTTGACCAGCAACAGCTGTTGAGGGCACTCCGTTGGCACCCCAGATGCCAGGCTGGAGCCTTGGTCAGTGTTGTAGACGCTATTGGTGCCCCACCCAGATCCCGTTTACCGGCCAGTCTACCTATCACCCAGGTTTTGTGAGTGTTGGCAGCGGTGAGTGTTGGCAGCCAGCAGCTCAGAGCTGCACCCTTCTCCTTGAAATTGCCCTCTTTGTGAAGAGCTGCCTCGCTCAGAGATGCCTGGGAGATCATGCCCTTCCTTCGGGAATGGCCCAAAACTAGTGCCTGATTGACAGGGGTGTCTAGAAACCCACCCCTTGCCTCAAGATGGGATAACTGTGAGGTGCCATTCATGCTCCAGAGCTCCATGTGGGAGCCTAGGCTGCAGCTTAATTCCGATTTTTGCCCAGCTCCTTCCCCTGCCCTTACAGGAAGTTCTAAAGAGCCCACCCTCAGTTGTACCACTTACCCAAGAATCCCCATCCCAGACCCTGCTTTTTGAGAATCTGATCTAAAACTGCCGAAATGTAGGGGACATGGCAGCAGCACCAGGCCCAGTGGGTAGGAAGTTTGCTAGAGAAGGGTGCCCGCTCCTCCCAGTGTGTCTGGGACCGTGGGATTTTTCCGTGCTAAACCAGGGCCCTTCTGAGCAAACCAGAATGGCTGGTCACCCTAAAAGTCAGTGTCTCAGAATGAACTGAGTTCCTGTGTGAGCCCCAAGCTGTGCTAGATTCAGGGGCGGCTAAAAAGGAAATACAAAAATGTGTCTTCCAAGAAATTCAACTAAGCGAGGGTTTATTTCTATAAGCCTTTCCCTCTGTTGTGGGGATTTCACTTCTAGTATATTCAGGTCACTCCCTGTGGGCAGATATCAGAAAAAAGAGAATGAACTGGATGATGGAACAAGGAAAAGGGAAATAAAGCAACAGAGTTGGTGATGAGGTTTGGGCAACATGACCTTAGAAGAGATGAAAGAAACTGAGGTTTAAAACAAACAAACAAACAAAAAAAACCCCACACCCTCAGCCCTCAACCACACACTCAGGCCCTTTTGAGAGGACTCGACAACGCCAACCAGAGAGAGGGCTCTGCCATTTCCAGCGTGTCTGGACAGGAAGCTGTCATGGGGACTGCCGGCTGCACAGCTGCTGTGTGTTATTGGGAGGACTTGAGAAATATCAGCTCAGTGATGGCAAACAGCCTGGGTTAAATAAGGGGTGCTCAGGCCTTTTCACCTGAAACACTGAGTGCTGTTGCATTTCTGGAACAATGGTAAGACAGGAGGCAGGAGCCACCAGCTCTGAGCCATAAAATTAGACAGATAGTGATCCTGTAACTGGAACCCCAGACATGGGGAAATGCCGCTCAACATGCGTATTCTCTGCAGTAAAGCAAAACAAACTTTCACGTGTCATTGACAACTGCAGGGGAAAGAAATCTGGAAAAGGTTTTAGCGAATAAAGGTTGGTAAGTGGAAATTATATAGTGGCAGTGATAACTCATTTACAATGTGTAAAAATACCACAGATAGTCTCTCTATTTCATTTGTGGGGTTATTGAGTACAATGAAGGTAAAATTGGGAGTTAGGACTTTCATAGGTTCACTCCTGAACTCGCTTCTCCATCCTCCTGTTTTCCTGACAGATCTTCAGTTCCAGGCTGCAGGATCTGAGGGCAGGGCCCGGGCAGGAAGCCGGGGGCACTCTCAAATTGGATAACTCAAGGAGAGTTTGCTAACAGAGTTTGCAGCGGTGTGAGCAGGGTGTAAGGAAGCCACAGCGGGGTCGTACAAGACCCTGGGGCTGGAAACAGCAGAGACCCCTCCCAGCCCAAACCCAAAGGGGAACCAGGACTGGATGGAGCTAAAGGGCCCCTGAGAGGAGCTGCCTTTGGGTACCTGAGGGGCCCCCATAATAAGGTGCTGGGGGATTGGCCCCTTCCCTCTGATCTGCTGGCAGGCCAAGGCTGCGCCTTGATGCCTTCCCTGCAGGCAAGCTTCCTGGGGCACAGGAATGGCAGAGAACGGTCGGAAGTGGATGGAGGACACCAGGCACACCTCATATTGCCCTATAACTCTCACAGTGCATTCAACTCCTGATTGCCCCAATGGAGTTTAAGGGTTAGTTGTGTCCTTTTCAGTGTGTGTCTTTTCTTTTGCAGGAGGAATAGAGAAGACATCAAACAAAGAGAGAAAACGCTCCTCAGAAGTCAGCCCCCAGAGACTAACTAACAGAGCAGGGGAGTGTCAGGATTTAATCCAGTCTCCTTATTTTTCAAGTGATGAACTGATACCTAGAGAGCAGAAGTGCCTTGTTCAAGGTCCTACAGTGATTTAGGGACCCAGATAGAAGCCAGGTCAGCTGTGAATAACATTCAGGGTGTGGTGAGGTGACTATCTTTAGGAAGGGCTGAGATCTGAGATTCCTGCGTGGAGCTGCCGCAGGTGACAGAGGGAGCACAGAACTAGGGTGGGGATGGGCAGAGAGGGAAAGGAGAACTCTCTGGGGACAGGATCTACCCATGGAGCCTCACTCTGGGGTCTGGGGTTCCCCAGTGGACCTTGTCAGGCACAGAAAGCCCAGGCCAAGGGGGAGGTAGAGGACTGACGAGGCCCAGGACTGGCCAGGCAGTGTCACTGGCCTGACCTTCTGCCAGGCCTTGCCCTTTAGCCACGCCAGACCACCAGGAAAGCAGGGGCTCTCTGGCCCTGCGACCCGTTGAGTTTGCCGTTGGGGAGGACAGGGGTTACAGACTGCCTTTGGGAAGCCCAAGTGTCAGAACTTGGGGACTGACTAAGCTCCCTTCCCTGTTAACCCTGAGCTCTCAGGGGAAGGGCATTTGAGCTGCCCGCAGGAGCCAGTGGGAGGGATTGGCAGGAGCCAGAGAGCTGCCAGCTTTGCTGCCCGTGCCTCTGCAAGGGAGTGAGGTCTGTCGGCAGCTTTTGGAAGAAAACCCTGGTTTCACCTTCAGCCTGTGGTACCAGGGCTGTTTTGTTTGTTTGTTTTGTTTTGTTTTGTTTTTTCAATTTCTATTAAATTTATTGGGGTGACATTGGTTAGTAAAATTATATAGGTTTTAAGTGTGCATTTCTATAATACATCGCCTCTGTATTGCATTGTGCGTTCACCACCCAGAGTCAGTTCTCCTTCCATCACCATATACTTAATCCCCTTTTTCCTCTTCTGCCACCCCCCTTACCCTCTGGTAACCACTAAACTGTTGTCTGTGTCTATGAGTTTTTGTTTCTTTGTTTGTCTTGTTTGTTTGTTGCTTTCAGTTTTATATTTCACATATGAGTGAAGTCATGTGGTTCTTGACTTTTTCTGTCTGACTTATTTTGCTTAGCATAATAGTCTCAAGATCTATCCATGTTATTGCAAATGGCAGATGCCTTATGGCTGAGTGATATGCACCACATCTACTTTATCCATTCATCTATCAAAGGACATTTTGGTTGTTTCCATGTCTTGGCCACAGCGCTGTTTTTTGTTTTTTTGTTTTGAGGGCAGTGTCACTGGCCCTCATATGTGGGACCCAAACCGGGGGCGCTGGCGTCCCAAGCCAGCGCTTAACCACCGCGGCACTCGGCCAGCCCCCACAACGCTGTTTTTAATTAAAGATGTCTTCCCCCTAAAAATCCATATCAATACCTCAGTGCCTCACCACCAGGTCAAAAATGGCAGATGTGGTGATTAGGATGCACATTTATTGGTGGGACATAGCTCTTTTGCCTGATCGTCTGGGTTCACATGACCTCCTTGAGAACAGTGTAGGAATTTAGCTTGTAACTGACCCAAATCAGGTGGTTCCTTCGTAGAGCATTGCTCTGAGCCAGTCACTACCACTTTCCTGGTTACACATCCCCAGACCTTGTCCTCAAGGAGCTCCTGGTCAGTGGGTGAGAATGGGGGTTGGAGAATGCTTGTGAACCAGTTTTGTCCCATTAGGGACTGTTAGCACATCAGATCAACCCTAAATCATAGCCAAATTAGAATGTGGGCGTGAATATCTTGCCAGCTGTCTAGACAGAGTATGAGGGGTTGGAGTCTTTTCATTTATTCAAGAAACATTTGTTTAACTGGGAGAGTAGGAATCACAATGGGTGACCCCAAAGAGATGGCGACTCCCATAAGGAGAATCCGACTGAGTGTGCATATGCTTCCTCCCGTCTGGAGCCCCTCCTTCCAGAGCCTTTTCCACACAGACCTTCGGTCCTCTGGGATGTGTCCACTGAGGGGAGCATTCCTCTAGGCCACATAGCAGGTACAGACTTTTTAGTTCTTTGCCTGGTTCTCTCTGTGTGTGTGTGTGTGTGTGTGTGTGTGTGTGTGTGTTTTATTTTTTTTGTTTTTGTTTTTCTGGCCAGCTAGATTCTAAACTCCATAGGGAGAGGGCCATGTCCTAGACACAGTGTCTCCCATAGGACATCCAGGACACACTTGTTCAAGTTGTGAATGGCTGAGGATGGGGCTTCCGCTTAATGCATCTAATGGACAATTGGGAGTTCTTACCTGGCCTCTTCTCTTCTCTGGAGCCAGCTATGGCTTCCAGCTTTTCACTCATGCTGCTCATATTCCTGGGGGATTTGGTCCCTTTTCCTATAGCCTACTAAACCTTTGCTTGGACGTTTTCCTCCTTCCACTTTGCCCTTCTCTAAGGTTTATTAAGTTCAGTGGCCAAATAAAGCTGTGTGCTTCCCTTGTCCTGCAGTGTTCTCTGACTGTTTGGATAATAGTGGTCACTGGGAATATCTCCTCGCCTGTCCCATAAATCATCTTGCAACGTTGGCAGCTACATCATGCAGCTGACTTTGAGAAAGCTCTGCAGTGCTATTTCTGAATAATAATAAATGGAGCTGGAGCCCAGTGGCCTTTGCTGTTTATCTCTGGTTCTGCAGAGATGTATGTGCTTAAGGGATGCAGGTTATGTATCAGGGGTTGCAACTCTCTTAAGGGGAGGTAGCCTCTTCATTGCAGAAGTTGCCTGGTCTGTTTCCTCAAGGAACAATTTGCTGATCTGAGTGGAGGAAGCTTTTAGCTATTCAACTCTGGCCCTTTGCTTGATGTGTCAAAAATCCACATGATTGCAAAGGAAAGATGACTGCTGACTGGATGCCTGCCCTTAAAGCCATCCCCCTATACACCGCCATCCTCTGTAATCCTTCCCTTCACAGCCTTGGCCGAAGGACCTTCCCTTGGTCCGTTACATTTATAGAATTCCAGCCTGTTCCCAGTTCTCAGGTTTGAGAATCTGTTGACTCACATCCATGTAGGTTCAGCTTGCCCCCATCCATGACTCTGATCAGGAGTCTTTCTTTAGCGATGCTGTTAGAGGCTCTCCTAGATGAGTCCCCCTGCTGGTCCGACCTGGTCCCAGGACCCTCTCCTCAACTCCAGTCCCCCATGAATAATACTCCTCTTGGGTTCACCTGGCTCAGAAGGATCTAAAGACCCCCACCTATGGTGACAAGGCCCTGGGATTGACCAAAGGAAACAAGAGGAACACCCATTGGCCAGCGAACTCTCATATTCTTTCTCTTCTGCTGGCTTTTATCTTGGACATTTCTTCATAAATTCTGATTTTCACATTTGTTTTGATGGTTGTCATTCTAGAATATGGCTTTGGCCATATTCTGAAATTATTTTGGTACCCTGCCCCAACTTTTATGACATTTGTGACTCTGTGGTACCCTCAGGTTCAATTTTGCCTTTGTTACACTTCAGTGGCACCTGGAGCCATGCCCTCCTCTCAACATGGTTGCAGTAGCATCTAGATGTTGGATGATTTTTGTAAGTGATTTTGGAGATGAAAATGGGGCTGGAGCTACCAGTGTTTTGTGATGTTTACCAGCTTAGTGTACTTAATATAAAAAGTTAGCCTTGTGGAGGGGGAATATTTCCATCTTTACCTGCAATTTCATAGTTGTCCCCAGGTGCCACCGTGGAAAATTAGAAAAGGTACAATGCCTCACTGCATCCAGTTATTATTAGCCTCTTATGTCATGGAGCTGCAGACATCATGACGATTATCTTTTCATGAAGGAGGGTTTTGGTTTTTGTTTTTACAACAAACCCAGCAGTTGCTAATCCAGCCTAGATGCATGACCCATAGTAGATACTTGGTACATAGTGGCTATTATTTTAAAATTCAGTGACCTATGCATTTCTCTAATGGATGCTATGTTTATCAAAATGACAACATAAGTTACAGAGTTATTATCAATAAAAAAGTTGCGAAAGAGAGACCTACTATGAGAAAATGTTTTGTCTACTCTCGGCTCATTGGGACTTCCAGATCTCTCTCAGAGAATCTCTATGGGATGAGATACGTGGCTTCTGGCCCAGCAGGTCTGTTGATGCCCTGCTCATTGTAAAGCACCACAGTGAAGGAGCTAAAAGTCAAGTTAGGACTAGTCTGTCGGTCGGCTGCCTGCACAGAGAAAGACACATACGCAGGAGTCCAAGCCATGCGATGAAAGACACATACATACACCTACTTAAGTAAGAGTCATATTTCCTCCTTGCCAAAATGAACTCTTATCTATCACTACTTGATTAATCTTGGCTTTTTCTCACTCTCAGGAAACATTCACTTTTTCTCCCTGCTCTGATTGAAAAGGCATTGAAAAGACATTTTTCAGCTCATAGATTGAGTCAAAGGAGCCCTCCAAGGGCTTCCACTTGCGCTCTGCATTCAGTGCTTTTCTCTAATTTTCTTAAGGAGAAACTATCACCCTTTCCTGTTCAGCAGACCTGGTGGAGACTTGATTCCTAACAAGGAATGGCCCTGCCTCCGTGTGGGCCTCTCTGTTCTGTGCCTGGAGAAGGAAGAAACGTCAACCAAGGCATCCTACTCCCAAGCCACCCCACCCCGAAAACCTGCCCTACCCTCTTCACTTTCACCTCATTCCTTCCCAAGTCTAGCCATATCAATTCCCTCCCAGGTCTCCTTCATAGCCTAGAAAACTAAAAGAAAGTCAGGGGAGGGGTGACAGTCCCTTACATCACCTTGCCCTGACCACCTGCGCCCACACAGCTTTTCCCATTACCAAGCACAGAGCAGGAGGCAAATATGAGTGATGGCCAGCACTGCAGCCAAGTCCCATGATTGAGGACACAAAGACACTGAGTAACCAAGTCAGCCTTTTTCTCACGCAAAGCTCTCTAAGGAACAGGAAGGTGTCTGGGCCATACACAGTGTCCTGGTGTGGGGAGGGCGGGGGGAGGAACAGCACAGCAAAGCAGCTCTGTGGCTCCGAGACTGCTCCCCAATTACAGCGGGACCCCTGCCCGCCTCTGCCTTCTAAAACACACCTTGGACGGGGAGTAAAGCCAAGGGGCCGCTGAGGGATGGATTGGGCTGGACTAGGGCCATGTTCAAGTTGAAGCCAGTGTGGTGGTGAAATCATGGTTGGTGGAGTTGCCAGAACGTGGTCAGGATCTGGGTGTGGTTGGGGGTTGGGGGTAAAGGGCATGGTTGTTGTAAAGGGGAGATCAAGGTCAAGATGAAGTCAGAGTTAGGTTGAGATTAGAGCTGAGATAAAGCAGAATCACACTTGCATGGGAATATGGTGGTGGGTAGTAGAGTTTGAGAACTGGGTTAGATTTGGGTGGTACCATGGTTCCATAGGGTGAGCTTCTCCTTCCGTCTCTAACACCAAACATTTGGCCCCTCTCCTGGAGGCTGTTTGACCCTTAACTCTCTCCGGCCCCAGGGCTCATGCTGGCCTGTGAGTGTTTTAGCTCCTGTCGCTCCCGCCTTCCCATATTGTGTGGGCATTAGCTTCTATCTTAGGGAGGGCTCAAGAATACAAGCTGCTGAGTTGGATCCGGCTAATACAGCCACTTGTCTTGCTCATCTGCAGATGGATGTGCTGGTGGAGGCATGGGCGCCGACGCTGCAGCGTGCCCTGGGGAACCCAGTGATTGATGCCATCCCCGTTTCCTGGAGCAGAGATAATTGGCTCTGCGTTCTGCATGTATGCACTCCCCTTGACATTCACTCCTTTCCAGAAGGAAAAAATCTCATCTTGTCAGGCACTCTCTGGCTGCTGCCAGGCAAGTGGCAGGGTGTTCGCTAACCATCTGCTTGGCGTCTTGGGCACAGATTCCTTGGAATAGCCAGCCTGCCTGGGAATGACTCTGAATGTCATTTCCTGGATCCTGCCCACTGCACACCACCTTTTGGGAGTAGGGCCCAGGGGTTAGGGACAGAAGTCCCCTACCCACCTGGTGAGCATAGGTACAGCTGCTGGCCACAGGGCCAGGTGCTCTCGGCACCATCCACACACACTGGACTGAAAGCTCATGAGCACCCTCACCTTCTTTAGAGGGGTGACACATGAGGGTGATTGAAAGGCTCGGTAGTATTCAGCTTCCAGAAGAGAAGACCCAGAATGCCCAAAGCAGCTTCATCAACCAAAAGAGCTGCCTTGCAGCAGACTTCACCATGGCAAACTTAGGATCAGTAGGTAAAAGTGACAGGAAGGTAGATTTCTTCTCTACTTGAGGAGGCACTTTCTTTTAGCCAGAGCCATTCAACAGGAGAATGAGCAGCTTTGTGAGGTACTGAGTTCCCCCATGATAGGAGATAATCAAGCAAGGAAGAAACTACATATCAGAAATACATTGTCCAGGATTCATGTTGTGGTGAAGGATTGGATAAACTGACTTTTGAAGGCCCTTTCTGTGGAACGTGCTGAGAAGGACATCTTAAGTTCAAGGTCAAGCACTTGAATATAGGTACTACTTGGCTTTCTACATACTTCTTCATTGTCCAGGCCTCCGCTTCTTGCCGTGTGTCCTAACATCTCTTCCACACCATGTTTAGGCATTGTCATCCCTTCTGCCCTAAAGAGAGCATGATTCTTTCTAAATGACCACTTTTTTCTCCTGGGTCTGAGGATCACTTTCCTCAGGGCAATGCCTAGGGCAAGGAAGAGAGAAGCACCCGCCTCCCAGAGCTGTGCTAACTCCAAAGAGAAACCAGCATCGCGCTACCCGCCAGGGCCCATGGGACACCTGCGGCTCCTTGTCAGATGCCAAAGGCATTATCACAGGCCTTCATATCTTCCCATTTCCCTCCCTCAGACTCTTCCTTCCTGCAGCTGCAAGCCTGGCACATCAGGCTGTCACACCGCAGGCTTGGAAAAGGACTGACATCCCAAAGAGTTTTTGGGATGCTGGCATATCCATGAAGAGGACTTAGGCCCTGAGATAATGCCATGCGAAATCCTTCTCAGCAAGAGCTGTGGCTAATGTCCTCACTCTCAAATAACCCCACGCACTGAGCAGAGACTCATGGGCACCCTGACAAAAGGAGCTCATTATTTTTGCTTCCCACTGCTGCAAAGTTCTGCTCAGCATGGCAGCAAATCAGAGGCAGCCGCCCACTGTCAAAGCCTGGTTCAGTCAGATACAAGCAGTTTATGATTCAAGACAAACTGTCATCACAGATTAAAACATGTCTACACTCCCAATGACAATAGCTATTTTTTCTAAGGATAGTGAATGTGTTGCTTATGTTTTATAGACGAGGGAGAAAGACAGCTAATTCCACCAAGCTGGATCATTTAAAGGCACTGTATATTCTATAAACACAACAAAGGGGAGTGTTCCCAAGGTGATATAAAATAAGCCATAATTGCGTGATTCTTCTGTTGCCTTGCTATTTGCTTTCCAACGTCTCAGCCTAATTCTCCTTTATGTGGAGAATTCTGCGCCAGCCACCTGTGATTACTTTTAATTTACTCCATATGTAAATGCATTGCTTATCTTCTGGCTTTGATACATGCTATTCCTCTAACTAGAGGATTTTCTCACCTTTATCTACTTGGAAACTTCTCTTCATCACTTAAAGCCCAGCAGAGGTGCCACCTCTTCTGTAAAGCCCTCCTTACTCTCATTGAGACTTAGTTTTTGGCAGTTCCCTGAGTTGTGTGTATTTACCTCTATTGTAGCACTTACCAGTTAGAATGGAGCCCATTTATTATCCGTTGTCATATCTGTCTCCCCTGGGATCAGCAACTTCTTGAGACTGGGGATTGCATCTCTTCAGTGCTTAGAACAGTGCCCGCCGGGCATACGGTAGGTTTTCAGTAAAAGTTTGTTTAGTGTTTTTCTACTGTATGCAAAGCTACCTGGCCCCTCTCTTGTTAAATGGTGACGTTAAACATGTAAAAGCAATATGTTTGATCAAAATAACAGAAAGAGCTTTTCCCTAGTAGAGGGATCCTAGTATTCATATACCTAGGAGATGTGTTTTATGCCCAGAATGTTAAAGGGGAGACCCGAGTGGTCCCCCTCAGCCTCCTACATTACAAGAAGCAGCACAATGGGAACCAGGGCCGGAGCCTTTAGACAGAGTGCAGGGAGCCGGCCGCCTTGTCCAGGCCACTCAGCACCCAGACCTTGCAGGGAGCTCACACTGTAGCCTAAATCCTCACTTTGCTTCCCCGCAAAAGCCGGAAGGAGCACATTTATCGGCCACGTTCTGGAGGTTGATCTGAGTTTGTGTGTTTATTTGTTCGTTTCTCATTTAAGAAAGGAGATTGGTTTTTTGTACTCTGCGTTCCCAGGCCTGGAATCGCCAGGGTCAAACACATGATTTCCTGACTCTCTTCTGGATTTCAGAGGCTCTGGAAGCACCGTTTCCCTGACTGGAAGGGGACCTGCAGATGGAGATCCTTTTCAAGAGCCAGGCCAATCTGCCCTACTGTTTACTTCCCACAAACGATCCCAGCAGTATAAGGGTGGGTGGCTGTGGCTGTTAATTTGGCTTCATGGAGGAATGTGGATAGCTCTCCAGTCCTGCAAATGGTCCCTTAAGTGTTTTGATAGAAGTAGCAGAAAGAGTTTCTCTGATGTGGGTGAGCTTCATAAACCACCACCTCTAGAGGGGGTGAACCATTTCAGTGAACCATTTGTTCTTCTTTTCCAAAAGCCTTTCTGGATCACATTCTCCATGCTAAGTCCAGTGCAAGGCACCAGAGCTGTAACTGAACAAGCCGTGGGCACAGCCCTCAAGGAGGTTCCCATCTCATGGAGGAGGTGGACCAGGAAACATGGCCTCAGGGCAAGGGCATCCAGCCTGCTCTCTGCAGACTCGGCAAGGAAGGGAGGACTTTCCGACACTTGGCATGAGTCAGACAACCAACAGTGAAGGAGGAGCTTCAATGTACTGTGAACACTAAGTGGCCTGAAAGCTGTGGTTTGTGGGAATTCAGGGACCCTACTGGTCATCTCCAAGAGTACAGTTGCTTGCTTACAGTCTGTGACCACCCATCTCCCAGAATACACCCACTGCTGGAAGAATCTTGCTAAAGGAAACCTCTGATCACATTACGACCCTGTTGTATCCTCCTTAATTAAACTCCAGCTGTCCCCACTGGCCTCAGCTCACTACGGCCTTCCTATGTCCTGTATCCAAGAGCTGCCTGTGCTCCTGCCCCAGCCCACTTTCAGCCGCAAAGAGTAGGTCCCTTAGCCCCCGCCCCGGGCACTAGAGCCAATTCTGCCCCAGTGTGGGGAAGTTTCATGCCCTTTAGACCAGTAACTCGGTGGTATGTACTCACAGCATGGTTCCAATACAGAAGGTCTGGCAAGAATAGAACAAGGGCTCGATACCTGTTCTGTTCACGACCAGCCAAGCCACTCTGAGTCAAGTCAGGATTGGTCAGGTGACAACACAGATTTTCCTGGTGACATCAAAGCCAGGGTGGAGAAGCATATTTAAGAATAGAAATGGGATCTAAGGCTGAAGTCTGAGGACTCTATCCAGGTACCAAATACAGTGACTCCCCAGTTGGCTTCAGGTACCCAGATACCTTCTCTTCCTCCCCTCCCATTGCATCTTAGTGACCTGGCATACGCGGGAGGATGACAGTGGCAAGTATTTCCAACTAGTTTGTTGGATGCTGGCCTTTGTAACTGAGTTCTTGCTTTTTCCGTATGACCAAGCGCCTGACCCCGAGTCCAGGTAGGCAGGCCATGCTCCCTGTTGGCGACTCCTCTGTCTGAGTTTTCAGCTGTTGGCTGTCAACCCCCTGGAATGGGATCCATGCCTTACCTACTCGGTGGACCACCTACAACCTCACTTGTGCCTCCCGGAAACTGACCACTGGCTGGGACCTGCAGCCCTTTACCTGCTGCCAGACTGCCCTGAGGCTACATATGTCTGGTCCATCTTCTTTTTCCTCTCTGCATCTGGGACCTTCCTCACCCACCCAAGGCCAGTGGCCAATTTCACCTCAACTTCTGTCCCTTCCTGTTTGAACTGCCTCAGGACTAACATTTTGGCTCCCACTTCCTGTCTTGTTCACTTGAGTTTAGTCACAGCTTTCAATTTTATATCCGTCAAATTTTATCTTGTTAGATTTGACAAATCATTCCCTCTTGTTAAAAGTTTTTTTGATCTATCACCATCCCCCCCACTATCTTATCAGTCACAAATTTTGATGGGTATGCCTTTTCTATCTTTATCTAAGCTATCGAGAAAAAATATATCTAGGATGGAACTAAAGACAGCTTTTTGCCTGCTGCTAGAAACCTCTTTCATGTTGATGTGGAGCTATGAATCAATCCCTTTGGACATCGTTTTCAATTAGTAGCTATTTCACTTGATTATATAAGCATCCAGTCCAAATTGTTCAACCATCCAGTTCAGATGTTTCAAAGCGGTGGTTTTCTGGCAAATGGTTTTGTTTGGTCTACACAGTATTTTTTAAAATTGAAATTTATATTAAAAATGAAGATATGTCTTACCAAGATATCCAGATTTCTGGCCTCTCTTAAAAACTACTTAGTAACAATCAGCTGGAACTGAGTGGCTGATGCCTTTGTTACACATGCTCGCTGTGGCTTACTACAGTCCCTTATGACTTTACTCATTTATGTTTTGAGTTTACAACCTTCCTAAATGATATAAAGGGAGACTTTGTCCAATGATCGTTATATTATTAGCTATCTATTGCTATGTAACAAATTACCCCATTCTTAGCAGCTTAAAACAACAAATGTTTATTATCTCACACAATCTTTGAATGTCAGGAATCCAGGATGTCTTAACTAGATGGTTCTGGGTCATGAGACTGCAATCAAAGTGCTCAGAAAGATGCTGGCTGTGGTTGCAGTCATCTGAAGGCTTGACTGGGGCTGGAGAACCTGCATGGATCCTTCCTCATGACACAGCAGCCAGCTTCCCCCAGAATGAGTGATCCAAGAGAGAACGACCAAGCTGCGATGTTTCTTATGACCTAGTCATGGAAGTGACACACTTCCACGTGTTTTATTAATTAGGAGCTGGTCACTAAGTCCAGCCCATACCCAGGAAAAAGGAATTGAGCTCCACTTCTAAAAGAGGAATAGCAAAGACCTTGTGGACATACTTTAAAACCACCACAATCATTACACTAGATAAAGCATGTAAAACTTTCAGCACTTTGTACTTAATGGAGAGTAAGTGCTTAATAGACGTTAATAATAATAATAATAATAAATAAATAAATAATAAATAAATTTACTGAGTATTTAGTGCCTGCCAGACAGTCTTCTAAAACCTTTTCATGCATTAACTCTTTAATGTCACAACTTTATAGGTAGTTTGTATTATTATTCCCATTTTACAACTTAGAGCATACACCCCGTGAGGTAGAACAAATAGGCCAGATTCACACATTAGTAAGTGGGGAGATGGGATTCAAACTCTCCTCGTATAGATACAAACATCTGCCCACTTAACCATTATACTACACTCTCAAAGTTTTGGATGATTATGTTTTTAATCATTGTTACATTATTAATTATTATTATTATTACATTATTGTTATTATTATTTATATTTATTTGTTTCCTCCAGCACTAGTAATCCTTAATGGAAAGAAATGTGATCCATTTACTGATTTGTTCTGATAAATCTATGCTGGGTTCTAGGAAGCTTTATTTTGTGATGTAGGTACTCAAAACCCACCCCTTTCCAATTTAGCTCCTTGCTCTTTGAGTAAAGACAAATGTCTTAAATGTGACTTACGGGGCCTCGTCTTCAGGGCTCGCTCCTCCCTCCCTCTCGCTCTATCTCACTCCTCTCTACGCTGGCGCCCTCTGCCCTGGCATCAGGGCTTCAGCCAGATTTAAGCACCATACTCCTTACATTTTCAGGATATTTGTAAATACTGGTTTATGTGCCTGGGTCATCTTCCTTCCTTTCCTTAAAAGAAAAGAACTCTTGCCTGTGCTTGTTGTTAAATTCTCTTTTGCTTATTGTGTGAATCATCATCTCCCTTTTCTTGGGTTGAAACCCCGTATGGCCATCTGGTTTTCGAGCCCCTTCTGTCTCCATGTTGGTTCTGTGACTCTCTCTGGTGCATCTCCGTGCTCTGAGCTGTGGTCTTCTCGGCCAGGAAACGAGTTTCCAGGGAACAGCCAGGCATTCTCTTCACGCTCATTTTTATCAGAGTAGTTAATACCCAGGACTGAAGCCTGACTTCCTGGGTTCACATCCTGATTCTGTCATGTATAAGCTGGTGACTTATCCTGATGCTTCCACATTTGAGTTTTCTTGTCTTTTAAATAAGGAGAATAACTTAAAACAAGCTTCCCTATAAGCTTGTTGTGAGAAGTGCTTAGAAAGTGCTTACTGGCCCACATCATTGTTTCCTGTGATGGTGGTTTATTCTTCCCTGCACCTCAGCCATCTGCCAGGGAGTCCAGGCAGCACCAGACATGGTGGTGATGCCCAGGGCACCCTCCATCCCAGGACTGCTAAGGTTCCCACAGAGATGGTGGTGGGCCTGGAAGGAACTCCCTTTGAAGAAAGTCATATACAGATTTGAATCCAGCCTCTGCTGCTATTAAGTATTCAATCTTGGACATATTGCTTAACACCTCAGTTTTCTCATCTATAAGATGCAAATGCCAATAGCTCCTCTCAGGGTTGTTTTGAAGATTAAATAATGCCCATAATGTGTGGAGCACTTTAGTGCGGGAACATAGCAGTTATTTAATAAATGTTAATTTCCTTCCTCTTCCCTTCAAATCGAGCATGATTCTCATGGGCACAGAGGTGGTGACTGCAGGATGAAAGCTCAGGAGCTGTGCCTTCTCTCCAACACCTCATACAATATGCCGTTGGCCCCAATCACAGGCCCCTTCTTACTGATCTGCTTCATTCTGTTCTTACAGACCCCAATCAACTGCAATTCTGAACCTCCTTTCTATATTCTCTACGTGACCTTTAAAAAATAGGAGCCTCTCTAGAGTTCCTCAGGGTCATTTTTTTCTGGGGTTTCTCCCGTGTTCTTCCTGATTTGGATCATCACTGGTTATACAAGCAGAATTTGGGTTCCAAGGACCTCCTTCCAAAGCCTGTAACCCATGAAATCACATTCCTTTCCCATCCACTCTTTGAAATCTGTGTACTGAAACCCAGGCTTTGGATATAAATGGCCTGCCCCTTCTAACAGGCGCTGTGAGAAGATACAGACATTTTCCCCTGAGGTTTCCCAGCATTCCACTTCACCAACTCTTCATGGTTGATAGGAATTGATGAGCCCAGAATAGCAAAGGGTTTTTTTTTTTTAATATTTATTGCTCCCTTACCATGTATCAAGCACTGTCTCAGCACTAGAACTCAGTAGAGAGAAAAAGCCCTGCCTTATGTAGATCCTACATTTTAGTTGCAGACATAGACAATAACATCAAAGTAATCAAATAAGGATTAATATGATTTTTCCGTAGTTAAAAATACTTACAGAAGAATAAGGCAGGGTAGGTGACAGAACATGTGGGATGGAGGGGAGGGTCAGGGAAAGTCTTTCTGAGGTTGTGATGTTCAAGCAGAAACTGAACTCATGGAGTTAGCTCTGCAAAGACCAGGAGATCTGGGAAGCAGGAAGTACAATTGCAAAAGCCCAGGATAAGGAAAGAAAGGGTTTACATCAGAGCCTAATAGTCCTAGAAGAACCATGGATGGCCACTGAGGACTTCCTACGCCTCCTGAAATAGGAAAAAGGGTGCCTGTGTGTTCGCATGTCTGTCTGTCTGTCTATCTATCTATCTATCTATCTATCTATCTATCTATCTATCTATCTATCTATCTCTATCTCTCTCCCTCTCTCTCTCTGTGTGTGTGTGTGTGTGTGTGTGTGTGTGTGTGTGAGCGCGCGCATCTTTTCAGAGGAAAACATCTGTAGGCTTCATCAGTCTCTCCAAGATCTCCAGGATGCAAAGGGTAAATAACTGTGGCATCATTCCCTCTAGCCGTGAAACAGGGAGGGAATTGTTAGCTCAGCCAGTTGTCAAACATCCTGCTTTGAATGGAATGGAAGCCTTCCCTTTGGCATCTGGGCAGCCAACGCCCTCCCTCTTTGCATCCTGCAATCTGGGCCCCAAACAGCCTCCCTCTCATTCCATCTGGTTAGAGGACCAGTGGCAGATTAGAGATCCAAAGCTCTCACCTCTGTTTTTCTCCCCTTTTGGCCTCATCAAGCACTTCCAGCCTTGTGTTAGATGATGCCAGGCAGGAGGTAATCCTTCCCGCCCCAGCAGCACTGTCCCCCAGACTCAAGTCACGAGCAGATCTTTGCAATACTGTGGGATCGTCCCCTCACCTGGCTTCCAGCCTTGAGCTCTCTTTGCTCATCACCCATGCTGTCCATATCGCCAAGTTGACTTCTGAGGAGAGGAGAGATTTGTTTTCAAATTCCAGCTGAATAGTTTCCTCCTCTGACTCATGGTCCCTTCCCACACTGGCATTCTTTCTCCACCATCCCTGCTGTTCTCCATAGTAACCAGTTCACGCATTTCTCCTCAGGCATCACTTCATCCCTCTTCCTCCCCTCACAGATTCAGCATTTGTGGATTCCAGGCCAGAATCCAGAAAGCCACGCTCTGCTTGTGAACCTTTGGCATACCCAGCTAACATCCTCTCAATTCTTTGCCCTTTCAAAGTCAGTGGGGGAAAAATGCAGTAGAAGTGCCACTTAGCTACCCGAGTTCCTTAGTGTCTTGCCCAGACTTGAAAGATTTGCCTCTTTCTCTGTGTAGGGTTGTCCAGCCCCAGGGGGGTTAACAAGAGAGGGACGTGCCCATGGCTGGGTAAGCCTCAGCCACACGCCAGGAAGGTGGCGCCTCCCGCATCGGCTGTGCCCCCACAGCAGTAAGTGACAGTGCTGTCCTGTACACACTCGTGCTGGGGAGTCTCTCTTCAGTTGGTTGACGTTTGCCTCAGGATCATGGTCAACATGCTTTGCCTGGAGAACATCTGGCTTTCCCCTCATAGTCCCCCGGTGTTCCAGGGCCTTCTCACCCTCCTTGTTTGGTTAATCATTCAGAGTTTGGGTCTGTCTCCCATCAATTTGTCCTCCCTCCCTCCCATTTTCCTTCTCCTTTTCTTTGTACCATTACCTCTCCTCTGTAAGAAGTTACCTCTCAGAAGCAGTTTTCCCAGGTTCCCACCCCCTCTCCTGAAGTCTGGTGACCACTTACCCTTGCCACACACCCAGCCGCCTCTTGCCTCTGGCAGGAGGACCCAAAGCTCCCTGAGGTTCCTGAAGTTGCCTCCTCACCTTCCTTCTCCTCTCTGGGACCCAGTGTGTCCATTTCATGGGATCATTGTGAAGACGAAATGAGATAATGTAGACAAAGCACCTAGCACATGGTAGATGCTCAGATAAGCTAAGTTCCTTCTTCTCCTTCCCTTCTTTCTGCTTCCCATGTGGCCATCTCCTCTTTTGGTCAGACACAAGTACTTCACTCTGATTAGATTTTCATCAGTAGCAATCCTGGCTAGCAGCATTGTAAACCAGTCATGGAGACTCCAGGCATCCCCCGAACTGTTCTGATGGTGGGACCTTGCCAGGCCTGGGTTGGCAGGGACTAGATCTTATCTGAGGTTGGGTATCTGGCACTGTGTCCTCCATATTTTGCTGAATGAGTGAATGAATGATTTGAGAAAGATGACAAAAAGCCCAAATGCTGAAGCAGGAGACCTGTGTAGGCGGGTTCTACAGGGCAGATTCTGTGTGCTGAGTTCACTTCACAAGTCTGGGTACTGAGTCAGATCCTGCTTAGGGGCCAGGCTGGTCTCGCACTTGGGTGAACCATGAGTTGTTTCCCTGGTGAAAGCATCAGGCCTAGCCGCTTTAACCTGGGATGTTCTGAGGGAGTGAGGAGCCCATCACGTGTCAGGCCAAGTCAGCATGTGACCAGGAAGGGTTCCAATGGTCCTGGCAGCGGCCAGGCCCAGCCTTTCTGTGCCATCTCTATCCATGTCCACCCAGCATGGTGGTTCAAGCAGTGGTCCTCCCCTTGTTAGGGACCCAGGATAGGCCTGATGGAGGCTTGGAGCTGACTGAGGAACTCATAATTTATATTATTTGGTGGGGGAAAGCAAAAACCAAAACCTCACTTGCTTGACTTTCTGGAATTGGGCAGTTCCTTTTGCTGCTACAGTACATTTTTAAATTAACAAATTGATGAAAAGTCTTTCCTGACATTTGAGCTCATCTCTCCGAGACCTTTAGTTGGGAGGATCCAAATAAAACTTTCTTACAACTTGCTAGTATTTTTTTTGGCCGAGCCCCCAGTGCCCTTCACAACTTCCCCCCACTCACTCATCCAGCATTCTCCCCCCTTGTGTAACCCGCACCCCCATGCTCGGCCATGAGCCACACAGGGCATACCTGCTGCTCATGCTCACTGCTTCCCAAATGTGTCATGCTCTCATGCCACTTGGTCTTCACTTTTCCTCCTGGGACACTCGTTTTCTGTCCCCTTTATCTCCTTAGCATAGCTCCCACATCTTTCCATTTGAGACAAACTCAAATATCCTGTAAAGCCTGTCCCATCCTGCAACAGATTATCACAGCGCCTTGTGACAACCACTTTTAGCACATGTTTCAAAGCACTAAAATGATCTAGTGATTTCCTCCCACTTCACTGTGAGCTGCTTGAGGGTGGAACTCTGACTTATTCCACACCCCCAGCGCTGAGCACGGGGCCTGCCACTGCTCAGAACACATGAATGGAAGGAATGCGATGGGGCTGTGAAGTGGGGAAGAGCAATGCTTTCAATATTTGGGGCATGTCTCTCAGGGAAGAACTATTTCTTTGGTTTCTGAAGTAAGACTCACTAGAGGAATATAATGATATATGTTGTTGAAATAGAGGGATCTGAAAAAATCAATAATTCCAAAAGGCCTGGCAAAAAATACAATGGCAGCCTGCGAGCTGCAAAGGTTGCCGACTTTAGAGGGCAGCTGGTCTCTGAGGTTATTCACCCCGATGTCCTGAGCCCCCGGGCCAGCGCCAGTGGGCCACCTGGTGATACTCTTTTTACTTGCATTTAGGTCAAGCATCCTGATAGCATCTCTCGTAAAGGAAGCGGAATGCACATTCCAGGTGGGCAGGGAAGCCCACGTGGCCTGGGGGGAGCCCAGAAACAGGGCCCTGGTAGCAGGCAGGGTCTGCCTGCCTAGTCCTAGGCTCTAAACTTAAAAAAAAAATAAAAATAAAAATAAAAAAAGTCAGTGCTTCCAGCAGCTGAATTTTTTTATCTACACTTGGGATGCAGTGGAGGCCCAGCCAGATTGAAGCATGTAGTGGATTTTATCAGACAGCTCTGTGCCAGGGATATGGGCAGTAGCCTCCCCAGGGTCCAAGACTAGACGTGAGTCTTCTTCATCCCAGCCTCTCCCAGTCTCACCAGAAACTGAAGCAGGAATAGTAAAGGCTTTGCCTTGTGGGGAGGGGGGTCTGTTCTAGCCCTCCCCCCACTCAGCCCTACCTCTGCTCAGCTTCATGGCCAAGCTTGGTACCTCCAGGCCAGGAGGGGATGGAGAGATTCCTGGGGGCTGGCTCTGCCTTTCAGGGGGCTGCCTATGTCGTTTGTCTGGACATGCCCTGCCAGGCTGTATGAACACCCCACTTCGCTTCTCATCCCAGGGATTTTCTAGAACCCCAGCCCCTGCTTAGGTCATACCACGTGCCCAACCCATTGTTGCAGTTTCTCCTGAGGTCCACAGCTACGCCTCTGGCTTCACAAACACCAGCAGCTTCTCTTGCATATTGGATAAAAGGCATCGCTGCCTCTCTGTGGTTAGCATTACCTTTGCCTAAAGACCACAGCTGCTAGTCTCTCCTGCCCATCACTGTCTGCCCCCACTGTGCTCGCTTTTCCCACGTGACACAAACTCACTGCCTGACATCCTAGAGTACATCCACCTACCAGTCCCACCTACGAGTCTGTGAGCCCCTGAGGGCAGAGAGCCTGCTCTCTGAGCTAACACACAGACTAGAGCAGTAGCTAGCCCCCAGAGGTGCTCATTCATAGTTGTTGAATGAGTGAATGTCCAGACAGCATGATGTCTTCCCCTCGAGCCAGAGTTCACTCTGTCCACTTGGCGCTATGCAAGGTCCAGGTGCCAGAAGATTCGATGCCAGCACTGGACTTCAGTCAGACAGATGTGATTAGAATGTGGTTGGAAACAGGGCTTCACCGCTAGCCGCGTTGGGCAAGTGAAGTCTGCTTTCTCAGCCATAATATGAAGATCATACATCATGTGAAGGGTCTAAGAGAGTGCCTGGTACATGTGTGAAATATGCAATACGTGTTAGCTCTAAAATCTTTCTACACACTATGGTGAGACTGGGGTGGGCTGAGGGAGGATGGCCCACTTGGCTCTAATCGACCCCAAGGATGCCCTCAGAAAGCTCGGTGTGGAGCAGGAGGGCAGCTCAGGGAGAGGTTGGCACCTTTCCCATTGTTATTTCATTTACCCGGAGGGGACTGAGCAGGCTGAGTTAAGGGAGGTCAGCAGTGATGGTAAGGAGGGGAGACGGCAACGCCTGGCCTCTGACTGCCCCGTGGCCCTGGGATTAAGTCCTGGCATCACCAGTCCTGACCTGCGTGACTTCAGGAAAGAATCTGAGAGTTGTGAAGCCTCAGTTTCCTTCTATTGACAGTGGTCACAATACTAGTGAACCTGCAGGGTCCCGTAAGGATTGAGCAGGATGATGTCTGTGAGACAAACCCAGGGAGCCCACGTGCCCACCGTGTGTCAGGAGCTGGGTCAGTCAGTACTGAGACTTCCGAAAGTACGCTCCAGACAAAGAGTGCCCTTCTCATCCGGGTAGTTGTGAGGCTGAACGGCAGGACCACTGAGTTCCTCTGATTATTTCCAGAGAGATCCTCAAAACCTTAGTCTGAGGACTTTTGTTCCTTTGCTATCCAGCCAGCCAACAGCCCTTCATTAAATGCCGGGCTCTGGCTGGACTCTTCTGGAAGCAAGGAAGAGGAAGACCCCTCCCCCCATCTTTCTCCTCTAAATGCTCACAATCCACTGGGACATTCAATAAACCACCACAGTGAGGGAAAGAGGGGCCAAAGGGCAGAGGAGATGGGAGAAAAAGAGGCCTCAGTAACTCTGGGCATGTGAATACCCTGACCTTCCACCCTCGCCTCCTTTTGCTCATTTAGAAGATGGGCCCAAGAGCACAAATGGTCCCTGCCTCATGGAGTTTCTGTGAATGAGAACAGAGATAGCACAGGTGTCTTTCATATTTTTTATCTGCTCTAAATCACAAAGTGAGACTGCTGAGACATGCTGAGTCTAGCACAGAGCCTGGGCACCCTCCTACTTAGTCCCAAGGCAGGAAATGTGTTAGGAACGTGGACTCTGGGACTTAGGAGGTTGGCTCTACCATTTGCTAGTTATTTGAACTTGTACAAGTTACTTTTGCTCTTCGTGCCTCAGTTTCCTTATCTATAAAGTGGGTTATTAGTAGTAGTTACCTAGTAGAGTTCTTATGAGGATTAAATGACTTAATGAAAACAAAGCTCTTAGGAGTGCCTTGCACATAGAAATTGCCCTACAAGGGTTGTTAAGTAAATGGATGACAGGCTGGGATGGGAAGGGGGTTGGGGATTGAATATGAAGTGGCCAAATGGTGAGTGGCGCTTGAGGAGGAGGTGGTGTCCTGTGCCTGAGAAAGTAAGTACTGGGATTAAGTCTGGCTTTCCCAAATAATGCAGGGGTCCCTGCTCTCAGCCAAGCACCTTCCTTTGAAAGGAAGGAAGGGAGCAAAGGACTTCAAACTAATGAACAAATGATGGTACCACTTATGAGCACTTTCAACATGCCAGGCATTATCTCACAGAATCGTAAAGCAACCCCAAGAGATAGATAACATTATTTCTTTCTCAAAGATGAGGAAACTGAGGCTCAGAGAGATTAAGTTACGTGCTCAAAGTCACACAGCTGATAAATGGCCACACTGGGAATTAAGCTGAGGTCTGTCTCTCCCAAACCCTGCTCTTTCTGCTTTACATGACATCTTTCAATAAAGAAAGAAAAACGCGAGGGCTCTAAGCAGAGCACTTGGGTTCTGCCTCGTCATTCCCCTCCCCACCCCTTCACGGGTTCCTTCCCTTTGAGAATAGATTGCTTAAAGGTGTACTGTGAGCTAAGGAAGACAGCATCGGACTTCCCGATCTGACAAGCACTGCACCAACAGCGACAGCGTGCTGGGCTGTAAATGTGTGTGCAAGGCCCACTGGGTCCCCTGAGCCGTGAATCAGCCAGGCTGAGGCCGCCAGTCACACAGCCTGAGCAGCAGTGATTAGCAGAAGCACAGAGCTGACGTATAGCCTGTGGGAGCCTTAGGTCTTCCCGGGAGGACACTCACCACTGTGCAGGCAGGACCTGGACCTCAAGACCGATATTGGTCCTCACTGGTCACCTAGCACCCTGTCTGTGTTCCAAGGAGACAAAAATCCGCTCCCTACCCCTAGCCTGTCCTCCAGTTGGGATGGCTGCAGGTGAAGGAAGGGTTCCCAAAGAACCTGAACTAGGTCAAGTGAGGCAAGAACAAGGTTCCAGGCGAGGAAGCAGCTAGTGAGAAGCACTGTGGCACCCCTGAGCTTGGTGTGTGTGGAAATGACTTGAGCACAGAGTCTAGCAGAGGAGGCTGAGAAACAAGCAGTGACCAGGGCCTTTGACCCTGTAGGCTAACAGCCAAGGTCGGGGCTGGGGTTGTGGTGGGGGGCTGTACGGGGGGAGTGAGGGTGCTGTTATTCTGACATTTACAGGAACCTAGAATCCTCACATCTCAGGATCACAGAAGTTAGTATTTGAGAACCATAGACTCAAGAGAGCTCAGAATCTTGGCATTTTGGACTCAGTGATAAACTCTAGGATGCTGAGTTGGGAGATTTTGGATCATCAAGTTTCTGAGCTAGGCAGCACTCCAAACTCTCCAAATATTGCACAAAATACATTAGCACCAAAATTCCAGTTGGCCCTGGCTTAACTGCCAGTGGCCACTGTCCTTCCTGAGTGCCGGCACGAAGGGGTAGGGGAGCCTGGGCCTCCTGGAACCCCCTTCCCCTGATGGGATAAACTCCCTCAAGAGGGCTTGCTCTCAGCTTGGGGTTAGCCAGCTGTTAAATGCTGATGCCATCATTTCCCAAGCCTTTGAGTTCTTTGTCACACCCTCCCTAGCTCACAGGGGCACCTACTCAGTCCCCCTGAGCTTGAGGGGCTGGGGCTGAAGCAGTGTTCACTCTGCCTGGACACAGCTGACATGGATCACCCATCAAGGCATTTTTAATAAGTCCCGAGATTCCTGCTGAAAACCATCAGAGTAGCCAGACTGTTTTGTGCCCTTTAAGTAATTGCACAGTGTTTGGGGCGCAGTCCCACCTTTACTTTATAGGAGTTTCTTCCTCATGAAGCCCCAGGGGGCACAACGGCAAGCTGGCTTTTTTCCAAGGTCATTTAGTCCTGAGACCACTGATTTCTATTAGTCCATTATTCTCATTTTCATTTTCTGAATTACAGTGGACGAATAAAGTCTGTGGACTAGAGAGCCTAGGGCTCTGGCCCTGGGGGAAGGAGAGCTTGACTCTCCTCCTGGCTGTGCTGATAACCGACTCTCTGACCTTGGGCAGGTCTGGGGGTGTCAGAAGGTGTGAGCATTAGAATCCCCTGCCTGGAGCTTAAGGATGTAGGTGCCTAGGCCTGTACCCCAGGCAGGCCCATGGTGAACACCCAGATTGATTCTTGGGGCCCCTTTTGTCCTGGGCCCCATATTGGCTTTCCCGGCATAATTGTATTGTGAATTCCGAAGGTAACAAGCACTCTAGGAAAGCCTCACCCAAACGTAGGCCCTCTTCCCTCACTTCTTAGTCTTGCGTGCTCAGGGATTTATATCCCGGAGAAACTGGATTTTGTGTGTGAATATTCCATATCAGCCTTCCAGTCAAAAAAGAAGCTGAGTTGAGCAGTCAAATCCCTTCCCTTGTGTTCTAAGCATACATCGTTGTAAAAAGAGGACATTTTCTTTCTGAAATGAATCAGTGATCATAGAATGCTGTTGGGGCCTGAGACCTGTGGCTCCTTTGGCAGACTGAGGGGCAGAGAGACAAAGAGCTAAGTCTTCAGAGTCAGGCAGATCTAAGCTTGAATTCCTTACCATCTGTGTTATTGGGGTGTGTCATTTAAAGGCTGATCTCTGAGTTTTTGCCTGTGGGATTGAGAGCATGGACTTGAGCCAGGGTGCCTGCTTTATATCCCAGCCCTACCCGCTCCCAGCTCTGTGACACTGAGCAAATCCCTTCGCCTCTCTGTGTTCTGATTTCTTAAGCTATGGAATGGTGATAATAATGCTGCCGACCTGGAGTAGTATTATGGTTGCTAAAGGGGTTGAATGAGCAATATATAAAGCGGGTTTAGAACAGTACCTCACATGTGGTAAGCACTGTGATTAAATAAGCATTATCTATAAATGTCATTGTTTGCAGGGTGGTAGTGAGATTTCAATAAGATGAAAATCTAGAATACTGTACAGCACTTCATGTGTGCTTAACATATAATTGCTGAATGAATGAATAAAGAATGGGATGGGTTGATGTACAGAGCGAGCACAGTGCCCATTATACAATATGTGGGGGAAAGTGCCCAGAGAACCGCAGCCTTTCCGCCATGGGCAGTAGAGCCAGTGTGCAGGGCTGACCTGGACCATTGCCCACTGATCCTGCACACCCTTTCCCAGCTCTACACATCTGCCCCCAGCTCAGTCAGTGACATTGGCTTAGCAGCTTCAGGTCAGCTATGGTGGGAATATTTACACCACAGACATTGGCAAATGTTATAGCAGCTTCAGGTCAGCTATGGTGGGAATATTTACACCACAGACATTGGCAAATGTTATAAATCAGGGTGTTGTGTGTGTGTGTGTGTGTGTGTGTGTGTTGTGTGTGAGAGAGAGAGACAGACAGACAGACAGACACAAACACCCAACACATTCCTGACTGGCCAGGGGACAATTTTTATATCACAATCATCTTCAGAAACCGGTTTTGACCATTTTGTTGCAGGATACAAGATCTTTTGGAAAACAAGTCATTTTATAGCAGATAAGAGGGCATAAGTGGGTGTTGAGAGCCTGGCTTTGGAGACCCCACTAAATAAAGAGTGCTTATTTCTTGTGGGTTGTGGTGGTCACCAATATACGACTATGACACAAAAGAGTAGACTCAGAAACAGATTGCTGGGTCTATTAGGTGGTAATTTGGGGGCTTTCCGTAACTTTCTGAGACTGAATTGATGCCTGGAGCTTCCCAAGAAGATTGTGACACTCTGCTTGGACACCGTAACCATGTTTGAATGCCATCTGTAGGGCTCCTAAGTGGAGACTTTCCCCAAGTCCTGAGTAAGGAGAACAATTTAAGGCCACTCCAAGTCTACTTCAGTATCCATCTACTTTGAAGAAATGCAGCTATTAAGTGTATTGGACAAAAGAATAAACCATATGAAGGCATTTGGAAAATACCGGAGATTTGAAAGCTAGTCTGATCTTAAAGAGAGAGGAATGCACAAAGCAAGGCTGCCTCCAGGCGCAGGGCTCAGGTTGGTTGTTCTTCTGGGATCCCAGCTGTCCAGGGCCGGCTCACCATCATACATCAGCAGGGCCACCTGAGTCCACACCCCCCTCCAGATTCTTCAGGGGAGTGGAGGTCTGGCGGCATCTATATTTGTTTATTTTTTAGCTCCTTAGGTGAGCAGATGATCAGCTAGGGTTGACAACCATTGCATCCTAATGAGTAATCTTTCTTTTGAAATGTGTTGACATATCATTTGTGTTTCAATGGCCCTACATGGCTTTAGAGGAAAGACCAGCTACTGTTCACTCTTAGAGGAATAAACAGAAATGTGCTATGCTTTTAATCTTTAAATTAGCACCATTGGAGAGTAGCAATTATTAGCACTTCTCAGCAGGGGTGTTCACACTCTCTTCCCATGCAATTGGAGGGTGGGGCTGGCAACTTCAATCCAGGCTGGACTTGTGGGGACAGCATTGAGCTAGAGGAGGGCAGGGATAGGCAGAGGAGACAAAAGTGTCCTGTGCTGGGGCCAGCTGGAGAACTACAGAGGGACAGTCCAAGGCATCGTATCTAAAGATGGCCAAGCGGAAAAATGAAAACAGAATACAAAGTAAAGGGTCTGCAACTAAAGGCAGCAAGACAGAGCCCATGGGTTTAAGAGAATAAGGGGTAAAAGTCTCTGGCCAGGTAGTGGGGAGCCTTTTCTGACAGAGTCTGAGGGCTGGAACCTCACAGAATTCCAGAAGAGGCTCCTTCCCACGTGGTTACAAAGCCGATACTCATTTATTTCAGTTGTTACCAGGCTTGGCTACTCATCTGAATCTCCCAGGGAACTTGTATGAAATTCAGAGCCTCTGGTCTCATCCAGTTAGATGTATCAATTAGATTCGGCGTGGGGTGGTATCCTGGAACCTGTGTTTCTAACCAGCTGATTCTTACACTGTCCAGCTTTTATCCTAGTGAGACAATGCACAGTGTAGAGACAAAGAGTGTGGACTCTGGGGACAGCCTGCTTGGATTTAAATCCTGACTCCACTGCTTCGTGTCTGGGTCACATTGTTACTTTAATTTCCCCATCTTCAAAATAAAATGATAATAAGGGCAACTACCTCATAGGGTTGTCAAAAGGCTGAAATGAGATAATATATGCAAAGTGCTTAGAATAACACCTAGTACATCATTTTTATTAATATTTTCTTTACTAAACATTAGCCAGTTAATGCAAAGATGTAGGGTTACAGGGAGGTAAGTCATCATATACATATACATACACATACATAGGATAAGGGTTGAAAGTTCACGTTTTCAAGGACCAGGCAAGAGTGAAGCAACTGATAGGGACCACAGTGACCTGGAGAATGTATAACTGTCTTAGTTTGGGTACCCCCAGAAGCAGAGCTGAGTTGAGGCCAATTCATTTATCTGGGAGATGACCCCAGGAAACAGTGGGACATGAGACAGGGCAGAGCAGAAGCTAATACCATGAACATCACCAACAGGGTACCGCTATGGCCTTCTGGGGCCCACTCCTCCTGGGAGTCACCAGGAGGCCGTATACAATCTGCCTCAGCACTGCCCATCTACGGGGTAAGGAAGCTGGGATGTGTAGGTTTCCTAGGACGGTTGTAACAGAGGACCACCAATGGGGTGGCTTAGACAACAGAAATTGCCTCACCGGTCTGGAGGCCAGGAGTCCAAGATCAAGATGTTCCTTGGCTTGTAGATGCATTACTCCAGGCTGTGCTCTTGTTATCACATGGCCTTCTCCCTGTATGTCTGTACTGATATGGCCGTCTTCCTATAAAGACACCAGTCCTATTGGATTAGAGGCCCCGCGACTCCAGATAAGCTGGAAGTAAGAGCTGACCCTATTTCCAGGTAAGGCCACATCCTGGAGAACTGGGGATTGAGACTTCAACAAATGAATTTGCGTGGGGATACAAGTCAACCCATAACATGGGTTATTCTTCCCCAAACTCCTACCCCTTACTGATTGGGAGTGTCTGTGAAGGTAACTCAAAATAGCTTCTGTGGTCAGAAAAAGCCCTCAGGCAGAGAGAAGGAGGCCAGCAGTGTGTGTGGGAAGGTGAGTGCCAACGGG
The DNA here is from genome assembly GCA_033961575.1 of Aselliscus stoliczkanus. Classification (NCBI taxonomy): domain Eukaryota; kingdom Metazoa; phylum Chordata; class Mammalia; order Chiroptera; family Hipposideridae; genus Aselliscus; species Aselliscus stoliczkanus. The sequence goes on along the minus strand of CM066736.1, from coordinate 95,721,723 downwards.
GCATTACCCAGTCTGGAGCGTTAAAGCCCATACAGGCCCTTCTGAGCTCGGCCCCGATGCAGCTGCTCATGACACACTCACGAGGCTGGCCAGCGGCAGTACCTGTTACATACAGCCTTTCCAAAGGGGCAGCTGCTGCTCAGCCCCAGCCAGTTATCATCAAGCAGGAATGCCTTGCAGAACAAAGAAATACATCTCTGAGCAGATGCAGCCCCAGGGCTTCCAGTTTGAAAGCTTTGCAAAAATACTTGCTCACATTTCCAGAAGGAGGCCTCCATCATTAATGACAGTAGCCTCCCTTATCCACGGTTTTGCTTCCTGTGCTTTCAGTTACCCGCAGTCAGCCATGGTCCAAAAATATTAAATCGAAAATTCCGGAAATAAACAAGTTCTAAATTGCACGCCGTTCCAAGTAGCATAGTGTGATGAAATCTCGAGCCATCCTGCTACATGCCGCCCGGGATGTGAGTCATCCACTGGTCCAGCTTATCCGCGCTGTATATGCTGCCCACCCATTGGTCACTTAGTGGCCATCTTGGTTTTCAGATTGGTTATCAGAGAGAGACCACATCCACGTAACTTTTATTACAGTATATTATTATAATTGCTCCATGTTATTATTAGTTATTGTTATTAATCTCTTTCTGTGCCTAATTTATAAACTAAACTTGATCGTGGGTAGGAATGTATAGGTTCAGTACTGTCTGCTGTTTCAGGCATCCACTGGGGGTCTTGGAACAGTCCCTCGCAGATAAGGGGGGACTGCTGTAAGAGCTGTGAAGTTCCTCCAGCTGACTGCTGGTGACATTTTGAACTGGGTAATTCTTTGTTGTGGAGGGCCATCCTGTGCCCTGTGGGATGTTTCGCAGCATCCATGCCTAGCAGCACCCTCCCAGCTGTGCACCAGGCACTGCTTCTCAGACCCAGGAGCCAGGAGGCCTCAGTGTCAGGGAGCACTGAATCAGTTTCTGAGATTTTTCTCAAAAATGTCTCCCTCTCCCTCTCCCTCTCCCTCTCCCTCTCCCTCTCCCTCTCCTCCTCCCCCTCCCCTCCTCCCTTCTTTCCTCCCCTCTTCTTCTCTCTCTCCTCTGCCTCCTCTTTCTTCCTCTCTCCTCCCTCTTTCTCTTTCCCTCTCTCCCCCTACCTCTCCGCACCACTCAGTGGAGTATATCACATGCCTTTTAAAATCCAGAATGAGAGTTCCATAGGACTGCCTTGTTCACAGTTATTGCCAGAGCAGCTAGATCAATACCGGGTACATAATGACTGCTCAATATTGAACGAATGAATGATGGGTGGCCTCTCCCTTCACTCCTGCTTCCCCCAAACCTAGAGCAGATGTGGGAAATGATCATCTGAGTATTGCGGGAAGGATGCGGAACTGGACCTGGTTCTCCACAGCAAGTCTGGGCAGGCCGTTTAGCAAGGATGCCTAGGCAGCTGCTTTCCAAAGAGTGCAGCCCCATTAGGCATCAGTTTCCTGGCCCTTATTTTCCTTTATACAAGAGATAAAGAGTATCTCATTAGGTGTTTAAATCAAATTAATAGCCAGTGGTACCAGATTTCTGCTCAGCCTGCAGTTTCATTTGGGGTGACCCCGTGGAGCTAATTGCTTTCTAGGGGAGCAGTGCAAGGGACATATGTAGGGAGGGATGGTGAACTGCACATTTTTACTTGGGATCTAAGCCTGAAGAAGGGAGAATAGGCAAGCCGCCCCTCTTAGCTGGCTCTGGGGGGAGGCACCACATGGAGATGATGGAGAGTGGCCTGTGACCCCTTAAGAACGAATGGCATTTCATCAGCCTGGCTTCTGAGCATGCTGATTTACAGAGGTCATCCAGATGTCAGCAGAGCAGGGATTTGTGGATAGCAGGAGAGGGCTGGTGCAACAAAGCAGGCAGGATTACACCTGGCCCCACATAGGGCACAAATTGTATTTCTCTGTGAACACTGGCTATCTACAGCTCCGCCATTGATTCTAAATTTGGCGAAGTCACAGAGAGCAGACGCCCTACCTCCCCTTTCCCCAACACATTAAGACAAAATGAAATATAGTCTTCCTCTACTCTCCACAATTGTACTCCTATTATGCTCTACCAAGACACTTTATTAAAAGTTATTTATAGGTATTTCAAAAAAAAAAAATTAAAGGTAGCTTATATAAGCAAAAAAGGTAAAAGACAAAGCAGCTTTCAGGCTAGAACTTAAAAATCAAAGCTTTAGCAAAGGCAGAGAAGCAAAAATGCTGATTGAATCCTTTGAATAGTCATTATATTTGTCTCTGAGCTTCCTGGAAGCCTCAGCAAAAAGTTAAATATGATGATGGTTATGTGTTTGTGTTTAGGCATAAAGAAAAGCACAGTTCTTTATGTTTTTTTGTGAGCTAAGTTCTGAGAGGTATTTACCGTGTATATTATGTATAATATATAATAGGGGATACCTTGGACAACACTTTTCTAGCAAATGCAAAAGTGCTTTTGCGATAGTTCTTTCTTGCTTTGGCAATTGACAAAGGTTGAAGGAAACCATGAAAACCTTATTAGGAAAAGGTACTTTGCAAAGACTGAGCCAGTGTTACCCAGGGTGCTTCAGGCCTTTTAAAATTTTTTGATAGCGGTTGTTTGGATAGGATTACAGGAATCCTCTCTTCTAATCAGTAGCCAGTGTTTGGGATGCAGCTAGCTGAGAACAGAATTTTTCTCTAACTGATCCACCAGAAACCTTTATTCTAGTTCACTGTTAACAGTACAAATGGGCAAGTAGCTCCTACAAGAAACAAAGCCTTTTCATCTCTTGCTGCCGCCTTCTAAGCTGGCTCTTCTGTGTCTAGCTTCATTTCCTGTGCATCAGGAGCTCACAATCTTATTTTCACCCTTGCATCGTACCAGAATAGATCCTGTTTTGTTACCTTTGTGTATAACAAACCACCCCAGAAGTAAGTGACTTAAAACAGCAACTATTCATTGGCTTGTCATTCTGCCATAAGGGCTGGGACCACAATTCTGCAATAAGGGCAGCTTGTCTCTGCTCTATGTGGCGTCATTTGGGCTCCCTCCTCCCTCCCCTGGGTTTGCAATCCCCTGGTGGCTCTAGATGGTCTCGCTCACATGCCAGGGGCCTCAGTGGGGAAGCCTAAATGACTGGGGATTCTCTGGGCCTCTCACCCACAAGGAGGCTGGCTTGGGCTTCCTTACTTAGGGCAGCAAGAGAATGAAAGCAGAAGCTGCAAGACCTCCTATGGCCTCCTGGTATTCCCTGTGTCATATGGTCAGCCCCGATTCAGTGTGTGAGGCAGCTACACAAGGACATGAATTCAGAGAGGTGGGATTCATGGGGGGCCTTTTGGTGGCAATCATCCAGGACCCTGTCCCATTAATACCACAGTAACAGTGGTCCCATAGGCTGCAATTCTCACCTGAGGGGTGGGGAGGGAGAGAAGGGAAGCAGGTATTTCCTCCCTGGGAGTTGGGTTGGGGGGTCATTTGGTACTAGCCAGTTCTTACTCCAAGTTCTGTGCACTTACCACGAAACCACCAAATATCAGGCTCTCTATTTAACATTTTCAAAAAGGATATATGAGGGGTGGACTTTGAGGTGATGAAACAGTAAATGTTTTAAGAGGCCTTCTGGCAACCGTACTTGAAGACCTTGGGGCACATTGAGTTACGCCACTTTTTGGCCAACTTCCTGACATTTGTGAGACAGCAGCATCCCTAGGCCTCCCCAGTCATCTGTGCAATCCAAGATCACAGGGTCATTTTCATATCAGCTAAAGTGATAGATACAGCGTGCTGGGCAGCCCAAAAGTCAGCTGAATTTTCTCCAGGCCAGAATGAGAAGCCTGACAGCCCCCACTAGCCCTAGACCTGGACAAGGGTCACACTGTTTAAAAGAATGACTTGAATGGCAAAGTCCATACGCTGATCACTTGCAGAATCTAGAAATCTGGAAGGGCCAGATAACAGGCATTGGATAACAGAATCAGGGAAAATAAAACATTTTGGATTCAGAGGAACAGTGTAAATCCTTAAAAACACTGAATTAAAGAGGAGTAAACATAAGAGCCTAAGTTTTGGTTCAGAGCACTCGCGCGTGCGTACACACGTATGCATTCATGCATTCTTCCACCCACACATGCATCCATGAAGAGATGGGATGAAGGAGGCCTGACTTAGCACCATGTCAAAAGAACCTGTAGGTGCATGTTTCCGGTAAGCTCAATTTGAGTCAAAAGTAGGCAAAGTTGGTGTGACCTTAAACTATGTGAGTAGGTGCAAAGATTCTAGAATAAGGGAGGTGATTAGTTCCCACTATTCTGTATAGCCGTTTTACTTCAGACATATTAGGCCAATTTCTAGGTGCATAGTTTTAGGATGTTAGAGAAAAACTAAAATATTTAGAGGGACATTCAACATGATAAAAGACCTTGAACTTACAAGATAAGAGGAAATATAAGGAGCAACTAAAGACATTTGACCTAGAGAAATCTTCAGCAAGGACTGAAGAAGCATCTTCAACTCTAAATGGTTGTCATGTGTAAGATGGACTTGATCTACCAGCTATGGCCGCAAACTAAGGCTTGGGCTACTGAGTGGAAGGCTGAGGGACCCTGGCATTTGGAGGGCAAAATTAAACAGAACATCTCTTAGCTGGAGTAGCCCAATGAGGAATGGCCTGCCTAGAGTCCCTGTCACTGCATGTGCTGAATGATCACGCATCAGGACAGACAAAGGGGACCCAAACCTTAGATGGGTAATTGATTCAAAACTAACTTTAAAATACTGTCCAACTAACTCTGAGCTCTCTCTTGGGATTCGTAGGGATTTGCCCAAGGTCACTGAACAAGGTAGTAGCAGAGACAGTCTCCAGTCTACCTTTCACTATTCCTGCCTTGGATGTGCAATTTCCTCACCTCCTGGATGATAATTCAAGCAGAGGTACAAAAAGCAGCCTGGGGGCCACATCCTACACATTGATCCAGCGCTATTTGTTTGGCCAGCATCGTATGCAAAAAGATTTTAAATCAATATCTATAAGAAGGCACACCAATTCTGGCAGTGGCTACGAGGCCTCATTATCGTCCCTGGCATGAAGCCCCTGCACACATTTGTGTCTCCTGCTTTGTCCCATGGCCTTGCTGCTGGCAGACTTCCAATCTGTGGGGCAGGACACAGCAGGAAACTTCTAACATAGGAGCAGGGCAGAGCAGGAAGAGAGCATATGAAGAGGCCCAGGTCAGCCAGAGATGGATCCTCAAATTTCTAGGGATCATCAGCTCCCCACTCCCTTACAACTTCCAATATGACAAAAACTGGGAGGAAAGAGGGAAAGGAGCTAGCTTTCCTTTTTTTAGTATCTACTGTGTTATGCATTTTTCAGACATTAATTCCATTTAATCCTTATAACACCCATATTAGTTTTCTAGAGCTGCAAAGGACAAAACCACAAACTGGGTGGCTTAGAACAACGGAAATGGATCGTTTCAGTTCTGGAGTACAAAATCAAGGGCTGTGCTTCCTTTGAAGGTGGTAGGGGAAGGATCTGTTCCAGGCTGGTCTTCTAGCTTCTGATAACCTCAGGTGCTCCTTTGGCAGGTAGATGACCATCTTCTCTTTATAGCTCCTCATTTATCTTTTTTTCTGTGCATATCTGACTCTGTACCAATCAGCCATATTGGATTAGGGCCTAATAACCTTATCTTAACTTGGTTACGTTAATTTACAGACTCTATTTCCAAATAAAGCTATATTCTGAGCTACTGGGGGGTCTGATTTCTGCATATCTTTTTTTGGGGGAAATAAGTCAACTCATAAATAGTCCATCCTCTAGTCCCCCCAAATTCATGTCCTTCCCACATGCAAAATAAATTCACCCATCCAAACATCCCTATGGACATCAAGAACTGGTTTAGTAACAAGCCCAGTGTCATAATGTTAATACGTAGAAAGCAGACTTAAAATGCACTCTCGTTGGCTCCAACCACTGTCCTCTTTCCCCTACACTGTGCTGCGGCCATGGGGCACGCCTGTCATGGGCCAGGCACTGCACTGCTGCCTCATGACCTTTTCTCACACTTAGTGGGGGCTGCTTATCTGATGGGGCCCCAGATTGGGCACGAAGGGACATACAGCTCCTACTGTCCTCTGAAAAGGATAGAGCTCAGCCCAGTTGAGAAGATGGGAGGAAGGGTGATTGAAAACCCAGAAATAGAGTGGAAATGGAGTTCTGGGGAATTTCTGTGGTTGCAGGTGGGAGAATGTGGCCCACCTAGGTCATCATTTGGGGGAAGGGGGCTGCCACAGCCTGTTGCCTGAGCTGCCGTGGAAAACACAATGAACATGGCTGCCGTGCTCTCACGAGCTGAAGGGCTAGGTGATCCTGTTCTTTTGCTGCAGGCTCCATTGACAGTTGTAAAGAAGCAGGGGAATCGGATGCCTAGCCAAGCCCAGCAACAGCAGGCAGCAAACCAGTGGCAACTGTTCACACAGGGCACAAGTCCTGGGCATACACTTCCTGGAAAAATGGCGACCCAGGCAGGAGTGTGTCCTGGACCATAATCTTCACAGATGGAGCTTTCTTTGGGGACTCGGGGAGGACATGGGGAGGGCACTGGGGATGACAGAGGCCAATGAGCTAATGGAAGAATGTGGCTTTTGCAGTGATTAGACCAGGCCTGAAACCAGACTCTGCCACTTACAAAGCCGCATGACACTGGACAAATTGATAAACTCTTCTGAGCCCCATTTTCCCATGGGCCTTTGCGAAGATTAAATAGACAGTGTGTGGTGAGGCATATGATCCTATGCGAGTTGCTGGGCTTAGGCTCACTACATACTGTTTTCACCTCTATTTTTCCACTGAGACACTCTGGTCATCCTGGGGAAGATCTGGGGAGGGAGAGGACTGGACCCTCCAGCCTCTCTCTCGGCATCATTTCGCCCTAGAAGGGTGAATGCTTTGACTATCCCCTGCCCCCATTATGCTAACGATAGTTTTCCGCCTCCCAGAGGAACTGAAGGAGAAGCTGACAGAGTATGTGGACAAGGTGAATGGCCAGAAGCCCGGCTTCATCAAAGTCGTGCGCCACAGCAAGCAGGAAGGCCTCATCCGCTCCAGGGTCAGCGGCTGGAGGGTGGCCACTGCCCCCGTTGTGGCGCTCTTCGATGCCCATGTGGAATTCAACGTGGGCTGGTAAGTGCCCATCAGCAGGGGAGGATGAGTCCCCGTGTGGCCCAGGCGCTTTGGCCCAAGTGGGTGCAAAACATGCTGGGATCTCAGTCATGTGCAGAATTCTGGGAACAAGTGAGATCTGGGCGTGTGAGTTACCTAGGCCACAGGGCCAGCCCTTCAGGGTGGGAAAGGGCCAGGGGTCAGACAGTTCAACACACAGTGTCTAAATAGTATGGCAACAGCAGGTGTGACTACTGCTGATGTGGTCTTCTAGGGGACAGAGGTGCCCTGGGTTCCCCCAAATGCCAAGCCAGAGCTAGTATAGAATCGCAGATTCTCCCTACTGGGAGAACTAGGTCTTAGAAAACCTTTTTTTCTCTCTTCAGGGCTGCTCAGGTGCTGCAGGGGGCAAGAGAACAGATACAAGTGCTGCAGCCAAGTAGGGATAGGCACCTGACTCGGACACCCCTGTGAGCCAGAGGGTGTGCTGTGGCCCACTGTGTGTGGCTTTGCAGAGAGCCTGGGCATGGGAGGCCCAGGCCCTGGGGATGACTGAGCATGCCACCCGGGTAACCACTAACCTGATGGCACTCAGGTCTGTTCTCCTTCCCAGGCTCCAGGCACCATCCTCTATCTCTCCAAGGTGGGGTAAGGAGCACCCTTTAGCAGGAAGGAGCAGCCGGGCATGCACACAGCATGACCGGATTTGGGCATACTTTTACGTAACAGGCTGAATGAAGACCGCAGTGTAGCCATTTTTTGTAGTTGAAGTCCCTGCTTGCCATTCGTGACTATTTAAAAAGAATTTTCATTGGATTTATGGCCAGCAGAGGAGAGGGACACTTACTATTTAAAGCTGATTTGAATAAACAATTATGCAGTGAATGCATTATGAATGAGAAGCTTATCTTTCCTGTCTGCAATCACTTTGCTCTCCTGGTGCCCATAATGGCTTCCTGGCTCCCTGGAAGCCAGCTCCCCCACCTCTCCTTGGGCTGTGGGGAATGCAGCGTGGGGTGGGGATGGCACAGCTGGAAGGACCAAAGCGGCATGAAGGAAGTTTGTTCTCACCTCTACCTCTCTGCCACCAGATCTGCCCTTTTTTCCTGGTTAATGCACTGGATTTTAGCAAAATCAAAGCCCAAGTTGAAAGTTTCCCCTGGAACCTCAGATCCATTTCTTTCTTCTTTCTTAGTCTTGATTTTTTTTTTCTTTTTATTTCTTTGTTTTAAAGTGGAAAAGGGGGAAGTCAAGCAGACACAAAGATCTAAGGCACTAAGAATTTCTCTACTCACCCCAGGAGGTGCTGAAGGAGCGGTCAGGTCTCTTGCCAGCCCAGAAGTATGGGGGATGGGAGGTTTTCAGCTCTCCCCTGGAGGAGATGGCCAGGGGTTCCTTCCTCTTTCTGCAGGGGCAGGAGTTGTAGGAGTTGCCAGTGTGATGTTTCTCCAGCTTGGCAACACTAACCCCCTCTCTCCCTCCCTCCTCCTCAGGGCAGAACCTGTGCTCACCCGCATAAAGGAGGACCGGAAACGGGTCATCTCGCCATCCTTTGACAATATCAAGTATGACAACTTTGAGATAGAAGAGTACCCGCTGGCCGCTCAGGGCTTTGACTGGGAGCTGTGGTGCCGCTACCTAAACCCCCCCAAGTCCTGGTGGAAACTGGAGAACTCCACGGCCCCGATCAGGTAAGGCATGCTTACCCATGGGTCTCTCTGCCTTGTCTTCCCGATGAGGGCTCCTCCCCAGCCCAGCCCTCATTCCCCAAACGCCAGCCCATCATGGGATGCTGGGGTGGCAGTGGAAAGGAATTGCAAATGACCTTCAGTTATAGCCTATAGGCTCTGATGATCTCTTTTAACACTTTGTAAGCGGGCATAAAAAGCTATATGACGAGTTTACTCGTTTCCCGCAAAAAAAATGTGTTAAAGGAGCCATGGGCCCCAGAATCCATTCAGAGGCTCAAAGTTGTTCATTCCAACATACCGTTGTGGGACACCTGCTGGATGCCAGCAGCTGTGCCCAGTGCTGGGAATCCAGAGTGATTAAGACTGATCTCTACCCCCGAAATCTCTCTACCCCCGAAATCCTGGAGTCTAGTGAAGACAGACCAAATAACTGAAATAAAATAATTGGAATAACAAATGATTCTACCATGCTGGTGGAAACCACAGGGAAAGTGGGAGAATCCTTTTCAGAGAGCGTAGCATTAACACTTGTTTCTAAAGGCAAGTAGGAGATTGCAAGGTTGGGGCAGGGGCATATGCAAGAGAGCAGAGCGAGTTCATGGGCACAGAGGAAGTTCAAAGGGACTGGCCGAAGGACCTGAGGAAGCAGCTCCAGGCCATGAGGCTGGAGGGCTGGGGAGGTAGGACCGGACCCCATGGCACCTTGGATGCAGGGCAGGTGATGTTTGAGCTTATCGTGTAAGACTCAGACAAAAGCAACTTCAAACTGCATTTCAAAGATCCCCGACTCTTTCAGCCTTCACTGCCACCTTCATCAACAGCAGAATGACTCCCATGTGCAGCCTGTGTTTTATGGGTCAGGCCTCCTGAAATAGCCATCATCAGCCCTTGTTTCTGTCTGGTTAATCACAGATCAGGTACCTTTATGTTCCCTGCAAAGTCCTGCCTGTTAAACACACAGACAGCACCAGAAGCTGGCCTAGGGGACCGTTCCTGGAATGAAAGAGATTGGAAACTGATGTTGCTTTGTATTACATGAGGGAGAAAGATGATGAAAAACTTAATTGAAAGTGAGTGATTATTATCTCAGATCACATTTTCCTTGCCAGAAGAAAAAAAAAAAGCAAAACTATATTTTTATTTAAAACAGAATAGAAGAGAACTCCACCTGGCTGTCCTGCTGTGGTCTCTGTTACCTATTTGGTAGGCCCCTGCCCCAATTTTGTGTCGTTAAATATTTGTTTGGAGGTCACTGTGTGCAAGGGCTTTTTACACACATGGTGTCATCTATTCCTCATCACAACCTGGTGACAGCTTATCATATCATCTCTAATTTACAAGATGAGGAAAACAAGATTGACCTAGGAGAACTGCCCTGCCAAAGGCTCTGGGCAGTGGAGCCGGGGTCCCAGCCCAGACCAGCTGGATTTCACGCCTAGTCAGTCATCCCCCTTGTCACCCACTGTTGAGCTCAGACCTGATGTGGCTGAATTCTACCCCTAGGTCCGTTGAATGCTATTGGGGAGAAATACACCATCGCACAATAAGCATTCTTGCAAAAGACTGATAGTATCTGCTTCTGTTCTGCTCATCTCTAAATGCATCAGCTTGGTCTCAGTAAACCTGCCCTCTAGGTCCTGCACAGAGAATAACATCTCAGCCTCAAATTTCCCATTACCTAGTTCTTATCAAAAATTTGGCTGAGAGAAATTATATCAATGGAAGGTTTTAGAAGAATATTCCTGGTTTTATCCCTAGATAAAGACAGCCTCACAGAAAGGTACAAATTTATCTTGCCCATCTTGGCTCCTATTTCCTTGGAGCTGCACTTTCGTGCTTTGTCCAGGCATGATGCAAGCTATAAAAAGAGCCCAGAGATACCTTTTATTGCATTCTAAAGGCGTGTCTTTGAGATGGCAGTTTACTACATCCTGATGTGACCTCTTTAAGAAGACTGACATGAGAAAGTTCTTTCAAATTCACTGCTTGTAAAATAAAGCCTTGCTATCCCTGAGGAATTAGTATGATATTTCCACATGGGAACTGTAAATCTTATTTCTAAGACAACGTGTGTTCATTTTCACCTCAGCCACCAGGAAGCTCAGAATCTGCTTGTAGGTCTACTTTAAGAACTGTGAAGAAGGATGCATTTTAACTGGCTCCCAATTTTGTTATGAACTTTTGGTTGTTTCAGATATTTATCATATTGTTCAATGTATATTACGTTTCCTTATAAGCTATTTCTAATTTAGGAAGAGAGGCATGACAAGGTACATATCAAGGAAACTTTCAGGATGATTTGATCCACTTAATATCCCAGCTGGTTAATAGGTAATAGACTGCCCGAAGTGGCCTGTGAACATCCCAGAGTAACCATTTCAGATTCTGTCTTCTTCGGTCTGGGTTTGGTCATGTAGAGAAGGCCCCTTCCTGCATGTCCGGGAGCACTCACCATGCTCAACATTTTAGGAATGCCCAGGGAAAGTCTGCAACCCTATTCTGCCCTGCTGTTGTTTTTAAATCACCACCATGTAGAGGGGAATCTCTGGGCTTCTTCACTGTGCAAGTGCATGTTTTTCAATGACCTTTTGAGTACCAGTTATGTCCCAGAGATTTTCAATAGCTTTACATTATGTAGTTTAATCATCGTGAGGTTATAGTTGATTCATAGATACAGAATCAGAGGCTCAGAGAGGCCAGGCAACTTCTCTCAGACACACAACCAGAACAGGGTTTTTTCTCATAGCAGCCACCTCCAAGGCCAGGGTCAAGCACCCCACACCACAGCAGGAACTCAGCCTGCTCTAGGAGCAGTGGCTTGATCCTTCTGAATTGACCACCCTGGGTACCTGAGGTCTGGAAGGCAAAGCCATGTAGAATAAAATGCTGTGATTGGAAGGGAGGAGGGGCAGGGACCCCAGGGTGCGGGCCTCTGCCTGAGTGGCCTCCAGCATCAGTATTCCTCACAGAAATGGCCTGCAGCGTAGCTGTTTCTCCACCTTGATGAGTTTCCAATTTCAAAGCTGGGTCATTTGCATGCAACCAACGATTTTTCCCATCATGGAGGAGTCTTCATTTCTCCTTTTCTTTCTCTTCTTTCCAAATCCTTTAGCCACCAGCTGATGTGATGCTTGCTACACAAGGGCTAGAAATGGTAACAGTGTGCAGTGGAACAATTCAAAGTCATTTGTGTAAATTAATGCTCCCAGCAGAGAAGCAGCCCACACGCGCTCATGCTGATTCACCTAACAGGAAACACTCCTTGTGAAGTCCTGTGCTGGGCATCTGCACAGAGCCCTGAGCTCCACACTCACACACTCACTAAGGAAAGGCCTTCTAGCTGCTGGACCTACTCGCTGTGGATGTGTTGTCCCAGCCTAAAACCCCTGCTGAATTCCAGACCCAAAAGATCCACCTAAGCCCTACCTGTTGGTATCTTCCCTAGTGTCCCCCAGGCACCTTAAGCCTTAAGATCAGTGTTCTCAACAGGAATGCTTCTTGCTTCTGAAACCAGCTTCTTCTCTGTACCCCATACTGATGTGTGGCTCCCACCCCACCATCACCCAAGCCACAAAGCCAGCCGCATCCAGATTCCTCACCCTCTCTCCTTTTCATAGTTCATCTGTTTGGAAGTTCTGCTGATTTTACATGACAGTGTGTCTTTAAATAATCCCTGTGTCCATTCCTGGTGCTCTGGTCCAGGTCCTCATCATTTGTCACCTGGCTAGAGCAACAAGCTTCCCTACTAGATTCCTCAATTGACACCCAGTCTCCTCCAGTCAACTACCTCCTGGCTGCCTGAGTGTTCTTAAAAACACAGGTCTGCCCATACCACTGTCTGCTTAAAATTCTTTATTGATACTCCTTTACCTATAGATAAAATTATTTACCATGCTATTCAAAGCCCCAGCTCATCTTTCTAAATAGACTAGGGTTGGCGTAAAGAACCCAAGTTGGGGAAGGACAGGAAAGTTGGCATGGGTGCCCAGGTAGAAAGAGAGACTGGCTGTGCAGTTCCGAGTTCAGGCAGCTGGAGATCCAGACCTTCAGTTTAGACTGACAGGCTGAGTACCACTTTTCTGGGCTAACACAAGCGAAAGCATGGTCAGGAATGATGGCTGGCCCCAGGACAGGGGTAAACCTGGGAGGTCAGAGGACGAGGGCTACTCCAGCTCTGGCAGCCAAGGAAGGAAGAAGACCAGATCATCCTGGTAGGAAGACACCACTGTCCTCACTCCTCTGGCAGCACCGTGAGGCAGGACCTGTGCTAACCGCTGGCCCATCTCCCCACACCCCGCAGGAGCCCCGCCCTCATCGGCTGCTTCATTGTGGACCGCCAGTACTTCCAAGAGATCGGCTTACTGGACGAAGGCATGGAGGTCTACGGAGGCGAGAATGTTGAGCTTGGGATCCGGGTAAGCAGGGTGTCTCACCCCTGGGCGTGGCTCAGCTCTCCAAAGGGTGAATGAGTCTAGGCAGAGGGGAAAGGGGGCTCAAAGTTGAGGGTCCCAGTCTGGTTCTGAATGTCTAGTCCCTGACCTTGGTCCATGTGTATATGATCAGGGCTAATGCAGATGGGATGGAGACACGGGCTGCGACGTACAGAGTTTTTAGGAAGAAAAGGGCTTCAGAAACTGCTTTGGCTGGGGATGGGGACCTGGGAGAGTTGAGCTCCCAAATCAGGAGAACAGCCTCTTTGTTAAAACCAAACATAGGCTGCTCAGGGGAGAGCAAAGGTGTACTCCAGGAAGAGACTGCGGCATCGAGGGCTGGCTGGCGCCGCCCCTGGAGATCTCTCACACTGACGTTCTCTGTCTCCTCCACAGGGGCCCACAGTACTTTCCTAAAGACATTGTCAAAGACAGCTACAGGGAAGTCAACGCATGGGGCATCAACAGCAAAGCACAGCCAGGCTCACTCCATGCTAATTTCTGACCCCGCCACCTGCTGGTCAGACCCCCAGCCCCAGGCATGCCTCCACCACTCTCCAGAGGCAGCCCCCATTCTGCCCCAAAGTACAGGCAGTCCTTTGCAGGTATCAGTGCGTGACACCAATCCAGAATAGGCACCATTTAGTTGCTCATCCTACGGGAACATATCCTAGGCTCTGGCCCCTTTCCCGGGGTCCATGAAAAGATAACTCCAAAATGAACCCCTTCCCCATGTCCAATGGGACATATAGGTCCCCTGGTTGTTGGCAGGAATGTGATGAGGGATACAATGAAGGACCTCGTCCTAGGGGGAAGCCCACCCACCTGTCCATGAAAAACCCAACCTTTAAGCTGTGGCTTGGCCCTAAGTGGTCCCCACTGTCCTCTCCACAGGGATCTTTAAGCAGCCTGACCCACTCACGCACTACAGGCTTGTAAGGACTTAGAGAAAACCTCATACCTGCTGGTGTTCATGGCAACCAAGAGCTTCCCCCTTACTGCCAGCCCTCCCTGCAAACCTCACCCACATCTGGCTGCTTCCTACCGGTGACCCGACCCTCGCCCCTGTGACCCTAGTGTCTGCATGTGGTGTCTTCAGTTCCTGATGGTCAGTTCCAACTCAAGGACTCCAGCTTGCATACATCCATGACTTTCTTAGCCCTCCTGCTCCCTGGGCACTCAGCTGACCCTGCACAGCCCTTGCCCTGCTGGGAGGGGCAACTGGGCACCTGCAATGAGCATCTCCCAACACCTGCAGTGGCCTGACAGGCACTTGTGGGCCTGACCTGTCGCCCAGAGTTAACACTAATGGTTTGGGGGCTGGCAACAGAAGCAGCTTCTCTTAGGCTGAGCTTAGAAAACACTTCCCACACCGATATTCCCTGAAAGCCAGAGAAATTGCTTTGGAGGCAGTCAAATGCGTGAGCTTATTGGGAAGCTAATATATTCATGAAAGACAGTGCCTGCATAATCACCCTCATTTCTCCAGCTCTCCCTACCTTGGTCATTTATTCACCATTTGCGTCCTAACCATCTAATTTCAGCACTACTCCTGGATAAATGCTCTCCCCAAAACATAATATTTTTCACCAGAAGCTGCTGCCAGAAATTGGCTGAGCGAGCAGGACCGCCTCTAGTCACTTATGCTCTCCGGGTAAAAATGTCTGGGAACGGAGAAAGGAATTAGATTTGTGAACTCTGCTTCCAACCTGTTTGTGAGTCAATCACAGAGTAGTGGGAGATTTCCCGCTTTTCCTTGCTTAGATTATAAAGCTGTTCTGGAGTGTGGGACTGGATGAGCCTTTCAAATACTTGTTTAAAATCTTTGAGTGGTTTCATGTTCAGGATGTAAAATGCAGCGTAAAACGCTGCCTGGCTTTTTCCCCCCCTCCATCTCTTCCCTCTCACTTAATGGAGATGAAGTATCATTGGAATTGAAGGAAAGGTGGCTTTTAAAGCAGGGAACCCGACGACCTGTTTGTTGGCTGGCACAGCTGAGAGCAGAGGACTGGCTAGTTCACTTAAATTCCACATCCCTCTTTAAGGAACACAGAACGGCTGAGTATCTCTCAAATAGATTTTCACATTTTGTGTGGTTATTAGTGTTTTTCTTTCTTGTTTTATGAGTGAATATCTCGGTGCTACACTTACCTCATTTAGGATCTCCCCTGAATTACTCCATAAGATTGTGTGTAAAATGAGAAACATTGCTTTTCTCACCTCATTTATTCAGAGGCAACTTCTTCAAAGTCCTTACCCATTTGGAATGCAGACACAGAGTTGTTTGCACAATTATCTAATACCTGCTCTGTGCCAGAGAGTGCACTGG
This sequence comes from Aselliscus stoliczkanus, assembly GCA_033961575.1. Taxonomy (NCBI): domain Eukaryota; kingdom Metazoa; phylum Chordata; class Mammalia; order Chiroptera; family Hipposideridae; genus Aselliscus; species Aselliscus stoliczkanus. The sequence goes on along the minus strand of CM066736.1, from coordinate 95,706,103 downwards.
GCACTTTACTTATGTTAGCCATAAAAAAAGTAGCTGCCATTATAATACCACTTTTTTCCAGATGTAGAAATTGTAAAATTCAGAGCTTACATATGTTCTCAAGGTCATATAACTTATAAGATGCAGAGAAAGGATTAAACCCCAGGCCTTTAGGATTTGAAAGTCTAGATAGGTATACCACAGTGATTTAGGAATAAAAGTCCTCAGAGCATCAAAAAAAAAAAAAAATATTACAATGTCCACGCAGTAGTTTCCTTCTACTTGATTCACAGTCATGTCTACAGAGTCTCCATTTAAAGCTTTATTCTTATTTGCACTCAATTCTAATATGCTTTTTAAAAAAAAAAAAAACTTATGATTTCTAAGTCTATAACTCAGTGGGAGAGGGAAGGGAGCCGCTGTGGCCAAGCAGAAAGAAAGAGTGAAACATAAGAGCTGACACTGAATAGAATACAGAAAGATTAGACAGATGATGGCTATAAAAGTACTAGAGTATATAAGAAAGCATTTGAGAGCATGCAAGGAATTAATAAATTGTTAGAGACTGTTATGGGTTGAATTGAGTTCCCTTAAAAATACAATGAAATTCTAACCTCTAGTACCTATAAATATGATCCTATTTAGAAATAGGATTTTTGCAGATTTAATCAGGGTAAGAGGCGATAATACTGGATTGAGGTAGGCCCTAATCCAATAGGACTGGTGTCCTCATAAGAGAAGGAAAATTTGGACTCAAACAGACACAGTGGGAAGATGACCACGTGAAGATGGAGACAGAGATTAGAGTTATGATGCCACAAGCCAAGGGACACCTGGGGCTACCAGAAGTTGAAAGAAGGATCCTTCTTCCAAGGAAGGAGGCTTCCACAGAGGTTTTGGAGGAAGCATGGCCAATACCTGATTTTAAACTTCTAGCCTCCAAAATAGTGAGAAAATACATTTCTGTTGTTTCAGGTGATCCAGGTTGTGGTACTTTGTTGTAACAGCCCAAAGGAACTAATACAGAGACCAAAAACTAAGTGAAAGCAGGAATCTAGAGAAAACCTGAGTCTATTGTGTTTGAAGAACCTGGCGATGTTAAGCTTATAATTTCTCAATTTATTAGAGTCCAAGGGACAGGATACAAAGCCTAAGGCTTACCCAAAATGAAGAGTCTAAGAAAATATGCCTGCTGGGGTATTTATAAAGCTGGGACTCCATAAAGATGAGCTAGAAATACTCCCAGTGTTAGTTTTAAGATTTCCTGTGTCAGTCTTGTGCTGGGAAGAAAGGGAAAATTCTCTTTTGTGAATCCCTCTCTTGGATTTATAACTTAAAATCAAGGTACTTTATGGTCCAGAAAATCTCAAGAGTAGTATTTAACTTAAAGTTGTTGGAGTTCTTAGGCATCTGCAAAAGCGTATACAAACCCTCTCTAGGAAATGACCCTTTAACTCAGGCCATGCATTTCCCACAGCTAGAGTTCCAAGGAATATGAGTTCACGTTTCTAAAAAATCATAAAACCGACAAGGGAAAAAGAAAGCACCAAGAGTAAACACCAGCAAAAACATTGGACAGTCAAACTTGACCCAGTCTTCAAGTATAGAATTAATCAGGCACAGGATAACGAATAGAACATATATATTGATAGATATTGTAATTATACCCTGTGTCTATAGATTCAATACAGAATTGTGTATATATATATATATATATATATATATATATATATATATATATATTAGTATATCTAATAACTACAAGATACAACAAATTTCATCATATTAGGATGGGGATTAACATCCTATAGGCCATGTTCTCTGACCACAATGGAATTAAATTAGAAATCCATAACCAAAAATGATAGACAAAAACCATATTTTTGGAAATCATGATTCCGTCTAAATAACTCATAGGTCAAAGAAGAAATTATACTGGGAATTTTAAAATATTTTAAACTGAATGATAATAAATATACATTATGTGAAGTGTAGCTCAAAATAGCACTTAGAAATTGTGCAGCATCCCATTCTTAGAAAGGAAAGCTGTAAGTTAATCAGCTAAATATGCACTATAGTTAAAAAAATATATCAAAATAAAAACTGTAGATGAAAATAAGAAGAAAATACAAACAGAAATTAATAAAATAAATATATTAATATTAGAAAAGACTAATAAAGCCAAATCTTGGTTCTTTGAAAGACATCAAATTGACAAACTTTTAGCAGGATTGAGAGAGAGTGAGTGAGCAATAAACAATAACATTAGTAACGGAAAAAGGGAAATGATTATATTTGATACAGAAACTAAACAGCTAAGTATATGTTACGAACAAGTTCATGCCAAAATTTGAAAACTTAGATGAAAAGAACAAATTGTAGAAAAATGTAGCTTATGAAAACTGACACAGGAAGAATTCAAAAACTAAAATTGTCCTATAACCGGGAAAGAGATTGAATCAGTGATTTAAATATTCTCACAAATAAAATACTAACACCAGGTGGTTTTACCATCAAGCACTGCTAAACTTTCAAGGAACAAAATATTCCCAACTTATACAAATTATTTGAATGTGGAGTATAGACTAGATAATAAGTGACCAAAAGCACAGCAGCCTGAAACTGTTTCTTCTAGGTCCAAGCATCCAGGCAGAGCCCCAGGTTTACAGCTCAGTTATTGATTATCTTAGTAATAGTCCTCCGTCATAAAGAAAGGTCTGAATTGTATCCTATGTCCTCTGTTCAGTAAGACAAAATGTGTATACATATATCTAAAGATTTTGCGGGGGAAATGTAAAACTTGTTATGTAAGCTTCTGATATTGAAAGAGACAACACCTCAGTTATGTGGAATTGACATAGGAAAACTGATCTGGAAGCCTAGCCTATTTATTAGTCCTTGAAATTAAATTATTTAATATAAATAATTGCTGTCTCCACCTTTCTGGAATGAAAATCATAGAAGTGGGAAAGGGCGAGAAAGAAAGCCACCGGAACTGTGCCAGTGCAGTGCCCTGCCCATTGTCCAGGGTAGGCAGTCAGATGAAAGAGGCCCCTCATTTTCATTTGCCCTCGCTGCAGATGGCTCTTGCCTGCATTGTGTTCTTTGGAATGTATCACAGAGAAGAGAGTCTAGCAGCCAGAGAACTCTCTGTTGGACACCCACTTGGGCATATTTGCAAGTAATATCTGGATGTCTAAGCTTTACTCACTTGGGCTTTCTTTTTGGCATTTTAGAGCCTCTACCTTGGAAATTTAATATCATCTCTTTTTTTTTTTTTCAGCTGAGCCATCCTGCCACCTGTTGGCAGCTCAGCAGTAGCTCAGCTCGGGCTGGGCATCGAACTGCTGTTGCTTAGAGCTCAGCTCGCTCTCTTGAGCAAGCTCTTAACCAACTGAGCCGCTCAGCCGACCCTTTCATATGTCTCTTTAAAATATAGTCTGCTATTATAGTGCCTCTTAAATAGCCTTTTCATCCTCCAGGCAGACTGACCTTTTACTCTCTGTTCCTAAGGTCAGATAATTACCTTTATTTTGGCTCACTCCGATTATGCATACCCCAGCTCCAGCCTTGCCTCTTTTAACTGCTCTTGCCTAGCCTCATCGTAAGGTCTGACTGGGTATAAGACATCACTCTATGAATGATTTTGCCCCTATTCCCCATGCAGCTGAGCAACATCTAAACATCTAGGACAGGAGGAAGCCCAGCTGACTTGCTCCTCTTTGTGACCATTGGGTTACCAAGAAATCGTTAAAGGTTCTCCTTCTCTGAGTATCCTTACTTAATAGCTTAATGAAGCAGAAATTTGCATTTGAGATTTCTCTGTACCTTAGACAGTGACTGTATTCTAAAGCCTTGACATCTTTCTGTTATCCGGGTCTACCAGTGTTCATCCCATCTCTTAAGTTTTCTTTCCCAACCACGGAGGGCCTCTTAGCTCTCTGTGCTCTGGGAAAATCCTCGTGGTTGTTCCACAGGCCCTGAGGGATAAAGGAAGTAGTAGGAGTGAAGTTCACAAACTGCAGTCATAAGGTATCAAAAATTTCTTAGTTCCTGGACTAGGTTCATCTGTGGCTTTTATCTCAATTAAATAACAATGGCAATGCCTTTCATATGTATTTTCAAAATCCTTTCCCTACAATTACACTGTAAAATGCACACAGAACTCAAGTGCTATAGGCAAGCCAGATATTATTACCCTACTAATGTTATAAGATTAAAAATTTTATGTGGGCCAAAAAAGTTAATTCATTCCCATGCTTTATTATCTCATTATTATAATCATTATTTTAACAATAAAGATAACAAGAAATCAATTTAAATACTTTGTACACTATAAAGCACTCTATACTGTATAAGGCATATGATCATATTTATTATATATGTAGATATTTATGTTGCATAAATATACTACCATACAGTTTATGTAGTGCTTTATTTTTTAAAACATGCTTTAATTTATGTTGTTATAGTCCTACTGAGCTTTTTATTCAGAGAACCCTCAGGAATCTATATTGTAAGCATAGAAAACTGACTCTGGCCAACTGAAAGAGAAAAGGAATTTATTGGAAGGCCATTGAATATCTCAAAGAATTACAAGAAGTCTAGAGAAGCAGATTCAGAAAACAAGCAGAAACCAGGAGAGACTAGACAGCAGGAACCATAGCCAAAGCCAAGTGGTAAGAATAGTCTATTTAGGATAATACCCTTGAACCCACGGCCATGACTAGATGTCCTACCACTGGATACTGGGCACAACTGCTTGGGTCTTGGTGACATTCATCAAGATTTAAAGTCCTGAGTGATAGCATACTGTTGACTAAACCTAAGTTACATGCCCATGCCTTAACTTCCAGGGGACAAGGACAGGTCATATATGCCTCCTTTCAACCCATCAATTACACATGACACGATCCCTAATATAGGAAAGGGATTTAGAACCTGGGTTCAAGTGTCCTCTACAACAAGTAATATAATATCTATGATATTGTGTTCTATATACAAAATAGTTTATCATAAATGGGATTTAAAAAAAAGAAAACCTCTTTACTATGAACAATTTCAAATCTATGCGAAAATAGAGAGAATAATATAAAATACCCTTCTATCCATCACCCAGTTTCAATATTATCAACTCATGGCCAATTTCATTTTAATTTCTTTCCCTACCAAGTCCTCCCTCAACTCCAATTATTTTCAAACAATCCCAGATATTATATCATCGAGAAGTATTTCAGTATGCATCTAAAATAGATAAGGACTTCTAAAAAAAAACATGGCCACAGTACCATTTCCAGTCCTAAAAGTGTTGAAAAGAATTTCTTAATGCCATCAAATATTCAGGGTTCATATTTCCCTAATTCTCTCATTATTTTTTGTTTTGTTATACAATTTGTTTGCTCAAGTCAAGATCCACTTGATTAATATATCTTTCAAGTGTGTATTATCTACTGTATTTCTTCTCCATCTCTTTTTTCCTTATAATTTATTTTTGAAGAGATCAGATCATTTGTCCTGTAGAGACACCCACAGTCTAGATTTTCCTGATTGCATTCCTCTCATGTCGTTTAACATGTCTGTCTGTCCAGTATATTTCTTCTAAATTTAGATCTAGAGGTGTAGGTTCAATTTTGCAGCAAGAATTTTTCATAGGCAGTATTTGTATATTTCCATCACGAAGTACATAATATCTAGCTGTCTACTCATTTGTGATGCTAGCAGTCATTGCTGATTACTGCCTAGATCCAATAATTCATTAAGGTTTGCAAAATGATGACATTTTCATTTTATTTTTCCATCTCCATTTATTAACTGGAATAACTTTTCTAAAGAGACATTCACACTCATCCATTCTTTGGTTGCTGTGAAGTACAACAAAGTTCATTTGGAAAAGTCAGAATAAATAATTCTGTAACAGCTTTCAAAATAATGAATTGATTCTCTACCACTTTCCAAAGAAGACTATTTCACTTTTAGTATCATTATGAATTTAAATATATGTGATGTATTTCAATTCATCACATTTAATATCCTTATTGTTTTGTATATTTCTCGCCTTTAGCTATTGACAGTCTATTGACATTAGTTCCTCAGTCCTTTTGTGCCTTAATGGCTTTTTTGCCATGAGGGATGTCCCCAGCTCGTCTACACATTTCCTAAGGAGCTTGGCTTTCTTTTAGTGAGCAGTGGTGTTTAAAACCACAACCTGGGCACTAGGGGTGCTCATTGCTACTGGGTTGATCCATGCTTCTAGGTCTTTTCAGTATTCAGAACTAGAAATTATTATTATTATCTTCATAGAGATAAAATACTCTAGGCATTCATGATGATCTCTCTGATTCAAATTTAGGACTACAGGGTTTTTACTTAACCTCATCAATCTGACATCTATCTTTCCTTTCTCCCAGCCAAAAATTCTCGTTCTTAATGACACCAATATAATTACTTGTTTATTTTATTCCCCCAGTATGCACACAACTGTCTCAGAATACTAATAACACTACCACCGACAACATGATTACTAGAAAGTTTAATATTTTTTGCATTTATTTTTGTCTTCAGGTTATATTAACTGGAGATGTACTGTCAAAATTACTGTGATTGAAAGTTATCTAGAATAGTTCCTCTCTGTGGGACGATCATATCGTCAACCTAATAAACAAGTCCATTTGTTTCATTTTGCTTTTTATTTTTAGGAATAGATTTTTTTCATATTTAAGTTTTATGATTTTACTTAAAAAAAAACTATCATCATGCACTACATAATGACATTTTGGTCAATGATGGGCCACATATAACAGTGATCCCATAAGATTATAATGGAGCTGGAAAATTTCTATAGCCTAGTGATGTTGTAGCAGTTATAATGTCATAGCTCTCGTGTTTGTGTAAACAAACCTACTGTGCTGCCAGTCGTGTAAAAGTATAGCACATACAGTTATGTACAGTACATAATAGTTGATATGTTACTGGTTTATGTATTTGCTATACTATACTCTATATCATTATCTTAGAGTGTACTCTTTCAAACTTATAAAAAGAAAGTTTTCTGTAAAACAGTCTGCTATGTTACACTGGCAGCCTTGTACACCTCATGTTTATTTCATTTCTTGACTGCGTCATTTTCTCTTGTGCTTGATCTATTCTTATGTTTTGTACAGTAATACAGCAGTTTTGGAGCCCAGAAAAAATAGGCTATACCATACAACCTTGGTGCATACTAGGCTATATCGTCTAGGTTTGTTTGAGTGTACTCTGTGATGGTCACAATGAAGTCACCTAAAAAAAAAAGACACATTTCTCAGAACATTGTTAAGTAGAGCATGACTGCATAAGGAAATATGCATATATTCACATTTTCTCTTTCTTAGATAAATGATAGTATACTATGCACATTTTTCAGTACCTTGTTTTATTCACTACATTTTTTGAGAAGATCACTTTATAATAATATATAGATGCTTCTCATTGCTTTTTGATTGCTGCATAGTACTCCAGTGCATGACCATTCTATAGTTTATTCTACTAGTTCCTTTGGAGGGCATAGTGCTATAATTAATAGTCTTGTGCATACGCTTTTTTTCCATATTTTTACTAGGCTATCATTTGAATAGATTCCTAAAAGTGGAATTGGGAGGTCAAAGGGCAAATGCGTGTATAATTTTGCTAAACATCATCAAATATCCCTCCAGAGGGGTAGGGCTTTTCCCACCAGGAGTGATGAAGGGGCCTGTTTCCTCACAGCCAACCAACAAAGTATGTTGTGGAATATTTGGGGTTTTGTCAATCTGACAGATGAAAAATGGCTTTCAGAGTGGTTTTAATTTGCATTTTTTTTATTAAGAGCTAGGTTGAACAGATTTTCATATGATTAAGGCCATTTGCATTTCTTTTTTCATGAGCTTTTCTTATCTTTGGCCCATTTTCCTATAGGATTGTTAGTCTTTTCTCTATTTTTAGAATCTCTTTAACATTAGGGATGGTAATTTGCCTATCATATACATTGCAAATATTTTCTCCCAGTTTGTTACTTGTCTTTTGATTTTGCTTCTGGTGGTTTTTTGCCATGCAACAGCTTTTTTTATAAGCAAGTATATCAGTTTTTTTCCTTCTTGCTTCCAGAATTTAGTCATAAAAAAGCTTACCCACCATCATATTATGTTTTCTTCTAATACTTATATGATTATATACTTTTTACATTTTACATTTTAATCTTTGATTCATTCAGAATCCCGATGTACGGTATAAGGAATGGACCCTATGACTTATTTTTCTGTATGGCCATCCAGTAATCCTAACACCTTCTATTTAAAATAAGGTCTTTTTTCTCACTGGTTTTTAATATTACTTTTATCAAATACTAAATCGCTGTATATATTTGGGTTTGTTTCTGGATTTTCTATTCTGGTTGTATTGACCTGCTGGTGTATTCATGTACTAATATCACACAATTTCAATTATAATGCCTTTATGTTATGTAAGTCCAAACTTACCAATGGTTTTTGTTTACAAAAATGTTTACAGATGTTTACAAATGTGTAAGTTGGATTCTAACTTGCCCACCATGCATGGAGCTCTTGAATTCAAAGCAGAAGATCTATGAGAGACACAAATATCATTTTTCCCTCTTCTTTCCTGATTAGACTTTAAAATATGTTATTTCAGGACTTATGGCTATTTCATTTTCATACTAATGCTTAGAACATAGTATGTGCTTAATGAACGGATTTTGAATTTGAAGGCCAATCAAGTATAAAAGAATACATTCTATGTATCTCATAAGATCAGAGCTATGAACAATGGGGTGGAAGCTGTAATGGATGTAGTTACCAATTCAATATAAGAAACAAATATTAGAACCATTAAAAAAAAGGAAGAGATGCCTAATGGGATAGTGAATTCCCTGTAATAGGACATGTTCGAGGCATGACCACTTCTCTGTATTACTAGAAAGACAGACGAGATGTATGAGCGTAATATTGAAAATTAATAGCAATGTAGCAATAATTACATGTAAACTACTGCTCTTAATGCTTTACATATATTAACTCACTTAATCCTTGCACAACCTTCTGAATCAGGTATTTTTATTATCCCCACTTATAGGTGAATATTCTGAAGCGCAATGAGGTGCTATAACTTGCCCTATGTCCAGCAACTAGTAAATGGTAAAGCTGAAATTGGAACCCAACAAGACATTATGCCTCACATGGGAAGGTATATTGTAGTGGCCTTCAGTAAGACAGAATATCTCACAGTCTTCTGTGGGTTCATTCATTTATTTATTCATTCATTTATTCTTCAAACACCACTTGCCAGGTACTGGGAAACTAGAGGTGAATGACAGACCCTGCCTTTGAGTGGCTCTCAGTCTAGCTAGAGAGACAGCCACCTTTCCATCGTCTGAGTACTAGTCTGATAGAAGATTATAGAAGATGTCCTGAGCTTAAACAGGATTTTTTTCACCCCTCCCTCCTGTTGACTTCAGGGACTTCTGTGTTCTTTGATCCACCAATGGCAGCCATAGTGAATCCATAACCCAAAAAACCTGCTCACACTTTCGATGTTTCCAAAATTTTTTTCAAAAAGCAAACAATTATCTTTTATTCCAAACCATAAGTAATAGTAAAGATAATTAATACAAGCTAAAGCAATGAATAAAAATGAACATATTTAAAGATTGAAGAAATGAATAATAAGATAGTTTACATCTGCTAAATATGATTAAAGAAAACTAAACTTGGTTGAAATCACAACCACAAAGGAAAACTGTGATGGAGACAATAAATGTAAAATGTTATGTGGATTTTAAAAATACTCATATATGAACCATAGCTTAGTTGTAAAATCAATGCAAAAAAGTATTAACCCCAATGAAAGTAAGTCCAATAAAATAAAACTGGAAAATTACTAAAAAAGGAAATACATTTTAATTACATTATATATAAAATTGACCAAGAGTAGCAAATTGCCTTAGTGACATTTACTCCAGAAAATACTTTCTGGATGGCAATTTATCACTGTGAATATAATTTGGATTAAAACACTAAGTAAGGCATCACCTGCTCAGGGTCAAATGGCAAGGATGAAAGCTCCTATATGCATTGAAGTAGCACCCAGGAGTTACCTCTGACACACAGGAGCTGGGTCACGCTTTACAGAGGAAGTGGCATTTAGGCTGGGTGCCAAGAAATGAGTGTGTGTTCTTCAGGCAGATAAAAAGACAGGCACTCCAGGGAGTTAGGGTGACATGTGTAGATTGACAGCTGAGAAACAGCATGACTATGGCTGAACTCTAAGGCTGGGAGCTAGAGATCTGTAACAGGACAAAGGGCTAAAACAGAGGGACAGAGACAGAAAAGGTAGAGCTATCAGATGGGGTAAAATTGGTTGTTGGCAATCCAGAGGGCAGCCTTTGGTGAACTCTGCTCATCTGGCTTGTCCAACATCTTCATCAGTGACTTAAGTAAAAGGAAAAAAGTGTACTTACAGTGGAAGACCTGGAGCTGAGGGAGTTCAAACATGTCTTGTTTACCAACCCTGGCCTTTCTAAGACTAGAATATCTAGGGTTTGGTTTGGTGACATAACTCTTGGGCTAGAGAAGGAGGTTATTTCATAAAGTAGATACATGCTCCACAGTTGGTAACAGCATTAGGCCACAGTCTGGAAGGTGATGATGATGATGGTGATGATGATGATGGTGGTGATGGTGATGGTGGTGATGGTGATGATGATGGTAATGGTGATGATGATGATGATGGTGATGGTGATGGTGGTGATGGCGATGATGATGATGATGATAATGGTGATGGCAATGATGATGATGATGGTGATGGTGATGATGGTGATGGTGGTGATGGTGATGATGATAGTGATGGTGCTGATGATGCTAGGAACTTCCAGTTGTTGTGTGCTATTGGCCCATTACCTTGTATATATTATCTCATTAATTTTTATAATATCCCTGTCAGGTCCATGTTATTATCCCCATTTAAGAACCTGGAAGTAACAGGATTAAATACCTCCCAAGGTGACTCAAAATTAGAACTAGCCTGACTGATTTCAAGTCTCATGCCTTATCACTATTGTCATGTTGGTTATCCACCTCTACTTTCAGGGTTTAAAATCACCCATGTCATAAAGTTTAATTTCAGGGGCTAACCTGTGTCAACATTGCTTTGGAAAATGACCACAGTTCCATTTCAGTGCTTGATGATTCAGCCCAAATCTCGTGTAGGGGCTGGGGCCTGGGTTAGATAATTCCACACAGTGTCTTTGCCTGAGGTCACAGGAGATTTCAAAACTGGAGGGAGTTTCAGACAAGAGCTGAGCCAAAAGCCAGAGTCCAAAGAGTCAGATAGGAGGTAGACTGAGGAGCTGCCAAATGAGAGGAGTCAGAAACAAACAGGAATCAGAAATTTGGGTTCAGGGAGCCAAACACACAGAGGAGGAAAAGAAAGCAAAGAAATGTCTGTAGCAACTGCCTAGAACAGGCATTGCCATTATTTGAGACTTTTTCAAAATATATCCAGGGTTAAAGGGCTAGAGTCTTTGCTAAAATTACCAGTGAAAGAGGTCCAGGCAGGTTAATGTGTGCTTGTCAAGCCTGCTGTGAACTGAAGCACAGGAGAGACATTATGGTTCTCCCCAGGGGCCTTGAACTTGGAGGTCTGAGTAATCTCAGCTTGCCACTAACATCATGGCTGTTCTTACCCAGCCACGAGGAAGATTATTAAAAACACTGGCTACTGGGCCGGCCGAGTGGCGCGGTAGTTAAGCACTGGCTTGGGAAGCCAGCGGCCCCGGTTTGGGTCCCACATATGAGGGCCAGTGGCACTGCCCTCAAAAAACAAAACAAAACAAAACAAAACAAAAAACCACTGGCTACCACCACTTCAGGTAAATCAACTAGTCTCTGCCAGCACAGTCAGAGAGACGTGAGAAGAGAAGGGGCCTGGGCACTGGCATTCCTGCTCAGCTGAGGAGATCTGAGGAAGCCATCAGATGCAACATTTCATAGAAAAGCTGCAAGCAGAGTCTCTTATGTCTCATCCCTGGAGACAGATAAATTGAACACCTTAAATTGGATTTTAGTCTCTGATGGCTTCTGAACATTATGGTTAGTCTAAGCCAACTGGAGCGAGAGTTCAGAATAACCTGAGAGCTTGGAATAACATATCTGTGTGTGTGCATGCGTGCATGTGTGCACTTGAGTGTGTGAATGTGTGTGCGTGCATGTGTGTGTGCGTGCATGTGTGCCTGTGTGTGTGTTTGCGGGGCGGGGGAGGCATGGGTGTTTTGTGGGTAGGTGGGGACAGTGAGCCCTGGCATGGGCCATGGTTTCATATCATTTTGTCATGAATTGGAATCTACTTTAACACTGTCCTTCAGCCGCTGTCCTGGGGTGAAGCCTACTGAAGGCTGACAGCTGTACAATAGAATAAGTGTTCATCTATGCGGTCTTCTGAGGCCAAGGATTTCAAAATATACAAAACACGGTTTTCAAGTTTGTGGGGTTTTGTGCTTTCTAAGGGAATTTTCCCAGTGACTCAAAGTTTTAGCTAAGGCGTCATCCACATGTTCCTGTAGCACTGTGTTGGATGTCGATATTGGTTTCAGTGATCATTGGAGGCCAAGAACGTAGCCTTTCCTGGTCCCTATAAATGAGTTATTAATGGTCCAACAAAGATGGCATTGAGATTTCAAGCCCTGATAATTGGAGATTTGGGGGTGCCATTGACTAAGAAAGGGGTGTTTGGGATTGAGAGTTGGTTGGGGGCAGGGGAAAATGGAACAAGTTTGATATTAGAAATAGCAATGGAAATAACCAAAAAGCTTGCATTATTCATCCATCTACTTATTCATGCAGCTTGTGTTATGTACTTGGCATTAGTGTACAGAGAAATAATATTACCTGGATCACGACTACAATAGGAAGCCAGAACTATATAACTAAAGGTAAAGAGAAGACTTGGAGGGGAGACAAAGGGAGCAGGTGCCCTCTGCGTGCCCACTGAAGGTGAGAGGATGGAGGAACCCAATGAGGGTGAAAGTTTGAACTGAGAAGAGACTTTAGAGTTCAGTGTGAGCCTGAGATGCGGGAGTGCGCAAGCCGCCTCGGGTCCCCGCTCTCCACACTCCGCTTGCAGAGTTGCCAGGCTGGAGATTGGTTGTCGGGTTGCTCGACCTGATCTGCGAGCAGCTGATTGGGACAGGCTGAGACTGGGAGTTTTCCTGGGAGTGTTGGGCTGTGAGCTGTGTGCCTGCATGATCCAGCCAGGGCTCTCCTGGTGATCTGTCTAATACATCAAAGCAATCCCAGAGCAACAGCCAGACTGGGGAAACAAAGAAACATGCCACAAGTAAAAGATCATAAGAAACCTCTAGAAATGGAACCAAATGGAACAGAGGGATCCAATCTTTCAGAGACAGAGTTTAGAACACTGATAATAAGAATGTTTAATGAACTTAGTGAGGACATGAGGAAGGATAGAGAAATCATAAAAAACCACCAGTTAGAACTAAAGAATACAATAACTGAAATGAAGAACACACTCAAAGGAATCACCAGTAGAGTAGATGAAGCAAAGGAGTGGATCAGCAATTTGGAAGACAAAAATAGCAGAAATCACCCAGTTGGCACAACAAAAGACCAAAGAATACAAAACAATGAAAATAGTTTAACAGCCCTATGGGACAAGGTGAAACACAACCACCTCGAATCATAGGAATACCAGAAGGAGAAGAGAAGCAAGGGTTCGAGAATGTATTTGAAAAAATAATGACTGAAAACTTCCCTTCCCTGGTGAAGGAAATCAACATACATGCCCAGGAAGTGCAGAAGTCCAAACAAGCTGAACCCAAACAGGTCCACACCAAGAAACATCATAGTTAAAATGGCAAAGGTTAAAGACAGAGACAGAATCCTAGAGGCAGCAAGAGAAAGACAGCAGGTTACATACAAAGGAACTCCTGTTAGACTAACAGCTGACTTGTCTACAGAAACTCTGCAGGCCAGAAGGGAGTGGCAGGAGATATTCAAAGTGACACAAAATAAAGGCCTACAACCAATATTGCTCTACCCAGCACGGCTATCACTTCAAATTGAAGGAGAAATAAAGAGCTTCTCAGAAAAGAATAAGCTTAAGGAATTCATTACCACCAAGCCAGCATTGCAAGAAATGTTAAAAGGGCTTTTATATACAAAAGAAAGGGGTAAACAAGCTAACCCAGGAAGACCAGGAATACAAATAACAAAATGGCAATACATATGCACCTATCAATAATCATTTTAAATGTGAATGGGCTAAATGCTCCAATCAAAAGACAGAGAGTGGCTGAGTGGATAAGAAAATAGGACACATGTATATGTTGTTTACAGATGGAATAAGGTATTTCATGCAAATGGAAATGAGAAAAAAAAAAAGCTGGAGTACCAATACTTATTTTGGACAAAACAGAGTTTAAAATGACTACAATAAAAGACAAAGAAGGGCACTAGAACCCTAATAAACATCTATGCACCCAACATAGGAACTCCTAATTACATATAACAGATTTTGACAGACATAAAAACAGAGATTAACAGTAACACTATCATAGTAGGGGACTTCAACACCCATTGTCACCAATGGACAAACCCTTTAGACAGAAAATCAACACAGAAAGAGGGGCCTTAAATGACACTTTAGACTTCCAGCTGGACTTCGTTGATATTTTTAGAGCATTTCACCCTGAAAAAACAGAATATACATTCTTCTCAAGTACACATGGGACATTTTCCAAGATAGACCACATTAGGCCACAAAACAAGTCTCAGTAAATTTAAGATGACTGAAGTCATATCAAGCAGATATAAAGGAAAAACTGATGGTTGCTGGCTGGGAGGGAGTGGGGATGAGGGAGAGGGGGAAGGTTTTGGACAGCGTAGGTGGGTGACTACAATGTTGCCGCAGGGATATGGGGGCAGTTCTGGGAATGTAATTGATAATGTTGTGAAGACACTATTATGTTAAGTGAAATAAGTCAGTTGGAGAAAGACAAGTACCATATGATCTCACTTATATGTGGAATCTGAAAAAAATGAATGAACGAGCAAAGTAAAGAGACTCATAGATATAGAGGAAAAACTGAGGGTTGCTAGTTGGGAGTGGGGCGGGGATAAGGGGCAAGGGGAAGGAATTAGACAGCATAAATAGACAACTACAATATTGCCACAGGGATATGAAACACAGTTCGGGGAATATAATAATGTAAAAATTTTGGATGGAGTAGAGACTTGATCACTGCACTGTACACCTGAAGTTGATGTTGTATAATATTATATGCCAACTGTAACTGAATATATAGATAGTCATGGGATGTGGAGTATACTGTGGAAGGGAGTCAAAGGAATTGTGATAGATATGTATGATATGGCGGGGAGAGTGGGGTGGCGAACTGGGGGAGGGGTGTTGTCACTTTGGTGGGTAAAGAGTATAACTATTGCATTGTGTTGTACACCTGAAACTAATAAAAACAAAAAACAAAAATAAGAATTAAGTGTGAGCATAGGACCTGGAGGGTGGGGTCAGGGTGGTGCCCACAGTTATGGAGAGGAATTGGCCGGAGAGATAAGAACTAGACAGGTGGAAAATCACAGATGTCATGGGAGACAGCAGATCAGGAGTGCAATCGCCAAGTTAAAGTGAATAGTAATGAAAATAACTACCATTTAGCAAATATTTATTTTGTGCTTAGTGCATTTATTTATTTAATACTGGACATTTATTTATTTAAGTGCTGATTATACAGTGATTAATGGGATAGTCTAAGTTGTACCCTCAGAGAGCTTACATTCTTGTGAGTTTTATGCTATATGGCATTTACTCCTCCCAAGAACCATGACAGGCTAGAGTTATTATCCCCATTTTATAGATGTGAACACTGAGGCTCAGAGAGGTTGAGTCACTTGCCCTGGTCCCACAGAAAAAGAGTAGTGGAGCTTTGATTTGAACACAGTTCTGTCTGATGCCAGAACCTCTACATTGCCACCCTGGACTATGAGAATGTGAGTGGAGAAAGGGTATATGATGCACCTGGAAGAAGACCTTTGAGGGGACAGGTGGAATCAAGGGATGGAGACAAGACATGTTCAAAAGGCAAAGGAGTGGGGGACAGGGATTGAAAGGAGGCAGGGAGCTTAGAGATTTTATTTGACTATGATTGGAGGGAGAGGGATTCCTTGGACACTAGTGGCCTACCTAGTGCCTGCTTGTAGTCAGAGGCCAAGTGCCAGGGCTCTGGGAAAGTATGGACTTGACCCTGAGAGAGTAGTTGAAATTTTGTTTCCTCCTAGGACCCCTGCTCTATTGGAATGTGTGCCACTAGGCCTGGCCTCCTGGGACCATGGGGCCTGGAATTCCCACGGCCCTTAAGGTCTGAGCAACCTGGAGCCTCTGAGGCCTAAACCTCTAGGACTTGGGAGTCTTTCCAGCTGGTGATCTCCGTGTATGAGGAAAGCTTGGTGCCCCAGGCAGCCCAGAGCCAATTATTCTGCCATGCCCAGCAGCCAGAAGCATCTGAACACATTAAGAGGAAGGTGTCTTTGCCATAGCCCATTGTCTCTAGCACACAAGCCATGGAGCGACTCTTAACAATTACAAACCAGGCGCTGAACAGACGGAGTTTAACAGTACGCTGTAAAAGTTTTACGGTTAGTAAAGATAAGTGCAAAATTAATCCCCAAAGACCAAAGCAATTTAAAAAATACAGAATGAAGCAATTAGCTAGAAATGGTGGGGAGCAGAAGTGGGAGAGCACCCATGGACAGTTTTATTTTGGATGGGTCTCACACTTACGTTTTCAAAATGAAGTTCAGTGAGGGAGGGAGCCATAGAAAAGTAAGATTAATAAGCTGCACAGAAGTAACAGTAAAGGGTGTGAGAGTCAAAGTGGGGGAAAATTTTATCTTCTTAAAAAGTTGGGACCAAGGGGGAAAATAGCTGTAAAAACCATTTTGGGAACAATTAATGAAATTTGGTTACAGGCTGTGATTTAGACAATAGTAATGTATCAATGTTTAATTTACTAATTTGGGGAAAAAGCAAAAACAAAAACAAAAAAATCAACCTGGGAGCCATCAGTGTATGTTAAAGAGCTCCAGAGTCATCTCTCCCTTCCTCCCTCCCTCCTTCCCTCCATCTCCCTCTCTCCCCTCTTTCCTCTCCTTTTTCTTTCTTTATGTTTTATTTTTCTTTAGTGGGGTCTCACTGCTGCTTTGTATTCCATCCTGGAAGGTAGCTTCTTTGCCACCATTATATGGACGTTCTAATTTTCCAGGAAACGCCAGAATTAGTGGCTCAGAATGACTGATAGAAATTAATCATAGGCCCCTCCCCCCACCTCCTATCATCACCATCATCATCCAGACATTGGCTTTCCTTGGAGAAGACCTGATATTATAAATCTGAAATTGCAGAAGGGGAATACAGAGACTTCTACTCCTGCTGCAAATGTTCATTACTTTGTAAAGCAACGCAAGGGGCAGGGTCACAATGAGGATATTTTCCCAGTGCTTGTGGGTCACTGTTTGCAGAAATTATCCTTACTCACAAGTTTTTCTATTGAGCGAGGTTTGCCTGAATATGAAGTCAGTCCTGAAAATAAAGGAGTCAACCCTGGCGTAAACTACCCCAGGGAGCAACATTGACTCCTTTAGGTCCTGTCTGTGCTATCTGTCTAGTTTTGGAAAGTGCAAGGGACAGTCCCCCGGGCCCTTTCCCTCCTCGGTGCAGTGCAGCGGTGGGGCGCTGAGTGCCCGTTGCCCACTCGACTCTTTATGCCTGCTTCAGATCCTGCTCCGTGGTGAGGGAGGGGCTGAATGGCTTGCGTGATTTTCACTGTGCTGGAATTGTGATCATGTGAAGAAATCGTGGAGTGGGGGAAAGAAAATATTAGTGATGCTGGGATTTCAAGACAGATACTTATTTTGGATTTCAATGTTTCTGAAATCAGGCCTGCCTTATAAATTTGACATATATAAATACGTAAATAAAACAATTTATTATCCACACCAGAACACTTTTGAGAGTGAAAGGGGACTACAATAATTACACTGGAACAACAGGTAGAAACCAATATTGTCACAGGCAAACCAGGACACATGGTCACTCAACTTATAGTTTTATGTGTACATTTAATGCAGTTGATTCATTTGACGTTATTTTTTAGGTGCCTACCGTATGTGACATTGGGCATACAATGTTTTAATATGGGATATACAAAATGTTTAAAAAGTAAACACAGACTTTTGCCTCTTGGAGTTAGTGGTATAATGGAATAGGCAGCTGATACAAAAACAAAAACATAGACATATAGTTACAAATTGTGATAAATGCTGTATTAGTCAACTCAGGCTGCTGCAACAAAATAACATAGACTGGATGTCCTAAACAACATAAACTTATTTTCTCACAGTTCTAGAGTCTGGAAGTCTGGGATCAGGGTGCCAGCATGGTTGGGTCCTGGTGAGGGCTCTTTTCCTGGCTTGCAGATGGCCACCTTCTCATGGGTCCTCACATGGCAGAGAGAGTGCTCTGGTTTCTCTTCCCTTTCTTATCAGGATGCCAGTTCTGTCTGATCAAAGAAGGCTATGACCTCCTTTGACCTTAATTCACTTCCTTAAAGGCTCTATCTCCAGTACAGTCACATGGGAGGTCAGGGCTTCAACATATGAATGTGTGTGTTTGGGGGGAGGGGGAGAGCACAATTTACTCTATAGTAAGTGCTACAATGGAAAACAGAATGTAAGTTCCAGAAAGTCAGGGTTTTTGTGTGTTTTGTTCAGTGACAAAATTCCCATTGCACACAGCAGTGCCTGGCACATAGTAAGGGCTCAATAAATAATTATTGAATTGAATTAAAGCAGAGAAGGGAGTTGGTTGGATTTATAATTTTAGAAGATGGATTGGAAAGCAATAAGGATTAGAGCAAAGAGACTTGGTAGGAGGCTGTTGATAGAGTTGTCTACACAAAGATAATGGTGCTGGGACCAGATTGTTGGCTGTGCAGATTGAGGGGTGTGATTAAATTTAAGCTATATTTAGGGGGTAGAACTGACTGCATTTGCTGATGTAATATTGGATGTAGGGTGGAGGAAGAGGACATAATTATGGATGATTACATAGTTATTTATGTAGGTTTCAGGCTGCAGCTATTAGGTAGATGAGAGGAAGACTAAGGGACAGGTGGGGAGGCAGGGAAGAAAATAAAGAACTTGGTTTTGGATAATATAACCTTGTGATGCCTGAGAGACACACAAGTGGGGGTGACATGTAGGCAGTTGGATATATACTCAGCTCAGAAGAATGTAGTATTTCCTCCTGCTTAAAACGCTCTTATTATATCAATGGTGAATCGTACCATCAATGGCATCTTACAGTGATAATAATTATACCTAATACTTATGGGCTCTAAACTTGTGCTCGATGTTGCAGTAAACCCTCTGCGTGCATTACCTCATTTAATTCTCAAAACATCTATTTTTGCAATGTTTCATTGCTGTTTCCATTTCACAGACAAGGAAACTGAATGTTAGAAGGTGAGATGAATTGCCTAAAGTCACCAAGCCAACCAATGGGCCATGGAGGATTTGACACCAAGGCCGTTTAATTCCCGAGCCTGTGCCCTGAACCACAGTGACCTCTTGTCTCCCAAGAGCCAGAGCTCTTGGATGTGTTCCCTACTCTGCTTCTAACTTACCTTGTGACCCTATGCCTCAGTTTGCTCGCCTGGGAAATGGTGAGAGGTAACCTGTTAGGCCCCCTGCAGTTCACTGTACTACAACGCTGTTCTCTTTTGTAAATCCCTTTTTTAAGTGAGTGTTCTGTCTGTGTCTTTCAGAGATGATACCCAAGCTAACAATTCATTTTGATGTGTATGAAAATGGCAAATCTCTTTAAGGGAAGACGCAGCACTCCAGCTTTCTTCTTAATCTGAATTCCAGTGGAGTAAGAGGAATGCTCCATAGAACAAATATCATTTCTGAGTGAGAGGATGTTCAGCATCTCAGATTCATTTGTGTCATCTGAATGATAAACTCAAGGGTCCCACAGACCCGAGTGTGGGCGTAATGCTTAGGCCAGACACATATGTTCCTCTAATGTCTGTGCCAGGGTCTGCCAAACTGCCAAACTTCCCCACCTAGGCCATCTCAGTGACACATGGGTCACCTGTCACCTGTCAGATGGCCCCTGCTGTGCTGGGAGTAACAGAGTTTATTCTTTCCTCCAGTGATTCCTGGTTGCCTTGCATTTCAGAAAGGATCCTCCTGACTTATCGTAGGCAATACTCTTTAGAGTCATCTTTTAGGTCATTGTCACCTTTTTGAGGGGGCATCTGGTATAGACAATTTGAATTTGATTGAGACATGCTAATGAGTCAGTCACAGATGTGGGATTTGTTTCTGATTAGATTAAGCTTCTGAGAGAGTAAAGCAACAGTCACTGATTAAAGACATAAAAAAGGAAACCCTTTAAATGAAGAAGTGGTTCATCTTCATACAGCAAAGTATAAATTAAACATAGTCCAGGGGATCGGCTCTGAATAGCAGTGGGATAGAGCTAGCTTTTCTGAGGACATCCACAAGCAGAAGGCACTCACAGCAACTCAAAGAGACTTAACTCACTGGAGAGGGCTCTGTAATTTCCAAGGAAATGGATGGGCCAAGTTATCTGATAAAACTGACTTTCAGACTAGGGCACGAAAGGGTTTTATTAGGATTTCAGAACATTGCTCCCCAAGTCCCTGTGACATTCAAGCTCATTATCATTCTCTGGCAGCACCAGTGATGGCAAAGGGGCCAGAGATCTCAGTTAAAAACAAAGATGTGATTAGAGTAGACAGCACACATGTCAATGAGACCCTGATTTGGAACATGGCCAATACTTCTGCCTCTGAGCTCGGGCATCTATAGTGTTGGTTCTGTAGAAATGCTTGTCCTGGGACTCGCCAGCTTTCCTGGCCTCATGCAGTGGGAAGCTGTGAGGATCAGCCCGGCATAGACGGTGTCACCTGCCCCGGGCTGGAAGTGTGCTGCAGCCCTGGCCTCACTGGCTCACTCTGGGATTAATGGATCTGCCACAGGACTGCTGTCTGTGGCTCTCTGAGGCACCCTGAGCCATTCGTGAGCTCCAAGTCCTGGCCTTTTGCTCTCCCTCTCTGCTGACTTTTCCCTTGATTTTCTGACCACTGCTCTGGTTCTGAACTTGAACCAGACTCTAACCTGCAGCCTGTTTTATAAGGGTCCTAACACCCTGCCTACCTCTGTCAGCTCCCTCTCTTACCCCTTGGAACTTAATCTACTCTCTCTGCCTTCAGCCTCTAGTGGGGTCCTGCTCTGAATGGACTTATTACCTGGGCTTGGGAAGCTGTTACTTTCTGGACAGTCTCTCCCAGTGCCTGGAAACTTCTGCTCCAAAGTCCCACCCAAGAGACTAAAGGTCTGGTTATCCGTGCTGCAGGGCCCATGCCCAAGCCTCTCTGGTCACCTTACCCCTTTACACACTGGCAGATTGTATTAATCAGGGAAATGATTACAGGCTACAAAAGCAGCCCCCAAAACTCAGAGGCTTAAGGACAAGTTTATTTCCTGCTCACATCACAGTCCCATGAAGGGTGGGAGGCTCTCCTGGGCAGCTGTTCTCCAAGTGGTAACTGAGGGACTCAGGTTGCTTCTCTGTGGATTCCTCATCTTTGAACTCCAGGGTCACCCTGGCTTAAACATCCAGGAGATTGGGAGGAAAAGGGTAGAAGTACTCACAGGCTTCCCACACTGGATACTCACCCACAGCTGTCATTTCCTCTCGGATTCCATGGGTCTGAACTGCTCACATGGTCCATCCTGACCGCAAGGAAATCTGGGAAATATAGAGGAGCACACAGATGTTACCGAGCAACAGGGGTCTGCCATGCCATTGGAGACCACCCAACTCCTGTCTCTGTTTCCCCAACCCCAGTATGTCCCCAGGCTGACTTCTCCCTTTTCTTCCTTTTTGTCCTAAGTTCAGCCTAGCCTGAGTTTGGACAATATTAATAAGGCCTTTTGGCAGATAGGAGATTTGAGGGAATCATGAATAAACTCTCCTTGGTTAAAAGATAACCTTATAATTTCATGTTTGCCAAGCTATCCTCATGAAATCTCCCATGAGAAAATGGCACCATGGCCCCAATCTTTCTAGTCAGAGCGTTAGGGTCCGAGGAAAAGCGGGGTCCCCTGTATGGGATGGGCTAGTGTGCTGAGCTTGGTGCCATTGCCGCCCCTGGATTTCCTGTAGGTCTCAAGTCCCTGCAAACAACCTTTTAACTCTCTCTTCATGAAGAGCTTCCAGACATTCCAGCTCAGCTAGTCTTTCCTTGGAATTCTGCCAGACAACTCCTCCTGCTGTTTTCTGATAGTTATGAAGAATCCCTTTCAAACAGGGAAACTGCTGTAAGTGCTCCTGAGAGCTGACTCCAAATCAGACCCTTTCAGGGACACCTCCCAAGAAAAAGCATCCGTTTTTTTCAAGAAGCAATTCTGTCTAGAGATTCTTTGGCAGTGTCTGCTGTAAGAAGAGGGCTTGGGAAACTGGATCCCCAGGGAGTGTTTTTCTATGGGGTCTGATGGGAGAATGAGCATTGTCAGACTTTTAAAATGTTTCTTTATACTTTAAAATAATGGAATATCTACCCTGGGAAATGTGGGAGAGCACCAAGTAAAGTACATTGCAGATGACTCGGAACCAAGGACCAACTCTTGAGCCTTCATTCACGCAGTAAGGATTTATCATGCACCTGACATGTGCCCGGCCCTCCTTAGGCCCTGGGGATTCCTGAAGGAGACCAAACTGAGGGGCCTTCTCTCACAGCCCGGCACTGTGGTCCCATAAACAGGAGAAACAGCTCCATCTCACTGGTAATCAGGGAGCTGCAGATTAAAACTACAGTGAGAGTGAATGTCATACCCATCAGATTAGCAAAAATGAAAACGTTGGACAATGCCAAATGTAGGCAAGATTGTCAAGCAGTGTGAGTGCTCACCCGGGCTGGTGGGAGTGGAGCTTGGTAGCTAACTGGCAGAGTTTCACTTTTCCTAGGCATGTTGACTGTGTGTGTAACCTCCACCTCAGAAATCCCACTGTCATGTAAACACACTGAGAGGTGCCCACTGGTGGGCACCAGGAGGCTCGTGTAAGATTGTTCCGGGGAGCGCTCACTATTCATTACTCTGGGAACACCCACACTGCGACCAACAGGAGAAGGGCTACATCAACTGCTGTATGTTTACACAGTGGAACACGGTAGCAATGAAAATAAACGGAGCAAGACGCAAGTTGCAGAATGTAGACAATATGCTTCCATTTAGGTAGCACTCAAAACCAGGCAGCATTCAAAAGTAAACAGGTAGTTTAGGCTGATGGCAAGGAAATTATTAACAAAATTCAGGACAGTGGATTATTTTGGGGGGTAAGGAGGAGCACACAGATTTCTAAGCTCTTGCCAGTGTACAGTTTCTTGAGCAGGTGGTAAGAAGACAGTTGTCCCTTGTATTATGTGTCTTTAAACTGTACATATGCATTTCACACACACGCACAGCTGTCATGAGCACCATACAAGTAAGAGGACAGGTGCTACAGGCATGCATAGCAGAGGCATTTAGCCAAGGTTAGGGTCACCAGGGAAAGCAGGTAGCAATTAGCCAGGCACGTAAATTGTAGGTGGTGGGGAGGAGGGCAGGAGAAGTCCAGTAAAGGGCATGACATGGAGTGGGGGCAGAAAGCCGAGAACGTGGTCTGCCCCGGATCTAAGAGAAGCTGGTGTACCAGGCAGTAGAGGGGGAAGATGGAGCCGCAGTGGTTAGGATGGGCCAGGTCTCAGAGGCCTTGAGAATCATGGTAAGGAGTGTGACCTTCTCTGGAGACTAAAGGTGGCCAGTGTCGGGGAGAGATGCATTGTGGCAGGAGGTCGATTCCGTGGTTTACATCGTCTGCATCCCAGCTCCCCCTCTACCTCCCACCCTTGTCACCCCCAGCTTGCCCCTGGCTGTTGTCTTAGCCTTGCCCACATTTGATCTCTCTTCCCTTCCTTTCCCTATGCACAGCCAGGACTAGGGTGAGACGAGAGAGGTACCTGGCGTGCAAAACTGAAGGGCGCCCGGAGGACGAGCATCCTGCCCAGCCCTGGTCCATGTCTGTGTTTGCCCACATGTCTGACCCTGCAGTCACTCTGCAAATGACTTTCTGGTCAGCGGGCTATTCCCAGGCCTCAGCCTCAGCCTCCATCCTCGTCTTCCTCCCTCCAGCCTGCCTGGGTTGACTTTCTACTCTTGTCCAGGCATTTCACAGCCAAGTTAGGTGAGACACTACATAAGAAAAGATAATTAACAATATAAGCCAAGAAATAAGGGCCCCATGAGTTGTACAAATCATGTGTTTCAGGAGTTTGGAGGAACTGGGCCAGGCTGGCTTTGGATGGATAGAGAGCAGAAAGGGGGCTTTCTGGGCTAAGGGAACAGTGGGAATACTTAGCCAAGGGCAAAGAGCCCATTAAAAGTCATAAGGATATAAAAGCTAGAAAGGATTTCGGATCTTAAGCTGTAGACTGGCTATAATGTAAAGACCGAGGTACCTTCTCCCCCCCATCCCTTACTCACAATAAACATTACTAATAAATGATGGCATGTTTTTCCATTGAGCCTGGAGAAAGCCTCAGAATCCTTCTCAACGCAGTGTTTCAGAGGACATTAACAAGTGGATGGATTTAACACAGGACTGTTATTTGCTATTCCTGCCATAGACGATAGCGTGATCAGAAGTCTGAATAGGAGAGATGGTCAAGTGTATCCTGTTGCCTTGTCTCCAGTGTCTCCCTGTTTTATGTCTCCCAATTTACAACTCTGCCAGTTGTGTCTCAAGTGCTGGGCATCATTTGAGGTACTGGCAAGAAAACTTAGAATCATGGAATGAAAGAAGTAGAAGGGATCTACACATCATTGAGTCCAGCTTCTCTATGTGGCAAATGGGAGACATTGAGACTTGGGAGGGAACCGGCTTATTTATATAAGTGGCAAAGAGAAGACATAAATCCATTCTTCTCACCCTGACCTTGTATGAGCAGCTCCCCATCCTGGGAAGGGAAAGGAACCCCACCCTCCATAAGAACCCACTTATGTGCCTGTCTTTGCTACTGGGAGCTTTTCACACAGCATCTCTTTTAAACCTCCCAGGCTATCATTGTTCCCAATAAAAAGACAGCTGACATCCAAAGACAGGTGCAAATCACAGGCTGATGTGCATTAGAGGCGAGATTTAAGCCCTCTCCAGTAGCCCCCAAGACCGGCATGATTTCTGGTAGCTCCCAGGTGGATGCTTCACGCCTTGTCAGAGGCCCTCACAGGATTAGGGCTCTCTGGGAGGGGCTGGTGGCAAGTGGGGTTTCACTTTGCCTGGGTAACTTGTTTACAACCTGCTTCAGTTTGGTCACATCTGGGGGCGGTCCCAGCAGCTACTCTGTGGGTGGACACTCAGTTGATGACTTCCCAGGTTTTACAGCATTAATTTAAGCTCTGCAGCCAAAGTAACTCTTTCCGATTGCAGCAGTACACACTTAAATGTCAGAACTTCACAGAAAAACAGCTTGAGTTTTGAAGGAAATCATTGTGTTCAGTAAAATCTGGCCACATTTTATGTTCATGGCCTTTATTAGGGGATCTCGCTGAGCGAGTTAAACCTCCTCTATATAGTTAAAGCCCAGGACTCTCAGATTGCTGGAATCACTCATTCAAATAACAATTATGGAATATATACTAACTGTCCAATGCTGGTGTATACAATGTGATCCTTTTCTCCCTGATGCTATAGTCTAGCAGGAGAAGACAGACATTGAAAGGATAAATGCATAAATAGAAGCATTGTGAATGAGCGTTATTATGAAAAAGGACAGGACACTGAAAGTATTCAGAAGGGATCAATTTAGACTGGGGGGGAGGGGGTAGAGCTAGGTAACAAGTGGGGGAAATTCTTCCAGAAAGATGGAATAGCAGGTGCAAAGGCACAGAGACAGCAAAAAAACTTGGTGTGGCTAAGAAACATAGTGACCAGTGGCCATGCAGAAGTCACAGGTCCGGCCAGGGCAGACATGCCATCTGAGTCCTTGGTGACTGTAAGACTAACACGTGCCTCACTTCTTATAATGAGTCTGGGTCCCGTACACTCGGTAAAAATGAAGCTCTGCCCCTTGGTCTGACCTCACATGCCTTCTGTTACTGACCCTTTGTCTTTATTTCTCAGCCACCTCTTTGGTACCCACCTCCGCTGCCCTTTCTCCTCTTGGCATTCCTGCCTCCTGGAACTCGCAATGCTAAGCCATTGTTCTGTCCTGCCTTTGCCCTCCTCTGACCCTGCTCCTCTGGTGCCGTCCCTGCTGCCTGGAGCCCCCCTCTGGGTTGGGTCTTCCTGCAGCTTGCCAGCTCTGACATGTGTCCCAGGCTCAGTGCCCTTTCTCTCACTTCCTATCCCTGCCACTCCCAAGCCTCCGCGGCAGTTTCCTGACGGCATCCAAAGGCCAATGATTTCCTTTCCTGTCCTTTGCCTACCATCCATGAGAGGGTCTCTTGAGACCAGTTGTGACTAAGACTTTAGAAACTCTCTCCCTGTCAAGCCATTGGTCAGCAGAGCCGCTCATCACCAGGGGGTGGGAGAGCACCCCGTCTCTTGTTTATTTCAGTATCATTGGGCAGGGTCCGGAAGTACCAGGGTACACACACCGAAAGCTGCCAGGAACCCAAAGGCTTTATCCAAGGCAGATGTTGTCCCCCTCTCCATCACTGAGTTCCTTCTCACAGAAGACAGGAGAGTGGAGGTGATCGCTATGTTAACAAATGCTCCCAGTCTCTGGGAGGAGCACTCTGGAAGGCAGCCCATCTGTCATCTGTGGGCTTCAGTCAGACCTGGGAGTCATCTGCTTCCTAAAGGTGGATGTACAGGATTTGTGAAATAGTAGCAATTATAATGATTATTATAAAGTAATAATAATGGGCAGAGACTGAGGTCTTACAGTGTTCCCAGCACTACAACAAGAGCCCCCCGAGCCCACAGACCAGTAGAGGAGCCAGTGTTACATGCATTCCATAAATAAGAGGTTAAGTAGCCTAAAGTTGCCATTCAACGGGCTCACAACAGGGCCAAAATTGACCCTGATGTCCTGTCCTCACCGTCTGGACTGCCACCATACAGTGCTCATGCTGAGGCAGGCTTAATAGATGCTGCGCTCCATCCCACTTCCCCTGGGTAACACTGAGGCTGGAGAGAAGTAACCTGCCAAGGGGACCGCAGCGGGTGGCGCAAGTGAAAGACTGGAATCCAGTTCCCATTGGCTCCAAAGCTGTGCTTTAAAACACTATGTGCTACCTCCCCCGCCAACCCTGGGCCCGCCGCCCACCTCTGAGGGGACCCTGTCATCTGTCCTGGGTCTCCTTTAGCACATGTCTATCGCAGAATCTGGTGAAGAGCTTGAGAACACTTTGAAAAAGGGAAGGAGATAATTAAACAAGTACAAGAATGCCATGATCGGAAAGACAGGGCAGGGACCACAGAGCATGACATGCTAACCTAGCTGAAGTGGATACAGTGATGTGCCACTGAACTGACACACCAAAGATAAGTCGGGGAAGCAAGGCGGGGGTGGGTCATGTAACTGCATGTGTAGAAGTCCAGAGGTGAGAGAAAACCTGGCACGCTGGAGGAAGTAAAAGCATTTCAGCCTGGCTGCAGCGTAAAGTGCACATAAGGAAGCAAGCAGGAGGCTGGACGGATGGGCAGGCTGGGGAGGGCGTGGTGCAGGAGGCATGCGACCCAGCCTACACCTTCCAAATATTCCCCTGCCTGCTGGCTGGAGAGGAGACTGGAGGAGGAAGGCAGAGGGGGTCAGCTGTGTCCAGGCTGTTGCAGAGCTAGATGGGACATGACTGTTTGCATAGGGCGGTGGCAGCAGGATGGGGGAAGGGGTGAGGATCCGAGAGCCCCACAGTGAGTCCACTTCGCTCCTTTCACTGTGTGGCTAAGGGCCTGATGGGAGGAGCAGCCACCGCTCTTGTGGTTACAACTAGCAGAATCACCCACTCTGAGGTGGTGGAATGGTGAACTGACTGAGAAATAGGCCTCGTAATAAAAGAGCTTTGTTAGGAATCACGTTCTGTGTTATGTTGCTGAAATATGTCAAGTAATAGCCACCGGTTCCAGTTACAAAAAGAATAATCACCCTGACTCTTTGTGTTGTCAATAACATATTCACAGTATTCCCAGACTTCCACTGAAAATCTGAGCAAAGTGAATTGGAAATCAGCCTGATTCCGGGAATGTATAGGTCAGGAACATGAGGATGCACAGCCTGGGCCCTTCCAGGGCTCCCACTCCTGATGGTCAGGACCATCCCGGGTGTGGGAGGTACTTTTCAAGCAGGGTCACCCTGAGGGAGCATGGTGTCTTCCTTAGCTTGGTGGGTGTCAGACCCCTTTGTCTTCAGTACCAGCTGTGTGGTCTTGGGCCAGGGACAGCCTTTAGTCTCAGAGTCTTCATTTGGAATAAGAGACAATAACAACTATCTCACAGGGTATCCTGAAGAGTCTGCTGTATAATTTGTATAATAAGAGCTGACATTGATCAAGTGCCTACTGTGTGCCAGGCAGTTTTCTAAGTACTTTGCATATAAGAACTTTAATCTGCTCAACCATTTGATGAGATAGGTAGTTTTATGGTCCCTACTTGAGATGAGGAAACTGAAGCACTGTGAGATCAGTGATTTCTTCATGGTCACATAGTTAGTAAGAAGCAGCCAGGACTTGAACCCAAGTAGTCTGATCCCAAACCCTTTGTTCATAACTGCCATGCTCTATTGCCTCTCCACATGCACAGTCCAGGAACTGGCACATAGTGGATGCTCAGAAAGTGGTAAATCAGTAAATTGCCTTATAACTCTGACAGCCTGTAGAGACCAACTGGTATGAAATAGACTGGTAGAAGAGAAGGCATTCTCTTCCTACCTAACACAGGGAAATTAAGCTAAATCCAAAAGTGACCTTATCTTGGATGAAGACCTTTGGTTGTTGATGAGTACATGTTATAAGTTTGAACATTATCCACCTAATTGTCCAGTTCACAATACCTGACAAGTGACCATTGCTGTCCACCAAGAGATCTTGATTGCTTTCCCTCAGAAGCCTCATTCATCAGCCCTGACCAGGTATCTCACATTCATCCCATGTTTATTAATAACAGCCATTTATTGATTGAATGATAAAGCATCAATCTTTTATGTATTTATTCAGCCAGTACTTACAAAGTACCTATATGTACTAGGCCTTGTCTTAGGTGCTGGAGATGAGAAATGAATGGGATATGGGTTCTGCCCTCTAGGAGCACAGAGTGAGGGAGGGAGGCTGACCTCTCAGCAGGTAAGCTATGATACCAAGAGCTTTGAGGGCCAGAGGAGGAAGCAATTGGCTCTGTCCCAAGAACTGAGTAAAGACCCTTCAACAGAGGGCTCACGTGGCCAAGGTCTTGAGAGAGTCTATTTTTTCAGTTGGAGAAGGAGTGGAGGGAGCATTCTAAAATTACAAACAGAATGGGCAAAATCCCCAAGGCACAAAAGGATGTAATGTTCCGGAACATTGAAAGTTCAAAGTGACTGGAATGATTGTGGCAAAGTACTGTCCCTTGATGCTCAGAATGCAAGGTCATTTAAAAAAAATTTTTTTTCAAAATCAAATTGCTTCTGGTTCAAGCTCCTACTCACCAAGGTCATTGAAAAGCTTAATATCACCCTTCGTGGCTGCTCCCTCTCCCTTGGGTTCCAGCAGAACTCAGGGCCAAGGACAGATGGAGTAGGAGAGGGGCACCTGCTCTCTCCGCAGGGTGATCACTAATTCTTGTCCAGGCCCATGTGTTCTGTGTAAAGATGACCCTCTGCAGGCAGTCCCTGGTGGTCCCTCCATGTCATGCACTGCTGCAGAGCTCATTATCAAGGGTTTTGTTACCTTCTCAAAAAAAATCCCACATCTTTGGTCACAAAATACATAGTCTTTTCTTTGGAGGGATGAAAGGGATAGAGAGAGAAGGTACATTAATTATTTACTGATAATCCACAGCAACAAGAAACAAGACACAAATTAATGACTCAGTAACCTCCTTCAGGAGCAGTAGCAATAAGGTACAGCTCACACCCCCTGCAGTCAGTGGTCTGGAGAGACCAGGTGAAAAGAGCTGGATTCCCCTGTGCTCGTGCTGAGTCATCACCCATGGCCTGGTATAGGGGCACGAAGTCAGGCCTGGGCACTGACGTGTGGCTCTGTGTCTTCTGTAGGTGTGGCAGTGTGGTGGGAGTGTGGAGGTCCTGCCCTGCTCTCGGATTGCCCACATTGAGCGAGCCCACAAGCCCTACACTGAAGACCTCACCACCCACGTCCGCAGGAATGCCCTCAGGGTGGCCGAAGTCTGGATGGATGAATTTAAAAGCCATGTCTACATGGCGTGGAACATACCCCAAGAGGTAGGAAGCCCCTGTGGGGATGGGTTTCTTGGAGTTTGGTGGGAAAAAACAACAAAAACCAAAGATGGGACTAAATCCTTCTTCCCATGGGTCAACCAGAGTCTTATTTACCAAGCTTGAGTAGACTTTCAACCCCCAAATATACTACATGTTGAAGAAAGGGGCTGACTGTGAGGTGCTTAGCCATGGTTCACCCTCAGCCCCATCCGGTCACCATGCCTAAATGAGGACTTCTTCTTTCCAGACCTTAGTGTCCTCATTTGAAATGAGAAAGTTTGACCAGGTAACTCCAAGCTTACTTCATGCTCCCAGGTCCTCAGCTTCTCTGACATGTTTCATGGTCCTGGCTTACAGATATACTCATAATTACCCAGATTCACAAGATGCACCTTAATCTTCCTATGGATTGGGTTCAAGCTTCTCCATCGAACCTTTGATCAGAGCAATAAGGAAAGTACATATGTCTTTGGGATTTCTTGAGCTTCATGGATGGAAATAGGATACACGCCACAAGGATCCTCAGGAGAAAGGAACTATTCTGTACATCCCTCGGCTGCTTCTAACCTTCCCAGAACCCATCATTGCCTCCCCCCTGTCCTCTATACCTCTATACCTACACTTAAGGAGTGCAAGAGAGAAAGCACTTCTTAAGTGTTTCTCTAGTAGATTTATTCAGCCTTGCATATGGAAATGACCTTGGACCGCTGAGTTGGAAGAACCAACAGATGCCAGCCACAGGATCCCAACCTGCTTCCAGCCTGCCTGCCTGGCGATCATTGCTTCTGTTGCAGTCTGTGTGAGACAGCACTATGGCTGCCTGACAGTCTTCTTTCCTCCTAAAGCCATGGCTTCCCCTTGGGAATCCCTTAGACTGCCTCAGCCCTCTGTTCTTAATAGGAAAATGATTGATCTTTACTTACAGTTTCCATATGAAGGCCCTGTTCCCTGATCTCTCTCCCAAGCTGTTTCTCTGGCTGAGTGACTGAGAAAGTAGGCTGGGGGTGGGCAGGAGCTTTTAGGCGCCCCACCACCACCATCACCATGGGGGAAGGGCTGGGGTTGGGTTGCATACTCCCACCACCAGTGAGCTTTCAGCAGTTGGGAAGAAGAATGAGAAGCCAATGAGTACCAGTTGGAGTGTGCTCAGCCCTAATAAACCAGCCCCAAGATTGCATCCCCAACAGTGGGAGTGTTTCTAGGGCAACAGCGGTGACTTCTGGACCTATCTGTGGCTGTGGGCGTTGAATCACAGTATTCTGGGCAGGATGCTGAGTCCCACTGTGGGAGTCCTCTGATAGAAAAATGTTAAGAACACATGGGAGCTCCCAGGAGCTCACCAGTGAGACATTGTAGATCCCCAGGCTCTGCTAAAGGATGGGAGTCCTGTTCATACTCCTGCCCTCTTCTCTCTTCTCTGTACCCCAAAGCTGCAGACCTTCTAGCCCCCTCCCTCCCCACACCCCCGCCAATTGATGTTGAAAATCCAATTAGAACTAAGCGGGTTAACAACTGAAAAGTGATGAAACTCAGATGAAACTCAGTGTGATTCCTCAGGGGTAGTTCAAGCCCAGTGAAGTGAGGGGGCAGTGATGGTAAACACCAGAAGGCAGGTGAGAGGTGGGGGTGTCCGGGAGTGTCCAGGATAGGGCCTTCGGTGGAGAAGGACGAGGTCGGTGTGTTTCCTCAAAATCTGTCTCGATTCCCCCATTCCCTTTGATGTCCAGCTCTCTTCTCCTTCTTATTGGACTTCTGGAAAGAGTCCATACTGTTTCACCTCCTGTTTGCTTCTCAAGTTCAATCCCAATACTCCATCGAAGCTGCTCTTGACAAAGTCCTCATGGGCCTCCTAACTGCCTGATTTAGTGGACATTTCAAAGGCTTTAACCTCCGGGATCCCGCCTTTTCCTCATAACTCTGTATTCTGTTGTCTGTCTGATTCCACAGCCCAGGGCGGCCTCATCTCTCTCCAGTTGCTCCTGACTCCTTTGGGGCTCCTTTTACTTCCACCCTTGGCCCATGGCTCTCATTATGCACCATCTCCCTGAGTCATCCCATTTACTCTTGGCTTCTCCAACCACCTGTCTGATGACAATTTCCGGATTGATATCTCTAGCCCCAACTTCTGCCTTTAGCTTCAGACTTACAGCTGACAGCTTCTTCTGGGGGGTTCCCACGGGCACTTCAGGCTAAATCTTACCAAAACGAGGACATCTCCCCCCACCGAAATGTGCTCCTATTCTTATTCTCTGGCTCAGTTCATAAGGTCACCATCTGCCCACACCTTTGAGCTCAAAACTGAGCGTCTTATTTTAATCCTCCTGTCTCTCAAGCCCCACCCCCAGCCCATCACCAAGCCTTCTCTCCATTCCAATGGCCTCTCCTGCCTGAGCTCAGGCCTTTTCCTTTCCTCTGCAAATCTCTGCCTGGTTTCTCTGGCTTCTGCCTTATCCCCCTCAGATCTATTCTCCACACTATCCAAAGCTATCTTTAAAAAAGCTCTTAGCAACCATGTCATTGCTCTTCTTAAAATCTTGAAATGACTCTCCACTGTGCACAAGATGAGGCATAGAGCCCAGTGTTTGACAGATCTAAGCTTTCTCCTCTGCCCACCTCTCCAGCCCCTCCTCCCACCAGCCCTGGTTTGGAGTGTCTGGGGATGGCCTGGACTATGGGAACTGCCCATAGCTCCCTGAGCATCCCATGCTGTTTCTTGCCTCTGGGTGTTTGCTGATTTTGTCCTCTCAGCTTGAAATTCCCTACCTAAAACCCCTTCCCTAGCCTCCACCCTTACCAATTCTCCTTCCTCCTTTTAGACTCAGCTCTAGAAATCTTGTCCTCTGGGAAGCCAGCCCGAGCTAGGGAGAATGCCCATTTTTGCATGCATGTCTCTGCCATTGCATCACCACCCTGTAAAAGAATGTTTTGTTGTCTGAAAGTCTCTATTAGTCCACAGCTGCCTTGAGAATTAAATATGTTAATATATATACTTATATTAATGCTTGGCAAATTTGAAGCACTAAGTAAGTGTTAATTAACTCTTGTTGATGTTATTGCTTATGCCTGTGGCATTCGCACCCCAATGTTAAAACGCTGGGCAGTCATTGTCCCTTGCTGCCTTCTACACTGACCTTTCCTGGGGCTGTGCACTGAACAGAGCTGATTCACCTGCTCTCTTACCACATTCAGTCCCAAGCTTTTGGAAGGCCAGAGAATCCTCCAGCTCTTGCATCCTTTTTAATTGAAAATCAGTTTGTTTATCAACAAGCAGAAAGCCAATCTGCAGCAAAGCATCGATATTTTCTCACACAGGGTCAGGAACCTAGTTCCGCTCCTGCCTCCTCTTGCCCGAAGACAGGCTGAGTGCCAGGGTTGACACACCATGTGCTCAGGCAATGGCCCTTCTTTAGGTTTGGCTGCAAGGAATTGTTTGTGTGGCTGCACACAGGGACAGGAATGCTAACCAGCTTTTTGTGTAGCTAAGTATATTAGTTTCCTAGGGCTGCTAAAACAAGCTACCATAAACTGGGTGATTTAAAACAACCGAAATGTATTATCTTACAGTTCTGGAGGCCGGAAGCCCCAAATCAAGGTGCTGGCAGGGTCATGTTCCCTGCAAAGGCTCTAGGGGAGGGCTCTTCCTTGTCTCTTCCAGCTTCTGGGGGCCCCTGATGTTCCTGGGCTTGTAGATACATCACTCCGACCTCTGCCTCTGTCTCTGTGCCTTCCTGTGTCCAAACCTCCCTCCCCTTTCTCCTACAAAGATTTAGGCTCACCCTAAATCCAGAATTATTTCATCTCAAGATCTCTAATTATATACACAAAGACCTTGTTTCCAAGTAAGGTCACATTCAGAGGTTCAGGCAGACACAAATTTGGGCTGGAGGGCACTATTAAACCCACTCCATTAAGTATTCAGTAAAGGGGGAAGATACGTTCATTGCTTTCTAGTAACGACCAAGGTGACCTTCTCTGAGAAAGTTTGCTTATTTCTCAATTTCTGCCTCTTGCTCTGAGAAAGTTTGGTGCAAGTTACAGTAAACACACAATACAGAAGTGCTGAACCATTAAAACGGAAAGGCACAAGTCCATGAATAAACAAGGAAAGGAAAGGATCATGATAGCCAAAAATATAAGCTGAGCAACACCCCATGTCTTGAGTCTCTTAGAAGTTAAAGTACAGAAGGACCCTGATGGATTATACCTCTCCCACCTTCCATTAGGTCATAAGGAGAGAGGTAAACTTCCCCTTAATCCTGAGTGTAGAAAGAAAAGTTTCCCATGGGAACTCAGAATTTTAGGGAAACACAAAGACCTTCCTGAGACAAGTTTTAGTGGTTCCCAGTAAAAGCTGAGACATGATCTTAATTTGGCCTCATATAAACGCAATCATAGCATGAAGAGGGAAGGGTTTGGTCGAGGCAAATAGCTTTGTGATCTAAGGATAAAGTGCAGAGAAGTTTAAAGGGTTAATACTTAACAGATCCCTTGGGGTGGAGGTGGGGGGTGAGCAGGTTACATTTATTGCCAATTGCTATGTTCACCACTTTGGAAATATTTTCTCAAGTCAGGCTCATCAATATATTTCAGATGCAGTGCTAGTCGAGGGGCACAGAGATAAGTCAAACATGTTTCCTAAGGGAGCCAAGGTCCTGGAGAGAAAGGCCAAGTAGCAGTTGCTGCGACAGCTCTAGGAAGGAGCAGAGATGGGACAAGTCATAGATGAGGTCATCAAGTAGTACTCAAAAGATACATCCTCTCTGAAATTTCTCCCTACGTATCCAGAACTTAAACCTTTAGGCTGTAGCAGGTTCCAATTTTTATATTACCTGAACTCGATTGGGCAAACATAAATGTATTTCTCCTATTTCTACATTTTGCTCTGACTCAAGCCCCCATTGCCTGATATCAAAAATTTGTTCTGATCATGTCCAGGTACATGCAGCTGCCATCTTTGTGATTTTTTCTCAGGTATTTCAGACTTAAATGTCAATTTCAGTATCTTCTCAAACCCAGTAACTTGCTCTGGGAGCTGATGCTGGAACCAAAGGGCTCACAAAGCCAGCACTTGACAGCTGTACCCCCCCATCTGCCTCTGTCTCCGCTCTGGGCCACTGTCTCATGAGATACCACATGCCCTACCTGGTCCCTGGCTCTTCTGAGATGTTGCCGGGTCTCCATCTGATCCCCAGCTAGAGGGAATCACCATTCTCTGCTGTGCCGTGAGCTCTTTCTCAGCTGAATCAGTGTCCTGTTCAGCAGCAGGCCCGGGGACTCTCAATTCTTTTCACTCTGCTCTGGGACCACAAGAAACGTGGGGGCTACTCTCCCCCTCCCTGTCAAGCATATGTTCATGTCTCCATCACTGCTCCTGGCCTGCTGCTCCTTCACAGCTCTGTGGCCACCTCTCTGATACCCGTGGGAACCGAGGGACGCATGCTAAGACCCTTCAGCTTCAAGCCAGCGCCTGCTTCTCCCACGGGGACTTGGGCTTAGTAGGCAGAGGGCAGACCCTTGCAAATGCACCGAGGAAGGGTAAAAGCACAAACTCCAGACCCTGGCTGACTGGGTTCAACCCTTAGCTCCGTTTATTAGCTGTGGGACTTGGGGTAAGACACCAGAGAGGTCACTGAACCTCTCTTTGTCTCAACTCCTGATCTGTAAAATGAGCGTTTATATAGAGCTACTTCTTAGGTTTAAACGGGACAATAATACATAAATATAAATAAATCTAAGTAAATAATTATAAACATATGTCCCTCTCAGACAGAGCAGAGCCTAGCACATTGTTCTATAAGCCTTAGCTGTCATGATTATTAGGAATAGTGTTAGAATTAGCATTATTCCATCTTCAACTCTTTTCCCTTCCATGTCCCTCTCCCCACTACAGCTCAGAATCTCTCAGCCTGTTTCTTGAGGTAGGGAAAGCCTTACCCAGGCTGTATTCTAACCACTTCTTCCACCCACAGCCAGACTGCAGCTTTTTTTTTAATTTTATAATTTAAGGATTTGGTATATTTATTTTCAGTGGCCTTTGATGACAATCCCCATCAATGCTGACCTCATGTTTCACAGTCTGAGTGGGGATGGGGATGGGGTTACAGTACCTGTGGGGAAATGCGTAAGTTCCCACGTCATCCCTTCACTAGACAGTCTCCAGGAATCCTGGTTGAGGAGTCCGGGGAGAAGCCGTGTCCTGATGGTGGCTGCACCTCTGCATTTGCTTCCCCATGCAGGACTCAGGAATTGACATCGGGGACATCACTGCACGGAAGGCTCTGAGGAAACAGCTGCAGTGCAAGACCTTCCGGTGGTACCTGGTCAGCGTGTACCCAGAGATGAGAATGTACTCAGACATCATCGCCTACGGGGTGGTAAGGAGCCAGCCTTTGGAGTTTCGTCCAGCCACAGACAGGGAGCAAGCCCAGCGAGAGTCAGGGGAAAGGAGGAAGGAGAGGTTCGGCCTCCCCCATGGGCCCTCTGGTAGACCAGAGGCCGGTTCCTGGAGCTGTGTGCGAACCAGTCCAAGGCTCTCCATCCCCTTAGGAAAGGTGCTTAGGCTGTCCTTTGTAGTCCTGAGCAATTCAGCTCTAGCCCCAAACCTGTATACTCCACTTAATAAAACAAAAACATGCAGTGAGGTTAAGATTGCAAGGCAACATAACAAACACCCACGGTTCCCCAAGCATGGGTGCCTGAGGTTCTGCCAGCCAGCATGCATGCCTCCTCACCCAAGGGGCTTCTGCCTTCCACTCACACACACAGCCTCCTGGAAAGGAGTTCTGGGAAATTGAACCTTCTCGAGTTTGCTGCATTCTGAGGGATGTTTTAGTACCACTTGTTGATTGACACAGAGCAGTTTCCCCTGACGGAGGCAGCGGAATGGAGAGGCAGAGCACAGGGCTCACATCCAGATGGACCTGGTTCCGGTCTTGACCAGGACACTTCCCTGGCAGGTCTTTGGGCCTCAGTTTCCTCATATGGTATATGGGGTAAAATAAGACTGTCCTCATAGGGGAGAAGACAGTCTAAGGTATATAAATGCATTTTCTATCTGAAGTTAAAATACTTCGAATCTGATAAACTCTCCCATTCTTCCAATATCCCCAGGACCATAACAGTATTTTAAATGATGCCTGATTGATTTTTTTTTATTTTTGGATATCCCACCTGATTTTTGCTGACTGAATACCTAAATTTCCCTACTGACAGTTAAGCCCTCAAAACTACCCCCCGGGACTACCTACCCTGTGTTACAAATAGGGAAACAGAGGCAAAGTGACTTGCCCTCATCCACACAGGTAGTCAACAGTGCACTGAGTCTGAAACATCAGCTGCTGATAACACTTTAATTCCTTCCTTTCAATGAGTGTTCTCTCAGACCACTTCAGTGTCCCAGGATGAGAAGTTGAAGGAAAACTGAGGCCTCTTGCTTTGATAGCCTGTGGTCAGAGCTGAGTTGAAGACCTGCCTCGGCGGAACATAATGAGCACAGCTTCGGCCTGGGAGGGAGAATCCTTGGAAGGATTGGCCTCAGTGTGTTCCATGAGCCTCCAACTCCGACAGTCTGTGATTCTAAAGGAGACAGAGCCGAGATCCCGGGAATTCTCCCCACCCTTTCTCCTCAGGACCTCTGTTGTCCTGGAGGCCAGCCTGTAGGAGAGGGTCATGTCCTTCCAAAGAGTCCTATGGCATGGTTGACATGTCCTGAGAAAAATGCCCAGTGGCCTCTTGCCTCCCCACTTCTGAGGCTGGTATAATTCAGATGTAAAAAACTCCTCAGCTGGTACTACCCAGCTATTCCGTGAGACTCCAGATCCTACCATCACCATGGAAGCACACTGGACTGTGAGGTGCCCATCAGCTCCATCTGTCTCCCCCAAACCATCCTGAGGACACAGCTGCTGCTGGTACCCCCACACTCCGACCATAGCAACTTACATGTGCTGCTTGGCCATTGTTGGACCCAGTTCAAAAACAACAGTTAGAGAGACAATTGGCCCGAAACCTCTGTGAGCCGGGGTAAGCTTCTGGGTCCCTGTTCTCACCAAGCTGCGAGCTGTAGCCGAACAGTATTAGCCAAACTCAAGCAGAGATGCAGGGAAAGCAGGCACAGTGGAGGTGTGTGCATGCGGCCTTCGCGGTTCTGGGTCTTGGCCAAAGCCATTCCTGTCTTCCAAGCCAGAGGGTCCCCTCCTGCGAACACACACCGCAGCTTCACTGTGGAG
This sequence comes from Aselliscus stoliczkanus, assembly GCA_033961575.1. Classification (NCBI taxonomy): domain Eukaryota; kingdom Metazoa; phylum Chordata; class Mammalia; order Chiroptera; family Hipposideridae; genus Aselliscus; species Aselliscus stoliczkanus. Next base: position 95,667,337 of record CM066736.1, on the reverse strand, counting down.
CCCTCTCGCTGCCACACCCAGAAAGAAGCCTATGGTTAGTTAAACAGTGAGTGATATGCAGCGCTGTGATCTAGATATGTCTGAGCCCACAGCTGGGGCTGTTTTCACTCTGTCGTGCTGCAAACCCATCTTTTTCTCATGCCAGAGGGCTGAGCTGTGTTAGCCATCTCTGGGGCTGGCAGAGGTCTCTGACCCCCTGCATGTCCATTTGCCAGCTGCTGTTCAGGGCCCACGCGGCCAGTCTCCCAGCCACTCCTGCCTTCTCCGTAGGCTGGGCTCTGTCTGACATGAGCAGAGATGCGCTAGCTTGTCAAGGAGCATAATGACCCTTAATGGGGGCAATAGGGTGAAGATGGGTGAAGCGGGATGGAGTCGCAAGAGGCTTGGCTGGGCTGAAACTCTTCCTGGTGATTATTTTCATCCTGAAGTGGAGAAATGGATGTCTTCTCAGGGGCAGAGTGTCCTTTTCTTTTCCCTGTCCAACCCGTGCCTAAATTACCTTGCTCAGGTCAGTCACCCCGGGGACTGTTGATCAGGCCAGTGTCAAGTCTATATAAGTCCATCCATTAATCCACTAAGAGGTCCCAGTAATGACTCCTATAGGCTGAAGGGCCCGTGGAGCCCATTGTATGGCCATGGGTTTCCCCTGGATCATTGAGCTGCACATCTGGGAGATGGAGTGGCTTTGGCTTATTTGCAGCCCTGGCGCTGACCGTAGAAATGGAGTAGCATCTGAAAACAGACATGCCTGCCTTCTGAATGTTAGCTTTGCTACTTCATCACTGTATAACCTTGACAATTTGCGAAACCTTAAAAGGTTATAGTCATACCATGTCATGGGGTGTCTTTCTCAGTCTCAGGACTGTCGCCATTTACATGATGGAAAGAGCATGGACTGTGGAGACAGACAGGCTCCAGCTCTGACACGTGTCCAGCTACGATGCCATTCATCTGGGAATGCCATTCATGTGTTTATTTTCCTCATTCATTCATTCTGCATGTATTTACCACCTATTGTGTGCCAGGGCTGGCCCATGACTAAAGAGATAGGCAAGTGAAGACGCAACAGGAACACAATGTGCTGCGTGCTGCGGTTAGCAGAGATGGAGATGCTGGTGGAGCCCAGAGCAGCAGCCTCGCACCCAGACTCGGGCCAGGGAAGACCCCCGGAATGACAGAGAAGCCAGGAACCAAAGGAAGAGGAGGATTTAATCAGGCAGAGAGAAGGCCAAAACTGAGCATCCATGCAGGGGGTGTGGGGTGCGGGGCTAGTGTTACAGACCAAGAAGGGAGGCAGAGCTTCTGACTGTACCACACGTCCTCCATCCTGAACGAGAGAGTGTTACCACCCAGGCTGGGTTACCCTGAGGGTAAGGTGGACTAGCGCATGGAAAGCCCTGTGCTGGTACCCGGCACACAGATGCAGTCCTGAAAGTCAGTGTTCCTGAGTGGCTTTCAGGAAGGTTACAGCAGTAAGAGCAGCAGCTAATGATTGCACAGATGCTATTTGCCAGGCCCTGGCCTAAGTGCTTCATCCCCATAACAGCCCTAGGAGGTCAGCGCTATTATTATCTGTATGCGATAGAGGAAAAGACAGACAAGGAACTGTGTTGCTTTGCCCAAGACCACACATCTGGAACCAGGATCCCTTTCCAGCCCGCCTCTCCCAACTGTGTCAGTAGACCACCTGTTCAATGGAAGAGGGATGACCCAGCAAAGGCACCATCCACCCCATCACTCAGAGAGGCTCTGAGAGCCCAGGGAGAACCACGTCTGACATCAGGGGCCTCTGGGCTTTTCTCTGCAGGAGCAGCTAGCAGGCCTCACTAACGGGTTACAGTGCTGCGCTTCAGACTTGCCTCCCGCCCGTCTGCGGGCTGTGGGAGCAGTCCAGAGTGTTTGCACGGGCTCCCGCTACCCAGGCCAGTCAAGTGGTTGGTTTATAATGACGATTTGCCACATAGATGCTTCTGGGGCCCTGCCCAGGAAGCTCACACATGTTCATATGTCTTCAGAATCTCCAAACCACAAGTTTGAGATTAAGCTTCTATCATCCAGTAAAGGAAAGGAAGCTCAAGAGAAAAGAATTTGACTCTGTTCCTCGTCCCCTCTCAAGAATAGGGGATGCACAGAGCACACATGTACCACTGGTTATCTGTCCCATTTCACACTCCTTGATTGGGTTTGTCGCATTCCTGCCACAGCTCATCAGGACTACCAAAGCTCAGCCCCGGCCTTCACCAATAAATGACCCACCCGTGGTCCATTGCCCCAGCCTCCCCCTGGATTCTCATCTCCAGTCTCCTGTTCTAAATAGAGTGCTTTGATCGCTAAGAAGAGTTATTTAAGCTAGCTCAAGTTAAGGTAGGCAAAGATACCACAGATTCTCTTATGTGCACAGGAGATGAAGTACAGCTGGACAAGGCACTCAAACTGGGAAACCACTAAAACCACAGCAGGCACAGGATGACCTCTCTTGTCCCTAATTCCATCTGGCTCATGCTTCATCTTCCCGATCACAACTGGATGTCTCTGTTTGCTCATGTCCCAAAAGACACCCAATCTAAGTGGCCTCACAATTCTAGTGGCCACCACAATTATTCTGTTGTTGATTGTCACATGCCCGGAGGTGAGGGTAAGAGTTTCCTCTTCTCCTCCTCCCACCATGGCCCTCTTCTCTCTTATTCACCTTCCAGAGCTCCCCCACCCTGGAGAACGCTCATCAGCTGGGCCTCTACTGGGGCCTGGCCAACCACTGCTGGGTCTGCCCAAGACAGAAAGGGCCAGGTCCCAGGTCCGAACAGCTACCATGTTGCCCACTGCCCCCAAGCCTCAGGAGCAAAGACTTGTATTCAGGGACCCCTAAAGGCCATGGTGCCACCCCTGTGGAAATGGAGGGGGTGAAAAACCCAGCATTACCTTGTATGTGTGCATGCTTGTGTATCTTTATTTTTGCTTAAACTGTCTCAGCTACCCAAACCCAGCCTGCTGGTTAACATGTGAATGCTTCTCCTTCAAAGGGGCTGCTCTTCCCTTGCACCTCTATGCAAAGCAAAACTGGTGCTTGTTGGTTTCCACAGTGTCATAGTATTCAAGGGGCCTTGATGTGATTATGGAAATAGAGCCTGTCTCAGCAGAAAGCTTGTTTCTCCTGATTTAATACATTTGTTTCTCTGTTCCTTTCTCTTTGGTGTGGCTGCCTCTTCCCTGGTGCTCAGTTGCAGAATTCTCTGAAGACCGATTTGTGTCTTGATCAGGGTCCAGACACAGAGAATGTTCCCATCGTGTACATCTGCCACGGGATGACGCCCCAGGTAAGAGCTTTCCACACTGGGTGTGCACCACATGTCTGGCATGTGGAAGGAAAGCTAAACTCTGTCACGGCTACTCCAGGCCCAGGGCCGTCAGGGGCTTTTCATTAGGAGTCATCCTCCTCAGCAAAAGAGGAGAGTCGTACCTGCCTGGCCTGGAAGGAAGCTGGGGAAGCAGGTGCTGCGATGCCAGGATCCCTCGTGTGAGGAGAAAGGAAGGCGATAAATTCCTAAAAGGAACACCTGCCCCCTTTCCGCAGCCTGGTAAATGACAGTCCTGGTTCTGGCAGCCATGCCTTTCCCTCACAGGAGGAAGCCCAGGGTCCCCCCAAGCTCCCTGATACCTCAGAGTGCCATTTCACAGCCTTCAGTCTCTACCATTTACTAGACCTCAGCTGGGGCCAAAATTGATTGCCCTCAGACCCTTTCTAGCTCTTGTGACCTTCCCCTGGTGGAGCGTGAAGGGCAGCTACCAGGAGAATAAGTTATCCTAAAAATACTCCCCCTTCATAGCTTAGACTTAGGCTTAGCTATCCAAAGAGGATGCCAAGGACATGGACAAGAGAAATGGTTTATTCAGCAAAGTCCAGTGTATAGTCACTGTCCCAAAATGACACAGACTGACCTGTTCTGACCTGACCACATTTCCAGAGTTTACTTATCTTAACTGCAGAAGTACACAATGATTTGAAAAAAAGATATTTTACTATAGAAGATGTATATGTTTGGGCAATTACAATTTAGTGTTTAAAAGAGTTGTTACCTGCCTAAACACACAACTGAGGGATATGATGATGTGTGTGTCACCTGCTGTCCCATGCTAAGACTCCCCGCAATTGTCCACTGATATCTCCACCACCTTGTCCATTTTTGTGGCCCAGCTGCTGTGACATGAGTCCAGGTCCACAGGTCATGCTTATCCCCACACTGTGTGGTATGATAACTCATCCTTCACTATGACAATGCTGCAGCTCTTCTAATGGGTGACTTCTTTTATGTAAACCTATATTGACCTATGACGTATCTACAGAAAATGGACAAATGATAAATATACAGACAAATGAATTTTCAGAGCAAACATATTCATGTAACCAGACCCAGATCAAGAAAAAGGGTATTGTTGCCTGATTTTGAATTTTATGCAAATAAGATCATAGGGGCTATGCTTTCTCATGTTGGCTTCTTTCCTTCCTTGTTATATTGGTGAAGTATATGCATGCTTTACATGTAGGTGTATTTTTGTTCGTTTGTATTACTATGTAGTCATTCTTTTATGAATATACCCTGTTCACTAAATGTTCTGCTGAAGGGCACTTGGACTGTGGCTAGTTTGGGAGTGTTACGAATACGCCACTGTGAGCAGCTTTGTTCATGTCTTCTGCACATTTACAATCGTTTCTTTTGTATCTATGCCTCAGAGTCAAATCACTGAGTCACAGGGTTAACATATGTTCACTTTTGTGGACACTGCCTGGATTAGTCTGCTAGAGGTGCTGCGACAAAATGCCACAGGCTGGGGGCTTCTACAGAAATTTATTTTTTCACAGCTCCAGAGGCTAGGCAATTTATGAGTAAAGTGCCTGCTGATTTGGGCTCTGATAAGAGCTGAATTTCTGGCTTGTAGATGGCCACTCACTTGCTGTGTCCTCACAGCACGGAGAGTGAGAATGAGCGAGCAACCTGATGTCACATCTTCAAAGGACACTAATCCTATCAGATCAGGAATCTACCCTTATGACTTCATTGAACCTTTACTTGAAGATTTGGAAAATTCTCAGCCTATCCATATTGTAAAAAATGGGAAAGCTTGTTCTAAAGAGAACACTAGGAGTGTGACTGAACAGCCATTTGACTAAGAGATCATGAGTCGGACTCACGGGCTTAGTCAACCATCTCAGCAGCAGAAGCCAGCAGTAGAGGTGCTAGTGAACAAAAGAGAGAGTGGGACAGGATGAAGGAAGTCTGTTGTACTTCTCGGATGCTACAAGATGGGACCATGTTGCGATTCAGTTGTGAACAGGCACTGTTATGACTCAGGAAAAGGGAAGAATGATGCTGAAGATGATTCAGAGGGCCGCAGGGCTGCCACCCCCACCACAGCCCCAGAGGAAGGCTGCTTCTGCAAAGGGTGGGTCTGCCTCCCTGGTTTCAGTGGTTCAGGATGACCCTGCCGAGTGCCAAAGCAGTGAGCAGTGTGGGCAGGACCATCCTAGGCAGCCAAAGATGCAGGTCGCCCTGCAGAACCAAGCAGGCGATGCCGCCACCCTACTGGGTCTGGATGACAGAGCACTAAGCCAGAGGGGGTCATTCTCGAGCCTTAAGATCTCATGGGATGTGTTTTGCTGGGTGTGGAACTTGCTGGGACCCATCAGCCCTTTCCTCCTTCCAGTTTCTCCCTTTTGGAATGTGATTATCTATCTTATGCCTGTCCCACCATCATATTTTGGAAGCAAATAACTTGCCTGATTTTACAGGTTCTTAGCTGACGAGAAACTATGCTTCCAGATGATTCATACCTTGAGTCTCACACATATCAGATTTAGATATTTGGACCTTAGACTGTAGAGTTGCTGCTAGAATGAGTTAAGACTTTGGGGGCTGTTGGCGTGAAACGAATATATTTTGCCTGGGAGAAGGAAATGAATTTGGCAATGGGAGACAGAGGCAAAATGCTATGGACTAAATTATGTTACCCCAAAATTCATATGTTGGAGTGTTCACTAATCTTGCCTGTTTTCGAAGCAAGGAAGTAATTAAGGATGTATAAAGTCATAAAGCTAGAGCTGCGGTCCTGTAGGATAGGACTGGTGTTCTTATAAGAAGAAACACCGAGAGCTCCATCACTTTCTCTCTGCCACATGAGGACACAGCGAGAAGGCAGTTATTAGCAAGCCAGAAGGAAAGCTCTCACCAGAATATGAATTGGCCATCACCTTGATTGTGGACTTCCCAGAACTGTGCAAAAATAAATTTCTGTTGTTTCAGTCACCCAGCCTGTGGCATCTTGTTATGACAGCAAGAGCCAACTAATATACTGTCAAACAGGTTTCCAAATTAGCTGTATCAATTTTTACTCCCAGCAGCCATATATCAGAGCTCTGGTTGCTTCACATCCTTGCCAACATCTGCTATTATCTGTCTTTTTAAATCATAGACACTGTGGTGGCTGTACAGTGGTGTCACACTGTGGTTTCAATTTGCATTTCTCTGATTATTAATGCAGTTGGGCACTTAACTTTTCATCTCTGAACATCCCTCTGTCGTTCTTGGGTGTGGACCAAGGTGGCCAGGTCACAAGCAGTTGGGTCTTTTTGTAAAGTCCCTCTCTGCTTTTTAATACTTATGATTCAAGAGATAATGGGTAAACTTGCTTTCAACAAATCTACGTGAAACCTGCGGGGTCGGTGCTTATCTGGAACATTGGACAGATATCAGGTGTTTCCTCTGTGCCGTAGTGGGTGTCTGCAGGGGCTGCCAGCCTGCCAGCTGCTAATGGTTCACTACGAGACAGTCTGTGATGTAGTTGGGAGCACAGATTCTGCCGCCAGATTGCCTGACTCCAAGTGTCAGCTTTGACACTTTCTCGCTGTATAACCTTGGGCAGGTTTTTAAAATCAGAGGCTGTTTTCTTATTTGTAAAATATGGATTAATAATACCATAAAAGTTGTTGCGAGGATTTAATACATGTAAAGTATTTAAAGTAGTGCCTGGTATATAGTAAGTGCTCAATAAATTTTAGCTATTAGTATTGCTATAATGATGCTATTATTATTACTGCTCTTTAAGCCTTGCTCAGCATAACCACCCCAAGGTTCTAACTGCAACGCACCCTGGGCTGACTTTCCTTGACTTCATGTACCACATTCCATGGGTTTCTTCCCAGGTCAAAGGCTACTCACAGACTGTCGTAGCGTCACTGAGTGGCTGTGGCAGCAAAAATGCAGTGGAGCAGGAGAAAGGGCAATGAACAGGGCATCAGGAGGCCTGAGTCCTAGGCTTCATCTTGCCACACATTCGCGATGTCACCTTAACTGTCTTTGGGCCTTTATTTTATTTTACTCTTTTATTGAGGTATAATTTTACAATAAAGTACAAAGTGTACAGCTCAGTGAATTTCTACATTTGTAGACACTGTACAGTCACCACTCAGATAAAGCCCATCACCCCACTGGGCTTCCTCCTTCCTCTTCTCAGTCAATCCCTTTACCCAAAGGTAGTGACAATTCTGATCCCCAGAACCATTGATTAGCTTTGTCTGGGCCCGTCTTCTTATCTGCAAATGAGGAAGCTAGACTGGCCATCTCCAGGCCCAGCTCTGCCAACTCTGACAATCTGCTTCCTTCAAATTCTTTTGTTCTGAAATTCAGTTGGCATAGGAATCTGTGAATTTGTGCTGTGCTTGCCAGGGATACTGGGAGCTACCCTTCCCATAATGCTTTGTGAATCAGCTTCTCGATGTGAGCTACAGCAAATCTTAAAGACTTGGGTCCCCCTCCGCAGTCCCCGAGCCACAGTACCCTCCTCTAACTGGGCCTTACCCCACCAGGCCCCCAGCTGAGGTGCACAGCCCTCAGTGCCCAGAGGGAAGGAGGCTTGAGACCAGCCTCAGGTGAGATACATTTCCTAGAACGAGAAGGTATAGGCTCTGCTGTGACAGGAATTTGTCGAGCCTGGCCTGCCTACTGAGTCAGGAGAGCCGGAGAGGGAGAACCGGGTCATCCTGGGGATGGGCTGTGTGTTCTTGGCCAGAGTTCATCCATCCCCCATATTATTTCCTAGGGTAACTGTGATGAAGGAGCACAGACACAGTGGCCTAAACAACAGAAATATATTATTTCACAGTGATGGAGGCCAGAAGTCCAAGATCTCTGTGTAGACAGGGCCATGCTCCCTCTGAAGGGGAGGATCTGCTCCAGGCCTCTCTCCCAGCTCCTGGTAGCTCCCTGGCTGTGGCAGCATCGCTCCATCTTCACATGGCATTCTCCCTGCGTGCAGCTCGGTGCCCAAATTCCCCCTTTTGATAAGGATGCCAGTCATACTGGATCTGGGGCCCATGCGACTCCACTGTCATCCCACCTTAACTAATTACATCTGCAATGACTCTATTTCCAAATGAGGTCACACTTGGAGGTACTAGGAGTTAGGACTTCAACATATGAATTTTTGAGGTACACAATTCAACACACAACACCCCCAAAGAGGAAGAATGTGATTGGAAATCTGACTTTCATCCCTTGGCTAAAAAGTGCTTCGTATGACTTCCTCTCACATTTCTTCAGCCAGAGCTAGTCACATGGCCCTGCCTAGCTCCAGAAGGTGTGCGAAGTTAGGGTTTTCTGCCTGCCCAGGAAGTCTGGTCTCTGCCATACAATTCTGACAAATAAGACGATGTCATCTGGGATGTGAACTGACTTGCCTGAGGTCGCACCACAAGTTACTGGCAAAGACAGGACTAGGAAGGACGCCTATGTTTTGACTTCCAGTTTCTCCCCCCGTGTCATTTATGTATTCATTCATTCATCAAACATATGATAGCTTGTCTTTCAGGAAGTCCTCGTGTTTTAGAAAGTTTCATTTCCCCTGAAGAAGAGATTTGGTCTAATGATAGGCATGGTATTTGTAGAGCAACTTATCACGTGGCCCAGCAGGGCCCAAAGACATTATGGGCCCCAGATACCATGGACTAGAAAGCGGGGCTAGGTTTTCGTCTGTGTGTAAACCCTCTGAGAGATTCTGCTTAAATTCTGTTTAAAAAGTTCACTCTGATATAGCTGTGATATACCCAGGTCTCAGGGAAAGAAGGCACTGGGTAGGAGAAAGCATAGTGTAATCAAATTAGAGAGGGGAAGCTGATGGGAAGCATGCTAATTAATTAATGAGTAAATGTAACCGTTTTGTTTAAATTAGCAGCAAATTTCAAGTCATCCTCAGAATAACTGAGAATATTAGCCCTAATTAGAGTAACAGCCTAGAAAATTTCTTCTGCTGGGAAAAATACAACAATAGAATCTCTCCACAGACTATTTATTCATCCAATCACTCATTCACTCATTCATTCATTTGCTCATTTGAGAAACATGCATTGAATATTATTTTATGCCAAGAATTATGACAAAGGCAGCTTTGCTCAGGCCCCTAACCTGGAGGACTCCCAGTCAGGACAGGCATGTACTTAGATAATTACAGTTCATATGAGGCAACCCACGTGCAACCAACTACTGCAAACCACCTTCTCATTAGTCCATCAAAGACGAGACGGGACAAGACAGGGTCTGGGGACTCCCCCTATTCTTTCTGCCTAAACCTTCTAAATCTTAGACTGTAAAAGACACAGCAGGGAATATGTGCTCTTCCTATGGGAAGGTAAATTCTTAGCTGTAGAAGAAGGAAGATGCAAGGCACTTTAATTCCTTCTAAAGTTTTTGAAATCCTGAAGCTGCTACATTTATGCTTCAGGAAGTGCTTTTTGACTCAAGGTGTAAAGATTAGAGTTGAGTTGAAAGAAGTATTCCGTTTTCACCCAGAGATGAATTCCATGTTAGATCAGGTTGTGTATTTAATAAAAGGAAGAAAAAGTTGGAATCATAGATGGACTTTAGAACCTTTGCTTTGAGGAATTTTTTTTGGAATTATTTCCTTTTCATTTTTTATAGTTCTTACCCTGGCTATACATACATACATACATACATACATACATACATACATACATACATGAGACAGAGAGAGAGAGAGAGAGAGAGAGAGAGAGAGAGAGAGAGAGAGAGAAATGAAGGAACCAACTTGCTCACTTCTCTGTCCGCTACTTCTCCAGAAACCACCATTACCACATGGGATCATAATGAAGCCATCACCCCTCCCCTACTTGGCAGAGGTTCCGATGGCACTGCCCTCGGAATGTTAGAGGCCTCTCAGGGATTGTGTTTGAACCTCCAGATCTTTCAAGTAACATCTCAGAGACAATTCAAAATATTTTACTTTGTGGGCCAATAATTTAAATCATCAGCCACTTCTCTGTGACCTTGGGAAATTTATCCACTTCTCTGGGATTTTTATTTATAAATAAATCAGAGTGCCAGGCACAGAGTAGCTGTGAGCTTTGGAAAAACCCTGAGTTGGCTCTGATGGGATGAAAATGTGCCCTCCATGACTCCTTATGTATAAACGTATTGCCCAGGTGCCCCCGACAAATGTTAGCGCAGGGTCCTGATTGGAGTACAGTTTGAGGGAAACCTCAACCAGTCCTGAAAATGTGGCTGGTCACCTCCAGCTCTGCATTATTCAGGCCCCAGTCCACACAGGGTTATTTAGATCTCTTTACTTATTAACCTCTAAGCTGTAGCTTCTCATAATTCCAGGGGCCATAGTTCCCTTAGGATGCAGAGTGAGTGGTGCCTCTGGGTGATGCAGTGAGCTGGCCCTGCGTGGTCCTGCTCTCTGCACACCCTTTGGGCAGCCACCCCTCAGCTTCGCTGTGGCACTTCCACCTCCACAGTGCAGGCTGGTTGTTTGAGGGGGTAGTTTTTGCTCCAGAGAATCCAGGGCAATGACAATGCACTCACGAGCTTGGGTTCAGGTCAGACAAGGCTGCGATCTAGTCCCAGCTCTGCCCACATCCCACATGTGATTGGGGCAAGTGACTCAAACTCTCTAATGCCCAGTTATGTTTTAACCTGTGAAACTGGGGCAGCAATATACACTTCCCTGAATTATGGTGAGGGTTCTGGTGGTGTGTATTAGCCCAGGGCCTACAGCATGATGGTAGGTGTTATTATGTCACACCCAAGGGCAGCCTCTCCAAGGGTGAAGAAGGGAGATACGTGAGGCTGAGATGAGTAGGGCTGACCACCTGCAGTCGTCCCCACCAACACAGGAACCCCAGGGCTGTTCATCCATGCAGCCCCTTCAGGCATCCATAGAGACCAGGTGCCTACTGCATCCTGCCTGCATTCCAGGCCTCTCCTCTCTGTCTGCTCATCAGTAACTGAGGAGTGAGCAGGTTGTTTCATTAATGCAGCCTGCAGTCTCACTCCTCCCCGACAGCCCTACGAAAGGACATGAACAGGACTGGCCTGAGCTGGGCCCCGGAGGGAGCTGTTTGGTGTGAATCCCTGCATGCTTCTTAATAGCTGTGTCACCTAGGATCAGGTACTTAATTTCTTGTTACCTTAAATATCTATAACTTAAAGCAAAACATAAGTAAATGCAACTTAACGATTATATTACTCTTGTTTACTAGTGTATGTTATATATGTGTGTATGTGTGTGTATGTATATATATAATAACTGTGTCAGTCTCCCTAGATACCTTTGAGATGTCAATTCATTTCATCTTAAAACTACCTTACCAGCATCTTCCCACTTTAAAGATGTTGACTCAAAGACATACATGTGTACCCAAGTCCCCACCCTAATAGGTGGGATGCAGGCCCACAGTGCTAGAACATGATGGTAGGTGTAAAGATAGCGCAGTCAACAGCATTCTCTCCCCAGGTGAGGAAGGAGCCCGAGGCTGGGAAGGCGGGCTGACCACCAGCGCTGCTTTCTCTCCCACCACTGCCTCCCTTAGATTCTTGCTGCTTTCACAGAGCCGGCCCAGGTGACATCATAGGGCTTGCTCTCCATCACAGACACCCATTGGACTTGCCTATGGTCATCAGCCTGGAGCCGCGCCAGCTCTGGATGAGGAGAGCACCTAGACAGTTTCTCCCCATCTTCTTTTGGAAAGCACCCCATTTCTACATCCCTTTTGGTAGCTGCGCACAGAACAGAGCTGATGGTCCTGACGCATCAGTGCAGTGTAGGGTGCAGGCGCCCAGGGAGGAAGGGGACACAGACGTGAGGCACACAGATGCTGGCGCTGCAGTGGTAACCTCCCCTTCCACTGAGAGATGGTGGACCCTGGGCTGCTCCTGCAGCTTCAGGGCTGAAAAAAGGAGCTGCTTGATGTGTTATTCATTCCACATGATATATTCTTCACATCATGTCCAAACTCCACAATTAGAGCAGTAAAGAGCCAGTTTTGTGTGATTTAAGTTCCCACAGGCTGGGACGAGGCAGTCATTAGCACCCCAGTGAGCCAACAGTGAGGAAAGGGGTTCCGGCTCACTCCCCAGAGGGAGGCTGGGCCTCTCACCCTCCACCTGCCATTCTTCTGAGAGCTTTGCTTCTTAGGCCTCTCTGGACCTAGGAACAGGCCACTGAGCCCATGTCAGGGGAGCTGAGTTTAGATCTTAGCTTAGTTCTGTTCTCCCTAACAAGTCACTTCACCTCTCTGGCTCTCAGCTTCCTGGTTAGTAAAATGGGGTGGGTTGCTGCTGAGATTTAAATAAAGAAACAAATCTGTATGTGCCTAGCACCAAGCCTGGCACAGAACTGGGCTCAGTAATGTTAGCTTCTTGTCCTAATTAAGGCAGAATCAACATTGTTTGAGCTTGCTAATGTGCCTAAAGATAATAATACTAATACTAATATATATATATATATATATATATATATATATATACTGTTCCTAAGCATCTTTCTAAATGCTTTGTGTGTGTAATCTTAGTAATCTCTGCAGCCCTAGGAAGTAGGTACTGCTGTTACCCGACCTGTACAGAAGAGAACCTGGTCCTCAAGGCAGTTACGTCACTTGCTCAGGACCACAGCTACCAGGTGGGAACACTTCGTTGCCTACCTGCCAAGCCCAGGCTTAGAGCCATGACTCAGGACTGCCTCCCTGGTTGCATTGAATATGTGGCCTCTGCTCTCAGCACGTTCTCTGCACAGAGACAGGACAATAAACCACCACCATGTGCTGTGACGAAGGCTTGGCAGCTAGGAGCACACTTGCTGGATAAACAAAGGCTGCAGGGAGAGGACAAGGGCAGGTGTGGCTGATTTAGGCAACCACCAGGCATGCTCTTCCTCTTAGGACCTAAAGGAAAACTAAGGCTAGTTGGCAGTTTTCTTCCTGAAAGGAGTTATGGTAGTTCCCGAGCCTGGGCTGAAGGAGATTTGAAAACACTACCTCATCAGCACTGCCCTTCCCATCCACCTTGGGCTCTGACACAACGCAGGCGGGTCAGCTCTGTGTTGACTCATGAGGGTTCTCTGCATGTGCCCTTTGCCTTTGGGGTTTTCCCGTTTTCCCCTTTCTCCCGAAAAACTGGGCCAGCCCTCTCCCCATCTAGTCTCAGCATCCTGGACCCAAGCATCAGATCCAAAGCCCACACTTCCCTCCAGGTCCCCCACTAACCTTCGGGTCTCAGCCTAAGGCCACTTCTTTCCTGGCCACCCTGACTAAGGTGCTCTCACGTGTCATCCCCGGTTCTCCTCATCTGTCTGATTCCTGTACCACAGCTCTTGTAATATATGTATGTTAAACGTAACTATAATCACATTTGCCAGTTATACATGGATTTGTTTACTCGTTCATGGTCTCCCTCCACCCCTAGATCTTAAGTTCCTTGAGAGCAGCACTTAGCTTTGTTCTCCAGCGTATCTCTTCTGCCCGGCACCCTGCCTAGCTACGTAGGAGTAGGCACTCATGCGCCTCTGGTTAGTAAACAGATCTGTTCATGCGCCTCTGGTTAGTAAACAGATCTGTTCATGCGCCTCTGGTTAGTAAACAGATCTGTTCTGGTTTTTTGCTTAAGTGAAGGTCATCTTCCTAACAAAGACCTTCTGGCAGCCCGCTTAGACACATTGGCCTTGCCCTTACCAGCTGAACCCAAAGCCTGATTCTCCTTCTGTATAATGGAGTTAACACCATCCATCGGAGAGATTTTGTGAGGAGTAAATGAGAAAGACATAGGGTGATCGGCACTATGCCTGGCACACAGAAAGTCCTCGACCCATATTTTGTAATTGCTCTTATTTTTATTAGTAGTGTTAGCTATTATTAGTCAAGATAAGATCAGGTAAGACCTGTATCTCTTCTTTTATACCCAGTATCTTTTCTTGGAGACCCGGGGATGGCGGCTTGAGAGATGGGCCTTCCCCCACTGGGATGGAGCCACATCCTGGCCTTTTTCTTGATGAGTGCCAGTTGCTATGGGCACAGGTTGGGTAGGAATGTGGGACACCTCCTTGCACCAAGGCCTCTCCTGTCACTGAGGATTGCTGGCACATGGAAGCTGGCCTGCCTTTCCTTTCCTTTTGACTTAATCACCAGGCAAGAGACCCCACCCCCATACTCCAAGGATTCCCCTACTGCAGGGCTGCATTGACAGGCACTCCCCGCACCGAGCTTTTTGTAACTCCCCTGCCCAAGACTGTCTTCAAGAATTGCTCCCAGGAAAGCCCGGGATAAGAGCACCACGCCAAGGACAGTATAAGCTGCAAGTGTCCCGTCTGAGAAGAGATGGCTCCTGAGCAGCACAGGTATGTTGCCCCTCCCCACAGGCACTTCCTCTTTTATCTACTTGGAGCTGGACGTGGGGACGTTTCCCATAGTCCACAGTACAGGCCCTCGAGAAGTGGGCTGCACCCCTTGCCACTCCTTGCTGCTGTTTCTTAGGGTGTTAGTGGTATTTGGTGTGGGGCAGTTCTTCATTCTGCGGTACCATCCTACTCAGTGTGGACTGTTTAGCATCCCTGGACCCTGACAAGCAGTAATGGCACTGTGGGACCCAAACACCCCCATGCATTTCCACAGGTGCCCTGGACGCAATGGTACCACCTCTAGCTGAGAATGTGACAGGCGAGGAGCATAAGAAACAGGTTCTGGGATTTGGGAATGGCCAGTAGCATTGAGTGGGAACGTCTGAATGGTATTTATATCAGGGCAGCTTAAGGATATGCTTGTTTATTTCAAGCAAGTTCCTAAAGTAGATGTGTTCAGAATACCTCACGGGCATAAATGGATCCTTATATTTGATTTTTGCAGCTGACTTCATTGTCACCACCCTGCCTTTGCCCCAGCCACCTTTTCTGAAATCTGTTTCTTTCTGTGCCTTAGTCCTGCCAGCGTAGAGCCGTAGTGGAATCCTTGAGGTTAGCGCTGTGTTAATACACTGGAAATTTTAGCAGAGCTGGGCCCTCTAAATCAATCGCCGTAACAGCTTTTTTTTTTTTTCTTGCTCAGAAATACACTATTAAATGCAGGAACATGTGTGGGAGGGGAGGATGGCTGGGGTGAAGGACACGCTTAAAAAGGAAATTTTATAACATTTTTTCCTGCAGGAGAAAGAGCTTGCGGGTCTTAATTCTTGTAGAACTAGGCCTCAGAATACGTTTATGTCTCTGCAGTGTCTTTAGCTCCTCAGAATATTCTGGGCTGTTCAAAAGTAATTCAGTCATATTTGCCTGGGGCATTATAGGTGCTTAATAAATGTGTATCGAATAAAGGAACGGTTAAATTCATGGAAAAGTAAAGCCTTTTACATGATGGCCACAAATGGACTGAGCCAACGTTCATCTTCTCAGTCCCTCGGGGGTGGGGGGGCTCAATGGGGGAGAGTGGGTTTCTATGATGGCAGGTTCGCCCTGGCACCTAAGCCTGGTAAAATGACAGCAGTTGGTCCCCGGGGAGCAGTTCATCCCCTCTTTCCCAGTGTGCACTACGAAGGGCTGCCTATTAGTGGAGCTGAGTGTGTATTCTGATTTGCTTTTTAAGGAAAGCAATAAGGGAGCGTGTTTTGAGGCTGAGATAAAGAAGTCGGAAGAGGTTGGATATATGGGGAGAGAATGAAGCAACATCCGAGAATGGGGACAGGGCAAGAATGGAAAGACAGGGTCCAAGGCCAGTGGGCTTGGTCCTGGTCTTCAGGAGCGGAACTTCTGCCACCAAGGCCCAAGGCCGGGGGAGGGAGGTCGAGAGGAACAGGTTCGCAGGCTGTGTTGCAAGTGTAGCTTGTTGGAGAGCAGAGAAGCTTTAGAAACCCTGCTAAGGGGACGTGGCTGGAGGCTGAGCAGGCACCAGAGAAGGAACACCAGGGGGTGTGGAGGGGCCGGGTGAAGCTGAAGACCAGGATTGTGGTGGGTCTAACCTGCCCAAGTCTGTGATTTTTCTTGGTTATAACGCAGCACCCAGGGAATGGGCGTGGAGAAGGCAAACTGGTGTGGAGGTGAGATTTACAGGGTGTCAAAGGAAGAAGGAATTACAACTTGAAGCTGCTGTCAAGGGAGTGGTTGAAGGAATTTGGGTGCAGCGTTTCTAGGGGTGTGGAGAGGCCACGAGGAGAAGAAAGTACGGGAGGAAATGAAAAAAGGTTACTATTCCAAAGCTCTCAATTAGACCAATGAGCAGGCATTCGGGCAGTAAGAGTGAATAATCAAGATTAATAGGGAGTTAGGTGAAACTAGGGAATGGGGATCAGATTTCAAAGGTACAGCAGATCTGGGCATCAAGAGCTAGGGGCTGGGTGTGGGTGGCCTTCCCTGGACTAGAGGCCACCATGTAGGTGGGTCATTCATTGCCTGAGACCCTAAAGTGTTGCCCAATGGGATGTAGAGTGAGCCTCATGCCAAAGACCTTGATGGACATGGCAGACGCCTGGGAAGCACTTGGGTGAGAAGGACCAAGTGGGCCTAGAGTGGTGCTGTCTGATGTCTGGTGCTGATGGAGAAGATATTTCTATAAGGGGCTGGAGGAGCTGAGGTATAGTGGGGCTGCTGCGGATAGGAGAGTGTCGGCTCCAGTGTGTGTCCCTAATTGGCAGAATCAGCAGATTCAAAAGCACACGAGAAGGGCACTGTCCTCCAGGAAGAGCCATTGGGTAGGGACATGAGAAGTCCCTTTTGGTTGGAAAGGACTCTCCTTGAAAGCTACTGGGAATTTGATAGGCGGTTTCAGAAGACTCAAGGGAAGGCTGAGGAGGGAGGGCAAACAAGGGAAGGTCAACCAGGGAAAGAACAGAGCATATCGGGAGTTGAGAAAAGACGAGAAAGTCCCATAAAGACGACAAACATTAAATTTTATGTGCACACTTAGGCCCCACGGGAACTGGGAGGATGGGAAAGAAGGGATGGCAGAATCAGGTTGAGGAATCACATCTCTTTGTACTGCGGCCACTGCGGTCACCCTTGGTGACCAGCTTCTGTGCTCAGAACAAAGCAGCCACTTCTGAAGCTTGCTGTTATAACAGCTGAACTGTGTCCCCATCACAGCACCATGCACTCAGTCCAGGACCAGCCGGGCTTTGTGAAGGCTCCGCTCTGCTAGAGGAGAGGAATCGAGTCCAGCTGTCCAGGAGAAAGGAGGGCGTGGTGACCGTGAGAGGTCAGGGAAGTCTTCCTAGAGAGAAGCTGCATCCGGACCTGAAAGGAAGCACATGTATGGAGTGAAAGCAGGGCGGGAAGAGGGCTTCCGGAGCAGGAGTGAGGAGGAAGGGGTGGAACGGAACCTGCTTTTCTCCCTTTAGTAAGCAGCGGACTACTGTGGTGGCTGAGAGCTGGGCTTGGGAGCCGGGCGACTTGAGTCCAGCTCCCAGCTCGGCCACTTGCCATCCATCCATTTACCTCTATGTAGTTCTGGGGTTTTTCACCTAAAAGTGGAGGTGATATTACCCCACTTATCCAGGGTTATTTTGAGGATTAAATAAGTCTATTGGTAAAACGCTTAGCATCCCTGACATTTAGTAAGAGCTTGTTAAATGGGAAATATTATCATTATTATAATTAATTATTTTCTTCAACACCTACACTCTATTCCATATACTTTACAAACATACCTGTGAAATGAGCCACCTGCATCAGTGCACTTTTGCTACATACCAAACTATTCCAGTATTTAGTGGCTTAAGACACATCTGTTTGTTTAGCTCCAGATTCCGAGGGTTGGCGGTTTGGGTGGGGCTGGACTGGCCCTTTCTTCTGCTGGTCTCAGCTGGGCTCCTCCAGGCATCTGTAGCCAACCGCAAATAAGCTAGTTGAGTTGGCTGCTGGAGGTTGGCTGACTGCCAGCTGGAGTGAGGGAGCCCCTGGGCCATTGTGTGTTTTCATCATCCAACAGGCTAGCCCAGGCTGCTTCACGTGATGATGGCGACTGGGGTTTCTAAGAGCTGCAAGAAAGGGCAAGTGCTACTGCATGAGTGTTTTTTGGGTCTCTACTTGTGTCAATTTGCTATGGAAATTTTGTCATTGACCAAAGTAAGTTATGTGGCCAAGCCCAGACAAAGGACAGAGAAAAAGACTCCATCTTTGCAAGGAGGAGCTACAAAGGAACATCGCCAAGTGATTAGCATGAAAGGATGGGGAATATCTGTGGCTGTTTTTTGTTTTGGTTTTTTTGTGGCTGTTTTTATAACCTATCATAACACCTATTGTGCTTACTTTGTATTATTTCATTTATTCACTCATTCATTTGTTCATTTATTCACTCAAAAATATTTATTGAGCACCTATCTTTGTGGTATGGCAAGAAAAGGAATCCCTAAAAAGAATGGCCTTAGTTTTCTAACACCTTCTCAGTCATAGTACAATCCATCTGGCATTGCTATCTGAGGTCTGTAACATTCAGTAAAAACATGAGCTGGACCTTCTTTTCCCCCCAGTAAAGCGGGTTATATCTTTCCTAGGGCAGAGGGAGATGGAGATGGTTTTGGAACAAGCAAAAATAGAGAGATTTATATTTACAAATTTAAACCAGGCACCAGTGTGTCGTCCACATGAAGTCTATTTTTCTGGGCTAACTTCTCACTGCTGGATATTAATCTGCAGCTTCTATTACCAGGCTCTTTCCTCCATCTTTCTGATCACCAAAATTGCTGGTGAGTCCAGATCCTTATTGCCCATATATTAAAAGCTCTGTTACACACACACACACACACACACACACACACACACTCCCTGGGAACATTTTAAGCTCTTCTTAATTGGGTTCAGGATAACAGCTGTGATGTGCCAGCAAGAGATTGAGCCCTGTCATTGCTCATGGGGGACCAGGTAAAGGTTAGGCCTGCGGTAAATACTGAGAACCTCATCCTGCAGAGAGGATCATGTTCTATCGAAGCTGGTAATCCACAGCGTTCTATGGAGAGTGGTAATGAAAATGCAGGCCCAAACCTGGGCAAAGAGAAGCTTAGAGGAGTCTTGGCGTAAGAGATATGAAACAGGTAACAGGGAGGTAGTCTGGATGGATTTCTGAGCTGAAGCCCAATGTCTCTGGAATAGTTTGTTAACACATTCATTTAGTCAACCGATATGTGTTGAGTATATGTTATGCATCAAACAGTGGGTTGGATAGTAGAGATACAATAGTGAGCAAGACAGGCATGGCCCCCTGCCCTTGGGGCCTTTAGTGGAGTGGCTGCTGTTAAAACAGCAATGCTAATGGCTAACGCGAGTCAGCACCGAGTCAGAGTCCGTATAATTCTCCAACAACTCCCCTGCGGTGGGTACTGAGATTATCTCCTGCTTCTGCAGAAGAGTAAGGTGAGAGCATGAGTGGCCAAGTAAATTGTTTACACACAGCAAGTGAACAATGAGAGCAGGGACTTAAATGAGACAGTTTGGATCCAGAGTCAGCCTTTCTTGAATCAGCCCTCTTCCCTCTACCTCCACTAGGTCAAATCCCCTTGGCAGATATTTTCCAAGTCCCTTGTCCTTTTCCCTAAGGGCATGCATCACATTTTGTGTTTCTATCTTCGTGTGATTATTTGGTGAGCGAGCATGGCAAAACGGTGTGCCAGTCAGTTCAGGCTCTGTTATGCTCCAGTTACACATGACCTCAAATTCCAAGTAGCTTGTAAGAACAAGCATTTCTCGGTCATGCTACATGTCCAAGCCTTTTTCCACCTTATCTTCCCTTTGCAGTGCCTTGTCAAAAGCAGCCCATTGTAACCAAGGCACACTCTTCAAAGCTCATTTGCCTTGTTATCAGCCTAACAAGTTATTGCAGGCAACAGTTTTGCCAAATGTTTCACCGCTGCCTAAAAGAGGTGACCAACTTTCCAGCCTCCAGAGATGGTCCCACTGCTCACTTTCTGGACCCAAAGTCAGTGTCCCGTATTTTAAGATTTGGTGTCACCCCTCATCTAGTATTGATTTCTTTTTCATTTAGCTTAGGCTGATCATCTCCAAACTGCAGTTGCTTGAAACAAGAAATGCTTATTTCTTGCTCCTGCTTCATAACCATTATGGTCCAGCTTCAGCATTGTATCATGTCACCTTTTTCTGGGGCCAAAAGAGCACCTCCCCATCTGGGACACTGCTGGTCCGATGGCAGAAAGCATAAGGGGACATGGTAGATCACATGATTGCTCTTAAAGCTTCTGATTATTAATGACACAGGTCTCCCCCACTCACATTTCATTGGTTAAAGACACGTTGGACCAAGTCTGACATTAATGATGAGGGGATGTGTGATAGCTCAGTCCGGAGGGGAAGAGAGAAGGGGCCTTTTAGGATGGGGCAGCAAATTAACCTGAGCGAGCAGCTAAAGAGCCTGCATCGACTGTCACACGCTGATGCAGAATTGGCAGGCTGCTGCTGTGTTTTAGGAAAGAGGAATGTCAGGGCACGTTTTCCTCAGTGCACGTGACATGCTCCGTCTTAGCTGTTTGTCAGTGAGTAGACACAGCTTGTGGCAGACAAGCAGACACAGCTATAAAGGGCTTTGAGCAGTACCTTCCAAAATAGGGGCCCACATGGGACCCAGCAGCCAGATAGCAGATGTTTGAGGTTTCTTGAGGACGGAGAACTTCCTGATGAATGAGCAAACGGTATTTGTTCCTTTCAGGGCAGGGAGTTATTATCAACAACAATTTGGGTAGCTCAAGCTAAAAACAAAGAGTGGGTGCTATTAGAGAAAACCTGGGGTGATTCATGTTATAGACTCAAAGGGCGGGTTGACGGGGGAAGGCAGGAATGGGGGCAGCTCTGGCAGCCTCAGCAGTAAAAGTTCATGGATCTTCTCCAGCTAAACGTGTTCTCGCTACACGGCTGCCTCTTTTCTGTCTTTCATGTTTTAAATTACTGCGAGGAGAGAGCCTTGTTGGCCCCTTAACAGCTCCACTCTCACCAATGGGCAGGTAGAGTCACAGAATACAGACTTTTTGGGGACTATTGTTGGAAATGGGTCACTTTAGACCTTGAAGGCCAAGTGCAATGATATCTCCTCCTGCCCCTTCTCCACAGCCTGCCCTAATGCCTGGCTCTGCACCCTCTCATCTTGTTCTGACAGCAGCACCCATTCTGTGCACATCCCTCTTCCCCAGGACAAGCCCAGTTCTTCAGCCACCGAGGCCTGACCCACCACCCCTGCCAGCGCTGGTGCTTGGGCCTCCTCTGTGATCTCTCCCTTGGCAGCATGTGTCTGCCTGAAGTGGCCATCACTTGCAGCTGCC
Source organism: Aselliscus stoliczkanus (assembly GCA_033961575.1). NCBI lineage: Eukaryota > Metazoa > Chordata > Mammalia > Chiroptera > Hipposideridae > Aselliscus > Aselliscus stoliczkanus. The sequence goes on along the minus strand of CM066736.1, from coordinate 95,645,756 downwards.
GTCTGCGTCAGAGCACTCTGCCGGAGAGACCTACTCAGGCAGGCACCTGTGTCAGGCAGCCAGGCTAGCCTGGGGTACAGGCGGAGAGCAGGAGGAACAGGGGAAGGGCAGCCACAGAGGCAGAACCTGGATGAGGGCTAAGGCCCCAGCTGGGGCAGTTGGGAAGCACTGCTCCCTGGAGACAGACACAGGAGGCTGCAGAGAAGGGCTCAGCCCACAGCCCCATTCCAGGGCCCCTGTTCCTTGTCTTATCCTGAACCATGCCAATCTAATTTCCCTATAATTCAGGGGCTTACTCTGCAGCTCTCAGCTTCTCCACATGCCCAAATGCTGGGTAATGTTCACGAACTCAGCCCAAGGGCTCACTAAGGCTGTGTGAGCCTACAGGCTCGCTAGCTTGTCACCTACGGAAGGAAGCATACTAAAGATATGCAAATGAGTGAGATATTTCCTTATCTTGTAAAAGAAAAAGTCAGACATTTACAAACTTCAGTGCTTTATTATTAAGTGATTTGCTTTGTTATAATAGATAAACATTATACACACATGACATCTACATCCACCTGTGCTTAAGGTTCACGGGGGCTACATGACTTGGTGAACCTTTTGCCTCGTCCCCTGGAAACGTGTTCTGGAAATATGTTTTGTATTAGTCAAGACTCTTGGTTGCAAGTGACAGAATCCCAACTCAAGCCAACTGAAATGTAAAAGAAATATCATCTCATGTAAATGACAAGCCCATGTCTGGCTCTGGGTTCAGGCAGGGCTGAATCCAGGGCTTGCATGTAGCTTGCCTTATCTTTCTCCCTCACTCTTTCTCCCTCTCCCTCTCCCTTTTGACTCTGGTTCCCTTCATGTGTAACCTTAGCCTCTCTTATAGTTAAGAGGAAATGGGCTTCCCTTACTTACCTTAGAAAGAAGGCAGCAGGTAGTTCTGGGCTTAGAGCCTTCCACCTTGATCCCACAAACAGAAAATCCCAGGAAGGACTTTCACTGGCTCCGGGAGGGTCATATGACCATCCAGGAACTAGTGCCTGAGCCAACCTATGAAGCATGCCTACCGTTATGGGCCAGGGTGAGACCAGATGCTGTCACCAGAAAGCAAATAAAACTCTTAAGCATCAAGAACCCTGCAGTCATCTTCTCTGGTTTGTCTCTGATCCCTCACTGGTAATTCACTCCTGCTCAACCCTGGGTTTCCATGCAGGAGGTCCAGGCTGACCCCTGACACTGGCTCTCGCCTGGAGCCGAGGGGCTTACAGTGAGACATTGGGCCCAGCGTACACCAGGAGCTCATAATGACACCGAAGGAGAAGACACAGCAAGGTAGGGGATTAAGGTTGCTGATCGGGCTGGTTTGGCTGCAAACAACCCCGCAGTCAGTGATAGGAAGGTGGCTGACACCTGTGCCATGGGCACAAGGCTTTGAATTAAACAAGAAAACCCACAGACAGACAGCTATGAATGTAAGTCAAATTTCCCTATCCCAGCAACAGTGCGAAGGCTGCCAAGCTCAGGTGCACAGTGGGAGGCAAAAATTAGGCATAGCTTAGCCTTCTCTAGTCAGTGTTCTGTTCAGAAACAACTCGTTGGTCCAAAGCTCTGCTTTCTTCCTGCTGCCCTACAGGCCCACATCTGAACTCCCAAAGACTGGCCTGCGGAAGTGGCCTGAGTCACCTCTAGGCCAAGCTTGTTTTCCAATCCCCTTGAATGTTTTTGACTAAAGACTTTGAAAACTCCTCAGATGTGCTAATAAGAGGAAGAAGGGGTGATCTGAGTCACAGCTCCCTGCTGCCAGAAGGGTGCTATCCAAACTCTTCAGCCCCCAAGCCACTTTTCCAGCCTTATCTCTTCCCCTGCCCCCCACCATCCTCCATCCCCCATAGTCTGCTCTAAGCTTGGCCATGAGGCTGTTTCCTTCACCCTTAAGCATGGCTGTCTCCCCTCCAGGCTGAGAACTCCCTGAGACAGGCCATGCCACCCCAATGCCCAACTCCTGTCTACACCCTAGAGGGCACAAAGAAGTGTTTGCTGAATTAAGCTGGATGAACAACTGAGCATGGGCTGAGTGCCAGTTATAAACCTCTCCCCCCAAACCTGGCGGTACACATGCTTAGTTCCCCTGTTGCCCCTCCACCAGGGAAATGGGCTTACAAGGAGGAGCTCTGAGCTAGGGACCTTGCTCTCCACAATTCTGCTCCTTCGCAGTTACAGCAAGTTATCAACGTGTCCATTCCCTCTGTCTACCTGGTTCGAAGATTAGTGAACATAAGATCATTTTGGAAATGACTCTCCTTCATTCCTGATTTAGCATGAGTGTCCTGCAGCCCTCAGCACAATACCTAACCTCTGTGTCGAGGGGTTAATGACCAGTAACTGAAACCTTAAATCAGCCCTCCCTGTCTGCAGAGGGGCCAGTAGTAGCTCATTCTTGGTAAAAAGGACAAAGAGCCCATTTCTAGCACATATTATGGATGTCACAGCTGCCACTTTACATTGAAATTAATAAAGCAAGGCTCTGCTCCTTCTCCCCACCACATTCTCCGCGCCCCCCCCCCAACACACACACACACCTATGCAGGCACCCTGCCTGCTGTTTCCATGAGTCCTTACCCACAGGCCTCTTGGCCAGGCAGACTCGGGGCAGGGCCGCAGAGGGCTCAGCTGAGAGCAGCTGGACCAGCAGTCCCCTCCCTACTGGGTCTTCTCCTGCCCTCTTAAGGACATCTCTGTCCCTGCCTGCCTTCTTTTTTTAAAAAAATTTTATTTATATATACTTTTAATTAGCATCAGGTGTACAACACAGTGCAATAGTTATACTTTTTACCCCTCAAAGTGACAACCCCCCTCCCCCAATTCTTCCCTCCCACTCCTCCCCCCATCCATATCATACTACCTTCTTGCCCTATGGTCCGACTAGAAGCTATCCATGTTCCAGTCCTCACAACTGCATTTTACAGGCTAGGAAACCGAGGCTCAAAGTGGCTTTCCAGCCAGAAAGTAAGGGGGAAGCCCAAGTCCTCTCTATCTCAGCATGCCACTTATCTCCTAGACCAGTGGTTCTCAGGTGTTCACCTCCATCAAACTTACTTGGAGGGCTTGTTAAAATGCAGGTTGTTGGACCCTATTCTCTGAGCTTCTGATTCACTAGGTCTGAGGTTGGGTGCAAAAATGTACATTTCTAACAAGTTCCCAGATGATGCTAGGACCACATTTTGAGGGTCATCGTCCTAAACAGTGGTGCTTCCCAACCTCTTGGCCTCATAGAAACAGTGCCCCTGCAGTCGGGATCCCAGTGTCCCCCACAATGAGAGGGAGGCTTAGAACCCAGGTGGTCGTAGGTGCTGTCTGTACATTTCCTCCCCAGGCTGCTTGAAGTCTCCTTCACACAGCTAGTTTTCAACCTTGGCTGCACATTGGAATCACCTGGAATAAATGCCCCTGTCTAAGCCCCACCCCACTAAGACTGTGATTTATGGTTTTTAAGGCTCTCCAGATGATTCTAACGTGCAGTCAAAGTAGAGACCACTGCCTTAGCCTGATTGCTTTTAGGACTCTGTCCTTTTTATACCTCTGTCCTTCCCTGTTTCATTTGCTCGCTGATCTTTCTTCCAAGGTCCAGCACACGTCCCCTCCTGCAGAAAGCCCATCCCAGTGCAGTGGTCCAGCCCACAGGTTGGCTCTCCCTTCAATGATCTTTGCCAGTGCCCCCATTTTGACACTTTGTAATCACCCCATTATGTGGGATTTTTGACTCCTAGATTGGGTCACTCCCTGATGTGGCCCCCACTTCCACAGAGAGCTGGGCTCTTGATGCTTCGTTGGGCTGTAACCATCGTCTAGAATATGCATGCCTTCTGGGTATTCAGACAAATAACCTCAGGGATTCTCACCCGCCCTGGGCCACTTTTCCCATGAAAGCCCGCTGCAAACAGAGTGGTTTCTCCCCTGCGGTAGGTTCTAAGCCTCGTGTAAGGAGTGTCCCACTGTGATTCTCCCCCTGACATCCCCCTCACCACTCTCCAGGGTGAGGAGCCGTTCAGCCAAGGACCACCACTGCCACCCCATGCTCTGCAGGGCGTCTCTAAGTGTCTCTAAGATGCCTCACTCTTCAAGGGCCCCCACTTGACAGGTTGGTAGTGTTGCCAAGGAAACATCAGTTAATGGAGGAAATAGAGCTGCTCAAAATCCACATGCCCACTGTTGGGAAGAAAACTGGTGCGTCAGTTGTACCTTGAAATGTTTGTGTTATTAAGTAGTTGAACCAGCCTCCCTTTGCTCCACGCTCCTCGTTTGTCTGGGAGGCCCTCCTCCCGTCTCCCTCTGCCCATCCCATGATTTTTCCATCTCAGTCTCTGCTCAGCTTGGGGACAGACGGCTCCAGAATTTCCATAGAGGCTGAGGTACCGTGAAGTAGTTATGGAAGCCTGGATAGAAGCGGGGATTGAATGATGGAAAACTGTGTAAATCGGTCATATTAAAGAATGCCAGGGAATGGAGGTTGGAGACAGGAAGTTAAAGCTACTCATCCAAGTGCTTACGAATTCCAGCTGGTGGAATATAAGCTAGTGAAGGTTGATTAAGCCTTAACGTCCCCCTCCTGGACGAATGCCTTATGTTATAGGGCAGTGATTTTCACACTTTTTTGTAAATTCTTTGTAACCTTTTGTTGACAAAAGACCTTCCTTGATTGGGCTGGGAGAGGGCCCTAGAGCCCCACCCATCAGGTCCCATCCTCCCAGACCTGATCCCCTCAGGGGCCCCTGAACCCCTTCTTGGAGCTCCCAGGACTTGATCTGGACAATTGGGTGGAAATGGCCCTGGTGATTCCACTGCTGGTTCTGAGGGATGAGTTCAGGACGGTTCTCGGGGTGCTGAGCTCCTGTGCCTGAGCCAGCCTGAGCCAGTTTGGGGGAGGGTTGGAGGTTTTGCCTGAGCTCGGGCCCAGGCTGAGGGGAGACCCTGTCAAGGGCTGGGGGCTACTGCCTGGGTTGCTTCACCAGGGGAGTGGGATGAAGGCCCTAAACTGCCAAGAGCTCAGCGTTCCCTGGAACCTCCCCATAAGCAGGGAGGGGATAGGGCCGCTGCCTACCTGCACACCCTCTGGAGGTTTTTAAACCCCCTTAGCCTCAGTTTTCACTCCTTAAACCTGGAAGGTGACCATTGATATGGAAAGTACCAAGCAGAGGGCCTGGTATGCAAACATACAGAAATATGTTTGTTTTCCTCTCTCCCGTCCCTTCCTGAGGCAGTCTCACCCCCAATAGCAGTTTCTGTCAGTGAGGTGATGTTTGATCCATGTGGAAGGTGGATCTTGTGGAAGGCCGTGCCTGTCCCTGAGAGAGGCGGGGCCCACCTCCATGCCTGCCAGGAAGAGAAAGGATTTGGAGAGCCCCTGGCGTGGGGCCCACCTGTGTCTGCAGGGAAGGGGCCCTTGCTTCCAAGCCAGCCTCCTGCCCCTCCCCTCCCAGTCTGGCCCCTGGAACCTGAGTAACCTGAGCAGGGGTAGACGAGTGAGGTGAGAGGTCACAGGTGTGGCTCTAGAGTCAAACTGCCTCAGTTTGAATCTCAGCTATTGTTCTCCGAACTATACAACTCTGGGCAAGTAACTAATTTCTCTGTCTCAGTTGCGTCGTCTACAAGATGGGGATAATAGTAACACCTGTCTCATAGAATTATAAGATTCAGTGGGATAAAGCATGTAAATCATTTCATGTCTGGCACATAGTAAGAGCTAAAAATATTTCAGCTTTTGTTATTAGCAGTCTAAGGCAGGGGTTCTCAGCCTCAGCACTACTGACATTTTGGGCTGGATAATTCTTGGCTGCAGGGGGCTGTCCTGTGCATTGTAAAATCTCTGACCTGTACCTACTAGGAGCCAGTAGAAGCCTGTCCCTCGCCCCCGTATGACAACCAAAAATGTCTCCAGTCGTTGTCAAATGTTCCCTGATTGGAAAAGCTGCCCCCTGTTGAGAACCACAGTTCTGAATCATTTCTTCCTTGGACTTCCAGGCTCCCCATTGCTCAAAAAGCATAGCAATGCTTGCTGCACCTGCAGGCATGAAAGTGGGGAGTCTTGTCCTAAATGGCTTCCCCTCTTTTGTGTTTAGGCCGTTCATTGATTCCGTGCCCTGCTGGCTGGGCTTCTGAGGTGTCCAAGCGATGCCTCGAGAGAATCCTCATTGCTGAATCTCCCTGTGATCTGCCGGTTCCGTGCTCACACCACTCAGGGCGCACTTTGTTGTTGGCTTTTTAAGTAACAAACAACTGTCTGTTCCTGTTATGATTTTTCCAGACTCTGGAGCCGTAAACCGCCCTGATGACAGCTCTACCGGATAGTAAATGCACACATCGCCCACGCTTCTCCCCTAAACACTTCAGAGCAGCTGAGTGGATAAAACGGATTCCAGCTATTTCCTGGGCGGCCACGAGTGTCTGTGGAGCCAGGTCCCAGGGACAGGAATGAAGGAAGGGGTGGCAGTGGCTGGCTCCCTGACTGTCCTTGTCCTTGGCTTGCACCCATTCCTGAGCCTCGGGAAATCTGGGTCCTGGCACGTAGGGGATTAAGAGCTACACTCTGTCCTGAGGAAAGGGCGTGGTGCATGCAACCCAAGGGCAGAAACAGCTGTGCCCCTTTGGGAGGAAGCCCCATACGTCTGCACATTCAGGAAAGGCGTTCTGGGGGTGCTGAGCTTTCATTTCTCTTTCAAAGGAGTAAGAGTCGGGGTAGGCGAGTGAATGACGCAGAGACATATATTAATGGGGGCCATTATTTCCTGACACATTGGTTTCCCCAACTTGGCTGTTGGGTCCTCCATGGCAGGGACCATGTGTCCTCATCTTTGTACATTCAGAACCCAACTTAGAGGTTATTTGTTGTTGGATGAATGGACCAATGGATGGATGAGATACCTAACCACATCTATTTAATTTCCTAAATCTTACCAGTTATGAAATTCTTCCTCAACTCCAATAAGCTGGACGCTATAGTAGGTCATCAGCTTTCCATGGTGGTCACCCAGAAGTCCAGGCCACACAACGGAAGCTATCAGCATTCTAATGAGAAGCCCAGTTCTCACCCAATTTGGTCACATTGTTCTGGTCACATTTCCACACTGAAGCTGAGTGTTCTACATTTGGCCCCTGCTGAGAACTTTGGTCACTATGACCCCTCACCTCTGGTATGGGAAGAGTCAGCAACCTGTAGCAGTTTTCATGTCCATTTTCCTAGATTCGCCAAACCTGATAACCTGTAAGATTACCGTAGGAGCAGAGCCTCGCTGTAATGAATGTGTTCCACTTGTCCCTCCAGACCCCCCTGTATCCTTTTCTTGCCTCCCTGTGAGGCTAATGTTATGGAATGCTTCAGTGGGCTCCCAGATTCTGTGGCTTCCAGTTGGGTTCCCCAGATGGCTGATCCAGTAGAAGAACAGAGTCGGTATTTATTCACCACCAGTCACCATTACCCCCAGCCCTTCCTCCTTGGCTCTTCTCACAAGCCAGCCTTCTCTACATAACTTTTCTCTTACAGGTTCTGGTAACTGCTGCCTCCTCTCATCCCTTTGGGCCTCGGAGTGCTAACAGCTCCATATTACTACCCTCAGGGATGGCGCCCTTACATCCCACCCACACCATTGAGAACTGTCTTTATTTCACCCTCAGCAGATTCCTTATGTTGAGTGTACCGTCTGTTCCCTGCCGGGATTTTGACTCTTTTTAGGTCTGAAGTGACCCTGCCAGTCTCTCCACTCCCTCCCTGAACTTTCAAATGTCACGAAGCTATGCCTCTGAAGAACCACCCCTTCCTTATGCTCCTCGCCTGCACTGCCTTTCTCATCCCATGGCCCCTTTTATGCCCTGCACCCGTGTTTTAAAAGTGCTTGTCAACACATTCTTTTCCTAAAGCAAAAAATACTTCATCTTGCCATTGGAATGAATCAAAAATGTTTACCAGTGAGAATTTTTGAATTAATCAAGATATTAAGAGGGCCCATCCTGAATTCCAACCTAAAGTAAAGACATGTGGTATCTCGATTTGCCCAGAGATCTAACCATAGGTTTGGGTCGTTCATTCCTGTAGGAATATGAAGAAAAGAGCTCACAGAACCCTATGACTGCCCACTCAGAGCCCTTGTTGGGAAGTGACTGAAAACTTTGAAGGCATAGGGTCATATGGCTTTCTTTCTTCTATACCAGGGCCAGGAACCCACAGCCCATGGGACAGCCCCTGTTTTCATAAATAAAGCATGACTGGAACACAGCCATTCATTGATGCATTGTCTATGACCATATTCATGCTACAACAGCAGATCTGGGTTGATAGTGCCTGTATGGGCTTCTATACAAAGAGCAGTTAACACAGCAGTGACCGCTCTCCTTTGAAAGCTTACAGTGTTGGTCCTTGACTGGCGTCTGGGAACTTGGATTTCAGGAGGGTTCCCACCATTCCCACACTGATAAGAGTGGCTCATTGTGCCTAAAGTGATTGTATAGACAATATGGTTTATGCTAAAAACCTGCTTCCCTTCTGGAAATTGTAAATTTTGATACTGGCCAGGCAGAGGCCACCTACGTGACAAGCTTCCAGTGAAAACCCTGGATGCCTGGTCTCTGACACACTTCCCTGCACTTCACACTTGTAGTCGCGGCTCCTTGCTGGGGAATCTGTGCATCCCCTGCGATCACTGGGAGAGGACCCCTGGGAGCTTGCGCATGTTTCCCCAGACTTTGCCCCATGTGCCTCTTCCCTGGGCTGATTTGGTTTGTATCCTTTTCCTGTAATAAATCATGTCGATGAACACAGCTATATGCTGAGTCCTATGAGTCCCAGCAAATCATCAGTCCTGGGGGTGGTCTTGGGGAGCCTGCAAAGCCAAAAATATTTGCTATCTGGCCCTTTAAGAAAAAGTTTGCCACCCCTGCTCTACCCTGTCTTAATAAGGATGGAAGTTACCTGTTACATAGGCATGTATCTCCCATCCCACGGGACTCGGAACACCCTGAAGGCATGGCAGGGTCATTTGCTCTTGGGCCACTGGCCACACATAGCGTCTTGCACAAAGTATTAATGGCGGAAGGAAGTCAGCAAGCATGTAAATAATGGATTCAAGAAGTATTTTTTAATCTGTGGGTGGTGAAATCAATTTCAAAGGTTTCAACCAATGTTTTTCAATGAAAGAATAGAATAGAAAATAGAGTGCGTTGCATATGGGAAGACTAAGTTTCATTTCTTGAAAAATTTGTTTCAGTTATACATGTGGGCCTTTTGTTGTACTGGGTCATAACATAAAAGGTTTCTTCTTGTCCTTTGCAATAGGAAATATGTGAAGGCCACTGGATGGTGATACCTTTGCCTACTGCCCAGGCAGAAGCTCCACTTACCTTTCACCTCTCAGTTGTCAGCATTAACCCCATTCTCCCTCTACCCCCCCAGAATGTGTACTACACAAGCAGTCAGCAGATCCATGTGGGCGTCCTGAGCCCCACAATTGACGACGATGACAACCGGTGCCTGGTGGATGTCAACAGTCGGCCGCGCCTCATTGAGTGTAGTTATGCCAAAGCCAAGAGAATGAAGCTTCACTGGCAGTTCTCTCAGGTAACAGAGCCCCCCCAGGAGGAGCATAGAGCATGGGGAGAGGGGCCCAGGGGCCAGGGAGTGTGTGGGAGGAGAGGGACACTGTGGCAATGGGGGCTGGGATTCCAGGCCAATTCTCGGATTTACTGAGCACTTACTATGTGCCGGGGGTTCACATACATTAGCTCATTGACTCCTAATATTGGCTCCAAGGGAGGTTATTATTAGTGTCATTGTTTTACCGTTTTATTTAATTTTTAGATATAAGGAAACGGGCTCAGAGAGGGGAGTCACCTGCACAGAGTCACACAGTAAGGGGCAGGGCTGGGATGTAAACCTGGGTCTCTCTGACTTGAAACCCTCGCATTTCTCCTGCACAAGCCCCTTCTCAGAATTGCAAAGCCCCAGTCTCCCAGGTATAGACAGTGCTGACTCATCTCTGGTGTGACCTCCTCTCTACCTACCGCTCAGTAGGGGTCGCTGTAGGGGATGAAGTTTCCACACAGGTTCATGTCTTGGGGCCATTTTGTGAAGGGCAGTCTGTTTCAACTTATGGGGAGAGCAGGAAGGGGAGAGGGCCAGGGCTGTCTTGGAATAGCTCCTGGAGGTCATGGCCCAGCCAGGGACCCATCATTCTGGGGACTTTGTGTCACCCAGATATGAGTGTTCTTGAGCTCAAGTAAGCCCCCTGGCCCTTCGGTCGCCTTGCTCCTCCAAGGAGCTCCAGAATCACCAGGAAGACAGAGCTCCCTCTGTCTGTGGAGCCCCGGCCTCTGTGTGTCCAGCCTTGCACAGTTTGATGTTAATAAGCATAGCAGTTCCATCTCAAAGATGATGAAATGAGATTAAATCATGGCCCAAGAGCGATAGAGCTAGAGTTCCAGCAGGCTGCTTCAGTATCCCAGACCCACAGGCCAGCCCATCTACCTCCTTCCCCACCCTCAGCCTCCCCACACATGCCCCAAGGTCACGGGCTGGGGCGACTCAGCTCCATCTCCTATGCAGACCTCCATGCCTTGGTGCCCTTAGCTGGCCCTTATCTCATCTCTCCATCCCTGATTGGGACAGAGAAAGGAACATTCCTCTAAAATGGGTGTTCTTGAGGCAAAGACACCCCCAAATCCATCTCAACACATAGCCTTGAACAGGCAGCCCCACATGATTCCTGCTTGAAGGGCTACAGTGACCAACAAAGTAGGCTATGTTGGCATGTGGAGCCCTGGAGACTGGGAAGCCTTCAGCCACTTATGCATCCATCTAACTAAAACTCCCAGAGTGCTTTGGCAGTCACATCTTTGATCCTTCTACCAAGGGAACTGTGTGGAAATAATATTTTTAAATCCCTATTTGCAAACCCATAGAAGGCACTCTTCCTTGATATTTTAAAATTAACAAATGTGAAATTTTTGTTTAATGTGAAATAATATTTATCAAGTGACCTGGAATCTGTCCCTAAACCATATTGGTTAGGAGCTACTGTCAACAAGACCAGAGGAAGCTGGGAGCGTCTTAAAAGATTAGAGTCATGTGCTTGGGCTAATTTTCTTGCAACAGGTTTTAATCTTTGCAAATTACATAAGGATCCTACCAACTAGAATGTTCCAGTGCAGAAGTTGGGCTGAAAGGAGCTTTTACTGGTACATTTCAAATCTCCTTTCCAGTTTCACAGTCTGCATTATTTACTCTCCTGAGGGCTGCATTTAAACGCTGCAGACACTCTAGCTGAATTAATTTCCAAATAATCTAGTGCAATTCTCCCAGGTTCTCCTACAAAGAGGATATGCATTTGCATATCTTAGTGTTCCATCTCCTACCCTGATTTTCTGTGTAACAAATAAAATGGCTTTTCTCTGACCCTTGCAAGCTCTTCTGAATTTCCAATGCCTCAGGATGAATCAGGGCAGCGTTAGATTCTGACACTGAGAAACCATGTTTGACGGAAAGCATCTCTTGGCAACACGGATGTTCAGGGCTCTGATGAGTAATTTTGCAATAATGAACATGCTTTCCTTCAGTCGTTCATCAAACATTTATGGAGCATGGGGGCTGGGCAAGAGGGATGCAGATACGAGTCAGACACAGCCTTTGCTGTGGAGCTCTGAGGGGGAGTCCATGGGCATGTAAACACACACAAAGCTCACTGATGGGAACAGAAATGATGAGGGTATAGTGTCCAGGGAGCCCAGAGCGACGGGCTCTGCCTGCAGAGCTCAGGAACATTCCAGGCTTGTTTGATCTAGATCTTGAAAGTTGTAGGACAGTTCCCAGGTGTGGGAAGGGAGAACTCTCCATATAGATACTCAGCCTGGGCAAAGGCAAGAAAAAGCAGTGCACATTTGAGGAACGGAAACCCAATATTGGGTGTGGGTGGAATTTAGAATTTTCAGTGGAGCACGAGAGAGATCAGACTTAAGAGTCAGTTTGGGCAGATAATGGTGGTCGTTGAAAGCCTCGCCAAGAAGTATGGACTTCTGTAAAGCAATGGGAGGAACTAGGGCAGGTTCTTAAGCAGTGGATTGCTGTAATGGGGTCTTAGTCCTTTTGGCAGCCAAGTATGGGGTGGATTAGAAGCAAAGAGGCTGCAGATAGGGAAGCAAGTTGGAGGGCTCTTCCACTGTCCCTGTGAGGGAAGGGGTGACTTGGGTGCCATGGAGACGTGGGGCCAGGCAGCTATCAGAGAGACTTTGAGAGACATTTCAGCAGTCTATTGGAAGAAGTGATGGATTAAATGGAGGTTGTTGTAGGGGGGATTATTAATCCAAGACCACCCTAGGCTCTGGGTTTGAAGGACAGCCAGAGCTGTCCCTCTTCAAGCAACGCATCTGTCTCTAAACAGCCAGCACTTTCCACATCAACATGTAATGAAATGTCATTGGGCCAGCCGAGTGGCTCAGTTAGTTAAGAACTCGCTCGAGAGTGTGAGCTGAGCTCTGAGCAACAGCAGTTCGATGCCCGGCCTGAGCTGAGCTGCCGCTGAGCTGCCAACAGGTGGCAGGATGGCTCAACTAAAAAAAAAAGAAAAGAAATGTCATTAACATTAGAAGTGGTAGCTGTTGCCTTCAATGATTTTTCTAGCTTGTGACTCCTCTGGGTTTAAAGAATTTCCTAAACTGACCACCTATTGGGATTATAGATTCATATCCATGAAGTATAGGACTTTCAATCTTCAGAGAGGAAAATACATACTGACATTTGGGGGATTCTAGGATTTGGTGATGCAGCATTAGTGAAGAAGCATTTAGTTAATGAGCCCTGGACCTGTGGAAGGAGAGAGAGGAAGCAGATATCAGGTCACCATAAAGGAGAAGTTTGTAGCAAGACACTCATCAAGCAAAGTATTGGACTACCTCTCAGGGGTAATGAGGCACCCACCCTCCCCACTTCCATCACTGTTTTGAATGGTTAAGCAAATGATGTGTGTCTTTGGAGGTCCAGCTTCCTTCAAGTCCATCTGTCTATTTGAACGCATGGTTGAAGGAATGGGGACTGTTGGACCATAAAGACATCAGGAGTACCTGAGCCCTGCCTTCAAATGTTGGAAGAGCTGCCCTATCCAAGAAAGAGCAGGCTTGTCCTGTGTGGCTCTGAGGGAGGATCAGTGGGGAGAATCAAGGACAATTTATAGAACAGCTTTCTCATAGTCAGACTTGTCCAGACATGAGGTTGGCAGTTCAGAGAAGAGGTGGGCTCAGAGGACCACTTGGCAGGCCATCGAAGGCTCTATAGCTCTAAGTAGAGTTGGACTGGATGGTTTTAAGAGCTTTCCAACCCTGAAATTCTGTGCTTCTAGGCTGGAGTTAGCAACCCTGAGAAGGGCTATTTCCTCCTAGAGGCCCCACTGGGCCTGCCTTCCTAAAAGGCACCGTGAATTTGAAAATGAGCTGAGCTCCTTGTATGAGGGTCGTCTTTATCACACTTTATGAACTTGTTTGTTATTTTAGCCCATGCCCCTCTCTTCATTCAACCTGTAGACTGGAGGGCAGGACTGTGTCTTATGCTTTCCGTATCTCCAGCCGCTAACAGAAAGCTTGAGACAGAGGAGAGAGACACCCAGTGAAGGAATCCTTTATTTTCAAAAATCACAAATATTAATTAAAGGTCTCCTGTGCCTGGTCTTGAGCTAGGTTTGTGGGAGACCCAATGATGAAAGAAACCCAGCCCTCAATGTCTCTCCTTGCGGGTACGCTGAAAAGAAGAAACAAAAACAAATAGTACTACAGACTTTCAAGACATATCAATGTAACAGTCTAAAGACCTTGCTTAGTTGGAGAATCCCTAGTTCCTACAAGAACACTTTTAGGTGGCAGTGTATCCCAGCTGCATACACAGACATGCCCTAAGTGGGGTGCTCAAAGTTACGAGGTAAATATGCGTTTCTTCCTAGAACTCCAGATTTCGGGGAAGGAGGTGAAGATGTTTTATACTAGAACAAGTATCAGTGTAGTATGGAGTGGAATACAAATTTGTATGAATATTTTTTAAAACAAGAGGCTTTGATGAATTGTCAGGCTATTCAGACTGTATTGTATGCTGCCCCCAGATGCTGGGGTGTGCCCCCACTCCTGTGCCCCTACTCCTGTTGGCTGTCAGAGTTCTTTGGTGGAAACATTGGCAAGGCCTATCAGGGGTTCCAAGGGCACACAGATCAGCATTCCCACTGGCAGGCCATCCCCACACCTCAGCCCTGTGCTTACCTCGCTCTCAACACAGCATTTATGCATTTCCCAAGCAGGGAACATCCAGGATAATAACAGAGACGTGTTTTAATGCCCAAGAGAGACGAAGTTTTCGAGAGTATGAGGAGACTACCCAGAAGAGAGCTGAACACAGAGCCAAGCCCGCCTGTCCAGGGACAAATGGCTCTGATTTGTGGTGTCTAATTTGATTATTTGCAGCAAGATGGGTAGCCCATTCAAAACAGAACCTATTTGCAGGGCACATTTCCCAGGGAGCACCACTAATTCTGCCAAAGAGTTTCCCAGCACGCGAGGAGGAGGAGTCCTTGACTTCCCCCACTCCAGCCTGGTCCCCAGGTGATGCCAGGAAGTCCAGCTTTGAGAATCTTTTGTGCTGAGAAGAAAAGATGATAATCGAGTATTTCATTACAGCTTCGGAATAAAACACCTTTCATTCCCATGGCATATGAAGTGGCAAGTGTGGAACTGTCCAGTTTTCAGAGACTGGCAAAGCTTTGTTTAGGCCCCGAATGTTTTCTTAGTTATTTTTAGTTCATGACAGTTAGCGCCTCCCTCGTCCCCCTGTTCATCCCACAAATGTCAGGGGCCAGGGCCAGGTGTGATGGCTCAGCTCCCCACTCCTCAGACCTAGGGGAGATTTTGAAATGTATTTATTAAACATTTACATGGTGCTTACTATGTGCCAGGTAGTATTGTAACTGCGTTTGTACATATTACTTAATCCCATGACAATGCTATTAAGTATTTTAATTATCCTCCTTCTACAAATGAGGAAACTGAGGCACAGAGAGATTGAGTAATTTGTCCGAGGTCAAATCTGGGAATCCTGTCAAATACAGAGTTGATGCTTTAAACCGCCAGACTGTGGTGTGTTCTTCTTGCCTCTGGAAAGCCAGGGGATGACTGCAATGGGAGTTTGGGGTGGGGTCTCCCTGCCAAGCCAGTCGCAGGTGCGTGTGAACTGGCTGGGTTCCCACCTTCTCAGCACACCAGCCATCATACTGTCTCCACAACCCCCTTCGCCTTTCCTTTTGCACTTGACATTGCCACTGGGCCATCTTCAGTCCAGAAGACCCTCCCAGCAAATCCCAGGCAGATCTCACTCAGGCACAATGAGTCTTCTTGAAGGAGGACAAACACCACAGTACTTGTTAAATAAATGGAGTGTTGAGTATTCATAATACAGAAAGGCCACTTTTCTCCACAAAAAAAGACTTAATCTCAGGTTTCTGTAACCTGCACTAACATCCCACCCATGCTTTGAAGTATTTGATTACTAATCATTAACTACTTAACCTAGAAACTCCCAAGCCCACTGGGCTACTTGCCCATGGAAAATTAATTAGAAAGGAGAGTGGAATGGTAGCTCTGAAATAAACAGAGGTCTCAATACAGGATTCAGTCCACACACCACCACCTTGTGAACACCTTGACTGCAAACGTGAGACCAGCCTGAGCTCAGTCCAAATGCTGCAGGTACGCACCTCTGGGAGGCGAGTGCAAGCGACCAGCCAGGCCCAACCCTTTCCTGAGACAGGGTGATGGCTGTCCGTGGTCTCCAAAGTGCAGTCCCTGGACCAACAGCAGCAGCAGCAGCTGCACCTGGAAATTTAAAGGGGCACATTTTCAGCCCCGTTGGAGACCTACTGGATAAGGAGGTGGTCTGGTCTACAGGGACTCTGTCTAATCCATCTGCCCAGCCTACATCTCCAGGAGCCAGGTTACTGAGTTTGGCGCTAGCTATCCCCCTTCCACCCCCCACCCCCCCACACACACACACAGCTGCCACAGACACACATGTGGAGAAGCTGAGGCAGATAGGAAGTGCACGCATGGCTGTGTAATCTGGGGCCAGCTCCTCAGCGCCTCAGCCCAAGGGGTTCATGGCAGGGTCCACATGCCACCGTGCACAGGGTCAGCGCTCCATGTGCAGACAAAGTCCCAGTGTCCCGAGAGCTCCAGCACCTTTTGCAAATGAGAAAATTAAAGCCCAGGGCAGCTCAGCCTCTTACGCAGGGTGATGGTCAGGGGGTGCCAAGGGCAGGGCTGGAGCCGAGTCCCATGTTGTTGGCTTCTGCTCACACTTCACTCTGCCTCTCGTGCCCTTTCTAGTCACCACTCCAGGGAGGCCTGAAAGGAGAAGGAACTAGGCTGGGGGTTGGGCACGCAGCTCTCGGAATTATTATTAGACTTCTTAGTTCTATACATTCAACTTTCGATTTTTTAACACTGTTTCCATATTTAATTTGGTTTCCATTCCAATTAAGCTCTCTGTATGCTGCAGCATCTCTCCTGCCAGGTTTAATTGCTCTTATTTAAGTTCTTTAATTAAAAGTATTGTCTTTCCCGGGCCGGCGGAGTGGCATGGTGGTTGGGCGCTGGCTTGAGAGGCCAGCGGCCCCAGTTCGGGTCCCTCATCTGGGGGCCAGTGACACTGCCCTCAAAAAAAAAAAAAAGTATTGTCTTTCCCGATCCTGTAGGTGTAAGTATTACACAAATAATAGAGATGACTGGACCAGTAAACCAAGTGACTGTGCCCTCAGAGGGTGGGACCAGCCAGGGCTCCGCCTCAAGCCCCAGCCCCCCAGGGGCTGCTGGCCAGGTCTGGGTGTGACGACAAGAGCCTGCTAACAGGTGTCCCTGCTTCTTCCCCTCCTCCAACACTCTGTGCTCAATACAGCAGCCAGAGTGACCTGGTTAACGTGTTGGTGTGATTCTGCAATGGCTGGTCCTGTCACCAGGTGAAAAGCCAAAGTCCACTCAGTAGCCACAAAGCCCCACACAGCCTGCGCCCCCCTCACCTCTGGGGCCTCATCTCCTGCCCTCGTGCCTACTCTGCCTGTTCAGGGGCTTCGGCTCTGGTCTCTGAACATACCCAGCCCCTGCTGGTCGGGAGCTTTGCTCTGGGACCTGGGACACTCCCCACATGTCCCTGGGGCCACCTGCTTCCCCCTTCATGTCTTTGCTTGGATCTCACCTGCTTTATGAGATCACCCCAACCACCTCGTACAATTGCAGCCTGCCTCCATCTCATCGCCGTTCCCAAGCAATCTTTCCCTGCTTGTCGTAGTCCATTCCAGCCGCGTAACAAAATGACCAGAGACTGGGTGGCTTAAACAGCAAACATTTGTTTCTCACACTTTTGAAGACTGGGGAGTCCAAGATCAGGGTGCCAGTAGATTCAGTATCTGGTGAAGGCCCTTTTCCTGGATTGCATATGATCACCTTCCCACTGTCCTCACGTGGGAGAGAGAGAGAGAGAGAGAGAGAGAGAGAGAGAGAGAGAGAGAGAGAGAGATCATCCCTCTGGTATTTCTTGCATAAGGGCACTAATACCATTCACATGGGCTCCAACCTCATGAGCTAAGTACCTTCAAATGGCCCACCTCCAAATACCATCATACTGGGGATTAGGGCTTAGGCATGTGAATTTTAGGGGGCAAACATACAGTCCATACACTGCCCTATGTTTTTGTGCACAGTCTTATCACCTAACACACTACAGAATTTATAATTGGCCCCCTCTTAGAGTTGTCTACACAAAGACAAGGATTCTTTTCTGTTTAGTCACTGATGTTCCAGGCACACAGTAGGCACTCATTAAATATTTGATGGATGGATAGATGGATGAATTATGTCTTTGCAGAAAGCTCTCAAAAAAAAAAGACCATGTGATCTGAGCAAGTCTCTCCACTTCTCTGAGCCTCAGTCTCCAATTCCATAAAATGGGGATAATTAGCTTCTTTACCTCTCAGAGTTATTGTGAGAAATACATGAGATTGGGCGTGTAAGCATTTGACACAGTGCTGGGTGCCTGGTAAATAAGTTTTAACTGTTACTATTTTTATCTCAGGTGCAGAGCCTGCAAGTGGAGGTACAGATAGTAGCAACACCAGGCTGCTCCCAACTGTGCTGAATTCACCAGGAAGGGAATGAATAGGGAAAAGGAAGGCTCTTTTGCAATTGTGGTGAATGGAATGTGCCCAGAGAGAGGGCAAGACCCCAGAGTTTGTTCAGTGAGAGCGGCTGAGGTCTGAAAAGGAAGACAGGAGGGACACCGCACCAATGGCCAGTGCCAGCTCTAGCACCAACGGGTTGCCTGGCTCTTCTCTCAGCTCCCCAGATGTGTTCCCAAGGTGTATACCAGGGCTCTGCTCATGGAGGCCTCCTCTGTTCTGGAAGGTTCTCTCCTTTCTGATCGTCCAGGGAGGGAGCTGTCTTTGGCCTCACAGTCCGCCCTCCCTAACAGACCCAAATACTCTCACTGAAGTTGTGTTTCCTCCACACCCTACCCCTGCTCTTGGCCTGACTCCATTTCTTAAACATCCTTCCCAGAGGCCACACTGGCTATTTCTGCCCCAGGGTCACCACACTTCCTGTCTCTAGGGTGTGGAGGGCATGGTTACACCAGGGTAGGGCCTGGGAAATGTCATAGTTGAGTCCCTGAAGGAACACTTGACTCCTCAGAGAACTCTGCCCCCACCTCCTTCCCTCGGCCTTGGCAAGGTGCCCCCACAGATGGCTTAAAATGTGCCTGAGTGGCTGGCGGGAAAGGAGAGGGCTGGTGTTGGCCCCGTTTCTCCAAGTTTCCGCACTCCCGGAGGTGCCGAGGCAGCCTCACTGTTGGCAAGACCTGGCCTGGCCCAGCCCCTTAGGATGTGCCGAGAAGTCAGTATCTTCAGCAGAGCAGACAGGACACTTGGTCTGGCCCCCTTCTGCTTGCTGTGCACTTTTTCTGGAGCTCCCACCCTGATACTGGGAAGAGCCTCACATCCGTGAGTTGTGTTATAGCTGATAAAGGGCTTTCCCATCTGTCTTGCTCATCCGCCAGTAATCAGGATAGAAATAATCATCTGGTTCGAGAGATAATGGAACCCAGAAGGGTGGAGTGGCTTGCCCAAGGCCACACAGCTGACAACCAGAACAGAAGCATCCTAGTTCAGCCCTCTCCCCTTTCCATCTGTCTCACCACCTGAAACACCAGCAGACTTGGGAGTAAGAGAGCTGGCTGGTTTCATTCCAGACCTGCCCGAACTCCACTCCCAGCAGTGAGGTAGGACATACCACAGGGCTGGCAGGGATATTGGAGGACCGGGAGAGGCTGGCTGCAGGCCTGCTAAAGAAGCACCAGTGAGATGGCCCAGCCTGTGGGTGGACAGCAGATGTGCTCAGGCCTGGAGGCTGCAAGGTTTTACACAGAAGCCAGGCGGAGTGATGGGCTGGCCTTGCTTGGAGCAAAGTGTCACAAGGGATGCCTCTGGGTCCAAAAGTCCAGCCTTTGAGGGACAGGATGGAAGGCCAATGTGGACAGTAGCTTCTGAGAGGACACATTGAGCCTGTCCTCCAAAGTCATCCTAGCATGGTTCAGGAGTGTGGTGTGGTCACCAAAGTGCTGATTCCTTGGCTATGTTTAAAGAGCCTATTGTCCAGTAGAAATGAAGTGGTGGCCCTGTACTCCAAGGTCAGTGCCAAGTGACACAAAACAAAAGGAGGGCAACCAGAGTGGAAAAATTATACCAAATTGTTCCACGAGGACCTGGAAATATTGAAAAGCATAGAGCCAGGGGACATGGGTCTCACCTTCCCTGATTGGAAGGGAAGAGGTGGAAAAGTAGGAGCCGACCCAAGTATGGGAACCCGACGGGACGGTCTGGGTCCCCTTGCTGGATGCTGCTGAGACAAGGATGTTCATGGGAGAAGAACGCTCCTAGGCAGAGCCGTTTGGGAGGGCTGAGTGCTTCGTCCCTGCAAGTGGCCACGCAGAGCTGAAGGGCCCTGTGGCTGCAGTACGGAGGCCATGAAGGTTGCAGATGAGAACAAGAGGGCCGGCCTTCAAAGTCCCTTCCAACGGAGGGAATCCAGGGCCCTTTCTGAGCCCTTGTTCCGTGGCCACTAGTCCTCTGCCCTCTCAGGGCCTGAGCTTGTGGGTTTCTCTCTGGCTGCACCTATGGTCCCAGGATGACCTCCCTGTTTCCCTTTCCCTTTTGTTCTGTTCTGTTATCTCTGTGCTCTGGAGGGCAGAGTCACTGCTGTCCTCAGGGTAGGTGCTGACTGGAGATGGGAAGACAGAAGGGTTCCTGCTTCCCTCACTGGAATGCTTCTGAAGAGGTATAGATCGGCTGGGCCTTCTCCCACACACTGGACATTGGGAATTTATGCCCCTCCCCAACACACTGGCAGACACACTCCTGACCCCCTTTGCCACCCAACTTCTCACTCCCTGCCTCCTTTACCCACTACTCAAATTCCCTTCTGGGGAGCTGGGGTGGGGGGTAATTTTTTTAACTGAAGAATAACACATACATACAGAAACATGCAAACATATGTTACAAAACAAAAATGTTCAATTCAGTGATTCCAAACAAAACCAATGCCTATATAAACACCACCCAGGTCAGAAGATAGCATACTACCAGCACCCCAGAAGCCCCCCTCTTGCTTCCTGCCATTTTCCCACCCCTTCTTCCCCTGAGGTAACCCCACCCTGACTTGAACACTGTGGTTTTATTTTGCCTTTTGGGGAAGTTTATGTAAGTAGGATTGTGTATATATGTATGTATGCTTTGTCTGGCTTCCTTTGCTAACATTATGTTTGTGAGATTCATCCTTATTGAGTGGAGCTCTAGTTTGTTCATTGTCAATGCTGTATAGTATTCCATGATGGGACTCCCCAGAAGTGCGTTAACCACTCTACCATTGATGGGCATTTGGGTTGTTTCCAGATTGGAGCTTGTACAATTCATGTTTCAGAAAGTGCTCAGGTGCATGTCTTTGGTGCATGCATTTCTGCGAGATATACACCTGGGCACAGAATTGTTGGGTCACAGGGATGTGCATCTGCAGTAGACATTGCCCATGTCCCAGGTGGTTGTGAGAACTGAGTCTTGATGTTCTCTTGGGATGTCAGTTGTCGCCACAGGAATGGTGGTAGCAAGCTAAGGATGACTTCCAAACAGGCTTGCCATCCCCCACAGTGTGCTGTTCACAAGGATGGGCATGGATACAGCTGGGTGGTGGGCTGCAGAGTCTTACGAGGCAGGGGCCTCCCTCTCCCTGCTGCCAGGCCTGCTCCAGGCCACTCCAGAGTGAAACTCCTGAGCGTGGTGACCCTTTCCTGTGACCGATTCCCTTCTCACCTATATGGGTCATGACAGCCCACATTTACTGATCACCTAACGTGTGCCAGGCTTTTTGCTGGATGCTGAGGGCACAGACATTTATAAGACATAGAACTCACAGTCTAGAGGGGAAAAGACAAGTAAACAAGGAATCCTCCTACCATTTGGTAAGTGCAGTGCAGGAGAAGGCACCAGATGGAGAGGACCAAGCCAGCTGGGTGGACTGGAGGAGAGGAAATAGAGGGGGAGGCGAGGTGGGAGGTGAGAAGGCTCCTGGAAGAAACGGAGCAGGCGCTGAGACTTGAAACATGACTATGGCTGAGCCTGCTATGGAAGCATGGAGAAGGACTCAGGAACAGGGCACAGCGTGTTCAAAGTCCAGGAACCTGAGATAATGCAAATGGGTTCAGAAAACTACAAGGAGTATGGCATGGCTGCAGCAAACGGTGTGGGAGCTGAGGGAAATGAGGCCAGAGAGAAATAGCACCACGCCGTGAAGGCCTTCGGGGACGCACCACGGAGCGTGAGCTGTGTCCTCCAGGCCAGATGCATTTTGGAAAGATCACTACTCCCCGCCTCTGGGGGTCGGAAGGGGAATGAGTGAGGAGGCTGACGCAGTTGTCCAGGGAAGAGAAGTTGGTGGCCCAAGCCAGGGCAAATACGATGGGATAGGGATAAGGGGACAGTCACAAGGCATGAAGGAGGTGAAGTAACAGGACTCAGTGCCTAATTAGACGCTGGGGAGAAGGTGGAGGTGTCAGTGAAAATGCCCATCTTCCGCACACAGATGCCTGGTTGTTGCTGAGATGGGAAACAGGAAGAGTAGGTTCTAGGAAAAGGTAAATTTGAGCATATACTCAAGTATCATTAAGCTATGAGAGGGCTACATATACAGACCACACCCAGCCCAAGCCATTCTGCCCATTGGGGCTGCCAAAGCCCAGTGGAGCACACCTTTGGTATAATTCAGAGCTGCTCAAACACTGATGCCCAGGCACACAGCCAGCTATCCCAGAGTGTCCTGCAAGGATGTCATAAAATCAAAAATTTGGGATTTCCTCTGCTGTTGTGGGGCCGCTTTGGGAAGCAGAACATCCTCCCCTTCCTTCAATAGTTTTTAGGTATAAACTGAGTATGCCTGGCTACAGAACATTCTGGAACATCAGTAGCATGCGGGGAAGCCATGCATGTCCAGGGCTGAGGGAGCCCAGTGGCCTAAGAGACAGTATCCAGGAGCCTGTGTTTGGCTGAGGCCAGCACTGAAGACGCCAGAGGTCCAGTTGGGGGCATGGGCCCTAAAAGCAGGACGTCCTGGTCCTGACGATGCTCAAATTCAGGCTGATCACCCTAATGACCTAAGGAACTAGGCTTTTCAGAGCAGGGCTCCAGCCCATGATTATGGGGAGCCGGGCCCAGCCCCTGGGGTAGGAGCTGTAGGAGCAAACCAGCATGCCACACCCCAGCCAGGTAGACAGACATGGAAGTGGAGTGTCTCTATCTTAGCAGAGAGACCAAGGCCCTGTGAAGAAACCCGAGGCACAAGTGCAGTCTCGGAAGACACCCACATGTCAAAGATGGAGAGCCTGAGGCTTCGTGGAAATGCTGGCCCCAGACCTGTAGCTTTGCTGGATTCAAGGTGTCTGGACACACAAATATTCCCAACCCCCACCAGCCACGAGCCTCAGGCTCCCCAAATCTCCCCATGTTGCCTCTACACCCCCTGACCCCACCCTCTGCTCTGTCTCCTAGGGAGGCCCCATCCAGAACCGCAAGTCCAAGCGCTGCCTAGAGCTGCAGGAGAACAGCGACCTGGAGTTCGGCTTCCAGCTGGTGCTGCAGAAGTGCTCGGGCCAGCACTGGAGCATCACCAACGTCCTGCGGGGCTTGGCATCCTGACCCACGGGAGCCGCCCCCTGCCTGCCCCGTTGCTACTGTGTAGCACCCACTGCAATATTGCCTGTTGTCCGTGTGGGGTTGTTTGAAGTCTGGGAACCAGGTTAGTGGGCCAACCAAAAGAGCTTTTTATTTCCTATTCAATTTTCATGGCGTTTCTAGAAAGATGCTGAAGGGTAGGTGAAGGTATGATATCATAAACTATTTTGCAACTGTAAATAGGGGACAGATGGAAAATATTTATAACTGTCAATAAAATACTATTGATTAAGAAAAGGGATTTTGCAGTCATTTGGTGCTCAGCAGAGATTCATGCCTGACTCCTCTGAACTTGGAGTTCTTGTGGCCAAAGAAGCATCTCTGTTTGCCCTTCTTGCTCCATGTTCCTGAGAAAGGAGGCCTGAAGGCCCTGCAAACAGTGGGAGCTTGTTGTGCAAGCTGCCAGCTTCCTTTGTTAGTCCCAGGGTGGCAAGAAGGGCACTACAACCTCAGGGCCCAACTCAAGAGAGAAGCTGCCCTCTGCCTCCCCCACAACAGGTGCCTCCCCTGTTAGACAGCCCAGTTCTTCATTTCTGGAGAAATCAGGATTGCTCACCGGCCCCTGGAACATCACCTACTGGGCTTCAGGCTACACTGCCCTCTCCTGAAGTCACCTTCCCCTACCAAAGCTGTCTACGGCCCAGCCTCTCAGCAGTAACACTTGCCTCCAGCAAATGCCCCGTCCAGTTGCTCAGACCAGTTGGCTCCTTCCTGGAATCATGGTGCATTCATTTCCTGAGGCTGCTGTAACAAAATACCACAAACTTGGCTTAAACCATAAATTCATTCTGTCACGGCTCCGGGGGCTAGGAATCCAAAATCAAGGATCCTTCTGAGGGTTGTGAGGGAGAATCTGTCCCAGACCTCTCGCCAAGCTCCTGGTAGCCTCAGGTGTTCCTTGGCTTCTGGAAAGCCATCTTCTTCCTGTGTCTTCACATCATCTTCCCTCTGTATGCGTTCATCTCTGGGTCCAAATTTTCTGATGTTATAAGGAAACCAGTTACATTGGATTAGGGCTAACCTTAATGACCTTATTTGACTTGATTCCCTCTATAAAGACTCTACTTTCAAATACATATAGTCACATTCCGAGGCACTGGGGTTGAGAACTTTTAACACTTTTTTTTGTGTGTGGAGGGAGGGGGTCACAACCCATAACATGGCTCAGTCCATTATGGCTCCAGGTCTCTCCTTAGGGTCCAACCTGGGGAAACTGGTGGCGCTCAGAGTGGAACCATCTTTCTTGCATCCTCTTGCCCAATCCTCTGTCCCTCCAGTAGCTTCCCACTGAGTGTTTCTTGTTCCGGTCCAAGAGGCTGTCCTCCAGTGGGGGCTCCTATGTTTAGTTTGAAGGACCCGCCCCCACAGCACCACCTCCAATCTTTTAGCTCGCAGAAGAGCAATAAATGACTGACAGCCTCTACGACTGAGACAGAAGAGGAAGCCCTTTCTGGACAGGTTTCAGCCCTACTCACCCCCATCACGTTCTCTGGGGCCTCTTTCCCAGGGGCCTCCAGCCCCAAAAGTCACCTGTTTTGGGTAATTTATAGTTGAAAACATGATGAACCTAGGGAAGCCTCCTGCACCTACGGGACCCCAAAGGAAGAGGGGCCTCCTGCTGGGACTCCCATCTAGCACCGGATTCACCCTGGAGGGGTCGCTAGGGGCTTCCCAGGCCACTGTCATAGACTCCCCATGCTCTGGAAGCCAGGGCTCTGATATCCGCTTCCCCATACTTATTCTCTACCTCCCTAAAGTGTACTCATCCCTAAGCTATACAAGTGAACATCTGCCTACAGCTGGAACCCATCCCATATTTCTAAAGTCACTCTCTGCTCTAGTCTCGCTCTACCCACCTCCTTCTTCCCCTTGAACATGCCAACTCCTGTTGTTCTCACATACTGCCCTTCCCCACTGTTCCCAAACTTTTCCCAGACCAGCAGCATCAGTGTCACCGGGAGCTTATTAGAAAAGCAATTCTTACTCCCCACCCAGATCTCCCAAATCAGAAACAATCTAAGTTTTAACAAGCCCCCCAGGTGATTCGGATTCCCTGCTAAAGTCAGCACACCTGCCTGGCAGCAATGTGAGTCAGCGCACACACGCTCCCTCCCGTGCTTGTCCAGGCGTCCGTCAGCAACATCCATTCCTACCGCTCCACCTATTCACAGCCTCCGCTTCGTGCCCCATCCAGACTGCCCTGCATCCACCCACACTCACACCTTCACTACCTCACTGTCCTCCTAGTGTGGAGCAGACGGACCAAGAGCATGGGCCCTGGAGCCAGACTGCCCAAGTTCAAGTCTCAGCCCTGCCATTTATTAGCTAGATGACCTTGCACAGCCACTTGACCTCTTTGTGCCTCCATTTCCTCCCCTTAAAAAAAAAGCGGGGGGAGTTCTAATAGTATATCTTTCATGGGGTTGTTGTGAAAATTGAATGAGTTAATTTATGCAAAACACTTAGAACAAGTGCTATAAAGTTTTAGCTGTTATTATTTCGTCCATTTACATCCTGACAACCAGTTGCTGTCACCAATATCCACCTCTTTATACCAACCTACACCCACACTTCGCCACACCTGTCGACATGCATAGCCCACTCCGCCTGTACTAATACTCACTTGTGTCACTTGTCCTCATATGCATTGCTACCTACACCCACACACCTACCAACTCCACACATCCTTGCCCTCCTATCAGAGGCCCCCTGACATCAACCATTCCCAACAACATCTGAGAAACAAACCCAAGAATGACTCCCCACAGGCTAACCTAGGGGCAGTTAAAACAGGACTGGGGGTGGGCAACTCCCTCCTAGAACAGCAGCTCACCATCTCCCTGAGCCCAGATGCCCCAGCCCCGGCGGGGAAGAGGCTGAGATGGCCTTGAGGGCCCTGACCTAGGAGTGGGAGCCACATGGTCAGCCCAGGCTCCACTATATGTTGGACGTATAAAGGTCAAGAATTTCAGGGCATGTGCCGCCAAAGCAGAGTTGCGGGGTGGGTGTGGGGCAGGCAGCAGGTGAGAGCACAAAGAAAGATAGAAGGTGAGGAGGCCCCAGCCTCAGCCATCCCAGTCTCAGCTGGCTGTTTTTGCCTGCTGTTGCTATAAGCAGTTTAGGGGCTCTTGCATACCCTGAAGTGAGATGATTATTTTTTAATGATTTGCACGTTAAGTAACTTTGTTTCCTATTTGCACTGCCTTCCCTGATACTAGAAAAGCCTCTTTAGCCTATATTATAAGATGCCCTGGACACAGCCAGTCCTGCCGCCTGGCCCACAACCCAGCTCCACAACTCAGCCCAACCCTCACCCAGTCACTGCCCATGGCCCCTGTTAGGGGTAATGAAGAAAGAAAACAGGTTACTTCCTCCCCAGTGGAAGATGGACACCACTGTTTGCAGAAACAGTGGCCCAAGCCATCAGCGACCTGACTATATCCTGACAGGCCCCAAAGGTCACTTGCCAATAGTCACAGTCCTACAGTTCCCGCAGCTTTCTGCATCCCTGTCTGAGGCCCTTCTCAGGCCATCAGCACGTGCTCGGACTGGAAGTACCAGGGAGTTTAGCCCTCTGGAACAACCTCCAGTCAACAAGGAACAAGCCTCCTAACCCTCCAGAGGAATGAATGTGAAGTCTGAGCCCCCAGTCTCTCAAAGGGTCCCCAGTGGGACTGAGCCCCAGCAGCCCACTTTGATGCACCCTCTACTGGCTCTCCCCATCCCTGTCTTCATCCCCCACTCCCTTCCTGTGCTGTCCCAACACCTCCCAAATGCCCATCTCTGGGGCTACTCCAGGGAGAAGCAGCTCACCCCCATTCCGCCTGTGCAATGGCCCTATATCCGTGAACACTAGTGTCACCTGGATTCCAGTGACACCCAAATCCACATCTATACCCCAGACCTCTCCTCTGAGCTCCAGGCCTGATCTTCCACTGCTGATAGGTCCTGGGCAGCTGGGTGGCAGCCCCTCAGACAACACTCACCTGTGTGCCAAAAACACCTGTCACTCCTCTTTCCAGGC
Source organism: Aselliscus stoliczkanus (assembly GCA_033961575.1). NCBI lineage: Eukaryota > Metazoa > Chordata > Mammalia > Chiroptera > Hipposideridae > Aselliscus > Aselliscus stoliczkanus. Next base: position 95,618,408 of record CM066736.1, on the reverse strand, counting down.
CTTCCCCAATGACCAGCACCACCCCCCACCAGGTACTCAAACCAGAGACCTCCTCTCTTCCCTAACCACCCCCTCCTCCACCTCCCACCTGTAACTTGTCAGTCCCTCATGGCAGTGACGCCTCCTAACAGGTCTGTAATTTTCCCCAGGCCTCCTCATCACCCGCGTGGACCTGCCTCCCCATCACGTTTCCCCCACTCCCCACCTGCCCTGTCCACACTGCAGCAGTCACAGGGCTTGGCTGCGGGTGTGCGGAGGCCTGGCTGCTTGGCTGTCACACCAACTGGATGCCTATAGCCCACACCTCCAGGGATGTTAGTGCCCCATGTCATCTCCTTTTTTCCAAGAAGTTTCTTTTCAGGGGTATAATAGTTTGCTAGAGCTTCTGTAACAAAATACCACAGACTGGGTGACTTAAACTACAGACATGTATAGTCTCAGAGTCCTGGAGCCCAGAAGTCCAAGATCAAGGTGTTGGCAGGGTTGGTTCCTCTGAGCGCTGTGAGGCAAGGATTTGTTCCAGGCATCTCCCCTTGTCTTGTAAATAGTCATCTCGCTGTGTCTCTTCATATCACCTGCCCTCCCTGTGTGTGCCTGGGTTCCCAAATGTCCTCTTCTTATAAGGACACCTGTCATGCTGGATAAGGGCCCATCCTTCTGACCTCATTTTAACCTCATTACCTCTGTAAAGACCCTATTTCCAAATAAGGTCACATTCTGAGGTACTAGAGGTGAGGACTTCAAATACAAATTTGGGGGGAGGGGATGCAATCCAATCCCTGATGGGGGAGCAGAGGAGAGGTGGTGAAGCACAGACTCCAGGCCCCAGGAGGCTGTACTCACATCCACCTTGCCTGGAAAGTCCTACCTGTTGGGGGCAGCCCAGGTGTCCTGGCCTCCACAGCGAAAAGGGTGGGCACTGCACACGTGTCATGGTATTTTTGCAAAAGGACCTGAGATGTTCATCATTGCCCTCTATATCCACACCCTTTAAGGAAAACTGTCCCAACCATCATTCCAGGTGACCCCGTTTGTGCCATGACCATAGCTGATTTGACCTGACTTAAGGGCAGGCATCTATAGGCCAGAGATCAATGACAGCACAAAAAAGATGAGCCAGGCCAATCAAATTCTGCCTGCGAATTTGCACCATGATGCACGTAAATAATCAGCTTGTTAGTGAAGAAGGCAGGAGTGCCATGGGGCGGAGCCATGTCCCAGAGGGCTGAGTGTATGCTGAGGTACCCAGGGGGAAAACCACAGCGGAGCCGAGGAGAGAAAGGAGGTAATAAGCAGAGGCAACAGAGCCATCAGGAGGAAGCTGGAACGTGCAGCCATGGCACAGACAGCGGCAACAGACAGCCCTGGAGTTGCCTGGGTTCCTCCTCATGCCAAACCCACCCCATATACATGCTGCTGATTATTCTCTTTCTTGAGCTGGTGGAGATGCCCCTTTACAACAAATGAGACTGACTGAAGCAGGGTATAACGATTTTACACACCAGAACCTACTCCCACACAGACCCTCACATGTGTGCACACACAACCCCCACAATTGACATACACACATGCAATGGAAGAGCATGCACCTTCTGTATGGACACACATGCACAGGCTCACGCAGCCACTCGTGTGTGCCCAGACGTGCAGCATATCACACACACATGCAGAGATACACATGCCCGCATGCAAACACCCTGACCCCAAAGACAAAAGTCATTTCTGCCCACTCCCCAAAATCTTTTTTGTAAGAAGGAGGCTGCCATCGTTTAGCATCATTTAACATGGTCCTTGTGAAGCAGAGGCTATTGGAAATGGGAGCTCTTTTATGCTCACCATCTCGTTCTAATTACAGGAAAGAGATACAAGGGAGTTCTGAGGCAAGACGAGAGTCTCTCTGGCCCTAAGGTTCTGTGTTTGTTTACTTCTTTCATGATCACAACAGTCTAAAGCTCAGGGAAAAAAAAAAAAAAACATGGAACAGAATCACCCAAACGTGTCCTCCCTCAGCCATGCTCCTCCTCCTGCCTTCAGCCCCAAAAAGGAGGGAGGGGACTGAGGCAGACACCTCAGACCACATCTAGCTCCTCACCCCACAAGACCCTCAAGGCTCCCTGCCTGGCCCTCTAACCTCAGCCCATCTCGCTCCACCCACAGACAGGAATTCTGTCCTTCCTTGGTGTTTTGCTAACATTATTGGCTATCATTACTGGAAGGCATTAGGCCTGATATGAGGGTGTGTGGCCACACCTGGGAGCCAGACTTTAAAGACTGTCACCATCTAATGCCCTGCATCTCTGTTCAACCTTCCTGTTGCTGTACCCAGGGGAGGGGAGAACCTATGGCCAGGGGCAGCCTCATGGCTGTGTGGCAACAGCTCACAGCCCCTCTCCCACCGGATTAGTTTAAGTCTCTGGTGTCAGAATCCAGCCCACAGCACAGAACCTTCTCCCAGGAGGAGCTGCTCCACTCCAGGTAAGAAAGGCAACTGAGTCAAATGGTATAGATCCTGTGCCCCATCCCCGCACTTCCTTCCCCATCCCTCCCCTTTCCTCTTCCAGAGGTTCCTTTCCATGGCTGCCACCCTCACAACAACCCCCAGGGGACGCTGTGCTCCCTTTGTGCTCTTTCTGAAGCGTGGACCCAAAATCCCACCCTTGGTGAGGCCAGGATTTCTGAAAGGTATTAAACTACTAAAACGGACTCCAAGGGAATGATCCCCAAACCAAGGAAACAGCATGAGAGTTATTTTCCCCCAATACTTTCTGCTCCCCTAAGATGTTCTAGCTAGCCACACCTTTCAGTGGGCCTGGTCCGTCTTCAGTTCCCGACCACAGAAATACCCCTGGTATCACCTGACGCCTTCCCTGACTGGGGCAAGAAGGAGCCTTCTGTACTGAGTGCAGGAGTAGGAACTCGGCCGGAAACAGACGGTGTACTAGGGGCTTCACTGAGGGGAGTCTAGTGCGGGCAGTATGAGACCACGCACCCAAAGGCAGCAAGAGCCGAAGCTGTTCCTACTCCTTCAGTTAATGTGACAAAGAGGGGGAGGGGCTCTTCCAAACTGCACTGATAGCCATTGCCATGGAAGCAGGCTGCCCAACAGGATCTACAGCCAAAGCAGGAGGAATCCCCCCACCCCGTAGAACCCACAGCCCAGCAGGGAGAATGCAGAGGTTAAGGCTTGGAAAATACCTCCACCCCTCCTTTCACCTGCTGTCAGGTATTCTACCACAGGTGCCCACTGGCCAAACCCAGCTGGAGGCAGAGACAGGAGCCACTGATGCAGTCCACAGAGCAGGCCAGAGATGTGACAGAGAAGATCTCAACCTCGCCCTGGTCTGGATGCCCCAGGCCACCAAACTGCCACTCCCCTATCTTCCCAGCTCCCATCCCTCCCCCAGCCTCTGAACGTCTCCTGCACTGACACTGACCATACCCTGTACTTTCCCATTTAACTATTCCTTTTACTGATGTGAAAGAGAGAAGAGAAAGGAAAGCGGTTTCCCCACTTCCAACTTGAGCCCCTTGAGGACATCCTCAGCCTTGCCTCCTCCTGTCCTGTTCCTTTAGGGTCATCAAGACTCAGGCCTCCTTCAATCGCCTCAGCCTCTCCTGACCAGAATGTGGGGCCTGGAGATGGTCTCAATGCCCTGAAAGAGCCCAAGACAAGCCTTGATCTCGTAGCCCTGGACTAGCAAACAGATCTCAGCCCTTAGCGCTTGGTTGGTCATGGCTGCTTGGCGTGATGTGCTGGGAACGATTCTGAGGCTCTGGCTTCCACAGGCAAGAGAACCAGAGTGGATGAGCAGGAGAGAGGCGAAGCATGCAGAGGTGTTACCTGTCTGACCTTTCCACCCTGCCCTTCCACCCCACTCTACTGAGCTGCTCCAGAAGTTGCACCCCCAGATAGGACTGAGCCTTTCCATGAACCTCTGCTTACTGGGTTGGGGCTCTGGAGCCCCTTGTTGGCTGGTGTGCTGCTGCCAAGAAGCCACCTACTCATCAACGCTGTGCCCTGCCCCATAGGCTCAAGCCCCTGGTCATTGCTGTCACCTGTCCAAACCGCATGGATCCTCTAGCTGCACTATGACATCGGCCTTTACTGTAAGGGCATGGCCCTCAGCCTTCCCGCTCTGTGCTCTGGCCTTCTCCCCATCCCTGTCAGGGGAGAGGACTGACGTTCAGCATGCATGCTCACCTGGGCCATACTTGGTGTCTGAGGGGAAGTCACAAGTCCAAGAAGTTCCTCAAACTAATCATAATAACAACAAACCTCTCATTACTTCTATGGCCAGGCACATAGTACTATGGCCAGGAAAGTAAGTACTTTCCGTTTATTTTCTCATTTAATATTCATTATAACGTATCTAGTAGCACTACTATTATCACCCCCATTTTATAGTTGGCACAGAAAGGCCAAATCATTCTTTAAGGGCATTTAACTAGTAAGAGACAGAGGTTGGATTTGAACCTGGAGAGACTGACTGCCAACCTTGTCCTCTTAGCCTCTACTACACTGTTCTCCCTCCCTTGGGGACCCGCAGAACCCTTACGCTCCAAGCATCCATTAACACCAGAGCGCCCCCCAACCCAGGCTCTACCTGGACCAAAGGGGCAAATATCACTCACAGAAGCACCAGACCTGACCCGGACCCACACTAGTGCTTTGCCACCTCACTTAAACTTATGGTACCCCACAAGGTAGCACCATTTTGTAGATGAGAAAAACAAGGCATAGAGGTTAAATAGTCTGAATGGATAGTCATATGGCCAGCAAGTGGTAGTAGCCAGAATTTGAACTCTGCTGCCAGTCTGTGGTGTTAACCACTATGCAATACCACCTCCCAGCTGCCTGGCTGCCTCTGTGTGATATTGACTCCACAGGCCGTGCCAAAGCCCCTAGAAGCCAGCCTCACTGGGCTCCACAGGAGGCCACGGCTGCAAACACTGTCCCCTGTTTCAGTTCCCTGGTGAGCCTGACCTTCCGAACGTGACTACAGTGAGAATGTGATTAATGAGCCAATTATTTCTGTGGAAGACATCGTGCAAAATAAATAGCCCATTTCCCTTCAATTTACTGTTTTAATAAATAAATCATGTTCCATGCTCTCTGGGTTTGTTTATTGCTGCTCATACCTGAAAGTTTGTGATGAATCTTCATGTTGTTCATTTCTAAAATTAATCAGATCTGCTTCATGACTTTGAAATGTAGGACCGCATTTGTCCTTTGATGTTAACAACATGACAGTCAGGGAGGCCACGGGGAAAGGCGGGCCTGAGGGAAGGGTGAGCAGAGGGCAGGATGCTCAGAGCTCAGGCCCCGCAGCCATGGATGCCCATGCACAAGCACTGCGGTCAGGGAGACTCAGGATGTAGCTTCCTGATTGATGGTTCAAGGAAAACCATCAGAAGGGACAAAGGCATAGAAGGAGGCAGAAACTTCTCTTTCATCTGCTTCGAACTTGGGTGGATTGGCCAAACTGGCGACATTGAACAAGAACAATCCATCCAGACTTCACCCAATGGGCCAAACTCAAAAAAGGCTTTCACCTCCTCTCCAGGGGTCATGAGTGATTGCACAGGCATGTAGTCCATTGGCTATCTTTTGTATTTAGATCCCTGTGTGCAGGCCCTAAGCCAAAGGGCAGAAAGGCGGTGTCTCCTACGGAACACTCATTATCTGAAAGGATGTCTTAGGTGGGATGCTCCGGGTTCAATGTGATCAGAAGTAAAAGAAAGTCAACAGTAGGATGCTTATGATGTGCATTTATAGCCAACACACTTTGGATATATCTCATTAGATCTCACAATAGTCCATGAGGTAAATATTTCGTACCCGTTTTACAGATGAGGAAAGGAAGAAGTTCAGATGGAATCAATAACTTGCCCGAGGTCTCAGAGCCAGTAGGTGAAAGTGAAATAGTTCAGATTCATACTAGGTCTTCAGACTCCAAGACCAGTCTTATTGTTTTACATACAGACGTGTGTGTGTGTGTGTGTGTGTGTGTGTGTGTGTGTGTGTGTTCTGCCTGAGACCATCAGAGAATGCCACAGACAAGAGGTGGTGATTATAATCTCAGTTTTGTTGCATGACTAGGAGTTTTCTGAATGGAAAAGGCAGGAGAAATATATGTCAGCAATAAAAGAGTTAAGTCTGAATTAGAGTAATGATATGGAAAAGGAGAGGACATAAAATAAAAAGTTATCAAATCTGGGGAATGACCAGATATGAGGGGTAAGAGGGAGAAAAGAGTATAATTAAAACATGGCCACTGCCCTTCATCTAGTATCTCTTGGGAGTGAAGGGACCTGTCTCACATTTGCCCCCAGGTCCTCCTTTGCCCCTCTCCCCCTGATCTCCAGCAGGCCAGCCCACCCCGTAGCAAGGGATGGCATAGACAGGCTGACCCCCTTAACTCTCCAGCCTCCTCTGCCCATGGCCATCAGGCAGACCAGACCTCTCTGAAAGGTGAGAGGTAGCAAGGGAGGCTCGTAGATATAGAAGCAGGCTATATTTTTCATATATGTGTGCTTTATAAAACTTCACTTTGTTCAAGGGCAAACACACAAGCATAAAAGTTAGCCCTCTGTAAGCTCTCCCCTCATGGACAAAGCTCAGCTCAGACCAGGCCTCGGGTCCACCCCTAGGAGAGCGTCTCTTGCTTCGATCTGTGTGATGAGACACATTTTGGATCTCCTCCCCCACCCCCAATTGTGGAGTATTTGGAAGAATTCTGCCCTCACACCCTGATTATCACTGCAGTCCTTTCACCTGTCTCCCTGGACTGGCCCTAAATCCCACATCAGTGTCTCTCAGCATGTGACCCACGCCCACCCCAATTTGAATCACTGGGATGATTGTAAAACGTATATTGAGGGCTCCTCTCTGCAGATCTATCCAACCAGGCTCACCGGGCTAATACTTACTAGTCTTTTGGGATTCAGCTTAAAACCCATTTTCTCTAAAGCAGCCCCTAAGCCCCCAGGGCCAGGCTGGTGCTCTTCCATACTGAGCCGTGATTGGCTGTCTACCTGTCTCTATGCCCCACCTGACTGTGGGCTCTGTGAGAGCCGTGCCCGCGCGTCCTCCATCAGTGTTCCCAGTTCCACTCCAGGGCCTGGAAGAGAGCAGGCAAACAAAGGAGGGGAAGAAAGAGAAGAACAGGAGGAAATGTGTTTGGCTGCCTACTTCCCAGTAGGTGATGATTTAGACCAATTCTGCCTACCACAGACTCAGCCTCTGAGTTTCAGGGTGACTCTGGGCTGCAGCCTTAACTCCCAGACATGGAATCAAGTACATGAAGGTGGAACACCCACTCAGACTCCTGTTAACAGTCCATTCCCACTGGGGCTGCAGGGCCTCTAGGCCTGGGCTGCCTGTGACCTTGGGCCCCTCCTCTTTGTTACTGGACACTTGGTCTGTCCCTGCCTGAGACCCTCTCACACATTGGTCCACCCTTTAAACCTTGGGACTCCCTCCCTCTGTCAAGAAAAAAGACCAATATCTACTTTTCCTGTGTGAGCATGTGGGTGATGTGCATGAGCATGTGTACAAAAGCAGGCGTGAAGTGTGTTTGTGAATGCAGGTGGTATGCTTGCTTATATACAGGTGCATATGTGCATGAGGGTGCTATTTATGTCCCTAAGTGAGTAGGTTGTGGAATGAGTTTCATGTCTGTGAATATATGTGTTTGTGTAAATGTATGCATAGCCATATTGTGTGTGTGTGTGTGTGTACACAAGTTAGTTGTTTTTAATATTGGTGTGACTGAACCTGTTTTTATTTCCTTTTGTATGTATTTTATCCCCATGAAACAGTTCTTTGCAGGGGCTTCACAGATCTCTTGAAATCATGTCTACCTGTACTGTCCCTCCAACTAGGTTTTGAGAACTTTAAGGGTAGTGACATTACTTGATTTGTCTTTGAATCCCTAGTTCCTGGCACAGAGCCCAACATGCATGCATGTATTCATTCATTCATTCATTCATCCATTCAACACATATGTATCAATCCTCTGTTGGGCGCCATATGCAGGGGACACAATGGTGAATAAAAAGAGATAGAGTCACTACCCCCATAGAGTTTACAATTTAGTGGAAAAGATAAATACTAATCAAATAATTAAACAAAGAATGTAAAATTTCAACTGTAGTCAGTACTAAGAAGGAGATACACAGAATTCTGACCGAGCATAAAAGGCAGGTTAAACTTATCATGAAAATGAGAGACAGATGCCCAGGAAGTGACACTTGAGTTGATGTGCATGTTAAGAAGGATGAGCTAGAGGACAAAGGAATGAAAGTCCTTCCATTCCGTGGGTACAGCATGTGGCAAGGCAGGTGGAAGGGCCTGTAAGAAAGCTCACATAGGGGAACTAAAAGAGTGAAGGGGTGGAAGACGAGGGTGGAAGGCAGGTGGTACCCTGCCATGCATGGCCTTTGTACACTTGATTAAAGATGAGGCCTTTATCCTCATGGTGAGGGAAGCCACTCTGAGTGACATGATCAGAGTCGTATTTGGCTGTGGAGTCGTTTGGAGGAAGGCAAACCCTTCTGTGGATGTATCAGATGGGAGGTAGGAATGATGGTAGCCTGGCCTAGGGTCATAGCAGTGAAGATGGAGATAATATTAAATTCCAGAGACATGTAGCAGGTACAGTAGTCAGGTCACAGCAGTGGCTTGTATATGGAACATGAGGAAGAGAGAAGAGCTGAGGATGGAGGGAGGCACCGTTCACTGGGGTGGAGAACACTTCAAAGAGGACCCGTTTGGGGGTCAGGACTCTGAACTCAGTCATAAACCTATTGAGTTCAAGGGCCCTTCAAGCTCTAGAATGAGATGTCAGAAGAACCTGACAATCTGATAATAGTAAGTTACGAAGGTGTGGAGTGTGCACATGGCAGGAGATTAATACCACGTCCTGAATTGATGTTCCTAGCTTCTCTCCTCCACCATTTCTTTCATCAAGAGATAATGATGGTTCTTAGAAAATTTAGGAATAGACATGACTCATCTTGGACAGAAGCTTTGGCTTGAGAAGGCTCTATCAACCCAAGTCATTACCAGCTGCCAGAGGTACAGAGTTTTACAGCTCACACAGGACTCTAAGTCATTTGAGCTTCACAATAACCTGGGATTATTGCCTCCGTTTGAGGTTACATGGTTTGTCCTGAGAACACACGCGTTGGATCAAGTATAAACTACTTTATTAATATCATCTGCCTTCTGGAAGAACTAGAACTGCAAAAAGCTTCCTTTATGAGACACCTGAATTCAATCCACTTTACATATATTCTTGGGCACAAATTGAAAAGGCAAGGAAGGGGCTACAGAGACACAGAAGGAAAAGTCCCTGTCCTTGAGAAGATCACAGTCCAGGGAATGAGAGTCCCAGTTGATTGTAATATACAAAACAATGTGGGAAATGCTTTGTAAGCCCCTTTTAAATGAAGTTTCTCTGATTATAAAGAGAGTAAATGTCTAGTGTAAGCAAGTACATAATACAGAAGATACAAAGAAAAAGCAAAAGTATCTAAGATCCGTGCAGAGATAACCATTTCATATTTTGTTTGTTAAATTTGGACAAGTGCTTGTCTTGGACTTTTCTGTCATTTGAGTCAGTAATTGCTTTTTATGCTGAAACTGATTTTAGTTGGAGTTTCTGTAATTTGCTACCAAAAGAATCTTAACTAAGAAAATTATTTGGAGAATTGAATCAACTACAGCATACAACATGCTTCATGGAGTACCTGGTGTATAGTAAGTACTCCATAAACATTAGCTGCAATTATTCTTATTCTTATTGTTCCATCTATTGGATTAGTGGGGCCAGGCACACAGAAGCCTATTTACTGAAGAGCTTCCTGGGAGAAAACTAATCTCAAGTAAAGAGGAATCCAGTACATAAGACTAATTCAGAAAGAAAACTTTAGTCAGCAGAAGGGGCAATTCTGAGAACAGCCTGGTGTTTGCCAGTCAGAAGTGTCTCCTGGTTCAGCCCCACCATAAGTCCAGGCACATGCTCTGTGGAGGGATGGGTGAGGCGGAACAGGGAAGGCTAGAGGTAAAGCTGGCAGTTTCTGACATCACCCTGTAAGACCTCAGGGCACAAAGGACCCTCCTTAGGTTGGCTGTTAACATCACTCTGCCCAGGAATAAAGAAATACTCTCTCTTGCTTTGCAGTAAAGCATAGGACCTTGGTCACTTGGAGGCATCCCACAGCGAAAGGTCAATGAAGGCTAGTTTGCTCTGAGGGGCCCAGCACCCCAAATATACAAGCTTAGTCTCTTTCAGACTTGGTTTCTAAGCATTCAATACATACAGGCTCTGGGAGACAAAAAATAATGAAATACAGGTTCTGTATCAGGGGTTAGTTATCTAAAAAAAAAAAGGATGGATGGATGGATGGATGGATGGATGGATGGATGGATGGATGGATGGCTCATTAAAGTACACCAATAACATCTATGGTTTGTTCATATGAACCTAATGAATCTTCATAAAATTTTAACCAAGATTTTGAACTCAGATGCACCATTTGTTACCCTATTGACTTAACCAGCTTCTCTGGGACATGCTGAGAACTGCCATTTGAGGAAAGAGTAAACATGTGTGAGCTGGCACCTTTATAAATTTTTTACCTCCCAGCTGGTCTGCATAGGGGCAAAGGCTGTAATGAAACCAGCTCAAATGTTAGAAGCCTTTGTTGGAGATGTACTTATAGATGCCTTCTCTCCCAATGGATATGGCTCTTGCCTAGTTCATCCCTGAGACCTGGCCCCAGAACCTCTTTGGAGGAGGGGGGAAACAGACAGAAGCTCTAGCTTATCTGAATCACCATTCACTTGTTCTCCCCAGTTCTCTCCTGAACCACCAGCAAGAGCATTCAGGTCTCGGCTATTGTTGACTTTCTCAGCTCTGCTTGTTGCACTGATATAAAGGAATTATCTGTCCCTGAAAGGCCAAAGCTTCACCCTTACTTAATTCCTTGTTTCAACCCTGGGTCTGAACAGTTGCAGCTTCAGAACTTTGACAGCTTTGAAGATAGCTAAATTCTCTTGCAGTGTCAGAGGGAAAATAGCGTGGGTAGTATTTAAGAGTGTGGATCAAAAAAAAAATTATAAGAAAATAGTACCTACAACTAGATGGCAATACTTTTGATGCTATGTTGTTAGGAGCATACATATTAAGGATTTTTATATCTTCTTGGAAAATTGACTTCTTTATCACTATGTAATTCCCCCCTCCTTATCCCCATAACTTTCTGAAGTCTGTTCTCTGAAGTTAATATAGCTACTACTCCTGCTTTCCTTTATTTTTTTTTTAACTTTATTGGGGAACAGTGTGTTCTTCCCAGGATCCAACAGCTCCAAGTCAAGCCGTTGTCCCTTAATCTTAGCTGTGGAGGTAGCAGCTCAGCTGCAAGTCCAGTTGTCATTTTCAATCTATATAGTTGCGGGGGGAGGGGGAAAGGTGGCGGTGTGCAGCCCACCATCCCATGTGGGAGTTAATCCGGCAACCTTGTAGTTAAGAGCATGCACTCTAACCAACTGAGCCATCCAGCTGCCCCACTCCTTTCTTTTGATTAGTGTTAGCATGGTATATCTTTCTCTCCCCATTTAGTTTTAATTTACATGTCTTTATATTTAAAGTGATTTCTTTTGTTTTGTTTTTTGATACACTTTGACAATCTTTTAATTGGTGCATTTAGTGATTATTGATATAGTTGGATTAACAGCTACAATATTTGTTACGTGTTCTATTTGTTGCCTTGTTCTTTGTCCATCAATTACAGTTCAGATTTTCCTACCCTGTCATGGTCCCATGACCAAGAAGGTTTCAGTTCCTATAAGTTGTGGTTCTCTGTATTCACTTGTCTCCCCAATTTGGGGGGTAGCAGTTTGCCCTGTAACCTCACTCTTTGTATGGAACTAAGAAGAGCTGTTGAGTTTTCAGTTCGTCAGCTTTTTACTTGTTAGGACAGAGTAGCGACTTCTAAGCTTCTTACATGCTGGACCAGAAGCCAGAGGGTTTTGTTTTTATTTTTGTTTGTTTTTTCCAACAATACTTCTAAAATCCTAGAAGAAGTAGACAATTTTATAGCAAAATACAAACTACCTAAATTGGCCAAAAAATCAATCAGAATCTTGAATGACCATGGGAAATATTGGAAGAGTTTTAAAGACCCAGCTCAGGGTACCTGAAGTAAGAAAGGGAGTTCAGCTTGTCCTTTCAACCCTCCTTCCTTTTCCTGGGTTGGTGCCTGGGAGTAGCAATGAGGGGAAGGGGAAATGTCACTTGTCCATCTCAGGGACTATACGCCTTCTGCTGTACACCTTCCCGGAGAGCCAAGCCTTCTGAGAGGCAAACATATGACAGTTTTTGATCCCCCTCATTTCCTGCCTGCAGTGATAGGTCCCACAGCCTCTTAGGTGAGGTGTTGGAAAGATAGCTCACCCATGACACCTTTCCAGGATGCTCTTGACCCATGGAATCTCTGTCTCTTTGTCACACCAAACACAGGGAATAAGGGCTGCTCTTCTTCTCTCCCTCCCAGCCCACTGCCTCCCTCTAGTCTCCATCTCCACCTTCCTGTGAACATAGGCAAGTCTGATGCCCTAGTGGCCTAGTAGGAATCCACTCAGGGAAATGAGATAGCATTCATCCTTCTTCTAGGATACCACCATTTCCTTGGAGTCCCATTCTCTTGGCTGGGGGCAGGGTGCAGAATACCCCTTCTCTCCTCCCCCAAAGGAAAGGCAAAAGCCACAGCATTCTACCTCATGTTAACAATTCACAGCCCCAAAATCTGTTACCTCCTGCTTGTAGTGTGTGAGTGGGGTCCTGCCGGGCCGCACCAGGTGGTCCCATTTAGAAACATGGGAGCATATAGCACGTGTTGATTTCAAATTTGAGTTTTTACTTTCAATGACAAGAAAATAGGTTAAGTCCTATTCAAATTCTTATTGCAAAAAAAAGGAGATCCTCAGCTCCAGTTATACTGAGCTATGGGTTCTCTAGGAATCTGGCATCTTGGTCTAGACCCAGAAGCTCCAGGACACATAGGGAACATGTGTCAACTGAGGAGATGTCTGAGCTAATCCCCGTTCCCTTGTAAGAGCCCCCATCATGCAGCTTGTCTGTGCATGTCTCCCCTGTGACTTCACGAAGCCTGAGTCAACCAGCTCCCCATCCCTGTAGGCACCTGGTCTCACACAGACAGCCAAGGTCCCTGGAAACTTGGCCTGGGTTTCAGGTCATCCCAATGTCTCTGCCCTTGGCTGGTCCCTGTGAACTGTGGCTTGGGCAACTGGAGGCAGCTGTCTTAGGTGCTAGATACAACCCTCGAGTTCTGGACACCAGCTGCCTCCAGTACCCACCTGTGTTTCCAAAGCGGAAGGCCACACAGAAGGTGATATCACCAGCAGGTGTGGGCAGGGCCAGCCAGGCATACAGTCAGCTCTGCTTGTGGGAGACCCTGCCAGACTGGGGGTTTCTCATCTGTCATTGTGGCTGTGCTGATGATGCACCTTCAAATAGCAGCTCCCCTAAATGAAGAGATGGCCATTTAGCAGCAATACACAAACCCAATTTGGGAACCCAAATGACATGGTTTCAGTCACATTGGCAGGAATTAACAACTCTTGAATCAGGCACAAGCTGCAGAATAAGTGAAATTGTTGACACAGAGAACTGTGTGTGAAAACAGGATGTGATGTATGGTTAAAGCCTGTGGATTCTGCATCTATCTCAGAAATATTCTACTTCCAGAGCAATTTCTTCACTAACGAGCTAGCTCCTGAATGGGCCATATGTCTTTTTCATTACGTTGTCAGCCCAGCCTCCACTGGCAGCAGCTCCCAGTAGCTCAGCTCCTGCTTCCCCACCCAAAGGCCCAAACCTGCCTGGCCCTGAGGCTGTGATTCCCAGAGACTCTTTAGACCCACTCTATGTACCTATCTTGGTCTCTGGTGCTCCAGAGGCCTTTCCTGAGGGCACAGAACAGGGCCACAGTGCTGGCCTGGGGGTCCTCAGTACAGCAGGTAGAGTCACAGCCACCCCTGGAATAGTCACCACTATGGTGCCAGGTCCAGAAAGCCGATCCAGAAGCAGGTGAAGGTGGACCATGCCCAAGCAGGAAATTCTCAACAAGGAGCCCAGATATGTGATGATGCCATTCCGTTTTAAAGACATGAGACTCTTTGTAGCACCTTTGGAGTGTGCCAAAGACATGGGCCACAGGCCTTTAATGAGTCTTGCCAGACCCAGGTGAAAGGTTGTGTCAGAGCTGATACCAATTCTGTGACGATGGACTTTGGAGAAAGCATTTTATAAGCAAGATGCCCAATAACAAAAATAATAGCCAACCCATTCATGCCTGTGGGCCAGGCACTTAACTACTAATTTGCATGTATTAGCTCATTTAAGTCTCAACAAACCTACAATGTTAGTGCTATTATTATTATTATTATTGTTGTTCCTATTTTACTGATGAGAAAACTGAGGCACACGTGGTCAATGGAAAAAAACTTCATTCTCCTCACCAGAGTTGCCATCATTTGTAGTAAGAAAAGCATCTAGAAAGCAGACATATCCGAAGTCTGCAATGAAACTCCAGAGGATATGGTCTCCAGGCTCTAGCGAAATGTCGGATGGAAAAGCACAGGAAGATTTGGGAATGAGATGTGACTGTCTCTGAAATGCCCTTTCCATCACATTGTACTCTCCACATCTCCTCTCAGGAAGGGGCTCTACAGCCAATTCTAGCAGCATTCCCAACCCGTAGAATCACCTGGGGAAATTTAAAACTTATGATGCCTAGGCCAATGGAATTGGAACCGCTGGGGGTGGAAGGCAGGCATCAGCATTACTGGAAGCTCCCACTGATTTAAAGCAAGACTTGATCCCTTCCGTGGCAGGCTTTATGGCTTGAAGTGAAGGTGACTGTGCAGTTCAAATCCCGATCAGCAGCTCAGGCTGGCCGAGTGGCGCAGTGGTTAAGTGCTGACTTGGGAAGCCAGCGGCCCCGGTTTGGGTCCCACATATGAGGGCCAGTGACACTGCCCTCAAAAAAAAATTTAAAAAATCCCGATCTGCAGAATATGTATAACTAATCACAAGTCACCTCCGCCAGAGTGCGAGCCACCTGGGAAAGGACAATACACCAGCGAGAAATGTGTGGCTGCCAACAGGGTCACAGAACACCTGACCCAAATCCTGTCAAGCCTAATGGGATGTAAGCATGGCTTGAAAACCTCTTAGGCAATATTTGCAGATGGGAAGCTGAAGGTGTTTGATCCACAGAGAGGGGAGGCAGTTTTGAAGACCATAGATGCTGTGATGAGGTAAATGTGTTTGTGGATAGAACAGAAACGCTACCAATGGAGCACAGTCACTAGAGCAGTCACCTCATTGGTGCTGGTGTCCAACAGCAAATATCCTCCTGTGACTGCATCATTTTAGAATAATGACCCCATGGCCACATTGCACACACTGGAAGTCTGATGTCAGAGCAGAAAATAAAAATGTTTTGAAGCAGAAATTCCTGGGTTTGAAATCTTTCTTGACACTCACTAGCTCTGATTGGTTCCTTTTCTTTAAAAGGGAATCATTAATTCATATAACAAATATTATTGAGCATCTGCCACATTCCAGCATTGATTTAGATGCAGGAGATAGAACAGGAAACAACACAGAGAAAAACCCCTGTGTTCTTGGAGTTCATATGTTGTTTAGGGGAAATGAACTATAAACTAACAAGTAGAACAGATAGCATGTTGGAACATGATCAGTATTGTGAATTATATAAAGCAGGGAAAGGAGATAAGATGCTGGGGGTTGAGGGGAGATGCAATTTTATAGGATGGTCAAGGAATTACTCTCTGAGAAGATGACATCTTAGCAACATCCTAAAAGGGAGCAAGCCAGATAGAGACCTGGGAGAAGAGTGTTTCAGGTAGAGGGAGCAGCAAGGACGAAGGCCCTGAGGTGGGAATATGCCTGGTGTGCTGTGCTTGGGAATAAAATGATCTACCTTCTAGGTGTGTGTGTGTGTGTGTGTGTGTGTGTGTGTGTGTGTGTGTGTGTGTGTGTTACATATTTTTGAGAAGAGTATGAAAACAATTTGGGAATGCCCCCAAAAGATTTGGAAACCTTGGGAACCATCTTACCAAAAGGAGGGGCTGTCACTTCTTCTGGGTGGCAAAAAAAAGCTAGCCATTTATAGCCCAGTTGGTGGCATGAGCTAACCCATGCCCAGACAAGACCCAAAATGCCCCACACATTAATGACAGGGGTCACACTTTGGTAAAGTGATGAGGTCAAAACTTCTTACTAAGAAAAATGTTCTTTCCTCCAATGAGTCTGTGCTAGGTTGTACCTGAGAAAAAGTAATGTTCCCAGTGGAGACATGCACTTGCCTCTCAGATGAGCCTGTGAGGAAATCAGCTTCTGCCACTTGTGGTGGGAAGATGGAAGGAGACTGTGGCACCATTTTCAAAGCACCCTGACCACCCCCTTCCAGGGACAGTGGAATCGACACCATTATCAGCTTAAAGGGAGTCTAAGGCATCCAGTTTATAAGACCTAAAGGATTTGAGGTGAGCAACCTCATCGACTTGTGAGGAACCAAAGATGAGGACAAAACCCAATGGACTTGAAAGGGTACCAGATGGAACACAGAAAGAAGTCTGGAGTTTTGCAGGCTGTTTCTCTAGGGTCCTTCTCCTGTATGCACAGGGAAATGATCATGGCAAGTTACCAACTCTGCTCCCACAGGACACTGCTCTTCTAAAACCTACCTGGTCCATCAGTTAAACCTTCCCATGCCTCCATCATGATCCTACCTGGCAATGACTGGTAAGCCATGGGGTCCCAGGGGAAGAAACATCACTGTTCCCCAACCATCTTGTGGCAATCTGGGGGCAAGAGGGCTGGAAGGGCATTGTCTCCTCTGCTTTGTTAGTATGAGTGAGTTAAGCTCCAATAACAAGCAATCCCAGATCTCAGTGGCTTAACCCAGCCTGACATGGGCGGGTGCCTCTCCTCGGTGCTGCCACCTCCAAGCAGTGTCATGGATCGAGCTCCTTTCATAGTGGGCTCCACCTATCTGGAGTCCTCCGCTTCCAGCTGGGTGGCAGGGAAAAAGAGAAAGAGGAGGCGAATGTATACAGGATTTTATGGCCAGGACTGAAAGGGACATATATCTGCCTACATGACATTGGCTAGAAGCCATTCAGAGGCCACATACAACTACAAGGGAAATTGTGAAATACAAAATTCCTATGTTCTCACATCAGCACTCTCTATGTCACACCCCATTGGTGACAACTGGGTAAAATCACTGCTAGTTAAAGCCAGCAGGAAGAGGGGTGCACAGTCAGCATGGGAAGAAACAACCCTAGATTAATTAGACCATCCCCTTTGTCCTCCACATGTTAGCATGTGACACTCCTCCAAACATACAAGGTGTGATCAAAAGATATGGTGAATGTTCAAGTTAAAAAGTGTATTACAGTAAAAGACACATTTCCATTAAGCCCCCTCAAAATACTCACCCTCGCTTTGAACACACCCATCCCATCATTCTTGCCACTTTCTGAAGCAGTTTTGGAAGTCATCTTTCATGAGTGTCTTTACTTCATCCTCCATCATGACAATGCTCTGTGTCACACATTGCTTCTGGTATAGTGATTTCTGCCAAATAAAAACATTACAGTGTGTCCTCATCCACCTTATTCACTGGATCTGGCACCATGCGACTTCTGGCTCTTCCTCAAAGTCAAAATGAACCATGAAAGGTAAATGTTTTGAATCAATTCAGGACACTGAGGCAGCCATGACAGTGTAACTAAAGACACTCACGAAAGAGGACTTCCAGAACTGCTTCAGAAAGGGGCAAGAACTATGGGATAAGTGTGTTCAAAGTGAGAGGGAGTATTTTGAGGGGAATTAATGGCAATGTATCTTTTACTGTAATAATTTTTTAATTTAAATATTCACCATATTGTTTAATCTCACTGTACATAATTAATTAAAGAATTACAGGCTCAGCATCAAAGTCATGGTGAAGACAAGGTGTTACTGTTTTCTTTTTTGTTTGTTTGTTTGTTTTTGAGAGCAGTGTCTCTGGCCCTCTTATGTGGGACCCGAACCAGGGCGGGCCGCTGGCTTCCCAAACCAGCGCTTAACCACCACGCTGTTTTCATTTTGTCTGGAGTTTTGGAGGCTGTGTGGGATCTAAGCTTCATGTGCTGATGTAAGATCATCTAAAAATACCCCTCAGACCTAATATTCCATTAGCCCTTGATCCAGAAACCTTTCGACTAGCTACATAGCTCAACCTCAGGATCAGTAAAAGGGAGTGCATTCCAGAGCAGGAAGGTAGAAATATATAGGGAAGGGGCACGAGGACTGTTTTTACAGAAGAAGGCAGTAGGAGGTTGGATTCCAAGCCTGCTGCCTAAGTGCTCCATGACACAGAACTCAGCAGACATTAATCAATCACACAGAACAAACTCTCCAAAGACTAGAGATTCCATTATGGCCACTCCTGTACTTAAGCCCACAGCAAATAAAACACAGGTTCTGCTTTACCAGAGTTAAAAACAAAACCTGCCCCTATTCTTCTTGCATCTTAACAGAAATTAAAGATAAATTTACCATTGTTCTTGTTTCACTCCTTCCCCTCCATACCAGTAAATTCTCCATGGAAACAAAAAGCACATATAAATCCTAGCCCGGGTGATAAAGCGGGTCTCTCTTCCACTAGCGATTAGAGCCCACCACTCTATCTATGGAGTAGCCTGTGTTTTCTTGCTTACTCTCTGCTGAACAAACTGACTTTTATTTTAAACTCCATATGAGCTCACGTTTGAATTCTTTCTTATGTGAAGCCAAGAACTCTCTCTTCCTGGAACATCAGGATCATGCATCAGGGGAGAGGAAGAGGGAAAACTATATTTACTGGCTTCTGTCTCCCACTGGTCCACGTTTCGTGTCATGGGGCACTAACTCTCTTGCACTTCTGTGTTCCACCTGTCTGGATACAGAGTGGGGTTTTACAGCAGCATCAACAGGGAAGTCCCAGAGTAGAAGGCAAGTGGTTACATGGTACATATCTGAGGCGAGACCCTGTCAGGTTGTACCTGTGGGGAATTTGTCAAAGCCCATGAAGAACTGACCATTGCAATAACGGCTGCAACAAGAGAAAGATGATGCTGAGATGTGTTATAAAAGTGGCTTTTGATCCACAGGAACTCAATCAATGTTGTCAATTGTTATTATTGTCATTATTATCATTCTGAGCCAGGCACAGATACCAATCCTTGGACATGGACCTCTATCCTGGAATCTGGTGCTCTGAATTTTGACCTTGAGCCAAAGTTCCATCACTCTCTACAGGACTTATTTACCTTTCTGACCTAGACAGGACCCAGACAGAGAAAAGCTGTCTTTTACAGGCTTATCTGAGCTGACTCACACCCCAGCTTCAAGGGACAACTCTAATTGGATGCCCTGGAAGCACTAAGGGGACTGGGGCTCCTGATGGTGTACTGAACCCCCTCCAGAGACCAAGGGAGATTTACAGTAAGATGAGCTGTG
The DNA here is from genome assembly GCA_033961575.1 of Aselliscus stoliczkanus. Classification (NCBI taxonomy): domain Eukaryota; kingdom Metazoa; phylum Chordata; class Mammalia; order Chiroptera; family Hipposideridae; genus Aselliscus; species Aselliscus stoliczkanus. Next base: position 95,598,801 of record CM066736.1, on the reverse strand, counting down.
CCCTCGACTCTGACAAGCTGTGTCAGACTTCCAGGAATCATGCTTTGTGTAATTTGGTCCAAAGCAGCGTAGTTAAATACAATTAGCTTCTAAAAGCACGATGGGGAGTCAGATTGTCCAATCCCTGGAAGGCCATGAGTCAAGATGCAGACAAAGGCATCCTTAAGTCCACCATGCTTATGGCTCTGTGTCTTGATAGAGTTGGCTCATTTGCCCCCACTGTGGGCAACAATGTGAAAATTTAACTCTACAATGGTGGGTCCAAAATGGTGAGTAAGGATATCATCGCCCACCCTTACAGGACTCCAAATATTTTGTCTTTGTTTTGGGCGGGTAGCTGGTGATTAGACACCGGAGGAGCAAGGAGAGGAGTGAAATGTGATATGATGAAAATCTCACAGGACTTATAAAGTGAGAACACCTTGGTCTAAATTCCAGCGGCGCCTCTTCCTTGCTACGTGGCCATGGGCAAGTTACTTGATCTCCCTGAGCTGAGTGATTATTGATATATTAATAGTTGTAGTAATAGCTACCATATATGTTACTGTGTTCTATTTGTTGCCCTGGTTCTTTCTTCATCAGTTACAGTTCAGGTTTCCCTACCCTGGCATGTTCCCAAGAAGGTTTTAACTCATAAGCTTCTGTTCCTATAAGTTGTGGTTCTCGGTATTCAGTCTCTCAAATTTGGGGGGCAGAAGTTTGCCCTGTGACCTCACTCTTCTTATGGATCTAAGAAGAGTCATTGAGTTTGTTTCCTCTGTTGTAAAATGAAGCTGAAATATTGATCTGGCTGTGAGAAAGGATTAGTTAAAAAGCCCAGCACCTTGCTTGATACTCAGTACCCACTTTGCATGTGGAGTCTGACCCCAGCAGAAACTGCGCGCGCGCGCGCGTGTGTGTGTGTGTGTGTGTGTGTGTGTGTCATTTACACTCTTTACAGCAAGGTACAGAGGGTTGAAAGACACCACCACATACCTGTGCCTTTGAGTCCTTGGGGCAGACATAGTTGAAATGGCCCTTTAGGGTTATGGTAACAGGATATGGGCATAAGTCATCTCCAGCCATACCCAGACACTTAGGCTCAGGCTCCGCTGCCAGAGGGTAAGCAATGAAGCCCATAACCTTGTGTCCACAGAAATAGGCCTGCTGATCAGCATGTGTCTTTCCTGGATTGACTGGGGCCAAATATATAATGTCAGTAATAATTGTGGGTATAGAGGTTAGAGTTCTGGCTCTAGAATCAACTTTTGAATCCCAGCTGTGCCCCTACTAGGTAAATTATGTAATCTCTTTATGCCTTTGTTTTCTCATATGTAAAACAGAAGGAATGATTACAGAGCTCTCATAATGTAGTTATGAGGCTTAAATGCGATAATATACGAGGTCAGACAATTAAGTTCACAAACTCATCCTAGAAAAAATGCTCCATACCTCATTGCTGAATATCACTATGGTCTCCTTTGAAGTATTCCTCTTAGGAAGCTATGCACCAATCCCAGAGCCTAGTCCACCCTTCAAAGCAATTTTGGAACTCTTTTTCTGGAATGACCATCAGAGTTGTCATCATATTAATGTCCTGAATGTCATCAAAATGTCTTCCTTTCAATATTTCCTTTATCTTCGGGTAAAGAAAGAAGTCATTGGGGACCAGATCACGTGAGTATGGAGGGTGTTCCAATACAGTTACTTGTTTACTGGCTAAAAACTCCCTCACAGACAGTGCCATGTGAGCTGGTGCTTTGTCGTGATGCAAAGGCCGTGAATTGTTGGTGAAAAATTCAGCTCGTCAAACTTTTTCACCCAGCCTTTTCAGCACTTCCAAATAGTCAACTTGGTTAACTGCTTATCCAGTTGGTACAAATTCATAATGAATAATCCTTCTGATATCAAAAAAGGTTAGCAACATCGGTATAACAAGCTTGTGAACTTAATTGTCCGACCTCGTATGTAAAATGCATGAAAGAGTGCCTAGCATATAAAAGGCCCTCAAAAACCTTAGCTATTATTATTGCTAATGTTAGCTGATTGGGCTTATGCAAATAACTATGACCCATGCAATATGGTAGGTGCATAAAACCTCACATTTATCCTGTGATCTCTGTAATATTAATATCCCACTGAAGAAACTGAGATGTAAAGAGTGACTTTCCCCAAAGCACCCAGCTGATTTCTTCAGAAAGTTTCCCCAGCAAAAAGAATTTTTTTCCCTTGGCACACCTCTGCTGATGACACTGACTTCACTGTACTGCAAGGATCTGTTTACCACTTTGTTTTTCTCTAAGGGGTTAGCAAACTACAGCCCTTAGGCCACACTTGATTTTTTTAAGTAGAGTTTTATTGTAACACAGTCATTCCCATTTGGTTTTACATTGTCTATGGCGGCTTTCACACTGTAACAGGGCAGAGTTGAGTGATTACCACAGAGACCACTTGGTCCCCAAAGTTAAACATACTTCCAAGCTAGACCATTTGTAGAAAAAGTTTGCCAGCCCCTTCATCAGACTGGAACTCCATGATGTAAGACTCATGTCTTCCATCTCTGTACCCCCTCATCTCATGATGGGAAGCCTCTAAATGTTCCCTGACCGAGGGAATGAGTAAACCTGTGGCAGACTTACTTGAATGGACACCAATACTGAAGGAATGACCCCTCCTGAAGGAGCCCAGGGCTCAGACCCACCCAGATTCTGGGAAGCACCTCAGCTCTGTGATGCTGCCAGCTACATAGTGGCCCCCACAGGTGACCCTGAGACAGAACCAGTAGCAGGTACCCACATCATCCGCACAGCTTGCAGCCTCCAAATGAGAGGACTGGCATCTTGTTGGAAGGAAGTCTTAAATCCTCACTTGTGAAATGGAGATGCTTTGGAGAGTCATACCCTACTCCTTTTTGCCCACTGCCTCCTGCCCTGGGGCTTGGCTGCTGTGCCTTTCCTTGTACCCTCCTATGCATTTACATCAGAATTTGCCTTTCTGCCTGAGGCAAGCTGTCCCACAGTGACCCTTCGACCTCTTGTTGGAAAACAGCAACATCTACAAAGAAAATAACTGAGCTGCTGCTCTGCACCAGGCACCATGCCATGTGAAACCCTTGCCCAAGGTCGCATAACCAGTAAGTTATACTATTTTCTCTTTTCTTATGTCCCTGACCTGCTTCCCCAGGGACCTATAACCCAGCAACTGAAACAATGTCGGCACTCAATTATATGGGATTTGAAACAAGTATTTTAGCTGCATTCACCTGACCCAGCCTGGTTCAAAACAGATAAGGGTGTCATTTGCTAGAGATGCATTTGCTATTTACTTGCATTATATCAGGTTCTCTGCAGGGCACTTGGGACACAGACGTAGACTGAGCACAGCCCTACCTCTCAAGAACTCACAGTCTAATAATGGAGAGGCAAGCAGGAAACCAGCACCTAGCACAATAGGTAAGCCACCGGGGAAGGAGAAGAAGTAAGGAGGGGCTCTGAGTGGGCGGGGCCCTAAGTGGGTGTGGCCCTCCAAAGGGCGGGTCTCCAACCTCTACCCTGCCCTCTCCAAGTTAGCTATTCATGATCTCTTCCATTAGTGAGGTTCCGTGTAAGAGTCCCCTTTAACAATTCTTTTGCTAACTTTGAAAATTCTGCTCTAAGGGATAAACAAAGCAGGAAAGACAAAGTGCTGATGCCATCATCATCTGAAATGCAGGGTTGTTTTTTGTTTTTGTTTTTTTAAATCACAGTATCTCAGAAATTCACAGAAACCAGCTCTTAAATCTATTCCTAGAGCGTTTTTCCTTTGGAGGACATCACAATTAACCTTTGTGATTAGCTTCATCAACAGGAACTTAATATCAAATATTTGGTCGCTTAGCAACAAGGAGGCCGCAGCCATCGGGATTGCAGCATCGTTGTTACTCAAGCCTCATGGCAACGCAGGCTGAGGAAAGGCTTAGCTGGATTTCCAGGCTCTGCAAAGCTCTCTGCCCAAAAGGCTTGACCATCCAAGGCCCTGCTGTCTGTGACCTCCGAGGCTGGTGAGCCAATGAGCCGCTGAGTGAGAACTCAGCCGCTCAGCCGTGACAGAGGAAGGAGAATGTTCAAGACTCCAGTGCCTCATATGCCTCGGAATAGCCTCCAGATGGCCAGACAAGGAGGTATTGGTCAGCTTCACCCTTTAGAGCTGTGAGGCCTGGGAAAGCCAGGCCTACTGAACATCGAACTGCCAGGTCACTCCTGGTCTTCCTAATTACCACAGGGCAACCCTTAGCCCCATGTTAAATGGAAAGACTAAGCCTTCAAAAAATCACTTGCCCCAGTAGGAAGTGGTGGAGCAGGTCTGATCCTCAAACTCTTGCTCTTTCCACATCCCCATATTGACCTTCCAGGTTGTACTCCTTTTCTGGGCTTGGGCTCTGATATTGGACCAGATGAGTCTCTCTGGTCCATCCCAGCTTGGCATGTGTACATCTTCCATCCCAAACTCACACCAGTTCAGAAGCCAGGACAAACTTCTGAGGCATTTGCTTGGACCACTCTGTTCTTTCACTTCACTCATCATGTTTTCCAGAAATAATAATCCTAATTCTTTCTAAGTCTCAGGTTCTGAGCCAAAAATGTGATGAGACTGTGTGGTGGAAATAACAAGGGATTTGCAAGCAGCAAACTCGGGTTCGGATCCTGGCTTTAATATTTACCAGCTATGTCACATTGGGGACATAACCTCTCCTTCTACCCATCCCCTAGACTGTAAAATAGAGATAATAATAACTCCCTCAAAAGGATGTTATAAGGACCAAGTGAGAAGCCTGGCTTACAGCAGGTGCTCAAGAAACAAAAATACAAAACAAAACCACCACGAGACGGCTCGATACCTCCATCCTCCACAGCTCCCATGGGGAGTTAGAAGACTTTGTATCTACTTCATTCTCTCAGAAGTACTTCCCACTGTAAATAAACCAGAGAAGTTTTAAATCGAGTGCTGGAGGCCTCTTGGTGTGTGTACTTATACACCCAAGCAAATGCCTTGAAGAAAATGTCTGCCTTTTCCATTGAAATGAAAGTAAGGCTGACAGATCTGGTTTGAATTCTTTATCCATCACGTAACAGCTCTGTGATCTGGGCAAATGCTCCTCCTTTCTCAGTCTCCATACCATCCTCAATTGTAACATATAGAGGAAAGTAATACTTCCCCAATAGTGGTCTGGTGAGAATAAATCCAAAAGCCAATACAGAAGAGCTTATCCCAGGGCCTCACGTAAGTTACACAGGCAATATATTTTATGTCTAAATTCATTTGACAAACATGGCCCTTATCCGTTCCTGTTGTGACAGTCCTTTGAAATTCTTATTGGTTTGTTTTTACCAAATTAGTCATATCTATACTGTTTCAGCACCAGTTTTAGGAAATAGCATACCTGCTTCTATTTTCAAACAAATACACAATAAAAAAAGTAATTGCAGTCCCATTTCCTTTGGCATTCTGAAAGGGCTGTAGATGTATGAAATGGCAGCTTGAATTTAGGAAACGGTCTTTGGAACTTCCAAACTGCCTTCCATCCCCAGAGCTCTTGCATGATCATCAGCTTGCCCTGTTTGAAACACTTCACTGGCCTCTAAGGATGTGCAGAAGTCTGCAAAACAAATCCAATCAAGTTAAACAGAGAGTTACCATATGACCCAGTAATTTCACTCCTAGATAGAATCAAGAGAATTGAAAAACTATGTTCATACAGAACTTGTACATGAATGTTCATAGCAGCACTATTCATAACAGCCCAAAGTGGGGGGAAAAAACAAAAGCCCATCAATTGATGAATGGGTAAACAAAGTATAGTATATTTACATTATTAGTTTTCTATTACTGCTGTAACAAATTACCAGAAACTCAATGGTGTAAACAACACAAATTTATTCTCTTACAGTTCTGGAAGGCAGAAGTACTTAATCTATTTCACTGCTAGAGCCAAAATATTGGCAGGGCTGGTTCCTTCTGGAGGCTCTGAAGGGAGAATCTATTCCCTTGCCTTTTTCAGCTTCTAGTAGCCATCTATATTCCTTGGCTGTGGCCCCTTCCTCCATCTTTGCAGTGCACTACTGCTTTTATCATCACGTTGCTTGGGTAACCCGGGATAACCTTCCATCTCAAGATCCTCACACAATCACATCTGTAAGGTTCCCTTTGCCATATAAGGTAACTTTCCAGGGATTAGGATCCACATCCTAATCTTTAGGAGTCATTATTCAGCCTACAATACAATAGAATATTATCCCAACCATAAAAATGAATGATGTACTGATACATGTTACAATTTGGATGAAAGTTGAAACATCACGCTAAGTGAAAGAAGTTACACAAAAAGCCACGTAATTCCATGTATGATTCCATTCATATGCAGTGTTTAGCTTGATCAATCCATAGTGACAGAAAATAGATTAGTGATTGTCATGAGGAAAGGAGCAGTGGGAAATGACTGCTAATGAGTGCCTGGTTTCTTTTGGGGGTAATAAAAATATTCTGAAATTAGATAGTGGTTGGTAATGGTGGCACAACTGTATGAATATACTAAAAAAACACAAATTGTATACTTTAAACATATGATTTTATGCTATGTGAATTATATATCAATTAAAAATAAACAAATTAGAAGAAACCTCATGCATCAACATTATCTGTAAAAGATATGTCAAATGTTAATTTTAAATCAAATTGTGATTAGAATCAATTTGATTTAAATAAAGTACGTTCCACCAAATTGTTCTATCAAATTGTATGCCTCCCAGGAGGCAGTATAGTGTGGGAGTTGAGGGTGGACTCTGGAATCAGGCTGCATAGCTTCAAGCCCTGGCTTTGCCCCATTTACTAGCTGTGTTGCCTTTTCGGAGCCTTGGTTTTCTCACCTGCAAAGTGGGAGTAATAAAAGTACTTGTCTCTCAGAGCCTGCTGAGTGGCGTGTTGGTTAGGAGTTGGCTTGGGACACCAGACCTGAGCTGCAGGACCCTGGTTCGGATCCCACATATGAGGGCCAGTGACGCTGTGCCCTCTACAGCTAAGATGGTGAACAACAGCTCGACCTGGAGCTGGGCTGCCATGAGTCGCCCGCGGTGGCATAGGCTGCAGTGAGGCTGGCCAGCAGCTGGCGTGCACTTTCGTGAGCTGCCCTGAGCCGCTGTGAGCTGCTATCCAATGGCCAGAGAGCGACTGCCTCACCGGGGAAGAGCACAATGATGATACCAACATGAGCCAGCCAAGCGACGTCCTCCACAACTAGACTGAAGAACAAAAGTACAGCAATTTGTCAGTTCCCCTTCCCCGGTTCCCCAATAAAATATTTAAAAAAAAACAAACAAAATTTTAAAAGTACTTGTCTCTCAGAGTTGCCAGGATCTAACTCTGAGTGGGGTGAGGGGATGAGAGAGGGCACAAAGGAGAATGGTTAGTTCTAAGGTGGGGGGGGGGAGGGGCAAAGGAAGACTTCATAGAGGAAGTGTGTGTGTGTGTGTGTGTGTGTGTGTGTGTGTGTGTGTGTGTGTGTGTGTAGGGTGGGCAGTAGGTGATAGACAGGATGGAAGGATAGAGAGGATAGAGAGCATGAGCAAGAAGACATTTTAGACATGAGCATAGGCTCACAGATATGATGCACCCTGGGTTTTTCCAGAAATGTTGGTAGTTCAGGCAAGTAGGAGTGAGCTGTGCCAAAGTACTTGAAACAGAGAGACAGAGAGTGAGCTGATGAGAGTTGCCTTTTAAGGAGATCTCTCTGGCTGTGGTATAGCAGAGAAAAACAACTATGGTGAAAAAGAGAGGCTGGAAGCAGTGGTTAGGACAGTGGCAATGGTCCAGGCATTGGGTGACAAGGACCTGAATCTGGGCAGGAGAGCCAATTCCTGTCCCCACTGAACACCCAGTTTACACATTGAACACCAGTATACATCTGTGTGTACAGATACACAGGCAAACACACAACTTCTAAAGCGTTGGCAATCTGTAACAACAGTCGTGGACCCATTGGAGAGTATGATGATTAATTTTGCATATCTACTTGGCTAGGCTACATTGCCCAGTGATTCAGTCAAGTACTAATCTAGGTGTTGCTATTAAAGGTGTTTTGTAGATGTGGTATTTATTTGTAAAGGCTGTTCAAGTAATGATAATGTGTAGTCAGGGTTCGGCCCCTCAGCTCTAGAGCTTTGTTATTCAAGTTTTGGTCCTTGGGCCAGCAACCTTAACATCACCTGGGAGCTTCTCTGAAAGGCAGACTCTCAGGCCCCATCCCAGACCTACTGACTCTAAATCGCCTTTATAGGACTCCCAGGGGACTCAAAGGCACGTTCAAGTTTGGAAAGCACGGTGGGAAATAAAGTTGACTTTTCCCCAAGGAGAGCTGCTCTAGCCCACTTTTGAGCCCCACTCCATGACTGCAGCTCTGGATCTTTTTGAGCAGCGCCCAGGGCCAAGAGTCCGAATGACCAGATGTTATGTGCACTGTATCCCTCACCTGAGGCCCCTACCACTACCCTCAGCCACCACCCTCAGCCAGGCCTTAGGTCGATTGAGGCTCACAAATAATTATTTTTCATAACAGAACCACTCACAGCACCTAATGCAAGCATTCCTAATGTTGTGCCCATACACAGCCTCTTTGTTGGCATGGCCTTGGGCTAAATATCTTAACTGGGCCCTTACTAAGTGATGGGTACTTTACAAACACCAATCAGTTTAGCCATCCCATGACTCTCTAAGAAGATAAATTTTCATTAGCTCCGTTTTGCCAATGCAGATGCTGAGACTCAGAGAGGTGAAAGCTAAGAGCCTTTGGTCACACAGCTGGTCAGTAGAGAAACTGCAAGGGGAAGCCAGAGTGTCTGATTCCAAAACTCAGGATCTGCTCACGGTACTGTCTATATTATACTTTGCTTTATAAATAAAACAGTGAATGATGGAACTTCAAAACCCAGACTCAGAAATTACAATGTTCTCAGAAAAAAAAAAAAAGTGTAAATACATTGCCATTCCCTGAGACCAGTAACTGGGGAGAACGGTTTTTGCGTAAGCAAAAGTGCCTTTGGGAATACGTGCAATGCATTCATGTAATGATTATTCCTCCCGCCTGGGCTCTAACTATATTTTTATTAGGATGCTTTACATATGCTTTAGCTTCTTTAAAATGCTAATCTGACTCTGAGTCCCCAAATGTGCCAAATACCTAGGCAGTATGTTTATAGGACATGAACCCCCCTCCTCCCCATCACCACTACCACAAAATAACTCCCAGAGGCTGAATTACTGGTTTGTATTGTAAGGAGGTGAAAATCCACATCTCTCCCAGGAATGCACCTGACAAAAAACTCACACCAAACTAAATTTATGAAGGGAACTCTTAGTCGTGAAGGCTCATCTTACAGCCTGAATAGTTATGATCATGCGCTGTTCTGAAGCTCCTGGGTAGCTGAGATTACGGTTGTCTGGGGTCCAGGCACTGGAGAGTTTGGTAGCTGCATCTGTGGCCAAGGTCAGAGGTCAGCTAGTGATGAGGGTCAGGATCCATGGCCGAGATTTAAACTCAATCAGGGCTTGAATCTCCAGCCAGGGATAGAACCTGTATATGAGATAAGGTTTAGTAAATGACTCTCTCCAAACCCACTGATTTGTAGGGTCACAAAGTCTCTCATTTGTGGTTCCTTGTTATGGTGGCCATAATTTACTTTCAAATGCTTCAGCATAGGGAGGAATTCAATTTTCAGAGCTGCTGCTCTAATCGAGAGTCCACAGACCAGGGGTCATCAGCTAACATGTGTACTCAAGAGGAAGCTTATATGTCAGAAGCACTTCTGTTATTTGTATTTCAATCAACAGCTGAGACTCTAAAAATTAGCATGTTGTGTATCAGAAGTAGATCTTATTGGTGAAAATAGTGGCCTGTTGACTAGCAAGATGAATATCAGAAATGAGCTTCCATTGGTGGAATGAAAGGTGTTTGGATATGTGGGCTGACTGAAAATACTTTGGCAACAATACTCAATGTAGCATGAACAGAACATAAAAATCCAGAGAGGCCTGTGCCCTTGACCCCTGAGGCATGGGTTCTGGGTTTGGGTCATTGGTTTAGGACGCTTTCTGGTTGTCTGACGTTAACAAGAAGCATAGACTCCCACATCTGGAATTTGGTTATATCTGCCTCATCTTGTCATACAAGGTGTGGTTGGATGTGAAAGGATAGAGAACTGGGACTTTACCAAGCTCACGCAACAGATGTGGGAATTATTCTATAGCCTACTTCGTCAGTGAATGAATATCTGAGCTAGCTCCCATCACCTCAGATTCCTTTGGTAGCTTCTTCAGGTGGCCTGGGACCCACTCCCCATTTCCCGAGTCTCTCTACAGGAGGAAAAGCCTCAAGGCATCTTTGTCCCTCATCAAATTCAACATCCTTGCATCTAATTTGTTCTTAATTTTTCTTCAAAGTCAGAGCTGATCAGCCCCAGAAAGGATTTCAGCGCAGCTCCTGGTAGAGGGGCAATCTGATGAGAAGCAATTATGCTCTCATTGGCAAAGGAATTCATTGCCAACCAAATTCTTGTTGCCAGATGAATAAAGTAAGTGTTAATTCTACTCACTCAGCGTTCTAAATGACTTCTCAGAGCTACCTGTGAGAATCAACAGTCATTAAAGATAAGGTGGGGGCCGGAGGAGTGGCGCGGTGGTTATGCACTGGCTTGGGAAGCCAGCGGCCCCGGTTCGGGTCCCACCTATGAGGGCCAGTGACACTGCCCTCAAAAAAAATAATAAATAAATAAATAAATAAATAAATAAATAAATAAATATAAGGTGGGCACAGAGTCCAGTCTACTGAGACCACAGCAAAGATGGGTGCACCTCTCAGGCACACAGGCCGACCTATGTATGCTCACTGATTGCCCACTTTGTGGTACTTTGTCCCTAGAACACTGGGAAGGTCAGAGCTGAAGGGGCCCTCAAAGTCATATGGCCCAACCCTCTCCTCATCAAACATGGACGCTGTGACCCAGGTTTTGAGACTTAACCCACAGATCCGTGGTAGAGCTGACAGCTCTGGCTCCTCCCAAACTGCTCCTCAGTTCACTTCAACAAACGCGCCTGGGGCCTGCTCTGGGAGTAAGCAAGTTCCCTGTGCTCAGTGAGCTCCCAGGACATAGATGCTAATAAGTCTGACAGAGGGAAGAAAGCAGAACATACGGCTCTGCAAGTCATGCAGGAGACTGAGCTTTCTTTAGCTGTCGAAATAGCGTGGGAGCTTGATGACAGAAGCAGCCTTTGAGTTGGACCTGAAGAGATGAGTAGGTTTTGAGGGGAGAGAAGAGGGCTAGAGGAAGCGCCCTAATGACAGGATCTGGAAACTCCCGGGATGTGGAGAGCAGCCAGGTCAGCTGTAGGAGCACCTCTGCTGGGCTCCAGGGGAATGTTCAGAGACCCCAAGACGGCTCCACAGATGGGGTCTTGCATAAGTAAGCACTCTGACTTCATCTGTCTGGATGGATCCCTGAAGGCGGCTGGCAGTCAGACTCACATCCTCTCCGAAGTCCTTCTCTCCTGCTTCCTTCATCTCCTCTCTAGCCTAGTCCTTCTCTCCTGCTTCCTTCATCTCCTCTCTAGCCTCTTAGAATCCCAGAGTCTGTGGGGCACCAGCTGAATTCTCCTTGGAAAAGCCAATCTTTCAGCCTCCCCTCCTCCCCTCACCCCAAGAGCAAACTACACAGCCTCACTGAATGTGTGTACTGAGCCCTCCAGCCCACAAACACTTTTCCCTCACGCTGTCTTATTTACCCTTCACCGGAACCCACTGTTATCCACCCTTCCCCCCATTGTATAGGTGAAAAAAAAATGAGGATCCCAGTAACTTAACCCAGGTCCTCTTGCTGGTGCAGGGTGGCGCCCTCTCCCAAGACCCCTCCCTAACAGATGCACGTTCTCAGCACAGACTCAAGCTGATTCCCCAGCTCTGAACCCCTGTTTCACCCTCACCAGCTCCATGACTTGGGCAAATTAGTCCACTTCCCTCTGCTTCAATTTCCTCATCTAGAAAATGATCGTAATAATAATGACATTTATCTCATAGAGTTGTTATGAGGATTAAATGTGTTAATATGTGCAAAGAACATAGAACAGTGCCTGGTGCATCGTGAGTGCAACAGAAGTGTTAGCTAATATTGGCATTAGCACTGATCCAGGATTCCAGCAGATTCTTCCCATTAGGTTACTGGGTGCCCCAGCACAGTTGCTCATCCTCTCTGTGCCCATCCACAAGGCTGGCCCTCAGGACAATGGGATTCTTCCCAAGTCTGTCTCATCTTTCTCTTACCTTGGACCCCCTCTATTCCCACTTCTACCCTCAGCAATTCCTTCCCATGAGCCCTCCTCCCCACACCCACACCTAATAGGACAGAGGATCCCAAGAGCCTCTGTGAGGACTCCACTCTGTCTTTATATTCAAAGGTTGTCCTTTACAATAGTAGTTTTTGAATGTTCAGTACAAAAAAAGAGTTAGTTGTCTCCTTTAAGAGCCCAGTTTTGAATTTTAAAACAGCCTCTCCAGAGAGAAGCAGCTTTGAATCTGCTTCCTAGCAGCAGCATGGGGATTATCAGCAAGGAACCACATTGCATACTTAATTGCCCAACCATCCCCAAGGCCAAAGCTTGGGCTGAGTGGCAGATTTGGGCCCTCACAGCTACTACCAAGTTCTGCAGAAGACATCATGGTGCAATAAAGAGGACCTTGGCAGGACTGCTACTCTCCAACACTCAAGAATAACAGCTGACCTACCATACTGGTGCTCATGTTGACCTGTGGCCTCTTAGAACCATAGTTCTTGTGAGATAGGAAAGTTATAGGCAGCCAGGGAAATGGCCATGGTAGAAGGAATTAGGACAGAAACCACAACAAAAGCCAGGAGAAATAATTTTAATAGCTGACTGATAGGTTTAAGTCACAGGACCCACCAGAGTGACAAACTCAGGTGGGGGAGGAAGAAAGCCTCTATTTCCAAGTCAGGGATTCCCAGGTAGAATGCATATCTTCAAAGAGGTTTTTCAACATAAGATAAGACTGTCAGGAGACCTTTCTTCAAAGCCTGTCTCTGGCTAACATGTTCCTCTCAGAGCAGAGACATTGATTAAGCTGATTAAGTTCTAAGGAAATTAGACAGTTTTGAGAAAAATGCCTCCTCCGGGCTAAGCAACAATGTAAATCTGATAATAGTGCCAAGAGGCACCAGGCAGCCCCTCTCCCCAGACAAACAAAAAGTATAAAAACCAAAGCTTTTGCCCTAACTAGTGGACAACCCAGTCGGGACCCCCTTTCATTTTGAGAGCTGTTACTTTCTGCTCTAATAAAACTATCCTCTGCTGTAAACTTTACCTCTCTGGTCCATTCTTTGGCTCCACAAGACTATGATCCCGGCACAAGAAATATCCTACATCATTTAGATGCCTAAGAATTACCCCCAGAGAAATGGAAGAACCAGGAAGGGAGCAGTCCCCGGAGCTCCTAAATTGACCTGACCACTGACGCTGCCCAAGTGCAGAACAGGCTTTGCCTAAAAGGGAAACCAAAGGGGACTGTTGGGTTTGCCTAGAGACCACTTCTATCCATGGGCTGGTGAAGTGTTTGGTGATGTGCTGGTGTGAAAGGCGCGGCAGTGCCCAGTACACAATAGGGACTCAGGAAATGTCTGACGAGCAAATTTCCCTGAGGTTAATAATACACTCGTTTCCAGTCATGAAGTTAATATTCAGGGACTCTCTCGGGGTTGCTGGTGTAACATGATTGGTGGAGAGCCTAAGCCACTTAAGTGCTCTCCCCTCCAGCCGTGAAGGAAGGAGCATTCTACGGACAACTTTATCTGGAGCCTTTCAAGTAGAGATAGTCAAAGCTTAAACAGCTCGGCAGCTTCTCCTGATATATATCGGTGAATTGAAGCTTTTCAGAGTCCCAGTGGAGCATGCAAGTTAAGGAATGGAGGGTGATTATCTTGCAAGGGCAGGTTTCCTGGGAGTGTTTGGGAACTTCCTAAATACAATGGGAAATGAAGTGCATAAAACAGCCAGCTCTTACCCCATACCACCAGAAAAAAGGTCAAGTTTTATAGAAGTAACTCAACTAACCCACACATGTTATTAAGCCAGGTTAGTTAGTGTAACAATTAGGCAGTTAGGAATTCCCTTGTAGAATGAACATAATTAATTCTTTCCAACCAGTGACATCAATCACACACTGAGGCAACTGAACTTACAAGGCCTCTGCCCCCCAGCCCTGACCCCAAATGGACAGAACTTTGAAAATGATTTTCAGACTATCCAATTACATTCTAAGGCAACTAGATTGTCTTTTGAAAAAACCTCCTCCAGGCTGAAACAGCCAACAAAATAAATCCAAATGTCAGTTTTCTCCGCAGATAGGCTAGGAAAATCATATAAACAGAAGCCTCCCCACCTAGTCAGCGGGCACTCCAGTTTCGTATGCTCCCTCTCGGTTAGAGAGCTGTACCTCTTTGCTCTAATAAACTTGTTCTTTTCTACAAACTTTGCCTCTCTGGTCTGTGCCTCCATTCTTTGGTGTCACGAGACCACGAATCCCGGACATATACAAATCGTCCTGCATCATTATCTCAAAGACACATTCTTCCAAACCACTCAGTTCAGTAGCCCCTAAAGGAGAAAAGACTGTTCTAACATGGACCCCCATCTTTTGCCAGCCTCCTTCCCAGGTTACCTATCTCTGGTCCTTCATCCAATCATCTTTCTGATCATCACTAGAAACGTGCTTCTAAGTCACAAATCTCATCATGTCAGACTCCTTCTTAATGCCCCCAATGGCTCCCCATTGTCTTCAAGGTAGAATAAAGATTCTTCAAGCGGCATGCAAAGCCCTTCAAAATCTGGTCTCCATTCAGGCCTGAAATGCAGCCAGTACTCACCAATAAAGCTGTTAAAATATTGAAATACCTCTGTGCTCCTCCAGTGACCCTTTGCCAACCCCATTGGCCACACAGTTCCTGGCCAGAGCCCTGGTGGGAAGGAAGGTGCCTCTGCAGGCATTTGGCACTGACTCCCCAGCAGGCATATGCTGGGCTGAGGCCAATGACGTGGACCAGCATCCCCTAGAGACGCCTCTGCATGGACAATTTTGGGAACTACAGCTTTGGCCGTATACCACACTCATTGTTAAATGAAATATTTTGAATATTAGTCCTGCCTCAGTCAACTTTACCAGACTTATTGTTCACCATTACCTTATTCATTTATCTGTTGAGTGAATTAAAGAATGTCTGAATAAATAAAGGAGTGAATGATCTATGGCCTAACCCCTGATATCTTCCCAGACTCATCGTGAAGGAAGGAGGTCTGTGGGGGCATGTAAGTGTTTTGGAGGATACATGAATAAGGGGCCATCCACAGTAACCACAGAGATGTCACTAGGTGCCAGAGATGGTCACTCAGGCAGGGTCTTTCATAAGTGGCTTATAACCCAGCCAAGTTCTCAGCCATCCAAGTTCAGAAAGTGGACTTTTTCAGTGCACCCAAGAATCATCAGTTTTTCAGGGCAAACTCATCTAACTCTGGCTTCAAAGACACTGGTGCAAAGTGAGAATGCCAGCAGAACTATTTATGAAGATCACTGGAGTGCTGTGCTCCCTTGTCCAGGTGTTTCAGTTGATACCCTTTGGGTTATAAAAGAACGAAATCCTAATTCAAAATGACTTAAAGCACAAAAGGAATTTATTGGCTTTCAAAGCTGGAAGTTCCAGGGGTAAATCTTGCTTCAGATACAACTGGACTCAGGGCTTCAATGGTATCACTAGTCCTAAATTTTTTCCTATTCTGGGTTCTGTCTTCTACCATGTTGACTTCATCTTAGGCTCCAGATGGTGACAAGATGCCATCTAGGATCCCATCCTCTCAGCTTCATGTCCAGCTGGCAAGAATGTGAGATTCTCTTCTGGAAGCCCCAGTAAGCA
Organism: Aselliscus stoliczkanus; assembly: GCA_033961575.1. Taxonomy (NCBI): domain Eukaryota; kingdom Metazoa; phylum Chordata; class Mammalia; order Chiroptera; family Hipposideridae; genus Aselliscus; species Aselliscus stoliczkanus. The sequence continues at coordinate 95,582,827 of CM066736.1, read as the reverse complement.
TCTTATCATATCTTGTTGTCTCTAATTAGGTGTTGTAGCCATCCCTGAACTGATCACTGGCGCCAGTCAGTTACCTTCTGACTGCCTGAGGCCTAGATCACCTAGGAGTCTAGGGATCTTTCAGCCCTAAATCAAGAGTTGGAGGGGCTGGCCGAATGGCTCAGTTGGTTAAGAGTTGGCTTAGAGTGTGAGCTCTGAACAACAGGACCGCCGGTTCGATTCCCACATGGGCCAGTGAATGCTGCGCCCGAGCTGAGCTGTCACTGAGCTGCCAACAGGTGACAGGATGGCTCATCTGGTATAACAACAAGATTGCCTGTTCGATGGTGGACTATGCCCACCTGCAACTAAGACTGAACTCGGCACCTTGAGCTGAGCTGCCGCCCAGATGGCTCAGTGGATAGGGCATGCACTCTTAACAACAAGGCTGCCAGGTTCTACTCCCACATGGGATGGTGGCTATACCCACCCTCAACTAAGACTGAACTCAGCACCTTGAGCTGAGCGGCCACCGGATGGCTCAGAGGATAGGGCGTGCACTCTTAATAACAAGGCTACTGGTTTGACTCCCGCATGGGATGGTGACTATGCCCACCCACAACTAAGATTGAACACATTACCTTGAGCTCAGAAGCCAAGAGCTGCAGACAGGAAGCCAGATGGTGACTGGCGTCCTCCACAATGAAGATCGAAGAACAACAATTTGGCCGTTCCCCTTCCCCAATTCCCCAACACTGTTCCCCTCCCCAAATTCCCCAATAAAATCTTTAAAAAAAATAAAGAGTTGGTGCCTTATTCAAAGCACAGGGCTGAAAGTGAGTGAAAGAGAGGGAAACTGTATGGGCAGCAAAGCCTGCTGAAGCACACTACACCAGGACACTTCTTTATAGCCCCGGGGACACCAAAACTTTCTTCAGACACTTGCTTGGTGTGGCAGAATAAGACAAGAGAAATATTAGGAAGTGGGAGGATTATTTCCACTAAGATACAGGAATCGCCCTCTTCCCACCCCCAAAACAGAAAACCTATCTCTAGGGCATAGCTGAGGGTAGAACAACAAACCTCCCCTCTGAAGTCCAGTTCTGTGCTGGACCCCCTCCCTTCTGCTGGCACCTTCTGTCTTTATTCAGATGCAATAACATCACCAATTCCATCCCAGAGCTGTAGGTGAGTCACTCCCCAGCCACGCCCAGCCCACACAGGTTTTCTTGACTTTGACTCATCCACATTGATTTATAAACAAAAAGCATCCCCAGGGCTCCTTCGGCTTTTCTTCAAGCTGTCCTGCCTCAGCTGTTCAGTAGCCTAATAAATGGAGCAGAGACTTCTATGCTAGCTTTACAGGCGGTGTGATAAAAGGGAAGGCAAACAACGTGCCAAGGTTCCCACCACTAGACAGAGGTAAGCTCCAAGCTCCCCACGATGAACCTCTGACCCAGCACTTTTTATATAAGTGAAGCTGCCTTTTGAGGTCTGTAAGCAGTAACAATCCAGTCTCTCTTCAACGTATCACTTAAACGCACTGGAAGACTATCCCCTTAGAGTGGAGGCAGAGACATTTCTCTCAGCCACTCCCAGGAAATTTCCTGCTACTTTCTGCTCTCCTTGGCCCCTGAGCCAGCTTTAGAGGTACTGCCCTTGTTATTAACAGCCTGGAGGGACAATTCCTTTTGGCTCTTGGGGGGGGGGGGGCTACACAGCAATCTATACCTCCAGACTTACATAGCTCCTAGCTAGATGCAGTCAGAGCTCAGATAAGACAAGATGGATGGCAAACAACGTTTGGACCGACAGGTGCCATTTGTTAATGTGCTCTAAATCAATGGCTTCCAAAATTAAAACGTTCTATATCTGTCAGATGTCCCTCACCAGGCCCTCTGGCAGGGCAGAGGTGACAGCTACAGATTGATGTGAGGGTAAGGGCTATGGAGGAGGGGAGACTGTCAGTCTTGAGCGGGGGTTGGAGGGTGGCATTTCCCATCAAAACCACAAGCAAGTCTCTCCCAACCACAGAGGCTCCCCAAATAACTCAGAAGATGGGGAGCGTGAGGTCCAGACATGAACATTCCATGGCTGGAGAGTAGAGGGGCACATTCCCTGAGTTTCCCAGAAAATTGAGCACTGTCCTGGGCTGGGACATATGCTCGAAATGTCTAGGCCTCGCTCCCTCACATGGAGAAAACCAGCCCCCAGTGGTGAAAATGTGTTTCCTGTTTTCTAGCATCCTTGGGGACCCATGGGCATAGCAGATGCTGTTGATGCCCCATCCCATTTCTCCCCAGCCCACCTGAGTTCGCCTAAGCTGTGAAGGCAGTTTCAGTCCTCATTCCCAGCACTGAGCCTCTCTTCTCTGCCTTGCTGGGTTCTCTGAGTCACCAGGTCCAGCTGTGAAGTTCAGGGAACTTAATGCCTGGGGCTGGGGAATGGTAGGTGGTGGATAAGTGCCCCAGCCACCCAGTCTTCCACTGGCACAGCTCTGAGGCAGGGGCCAGTCACATGGTTTTCAGAAGGGCCCCAGGGGATTGAGCCTAGCTGTCCGAGATGATGACTTGTTCATCAGTATTCACTTTAATGGCTCTTGGCCTTCCATACCTAATTTGCCCCACTTCCTGGGATCACCCCCCAAATAAATACCCATGCCTTTGTCCTCCAGTATGCGCCTCTGCATTTACTCTGCGCCAGCCTCTCTTCCTCTGAGCCTCCCAGAGGATCACAGCGCTTTGTGAGCAGAGGGGACAAAGGACCCACATTTGGTTCTTGGCTCCACCCTGATTTACTGCAAATCCCAGAGCATTGCCGTACCACTCCCTGTCCTCACTCTCACCTTGCCCTGGGCTTACCAGTTGACAGCCCAGCCACAAGCTGGAGGGGTTTCTCTTGATCTTCCTGCACCTGGTGGAGTCCTGACATCCATTCAGATACAAGTCACATAACATGGTAGAAAGAGCAAGGAGTGTGCTTGGCCTTCAGCTTTCACGTTAGCTGTGCGGCCTTGGGGAAGGCACATAACCTCTCTGAATCTCAGTTTCCCCATCTCTACAATTAGCCATGTATACAAACCCACCTCATGGGGTTGTGGCTATGATCAAATGGGGAAAATATATGTGCAACTTTTATAAACTACAAGTTTTCCACCGCTGAAATTCAGCTAGTACCCTCTAGAATAGCTCTATCTGTAGCTTATGGTGGTTGTTTGTTCTGACTGGTTGGAGCTTGTACCGTCCCTGTTGTCAAGCATTGCAAATATCACTTCTGAACAACAGTATGATTTCATGTACATCTGGTATCGCTTGTGCAGCAGCAGCTGGCCAAGCTCCCTGAGTTATAGGAGCCCAGCTCATCCATAAGGAGAGTTCTGGGGAGCTTCTCTGAGCTCTCCCCTAATTGACTGTGCCCAAAAAGAATGCACCCGTGTATTGGAATGCATCCCCTAGACAGAGTGATGCCATTTCAAACATGCAAACAGAGCACATTGTGTAAATATACCACAAGGCTGGCGTTGACACCCAGCCGTTGCTAAGGAGTCCAGCATTTTACACAGCTTAATTAAGCATGTTTAAAGGGCTACGTGCCCTCTTCTTCATCCAGCCACCAAAAAAAGGCTGTGCGAGCGTGTGTTCTCTCACTGGCGGAGAAAAGCTGACTTGTGCTCCGTCGTATGTGACCCAAGCCCTGAATAACATTGGGAAGTTGAGGAGGACAACTTGGGTAAAAGCCAGGAGGCGCTCAGGGATGGGTGTAGGAGAGATATAGTAACAATACCAAATTTAACCTAATACATGAAATAGAACCGGAAGATGAGCAAAGTCCTTAATTAACATGTTTGCATATTCATTGTCAACTGTGAGTTGTTGAAACTTAACTCACCCATCACAGAAATCTGTAGTGACTCAGAAAACGATAAGACTTTTTACTCCTGAATTTTGCTTTGGAGTAGAGAAGACGGAAAATCTGCCCCATGTGATACACATAATCAAAGATAGACTCCGATATAATTAAACTAACCAAAGATTACACTTAAACACACCCCACTCTACCCGCCACTCGCACCCCACTCTCAGCTCCAGCCCTCTGGCAATTATCAGCCTGGCTCTGAATCCTGGCTATATTAACCATCCTTCCTGCTTATAGTCCTGATGACTGGGCTTTGAGGTTGGCACCCAGGGCCCTGGATTAACCCACTCATGGGGGGAAATACAGGGAATGGTGGGAATATTAGATTTGTGTGCTATCATCAGGTCAAGAGGCAAGCTTTGACTTAGTGGTGGTTTGGAAGAAGCTAGGACCCGGAGCACTGGTTTCAGGAGGAGAGAGAATGAACACTTATTGAGTACTTACTGCCTGCAACCCCTTAGTTATGCCTGTAAATTCTGGAAAGTTATGCATGTGCAGCCTATCATAATAGTAGATGCTTCATACAGAATCTATCTCAGGTGGACACTGAGTGTCACTTCTCGCCCTCTTCTCTTTCCCACAATCTCCTTGGGCTTTGTATCCTGCTGCTGAATCCCCAGGGTGCTGGATCAAAGGCCTTTCATTCTATATTATTTTATACTAGAAGGAGGGAGGGAAGGGATGAGGGGGCAGCTTTTCCTCTTAAGCATAACTCTGCTGTGGTACCACATTTTAACATTACCACATCATAGAGATGCCACCTCTTGTCTCTATAAAGACAAGACTCTCACCCCAGAAGGTGAGTAGGTAGAAGAGAAAAGAGAGTAAGAATATCCTGTATCATCACCAGTGATCTAGGCCACTTCACCCATGTGCTCTCATTTATTTCTCACAACCTCCACATCACGGTCCAAATCCTTCTTTCATTTGAGGAAACTGAAGCTCAGAAATGTTGAGTGAATCCCTAATATAGGGAGTGAGTCTGGGAAGCAAGAACCAAGATTTGTCTCATACCAAATCTTGTCTCGTGCCCTTTCCCCTGAGCCATGTCCTGTCCTGGCCAGAGGCCAGAATCCATTACGCTGTGTCTCATGGGGTACACTGAATTCTGGTTTAATTCTGATATTCTGAGTAGAACGAAGAATTTGGTCAATAAGCAAGGAGAGCATTGCTGGAGGAGCTCAGACATGAGTGATGCTTGGAGCTAAACATGATTTCCAGGGGCTCAGACTGGAGCAGGGACTCAGCAAGGGTCCCAGAATCCTGGGGAAACTAAACAAGGATGAGATTCCAGCCACGTCAGCTGGAGTTAGTGGTAGGGTCCTGTAGTTGGTTGAATTACCTGGGTGGGTGTCAAATCCAATGACTATTGTCCTTACAAGAGCAGAGGAGGAGTGGTAATGTGATGACAGAGGCAGGGATTGGAGCAGTGTATCTACAAGCCACGGAACACCAAGGACGGCCAACATCACCAAAAGCTAGGAGAGAGAAGTCCCCCTCAGAGCTTCCGGAAGGCGCCAACCCCTGCCAACCCCTGGATTTTAGACTTTTGGCCTTCACACTGTGAGAGAATAAATTCCATTGTTTTAAGCCAGCCAGCTTGTAGTAATTTGTTACAGCAGCCCTAGCAAACTAATACAGGCTCAATTCCTGAAAAGACTTAGGGACAAACCAGGAAACACCAGCTACAGGGGTTGCCAGTGGCCATAGGCTGAGGCTGGTCCTGGGACAGAGACGAGGAGCCAGTCTCTCCCTAGGAACTGCACACTGTGACAGAAGCTCAAAAACTCCTCCCTCCACTTGAGGGAGTGGCTGAGGCTTCAAATGCCTTCCTGGTCCCAGGCAGACCAGGTTCAGGGGCTTCATGGTGGGAAGGAGGAGGTGGGGGTGGGAAGGAGGAGGTCAAGCAGTCCCACAGATTTCTGTGGTCTGACAGGTGTGTATGGGGCGGGGGGGTGGATAGACTTATCTAACCCTATCTTCATGAATGGACTGTACATTTGAAAAGACAGATGCAAGGCCAGCTAGCTTTTGTCCCACTGTCTGCAGGTTGGTTTCAGCTTCTCTTTCACAGAGCTCAACGGGTCCCTTCATTTTCTCCTCTCTACACTGCACCTGCTGAGCACGCATGCACATGAGGGAAGGAGAGCCTGGTGCTGGCCCTTCAGGGGCCCTGGCTGAAGAGCCTAGGTCAGGGACCAAGACTGAACCTAGACAGAAATTCCTACTTGCACCATCTTGGAGCCTGAAAAGCAGAGTAGTGGATGCATATGAGAGTCCCGGGGAAAGCTGCAATCCAGAGGCCTGGACAAAGCATAGATACCAAGTCCAAAGTTTCAAGATGCAGAATCAAGAATTCAGAATGGGGCAGCAATGGAGTTTGGGGAGAAAGCAGGCCAGGGATGAGCAAGGGGAATCCAGGGTACCTCCGCTGCAATGTCATCCTAGGGGGCTGTGGCTCTCCTTTAAGGGATAGTGGGACCTCAGTGCATGACAGTGGGTGAGGGGAAGCCAGTTTAAAGGGCTCAAGGTAATGCTGACACCAACCAGGGATCCCCATGCTCAGCCTAGAAAGGTCAAGCCATTACACTGGGCTTCATTTCAGAGGGTCAAATTCTCCTCTCCCTCCAATACCTCTAAAGAAGCTCCTAAGGTCCAAATGGGAGTGACATCTGTCTTCAAGTTCAGGCCTGCGGAGGGGAGGAGCAGAGCAGAGACTGACAGAGCACGTAGCAGTAAACACTCCAGAAGCTTTCTTTAGAGTGCAAACCCTGTGGACTCAGAGTTTGAGGCACCGCCCAATGCAGTAATGCTCAAAGGCACCCATCGCAGGCCCCAGGACAATGCAGCAAAGGTGTCAGACAATGGGAAAAGTTTTTCCTAAGAACTCGGGCCCTGGTTTGGCCATCTGGCTCTCCCAGATGTGTGTGTCACCTCTGCAGAAACTCCTTAGTTCATGACCCTGAAGCCCCCCACAGACACAGCCCCTGGGCAAAGCAAGGAGCCAAACCCCTCTAATGCAGGTTCATCATCTTGAACAAGAAAAAGCAAAGACTTTGATCAGGACTTGCCTGATCATGAGCACATGCATAGCTGTTCAGAGTTACGCTGGAACCGAGCTGAGCCCAGAGATGGCGGAGACCAAGAGCTGGCTTTAACGGACTCTGGCTTTTCTGTGACCCCTTTGAGGACATCCTCATGGGGATGTCATCCACAAAGGGAAGCAACAGAATCATTCTTCCCCAGAGACCTGGCTCACTCATTAGAGTTTCCAATACAAATTTAGGTAGAACAGCAAAAATATATATATCGCATTAATATGTAGAAAAGGCCCAGTGCAAATTGAAAAGTGACACTTGAAAACTCTTTGATAAATGGCTCTGCAGAGCTAAAGATTCCATTTGGAAGCTTGATGTCAAAGAGGTGACATGTGGGGTTTCCACAGAGGGCTCCTGCTTCTCAGGCGCTGCCCACACACAGCTCAGAACCTGCTTTCAAAATTACAGCAACAGGTGGGTGTGACTTTTACCCATTAAACGGCTAATTCTTTTCCCTTGTAAAGTGTACTATCCAAAGCTGGCCAGGGTAGGCGGAAGCAGACCCTCACACAGGAATGCAGGGAGGAGTGTGAAATGGCACCTCCCTTCTGCATGGCAATTCGGCAGAAAGCACCAAACGCCTTGAAATTGTTCATATTTCCTGACCTAGTCTTTCACGTCTTAGAGGTGAGTCTAAAAATATGGTTTGTACACACACCCCAACCCACTCTAATTTTGCTAAAAGAATATTCACTAAAACTTTATGTCAGGGGAAGGAGAAAATAAAATAAAGTGAAGTGAAATAAAATGAAGCTCCAACTGCTTGCCTTCTGGAGAGATGGCAAATTCATCTCAAGAGTATTTGGCTCTCTGATCTAGAAAATTCCTGGCCTTTGGGCTTTGAAAAGAAAAAAAAAAGTGCGCTAATTTATATGTGAGAGACACAGTCAATAAAGGAACTAAATTACCTAACATAGCAAAGTAATAGGAATTCTAAAGGGTCCATTGGCAACTCCAGAGAAAGGAGTTTCTGGAAATGTGAGGCAATCAAAACAAGAGAAGATGAGAAAAATGTTTAGGGAAAGAGAGCAGGACCGAGCAATCCGGTGGCAGGATTTTGGACCAAGCAGAGAAAGGCAGCAAAAAGTCCTCAAGGAAGGAATAATGATGTCCAATACTCCTTTTCCCATGTTCAAATCCCATGTTACCCAAACCACGTAATTCAGGTCATTATACAACAAACTTGTGTTAGCCGTCCTGGGAGAAATGAAGGAGGAGCCCGCTCATGGTTGAACGTGAACAAAAAAAGCTGACCAGCTAACAGGAGCGATGGAAGATAGTGAGGGGGGACTACAAATGGTGATTGGAGCAAGAGCTTAGAACCCGAAGCAGCAAGCAGTTGTGGGCACTAGACTCCACCCCTCCTCCATTGCGCAAGGTCCTCAGTGACATTAGCCTGGAGGCTGCCAGGAGGCAGACTCTGCCAAGCAAATCTAGAAGAAACCACAGCAAAATGTTACCAATGAGTCTCTCTGGGTGATGGGATTAGGCTGTTTGTTTTGAATTTTCTTCTTTGTTTACATGTATTTTCAAAATTTTTAAACAACAAGTATGTATTACTTGTGGATTTTTAAAAAGTACAACTAAGAAAATAAAAGTTTGCCAACAGGACTTATACACTGAGTGGGGGCCAGCAAGCATTGCCACAGATCATATTTCTTTTTAAAACATGGTCATTGGTGCCTGGCTCCTGTCTGAAATCTGCACAGGACATTTATTTGAGGCACTTGCTGGGCCGGCCCCATGGGCAGAGCCCGTTTTGTTTTCAGGCCCTGCCAACAAGGCTTCCAGAACGCCAAGGAACACTCATCTGAAAGGACAGCCACGGCAAAATCATTCTTGTAAAGGTCCCCGTTACGTTCACATTTCCTAGATCCGGTGTACAAATGTCTTAAAGAAGATTCACATGTAGCAAGTGAACCCTCCAAGAAAAGAAAATGGCCATGCCTACCAGCTACATACCAAGCTCTGATTTTGATACTCATAGAAAATTTGAAAAGCCTAAGTTTCCCAGTTCTAGTAGTGGCTGTACTCATATATGACAAAAACTCCATGCTACTCTCCGTGCTCTCTCTGGCCTCGTAAATCTTGGCAGAGGGCTGCTCTCCTATGTGATGACTCCCATATTAATTTAAGTCTTTTCAAGACATACTTGCTAATTAAAATGTGAAACAGTTTTTATCCCTTTAATTAAGCTACAAGATGGGAAATATAATTTAATTCAATCCATTGAAAATATCAGTATTATTAGCTCCATAACTTGATTTTATTAAAGATGAGTAGGTTGCACAGTTTTGTTTTTTCTCCCACACTCTCTGAAGCATTGGCATGTGCAGCTGACTGAATCCTGAAACCACTGTGGGAGTTTGGCGACTGTACCCCATTGAAAAGGAACTGGGTAGAAGCCAGAGCCTTCAAGAACATCAGCTTTAGGACCATAAAAAAGGTTTTGAATACAAGCAACTTGTACAGGAAGTACTTCTCTAGGAGTGAGGAATGAGACAAGGATAGGATGAGGGTCAACCTGGGTAAGCAGTGAGCAGGTTACTGCTGTAAGGAACTGAGGGTAGCCTCACAGGGCACATCTGATAGTGTAGACTACAACTCAGGGGGCTGTTAGACCTGAGGGACAAAGAAGCTGGGGTGTTTTTGCTCCAATTTCCATCCATCATTAGCTAAGGGCTGCTCCCAGGGGTGTCAGTTCCCTAATTTGTCCAGCCTCTGCCTCAGGCAGCAAGTTGCGGAGGGAAGTCACCACTGTTGAGTGGCGAGTGGCGAGAGGAGTTGGTCAGGGCATCAGGACCATCTGTTGTATACACACAGCCCTATCCTTGCAATTGCAGAAAAAGACAAGAAGGTATACAGGGAGAGTATCAATCACTGACTTATTAGTAAGTTTTTTCCATCATCCAAGAGACAAAATCATGAATTGGCAGCCAGCTTCCTCACTTGGAAGCCTCAGGAAAGTCTAAGAGCAGAAGGAGAAGTGTCAGACTCTCTGACCCAAAATCAGACAAAAGTGGGGAAACAGGAAAAGCACTGGACAAATACATACAGACACATGTGGGGAAAGAGGAAAAACACAATGAAGGGCCTGGAGATGGGAATAGGGTACAGTTCTGAGGTCATTTCAGCCGGTTCAGCCCAAAGAGAACATTCACGCTGGAACCCTGACCAGTGTCCGTCCCGTGCAGAGCTGGGTGTGGAGTATCATGTTCCTCCAGTTGAAGATGGAGAGGACAGTTGTCAATTTAACCCTGTACTAAGTGGGAGAACTGATAGTTGGAAAACAGGGAGTGGCATATTGTCTAAGACTGAGCCTGAGAAGTCGCCAGTCAATCAAAAGTTATATGAGGTAAAGAGTCACCTAAAAGGGAGATTTTGAAGGTGAGACTCTGGGTCCTAAGTTATGTTGGAAAACTAAAGGTGATGGGAACCAAAGAAGTGGGCTTCAGGAAGGAAGATGGGCATTAGAAGCCTGTGTCAGGGGGCTGTAAGCCAAGCAGCCAGATAAGGACAAGCTGGATTGGAGCCCAAACTGGAAGATGTCAAAGTGCACAGCAGTAGACATCCTTTGTCAGTGGAAACATGGTGGGACAAGAAGAATTTAGCACTGGGAGCCAGACCTCATGGGGTTCAAGTCCTGGCTCTACCACTTACTAGCTGAGTGACCTTGGGCAAGTGGCTTAGCCTCTCTGAATCTCTGCATAGAAATCTATCAGGGACAAGTAAGGTAATATAGAAAAAAATGCACAATACAGTGTCTTTCCCTATAGAGTCTGCCCCATGGTGGGAGCCCATAAAAGTTGGCTTCTGTCCTGCCTTTATCTTAGACTTTACCTGTATAACACTCTGGGGACCCACACCCTCAGAAAATCTAATAGTGGCAGCTTCTGATTGTGTGTGTGTGTGTGTGTGTGTGTGTGTGTGTGTGCACATGTGTGTGTGTGAATGTGTAGGAGGGAGCAGGAGGGTGTGCCTGGACAGGGAGTAGAGCCACCCACTCTACCTCAGTTTCTTTGAAAGTAGCTACCCTAAAACAAACACAAAAGCAAAAAAAAAAAAAAACTGATTTTCTACCTCTGTCATTTCCCAAATAGGAAAGGACACTAAGGCAGAGGGACTAAAGGGTCATGCCTCCAGTCACATAGCTGGTGATTTTCAGAGCAGGCCATTGAATGCTCTTAACCCCCCTCCATCTTCCCTACCACCTGGTTCAGTCCCTAGAGGCCCATCTTGGCCAGGACAATCATCAGGCCCAAGACATTGTATTCTGTGTGAGACACGTGGGGTGCCTGGGTCTTTAAGGGTTGTGGTGAGAAGTGGGGTGGGAAAGGCAAATATTCAAATCTGAGAAGAGCTTTCTCCTAACTGAGAGACTTTTTTTCCCCACCCAACAACCCCTTCCGAAGACTGACAGGCGACACATCTGAGATCAAGGAAAGAGCCCTGACTCAGCCTAAGTAACACAAGCCTGAAATTCCACCAAGGAATCTGTTCTACCACATGGATTGGCAGTGGCTGGAAATCAGGGCCTCCTGAGTGCTGGCTGTAGGGCGCCCCCTGTGGAAGGGTGAGAGCCACAACTTCCACCCCACAGAGCTCAGGCCTTCTTCCTGCCACCTCTGGTTCCCCTTCTTGGCTTTGGATATCCCGAAAATAAGAACATCTTAGGTCTTAAAGAAGCTCCGCCATGGGGCGGGACTCAGTGCTAACGCCTTCAGGTTACCTTGCACCTCTTCTTTGAGCTCACAGCTCCTCACACAGCAGCCCCCAGCCTTTGCTGCCAATGGCTCTTCCTGAGGAGAGTGCAGTGAAAATCCTTGCAGAGAGAGTACACATGGAAGGGCCGGCTTCTCCCCTGCCACGCTTCACGGACTGTGGATTTTAAAACAACATGTGGGAAAAGCCACCTACGCTGTCAGACTGCATTATAAAGGGCTCACTCTTTCTCCAGTTCAGAAATCTGGCCAAGCGGAACCTCTCCCTGAGCACAGAAGAGCTTCCCCCCACAACAGCTGGTGAAGGGCTCCACTCCAGACCCCTTAAGCAGGAAGCCTGTGACACAATGGCCCCACTGTTCCCTGACGCCTGTGCTCCTCTGTGTTGCTGTTGGAATTCAACTCTGGCCACTTGAACTTCGTTTGCTGTCTTTTCATTTTACAGCTCTGATTATGCTGTTGTCACTCGGAGTAGCGGGAAGCCAAGGGACTAAGAGGCAAGGAGGTGAGCGATGGCGGAAGTGATGCCGGCAGGGGCAGCCCAGAAAACCCAGAGCTGAACAAAGGGCCCTTGGGAGTGAGGGCTTCTGTGTGCCAGGCCTTACAAGCTCCCCACTCCTGGCTGTTGACTTCAAAGTGTAGTCCCCTGATGATTCCCAAACCTGTACCTCCCTTCTGTCGTTTGTCCTGAACTCCAGACCCATTTATCCAGGATATTTCTGAGTGTCCTCCAAAACAGCAGAGACTCACACACTCAGATGTCTTCTTCATGTTGCCCTCAAGCCTGATGCTCTCCATTTGTTTCTCATCCCTGTGAGCGGTGTCCTGCAAGATGGAAACATCCATGTATTCTTTTTTTTTTTTTTTTTTTTAAAGATTTTATTGGGGAATTGGGGAGGGGAACAGCGTTGGGGAATTGGGGAGGGGAACAGCGTTGGGGAATCGGGGAAGGGGAACAGACAAGTTGCTGTCCTTTTTTGCTTCAGTCTAGTTGCGGAGGATGTTGCTTCACTGTTGGTATCGTCATTGCGCTCTTCCCGGATGAAGCAAATCGGTCGCTGGCCTCTGGATGTCGCTCACCGCGGCTATTGGCAGCTCACGCTGGCTGCGGGCCACTCACTGTAGCCTATGGCAGCCCACTGCAGCAGGGGCTGCAGCCCACACCGTCACTGGGGCTCACACAGCCCAGCTCCAGGTGGAGCTGTTGTTACCTGTAGAGGGCAGTGTCACTGGCCCTCATGTGGGATTCGAACCGGGGCCGCTGGCATCCCAAAACCAGCACTTAACCAATGTGCCACTCGGCCGGCCCCCATCCATGTATTCTTGATGCTTCCTTCTCCACCCCTCATTCCCAATCATTCATCTAGCCCAGCCAGGTCCATCTCCTGTATATTTGGCAAATCTGTGTGCATTTTGTCACCCCTGCCATAATCATTCAAGTTCAAACTTCCTTTCAGCATCTCACTTCTGGATTATTTTCACACCACTTACTGGTCTTTTTGCACTGATCTTGCCCCAACATTTAGTCCATCTGCCTGGAACACCCTCTTTCTTTTGTCCATCTGGGAAACTCTCTCTCTCTCTCTCTCTCTCTCTCTCTCTCTCTCTCTCTCTCCATAAGTCTTCCTCTTCTGTGAAGCCTTTCTTGATTTATCCATGTCATGAGACACAACACCTTCCGCCGTGGGCCCCCAGACCCTGGCACTCATACTTCCTTCTGAGCCCTGATCGTGTGGTACTGCCACTGATCATTCGCACATCTTTCTCTCACAGGGGTCCTTAAGAGCAGGGGCCATGTTTTCTCCATCTTTGGGCCCCCAGTGTCTAATTCAGTTCTTGGCAAACAATAAATACTTCATAAGTGTTTTTGTTGACCTAATGAATCCTATAATAAAGTGGACAAGGGTCTTCCAAAAGATGGAAATCGGATTTTGTGCTAGTATCTTTCTAATCACAGATCCAAACTATCAAAGCCATACCAAATCTTTTAGTAACTAAATAGCCAGGAAAATTTTTATAAGGAAATCTCCTTATGTCATGTCCCATTTTGTTGTTCTAATTCTTTAGAATTGGAGGTGTATCTCCATTTCAGAGCCACAATATCTAACATTCCCTGTGGAGAGGTGAAACACAGCTGTAATGCTGTGTCCAATTCTTCTGGGTCCACCATTATAGGTAACACATTTTCTCTCTTGGCACGTGATTTTATGCTCAGAAGGGGAAAGAGCTTCTACTCAGCAGCTCAGAGACAACCACTTAGAAACACTCAGTGTTTGAGAATAATAGTAACACAAAAAAATGAATAAGAGAAAAATCAACCAATGTTACCTAAGCCCCTAGGTATAACTTGGCATCCATGGAAATCACAGAATTCTCTCTTAGTGATGCCTAGAGACAAGGAGTTCTCCAGATCACTCATTGATCCTAAGAGAGACTATATCTGCTTTGGGTTCCATACATGCTTGGCTCATATGCTTTCTTATTCATTCAGTAAGCATTTATTGAGCACCTACCATGTTCTAGCCACTGTGCTGGACTCTGGGTAATTCAGAGACGAGTAGCAAAACCCCTTTCCATGGCTTTATTCACCCTTTCTGCTACACTGGTTTTCTCCCAGCCTGATTCTTTCCTTACCTTCTGTCTCCTGAGTCTTGGCAGAGACAGCATAACTTCTTTTTCCCTTATTTCTCTGTGATTCCTACAATTTCTCTGAAGCCCAAACATCTTCAGCAAAAGAAACAAGTTTCCTTTTCTAACTATTTTATATTTCAACTTCCTTTTGTTTCATCACAAAATCAAATGCAACCTTCCACTGCAGGCAAAACTGTTGTCCTTAACTGGACTTCAAGCCTTTAAATCCATTTGAGTTACATTCTCCCTACCACATCTACACAGTCACCAATATTTCCTTCCTTCTTTCCATCTACTCATTCATTCATCCATCCATTAATCCATCCATTTATTGAGCAGATACTATGTACCAGCAACTGAATAAACATGGGCCCAACACTAAAAGAGCACATAATCTGGTGGGGGAAAATGGAAATTTTTAAAAATGTTTATGAAGAAGATGAAGAGAGAAGTGTGAGAATCCAAGGGAGAAGAAAATGATTAATTCTAAGAAGTATGGGGAGATGATATCAAAAATTGACATTTGAGCTGAGTTTTGAAGGTAAAGAAGAAGGGGGAGAATACCATTCAGAGGAAACAGCCACTTCAATTACTTAGAGGCTTAAAATAACAGGATATGAATAGAAAAAACAAATGTCAAGAAGCTCAGTATGATTGGAGCAAAGGAGACAGATATGAGAGAAATATAAAATAAGGTTAAAGATAGACTAGCCAGATTTGGAGGATCCCAAATGTCAGACTAAATTTTCTGGAAACCGTAGGAAGCCATTGGAGTTCGACAGTTTGGAAAAATGGTTCTGTTTACAGAGGATCCATAGAAAAGGGGCTAGAGGAGAGGGTGGAAGGTCAGTTAGGAGGTTGGTACAATGGACCCAATGAGAAAATGAGGCCTGGAGTAAAGGCATGGAGAGGGTGAAATGAGAGGAGCCGATGATGAGGGAGGATGTCTCTTTAGATGCTGAAAGCAAGATATCTGTCTCAAAGGAGTCAGAATAAATAAATGCTTCTTATGCTGCAGCCAAAGACCTTGATTAGACCTGCTCAGGGCCCAGCTGTCTGTCAAACATTCCAAGTCTTGCCCAGCAACCAGTAGAAGCAAGTGTGAAGTTAAGGACTCTCGTGGGGAAATGTACTGCTGTCTGCACCAATGGCCTACCTTTAACAGCATCAGGCCGCCCGTCAGCGAGGCTGTCCCACTGGGCTAGAGCTAATGATAAGGCAGCAGCCAGAACAGGGCTCTCAGTCTCTCCATCTGAGGTGACCTGGCTTCTCTATCTCCAAGCCCAATTGGAAGACAGAGCCCAGGGTGTGATAAATTCCATGCCCTTTTTTTTTTCTTCCTCAGTTTCACATTCTTAGAATTCAACATCAATTCTTCATCAATAGGCAATTAATTCTATTTTCTTCTATTGATATTGAAAGATTCTTCTTACCCAAATATAAAAGATAACTTCAGAATGACAAACAGTAACAGAGAAGAAAAAACTTGAATTCCTAACCCGAGGCAAAATGTGATCAAGAGCTCTTCAAAATGGTAATAAAAACAGGGGGATAAAATTGACCCCATACCTAATGAGCTTATGACAGTGATTTTTTGGGTGCACTATCTCATTCCATCTTCTCAGTGGTTCTTTGAGGTGAGTTCATGATTACCATTTAACAGATGGGGAAACTGAAACACAAAGAGTTTAGGCCACTTGCCCAATGTCACACAACTGCAAATTTGGAGGCCTAAGGTTGAAATCCAATTCGGCCTCATTTAGAAAACCTTGTTTACTCCATCACATTGTGCCACCTCAGAGTGGCAGTGCTGGGGGATGAGGGCATGGATAGGAGCCAGAGAAGTATCCAAAGTTGGGGTAGGGAGACTGGAGCTGAAGTCCTGGACCTCCATGGTACCTGTGACTTCAAACAAATCATATGGCTTCATGAGCATTCATGTCGCCTCTAAAATGACAAGATGTATTGGATTCTCCAGGCCACAGTTCTTTGTTTCCAAGCCAAGCACAAGAATGCTCACTGTCAAATGAATAAAGTTTTACAGACAACTTTCCTACTTTATTTGATATTGAAATGTCTCTCCACATGTGTCATAAAAATAAAACAGAGCCTTGATTGACTTTGCTATTGAGCCCATTGCTTCGCTGGTCTGGTCTTCCTAGTCCCCTCTGATTCCACTGTTTGTTGAGGATGTCCTCTGTGTTAGGTATATTCCGTGAACAACCCAGTGAGGTGTGGAGGATATAACTTGCCTGTCTGGAACAGTCCTCAATTCAATGGTTCTGCATCTTCAAACGAAGTAAACTTGACTTTTTCCAAAGTGTCTTTCAATGAACCCTAATTTCAGTTGTTAAAAGATGTTATAGGACCAAGTATATTCCGTGCCCCAAAAGTTTGGAAAACACTGCATTAAACAAGGATAAGCAAGCTTCTGTATTGTAGGACTCCCCCAAGACTTTAATAAGCTGATGTCTTAGGAATCTCTAAGAAAGAGAAGATAATCAGGATTTCCCAAACTTTCTGGACTACAAAATCTTTTTCAAAGAACACCTAGCCAAATGAATCTCCCAGCAAATACACTTTGGGAAACATGAGATCATAGACTTAAAAAATCTTTATTAAACAGAGGCTGAATTATAATTATAAATGTGCTACAATATGAAAGATAAGAGGCCACCCCCTGACACAAAATCAGTGTTCATTAAATGTTAACAGAGAGGAGATCCAATCTGTGTTCATAGTGAGCACTGTCTCTAGCTGGCAAGTGGCCCCACAGGTCACAGCATCTCCCCTCCGCTGGGGAAGGATCAGGTGAGGTCAGGTGACCTCTGCCATTCTGGGAATGCATTTTCTGAAAAGGCATTCACAGCTTTTAGCTGAATGCCCCCTCTTCTTTACTTGTGACATTTTGGAAAGACAAACCATATGGCAAGGATGGGTCCTCACCCTTCTTCTAAGTACACACACTTGTCAGCAGGAGATTTATTCACAGAGTCTTTTGAGAATTTGTCCTTGTCCAGAATGACTGATTGGTTTGTTTTATCACAAATCTGCAGGTACCTGCAGTGTGGGAGTTGGGCCAACAGCCTCGTGCAGTATTTTTATGAGCTGTTATTTTTAAAAGTTGAAGGGTGCTGCTTTTCTTTCCCCAATTGTAGAACCAGAGCAAGAATAGCCTGTGATGAAGACCACGTTTGGGAACATGGTGAGTTTATCTTGTCATTTTCTCTTACAAAAACAAAAATAATCTTAAAGTGCCAACCAAGTAGTGTGCACAATTATTACAGAAGGGTCTGCTTACCTTTTGAAAGTAATTGACTTGAAAAAGAAAATACAGCTATCTTTTTATTCTTTTCTATGTCCTCCCTTTCAATAACCTTTAATTTTTTTCTTGGTATAAAAATAGTAGAGGGCCGGCCGAGAGGCTCAGTTGGTTAAGAGCTCGCTCAAGAGTACGAGCTGAGCTCTGAGCAACGGCGGTTCGATGCCAGCCCGAGCTGAGTTGCCGTTGAGTTGCCAACAGTTGGCAGGGTGGCTCAGCTAAAAAAAAAAAAAAAAAAAAAAAAAAAAAAAAATAGTAGGCACATTGGTTAAGGGCTGGTTTGGGACGCCAGCAGCCCCGGTTCCTATCCCACATATGAGGGCCAGTGACACTGCCCTCTACGGCTAAGATGGTGAACAACAGCTCCACCTGGAGCTGGGCTGCTGTGAGTCCCCAGGACGGCATAGCTGCAGCCCCTGCTACAGTGGGCTGCCATCAGCTACAGTGAGTGGCTGGCAGCCGGAGTGAGCTGCCAATAGTTGCCAGAGGCCGGCGACCGATCTGCCTCACCCAGGAAGAGCGCAATGACAATGCCACCATGGGCCAGTGAAGCAATGTCCTCCACAACTAGACTGAAGAGCAAAAGGACAGCAACTTGTCTGTTCCCCTTCCCCGATTCCCCAGCGCTGTTCCCCTCCCCCCAATTCCCCAATAAAAATCTTAAAAAAATAAAATAAAATAAAAAATTAATTTCTTCCTATACAATTAACGAAAAATACAAAAAATCCTACAGAAAAAAATAAAAATAGTCATCCCATCACCAGGGGAAAACCACCAATACCTCTTTCTTTTATATGTACTTCATGTGTATTTTTCTTTATGTATTTCTTTCTCTAGAAAGAAATTTATTTATATTTGTACATATATATTCATAAATACATGTATCACATGGATATATTTACTTTGTATATATACACAAAGAAGAAATGCATATGCAAAGAATTGTTTTTACCAAGTTGGGAATGTGCCAAAAAAGCAGGTTTCAACCCTGCTTTTTTTCACTTAGCACTGTATCATAAAGCAGTTTCTGAGGGCCGAAGTTCCCCATCCCAAATCACCTGAGGTGCTGGCTCGTAGACAACTGATGAATTTACAAGCTGCTGTCAAACATGACAAGTGATGGCTGTGGCATTCTTATCCATGGTTCTTCTTGAAAGCAATTAAATTTGGCATTGCTATCACTACCTAATGTGTTTATATCAGCTCCTGTAATTGTTTTCTAAAGCCATAAATTTCTCAAGTTAATTATAAACAAATTGCTCTGCTTAATTAATGGGTATCACTAATGGGTATTATCTAATGTGAATGTGAATGAACCTTGTGACAGCTTCACAGGGCTGGGTTAAGGAGGTTAAAATGGCGGCCCTGGGAAAGAGTCAATTACCCAGAACCCTGATCTTGAGGTGCTCCAGGAAACCTCAAGTCCAGAATCTCCTGGAGCAAGAGTGTCCCAAGGCTATTATTGCCCATGTTGTGTCTTCAGGGTGTATGTCCCCTTGGATCTGCCCAAAAATGCATCAAGAAGCATGGAGGGGCTAAGATGAGGGTGACTGGGTGTCTCTCAGCTTATTAACAAAAGTGTCTGTTCAACACCGATTTCCTATCTATGCCATGCCATGTGGTCCTCCTTACACCCACCCTGCACTGTAGCTAGCTTGGCGTGGTGGTGATCAGATTGGACTCTGGGGCCAGACTTCCAGGGTTCAAGTCTCAGCTCTGTCATCTACTAGATGTGGGAACATGGACAAGTTACTGCTTAATAGCACAGTGCCTCAGTTTGGCCATTTGTAAAATGGGGATAATCATTTTTACTCACCTTTCAAGCTTGTTGTGAAGACTAAATCAATTAAAATGGGTAAAGTGAATATAATAATGCTCAAGTACATTAACTATTATTATTACACACTTTCAGCATCCCACATCAGAGATGAGGTAGCTAACTAAGACTCTGCGACCTAGGCCAGTACCAGGATGAGGCAAGTGAGGCAGGCACCTGGTGTGCCAAATTTAAGGAGACACGCCCTCTCAGAGTCACTGGCTGACCCCAGTGCCTGCTGGTGTGGCCCGTCCACCTCTGCTCAGCATGGATCCAGGTCCAGATGACTCCTGGGTCCCTCTCACTGAGACACCCTTTCCTCTTAGCTCTCCTTCCTAGCTTTAACAACCTTGTTCTGGAAAAGGACCCCCAAAGAATTGAGGGGATTCTCTGTGTCAACACTGGTCTGATAACTGGGCTCTCTCTGCAGAAACTGTACCCTCTCTCCCCTCTGCATCTTTCCCACAGACACAATAGAGGACAATGGTGACAGTGGTGCTGAGCCCCCACCATTCTCATTGAGATTGTAGCGAGATTCTTAATCTTTGGTAGACAAAGACGGCAGAACAAGGTGTTCTGAAATAAGAGCCAAGCTCTCCCCCAGTCCTTTGTCATTAGTCCTTAACCATGCGACACTCTCCAGTTGCTCATTTAATGGCTCAGCAGAGCTGCTCCTTATGGCCACTGGGAGTTGCAGGCTGTCTTAGGAGATGAGCCAGGAGCCTTAGCATCACTGAAGGTGAGGGGATGGGGGATGGACTGGGGAGGAATTCAGTGGAATCATGCCTTTCTGGAGCCCCATCTTGGATGGTCAATGCCAAGAGCCTCACATCAAGGAGCAGCTTCTCTCCTTCAACGGCTATTTTCAAATTTTTTATCAGACAGGAAGGAAACTGGCCTTTATTATGTACTTATCATGTGTGACTTCTTCATAGATATTATTATCCTCTCTCAATAACTGAGTAAACTGAGACAAAAAGAGGCTACAGTAGTCATGTAGCAAGTGAGGAACACAGCGAAGATTTGGAGCAAGATACGCTGTACTCTATGTACCTGGGCACGTCCCCGGATTACCATACTCTGGGGTGTAAATTTGGGCCTCATTTCAGCTGAAGTGTCTGCAGACCTCAGGCCTTAGATCTCTTGCTTCCCTTCTCATCGCTGGGAGGGCGGGTGCCAGGGACTGAGTGCAGGTACTAATGGTCATGGTCATGTTCCAGATGATCTTATTGGAATTCAGTGGTTGTTTTAGGAGGAACAAAGCCAATGAGTCAAGAAGATAGTTGTAGTGGCAAAAGGGAAGTAGGTCCTTGAATGGGGAGACTCTCAGCCATAAAACCATCAAGACCAATCCCTAAGAAGGAACCTCCCCTCTGCAACCCACAATAGGGGCAGGCTACTCTGATTCCTGACTCTCCCAAAATTAATATCAGACCCTACCGATATCTTCCCTGGGGATGTGGAAATGAATCTTAATGTGAGAGAAGTATGTATGTATGTCTATATGTATATATACACGTATATATGGAGAATATACATTTGATTTAGTCATTGGTCCCTTCATTCATATTTATATAGTTTTTCATTCTTGAATTTATTTATTCGCTTATATTTTCATTTAGTCAGTCAGTCAGTTATTCATTCATTCACTCATTCATTGACACATTCATAGACCCATCTAATCATTTATTCAACAAACCTTTCCTGAACACCTACTATGTGTTAAACACCATACTATATGTTAGGAATATAGAATTCAATAAGACAAAATTTCAGTCTAATGGATTAGATTAGCCATTTACACACATAATTACATTACAGTGTTTTAGATTCCACAGTAGAGAAACATATAATGTATTTTGGGAGTCCGGAATTGATTATCCCTGCTTGGAAGTGAGGGGGAACCTTGGAATTCTTGAGTGGGAATACATCAAGTGAAGAGGGAGAGGGATAGGACAGGAGAGAGCCCTAAATACAACCCTGTGGAAATGGACCCATGACTCCCATAAATTCTAATTCACACTTATCTCAGGTAGTGATGAGTCCTGTTCTTTGGGGAGGATTTATGTGAGCAAAAGAGTAGACAAAACATTCTTCACTTTATCTACCCAGTTCTACCTGCCACCAGAAGATGGAGGTGATAGTTTTCAATTTTTCAGAAAATGATCTGAGGTGAGGAGGACATGGACCCTTGAGTATGGAAGTACTACAGAAGGCCACCCAGCCCACCTGGACTGAGCCCAGTCCTGGTGGCTCTGTCACCCTTAAGTATTTCTGGTCACCCTTAGCTGCCATAGGCATAAACCCCTGGAATAGAGAGGGAGTCACTCCAAACACTAAAAAGGGTATTTCTTTGTAGGGAGTAAATACTGTTTACCACTTGGATGTGGAAATTTCCCAGCTTCTCTCTCTAAGGGACCCATAAAACTTATTCTCAATTTATGCAGTATCTTTCCTCCAAATAGCTTTATAAATTTTTAATCAAAATTGTATTTTAGAAACTAAAAACTTCTTGATTTCTACTAGACTGTCACATTTGAAAGGAATTTTATAAAACCCAAATGGGATTTTTTAATGTCTATGTTTCTTCTTCTTCAAGTGGGCTTCCAACTGAATCTTTAGATTTTCTCTCTCTTTTTTTAAAGGGACCTTTTACATGCAATGTCAAATCCAGAAATGTGACATTCAGTAAGTGACATTCTATTTTAACTCACTTTGACAAAATAATGAACTCTATTTGTAGGAGCAATAGAGTCTCATCTGCCAAGGAGATATCTCTGGAGTTTTGTTATAAATGAAAAAAACTATTTCTTTTCTTTTCTGATTTTGGAGAAACTTTTTGGAAATGATGAAAAATGTCTATGAGTCCATAGGAAACCCTCCACCATAATCGCATGTCCTGCTGTTCATCAGTCATGTTTGGATTTCCAGTTTGGGCCAACACATGCCATCATCCTCCAGATTCGTGTTCCCATCCCTGTGAGCCACATCCAGTGCCTGGGGGCAAGCAAAGCCTCAGCTTTCTGCCGAAGATGGTAAGCAGTGCATCTTTTTTCCTTTCCTGGTAACACATACGGACACTGGCCCAGATGAAAATCACAGGGTGCTGGGATTAGCAACGCCAAGGAAAGACCCTTGGTCACAAATCCAGCTCATAGCCCAAATCAGGGCTTCCAGAGACAGAGAAAAGTAGCTGTCTTAATAGCCTCTTTATTTTGAACTGTTTGTGTTTAATACATCTGCTTGGTCATTCTACTAAAATAAAAACCTAAAGTGGGGAAGGGAGGCTAGCATTCAAGCTGAGACTAGAACCTTGAGTTATCAAGAGAGGCTACTAGGATGTCCTGGAGAAATGGGGGTGGGGATTTTTATCTTCACTGTGGAGCCCTTGGACTCCCCACAGAAGAGGGGACAAAGGCTGCCTCAGCCCCTTGGGAGACGGAGCAGGCAGCTTACCTCAAGGCAGAAACTGCAGGCAATGTCCCACCTCGGGATGCTGGCTGCCACAAGAAGAGGTGGATTTTATTTTTATTTTTATTAGAAAAATGTATTTAAAACAATAAAATTAAAATCATGTCTAAACACACCATGTATTTTTTCAATTATTCAAATAGGAAATGAGACTCCTTTCCTCTATCTTAACACCAATGTCCCTTTGCCATGATAACCATGGTCCATCCTTTCTGACATTTTCTGTCTACATTTTCCAGCTCTCCTGACTCCAAGTAAACAACAATTAATGCTGTGTGGGAATGTTACTATTTGATAGTCCCTTTGGTTTCAAAGTCCAGCTAAAGGCGCCATAGCAGGTATTTTGTTTGTTTGATTGTTTTACTGTTTATTAAATTTATTTTAATTAGTTTCAGGTGTACAACACAGTGCACTAGTTATACTTTTTGCCCCTCAAAGTGACAGCCCCCTTCCCCCAATTCGCCACCCCACTCCTCTCCCCCATATCATATATATCTATTACACTTCCTCTGACTCCCTTCCACAGTATAATCCACATCCCGTGACTATCTATATATTCAATTACAGTTGGTATACAATATTATACAACATCAGCTTCAGGTGTACAGTGCAGTGATCAAGCCTCTACTCCATCCATGAAATGGTCTCCCTAACATGACATGTGACCATCTGACACCTCACAAAGTATTTACATTATTAATTATATTCCCTGAAATGTCTTTCATATCCCTGTGGCAATATTGTAGTTGCCTATTTTTGCTGTCTAATCACGTCCCCTTCTCCCTCTTTCCCACCCCCCTCCCAACTAGCAACCCTGTTTTTCCTCTATATCTATGAGACTGTTTCTGTTTACTTTGCTCATTCATTCAGTTTTTCAGATTCCACATATAAGTGAGATCAGATGGTATTTGTCTTTCTCCGACTGACTTATTTCACTTAACATCATAGTCTCTAGGTCGATCCATATCATTGCAAATGGTACGATTTCATTCTTCTTTATAGCAGAGTAATACTCTGTTGTATAAATGTACCACAGTTTCTTAATCCAGTCATCTACCAATGGGCATTTTGGTTGTTTCCAAGTCTTGGCTATTGTAAATAGCGCTGCAATGAACATAGGGGTGCATATATTTTTTTGCATAGCAGGTATTTTTTTAACAAGAAGATTCAGTAGACTGAGTAAAGCAGGTTTCGCTCCCTAATGTGGGTGGGCCTCGTCCAATCAGTTGCAGGCCTGAAGAGAGCAAGAGGGCTGACCCTCCTGCAAGCAAGTGAGAATTTCTCCTGCCTTCAGACCTGTACTGATACATTGACTGTTCTTAGGTCTCAAGGCTGCTGGCTTTTGAACTGGAACTTACATCATGGTTTTCATGGGTGTAGAGCTTGCCAGCTGAAGGTTTGGGATTTCTCAGTGTCCATAACTGTATGAGCCAATTCCTTATAATAAATATCTTTCTCTTTCTCTCCCTCCCTCCCTCCTTCCCTCCCTTTCCTCTCCTTCTCCCTCTCCCTCTCTCCCTCTCTCTCCATATATCATGTATATATCATACAACCGATTGGTTCTGTGTCTCTGGAGAACCCTGACTACTACAGTAGACAAACTCTCATTAAACAAGATATGACGGGAATACCAGGCAAAAAGACTGTCCATGAGTATTAAATATATTATATTTAACTGCAGAGCCAAAATAAAAGCAAGGGTGGAGGTAAAAGTGGCATAATGGAATGTAAACACTTTGACAATTTAGAAATGAGAGGAGGAGGGTAGAACGTGGTGGAAGGAAAATAAATGAATCTATTACTTCATTTCTCACAGTAGTTGCCATTTAAAACTAAATGAACACCCAGCCCCAAGTCTGCCAATTGAGGACTAGTCTTCAGAGGCTTTAGGACTAACAAAACTGTAGAATGAAGACTGGTCTTGAGTTTAATTCTCAGCGTTACTGCCTGATTTTCAGCAATTATATTTATCTGGCCCATGGGGAGACGTTGATATCTACCTGAGATGAGTACTCTTACTGGAAACTTGCCAGGAGGTAAACATGGGCCAACCCTGACACCCTAGCTGTTTGTGTTAAACAGTCATGCTTCCTCTCATTGTAGGCAAGAGCAGAGCACTGAGCTGGTTTTCTGCAGTGCTCGTTTCTATGTAGAAGGTGATTCTTAAAATATAAGACACCATTTTTCCCTCTTCGTTCCAGTCTCTGATGTTTGATCCAACAGCTGGAGCCACCCCAGGACGATTTCTTTTAGCTGGTTCCTGCTGCACTGCTATTTTTTGTTTGTTTGTTTCTCTTTCTCACATTATAAACATTTAAAAATTATTTACAGATATTCCTCTAATTTTATTGTTCTTGTGATTTTATATACTTTTACCTTTGTAGTTTTAATTTTTTATTTTTTTAGCCCTCAAATTCCATCTATTTGTACTTCTTTTTCACTTTTTTTTACCTTGTTTCTACCCTTTTACCTTAATCTTTCATCTCATTTACTTTTATGTTTTTAACCTTTTATTTTGTTGGTTTATAGCATTTTACATTTTCTTTTAAATCTCATCCATTTGATTCCATTGTTATTTTTGTTGCTAACCTTTGCCTTTATTATGATTTATAATCTTTTAAAAATGTGAATTGTTTTCTTATGGTTGTTTCAATATCCTTCTAAACTCCCATACTCTTTCTCATGATTAAAATCATTTTATTCATTTTTCCTTTTTTTATATATGTTATAATTTTTATTTATTTTTACAATAGCCAGCCAGGATGCATTGCCACAGCTGTAGCAGCAGAAGAAAAGCTCACAAATAAAAGAGATTAGGGTCCTTCTTTCTTGCATTTGTCATAAAAACTATACCCTCTTCCTTCCAGAAGCCATCCCTTCCTATTCTAGGGTCTTTACTCCACCTCACCCCCTGAAAATCCAGAAAACCCACCAGTTAACACTCCCCAAAATTCTGATTCTTTTTGTACATCTGACAAACTTAATGGTAAGAATTGTGTTGCTGCCCACCATCTCAAACCCTCCAATATTGTAGGAAACACTCCCTATTTTTAAATCCTTCATCTCCAAGTCACTGAGACCAGTTTCTGTCTAGGGAGTTATTAAACTTTGCTCCAGGGCCGCCGAGTGGCGCGGTGGTTAAGTGCTGGCTTGGGAAGCCAGCAGCCCTGGTTCGGGTCCCACATGTGAGGGCCAGTGACACTGCCCTCAAAAAAAAAACAAAAAAAAAAAAACTTTGCTCCCATTGCTTCATGGGAGATGTCTTCTCTCTGACTTTCTACCAAGCAGAATGCTGATTACTTAAATACACTTCTACCCATGTTGTATCCTAGGAAATAAGGTACTTACTCACCTAGTTTGTGGTTATACAATAACCTTGGGAAAGAGAGAAACCTCACTGATGGCTCTTAATCAGATTCCAAGTTTCCACAGGTGTAATTGATTCATGCCTAGCAACTATCAATGGGACCAGAGTCTAGAAAATAATTACAGGGGTCATGTGTTTGGTGATAGAGGGAAGGGCCATTCAATTTTCATAACTTTACAAAGCAAGGTCCATTATTCAAACCTGGTGGATCCCAGGCCACTTTGGAGTGAAGCTTGGTAATAATATCTCATTTTACACAGTTAATTAAAACAAAGCCCTCAAGCTAAATAAAACACCTGACCAAAATTTCCTGTGCCCAGAACTGCTCAAGGAGAGTCTCAATGGTCCGATTTTGGACTTTGGTTCTGTTAATGAATATGCCATGCATGATGTTTGGGGCACATAATAATTTATTAATAAATATTTGCTGTAATATTTAAGTAAATGACTCAAAAGTAGTATCACCCATTTTTAAGAGCATTCCCTGTATGCCCCACTATTTTCAGTGATTTCATCTGTATATCATTGCCTTGTTTTCTAATCAAAAGTTAAAATTGAGTTGCTCAAGCCAGTGTTCTATACTAGTTATTCGGCTAGTAACTGTTATACTATTTCTTATGGGGAAAAAAAATCTAAGAACAATATAAGATCATTAGTGGGGTTTGACATGTCTTTGGTCATCATCTGTGAACAAGGGTTACATGGGTTCAATGCAGATGCTGCTTATGTTAATCTAGAATGGGGGTCTACAGGCTTTTACTATAGAGCGGCAGATAGATATTTTAGGCTCTGTGCGCCAATCAGTCTGTGTTGCAACTACTCAGCTTTGCCATTTTGTGGAAAAGCAAACACAGACAATACATAAATAAGCATGTCGGGTTAAAACCAGTATAATTTTATTTATGAACACTGAGATTTGAATATTGTATCATTTTTATGTGTCATAAAAACTTTTTCTAACTTTTTTTTTCCAAAAAACCCCAAACTAACCATATGAAAAGGTACTAACCTTCATTAATCATCAAGGAAATGCAAATTAAAGCCACAATATACACCACACACCCACCAGAATGGCTAAAAAGGAAGCCAGACAGTTCCAAATCAAGGCTGGTAAGAATGTGGAGCAAAGTGAACTCTTCTCCACCATAGGTGCAAATGTAAATTGTGCAATTATTTTGGTAAACTGTTTTACAGTGTCTAATAAAGCTGAACATATGCATACCTTTACCTAGCTATTTCACTTTTAGTTATATACCCAGTAGAAATGCATTCATGTATTCACCAAACAATAGGTATTAGAATGATCATAGCAGCACTATTTATAACAGTAAAAAAAACTGGATAGTACCCAAATGGGCACCAGCAGTAAACTGAATGAATAAATTGAGACATAATGGAATACTATACAATAGATTCCACATAATGGCATATACCGAAATGACAACAAATGGTCTACATTCATGCAAGAATATGTATGAAACTCAGAAAACATCATATTGAGTGAAAAAAAAAGCCAAACTCCAATGAGTATCCATTTATTACTCCATTTATCTAGAATACAGAGACAGACAAAACTAGTCTATACTGTTAGACATTAGGACAATGGTCATCCTTGAGTAGATGCAGTAGCTGGAAGGGACCACAAAGAGGGACTTTGTTGTACTGGTCATGTTCTGTTTCTTGATCTTGGTGTTGGCTACTTGTGTGTGTTTAGTTTGTGAAAAATTCATTGAGCTCCACATTTATACTATGGTCACTACAAAACTATCTTATGTGGGTCGGCCAAGTGGCGCAGTGGTTATGAGTTAGCTTGGGACGCCAGCGGCCCCGGTTCAGATCCCACATATGAGGGCCAGTGACACTGACCTCTAAAAAAAAAAAAAGGATAAAAAAACTATCTTATGCTTCAATACAAAGTTCATGAAATCTTCCCTTATACTATACTTCCCTTGTTATGACAAGGATTAAGGACAGTAATTTCTTAGCTCAGGTCCTGGCACATAGTAATGATTTTTAAAAATCACAGCTATTTTTGTTATTGCTACATAGTATAAATTATTTCCTGATGATCATCAGCTACAGCTAATACTACCCGCTTCATTTTATCTTTCTTGACATTAGCCTGACAAATGAGGCCCTGTCCAGTCCTGACTCTGCTGGAGTGACTGAAATTTGTCAAAATTTGTGCAGCAATGTTGAACATCATCAGATGCGTGAACTGAAACCCCATGAACAGTAATGTCTGTTAACATGGAATTATTGTTCTACACTTTTAACATTTTTCTAAAGCAGCTCTGGCAAGTGAGGTCAAGATCTGTGAAAGGGCAACGACTAAAGTTTTCTAAAATCATGTCTGATGTGAAATTCACATTCAGGAGCATTATCTAAGCAAGATTCAGAAATGGCTTCACTTGGGACTTTCACAGTGTGTTGGAGGAGCATTTGAGATGCCAAAATGTCCATTGTTTCCAGTCTCCTCAGCACTTCCTGATCCCGTCTGTATGAAGCTTTTTATTGTCTCCTTAAGTTACAAAGGTCCTACAACAAATTCTCAGACAGATTAGACATAACTCATGTTGAGCACCCCCATTCATTTGTTTGCTTATACTCCTCCTTATTCCAGAAAGACTCAAAGTGGCTTACACGAATACTGCTATTGGAGCCATCTTTAGGGGTAACTTCCTAGCATGTAACCTCCCTCTCCTAAGAACATCTTCTCTCAGTGATAGTGGTGGTTCTGGAAGCCATGTTTGTATTTCATTACCCCTACCCCAGGGTCCTGGGTGACTAGACCTGGTGGAGACAACTGACCCAAGCTGGGTCAATTGCAATCTTTCTCCTGAGAGTTTGAAATTGGTACTTAGAGACAACAGTCACTTTCCACTGATGAGCTGATTGAGACCACACCCACTTACCCTTTGCACAGAGAAGAAAAGAAAGCTGGTATACAGAGGCAGAGAGAAAGAAACAGACACATAGGAGAAAGTAGAAATGGGACATTTGGGGAAGAGAAAGGAGAGAGAATGGGAGACGGGGTGGCTTGCTTTCTGGTATTTCTCTCAATCCTGGTTCTTGTCCCTCCTATGGTCCAACCACACTTCCTCCCCTTTGTCCATGAGATGGTCCTGTAAAATTATAATAACTCCCTCTTGTACTTTTTAGCTCAAGTTAGCTCAAATAGGTTATCCACAAACAGACTCCAATTAAAATAAAACATGTTACAACAAGATAAAATCACAATTTAAAGGTGTCCACAAGTGGAAAATGAGACCCAAACGCTAGTGTGATGTCAGGAGAGAGGAGGGGATACCCATGGCTGCCACAAGACCCTGTGCATTTGAGTCTAGCAGCCAGCAAATGCCAAGGAGGATCAGTCATCAGGGATCAACCCTGACTGCACATAGGGACATTGGGGAGCTTCTAAAACACAGTCCCAGGCCCCGCCCCAGAGACCACTATTTAATTGGTCTAGACTTGCATCTTTATGTTGCAAAAGCTCCCTTGTGATTCTAAAGTTAGGCCATGATGGAGAACCACCGAGCTATATTATTCATAACGTGTAGAAATAAAATTAAATAGTGAATCAAATAAAAAACAGTTCTTCAAAAGAAGTACAGGAATGGTGCTGAAGCCACAGAGAGAAATTCCCCCCATGGATCTTCATTTACAGGGCATGTGTGATGCACTAAACAATGTCCTCAACAATATCTTTAAATATGGAACTGTCCCTGAAGGTGAGTTGATGGATAATCCCAAAGCACCATCCAGGAAAACATTTCCACAGGGTGGGATAAAGCATCTCTGATGCCTGGCTTCATCTTGGAATGGGTTTAAAGCATTTACAAAAACTATTTACATGAGGACTCCTGAAATTTAAAGCAATTATTTTTCCCCCTGAGGGGAGGCTCTACAGTTTTTATCAAGTTATGAGTAGTGGCTTTGAGCTCCCCAAGGTATCAGAGCCACTGGAAGAGCAGAGCTCATGGGCTGATTATATTTTTTGACAATTCGCTAACCACATAGGATTCTCTCAACTGCCCGACCGGGTTTCCAGGCGGACACCTTTATGGGCACCTGGCATATGCTGCAGCTTGCCATGTTGCTGACTTGACCATGAGGCAAATCTCCTTACAGTCAGGACCAATGTCCTCTTTGGAAAGCTG
The DNA here is from genome assembly GCA_033961575.1 of Aselliscus stoliczkanus. Classification (NCBI taxonomy): domain Eukaryota; kingdom Metazoa; phylum Chordata; class Mammalia; order Chiroptera; family Hipposideridae; genus Aselliscus; species Aselliscus stoliczkanus. The sequence continues at coordinate 95,552,344 of CM066736.1, read as the reverse complement.
AGGAGCTTGACAAGGACACGAGCAGGAATAGAAGGCAAAGAGACAGGCCAAAGGAGTCCTTGGTGGGCTAAGATCCTCTTCAGGTAGCGTTTGGGATACACTCCATTGCACAGACAAAAGGGCAATGGAGCTCCCAAAGTTCTCCATCTGAGCACAAACAGCAATAATTTCTGCTTGGAAAAAATTTAAAGCCGATGGACCAAATACCTATCTTGTTCATAAAACATCTCTGCAAACACCCATGGAACATTTAACCTTGAGAAATATAGTTTCCTGGTACCCTCTCAAAGCTAAATTGTTTGCAAAATATATGACGATGTGACTGAATTAGTTAACTTGTTCCTTAGGGTTATTGACCATAAGTCAGTTTAATGTTGGAGGCTGTCTACCAAAAATGATGACTTTGTTTTTAGAAGCATGTGATCTGTAGTCTTTCTTTACAACATTAATTAGATAGTAGGTAAGTTATCTGTTAAGGTCAGCATTGGCTCATGAAACGGAACTATGGTATCTATGAATAAATGAAGATTTTGAACAAGGGGATGATATCCTGATACCTTAATCACCAAAGAGGAGTAGCAAGACTTTGACATATTAATTAAGTAGAACACAGGCCAGAATAAATGCCTGTTTTATCTCTTTGGGAAATGCCATCTGATTCATCAAACAATATTCTTACTGGGTAGTTCCTAAATCAGGGGCCGGTAATAAATCATAGCCCATGGGCCAAATCTGGTCTGCAGCCTGTTTTTGTGTGGCCTACAAGCTAAGAATGTTTTTCTACATTAGCAACCTGCAAGTTAAATCTTGAAGGTTGAGGCAGGAAAGACCAGGAAGAATGTTCCAGTCAAAAAGATCAGCACAAGGAAACATGGAGGCCTGAAGTTACCCTCCCAGCAGAGGAACAAACTGCCTTACCTGATATGGGAGAATCAAGGAGTTAATGAATTGGAAGCTGAACCACTAGGTAACCTACAGGAGATGTCTGGCTTTAGAGCTTGACTGTTTATCAGTTGAGAGGTGCCAAGGTCATTCCCACTGTATCACTGAGCACCTGCTTGTACAGTATGAACTATTTGCTTCTTTTGCATGACTCTGTGCTCATGGGGTGACAGGAATGCACAGGCCTGCGCCAGCAGAAGCTGACACCCTGAGGTGAGAGGTTATTGCTGCCTGGTCAGAAGTACCTCAAGGGAAGAGGGAAGGCGCTCCAAGCCCTGAGGTAGTAAGGAGAAGCCAGCCCCTATTCCACAGCCTCTTACATCGCAGCTCTTCAAACAGATGGGGGATGGGTGACCATACTCAGTGGAGCCCATCGGGCTTTATTTGGGAGGAAACTGGTCAGTCAGAGCATATCAGGTATGCTGTGTCTGATACTGGGCGCCACAGTGTGATGGTGAGTGGACTCACTCCATCTTACCTGATGTTTACATTGAAGCAGGAATATAGGGGTAGGGGGCCCAGAAGGAGCAGCTGCTTTAATTTCCTTAACATCATGGAAGATAAACTAGGTTTTCTTATTCTGTCCCAGACAGGAGAACTAAAACCTCAGATAAAAACTACAGAAAGGGAGGTTTGGGCTCAACATAAAGAAGTTTTTGATCATTAACAAATATGTATTGAGTACCTAATATGTGCCAGAACTATTCCAGGTACTTCACAGCTCTTGGAGCTAGCCCACCGTTGAATGAGATGCCTTAGAAGGTAGCGAGCTCTCTGTCACAAGAAATGTTCCAGCAGAGGCAGGTTGACCTCTTCGTGGAAATGTTGAGGGAGGAATTGAAGCCTGAAGCAGGAAACTAACACAGTTGGCTTCTACTTTCTCTTTATCCCTGTGACTGGATGACACCGACTTCCTAAGGATTAAAGACACTTGCAAAAGTTACATTCAGAGTGCTGTGTGCAGTATCCTGGCAAGGCAAAGGACAAAGGAGAAAGGTAGAAAACCCATAGGAAGGTGAAATGACTCTATTAAGGCCACACAGACAATAGGGTCAGAAGCAGGACTGGAGACCACGGTGTCTGCCTCTGAGCTCCTCTCCACCACATGGCCCTGACACGCCACTGGCCTGTTGGGTGATAGTCCTGAAGGGCCCATGGGTGTCCAGGCAGCACAGTGTCAGTCCCAAGCCATGCTGTGGATCTAGGGTTACAACCAGGGGATGCCTTGTGGGCAGTGCAGTCATATAGGGCTGCTTCCTGGGAATGGCCCCATGCTTGGGCTCTAATGCTCTGTGGTCACCATCTTGAAATTCTTGATAATAATATTATCTGTGACTTTGTGTTTCCTAAATGAGGTCTGATGGGACAATGGAGCATCACAGGAGCTCAGAGCCTCAGGTCACTCATGCTCCTTCCTCCTGCCACCTCCCCAAAACCATTCTTGGGATCCTGCAGAGCGTCTCTCTCCCCAGCCCCCACCCCACAACCATTGCTGCCTTCCATCCCAGGCAAGGCCCAGGGAGGATTGGAGCTCAGCACACACCCTACATGCAACAACTTGGGGTGGGGCTTGGCAGCACCAGGATGGCCGCCAGAGGCAAAGCCTCCAGGGGACTGAGCTGCTCTCCTTCCCTCAATGCAGGTACCAAGCTATTCCAGTGTGGACATTTAAAGGTCTGTGGGAGAATCCATCTGCTGTGCTTTGGAGTGGTGAGCTCATGGTTAAGGGGAGGTGCCTGGCTTGATTTCTCCACACTCACACCCCCAGTGGCTCTAGGAAACCTCAATCCTGAGGCTGGCAAGAGGGGGCCAAGACGGGGAAGCTGGCAGTTCTCAGACCAGGAAGAGCATGAATGTGCCTTGCAACATGGAAAGGGGTCCCAGGACACCAGTGAGGATCTACAATCCCCTGAAAGTATCCCCCATGCCTTGAGTCCCCCTCAGCCACCTCCATGCTCTTCCTTTTCTACCTTCCTGAGCCTGGCTTGGGTTTGTCACTTTGGCCAGCTCAAGGCACCCTCTAGGGAGGAACTGCAAAATAGAAATGATATTCTCTTATATTTGCATTTAAATTTGCATTGCACTATAAAGATGAACAGTAAAATTCATGCTAACAACTGAAAACTAATTTTTCTTAGAACATTAAATAGCAAATGAAAAACACTATGACAAGTGAGAGAGACTGTAGAAGAAAAGAAAAAGCTTTATCTCTAACAGCATTTTTTTTCTTGCTTTTTAACCTTTGGGACCCACATTTTCATTTTTGCACTGAGCCTCACAAATTATGTAGCCAGTTCTGGTGACAACTTGCTCCTGGCATAAGCCAACACTTGTGCAAGCCTGGCAGCTGACCCTGAAACCAATAGCTAGAACCCAGTTTCATAATAATGTTTCTTTCTGTGAGGTGCCCTGTGGTGACTCACAGCTCACGATTGTATATTTCTCACTTGTCTGAATGCAAAGTAAAAACAGCTACTTTTATAGAACAAAACCCAGGGAAAATATGGGATCCAGCCCATCTCTATGCACTGCTGCACCTGAGACACTCAGCACACATAATAAATCTGTCTTTGGAAACTTGCTCCTTTGCAATTTTGACACAGATAAATGACAAGTATTAAATCTTAAGGGAAAAGAACCAGCTGCTATAGATGTTGAATTACTAAAACATCGGTCTCCAGGCCAGCTGATTTGAAGCACCGTCATCCAGAGACCTCCTGGAAAGGGCTACAGGTGAGCTAGGAAAATTTCAGAGGTGAGCTCATAATGTCTGTCTTCACCAACCCAAAGAAACTCAAGGTCACGTCTAATATCACTGGATCTAAACTTTGGAAGCCACTGGACTTTGACTAGTGAGAGGACCTTGTTGGGGACTACAGTAAGCCAGTGGTTCAGAATTTAAGATCTAAGGGACTTCTCCTTTCACCAGAATGAGTACCTGGTGAAAGAGCAAGGACTAGCAATGGGCATACTTATTGGTTCACTGCTCAGCCCAACATTGATGGTAGGAGTCATGGGTGAGAATGGGCATAATTCTAGAATGTCAGAGCCAAACATGCTAGTAGACGATGCATTGCACCCCTGGAGCGTTCCTCTGCCCCAGCATGAAGCTCCTTATGGGAAGGCGCCTTGGCTTCTTTGATTTTACATCCCTAGTGCCTCATACTTTGCCCAGCTCGGAGTGGGAACCCAGGGCACCTCTTTAAAAAATTAAATTCAATCCCTCATTTTTTAGATGGGAATACCATGGCCCAGAGAGTTTTGATGGTATTCCCAAAATCACACACAGCTACCCAATGGTATAGGTGGGACCAGAACCAAGACCTTCTGACCCCAATGTGAGCAATTTTTTTCTATCATACTCAGAGAAAAATTGGTGTCATTTTCTTTGAAGGTAATATATGCTCCATATGGATGGAAAGGAATCTCAACAATGAGCCGCTTCCCAAAATCTTAGTGGAATTCCCAAAATCTTAATGGAACTGAGGTCTGGAAAAGGGCGAACGCCCAGGTGCTGCGCCCAGCCCCTCAGGTCAGGGGGACCTGCTGTTGGTCCCACCAAACATCCCAAGGTGACAGCTCTTTGCAGAAAGAGAGCACTTGTTGATAGGAGGAAGAGCCAGACACTCAGAGCTCTCTGTGGATTAACTCATTTCATCCTAACAAGCCAGTGAAGGAGGCACTGTTACTAATTCCACTAGACTGACACTGAAGACCATTTGCCAGTGAGAGGCGGAGTCAGTCTTCTACCTGGGTGTCTGAGCCTGTCTGACCCTGGGAAAGGCAGAGGAAAGTCCTTAGGAAAGGGTAACTTCTTATCCCCTCCCCTGGAAGCAGAAGCCCAGCACCAGCTGCTGGAAAGGCCACCTCTGGAAGCACCTGGCACCCCAGATCTGTCCCTGGACTTCTACCTTCCCTGGAGCCATCACCTGAACTCATCAGCCTTGTAGCTGGATGCCTGCATCCTCAAACATTCCCCGTCCCATCATTCTTCCAATGGAGAAGGGACAGAGTGCGGTAACCACAGAACTCAAGTTCCCTGATCCTCACATCTCCCATTTGCTGACTGTGAACTTGGACAAGTTACTGGACATCTGCAGGCCTCTTTATGCTCTTTATGCTTCACAGGGTGGCTGTGAGGATCAAATGAATTCTCACCTGTGAGAGCATGTTGTCCTGTGTTAGCCAACACTCAACTCATTCCAGATTATTCACAACTAGGACCAAATACTTGAGAGTGTTTGAGAGCGCACACTGTGGAGCCAGGTATGGACAAGCTGGTGAACATTTCTCAGTATTCACATCTCTAAAATGGGCATAAAAGTACTGCCTACTACAGGGATGTTAGTAGGCATATATCAGATAATTCATGAAAATTTAGAGTAAAAATTTTGTATAAATTTCAATAAGTTAATATATAATATAATCACTGCTAGGAGGTCCTTGCACATGTGTATTAGCTATTATTATCATTAATAGTTTTCAACTAAATACAGTTATAAACCATGAAAAAGACAATGCCTGTAAAGCTCTTTGTTCTGCTTCTAGCACATGATTTGTACTCAATAAATATAAGCTACTAGGTAATGTGATTTTATTGTTGCTGTTATTATCAGTCATAGGATTGACACAGATAACCCACCTTTAGCAGATCTATTTTTCCTATCTTTGACTTAAATCCAGCCTGATGCCTATAATAACAGGTAACTAAAACATCCAGGTGTTCTCCCATCAGACATGCCAAGTTCCTAAAGATAGGATTGGTAACCTGAGAAACTGGGATGAAAAGAAAAACCAATGCCCAGGTCCCCATCATCTGTGTGTGCTTGCTTGACCTAAGGGGTCTCTTGGGACCATGCTGCTCAAAGTGTGAGCTGAGGACAGTCAGTATTAGGCACCCCCAAGGACCTAGAGAGAAACACAGACTCTCGGGTCACATGGCAGCCGGACCCCCGGTGTCAGAATCTGCCTGTTAACAAGCCTCTGGTGACTCCCAGCCACAGCAGAGCAGAGCAGCACTGCATTAGGACTCATCAGGGCCTTGCCCCTTCCAGCCTGGCCTGGTCCAGGTAACAGGGCTGAACTTTACCCTTCATTCCCCACTGCCCCAAAGCTAGCAGAGCTGGTTTCATGCATATACCGCCTGTGCTCAGAAAGGCTCAGGGCTTGGTTTAATGTCCTGCCATTGTTCTCCTGAAATTCTTAATCATTTGAACAAGGGGCCCCCACAGTTTCATTATGCAGAGTTCCACAAGTTAGTAGTCTTGATCCCTGGAACCCAAGACCCTTGAGGACTGGGGCCTAGAATCTGCCTGGCTTTTGCTTGCAACGGCCAGAGGTGGAACTTCACATGGCTTCCTTGGGATTTTCTGTTCAACTGCTTCATGCCTGCTGCATATGGTTACATGGAAGTCCCCATCCTGAGGCCTCCCTGGGAGAACCTGGGTTCTGGGGGATGTGGAATGCCAGGAGGTAGTATGAATTCCTGCAAAGTGAGCTTGGAAAGCCGGGCTGAGACTTTGCCTCCAGAAAGGCTGCCAAGAACCTCATTCCCTTTACTTTGCTGGGAGCGGGCTCCGGTGCCATCCTCCCAGCCATTTTCTAGGTGTCAGGGCAGGGTCCATATGTGGCAGGAAAGACCAGCTGCCATTTCGTCATTTCCCAGAGGCATCAACCACCCTCTCACACACAGCTATTCTTAAACTTTCTCAAAGTAAAATCGTCCTTGGAATTTAAGTCACACAGACATAAAAATGTGGACAAATGCAGAAAATAAGGACATCCTTCCAGTGTCTTCCAGCTCAGTGAATGGCCTCACTCTCTCTCGAGTTGCACAAACCAGAATGTGGGGAGTCTCCTTGACACCTCCCTCTCCTGCAGCCCCCTTTTCAGTAAACACTTTAGAGAACTTTGCAGGCCTCCCTCCCACCCCTCCTGTTCTTCACTGCTCCCTCCCTCAACCTGCCACCATCCCTTCTCTGGGGCCCAGCAGTGGCCTCTAAATTATCTCCTCACATCTACTCCTGCTCCCTTCCAATCTGTTCTCCAATCTGCAAACAGAATGGTCTTTTAAAAAAACAGTTCTGATCATGTATTCCCTGTCCTTACATTTCTTCAGTGTCTTCTTACTTATTGTGCTCCAGATAAAAAATAAAATTCCTAGTGTGGCCTACAAGCCCCTCCAGGACCTCAGGCCTCAGTTTGTACCTGGCTGTACCTCACTCTCTGTGGTCCAGTGAGGCTGGCCTCCTCCCAGTGCCTTCCCCAGGCGTCCCTGCTGTTATCCCCCCATCTTTGCCTACTTAACGTCTGCTGTGATTAGTGGTTACAGTGTGCAAGGCCTGCAGGCAGATGGTCAGGCTTCAAATCCCAGCTCCAGCGTTTTTTTCTTTTTAACTGTGTGACTTTGAGCAATGTACAAAAGCCCTCCCCATCTCAGTCTCCTCATCTGTCAAAGGAGTTAATAATAGTATCTGTAGCTGCAGGCGTAAATGAGACAGCACACGCATAGCACTTAGTGCCAGGCCATTGTGGGCGCTCAGAAATGTTAGTTGTCATCATAACTCATCCTTCAGGCCTCAGCCCCAGTACCCTTCCTCAGGGAGGTCATCCCTGGTGTGTCCCCTACCACCCCCCACCCCTTCCCTCAAGGCCAGGTGCCCTCCTGACCAGTGTGCTCTTATAGTCCTTGTTCCTGCCTTCCTTTCCTGACACAAAGCAAAGTGGATGTACCTGCCTTCTGCTCTAGGCCATAAGCTCCCTCAGGGTAGAAACTTAGCCTGCTTGCTCACTATAATAGCCCCACAGCCTAAGATGGTTTCTCAAAATAAACGTTCCCTTTTCTGGTGCAGTCTGGAGGGTATGGGTATGGGGTATGATACGGGCTTTCTGTCATTATGTGTGTAGCTGGAAAGTTGGGAGACAAGAGAAGAGGCCTAGACCATCCTGCGGAGGCCTTCTCGTGGCTGACATGGAATGAATGGTCTGCCCATGTCTAGCGAGCTCTGAAGAGAGGCAGTAAATCAGCCCCAGCGTCGCCGGGAACACTGTGCAGCTCCACTTGGTGTCGCCCCGCCAGCTGGAGACATCAGAGTGCAGCCCAAAGCCTTGTTTCAGGGGCACCACCATGGAGAGCAGCCTTTCCCACCCTCATTAACTTCCCATCCTTAGTAAAGCACCCCCAACATGTCTCCCCTGGCTACAGAGGTGTGCCATGTTGATTTCCATTTCTCCATTACAGAGCACAAACAGATGTTTGCATGACAATAGTACATCATTTTGAGGCTTCGTTACCTCAGTAGCCTCTCTGTCAGGCACAGGTATGCCACAGAGCCTGGTCCTTATAGAAAGAGCCGAGTGCTTGCTCTGAGCCTGGGACAGGTTGAGCTTTAAGCACACTCATTATCCCATTTTACAGATGAGGAACTAAGGCCTCAGAATCCCAGGCCACACAGCTACTATGTGGTAAAGGCTGGGTTTCAATCCAGGCAGTCTGATCCCAAATCCATGACTTAATCTATGAGCTATATTTGATACCCCTTGGATTTATCTTTAGACAGGACTAGTGCAGGGTGGGCAGGCTGTATAATATGCTGGGGCTCAGGGGTCTAGAGGGGGCCCTGGGGCCTAACTATGTAGCATATCAAAACCAACTGTGTTAACAGGTTTACCTTGTCCACCTTTGCTGGTGAAAATGTTATACCAGGGCTCAACCTGTGTTTTGGCTGTTGAAAGTTTAAAAGAGCAAGGCTCAGAGAGTCAGGGAAATCCAAGTATGTACAGGGTTTTCCTTGGACAGGTCTCTTCCCTTCTTTGGGCTTCCTTTTCCAACCATAAAACACAGGTAGGGGACAGCCAGTTAGCTCAGGTGGTTAGAGCACAGTGCTCATACCACCAAGGTTGCCAGTTGTATCCCTGAATGGGCCACTGAGCTGCACCCTCCACAACTAAATTGAAACAACGACTTCACTTGGAGCTAATGGGTCCTGGAAAAACATACTGTTCCCCAATAATCCCCAATTTTTAAAAAAAAAAAAAAAAAAAACAGAGGTAGATGAGATGGCATTTCAGGTTTCCTCTTACAGTCTCCATTTCCAAATGATTTTCATGGGTCATCTGAATTCTACCCACAGAGAAGCAGCTTATTTAAGTTGAAGCTTAAATAATTGAGCAGCTGGCACATGGTCAGCCCTCAGAGTCGTTTAAGGGGTGCCTCAGGCATCTGGACTTTTTCCATCATATCTGTGTCCATCCCCATCATTTCGTAACACTTGATGAGCCATGTGGGCTGTAATAAAGTTTGTGGTTTATGAAAAAGATTGCAGGGCTCTGCTCCCAACCAAGGAGCATGGAATCCCTGAGAGGAAGAGTCCAGAATACCATGGAAGTGGACAAAGGGACAGCATAAAATGAAAGAAAACAATACCAATCTCACTCATGAACATGGATGTGGAAATTCTAGACAAAACACAGGAAAATTGAATTCATCAGTATATTCAAAGAATAATTTACCACAACCAAGTAGGGTTTACCGAAAGAAGGCCAAACTGTTTTAATATGAGTAAATCTGTTTATAGAATGCATCGATGAGTCAAATAAAAGAAACTATATGATTATCACAATAGGAGCAGAAAAAATCATTTATGAAGATTCAACATTGATTCCTAAAAAGGAACATTTTTCTAAAATACTAACAATAGATGGTGCAAGTGGATATTTGTAGGGTTTTTTTTAGTGGGAGGACACTCCACATCTGAATCCCCTCCCACTGTCTGAGTTTTGGTGGGAGGCAGAGCGATTACAGAAGTGGGGAAAACAGATGCTCAGTGTTCTGGGCACAGGTCCCACTCTTGCAGCAACAGGGAAGCACTTGGCCTAAGCTCAGATGGTGGCACGAAGAAGACAGCAGAACATTTTTTTCTTTTTTCCATTTCAGCTTTATTGAGTGCCGAGAATTTTTTTAGCGTGGTTCCAGTAACAGCAGCAACATTAGTTTGTAGGGATAACAGTGACAAAAGCACAAGTCACGGCATCCAGGCTCCGGGGGCCAGCAGTGCTGGTGTTTCAAGCTGTGGCATCCCACATTCTAAGATGGCAGCAGCTGTTCCTCTCTGTTCTATGTCATGAGCTGAGCTTGGGACAAGCTACCCAGGCTCCCTTTGTTCCTGACTTTCTGGCGATTATCTGAGATATCTAGGATCCTGTCAATAAATTATTTTTCTGCTTAAATCATCCAGAATCAATGTCTGTTATTGGAGCTAAGAAATCTTAATGATACAGAGGCTATTTCCTTAACATAAAAAAGAATATGTCTTTTTTTCATAACTGTGGCCAAAAAAAAAAAAAATCCATAAATAATGACATTCCCATTAAAACAAAGAGTGAAATAAGCATTACAGATAAGAACACTATTGTTATTTTGCCAATGTATCCATGTCTTTTTTAAAAGTTTTGTTGAGGTACAATTTGCATATGCTAAAACTTACCCCTTTAAAGTGTACAGTGTGATGGGCTTTAGCAAACATGTACAGTCATTTAAGCACCATCGCATTCAATATATGTAGAAACTATTTCCATCACCCCAAAAAGTTCCCTCAAGCTCTTTTAAAGTTAATTCGCTCCTCAACCCCAGCCCTGGCAACCATTGATTGATTTCTGTTCCAATAGTTTGACCTCCTCCGGAATGTCATATAATAAAATCAGACAGCAGCCCTTGGTATCTTTCTTCTTTCATTCGGCTTTTGAGATGCATCCATATTGTTGCATGAATGGTATTCCATTGTACAAATGCACCAAAATTTGTTTATCCATTCAATGACGTGGGTTGTTTTCGGCTTCAGGCTATTATGAATAAAACTTCTATAAATACCGTGTAAAGGTTTTTGCATAAACATATATGCTTACTTTTATTGGGTAAATATCTAAGAATGGGAATACTGGGTCATAGTAAGTAAATGTTTAACTTTATAAGAAACTGCCAAATGCTTTCCAAATGCTGTCCTGTTTTCCCACTGATGCTGCCTTAGAGTCGCAGTTACCCTGCACCCTCACCAGCACTGGGTATTATCAATCTTTTAATTTGAGCTGTCTAGTAGATGCACAGTCGTATCTTGGTTTGGTTTTAATTTTTATTTCTCCAGTAACTGATGATGCTGCGTCCCTTTTTGTGTGTCAGTTTGCCACCAGTATCTTTTTTGGTGAGGTATCTGTTAAAACTGTGCATCTAAATTTTTATTGAGTTGTTTATCTTCTTTTGATTGAGCTGTGAGACTTCTTTATATATTCTGAATATAAATTCTTTAGCAGATTTGCGTTTTGCAAGTATTTTTCTCCCTATGGCTTAACTTTTCATTTTCTTAAGAATGTCTTTTGGGCCGGCCGAGTGGCGTGGTGGTTAAGCGCTGGCTTGGGAGGCCAGCGGCCCCGGTTCCGGTCCCACATATGAGGGCCAATGACACTGCCCTCAAAAAAAATAAAAATTAAAAAAAAAGAATGTCTTTCAAAATGCAAAAGTTTGATTTTGATAAAGTCCAATTTATCATTTTTTTCTTTTATGATTCATGTTTTTTTTGTCCTATCTAGAAAATTAATGCCTAACCCAAAGACACAAAGATTACTTTTCTCCTAAGCTTTCTTCTTAAAGTTTTATAGTTTTAGCTCTTACATTAGAGTCTATGATTCATTTTGAGTTAAATTTTATATACAGAGTGAGAAAATGGTTCATTTTTTTTTTGCATACGAATGTAAAAATTTTCCATAACTATTGTTATGTAACATTGTTCTAGATGTTCTGGTTGGCATAATCAGATACAAAATATAAGAGATATATGATTGGAAAAGAGGAGAAAAACCATCATTATTTACAGTCAATATGATTTTATACCCCCAAACCTCAAGAGAATCCATTGAAATACATAGAATTAATAAGCAGAATTCATAAAATGATTCATTATAGAGTAAACATGCAAAAGTCAATAACTTCTCTATATAGCAGCAGTAATCATTTAAAGGATGTAACAGAAAAATAAAGAATCCTGTGCACAACAGCAACAAAAGTCATAAATGCCTACAAATAATCTTAACAAAGGAATTGCAGGGCCTATATAATGAAAATCAGAAAGTTTTATTGAGGACATAAAAGAAGATAACTAATATAGATATGTCAGTCCCTTAGATGGAAGAACTCAATAGTCTAAAGGCGTTAATTTTTCCAATGAATTTATAATATTGAAGGGTTTTTGGAACATGGTAAAATTATTTTAAAATTCATATGGAAGAGTGAACAGGAAAGACTAGCTAGAAAAAAAATGTGTTGAAGAGCAATGAGGAGGACCTGCCCTACCATATATGAGGATGTTTTAAAAAGGTATCATAATTATGATACTGTGTTAAGAGCCCCAAATCAAATAAATAGATGGATCTATATGATAGAATGGGATAAATTAATCTAAAAGACAACCTCATATATATTAAAACTTCACATATATAATTGAAGAATCATTAATCAGTTGAGATCAAGATATACTGCAGAGTAGCAGAATGGAAGAAAAAAGATCAGTTAAGATGCTATAGAAATAGTTGAAGAGAAATATGATGGTACAGAAGTTCCTTGGGTTCCTAAGCCAGAGCTGATCCACAGTCATCAGGCAAGCAGAAACCCACTCTGGGAGCAGGACATTGCAGGCAGGTGGGTGGCTGCACAGAGGGGATTGGGCACATCCAAAGCCCTCTACAGACAAAGCTTAACATCAAGCCAGCTGGCAAAGGAAAAAGATGTAAGGGGTACTTATCCCTTTCCATCGTTCAGGCAACAAACAGTGCGTGTGGAGCTGACAGGTGACATTGATAGCAGACACAGGATGTAAGTGCCAAACCACACTTTTCAAACTCAGGGTCTCAGCTCTGGACACACTTGCTAACAAGTCCAACATCAATGGAGGTGGGAGGAATTACTCTACAGAGAGAGGGGAAGGAGAGTGAACATTTGTCAAACATAATCCAAACGGTCACAGAGGCAGTACTAGTAGGACGCCCTGATGGATTAAAAGGGAAGAGAAAGAAAGGGGATGACATTTAGAGTTTGGATATGAGCAGCTGAGTAGATGCTGATACTATTCACTAAAATGGAAAGGACTAGAAGATGAACAGGTTTGCTGGGTAAAATCAAGAGTTTGGACTTGCTAACTATTGACATCTAAGAGATGTCAAATAGGTGGGTAGATATGAGTCTAGGGCTCAAGAGAAAGGTCACCTCTAGAGTTAATCATCACCTTATAGAAAGTGTTCTATTCTGTGGATTTGCTTGAGGTCACCTGGGGAAACGGTGTGGCTGGAGCACAGGAACTGTCTAAGGGTGGAGCCCTGGGCACTTCCATATTTAGATAATAGGCAGGGAGAATGGTTCGGTAGGGGGCTGCACAGGAGTTGCTGGTTTGTGGAAGAAACCCAGGAGGGTATGATATCACAGGAGCCAAGGGGAAAGGGTGCTTGAAGTAGGAAGGAGTTGCAAATGGAGTAAATTAAAAAATGTTACTAGGAATTTGAATAAGATGAGAATGGAGATGGAAGTTGGCGGTGACTTTGGCAAGAGCTATTGACGGGACCAACTCTACAAAGCAGCACCTGTCTATGTTAGGTGCTGGAGATAAGATGAAGAAGATATATTTCTTGCCCTTTAGGAAATCACTGCCTGGTGAGGAAGGCAGGCATGCAAATAAATCATTGCAATACAGTGTGATAAATCTTAGAATAATATTTCCCTAAATGTGTTCCACTGAACACTATTAGAGAGAGATGTTAATCAGTGCTCTAAAACCAGTGTTCCAAGACCAAATAAACAGGAAATACTGCAGGCTGCAGACAGAACCCCATCTCAGGCTACGGCTCCAACCACAGGGCTCTTAGCATTACGCTCAGGGCTTAGGAAACCAATGTATTGTACCCTGGGGTCTTGTCTACACACCCAGGTCTTGTCTGGCATCCCCTGAGAACTTAAGGGAAAACAGTATCAACTCCGATGTAGAAAGAGCCACCAGGAGGAGGGAAATAAATAACATTAAAGGGCAGCTTCTGGCAGGGTGACCTGAGAGAAGAGTTGCTCTCAGCAGCAATGCCAAGGCAGAGTTTCCCTGGGATGCACCCTGGATCCTGTGGCAGAGCAGCAGGGGAGCAGGAACAACTGTCTATGGACCCCCAGGTGGCCCTGCACCACAGGACCCAGCATCTGAGACCTCCCAGCTGGGTCCAAGGACCTGCACTGCTGGGGCAACCACTCGCATGTTGCAGCAGAGTTGGAGATCTGGCTTTCCATTAATTTGGCAATTTCCCCAGAGGTAGAAAAATTAGGGGAAATTAAATCACCAGCTGGCTTCTCAGCAGTTGCAGGCCTTCTTCATTTTTTCCCTGACAACTATGGCACTGGAGGCAGCAGAGACCCCATTAGCACGTTGTATCACAAAATGCATGCTGTTGAGCAAAAATCCAGTCGTTAGTCCAGAGCTCTGGGATTTTCAGGTGCTTTCTGAAGAGTCCCAACCTTGGGCAGGTAGGGAGTGGCAAGGAGAGTGGGGTGGTGGGGTTCTCACTCACACCTGATGGTGCAGAACAAGGGGAACCCCTGATCTGACACAAAAGGGGCATCAGCATGAAGAACCTGCCAGGAAGCTGAACGATGCAGATCATGATGTCTAAAGGATGTGGCCAAATCAGGCACGCGGCACGGGTGCCTGTGCCTGGTCGGAGGGCTGCAGCAGCCTTCTAGAAAGCAGAAGGCACTTCAGTAATAAGGTTCAGAGTGATGGCTCAGTCACAGCACAGCCCCAACCAATGTCTAGAAGTAAAGCAAATGGCATCAACCCTGGAGAGAGTAGGACAGGGGAAGCTGAGAGAGAGGGACCAGAGTTCAGCACAGGGAAACTGAGGGAGAAGTCCAGAGCTGTGGACTGAGATAATGTGGCAAGGGTAGGAATGTGGGCATAGGGTTGTTTTCTCAGCAAGTCAACCCTGAGAAAATTGTCAGGTAACCCGCTATACTGATCAGGGTTAGAGAACCTGGGTCTGCCCTGAGGGCTTCCATAGTTGTAGCTGTGGCAAGTGACAACCACCAAGTGCAGGGGCAACTCAACTATCAGGGGACCACAGGCAGAACCAGCCCACCTCCTCCTCACTGCTCTTGACATTGTCGAAGACCCCTCCTGAACACAGGATCTTTGGTTTAAAGGGGTGTGTAAGTCATCTTTTTAAAGGATCAAGGGGAAAAAAAGACTATTCTAGTCTATTTGGAACTGTTTCTGTTGCAAGGAATCAAATGTCACTCCAGATGGCTCAAGAACAGGGATGTGGTTTATTGCAGTGACACAGAAAGAACTTAGACTGAAGGGTAGGAAACACAGCAAGGCCCTACAAGGACTAGACCTGGGAATATCTCAGTCTCTCTAAGGCCACAAGTTCTGTCTAATTCTGTTTCCTCTTGGTTCTTGATCAACTGGCTTCCTCTGCTCATACAAATTGTGCATGGCCCTCCATGGCAGCTCTCAATCCTAACTCTAGGTCACTGAAGAAAGTACCATCAACCTGTGCAATTTCATCCAAATTCTTTAGAACTGAATCACAGGTTCGTAATAGGCAAGACAATGGGACGATAGGTCATTAACCAGAAAATAGATTATTCACCAACTATTGCCATGCTAAGGAGGGTGGAGTCATGTAATACTTGTCCTGTCTCTTCCAGGGTATGTGAGCAAGGCAGAAATTGAAGCCTAAATAGTGCAGAATTGTATAGATGATTATCATCAGCACTGTAGACTTATTGAAAAAATACATTGCAAAGTATGTATGGTAGCCTGAATAATGGCCCCTCAAAGATGTCCACATCGTAACCGCTGTTACGTGTTAATGTGTTACCTTCTGTGGCAAAAGGGACATGAAGATGTGAATAAATTAAGGATCTTGAGATGGGAAGATTATGCTGGGTTTTCCAGGTGAGCCCATTGTAATCACAAGAGTCCTTATAAGAGGGAGGCAGGGGGATCAAAGAAATAGTGTAGGAGATGTGACAATAGAAACAAGAAATTGGAGTGATTCTCGAGGAAGAGGTCACAAATCAAAGAATGCAGATAGCATCTGAAAGCTAAAAATGGCAGGGAAATGGATTGTCTGCTGAAGCCTCCAGAAGGAACACAGCACCACTGACATTTTGAGTTTAGACTTCTGACCTCCCAAACTGTAAGAGAATCAATTTGTATTGTTCTAAGCCATTAAGTTTGTGCTAATTTGTTACAGCAGCCATAGGAAACTAATACAGCCAGGATCTATGGGATGCCATCATCCTATCTGCACACGTACTCTGGGTCCAGAGCTTGTCCTAGAGAATCAGAACTGCAGCTCATTATCGTTCAGGGTACAACTTGAATTCAAGTAGATGCCACTCCATTGTGTAAACCTTGCATTTACTCTTTCCAAAACTGAAGGTTTGATTGGGTTGGCTCATCACTATCTAATATGCAGTATTCCTATTGAACAGAAAGCCATATGAATGGAGCACCCTTGAGGGGTTTCATGCCAATTCCCTTAGTGGGCAATGGCTTCCCTCTTGTCCAACACAGAGGGCTCTGGTGCCATCAGCTGTGGCCAGGGCAGCAAGATTGCTGTCAGTAGCACAAAGTTTCACACACAAAACAAGTTATTAAGGAAAGAATGGGTTTGAGCTATTTGCGGAAGTCACCTGAGGACACCTCCTACAGCCAGTAGGGTTTAACACGGAGAAGGTTAGGAAACAATTTTGAGGTTTTAAGAGAAGAAAGGCCCTTTCTGACCTAGTTTCCCAACTTTAATGCTGCAGCTTGAATTGTCAGCAGCTTTACAGCTAAATGAAGAGCTGAGATTTCTCTGTTCTGCATCCTTTGATCACAGTCCCACTGTCTCCTAATGCCAGCACTAAAGGCAGGCCTCCACAAGTCAAAGGGGACCCATTCCTTCTGCATCTTCCACCTTGCCTTTGGCCCTGCTGATTGGTTTGAAAGACAGCACACGCCTGCTGCTTGCCCAGGAGCGGTGTTTTCAGGAGTTTAAAGAAAAAAGAATCTGTTGAAGCCAATTTCCAGTTCTAGGCATGAAAAGAGATGTGTTGCTTGAGCTTCTGGAAATCAGTAGGGCTTAAGAAGTCAAAGAGACCTTTGAATTACTGCTTTTGGGGCTGGAAGAAACCCAGACAATTAGAGGTATAAAGGCACAGGATTCACGGCTTGATAGGTGTTGATATATCCCTAAAACCAGGTCTCTCGGCCCACTGGAGCCTGACCTCATTTAAAGTTGCTGAAAAATGCATGTAATAAGCTCACTCTGAAGGCTCATTGACGATTCAGTTTGGATCAGCCTTTTTCCTATAGGCTTTGTTTTCTTTATTACCGTTATTGTTTTAGTTATTTATGTTTTCCCCTTATAACATGCTACCTTTTATTAAACAGCTGGGCAGCCCAGATCACACCATCTAGAAATAAACTAGCACTTCTCTGTGGCATTTGTTAACAGGCACGGATTTTTTTTTTAAACTCATTATTTATCTTTTTGTGTGCATTCAATGACTTGTCTCAAAACAGTTCTAACGACTTTCTTAACCTGAATCATCACTTAGGTTTCCCAGTCCCTATCATTACATTAAAATCTTTCAAGTGTTTTAAATTTTATTGAGAGTATCATACATATCCATGGGAGGCTGTGGGGAGAGCAGTAGAAAGTCTGCAGAGAGTTGGGCTGGAAGGGGGCCTCTGCACATGGGACTGCAGGGGAGACAGAGCTGGGCGTCCTGGCATCTCTATCTCTCCCATCTCTATGGAGATCATTTTGCTGCCCCTTGTTTGGGCACAGCCCCAGGCCTACACTCCTGCCAACAGCATTTGGAGGCAAGCTGAATGAACTCTTAGGCTGCCATGAGATCTGGAAGCTGTGTGCCCCGTGGCCAGTACATGAAGAATAACTGGGTGTGGTTTGGCAAAGCCCAGTGTCTCCACCTCATACTGATGCCCTGACCTCCCCCAGCTGAGGCGGCTCTGTAGTGTCAGCTTGTCTGGGCTAGGGGTGGTGTGCTGAGAGGAGGTGCCAGCAGCTGATGTGGTCACCCACCCCTTTGTTAGGCCTGGATATGTCATACCCACAGACACAGGGCCTGGACAACTGGGAACCATTGCCAGGCCACCTTTGGGCCCTCAGTACCTCCCAGAGGCTTTGCCAAGATCTCAGATCATCTGGTTTAAGGAGGTGTCAGGAAACTCTACGGAGGACTTAGCTGATAGGTAGGAGCAAATTGCTAATCACAGTTCAAACTGTGCCCACTCACCTGCCTTCCCAAGTAGTATTTACTTCAAGAATCAAAAGAATGAAGCACTAATGGTGGAAAGGTGAGCCATGAAAGTGGGACCACAGGGCAGAGAGCCCTGCCTGGTTTCCCCTAAAATGAGAGGGCATCTGGTCCTGCCCACAAGGTTCACATGGGCACCCAGAGCCCAGGAATGGGGGACCAGTGCCTGACTGGAGGAACTGTTGCCTTTAGGCCCCTTCTCACAGGGAGCTTTGTGCTGTAGGGTGGGGCTTCAGGGACCTGTTTTACCTCCACAGTAGGAGCAGTCATAGATGTCTATGTGCTATTTTCAAAATTTTTAAGTTCCTCATGAAAACTGCACGTTTTTCTCAGTAACCAGCCTGCCCCACCCCCTGTCCAAACTAAATGAAACTACAAGCTTCAGTTTATATCAACTCAATATTTATACCAACTGTGAGATCTCTTATAGATCAAAACCTCTGATTGGCAGTTATATCTGGTTTTAATGAATAAAACTGTGAAAGTAAATTTATCATCTGCAAGTGAAGAGTACATGGTAGATAGGATTTTCCAAAGCATGAAGTTCAATGGAGAAAACAATATAAAAGGTATCCATGGTGATGGGAAGGCTGGGAGCACTGAAATAAGAACACAGGGCAGAGTCAGGAGCACAGGAAAGGTGGTTGAATTAGACGCAGTTTATTAAAGTGAAAAGCCATACATCATAGTAGAAATAGTGTAGCATACATAAGAAGAGGACACTGGGCCATTTCCTTGCTATGTGACCTTGGGCAAGTCCCTTTCCTTGCTGGTTTTGTTTTCACATCTGTGCAGTGAAGGGCTTGGTCTTGCCTAATGCCCCCTCCTAGGGCTAGGGCTCTGAACCCAGCCTGAAGGAAGCTATATGGGGGATAGGGTGCTACTTCAAGGCTGTGTGACCCTGAGCAAACTGCTATACCTTTCTGAGCCTCACATTCCCATTAATAATAGTGCCTATCTCTCAGTACGTTTTAGTCTCCAGGATTATTCCAGCTGCTGATTTTACTGCTGCTCCTGGCCTCTTTTGAACTCTGACCGCTGGCTGGGATTTAGGGTTGTGGCACAGATATTTAGCTCTGGGATTCCTTGCTGAGCCCCAAGACTGACTGCTCACAGACCTCCTATGACTTACTTCCTCCATCCCACAGTTCTCTGCCTCCTCTCGGGACTGGTCCCACTTTGCTATCTGCTTCCCATCTCAGCATCACTTTACTCTTTCCTTTTCAACCTGACTGATACTGGAGACTAATGTGAGTCCTGGCAGAAGAAATCAGTAAACCCTAAACAGATGTCTCAGCTTTGGAGTGAATGGCAGGGCTAATCCATCCCCACAGAAGCAAACATACTTTGCCATCTGAGCCATGTCAAAGGTGATTTTTAAACAGTACTGAAGTTAGAAGTTTTCTGAATACAAAATAAAGGAAGAGTTCAAATATCCTATAGTAAAACACATGCTTAAGACAGATTTTGGCTACTTCAACGTTTTGGAGGATGGGTGGAGGGAAAACCTTCCTTCTTTATCTACTTTAAAAAAATGGAAACTTTAGAGAATTACAGAGGGGAGAAAGAGAAATTTCAAGTGAAAAATAGAAATTACTATATTAAGAGTCTCTATTAAGGTAAATCTCTTGCACAAAGATTGACAGCTTTGATGCGTGTGGGGTTTGGCTCTGGTTGAGGGTGGGGAGGGGGTAAAGTGAAAAACGACTCAGAGATTGTGGCTAATGGTACCGTTGGAGAGAGAAATGTGTGGTCATGTTTCAAGGAGAGGCAGTTTCAGAGTGTGGTAAGCGGCCTCCAAGACAGTGCCAGTGATCCTCACCTCCTGGTATTTACACCCTCGTGGAACCCCTCCCGCTGGGTGTGGGTTACTAATGAATAGTGGGGGAATATCACCTCATCACTTCTGATATTAGGTTACAAAAAGACTCTGGCCTTCATCTCGGTCACCCTCTGTTGTTCTCTTGGCTGCTTGCTCTGAGGGAAGCCAGATGCCGTGTTGTGAGCTGCCCTGTGGAGAGACCCACATGGCCAGGACCTGAGGGTGGCTTCCAGCCAACAGCCAGCTGATAGCCTTCAATCCACCAGCCCGGGAGGAGCTGAGCCCTGCCAACATCCATGGAAGTGGGCTAGAAAGTGGGTTGCCTGCCCAGAGAGCCACCAGATGAGACTGCAGCCCCAGCTGACATGGGGGCTCTTTGGAAGAAAAGAAGAGAAAAAGGGTGTTGAGTCTTGTGCTTTACACATTTTATCTTGAACCTTGAATTCATTCTGTGAGGTAGATGTTGGTACCTCCACTGTGTAGATGAGGAAACTGAGACTCAAATGAGTTAAAACTTGTCATATGTCATGTGACAAGTGAATAGAAGAATGGGGATTTGAACCCAGGGATGACTAATGCCAAAACCCACACCCTGGTTATTTCAGAAATATACTGTGTTTATTTTGCATGTGTCCAATGGAACTTAGAAATAAAAATGGGTAGTTCTCCAATAAACTAATCAATAAACACATGAAAATAGCAAGAACGGGAACTGGAGTGCCATATTTACCAAGGCCAAACCTTTCCTGGGTGAGAGAGCTATTCCCTCAACAGGATCAGAAGTAGATCGAGTCTGTAACATACCCTTGGGGCAGAATTCTCCATATGCAAAGTGACCCAGTTTCTTTAATTTCTTTTAAAAATTAAACACATCTGAATCTGATGCCACTATGAGGTAAGTCCCACTTCCAATAACTTTATATGTTTTAACTCACTTAAACAACCTTATGAGGAAGGTACTATTATAGTCATACAATTACAGACGGGGAAACTGAGGCACAGGGAAGCTAAATAATTTTCACCAAGCCACTCAGCTGTAAGGGGATAGTCAGAATTTAAACCCAGATTGTCTGACTCCAGAGTTTCATGCAAGGTCCCCAGCAGAACGTTCTGGGCCCTGGGCTGTCACATTGCCTGGGCTCCCACACAATAAGCCTTCCTCCTTTATTGATTAAACTTAGCTGGCCTGGGATACAGGCCCCCAGCTCTTGATTCAGCTCTCACCTGTGACTTCCTCTAAATAATTCCTGACTCCCAGTTCCCTGCCTTGACTCTCGTGGTATTCACGCCTGCACCCTGGCCCATGCCTGCTCCCTGGCCTGGCTCCCCACTCATTCACCATCCAGCCAACCTGAGACTCTGCCCACTGCCATGCTTCCCCAGGGACATGACCAGCTCCTAGGACAAGCCCCGCGACCAGAAGCCATGTCAATGAACAAGCTAGGGTCAAGCTTGTTAGGGTTGGAAATGGTTCCAATTCTGGGGATATTATCTGAAGATAGATTGTTTCCAGGCAAGGAAAATAGCAATACTGAGGCAGGAAGAGCATTACTGTGTAGATAAAAAGATGACATATGCAAATGAACCCACAGAGCCAAGAACTTGGAGTAAGGTTACAGACAGATCTGGTAGGGAAGATAATAGAAGCTGTTATAGACCTCCAGGGCACAATGAAAAAGCAAATCTGCCCATGTTTATGCAGATAACAGAGGCTGTTAAAGAGGCCTTGACATTGATCACATGGGATCTCAATAGCCATGCAATGGACTAGAATGAGAATTGTGAGGTAGTAGGGAGGAGGGGGCCACAGAGCCAGCAGTAATCTGAGGCTCTTCTCCAGGAGACTGTTGAGCAATCAGGAAGATCATGGGCTATTAGGGCAGCCATCCAAAAAGCTGAATGTAATGAGGGGTGAAAAGATGGGCCTAAAATGCTAAAAGCAGCATTTTCAAACAAGTCTCATTGCATTCTTCCCATCTGTGGTGACTTTAAAAATATAGTTCCCAAATTGCCTGTAGCATCTGGGGAAAAGGGTCTGTGGGCAGACACCTGCTCACCAGTGAGAATTCAGAATGGCATTTCTGAATTGGATCCTTGTGGTATAGAGATTGATCAGTAGAGGAGACAGATTTAGAAAATCCCAGAATAGCAGAGCTGAGGGGTCCTTAAAAATGATGTAAACTTGCCCACAAAGGGTGAGTAATATTCTCAAGGTCACACAGCTGGTAAGTGATAGGAAAGGGGCCAGAACTCCATGGTCCTAAGTCCCTGCTCAGAGTGACAGTATTTCTTGAGGTGAGTGAAATGAAGGTCCTTGAAAGCATCTCCTTGAAGAAAGTGTAGAATAAAAGAAATGTGGTTGCCATAGAGAAAACAAGGGGGAAATGATCAAAGATGGATAAGTTCAGATCTGGTTTCTCTTCAGGAAAAAAAAAAAAATTCTAATGCTTATTATCCCTCATTGGCTTAGAGAAAGCAAGGACAAAGACTGTCCTACTATGATTATATAAAAGCAAGACTAGGAAGGAAGAAGCAGTTAATCCCCATAGAATCAACCACCCAGGTGAACTGTCTGTCCCTTCCATTGATCACACTTTTGAGGAGCCACGGAAGTCAACAACAAACACTCTGCCTGTTCCAGGAGACTGTCCTAGAGCCTCCCTGCCTTGGTGCCAACTAGGTCAGCTGTTATCTCCCTGGTTCCGATTTCTGAGCCTGCTCCCCAGCTTTGACATTTCTTCTGCCCTCTTCAGATTAATCACTTAACCCTCCTCTTGGACCTCAGCTTTCTGCGGGGCTCTAAGTTCCACTTTTTTTAATCTCTCCTGCTGTCCTACTGAGAGACCCTGCTTTCGCTGCAGTCCGATGGAGGCCCATATGATAGGCTAGCCCCCAGTCCTCTCAAGTTAAAAGAAATTTAGACATTTTGTCTTGAACCTTAAGTTTCCACCTGGAGGTGGGGGATGAGGTTATAACTACTTCCCACACCTCCCATCGCTTGGAGATTTGGAACTGGGACCAAAAAAGAAAACCATAGAAGTGGCTGAAGAAAGGGCAGGGCAGCTGGGGCTAAACGTGCAAGGTGTTACTGGCTAAATGAAAGTACCAGCTCACTGCTCCTGCTGCTGCCTGCCACTGCACAGGAGCCCTTACGGAGGGAAGAAGGTGGGAAGGGTTCTGGGGAGGGGATTCCACCAATGCTCCCAGTTTTCTCCTGGAATGGACTCTCAGGCCCTGTTGTTTGCAGAGGAGAGGGAAATGACCAGTGTTGGTCAGGACATTTTGGTTGCAAATGACAGTTATCTTGCTCAATTTAGCCATAGCAAAAGGAGGATTTATTGGATATTATGAGCTCACATTGGATATTATGACTGGAATTGACAGGCTGGGCCAGAAACAAGGTTCAAATGGGGTCAGCAAGGCTCTGCTACTCTCTTTTTCTCAGCCTGGCTTCTACCTAGGTGATGATTTTATTCTGTGAGCTGACATTCTCCATGTGGCAGGAAAACAGCTTCTGACAGACCTGTCATTGTACTCAGAGCTGACTCTCCAAAGGGAAGAACAGACTCGGGGGGCACTAATTTGTCCTGAAGGACGTGTGCCCACCCCTGGACTGATCGCTTCCTAGGCAGAGGGAGCTGCAAATGCAGGGTTCCTGAGGGGAGCCCATGCCCAGGGTTTGGATGAACAGTAAGGCGGCCACTGAGGTTGAAGCCTGGTGAGCAGTGGAAAGAGTAGGAGATGAGCTCAGAGGCAGTGGAAGGTAGATAACCTAGCATCTTGTAGCTCACTGTGAGAGCTTTATTCTAAGGTGATGGGAAGTCAGACCCCCTCCAAGACATGAAAATACCTTTGAGCCTTATCTGGATCCCCAGTTACAGAGGAAAATGTAGTATGTGTGTGGGGGACACAGCACTTCCCATAAGTGCTCACATTAGAACTAGGCTTTGATGGGTGACCGGGAGTTTGTTGGGTGGAAGAAAGAGAAAAGCATCCCAGATGGAGACAGAACAAATTCCCAGGTGATGAATGGTGAAAGAGCAAAACGTGTTACAGGGATGGCTGGCCATCCATCTGGCTGGGGTTTAGTGTGGGAGGATTTCAGAGCGTAATGCAAGGCTCAGAAGGAGCAGGGGCCAGACAGATCTAAGACCTGGCAGAAAGTGGCATCTCGTTTAGGAGCATGGCCCCTTCTTAGAGAAGCACATTGGTCCCTGTTGAGCTGAAGTCACTCTGTGAACTTACCGCAGAGTAAACAAGTGCTGCTCCAGAAGGCAGATGGCCCATCTCCTGTTCCTTTTCCCCATCCCTTCTCCCCAAATCCAGACATCTGCCTTGGTCAGCCTCAGAAATGCCTATGTGCTTGAAGCTTTCAGACAGCTTTTCCATAATAAGACAAGCTCTTTATTTGATCTGGGGAAATAAGGAGCTGTTAAGATGAATTTCTAAACTGTCATTGACAGAAAGCTAAGGACACTGGAATAACAGGCAGAGGGAAGGCAGGGGAGGTAGACAAGACAGGAAAGAAGTGGCAGAGTTTGCAAGTCCCTGGTCCAGGTCTGTCCCACAGATTGATTCCAGTATGTGGGCTTCCTTCTGCTGTGCAGGCGCTGTGCCAAAGAGACTCAGTAATTAAAATAAGAAATGAGAGTCCCCTGATAGGTTATTGTACCCAGGGCCCTAAAAATGATGGAAAGGCAGCCTACTTCTGCCATGGGGTGAACCCAAAAGTAATTACCAGCATACTTCGCAGAGTATTGAGTAAGTCTCTGTAACTGGCACATTGATTTATACAAGACCCAGAGATTTTGAGAGATTTCAGAGAATATTAAGGATCAATCAATATTTTAATTTATTTCGGGGTCCTAGAGACTCCAGCTCTAAGGAAAACGGCTAGGAGGAAACAGTGACCTTGCAATATGGCTGGCTGGCAGGTGGCAGGGAGGACTTGGACGCAAGCCTGTTTGGCAGAAGCTGCAGGGAAGGACTTTTCTGTTCTGGAGTGTTCTCTTTCTTCACAGCATCAGTCAGGGTGTCAGGCTGCCCAGGGGTGGAAGGCCTCAGGGTGAATGTCCTCTGGAGATTGGGCGAGGAGGCTTTCAGCTGGGAGAGGTGGAGCTGGGTCACTCAGGACAGAGCCCTCAGCACCTGGAAAGAGGAGTCGGCATACTTTGATCTGGAGACCTTCATAGAGCCACTGGATGATGCGACACCTTTGGGGGAGATCTAGCATCTTCTCCCCAGGGCCACACTCTCCCCATGCCCTTCCATGGGAGGTATGAGGTTTCGTCACACCTCTCTCAGAGCACCTGAGCACTTTCTCTGACCATAACTATCCATGCATCTTAGTCCCCTGTCAGACTGTAAACTCCCTGTGGGCAGGGACCATGTCTGATCCATGTCTGTGATCCCAGCACCTGGCATCATGCCAGAATAGGCAGATATAAAAATATAATGCATTGAATTAATGAATGGTCAAACTAACACAAGAAAAAAAGTAAATGTCTGTTCATGAAAATGTTTCTTAAAGGTCACATGTGTATTTGGATCAGTCAAATTTCAACAGCAAACAGAGAGCACATTCATACTGGGTCATGAGAAGAGTTGAGAAGGTGAAGACAGTGTGGGGTCTGGCCAAGGCACTCAGCACTCTGGGGACAAAACTGATGTCACCCTAGGCCTGGTGGGGCTAAGGGAGGAGCAGTGAGCCAAACCTGGAGAGGGCCACCTGACAGGATCTGTGGTCTTTCACAACAGAGGCAGCCAGCCCCTCACTACCTACAGAGAGAAAAGTTGGGGGATCAGAGCCCTGACCTTACACTCCTCCTTTCCTCAAATCTCCTCCCTCCTTCTTCATTGACCAAAGCCAAGTAGAAGCCAGAGGGCAGGGGAGACCCTTGATTCAGGGTGGAGAAAGATGGAGAGAGGGCCAAAGGTATCCAGTGTGGGACCGTCAAATAACTGCCTCAGACATTCTGACTTACCCACCTATGAGAAGGGCTAACCTGGGCAGGCCAGGCAGATGCCCTACCCCAGTGGTTGTAAGCAGAGGGAAATTTTGCCCCCTAGGAGACATTTGGCACTGTCTGCAGACAGCATGGTTTTTACAGTTTGGGGAGGGAAGGAATGGGGGTGCTACTGGTTTTCGTGGATAGAGGCCAGAGATGCTATAAATATAGGAAAATGTATAAGACAGCCCCCATACCAAATAATTATCCAGCCCAAGATATCAATAGTGCTGAGGCTGAGAACCCCTGGCCTAACAGACTGTTCCAGACAAACCGAGGCTCAGGAAAGGCACTGTACTGCCCTTGCATGGGCCAGAGAATGTTGCCCTCACTCTTCTGGGAAAGGCGGCATCATTAGGTCTGACCCGAAAGCCATCGGCCAGTGAGTGACCTGTGTCCTGCCTTCTCATATACCTTGGGGATGGTGTCATGACCAGGCAGAAGCCCCTCTACTCCATCCCTCCTCACTGACAGCAGAGTCCCCAGGGTCCCCAGGGAGTGGAGGCTGGATGGCACTGCCCAAGCCATGGGCCTCCACAGCCTGGCTTTGCCTTCTCCTAGAGACCAAGCCTCCTTCTTTTCCCCTTGTTTCCAGTTTTATAATCACACTAACAACATTGGGTAAAAGCGAATCAAGTCTTGCCATCTGTCTCTTTCACTTTTATTATGTTTTTAACAAAAAGAAGAGTCGGGAGGAAATTGAATCCAAACTGCGAATAATGCACTACTCGCTGGGCAGCTGAGACCCTCGAGTAAGTCTGCCTCACAAGGAAGGGGTCTGCTTCTGTGGGTGCAGAACTAGAGAGCACACAAGATGTGTTCCCATCATGATCTCACGCACTTCTAACTGCGGCCCTGGGAAGTGCGGCTTATTGTCCCCATTGACAGATGATGAAACTGAGGCTGGGCCAAGATTGTTCTCCTAAATTAGCAAACTGAGATCTTAAGCTCTGCACTGGGCCTATTGACTCCAAGATGTGAACAGTGTGGCTTCCTATTTCACCCTGACCTGACATTGCCAACTCCTTCCCACTGGGGTTTGTTACCATATTAAAGACTGTTGAATATAATATTGTATGTCAACTATACTTTAAAAAAAAAAAAAAAAAACCTTTGGAGTTTAAGTTACTGGTTTTCAAGAGAGCCCTGTTTTTCTCCCTGTCACATCTTAGAGAATTGGTCTCTCATCTGACCCTCTGGGGCCAGAACTAGAGAGAGAAAAAGTTTCATTCATACACGTATGCCACAAATGTTTATTGAGCGCCAACCATGTACAAGGTGCTACCTGTGTGATGAACACCACGCTGAGTGGGGCAGGAGATCTGGAAAAAGAACCCTTGAAAGCAGACCAGAGAACATCATAATAATGGTAGGCTGCATTTATTGAGCTCTCCCTATGAGCCAGCTGCTGTTAAGTATTTTACACTGTACTTTATTCTAATTCACCCCATAAGGTTGATACTATTGTAGCTCCCATTTTACAGATGAGAAACCTCAAGCAGTTAAGGAAATTGCTCAAGGATAACTGGCTTAATAGTTGGCTCTATCCTAACACAGGTTGCATGGATGAACCTTGGGGATACTATGCTGAGTGAAATAAGCACAAAAGGACAAATAATATATGATTCCACTTATATGAGGTATCTAGGGTGCCTCATATTAAAACTCACAGAGACAGGAAGCAGAACGGTGGTTGCCAGGGCACAGGGAAGGGCAGAAAGGGGAGTTATTGTTTAATGGGTACAGGATTTCAGTTTGGGAAGATGAAAAAAGTTCTGGAGATGAGTAGTGGTAATAATGATTGCACAAAAATGTGACTGTACTTAACCAAACCATATAGTTAAAAATGGTTTAAATGGTCAATTTTATACTATGTATATTTTATCACAGTAAAAAAGTGAAAAAATATAACTTGTACATTGACCATTAAAATTCATAAATTGATAGGAAAAAAAAAAAGTTAGGCACTAGAACCCATTCTCTTAACCATCTCCTGTATTAGATGGTTGATAGCACTGTGCTACATCTAAAGTGAGAATAGACATGATGTAAGACAAGAGCTGAAAGTGTGCAATAAAGTAGAGAGATACAGGTAAACTTGGGTCCAAAAGTGGGGACAGACCCGAAGCAAACTAACTGAGATGTTAAATGGGAGAGACTTTGAGCAGATGGGGCGAGAGGTGGTGGGAATAGGGCTGGCTTAGGATGACTTACAAACGCAGTTCTGGTTGCTGAACCTCTGGACTCTTGCCAGATAAAGGGAAGCCTGTGCTAGGGGCAGGGGGTGACAAGGTATTAACTCAGCAACATTTTAAGGTACATTATCTTCCTTTTAGAAATTTTTCCCAGATACCTGGCTGTTCTAGAGTTCTGAACCAATTCAGTTCTTCAGATAAGACTGAGTGGTACCAGGTATACAAGGCATAATGAGACCTGGGATGATATTGAGCTTAGGGGCCAGCAGGGACTCCCTGAGCTGGTCCAGGAGGCTAATTCAAAATGAAGGCTACCAGAGAGGGCAGCACATAGGTGTGTGGGCTGGGGCCAGGTGAACAGGATTCTCCCAGGGAGATACATCGTGGCTGTCAGTAGCCAGGAAATGAAGCCAGAGGTTGGAAGGAGCTGATGGAAGCAGCCAAGGGAGAGACCAGGCAGAGGATGGAACAAAGGACAGGTGAGGGCTGATGCTAAGCAGATTGGAATATAGAAGAAGGCACCAGTTTGAGATATGCGGGTTCAGAAGCTAAGTCTGCAAGTGTGGAAAGTTAATCTGGGCCCTCTTTTAATCTGGGGCCTGCCTCAGACCAGCGACAAGCCTTTAAAGGGACTGGCTTCCTGTGAGCTGGCACCCCCTCTGAGTTGACTATTCTCTAGGGACAGTATAAGGATCATCTTTAGAGAAGCAGTGTGCTGGCACAGACCCAGGAGGTCTGGCATCTCACCCCAGACATTACTTGGTCTATGAGTTCCTGTTCCCTCTTCAGTAAAGTGGGGTACTAGCTTCCAGCAAACCTCATAGGCGTGTTCTGAGGATCAAGTGTGAAAACAGGGGTGAAAGTTCTGTGACATCTACAGTAAGTGGTTCATTTGTAAGTGGGCTTAAAAATGTTAAATAGCAAAACTGCAGCAGTTCAGAGGCCCAGCTCTGCCACTAGGAGAAGGAGAATAATGTGACTTCAGAAATACGCAAGGTCTGAGATGGCAAGGAAATGATAACTTACTATATCCTAGTTAATTTATTATATTCTAATTAAAAACCAAAACCAAATGACACCAGAGGTTTGTGAAAATTCTACTGCTATGAAGCCAGTGCCAAGAAGAGCACAAAATGCAGGCAGAAATCTATGAATAATCAAGAGACCGTGCCCAGCCCTGGGCTGTGGGACTATATGAGTTCTGGTGGGTGGAGCAGCAAATACCCCTGTCCAGGGAATGTGGGTGGCTGGTAGGAGGGGGTTGTAGATTTTCTATCCCAGAGCCATCTACTAACTGAATGTCCTCAGACCATCCAGACACTTGCATTTTTAATGGACTCCATAAACCCACCCCATTGCTCCTGGCCCCTTCTAATCTATCCAGTCTATAAATAAAATTAGTGTTTCATTACATGATAATAATAGATACCAGGAATTAAACAACTATAATGAGACTACCATGATCTCCTATAGGCCTGATACCATGTTCAATATTTTGTATCTGTCATCTCATTGAATCTTAACAACTGTGCATTTTATATGTACAGAACCTACAGTTTTGAGAGGTTAAATAACTCATCTAACATGGCCAATCTAGCAAGAGGAAGAGCTGGGATTTGAGTCCACATCTGTCTGGTGCCAAAAATCAAATAGTACCCATGATATCTCTGAGGGCTACCAAGCATGTTGGGCATAACCCTGCCTATTACATAAATAATCTCAAGTATGATGGCAAAGAAAATGCCACTGTAATGACCTAGACAATTTAAGGTCACTTAAAGATTGAGGAACCTGGGCCGGCCGAGTGGCGCGGCGGTTAAGCGCTGGCTTGGGAAGCCAGCAGCCCCGGTTCGGTCCCACATGTGATGGCCAGTGACACTGCCCTCAAAAAAAAAAAAAAGATTGAGGAACCTGATTAACTTATATCCATTGAGGATTTCCAAGGGGAAAATATGTAAATGAATTTAGGAGCATCCACTGGGTGATTGGCCAGCAACTGTAAATAGCATTTCCGCGGACTAATTTCCACATAATGGCTCTTTGTGTAAAGAGCTGAGTGAACAATTGTAATAATAGGCAGGTTAATCTGCTCCATTATTTACACTTTGTGAACTGTTGAGCGGAGGCATTTAGGGTTTTGCCAAAGCAGAGCAAGTCCTGAGAAGGCTTCTCTGCCTTAATTATTACTTGGAAAAGGCAATGATTTTATTTGTGACTCAGGGCATATTGCAGAGAAAACAAGCTGCCATAGATAATGAGTGGCTGGGCCTGCCATTTCTTTCTAATGGCTTGCAGAAAGGTTTGGAGGGCTGGTACTAATTAAAGTTATCTATCACCTTCAGGCCTCTGCAAGCTTTGGAATCAAACTTGGATTTGAAGGTGAGCTCCCCTGTGTAACAAGAGTGTAAGTTATTATGTAAATTACTAGAACTAGAGTTTCCAGAGCCCCATTCTTTTCTCTTCTTATCCCACAAGCATTTTGGTGAAGCTATTTATTCAGGAGACTGAAACTATGATCCAGTAAGCATTAGTTTTCTGTGTTCTGGAGAAAAACATACTGACTAAATTTAGGAGTTGAATATAGGCCCTTAAAATGCTTGAAGATCAAGCTGTTTTTCCTTCTTTTCCGATTTGTTTCTAACAATAACCAGGAGACAACCTCCACGGTATAGTGGAAATATCATGGACATTACAGTAGGACAGAATGGTATAAACCTCATCTCTCCACCCGAGCTCTGAGATCCTGGCAAGACACTTCAGCTCTCTGAGCCTTAGCTTCAGGGGCATTCCTGTAAGTAATGCTGAAAACCCATGAAGTGTAAATTTGCTGAGATTTAGCGTAAGTTCTATGTTAGGTGTTTCTAAAGAAGTGGATGACCCACCACCCAGTACCCACATCTCCACACAGCTATGATTGTGGGGGTCCTCTGCTTGAACTCAAGTACAGGTTTTAAATAGAATTTTATTGTAAAATATAGCATATATACAGAAAAATGCACAAAACAAAAATGTACAGCAAAAAAAAAAAAAGAAAAGAGAAAGAAAGAAAAATGTGGAGGGCAGCATTTGTCACAAAGGAACACCTGTGAAATCAATTTCCAGGTGAAGATTTAGGTCAGGGGTCAGCAAACTTTTTCTATTAAAAACCCAGAAAGTAAGTATTTTACTTAGCTGATTTGATCCCTTTAGCAAATGCTTAACTCTACCATAGTATCGGGAAAGCAACCATGGACGATAGTAAATGAGTGAACCTGACTTGTTCCAATAAAACTTTATTTACAAAAGTAAGCATGAGACTAACTTGCTGACCTCTGATTTAATTGGTTATAAACACTCCAGATGCCGTATCATGCTTCCCCCTTAAGAAGGGTAACATTATCTTGATTTTTATGGCAATTACTTGCATATTTTATTGTTTTACTATCTAAATATGCATCGCTAAATACTAATGTTTTGCTTTCTTTTATCACTTAATATAAATGAAATCACACAGTATTTTATTCCTTCGAGTCAAACTTTTCCAGCAAACATTACTGGCGTATGGTTCTAGGTCATTCAACTTCACTATTGGTGCACATTTAGGCTGTTCCAAGTTTGGAACCATGGTAAAAAATGGAGTTATGAATATTCTTATACAAACCTTTTAGTACACATGTGCATGAATTTCTGTTGGGTATAAATCTAGGAATGGAATTGTTGGGTTATATGTATACGATCAACTTTAGAATATAATGACAACTCTTTCCACAGAAATTGTGTGAATTTACACTTCTATCAGCAATGTATGTTAAGAGTTCCAATTGTTCCACCTCTACTCCAGCACTTGGTATTACCAGACTTAAAATGTATCAATTCTGGTTGAGTGTAGTGGTATCTCATGGTTTTAATTTATGTTCCCTGATTAGTAATGGGGTCCAACACCTTTTCATGTGTTTGTGGTCATCTAGATAGCTTCATTTGTGCCTATTCAAATCTTCTTCATTTTTTTCTATGTGACTGTAGATTTTTCCTTGTAGGTTTGTAGCTCTTTTTATATTCCCAATATCAGCTCTTTGTAGATTATATGTATAGCAAATATTTTCTCCCACTCTTCATTGAGTTTTCACTTTTTTGATGGTGCTATTTGATAACCAGACAAGTTCTTTATTTCAATGTGGTAAACTTCATTAATATTTTCATTAAGTCAGTACTTTATTTATATTCAGTCTAAGAAATCTTTCCATACACCAAAATTATAAGGATCTTCACTTTTGCTAAGTTTCATTTTTCTAGAATATTGCCCCTCTAACTGAAACCTAAGCTATATTAATAATATGTATTAATAGCATCTTATTATTTTTAGTATCACCAGAATCTCTAGCAATGTTGCCTTTTTCATCCTAACATTGGATATGCATCCTCTCTCTTGTCTTCTTGGTCTACTCAGTAGAGGTATCTCAAGGATATTAGTCTTTTCAAAAGACCAAATTTGGGTTTTGTTGATCCTCTCCATTGTATTTTTGTTTCATTAATTTTTGCTTATATTTATTATTAAATTTACTTCTACTTTCTTAGCTATTAATTATTCTTTTTCTAACTTCTTGACAAAGAAACTTGATTCATTATTTTGTACTATCATAGTATAAAGATGCTTTCTTCTTTACATATCGACACAAAAAAAATCTGATATTTGTATTATCATTCAGTTCAAAAAATTTTCTAATGTCCTTTGTGACTTCTTTGACCCACAAGCTATTTTGAAATGTATTTCTAAATTTCTAAACATATGGAAAATTTATTATTATGCCTTTGTTATTGATTTCATGTTTAATTGTATGTCTTCAGTTCTTTGAAATTTGTTGAAACTTGTTTTGTGACCCAGCATAAGAATGTTCCATGTATACTTGAAAAAACAAATGTGTAGTTTTAATTTGTTGGGTAAAAACTCACTTCTCTGGAGCTGGACAGGTTGATACTAAAATTTATAGGAAAATTAAAACACAAAAAAAATCTAGGAAAAATACTGAAAAGCAAGAACTCTGAGATGGAACTAGCCTTACCAGTTATTAAAATATATTACAAATCCTCTATAACTAAAATAGTGTGGTGCAACACATAAACTGACAGAAAGACTATATTGAAATGGAACAGAAACTGAAGAAACAGATCCAAGTACATATGAAAATCATGCATATAATATAGGTGGTACCTCAAATCATGGGGCAAAGAATTACTTTGTAATAAATGGTGTGGAAAAATGAGATAGCCATTTGTAAAATAAATAAATAAATAATATTATTTTCTTATACCATATATAAGAATAAACTCAAATTGAATCAGGTACCTAAGTATATAAAATGAAACTATGTAAGTACTAGAAAAAAACATGGGTAAATTCCTCTATAACCTGGGTGTAGGGAAGGATTTTGATTCTTTTTTTTTTGAGGGCAGTGTCACTGGTCCTCATATGTGGGACCGAACCAGGGCTGCTGGCTTCCCAAGTCAGCGCTTAACCACTGCGCCACTCGGCCGGCCCAGATTTTGATTCTTTATAGTGACTGTATTTTTAACTGCCAGATTCCCATTTGGTTTCTTTTTATACTTTCCAGAAATCTACCAAGATTCTCAACCTTCTCTATTATTCTCTTGCACATAGTAACCATAGTTATTTTAGGTTTATCTGATAACTTCAACATCCGAATCCCCTGAAAGATTATTCCTGTTATTAGTTATTTCTGCAATTGCATTTATGCTGCCAAGGAAAGAATAAAGGACTCCATTGGCTCTTTGCTTATAGATGCCGTCTTGTTTGCTTAAACAAAATGACTACAGAGGTCAGGTAGGTAGCACAAATTAATAAATTGAGCCCAGTAAAAAGTAATAGGGAAGGGTGGGGACTGGCTAACTGGGGAATACATTTCCCAACCAAAGGCCTTCAAGTTCAAAAACTGTAAATACTTTCAAGTCAAACAAAACACATCTGTGAATTCAATTTGCTTTCTCAGTGCCACAAGCTTGTGGTCCCTAAACTAGGGTCTTCCCTAGGAATACACCAGGACTGATATATTCCTTCCCTTAAGAAATTTTCAGGCAGTTGCATCCATTTATTCGCACTAAGGGATAGAGCATGAAGAATTATTGTGTAGTCTTGACAGTAACAATAGCTAATATTTATATAATCCGCATTATGTGCTGAGAATTCCTCTAAAGACTTTACATATATTAATTTAGCCCTTACAACAATATTACAAAGTAATCCCTCATCATCCTTATTTTATAGATGAGGAAACTAAAGCACTGAGAGATTTAAGAAACTTGTCCTCAAGTTCACTCAGCTAGTAAATAGCAGAGCTGGGATTCAGGCCCCAGCAGCCTGGCTCTAGGGTCCATGGTCTTTACCACTACACAATCCTGCCTCTCAAGATACAGAGGAAGAAAACAGCACCAGTTCTGGAAGCTGAAATTTTTGACTGCACTCGACTTGGTTCAGTGATCATAAAGTCCACAAAGGAGCAGAAAGGAAGGTGCTGTTTTTGTGAGTTCTCTGAAGTTCTCTATTCCTTAAGCTCCACTGTATTGTCATTCTGTCTACTACAAACCAGGATGTATTTGAATGTCAATTCAATTAGTAAGTGTATAATTGCTGTCTTTATAAACCATACTTTGACATTTACTATGCCAAACATGATCATTTTATGAGCAAACCAAGTTATCCATAACACATTTTTATGTTCTGCAGCTATCAAGATGGCTACAGATTTACAGAGTACTTAAAAAAAATGACTAAATCATAAATTTCAATTTTCCCTAAAATTGCCTTTTTTAAATGAACCAGGAAAAAAAATATATTTCTGTCAATGTTTCCCCTCTAGCAGGTTCAGAATTCCTAAAAAGTCGAAATTGCTCCAAGATGAGGGGCCTGTGCAGCTCTGAACAGTCACACATATCAAAGTATGTCTTCAGTTCTGTACTTTTCTGGGGGCAGTGGGGAGGATTGTCCATATATTCATGGGATTGGGGAAGACAGGTCCACTCCCAAATTTTAAATAGTTTATATGCTCAATTTATGTCATCTAGAGCTCTGCCAAGTGATGAGATGAGCTCGTGCTGAAGGGGTGGGGACCCCGAGTGGTTATGCTGGAGGTCTGAGGTAGGAGTGGGTGGGCCTGTGGGCTGGATGGCTGAAAATCTGTTCCCTGTAAAGCTCACCCACTCCTTCCTCGGGACTGTGGATGGTAACAGACTTCTCAAGTCCTAGAAGCCATCCCTGTCCCCTTGGAAATACAAACTGGGTAAAAGCTTGACAGGGCATTTCATCAGGAACCTCTAAAGACAGAAGAATCTCTGAGTGAGGGATGCTGATGTGGCCAGATAGGGAGGAGAGCATATTCCTTGCTTTCAACTTTCAAGGAGCAGGAAAAATAAAGGAAACACTGGACTCAAGACTGGTTATTGGCTCAGGTTGTCACACTCCAAACATCATGAATGAGTTTGGGGTGGTGGAGGGCAGAGAGGTAGAGCAATGACAAAACCCGGTAAGATCAGTGAAACAGAATAGAAAGCTAAACAGAGATCCCAGTATATATGTGAAGTTAGTTTACAGTAGAGGTAATTTTTCAAATGACTGGGGAAACCATGATTATTCAATAAATTATTTGGTACAAAACACTAACCATTGGGCAAAAATGAAGTTGGGTCTCCACTTTCTACCATATAGAAAAATAAGTATCAGATAAATTAAATGTTAAAATTTGAATGTTTTTTATAAAAAACATAAAGAAAATATTCCAAAAAAGGTGACAGTACATCAACAAATTTATAAAACTTTATTTTCCAAAACCTACATGAATAAACAAAAAGAAATAAATAGCACATGTGCCAAAGGCATTGAAACTATAGCAGAATCTATCTCACACCACATATTTCAAGACTTCTTGATATCTTGGAATTGAAATAAAAGGTATTTGACTATAAGAATTGTCAGAGGGAGTTCAAAACAGACTCGTGGAAACTAAAAGGAAAACATTCTTAAATATCTTACTAATAATCACAAGATCCATCCATGTTGTCGCTGTCGCAAATGGCAGCATTTCATCTTTTCTTACGGCCGAGTAATATTCCATTGTGTATATATGCCACACCTTCTTTTTTTTTCTTTCTTCTTTTTTTATTTATTTATTTTTAATTAGTTTCAGGTGTACAACACAGTGCAATAGTTATACTTTTTACCCCTCAAAGTGACAAAGCCCCTCCCCCATTTGTCCACCCCGTTCCTCTCCCCCATATCATATATATCTATTACACTTCCTCTGACTCCCTTCCACATTATAATACACATCCCATGACTATCTCTATATTCAATTACAGTTGGTATACAATATTATACAACATCAGCTTCAGGTGTACAGTGCAGTGATCAAGACTCTTCTACATCCTTGAAGTGGTCT
Organism: Aselliscus stoliczkanus; assembly: GCA_033961575.1. NCBI lineage: Eukaryota > Metazoa > Chordata > Mammalia > Chiroptera > Hipposideridae > Aselliscus > Aselliscus stoliczkanus. The sequence goes on along the minus strand of CM066736.1, from coordinate 95,515,598 downwards.
CCCTAACAAGACATGTGACCATCTGACACCCCACAAAATATTTACAACATTATTAATTATATACCCCAAACTGTCTTTCATATCCCAGTGGGAATATTGTAGTTGCCTATTTTTGCTGTCTAATCACGTCCCCTTCTCCTTCATCCCCACCGTCCTCCCAACTAGCAACCCTGATTTTTCCTCTATATCTATGAGACAGTTTCTGTTTACTTTGCTCATTCATACAGTTTTTCAGGTTCCACATATGAGTGAGATCATATGGTATTTGTCTTTCTCTGACTGACTTATTTCACTTAACATAATAGTCTCTAGGTCCATCCATATCATTGCAAATGGTACGATTTCATTCTTCTTTATAGCGGAGTAATACTCCATTGTATAAATATACCACAGTTTCTTAATGCCACACCTTCTTTAATCATTTATCGAGGACACTTTGGTTGTTTCCATGCTTTGGCCACCATAAATAATGCTGCAATGGATCTTGAGATTATCATGCTAAACAAAATAAGTAAGACAGAAAAAGTCAAGAACCATATGACTTCACTCATACGTAGGATGTAAAACTGAAAACAACAAAGGAACAAGAAAATAAAGAAACAAAAACTCATAGACACAGACAACAGTTTAGTGGTTACCAGAAGATAAGCTAGGGGGACAGAAGGGGTAGAAGAGAGAAAAGGAGATCAAATATATGGTGATAGAAGGAGAACTGACTCTGGGTGGTAAACACACAGGTGATATATAGGTGATGTATTATAGAAATGAACACTTGAAACCTGTGTAATTTTACTAACCATTGTCACCACAGTAAATTTAATTAAATAAATAAATAAAGATCTTACTAATATCCTTTCCACATCCCACTTGGAATAATGGAAACTAGGGCTAAAAGTCTCCAAAGGTAATATGCAATGCTCCACCTAGAGCTCCCTTTCCCCAATGTACATAATTCCCTGAGCACAATATAGGAGAGAAACAAGAGAATATACCCTTAATGATAACTGACAAATGGCCCAGTTGGGCAGTAGAAAAAAATAACAAGGCCATTTCAAACCAAAGGCCAGGAACCTCTAAGATTTTATGCAAACATGGGCAGCTCACCACAAATCAGAGAGAACAAACTAAGAACTAAAGAACACAGCCCTGGGACAGAATCTGGCCCCAAATTAGCACAGTTCTCCAGAGCAATAAATCCATGTAAGCTTTTAAGTCTCAGCAACTAAAGCAATCACAATTATGAAGCAGAAGGTGAAATTTATGATTCTTGAAATTAAAACCTCTTTATGATACACACACACACACACACACACACACACATACACACACTCAAGGTCTAACAATAAGTTTGCAAACTCGTTGCAACGATGTTGCTAACATGTTTTTGATATCAGAGGGATTATTCATTATGAATTTGTACCAACTGGACAAACAGTTAACCAAGTTTACTATTTGGAAGTGCTGAAAAGGCTGTGTGAAAAAGTTAGATGACCTGAACTTTTCACCAACAATTCACAGCCCTTGCATCATGACAATGCATCAGCTCACATGGCCTTGTCTGTGAGGGAGTTTTTAGCCAGCAAACAAATTACTATATTGGAACACCCTGCCTACTAACATGATCTGGCCCCCAATGACTTCTTTCTTTACTCAGAGATAAAGGAAATATTAAAGGAAGACATTTTGATGATATTCAGGACATCAAGGGTAATACAACAATAGCACTGATGACCATTCCAGAAAAAGAGTTCCAAAATTGCTCTGAAGGGTGGACTGACATGGGTGCATAGCTTCTGAAGGGGAGTACTTCAAAGGTGACCATAGTGATATTCAGAAATGAGGTATGGAGCACTTTTTCTAGGATGAGTTTGCGAACTTAATTGTCAACCTCGTGTGTGTGTGTGTGTGTGTGTGTGTGTGTGTGTGTGTGTGTGTTAAACTGGAACAAAAATCACGGGCCATACCAACAAAATCTTGGAGGTGGGAAGGTATGAGAAAAGTGTGTGCACCAATTTTCTTATCTTTAATGGAGGTGGAGACTATCTGTAGATATTGCTTCATCTATGAAGTTAAGAATATGAGATTAAAAGGATGTTTAACTGTGTAATTAAGTATACATGCAGACTTACTAAACAATACAGCTGAAAACAGGCCATATACCTTCCAAATTAGCAAAGTAGAAAATACAAAATATACAACAATAGCAAATGATAGAAAATGAGGAAATCGCAAGAAAGAATTTAAAAAGCAGAAAATAGAAAGTATATAACAGAAATAAAACTAAAAACACCTGATATGATAGTACGGGTTAATGTAAAACATTAACCAAATGCATGAAAAGAAATCTCAGATAGGGTCAAATAAACTGAATCTAGCTCTATATAAAAACAACACACCTGTGGCCAGCCAAGTGGCACGGTGGTTAAGCGCTGGCTTGAGAAGCCAGCGGCCCCGGTTCGGATCCCACGTGAGGCCAGTGACACTGCCCTCAAAAAAAACAAACAAAAAAAACACACCTGGTACTAGATATCTTTCATTTGCCCTCCAATGCACTCTGCTGTTCTCCACCACTTTGTGAACCAAGAGGCCAACCAACACCAATGTATCATCATGTTGCCTTGCTCCCTGGCTTCCAGTTGGGTTTAGTTCAGAAAGCACCAACAGGAGCTCTGAGAAGGGAGGAGATGAGGTCAGGGCACTTATTTCCTTGGTTCCTTCATGCAGAGTCACCATGGCTGGCTGCTTCCCACCACCAGAGTCCACAGCTCCTGTCAGGTAGCCCCTTCTTTCAGGTTCTAATAACTGACACAGGACTGCTAATGGTGCCCCATGTTAAGTACAACCATTACACTCTTCCTAATGGTTCCTCCACACCCTCACACCTCTGCAAATGGTTCCTTTAAATTCACATCAAATTACCCAATTTGAGTATGGCATCTGTTTCCTGCCAGGACCCTGACTGACACACACTCAAACAAAGTTACTTATAAAGCTGAAAGTAAACAAATGGGCAAAAGAATACTAGGCAAATTTCAAAAAAAGGGAGTCAGGGTTTATCTTTTTTATCAGAAAATGCTGAATACAGGAATCATTAAATCCAGTTACAATAAAAAGATCGTATTATAGTGATGAAGGGTAAGATCCATGTTAACATAAAATTGTTTTAAAGCTATATATAGTAAATTATATAGAGTTAAAATATATGAAGCTGAAAACTGCTGGAAACACTAAGAAAAAGAAGCCAATAAGACATTTTAATACATCTTAGTTTTTAAAGATCAAGCTAGACATTACTGGGAAAACTGGTGAAAATGAACAAGTCTGTAGTTCAGGTAATAGAATTGTACCAATGTTAATTTCTTAGATTTTACAAATGTACTGCATTATGTTGATTAACATTAGGGAAGCTAGGTGAAAGGGATATGTTTGCAAACTTTTCTGTAAATCTAAAATTCTTCCAAAATAGAAAGTTTAGAAGGAAATCAAGTTAATAAAAAAAAAAATACATAGAAAATCTGAATGACATAATTAATATGAACCTAAGTACAGAAACTACTCTTTATTCTCAGGTGGTCATGAAGTGTAAAAATTCTCTATATTAGGTAAGAGAAAATTCAAATATTCTAAAAACTAAAAACATCAAACATATTGTTATCCACAATTCAAAATTAAAGTAGAAACAAACCAAACTCTCTGACCATTTTATTTATTTATTTATTTTTAAAGATTTTATTGGGGAATTGGGGGAGGGGAACAGCGTTGGGGAATCAGGGAAGGGGAACAAACAAGTTGCTGTCCTTTTGCTCTTCAGTCCAGTTGTGGAGGACATCGCTTCACTGGCCCATGTTTGCATCATCATTGCGCTCCTCCCGGATGAGGCAGATCGGTCGCCGGCCTCTGGACGGCCGCTCACCGCGGCTACTGGCAGCCCATGCTGGCCGCCAGCCGCTCACTGTAGCCTATGGCAGCCCACTGCAGCAGGGGCTGCAGCCTACACCATCGCCGGGGCTCGCACAGCCCGGCTCCAAGTGGAGCTGTTGTTAGCTGTAGAGGGCAGCGTCACTGGCCCTCATATGTGGGATCCGAACCAGTGCTGCTGGCATCCCAAAACCAGCTCTTAACCAATGCGCCACTCGGCCAGCCCTCTCTGACCATTTTAAAACTTTCTCCCATACCTAAACAAGTTTGAAGTTTAGGGAGAAATCAAAACCACAAGTGCAGAAAGTAGTGGTTGCTGCTGGTTGCATTTTTTATAATAATTTTCCTTCTTCCCTTATTTCAAACTTTACCCTAATTTTGTTCCTATATCCCCTCTTGTCCAGGCAGCCTTCTGCTTCTGGTGAGGTGGGCTCCACCCTCACTTCCAGGGGGTATATTTTAACTGTTCTAAGTCAAATCATTCATAAGCTTAGGGATGGATGCGTAAAACAATCCTGGCAAAAGAACTTTGAAGGAGTCTGATAAGTGACTTCTGGGAAAGGTTTACTTCAAAGCTAAAAAGAAACAGTCCCTTTTCTGCATCTGTCATGTCATGGCATGTGACTGCCAAAGCTACATCTTACCACCCTGAAGGAAATAGCCCAAGGAGAAGCCCTATATTATGGTGATGGCAAAACAGGGCAGTCAAGGACATGAGTGCTTGAAGGTACTCGAACTGCTGAATAAACCAGCCCTGAAACTCTTACCTCAAATTTCTTGTTATGGGAAATACTGACTCTTTAAGGTATTTGAGTCAGGGCTTTCTGTTATTTGCTGCTGAAAGAACCCTACCTAATGTACAAAATATCAGGGAAATAATGAAAATGAAAACACTGCATATTAAAATCTATAGGGTGAAGCCAAAACATTATTCAGAGAAAGCATTTCCTTTCATCTCTTTCATTTCCAACACACACACTCTGCCTCAAATATATTGAGAATTGAAATCAAGAAGTTAAAGAAAAGAAAAGCAATGTAATGTCAAAGAAGGCAGGAGAAAATGATTAATTCAGAAAGAAATTCAGTGTTTTCTACGTTGCCAATGAAATACTGCATCTGGGCCTACCACTTCCTTTACTCTAGAACATTTGCTCCTTCTCAGCGTCCCTACCATCTCTTGAGCTCAGCTTCAGATTTGGTCCCTCCTCTCAAAGCAGGGAGAATACATGGCAATCCCCGTGATGTCCCACCCTTCCTGGGAAGGAGAGTGTTTACCAGCTCCCAGCTACACCTTGCTCATGAAACCAGTGTGGCCCCAGGTGACCAGGAGCTTACTGTGGTGTTAAGTTCCTGACATAAGAAAAAAGTAAGATTCCAGCTCAAAGGTTGTAGGAAGAGAGCATAACAAGGTACAGAAGGGAATCTTTAGAATCTAGTCTGCCACAACAGGCCAGAACATACCCTCTAACTTCTCTAATAAAGATGCTCATTAGTTCCTTCATGAGGAGCCTATAGATATTTTTATTACAACACTTTCTAGTTCATTTATAATTAGCTACATATATTTATGCTCAGGTCAAGGTAGAATACACTACATATAATTCTCATTCTAGAGCTTGAGTTCAGAAAATCTCCAGAAATCCTTTAGTCTAGCTATCTCTTCAAATCTTACATTAAAATGCAATCCAGTGTTTGGACTTAGAAGACCTAATCTGAATATAACAAACATCTTGATCCCAGAATGGGCAAAAAAATCCGAAGAAGCAGATCCCCTATGTCATTATCAGCATTTCCCAAACAACGATAGCAGATAACCTTTACTGAGCATTTGCCACATAGCAGAAACTACAATAAGCACTTTACATACATCATTTCATTTAATCCTGACAGATGAGGAAGTAGAAAGTGGGATTCAAACCCACGCCTGTTTACCTCCAAATATTTAACCACAACACTAGCTAACCACACCGGGCTTTTGGTGTTTTGTTTTTTTCTTTTTCTATTTAATAGTGCTAAATGTTACACTTTGACAATGGTTTCCACATTTCATCCTCACAACAACCCAGTGAAGTAAAAAATGACTACCACCATTTTATCGGTGAGGCTGAAGAAGTAATATTCTCAGGTCATGAACCGTATGAGTGATAGAGCCAGAATTGGAGCTTCCTCCCTTCTCTGAGGACCAGGCTTTTCCACGCAACCTCTTCTCATGCTGATCCTTGCTCTCACAGTCATCAGGGGAATAGGATGACAAAGAATTGCTCCTGGGTTCAACATGCCCCTTTTCTCTCTGTTCCTCTTTTTCTCACCCCTGGGAAACAAAACAGCTCTATGCCCTTGGAGTTCATTACCACCTTCATTATCCTCAGGTGTTTTTCTAAAAAAATCTTGATGATTTTTTTTTCTTCTCCATTTTCTTTTTTGAAGGTTTTTGTTTGTTTACTACATCTGAAAAGAATGCATATACAAAGAATTGAGGCATGAAAAAGCATTGGTTCAACACTAATGAATCTATAAGAATTAGGATTTGGGGAAGGCGGGGAAGAATTACCTAAACATTTTTTAAAATGGGAAACTGCAGGGCCAGCCGAGTGGCATGTTGGTTAAGAGTTGGCTTGGGATGCCAGCTCTGAGCAGCAGGGCCCAAGTTCGGATCCCACATGAGGGCCAGTGACACTGCGCCCTTTACAGCTAAGATGGTGAACAGCTCAACCTGGAGTTGGGCTGCTGTGAGTCTCCCGCAATGGTATAGGCTATAGCCCCTGCTGCATTGGGCTGCCATGTGCTACCGTGAGTGGCTGGCAGCCAGCAAGAGTGGCTGGCAGTCACCTTGAGCAGCCCATCCAATGGCCTGCAAGTGACTCTCACCTGGGAAGAGCACAATGATAATACCAACATGGGCCAGTGAAGCGATGTCCTCCACAACTAGACTGAAGAACAAAAAGACAGCAACTTGTCTGTTCCCCTCCCCAATTCCCCAATAAAATCTTTAAAAAAAAAGGAAACTGCAGCCAAAATAAGCTGATAAAAATCTCTATTAACACTTATAAAGAGTCTTCATAAGACTCTCTCCACAATTTTCTTCCTCATTTTCTTGTCAAGGAGTTGTACACAGCCTATAATCATGCCACTCAAGGTGACAGACACTTTGGAAGTTCTCCACACATTAGTACACAATTTAGGAAATTATCAGCAGGCTCCAAGGAAAGCATAGATTTCAGCCAAATAACTGTTTGGATAGGGGAGCTTCCCAGAAATGAGATCAGCTCTTTCCCTGAAATTCTACAGTTTTTTTTGAAAGGTAATTAGAGCAAAGTGGTAAATGTCTTCTTTCTATCAAGTATTGGAAAGCATACTCTTTTCCCAGGCTTTTTCCTCATCTGAAACTGTACTAGCCAGAACCAAGGGATGCAAAAATTAGCCCTGCACTCTACAACACAGATAGAGAAGCATAACAGGGAAATTGTTAGTCAAAGAAAGTTAAACCCTCAGCATAATGATGGACATCCATAAAATGCATGTATGGATGAAAAAAAAGGAGGGGTACTATGAATCTCATAGGGTGATCTGATCATAAATTCCTAACTGGGCAGGTAGGTCATGGTGGGTCGTCATGCCCCAGTCCTATAACTTCTTTTTTTTTTTAAATTTTATTGGGGGAACAGTGTTTTTCCAGGACCCAGCACCTCCAAGTCAAGTATTTGTTTCAATCTAGTTATGGAGGGCATTTTTCCAGGACCCATAAGCTCCAAGTCAAGTAGTTGTTCCAATTTAGTTGTAGAGGGTGCAACTCAGTGGCCCATGTGGACATTTAACTGGCAACCTTGGTGTTATGAGCACTGCGCTCTAACCACCTGAGCTAACCGGCTGCCCCTACAACTTCTTTAGTGAAAAGTTTTAAGCCAGCCTTGTCCATTGTTCTGTATCATACCTGTACATCTAGGTTAACACACCTTTGAAATACCAGAATTAATACCCCTCAAAGGGGTATTAACCCTCAAGAGGGCACATAATCTTGTTTATGGTCCTGTAAGCTGATCCCCACCTTACTTTCTCCCACCTCCATGTAACCTTCCTTACGTCCCCTCCTGAATTTCAAATACGTAAAAGAAGCTGCAAAACTTATTTTCCAGAACATCTGAGATCTTGCTCCCCAGCATATCATCAGTTTGGCTCAAGTAAACCCTTATAAAAATTCTCTACAGGTTTGGATGTTTCTTGTGTCAACATATGATGTCAGTATCTCTTACAAACACTTTTGAAATTCCCTAACATAGGACAACTAGGTTCTCTGCACTTCCCCTGAGTATCATGAGATCTTCCCTACGAGGGTATCAAAAGATCAGCTCTTCCCTTGTTGACCATAAGGCAATTCTCAAAGGTGGTCTTAGATTATATTTGTGTATAAAAGAAAGCCTGTGATTTTCATGGGCTAAAAACTAGGATGTGGTGGTCATCCAGGTTCTGGTCGGTAAGCACTTCTCCTCTTCTGTAGAAAACAGAAATGTCTTATTTAAATTCTGAGACTATGGTCTTATTTTGCATCATAAATTAAGCCCAGAAGAACATCTTGAAAAACTCTGTGGTAGGTTCTGTTTCTGGCAGTGGCAGACTAGATTGTTTCAGTCCAAGAACTATTATACAATCTAAACAAAATATTTTCAAAATCTAAAGGCATAGGACAGCTATAAGATTATAAAAAAACTTAGAGCATGTTAAGAGTAAAATAAACAAGAGAGTTTAGCCTAGCATTTGGGGTTTCTCTAGAGGCCAGGGACAATTTCAAAAGCAGTGATTGACAGGCTGAGAAACTAAGTTTTTAGAAATCACACAGCTTAAGTGACAAAAAAAAAATAGAGTTCATGGTCTTTCAAAAGGGAGGAAGTTTTCAGTTCCAGAATTTCAATTTAATTATTTTTGATAGTTTCTAGCTTTCTGCCAAAATTTTTCCACCTTGATATTTAATCTTTAAAATTATTAATAAAATTGTTTTAAATCTGTGTGGGATGTCTCTAATGTCAGGATCTTTTATGAATATGTCTTTTTGCCTGTTTTTTTTTTCTCTTGTATTTTTGCACAAATCTTGTTTTCTGATTTTTTTTTTATTGCATGACAAATTGTAGAGGTCATTTATGACTCTGGTATTTTACTCCAGAGAGGGTTTATTTTTGTTTCTGGCAGATGACCTTTAATTATAATCAGATATTAGATTATTAAAAGTTGAGCTTCAGACCTTGTGAGGGCTCATCTACTTCTAGTTGACACTTTCTTCTGAAGAAGGAAGGATCCTGGTACACACCATAGGCTTTTGGTTAGCAACCCTAAATATAAGGTTGGCTTTCTTTTGTTGCCTGTACTAAAAATCCATTGCCTAATCCAAGATCATTAAACATAGGGGTAAATACCTTTATGTTTTCTTCTAAGAGTTTATAGCTTTAGCTTATATTTCAGTCTTTGATCTATTTTGAATTACATGTATTTTTGTATACGGTGTGAAGTAGGGCCCCAACTTCATTTTTTTGCATCTGGATATCTAGTTGTCCCAGAACTATTTGATGAAAAGATATTTCTTTCCCCTTTGAATTGTTTTGACACCCTTGTCAAAAATCTATTGAACATAAATGTCATGTTTATTTCTGGACTCTCAATTCTATTCCATTTATCTATATGTCTGTCCTTATGCCAATACCACACTGTCTGCATCTTTGTAGTAAGTTGTGAAATCAGGAAAATGAGTCCTCCAACTTTTTTCTTTTTCAAGATTGTTTTAGCTGTTAATAACTCCTTGGATTCCCAGATAATTTTAAGATCAGCTGTTCAGTTTCTGCAAAGAAGGCAGCAGGAATTAAAGGGATGTGTCAAATCTGTCGACCAACTTTAGAATATTGCCATCTTAACAATATTAAGTCTTTTGATCCATGAGGTTCAGAGAAGTTAAGTAACCTACCCATAGCCAGGTAACTTTTTATACATAATAGAAGTAAACTAGCTTCTGCCCTGGTGAGTGCTAAGGAGACTAACCTATCCCCGCACCATCCCCCAGAGCCAAACAATGATCTTTCCTCTAAGCAGTTGTCCATGGTGCCATTTGAAAAGTAAAGCTAGACATCTCTATAAATGTAACAAGATACAAAAAAAAAAAAAGTCTATTTGTTGAATGAGCTCTCAAAAAAAGCCTTTCAGTGAACAACTTGGGATAGAAGGCAGGACCTCCCAGGGGCATCTCCAGTCATCCTTAGAGGTGGTAGCAAACCTGCTTTCTAAGGAGGGTGGGCCTATAACTACAGTCTTGTTTTGCTGATTATGTTATGAAAGTTTGGGCCAGAGATGAATTGCTTGAAATGACAGAGGAAAAACTGCACCTGGTCCAGCATTTTCCAACTCTTCTTTTCCTCAAGGCTTCTCAAGGCTTCTCTCAACTTCTTCTCTTACTAAATGTTGAACAAATATTTAAAGAATATTTTGTTGAAGAGGCATCACACTATCAGCCTGCCCAGGGTGCCCACGGGTCTCAGTCCAGCCATACCTCTCCGCATTAGTGCAAAGCCAAGGGCTCTATAGTCAATCTCAGTAATTAGGAAGAATTAAGCTTTGCACTGTGTCCACAAACAGTATGGATTGCGGTGTTTCTGCTTAGCTGATTGGAAAATTGTAACACTTTGGCATTAGTGTTTTCAGCAGCTTTTAGCTAAGCATTCATTAATTATGCAAAACAGGCTTCAGGGGAACTGATTCTATTGAGTTAATTAATATTGAGTGTTGCTAGCCAATTAGCAGACTTCTCTCTTATTGTGGGAAGGTTGCTGTGGGACATGCCAGGCAGAGCTGGCTCCCCTCACACTTCTCCTCAGTCCTATTCCATCTCCCTTCCATGACAGCACTCAGGAGCACCCTTGGTCAGGAAGGCCACGGCCAAGGGCTTCCTCTCCATCCCTGGACCAACCTTCATCTTGGACTGTTTCAGTGTTCATTTGGACATTGTACCTCTGAGTGTGGACCGTGGACCAACAGGATCAGCATTGCTGGGGATGCTTATTGAAATGACGCAGCTCAGGTCCCACCCCAGACTTCATGAATCAGAACCTGCCTCTAACAAAATCCCCTAGAGACCCACATGCACATTAAAATTTAAGAATCATTGATATAGATGACCCATCCAAAACCCTTCCCCTCACAGTTCCTGGCCCTTTTTAATCCAGGAGCTTCCTTGTCATTTACTTTACCTATCACAGACACCCACGAGCATGTCTATAATCTAGCCTTACCTCCACCTTTGTAATCTTACCATCCTGTCCTACTCTCTGATCATTTTCAAATACCAACATACAAATCTCTCATTCTGTTACTCCCAGTGCATATCTAATAGGCACCTCCAGTACATTGGCCATGCTATAATCTGTCTGTCAGCTTGTAGCTTCCTTTCTTTTCCCATGACAATTAGCACTTTAATCATCCTCTCTTCATTGTGCTCAACTCTGCTGCCCCATATAGATCCTATTACAAATACTAAGGCTTCTTTGCTGCTGGAAAATCTTCTATATTTCCCTAGCAGCTTTCTTCCCCCATTCCAGCCACTATTCCAAACTGTTACCCCTCTTTTCAAGCTCCTCACCTCAGCAGGTAAACTCTCCTTTGATCCTACAGAGAAACCCTAGCCAGACAACTCCCTTTCTTGCCCTCTTCAAATTTACCTGCATCTGTGTACATCTCTTTCTTCTTCCCCACTTCTTCAATGAAAGAGGTATTCCTCCTTCTGTCTAAAAGTTAGATTTGCAGATCCTTCCTAGGTAGGTAAGTTCCCTTCAGGAACTTGTACCCATCAATCACTATTTCCTGTGACTTTAACCTTACCATTTCCACTAGCTCCTTCCCCACAAATTATAAATGTGCACGAGTCTCTCCCTTCTTTGAAAGGAGTGCCTGTCATAGCCCCATAGCCTTCCCAAAGTAACCTCCTTTTTTTAGCCTTCACTTAAGAGTCAAGCTTTCTCTACTCCTCAGCTTTGAATAATATCCACTACACCACCAATGACTGATGGTGGGATTCAATGTGCCTTACCTTATCTGGCTCCCTGTGGTATATGTATACTTGGCATATCCTCTTTCCTAAAGTTTTCCCTTCCATTATTGAGTGGCACCATTCCCTTCTCCTGATCCTTTGACCAACTCTATTATCATTTCACTGGCGCCCATTGGTCCTTTTTCTCTGAAATATCTATGTTCACCACGTTATTTTCTTAGGCTTCTGCTTTACTCACTTCTCCCCTAAGAAACCTTGCCTTCAACTTCCAATATGAAGATAAACCCAAATCTATTTCTCCAGGCCGTAGCTCTCTATAGACCTTCAGAATTCCATATTCAGCTCCTTCCTGAAGGACATTTCTATATGGATGACCCACAGACACCAAAAACTTGTGTCCCACATGCACCTCACTTCCAAGTCTTACCATTCTCAAAGAATGAGACCACCATCCATCCTGAAGTCAAAACAGAAATGTGGGAATCAATTCTGTCCATATTTTCTATCTTTCTCTCTCTTCTTACCTGCTGCTCTCTCCTCACCCTTCTCCCAATCTAATCTCCCAGTCTCTTAGATCTGTCAACTTGTTTCTGTCCCCTTGCTATTGTCTTAATTCAAACCCTTGTCACTTCTCTTCTGATCACTAAAGTATCCATATAAGTCTCTCTGTCCCCTTTAACCCATCCCCAATCCATCTTCCACACTATTGTCAGCGGGAGCTTTCAAAAATGTAAATCTAAACATTACTGTTTAACATACATCAGTGGCTCCCCAAAGTCTTCAGAATAAAGTTCAAACTCTGCCTTCATAGCTCTTGACTATCTTTCTTGCTCCACATCCCCTGCCACTTCCTACAATCTCCCACCACAGTTATTACACTGAACTTATCTCATCAGAAGTTCCCCAAATGCAGCATGTCCCCAGTAATTGCAGATTCTGTTCCTTTTACCTGGAATGTCTTTCATACCTTTCTTCTTCTGGTTAACTTGTATTGACCCTATAAAACTCAGCTCTAGTTTTATCTCCTCTGAGAAGATTTTTTGACCATCCTTCCAGCAATAGGATCCCCTTTCCAAGAGCTATTAACAATAATATGTATATAACTATTAGTACTTTCCCATGTGTCTACGCTAAGTACCTTACCTACTTAACCTCATTTAATCCTCATTATAACCCTACGAACAATTTTTATGATTATCCTTATTTTACAATGAGGAAACTGAGGTTCAGAGAGGATTATTAACTTAAATGACGTCATATTGTAAGTGCACATTTCAAACTGAGATTTGTGTAACTTCAAAGCCCTAACACTATGCTGTACCAGCATTGCCCCCATGCTCGCTTTTACCAAAACACTATCACAGTGTCCCTTTACCTCTGGTCATGGTTGTCTCTACGTGCCCCTCTTAGTGAAGGCAATGAGGTCTTTGAGGTCAGAGGCTATGCCTTTCTTATTTGTGTACTCCCAGTTCAGACCACAGGATCCTCCAGGGTTAGCTGTGCAATGAACATGAGTGTATTAGTCAGTTCAGGCTGCCATATCAAAACACCATAGTCTGGGTGGCTTACATAACAGAAATTTATTTTCATAAGCTGGAAAATCCAAGATCAAAGTTCTGGCAGAGTTTGGTTTCTGGTGAGAGCTCTCTTGCTGACTTGCAATGGCTACCTTTTAACTGTGTCCTCACATGATGGAGAGAGAGAGTTTTCTGATGTTTCTTCTTCTTTTATAAGGATGCCAGTTCTATCAAATCAGGGCTCCATCCTTACGAACTCCTTTAACCGTAATTACCTCTTCAAAGGCCCATCTCCAATACAATCACATGGGGATGAGGGAGGAGGTAAGGCTTCAACATATGAATTTAGGGGAACACAATTTAGTCCATGGCAATGAGCTACACCCCTCCACTATTTCAATGATTGCATGGCATACATCCTGCCAACAGTGGAGACTGAGTGGCTTACATCTTCAAAGCTATTGAAGTATCTGGGATGACCCCAGGAAAACATCACAGAGGAAGAGTCTTGAAGAGTCTTGAAGAATGCATAGACTATATATAGATTAAAAGAGATGCAAAAGCATCTTCTAAGGAAGAAGAAGCAGGGATAAGGTGGAACAGTGTAGTCAAAGTCACAGAGTATTCAGGAAATAAGTGGTTGGGAAAGGAGGCTTGGTCATTAGCCAGATCATGAAAGACCCTCAAGACTCTGCTCAGAAGCACAGATTTTATATAGGTCAAAGATTGCATAGCCTTTCATCTCTCCCATCACCTTTGATTGATTGGTTGGGGCTGCCTGCAATACTAAGTTAAGAAGGATTGGGAGACTGCATCTGAGCTCATCAGAAAGAGGGCAGTGATAGATTAGTGATGTCTGTCCTGGCACTGAGTACAGAAAAAGAGGAGTACAGTAGTCCCCACCCTTGTCCATGGTTTCACTTTCCACAGTTTCAGCTACCCACAGTCAACTACAGTCTGAAAATATTAACAGAAAATCCCAGAAATAAACAACTCATAAGTTTTAATTTGTACACTGTTCTGAGTAGCATGATGAAATCTCACTACAATTTGCCTGGAATGTAAGTCATCCCTTTTTCCGGTGTATTCACACTATGTACACTACTCGCCATTAGTCACTTAGTGGCCATCTAGGTCATCAGACTATCTTGGCAGTGCTATTTTACTTAATAATGGCTCCAAAGTTCAAGTAACCCTATTTTACTTAATAATGGCTCCAAAGTTCAAGAGTAGTGATGCTGGCAATTTGAATACATCAAAAGGAAGCTGTAAAGTGCTTCCTTTAGGTGAAAAGATGAATACAGTACAATTATATGTTTTGAGAAAAAAACAGAGACACCACATTCACATAACTTTTATTACAGTATATTGTTATAATTGTTCTATTTTATTATTAGTGATTGTTGTTAAACTCTTACTGTGCCTAATTTGTCAATTAAACTTTATCATAGTTATATATGTATAAGAAAAAAATAGGATATATAGGGTTGGGTACCATCCATGGTTTCAGACATCCACTGGGGTCTTGGAGCTTTTCCCCATGGATAAGAGTAAACTACTGCAGCAGCAACGGTGTTGTGGATTTGCCACCTCTGCTAGAGACACTGCCCTCCAAGTGTGTCCTGGTTACCTGGAGAACTCAGACTCACAGAGACCTACAAAGATATCCCTTACTATTATCAGAGGGTCCTCCATGCTCTGCCAGGTGTCATTTCCCCATGCACCCGGGGTACTGCTGGGAAGCCAGAACAGTGCTGGGTTTCATGCAGAGTTCCTTGCAGAGAACAGCAACTTCCCAAATCTCTGTCTGGCTTTTTCCTGAGACTGCAAAGCAATTCTACCCTTGCGGTCTCAGACACCATTCAAGGGGTCAGGCAGTGAACAAAAGCCATGTCAGGTGAAACCCTAGAGCCCCCAATAGATAGTATGAAGAGCACTGTGTTGCCCTATTTACCCCCTCTCTCAACAGTCCTCAGCTCAGTGAAGACTGTGCAGAGAGTAGTAATGTGACTAGCAGCCAGTGTGTGGTGGAGCCAAGTAGTGCAGGTTGGATACCAGATGGGGAGGTCTTCAGGGCTCCACTATCTACCTGCAAAGCAGCAAGCTGGAGCCTCTGTGACTTCGGCAACTCTGGTCACTCCTCTGATATAAATGGAGATGAATGCATCTACTGTGAAAAGGTTGCTGGGGGGATTAAATGAGAAAATGTATTATAGTACCTAGTATAGTACCTGTACAGAGTAGGTACTCAATAAGCTGTTGCTGTGATTATCATCATCACCATCATTATTAAAAATAAGCAAGCAGTAAGGCTTGGCACAGCAGTCTAAACAGTAGCATACTTCAATCACTTGCTGAATGTACTTCCTTGCTGTAGTCATTAATGATCTATCCATGACTTACACTTTGTATAGGTAAGTGCACGCATGCCCATGGATGTATGCACTAAATATACATGCCATTGAACTCTGCAGTCTATTTTTGTAATATGTGCAGGACAGGAACTGAGCTGAATGTATTTCCATAAGTGGTCCTGCACAGAGAAAATGATCCTCAAATAGAAAACCAACTGTGTCATCTCCCAAAGAAACAGTTTCAATACCACTGTCTCTATGAGCTGAACAAAGGGCATATGAACATTTGTTCCTAATTAACGACAGAAAAAAAAATCTGTCTCACTTATTCTTAGCAACCAATCCTAACCCCAGTTCCTGAGGTGCTACTTGTCATGTTTCATTTAAGAAAGGCATCATCCCATTTCCATGGTGCCAAGGACAGACCCCAGGTCTCCGCATTGCATACACAATGGCAGCTCGATTCGTCATGCATCAACGAGGCAGAAGGCTAGTGGGACTGGCTGCCCAAAGACTTGGTAACTACCCAGCAGCTGTCAAAGTATGGACCAATGGAGCTGAAAAGTATTTCCACTAAGAACTGCAGGGATGGAAGAGTCCAAAGCAAGACCTGCCAATCAGTGACTCACTAACAGACATCTCTGTGGGCCCAAATGCAAGATCTGGGCCTGGAAACCAGCTATGGTCCTGTTCCTCCCACCTTCCACCTGCACCACCATACTAATTCAGAAGCTGAATTCTGTGGTCCTGCCTCAATGGTCCATAAGCCCAAAACTGGGGCTGTGGAAGCCTCGAGGGTATAGATAAGCCAGCAGAGAACGTCCAGCCTCCCATGCTTCCTGGCTTTCCCTCTTCCCTTATAGCCCAAATCTCTGAAAGCACACACTGGCTATGGGCCCCGAGGCCTTTCCCTCCCTGTCCTCACTCCTTTCCATCCATCATCACACCTTACTCATGAGAAAGTTTTTTAGAGATTCAGTCTGGCACACAGTGAGGTAACCACAGGGGTTCGCAAACGCTTTCTGTAAATGGCCAGATAGTAAGTATTTTTGGCTTAGTGGGACATACCAACTCTGTTGCAACTACTCGATTCTGCTCTTGTAGATGGAAAAGGACAAAAATCGTATGCTTCCACTCATATGTGGAATATAAAACAAAATGTAACAAACAAAGTAACAAAAACAAACTCATAGACACAGACAACAGAATAGTAGTTACCAAAGGGGAATGGGGACTTGGAGGACAAAATGGGTAAAGGGGGTCAAATACCGGGGTGCCAAAAAAATGTATATATGACTTGTATTCATCTTTTTTTTATCAGTATATATTGAGTATTACAATTTTAATACAGTTTTTTCCTTTCTTAAAATGTGTGTACATTTTTTTTTGGAACCCTCTGTATATGGTAACAGATAGAACCTAGATTTTTGGTGGCGAGCATACAATAGAATATACATATATCAAATTATAATGTTGTACACCTGAAATGTACATAATGTTACTAACCAATGTTACCTCAACTTAAAAAAACAAAAACAAAAACAACAAAAAACACCTCTCCTGTTGTAGTGCAAAAGCAGCCATAGACAATACATAAATGATAGCGGGGGGAGAAGGGGGAGAGTGGGGTTTACCAATAAAACTTTATTTACAAAAACAAGTGACAGGTAGGATTTGGCCCACAGGCTGCAGATTGCCAACCCTTGCTTTACAATGAGCAAAGTGAAACAAATTCAGGTGTCAACCAGAGCTTTTGTTTTTAAATAAACTAGATTGGGATGGGATGGGATGGGATGGGATGGGATGGGATGGGATGGGATGGGATGGGATGGGATGGGATGGGATGGGATGGGATGGGATAAACTAGAAAAGAACATGCAGAGTTTATTGAAGACATATGTATTGTCTTGTAAGTATTTTGTTAAAAATATGTTATCCAAACACACCATACGTATATGTGTGATGGTGTTCTAGGTAGTGATTATAAACATATTTCTTAGTCTGACTCAGTCAGGATCATAAAAGTTTGAAATACACTAGCATTGTGGATAGAATCCTCAACAGGAAGCTGAGTAGTCTGGGTTAAAATCTCTACTCTGCCATCAGTTTTCACTTTGATCTTTCAGAATAACCTCCCTCCCTGAGCCTCAGTTTTCTTATCTGTAGACTGAGAGATTTAGAGATGAGGTCTGAGTTCATTTCTGAGTCAGAAGTGCTGTAGAGGTGTTGTCATCATTTCCTGTGGGTAATCAGGGACGCGTGCAAACCAGAGACTTTGGGGCAGCTTAGTTTCACCCCAAGGGTGTCTGCCTTCTCTAGCCCTAGCTCTATCTATTTAGCTGAGAAACATTTGCTTCATTTTGTAGCTTGAGGCCTCATTCTTTTTCCCTGATCCTGACACTAACGCTGACCCTGACCCTGACCCTGACCCTGACCCTGACCCTAATCTTAACCTTAACTCTTACCCTCTTGAGGACTCATTTAACAAATCAGCCCCAGTTTGTGGATGAGACTAAAGCCTAGAGGTAAAGGACTTGCCCAAAATCACTCATCTCATAAGTGCCTGAACCAGATTCAAACATTCATTGGTTTTCTAAATCTAAATTCCTTGCTTTTTTCTCCATAGCACAATCCTCTTTGAGGAAGAGTAGTTTGCTGTAGCCCCAAACCCCAAGGTCATCCTCTATTCCTACTTGGGAATAATTTCTAATCAATTTCTAAACACCTAAAAATGAAACAGTAAATGCCAGAAACCAGCGTGGGTTTACCAAGAACAGGTAATGTCAATGCACATCCTTTCTTTTTTTCGTGGGTTACTAGATCTGCAGACCAGGGAAATCAAATACAGAGCATGTATCTGAGATTCCAGAAGGTTCTTAGGAGGGGTCTCGCAGGGCTCTCTGGAGTGGCTGAGATAAAGTCTGGAGTAGGAGTCAGTGAAGCAGGTTCATAGTGGGTAGATCAACCATACGCAAGAAGCATAATTGAATGGAGCAAAGAGGGTCATGGGAGGGTACCTCAGATGCCTACGTTGAGTGGAGAGAGCGGTGAGGACTCTCGCCGGTGGAAAGGGTACAATCAGCCTAACAGGAGCAGCTAATGCAATGAAAACAGAAACGGCTTTGAAACCAGACAAACCTGGACTCAAATCCCAGTTCCACCACTTATTAGCTGCCTGACCTTGGGAAAGGTACTGGATCTCCCTAAGGCCCTCCCTTTCCTTGTCTCTCTGTTGTGAGAATTAAATGAGATGGTACATGTATCTTCTTAATCATTTCCTCATTCACTCATTTACTCAACAAATATTTATTGAGGCACTGGTGGTGAATGCTGGAAATGCAAATATGCATAACAAATAGCTCCTGTTCTGAGAACACATGCAAATTAGGAGAGAAAGAAATGTTTAAAAAGAAATTCTAATACAGCATGATAAGTACAACAATGGAATCATGTACAATACACGGAGGAGAAAGTGATTAGCTCTGAGGCAGAAGCAGAGGTGGTTGCCAAAGTAGACTTCCCCGAGAAGGTGATGCCTACAGTGTGTTCTGAACATAAATAAGCATTTTCCTGGCACTCAAAGAGGGAGAAAGCAATACAAGGACTTGGAAAAATGAAATAGCATGCTAGGCCTTGATGGAGTGTAAAGAGCAAATGAGGGGCAGGGAGATGAACTTGAAGCTTCGCTTCTTTCCTACCCACACTCCAAGGAAAGAAAAGTGGCAGAATGAGACAGAGACCCCTAGGGAGCTCACCTGGCCACAGAGGAGGCAAGGACAAAAAGAAGCTCCTTGCTTGCTGGGGAGAACAGCCCAACATTCAGTCCTCCATTCACGGACAGCATTTATTCAGGCCGCTGGCTCAGGAAATTTGGAACTGGCATTTGTGAAAAGGTAACAGACCTGCCAGAACCCAGATACCCACACATTCCACTATGGGTCAGTGTATCCCGAAGATTGACTAATGTGCTAAATTAATGTCCATGAGGACTAAGACTTGTCTAGTTCATCACCAAGGTCTCAGTGCCTAGAATAATGCCTGGCATGCACTAGGAACTCAGGAAATATTTATTGAGTGAATAAACGTATGGATTCACAGGAAGTTTGCAGAGAAGTCTCTGGTAATAAGCCAGAGTTCTCTGTCCTTTTCCCACCATCATTAATAATTCAATGAAAGCATAAAAGGATTTCTGGAGAAAACAGAAAAAGCAAGAATGGAGCTGGGAAGAAATTTGAATGTATTGGTGAGTCAACCCAGGAGTCAAAATATCTGAAGAAGACAGAGCAATAATTAATATTAAAAGAGATTTTAACGGAACTGTCATAGCAGTTGAGAGACGCAATTTAGCAGCAGTGTCCTTGGAAAAGAATCATGGGTCTTAATTGACCATAAACTCAGTAGGAATTTGAGGTACGAAACAGCTGCCAAGAAAGTAACTGTGCTGTGAGGTACAGAATCCAGAAATGTGGGAGGTGATGGGCCTCGGAACAAGGTGTGTGGCTCAGACCACCTCCACAGTAATTGGCCTAGTACATGTAGTGTGCTCCAAGGAGAGACATCAAGGACAGGATGGTGATTATATCATTTATATCATATGAGAAATGATTCAAGGAACTGGATGTGGTTGTAGCCTAGGGAAGTCTCAGAGGGTCTATGAGTCTCTCAGGCCTCCATAATAAAATACCACAAACTGGGAGGCTTGTAACCATCAAAATTTATTCTCTCACAGTGTTGGAGGCCAAAGTCCAAAAATCAAGGTGTTCATAGGACCATGGTCCCTCTGAAGTCTCTAAGGAAGGATCCTTCCTTGCCTCTTCCAGCTTCTGGTAGTCCAGGGCATTCCTTGGCTTGCGGCAGCATCATTCCAATTTCTGCACCCATCTTCACATGGCTGTCTCCTTGTGTGTCTTCTTATAAGGACAGCAATCATCTCTGATTAAGGGCCCATCCTACTGCAGTATGACCCCATTTTCATTACATCTACAATGACCCTATTTCGAAATAAGATCACATTCTTATGTAGCAGGGAGTTAGGACTTCAACATATTCCTTAGATGACACGAATCACCCATAACAGAGGTCTTCATATATTCGAAGACCTCTCTTGTAGAAGATTTGATCTGTGTGGCTCAAAGGACAGAATAAGAACAGGAAGAGAAACTTAAAGGGATGCAAATTGTAGTTATTTATAAAGAACTTTCTAAAAGTAAAAGCTGCTCCTTTGTGACTCCAATCCTGAAGCTGCTGAGGAAGTGGCAAGACAACACATGGGCTGGCACTGGGGTGAATTCTTTCCTAAGAAGGGGATTCAACTGCATGGCTTCATGTCACTCTCAGTCAACTTGTTTCCATGTCACTGTCCTCTGGTTCTCTGCAGTGAGGGAACCATTTTTAACCAAGCAGAGATTTAAGTTGCTGTTTCCAAGAGGCAATGTAAGTAGATGAGCTCCATGATAACACAGGCTGCTTATGAGAAATGGAGCGTGAACGGCAAGTCCAAGAAATGAATATAAATTCAGCAGCTATTTTAATTTTTAATTGGAAAAAAAGCCCATCCCAGCCAGAAAGAATAGGGGAACAGTGTACTTTGTACAACACTATGGAAAGCATTTGTTAGTGCTGCTAAGACAAATGGTGAAGTCTTGTCGCCTCTGCCATTCTCTCAACTGGTATGGGAAAGATTTCTGCAGGGACTGCCACTGCTGGCCGTCTCTGTGGATAATGAAGGTCATGGTTTATGAGCACAAACTATTCTCTCCAGACGCAGCTTCATTTGTATGCAGGCATGGAAACCCAGCAGCCAGCCCCACGCACCGATCAGATTTTTGAATTTAATAATAATGTACCTCTCTCTCTAACTCCCTCCCACTCTTTTGGACAGTTTTGCACTCAAGTGGAGTAGCTAGAACATAGAAAATGGTCAAGGGAAGAGAAGTGACATTTATTAGGCACCTATTTTGGGTTAGGCATTGGTCTCATCGAATTACGGAGGCTTTGGACTCCGTGGATGATGAGGTCAGTGTGTGTGTGTGTTTGTGTGTGTGTGTCTGTGTCTGTGTGCGTGCACATGCTTGCACATTTGTAATCTAGATGGAGAACAGGAAGGAGAGGGAAAGGTGCAAAGTGCTTAGAAAATGGGAAGAGTATAGACCAAAGGTGCATAAGGTGTCCAGGACCAGCCTCACGGGACAATGAATTAGGACGCTTCTTTGGGGCCAGGTAGGGAAGTTCCTGCCTCCAAAGCGGTATCCAACCAGGACAGGAACCACAGGGTCAGCTCAGAGCAGAGACATAGAGGTGACTAGAACCAAGGCCTGAGATGGAAGAAAGCTGAAGGGCCTGAGAGAGTGGAAGGTCTTCTGAGCCAGACGGACCTCAGCTGGACATGCGAGCATCTCTGTTCAGAATCTTGATACATCCAGAAGCCTAAGCTCTGTCTTTTTCATTCGCCTTTACATCTATTTATTTGCTTGAGTAACTGTGACCTCAGAACAATGGTCCCCTTTAAGGCTCTAGACCAGCAGATCTCAGAAGTGGATAGCAAATGGATCGTTGGGAAGATTGTCTATAAAAACATTCCCACATTCCACCCTCAGGGAGTGCCGCACACACTGGGTTTAGGTTGAAGGTTGATGATCTGTACTTTTTTTTTTTTTTAGAGGTCAGTGTCACTGGCCCTCACATGTGGGATCCGAACCAGGGCCACTGGCTTTCCAACCACCGCACCACTCAGCTGGACCAATGATGATCTGTACTTTTAACAAAAACCTCAGGTAAACAGAGGGCCACAGTTGGAGGAATACTACTTCAGATCACTTATGGCTCTGTCAGAGGAAAAAGAGGACATGTCCATATCTGGGCTAAAAGGGAGAGGAAACAAGTCCTCCTAATGGCCAGGTGTGCTAGTGCCACAACATGGGAACCTGGGGGTGTACTTACAGGCTGCTCCTCTGCTGTCTAGCTCCCAGAAATCTTAGAGACTCTTGGTTGTGCCTAGAAACTCACCACACCTCTGGTCCTTAGGGTAAGGGAAATTTCAGCTTTGTCAGCTATTAACACCTTAGCATGAATTAGACCATACTCAGCCAAATCCTTTCCAGGAAAAATAAACACACAAGAGAAACGAACTTTTATGGAATGTTCCCATGGATGTCTGGCACTGCATTCGGACTGCCGTGAAGATCATCAAATGAAGTTTGGTCAATGTTTACACTGACACTATGAGATGGTATTTTCTGCATTTAATGGCTGAGGAAATTAGGCTCAGAGAGATTAAATATATTGTTCAAGACCATTCAACTGATAGAAGCAGACCCTAGATATAGTCCAAGATCTATCTGAGCCTAAAAAACCATGCTTTTTCCACTGGACCACTCTCCAACCACAGACTCTAATATAAGTGAGGAAAATAGGGAACCCAACTGAAAAGAGCAGGCCTGGGCAGGCTGCCTCAGAGAAAGGAAGAGGGTGACCAGGACAGGCCACTGGCATGGAGGTAGAGGGTCCAAAGACAACTTGTACTTTTCCACAATTACCGTTGATCTGGTTCTTGAAGTGAAGTATTTGTCAGTCTAAATGAGCACTGGCCTCATTATCAAGAAAGGGGTAAGGACAGAAAATACCTCTTTCTCTGGAGGGTTGGCACTATGAGAAAAAGAAGAAGATCTGGGAGGTGAATAGCTGGTCACACCTGGGACTGATGACAAGAGTTTGGTCAAGGCTTGGCATGCCTGGCTATTGGCTCTTAGCTAGGCATGAAATGTGCCTCATCGTAATGAGTAAAGGGTTTGCACAGGGACTGAACAATAGGTCTCTAAACAAAATGAAGTTGTGACAGAAGAGACACAGGTAGACCAGTAGATGTTGTAACTATAGGTGGGCACTGTTGAAAGAGTGTAGTGAGAACCAGTGACTCCATGGTCCAGCTCTCAGGGCAAACTAGAAACAGGCTGTAGTCTCACCTGGGAGCATCCATCTGGCAGCACCCAGGGCTGCAAATCATCTCTGCTGAATGTCCTGCCATTCCTTAAACTACAGCCAGATCCAGCTGAGCTCACTTTCCTGTCTCCAAAATCAGTTTCTACTTTGACTTCGCTAATATTGCCAGAGCACCAACATTCTTGAAGTTTCAATAGCTGAACCATCTCAATGGATTCCCTCTTCTCTACATCCAGTCACTTTCCAGATCCTACTGATGGCTTCTGGGTAACATTTCTCCACCTTTTCATTCTTACCGTTATGTCCTCAGGCAAGGGTCCAACCCACGTATCCCTCAATTATAGCAACCACAGTTGGCTGTTCAAAGCCTTTTATGATCTGGCCTTATCCTAACTATAAACCAACTGTCAACTCTTCCGCTGTTCCCTCAAATGAGCCACTCCCTCCTATCAAAATGGTCTACTTTGAGCCAGCCTCCATTCCTTTGCTCATGCCATTTCTTTCATATGGATTTCCATTTTCCCTGTGGATGCATTCACCACCACCCGCATTCATTTATTCAACAAACATTAATGAGTGCCTACTATGTACTAACAGCCTTCTAGGTGCTGGGGATCCAGTGGTGATCAGGACAAAATCCCTCTGCTGTTGGAGTTTACTTCTAATGGGGGGGGGGCGGGGAGGGCGTAAAATAAAGCATAATAAAGGGATAGAGAATGTCACAGTGTGTGTGCATCTGTTTCAGACAGGGTGGTCAGAAAAGGCTTCTCTAGGGAGGTGACTTTGAATCTGAGACATGAATGAAATTAGAGAATGTGAAACTTGGGATAAAAAGTCTTCTTTTTATCAACATAGGCTCCTTAGAATTCACCCCCACCCCTGTGTTCCAGGACTTACTGTCTGAGATATTCACTGTGCTTCTAAGAGGTTAGACAGTGAGAAAAAAGTTTCTTTTTTGTGACTTGAGGAACTGTTTTTGCAGGTGCAATTTATTCCACAGTGGAAGGATTCCTAACTGGAGGCTAGCAAGGCAGCTAAGGCCACTCTGTCTGATTCGATTCCATCAGCAGATGATAAACTCTTCGTGACTGAGGCAGAAAATGCCACTAGCAGCTCTAGGATGGAAGGACATCTATTGTCAAACTACTATCTCAAAGTCGTTGAGCTGAAGTCACAAAGAGAGTGCCATCCTGAGGATGCTTCTGACTTTAAGATAACGATCCCAGGACAAATCAGTAAGAAATGTTCTCAAGATGAGCAGCAGTTAGGGATCCATGAAAAAGATTCTGAGATGTATCTAGAGTTTATTGAATTGAATCTTGCTTTGTAAATATTTTTAAAGTATATAGTGTTAATATTTATAAGTGTGTAATGTGTTTTTACTTTAATGCAGTTAGCTGCTTTAATAAAGAGGTGCATATTAGCTGAGCACATCCAATCACTGTGGATACTCTGTAAGGAGGGTACAGTAGTGACTGAACAGATCTGGTCCCTGTCCCCAAGGAACTACAGCCTAGCAGAGAAGACAAATGCTAAATAAATTATCAATAATTCAATGAGTACAAGCAAGCAGAATACTGCATAGACAAGAACAGGAGCTACCAGAGTATATGGGGAAGGGGTAATCAGAGCAAATTCCCTGAGGAAGAGACATGTCATCTAAGACAAAAGTTGGCTAGTAGTAGATGGTGACGGAAGGGAGAATGTTGCAGGCAGAGGAAACCCAAGATTGCTGGTAGGGAGGAGCATGATTCTTAGAAAAAGAGCAAGTTGAGCTGGGGCTGGAGTGAAAGAGGTACAGGATGGGGTGGGGAGGACAGCCAGAGGCAACACCAGAGCAAGGCTTTCTGGGATTCTGACTTTACCCTCGGAGCTATGGAGGGCCATTTCACATTTGGATATTGGAGAAGCATACTAATCTCTGTCAAAACAGAATCGTGTAAGTCCCCCACTTTGAGAAAGCACAATCTGAGATGAGAAATGAATCACCTTTTAAGAAGGGGATCAGCTTTAATTAAAGGGAACTGGAGAAAATCACTTGGACCTAAAAGTATTTTGGTTTATCTGGGCATTATGCTATAAATTGCTTTTCTTGTCTGATAAGAGAAGCTGGAAGATAAAGATTACTTATAACCCAGGCAGTTAAAGAATCTATTTGCTTACAAATCAGATTGAGACAAGGTCCCCAATAAAACGAAACTAGATTATGCTCCAGGAAGTGACAGATTTCTCAACTGCCATTCTATAGAAAGAGATAAGGACTGTCCTTCTGTCAAATTGTTTTGACATGCCTGTTTTTGCCCATTGGAAACTCAGACCTTTAATGTTTATAAATAAATATCAAAAATTGTGAAATGTTTTAGATAGCCATGGGATGTCAGAAACATAACTGGAGTTTGTAATAGTTGAAAATTTGTAATTATTACTAGTCACTTCAGATATAATTAAACATAAAATGATTAAATTATTTTCTTCTTCTTTTCTTTGCCTAAACCCCACTATTGACCAACAATATAAACCCCAGTTTACAGTTTGGAGAGTTTCAAACAGTAGCTGTCAGTCTTTCTTTTGAAGCTGTTAAAATAAAAATGGAGCTTTGCTTATATTT
This sequence comes from Aselliscus stoliczkanus, assembly GCA_033961575.1. Lineage (NCBI taxonomy): Eukaryota > Metazoa > Chordata > Mammalia > Chiroptera > Hipposideridae > Aselliscus > Aselliscus stoliczkanus. The sequence goes on along the minus strand of CM066736.1, from coordinate 95,489,243 downwards.
CACTCCCTCCAATTAACCTGTCAGTGGCTGTCCCACACACACACACATACACACACTCCTCCCCAAACACGTTTCCACACCTTTGCTTGTGTCATTGCCCCTGCCTGGAACCCCCTTCTCACTTCCAGCTCCAGAGCCTTGTATTTCATACCAAATGACTAATAAGACACTGCTACTTATTGGTAAGAAACCCATGTTGCAAACTCAGGTCTCTGACATGATGAATGAACTTGAAATTTGCAACTCTAAATCCAATTTGCCACCATTTGCTGATTTGCTTTGTTACATAGGGAACAATACCTAAGGAAGGAACAGACCAAGAACGTATAGTCAAATGATTTGCTCTATAAGTCAAAGTGGCACTCACTGACCCATTCTTAGTAAAACATGTATTTTGGGCTACTCCCTAGTGGCTGAGGTGAAAAGGCCAATGAACTACCCTCACCCTCTCCTCCAGTCCCCAAAGATCAGAGACACCCACTGCAAGTTACAGACACGTTTGTGGCCAGAGTGAGGCTGCCTGGCTCACATGGGAATTGAACCTGTTCATCACGGCTTCAACTAATGTCAAGCCAAATGGCAACACACAATTTGAGAATGACACAATCCTGGGTGTATGCCCCTTGGTCAATCTGGTAGTATTATTAACACAAATGCCCATATCATTTAAGATAACAATACAGTGGTACCTCTTCAATGATTCTCTCTGAGAAATGGAAAGGTAGCAGGACCAACCTTGACTTATCAGAAGGCAGAGGTCAGGCCAAAAACAATACGCCTCATGCTGTAGGATAAAGCCAAAGTGAGTGACTCCCGGGTGACTTCTGAGCACACAGTCCTTTCCAGCAGTGCACCCAAATCTGTATGTGTAAACCACCAATCAAAATGGCACCTTAGAAATCTTCTGCTGTTTGATCTGAGTGGACAGTCCCATCAGATCAGTCAAGCCAAGAACTTCCAAGTTTAATGTTCCACAAATCTTTGTGGATCCTGTTCATTAGGAATTTGTCCCTCAGAGACAGTCAGAGGTTGCCACCTGTGTCATTCCAAAGCACCACTGTGTGGGCAGCTGCACCTCTCCAGGCTGTCCTAGTTAGCAGCATGGCACTCATTAACAGCTGCTGTGTGTTTAAATGTTCTCCCCAACATAGAGCAGGTCCTGTAAGACCTCCCCAAAATACATCCTCCTATGAAAGTGGTGCATGCCAAAGGAGCAGGTGTTTGCTGATGATGAGCCTAACAGTTTGTTCTGCCAGGGTCTAAGATTCTGATTCTCCCCAGAGTCAGTCAGGGTCAGGCAGAGCACCCCAGAGATAGCACCACAATCACATAGACTAGCGATGCTTAGCTGAGCACCTGGCACATAGTAGGCTCTCAATGTTAGCTACCAGTAGGGCTGATATTCTGCCAGTAAGCACCAAGATGGCATGGTAGCTGTCAAAAGGTGGAGAACTCCCACACGGGATGTTAATAGCTGCTTCACCAAGCTCCTGCCCAATGTCCATCACCACTACCACCATCATCACATGCTGATGTGATGGCTTTTCCTCGAGACCCTCGGAACCTCCTCACAGCCAGAATTCATTCTGATTGGTCAGTGCCATAGATACCCATTGTTAAATTCAATATCATGCCTGGTTTTCATCATCCTCATTGTTATCATTATTATTAATGGACTCACATTCTCACAAACATGTATAACCAGAAAACTCAGCCCTGATTCCCACAGGCTCTCTCCTACCTTTCTGATTTCTCCTCATTCTCCACAGTAGGTTCCTATCCTCTGCCCATCCTTCCAATGGTGGTATTTTCTGGCTCAACACAATCCCTGAGTCATCTCATCCTCAGCCATGACATCCCTTCATTGCTTGAGAACTTGTCAATCTGCATTGTGGGGGATTTGTTAATTTAGCTAGGTTGGCCTCTGTTTCCCATAATTCCTCTCCCTGAATAGTTTTGGTAGCATGGACCTCAAGAGACATTTTACATGAGACTTAAGAGGTAGAGGTGAAGCAGAGACGGTTCTTGTTTTACTCTCAGAAAGCCGCTGCAGGGAAATAGGTGCTGTTACCACTTATCTTCTGGCTACCCTCACTCATGTAAGGTAATAGCCAGGTGGGCAGCAACTCCAGCGCCTGCTGAATCTCTCCCTTCAGAGTCTCACACTGCTGGGCCAGGTGCATATTAGCTCTGCGATGAAGGAGACCTGCTTCTCTTGCAATGGATCTTTTTGTTTTGTTTTATATTGAGATCTGACAATGGAACTATGTTTGTTTTATAAGCTGCAACTGGAATACCATAGTAGAAAAAGCAGAAGGAATTCATGAATGACTGCCACTTAAGGGCTCAACAAAGAATTATGAATAATCTAAGTTTGGGTCAGCTTTCCTTTTCATCCCCTCATGACTGTGAAAACATTAAACCACCAGACATGATCCCTTGGAAGGACATGGCCATGGGAAGGGCGCCCATATTTGCAGGTCAGAGCCTTTCGCTACAGAGCATCTCTTGTAATCAGTGACAAACGCTACACTCACTGGGCACTTGGCAGAAGCTTAATTATTAAAAATGCCTGTTACAGAAATGTGTCTGTATTTATTTATCATAAAGACAACAGGAGTTGCTAAGCAAATTCATAATACAAACTGCAAAGAACGTTAGCCTATTTAAAAGCAGGAAGCTTACGCATACTGGCCTTTACGTTCACATAATAAATATGCTCATTACACATCTTCCTGCCTCTTTAATAATATCCTGGTGTGCACTAACACATCCCCCCTCTTCCTTTCAGCATTTGTCCTGTGGGTGCCTGATTATAATGGAAATACATTCCCTTACAAATGTTCTATTTCTCCAGCAGATCATTCATCATTCACTAATTCACAAAACATTTATTTATTAAGTGCCTGTTGTTTGCCAGGTGCTGGGAATATGACAGCTTATTAGTGCAGGATTTGTATTTATGGACTTTCCATTCTAATGGCAGGAGATCATCCATCAAGAAGTAATCAAATAAATAATATCATTCCATTTAGTGATAGATGCCATGAAAAAATTATATATATAAAGTTGGATGAGGGAGAGTGAGTGTGAACGAGTGGTCAAAGAAGGCCCCTTGGAGAAGGTGACAACTAAGCACAGATATGAACAATAGGAAGGACCCAGCCATGTGGTCATCTGAGAGCTTCTCAGTCAAAGGGAACAGAAGAATTAAAGGCCCTGAGGTGGGAAGGGTCCTGTTGTTCATTCATGCTGTGACAAATAATAAAAGGTGCTGAATGTTTTTTCCTTCAGTTTCTAGAACACTCCAAGCTCTTCTCTGCTTTTGCATATTCTTTTCCTTTACTGGATCACTGTTGCCCCTGCTCTCATCTGAATGACTCTTTATTTTTTAGGTTTCAGCCCAAACACCCCTTCTTCAGAGGAGTGTTCACTAACTATCCAGTCTAAGGCATGGCCTCCTTGTTTTATCTGGTAACTCCTGCTTTTACTATTGCAAAGTATAATTGCTTGTTGTATTAGTCAGGGTTCTCTAAAGAAACAGAACCAATGGGAGAGAAGGAGAGAAGGAGAGAGGGAGGGAGGGGGGAGGGAGGAGGGAGGGAGGGGGGAAGGAGGAAAAGAAGGAGGGAGGGAGGGAGAGAGAGATTTTAGGAATTGCTCACATGATTATGGAGGTTGAAAAGTCCCGTGCTTTGCTGTCTGCAAGCTGGAGAACCAGGAAATCTGGTGATGTAATTCAGTCCAGGTCCAAAGGCCTGAGAATAATGGAGCCAACGGTATAAGTCCTGGACCAAGTCTGAAGGCCTGAGAGCCAGGAGCACCAATGCCAAGGGCAGGAGTAGATGGATATCACAGCTCAAGCAAATGGCAGATTCACCTTTCTTTTGCCTATTTGTTCTGTTCAGGCCCTCAGCAGATTGAATGATGCCCACTCTCATTGGCGAGAGCAATATTCTTCACTAAGTCTACTGATTCAAATGCTGATCTCTTCCAGAAACACCCTCGCAGACAGCCCCAGAAATAATGTTTTTCCAGCTATTAGGGCAACACTTAGCCTAACCAAATTGATACATAAAATTATCCGTCACATACATGCACTTATTTAACACATACAAAGCATTCAGAATAATTGCTGAATGAATGGATTATAAAACACCATCCACCCAGCATCCAAACCAAGCAAGTTAGGCATTGGGAAAAGGGTAGGGGTGTAATACAAAAGAAAAAAAAAGTTACTGAGACAAATTAGGATTTAAGAAAGAAGGAAAGAAGATGGAAAGGAAGACTGCTAAAAGGAGTCAGATGGAGGGGCTAAGCAAGAGGAAACATGTCAGAGAGCAGGCCAGACAGGACAGTGGACAGCAGTGGCAGAGAAAGCCTAACACCAAAAGAACAGCTGCTCTGCAAATCAAGTGCTAGCAAAGGCTTCAGCACTATTCAGAGAGACAATGTCATGCTAGCCTGAGATGCAAGGCCTGAGGGGGTGAACTGCTACCTAACACAAAACCTTCTTGTGCCTGAGACCTTTCAGCAGGAGACAGGGTGCTCACTCCAAGCATCAGCTATACATCAACCCCACTCAAAATATTCATAGTCCCTTCATCATTCTTCACGGGGCAGTAGCTGAATCATCCACCCTCTGGTCACCCACTCTCATGACAGTTTCCAGGTTGTTCAGATCTCCTTGGCATGGCGCTGCCCACAACAGCACTCACTGCACCAGATGAGGCTGAGGCACTTTATGTGCTGGGACAACCGTGACATTTGGAATCCTGATGGCATGACCTTCTCAAGGCCTTTTGAAACTGACAAACTCCCCAGGTGGGAGAAGGTCTGAGATGACTTTAAGCCCCGCCTGCTTTGACAGACAGGGTTACAGCAGATGCCCTTGTCTTTCATTATGTGGCAAATGAATGCAGTGTAGGAGGAGAGGAAAAACAGAGCCCTGGAAAGGGCACCAGTCTTTCTGCGCGGCCCCAACAGATGGGGCCATACATAATGAGATAACACAGTTTCCAATCTCAGGGCTAGCTGCTGAGGCGTGACTTCCTTCTTAACAGAAAAAAAAGAAAGAAAGAAAGAAAGAAAGAAAGAAAGAAAGAAAGAAAGAAAGAAAGAAAGAAAGAAAGAAAGAAAGAAAGAAAGAAAGAAAGAAAGAAAGAAAGAAGGGAGGGAGGTAGGGAGGGAGGGAGGTAGGGAGGAGGGAGGGAGGGAGGGAGGGAGGGAGGGAGGGAGGGAGGGAGGGAGGGAAAGAAAGAGAGAGAGAGAGAGAGAGAGAAAGAAAGAAAGAAAGAAAGAAAGAAAGAAAGAAAGAAAGAAAGAAAGAAAGAAAGAAAGAAAGAAAGAAAGAAATTCTCCTTGAAATGAGAAATACAAGGCAGACAAATGTGCCCAAGGAGAGGTTGGGGATTGAATGCCCCCAAAGGGCTCTTTGAGGAGCCAGTAAGTTCGATTGAAAATGCCACTGCAGGTGGAGGCAGATGCCTTTTTACCTGCTCAGACTGGATGAAAAACAGACCCTGAGCATTCCGTGTGCACCTTTGGTAAGCATGAGGGTGCCTGCATCTCTGATTGATGTCGTTTCAGACAGCTTTCTCCTTGAGCTATTATTTCCCCAATTTTCTTATGCCAGAAAAGTAACTAAAAAGCTCTGGTACCCTCCTTCCCTGGGATTTTTTTTTTTTGTTTTAAATGTATCCATAAAAGTATATCTTAAAGAGGAGTTGCTCAGTTTTCAACATGTGGATAATTGATTTGTTACAACGCACAAAAGAGCATTTGTCATTTCAAAACAACCAGGACCGACGTGCTTCTTCCTCCCGAGACGAGCGTGGAGGCACTTGACTTATTGCTGCCATTAAATTGAAGTGTTCAGCTGATTATTTGGCATTTCAGAATTCCTTATAAATCACCGCCTTATTTTGGTGATTACAATTTTAAGAAAAGACGTTTGATTCATAGCCGACATCAGGGAGGAGGAGGGAGGAAGAGGGAGGGGCCAGGAGGTACAGTGAAGACAGGGGGCTCGATGAAAAGACAATTGGAAACATCTGTTTGATACATCACCCCCTTCTCCACAAATTGCAGCCCTAGGATATGCCTATGCCTGGGAGATTTTCATTACCTGAGCTTTGGCAGATAAATATAAGAAAAAGGATGGTGGGTGACAGGGGGTGGAGTCCAGGGCCTTTTGCAGATTGGAATGTACCATTCCCTGCAGGATTCTGGTTTCTCCCCATTGGGGTAGAAGAGAGTGGAGCTCCAAAGTGAGATTCATCCTATTGTGATGCATGGGCAAGCTAGGAGACTGAGGTCCATGTTCGCAGAGGAGACAGGTGAGCCGGAAGGCTGGCTCCAGCAGGACACAGCTGGATTCTGAGATGCAACAGAGCGGAAAATGACTTCTTTGGCCCCAGTGAGTCCATCAATCATCCACATTTATTGGCAGTAAAAGGAGGCAGACCAATACAACAAGTTCTTAGGAGGGACCCCAGAATGATTAGAGGTGATGCCCACCCTGGATAAACTTACAGCCTAACAGGGAAGACCCGAGATACACAGATTGCTCTCATCAGGTAAAAAGCACATAAAGCATGTCATGGGTGGTGAGGCATAGGTGACACCTGGTTCATAATGTCTCTCCCAGCTGAAAGTTGGGGTCTGAAATTTCTTTCTCAGGGAACAAAGACCCCTACTCCAGCAATGAGAGGTCAGGTTTGAGTTTCAAATGCCCCAGGAGAAGGACCCTGCCTGGTAAGATATATTCAGTGCCGTATTTCTTTTAATTGGAGCATGTACAGATACCCAGGTGGCAGGGATGGTGACAAATCCAAAACTAGTCCTATAGGGACTATATCAAGAAAATGGGGCATTCCACCTGGAAAAGAGAAGGGATCTGAGGGCTCATGCACATCTGAAAAGTTATTATAGAAAGAAGGAAGCAGATTTACTTGGTAATCACTCCAGAGAGAAAAGTAAGAGTTGCTGGTGGAAAGCAGCTTAGAAGCAGATTTCAATTCAACATAATCTAGCAATTAGAGCTCTGAGGATAGAGAGAAATGGTAGATGGGGAGCTCCCAGCTATGGAAGGTGTTAATGGATAGTCTGGGTGGTCACATTCAAGTTACTGTTCAGAAAAGTCTGTTTTTTGGTGGGACGTAAAGCTAAATGCAATTTAAGTTTCCTTGTCATTATAAGATTCTGTGACTTGAATTCACATTAAAGTGTAAATGGTTAATTGGTTCTTTCCAGAAAGTATATTTTATTAAAGCCAGAGGAAATTTTATAATAAGTGATGGATATAGTAATGGGACCATATGTGCCCCTAACAGCAGAAATAGGCTTAGAATCAGATAACGACTATGGATGTCCATTCCAGTGCTGAACTGGGTATCCTAAATTGGAGAGGCAATAATGTAGAAAGATTAAGAAAAAATGCATTGGCATCAGCTTGTGGTTATAGATTCTGGTTCTAACATTTAAGAGCTGTATGGCCTTGGAAAGTTACTTAAACTTTCTGAGCTTCGTTTTTCTTATTGGCCAAGTGAGGATCCTAACAGTGCCACTCTTGCCACTCTTGTGGTGATATTGTGAAGATTCAGTCATATAATTTATGCAAAGAATTTCACACAATTCCTGGCACATAGCAGCAAACAATCATTATAAGCTATAAAGGGTAGTAGTATAGCATTTTCTTAATTTTAGATATACTATTTTCTGTATTTAAATGTTTTTAAAATCAGAATATGTCTTAAAATAAATATGCATATGTATTACTTCTCTCCCTCCCATCACACACACCACTATTTCTAAATGCCTGGCACACCTTACAAATGACAGCATCTTAGAATCAAGGTCTGCGTCCTTCTCCATGCAGCCTTTCATAATTACCAACCTGAACTCCTTTTGGGGGAATAAAAAGCAAAATCTGCTAAACCAAGCACACAGCTACATTTGTCTGGTCAATACTCTGTGCAGGATCCCATTCAGAATCTGGCAAACAATATAGGCTACCACTGACTCTGCATTTTCTGTGTGCCTGGTTGTGGTCCTGTGCTAGATGGCCGCACATATATCATCTCATTAAATCCCCATGTCAACTGTGTGAAGGCAGCATTATTATCCCCCTCTCAACACTGAGGTTCAGCATGTCTCAGAGGCTGGCCCAAAAGTATATACCTAGTAAATGGTGCATCTAGTTTATAAACCAAGTCTACTTGATTTCATTGCTCAAGCTATTTCCGGGGATGTTATAAGAAAGGTAGGAATTACAGCTCTTCTTAACTTCCAGGTTATTAGCTCCCAGGCTAAGGCCTCATCTGTGGCTTTTAACAAACAATGATTCCCTGGGGCCTGGAGAACGATGGGACGGGTGTAGGGTCCGGTGTCTCATCCTACATCAACCCTTTATATACCTCCTGAAGGGGCATGCATGCACACACATATATACATGCACACACACATTCACACATACACGCACATGTGCACACACATCCATGCACACATGTACAGACTCATCCACATATGGCAGCCATCTGAGGGAAAAGCCAGGGGTGAGCATGGGTCTCACTGGAGCAAGAATGCTGGCTGCTCCCTAACAGCCCCCCAGGATGGCAGTCACTACTTAGCAATTTCCCAGTCCAGGGATTGGTCCTCAGCCTCATAGGCCTAGAAACAGGATTTTGTCAGTCCTCAGAGGAAGAGGGCTAAGGAAGGCCAATTCAGACCAACAATCACAGAGGACCGACGTCTAAACTAGTTGTCAGCATATTAATTTGCCGTGAGAGCTCTGAGTGCCAAGTGGCCTGCATGCATGAGCCTGACTAAGCTCAGTGTCCCTGGAAACAGCCTCTTACACAGCCAAATTGCCAGCAGGTGGCTTGGTGAGCATGGAAGCAGGGCAGGGTGACCTTGAAGGCCTGATGCCACAGCCCCCAGAGGAATAGGTGCTCCCTCACCCAAACAAAGAAAGCCCTGCCACCTCTGTGGCTCCATTATGGAGGCTCCTGAGGCTGACCAGCCCTCCTTTTCCTGATGGTCTCCACTTCTTCCTGGAGGTTACAGCTTCTGTGCCTGGCTGCCTCTCTGAGATGAAGTTTCCAACCTCTGCCGGATCACTGCCCAACCCCCCTACATTCAGTGTGACTGTCCCTCTTCCCATGCGTACATGGAGGCCACCCTTATCTGGAAGAGGAGTCTGTAACGCAGAGGAAGCGGTTTCAGCCTACTTCCCGCTGCTGCTACACTGCTGGGTGAGCCCAAACTGCCAGGTCCTCTGACCCCAACCCACCAAGGCAGGTCTCAGTAATTTCAGCTCCACCATCTTCAGCCTGGAAGTAAGTTTCTCTTGCCCCAGACCTGAAGAGCCATATGTAGCAGATGAATCTTGAGGAATGACCTCTCTAAGCCCTGTTCACAGATGCTGCATCCATTGTCCAGAGGTTTCTCTCTCCACCCTCACCCTAAAGCCTGCTGCATTCTCTTCTAACTATCCCAAGCTCCCTACAGCCCTGAGCCCACCCCGAGAGACACCTACCATGTTCCGGCAGCTGCTCCCCCACAGGCAGTTAGGCTCCCTGGGGCCCCCCATGGCCTCCTGGTACTGCCTGAGATCCCTGAGAAGGGAAAGTTCATCGGGGCAATAATAACAAACATCATCATCATAATAATACACATATTAAATATATAAAACATGCCAGGTACTCTACTAAAAGCTTTACATGCATTAGAATCTCATTTAGTCCTCCTAATCACCCTAAGAGGTGGGTGTTGTCCACATGTCATAGAGAAGTAAACCAAGAAGCCAAGAATAGAATCCTCCGTGTCACACAGCTAATAAGTGGCAGGACCAGACCTTGAACTCAGACCTGTCTGACTCTAGAGCCTATGTCTTCAAGCACTGTTCTATCTTGCCACCCATCCAGCAATGGCACCTGTCTATTAGCACTGCCAAGTGTGCCATAGCAAAAGGCTTTATCTCTTCCATAATTTATTCAGAAAGAAAACAAATATAGTTCATGAGATAGGAGTAATGAAGGGTGCCATTTAGATGGAGTGATCAGAGTTTAACTCCATCAGCATCCCCATACTTCAATACAGACTACTAAGCTCTTTTTAGTTATATATATATGCAAGAGCAGTTTTGGTCCTGTTTCAATCAGTCTCCCCCTAAAACCCTCCAACATGAATACTGTGGAGCCACTCAATCTGATTCCTCCATCAAGATCCAGGGCTAAGACCCTCCCGGGTGTGCCTGCCTATCCAATTGGCCTCCTGGTATCAACATTTTTCCTTCCTAGGACTATCTTCTATGGCCAGGACAGCTTTTACCAGGCTGTGCCTTGTGCCCTGGATAGCGGGCTCTTTTCCAGGCCCCACTAGCTCCCCAGCACAAGCTTTGGGGGCTTTCTGCACCCAGTCTGCCCCTTGTGAGCCATTCCCATGATGCATGCAAAAACCTCCTTCTTTCCCATGGTTCATTGTCATGGCATCCAAAAAGAAGAGAATAGCAATGAGAAAAAAAATAAAGCTGTGGTTTTAAGATTTCCTGGCATCATTCAAAGGAAGATTATGCTAAGTCTGGAGGAAATAATCTTTTCATCAAAGGAGCATCGTTAGAATTTTCCACATCATTTAAACTTTTGTGATGATTTAAACCAGTGGATTTGTAAAAAAATAAAATAGTAATAATAATATGACTACCATCTAAAAGCACACAAAATGTGTTTAAGTAAGTGCCTGGAAAGCTACTGAAATATCTTTTGGTGGGTCCTCCTTATCTTCCAACAGCAACAGAAACCAATGAGAATGGAATAGGCCTGAAAACCTTGTCCAAGGACCATAACGTGCACAGGAAGGAAATGGGGGAGGACCACAATAAGATGCTTAGAAAATGGCAGGTCTGTTCAACAAACATATTTTGAGCACCTACTGTACCTAGGCCCTGTGCTAGGCATTTATGATACAGAGATTAAAAAATTTTTTAAAGACCTGGTCCCTGGCCTCAGCTTTGACCTACACAGGCAGCCACTCTAGAGTTTAATTGCCAACTCTTTGACTCAACTGGGAAAGTCACTGAACCCCTCTGTGCCTCCCTTTCCTCCTTTAAAAAGTGAGTGTAGTAAAAAAAAAAAAAAGTGTGAAAGACCCAGAATAGCACCTGCTACATGCTGTCTGTGCTGTGTTACAATAGGCAGGACACCCAGTCTAGGCCTCATCTTCTCACCACATCACCAAACCAAGGATTTGGGAAGACTTGGCAAGCTGTGCTCCCAGTGGTGGAGGAGTAGCCAAATGGAGAAGGTGGGAGGAAGAGGGAATAGCATGAGCAAAGAAAAGGCTTATTAAAGTGTATGTTGTTTGTGAGGAACTCTATCATGAGGATGATGAATAATGAGATTTAGAAAAGAGAGTAGTAACAGATAAGGCAGAGCAGTACAAACGGGTCAGTTCATGGGGAGTCTTCTCTGTCATGCTAAAGAGCTTGAGAGGGTTTGTTTGTGTGTTGGAAACTGTTGAAAGGTTTTAAACAGGGGAACAACATAATCAGATTTGCAACCTAGAAAAGAACTTTGCATGGGGCGAGGATAGAAGGGTCAGCTGATGGAAGGCTGCCCAATCTTCCTCCTAAGAAATGATGAGGACACAAAGTAGAATGTATCAAGAGAGGGAATCAAAAGATATTTAGGATTTCTGGTTCAAGACAATAGATTGAATATGAGCATTTTTATCTCTGCTCCTTCCTAATACCCACTAAAGCAATAAATAGTAAGGATTTTCTAAAGAATAAGCCCCAAAGACAAAATATAATAAAGAATCAATAGCAATAAACTTTTGGAAACCTAAAAGCAGACAACTAGTTGGTAATTGACAAACAAACCCAAAGAAACTAGAATCTAGCCAGGCAATGAGCAAAACCAAGAACCACCTGATCTGTGTCTCAGAAGCCCATAGGCCTAGGCCCAAGCAGCATGGGGCCTCCACAAGTGAGGGGGAGCAGGGACTTAAGTGGGAAGACTGAATGCATGTTTATTTATGCAGCAGATAGAGACCTGGTCCCAAGCTAGACTGGCCCTCCCCACTGAAGCATCATCTATAACCTCTAGGACAGCATCACCCATAGAAATACAGTGTGAGCCACATCCATAATTAAAAATTTTCTAGAATCCTCAGTTTTTTAAGGTAAAAAAGAAATGTAGTTAATTCAACCCAATATATACAAAATATTATCGTTATAAAAATTAGTGATGAGACCTTTCACATTCTTATTTTTCAAAATACAATCTGTATTTTAAACTCACAGCACACACACCTCAATTCAGACACTAAGTATTCATCAGAAATACTTGATCTGTATTTATGTTTCATAAAATCTACAATTTAAAAAGTAGATCCACATTGTCCCAAAATATGTAAAAGTTTCCCAAAAACAAATAGAGGATACATTTTAAAAATGAATGTATTAAAATTGAAAATTTAGTTCCTCAGTGACATTAGCCACATTTCAAGTGCTTAGAGTCCCATGTGGCTGCAGGCTACTCTGTTGTACAGAACAGGTCTAGCATCTCTGGACTAAGGGACATCAAGTCCAGTTGAAACCAGAGACACCATACTAAAAACAGAGTAATTAAAAGAGTGTTTGTCTACACACTGGATGTTGAGACTTTCAGCTTTCTTCTCCAAATGGACCCAGTGATTGCTGTTAAACCAGTATCATACATACCCTCCAGGCAGAAGACTGGAAGATTCTTCTCCGGGAAATCTGACCCACCCAAATCTACGACAGCATGAAAGTCAACAAAAAGTCTAATAAAATTACCCTATATTGAGGCCAAGAGTTGGTGAGCACCAGCCATGGAAAGACAAAGGCAGACAGACAAGGATCTCCAAACCTGTAAGAAATGCCTCTACCCTAGAGATAGACCAAAACAAATGTGGAAAAGCAAATTGAAGGAAAGAGACTACAGAGGAAAAGAAAACATCCAGATACCTACTGATAATAACCTTAGGGAGGTATGTGAAGATTTTGAATCCAATAAATTAGAACAGGATGCTATTAAAAAGTAATATTCAGAAAACAAACAACAACAAAGAACTCATGGAAATTAACAGAAATCTGTGAGCAGAAATGAAAGATTTAATACAAGGGCTAGAAGATAAACTTGAGTAAATCTCCTAGAAAGTATAGAAAACAGATCAGGAAATGGAAAATAAGAGAGAGAAGATTTAAAAATTAGAGGGTCAGCTCAGAGGATCCAGTAGCTGAAAATGGGAATTCTAATATAAGGAGGTAAACATTTTTTAAAAAATATTTTTCAAGAAAATATCCTGGAAATGAAGGACATGAGTTTCCATAATGAAAGGGCCCATTGAGTACCCAGCACAGTGGATAAAAATAGTCACTCCAAGGCATAGAAGGGAAATCTCAGAACCCTGGGGCAAAAATAAAATATTCTAAAAGCTCGAAGGAGGGGGAAAAAAAGATTACAAGTAATGGATCAAAATATGACTGCCATGAGCCTTCTCAACAACAATGAAATCTAGATAAAAAAAATGAAGCAATGCTATCAAAATAGTCAGGGAAAATAATTTTCAACCCAGAATTCTATACTTATTCAAAATATCAAATAAATTAAACATGGAATAAAAACAGAGACTTTCCAAATTTAAAAAAATTTTACCTCCCATGAACTCTTTCTCAGAAAAATACTAGAGGATACATGATACTAAAATGAAGACATAAATGAAGAAAGAAGATGACATGAGATCCAGAAAACAGGGACCTGATACAAGTGAGAGGCAAAAGGATTCTTAGGATACTGGTGAAGAATGACTGAGTATGGTCTCTGAGCAGGAGGCATAGAGATCAGCAGGCCAGGTTGGAGTTGGTCAGAAGCTTTGTAAGCAACTTCTTCAAAAAGACATCTATAAACTACCTTAAATGTTTGAACATATTGAGAGGAGATTTAAACATCTGGGAGAGGGCTTCGGGTTGAATTACTGATGAGTACAAAGAACACTATGGAAAAATATTAATGGAAGATAATTATAAATCCACAGAGAACCGTTTGTGGGGTTTTTTTGGAACGTACAATTAATTAAGCTGCAAATAAAATTTATAGTCATAATTATATAAATACAGAATCTTAAACTAAAATTATCATATGAACATAAAGGGAGGATGGGGGAGTTGCAGAATGTGTGATGTTTGTACACCATATGAGGTCTGGCAATTAAGTTCGAGAATTTGTTCAACAATGTTGCTAACCTTTTTTTGATATCAGAGGGATTATTTATTATGAATTTGTACCAACTGGACAAACAGTTAACCAAGTTTACTATTTGGAAGTGCTGAAAAGGCTGCGTGAAAAAGTTAGACAACCTGAACTTTTCATCAACAATTCATGGCTCTTGCATCATGACAATGCACCAGCTCACACGGCACTGTCTGTGAGGAAGTTTTTAGCCAGTAAACAAGTAACTGTATTGGAACACCCTTCCTACTCACCTGATCTGGCCCCCAATAACTTCTTTTTTTACCCAAAGATAAAGGAAATATTGAAGACATTTTGATGACATTCAGGATATCAAGGGTAATATGACGACAGCTCTGATGGCCATTCCAGAAAGAGTTCCAAAATTGCTTTGAAGGGTGGACTAGACACTGGAGTCGATGCATAGCTTCCCAAGGAGAGTACTTCAAATGTGACCCTAGTGATATTCAGCAATGAGGGATGTAGCACTTTTTCTAAGATAGTTCATGAACTTAATTATCCGACCTCATAGAGGTCAATGCTAAAGACGAGACTAAAGCTGAACTACCAAGAAGCGGTAGTATGAAGCTATATTTCAGAGCTAGAGGTAAATACTAAAATAACCACAAAAGAAGAGAAACTTGATGGGGTGGAGTGACGTAGGGTGGAGACTGCAGGATTATTTTAAAGGACTTGTATAATTATCTGACTCTTTAAACTATGGTCACATTTAATTTTGTTTAAAAATAGCAGTTTTGGGCCTGCCGAGTGGCGTGGTGGTTAAGCGCTGGCTTGGGAGGCCAGTGGCCCCGGTTCGGTCCCACATAAGAGGGCCAGTGACACTGCCCTAAAGAAAAAAAAAAAAATAGTAGTTTTACACAAGGGGTGACAGAATTTACTAATTGTGGGAAGAAAAAAAGAAAGAGGAGATTATTAGTCAACTAAGGCTGCCATAACAAAATATCATAGACTGGAGGGCTTAACCAATGGAAATTTATTCTTCTAGTACTGGAGACTGAAAGTCCAAGATCAAGGTCTAGCCGGATCAGTTCCTGGTGAGAGGTCTCTTACTGGCTTGCAGATAACCAATAGTTTGCTGTGTCCTCACATATCTTCTTCTCATAAATCCACAGTCCTATTGGATTGCCACCCTTATGACCTCATTTAACATTACTAATCTCTTAGAGACCCTGCCTCCAGATATAGTGGCATTAGGGGGTAAGGTTTCAACATTTGAATTGGGGGAATGGGGGGGACACAGTTCAGTCCATAGTCCATAGCATGGAGTCAGGATTAACTGTGGGTTTCTAGTTTGAGTAACTGAATGGATGAGGATGTCACAACATAGATACAAAGTTAGGCAGGAGGGCAGGGAGCCAGTCAATTGGCAATGACAAGTTCCAGTTTAGGCTAAGCCTGCAGTGCTGGTTGGGCACCTGAGAGGACCTGTCCAGTTGATGATTCAATACATAAGAATCCAGAGCACAAGGTACGGGTCAGAGCTGGAGACAGCAGTTACAGTCAAAGCCACAGACTTTCTGGGAATGGAGAGGGGTAAAAGGAAAGGAAAGGCAAACTCAGACCCCTAAAGACCACCAAGGCCTCATAAAGAAGAGACCCCCAAGGAATCTGAGGAACTGATCAATAGTTAAATGCTCCAAAGAGTCCCAAAGAGAAAGGGATTGAAAATTGCCCACTTGGTCTGATGAGGAGGAGGACATTGGTGCCCTTACCCAGAGCAGGTTGAGTGGAGTGGTGGGGACAGACACCACAATACCCTAAGCTGAAGAGTAAATGGGAAATAAGTGAACAGCAGAGCACTCTTTCCAGATATTTGGCTGTAAAGAAAGAGAGATAAGGTGAAGATATGACTTCAAGCACAACGATTATGTGTTTAGGAAGGAAAACCATGAGGGAGAGAAGATTATGGAAGAGACAAGTTATAACTAAAAGAGTGAGGCTACAGCAGATAGGAGAGAAAGGATGATATACAAAGCCATGGCAATGGGATAAGTCTTAGGAAGAGCATGCCTCCATAGAAGTGGAAGAGAATAGGAGAGAAGAGGGAAAAGGGGAAAGTAGGATAAAAGGGTAAAATATGGAGACTAGATCACCCCCATAATTTAATCTCTTTGAGTTATTCTCCCAGGAATTACCAAGTGAGAACACTTGGTCACCACCCTCTAGAGTTTGTTTCTGCTTCTGCCCCATCCATCCTTTCCTCATCTTGCTTCTCTGGGCTCCAGCCTCCCATCCTTTTCTTTTTCCTTGCCCTACTTACCTGTCATTGATATGGACTTGATTGAGTTTCTACTACCACTATGACCAGCCTGTAGCACAGGACAAGCACAAAGGCAGCCGAGGGAGGCTTGGACTAAGGTATTTAGGTCCAAGCACCCATGACGCAGCTAATGAGCCCTCCAGGGGTTACAGGGGAAAACAGCTGAAGGCATAGCTGGGTCACAGCTTTCCTTCAGTGAGATACCTCCCTGGCAGGTAGGCATGATACTGTCACTTTCCTCAACACCTGCCTGACAGATTGAGGAAATGGAAGAGTGCAGGGGAGGTCAGCCCACCAAGACGTGAGTCCTTCATCAGATCCCTGGTTAGTTCTGACCCTTTCAAATGAAATACAAAAATTCTCAGACCCACAACCATACACAATGACTATACATGTAGTATTCATTGACTGAGAAAACACAATTCCAAAGGTTCCTCTGAATCTCCTACTGTCTTTACGTATTTTATTTTTCACAAGTGCATCTACATATTTGCAACATGAGGGAATACATAATTTTAAGATATACCTGTCTATAGGCAATGCTTCATGAGTTTACAGATCTGTGGAACTCTTGCAATTAATCTACTTTTTCCCAACCATCAGGGTCCAAGTTTCATCTGTTGGAAAAGATTGATCCAGGTTATGCCATGGCAAAGAAATACCTTCATGAGGTCAAACCAGATATCAGCAAACTCAGGAAATGGAAATCCTCCCAGAGACAAGGTTCTATGGGAAGATGAAGTTCTAAGTGACTTCATCTCCTCCTACATGGAATTTTCCACCCATGCCTGCAGGCACCAAAGAGTAGTATTTAAATGAGTGTGTGATTCCCCAGGTCTAAATGAATTTGTAGAGATCACTAGAGTGGAAAAATGTTTAAATTAGTAACTGTGTCAGTTATTATTTGTATCAAAGCTTTCTCTCTCTTTAGTCTTATGATAATTAACTTTGTCCCTCCATTTCTACCCACTCAATTTTGTAATCCATTATGTACCAGCCTAGGTGCTAAATACATCACATATGTGGTCTCATTTAATCTTGACACTTTCATGGAGTAGGCATTATTATCCTCATTTTATAGATGTAGAAACTGAGGATCAGAGAGGCCAGTTGTTTTGCCCAAGGTCACATATCCAATAAATGAGGAAGTTAGGAGCCAAACCCAGATTCTGTATGGAACGAATTCTCTTTTCCCTATAATATGCTGTGTTTTTCCCTCTGGAATATAGAAATTTTGTTAAGAGATGGAGTAGAGGTAGGGAGTGGGTGGTAGTCATTCTTCAAGCTGGTTCTAGGCAGAAGGAACTCCTCTTAATGGCATTTCCATAATTAGAATGCATTTTTTTTCCTGTTAGTTATAATTCAGGCAATTGCAGTGACATTCAGCTGAAATCTGGCATGCAAGATGTTCATTTCTCTTAAAAGTTCCCTTTTAATTGGTCCCAGTTCTTTCTAAGTCTGGAAGAAGTGCAGAATGTGTCTGTCTGACGTTTCCAATGTTGAAGTCTGTTCTATACAACTACTCAATTTCTGGAGTTTATTCTGAATTCCCTGGTAAGAGATGGGGAGGCCTGAGTGGAAGAGGAAGACAAAGAGGGAAGGAGGGGCCCTGTCAGACAAAGAGACTGCTCGCTACAGAGCACACTATTCCCAAAGGGGCTCTAGAATCCTGAGAACATTCTATAAACCCCTATGGACTAGGAAAATACCCTGCAGAGACTGCACCCCTTCATGCTCCACAGGTCTCCAGGGACACATGGGCTGCAATCATCATGGCCCCACTTTATCAGTGTGAACAGTGCTTACTGAGCCTTCCCTCATAATAAAAGTGGATAACCTCAGAGAAGCTAGGCTATGTTTGGTCAAGTACAACTCTTGTAGAATTTTCAATGTATGGACTTAAAGACTAGCCCAAATCCCACAGAGTTCTAGAATTTGTAGTAAGTGAAGAGAGAAAACCAAGAAAATCAAGGAACCAGAGTAGTGTAATGGGGAGAATAAAGGATGACATGGAGCCAGAAGATGTAGATTTAAGTATCAGCCGCACTCTGCCACTTGCTATCTATGTAAACTCCTTGAGCATCAATTTCCTGGGTCAAAAAAAAAAATTGAGTTAATAATCCCAAGATTATTGTGAGGACTAGATGTGGCATAATATCTAGCCTAGTTCAAACTACTGTTTCTTACTATACCAGACTAGATGTTCTGACAAACTCTCCCACTATGCTAAATAAAGTATGGAAATAAATGAGTTAGAAAGAAAGGAAAAAAATTTTCAGAAGCCAAAAATTAGGTAAATGTGTTGGGAACCTAAAAGAACACTGAAACCAATGTTCCCTTGACAGCATTTGGCAAACCTAGGTGACTTTGAGCCTCAGTATTCATAGCTCAGCAGTTTATAGGAAACAAGAGGAAAATGCTATGGCCCATCCAAAGTGAGGAGTCTCCACCAACCCCTGCATAAAGCTAGGGTCTCAAAGGGCTGTGTCCTCAAAGGGTGATGTAGAAATAACAGCCCACCCCCTTGTCAGAGGGGACAGTAAAAAAAATTGACTTCTGGCTTCTAAGTGAAGAAGACAAAAATTTCTGAGAATTGCCACTGCAAAACCAGATCATAATCAAGATTTGAAGCTCAAATTGTTATTACCTGGCTTATTTACAGAACCTCAAGCTGAGACTACAGCTTAACAAGGCCCTGTTTAACAGTGCCCCCAGGTGCCTGTCAGAAGTAAACAGATCCTTTCTGGAGAAACTCCTCTTCAACCCAGGCCTCAAATAATTTGTATAGATAAAGTTCCAAGAAATGTGTAACATACTCAAAGAAGCATGATACACAAGGAAGCATGGCACCATAAGTCAAAGCCAGCAGGAACAGCATCAGCCTCACCATACCCATAAAGGCTTCAGATATTAGAATTAACAGACACAAAATGCAATATGTTTGATATGTTTAGAAATAAAAAGAAGGCTCTGAATAAGAGTAGGGAGAACTATATACATGACCAAACAGATTTGTAAAAGAATCCAATATACCATCTACAAACAAAAAAGTTTAACAATTGAAATGAAAAGTCAATTAATGGGTGTAACACTGTTAGAAACACCTAATGAAAAATTTCATCAATTCTAAAGCAAATCTGAGAAGAATTAACCAAAATGCAGCATAAAAAAAACCAAACTTGAATATGTGAAAGAGAGGTTAAGAGACATGGAGGCAAAAGTGAGATGGTCTAACTTACATCTTTAATCAAAGTTTCAAAAGGAGAAGAAAAAGAGAGATGGGAGAGGAGTATTATTTGAAGAACTGGTGGCTAAGACTTTTCAAGACTAAAAAGACACTAATCTTCAGATTCAGCAAATTTCAAGCAGAATAATTCAAACAAAACCTACTTCTAGATACGGTGAATCTGTAAAACACCAAAGGCAAAGAAAGGAACTGTAAAATAACCAGGAAAAAAAAAAAAAGACAAACTAAGAGCACTCAAACTGACGGGTAACTTTTCAATGAAAGCCAAAAGATAGTGGAATGCTATCTTCAGATGCTGAGAAAATAATAAATTGTACACCCAGCAAAAATATCCATCAAGAATGGGGATGAAACTACCAGACAAAAATTAAGACAAGTGTCACCACAAGATCCTCACTGTGCCAGTTTTCAAGTTATTGTCTCACAGCTCCAAATTTGCCCTTCCACTCTGCAACAGTAAGATGGGCTCCTTAAATATTTTTTCTTTGCCAGCTGGCATCATGTTAAGTTTTACCAATAGAGGCACTAGAGAGCTATTACAGAGGGTTTTTCCCTACGAGTTCCAGTCCTTGCCCTCTGAGCCCGGCGTCTCCGGCACCTGGCTCCTCCATGGCGCAGCCATCAGCAGTACCTAGCCACCAGCAGCTTCCCCCGGCAACTCCCTGAGGTGGTATCATAGCATAATGCCTCTGGAGGGACAACTGATGAACAGCTTTCCCTGGCAACCTCGGGGACAGATTTCCAGCAAATTCCACCAGTGCAGCACCACAGCAACTTCTCTGCCATTGAGTGAAACATGGCCACACTCTCTTCAACAAGGACCTGGATCTCAGGGGCCTTATCCTTGGTCATTCTACCTCAGCCCTAGGAGTGCTAGCTGCTCCCTATACCTGCTATTCCTATATTCCTTAAAGTTCTCCTTGCTTCTTATTAGCCAATCCCTTATTACACCAATCCCCATTATTAACAATTATGTTAATAATTAAAGTTAACAATTCTTTATTATAAATTTTCCCTGCTTAAGTGCTGTGTGGTTTCTCTCTTCTGATTGGACCTTGACTAAAGGGCATACTTAATTCAGAAGAACAGTGATTACAGACAGAAAGTCAAGATGCAATAAGGAATGATAACCAAAGAAATTGGTAAATATGGGTAAATCTATAAAATACACATTCATTTCCTTCTTTCATCTTCCTAAGCCTGGTACCACTAAAGCAAATCTCCAAGAAATTATCCCTTTGGCCCACCCCCTTCCAGACAAGCCAGAATGGTATCGTGATTAAAGCATGAGCTTTGGAGTCCGACAGCCAAGGTATATATCACAGCTCTGCCATTTGCCAGCTGTGTGGCCTCAGAGAAATTTCCTAACCTCTTTAAGCCTGTTTCCTTATCTGAAAACTGAGATAACAATGAGTAACTCACCCATTTGCCATGAGACTTACCTGAGATAACCAATTTGAAAGTGACTGGAACATAGTATGTTCTCTATTTCTTTTGAAGGAACCATCTTGAAAAGACGCTTCCCCCACCCCCGACCCACAGTGACCCCTGAATCCATCTCTTAGTTACAGAGTTTTCTTTCCTCCAGAGGACCTCCATGCTCTTGAAAGGAATTTGCCAATGTTCTTTTCCTAATGAGTTTATTTCATTAGCTGATGTCTGCATGTAACTCAGAAAAAGGAAGAGCTGAGCCAGCTCTTTCTACCACCTGGTTCTCTTCCCTACCTAATGGACTTCTAAATCTTTAAATCTGAGCCCTGGTTATCTGGCCCTCATGCTATAATCAGATCCAGGAGAAGCCAACTGTCCTGAGCCAAAGATGAAATGGGAAGGCAAGGTAAATGCTTACACATTCTCTAAGGATACTTGCTGTGCTGTGAGTTTTAAGCCAGTCCATCTTTGCTGCACTGACTGAGGCATAGCATTATATCATATACAGGACTGGTGGGGAAGGGGAGGGAAGCCTGACATCAAGACTTCCCCAAGTCCACAGCATAATCTGGATATCAGCCAACTATGCTTACCCACCCATGATGTGTTTGAGTCTGGCTGGTTTGAATGGATGCCAGCTAGACTCTGTACTACTCCATCATTCAGCCATACAGTCATCACTCTGTTAGTGACACACACAGCATTCAATGGCCAAATCCTAGCATGAGGACCTGGACCAAACAAATGTAAAATGACACATGGCCTCTGAGCCCTGGGAGCTCAACCAAAAACAAGTGAGTGAACTTCACAGTTTTACAATCTCAATTGTCTAGTGCCTCCTCCTTCCCAAACCAGGACTTCCAGCCTCTGAAGGAATGTTTCCAGGAATGAGGATTCTCCAGGAAAGGATCTCCCGTGAGAGAAGAGCTGAGCATTAGAAAGTTCTTCTGGCTTGTAGCTGAAAATTTCCTTCCATGAATAAAAGCGTATGCACTGCCAAACCCCAAAACAAACAGTGGAGCCAATGTCTGAACTGCAGATATGTGGGATGATTGGGGTGTCCCATGACTGTCAGAGAACAGTATTCAGTGGCAGAAGTGACCACGTCCTTATTCACTTGAGTTGGGACCCTCCATTGATGTCTTCTGAATCTAAAAGTCTCTCCCCAGAAAGGGGGAGTTCTACTTCTGGGAAGATGATTAAACACACTTTCCCCTCTTCCTCCTGCTCAGTACAACTTGACATATTCAAAAACAAACCAAAGTGCCCGCCGAGTGGCTCAGTTGATTAAGAGCTCACTCAAGAGTGCGAGCTGAGCTCTGACCAACAGTGGTCCGATGCCCAGCCTGAGCTGAGCTGCCGTTGAGCTGCCAACAGGTGGCAGGATGGCTCAGCAAAAAAAAAAAAAAAAAAAAAACCTAAGAAGCATCTTAAAGATGGAGAGAAGTAGGCAGATCAACTAAAGACAATAGAATTAAGGGATGAGATGGTGATGAGTTTCATGGGTTTTATTTTGGGCCCATATATCCTAGACATGGGCTAAAGAAGACAGCAGTCTGAAAATGCCAAGAGATGCAGAAAAAAAAAAAAAAGCAGCCTGCTCTCTCTAGCCAAAGAACCAGAAAAAGGTTAGCCTAGTAAAACGGAAAACTTTTAAACAATAACCACTCTACTCCCACCAAACACCACATTAAAAAAATCTATGGCCCCATCCTCTTCGTGCCAGCAAATGTTGAGTGGGAAGCCTAGATTTCCATTCTTGGGAGGCTGTAGTGAGGCACCCTAACAACCCAGTGAGGATGGCGTCAAAGGAGTATAAATAGAAAGCTGAGACTTACATCCCCACCAGACAGTAATGAGGCCAATCACCTCTCCTCCTGCAGTGTTAGAGAGAGGAGGCCACATGGGGTTTCTGGACCTTAATCCCAGGCCGGCAGTAATGAGAAACCCCTCCGCTCTTCACTGGAGTGGTGTCAGGGGAAGCCTAGTGGAGATTCAGGAATTTTACCACCTCCCAATAATAACAAGGCCAATCCCTAGGATGTCAACAGAGACTGAGTGAGGAATCTGCACTTCTACTTTAACCTGGCAGTAATAAGGCAGCAACACTCCTTCCCCTGCCAGAGCTTTATCAGAGAAAACCAATTCAAACAGCAGGTCTGAATAAGACCCGAAGTCTCATAACCTAATACATACAAAAATGTCCAGATTTCAAGTGAATATCTCTTACCATACCAAGAACCAAAAAAATCTTAAACTGGATGGAAAAATAGATGCCAACCCCAAGATGAAAGAAATGTTAGAATTATCTGAAAGATCTTAAAGCAGCTAAGCTTTAAAAAAAAAAAAAGTGCTTCAGGGCCGGCCGAGTGGCAAGGTGGTTAAGTGCTGGCCTGGGAAGCCAGTGGCCCTGGTTTAGGTCCTGCATATGAGGGCCAGTGACACTGCCCTCAAAAAAAGAAAAAGAAAAAAAAATGCTTCAACGAACGACTACAAACATGCTTGAAACAAATGAAAAAATTGGAAAGCCTCAGCAAAGATATAGATGATACAAAAGAGAATCAGATGGAAATTGTAGAACTAAAATAATACAACAACCAAAATATAATGCTCAGTGGATGGGCTCAACAGCAGAATAGAGGGGAGGGGACATAAGAAGGAGGGAAATCAGTGAACTGCAAGATAGAACAATAAAAATTACTCAGTCTGAAAAACAGAGAGAAAATAGACCAAATAAATAAATAAAAAGGAACAAAACCTCAGGGACTTGTGTGATCATGACAAAACATCTAACATTCATGTCATTGGAGTCCCAGAGGAAAATGTAAAAGAGGACAGATATGAAAAAGAATTCAAAGAAAGGATAGCTGAAAACTTCCTAAATTTGGCAAAAGATATAAACCTACAGATTCAAGAAGGTAAGGGGACCCCAAACAAGATAAACCCAAAGAATTTGTTCAATGTTTTTTCTGTATTAAAAAATTCAGCACCCATTCATGATTTAAAAGAAAAAAAAAACTCCCAGGAAAATAGGAATACAAGGGAACTTAATAAAGAACACCTACAAAAAGACCTTCAGTTAACATTATAATGGTGAAAAATTGAATAGTTTTCTCCTAAGAGTAGGAACAAGTCAAGGATATCCACTCTCACTACTCTTATTCAACATAAGAATATGAAAGGCAGTGCTGGAAGATCAGAAGAGCTAGCCAGTACAATAAGGCAAGAAAAGAAAAGATAAGACATATGGATCAGAAAGAAAGAAATAAAATTGTCCCTATTTGCAGATGACATGACTGTTTATGTAGAAAATCCCAAGGCATCTATCTACAAGATAACTCCTAGAACTAATAAATGAGTTCAGCAAGGTCATAGGATACAAGATGAACATACAAAAATCATTGTATTTCTTTTTTGTTTTTTGGGGGGTGGGGATTACCCACTTTTTTTTATTACAGCTTCATTAAGATATTTTACATACCATCTAATTCACCCATTTAACATGTACAATGGTTTTTAGTACATTCAGAGTTGTACAGTCTAACCTTGTGATGGTCAGTTTTATGTGTCTACTTGCCTGGGCTACAGTCCCCAATTATTCAACTAAACACTAATCTAGATGCTGCTGTGAAGGTTACAAATCATTGTATTTCTATGTACTAGACTGAAGTCTAACATGTTATACAAAACTTAACACAAAATGGATCATGGATATGAATGTAACACATAAAACTATATGTAACTATATATAATGTAACACATAGAACTTTGGGGGACAAAAACATAAGGGAAAATGTTGGAAATCTAGGGCTAGACAGTGAGTTCTTAAACTTAATACCAAAAGCACAGTTCACAAAAAGAAAATTTGATAAATTGGACTTCATCAGAATTAAAAACTTTTGTGAAAATCCCTGATGAAAAAACAAGCTACAGACTGGGAGAAAATATTTACCAACTGATTATTCAACAAAGGACAGTATTCAGAATATATAAAGAACTCTTAAAACTGAACAGTATAAAAGCAAACAACCCAGTTAGACAATGGGCAAAGGCAATGAAGAGTTATGTCACCAGAGAATATATAGATGGCAAGTTCACATGAAACATGTTCAATCAACGTCATTGCTCACTGGGGAAAAGCAAATTAGAAAGACAATAAGCTATCACTGCACACCTATCAGAGTGGCTAAAATAAAAAATAGTGACAATACCAAATGCTGGCAAGGATGCAGAGGAACTACATCACTCATACATCCCTGGTGGAAATGTAAAATGGCACAGCCACTCTAGAAAAAAGTCAACATTCAACTACCATACAATCCAGCAGTTGTACTCCTCTGCACTTATTCCAGAGAAATGAAGACTTATAGTCACACAAAAACCTATACATGATGCTTATAGCAGCTTTATTTACAACAGCCAAAAATTGGAAACAACTTGGATGTCCTTCAATGTATGAATGATTAAAAGCATCTGTGATACATCTGTACAATGCAATACTATTCAGTGATAAAAAGGGATAAACTATTGATACACACAACAGCTTAGATGGCTCTCCATAGAATTATGCTGAGAAAAAAAATCCCAAAATGTTACATACTGTATGATTCCATTTACATAACATCCTTAAAATGATAAAACCATATAAGTAGAGAAGGGATGAGTGTTTGCTATGGTTAAATAGGTGATGGGGAAAGAGGGAAGCAATGTGGCTGTAAAGGGGCAACATAAGGAATCCTTGTGGCCATGGCTGCTGTCTTCAGAAACCTGAGGGCTGTCACAGAGAAAGGGAGATATACTCCATGCTACTCCCTGAGTAACAGCTGGAGAGCCTGAAAGAAACTATAAAGAAACATTTTTTTTTTCTGGAGTTTCACAGTGGTGGAATGGATTGTCTAGGGCCATAGCGAGCTTTCAAAGCCAATGGAAATGTTAGAGCCAATGGTCTTCTGAAAGGAATTTTGGGGGCTAGACTCTGATAACTTAAAGATTTTCAGAAGAGGAGCTAAACAAGATAATTCTATGGATCCTTGCAGCACTAATTCTGGTTGCAGGAAGCCAGGCTGGAGATCCAGCCTGTTAGAAAGTCAGGATCCATGCTGCAGGTGGGGTCTTCACACTGGGACCATGACAACCTTGAGTGACCAACTCCAGATAATGCCTGGGGTCAAATCCTTGCTTTCTTCCCCCCCAGATATGTTAAAAACTTTTGAAAGAGGAGGAAACTTCACCTAAGGAGAGCCCAGGGTGCTCTCTCACAAGGACACAGTTACTTGGGTAGCAATAAAGTGTCATGAATAAAAGACCTTTGATATCCAAGTGCCAGTAGAACAAAGCTCTCTGGACTCCTCCACTCAGCATCAGCAGACCAGCTAAAGCTGCTCAGCTGACCCCATGTCCAGCCTAAATGACACTGGCCCAAGCAGAGACAACCTTATAAACATGCCTGCAAGACACATGTGCTGACCTGCCAGCCCAGCCACCTACTCCTGGTATCCAGCTGGTCTTTACTTTAAGCCTGAAGTCAGCAAACTTTTTCTATAACAGGTTTGATAGTAAATAATTTAGACCTTGTAGGCCAAATAGGCTCTGTTATTACAAATATCAACTTAGAGCTGGTAGCATGAAAGCAGTCAGACAGCATGCAAATGAATGAATATGACTGTAGGCCAATAAAACTTTCTGTACAAAAGCAGGTGGTAGGACAGATTTGGGGTCATAGTTTGTCGACTCCTAATGTAAACTCATGAACATCAGTTTAACAGACTGAATTCTCCCTGATTCTGAGTTACATTCATCAAAGAGCTCTTCCCCTCTGTGCCTAGCCAATTCGTCCAGGACTTTTGACTCTCTTAAGGCTGACTAAGTCCAAAGAACCCATCCTTGGATATCTCCAATCTCCCCATCCCTACCATGCCACTCTCTGACTCTTGCTATACTCTCTAAGACACTGAATTTCTTGTGGTTGTCCGAAGCTCCCCTCCATGTCTTTACTCATGCTGTCCCCTCTGCCTGGACTGCCCTTCCCCTCCCCCAACTGTTTCTTCAACCTTTAAGAAGCAGCTCAGCCATAGGATCTTCTAGAAGGTCTTCTCTGCACCACTCTCCATCACTCTGCACCCCAGGCTGAGCCAAAGGACCCCACCTTTCCAGGCCCATAATATTCCACAATTTCCCTGTTGTTTGAAAATTTCTGATTTGTTGGTCTAACTCTCCAACTAGGTTGTGGATTCTTGGAAAGCAATAAGTGTCTTACTCATTTATGTGTCCCTAGTACCCATCCATGGTTCACAGTAGGTGTCCAGTAATGGCTGAGAGAACAAGCAGCTGGATGAACTAATCACCATGCACAGCCTTGTGCAGGGAGTCACCATGCCCTACATACACATTTCCTCACCTCCTTGCATATTGCCCTGGAGCTTTGTGCAATTGTTACCCCATGTCTGACTATCATTTCCATCCTCACTCCATCTGTATGTCTAATGTTATCACATTCTGTTCTCTCATTGGAATATGGAGCCTGCATGCTTTTTCCCCCTTCTTCTCTGGACTTCAGGAGAACCTCACAACTCTGCCACCATAGCACCTTCTTAGAGGTGAGCATTTCTCTAGCAGAGATGATCAGGGGCTTGAGGAATTTCATGCCTTGGGATAAATAGAAACTTTACAAACCGGAGCTCATAATCACCATTAGAAGATGCTCTATTGGTTGTTAACCAGAGGAGCCTGTGTGAGCCAAGTGGTTGGTAATGTAAGAATAAAAACACAAGCCAAGAGATCCAAGATGGTAAAGTAGATAAACACTGTGTCTGCATCCTTCCATGAACACATTAAAATTATAACAAAGTTATAGAACAATCACCCTGGAGAACCATCTGAAATGTAGCCAAACAGAAGTCATATAGCTAAAAGTATAAAGAAGAAGCCAGGTAAAAGGGGTAGAGATACAGAACAGGCCACAAACTTTCCTATAATGGTTGAGAATCAGGAGGGATATCTTGGCCACAGAGGTTCCCCCTGGAAAAGCAAAGAACCCCAGCCCCCACACCAGGCTCCCCAGCCCAGAGTTCTGGTGCCAGGAAGAGGAGCCCCCACAACATCTAGGTGTGAAAAACAATGGGAATTCTGACCATTCAGGTGGGACAGAAGGCTACAGGAAAACCTAGATGTCCTCTTTAATGGCCCATGCACAGACTCACTTGCTCACAGGCACTCACTTTGATATCCAGTGGAGAGACAGTAACTCGGGGGGCTTCGGAGACATACAGGAGGAAGACTGAAGTGTTCAGGGCAGGGAGAGGACAATCAGCATTTCCTTGCTGAGGGATCCTTCTCCTGTGCAGCCGGCAGGCAGGCGCCATCTTTCCTATGTTGAGCCTGCCTCCACAGGCCAAATCTGAGTCTGATTGGCCTGGTGAGCTCCACTGCTCTGCCCTGCTGACTCAGCTGGGACCCTGCCCCACCCAACTCGTGTACCATGGGAGGCACTTCTCTGAGAGCAGCTAGCCCCTCCCACATTGCACTCATTCTTGGAAAACTTTCAGAGTTCATGGGCTGCAGATGGGCTGCAACTGGCCTCAGTGTGCTCTGAGACTTTGCTAAGTCATTCCAGCATCAGCACTGGCACCAAACCAGAGTCTACATTAACCTGGTGAACACAACTCTCCCCACTCTAGTGACTCCCTGAGGCCCTACCTTACCCAATTCACATGCCCCACAAGGCTTTATCAGTGGTTGAACCTTAAGGGAGCTGGCAGGTGGCAGCAGGCCTCCAGGTGTCCTGGATTTTTTGTGGAGCTACCCCAGGCATGGTAATTGTAGCAGCTATCCTTGTTTCTCAGCATGACCTCTCCCACAAGCCTCCAGGTTTAGCACAGGCAGTGATCAACTGCAGATCACTTTGTAGCTCCTACCAGGTAGCCACTGGGCAGTCACAGGCAATGGTTGACCTGGGCCTGTACTGGAACCTCTCCCAAGAGGCCCCAGAACCAACATACTTGGAGGTTGGCCTCAGACCATAGCAGAGCACCACCTAATTAGCCCCACAAGTGGCACAAAGAAAGGGTGGTCTCTACAGGCACCAAAGCCCACTGGGGCAAATCCCATTCAGTGGGGTAAGTCCCACACATAGCAGCCTGTAAGCGGTAGCCAGACCCCACAGCCAACCAGCCTGAGGGTCAATCCTACCCACTGATGTGCCAATAGCAATGAAAACTCAACTATAACAGGAGAGCACACACAACCCACATAAGGGACACTCCTGGAGCACCTGGCTCAGGTGACCAGAGAGACTCTGCCACTGGGCCCTACAGGACACCTACTACATAAGGCCACTGGGCCAAGTCTGGGAGATATAACAGATCTATATAATACATACAAACAAACACAGAGAGGCAGCCAAAAATGAGGAAACAAAGAGTGTGTCCCAAATGAATGACAGGAGAAAAATCCAGAAAAAGAACTAAACAAAATGGAGGCAAGCAATCTACCAGAGACAGAGTTTAAAACAACGGTTATAAGAATGCTCAAGGAACTTGGTGAGAACTTCAACAAAAAGATTGCAAGCATGAAAAGGACACAGAAACCATAAAAAATAACCAGTCAGAAGTGAAGAATACAATAACTAAAATGAAGAATGTACTAGATGGAATCACCAGCCGACTAGATGAAGCAAAGATCAAATCAGTGATTTGAAAGACAGAGTAGCAGAAAATTCCCAACCAGAAGGGCAAAAAGAAAAAAGAATCCAAAAAAATGAGGATAGTTGAAGAGACCTCTGAGACAACATCAAGCGTAACAACATTCACATCTTAGGGGAACTAGATGGAGAAGAGAGAAAGCAAGGGATTGAGAACCAATATGAAGAAATAATGACTGAAAACTTTCCTAACCTAGCAAAAGAAATAGACATCCAAGTCCAGGAAGTATAGAGAGTCCCAAACAGGATGAATCCAAATAGGCCCACACCTGGACACATTATAATTAAAGTGGTAAAGATTAAAGACAAACAAAGAGTCCTAAAAGCATCAAGAGAAAGGCAACTAGTAACTTATAAGGGAGTTCTCATAAGACTGTCAGCTGATTTCTCAACAAACTGCAGGCCAGAAGGGATTGGCATGAAATATTCAACATAAGGAAAAGTAAGGATCTGGGCCAGCCAAATGGCATGTTGGTTAAGAGTCAGACTGGGACGCCAGCTCTGAGCAGCAGGGCCCCGGTTTGGATCCCACATGAGGGCCAGTGACACTGTGCCCCCCTACAGCTAAGATGGTGAAAAATAGCTCCACCTGGAGCTGGGCTGTGGTGAGTCACCAGTAATGGTGTAGGCTGCAGCCCCTGCTGCAGTGGCTGCCATGAGCTACCGTGAGTGGCAGCCAGCGTGAGCAGCTGGCAGCCAGAGTGAACTGCCGTGAGCCTCCGTGAGTGGCTGTCCAATTGCCGGTGAGCGACTGCCTCACCCGGGAAGAGTGTAATGATAATACCAACATGGGCCAATGAAACGACATCCTCCACAACTACAATGAAGAGCAAAAGGACAGCAACTTGTCTGTTCTTCCCCAATTCCCCAATGCTGTTCTCCTCCCCCAATTCTCCAATAAAATCTTTAAAAAAAAAGAAAAGTAAGGACCTACAGCCAAGATTAATCTACCCAGCAAGGCTATCATTAAAAATCAAAGGACAGATAAAGAGCTCCCCAGACAAGAAAAAACAAGGAATTCATCACTACTAAACGAGTATTACAAGGAATGTTATAGGGACTTCTTTAAGATGGAAAAAAAAAATCAAAATTATGAATAATAAAATGGCAAGAGCTATATATCTATCAACAATTACTTTCAATGTAAATGGATTAAATGCTTCAATCAAAAAACATAGGGTGGCTGAATGGATAAGAAAACAAGACCCTTATATATGCTGCCGACAAGTGACTCACTTCAGACTGAAAGACACAGAGAAACAGAAAGTAAAGGGAGGGAAAAAGATATTTTATGAAAATGGGAATTTAAAAAATAATACAGCTGGGGTAGCCATACTTATACCAAACAAAATAGACTTTAAAACAAAAGCTTTAAGAAGAGACAAAGGACTCAGTAATCCCACTTCAGGGTATTTATCTGAAGAAACCCAAAACGCTACTTCAAGGGATGTGTGCATCCATATGTTCATTGCAGCATTGTTTACAATGGCCAAGATGTAAAAGCCTAGGTGTCTGTCAATGGAAGAATGGATAAAGAGGAGATGGTGCATATATACCATGGAACACTGCTTAGCTATGGATGGTACTAGGTTTTTGCCATCTGTGTTGACATGGATTGACCTGGAGGATATTGTGCTGAGTGGAGTATGGCAGACAGAGACAGACTGACGCAATGTGATTTTGCTTACATGTGGAGTCTAAGAACAAAATTAACAAATAAAACAGAAACAAACTCATAGATACAGAAAACATTTTGATAGTTGACAGACGGGAGGGGTTCGGGATGTGGGTGAAAGAAGGGGGAGGGATTAAGAAGCACAATTGGTTGTTACAAAGTAGTTATGGGGATGTAGAGTATAACATAAGGAATATAGTCAATAACATTATAATACGTGAGGGACCAGCCTCTGCAGTCCAGGGTTTCCCTCAGGTGGAGATGGCAGGGGAAGAAAAGAAAGAAGGGAGACAGTGGAGACACCAGGGAGTTTCAGAGAAGAAGTATCACACTTTATTGCCAGACCATGTTCTGTTTATAGGGATATTTGACCATTACCTCAATCAAAAAACATTTTACATGAGTATAGTGGTTTCTATTTCCCAGGATTTACATAGTCTTTACTTCCCTGTAATTGTTCTCTCCAGGGTACACTGGCCTATTCTATGTGAAGGATTCACCTATCTCTACATATCACCTAAAGAGTGGTTACCATGACTACCTAGCCATTATCCCAAATTCCAGCAGCTAGACTCACAGGGCATATACTAAAAAGACTAGCAATGGTTGAGTTTAGGGTAAAAGCATCTAAAATCTATTCCTATGTAAATACAATACTTAGTAGCCAAAGGGAGTCTTAAACATCTTTTATCCTAGGGCTACATATTTACAATAGAGGGTAGCATCTGTTTCTCAGTCAAAGCTTCAGTATCTGTTGCTACAACAATGCACTAGGCAAAAGAATTCACACAAGGCTGTTGATTAACATACCCCATGGTCAGCAAGCTGCCCAGAACTCTCATGGACTGAAGACTTTTATTCTTTAAGGAGACTTCTCACCGCAGTGGCCATTAGACAAATGAGGAGCTCAAGAAACTGATGTTATCATCAGTTTCTAACAGCCAGGCTTTTTCGCCTAAGTTGTCAGAGGTCTGTGCCTCAGTTTCCCATGGGCTTGAGTCCCCAATATCTCAGTTCAGGGGTCCCCTCAGGCTGTAGCCTGTTTTAGGGAGTTTCCTTTTCTTTAGGAAATGTTGCTCCGTCGTTGGCTTACACAGCCAGCTATCATCAGGGTACCATAGGAACTTGTCACGAATGCAGTGAGTGTATTGTCTCCTATAGGAGGAAAGGCACATGGGTTCATAGAGACAGGAGATATTACATGACCAGCCATAAGGCAGCACTCCAAACATCCAATGCTGAGCAGGGCAATGTGACTTTGTCAGACACTGAGGAGCTGTTGGCTTCCGGCAATGATAACTATGTATGATGTGAGATGAGTACTAGATTTATTGGGGTGATAGATGGGAGGGGGTTCAGGCAGGGTGAAAAAGGTGAAGGGATTAAGAAGTACAAACTGATCATGGAGATGTAAAGTAAAGCATAGGGAATATAGTCAATAATATGGTAAAAACTATGTATAGTGCCAGGTGGGTACTAGACTAGTCAGGAGGATCACTTCTTAAAATATATAGATGTCTAACTATTATATTATGCTGTACACCTAAAGTTAATATAAAATAATATTAAATACCAAAATAAACAAATAAACCATGTTTAAAAAAATAATAATAACAACCCATGCCCAGATCCCAGCCAGGGAAGCACAGTACTTACAGTGGTGGCGGGAGATAGAAATGGTGAGTTTTAGCTAGTGGGAAAGCTGAAGACCCTGCCTTCTCCAGCTGCTCCCAGCTGTTGACACTCAAGCCAAACATTTGTACATTCAGCCCTGACCAGTCCTTAAGGTTTTCCTGAACCAGGATGGGGAGAAGGTTGTGAGTCAGCTCTATTAGCAGACAGAGCCCAAGAGAACTCTGGACCTCCATGTTCTCATAGATTCATCAACTCCCCCAAACCCCTATCAGACTATAGGCTGGGCTTCTTCCATCCCCCCCCCCCCAGAATGTCAGTTCTCTGGTGGAACTGCCTGTGCCCTGAGCCCAGCTTCCAATGCGATAGTATGGCTCCTTTGGGGTCTAGGATCCTCTTCCTGCACTCCCTGCTGTTACCACCCACTTGCCAGCACACAGGAGGGTCTCATCAAATGTCCTTTCTGATCATCTCTGAATCTCACCTCTTCCATGAGCAGCGCCTCAGGCCAGATGATGGAGGCACCTGAGTACCCAAAGGGACAGCCTCTATTCCTCACCCATGAGCTTTCTCCTCTAGAAAAATGTTCTCCCTCCTCCTGGTGCTCTGAGTTTCCTGGGAAATAATCCAGACTCTGAGGCATCCTCCTTTTGGCAGGATTTCATCAATTAATCTTTCATCTACATTGATTCTCTGAAAAATGACTTCCTCATTATCCATCTTGCAGAGTTTCCACTTGGCTGTCTGAATGGCAAACAGCCAAAGCCCATGTCAAATTCCAATGTTCTCTGGTGCAGTGGGAGAGCCCGGGCTTTGGAACAAAACAGACCCAAGGGAAAGGCCCAGCTCTGCCATCCTCTAGCTGCATGACCTTGGGTGAGTCTTTTGGTCTCAATGAACCTCAGTTTCCCCATTTGTAAAAGAGATGTAAAGAACCCCTGTTGCAGAAGGTCATGGAGAAGACATGACCGCTGGTTTGACTAGCGAGCTAGACCCAGGCAATTGGAGGCTCCTCACTCCCTTCCCTGTGCTTGGAATATATGCTCTGTTTACCTTCCCTGAGCTAGAGGCTGCTCAAGGATACAGCCTTGAGATAGTAATGGTGATGAGACCATCTGGACTGGGTACATGACTACACCCAGTTAAGGCCTCTTGGGAATACAACTAAACCCAGTTAGAGAACTCTATGCAAACTTTTAAGATTTGATAGGTGGGTGCATCTTGAGGCCATCCAAGACAAGCCTTATCAGTAAGTTCCCTTGTTTATTAAACCTGCCATCTACCAATCTGGAGTGATCTACCTCCTTCTCAGGGTTTATTGAGAAGACAAAATAAGATAATTAATCTGAGAACTTACAAACCACTATACTCTTATAAGTATAAAGCCTATTTTCATTATTATTGTTTTTCATTGGTTCCCAGGCAGACTGAGGCTGACCTCCTAGGCCTCAGAGAGGCAAAGTTGAGGGCACAGGACTGAGAGATGTCCCTGAATGCTCCCCATCATTCCACAGGCCAAAAAATTCACAGCTTACACTGCAAGGCAAGAGCCCAGATGTAATGGAGACTCAAAGTGAAAGCCAAGAAATAGAGGCTTATTGCAGTTGCAGAAATAAAGATGTAGGATGGTGCATTCAAAAACTCATTGATTACCCCTATTCAGACAAGCCTGAAGCCTGGGAAGGGTTGCTTGGTGCCATCTCAGATGTTCAGGCTGTGGTGTCCCCCCAGGGGGGTACGTAGAAACCTCATGGAACATTGGCTTCTTTTGCCCTCTGTCCAAGCACGAAGGAAAGGGGTTGAAACTTTGTGACACATATGTCATTGTGGGCCTACCCCCTCTTTTCTGTCTCCTCTCCCCCTCATGTCATTGTGACCTGGGTGGTTTTGATGTGGGGTACATAGCATCAAGTCCTGGCTCCACCTCCTTCTCACCCCTCTGAGCTTCAGAATCTTCCTGTAAAATGGAAATGATGATATCTATCTTCTCAGGTTCCTGTGAAGATCAGATGGATACAAATGTGCTAACTTTTATATATATATATAATATATATATTATATATATATATATATTATATATATATAAAGTGCTAACTAAACATTATTTACTGTACTCCTTCCTCTTTGGACCACCCAATCAGGCCCAGGTCCTCCTGCTCTCTACCCTCCACCTCCACTTTCAAGGCAGGAATGGATCCGATAGATGCACTGAAACCAAAAATCAACCACAACAGTGTCTTTCCCTCTCAAAGAAATGTGCATTAAAGGTGTTCTCTCTGAGGAGAGAAGAGACAGAGCCATTACATTACAGGATTTCAGGCAAAATAAGCAGGTGCAAGAATTATTTGGGGCATTATTGGATTCCTTGCCTCTGAGTCCTACTAGAACCAAGGCTGATCCTTGGGGAAAATTGTTACAGGGTGCCTGGGAGTTGACAGAAAATATAGCAGGATCCGTGCAGGCTCTTCCATTCCCCTTCCACCACCCTCCATTCCCCTTCCCGTAGCCCCAAGACTTCTAGAGCTGGAAGACTAGAGCTTATTTTCCTTGTTAAACTCCCTGTTTGCAACTCTATCCCCTTGTTGTGTAAGCGATCTCTGCCACTAAAGTGGAGGCTGAGGAAGCTCAGACATAGGACCTAGAAACTGCCCAGTCATAAGGAGTTAAGATTTTTCGGTGTGTGTCCATCTCAATGACTCTCCCCTGTGAATTTGTCATTTGGGTAAGAAGCACTCATGGTTTGAAGCCCAGATTACCCAGATTCAAACCCTTAGCTCAACTTATTAAGTTGAAGTAGTTATTTTTCCTGTGTGCCCAGTTTATCTCATCTCAAAAATAGATGTAAGAATAATATATTAAATTAAAATGATTAAATTGGTTAATATATATAGTCCTTAGAATAGTGCCTGTTATGAAGTAAATGCCATACGTGTTTGCAGCAGCTGCTCGCTGTGTTATTGTTGCTGTGTTATTGCTGTTAAGGTTGTAGACTAAAACATAGGTTGAGCTTAAAGTTCCCAGCACCCCCCAGCTTGTGTGTTTTAATAAGCCCTCCAGGTGATTCTGATGCACATTAAAGTTTTAAATCACTGGGCTAGAGGGGCACACAATAGTTCCCAGAAAAAGAAACATAGGTACTCTTAACTAGATGAAAAAGAATGTACATGTGCAACCTCACTTATTATAAGAGAAATGAACATTAAAATTATATTGAGATATCATTTCTCATCATCCAATTGGCAAAAATCCAAAAGTTTGACAACAAATTCTGTTGGTGAGTGTGTGGGGAAACTGGCATTCTAATACACCCTGGTAAGAATGCAAAAAGGTTACATTTGGCAACATCTAGCAAAGTTACATATTCATTCATCTTTTAATCCATAAGCCCTATCTAGGAGTCTATTTTAAAGGAACACTGGCAAAATATGAAAGGAAACAAATGAATGAATTAAACTATTAATTGTAGTAGTATCTGTAAAAGCAAAAGATTAGAAACTGCTCAAACATCAAGAGGGGGCTGGTTGAATAAACTATGGTACATCAATACAAAGAGGTACTAGGCATCCATGAAAAGGAATGAAGAAGGTCTCTTCTACTGTGGAGTGATCGCTAAGATACCACGTTAAGTGAAAAAAGCAAGTTGGGACAAAGTGTATATAGTGTTATTTTAGCATTTGTCTAAGAAAGAGAGTATATACATATATATGTATATATACATATATATGTATATACATACATACACACACACACACACACACACACACACACACACACCCCGAGGGTGCCAAAAAAAATTATACAAGTGGATGCTTTCATCAACATTGCTCAAGCAGTAGTTCACCATAATCAGAAGTGTCTGGACGCTGATGGTAAATACCTTGAGCACCTCTTGTAATTGTGGAAGTCAAACGTGACTTGTTATCTTTTGTTATCGGTATATATTGAGTATTACAATTTTAATATAGTTTTCCTTTCTTAAAATGTGTGTACATTTTTGGGCACCTTCTTATACATGTAAGAATAATATATTCTTTAAAAAATTTTTTCAGTTACTGTTGACATTCAATATTATTTTATATTAGTTTCAGGCATACGGCATAGCAGTTAGACATTCATATAATATATACAGTGATCCCCCAATTAGTTAAGTACTCACTTGGCACTATATATAGTTGTTGCAAATTATTGACTATATTCTTTATGCTGTATTTTGCATCCCTATGACTATTTTGTAACTACCAATTTCTACTGCTAATCCCTTCACCTTTTTCACCGAGCTCCCAAACCCCCCTCCCCTCTGGCAACCATCAGTTTGGTCTCTGTACCTATGAGTCTGTTTCTATTTTGTTTGTTCATTAGTTTTGCTCTTTAGATTCCACATATAAGCGAGATCATATGGTATTTGTCTTTCTTGGTCTGACTTATTTCACTTACCATAATACCCTCTAGGTCAATCCATGTTGTCACAAACGGTAAGATTTCATTCTTTTTATGGCCAAGTAATATTCCATTGTTTATATGTATATATGTTCCACTTCTTCTTTATCCAATTGTCTATTGACGGGCACTAATTTGAAAAGATATATGCACCCCTATATTCATTCCAGCACTATTTACAATAGCCCATATGTTAAAGAATAATATATTCTTAAAAAGGTTAAATTTGGATGGATGGCCAGTTGGCTCAGATGGTTAAGAGTGCAGGGTGCAGTGCTCATGACATCAGGGTTGCCGGTTCGATTCCCACATGGGCCACTGCGGTGTGCCCTCCACAAGTAGACTGAAGCAACTACTTGACTTGGATTTAATGGGTCCTGGAGAAACAAACTGTTCCCCAAAAATCCCCAATAAAAATATTTTTTTTAAAAAAGTTAAATTAGTTAATGTAACCAAAGTCCTTAGAATAATGCATATATAAATATAAATATAAATATATATATATATATATATATATATACCCATTCCTTTTTTAAAAAAATACACAAATCAAGGGTATCTTGGACTCATTATGCCCCATGTTACCTTTCTACAGTGCATGTATTAGCTCCATGCAGCCACTGCTGCAGCAACTAGCCATGCACAGCTGTAACCTGTCACAGCCCTTAGCCAAGCTGCACTGCATATTTCTTGCATTTTCCTTTGAGATGTGCTGGCCGCTGCTGATGATCACTTTGGTTCATAAGCACACCTGGAAGTTCCAGGGAGTTAACACCCGCTGGGACAATCCTTGACCAATAGGAAACAAGAGCACAGGAGCCATGAATCAATGCTCCCATCTTCCATGTCTTCAGCAGACAATTCTGAAGCCCATTCTACATGGTTCCTCAGAAGGTCCTCTGTGGATTGAGCCTCAGTTGCCCGTTGTTGTTGTCAGCTCAATAACACGTTGAGATTGATCTTCCTTCCTTCTGTTTCCCTCTTCCTCTATCTCTCATTACTGTCCCCTGGGGTCCCTCCAAAATTTAATTACCTACACACATTCATTGTCTCATAGTCTGCTTTGTGGAAAAACCCATACTAAGGCAAAAAATAAGCCATAAAAAATGTTAATGATTACTTATAGGAATGGAAGAGAATAAGATAAGATAGAAATAGAAACTAGATTTTATGACTATATTTTACATTTTAACTTGACTTGTGATACATTTAATTATTTCACATAATTATAAAACAAAATTAAACTTGAAAAATTAATCTCTAAAATTGAAAGTTAAATGAAACAAACAAACCTAAATGTGTATACTGCTAGATGCATAATCACACAGAGAACTACTCTAAGTGACTTTAAAACATAATTTAGGGCCGGCCAAGTGGCGTAGTGGTTGAGCGCTGGCTTGGGATGCCAGTGGCCCCGGTTCGGGTCCCACATGTGAGGGCCAGTGACACTGCCCTCAGAAAAAATAAATAAAAAAAAAATAAAAAATAAAAAACATAATTTAACTGCGATTTTCTAGTGCAATCAAACCTAAAATAAAAGAAATGAGAAAATAATCTTAATCTGTTTTCAGCAGTCATATGGTTAGTGATAGGCTTGCTCCTGCTATTCTGAGACTATTATATGTGTAGTCAGAATAAAGCAATAAGAATTATACTGATGTCATTGAGAGCCTGTATTTTCAACATGAGTGAAAAGAGATATAGACATAAGATTGATGAGACTTTTTTAAGTCCATAATGTTTCATTTGAGTTAGAAGTATTAGAAAAAAAAACTCACTGTATAAAAAAAAAAACCTGACTGTATAGTTAATGTTTAAAAATAAATATATATTTTCCAGTTTTGTCCCTTTATAAGGCCTAGAAATGATAATTAAAATGATTAGAAATAATAATTAGAAACAGTATTAAGACTGTTTGAAAAATGTTAGCACCCAAATTGTGGCCAATTAAAACCATTTCCCGGCCGGCGGAGTGACGCGGTGGTTAAGTACTGGCTTAGGAAACCAGCGGCCCCGGTTCGGGTCCAACATATGAGTGCCAGTGACATTGTCCTCAAAAAAAAACCAAAAAAAACTATTTCCCAAGTCAAAAAGAAAATGAAAAATAAAAAGATAAAAAGTAAGGCTCCTTGGAGAAATGGCTGATTCCAGATGGGGCAAGAAATATACAGGATGAGCCTGGAACATTTTGTCATATCAGAAAGAAAAGAAGTTATCAAAGACCAGTAGGCTTGTGTCAAAAGGTCTCGAGAGGCCACTTAAAGAAGTTCCTTTGAGCCAGCCAATGATGGGATGATATGAACATCAATAAGGATAAACACTGCAATGGACTGAAATGTATCAAACACATTTACAAATTGCAAATTGGCAAATCAAGGGAAAGAATCTAGTATTTTCCTGCCTTTTCTATATGACTATATGTCAGGATAATTAAACAGCTCCTGAGGAGAAATTTCTCTCTATAGAAGCATTCTAATTTAATAAAGAAGAAATGACAGAGGTAAAATATCACCATTTTGCAACCTTTGATGAAT
Source organism: Aselliscus stoliczkanus (assembly GCA_033961575.1). Lineage (NCBI taxonomy): Eukaryota > Metazoa > Chordata > Mammalia > Chiroptera > Hipposideridae > Aselliscus > Aselliscus stoliczkanus. The sequence continues at coordinate 95,449,053 of CM066736.1, read as the reverse complement.
GAATGGATCCAGTCATTGACTATCAATAGTTGTAGCATCACAAAGTAAGAGGCAACTAAATATTATGTACTTCCTGATGGACCACCTATAAATAGTCTTGCCAAAAATCGAACTTGAATCTAACCAAACCTCTAGATCTATCTACCAAGGAGACAGAAAAATGTGTTAAATGACACCACAAAGAGAAAAGCAGCAAAATTCAGACTGTGGGAAACCCTACAGGACAAAAGCCTCCGCTTCCTCAAAAAGTACTTTAATAAAAGGTAAGGGACCCAACAGATGAAAAGAGACTTAAGAGATATATCAAGCAATTGCAATGTATGGGCTTTATTTAGATCCCAATTAGGGCTGGCATGGACTGCTTGGACCATGCTCCATGCTTCACGTGAGATCAGGACTTTCCCATCATAGGGAATCAATGGAAGTCTATTGGAAGGACATCCTGAAATGAGGGTCATGGCCAGTATTCATGTTCCCTGGACCTTTAATCCACCATCTCTCCCTTCTACCACACTCGCCAGTCCTCTCTCTCTAACTGCACATGGCATCAGTACTGAACTGTATGTCTTGCTCCTTGGCCTTTATTTCACCCTGTTCTTCACTCCCATGCTTATAAACCTCGTTATTCATTGTCCTGTTCCTGACTTCTTCCATCCCTCTGAAGGTGACACTCAATGCTACTGATCCACTATGTCCTGGGCTCCTCACCCCAACCCCTCTCCGGGTCCTCCCTCCAAACATGCTGCCACATATTGCCTTGAATAAATGGCACTCCACTGCCCATCCCAGTCTTCACGCTCCATATGTCAGCTCACTGGGCCCATCAGCGCCACCCGGACAGCCCACACATTCTCCTGACTACACCCATTCACTCTCCACCCAGCCATCTTTCAGGAACTCAGAGAATGTCCGAGTGAGAAGTGGCCTGCTTTTGCTGATGGGTATTAATCATGGGTCTCCAAGGGAGCCTCATTCCAAGGAGTCTGACAGATAAAGGTTCCACACTGTGCACACCAGGGTATGACTGAGGCCTGCCTATCAGAAGTCAGGAATGAGCTGGACAATGAGGTTCCCCTCACACATTTAGAGTGTTAGACAGTGGTAACTCCCTTGAATTATCTTTCAATCCATGTTGCTCTCTTGGTGGGGTCAGTGCAGCAACATCTGCCTCTAACCCTCTGCAGGGCTCAGTACAGAGGCTTGGGGGGTGGCGGTGACCCCACCTGGGGGGGGTTAAGATCAAGTGGGCCATCCAGCTCCAGAATGGGAAGTATTTTAGGACTTGAAAGGGCCTCTTCAGAGCTAACCAGAGACAACCAACCCCCGACTGAACATAAGCAGTGGTGAGGACTAGGTGCCTTGTACATTTGCACTCTGTTTCTCACTTTTAAAAAGTAAAAGATAGGGCTGGCCGAATGGCGCGGTGGTTAAGCGCTGGCTTAGAAAGCCAGCAGCCCTGGTTTGGTCCCACATATGAGGGCCAGTAACACTGCCCTCAAAAAAAAAAAAAAAAAAAAAAGTAAAAGATAAAAAGTACCTGAATAATTAATATTAGAAAATATGATAAGGCAGACAAAAAAAAGGGGGGGAGGAATATAAGTGAAAGTATTCTTCTAGGAGAAAAACATAAACAAAACAACAAAAAAAAGCAAGTCAGCTTTCAAAACCGGCTGTGGTTATTACTTTGCTCTTGCCTGGAGTTCACACCCTTCCTTCTGCAATTATACTCTTCTGCAAAGCTTCTGTCTTCTGAGTGGTATATAATTCTGACAAAGCTGGAGGGAAAGTATTTCTGTCCCCATTTAGCTGATTAAGTACTGAAGCTTGAGGAAGTCATGCGGCTTACCTATACAATAGCTTTCCGGCAAAACATGAAGGGTCCAGTGTGTGAGCTCAAGTCTGCTTGGCTCCAAAGTTTATGGTCTTTATCCAACACCTTGCTGCCTCCAATCCAAATCAGAATGTCCAGTTCTCTCTTCCCACAAGAGCGCTTCAGAGTTTTAAAAACAACCTTTGACTCCCCACCTCTTCCCTGCCCCAGAATGATGCTCTGAAGCCCAGTAGATTGACCCAGTCCGTTAGTCAGCATGACATGGTTTCAAATCTTCGCATCTTTCTTCCCTGAATATGTTCCAATTTGCCCAAATCCCCTTAACATGTGTGGCCCAGAAGTGGACACCGATTTTCAGATCTGGACTGATGAGCTAACCAAAGCAAAGCCTTCGGGGGTTATCTCCCCCTTTGATCTGGGATCAAAGCTGATGGTAGCATACAGCTTAGGATTCATTAGCTCTGCTGACAGCCGTGGCACAATAACTGGTTCACAATGGGTGCTCACTCAGCTAGCTCTCCCGGAGCTGTGTACCTTGGTCTCTGCTAAGCCAGCGTTCCTCTTCCTATGCTAAAGGATTTGTTGTTTTGAACCTCGATTCAGGATTTTCCCATTATTGATTTCAATTCCATTCAACAAACACCCACTGAGCTAGGCACAAGTGTTGGTTGCTGGGAAGCCAAGTTAACAAGGCCCTATTGATCCCCACACTGCTATTTTCCAGCCACAGTTCAGCTCAGAGCTCCTCTGGGCACCCCCACCCCACGTCATTTCTCAGGAGGGCCTGGAACCTGCTGTGCTCTTCTCCCATCCATTGCCCAGACCTTCCCCAAGAGCAGAGCCACAGCTTGAAAGCTGCCAGGGCCCTGGGGTGGATCTGAGTTGACCATAGCTATGCCAAGCAGGGTATTTTTGTTAGTGAGTGAACAGCTGCCAAGAACATTTCAAGAGGTGATTTACTGCTTCTCTGAGGGTTGTTTACACCAGAGCTCTCTGTTCCTGTCAGAGGCTGTGCCTCCCATGAAAAACCTGTCACAATTTGTGATCTGAGGGGAGCCTGTCAGCCTGAAGGAAGAAACCAGGGATGTGTTTGCCCACACAGGAAATACTGCAATGTTTGTCACTTGTCCAGGATATGTTCTCCTGGCCTGGAAATGGGTACGGAAGCACAGGGGGCATTAGATGACCCAGGCCTAGACCTGCCCCAGTTAGAGGTTATCTGTGGTTTGAGGTGCTATTTCATGTCACCTATATCCTCTGGCAAGCTGATAGTGCCTCGGCTGAATTATGAAATATTTAATCCCATAAGGCCAGGAGACCATAGTATCATTCTAGTCCTTTCCAATTAATCAACACAAAGCTTGAATTCTAGCTAAAATGACTTGGGACCTGGTATGGTGTAAATGGCAGCCACACGGTACTTTGACAAGAGCTCTAAGCTAGGAGCCAGAAGACCTGGGTCTGAGTTCAAACTCTCCCACTTGACTGACAATGTGACCTTAGGCAAGTTGTTTACATTCTCTGGGCCTCAGTTTCCTCATCTGCCACAGTGGAAGGGTTAACAGACAGGCTCTTCAAAGGCACTTCAGATTGTAATGTTATGTAGTATTATGGATTATGAGCATGGGTATAAAGCCAAAGCACCTGGGTTCTGCCATTTACCAGCTATATGACCTTGGCCAAATTACTTAAGTTCTTTACACCTCAGTTTCCTCATCTATGAAATACTAGTACTTACCTCATAGGATTCTTAAGAGAATTAAAAGAGCACATAAAGTGCTGCGAACAATGCCTGGCACACAATAAATTCTGTCGTTGTGGTATTCTTGATGTTGTTTTATTATAATTACCAACCCGAGCCTAGCCTTAACTATCAACATTAAAATAAGCTGCTTTTGAGACAATGAAATGTAGATTTTGTGTTTTCAAATGTTCCTCTTCAGAGATTATCTGCAATTTGATATCCCTCAGAACAAGAATAGGGAGGCACCCACAGCCCCCGCTGAAGCCCCAGAAGGAACAGGGAACCTTGATTCCAAGTGGGGCTTTGATGACCTGAAACTGTCTTGTAGGCAGGGCCCAGGATAGCTCCCTTCCCTGCACCACAGCCCCCCTCCCAGGCTCCTCTTAATAATCAAAGACGTGTAAGGAAGGAGGCCAGGAGGCACTGAGGCATTCTCCTAAAGCGATTGCTTCTGAGGACCCCATCTGTGCCAGACGGGCAGCTTTGGGGTGTGTGGCCCCCTCTTTGCTTCCTACTCCACCAAACTCTCTGCAGGAAGGTGAGCCGTCTCAGTGAGAGACCTTTCTTTCCCTGTAAAAGGCCCTTGGAGAGCTTGTTCAGAAACAGAGAGAATCTCTAATGCTTCTGATGTTTTGGACCAACTGGACTGTGATTACGAAGGGAAGAAATTAAAATTCTTCGTAGCCTTTTCCTGGGGCTTAGCACTGCCCTTTGGGGTGGTTCCAAGACAAGGCTTAAATGGCTTCCTGGGCACAGCTTCTTTGCTCTTGCTAATTTACTTTATGCCTAAAATAACTTGAGGGAGGTTCATAAATGGCATCGCTATTTTCCCCACTGAGATCTTGACTTATTAAGTGATAAGATGAAAGTTGGAACTTTATTACTGAAAAGGCTAATAGGGGAGAATATGGCTTAGGTATACAGCAAAGTGCTTCCTGGTACTGACTGAAGCCCAGAACTGAATGCAATGGCCGCCACAGTCACAGTAACACTGCAACCACAGACCCCACCCCTGTGCAGAGGTCTGCCCCCAGAACACACACTGCCTCGGATATGCCTCCTGTAGTTAGCTCACCCCTGGGATAAAACAGGCTGAGCCGCACATGCCAATTTCCTTGTCCTAAATCCACCATCTAAGGCAGATACCAGGAGGGCTGTGTTAACTTGTCTAGCACATGGACATAAGCTAACATGGAAGGAAACATCAAAAGTGGGGAATAAATATTCCCCCAAAACATCCTGCCTACTTTGCCAGCTTCTACACAGCCTTTCACACTCAGGTCCTGGGCCTTCTTGTGTGACTCTGGTCCATGTCAGTGGCTTACACTCCATTGAAGGGTAAGATCTTCAAGGGCCAAAGTGGTCTTCTTCACCTACACAGTAGCTGGGAGAGTAGGCTGTGCAATTCTGGCATGTACTAGCTGTGTGACTTTGCCCAAGTTACTTAACCTCTGTCTGCAGGCCTCAATTTCCTTTTCTGTAAATGGTGCAGTGTAGTGTGTATCTCATAGGGTATCAAAAACATTATTTGAGATAACTTTTGGAACAGAGTCGGAGCAATAATTAGTGGTGATGATGATAGTGATGGTGACAATGATGATGACAATCTGTGCTGCCAATATTTGACAAGGACTCATTTATGGAAGGGGATGGAATGGAGCAAAAGGGAGTGTCCTGCCTTGTTTCCCCAGCTTGAGCAGGCTGGCTTCCACAGGTGCTCTGGCTGCTGCCAGCCCTCTTCTGCCCCCTTCCCTGATAGCAGGCTATGCCAGGCCTCACAAGAGCTCATGTATCCCAGGGGCCAGGCAGCCACGACAAATAAAGATGAGAACATTTCAAAGGATATTGTCCCCTGACCTAATGATCCAGCCCCCTGGGACCAGAATATGTAACTCAAACAAAAGAAATGAAAGATGAGGCCCTTGAGATCCCTGTCACCTCTGAGTGAGAAGAAGGTTGACCATGACAGAGACCCAGAACATTTGTCCCTCAAGTCTCAAAGCCTGCTCCCTGCTGAGAAGCCCCAGGGCCCCAGAGTGGGACAGCTTAAAACCAATCTCTTCAATGAGCTGGAGAGATGGAGACATTGGGGAGCTTCCTGTAGAAACAGCTGTACTGGCGGCAGCACCACGTTTTCCTAACTGAGTCTGGGAAACTGATTTCCACAATAAGAATGCCAATAATCTGGGCGCCAAAGTTAAGCCCACATCGGCCCAGCCCCAGGACAACTTGGACCTAACCCAGGCCTGAGCTTCTCAAATAGGCCCAGCACCAAACTCCCTCCCTCCCAAGCTCAGGCAGATGGCTGGGCCGGAGGGGTGGGTTCACACATCTGGACCCCACAAGCCCAGAATCATCAGGCCATTAAACATGTCTTTTATTGTGACCCTGAGGGTTATAAACAAGCAAGCCTGACACATGGGTCATTCCTGAGACTCCTGTTTCATTTGTTTTAAGGGTCTCTTGGCAGTAAAGAATTTCAAAGCTGCTAAGTTCATAGTATATTAAAGTGGAATATATTCCTCTGAATGATCCTCAGGTGAGAAGCAGAGCTTAGCAAATGCCTCCTGGCTGCTCCTTAAAGAACCCAAGACTGACCTCTGGTGGTCTCTAGGACCGGCTGAGCCCAGCCTTTCCTTTTCCTATACCCATTAGTGAGATTCTTCCCTGTCTGACTCTCTGAATCTCTCTCTCTCTCTCTCTCTCTCTCTCTCTCTCTCTCTCTCTCTCTCTCTCTCTCTCTCTCTCTCTCTCTCTCTCTCTCTCTCTCTCTCTCTGTTTTGGTCTCTCTCCCTATGTCTTTCTATGTATGTCCATATATATGTGTCCTTTTCTCTGCTTCTTCCTCTCTTTTCCCCATGAGACACCCCACCCCCCCTCTAATCCCTTAGAAATGTAGGGGTAGTAGGATATTAGAATGAGACTTTTCTTGCCTTAGTTTCAACCCAGACACCAATATGTGAGTGAGCAAATAGGGAGATACCAGATATCGGAATGATTGTAAAATAGGGCTCCCCCATCTATGCACATTTACCAAAGAAATAGTTCCCAAAACTTGTTCCATAACCTTTTAGAGCCTCTTTGTCAGTTTCATGAGGGGGTTGTCCTCACTAACCTTTCCAGCTTCATTTCCATTACAAACCCATACTCCCTATGTTGTGTTGATGCTGATTTGCTTATCCCATGTGCCTCCATGCCCCAGAAGGCCAGACGTTTTCAGGCCTCTGTGGCTTGGTTTATGCTGCTCTTCCTTTTTGGAATACTTTCCCCTGTTTTGCCTCTTGTAATCCTGTTTATCCTGTAAGGCCAACCTCAAATGCCTCTCCTTTCTAAAGCCACCTCTGGACCCCCAGGGGTTGAGATTGACCCTTCTCTGGTCTCCCACCTGGTATTAGAAAATGTGTGTGCATACCTGCCTCCTCTACCAGCCTCTAAGGTCGTTAAGACATGGGTTATAGCTGGGTCATGCCTGGCAGGGCGTATATACATTGGTAAATGCTTGGCGAATGAGTTAATGAGTGGATTCTATTGGCAGCATGCTTAAGAGAGTTTTCTCTGTTCTGAATATCAAAGAAAAGACAGAAAGAAGTCAGGTTTATAAGGGTGAGAGTGGAGTAGGAAGGAAAGCTCCAAAGCTGGTGCTCAGAGCAAAGAGTGGCTCAGAGCCACCTGCCTGTCTTGACTCTCTGTGTAGAGAGCACAAGGTCCTCCCTAGCCCATGGCTGGGCAGCTGTCGCTGGGCTGGTGCTGCACAATCTGCCTTAAGGCCAAGACTGAAGAATTTGTCACAGGCTATGACTATACAACCAGTACCTTCAGGGACAATGTCTATAATATACAACATACACCTACATAATATACTTTTGTAACTCCTGATGGTAAAGCCCATGTCTTTACAATCCAATATTCGTACAATCCATGTCTCCTCAACCTTTGTCTCTACAATGGGTCTGTACACCCCATGTCTTCCAAACTTCCCTTGTATGTGAGTCCGCCCTGGGCAGCCTACATCTGCACCATAAGTCCACGCTGTCACAATGGGTATCTGCACACCATATGTTTGGGTAAAGAATGCATGATCAAACAGGAGTAGTTTTGTTTGTGACCCATTTTGAAAGGAACACCTTTCTGCTCAATCCAGATGCCAAGATGGTGACTGTAAAAGCCAACAGGAATGTTCCCTCCAGAAACCATTGCTTTAACTCAGGACTTTATAAAGACAAGAAATAAATAAATGAGGAGCTGAAACCTTATGGAGAAAAAGTATTTTTAAAATTCTCTATTATATTTTCTAGGTAATCGATTCACTGTATTTTCCTTATAAATTTTTAAATGAGGCATATCAAAAACAAACACATAGACCACAGAACAGAATGGAGAGCCCAGATATAAACCTATGTATATCCAGTCAACAAATATTTGACAAGAGAGCCAAGAATACTCAGTGGAGAAAAGACAGTCTCTTCAATAAATGATGCTGGGAAGATTTGATATTCACATGAATGAAACTAGATCCGTATCTTTCACCACTCACAAAAATTGACTTGAAATGGATCATTAAAGACCTCCCAGTCAGTGTGATGCAAAAAACAGTCCCAAACGTTTTCAAAACACACTCCAAAAAGGCAGTGCTTATCCCAATTGAGAATCACTGGTTTAAACTTTTTGTTCATTATCATCCCCCAAAAGAGCCCTTTTAGACTATTTTCTTCCCTAGTAGCCCCACTCTTATGACATTTTAATACCATAAATATGCCATACCTATAAATACATGTCTATAATGGATATAAGAATATATGTGTGTATGTGTGTATATGTATATTTATGTACTGCATTCTTTGGAAAGCAACCATTGTGGCATATAAGAGTTTTTTTACCCTAAAACCAATTTTCACCCCCTTGGAAGTGACAACACTCCTGTTGAGAATTACTGTTCCAGACAAAAGCTTACCCTGGTCTCTACATCCTCAAAGAAGGATGATTGATGACTCATTAAAGTTTTTCTCAAGGTTTTTACTAAAAATCTGAGGGCTTGGGTTTGATTTTAATTTTTTAACTGAGATTTTTGATGAGATAATATGGAGGATCATATGCAAATGCAGAAATGGTACAGAGATTCTTTGCACATTTTGCCCAGTTTCCTCCAGGGGGAAGCAAAACTTTTTGGGTTTTTTGGCAAAACCGTAGTTTAATATCACAACCAGCACATTCACATTGATACAATCATTCCATCTTACTCTGATTTCCCCAGTTTAACTTGTACTAGCGTGTGTGTGTGTGTGTGTGTGTGTGTGTGTGTGTGTATTAAGTTCCATGCAATTTTATCACCTGTAGGATCATGTATTCACCACCAAAGTCAAGACATTGAAGAGTCCCAACAACACAAAGGTCCCTCATTTGCCTTTTTAAAGCTACACTCACCCTTCTCCCATATCTCCTCTTTTCCCCTAGTCCTACCCCCTGGAAACCACTAATATCCCTCATTTCTAATATTTTCTCATTTCAGAATGTTACATAAGTGGAATCACACAGTATGTAACCTTTTGGAACTGATTTTTTTCACTTATCAAAATTCCTTGCAGATTCTATCCATATAGCAATAGTCTGTTCCTTTTACTGCCGAGTAGTATTCCATGATGCATATGAAATAGTTTGTTCAACCATTCACCTGTGGAAGGACACCTGGGCTGATTCTTGGTTTTGGCTATTACAAATAAAGCTGCTAAAAATATCTGTGCACTGGCTTTTGTGTGAACATAAGTCTTCATTTCTCTGGGATAAATGCCAGGAGTGCAATGGCTGGGTTGTATGGTAGTTGCATTTTATTTTTAAGAAACTGTCTAACTGTTTTACAGAGTGGTTGACCACAAGTTTGGTGTTATATATATTCTACCCATTTTCTAATTGGGTGGTTTGGGTTTTTGCTGTTGAGTTTTGAGAGTTCTTTATGTACTCTAGACACTAGTCCTTTGTCAGACACGTGGTTTGCGAATATTTTCCCCAGTCGATAGCTTCTTTTTTTTTATTGCATAGATTTTCACAGAGAGAAAAAGTTTATAATTTTGATGAGGTTTAATTTATACACTTTCAAATTATGCTTTTGGTGTCAAATCTGAGAACTCTTTGCCTAGTCCAGAACCCACAGTTTTTCTTCTATTTTTCTTTCTAAAAGTTTTACAGTTTTATGTTATATATTTGGGGTAATTTTTTTCCATTTTGAGTTAGTTTTTGTGTAAAGTGTGAGACTTAGGTTGAGGTTCATTTTTTTTGTCTATAGATGTCCAATTATTCCAACATGATTTGTTAAAAAGGCTATTTAACTTTCATTTTAATCTAGGCCAAATTGAGGGTATTTGAGGTTTATAATCATTCCCACCTCCCAGCCATACACACACACACACACACACACACACACACACACACACACACAGGAGTAAAGAGCATACAGCTTGTTAATAGTCAACACAAGTATATATATTTACAGCTAGCTACTAATGATCTAAAATAGTAATTTTAAAACTTTTCCCCAACAAAAAAGAATTGCCACATATGAGTATATCACAGTTAAAGGCCTAATATCCATAATATATAAGAAACTCTTAAACATTGGAGAAACAGGTGCCAAACAACTGAGAAAAAAATGAGCAAAAGTCATGAACAGACAATTTACCCCCAAAAAATATAAAAACAGTACTTAAACTTATGAGAAGTTGTTCAACTCATAAAAAGAGAAATGCAAATTAAAACTACACTGAAATACCATTTATCAGCTATCAAATTAGCTAAAATTTAAAAACTTGGCACCACATTGTGCTGGCAAGGCTCGGGAGACATAGGCACTCTCATTCATTGCTGATAGGAATGCAAATGATACAGCCTTGTGGAGGGGAATTTGGCAGTATTTAACAAAACTATGTATGCATTTATGTTTTGTTCCAGAAATCTACTTCTAGGAATTTACTCTGAAAATACACCTGCAACAATACAAAGTTATATATATGCACAAATTTATTTGTTGCAGCATTACTTGTAATTGCAAAATAGTGGAAACAACCTAAATGTTCCCACAGAGATGTGTTGAATAAACTAAATTATATCCACACAATGGAACACTATGCAGTGCTAAAAGAAAATAGGGATGGTCTCTATGAAGTGATATGGAGTGATTCCCAGGACGGATTTTGTAAGTGAAAAAGCAGACTGCAGAAGGGTATATATAGTGTTCTACCTTTTGTATGGGAAGAAGAAACAAGAAAATTACATGTATTTACTTACTTAATTGCAAGAGGAAATTGGAAAAAAGATAAACCAGAAACTAATGAGAATGGTTATCCACGGTGGGGAGGTGGGGGTAGTGGATAAGAGCAAGGTGGATAAGGCAATGATACTTCAGTGAAAGTGACTTTTTATATAGTTTGAAGTGTGGAATCATATCAATGTTCTAAATACATTTTTTTTAAATTAACTCAAATCAACCTGAATGTCAGTTTTAAAACTCTAAAATAAACAAAAAAGAATGAGCCTACTCATAATTCAAAAGAATAACATATGGAAGGAGGGAAGAATAACATAAGAAAGGAGGGAATAGAAGGAAACTCAGTAATTTTTGAGCACAGGACTTTGGCTATATACCTTCAATCTAAAGACAAAAGAACTGTAAATAAACAATTCTACTTTAGGCTTGGGTCTTGAAGTGGTATGGGTTAGCCATTCTGAAACTGCTTTCTGTGAATAAAAAGATTGAACAAATGAATAAATAGATTGAAAGGGTGGGAGCCAGGCTTCTCACTGCGAGTAATAGCTGTTACAAACATGGAATGGGAGAAGCTTAGGATGAACTCAGTGGTGTAGGACTGGAATTAGAGAAATGGGATAGACAGGTGTGTGCGTGTGTGTGTGTGTGTGTGTGTTTATATGTATGTGTGTGCGTGTGTGTGTGTTTATGTGTGTGTGTGCATGTGTGTGCGTGTGTGTGTGTGTGTGTGTGTTCTAGATCTGTAAACTGAAAGGGCCGAGAAGCAATTATATGCCAGTAGCAATGAACACACCTACTACCCAGGTCTTCTAAATAGTATTTCTTATAGAAATAACAAGGGTTCCTTGGAGAAAAGACTGATTCCAAGGTTGAGGCATGAAGGCCCTAGAATACCTGGTCACAGAAAGTAAAGAAGTACTCAAAAAACTATAGGAACACATCAAAACACAAAGAAGCCAACCTGATGGAGCTCCCACTAACCAAATCTGGGTCAATGTAAGCATCAAAATAAATACTAATAGTAGTGACCCATCGGATAAAATAAGATCTATAAGTGTATACTGATATAATTAAATAGATGAATAACTAGGAGTTAAGGTCAAGAGCTTTCTTATAGAATTATGACAACTAATTAATATAGAAGAAATTATTGAGTTAGAAAAACCACCATTTTGTTAATCATCATAGGAATAACAGATTTAAGTAAGAATTATCAATTGATACTAAAACTAATGGGTGATAGTTTGATAAGGAGCAGGACATTCACACAGTTTTAAAGTATCTTTCCACAAATGACTTAATTAGAAAGGAGAAAAGGAGAACTTAAAGTGGAGAAACCTGGAGGACATCACCTTAACCAAGGGACCGAGGTTATTATCCCTTGACAAAATAATATCACATCCCTTCCAATAAATGTTCCAAAAAGGACATAGCATCACTGCTGTGGTGTGCAAACTAAAAATGCATGATTGGAATCCTGTCATGAGGAGACATTATACAAACCCAAATTGAGGGGTAATTTACAAAATAACTGACCTGTACTCTTCAAAAATGTCAAGGCTATGAAATACAAAAGCCGAGGAAATATTCCAAGCAAAAGAAGACTGGAGGGGCATGACAACTAAATGCAATGTGTGAATCCGGATCAGATCCTGAACGAGGGAAAAAATAGCTATAAAGACAACTGGCAAAATTTGAATTTGGACAGTGAATTGGAGGACAGCATCTTGTTAATATTAAATTTTCCAATTTTGATAATTGTACTGTAGTACACAAATTACATGTCCTTGTTCTTATAAAATATACACTGACATATGTAGGGATAAAGGGATATAATGACTTCTTACTCTAAAATTATTCAGATATTTATTTAGAAAGAATGGATGATCCTGCAAATGAGGCAAAATGCTAATTCCTGGTGAATCTGGATAAAAGGTATTTTATATTCTTACAATGTTCTATACATTTAAAATTATATCAAAATTAAAAGTTACCAAAAAATCTTTTTCCACGTGGAGTATTTTCTTAAATGAAATCCCACCTGGAAGCCCAATGTCCCCAACATATAAACTCAGAGTTACTTTGAATGAAATGGGGATGATGGGCCCAGGGAGGTGCACACTCAGACCCCCTCCAACCATCTACATTACCTGAAGAGCAAGGCCATGGAGGCTTAATGTTCACTGCCTCACCCTCTCCACAGGAGCATTGGATATACCTTGAGCATCACCTCTGGCCTCATCCTTGTCTGGATCCTCTTTCTAATCACCTCTGCTCTCCAACTTCCGGACATATGCTCTCCATGCTTAGGCCTTTTCCTGATATTTATGCAAAAATGCCAAATGCCAAGAATTCTCATTCTCTGTCTCTTATGGCCTCCTGTTCATGATGCTCAGAAATGTTCTTCCCCAGCCGCACAGAGCTCACAGCTGCTATTTCTTTTCTGCTTCCAGCTACAGCTGCCCATACCTAGACCAGGTAGAAACTTCTGGAGGAAGCGAGAGCACTGTGTGAAGCCCCTCCAGCTCTCCTTGCCCCTGTGAAATACCTCTCACTGCTAGCATGGACCTCTTTGGCACTGGGCAAGGAAAAGTTAACTTGTATTCATACCCTATGGCTGCTGTAACAAATTACCACAAAAGTAGTGGCTTAAAACAACACAGATCTGAGCTGGTCCGAGTGGCGCGGTGGTTAAGAGCTGGCTTGGGATGCCAGCAGCCCCGGTTCAGATCCCACATATGAGAGCCAGTGACACTGCCCTCTACAAAAAAACAAACAAACAAAAACACACACACACACACACACACACACACACACAGATCTATTCTTTTACAGTTCTGGTAGTCAGAAGTCCAACATCTGTTTCACTGGACTAAAGTCAAGGCGTTGACTGTGCCAGTTCCTTCTGGAGGCTTTGAGAGGAGAATCATTTCCATGCCCTTTTCGACTTCTAACTTCTGCCTGCGTTCCTCGGCTTCTGGCTCCTTCCTCCTTTCATGAAAGGCATCACTCAGTCTCTGTTTCTACCATCACTGCCTTCTGCTCTGCTGTCTAATCTCCCTCTGCCTCTCTCCTATAAGAATACTTGTGACTCCTTTTAGGGCCCACCCAAAGAATCCCCATCACAGGAGCATTAACTGAGTCACATCTCCAAAGTCCCTTTTGCCATGTAAGGTCACATTCACAGGTTCTAAGGATTCGGAAGTGGACATCTTTTAGGGCCATTAGTCAGCCTACCACAGATACCTAGATTGATGACTGTGCTTTCCTTATTACTCACATACCCCAGTCTTTAGAATTATTTGTTGGCTTTTACTTGTTTCCTCAAGGGCAATGAGTCAAGTTCAAAATTGCTCATTTGCAACAGACGCTGCCTTACTTTTGCTGCTCTGCTCCGTGATGCCTCCCACCTATAGGTGAAGTGACAGTGCTTGTGTCTGCACAGCTCTTCCTACACATCCCTTTATCAACTAAATTGATGAAGTGCTTTGGTCTTGTATAGCCCTAGCCCAGGATGGGAGCTCCTGAACAACGGGAAAGGAGTTGAGCAAAAAGATCTGCTAATTTTCCAAGGCTATGGCTGGGGTGGGCTGAGGTCTCCCCGGGAGCCCTCATCAGCAACAACCACACACATAAATCAAGAAGGAACTGAGCCACAGAGCTCCTGGAGAAGGAAAAGGAAGAAGGACCATTGGCTCATGTTTGGGTGGATTCTAAAATATATGGGAATGAAAGCCTTTGAGGTGATGAATTTCCTTTTAATGCTGTCACATCTGTAGTCCTGGAGGTTTAACCTCTGATTTTTGGCTGTAAAACCAACATTATTTCTGCAAACTTGACACCAGATGCTGTCAGGGAGATATAGCTGAAGTAATAAAAAACCTGTTTAACAGATTTAGTGAAGCAAATACAAACTAATTAACAATTTTGGAATTGGGATTAAATACTAATTCTTTTAAATCATAAAAACTGAGATGAACAAAAGAAAAAAATGTTCTCCCTCTGAAGCACTCACAGGAGCCATCTGTTTGTCATTGAGAAAATGGCCCAACTGATAGATTTTAAACAAATTCTGACATATTTTTATCTGGATTTGAATGCATTATGGACAGCCATCCCAGAAAGAAAACACATTACTTTTTGGCTAACATGTCAATCTGAGCTTCTCTGAAGCTCCAGGAAACAAGCTATTTGTGTACCGACTCAGAAATAAGGAAACAAAGAATAAAATGATATCTTTATAAATTCTGCTGGAGACATATGTTTCCAGCCATCAGGAAGGAAAGATGGACTGAGGTTCTTTCTAACTTTATTGCGCAATAGCCATTGATAGGGCACAGCTCTTCTACCATGTCTTCAGTGTTACCTCCAATAAGGGTAGAAGGGCATCATCTGCTACCATTCTGAGACTTTCCAAATTAAGTCCAAGCTATGAAATTGTGGAAATTGCACTTGTCATCCTCCAGTCTCTCCACCTGGACACTCTTGGCCTCAATAAACAGTCTAATTCTAGAACACAGGCTTCAAAATTAATCCCACCATGATTAGGGCTGGGTGATAGGGGAGAATTCTGTTTGCTCTGGCCCAAAACTCAGTTGATTTGGCATCAAATCAGCTGATAATCCCATTCTGAGATGCTCCTGAGAAGACTTCGGCTTTGTTATAAATTACTTGAGGATGGAGAATTTGGTATCCCTTGTGCCTAGCCCAAAGACGTGCATGTGTGTGTATATATATTTATATATATATGTTTATATATTTACATTTATATATGCTCAATTAATAATGATAATAATATTATAATGTATTGAGTGCCTATTATGTGCTAGACACTGTGCTCCCCTCAACATGATGAAATAGATATTATTATGATCCCTACTGTATGTGTGTACATAATCATTCCATTCATTCACATCCCACTTCATTTTAAGATATATTTGAGGGCCGGCCGAGTGGCGCATTGGTTAAGCGCTGGTTTTGGGATGCCAGCGGCCCCGGTTCGGATCCCACGTGAGGGCCAGTGACACTGCCCTCTACAGCTAACAACAGCTCCACCTGGAGCTGGGCTGTGCAAGCCCCAGTGATGGTGTGGGCTGCAGCCCCTGCTGCAGTGGGCTGCCATAGGCTACAGTGAGTGGCCGGCAGCCAACGTGAGCGGCTGGCAGCCAGTGTGAGCTGCCAATAGCCGCGGTGAGCAACATCCAGAGGCCAGGGACCGATCTGCCTCATCTGGGAAGAGCGCAATGACGATACCAACAGTGAAGCAACATCCTCCGCAACTAAACTGAAGAACAAAAAGACAGCAACTTGTCTGTTCCCCTTCCCCGATTCGCCAATGCTGTTCCCCTCCGCCAATTCCCCAATAAAAAATCTTTAAAAAAATAAAATAAAATAAAATAAAATAAAATAAAATAAAATAAAATAAAATAAAATAAAATAAAATAAAATAAAATAAAATAAAATATATTTGAGATTGCCTTATAGAAATATAACCTGTACAACTCAATTGAGAGTATTGAGTTTTAGGGAAAATGAGGGTGGAAAGGTCAAATTGTTACATGCATCGTCAGTTCAAATGAAGTTAGCAGCAGCACTTGGAGAGGAGTTTGAAACATTCCTTGAGGTTTTGTGCTTGAACTCCTGGGGCAGGCAGGGCTATGGGCACCTGGCTCCAGGAAGCGAGAGACAGTTCATCCTGGGCTATGATACGCATTGACAGACTGGACAAAGACCATGAAGGGTGAGCTGCAGGTGAAACAAGCCTATCAATAGGATTTTGGGGACAGGCTCCATGGATCAGGTGTTATGCTGCCTCAGTTTCCCCCACGTGGATAAATATTTGGAGGCTGAAAACAACATGTTTCAGTAACGACTTGGAATGCTTTACTGGGTTTCAGGGTTACCACTGTCAGTCACAGAGCAGTCCATACATACTTTTTTCACCTGCCCATCTTATAAAACGTAACCAAGCTCATGGGTTGCTGGTAGTTGTCTGAACATTTCCTTGGACAGAGTTCCTTCCTTACTCTGAAAGGTCCTTTACAAGCAGAATCTATGCAGTTCTCTTGGGCCCTCCAATAGCTATTATCTAAAATTCTCCTGATGATAAACATATACATTCAAATATAGAAATAGCATGAAAATTTTTCAGACTAGGGTTTCCAATCTGTTTTTCTGGACAATGAGGGACCAGATTCCTCTACGTAAATCCCCAATTCCTATGCCCAGCACTAGGCAGGATGGCAGTCATCATCAGAGCAGTCTGGCAGCACAAAACCAGACCCAGAATGATAGTCAAGGCTCAGAACCCAAATAAATAGTTGAGCTGTCTCAGTTTCCACAGTAAATCTGAGAACAGAACAGCTCTAAGGAGATCTAGATTAAAGCCGATAGAAAATGATTTCAGCCCCTAGTCCTCTCCTCCATTTCCCATACCAGAGATACAGTCATGCCATCAGGCTTTCCATGCCATTTGTCCTCATACTAGGGCCTTTGGATATTTTCTCTGGGTTCATGAGTTTTTGACATTGGTCTTTTTAGTTTTGTGTTTTTATTTTGATGAAAATCTAAAAATAAGCAATATAAGTATCTTGCGGATCAACTGACTGACCAGCTCAGACCACAGAACTTCTATGTCCACATGTAGATTTGTGTTTATGACAGCATAGGGGCGGAGCCAGACAGCACTGCCTTAACTGTCTCCGGCTAGTGAAACATAAATAGGATGGGCTTCAGCACAAATGGTATGCTCATTATCAACTGAAGAACAAACGACCTCATTACACATTGTGAAAATAAAGATGTCATGATATTTATAATAGAGGCTTTGTAGAATAGAGGAATTTTATTAGCTTTGTGGATTTGTTTATATTTTATAAATTTTAAAAGTTTATCTGAACATTAATGTTTGCACAGTGTTGTTTATATTTAAATTCATAAGTTTGTTTTGGTTTTAAGGAGATTATACTTAGTTAATACCGGTACGTATGTAAATTAACTAAGATAATAAAATAAATTGTCAGCATTTTTTCCATTAAAGGAGATCTATATATCATTTAAGAGTAAAGCATTATTATTTTCTGAATATTATTGGGTTGTAGGAAAAGTCATGATGCATTTTTTGCAACGAAAAACATAGAAAAAATACATCATGACTTTTCCAACAACCCAATACATCATCAATTCTCTAATACAGTGGAGTTTGCCCCCTATTGACCAGTGGGTGTGGCAAAAATTTTTAATTGGTCAGATTAACTTCTTTACTTTTTTCTTTACTTTTTTTATGGCCTCCTTGTTCATAATCCTTTCCCCTGAAGAATGCTGAAAGGGCTAGTAGCTTGATTGGTGAAACTGTCCACCTGACCACATAAACTGTTCTAAACAGGAAGAGAAAGTATTGGAAGGTCTTGGAGACCAGTCCTCAAAGGCTAGCATTTGGTCAGAGGGACAAAGCAGAATCCCAGCACCAGATGTGGGTAAGAGTTAGGTCCACCCAGGCAGCAGGACAGCCTTAATGCTCATCCCCATGATTTCTTCATCTCCTCCCACCCCCACCACTGAAGACTGCACTAGCTCCAGAGCCTGGAGGAGGGCAGCTGGGGAGGAGAGAGACTGAAGCTGAAATCCATTTATCCCAGCTATGAAGAGGTCAGGGGTAGGAGGCAGTAGCCAGACTAGTGAACTCACAAACTGATTGCTGGCCACAGAGGAAACAAATTATTTTAGACATAATTAACTATAGACAATGAAACACCAAGGCCATCCCAATAAAATATCACATTATTTCTTACTTAAGTTACACTAAAACAGGAAAGCAAGAGTGCATGAGAAGAAATTGTTGACATGTTAAGGTTTTGCCCTTAAGTGCCATCCATGACCCTTTAAATGTGGCCAGCCTGCTCATGGACAGTGCTGGGATCTGGGATAGGAGCGGTACTAGAGAGGAGGTAACAATTAAGGTCAACAATGCTTGCTCTGGGACACTGCCCAGGGCTGCCCCTGGTTACCTTGAAGCAAATACGAAGTCCAAGAAACTAATATGAATGAAGGAGATGGACAAGCTCTAAGTCACAGACACACTAGGCTTTTGAATATTTTTTAATCCACAAAGAAATATGTTTTCCACCATTTTTCATGAAATATACAACCCCTTTTTGGACTATCTTTCATTAATGCTACTAAAGACATGGATATAGAAAAATAGAACTTCTTTATCATAAGGAGAACAACAGTGCAAAGACCACACAAACAATAGTGGACAGTTTAAAGTCAAGAGACAACTGAGGGGCCAGCAGAGTGGCGCGTTGGTTAAGAGCTGGCTTGGGATGCCAGCGGCCCCAGTTCGGATCCCACATATGAGGGCCAGTGACAGTGCCCTCTACAGCTAAGATGGTGAACAACAGCTCCACCTGTAGCTGGTCTGCTATGAGTCCCCAGGGATGGCATAGCTGCAGCCCCTGCTGCAGTGGGCTCCCATATGCTACAGTGAGTGGCCAGCAGCCAGCGTGAGCAGCTGGCAGCCGGTGTGAGCTGCCAAGAGCCGCTGTGAGTGGCTGTCCAGAGGCCGGCGACTGATCTGCCTCACCCGAGAAGAGTTCAATGATGATACCAACATGGGCCAGTGAAGCAATGTCCTCCACAACTAGACTGAAGAACAAAAGGACAGCATCTTGTCTGTTCCCCTTCCCCGGTTCCCCAATGCTGTTCCCCTCCCTCAATTCCCCAATCAAATCTTTAAAAAAAAAAAAAAGAGAGACAATTGGGAATGATGGGGACTGTGCTGAACTGGAGAGCACTCGCTCTGTCTGAAGATAGCAGACACTGCTCAGGCCTGCTGAGGCTGTATATGCTTTGCTAAGGCAAGTATCAGTTCTGCTCAGCATTAATTCCAGGAGCCTCTAAAGGAAATGGAGGATGATTGCTAAAGGGCCATTCATCCTTCAGATGTAAGTCAAGCAGTGACCAATTTAATCAGTTTGCTGCTGGGCCCTTTTTTGATAATATAGTTATCAATTAACAACCTGTAACAGGTAATAGAGGTAGATTCCAGATGCAGAACACCATTGTGTGTCCAGCCACACATAATAAGGCCAGTCCCATATCTTGGCAAATGGCCAATATGAACAGAGCTCTGCTGATGTGGGGATAATGAATTCTATTAAAATGAAAAACCCAACATAATGCCAACTATTAATGCCTTCTAATATTAATAGGTAGCATTAATCTTATGTAATAGGATCTGTCCACTTTAGCAGGCATTTCATCTCACAGCTCTTCCCTGGTTTCTTGAAGTGTCCGCCTTCCTCACTGACCACCATCTGCTGGATACCCTCGAATTTGTCATCATTGCTACAGTGGAGACCAGACAGCCAACAATGCACATGACAGCACAGAAAAAGTCGTCCCAATCAGGATTGCAGGGCTCTCCATTTCTCACACCTAGAACCACTCAAAAGGGGACTGAATATAGGAGACATCCCTTTTAGTCTAGTATACTCTTACTCATCCCTTCACCTCTCAGCTTAGGTGCCACCTCCATTAGGAAGTCTTTCCTGCTTGTCTCCTTACCCCAACAATAAGAACTGGATTAAGTGCCTTCCATCTAGGACCCCAGCGCTGTTGCTTTGCCCATCAGTTACCATCACTCTCTGTGGGCATCTTCCAAGCAGGATCGTGGTATTTCCAAAAACAAAGCATAGAAAGCATTAAACAAATAAACAAAGAACTGAATGGACTATTGGATGGATGGATGGATGGATGGATGGATGGATGGATGGATGGATGGATGGACGGACTGATGGACGAATGCTGTCTGCCTTCTTAGAGGTTCTGCGTACAAGAAGGAATGTCCTCCAATATGTTTTAATAGAGATCTTTCCACAAGATGGCGCTCATAATTTTCCTAACTTATGGTTTCTATAGAAAATATTCAAATTTCAAATTTTAAGCTTAGAACTATTATGTATGTTTCATGGTTAATATAACTTGTTTGCCATACTGTCCATGTTTCATGTTCCATTACATTTCACACAGTTACAAACATGTTCTTTGCTCTGGAACATCAAGATACAACCCTGTGGAATTATTTTTGACATTGTGTGGGCTTTGTGGCTAGTCCAGTTGCTACAGAGTATAAGAACAATGTCAGCCCCTAGATATTACCGGAAATGAAGGCATTGTTCTTCCACCACACCATCGCCAACAATAAAGAGTCAGCAGAAAAATGAAATGTTGGCTTAAAATAGCCATTAACCTTTGGAAGCATGAATTTTGCCTTAATAAAATAATAACTTCTTACAGTGTACAGTGCTTTATGCCACACAAAGCAATTTCACATCATAATAACAGTTTTTGACCTCCTAAAAACTATGCCAGGCACTTTAGATTTATTATCCCCTTTTAACCCTCATATCGACCCTGTGTATGAGGTCTTAATACCTCCCATTTTACAGATAATAAAATGGGGTTTCAGAGAAAGGATGTAATTTGCCAAAATCATATGGGTGATAAGTGGCAGGGCTATAGTTGGAACCCAGGTTTGTCTGTACCTATATTAATTTGCTTTCTATTATTCCATGATACGAGCCATTTCAGTGTTAAGGAGAAGGCATTAAGCCATAAGGGGGAAAGGGAACTGCCAGGCATAACTCCCTGTTATGTGACTGTTATATTCCTGCCCTTATGTATGCGTGTACACACCCCAGAGCAGCTCTATAAGGAGAGTCATAATTACTATTTTCAAGTATGCTTACCATGCCAGGCACACCGCCAAGTGCCTTCTCATACGTCATCATTTCATTTCATCTCTATCTACTTCTATGAGGATATTATTATCCCCATTTTATGGATGAGGGAATTATAGCTCAGAGAAATTCAGTGGTTTATTGTATGTCACAGAGAACCCAAGTGCCAGCGCTAAAATTCAAACTCAGTTCCATCTGATTTCACAGCTCTGTCACTATATGAGGTTGCAGAGGCTACCTGAGTAGGGGTAACTTGGGAATTCTGGGCAGGATTCCTGGAGCAGTCTATCTGTTCTTATCAAACTGCCCACAGTTCCCAAACATTCCCCTGGGCCTTTGCATATTCTATTGCTCTGCCTGAAATGCCCTTCCCTACAGAGTCTGCCTGAAAAGCTCCTACTCACTTTTCAAGGCACAGCTCCAATGCCATTTCTCCCATGGTGCCTCCTCTGATGGCCTTCTCACTAAACGTATACACATATCCTCATAGCATACCTTTGTGCTTCCCCTAAGTCCCACCCCTAACACACCACACCACACACACACACACACACTTTCACCTGTGGTTCCTTATATAATAATACATAACCCACTGCATGGCATCAAGAACTGTGAAGGGTCTGAGATTTCCCCTTCCTGGAAGCTAACAAGTGGGCCTGCCACAGTTTCATGCATGCTGACAGAAGACACTGATTCTGTCTTCATCTTCTATCTCCAGCACCTATGACAGTGACCCGCTCATAGTAGGTGGCTTCATCAATGATTGCTGAATAACTGAAAGAATGAACTCAAAGTCCAAATCTTTGATGGTATTCTGTAGTTATGACAACAAAGATTATTGGCATATCTGTGTGGAAGTGAAGAAGGAAAAGTCAGTGAAGAAAGACACAACAGCAGATGGAATCTGTGTAGTTTGGAAGGTTCCTATCCACGACAGCTGGAGGGCCATTGCATATTTGTAAAGTCCCCAGCTAGGAAACTGAGGAATCCCATACACACACACACACACACACACACACACACACACACACACAGAGCACTTACTTTTGTGCCAAGCACTGGCTTCAAGAACTTGATGCATATTAACTATGTTCATTTTTACAGCCTCTGTGGCTGCCACAGGGAATTGAGTTGAATGTAGCAGGAGTGATATCCCATGACTTCAGAGGCTATGTGACAAAAGGTCATACAGCTTTGCCAGTTTCTCTTGGGAAGCTTTGGAGCCTTTAACCAGCAATAAGCTTGACTATCCTGAGGCCACCGCACAGAAAAATCACGGAAAGAGGGAGAGATGCCCAAAGAGCCCCTATTTCAGATCCAGCTGCTTAAGTGTTCCCAAGACACCCTCCCCCAGACTGAGAGGAAGCCTCCGATGTGACCCTGCATTTTTGTCTTATTCCAGATCTTAAAGAAAATGCTTTTCAGTTTTTTACCATTGACTATGATGTTAGCTGTGGGATTTTCATATATGTGCACAGGCTGGCAGAGGTCCACGGGTGGGCTTGCTGTCTCTTTCCATCAAAAACTCATGGCCCAAAGGGCTCTCTCTTAGATCTACACTGTGCCAGGTTGGGAAAGGGGTGATGTGAGTAAAGCAAAACTTTTCTTCCTACCCTTTCAATGTGTCTTTTCTTGTTTCAGTGGTCCACTGGGGTGCTGTGACCTCATCTGGATTCTGGAGCTCTCATAAAGTTATGTTTGTCCATGAATGGTTGTTAAATTTGCATTGGGGGCAAGGGGCAAGGGCTGATTGTTGCTGCATTTTTCAGGGCTGATTTTTCAGCCACTGTCCTAGAGTGGTTTGCTGCAAAAAATAACTGAAACAGGCTTTGGTTTCCTATAAGATAGGTGCTATTATTAGACCAGAATATATATCCCAACCACTGCACAAGCTGCCTCTCTATTTAAGCCCATAAAATGAAACAACTAGATAACCCTGATCATATGCCAGATTTCCAAGTCACAAAAGCCTACTAATGATGACTGCATGTTTCAAAAATGGCTGCTAGGGCCGGCCGAGTGGCGTGGTGGTTAAGTGCTGGCTTAGGAAGCCAGCGGCCCCGGTTCGGGTCCCATATATGAGGGCTATGACACTGCCCTACAAAAAAAAAAAAAAAAAGAAAAATGGCTGCTAACGCTTCATTGTTTTGTTCATTCTGCTTAGTGTGAATTAGAGGTAACTCCAGGGTTGTAGCACTTTGAGCTCTTCCAAAGCATACGTACAAACAGGCTCACATGAAGCCCAGAAAGACCTCTAATGTTCACAGCCAAACAAAGATGTAGACATGAGGGCCCACTCTTTAGCCATTCTACCTAATGATGTGGTAAGGAGAGCCTAAACAACAAAAATACTACCAGTCGATCTGTAGTATTACAGCTTGGAAGTACAGCTATCACACAGAACCTTATTTAAAACACATTATTGAGGGAAGAAGCATGCCTGATAAGTAAATTCTCTATATCAGGGGTCATCAAGCTAGGGCGTATGGGTCAAATCCCACTGGCCACCTGTCTGTGTAAATAGAACTTTATTAGAGGGCCGGCGGAGTGGCGCATTGGTTAAGAGCTGGCTTGGGATGCCAGCGGCCCCGGTTCAGATTCCACATATGAGGGCCAGTGACACTGCCCTCTACAGCTAACAACAGCTCCACCTGGAGCTGGGCTGTGTGAGCCCCGGCGATGGTGTAGGCTGCAGCCCCTGCTGCATTGGGCTGCCATAGGCTACAGTGAGTGGCCGGCAGCCAGCATGAGCGGCTGACCGCCAGCGTGAGCTGCCAATAGCTGCGGTGAGCGACTACCCAGAGGCCAGCGACCAATCTGCCTCATCCGGGAAGAGCGCAATGACGATACCAACATGGGCCAGTGAAGCAACATCCTCCGCAACTAGATTGAAGAACAAAAAGACAGCAACTTGTCTGTTCCCCTTCCCTGATTCCCTAACGCTGTTCCCCTACCCCAGTTCCCCAATAAAATCTTTAAAAAAAAAGAAAAAAAACAACTTTATTAGAACACAGCCAGCCTATTCATTTGTATGTTTCCTATGGCTGTTTTCAAGCTACAACAGCCGAATCGAGTACTTTTGAGAGACTGTACAGCCCACAAAACCAAAAATATTTACTAACTTGCGCTTTAAAGAAAAAGATCGTCAAATTCTGCTCTAGATAAGTGACACTTAGCTTTCTTTTGTTACATCTAAATATCCCTTAAATCCTTCAACACTTTCTTTCATTGATTTTTAGAATTTTAATTATGAGGCTTTTCAAACATACATAAAATTAGACTAAATAGTAAATAATTCACTCATATACTTACCACCGAGATTAAGCAGATGTTACTAATTTGTCATATTTATTTCAGTTTGACTTAAAAATGAAAAAAAAACAAAACATACAGCTCAAGTCCCTCATCTCTTTCCCTTCCCTCCATCCAATGTTGGAGTATTTCTTTACTAGTCACATTTTTGTACTGTTACTATAAACTTACACAATTTTCTACAGGCTTGAATAACTTCTACATAAATACTATCACATTGTATGTATCTTTTGGTAACATTTTCCCACTCAACATTATCTTTCTGATATAGATATAGATAGATATAGATATAGAGATAGATGATATAGATATAGATGATATAGATACTGATGTATCATTCATTTTAATTGCATCAGGGAATTTCATTTTATGAATAAGCCACAGTTTATACAGCATGGTAATGTAACAATCTATTGAGGGACAATTCGGCTGTTTTCACCCTTTATTCTTAACAGTGCTGTAATTAAAAAAAAACTTCGTATACATCTCCGTGTGAACAAGTATATGAATTTCTCTGGGGTATGTTCTTAGGAGAGGAATAGCTGACTAAAGGGCTAAAATGGGAGTAATTATCTTCTGTTCGGCCTTCCAGGTACCACTCTCCACCCTTTTCTTTCCTGCTCTAAATTCCAGGAAGCTGAGTTATGTGGACTCAGCAGGCTTCCTTGCCTACTGCTGCCCATCATGTTTGGTCAATGAAGAAGGCCGAGGGTAAACAGAAAGGG
The DNA here is from genome assembly GCA_033961575.1 of Aselliscus stoliczkanus. Lineage (NCBI taxonomy): Eukaryota > Metazoa > Chordata > Mammalia > Chiroptera > Hipposideridae > Aselliscus > Aselliscus stoliczkanus. The sequence continues at coordinate 95,423,444 of CM066736.1, read as the reverse complement.
GGAGGAAAGTGAGGTCAGGGGATTTATTTTCCCAGATCTCTCCCTGTGGGATTGTAGCAGGCTGGACAAGTCCCTCCAGCAGAGGTCACAAGCTGCCTTCTTCTCACAGCCATTTCTGTCTTCAGGGTCCAATAACTGCACCCTCAGGTTTCCCTTTCTAGGCCTAGAGGTGGTCACATCCCACTAACACTAGTTACTAGGGACTGCACTATTTCTTGTGCTTTTCCTGCACCTTGTCCACAATTTTCTAAATTAGTCTCATTATTAAACTCTCCTCAAATGATCAAATTTGAGAGTGCCACCTGTTTTCAGCCAGAACACTGGCTGATAGAACATACATCTTCAACTATAGAGTCTATAAATTGTTCCCCAAAGTAGCTGTATTTATCTGCACTCCCACAGATTTGTGTATGAGTTTTTACTCCTTCAAATTCCCTCTAAAACTTGGTGGGATTTCATTTATAACTTTTGCCAATAACGATGAGCATGAACATTTTTCTGTAATGTGTGTTGGTCATTTGGGTTTCTTCTTCTGTAAGTTGCCTGCTTATATTCTTTTCCTGATATTCTGGCTTTTTCTTTTTCTTACTGATTTAAATAAGTCCTTTAGATATACTGAAGGCTAATTTTTCTTGGACTGAAATAAATCTTTCAATTTAGGTCTTGTCATTTAATTTGATTTATGGTGTGGCTTTCAATTTTAAGGTGGTCCCTATGGTCAATCTTTCTCTAGTTTTGCTTTGTATAACTTACTTAAAAAATTATTTCCTAACCATAAAGCCATAAAAATATTCTCTTATATATTCTTCCAAAATGTTTATAGTTTTGCTTTTCCATTTATATCTTTATCCTATCTGGGATATATTTTTGCATTTGGTAAATGGTGGGGATACATTTTATTTTTCCAGATAAAGAATTAGTTTATTGATCGTCCCTTCTATTGTCACCGATTTATAATGCCACATTTACCATATTTCAAAACTCCATGTATACATGGGCTGTTTCTGGGCTCTCCTATTGGTCTGTTTTTCTATCCCTCTTCCAGTAATGCATGGTTTCAATAAAACACTGGTAGAGATATCTGGTAGAGAAATATTCTATCACCTTCTTCCAAACCTACTTCTTCAAAATTATCTTAGGTCTGCTTTTCCACGTGTATTTTGGGGTTTTGATACTCAATATCAAATGATGACAATTTTTCTGTTTCTGATTTTCTAATAATTTAATAATGATAACAATATATTAATACTATAAATTATATACAATATATTATACCACAGTGCTCAAAAAATGTATACACATGACTTGCATTCATCTTTTGTTATCAGTATATATTGAGTATTACAATTTTAATACAGTTTTTTCCTTTCTTAAAATGTGTATACATTTTGGGGGCACCCTCCGTATATAATAATAAACAATGTATGAATAAATTTACAGAATGATTTTTCTGCATTAAGAAAAGCATATGGGGGCCTGCCAAGTGGCTCAGTTGGTTAAGAGTTGGCTTAGAGCATGTGCTCTGAGCAACAGGGCCACTGGTTCGATTCCCACATGGGACAGTGAACACTGCTCCTGAGCTGAGCTGTCACTGAACTGCCAACAGGTGGCAGGATGGCTCAGCTGGTATAACAACAAGATTGCCTATTCAATAGTGGGCTTCGCCCGCCCGCAACTAAGACTCGGCACCTTGAGCTGAGTTGCTCCCCAGATGGCTGAGAGGATAGAGCACACGCTCTTAACAACGAGGCTGCTGGTTCAACTCCCACATGGGATGGTGTCTATGCCCATTGACTACAAGGATTGAACACAGCACCTTGGGCTTAGAGGCCACGAGCTGCCGACAGGAGGCCAGATGGCGACTGGCGCCCTCCACAATGAAGACTGAAGAACAATAACTTGTCTGGTCCCCTCCCCCAATTCCCCAATACTGTTCCCCTCCCCCAATTCTCCAATAAAAAAATCTGTACAAAAAAAATAAAATCATATGACTTCTTTTAATTTGTTAATGAGGTATATTATAACATATTCTCTAGTATTGAACTGTCATTCAATTCCAGGGATAAGCCTTATTTGGGTGTATTATTTCTTTTTTAATACAACCTAGGATTTTTGCATCTATGTTCATGAGATTACCTATAATCTATTTCTTGTGTTATCCTTACCAATTTTTTTGTTCAATCAGTCGCAAGTGGTACCTTTCTTTTCGTATTATCTGAATTAATTTAAGAGGGTTATCTAATTTTTGAAGATTTCCTAGAACTCTTCTGTCAAAACACCTATGCCTGGTAGCTTTTGAATTAGATTATTAATTATTGTTCTAGTTCATTTAATAGCAATAGGTCTAGTCAAGTTTCCTGATTCTTGTTGAGTCATTTTTGTATGATACATTTTTCTAAGTAATTATCTATCTCACCATAGTTTTCCGATGCACTGGGTAGAGGAACAGCTCTGCCATGGCAGCAAAATGACCTTGCATATTGCCACACAGGCCACATAAGCAAGGCTTCTCAACAGTCTAACCTCTGTCTTCACAGAACACCCTGTCATCCTCCCAAGAACATGGCTAAGATAGGCCGCCTTCTGAGGGGTCATCACAGATGGTTTACCATCCATTGCGGTATCTTGCAGAGCAATCCCTATTTTGTGAGAGGTTACCGTGAGACATCAAAGTGTTGCTAAATGAATGAAACTCAGACCTTCTATCTCCAAATCCGGTAGGCTTCCCTCTGGTCCACACTGCTTCCTGGTCATCACAGGGAGGGCTGAGCCCACCTGGAATAACCCCACGCCCAAGTGCTCCTGAATTCATCCATGTTCCTGCTCCAAAGTCAGGGTCTGGCTGAGGCTTTTGCCCTGAGTAGCAGAGATTAAAGCCATATCCATTGTTGTGCCCCTCTCTAAACTGGGTACATTATCTGGCACAGGGCCGGGCATATCTCAGGTGCGATTGAAATGGATTGGCTTTTTGATTTCAGGAGGCTTCAACACAGAACAGTGCTGACTGGGGGTATCACAACTCCTTCAATGACTCATGCATTAGGACCTCTTTAATGGGAAATTATGGAAATGTGCTGCCTGGTGCTGTCTCAATTAAGAACAACCTGATCTTGACTGCAGCCTCTGAGAGGACTCTTCTCCCCATCCACTCCTCTCCCCTTGACATCTAGAGGCAGAACCTGGCTGCCTTTGACAAGGCTTTCCTTCTCTCAATAACACAGCTGACAGTTTTGGTTTGGAAACAGTCGAGCTACTTGAGGATGGCAGCCCTTCAGCCAGGATGAGGAAGCAACATAAATCAGTGAGTAATACAGATCTCACTGCACCTGTGCTTCCCCAGCTCTCAGGAAAAGCTGGGGCTGAGGTTGGAAACAGGCAGAAGATAATCAGGTTGGATGTTCTTCCCAGTAGTGCCCACTCTCCCCACTGCTCGCCCAGTGTTAGTGTATCCCAGCCAAGGAATAGAGATGGGCTCCCTCTACCCCCATCACCTCTTAGCTCCACTCCCCAACCACAGGGCAAGCTGGGCCTGAGCCCCCAAAGGGGAAAAGGGTATAGCCATTATCTCTGTGTGTGAAAAGACATCCTATTAGTATGCTCAGGGGCCACAAAAGAGGACTCGGCTCCAGAAAGGTCTGGCTTCCCAAACCAAGGTTACAAACCCCAGCCCAGAGCCAGACACCACCTCACAGCTCCCTGTCAGCCCAGATTCCCTCACTCTAGTTATCCCTGGATTCTCTCTCCATCACCATGCTTGGCCACTTGTCACATCTTCATTCAGCAAACATTTACTATTGCATGTGAGATGTTGATATTCTGTGGTTCCACGTCCTTCCCTCCTCTCCCCTACACACACACACACACACACACACACACACACCACACGTTATAATTTTAAAGTCAGGTATTTATTAAACTAACAAAAGAATTTTCAAAGAAGCTTTGAAATCATCAGGTATGACTCAACTTTTAGGTGGTGGTTTAGGTTTCTCTGGTCCCTGGCTTCCCAAGGAGTAATTAATAAAGTGCAAACAAATTATTCTAATAATTTGTGAGCTAACTATTTAAAAGCACTAGAGGTGAGTTTCTTGTAATGTTATGACTGCTCCTTAAATCATCTGCCAGCACAACCCTTTTAAACAGGGGGACACTTGGATATAACTCCTACTCAAATGAATAGAGCCATTAAACTTCACCTGGCAAGATAAGATGAAGAATATTATGTATCTACTGTCCTCACTGTCCTTGATATATTCAGCTACCCTAACTGATTCACAAAGGATATCAAAATCCCAATCCCAGAAAACTGATCCTTCTTAGCTAGGGCCCTGGCTCTGTTTCTCCTGCCTAGCCCTTTCCAATGGCTTCCTAGTTTCCTGATCAGTAATTCTTTGAGTATGTTTCTTGGACCAGCAGCATCAGCACTTCTTGAAACACATAAGAAATGCAAATTCACACACCTCATTCCAGACCTACTGCATTAGAAACCCCAAGGGTGGGGCCCAGCAACCTCTATGTTAACAAGCCCTCTAAGTGATTCTGATGCAAGAAGTTTGAGAGCCACTGCCCTAGGCAAGGGTTCTCACCCTTGCTAAGCATTCTGCACCCTTAGCAAGGTCTGCAAGACTCTCCACAGAAACACTGCTGGCCCATAGTAGCCTTTGTGTAAATTATCTGGAAGGCTGTAGCTGAAAGCATGGGCGAGCCAAGTGGAGTCATAGCTGCATTTCAGCCCCTTGCCCCCTCGGCAGGGCACCCTCATAAAGTGAGCAGCCTGTGTTGTCATACATGGATGCCCTGGCCCCAGGACAAGACCCTCCAGCCTCACATCCCACCACTTGCCTCCTCACCCCATTCTCCAGCCACTCCAAACACTACACTTCCTTGAATGCTTCATGCTTCCTTCACGCCTTTGCCCAAACTGTTCTCTCTGGAATGCCTTTCACTAGTTTTCCACCTAGAAAACTATAACCTTTAAGACACAGGTTGATCATCTCCTCTTTCAAGAAGTATTTGCTGGCTGCAGGAGGGTCAGAGTCCACTCCTCTCGGCTCCATTGTCGCACTGATTCACCTCTGACACAGCCCTTGCCTTACTGCATTTTAATTATTGGTTTACTTGTCTCCATCTTCCTCAGGGATAGGATCTATGTCTGATTCATCTTTGTGTCACAGTATCAGTGCAGTACCTGGCATACAATGACAAAATACTGAATGTCAGTTCTGTGCCAGGCTCTTGGCACCCAGAGAAACAGTGAAGGTCATATCAGACAGATCAACCTCATGGAGCTAATTCATAATTAAGTGAATGGTACAAAGAAACAAAAAGAGAAGAAAGAAGCAAGGCTCTGGCCAAAATGGTAGGAGGCCATTGCTTTTCTAAATGATTTTACCAGCAGCTTTGAAAGCAGGGTGACCTCAGGCTCTGGGAGGATGAATTCTTGTTTTCTCCAGATTCATGTGTGAAGCTGAAAGAAAAAAAAAGTCCCAAGCAGAAAATAAAATCTCTCCTGGGAAGACCTGTCTTCACACGGGGGCTTGGTTTAGCCCCAGCCACTGAAGAGCCATCTTGCAGTCCAGAATGCCCAGTGCCTTCCCCATGGCAGCTATGGCCAGGAGTGTGAAGAGGGATAAGAGCAGACTGGGAGTCTTGATGTCTCTCCTCCTTGAAATGAAGGCTCTAATCGCTCTGTCAAGACTCAAATCAGGTTGGCATGTCCCTCCTCAATTAGCAGCTTATCTAATTATAAGACACAAATTACAAATTTCTGCTCACTGCAGTAATACAATCATGGGGTTCCTTGTGGAAGCCATTTGACTTCTGGAATAATTTCTACACTTAGTGAGCCATGGAAGAATAAAATAGGGGTTCAATTTATATGCAGTAAACATGAATTTTCTCAAAGTCAAAGAATAGATTTGAAAGTAGAAGGGAGGTGATGCTGAAGAGGCTGTTGCAGCCATCAGGAGGGGAAATGCACTAGGGCAAGGCAGTGGAGATGGGGAGATGATTCTATACAGTCAGAGATATCTGGGATGTAGAACTGGAGGTGGGAGAGAGAGCAGGAGGAATAGGAGGGAAATAAAGGGGTCTAGTCTGGATTCTGAAGCTACTACAGGAATAGTAGGGCAAACTTTCTGATAGATGGGCTTTATCAGCACCGTCCCCAGCCTTAGCTTGGTGTGCGTGTGTGTGTGTGTGTGCGCGCACACACACACACACACACACACACACACACCTACCTGCACATGCACATGCACTCACGGACACTGAGCCCAGCTCCATCTCCCTTGGTTGACATGACTGTGTTATAAGAGCCCCCACTTTGGAAAACTCAACCAAACTAAATCAAAGACCCTCTCTGTAGTCACAGTTTCTTCAATTTCTCACTGTAATGACAAATTGTGACCCTTTGCTACTGGTGCCAAACAGCCACTCCTGGGCCAACACAAAGCAGATAGCCTGGCCAAAAGACAGGGGATAAAAGAAGCTAAAGTGTGGTACTTATCCAGTGTGCTGAGAAAGTGCAATTCTCATATTCTTACTAAAATTCCAAGTGGACACACAAAGACATGAACAGAAACTCACAATTACATGTAGCAGTATACAGAGAACCTCCAACATGCGAGGGAGGAGGGAGGAGGGAGGGATGGGGAGAAAGAGGCTTTCTCACTCATAAACACACACAAACATAGCAAAAACATAAAATTGCACCCACAAACCCATCACACAACAAAGTTACTCTCTGACAAAGACATAAATATATTCGCTCACTTAAAACAAGAGTTTTGAAATAACTATTCAGAAAATTAAAGCAAAAAATAATTTAGTGTCTGTTATCTGGACTTTTTTTCTAGAAAAATGAATTGTTTCATTGAAACATCTCCCTATAATTCTGAACCCTCCCCAGCTATAAAACACCTTGTATTTACATGGTACATTTTCCTTGTCAAAGAAAATCCACAAATATTATCCCCTGAACACCTCATAGGGCTTTTTTGTTTGTATGTTTTATCGTAATTTCCAAATGCATTTTGTGCTAGATACTGACTGTGAGCACTCAAAGCTATCCCAGCCCTTCTGAGGTCTTCCTGTATCACCAGGAAGCAAAAGACTACATTTCCCAGATTCCCATGTCAGCAGGGTTCTGCTTTTGATTCCACCAATAGGAGACTACCTGTGAGATTTGGAAGGTAGAAGTAAAACAGTAGCCATTATTGCTTCCCAGACATTGGCTGGCAGGTGAGCTTCTTCCGCAGGTGCAGGCAGGAGGTTTTGCAGTGGCTTCCATACATTCCCCTGTGAGTCACCCAGCTCAGTGCTTCAGGCAGCTGATCATTGGTGGTGGAAGAAGGAGGGGTTGGTAATTTTTATAACTAATGTAAAGCTCTGATTTTAAAGAAATTTAAGCAAAAAATCAGTACACATTACTGAAGCAGCTCAAAGAATTAAAGATAAGGAACTAAAAATTTCAGGAGTCACAGAGGCTGTTGTGGGCTGAAGTTCCCAGGAAGTGGTCTCATCGATGGATAGTAACATGGAGGAAGATTGTTAGGGAGAGCTGTGGAAGGGAGAGAAGGACTAGGAAGAGGGAGAACTTGAGTGTGAACCTGCCATACTTTACAGAATCCCTAGGCAACCCAGAGAAAGTTGTGAAGCTGGGGTGACCCTTCAGGGCTGGGCTGAGCATGCCAAGCCTTTATCCCTTATCAGTTATCCTTAGTTGAAGCAAGGCCAGGCATTGATAACCTGCAAGGCAGCTCTCTTCAGCAGAGGTCCCCACAGGAGCCAACAGCTCCCAACAGTCTTTCATTCCTGTTATGGACTGGAACTGTGTATCTCGTATCTCCCCTGCAAAATGTGTATGCTGAAGCCGTAACCCCTATGGTGACGATGGGGTTAAGCCCTAACTGCCTATGGTAGGCAGGGCCTGTGAGGAAGTTACTAAGGTAAGTGAAATCATAAGAATGGGCTGTAACCCAATAAGGCTGGCGCCTACTATGAAGAGGGAAAGACACCAGAGTTCTCTCTCTCTTCCATGTGAGGACGCAGGAGAAGGCAGCCAGCCGTCTGCAAGCTAAGGACAGAGTCTTCTCCAAAACCCAACTATGCTGGCATCTTTGTTTTCTCCTTGTTTTCTTTTCTTTTCTTTTTTTTTAGATAAGAGAATTTCATGTAAAGAAAAGTCACAAAGATTAACAAAATTTTATGAACACACTTTTGTTAGTAATAATTAACCGAATCATGAGTGGTTTAATATATATCACTTGTTAGGTGATACACATTAAAATATAGTTTTCTACCTATATCTACTAGCTTTTCAAATATTTCCATTTTTAACAAATCTAAAAATAAGGCAGGATACATGGAATAGATTTACTAAATACTTTTAAATTATGCTTCCTTCTACATCTGATACTAAATCAATTTTAAAGCCATTTGCAAATTAAATGGTCTTTCCATTTTAATTCATAAATTTAAAGGACGTAAGCACTAATAGAATGCAAAAATGCATAAAAGAAACTGTCATGAAGTTTAAAAGAAAAATATTACATTAGCAGTAGCATAAATTAACAAAGAATTTTCCAAAAAATATTGCAAAAGTAAGGTACATTGAATGTTTTACAATGATTAAATCTAGAATATTTTTACGTGCATCATCGTCCATTCAGTTTAAAACACCCAGGTACTGACCAAAATATGAAAGGACCATTTTTAAATGAATAGTAGATGGCAGCATATGTCATTTTAAGGATTAAAGATGGGCTATGTGCTTTAATTTGCAAATAGTGTTCTTTATCCAAGTAATAGTCAGTGTTTTCCATCATTCTTGGTTCATAATCCAAGATTCCTTAAATACTGTGTGAAAAAGAGACCATCTTTTTACTGATGGAAAGCTTCTAATCTTATTCAGGTTGGATCTGTGGGATGTCTCAAGGCAATTCCGTTAAGCAGGAGCAGCTCAGCATAAGGTGGCCCAAAAGAATCTCTCTAATATTTTATGTAGTGTTATCAGCTGTGCAGTTGATTCTTGAATATTTTTCTTTTTCCTTTTAACATTTCTATCAGGCAGAGGAAAGTGTCTTCTAGAAACTCACTCAAGGTAATCAATTGTTTCTCCTTATATTCTTTTATATCATGCCATTTAGTTTTCAGCGCATTAAAGATTCTTGATTCAGAAACTGTCACAATGTGATATTTCAATTCAATGAGTAGTACAATAAGAGATTCCAATATCTGTTGCTGTTCCTCCAACCATTGTTGCTCCCTTTCCAAGTCTTCGTTTAACTTTTCATCCTATGACTGAATAGTAGATAGTAGCAATTCAAGATCATGTCTCCATTTTTGGAACTCTTCCTTTCCTGATGTTACCAGAACTTCTTTATTCAGTGGAATTATTGCAGGAGTTTCTTTCCGCCATTGACTGAGTTCAGCAGTTAAACATTTCATTTGCATAATTAATAATGACAGTCAATCATTTGAATCAGTGAATGTCTCTGTTCCAACAAGCAATAATTTATTCTGACATTCTTCCATATCTTTCCTCATTTCTTCACAATTTTAAATAATTCTTCTTTAGTATATGTAACATCTTCTACGTCTGTAGTATGTTTGGATCTAGATTTTTCTGACTCACTGACATGTGTCTTGTGCTTTTCTTAGCCTTTTAAGGAAAACACTACAGAGTCCCAGGCTTCAAGTCTCCCCAGCTTAGCATAGACAAGCCTTCCAGGCCCAGGACCCATGCACACGCTGCTTGCTGATTGGATCCACCGCAGCCAATATGCTGGGATCTTGATCTTGGACTTTTCAGTCTCCAGAACTGTGAGAAAATTAATTCTATTGTTTAAGCCTTCCAGTCTATGGGTGTTTTTTTTGTTTCGTTTGTGTTTGTTTGTTTGTTTGCTTGTTTTTATAATGGCAGATCAAGCTGACTAATACAATCCCTGAAGGAGAATGTGGGCAGCACAAGACAGGGTCTTGGTCCTCCTGGACCAATCCTGAGGCCAGATGAATTAGCTACTACTATGATCGGCTTTACCTCTGGCCAAATAGGCCATATTATCAAAAAGAGAGGTAAGGGGGGAGATACTGAGCAGAAAAGAGGAACTAGATATGATACCCTTTATTTTACCCATTATCTGCTCAGTCAATTCCTAGTAATTCAGCAATATGACTTTAGCAAATCACTTCACCTCTCTGAACTTTGCTCTCCTCATATGTCCATTGGAAATGGCAGTAGCTATAGTGAGAATGAAGGAGGTAATATATATGGTAGGCCTACCTATCACAGAGCTGACACACAGTACATGTCCAATAAAAGATAGCTTTTATCACTTTCATTATCTGGAGACTGCTATAAGAAAATATAATTTTGCATCTCAAACTTCTGAGCCAATTTGAAAACATGGAGGAAAAGCAAAATCCCACTGAGGGCAATTAGATTTGCCCCAGGTCCCAAAATTCATAAAGTTCCCTGGAGTACGCATTTTTCAGATAAGGAAACAAACCCCAAGACATTAATAACTGGCCCAAGATCCCACAAAGAAGAGGTAGGGTTTTGGTCAAGAATCCTGAACTTTAACAACATGCCCCAGTGCCCCCAGCTGCCCCTCCAACCCTGCCATTGTCTCCACTTACACCCTCAGCCAGGCTCCTAACTCATCCCAGCCCAGGCTTGCAGCCTCTCTTTTCTCCCAGACACACAACCTGTATGGTCAAGCCCAGGGCTCTCAGTGAGCATTGCTGGGATGGAATTGAAATCCAATGGGATATCTGGAAAGCAAGTGGGATATCTGGAAGTAATAAACTTCCAACTGCTTGTTCATTTGGCACCCAGTGGGTTAGCACAGATTCCACTCATCTCTCTTTCTTAGGAATCAATAAAAAATTAGCAATACATTTAGCAGAGATCAGATCAATGAAATTAGGTTCCTTTTTTAACCTTTTATCAGACTGATACTTTGTCGTATTCCTATGTCACTCCGGGTCAATCTGACCAATTATCTGGTAATTGCATTGCAAAGTTTTTAAACTGGGTTTTGGTGTACTGAGAACAAAGAAAAGTATTTGATTGGCCAGAGGAGGTATGAGCAACATAGAAAAGTAACATCTTTGGCTGAGCCTTAAAGGATGGACGACAAAGTAAGAGTGGTCATTCCAGGCAGGAAGAACCAGTGTGAGCAAGGACTGGAAGTAAGAAAGCAAAGATGTGTTTGGTGCTGGCAGGATCAGAAGAGAGTTGGGGGATCCTTTTGGTGAGCATCAGAATTGACTGGGGTCAGGATGAGGCTGGTCACAATGGCCTCAGCACTGCCCATGGGAGTGCTAAGGCAGTGGGAGTGAGGCTGCAGAAGCAGGCCATCCCAATATCACAGAGAAATAAACTAAGGGTCTAGTCAGGCCCTGGACACTTTCCATTTCTATTACAGCTCCCAGCAGTTCAAAGCTGCCTTCAGCTGCCAAAGGAATCAAAGAATCCAGAGTCTGCAGGCTGGGCTATAAATACACATCAAGGAACAATGTGGAGAGAGAATGCAGGCTAACTGCTCTGATGGGGACTCTCAATAAGTAATAACGGAATTTGGCTGCCTTAAAACAATTTTTCACAACTATTAAAATCTGTGCCTCAGGAAGCTACAACTGAATGAACATTATCGCCCAGATTATGTCCTTCTTCACCATGTGGCCTCAGGCCTTTCTGGGTCTCTGAGCCTCTTTAATATTATGTAGGGTTCTGGCTGGTCTCTAAGTTTCCATGGCTCTAACATCACAGGATTCATGAAGAATTTGCAGGTCCTTCAACACTATGTTGGCATCATAATACCAGGCCATTCGCATCTCTAGTCTCTAATCTACAAGATCAATGATAAAAAGGAAACTGCAGCAATAATTTATTCTGCATTTTCCCACCATGGGATTTGCTTTACATACATTGCTACACAAACTCTAATAAAACATTAAACAGACAAAAAAAATCAAAATAAAAGGTTTCTGTCAGCTTCCTCATCCCCTTGATACATGCTCCCCTCTCTGCCAGACACCCCTGAAGAGGGGACCTCCTTAGGACAGCAGCGCTGATCAAGAATAACTGCGTAGAGCCAGGCAGGAAGTTGGTTGCCAAAACAACCAAGACTGTGAAATAAAATGGAATGACATAAAATGAAATAAAACAATATGAAATGAAACTATTAAATGACCAAGCTACATTAATGTCAGAGAACCCTCTGCCCAACTCCCACCCTTGGTCTGAATATCCAGAAGAGGAGGGAGACATATTGGAGTATCTGCCCGCCCAATATACTTGACCTCCCCAGAACCTGGGACAATGGGGGTCACCCTGGCAAAACAGTAAGTAGAGCTGGGGTCTGTGTTAACCACAGTCAATGCTGGTGCCTGTACTGCTGGGCTTGGCTCTGGGGGCTCCAGTGAGCACTGGGCTGACACTGCATTTTGTAACCGCCATTATCATTTCACATGGGAGAATAGCAAACCTCCACTCTTTCCCTACTACATCAATCTCTGCAATAGCACATAGGACCAGAAATAGCTAGAAACACAGTAATGAAAACTTGGTAATTTCTAGGCTAAATTTTGATCCCTGAAGCAAGCAAGAAGGCCTGAGAGCTTTGGGCGAGTGGTGTGCCTGCTCTGAAAAAGGGAATGACCAGTGTGGAGCTGTGCAGGCCGTGAACTGACATGGGAAGCAGAAATAGTTTAGCAGAATATGCAGAATCAGGACAAGGCAGGCGACAGAGGAACTGGATGGTGCTTAAGTTGCTTGTGTCTAAAGAGGTCAATGTCACCCTGGGGAGCCCGGGATAGCAGTTAGCACACAGGCCTCTCTGAAATGGAGGCTCACATTGAGTGTGGCTGATATAAGAACAATTGTGATTAGATTAACAGGGGTTTTTTTGGGGGGGTTTTTTTTGAGGGCAGTGTCACTGGCCCTCATAGGTGGGACCCGAACTGGGGCCGCTGGCATCCCAAGCCAGCTCTTAAGCAATGCGCCACTCAGCCAGCCCAAAGGTTAACTTTTAAATAAATGAAACGCAATGGGCTCACTTCTTAGCTAATCTGTTTTCTTCTTAAACAAAGGGTGCTTGTTGATAACTTGAAGGCGGATTGACTAAACTTTGGAAGCATAGGTGATGTGTACAGTAGCCACCATGATGCTCAGCAGAGACAGATCAGGAAGCAGGTCCCTCTTCCTCCCACTCCCAGAGAAGAGAGAAAGCTTCTTTCAGTTCAAGTAAGTGAGCTTCCACTTAACCATTTAAATCCCTTCCCACTTAGTGAGAGGCAGACCCAAGATGAGATCTCATACCTCTTGACTCCTAGTCCACTGCTCTTTCTGCTGGGCTATGAAGAAGCAAAACTCCGAGCCTGGGCTCAGAAACAAACACCAACTATCTATCAAGTAAAAGTGGAATATCAAATACCAATAATGCCATTTCCTGTCTCGGATCCACATTCCTCCCATTTCCTCCTACTCTAGGGCATCACACACACACACACACACACACACACACACACACACACACACACGTGTGTGTATATACACACAAGCCCACCCACTGCTGGACATAAGTACCCTGGTGTGGATGGTGGGGGAAGATGTGAGAACAGAGCTGTTGGATTGGCCCGGTTTCTAGGAAACAGGTGGGAGTGCAGAGGATATGAAGTGGGACTTGTCCTGGCTGCAGGCTGGCAAAGTAGACGCTTTGCCCTCTCCCACTGACGCCCTACCCACCCATGCACACACCAGTTCACTGCCAGCCCATATGGCTGTGAGGCCCAGAACTGACCTTGCTTATCACTAACCTGCCTCCTCTCTGATCTCATCCCATCACCACCCTCACCCCCACCCAATTTCAGCCCTGGAGGTGTTGCCTTTATACAAAGGCTCTGGCACCAGAACCTCACCTCCCCGCTCTGAGCCATGACTTAGTTCATCCTGAAGACCCCAGGGTATCTAGGAGCCCCTTCCAGCTCCAGCTGAAGACATCAACCCAAAGCCCAGCCCTTTGGCCCGTGTCTCTGCAGGCCCTGCTGCCCCAAGCAGGGTGAAGACGGACAGCAGGACACTCCCTCCATTCCAACCCTGCACCCAGGGAACTAGGAGGCTACAGTCTGAACAGGCATTTCTCCAAAGAAGACATACATATGACCGATAAACAGATGAGAAGATGCTCAACATCGTTAGTCATCAGGGAAATGCACATCAGAACCACGAAGAGATGCCACTTCACACCCATTTGCATGACCACTATCAATACATCAGGAAATGACAAGTGTTGGGGAGGATGTGGGGAAGTTGAAACCTTCATGCATTGCTGGTGAGTATGTAAAATAGTGCAGCCACTGTGGAAAACAGTTTGGCAGTTCCTCAAAAGGTTAAACATTGAGTTACCATATGATCTAGCAATTCCACTCCTAGGTATGTACCAAAAATAATTCAAAGGACTCAAAAAGACACTTGTATACCCATGTTCTCAGCAGCATTATTTACAATAGCAAAAACTAAAAACAACCTAGGTGAATAGAAAAACAAAATATGATATAGACATACAATGGAATATTATTCAGCCCTAAAAAGAAATATAATTCTGATATGTGCTACAACATGGATGAACCTTGAAAACATTACACTAAGTCAAAGATGCCATCACAAAGGTACAAATATTGATGGTTCCTCTTATGCGAGGTACCTAGAATATGCAAATTCAGACACAGAAAGGAGAATGGTGGTGATCAGGGGCTGTGGGTCTGAGGTATGGGGAGTTACGGCTTATTGGGCCTGTGGGGGATGATGAAAAAGTTCTGGAAATAGATAGCAGTGATGGTTACCCAATATTGTGGATATAGTTAATGCCACTGAATTATACACTTAAAATGTATTAAAATCACAAATTTTATGTTATGTGTACTTGGCCACAGTATAAAAGGAACAAAACAAAATTAGTCAATGTACTTCACCATTTTAATGGAATATGGGGGAAAACACAGCCTAACTACCTCTTGACGCTCCCGCACTAAACAGTTTGAGGAGGATAAACATCAGAGGCCACCTCTGCTCCCAAGGCTGGGACTTGAGCACCTGTGACATTAAATAGGAGCCTCTCCTAGGACTTCCCAGGACAGCCTAGGCCTCTGGGGGAAATTATGGCCAAGTCGTTGCTCTCATCTAAGTAGTGACCAGGCCCACACACAGGAGAGGCAGAGGCTTTCAGGATGTGGTAGGGCTGGCAGAGGCAACAGAGCTCACTACACCTTTAAGTTCAGGCCTACAAACCTTCTCAAAGTTTCTCAGTGACAAGCATTTGGCCCCAGATTAACCAGAAAATTACCACTGTGTAGTGCTAAAGTCAAAGAGGTAAATCAAGTCCACTTGCCTGCCAAGGGGAGGAAGCGATGCATCAGGCTTGGCATAAGATGGACCTGAGTTCCAGTCCTAACACTTACCAAGTACATGGCCTTGGACAGCTCACTTCACTTTTAGAGGACTGGATTGTCTGCTATAAAACAGCGACAGCAATGCCTATGCAGTGTGTTTTTGTTGTTGTTTTCTGTATATTAGGATGTTTTGACATCTTAAAAACTTTTCTGCCTGGAGAGAGACTACCCCTGGGACAAGCCTCTTCTTAGAGATAACAAAGGACTCAGCTGGGAGATGCGTTTGATATACAAACTAACCAGTCCAGAGCCCTAGCTCTCCTGTGAGGCTGTACATCCCAGGAGGCATATATCCCAGGAGGCATATATCCCTGCCTTAATCATCCTAGGGTCAAATAGCAGGCCACTAGGGACCAACCCTATAGCTTAGAGCCCTCAGCCATGATTCAAACTAGCCTATCCTAAACTGTTTCCTCTGCCTTACTTCTCTCACAGAAACCCCATTAAAAGCTCCAGCTTAATGCTTTCCCCTCCCTCCTGTTTTCTGCCACCTGACAGAAACCTGACACTCCCCCTGTGACCCTGCATGGCTTATGGTGAACCCCTCCCTCTCTAGGACCTGTGAGTACAGGTCCCTTTGTTTTCTTATTCCTCTCCCATGTCCCTTCTTGTGGCCATACCTGACTGATCATCACCTACAAAAACACAGAACAGCCTACATTACAGAACAACTATTATCTGCCAGAAAGAGTCCTCTCAACAACCCTGCAAAGTAGATACTATCGGCCCCCATTTATTGGTGAAGAAACTATGGCACAGACAATTAAAATAGTTTAGTTATTCATTCATCAAATATTTTTTAATGACTTCCACAATTCTGGGCCCTGGGGAAATAACAATGAACCCAGGCAGTCTGTCCCCATGCAGCACCCATCTGAGCAGAGAAGACATGCAACAAGCCAGGTGATCTCTGTATGTTTCCTGAGTATGAGGTTGGGGATCTGCCGAGAGCTTTGGGAGCAGCAAGTGGGGAGGGTCTAGTGTGGAACATCAAGGAGAGGGGCCTAGGGGCAGAAATAGGAAAGTTGAGGCCTAACGACCAAGAGGAATTAGCCAGTGGACAAGGAGAAGAAGAGGACCCAGCAGGTTCCTGAGCTGGTACATAGGTAAAGATGGAACGAGGAGGCTTAGATACAACATGTGCTTGGCACCTAGCAGATACTCGTGAAGGGCATCTCTGCCCTCCACCAAATTATAGAGCAAAGAACCCTGGGTTGGGATTCAAAGACATAGTGTCTGGTTCCAGCTCTGTCACTCATTCGCTGACTGGCACTGGGCAAGTCACCTCCCCAACCTAAATCTCAAACTTTCACCTGTGAAGAATCAGGTTGGAATGTCTGACCTCCGAAGACAGGGCTACCTCATTCACTTATTCAGCCAACATTTATCAAGCGCCTTTTATGTGCCACTCACGGAAGGTAGGTGGTGTCAAACAGGTAACAACTCCTACCCGAATAGAGCTTACATTCTAGAAGAGGAAAGACTGGCAATAAACATAATACATAATAAATAAACAAATACAAAAGAATACATAAAACATATCTTTACAAAGTGCTAAGTATTCTGGAAGAAAAGAAAAAGTAGTCTGGGGGGTAGTTTTCATTCTAAGTAGGGTGATTATAGTAGGCTGCTTTGAGGAGGTGTATTTGAGTGGTAAAGACTTGAGGGAGGTAAGATTTTTAAGCCATAGATATCTGGGCAAGGGGCAATAGCAAAGGCTCTAAGCAGGGGATGCCCGCCATCTCTCAGCACGGCTCACTGTCTCCCTCTAGCTCAGCCTGTCTCCTCAGGGCTGGGCACAAAGAATGGAAGAAGGAAGGTACTGGCTGTGTTGTGTGTTGTTGATGCTTTTTTCCCAGCCAACGCCATTACTGTTAATTGACCTTTATTGCTCACTCCATCACGTGGAAACCCATTTCAGCTCCCAATTACTCTTCATGCCTCTGAAAAGTTAAAAATCACTTACACTTCTAACTGAACAATAATTATCTTGGCAGTACAAGGCCAACTAGGCCCCTAACCTCCCCTTTCCAACACAGGGGGGAAAGAAAGAATCAATGTAAGAAAGTCACTTACTCTTCACTTTACAGGCCGCACACCAAATAGTTTGTGAAGGCCTTTCAAAAGCCACTCTCTTCACTCACATTGTGCTCAGAAGTTTGTTTTGTCTTTTCCTCAGCCATTGATTTTTGCATTTCGTTAGGATTACTCTAATCTCCTAAGGAATTAATAACAGATTTGCCAACGTCTAGGAGCTGCAGCCCAGCCAGCCAGCTGGGCTCACCTGGGTAGCCAGCGGTGCTCTGCTTCCCTCCACTTCATGCCAGGGAGTGGGGTGTCCCCACAGCCAGAGTCTGGGCTGGGGTGTGGCCTTGGGGTTCCTCACCTTACTCTGTATTGCCAAGGAGGAGTGAGGGACTGCTCTGGGCTTGCTCTTGGCATCCTGAAGATCAAGTGTATATTTCTGGAGATAATAGAGGGCGGCCACAGAGGATGGTTTTGGAGCCAGATAGACCTGAGTTTAAATCCAAACCTAACTAACCAATTACTGTCTGTGTGGCTTTACTTACATTTGCAGGCACATGTCCTGGTGTTCAGGGCTATGAAGGGTCCCAAGGGTGTCATAACCCATGAGCATCTAACTGCAGGTCATGCTGAGTCCTAGCAATGAGAAGGGGCTAAGGAGGGTAACGATGGAAGTTGAAGTACAAGTCTGGAGCTGGGGCTATAGCCTGACTAGAAAACTGAATGGGAAAACCAGCAATTCAGATCTCAATGCTCAAACTGGGATCCCTGCATATTCAGGTTCCTTCCAACCTGGCATTCGTGTCCGAGAAGTTCTACATGGGTCCTTGGATTCAGAGAAGCATTCTAACTGGGACACTGTGCTACATACAAACAAGAACCAGCCCAGTGGCTAAGAGCAAGGATAGGGAGCCAGACTTCCTGGTATCTGCCACCTACTAGCTGTGTAAGCTTAGGCAAGTCTCCTAACCTTTATTTCCTCAGTTTCCTCATCTGCAAAATGAAGTTAATCATTGTACCTCCTGAAGTTATTATTAAGATTAATGAGTTAATATATGTAAAAGGCTTGGAAAAGTGCCGGGCATTTAATAAGTGCTATATAAGGCTAACTTTAAACAAAATGAGAGGTTGCCTATCACAGAAAATAGAATCACGATTTCCCCTTCCCATCCATTTGTTGTATGAGTAAAAATTATTAATGCCTTTATAAACCCAGGCATCATGTCTAGTGCTTCCTTCTCCCTGACCCTGATTGATGGGCAGCCCAACCAATCACCAAGTCTTTCTCTGCCCCTTCCACCGCTGGCCCATGCCACCATCACTCCTCCTCTGGATTATTGTACCAGCTCACCTCCTAACTGCTCTCTGGTCTCCCTACCTCTCATCTTACCTTCTACAATCCATTTGTCACACTTTCAGCAAAGTGATCTTTATAAATCACAAAATTGGTCAGATTGCCCATTGTAAGCCATTCCATTGGACTTCTCCCATTGTCTAGAGGAGTCATTGAAACTCCTTGGCACACAAAGTCCTACACGGTCCTTTACAAACTCCTACAGCCTCATTTACTGCTCTCAGCCTCACTCTTTATATTCCAGCAATACTGTTGTCACACACACACACAGCCACACACACACACACACACACACACACACACGCCTATACACCCCTCACACATATGCACACACTCCAAGCTTCATTTGTTCTACTCCCAGCTTCCCCCATCTCCCTCTATCCACCCAGCGTCTCAACACCACCACCATCCTCACACATTGTTTAGCTAACCCAACTAGCACCTTAAGACCCAGAGTCCCTCCCAGAATCTTTCTCTGAAGCTGTCGGTTGGATTAGACATCTGTGACCGTTAGGATAATCCTCGATAACAAATTTCTAAATTCCAGTGGCTTAACCTAATCACAGTTTATGTCTCATTCCAGGATAGTCTAATGTCGGTGTTCCTGGTCAGCAAACAGCTTTCCCTCACATGGAAATTTGGCTCCAAAACCCCTGGGGTCTCAGAACCTTCTGCATGCAGCTGGTGGAAGAGGAAGAGTAACTGGAAGAGGCACACCTGCTTCTTAAAGTCCCTGGCCAAAAGTCATAGCCACGGGGTCACTACTGGATGAAATACAGTCCCTTGCCCTCAGTGGACAGCTGGCCCCTGAAGCCTCAGGGCTTCTTCTTGGTTTTCCTCTGGCACGCTGTCCCTTCACCACCTCAAAGCTATCAAACTGTGCGGCTATGTTCCGTTTCCAGGCCCATCTCCCTGCCGCCACCCCCACCCCGGACTGTGAGCTCCTGAGGGCAAAGGCCTTGTTTCTCTCACCTCTCTATGCTCAGCACCTGGCCCTGGTGCTTAGTGCTGTTGTTAGATGCACAGGGGACCCAAGCTGGGATGAGCTCAGCGACTGGGTGGGCCTGACCCTTGCAGAAGGCTCTCCCTGCAGGCAGCTGAACTAGTCTGAGGAAGGCAGCGGCTGCCGAGATGGAGTGTGAAAGGAGATCTTCACAGGAAAAAACAGAAGACGAGGAGAATGATTTGACCATTTGGAGAGGTTTGCTTCATTTCGATGGTATTTCTTGGGCCACAAAGATCCCAAACTCTGAGAGCTCTGAAACACATACTCTCAAAGCTAACACAGGTAACTCATACTATGTGCCAAGCACTGTTCTAAGTGCTATGTGTGTATTAATTCACCAATCCTTACAATAACTCCATTTTACAGATGAGGAGGTGGAGGCTTATCTCAGAAAGGTTGAATGATGCATGACACTGTCTCTATCTTTCTTCTCTTGGAGCCCCTAGAAGCCCTAGGACAAGGATGGTTTCAGCCTAACTTCTGGAATTTCTGTCAAGGACAATTAGGTTTGAGGGAACAGCAGAGATTTGACAAGGCAGACATTTTGGAGCTTTCTTACTCCAGTCTGAACCCCATGGCTCAAGTAACAGGCTTGTGGCCTGAGAACATATCCATGATTATCCTTCAAGATTATTTCAAGCTAAGAAAGGCTGAACTTTCCATTGATGTTTATGTCTAATAATGTGCTGTGGTCAAATTAAAAAACAGTAGATGTTGGAGCCAAATAACAGATTGCAAGACCCCATACCCATCTCAACATGACACTTATGTGGAATTAACATTGATAATATTATGATAGGAGGCGGGTCTCTCTGCATAAAACACCGGGGCTGGATACCCAGCAGCCAGTGGTGCAGGAACACAGCTTCACTCAGCCGTGCTTCACGTCCCCTACTCCAGGCATTTCTGTAGTCTTAACTGGATAACAACCATGGCCCCTCCTGGGAAATCACTGCCTTGGGAATGTTTTACACTGATAACAAGAGAAACAGCTATAATTTGTCCTTATAGAAATGCCCAATTATCAAGCCACTGAGTGATGACCGCATCCTCCTGTCCTCACTGCCATCAGTCTAGGCTCTGAGCTCCACACCTGTCATGGCCGGGGTCTGCCAGGTGACAGTCTCGGAATAGCACAGCTTCCCTGTCCAACACCTCAGGAGGGTCCAGCAGTGCTTGCCTGTGGCGGAAGCAGGTACTTCCAAGGCCTCTCCTGATACAAGTGCAGGAAGAACAGATTATAAGCAACAACACCTGGCTGCACTGATCACTCCTTCTCCTCAGCTTCCCCACAAGAGAATGGAGTGGCCTGTGATAAGTGGAGGTGCTCAGACTTTGGAGCCAGGCGGGGCTGGGTTCAATTCATGCCTCCAGGCATCCTAGCTATGTGACCTGTGAGGCACACTGGGGAAAGGATCTTCCATGGGTAGCATGCACTAGAGAAAAAGCAAATAAATGAAAATAGCTGAACCTAGTTCAATAGTAATAAACCAACACTTACAGGCATTAACTGTTTTTCACATATTAACTCATTTTTATCCTCACCACAACCCTACACAATAGGTGCTATTATTATGTCTATTTTATGGTTAAGGAAACTGAGGCAAAGAAGGTTAAGGAATTTAACCAAGGACACCTGTTTGTGAGTGACAGATATGGAATTTGCACCCAGCAGTCTTGTTCAGGGGTTGTACTCTTAATGTTTTATACTCCTCTTAACAAGGATTGCTGCTGTCTAGGTCCAAGCACTGTGTGAAGTTCTTTATACATATTACATCATTTAATTCCCATGATACATTATCCCCCATATACAGATGAGTAAACTGAGGGACAGAAAGGTGAAGTAACTTATCCAAGGTCACACAACTATTAACTAGCAGAGCCAGGACTCAAATCCAGGATTCCTGGCACAGTCTGTGTACCAAGCCACTATCTATACATACTATGTTGTGGTTCCTTAATTACTTTATACGTACACTTGCATTTAATTAATCCTCCAAACAACTCCTGAGGAAGGTACTATTATTAATTCCATTTTATAAATTGGAAAGGTGAAGAGTTTATTTTTTTTATTTTTTATTTTTTTTAAAGACTTTTTTTTTTTATTGGGGAATTGGGGAAGGGGAACAGACAAGTTGCTGTCTTTTTGTTCTTCAGCCTCGTTGTAGAGGACATTGCTTCACTGGCCCATGTTGGTATCATCATTGCACTATTCCTGGGTGAGGCAGTGGCTCGCTGGCCTCTGGACGGCCGCTCACTGCAGTTATTGGCAGCTCACACAGGCTGCTGGCCTCCCACGCTGGCTGCTGGTCACTCACTGTAGCCTATGGCAGCACACTGCAGCAGGGGCTGCAGCCTACACCATCGCCGGGGCTCACACAGCCCAGCTCCAGGTGGAGCTGTTGTTCACCATCTTAGCTGTAGAGGGCAGTATCACTGGCCCTCATATGTGGAATTTGAACCAGGGCCTTGCTGCTCAGAGTCAACGTCTCTTAACCATCGCACCACTCGGCTGGCCCAAGAGTTTATAATCTAAGCCAATTACAATCAGTAACTGAGGATCCAGGATTCAAGTCCAGATGTTGTCTGGAACCCTCTACTTAAGCCCCCATGATGCAGTAACTTCCTGCCCTAACGCAATGCCTGCTCATATACAGAACATGTGACTCAAATGCCACTTCCTCCAAGATAGCCCCCCTTAATCTGCTGGCAGAAGTTGTCTCTTCTTCCTCTGTTTAATGTCTGAGCTGGGGGTTTTGCACCCTGAATGGCTCTTGATCACTTCTATGGACAGGGCTGCTGTGATTGAGAGAAATTCCCTGTGCAGAAATGTTAAACGTGCTCAGGTTGGGCGCAGACCTCTCTGTTGTGATACTGGAAAGCAGGGTCAGTGCAAAGAGGGAAGGCAGGTATAGAAGAGTATGGTCGGCAATCCAGGGCCAGAGGCTTTATGAGAAACAAGGACCACAAGACAGGACAAAATAAAGAAGAGACCATAACAACAAAACTTGGAGAAATGGTAAGCAACTGGATGAACGGGCACTGACTTGGCAGACAGAGCTGAAGAAGTTAAGTCCTACACTGACCGTGGCGAATGCTCAGAATTAACACAATAATAGAAGGCATGGATATTAGTAGTACTGATGCCTTTGGGATTGGGGGTGAAGGGGATAAAACAAGTTAGATTGGCTGAGAATTATTTAATAAGTCTTCAAGTGCCTGCCTTGACCCAGTCTAGGAAAGACTAGAGGTTTACTCATTCTCTGGAGAACACACAACAGAAGATGTCTGGACTGAGGGACAACAGAGGAGTGGAAGGCCAAGGTACCATTTTAAATGAAGTGACCATAACATATGGAATGTCCAGACTCCAGTCTTGCTTCCTGCACTGAGCTCCCAGACCATCAGCAACCAGGCTTTTGCCTTCCAGGCAAAAGAGTGGATGAGTCTCTAAGAGGCATCTGACTGGTTCAAGAGGAAGGGTTTTTTAAATTGACCTTGGGACTTTTCCCAACAAATGGCACAGCTGGATGACCCTACAGAAAAGGTCCCTGTTCACAAGCACCAACTACAGGCTTCTTAGTCTCCCACTCCTAAACATGAGCAAATATCTGGGGATTACCAGGCATCTCAGGAAATTTTCCAGCATGAAGGACGAAGACCAAAGGAGACAAGGAGGACAGGGGAGCAACCTGAAGAAAATAGAGCATCCAGGGAGGATAACATTAAAATAACTTTAATATTCTCAGGTATATTTTTTTTTAAGTACATACAGGTACACGCCTACCCAGGAACATGAAAAAAAGAAAAAAAAAAGTACACATATTACATCCATAAAACAAGAATAGGATGCTATAAAAGGGGCGTGGGACATTCAGAACAAGGAAGAGTTCCAAGGAATTAAAAACATGAGAGAGAAATGAGAAACTCAATAGAAGTGTTGAAGGGCTGAGGAAATCTCCCAGAACAATGGAAAAGGCAGAAAATAAGAAAATTAAAGAACCAGTTCAGTGGGTCCAACACCTGAGTAATAAGAATTCTAGAAACAGGACCAGCCAAGTGGCCCAGTTGGTTAAGAGCTTGCTCAAGAGTGCAAGCTCAAAGCAACAGAGTCACTGGTTCAATTCTCACATGGGCCAGTGAGCTATGCCTGAGCTGAGCTGCTGCTAAGCTGCCAACAGGTGGCAGGATGGCTCAGCTGGTAAGAGTACATATTCCTAACAACAAGGTTGCCTGTTCGAGATGATGGGCTACTCCCACCCTCAACTAAGACTGAACTCGGCACCTTGAGCTGAGCTGCTGCCCAGATGGCTCAGTGAATAGAGCATATGCTCTTAACAACAAGGCTGCTGGTTTGATTCCTGCATGGGATGGTAGCTACACCCACCTGCAACTAATTGAACACAGCACTTTGAGCTGAGCAGTGCAACTGCACTTGGAGCTGAGCTTGCTGTGCCCTCCACAAGTAAGATTGAAGGACAACAACTTGGCTGTTCCCCTCCCCCAATTCCCCAATAAAATCTTTGAAGAAAAAATAAAGAATTCTAGAAATAGAAAGCTTTCTAATACCAACTCAAGATTTTCCAGATCTGTAGGCCATGAGTTTCCAGATAAAAAGGGCTACTGTGTGCCCAGGGAAATGGATAAAAATACCCAAACACAGACACATCGATGTGAAATTTCAAAACACAGGGGACAAATAGAAGAGGTTACAAGTTTCCAAAGGGGAAAAAAAGCAATAGTTTTCATACACAGAATTAGGAGTTAGAATGGTTTCAAACTTCTTAAAAATAACTAATCTCTAATAGTTAGAAGTAATAAACTAATAAATAACTTCTTGATAATAAATAATAAATAGAATCAATAACTAACTTCTCAAAAATAACTGGAAGCTAGAAGGCAAAATTCTGCCTTCAAAATTTTGACGGGAAAAAATACAGACGGGCAAGGTCTCAAAAAATGTATATCCCACAGCCCATTTCTCAGGAAGCATCTGAAGATGTGCTCCACTCAAATTAGAGTATAAACCAAAAAAGAGGAAGAATGGAATATAGAAAAGAGAAGACCTAATGCAGGAGGGAGATGAAGGGAATTCCTACGTTGATGCTGCAGGGAGGTCTCAGGACGACAGCTGTGCAACAAGCAAAGAAGGCAAGGAAGTCAGCAGTTCAGAGGCCACAGAAAAACTACTTCATGAAGATGAATTAATAGAATATCTGATGTGAATGAAAGCAAATGTGGACAACCTTTGGAGAGTTTGGGGCTGAGTTGGTAATAAGTACATGGAATATCTAATACCTACAAACAAAAAGCAATTAACTCCAGGGAAAACAAAAGACTGCTCAGAAAAGGAAAAGTAATTAAAGTTTATTATAAAGTTCATGCCTGAATAGAATACATGGTCATAATATTGTAAATAGTGAATACTGATGAAAGGAAAATTATAATTACATTGGGAGGATGAGAAGAGGGAAAGGTGCATGTGTTTGGTGAGACAAAAGAAAGAAAGGGATGGGCCGGCTGAGTGGCTGGCTCGTTGGTTCAGAGTTGGCTTGGGAGCACAAGCTCTGAGTGACAGGGCTGCCGGTTTGGATCCCACATGGGCCAGTGACACTGCGCCTTCTACAGCTAGGATGGTGAACAACAGCTTGACCTGGAACTGGGCTGCCATGAGTCATTGGCGACGGCGTAGGCTGCAGTGGGCTGTGTAAGCTACCAAGAGTGGCCGGCAGCAAGCGTGAGCAGCCAGCAGCTGGCATGAGCTGCCGTGAGCCGCCGTGAGCAGCCATCCAATGGCCCACGGAGGATCTGCCTCAGCTGAGAAGAGCACAATGATCACAATACCAACATGGGCCAGTGAAGCAACGTCCTCCACAACTAGACTGAAGAACAAAAGGACAGCAACTTGTCTGTTCACCTTCCCCAATTCCCCAATGCTGTTCCCTCCGCCAATTTCCCAATCAAATCTTTAAGAGAGAGAGAGAGAGAGAGAGAGAGAGAGAGAGAGAGAGAGAGAGAGAGAGAGAAAGAAAGAAAGAAAGAAAGAAAGAAAGAAAGAAAGAAAGAAAGAAAGAAAGAAAGAAAGAAAGAAAGAAAGAAAGAAAGAAAGGTAGAAAAATAGGAAGGTAGAAAAATAGAAAGGTAGAAAAATAGAAAGAAAGAAGAAAGCTAAATCTGCATTTTCCATAGTGGGAAATGAATAGATGATGTCTTAAAAAAAAAATCAAGAAGTAGCAATACAAACATATTGTTGGAGATAAGGTAACAAGGACAAAAATACATCTAGAAAAAGTGAAAGTGATTGCCTCTGTGAAAAGGAAGGTGACTGGAGACTGCTCTGTGTCTTACCAAACCTTGTGGAGCCAGTGCAGTCTGCTCTTTAAGTTATATGCGTGTGTAATTCTGACAAGAGTTAGAACTTAAGAAAAATGTTTTCCCTGGCTTTGGAGTGGGAACTGAGAGAACAGGATGGTGTTCTCTGAAAGAATCTAGGCTAGTCCATGCTTTGAAAATGAAATAAATAGCTATAATCATATTGTTGTACTAACTTCGTGTTTATTCATTCATTTATTCAACAAACATTGATTAAGTTCTCACTATGTAAAAGCAACTTCACATCCATTATCTCTGATGATCTGGCTTTAAAAAATTAGAGAGAAGTAATGTGGGCTCATGGCTCCCCCTTTTGCCAAGTTACACAGAGGCCACTGACTCTCTTGGGAGGGAGAGGGTGAAGCCTGGTCCTGCGATGCTGGGGGCTAGAAGAGACAGAGGCAGGTCCCCTCCTCTGAGCTGCAGTGGATGCCCCTCTTGTGTGTCTACGATGAAACATCTTACCATCCAAGGATTATTTTCCATCCAAGCTAATTCTCACCCACAATATAAACTTATGTTTCCCCTATTGATGAGGTACATAAGAAAAAGAGGAGAGATGAGGAAATAGGTATCTATTCCCCTTTCTGTGGAATATCTGTGACCTAGAAAAAGTATGTGATTGAAGTTCTACCCCCTTTGTAGTGAGTGGAGAGAAATCAACCTAGCACACAGTTTGATCAGATGAAATATGCCTTTCCTGAGCATGTCCTGCTCACCTTAAGTCACCAGACATTTTGGACAGTTCTGTCCCTGCCACAGAAAGCCTGCATCCCCAGCTCTACTTGGTGATGTCATCTTCTGACTTTCTTGGTGATGTCATCTTCTACATGAGAGATGTCTGAGCTACATACCAAGGTGCTACTGTCACTGTTTGAGGATCAAAGTGCATGAAGGCAAGACCAATGATTTCCCTTGCTAAGAAGAAAAGATCAGGCACCTATCTACTCAACAGGGTCATCTAGTCTACCTTGGAGGAAGAGAGCAAAGGAAAAAGGGAAAGAGGCAGTTTCAAAGTAGACAATGAGGAGATCTCCCTCTGCAGCCTATTTAATATCACACTTAGCTTTCAATCATTCCTCTTCATCATAGACTCCCTGAATCACAGCCAATACAGAGGGGGTGCTAGTCAATGTTGAGATTGTTTGTTGCACTTGCCCATTGTAGAAGCTATGTTTCAGAGCCAAAAAAATAAGCTAATATTCTACTTCAATTTCAGTAATAAAAAACAAATAACTTTGGGCATGAGAACCAAGAAATAAGAAGGGAGATTTAATACTTCCATAGAGAAGAAAATATTTGCATTTATTAATATCCTGAAACCCATGTTGCCATGAATAGTTCCTTCTCCTTTTATCCCACGCCTTTTGTCTAACACAGTGATATATTGCCACCCTTTCAAAATCCTGACACAGATGACATTGAAGTAAATTATGTACCTCGGCCAGATTTCTCAGTTGAAATGGAGATAGCCGATGTGTACATTTTTCCATCTAATTAACATTCCACAGTTTCAATAGCTGTTATCATGCTCTGGGTCCCATATGAATGGGCGAATAGATAGAAAGATCCATAAACAGCTTGGCTTGCATCGAATGAGATCTTTCTCCTGACAAAGAAAAAATGGAATGAATTGTTGTCATCTGGATGGTAGCAGCCCTCAGAGATTAGCACAAACACGCTCTCCCCCGCATGCAGAACATAAGTGTGTTGCCTAGCACCAGCAACCATCTCTGGAGGATCTCTGCCCAATCCCCACCACTGTGTTTGGCCATATGATTTTTTTTATCCAGGTCTTTGTTTACACTGAGTGGTGGTTTCTAAAAATATGTCCCAAATTTTTTTGGTACTCCTCAAGAGGTGTAGATTAGTTCTCTTCCCCTTGTACTTAGTCATTCACTTCCAACAAATAGAATATGGTGGAAGTGATGGTGTGTAACTTTTGAGACTGGGTTTAAAAATGCATTGCTCTCTTTCTCACCAATCACTCATTCTGGGAAAAATCAGCTGCCATTGCAAGAGGCCACTCGTACAGTCCCATAGAGAGAAACTGAGGCCCCCTACCAAGGGCCATGAAAGTGAGCCACCCTGGAAGTGAATCCCCAGCTCCAGATGAGCCTTCAGATGAGACCACAGCCCAGGTAGACATCATGACTGCAACCTTATGAGAGACCCTGAGATAGAACCACCCAGCTAAGGTGCTCCTGGATTCCTGAGTCACAGAAACTGTGATGTAATAAATATTTGTTGTTTTATGCTGCTAAATTTTGGGGGTAATCTACTACCCACTGATAGATAATTAATACACACTGTGACTTTGCTTGTCTCTCATCACCATATTTATAAGGAAAAAGAATTTTTTTCTCCCAAATATTCAAAGACCAGGATGACACAACCTCCACAGCAAGACCCCAGAGCCACTCACTGCAAAGTGAGCATGAGGAGATCAGAAGATTGCTCAAGCCTTCAACAAGCTAGCCAAATCTCTGGCAACTGCACAGCTTTCTGGAGAAGGAAAAAGAGAAATTGAAGGAAAATGCTAAGGGCATGCCTCAAGCCACTCGTTACCCACTCCTTCCTCCCTCTTGTGCATCCTCAAGGACTGCCTCACCTATCACAGAAATCACCATGTTCTGCAGCCTTTCATCAGCTGTATGCATGCCCTTAGCCCCCTGCCTAATTCTCTGCACACTGGTGTTATCCCAGAAACCTGCAGCTGGTCACACTGGTGCTCACACCCACAAAGCCCAGGCCCATGCCAGTTTCTGGGCCAACCCTGGCCAGGACAGGTAGAGTATCAGAGGGGTCAGAGGTCCCTCGATGCTTTCAAAACAAGCTGGACATGGAAACCTCTATAAGTGGAGTAATGACAAATTTGCAGAGTGGTTAAAGGTCTCCTCCATTTTGGAATTGGAGAAAAATGGGTTTGATGCCAGAATCTACTGTTGACGAGCTGATTGATCACAGACAGGAGAAGTAACAAGATCAGTAACTATGCTTGGATTCTTCTTCTATATAATGGAAACATAATATTATCTACTTTAAATAGCATTACATTAAATCTATGTAATCTCTTAATACAGGGTCTGACACACCTTACTCAATAAATGTTGGTGTTAATACTAGGAATAGAAGGGTTGAAATCACAAAGCTAGAATCCCTTTCTAGCTCTATGCAGTTCCTTCATTCCATCTTATCATGAATTCTGGTAATTCCTAATACCTGGTGTAGGCGGTCTTGTTTCCTGTGGCTAGTTTGGGGTTTTTTTCCTGCTATTGTGCCCGTTCTTCCCCGGTTTCTGTCAGCTCTGGTCCTAGCTTCTGGTGCCTGCCCTTACTCCCAACCCATTCCTAGGCCCTAGTCATGCCCTGCCCTTGCTGGTATCTGCCCACATCCACCCTTGAAAACCCCTGTCTCACCCTGGCCAACCCCCACTGGTCTATGGGACATAAAGAGGAACTCCCAGTCCACCACAACATATTTCTAGTCATCTTCAAAAAGTTTCCTATTTTGTCTTTAAAATGAAAGAGGGAATCTAGTTGCCTTTTTTTATGCAGGGAACTGCCTATTCTGGGGAAAACCAGCTGAGGTAATTTATATACCCTGCTTAATTACTTCACTACCAGACTCACAGCCAAGTTGCCCTAGCAACACCTAGCAACCAGCCACCATCACCAGCTGCTTCTGTAAGAGTTCTTTGAACTGTTTCATAAACAGTATTTGGTAGCCTCAGTGCCGAAAAGAGTAAGTTAAATAGGACTCTGAACGATATGTAAACTGGTTTCATGCCATCCCCTTTGCTTGGCTTTGCTTGCTGCATGGGTATCATGGCATTCCTCCAGGGCTGAGCACTCCCATTCAGAGATGGCTGGAGGCGGTAATGGGCAGCGTTTCCAAACACATCTTCTGAATCAAATGGACATTGGAGCTGTGTAACATTTGGGAATATTACTTAACCTTGCTGTGCCTCAGTTTCTTCACCTGTAAAATGGAGGTAATAATACCTCCTAAGATAATGCGCAGTACCTGACATCCAATGCTGGTCATATTCAATGCTGGTTGCTATGGTTATGCATAACTTCAGGTGAGAAAACAAGAGCCATCTTTCCAAATGACACTGCAGCACAGCCAACCAGTCTGGTCACCCATGCGATTGTGAAACACCAGAGT
Source organism: Aselliscus stoliczkanus (assembly GCA_033961575.1). Lineage (NCBI taxonomy): Eukaryota > Metazoa > Chordata > Mammalia > Chiroptera > Hipposideridae > Aselliscus > Aselliscus stoliczkanus. Next base: position 95,393,061 of record CM066736.1, on the reverse strand, counting down.
CTGCCTCCGGGGTTATACAAACTGCACCCTTCCCCTCCTCCCTGGTCCGCAAGCTGGCCCACACCCCTTGTGTCTATCCCCACTCCCACCACAACCTAAGCTCCACGAGGGCAAGTTTTTTGTAGATTTTGTTCACTACGTTGTCTCACCACCTACTTGCCATGTAACCAGTGTTCAATAAATATTTGTGTCATTAATGAATATTTGCAGAGTGTTGTCTTGTGCATACAGGTTCCCTTAGGAATTTTGTGTGCTGGGATATGGGAATTCCTGGGTGCCTATCCTTATATCTTACTTAATACACCAACTCCCAACAGCTGCCACACTTTGTCTTTATATAAAACCAAGTCTAAGCATAACCCCAGATGTAATATCAAAGATCATCCTAAGTGGCCATTTCATTGCCAAGACTCCTATGTGGATATATCCCAAACCCATGTTTTTTTAAATTAAAGTTACCACCACAACAGGGACTTGGATCCTCAGCCCTGCCTCCTCCTTCCTCTCTGCCGCCTTGGGAGGGTTCTGGCCTCTAGCTTCCCAGCCCCTGGTGCCCTAGCTTTGCCCAGCTTCCGCCTCCCCACCTTTGCCCCTTTTCAGATCTTTTCAGACATGCAAGATCTCAAGGAATTTAGCTACAAGCACCCTTTCTGGAAAAACAAACAAACAAACAAACAAACCTGGAGGACCTACTCCCCCAAAACAAAAGGGTAAAACAAGAGAGAGGAAGATATTGAGTGCTAGAAGTGAAGACCCAACAGGATTGAGAAGAATGGAAATTCAACAAAGGTTCAGGTGGTCCTGAGGCCTAGAGAACAATCTGTCCAAACTGGAGCAGGAGGACACAGGCCAGAGAGGAATGTATCCAGGGAAAGAAATGGGACGGCTAGATTCTCTGGTGGGCTTGCCTGACCTCACTCAGAGGAGTTTTACAGCTCTGTGGAAGAGTTTGGGAGCAAATTGGAGATGAGTTCACACACACATATGCAAGGGCGCACACACACACACACACGCCCTATAAACTGAGAAAATAAGACAATCATTAACTCCAAGAAAAACAAAACGCCATAAAAAAAAGGAAATGTTTTCACAGGCTACTTCTTGTTCTAGCTCAAATATAATTAAATATAACTAAAAATTATGGTATAACTATATTGGGAGGGCTATGAAGGAGATAAGTTTGAAGGGGAAGGAAGAGAATTAAAAGATATCTTTATATTCCATACTAGGAAATTAATAGAGAATGTCTTACATTGAAAGCTTAAGAAATAGCAGTATAAGTATGTTATTTAGAAATATGGAGATAAATACCAGTAGAAAGAGTTGAAAGTGTGTCTGGGGAACGGAAATCAGGAAGGGGGGCTGGGCATAATACTGCTGCTTTTTATTATGATCCGCATAGTATTCTTTGCCTTTTAAAACTACATATTTGTGATACTTTTTAAAAATAGAAATTTGTATTTTTGTAAAGTAACAGGTAATGGAAATTCAGGACGTACCTCACTTCACGTACAGGTGAGGTGAGTTCTAGTCATTCAAGGCAGGTCTTCAATACCCAGACCAGCCACTGTCTAGTCTGAATGCCAACACTTAGGTGTTGGTTTAAGTTGATTAATTCTGCTTCAACTCTGTGAAACTATCAAAGAATTGGATGATCTGAAGATGGTTAATCTCTAATTTCAGGATTTCTTTAATTAGTAAAATGGTTTTTTTATGCATTTCATAACAGTATCTGATCCACTTCTTAGTCTTTGAGTTTTTGTATCTGTTAGCACCTTTTCTCTCTCTTTCAACTCAAAATATTTTCTTAAATTTTGAAAGTGCTTTTTCAAATGTGACCTCTGCTCCAAAGGCAGGATTTCTCTCCCAGGTTTTTATCCCTTTGCCAGTTTCTCAGAAGTGGTCTAGGACTTTTTAGCACTGAAAGTAAAAGTGAGAGAAAGTTTAGGATTTTTCCCAAAAGCAGAATAAAGAAAACAAGGATTACAGAGAGCAATCATCAATAGCAATTGAAATCTAGCACAGGAGAGTTTCTACTTTGTACCTAGGTCATTATATTTACTTAAATATTAATTCCAAACTATCATTGTGTGTATATTTAGTAACAGTTCAATTATTTTAATGTAGGATTTTGATGGAGAAAGTGTAAGTGATTAGACCAGTGACTTTCAATCACCTGGAAGCTTTTCAAAGTCCTGATGCCTAAGTAAGTACCACCCATCCCACACCCAAAGTTCTGATTTAATTGGTCTGCATGCAGTATGGACATGACAATCTCTTTAAGTTTCCCTTGTTATTCTGACATGCAGCAAAATGTGGATACCGCTACATTGGATCATGTCCGAGGTGTTTTTTCTCAGCTAAAACATCCAAGAAAAAAATCTCATTCAGTAACCATATCTAGGCACTAAATTCACATGTGTCAAGTGAATATGGCATATGGATTCCTGGAGGAAACAGACAGTGGCTCTTGCAAAATTAAACCCTAAAGTGGCAACAACTGTCACACAACTATCTTTAAACTTCCTCCTTAGTCTGCAATGGGTTCCCAAGATGGCATTCCAAGGGTAGCATGGCTGGCTGGTAGCACCTTCTCATCATGGCTACACAGACAACATTCATTTCTTGTCACTCAGTTTATTTGAACTACAACATTTCCCATTTTAGAACCAGCCTGATTGCCCAGACAACCAGCTTCTCTGTAATTTTTAATCAAAGAATTGGATGATCCAAGCATGATTAATTCTAAGCCCTTTTATTCTGGTCCCTGGCACACTGGATGAACAAAGGTTTTTATGGAGCCCATTTCCTATGTGGAAATAGAGGACTCTTTGTGAGCTTATGTGAAATGGTTCTTCAACAAATATAGCGGCTTCTGCCCCCCTTGAGTAAGCATGTGTTTGGAGAGGATGAATCGAATCCCACAGCTGAAACCCAAGACTGGTGATTAATTGCAGTCTGCAGTTGGTACCTATTAGAGAAGCAGGCAAGGGGGCTGTGGAAAGGAAGACCTGAACCAAAGGCCACAGTTCAGATTAAGCCAGGTAAAGCATTCTGAGCTGCAGACAGGAAAGGGGTAGGTGCCAGTAGGCTGATCAGGAGACCAGGTAAAGGGAGCCAGGCTGACACGGGCCATACTGGCCTGACTCCCAGAACAGGCTCACCACTGCACTTCCTAGGACACAAGGCTGGGCTCAGAGAAGGATCCTGAGACAGAATAAATTCATGATCATCTTCCTACAGATGATCAGTACTCCAGTCTAATTGCTGAAGAAGTAGCGAAGGGAAAGAAGACCCAGGGAACATCTTTGGGGCCATGATGTCTCAGGGCCAGAGGCCTGCCTCCAAGAGCAGGAAGGGAGGCCTTCTGAAATACCCCAGTCCTAAACCAAAGCCATCAACCCCAGCTCCTGATTCTGCACATACCTGGCCGGTATGTCTCCAACTGCTCCATACCCAGTTTGAGTGTAGTCAGACCATTTTACTGGAGCTCAGCTCAGACCTGAGTGACAGGGAACACACTCAGAGTGGCCCCCTGGGTGTGGGCCTGGCAGTGGCAGGAAACTATCAGTGGGTAATGGCTGCAATCAGAACTTAAATAGAAACAGAAGGATGTACCTATCAGCCCTATGAAGGATGGACCAGTTTCTCATTTTCCTTGTTATACTAAAGAACCAACATTGTTGAGCTAATAATGTATGCAATGGAACATGGATACAAACTCCATTCTAATTATCTGTGAAAACTGTGAATTGTCATCCTCTTCCATATATGCTTAAAATAACCCTGATCTATTTATATTGGAAAGTCAAACCCAATCCTCCTAAACCAGTCCCTTTTATTTCCATAAATCCTTTGAGCAAGACCAAAACCTCCAGAAAAATACTGGCCTTTCTTCCCAGGTTCTAAGTATTGCAAAATCTCTACAAATCTGCAATAGATATTACACAGAATCACAGAGCTATGGGCTGTTAAACCTTAGTTCATCAAATGTTTACTGAGCACTGACTTTGTACTAGGAACTGAAAATACAGAAATAAATTAGACCCAATGTCTATCTTCGAAAGCTCTCTGAGAGAGAAAGATGCAGGAACACAACACTTTAATACAATATAATGAATACAAACCACAGAGGTAAGAATAAGCAACGGGGAGGCTGACCCGCATGAGGAAGGGAGGAGAAAATCCACAAAGGCTTCATGGAGGAAGGAGCCCTTGAGCCTAACAATGAAGAAAGAGTAAAATAAAGATTGAAATGTTAGGTGTGTTATTTTTATAAAATGAGAATAAAGTCATTCTTTTTAGAGCATAGTATAAAAATAATAAATATTAATTGGGGAAGGAAACTTCTCCCACCCCAGCTCCACAATTATTTGAGCAGAGAAACAAGATGGCAAGAGGTTAAGAGGAAAGACAGCAACATCAGAAACCATGCAAAACTGACTAGCTCATCACCTGTGATGGCAGGAAGGGTGAAATCAGCATGGAGGATATTTATGGGTCAGACAGGGCCAGCTCACTTCAAGGAACTACAGTAAGACAGCAGCTGTCATGGCTTGGGAGTGGGGATGTATAACAGCATTGAGAACAGGAGGGTGTAGGTGGCAGAAGAGCTCACATGAGTTTGTGGGACTCCACAAGGGAGGGGAAGTGCTTGGGGAAGAGGCCCGGAGACCTAATCATTTCACTGTGTGTATGTTGTGGGGCAGGGAGGAAGAAACATTCTGGGAGCCAGCAAGATTTATTTTAAGTGGGGTGGTTATGAATCTAAGACCACAGCTCCAATACACAAGTATAACTTCACTTTTCCAGACCTCAGTTTCTTTTTAAGATCCATTCCATTGAGGTTTCCTTCTGTTTGTTTGTTTGTTTGTTTGTTTGTTTGTTTGTTTGTTTGTTTGTTTGTTTGTAGTGTCACTGGCCCTCATATGTGGGACCGAACCAGGGCCGCTGGCTTCCCAAGCCAGCGCTTAACCACCGTGCCACTCGGCCGACCCTAGGTTCCCTTCTTTATGCCAGTTACAGAGCACCAAGACATTAGAGTGGGGATGGTGATTTGGTCTTGTGTTATTATCCACCCACATTGATATAAGCTCAGATGTTCTTTTGTCACCTGTCATTCCCAACTCTATGCTCTCTCCAGGTTCAACTTGTCCAACCACTTCATACCACTCCTCAGTGCCTAGGAATTAATTCTGCTCCTCCCACACCATCGTGGACCTCCACAACTGTGGATCTGTGTAAGAAAAACCCTGTGATATCCATGACAGACTGGCCAAGGGAAACATATGATCAAGACATACAACCCAGCCATGTCTTCTCTGTGGTCTTGCCACCTCTGTGGGGCTCCACACAGAAATAAATTCAATGGCCCCAGTGAAAGGAACTGTGTTAGAATTACTACTAGGCTTCAGTGATTATAGCTAGCAAGGTGTAACAGTTAGCATGCCTTCAGATATAAGTGTAATAGTTATCTATTGCTGTATAATAAATTACCCCCAAACTTAGTGATTTAAAACAATAAACATTTATTATCACTGTTTCTATAAAAGTCAGGGATTTAAGAGTGTCTTAGCTTAGTGGTTGTAGTTCAGATTCTCTCATGAGGTTGCAGTCAAGATGTTAGCTGGGGCTGTAGTCATATAAAGGCTTGACTTGGGCTGGACAACTCACTTCCAAGATGGCTCACTCACATATTTGGCAAGTTAATGCTGGTTGTTGGCCAGAAGGCCTGTTTCTCACCACATGGACCTCATCATAGGGCTGCTTAAGTGTCCTCACAAGATGACAGCTGATTTCCCCCAGAATGAGTGATCCAACAGAAAAAATATGGAGGAAGCCAGAGTGTCTTTTATCTCCCAATCTTAGAAGTCACTCAGTGTCACTTCTGCCACATTCTCTACTCACTAGAATCAAGTCACTAAGTCAATCCCACACTCAAAGGTGAGGGAATTGGATTCTACCTTTTGAAAAGGAGTACAAAACAAAATTTGTGGTCATATTTTAAAACCACCACAATTAGTAACAGGAAAAAGATAAATCAAATTAGCTTGAAAAATGAAGGAGATATAGTGACTCATTAAGTAGAATACAGAGGCAGGACAGATTTCAAGATGTTGACTGATCCAGTGGTTTCTTGAAGTCGTCAAGGACCCAGTATCTTTCTGACTCTTTGCTCTATTATCCAGTATCATCCTAAAGCAAGCTCTCTTCGTGGTCACAGAATGGCTCCCAACAGCATTGAACGGGTTTGCTTCCTTGTTCAAATCTAGCCAGAGAAAGAAGGCTGAACTCCTTCCATTATAAAACAAAAGTCCTGGTGTTCAGGGGAAACTCATGTGCTGATTGGCTTAGACCTGGTCTACCTGAGCCAATCACTACAGCAAGGGGGTGGGGCTATCTGACTGGTTTAGACCTGGATGGTGGGATTGGTCATTCCTTCCCAAATCACAAATGTTATAGAGGAGTGAGGGAGGTTGTGAATGTTGGGGAAGAATACAGTGTTTACCACAGAAGGGCTAGGCAAGGGGTAGGCTGCCAAGCAAAATGCTGGCTCCAGGGGAGCTAATGTTAATAGCCAGGGCTCAACCCCCTGAAGCTACAGAGAAATTAAAAGTCCCCACTGTCACTCAGCCTCCCTGCCTGCCCCACTCAAAACCCAAACAGCTGTAGGGATGCAGCTGGGTCAACAAGCTTCTCCTTTGGAGAGCAAATCGTTTATAAATGTGAATACATCAGTCACCTCGAGTTCCATCACTTGAATCCCAGATTCTAAGAGCTCGGGCTCAAGGGCTTAGAGCTTAAATCAGGAGGGAAATGAAATGGAGTAAAGGAAAGGAAAAGAGGAAAGGAGAGGAGGACATTCTCACCAACCCTCTTCCCCCAGGCCTCACACACAGCCTCCCTCTCTAATTGCATCAAGGCCATGCTGATACATCCCAACTTACAAGGGCCCTAAGCCCAATGTCAGGAACATACAAAACTGGGCAGACATGCTGGACCCTGTATTAGTTTCCCAGGGCTGCTGTAACAAAGTATCACAAACTGAGTGGTCTAAAACAACAGAAATTTATTCTCTCACTGTTCTGGAGACTAGAAGTCCAAAATCAAGGTGTTGGTAGGGATATGCTTCCTCTGAGGTGCTAGGTACAATCAATCCTTGCTTGCCTCTTCCCAGCTTCTGGTAGTGGCGAGCAATCCTTGGCATTATTTGGCTTGCAAATACATCACTCCGGTCTCTGCCTCTGTCACAATATGGCATTCTCCCTGTGTGCCTGTCTTCACATTGTGTTTTCCTTTTCTTATAAGGACACCAGCCATATTGGATTAGGACCCACCCTAATGATCTCACCTTAACTTGATTAGTTCTGCAGAGACTATATTTCCAAATAAGGTCACATTCACAGGAAGAGGGTAAATTCAGACTTTGACATAGCTTGGAGGCGGGGAGAGGAGGGATGCAGGCAACAATTCAACCCACAGCAGACCCCTTTCATTAGTCTCTCCTCCAGTGTTAGAGGCAATAACTACTGAGCAATTACAGTTCTTTCCCTTAAAGGATAAGCATGTATTTCCCAGTCATCTCTTTCAACAGGTTTGGAAAGCAAAGCAAGGGGATATCCTGTCTGCTGGTCCTTCAAGATTATCACACACTAGCTCAACCATGGCTGCAGGGTTGGTGATTTCTCTGTTGAATCGGCCTGGTTATGTGCTGAATGTTTGCCTGCGTAATGGCTTCCTGAACCAGGGAGATGTACCAAAGCTGCAATCAAACCCTGGTAATATTAGCCTAGCCTCACGTTCCTCTCAGGACCTTGGTTTCCTCATCTGTAAAGTCTAAAGAGACTTCTGGTATCTGACAATGACTAAAAAGTGGGCACATATGATCCAAATCAGCTCCACATCCAAATTGCCAATTAATATGTGGCCATTCAGTGGGTGTCTCTTGAGACATGCAGGAAGGCTCATTAGAGCTATTAAAATACCCCCGTGGGGACACTGTATTTTAATATGCAGATTCTGAATTGAAATAGTAGGAAGCTACTGCTCTTCTCTTCCCAGGAGCCAGTGCTTTGGGTTCATACAGAATATCTGGACACCTGCACAGACACTCCATTACACATATATGAGAAATTATGTAGGGTGAGAGCAAAACACAGGGCAAAATGTCTGAATTACGAAGAGTTGGGTTAGCTCACTCTGTAGAATTACTCACCAGCCAGTGTTTTCCTGGCTTCAGTTTGGCAACTGCATAAAAACTAAACAGGGGACTACAGAATGAAGAAAAGAATCTGTGGAGATGGGCCTGGAGACATTTCTGGAAGCAACATCATGATGGCTGCCCAAGGAGAACCCCAAGTTCAGTTCAAACTTGTATTGGTTGGTGATGGTGGGACTGGGAAAACTACATTTGTGAAATGTCACCTGACTGGTGAATTTGAGAAGAAATATGTAGCGACCTTGGGCGTCGAGGTCCATCCCCTCATGTTCCACAACAAGAGAGGACCCATTAAGTTCAACGTGTTGGATACGGCCGGTCAGGAGAAGTTTGGTGGACTGAGAGATGGCTATTACATCCAAGCCCAGTGTGCCATTATAGTGTTTGATGTAACTTCAAGAGTTACTTACAAGAATGTGCCTAACTGGCATAGAGATCTGGTACGAGTAAGTGAAAACATCCCCATCATGCTGTGTGGCAACAAAGTGGATATTAAGGACAGGAAAGTGAAGGCAAAATCGATTGTCTTCCACCGAAAGAAGAATCTTCAGTACTACGACATCTCTGCCAAAAGTAACTACAACTTTGAAAAGCCCTTCCTCTGGCTTGCTAGAAAACTCATCGCAGACCCTAACTGGGAGTTGGTCGCCACGCCTGCCCTGGCCCCGCCAGAGGCTGTCATGGACCCTGCCTTGGCAGCACAGTACGAGCATCACCTAGAGGCTCAGACAGCTGCTCTCCTGGATGAGGACGATGACCTGTGAAAGGGGAGCTGGGGCCCAGCGTCAGAAGTCTAGTGTTATAGGCAACTGTCCTGTGATGTCAGGGGTGCAGCGTGTTTGCCACTCTCTTACATAGCTAAGCAGCCCCTGTGCTTCATCTTTGGGATGCTGAAGGAGATGGATGGGCTTCGGAGTGAGTGTGGCCATTAAAAATACCTTCCTTTTTTGGACCTGCATATTTAGCTGTTTCGGAACACAGTTGGTTCCTTGTTGAGTTTCAAATATAAGACTGCTACAGTATTCAGTGGGGAGATCTTGTTTGTTACTGACATTCTCATTTTCATTTAGAATCAGAATAAAGTTGTATTTCAAATATCTAAAAAAAAAGAAAGAAAAGAATCTGTGGCCCAGTAGGTCAGAGACTGGAAGAGCACACAACTAAAGAGGCCTGCAAGGGGCGGCAGGGCCATCCAAGAACCATACCAAAGCCCGCAGGGTCCTTCTGGGCAGCCATGTAAAATCCAGCTATGAGCCCATTCAGTAAGGCCCTGCTGAGGGCTGGGGAATGAGAGAAGAGGACCAAACTCTCTAAGGAAGGCGCCCGGAAAGGACCAGAAAGAGAATCAGGACCCAATCACATAGACTGATTCACACGCAGCTCCCAGCCCTGAGTGGAACATCCACACTCAGCAAAGATTCTGATGGGGTGAATGCTGATTGGATGGAGGGGAGCAGAAGAGGAGGAATTCAGTGATACAGGACAAGCCACATGGCAGGGGGAAGAGGTCCTTTGACTTGGTGGACTCTGGAGACTCAAGGCTCCCCCAGGCAGGTGAAATACCAGGCTCCTAAGTAGCAATTCCAGACCTATCCATGGGTGGGCCAAGGTCCCCAGGGGTGTCCTGGCCCCTGGCTTGAGTGGGCTGAGACGGAGCAGGGCTATGCACAGGTGGACCTGTTTGCTCCCAGTCCTCAGGAGAGGAAACCACAGATCCTGCTCTCCCCACCTCCAACCAATTGTCACCACACCCTTCTGATGGTAAAAGGCAGTGCAGTCAGAGAACAAGATCTGGACTCAGATGGCTGGACTTCAATCCTGACCCTGCCGTTCATCAGCTTTGAAATGCTGGGCAAACTACGTAACCAAAATAAGTCACTAGATCTTCGTCTGCGAAAAGGGAAAATAATAGTACCCAGTTCCCAGGATTTTTGTGAGGAATATGTGAGTCAATGCATGTATAAGTAAGTAGTATAAGCAATTAGCATAGCGCCTCCCATACAATAGGCACTAAATATACACATTCCCTTGCTCTTACGTAAAAATGAGCAGGGCCTGTGGGTGAAATGAGTATTGTCTGTAGGGCAGAACCCAGAGTCAGTCTGAAAATTCCTCAGTTTCATGGTTAAAGCTCCATGCAGCCTGTGGCACTTGGAGCCCCCAAGGCACTACTTCATGTCTAGAAACAAGAATATCTGAAAACAAGAGACTTCTTTTTCCAGGTCAAAGGAGGCTCCTATCCGAGTAACAGTAGTTCTGGAAAAAGGTGTCAGTCTCACTGCCTCCCTCACTTGTCACTGACTAATTAACAGTTCTGGCTGCCACCCCAGGAGACTGATTTTTGTTCCTCCCCTTCCCTGGGAAATTGGGGTGGGCGGATGTCTCAGAGAGGAGTCTGCTTGCATCCCTCCACCACAGTCCACCCCTCCCATTGAAAACAGGAGACGACAAAGGATGAGCATCCCTCTTGCAGAGTCCAGATGGCCCCAGAAACATGGACCCCAGAGGCATGGCCTAGTCTCACTGCCGGAAGCAGTGCCTACTGGCATAAAGCAAACCCTCAGGACTGTCCTGTTACACCCAGAGCCCCTCAGTCAGCTCCTACTGGACAATTTGTCTGAGTTAATACGGGGACCAGAGAGCTGAGCAGCTGGGAGAAGTAACAGCCTTTGTCCTCTTAAATGAAGACACCATACCAAAACCTCTCAGCTTTGCCATTGGCCCATCCCAGCTTTCTGGAGAAGCTGTGATATTTCCCAGGTTTCCCATACATTGGCCTAGATCTGTGGTTTCCACTTTCACAGGGCCGGGGGGCGGGGGGGGGGAGGGGAGGATATTGGCAAAACAAGTTGCTTGGGCTCTACCCCAGATTAACTGACCCAGAACCTCTCAAGAGTAGAATTCAGGGAATCGATATGCTTTTTAAAAGCTCATGAGGTGATTCTGGTGCACAGTGAGAGTTATGAACCGCTGTTCTATATACCTGTCCATAGGTTTGCTGGGCTTTTCATAAGGAAAGGAGCTGCTGCATAAAAAACTGTCCCCACACTAATCCCTATGCTCTTATGTGAGCGAGCCCATGCACACGCACACACACAAACACATACATGCATTTAGGGTGGTACAACTAAGTCATGAGCTCAAGCACTTCTTCCCAACCCACCCACTCAGGTGAGTTCAGGTCATAAGAGCAAGAACTGCCAGTTGTACAGGTCTTTCCTGTTTACCAGGCCCTCTTCAGATATATAAAAGCCTTTCATCTTCTCAGCTGCCTGTGAAGTAGTGATTATTATTCCCATTTTCCAGAAGAGAAACTGAAGGCCTGTGGTTGGTAGAATAATGATGTCCTCATTCTAATCCCCAGAGCCTGGTGGTTTTAAAAATGCCAATAAACCTTTTGAAAAACATTTGCTATAAAAGGTCTTTGATAGAGTAATTCCACATCTGGGAATCAAAGCCAAGGAAGACTTATAAACACAAAAATACTTATGAGCCAATATTTGCCACAAAGTTATTTATATTAAATAACTAAAAACTACCTAAATTCCCCAAAATAAGGAAAGGCTTAAGTGGATGTGGTATACCCACTCAATGGAATATTATGTAGTCAATAAAAATGTTTGCTCAGACTGTGTACTAATGCAGAAAACAGATAACATAATGTCTAGTGAAAAACAAGAATTTCAAATTATATACACAATATAACTATGTAAAAACTATTTGGTGTTTTTTTTACAAAATGAGAGGAAATATTCATTATGTTTATCTTTTAGTAGTCAAACCATGAGATAGTTTTCTTCTTCCTATTTGTCTGAGCAAAACATATTTTATTAATGCTTTATAAGTGAGTATTTTGTAGGCTGAACAACCTAAATAAGTATGACAGACTCCCCAAAGATGTCCGTGTCCTAGTCCCCAGAACCTGTGAACGTTCCCTTACCTGACAAAAGGGACTTTGCAGGTATGATTGAGTTAAGGAGCTAGCTAAGGAGAGCATCCTGGGTTATTAGATGGGCCTAATGTAATCAAAAGGATCCTTCCTGAGGATTTCGGGGAAGAGTGGAGGGATGGACTTGAATAGAAGATCATTTTCCTTTGCGATTCCCTGCTCCCAAGCCACCAGTAGCTTTACAGCAAATCTCTATTCATAGCAATGATGTCTGAAATTTTTAAAAAGATGAGAAGCAGACAAACAATAAACATCTAAAAACAGAGTGTGAGCTCTACCATTTTTAAAACTCCCTGCAATGGCTGAGAAGACGGATTTTTTTATTTTTTAAAGAAACATTAGTCATGGAGGTGTAGCATTTTAGGACTGCAATTTTTAATTGAGTGCCTATTGCTTGGCTTTATTTACATATTTGGATGTCCTGCCATATTTCAGAAAGATTTCATACACTTATACCGCAAATGCCTTTTTGAGCAGGGCTTTGCAGTGGATCTGAGGTGGCAGCTGTACATGTGGAGGAAGAGCCCTTGCCTGCAGACAGGAATCCAGGACTTTAGCTCTGCTAATTTGAGTGTAATCCAGGTTCGCTCAGCTCCCTCCATGCTGCCATAGTGGGAGGCAGTACAGAGAGAGGTTGAGCCACAGATCTTGGCTGCAAGCAACAGAAAGGACTTGGGCTAAATGAAGCAGAAGGGAATTTACTGTAAGGCTGATACTGACAGCCCAATCAGCAGAAGGCTGCTGTTGCCCCTACAACCTCCCAGCACTTGGCCTTACACCATTAGCTCCAGACTCTGAAAAGAAAAACAGCCCTGTTGGCTGAGCTGAGATCACAGCCCACCCCCTGACTATACCTGGGCACCCCGTGAAAGAATTTGGAATCTCTGGCTTTGGGCTTTTAAAATTAAGGGTACAATGACAGACCATGTGAGGAAAGGAATTCCTTTACAGTGATGATGCTCTGAATGTGGTCTCTGGACCAGCAACATCAGCATTATCTGAGAACTTCTTAGAGATGCACATTCTCAGGGCCCGCCCAGATTTACTGAATCAGAAACCCTGATTTAAGAAGTCCTCCAGGTAACCCTGAGGCACACCAGTTTGAGAACCACTGCCCTACAGGAAATCCAAATGTTACTAAAAATGTTGAATGCCATAGAGCCAAAAAATAACAGTTGCCCAGTATGTAGGTTAACAGTCAGAGTCTGGAGCCAGACTGGCAAGAAAACTAAAGTAAAACATTGAGGGAAAGGGCCTCTATAGACAACTTTTTTTTTTTTTTCTTATTGATATATGGTATAGTGTGCTTGCTGTGCAAATACAACTTCAAAGCAAATCCCCAATCCCTCCTTCCAACCACATTGCTGACCCTGAGGCCCTCCTACAAAAACTCTGGGCCTTCCAGTTTCTCAGCCCCAATCCAGCCTCCTTCCAGCCCTCGCTCAAATTATTCAACCCCCTGGGAAGCATCCCTCCTATGCTGCAAATCTAAAACCTTCCGGTTCACTTCCTTCAGACAATCCTAAAGTTCCCTCCAGAAGGAAACTTCAGTGTTGGAACTGAGACCCTGGAAGGCAAACAAATCACCATCCTCTAGCCTGAGAAACGCTCATCTGTCCCCGCTGCACCCTCGAGCCACAGTGCCCTTCCAGCCCCAACAGCTGGACGCTGGCTCCATGGCTTGGGGTCCTCTCAGCATCGACTAGCCTTTGCCGCTCGGCGTGGGAGACCAGTCAAAGTTGGTCTTCTTGAAGGTTTAGGCTGAGCTGGAGGGACACCATGTGGCCATACCTAGTATGACACATCAAGCTGCGGTCTCCTGTTCTTTATGTGGTGATGATGTTTTTGTAAAAATTCTGAAACAATAACATTAAGGATATTTTTTAGAATAAAAATAAAACTAAAGTTCACTCATAATTATGCTAACAGGATTATTTTTAATTTGTTCTACTCCTAAATGATTTCTGACAATTAACAACCACAGCACCCACCCCAGTAAGCATCCCTTTCTTTCCATGGAAATCAGATCATCAGCATTTTCCATGCTCATTCGAGGTTTTTGCCATCATTCTCTTCAATGATAGTCAATAGCAGGCCCTCAGTAAATGTCAGTGCAATGAAATGGAATGACAAGGCATTGAATTGTTTGGGAGGCATTTGATTAAGACCTCCATATCTGGAGTGCCACAGGCAGGAGGTCAAAACCCAGCTCTGCTACTTACTGGCTGTGTGACCTCAGGCATGTTTCTTAACGCTTCTATATCTCAGTTTCCTCATCTGTCAAATGAGGTGGTGGGGAGGAAGAATATTACCTACTGCAGAGGGTTGTTATGAGAACTGAATAACAATGTGTAATAGACACCACAGGGCCTGGCCATAGCGCTGACACCATCATCATTTTTCTTTTTTTTTTTTTTTAGGGCAGTGTCACTGGCCCTCATATGTGGGACCCGAACCGGGGCCGCTGGATTCCCAAGCCAGCACTTAACCACCGTGCCACTCAGCCAGCTCCATCATCATTTTTCAATGCATCCCCTCTGGAACCATCACAACTAATGCCAGCTGAAGACCTCTCTTGGATGGGATCCCTGAAACAGAAAACCTTTGAGTTGACTCGTAGCTGAAAAAACATAAAATAAGACAGCCTAGATTTTAGAGACTAAGACCTTGGATCAGGCAAATGGGATTCAAGGCCAGGTCCCTTTGTCCCTACTCCTCAGGGTCACTTTATGTCCCTGGTCCTAGCTCCTCCCAGATGCTGCAGGCCCCAGGTTCCTCACCTGCAAAGAAGGGAAAAGGTTACCTACCACTGCCTTCACCTAAAACACAATGTGCTCAGAAATGTGGGAACACGCTTAGGATTCTCTCCAGGACACATTAACCGGCAAGCTACTTGAGATTCATTCAAGAGCAACTTGACTTATATCTGCCTGAGATTGGCTATGTACTCTGCTCAGAAATTTTTTCTACAGGAAATCACCTTGCTATCAAGTGAGCCCCAATGAACAAAAGAAAACAGAGAAAAGAAAAACCCAGAGACCCCCTAGAAGAGTGTGCAAGGGGACCCTCTCTCCCTCTCGCTGGCATCCTCCAGGGAGCCAGATAGCCATTTGGTGAACAAGTCTTCATGACATCCCCAGCTAGGTGTCAGGCCAGAGGCTAAATGGCCCTGCCTCTGTCCTCAAGGATTCATATTTGTGTAGGCGACAGGCATAGAGAGAGACATAGACACATATACCAACAACTCTGACGGTTTCCTAAGTGCTAGGATGCAGGGATGTTCAAGGTGCAGTGGAAATGAAGAAGTGAGCCATTAATTCTGCCCTGAACCCTCAGAGGGCATGTCCTTTGAAGGAGGATCAGATTACAGGTGGTGAGACTATAAAGCAGGGCTGGATCCATTAGAAAGCTGTATATTAAATGGAACACGGTGAGGCCTGAACTAGGACAAGGCCCTGGGCTAGAGTGGAGGGAAGGGGTGCATCAGCGCAGCTTGGGGAACAAGTTAAAATACAGATTGCCAGGCCCTGCCCAGAGACCCACATCTAGTCGGTCTGAGGAGGGGCCCATGGATCTGAATATATATTTAGCAAGTCCCTCCCCAGGGTGATGCTACTGCAGGTAATCCACATACCCACCAATCCCATTAACCACCAAATCATCCCAGTCACCCCTACTTCTTCTGGCGTCGGTAGCCTCTGCCTGGAAGGTTCCTCCCATTCTGCTCCCACTTGGCAAATACCTTCTTCTCCTTCAAGCCCCAGCAGCCCAAACACTGAGAGGTAAACCCTTTCAGAGTCTTGCTTTGTGCCAGGCACCAACTTAGTATTTCATATAAATTATTTCATTTAATCCTCCAAACAACCCTACGGAGTCGGTCTCCTAATAAACCCTGTTTTACAGGTGAGGAAACTGTGGCACAGAGCAGTTAAGTACATGGTCCATGGTCATATTGCGGGGCTGTGTGTTTTGTCTATGTCTCCCACTGGTCTGCTCACAATACGAGGCTGAAGCTATGTCCCTGTGGCCCTGGAGCCTGGGCCAGTGTCCTGCACAATGCACTGCTTAGTAAATCTTTGTCACATAGACAAAAGAATAAACAAGTACCACCTCCTTCCATCTGTGACCCTCAGCCAGGGCCCAGGCAATAAATCTGCCCTCTTCCTCTGCTCTCCTTTCTGTCCTCCCCACTGCCACCTCCTCTCCTGAGGGGGGCAGGGGGCAGCCTGAGACCCCTTTCCTTCAGGCCCTGGCACCTCCAGGAAGTATTCAGCAGCCCCTGAGCACAGCCCCATCCTGTTGTTAACTAACTGACAAGAGTACCAGGGAATGTGCCTTCCCAGTTTATAGAGCCTTTTCATTCGGTAATATCAGAGAGGGCCTCTCTCTCCACAGCCAGATGTGCCTCGTCCAGGTCTCCTTCTTGGGGCTTCTGGCCAAGCCTCTCCCTCACAGCTGCTCTGCCCTCTGGCTTTCTTTCCCTATGGCTCCGTCTCTTTATTCCGCCTGCCTTTTTGCTCCCATCGCGCATTCTTTCTACCTTCCCTTCACCCCTTCCCTTCCAGCTTTGTCTCCTTCCCGCTTCTCTCTAGGTTTTCCTCCCCCTTTCTTTCTCTCCTCCCATTCTCTCCCCGCCCTTATTTCCCCCACCCACCTCCTGCCTACTCCCTCCCCTCCCCACCCCACTCCCTCTAGGCCTGCTGATTTCTCCCACCCCCTCTGTATGGGTCTCTGTCTCTCTTTCTCTGCTTCTCTCTCTTTTGGTCGATCTCTGTGTGTGTGGTCTATGGGTGTCTCTGTAAGTCTCTCTCTCTCCCTCTTTCTGCTGCTCTGTCTGTGCTTCTCTCTCTCTCTCTCTCTCTCTCTCTCTCTCTCTCTCTCTCTCTCTCTCTCTCTCTCTCTCCTCCCTCCCCCCTTTCCCTTTCTCTTCCTCTCATCTCTGTCTTTCTCTTTCTCTTTCTCTCTGCCTCCCTCTCTTTCCTCTCCTCTCTTTTCCTCTCCTTCCCTTCCTCCTCTTCTCCCCTCCCCTTCAGTTCCCTGCCTCTGTACTCTCCCCAAATTCAGCACTATTTCCTCCCTAGCCTCCCCCACACTCCCCAGAGGAGGTCAGTTAACTGCCCCTGCTCCCTCCTCTCTGCGTCAGAGCCTCCAGACCTTCAGGGCCGCCGGGCCCTTCCCTCAGTCTTCTGACTTCTATCCCCCAGGTCCCTTTCTCCTCTGAGTCCTCATTACTGCCTTCTCACCTCAAACTACCCTGCCCCACCTCCCTCCAGAAGGCTGTCTCCTGGCCCTGCTGGGACTGTTCTCGCCCAGTTGCCCCCACAGCTCTGCTTCCCAGCTCCTTGCTAATCTGGGCCAACCCCCCACCCTCCTCTCTGCTGCCTCAGACAAACTTCAGGAACCCTGGAGCCGGAACCAGAGGGGCCCCAGTCACATTTGGAAGCCACCCAAGTGAGAGGTGGAAGGGCCTCCACATTCAAGCTCATCCACCCTGTCAGTGTTGCACTGACAGAACAGCAAGGCTCCAGAGCAGCTGCCAAACACCGCCCTTAACTTTTAGCTACAGGGTTAGGCCCCTTGTTAGTTCCAGGCTTACAGGCCTGCCCTTGGGTCCTAACTGGCTCCCTGAGCCCAGGGGTTTCCTGCCCCCTTGTAGAGTGCACTCTGACCAGGTTGGGGTCTTGGAGGTACTCATGAGAAGGCCCAGGTCTACAGGGAATTCATTACTGTTCCTGCCTTTGCGGAGTCTCTGCCAGCCTCAAAGCTGCCTGCAGAAGGGGCCGGGCCAGTGGCTCGGTGGTTAAGAGCTGGCTTGGGACGCCAGAGGCCCCGGTTCAGATCCCACATATGGGGGCCAGTGACACTGCCCTCTAAAAAAAAAACAAAAAAAAACCTGCCTGCAGAAGCCCTTTGTCTCCTGGCAGAAGCTATCAGTGAGATTCCACATAGGCTTAGGGGTGATGGTGGGGGGCCTGTGGGGGCTTAGCAAGTGAGCATAAAGAAACAGCTGTGGGAGGAGAGGAGAGATTTTAGAGCCCGTACCCTAAAACCTTCAAGCAGTTCACTCTGTTCCTTTCTTCAACAAACACTTAACCGAGAGCATGATGTATGTGCCAGGTACTGGGTACCAGAGATAAATACAATGTTGTCCCTGCCCTCTAGGGCCTGATGGGCAAGAAAAACAAGTAAGCAGCAAATACAGTGAGGTAAATGCAATTCTAGAAATGGATAATTAGGAAAGGAACCATTTATGGAGGAACCATTTAAATGCCACAAACTGGTCTAAGCATTTCACATATATTATTTCAATCCTCATCTGCTGGAAAGATATTATTATCCCCATTTTACGAATGAGAAAACTGAGACTCAGGGAAATAACAATTACACAGCTAACAAGATTTCTGAACTGCTTAGTGGACTCCAAATGACTGCTTCTGACTGATATAAGTTGCTATGGGTAAACAGAGTTACCAACAAGTAAACTATTCTGAGGGATGAGGTGTAAATGGGCAGACTGGATGGGAAGGTTTCAAAGAGAAGGTGAAGCCTGCTTAGTTTTTTAGTTTGTTTGTTTTTTTTAACTGGGGAACAGTGTGTTTTTCCAGAACCCATTAGCTCCAAGTCAAGTAGTTGTTTCAATCTAGTTGTGGAGGGCATGGGGATCGAACCGGCAACCTAGGTGTTATGACCAACTGAGCTAAACGGCCACCTTGGCTCCAAGTTGAGTAATTGTTTCACTCTAGTTGTGGAAGGCACAGCTCAGTGGCCCATGTGGGAATCGAACCAGCAACCTTGGTATTATGAGCACTGCGCTCTAACCAACTGAGCTAACCAGCTGCCCCAAAGCCTGCTTGGTTTTTAAAGGATGAAGAGGAGCTACCCTGGCAGCCAAAGGGCACAAAGGCCATCTAGGCCCAGGAATGGATTGTGTAATCTCCTATGATTTGTTGTAAAATGTTTCTCTGATTGAACTTTTAAAAATCTGAGATAATTTGTACTCACTAAAAATTAAAAATAACTTAGTTAATATTCAATTCAGAAATTCCCTCAGGATCCCAACATGATTGGACAGGGGAGCCAGAGTGTCTCATAAAAAGAAAAAAAAATGTCAATTAGTATGTAAATTAATATTAAAGTCAACTTTAAATAGGGAAAAAAAAATTACCCATAACACCACCATCCTAACACAGCTTTTTTTTTTAATTTATTTATTTATTTATTTTTTTAATTAGTTTCAGGTGTACAACACAGTGCAATAGTTATACATTTTACCCCTCAAAGTGACAACCCCCCTCCCCCAATACACCACCCCACTCCCCCCCCATATCATATACATCCATTACTCTTCCTCTGACTCTCTTCCACAGTATAATCCACATCCCGTAACTATCTATATATATTCAATTACAGTAGGTATACCACCTCCCCTTTAGTAATACAGTGCAGTGATCAAACCTCCACTCCATCCATGAAATGGTCTCCCTAACAAGACCTATGATCATCTGACATTCCACAGAATATTTACAACATTATTAATTATATTCCCCAAACTCTTTTTCCTATCCCAGTAGCAATATTGTAGTTGCCTATTTTTGCTGTCTAATCCCTTCCCCTTCTCCCTCATCCCCATTCCTCTCCCAATTAGCAACCCTGATTTTTCCTCTATATCTATGAGACAGTTTCTGTTTACTTTGCTCATTCATACAGTTTTTCAGATTCCACATATGAGTGAGATCATATGGTATTTGTCCTTCTCTGACTGACTTATTTCACTCAGCATTATAGTCTCTAGGTCCATCCATATCATTGCAAATGGCACGATTTCATTCTTCTTTATAGCGGAGTAATACTCCATTGTATAAATATACCACAGTTTCTTAATCCAGTCATCTACTGATGGGCATTTTGGTTGTTTCCAAGTCTTAGCTATTGTAAATTGTGCTGCTATGAACATCGGGGTGCATAACTTTTTTTGAATAAGTGTCTTGGTTTTTTCAGGATAAATACCTAGGAGTGGAATTGCTGGGTCAAACGGTAGCTCTATTTCCAGTTCTTTGAGATACCTCCATACTGACTTCCATAGTGGCTGCACCAATCTGCAGTCCCACCAACAGTGCAGCAGGGTCCCCTTTTCCCCACAGCCCCGCCAGCACTTGTTGTTTGTTGATTTGTTGATGATAGCCATTCTGACTGGGGTGAGGTAGTATCTCATGGTTTTTATTTGCATTTCCCTAATGACCAGTGAGGTTGAACTTTTTTTCATATGCCTGTTGGCCATCTGTATGTTCTCTTTAGAGAAATGTCTCTTCAAAGACTCCATCAAAAAACTATTGGAACTGATAGATGAATTCAGTAAAGTAGCAGGATATAAAATCAATGTTCAGAAATCAGTGGCATTTGCATATACCAATAATAAACTAATGGAAAGAGAAATTAAGAAAACTGTCCCATTTACAATTGCGTCAAGAACTATAAAATACCTAGGAATAAATTTAACCAAAGAAGTGAAAGATCTGTACTCAGAAAATTATAAGACACTGAAGAAAGAAATCATAGAAGATACAAATAAATGGAAACACCTACCATACTCATGGATAGGAAGAATTAATATAGTTAAAATGTCCATACTGCCTAAAGCAATATATAGATTCAATGCAATTCCTATCAAACTACCAAAGGCATTTTTCACAGAAATAGAAAATATAATCCTAAAATTTATATGGAATCATAAAAGACCCAGAATAGCCTCGGCAATTCTGAGAAATAAAAACAAAGTCGGGGGGATCACGCTACCAGACATCAAAACCTACTACAAGGCCATAGTAATCAAGACAGTTTGGTATTGGCATAAAAACAAGCACATCGATCAGTGGAACAGAACAGAGAGCCCAGAAATAAATCCAAGCATTTACGGACAGTTAATCTATGACAAGGGAAGCAAGAATTTACACTGGAGTAAAGATAGTCTATTCAATAAATGGTGCTGGGAAAATTGGACTGACACATGCAAAAAAATGAAACTGGATCATCTCCTTACGCTTTATACAAGAACAAATTCAAAATGGATTAAAGACTTAAATGTAAGACCTGAAACCATAAAAATCCTAAAAGAAAATATAGGGAGTACATTTGCAGACATTACCAGGAGCAATATTTTTACTGATACATCCCTACGGGCAAGGGAAGTAAAAGAAAAAATGAACATATGGGATTATATCAGATTTAAAAGTTTTTTCACAACAAAGGAAACCATTAATAAAACAAAAAGGAAGCCTACTGAATGGGAGAATATATTTGCCAACGATATATCTGATAAGGGGTTAATATCCAAAATTTATAAAACACTCATGAAACTCAACACCAAAAAAACAAACAACTCAATTAAAAAATGGGCAGAAGGTAACACAGCTTTTTTGTCACTTTTGTTTCCTCCCAGTTCTTGTCAGTACATAAACGCATGAGTACTTAACATGGACCGTATGGGAGAGTGCTCTATTAGCACGCTCCATGAGTGTGGCCAAGTGAATGTTTGAGTCTTAGCTGAGATTCAAATGTTCTCTAAGTGGCTGTTCTCTCATTAATAAAATTTATCTATCTGAGTCACTGTTTCTATAGAGGAAAAAAATATCTAATATCTCTATAGAAGTCATTCACTTCTATTAAGAAGACACATCCGCTATATGTATATCTGCTTAGGGGAGCCGTCTTCACAGAAAAGACTGAGTCCTTTACCTGGTGGCCAAGGCCCAAACCTCCTTCCCGTATGAATCTCTTACTCCCCAAACCCTCTGCTGTGTCAAGCAGCCACACCTACATGGTGTTCTTAAAATATACCAAGTGTACTCCCATCTCTAGGTCTTTGCTCCTACCCTTCCCCCTTCCTCCAGTATATTTCCTCTTCTCTTTGCTTTCCTCAGATTTTTTTTTCAGTCTCCATTCTTTAGGATCCAAATGAAGTCCCAATTTGTCCATAAAGCTTTTTCAGAATCCTCAGGGATTTTTTTTTCCTACCTCTGAGCCCTTCCAGTTCCAACAATCAATACCACTCATTGCTTTATGCTGTTGTATCATTTAAGACAGGCTCTGTCTCCTACCTAGACTTGAAGATCTTAAAGGCAAGGACTATATTTATTTATCCTCCTCTGCCTTGTACTCACAGCTGACACTTGGCAAATGTGCGTTAGTTATAATGATGCTCATCATATGTAATACAAAACACTAGAATTTCTAGCCATAAGACAAGAGCATCATAAACAAAATGAAGGATAAAAATCAAATGGTCATATTTATAGATGCAGAAAAAGCATTTGACAAAATCCAGCATCCATTTATGATAAAAATTTTCAGCAAAGCGGGAATAGAGGGAACATACCTCAACATAATAAAGGCTATATATGACAAGCACACAGATAACATCGTACTTAATGGTGAAAATCTAAAAGTGTTTTCCTTGAGATCAGGAACAAGAAAACAATGTCTACTTTCACCATTACTATTCAACATAATATTTGAAGTCTTAGCCATAGAAATCAGACAATAAATAAATAAATAAATAAATAAATAAATAAATAAAATCTAAATTGGAAAGAAAGAAGTAAAACTGTCATTATCTGCAAATGACATAATACTATATTGAGAGAACACTAAAGAGAACACAAAAAAAAGCTATTAGAGCTGATAAATGAATTCAATAAAGTAACAGGATACAAAATTAATATTCAGAAATTTTTATGCACTAATAACAAACTAAAAGTGCATTTTTATACACTAATAACAAAGTATCCAGTGCATTTTTATACACTAATAACAAACTATCAGAAAGCGAAATTAAGAAAACGATCCCATTTACAATTGCATAAAAAATATAAAATACCTAGGAATAAATTTAACCAAGGAGGTAGAAGACCTGTACTCAGAAAATTATAAGACACTGAAGAAAGAGATTGAAGAAGATACACATAAATACAAGCATATACCATGCTCACAGACCAAAAGAATTAAGATCATTAAAATATCCATATTACCTAAGGCAATCTATTAGATTCAGTGCAATCCATATCAAAATACCAATGGCATTTTTCACAGAACTAGAACAAACAATCATAAAATTTATATGGAACCACAAAAGACCCCAAATAGCCAAGGCAATTTTGAGAAAGAAAAACAAAATTGAAGGTATTATGCTACCTGATACCAAACTATACTGCAAGGCTATAGTAATCAAAACAGCATGGTACTGGCATAAAAACAGACACATAGTTCAATGGAACAGAATACAGAGCCCAGAAATAAATCCATGTCTGTATGGTCATTTAATCTATGACAAAGGAGGCAAGAATATACAGTGGCAGGGCTGACCAAGTGGTGCGTTGGTTAAGAGCTGGTTTGGGATGCCAGCGGCCACGGTTCAGATCCCACATATGAGGGCCAGTGACACTGCCCTCTACAACTAAGATGGTGAACAACAGCTCCACCTGGAGTTGGGCTGCGTGAGTCCTGGCGATGGTGTAGGCTGCAGCCCCTGCTGCAATGGGCTGCCATAAGCTACAGTGAGTGGCAGGCAGCCAGCGTGAGTGGTCAGCAGCTGGAGTGAGCTGCCAATAACCACTGTGGCAGCCGTCCAGAGGCCTGCAACCAATCTGCCTCACCTGGGAAGAGCGCAATGATAATACCAACATGGGCCAGTGAAGCAACGTCCTCCACAACTAGACTGAAGAACAGAAGGACAGCAACTTATCTGTTCCCCTCCCACAATTCCCCGATAAAAATCTTTTTTTTAAAAAAAAGAATATACAGTGGCAGAATTTTGATCCCCAATATACCAATCTTCAGCTCAGAGCTCAATATTTAGCACATCATGCTGACTCCAAGAAAGAGCGGCTCTCTGGGAGACTTGCCACCACTACACCAGGAGCAATGGGATTTGATCTCAAAGTGTGTTTATTCCCATGAGCTCCACTGAGTGGCCAGAGTTATAAACTACAGAAAAAGACTGTGACTTGTTCAGTAGCTTTTAAATGTAAAATAATTCTGTCCCTCCTCCAGGGACTGATATCTAAATGTTCCATTTTCTGATAGTGAGAATACTTCGTGCACAAAGATGCTAAACAATAGCAACAGTGTGCATCTTCTCTGAAATGTTCATACTTGGCATTTGAATCCAGCCTTTACACTGGAACTCAAGTAACCTCACCACTTTCAAGGGTAGCTCTGGGGAGTATTAATGAGTCACCAAAGCTCCTGGGATTTATATGTACAGGTACTTTTGAATATGAAAGCAAACAGGATAAAAAAGCCTGCATAGAAGCATGCCATGCTCCTGGTATGTTATGGGTCCAAATCTGTGGTCTCTCACTGATACAGTTTCACCTGGGAGGAAAGCAAAGAAAAGAAATAAATGTGTGTTGAGTGAATGACTGATTACCAAAGGTGTAATTCAGTAATCACCCACAGCACAATCAGTCATGTCTGAGCAATTAAAATTTCACAAACTGAATCATGCCCCGTGTGGCGTACAGGGCAGAGCTTGGCTCCTGTCTCAAAGTTTCGGGGCTTTCTCAGATGACAAACTGCAGGAGTTCCTGGCATGTAGAATGCACAACAAAATTTGCCCAGTGGTGCATCTTGCCTGAATCAAATTTAACCGTCACGATGGTCCCCATAAAAGCCCTTGGCAAGAAGGGTCCATCCCTGCTGAGAAGAAATATGCCTCTATTGATGAGGAAGCCCCATTTGAGACCCAGACTAGACCCAGCTGAAGCTCCCTTCCATCCCTCATCTTCTGTGAAATCAGCCATAACCCTTATCCTGAGAATCAAGCAGATCTGCTTCTGGTTCAGTGTGACTTTATCACATGCCTCACCCTGACCTTGTCCCCACATGTGTGACGTCAGAACCTTTTACTCACAAGGTGTGGTCCACACAACTGACAGAATAACCCTGAGTGCTCGTGCACTGCACACTGCAGGCTCCAGAATCTACGATGCCACCTCCTCTAGAAACAGAGATGTATGCTCTTCCTCACAGGCTAATTCTCTGTGTCTAGATCATTTCATCTACAGGAGCACAGAATCCAAGACAGGCCCATGTGTGGAGGCCTTACAGTGTGCCAGGGACTTAGCTAAACATTTTATAGGCATTATCTTATTTTACTCTCCTTATAACCAAATGAGAAAGATGTTAGTATACCCACTTTATATGTGAGGAAACAGAAGCTCAAAGATCAAATAATGGGTCTGAGGTCACACAACTAACAAGTGACAGAACTTGGATTGGTGGCCAGATGTACCTGGCTCCGAATCCCAAGCTTGTGTTCTACAGTGGCCTCTGAGGTAACTTCTTTCATTGCTGAGGTACAGAGCCATGCATCCACATCCAAAGGAAAGCCAGGCAGGTGGGACTGGAGGCAGCCGGCCTGCTCCTGGCCCAACTTCATTCATCTGCCTATTCATGCTCCAGCAGATGGTGTAACTACTGCAGTGGGCGAGGTGCTGTAGTAGGAATAAACAGCACAGAGGTCCCACCCTTCACATGAGGACTTCAAAGACAAACAAGGATTTATTTTGGAGGTTGCTCAGTCTGCAGCCCATGTGTGTTCCCTTTTACCTCCACCGTTCATCTTTACCGGGAACTTCAGGGTTAGATCGAGTTGGTTCTTGAGACCTGGATCACGCACAAATCCAGAGCACGGGGCCAAGTGCTACAGCTGTTGATCCCATGCTAGATATTTATCCCAGGGGAACTTCAAACAGGGGAGGAATCCAAAACCTCTTTTTGCCACCTGTCTGGAAATGCTTTTTGACTACACCCTTGAATGACTCACTAGGAGCAATATTTCTGGAGCCGTTCTAATTCAAGTGAAAGTATTTGGTGTTTTTTCAGTTACTACTTTAACCTGATATAAAAGGGCTGAAAGACCCTGGACAAGTTCTACTTATTGGGCCCAAATTCTCCCTGTCACTCCCCATAACAGTTAATGATATTTTCTTCCTTCTCATGAGAAACCAGTGGGATTAAACAATTGTGACTGACCTGTCACATCAAGTCTGTGTGTACCCTTCCAGAAGATTATACTTCTTGCAACAAATAGAACATGAAGTAGATACAAGATTTCTGTAATAATTTCTCTGTGTGCAGAAATGAAGTTCACTTCTACTTTAAATATGCTTGCTAAGAGAAAGCCTGCCCCCTGGGATTGCCCACCTCAAGCAGGGGAACACCCCAGTTTCTTCTCAGGGGAGATAACCAGGGGAGCTTGATAGTGCTCACAGGACTTGGCCAAGAGCTGCAGGCAAATGACTTCTCTCTTTACCCACTAAGACCAAGTGGGCCATTCCCAGCTAGGGAGTGCTAGACTATTCAAACTTCCAGAACACCACCTCCTGTGGTAAAGAGCTGCACAATCTAAATGTTGCTCGGCAATGCTCTACATAGAGAATAAAAATAAACAAAGGATATTCCTTTGACTAGTCTCTAGCTCTTGATGTCCTAAAATATCCATCTCATCCCTTAATAAAAAGAATGTGTGTCAGGCTAGCCCAGAGAAGACATATCCCTGATACCGGCAAGACCCTAAACAGAGGCCTCTCAATAGAGTAAACTCTTGTCGGTTCAAAGAGCATTATGAATGCTATGGGGTGTGATAGGTTTTACTAGTTTTATGCCTTTTGTGTTTTTACTAGTTTCATGTCTTTTGTGTACCAACGGTTTTATATTGCACTGGCTTACGGCAAGGTGCCCCAATGGTCTTTCCCCTACAAACTATACACAGTCCACTCGTCCTCTGCTTACTTAATGTTACCCAAATACAGTTCCTAACTCAAGCCCTGTCTCCTTCAGGAAGCCTGCTCTGATTTGTATCCTGAGTATTTTCCCAGGCTCAATAGGGTGCTCCATCTAAATACTGGGCATACAACATTAATGGCCTGATATAATGGCCTGATATCCAAAATAGGATAGCAAGAGTCATCTGGAAAAAAATATGCCCTTTGCCCATTAGATGAGAAGGCAGATGGAAAACTGGAACTGCCAAGTGACTTTTCCAGGCGAGTTCAACTGTCAACCAAGTGACCTTTTCCAAGAAACTACTAAATGTATACAACTATAGCTTGGTGTTCTTATGCAAAGTAGCAATACACTACTGATATTTCTTTTACGTCTCTACCATCTATGAGAAAAAAATGAAGGAATAAGTCCACTCTAAAATTTATCCTAATTAATTAACTGCATCTGTATACAAAGATGTTCATTGCTATATTATATTTGTACAACAGGAAAAAAATGTACAAATATGTATAAGTAACTTGCGGTACATCCATTGGAGGAATACTAAGCAGCCATTAAAAGTCATGTATAATAATATCTAAAAATAGTCACAATACATTGTTAAATGACAAAAGGTTACATAGTATGCATGGTATTATCCCAAATTTACATATGAGAGACGTTTATGGCATAAATAGCAAAATGATTATCCGTGGGCTTTTCTTTATCCTCTAATTTTTCTGCAAGACTGTATTTTTCTTGTCATTTTAAGTTTAAAAATAAGTTACTTTAAAGACAGATAAGATAAATAACTGCAGTAAGAATTTTGGAGGAGACATCTCTGTAGTTGAACACTAATATGGCTTTAAGCTCTCTGACAGCTAAGGAAAATGAAAAGTTTTCATGTTTCATAGTAATTATTAGATAAATGTTTATCTCCTAAAGAACACTTTTCTTTATCCTTATAGTAAACTTGTGAAGCTTATAGTTAAGCTTCTATAACACGAAACATGTTTATACTGTAATCTATTCTAAGAGATTAAAAAAGGAAGGGGAGGGGGAGGATGATTTGAAAGTACCATTTATACTAGGTATCAGTTGTTGTCACTATGCAGCCTACATTTAATTTTCTTCTGATGACTGCACCCTGATTTTTTCTCTGGAACCACTCCCACCCTCACTCTCAAGAAGTCCATGTGCAAAGGGAAGGGTGACATGTCCCTAATTCCAGAGATGGACATTATCTCAGACCTAACCAATTACAGCATCCCCAGCCCATAGTGATTGCTTAAGGGATAGACTTTGACCTAATCCCAGCCAATGAAATGCAATAAAACTTTTGGGTACTGCCAAGAGAAAAACATATGATATTTTCTATTAGACTTAAAGCTAAGAAGACAGAAGGCTGCCACTTCCAAAAGCCTTCTTGCCACCATTTAGAGTCGGAAGATGAAGCAGATACAGGGAAAATGAGTGCCAAGAAATAGAGTGAGATTTGAACCCAGCATTAGACCCTGGATCAAACGACACTGTCCACCCTGCACTTTTTTAGTTGCATAAGCCAAAAAATTCCGGGTTTTTTGCTTAAGCCAGAATAGGTTGTGTATTCTGTTGCTTGCATCCAAGAGTCCTAAATGATAGGCTCTCAAGTTCAGTACCCATTTCTAAATCCTACAGAGATGGTCAAGCATACCTTTTAGAAATTATAAATACCCTGCAGAGGCAAAAAAACTCTCCATGAGAGTCATCAAGGGAAGCCACAATAAAGAAAGTGTTATTACTCCTATTGAGAATTCTGAGACCAGATGTCTTCTTTTTTGATGTTCATTATCCTCTTTGATTGGATAATTATACTCCTCAGTAATAACTCATCCCTCAGAGTGTTGTTATAAAGAATAAATTAGGATAAAAATACATTAAAATGCTTACAACTATGCCTGACACCCAATGGGTTTCCAATCAATTTTAGTTTCCTTCCCCTAGAATATCATTGTCAAATAACAAAATGCACACTGACAAGATGCTGATAAATTATTAAGACCTTCACAGTTGTCCAAAACAATGCTCTTTGGATCACTTTTGAACTGAAACATGATCACAGCATAGGATATTTGCAAGAAAACATCCCAAAAGTAATGACACTGCTATATTTACAAATAATGGCCCAAAGGAGAAGGACATCACAGCAGACACTTTTGCTGAGCAATTGCCACAAACTGACTCAGCACAGTTTGTCAGATGGGAAGCAGGAAGGCCTACAAATGACAGTGATGTGTTGGATGTCTGAGTGATGTCCTGGCTGACTGAGAAAGTCAGGAGCAAGAAAACAGCTCCAGAGGATCTGAGGGGCTCACATCAACACATGACTGACTCCAAAGAGATGTCTGTCCCTGTGAGATAAATAGAAAATATATGTATTAGTCTCTGCCCCCCAGTTCCTAGCACAGAGCTCTTGAAACCCTTGTGACTTCCTGGGTGGTAGGAGTGTCTTTTGTTCTGATGAGGTGACTCCAGGTGGGCTCCTGGATGGTTCCTGGCTGAGGGTTAGTCACTAGAAAGACAAAGCCATGATTAGAAGCTTTGAATTTTCAGTCCCACCTTCCCTCCCATTCTCTTGAAAAAGGAGGAGGACTTTAAAAGGAGTTAATGATCAACCATGCCAAAAATAAAGCCTCCATAAAAATCCCAATAATATGGTGTTCAGGGAGCTCCCAGGTTATTGAACGCGTCCATGTACCGGGAGAGTGACACACCCATATGCCATGAGCACAGAGACTCTTACATTCGGGACCCTCCCAGACCTCGCCTTATGTATCCCTTCATCTGGCTTTTCATCTGTATCCTTTATCATACCCTTTAATAAACTGGTAAACATAAATAAGTGTTTCCCTGAGTTCTGTGAGCTGTTCTAGCAAATAAATCCAGCAGGGAGGAGGTCATGGGAAATCTGATTTGTAGCCAAGTCAAACGGAAGTTGTGAGTAACCTGGGGACCTGGGAACCTTGCATTGGCATCTGAAGTGGAGGACAAACTTGTGGGGCTTAACACTTCACCTATGGGATCAGATGCCATCTCCAGGTAGACAGTGTCATAACTGAGTGAAATTGTAGGACACCCAGTTGGTGTTACAGAGAATGGTTTGGTGTGGGAAAAACCCACACACATGTGGTGACCAGAAGTGAAGTGATTTGTGTGAGTAACAAAGGAGACACACAGAAGAGGAAAAGCTACGTTTCTTTCCAGTACAATCCCCAAACCTGGACTTCCTTTTGGAAATGTTGCAGATGCTCTTCAGAGGATAGTGTAGTACAAAGAGCATATGTTTTAAGTCATACTGGCCTAAACTACAATCCTAGCACCGCCCCTTACTGGCTAAGTGACTTTGAGCTATTTCTTAACTCTCTAAGTCTCATTTTTCATATCTGTGACATTTAGATAACAATATGTACCTGGGAGCAACTCTTTTCCTCCAAGACGTGCCCGTCCTTAGGGAAGGTCACAGATAGCCCCGCTCCCTTGTTAGCCTTGTTCTGCATTTCCCTACTCCCTTGGAAGCTGGGTGTGTTCTTGTGGTTTGCTTTGGGGAATGGAATGTGAGCAGAACGGCCTTGTATCTGTTGAGGTAAAAGCTTTAAGAATCAGAGCATGATTTGCTAGATCCTCTTCTACCTGATATGATGATTCTAGAAGCAAGGATCAAAACTGGACCTCTGTCATCCTGAGTCTCTTGGTGCCTATAATGAAGAAAACTCCCTTTCTGAACTGCACTGGATATGGATCACGCATGAGAAATAGATTTTAATTTGTTCCTGAATTTAGCATAACCAAGCCCATCCTGTTTGATACATCCCATTAGACCCTATCACATACATGAATGTAGAGATATATGATATATAATTAAAATTATATAATTTATATGTTCACTCAAAATTTTGAACCTTTCCATACATTACAATCAATGTTAAGGTACTTCTAGAACTTTAAAAGCAAAATTAGTTAAGATCCAAAATAAAATGGGTATGATTAGACAGGATTGATAACACCTAGTGCTAGTGAAGATGCAGGATGTCAAACATTCTCATCTCCTATTATAAGGAATAGAAATTGCATAAGCTTTCTGAAGGACAATCTAGCCCTGTCTATCAAAATTTAACCTAATTTAGAAATGTCTCCTTAGAGAATTATGAGATGCTTATGCAAAGAAGTATGTATAAGGATGTTCATTGATGTACTACTTGTAAGAGGGAAAAATTGGAAATGACCTAGATGTCTAATAGGAGGCTAGTTATTTAAAGCCTGGTAAATACATGCATGGAATGCTGTACAGCCAGAAAGAATGATGAGGTCAATTCATAATTTTAATACAAATATATCCATGGTATGCTATTTGTAATATAGCATACATTGCAGAACCTGTGACTATGTACTTGTTTTCATAAATGAATATTTGCAATACTGAAAAAAGAGCCACCTCAATGCAACTACATGGCTCTCTTTCTATAAGTTACAATTGATTTTCATTTTCTTTTTTCCTTCTGAGTGACTGATTCTTTTTTTTTTACGATAAACATATATTATTACCTTTTGAATCATAAAATGGTAATGAAGCTCTTTTCATTCTGAAAATGGAGTAGGATGAATGGAAGGTGAGGAGCAGAAGCAGAAAGAGTCAGGGAGACGGAGAGAGTGACAGAGAGACTAATTAACCATCTGCAGTGGTGACCAAGAAGTTGTCTATAAACCATAGTTGCAGACAAGTTCCATTCATTAAGAGTTATGTTTAAAACAATTGTTATCAAACAATACAAAAGCCAATCAATTATATTAGGCCCTGAGAAAAGACATTTTGTGAAGACTGTTCAGCAATGAGCCAAGCAGACAAAACATGTCACTGTCTAGAGCTGCTCTATCCAATGGGACAGCCACTAGCCGCCACTGTGGCTGCTGAGCACTTGAAATGAGGCTGATCCAAACTGAGATGTGCTGGAACGTAAACACTAGACTGCAAAGACTTAGCATGAAAAACAAGAATGTAAACTACTGGGGGCCGGCCGAGTGGCTCAGTTGGTTAAGAGTTGGCTTAGAGCCCGAGCTCTGAGCAACAGGGCCACCAGTTTGATTCCCACATGGGCCAGTGAATGCTGTGCCCTAGCTGAGCTGTCGCTGAGCTGCCAACAGGTGGCAGGATGGCTCCGCTGGTGTAACAACAAGATTGCCTGTTCAATGGTGGGTTACAACCGCCCACAACTAAAGATTGAACTCGGCACCTTGAGCCGAGCTGCCGCCCGGATGGCTCAGAGGATAGAGCATGCGCTCTTAACAACAAGGCTGCTGGTTCGACTCCCGCATGGGATGGTGGCTACACCCACCCGCAACTAAGATTGAACACAGCACCTTGAGCTTAGATGCCAAGAGCTGCCGATGGGAAGCCAGGTGATGACTGGCACGCTCCATAGCTAAGATTGAAGAACAACTTGGCTGTTCCTCTCCCGCAATTTCCCAACACTGTTCCCCTCCTTCAATTCCCCAATGAAATCTTTTTTTTAATCTTAAAAAAAAAAAGTAAAGTATTTTAATAATTTTAACATAGATTATGCGTTGAAACTATAATATTGTGTATATTAAGTAAAACTTAGCTTTAGGTTGACTTCACCTACTACTTTTACTTTCTCATGTGACTACTAGAAAACTTAAAATTCCATAGGTGGCTCACATTTTATTTCCATTGGACAGGGCTGGTCTACATTATTGTCCAGAGAAAAGATAGTCAACTCTTGCTTAATTTACTTGAACTTATCAAACATAGAGTGTTTTATATCTGATAAAATGGTTCCCAACACTTTTTAAAAGTTTGACTTTTTATTTCTATTTAAGATATATTTAAGCCAATTTATCTAAAATTAATTCTGTCTTCTTTTTAAGCTAAAATACTAATCAGAAGATGAGAAGATGTGGAGAAAGTTAGATATATTCAGAAAAGGGGAAACTCCTACTCTGTGACTAGAGAAGCAACATATTATTTCACACCTTTCTGTCACCTCTTATTTCTTTTCAATGAAGGGGGGAAAGGCAGGTGGCTCAGTGTCAAGAATTCAGACGTGAGAATTGGCCCCTCCCCTGGGTAAAATTTTAGCAGTGGCCAAATCTTCTCCATGGATTTCAAACCAACATAAATTCCAGATGGATTAAAGAAACATATTTTAAACCACAACAAAAACTAGAAGAATATTAAGCATACTATGTAGTTAACCATTGAAATAGGAAGGTTTTTAAAGAAGCAAAGAAGAAAAAGAAAGATGGATAGATTAAAGTATATACAAATTAAAATTTCTACATATTAAAAGTGTAGAAATTAGACTAGAGAAAATAATTACAGCAAATAGCACAAACATTAGATAAAGTTTTTTAAATGTACAGACCTTAAATTGATTTAAAAAATACTTTGACCTCCAATAGTAAAAGGCCTAAATCTATTACCCATCAAAGAAAAACAAGTCCATGAAAAAATGTTCAATCTCTCTTATAAACAACTGAATGCAAATTAAAACAAAAGTAAGTTATCTATTCCACCGACATGATTGGCAAAGTTATTATTGTGATTATTATTTTATTTAATGAAGACAATGTAGCAAAATGGGCACTAAAATATATCTTGTGGTTCTGAAAATTTGTTTAAACTTTTTGAAAAACATTTGCTGTAAAAAGATTTTGATAAAGTAATTCCACAGATGGGAGTCTATCCCAAGGAAAAACTTATAAACATAAACACAAAAATCTTTATGAGCAAAAAAGATTCATCACAGTTATTTTTAATATTAAAAAATTAAAAGCAATTTAAATTTCCAAAAATAAGGAAAGGCTTCAAATTAAAATATGGTATATTCATATTCACTCAATGTTATGTAGTTAATAAAAATGTTTGCTCAGACTGTGTACTAACATGGACTATGATATAACATGGACTAACAGACTATGATATAATATTTAATGAAAAGCCAGGATTTCAAATTGTATTTGAAATATGGTTATAACTATGTAAAAGCTATTCAAACTTTTTTAAGATGGAAGGAAATGTTCATCATGTTTATCTTTTAGTAGCCCAACCATGAACTATATTTTTCTTCTATTTTACCAAACTATATTTTATTAATGCTTTATGAATTATGGGAGGCTGAGTAGTATAAATGACTATTATGGTTACCCCCCAAAGATGTCCATTTCCTAATCCCCAGAACCTGTGAATGTACCTTACATGATAAAAGGGGCTTTGCAGATATGAGTAAAGTAAAGATCTCAAAATGGGAGATGATCCTGGATTACCTGGCCCAATGTAATCACAAGTGTCCTTATAAGAAGCAGCAGAAGGGTCAGAGAAAGAAGGCAATCTGATGACAGAAGCAGGGTTTATAGTCAGAGAGTGAGACTTGAAGATGCTGCAATGCTGGCTTTGAAGATGGAGGAAGGGACCATGAGTCAAGGAATGTAGGTGGCCTCTAGAAACTGGAAGACAATGAAACCGATTTTCCCCTAGAGTCTCTGAAGAAACACAGCCCTGCTAGCACCTCAATGTTAGGTCTTCTGATCTCCACTGTAAGATCATAAACTTGTGTTGTCTTACACCACTAAGTTGTAATTAGTTATAGCAGCAATAGGAAACAAATATAAATATATACACTTTTTATGGTAGAAACAAACTATTTGGTTAAAAATGACTTTATTTGATTAAAAGAAGGTTTGAAAATAACTTGTGGGTTAATACTTGTAGTCTAGTATTACTTCATCATGTAGATGTCACAAAATATAAAATTGCAACTGAGCTTAATATGTTTCTGATGAACAGGTTTCATCTGTTCACTCTGCCTGTCAACACAGTAATGCCTCACTACAGGGAAATAAACATTGGACTTAGGGTGATTTTCTTACTATTGAAAACTAGCACACAAAATCTGAGAAGCAGACAACAAGCAACAGAAAGAAGCTAAAATATAAAATTAACAAAAAAAGAATAAAGTTGATGAATAATAAATAAAACACCCCCAGAGTTGAGCAACTCGATTTATGCAAATTCAAAATTGCCCAAAATTTTTCAAAAGGCACATACTACAATTTTAAAGAAACAGAAAGGTATAAGATAGTTAATGGGCAATGGAAATACACAACTATTATTGTCCCCTGACTGGCTTTCTGCATGCTCTCCCTTCAATCCAGTCTCTTGTACCATCTGGACTCCCGGTTTAGTCTCAAATTGACAATCCTGCTTCTGCTGTTTCGGTCATTATGTTTCAAGTCACCGGGAGCGTCTGGCTCCTGGCCTTCAGCCCTCCTCTAACATCCCCCTCCCATCCCTCCACATTCTACTTTAGATTTGCTCCACCCATGTTCTCCACTGGACACTATTTCTGGTCTTAACTAGCTCACCCCTGAAGACTCACTCTCCAATCTTGGACTTTAGGAGATGATGGGGGTGAGGGTGGGTTAAGGTGAGGAGGGGTACCTTAGATCAGTGGACAAAAATATAAAAGTCACCAGTCTCTTTAGGGGAAACTACTCAGACAGCTGTGAAAAACTTTCCATGACGCTTTAAATGTTTTGCAAATACTAATTTTAGGTAAATGGCTCATTAGCTGACTTGGCTTATGGGTAAACTAGTTTCAGTGAGTTGGCCTCTTTCCCAAGCATTCCCTCACACATGCACATATGTATACCACGTGGCAGGCTCAGCATGTCCTGCAAGTAGAGAAAAGTGCCTCCAGCCACCCTTGCATGAAGACAGTCTGTTCAGAACCCCTAATTATCTAGTTCTGTCTCCACTCATGAGGCTACATTCTCATTATCATTTGGCTTCCCGTGTAGACTTTCCTACTGGGAGGGAACAGGCTGACCTGTGAGTGACAGTATTCTGGTCCCACTGGCGGTTACTCGGCACAGAAATTAATAAATCAGCATTCTCCTACAATTTGATTTGCCTGTCCATTCTCTAAAGTCTAAAAATTGTCACTACACTGGAGAAAAAAAAAAAAGAAAAGTGTTCTGTTAGTGTCTCAGTTAAGGTCCTTTGGATTGCAAGCCAGTGAAACCCACTTTATCTAGCGCTAACACAATGTAGGAATTTATTGTAAGATGGTAGGGGCATATGTCACAGAACTTAAGGGCAGTCAGGGTGGTTAGGACTAGAAGCAGAAACCAGAAGGTGATCAGGATTGAAGCCTCTGCCCTCACCGGGTCTGCGTCCCACACGCCTGCCGCTGCTCCCCTTCTCCTCGCACTGTAAGGATTCACGGACACTCATGTCTGTTTCCCTCGTTACCCCTGCTTCAGTTTTCTCTCTGCTGATCTGACACGCAGATGAAGAAAGCTGCCCCTCACCTGCCTCAGTCCAGCAACTAAGAGTGACACACATGTATGAATCCCAATTCTAAAATCCCACAAAGGGAATGTGATTGACCCAGTTTGGGACAGATTTCCACCGGGATCAAATTCTCTGTCTGGTCAGAGGGGAGGGTGGAGCTGTGAGCAGGATACGGTCAAACTCAGCTCTATGAAATTGAGAACAAATCCCAGAAATAAAAGTAAGATCATGGATGGGACAAGCGTCACCAAAATTACCAAAGGTCCACAAATTCTGAGAGTCAGAGGTGTTTCAGAATTTAGAATTCTTTATATTCTAGAATATGGTCATGTAACTCACTAATATCACACCTCAGTAGAGCCAAAAGCAGCTTCCCAGAATTAAATGCATAAGTATTTTTACAATGAAAACATGAATAGTCATTCAAAATAGGACGTAAGGATTATAAATAGCCTCACATGAGTTCAGGTTTTGCCTCCAAAGGAGTTATGGAAATACTCTTGGTTTTCAGAGCTTCTGGACTTCAAAAGTGCAGATATGAGATTTATACTACACCACTCCAGGCTTACAAAGCCGAGGACCTGACCACTTCTCCTCAGAGGCTCCCTAGCTCTTTCTTTGCTCCTCCAAATGTGGTCTCTGGACCAACAGCATCAGTGTCACCTGGGAGCTTGTTAGAAATGCTAAATCTCAGGCACCATGCTGGAAATACTAAATCACAATTTGCATTTTAAATAGATGCCCAAGTGTCTTAATCTCTTCAGGCTGCTGTAACAAAATACCATAGACTGGATGGGTTATAAATAACAGAAATTTATTTCTGACAATTTTTGAGGCTGGAAAGTCCAAGATCAAGACTCCAGCGGATTCTCTATCTGCTGAGGGCCTGATTCCTGATTCACAGATGGCTGTATTTTCGCTGTGTCCTCACATTTTGAAGGGGGTTAAGGAGCTCTGGGGGGTCTCTATGATAAGGACATTAATTCCATTCATGAGTGCTCCCTCATGACTGAAGCACCGCCCAAAGGCCCCACCTTCTAATACCATCACTTTGGGGGTTAGGATTTCAACATATGAATTTGGGGGGTCCAAATATCCAGTCCATAGCACTTTGTATGCCGTATAGGTACTTTGTATGCCGTATAGGTACTTTGTATGCCGACTAAAGTTTGAGAAGCACTGCTCTAAGTGGCAGTCAGCTTTCCTAAGTCTATATTTATGCACATGAACTGCAACACAGTTATATAAACAACCCTTCTTAAATGTTTTTTGTGCATATAGCTCCATAGAAAACGGTGTATCCATTTCCACAATTAACAAACCATAATTGTTACAACAAAGAAGAAACAACCTTAATTGCAAATCTGTGCATACCACTTACCACTCTGTTCAACAGATGTGTGGTCTCTCTCCCTGCCCCCACCCCCAGCATCCCTTAATGAACTCTTCTTCCTGTACTGGTATTTAAGCTTGTACATCTTCTTATTATAAAACTATATCTACTGGAGAGTGTTTGTATAATTCTTTGTGAAAAATGGATCAAATATGGCATAAAGCAGCTGGAGTGGTAATTAAGAAATTATGCAATAAAGAGTACAAGCAAGCAAAACACAGAGCAATAGCTAAAGCATTTGTTTTCTTTGTCTCTTGAATAAAAAATAGAATTTTCCAGAAGGACACTCAATCCACGGCCCATACTCAGAATGTTTTTGCAACATAACATCCTTGTGACTTAACACCTTTTATCTTGCACCCTGTTGTTTTAGAATTCGTAAGAGCAATATGAAAGGAATAAATAGAGACAATTTTTTTCAAACAATAACAGATTTATTTATTGAATTTACTTTCAGGCATTTTGTGAGTAGAAGAAACCTCAAAAATTCCAAAGAAAATAAAAAAAGTTATGAGCACAGCAGTGCCTCCCAGAAGCAGTAAGAAGAAAATAATTAAAAGAACAACATATTGGCAGCTTATAGAAAAACTCAACCATGGTGGAAAAAATGCTGAGAATCTACTAGAAGCAAGTGACTGCAGCAAACTACTATCAATAAATGGTAACTGACCTAACAACAACAATCAGAGGCATTCCATTGGATCCTTCTCTAACCAGAGATCTCCCCTCCCCCAGGAAAGTGTGTTTTTTGACCTACCACAAAGCCAAGATTGCCATGGCTGCCCTCAAACCACAGCCCATTTGGTTCCTCATGCTAACCTCCCTCTGACTCACATTTCTATGGCTCTTGTCACCCAGATTGTCAGTTGGTTCTTCCTTTCACCTCTCCTGTGACCAGAACCCACATTCCCTTCTCAACCATTTCACTTGGGCCTTTTGGGATCTGTGGCAAACAAAACCTCCACTCCTCAAATTGTAAAGAACATTCTTCTGTTTCCTCCTTGAGCCAAAAACTGTATCCTACCTGTTATGGATGGAATTTGTCCCCTCAAAAAGGTATGTTAAAGTTCTAATCCTCAGTGCCTCAGAATGGGACCTTATTTGGAAATAAAGTCATTACAGAAGTAATTATGTCATACTGGGTGGGCCCCTAATCCAATGTGACCAGTGCCCTTATAAAAAGACAATTGTGTGAAGACCAAGACACACGGAGAATTTCCATGTAAATGAAGGATGGAGGATGGGAGTGAAGCATCTATAAGCCAAGGAATGCTGAAGATTGCCCGCAAACCAAAAGCCAGGAAGAGGCATAACAGGGTTCCTAAAAGGTTCTCAGAGAGAGCATGGCCCTACTGACACCTTGATTTCAGATGTCTGGCCTCCAGAACTGTGAGACAATTTCTGTTGCTTTAAGTCACCCAGTTTTTTTGTATTTTGTTTTGGCAGCCCCAGGAAACCAATGCACCTCCTGAAGACACTGCCCCTCAAGCAACCATTGCTTGAGAAGTTGCTTCATTATCCCACATTTTTCAGACTTGGCGTGGGCATCAGTCCACCTCACTGTCCAATTCAGTTTCTCAAACGACCCTCCCATGACTTTTTGCTCCTTTGAGGTTTCTGACATCTCCCGTTATCCTTTCATTTCACTCCTGCCTGTCACCTGGTCACCTCAAGTGACCTCAACATGACTAAACCTGAACTGTTTATTTCTCCCACCCCCAGACTTTCTATCACCCTTTTCCTAACCCAGACTTGTCTCCCTGCATTTCCTGTCTCAGTTAATAGCACCACTGTCTACCCTGTTGTCCAAAAAACTTAAGTCATCCTTAACTCCTTCCTATTCCTTCCTCTCAAATCGAATCAAACACCAACAATTGCCAGTTTTGCCTCTTAAAGCATTCTTGACCCAACTATTTTTCTCCACCCCTGTGACCACACCCTTAGTTCAGGCTAAATCATGTTACCCAGATTATTTCAGCAACCTCTTACATGAATTCCCTGCCTCCAGTATTATCTCCCTTAAACCAATCATTCACAATGCATCCAAAGTAATTTTTTTTTTTTTTAGCTGAGCCATCCTGCCACCTGTTGGCAGCACAGCCGCAGCTCAGCTCAGGCTGGCATCAAACTGCTGTTGCTCAGAGCTCAGCTCGCACTCTTGAGTGAGCTCTTAACCAACTGAGCCACTCAGCCAGCCCCCAAAGTAATCTTAAATTATGTCATTACCCTGCATTACAATAAAACAAAATTAAATAAATATGTTTTTTAAAACCTCAGTGCTCCTAAATCCCTACTTGAGAGATTCATAGTGTGGATGGGGTTCAGGGATATTTATATCTTCTAAAATTATTTGTAAAATTTTGAGTGTCAGTTTGTTTATTTTACTAGGGAGAAGGTCCATAGCTTCCATTAATTTTTCAAAATGGGAGCCTGTGACCCTATACAGGGTAAGGATTAATCTGCTGGCAATTCTGAACTATCTATCATTTCCCACACGTTTTTGGATGTGTGTGCTTATAACATTTCCTCTGCTGAGATTTCTTTATAAATTTACTGTATTGAATGTCTACCATGTGTTAGATGCTAGGAATACCACAGTGAAAAGCCAAGAAGGACTTCTCTCACCACCTGGCATCTGGTTTTTACACATCCTTCAAGTCTTAACTCAGCCTCATCTCTTCCAGGAAGGCTGAGATATGCCCTTCATTTTTCACCCCTTGACATCTTGTACTTATCTCTGCTACTCTATAGGAAAAGTGCCTGTTTGTGTGTCTTCTTCTCCACTATAAGCAACCTGTGAGTTCAAGCTATCTTTGTACTCCCAGAACCTAATATAGCTCCTGTGTACAATAAGTATTAAATAAACATTTGTTGAACTGAAAAAAAGAAAAGAAAAAGTTCATGATTGCTTATTTTTCCTATGAACTGGAAACAAGTGGTCCATTCCCTACTAGTATCATGAGGCTATTATAAAAGTCACAACAGAATAAAGACTATAAGACTCTACTCAGAATGAAGATGAATTTCATAGTTAATTTATCCTTCTACTAATCTCCAATATCCGAGTCAACAGAAAAATTGCTAATGATGATGGCACTGCTAATAAATGTGAATGGCTGCAAAACAAGCCTTATGCTTGGTACCTGGTGATGGAAAATGACCCAAATCCCATGTTTCCACATGATACAAACCCAGGAATGGAGTCTGAGATTCTGTAGCGTGTATCCTTCCAGGTATATAGAGCAAGACTTTTGGAGGCCTGACTTCTGCTTCCTCATACTTCTCACCTGCTCCAGAAGCTTCATCCTCCATAGCAGATGACAATGTTCTTTACAGACATGGTGCAGTAATCCTTAAAACATAATCAAGGTGCGTTTTCTTTTTGCATTTCCTGTGCTCCATTTCTCCCCAGTGAAAATTATACATTGCCACAGAGGAGGTTAGGATTGTTACATCTGGAATACAAAGAGAAAGTTTCCAAAAGAATTGGTGAAATAGTTTAGTAGTAATAAACATTAAAAAAAAAAAAAAAGACTTTGCCAAGCTAAACTTTTTGAGAGAAAAGGGAGAAAGACAAATTTTTGAAATTCAAAGGGCAAACCCTTAGGGGATTAGGGCATGATGTTTGTCTATTTAAAAAAAGAAAAAAATTGAGTACTCTTCCAAAATTGTTAACCAAATATAATGAAGCCTTTAAAATTAATTTCCAGTTTACAGAAAATACAAGGGCACTATTTTAAAAAATTAAATGACACCACAAGGAAGTAATCAGATAAATCAGAAGGTGAGACATTCTACATGACAACTAGCCTCCCTCCTCAGACGCCAATGTAATTTCTTTTTAATGTGGGGAAGGGGAAATTGTTTTACAAAAGAGGGATTAAAAACCATATAACTAAATGCAATGCATAAACTCTGACTGGATCCTGGTTTTAAAGCATAAATTAACAAATTCATAGTGGGGACAAGAGGGGAAAATTGAATATGTAATTTAAATTAGATGATATTAGCTAATTATTAATTTTCTTGGGTGTGATAATGGCATTCTTATGTAAAAGAATATCCTTATTCTTAGGAGATACATACTGAATGCTGAAGTATTTAGAAGTAAAAGTCTACAATTTACTTTGAAGTGTTTCATATATAAAACTTTCTATAAAGTAAATATAACAAAAAGTTACAGTTACATAATCAAGATAAAGTACATGCTAGTGTCACAGTTCTGTCCTTTCATCTTTTTTATGTTTCAAGATTTCTGTAATAAATCGTTGGAAAAAAATAACATGAAAAGAGAACAGATGAAGATCTAGACTGTCCAACCTCAAGAGTGAATATTGCAGTTGCCATTAGTGAGAGGGCAGGGGCATGAAAAAGGAAGTCAGTAGACCCTCCAATAATGAAGGGGCCACATAAAGATGAGAGTCGTCATCAAGAGATTGCCTCACCTGGATCCAAGTGAGAACTGTAGGTGGGCAGTGCCAGGGTACTACATGGGAGCTCAACCAATGCCCAGAATTCAGCCAACACTTGTTACCTGTGCTGGCTGATAAGTCCCTTTTGCTGCACTCATTGTCCTCAAGTGAGGGCATCTCACCAACAGTTGCCACTATCTAGCCATCCCCCATGCCTCTATATTTTTCTTAGCCCAAGAGATCTACCTTATGAGAAAAATCCTATTTTCGATGGCTCAGGACACTCCTAAGCCCCACCAAAAAGAAAATGGGGATATGAATAGGTCTTACCTTCCGGTGCCTATCCCCAGATAGGACTGAATGGAGCCATTTCAAGATTTCTGCTGGGATCAAGAGTAATTAACACCCACCCACATGACATGCAGAAATACCCAAACATGTTCCTGAAGGAAACTAACATAGAATGGCTCAAAAAAAATTGTCACAGCTGAGCAAACACCCCTTCAGTTCCTAGCAGCCTAGGACAATGAAAAATGAAGCATTAGAAGAAGCAGAAACCACTGATGTAGTGCAGCCACTCAAAAGGAGAGATTGACGACAAAACTTCCACACAGAAAAGTTATATTCCGTACGTTCCAAGTCTCTCTTGCTTCTGTTTTCTCAATGTCTTTTTGTTATCCAAAAATGTGACTATATCCAAAAAAAAATAGACTACAAGAATGATAATTTCATCTGTTCTCAAAGGCCCTGAGTTTCATAAACAAGCCAAAAATAAGAGGTGTATAGTCCCTACATATTGGCAATTTGTAGTTCTGCCTGAAACAAACATTTTAAATTAACATTTTAAATTAAATGAGATTAATAAATTAGTAGTCATCAAAATAAACCTCATAATAATTGTGTTATTAACAAGTTAAAAGCTTGCTGACCCCCACCAGCCAATAGGTACAACTAGGGTTACATTCACATTAATAGCTGAATCCAATTGGCCCCACCCCCTATCCAGTCTGTCAAGAATTACAGTCTCTTACAAAGTTCTCCCCCAGGATTTTCCAGGAGTCTCCAAGGGGACTGACTTGTACTTGTGAATGTGAATCAGCTCTGGCCTCTGTTGATGCAAACCAGAGCTGCTAATGTACCCTCCACCAGACCTGAGATCTGCAATTCCTGCTCACTTCGCATCATCTTAGTGACTTCAAAGCCCACCACTGTCACTGCACTGACTCTGCCACGCTGGATGGAGACCCTCTGTCTGAC
This sequence comes from Aselliscus stoliczkanus, assembly GCA_033961575.1. NCBI lineage: Eukaryota > Metazoa > Chordata > Mammalia > Chiroptera > Hipposideridae > Aselliscus > Aselliscus stoliczkanus. Next base: position 95,349,720 of record CM066736.1, on the reverse strand, counting down.
ATCAGATTGCTAAACCACTGACTGTCACAGCAGTATTACCCTGCTCCCCAGTCATTGCCATAAGGAAGAGAAAAATGGTCCCCTGTGTCCTGCTGTAACTTCCCTTGGCAGGTGTACTTTGGGCCCCAAAGCATAACAGAGTTTAGTCAAACAGGTTTTCTAATTTTTATACCTGGTACTTCCCCCCCAGGGGTCTCATTGCTGCTCCTCATGGGTGCTCAGTCCCCACTGCTGGGTCTGACTCACTATGCCAGCCTACATTTTCCCTTTCAGTGAATTATCCATCAAGAGTCCCAAATGCCTTCCTGAAACCTGCCTTCAGTCAGAACTCCCCCAAATGATCAGCTGTGATGCAACATGCTTGAAGCCCGTTTGTGGACATGGTAGAGGTGTCCTTTCTCAGGAGTCTTCCATCCCCATGTAAATCATCAGATATAATTAAACACATGGGGGGAAGAGCTGTTGCCCAACAACACACAGCAAATGTTAGATAGAGTCTCCCTCAGTTCCTGTCCAGCTGAGACTCAATACAGACATGCAATGTATTTTATTTCTTATTTACAAAAGTAATTTCACAGCTATAAACAGAACCTACAAACTTTAACTGTAATTTTACAGCTGTACCTTTACAGCTACAACAGCACAAACAAAAAAGTGGATATGTCCATTAGGCCTTTCTCACCCTAAATTACAATAGTTTCTGGGGGGAAATGTTAGGTTTTTAAAAATCTATTACTTAGAAGTTTCTGGGAATTTTACCTCTCTGAAAAACTGCAGAGATGGAAGATCCGTGAAGACATTATGCTAAGTGAAATGAGCCAGACATAAAAAGATAAATACTGTATGATTCCATTTACATAAAGTACTGAGAGCAGTCAAATTCATAGAGACAGAAAATAGACTGGTGGTTGTCAAGGGTTGTGGGAAGGGATAATGGGGGTGAATGCTTAATAAGGACAGGGTTTCAATTTGGAAAGACAAAAAAACTTCTGAGATGGATGGTGGTGATGTCTACACAACAACTTAATGCCATTGAACTATATACACCTAAAAATGTTTAAAATGATAAAATTTATATTATGCATATTTTACTACAATGAAAAATAAAAGAACTGATGGCGCACTCTAAAAAAAAAAAAAAGGCAGATACAAAGGTGTTGTGGATGGATGGAGTGAAGGAATTGGTCCAGCCTGGGGAAGCCAGAATGAAGCAATTGGCCTGAGATATTGAAGAAGCACTACCCACTGACAAGGCTGAGTTGAGTGTGGGGAAGGCTGAAATGAAGAGAAGCTTTTTTTTTTTTTTTTTGTATGGTGTAATCATTAGCTTTCTCAGAAATGTAACGTTTTCGTTTTCGAAGCACTTCCACCAAGGATCTAACTTGCTGTCATAACAAGCCTGGGAGGTGAAGGGTGAAGGGCAGGAGTTCAGACTCCAAGGCTAGAGAGGGAGAAGCTGGCCCTGTCCAAAGGATGCTCTCTCAGTTTCCTGGGGAACCAACACCCCATTTTGTCCACAGGAAATTGAAGCTTGGAGAGGGGAACCGACTTGCCTCAAATCCAACTATGAACAGCAGATCAAAGACTCGACCCTCAGTCTCTTGACTCGCTACCCAGTGCTTTTCCCACAACCAAGTGTGAATTAAAACAGAATGAAACTGAAAAAGTCAAAAATAATTCCCAACTGCATCAAAGAATGAAAGAATCCCTATTCTCCTTTATAGCTCAAGAGACAAAAGGGTATAATTTGGGGTTATATTTTAAGCTTCACAAAATCCTCCCACCCCCGCCTCTGAGCAGGAAAGTGGGTAAAAACAGAATGTGGGGTGAGAAGTCATGTGGCTCACCCATGATGTGGTGGAGAGGAATCTGTAAGCAAACACCCCGCATTTATTTCCAGTACTGTGCCTCATTCTGCCAGCTTTGGCAACCAACCCACTGCGTTGGGTTCAGGGGCCCTCCTTTGGAGACATAGTCAGATCCCTATTTTAGGGTGATAGAAGTCACCTAAAACATGTAGCCGTTAGCTAGATTTAAAAGAACAGACACAAGCAGAAGACAGATTAAACCATCTAGCTGCCATGAAATGCTGGGGGTTAAGCATCCAGATGTCTGTTCTAGGCCCGGCCTGACACAACACAGCCTTCTCCGCAGAATATCACCCCTGTGTCCTGGCCTGTTCCAGGAAGCAGCCAGTAAAGCAGCCTGCAAGAGAAAACACATGGCCTCAGAGGTGAACCAGGGACAACCTCTAAGGTGCCAAGGATTTATCTGAGCAGCCAAATGTACACTGACAGGTCTGCGTATGCTGGAGAAGCTTGCCCGCGGCTCAGATGAAGGACTCATTGCGGAATTCACCCACAAGGGGAAGTGAGTTAATGACTGGGGCGGTTCGCCTTCTGCCTAGATGCGTCATAAAGTCAACTTGTAAAGCTGGGATCTAAGAAGACGTTTGCTCACCCAAATGTGGTTCTGTGGAACTAGGAAACATTTCACAGAGGGAACACTCACAGAGGAGAAAGTTCTTAGGCTTTCTCCATGTTAGAAACAGGCCAGTGACCTGAGCCTGCTGGCTGCTCCAGGCGTGGTCAAACACACAGCCAGCAACCAACCCAAAGCTGCCTGCGGTATTTGCTCCACATCTGGGATTCGTGATTCATCAGCCACTCTCTCCCACCGCCCTACATTCTCAAGCAGGCCTCAGCATGCAGGCCACACAGTGCTCAGGTCCCAGCACTCAGGCTGGCCCCTCCACCCGAGTGCCCATCAGGATTCATCCTTATCTCCAACACTGCCTTCCCCTGCCCATGGAATCGGACTGGTCCACCAGCTCCAGGCTCAGGGCAAACTGTGACCAAATCATCTCAGGCCCAGCCAGAGCTATTATAAGAAGCTCCTAGACTGAGTCCAGGTTCCTGGACACTGGTGTCTGTCCTGGCCCTTTAAATTTAGCAGACATACCCTCCCACCGTGCCCAGCTGACCCACCAGAGTGAGCCACAGAACCACCTGTTCTAGTCCAATCATGTTTATCCAGGACCTACTATTTTTGTTTTCACCTCCCTGGTTCTCAGATTCCTGGCTTCATATCCCAGCTGCCATTACTGCTTCTGGTCAGTTCACTTTGGTGACCCTTCAGACGCCCCTTTTTAAACCAAAGCTTCCCACATGTTTCTGACATCACACTCAGCCTTGGGTGAGGCCTTCATGATTCAGCCCCCAGCCCCTGGGTATCCCCTCAGCTGGGACCATACCCAGGAAAGGCAGAAGGTGAGGATTTGTTCCTGTGATCCCTTCCTGCTTCTGATGCTCAGCCTTGCTTTGCCCTCCAATTCCAGCAACTGGGGGTTGGGAGGTGGGGGGCTCCCTAATCGTGCTCCTGGCTGCTGGCCCAAACTTGGGTCCTGATCCCTGGAGTCCCTCCCTCACCTGGGACAGCTCTGCCCTGGACTCAGCTTCTGATTTCATGCTGGTCTTGTCCAGGTTACACCAGGCCCACTCCCCCACTATCTCCTTGAGATCAGCGTAGTAGGAACTGTCAGAACTCTGAGGGTATGTGTGTTGGGGGGCGGGGGGCAGGTTTAAGAGGAAACACTGCTTCAGCTGGAGCCCAGACAGGGTGCAGAGAATGGGGAGAGTTTTATATCTGTCTGGGATCATTTCTGACTCCGGGTTTGGGGCTTACTTACAAGGAAAAGCCTAAGGGAAAGCACTTAGCATCTCAAGCCCTTGTTTCCTACTCTCTAAATTGTTTGCGTGGGGTAGGGAAAGGGTATTTTGTTCCAGATGATATCTCACACAACCTGCCAGTTGTAAGACCCGGGAAGTTAAGAGTGGCTCCATATAGCTCAGACCCGTTTCCTTGCCTGCCAGATTCCATGTTTGACTTTAGGGATATGTCTGTTACGGACATTCTCCTTCCAGTCCCTGCACCAATCAACAAATGAACCCACCCAGGGTTCCCCAGCTCCCACTCCCTCCACTCCAGAAGGTGCAAAATCGAGGACTAGAGCCAGCCCCTGCTCCCATCTTCCTCCTCTCCAGCCTCATCATCCCCTTCCCTGGAGGCCCAGGGACCCAAAGACCATCTTCCCCTAAAATCTCCAGAGACCACAGGTTATCTCTTCCATAAACCCTGGAGGCAGCAGCTTTGCCTAATGAGCATGAACTATGGTGGAAATGTGAAGGCAAGACTTGGGTGCCTGGCCCCCAGGGCGATTCCAGCTCTGCCACTTACTAGTCACGTGACCCTAGACAAGCGATTTAGCTTCTCTGTACCTGTTTCTCCACCTCTAAGATTGGGATACTAATAGTCCCTCTCTCACTGCATTGTTCTGAGGATTATATGAGTTCATTCATATAAGGACAGGACCTCACATGTGATAAATGTTGATACTACAAGTTCTCAGTTATGGATTACTCATTCTATGTCAGGCCTTATTCTAAATAATTTACATCCAGGAATTCATTTTTCCTAAGAATAGTAAAAGACGAGCAGAAGGATCATTTCATAATTCTAATTTAAATTATCATTAATGTTAGTCATACTCATCAACAAGAGTGAAAATGCATTATCAAAACTCATCACATTATGCTAAGTGAAATAAGGCAGTCAGAAAAAGACAAATACCATATGATCTCATTTATATGTGGAATCTAAAGAACTGAATAAATGAGTAAAGTAAATGGAAATAGACTCATAGATATAGAGGAAAAACTGATAGGTGCTAGATGGGAGGGAGGTGGGGATGAGGGAGAAAGGGAAGGTATTAGACAGCATAAATTGGTAACCACAATATTGCCACAGGGATATAAAAGACGGTTCAAGGAATATAATTAATAATGCTGTAAATATTTTGTAGGGTGTCAGATGGTCACATGTCTTGTTGGGGAGACCACTTCATGGAAGGTGTAGAGGCTTGACCACTGCACTGTACACCTGAAGCTGAAGCTGAATAATATGGTAGGTCAACAATAATTTTATATATATATATATATATATATATATATATATATATATATAGTCACGGGATATGGAATATAGTATAGGGAATAGAGTCAATGGAATTGTTATAGATATATACAATGTCAGAGGGGCAATATTGGGGGGATTATCACTTTGTGAGGGGTAAAATATATAACTATTACATTGTTTTGTACACCTGAAACTATAAAAAAAGATAAAAAGATAACTTTATATAAAAAAAAAAATTAAAAAAAAAAAACCTCCTCATAATTCCTGTTACTCCAAAGAACCAAATTGTTTTTATGTTTTGGTGCTCTCTCTACTGGTCTTGGTAAGATTTATGTATAATAAATATTCACACCTGGTCAAAAAAAAACTAACTTCTAAAAAGGTTAGAGAATTTCCCCATCTGAACACAAATCCAGTGTGTAAAGATGACAAAAAGAAGCACCCAGGGAACAGAGACCCCTCCAAACAGTGCCCCTTATGTCATGCGGACATAAGCCTGCGTCACAGTGTGTCATAGTAAAGACACAATTCTGTATATATCTTTTGATTTTATATTAAATCATAGACAGTTTCTATGTTGCTGTTTAGTCTTTTTTTTTTTTTTGAGGGCAGTGTCACTGGCCCTCATATGTGGAACCGAACTGGGGCCGCTGGCTTCCCAAGCCAGTGCTTAACCACCGCGCCACTCGGCCAGCCCGCTGTTTAGTCTTTTAAATTATCACTGATGATGGCAGAATAATCCATTTAGTTGAATTACCATAATTGAACTGACTTCATTATTGGATCTTGGTAGATTTTTACCAGTAGTATAAATAATTCTGTAGTAAACATCGCAGCATAAGCAACTTTTTCTTTCTTTCAGATTATTTCTTAATTTAATTCTCAAAGATGGGGTTACTGGGTCAAAGAGGCAAACTGAGGGTATTTAAAACTATAATTGCTTTCATCATCTCATGTGTCCCACCTCAGATAGCGGAAGACTCTATGTATTTGAGGGATGAAACATTCCAAGGGAAAGCAGGAAGAAGGAGAAAGGAACTAGCATTTGCTGTTGAGTGCCAGGCATTGTGCTGGCTTCAGACTGACTCTTTGATGTGCTACCATGCGGCCTGCCCAGGCTTGTCATCATTGATGTTGTTTTGACCATTTGTGAAGACATTCACCAAGCAGTACATTAGAACTTGTGTTCACTCAATCTCATTTAATCCTCACAACCATGCTCTGAGGAAGATATTATTATCCTCATTTTACAAAGGTGGAAGCAGGAATTTGAAAAGATTAAACCAAAGGTACACAGCTAATGAATGGAAAAACCTGGGTCGAACTTTATACTCTTGTCTGTTGGGCCATATTGTGCTCCAGCCCTTCCCCAACTGCCCCCAGCCCTGACTTTACAGATGGGATTTTCACACTCTGTTCTATATGGATGGAGGGGATGCTGGCGATGGAGGCTGGGGGAAGGTCAAGCTGTAGGAATGCTCTGACCCTCCTAGGCTTCTACCCACAAACTGTTTCCCTTTTCTTTCTTGCTGGTGAAAAGCATATTAAAGCTGACTTTGTTTTACACACACACACACACACACACACACACACTCCAAGAAGAGAGCTCCCTGTAAATAAAGGGCCCATCACCTGTCAAAGATGCTGACCAAGGACTTATCAGATGTCCTTTGGAGCCAAATATCCCTCAGAACAGATATTACTGAACCTGAGCACAAGGTCTGGGCCCATCTGTATGTTAAAATAGTTCTTTCATGGAGTTATTTGATCTGGCCCAACATTTACCAACTTTGCACACATTTCAATATCTCAATTAAGTCATCTAATCTCAGAATATATTCATTCTAGCCTTTTTTACCGTACCAAGAGAGACCTGTATATTTTTCCCTTATATTTTAAAACATTGTCTCTGCCAAATACACTGAATTAATAAAACTCCTGATGTTGCTTCATGATGCACCTAGGCCACTGATATCCCAGCTTATTTTAGGATTACCAATGAACAGCCTGCAGCTGGAGAGAGTTATGGAACAACAGGGGCTCACACCTGCACCAAACAAGGAGACCAAATTTAATGAAATGAATGAACTAGGAGCCACTTTTGGGTGTGGCAGGAGATCTCGTGATGGCTCTATGAGCTGAGTTCTACAGTACACTGCACTGTGAAGACCATGCATTCATCAGGCCTCTTCCTGATACAAGTGACAGAAACCTGACTGTTTGAAGTAGAGGGGAAATTTATTGGCCCCTAGGTGAAAATTCTAAGGGTAGTCTTCAAGTGTAATTGGATCCAAGTGCTTAAATGGCATCATCAGAAATTACTCCTCTTCTCTTTGCTCTACTTTCTTCTCTCTAGAGTTATGACAACATGACCACAAGTAGTCCCAGGTTTATTTTACAGAGAAAGCCTAGTAGAAAGAGAGTATGCATTTCCCATGTTTTTGTCTGTAATTGTCCCATCAAAAATCCCAATTGGCCTGAATTGGCTCATGTGCTGAATATCTTCAGCTTGACCTTCAAATCTACTTGTCACCCATCTCCCTGCTCTGAGGCTGGTCTGTGTAGATGCACCAGTGGTTCCCTTCTCCTATGCCTTCATTTGGGTATTTTCAATGGGAAGACCTTCAGCAGGAGACTGAAGGAAAAGAGAAGAATGAAGTCAGGATGCTCATTTTCCCCAGATCCCTTTGCAAGGGTCTATATGGGTTAGCTGTGTCTCTTGGTCAATAGTCACAGGTTCTGCCTCAGCTCTCTCCACACATCTTTCCCTATTTCAGTCCCATTAATGGCTCCTCTTGCCTCTACAATGTCTGGGTGGTACCAATAACCCCAGGACAGCAGTATTTCTTATGGCTTTCCTGTCCTCTGCCTACACCTCTGAGGGAAGGTTATTTGATAACCCAATTTTAGAGTTTCATCCATTTGCAAGATCCTAACTGATAGAGCTAACATGCCCATCCCCAAATCAAATCCATGCTTCTCATTGGACAGGCCTGTGTCACAGCCTACCACAGAAACAAAGGTCTGAAATCAGTTCCATCCAAGCCACAGGTACTAAGAATGGAGGAGGGGTAGTCTCCCAAAGGGATAGACAAAAACAGCCTATGATCACTATGTTTAGCAAAGTAGATAAGAGGGAATTCTAATCATCATAAATTGTTAGACTACCCAAGCAGTCTTCAGCAGTAGAGCCTACAGACAAATAATGAAGTGTTTCAGAGAATAGATTCATGCTGAAACAGCCTTTCATCCATATACACACAAACCAATGCCTCCAAACGACCTGGCCACTCATTTTCTGAGCTCTGGGCCTGTTGACAACTCTCTCCTGAAACAAATTGAAATTTCTATCATCGATTCACTTTGAAATGTCATAAAGCAGCTTAGGCCTTGGCTGGCTAAGCAATAAAGTAGGTCCTCTTGGCAACTTAAATGAACTGCCCCTGACAGCAGGACAGAGGATAAGTCATTAAACATTGTCAAGAATGAACAATTTGGAAGCTGCCTAGTGGCAGAAATGACAAGGCCAAAATCATAATGCTTTGGAAAAAATGACATCAGTTAAAAGATAAACATAAAATGGGAAAATAGCAACCTCATCACATAGTTGTAAAGGCTTAGAAGAACATTTAGCCTGATACCACATGAAACCCCTATATCTTAGGGAATTCTTTTTATATATGGTCAACCCTCATTATAATGACTGATTCCACCATGGGTGAGTCACCTTGCATGTAAAACCATGCACTACTACCCCAGTGAATCTCAGCCTTTTACCATTACCCAGAAAACTAATAGTACAGATGTTAGTTACGTAGTCCCCTGATGCTATGTTTTAATGGAGCCTCCACGGTGCCTTTTTTAATGGACAGGTTGACATTTAGTGACATGCTGAGGCTATTTGGTTTTCCTTGTCAGTTTTCTCATTAAGCCTCAGATGCTGCTTTGGTTGGAGTTCAGGAACATGCATTTGCCAGGACAGGCCTCCTGAGCCACTTGTATGTCTCTCCTAGTCCCACTAATAACTCCTTTGTGATAACAATTCCACAACAGTTCTCTTAACCCATAAAGACACTTGGATATCAGCTCTTTGGAAGAAAGATGAATCTAATGGATCCCTTTGTCTCAGTGCCTCTGGAGTCTAGAAAATGAAAGGTTTGGGTCCCAGCGAAAGAATAAATCCAATTTCTAGCTAAGGGAAGCCACACCTGGGTCCTATTGGAAAAATTATGGACATTACAGGCTCAAGTCCTAGTATGTGACCATGAGCAAGTCATACCTTAGTGGTCTGAATTTCTTTTTTATCTAGTATTATTGTTTCCAAAACACTAATGGTTTGATAAGCATTAAAAATGAAAAATGAGGGACTTCTGGTCAAGATGCAGGAATAGGTAAATGCTGTGCCCACCTATTCTCAGGATCACATCAATTACAACTAAACTACAGAACAACCATCACTGAGAATCACCTGAAGTCTAGCTGAACTGAAGCCCTACAACTATGGATATACAGAAGTGGCTTGTCCACCTCGAGACTAGTAGGAAAGGCAAAGACATGGAACAGGCTGGTCCTTCACCTGCGTGTGATGGTTAAAAATGAGGATGGATAGCTCGGCTGTGGAGGTCCCCATCAGAGGAGCAAGGGATCCCAGCCCCACACCAGGTTCCCCAGCCTACGGTTCCAGTGCCAGGAAGAGAAGTCCCATAACTTCTGGCTGTGAAAACCAGCAGAGATTGAGGCTGAGTGAGCTGGTGACTGCAGTCCAAGGCACACTCTCTGATGGACTCACCTGCTCTGAGCTCCCACACTGGAACAGCACCTCGAAAGGCACCAGGGACACACAGGGAGGAGCTGAATTGTCTAACTTCAGGGTGAGGGCTGGAGGGGCACCTTTCTCCAGGAGGGAGAAGCTGTTGGAAGCCATTGTTTCTTTGATGAGCCCTTCTCTTCCCTGTGTGCAGATGCAGGCAGGCGCCATATCTGAGTCTCCATTAAATTGGCTATCACTTTTCATCTGTCCCGCCCTAGTGATTCCCTGAGACTCCACCTCACCCAACTTTCAGGCACACTAAAGTCACTTTCAGTGGCTTTTCCATACAAACAACCTGTCTTAGCTCATGCTTCGGACTTTCATAAAATCTCTCAAAGGTTCACAAAACCTAAACAAGCAGCACCTGACTTCAGCATGTACCATACCTCTGGCAGAGTAGCCCTAAGCCCAGAACTAGCAACTGCTGTCCTTGACTCACAGATTGGCCTCTTGAGCCCAGTGCACGTGGCAGCCATCTGCGGATTGCTTTGTGGCTCATATCAGGTGGCCCTGGTAGGGCACAGGCTGCAGCTAAACTTGGCCTATGGTGGGGCCCCTCCCAGGAGGACCTGGGGCTGGCATGCAAAGGCCAGCTTTGGACCAAGCCGGAGCATCACCCAAGCACCTTCAAGGATGACACACCCAAAGGGCAGATTGGGCAGGCACCGGAGTCCTGCTAATGTGAACCCCACCCTGTAGGGTCAGTCCTTGCACCATAGCTCCTCCACTGTAGTCACAGCCAGTCCTCACAACCAATCAGCCTGACAGTCAATTCCTCCTACTGACATGCAAACAGCAACCAAGACTCAACTACAACAGGAGGGCACACACAACCCACACAAGGAACACACATGGAATACCCATCTCTGGTGACAAGGGAAACTGTACAACCTGTCCCACAGGACACCTACTATATAAGGTCTCTCTACTAAGACCAAGAGGCATAGCAGCCCTACCTAAAAATAAACACAGTGAGGCAGCCAAAATGGGGAGGCAATGTAACATGTCTCAAATAAAAGAACAGCACAAATCTTCAGAAAAAGAACTAAACAAAATGGAGACAAACAATCTATCAGGCACTGAGTTCCAAACACTGGTTATAAGGGTGCTCAATGATCTCAGGGAGAACTTCAACAAAAAAAAAATAGTACACATAAAAATGGAAATAGAAAACATAAAAAGAACCAGTCAGAAATAAAGAATACAATAACTGAAACAAAGAGTACATTAGAGGGAATCAACAGTAGATTGGATGAAGCAGAGGATCAAAACAGCAATGTAGATCAGGTAGCAGAAAACATCCAATCAGAACAGCTAAAACAAAAAGAATTTAAAAAAAAATGAGGACTGTTTATGGGACCTCTAGGACAGTATCAAATGTACCAACATTCACATCAAGTGGGTACCTGAAGAAGAAGAGAAAAAACAAGGAATTAAAAACTATTTGAAGAAATAATGACTGAAAACTTCCCTAACCTGCAAAAGGAAATCGATATACAAGCCCAGGAAGCTCAGAAAGTCCCAAACAAGATGAATCCAAAGAGGACCACACCAAGACACATCATAATTAAAATGCCAAAGGTTAAAGGCAAAGAAAGAATCTTAAAAGCAACAAGAGGAAAGCAGTTAGTTACCTACAAGGGAGCTACCATAAGACTGTCTGCTGATTTCTCAACAGAAGCTTTGCAGGCAAGATGGGATTGGCAGGAAATATTCAAAGTGATGAAAAGCAAGAACCTACAACCAAGATTATTCTACCCAGCAAAGCTATCATTTCAAATCAAAGGACAGATAAAGAATTTCCCAGACAAGAAAAAGCTAAAGGAGTTTATTACCACCAAACCAGTATTACAAGGAATGTTATAGGGACTTCTTTAAGATAAAAAGAAAAAAAAAGATAAAAAATGGCAATAACTACATATCTATCAAAAATAACTTTAAATGTAAATGGATAAATGCTCTAATCAAAAGACAGGGTGGCTGAATGAATAAAAAAATAAGACCCTTACTAAATGCTGCTTACAAGAGACTTACTTCATATCAAAAGACACACACAGACTGAAAGTAAAGGGATGGGGAAAAGATATTTCATGAAAATGAAAACAAACAAAAAATGCTGAGGTAGCAATACTTATACCAGACAAAATAGACTTTAGAACAAAGACTATTTGGCTGGCCAAGTGGTGCAGTGGTTAAGCGCTGGCTTGGAAAGCCAGTGGCCCCGGTTCGGGTCCCACATATGAGGGCCTGTGACACTGCCCTCAAAAAAAAAAAAAAAAGACTATTACAAGAGACAAAGAATAACCCAGTAATCCCACTTTGGGATATTTATCCAAAGAAACCCAAAATGCTACTTTGAGGGGACAGATGTATCCGTATTGTTTATAATGGCCAAGATGTAGAGAAAGCCTGGGTGTCCATTGATGGATTAATGGATAAAGAGTAGATGGTACATATATACAATGGAATATTGCTTGGCCATGGATGGGAGGGTGTTCTTGCCATCTGCAGTGGCATGGATTGACCTGGAGGGTATTGTGCTGAGTGGATTTTGTCAGACAGAGAAAGACAGATGCAATGTGATTTTGCTTATATGTGGAATTCAAAAAACAAAATAAACAAACAAAACAGAAACAAACTCATAGATACAGAGAACATTTTGATGGTTGCCAGATAGGAGGGGGGGTTGGGAGTGAGTGAAAAATGGGAAGGGATTAAGAAATACAAACTGGTTGTTACAATTTAGTCATGGGGATGTAGTCAATAATATTGTAATAACTATGTATGGTGTCACATGGGTACTAGATTTATTGGGGTGATAGATGGGAGAGGGTTTGGGGGGCAAGGTGAAAATGGTAAAGGGGTTAAGACCTACAAATTGGGGTCGGCCGAGTGGCGCATTGGTTAGAGCTGGCTTGGGACACCAGAGGCCCCAATTCGGATCCCACATGAGGGCCAGTGACACTGCCCTCTACAGCTAAGATAGTGAACAACAGCTCCACCTGGAGCTGGGCTGCTGTGAGTCCCCAGGAACCGCATAGCTACAACCCCTGCTGCAGTGGGCTGCCATACGCTACAGTGAGTGGCTGGCAGCCAGCATGAGTGGCTGGCTGCAGGTGTGAGCTGCCAAGAGCCATTGTGAGCGGCCGTCCAGAGGCCGGCAACCGATCTGCCTCACCCGAGTAGAGCGCAATGATGATACCAACATGGGCCAGTGAAGCAATGTCCTCCACAACTAGACTGAAGAACGAAAGGACAGCAATTTGTCTGTTCCCCTTCCCCGGTTCCCCAGCACTGTTCCCCTCCCCCAATTCCTCAATAAAAACCTTAAAAAACAAAGTACAAATTGGTAGTTACAAAATAGTCATGGGGTTGTAAAGTAAAGCATAGAGAAGATAGTCAATAATATGGTAATAACTATGTATATGCCAGGTGGGTACTAGACTAGTCAGGGGATCACTTTTTAAATTATATAAATGCCTAACCACTAAGCTGTACACCCGAAATTAATATAAAACAATATTGAATGTCAAGATAAATAAATAAAGTGTAAAAAATTAAAAATTAGTTATCTGAGCCCAGGTAGCTCTGGTTGGTATTTCCAAGGACATTTCTACTTTGAAAGACGCATCTACACAAAAGTTATCAATCAACTTAGAGGACAGAATAGAGTAGTGGAAGCATGCCGAAAAGGTTTTATCTCACCAGCCATGTCTGCTTGATTTATAGTAGCTCCCTGGAACACCTTATTCAAAAGGATTCTGAGGTTATATCTGGGCTCACATCTGGGCTCAGTGGGAAAGAATGCCCTGGTTAATGTGTACAAGAAGAGAGTCTGACACCATGCATGACATCCTTGTGGTAGTGATTGATAGAACTGAGCTTGAAAGTCAATTATTGGAGGAATGAGTGTGTATTAGCTCTTGCTTCAATAATATACAACAACAATAAACACAATTTCAGTGGCTTATAAACATTTATTTCTCACCACACAGAGGGTCAGGCTGTGGGTTGCCTTGGGTCTGCTCCATGTTTCTTCTCATTTCAGGATATAGGCAGAAGGAACAGCCCTCATTTGGGACATGTGGTACTTGTGGCAAAGAGCAGAAATTCCAATGGCAAAGCCAAATCAGACAATCATATTTAAAACATCTTCTCAGACATACCATAAATCACTTCATTGGCCAAACCAAGTCATAAGGCCAAGTTTCCTGTCAATAGGGAGGAGATATATAATCTTCCTACTAGGAAGGACAGAGTGAAAAACTGCGATCAGTGTAATCTACCAGATGGTGTTTGAGAAAGATGTTTTCAGTATTGAGATGCTATATCTGTTTTTTCTTATTTTTTATACAATATACATGTAATATATGTGTAATTAAAAAATGAAAAGTTGTGAAATGTTAGTATCTCTTGTGTATATTGGGAACCCCTGAGGAGGGAGCAAGCTGATACCTGGAAAGAGAAGAGTGCTTATGCTGATGGAAGTAAGGGGAGAGGAAGAACACAAAAAGCCGGGAGTTTTTCGGAGAATATGTGAGTTTAAAGGAGCAGATGGCAAGGGAACTAAGTAGATGACAAGTAGATCCACAATGGAAGCCCTAGAAAATCATCAACAGCAAGTTGATGAGCAAATAGAAGGTGCCACTTGGACGAGCAGTTTAGCTCAAGATCAGTAGAAGGCACAGAGTTCTCAAAACAGGGGGATGGGTGGATGAATGAATGAATGAATATTAAAGATGTCTGGAAGGAAAGGACTATGAAATAAATAACACAAGTGTCTTCTAAGAGAGCAGTTTCAATAGGGAGCCAAGCATTATTAAACCATTGAAGACCTACTAGGCACCAAGTACCATGCCAGATGCTGTAGGTACACTAGTGCACAACAAAAGAGACACAGTTTCTACATTCACAGAGCTCAGAGTTGAATCGTAGAAACAATCAAATCTCAAATGGGTACTCAATCTTCTTTCAATCTGATAACATTTTCCCAGCATATTCACTTTCTACCATCCAAAACAACTATTTCCCATATTTTCTCTCTTCAAATCCATTACCCCCCTATCCTTTGCCCCTACACACACCACTGTCCCTCCCCTCACACCTCATTTTTCTAAGAGAGCAATTAACAGGTCACCCTCAATCAACATTTGGTTTCCACCAACAATATACCAACCTACCCACTCAGCACACATTCTCTTTGCTTCCTGTATGTTACAGTGAGCAATTCCTGACCCATCTAGATACCATCCCCTCTTTCATTCAGTCTTCACTCCTACAAGTATGCCTATGCTTTTTCTCTCCAATATACTCCCGCCTACCAGATGATTTGCATTGTTACACAAACATACTATGGTTGGGAAGTAAGGTCAAGGAGACCAGAATTGTCCTTTCCAAGAAGAATTTGGAAATGAATGCAAGAGTATTTTGGTTACTACAGTGACCAGGGAGCCCTGGTGGCATTTAGTGGGGGCCAGGTATGCTAACTGTGTTCTGTCTTATTTAAAAAGGACAACTCCTGGGCCCACCAAGTGGCGCATTTGTTAAGAGTTGGCTTGGGAGCACCAGCTCTGAGCAGCAGGGCCCCAATTCGGATCCCACATGAGGGCCAGGGATGCTGCGCCCTCTACAGCTGAGATGGTGAACAACAGTTAGACCTTGAGCTGGGCTGCCGTGTGTCACTGGCTATGGCTTAAGCTGCAGTGGGGCTGCGGTGGGATGCCGTAAGCTACTGTGAGTAGCTGGCAGCCAGCATGTGCTGCCGTGAGCCGGCGAGTGACTACCTCACCCGGGAAGAACAGAATGATCACAATACCAGCATGGGCCAATGAAGCAACGTCCTCAACAATAGACTGAAGAACAAAAGGACAGCAACTTGTCTGTTCTCCTTCCCTGATTCCCCAATGCTGTTCCCTTTCCCCAATTCTCCAATAAAATCTTTAAAAAATAAAATAAAATAAAATAATAAAAAGGACAACTCCCTTAAAACCTCACAACCTCCACCAACTATTACCAACTACTTCTCACATCTGCCACAGGAAAACTTCTTGATAGACTTACCTATATACATTGTCTCCATCTCTTCATCTCACAGTCTCTCATCTATCCACTCCAATCATGTGTCTGCTCCCACCACGTTCCAGAAACTGTTGTTTTTGGAATTATCAATGACCCTGGCATTGCCAGTGCAATGGTCACTTCTTGGTTCTCATCTTATTTGATGTCATAGAGAACCTGACCCAACTGACCACTTCTTCCTCCTTGAGGGGGTGTCTAAAATAGGCATGTCAAATGAACGAAACCACTCTTGATTTATTCTCCATCCAAAACAACTAACCAACCAAGAAAACAAACAAAAACCTACTACTCCTCTTCCCCTTGTCTCAGGAAAGGCTATCCAGGTACTTGAGAAAGAAAAAAAAAATCTAAAATTGATCTCTGAGTCCTCTCTTCCATTCCCTACATAAATCCATCAAGTTCTATTCATGTTATATCCAAGATATATCTCAAAAGTGTACATTTCTCTCCATCTCCACTATACCCCTCTGGTCCAAGCCATCAACATCTCTTGCCTGGACTATGGCAAAAGCCTCCCTGCTCTCCTTGCTCTCCACTTCTGTCTGTCTATGATCCATTCTTCATATAGCTCCCAGAGTGATCTTTTTAAAATTTAACTCCTATGCCTGAAACCCTTCATTGAATTTTCATTTCATTGAGAATAAAATCCATCCTCCTTACCTTATCTTACAAAGCCCTACCTGATCTGACCCTCGCCCACCTCTCTGACTCTACTTGACATTAATATGTTCAACTACACTGGCCTTATTTTCACCCTTGAAATATCAATCTCATTTATACTTTTTGTGCAGCAAATTTTACGGTATTTATTGCATACAATATGCTTAAAGGAGATGTTAGTGGGCAGTGAGGTAGGCTGAATATCCAGTTTGCTGTGCTAGATCAGAAAGAGCCACTGATCTGAAAGACAAAGAAGGATAGTATATATTGATAAAGGGTCAATCTATCAAAAAGATATAACAGTTATAAACACATACATACCTAACAATAGAATTCCAAAATATATGAAGCAAAACTGACAGAATTGAAGGGATAAATAGACAGTTCTACAATGATAGTTGGAGGCTTCAATACCCCTCTCTCAATAATAGAACAATTAGAAGCTCAACAAGGAAAAAGGGGACTTGAACAACACCATAAACTAACTAAACTTAATGCATATATATAGAACACTCCCCCCAACAACAGCAGAATATACATTTTCTCAAATACACATGGAACAGTCTCCAGGACAGACTATATGCTAGGCAGCAAAACAAGTTTCAATAAATTTAAAAGGACTGAAATCATAACGTATGTTCTTCAACCACAATGGAATGAAAGTAGAAATAAATAACAGAAGGAATTCTGGAAAATTCACAAATACATGGAAATTAAACCCACTCTAAGAATCAATGGGTCAAAGGAAAAATTCTAAGTAAATTTTCAAAATTCTGCCTCACCTAGCAACCCAGTAATTACAGTACCTACTGCCTTAATATCCTAGAGGAAGCAATTGTATGATGCTTAAGAAATGCTATGAATCCCTACACAAATTAGCTTTTGTTGAATAATGAACCACCATAAAAATGTCATGCAACAGTAAGCATTTATCCTCGTACTTTAGGCTGCAGTTCTGCAGCGAACCTGGGATGGTCAGGCTGAAGAAGAAACAGCTACCTGGGGGCATTTTCTTCTCATGGCAGCAGACAAAAGCTCCCAGAGCAATGAAGGGATACACACAATTCCTCTTAGGCCTAGGCTTATATATTGTATATTATCACTTCTGCCCACATACCACTCCCCAAAGCAAATCACACAATCAAGTCCAACATCAATGGGAAAGGGAAAAATACTTATCTCTACCATAAGGATTGAAGGGGAGGGAATAAATATTTGCTGGACAATAATCTACTTCCCCACAGACCCCCTGGAGAAGAACTTTGGAAAAAGGTGTGGTTATTACTATGGATACTGAACAATAATGTCTTCTTATTAACCATGTTGGTTGTATTACAAATGAATTTTTTTAAAGGAGACCTTTTTTTAAAAAAGATTTTATTGGGAAATTGGGGGAAGGGAACAGCGTTGGGGAATTGGGGGAGGGGAACAGACAAGTTTCTGTCCTTTTGTTCTTCAGTCTAGTTGCAGAGGATGTTGCTTCACTAGCCCATGTTGGTATCGTCATTGCGCTCTTCCCAGATGAGGCAGATCAGTCGCAGGCCTCTGGATGGTCACTCACCGCGGCTACTGGCAGCTCACGCTGGCTGCCGGCAGCCCATGCAGCAGGGGCTGCAGCCTACATCGTTGCAGGGGCTTGTGCAGCCCATCTCCAGGTGGAGCTGTTGTTAGCTGTAGAGGACAGCGTCACTGGCCCTCATATATGGGATGCTGGCTTGGCATCCCAAGCCAGTTCTTAACCAATATGACACTTGACTGGCCCACAAATGAATTTTTAACACTCATTTTCTCACCGTATTTGTAACTATTTAAAGCCACTAAAAATCCATATAGAAATGTCAAATTCTTCAAAGCCATTTACCCAGATTCAGTCAACGAGTATTGACTAATTTATTTATTACTAATTTATTCTTAACTGAGCAGCATCATAACCTGAAGAACTTTTGTCTGTTTCAACACAATTTCTTTTTAAGCAATGAATACAAACTTTTTAAAATGTCTGTATGACATATCAAAGCATGAAAAGTGAATCTAACACCATGAATAGGAATTAAATGATTATACCTTTTCTGAAAATCTTTGTAAAAGAAAAATCCCTCTGACATCTGAACTTTTGACTTATAGAAAACTTCAACCCTTGGAAGGAATCTTGGTGAACTTTATCTGTGCTGAAGTAAAAAAATATCTAATATAAATACAACACAGAATCTAATCTTCCCTGGCCTATAAGACCTTGATATGTTACTAATATTTTCACAAACAAAAAAACTGATTGTGAATGATGACATTATCCTGAATTCTGCATTACTCGTTCAATTGATGCTACATACATAGCCTCCTCTCATGTTATATAACCCCACTTCAATAAATATCTCTCCCACAGAAATTTCCATCCTATTTGTTTGATTGAGAACTTGGTGAAGGGGAAGAAAAAGAAACCACACACAAAAAAGAACTTGGTGAAAAGAAATATATTTTTAATCTTAGTTTCATGCCAGAAAATATGAAATCAGAAAAACATACTGAAAAGGGTAGACATTTTTTAAATGGGACCATAAGAGCCAGGCCCAATGCCTGTTGCCAAATTCAATGGAGAATTGTTTGAAGTAAGAACAGAACATTGCTCTGGGACTGAGCCAACAAGCAAAGCTGATATACTAGGATGTCTCTGGCTTGTATAACCTCCCTGCCCTTGAAATGAACTCTAGAGAAACAGCACAGCCAAAGTTGACAATGAGGTGAAGAGTGCAAGTCCATGTCACAAAGTACCCAAAGTCTCACTATTCAAGCCAACCTAGTTGGGGAAAAGATCCATTTAACTGGTGGCAAGTCTAAATTCCCATTATTTCCAAATACAAGGAATACCCCTGGATTTAAAAAAATTAACAAATTGAATCAGTTTTTTTTCCACTTTTCCTTCCAAACATGCCATTGAAATAACAAAGATATAAAAAAGAAAAAACAAATAGCTGTATTAGAAAAATCAAGAGGAATGCTATCACCACCAAAAGAATGTTGATGGATTTCTGGACAATGTGAAGCAGAGAGGATAAACATAAATGAATGTATATTTTAAAAATTATGTCTAAATATAAATATTTGACTTGCTGATCAAGCTGATAAAAAGGCAATTGGTGACATAGTTGAGCACCCAACACAGGCAAAAGAGGATAGGGAAATGAGTGGATAGGTTTCCCCCAAACAATTATAGGGAGGGGAAAAATCAGGTTCAGCACAGCAGGGACATAATGAAGAGTAGGCTGGGGATGCTCAAGATAATTATATTAAAAGACTTAAGTTTTAGAATGGTGTCATTGTTTCATATGCTACTCCTACAGACCAGCAGTTCTCATTGTGTGAGGCCTGTGAGAAGAAAATTATTTTCAAAATAATACTAAAACATTATTTGTTGACATTTGCACTGATGGAACAAAAATATTTGTGGGTAAAACTGCTGGTGCCTTAGGCACCTAACTGGTAGGTGTTGTATTCTTCATGGATGGGAGCAAGTTTCATATAAGAATGCCCATGATGAAGCAGTAAAAATTATTAGTGTTATTAAAATATCAATTTTAATATTCTGTCAAAATGGGAAGTATATATAAAGCATTTCTATTGAATACCAAAATATGATGGTTGTGTTGAGAAAAAGTACTTGTACAATTAGTTTGAGTTGCAAAATGAATTAGTGTTTTTTTCATGTAACATCTTTTTTTTTTCTTGAAAGAACAACAGACAAACCATAGTAATTCAGGACTTGAGTATCTGGCAGATATTTTCTCAAAAAAGTGAATGAAGTGAAATCTGTCACTGCAAGGAAAATGGCTGACAGTATTTGTTGCCAACAGTAACATTCTAGCTTTCAAGAGAAAACTGAGATTTTGGAAAACTTGTATACACCTCCATAAGCCTGGTATCATCCTAATACTTAAGACTTTTGATGATATCATTGGTAATATTAATAAATGTGATTTTTAAGAAAACTTAATTGGGGAACAGACATGGTCATTGGTTATGCATTGCTTTCATGCCACAATAGCATAGTTGACTCTTTTAGGGAGGGCACAGCTCACAGTGGCCCATGTGGGGATCAAACTGGCAACCTTGGTGTTATCAGCACCATGTTCTAACCAATTGAGCTAACCAATCACCCCATAAATGTGATTTATTGATGTTATATAATAAAATGTATCAACATTTGAAAGATCTACGTAATTCAGTGTGCTAATATTTTCCAAATGACTGACGTATGATGTTATAAAATTATGCATAAGTAATCAAAAATTTTAAGGTGCAAAATATATCACGCGATTTTAATGCACTAGAACACAAAACATTCACTGCTAAGGTTTCAGATTCCACATTTGAACCATCCTTTAAGAAACTTGCATTTGTCAAGTTTTGGTGTAGTATCAAAGATTATCCACATTTATCTGAAAAAGTTATTAAAGTACTCCTCCTGTTTACAACAACATATCTGTGTTATGCTTGATTTTCTTCATATACTTCAACCAAAACAAAGTACAGTGAAACCTTGGATTGCGAGTAACTTGTTCCACAAGACGAGCAAACATTTCTATTAGGTTGGCACAAAAGTAATAGCGGTTTTATCCATTGCAAGTAATGGCAAAAACTGCTATTACTTTTGCGCCAACCTAATAATACATTTTAACTTAGTAACGGAGCGATGTCTTGGTATATGAGAAGTTTGTTTCTGAAACGAATTATGCTCACAAACCAAGGTATTACTGTATTATAAAAGATTGATTATAGAAGCAGACCTGGCAATCCAACTGTCTTCTATTAAGAAATTTGTAGGACCGGCTGAGTGGCGTATTGGTTAAGAGTTGGCCTGGGACACCAATTCTGAGCAGCAGGACCCAGGTTCAGATCCCACATGAAGGCCAGTGACGCTGCACCCTCTACAGCTAAGATGGTGAACAACAGCTCAACCTGGAGCTGGGCTGCCATGAGTCTCTGGTGACAGCGTAGGTTGCAGCCCCTGCTCCAGTGGGCTACCATGAGCTACCATGAGCGGCCAGCAGCCAGCGTGAGCAGCTGTGAACTGCTGTGAACGGCCATCCAATGGCCGGCAAGCGACTGCCTCATCTGGGAAGAGCACAATGATAATACCAACATGGGCCAGTGAAGCAACGTCCTCCACAGCTAGACTGAAGAACAAAAGGACAGCAACTTGTCTGTTTCCCTCCCCCAATTCCCCAATAAAATCTTCAACAAAAAAAAATTTGTAGAAATGTAAAACAATGTGATTCTTCTAATTTTTGTTTTGAAAAACATAGTAATTTTTCATAATCTATGGTCTTTTCATTAACATGTGAGGGGCTTGTTATTATTTTTAAATATATATTGTTTAAATTTCTAATACAGAAACTATCAATAGATAACCCTGACAGACAAAAGCTCTTTGAAATCCTCAATAATTTTTAAGAGTATAAAGTGATCCCAACACTGAAATTTTGGGGAATCAGTGCTGTATTCGCACTCATGTTTGCTATGGCTGGTGACTACATTCTGGGGTAAAAAGAAGATGGAGGGGTAGGAAATTGAACACTGATAGTGTCCCAACTGCAATCAATGTGGGAGCGAGGATGACACACCACAGAGTGTCATGAGGGTAAACCTCCTTATACTTTTCATGAGGCAAAACTCCTAATGGAACATGGACGCCCCTAAGATCCATCAGTAGATGCTAGAAGTGGCAGTTTGAGAGCAGGTTTGGGGAAGCAAATGAAAGGGTTTCCATACAATCCATTTATACATGAAGCTGCTGGCCTGGCCCCATACAAATTTGAGAAAAGTGGGGGGAATCATGAAAAGAAAAGAAAATCATCTGATTTCAATTTGACTACCCCTCTTAGGCAAACATACTATGAGTTTGTACACTGTGGCAGGCACTTTCTTTTTTTACTGTTTTTAAAAATTTTATTAGGGAATTGGGGAGGGGAACGGTGGTGGGGAATTGGGGAACATTGTGTTTTTCCAGGACCCATCAGCTCCAAGTCAATTTGTTGTCCTTCAGTCTTAGTTGTGGAGGGCGCAAGCTCAGCTCCAAGTCCAGTCATCACTTTCAACCTAGCTCCAGGGGGTGGGCACAGCCCAGCATCCCATGCGGGAAATCGAACCAGCAACCTTGTTGTTAAGAGCATGCACTCTCACCAACTGAGCCACCTGGTCAACCCTAGCAGGCACTTTCTTCCTCTTATTATAAGGTCATTATAAGGTCACACTAGGGCACTGGCTGTAAAGATGAGGAAGTGGTGATATGCAGGGTTTCAAGGCACAAGCAAAGCCTCAAGACAATCAGTAAGATTCTCACATTGATTATGGTTAAGCATTGAGTCACCTACTTCATCACTAAGAGCTAAGTGTGTTAACCAAAGCTTGATGCATTTACCACCAAGAAAAAGTTGGTATTAGATTAAAAAATAAAATGTAGATATAAATAAATCTGCTGTGAAATACACTCTCTTTCAGACTATCCCAAATTTTTTCTTCCTTTTAAGAGTGGTTTCTTATTCTTAATCTAGTAAACAAATTATAGCTTAATCAGTGATATTTCAGTAAATAGATAATATGTCAATAATTCTGAGAACACAGGAATCATTCTACTAAAATTACTAATGAAATGACTTCAGTTTCAAAAACATTCAATGAAGTTCCTTGAAGAGTGATAAAATTAACTGCTTTTTCTATCTGGTGACTTCATTTGACATTTCAAAAAGCACATCACTGATGGAGTTATAAGTCCAGGGAGAACTGGAAAAATGGCTCACTCACTCACTCAGACATCTGGGGGTAGGATTGAAAGTTCCAACCCTCTAATCATACTGTCGTTCCCCTGGCAACCAGCCCCCATTCTTAGGTGCTTTCTGAAAGTCACCACATTAACATAAGCTCAGGTGTGGTTGAAAGGGTTATAAATATAAAGACACTTTATCACTCTTATCATTTGGGAAATTCCAAGGGTTTTATGAGCTCTGTGCCAGAAATAGGGTTGAAAACCAAATATATATTTCTTAATATGAGTCACAATATCACAGCAGGTCACACATGAAAATCTATTCCAACATTCCTACCTTTGGAATTCTTCCATATATTATGATAGGGAAGTTCTGGCACTAACCTTCATTGAATGTAGGCCATCACTGACTCCAAAATTTAGTCATCCAAGCTATTAGAGTCATTTCTAGCTTTAGCTAAAACATTAAATCCAGAATATCTGGTAAATGTACCCATATCAATATGTTAATCCTGATACAAAACTATATTCTGTTCTTTCAGGACTAAGAGTCTTAGCATCTGTTCTCAAACGTATTTCCTGCGTTTCTGCTTATAGAAAGTATCAAACTCCTGCATTTATTTTTAAGCATAAGCAATTTCCTCCCAGGTAAGAATCTTCACTAGTTTATGCATAGGTCTAAAATAGGAAATAAAGGACAGTGAGGATGTGTGCATCTTCAGGAGGATAAGCATCCCATTATAAGGCAACTAACTGCCTCAAAAAGGTAATTATAGAGCCTTCAATAAGGAAAGGTCAGATGGCTTGGGAGTATGAGCCCTGAGCAGAAGGCCACCGGTTCAGATCCCACATGGGCCAGTGACGCTGTGCCCTCTACAGCTAAGATAGCGAACAACAGCTCCACCTGGAGCTGGGCTGCCGTGAGTAGCTGGCGACGGCATAGGCTGCAGTGGGCCTGCAGTAGGCTGCCATAGGCTACCATGAGTGGCTGGCAGCCAGCGTGAGGGGCCAGCAGGTGGCATGAGCTGCCGTGAGCCACAGTGAGTGGCCATCCAGAGGTCGGCGAGCAACTGACTCACCCGGGAAGAGTGCAATGATAATTATCAGCATGGGCCAGTGAAACCGCGTCCTCCACAACTAGATTGAAGAACAAAAAGACAGCAACTTGTCTGTACCCCTTCTCTGATTCCCCAATGCTGTTCCTTCCCCCAATTCTCCATTAAAATCTTTAAAAAAAAAAAAAAAAAAAGGAAAGGTCACTAACCATTGTCACCCAATAAACTTTAATTTTAAAAAAATAATAATAAATCCTAATAAAAAAGGAAAGGTCTGTTTTCTCAGTCATAAGAAAAGGGGTTGCTTCTGCTCACTTAGAAAGACCTGGGATTTAGCTTCATCCAACTCCAATCCAAGTCTCAGAATCCCACATGTTCCAGAGCCCCCTCATTGTCACATAAGCAATGTGGTGAGTCTGTGAATTCCATTTCTATTCTAATTCTGCAACGCACCCACTCACATTTTATTTTTGTTTGTTTGTTTTTTTGTTTTTAACTGAGCCATGCTGCCACTTGTTGGCAGCTCAGTGGCACCTCAACTCGAGCTGGGCATCGACCTGCTGTTGCTCAGAGCTCAGCTCTCACTCTTGAGAGAGCTCTTAACCAGCTGAGCCACTCGGCCGGCCCCCAGTCACATATTAAATTGTTTGTCTTACAGATATAAGAAATAGAGGCATTTTGGGAGGTACCATAAAAATTCCCTAATTATCTGATTGTAACTTGAGCTTAGACTTTAAAGTCTTGAGTTTGTCATTTTCTGTCAGTTTTCTTGTATAGTGATAAGATATCATCCCACCCCACAGTCCTTGTTGTCATCATTACTACCATAATGGTTAAATGCAGCACCCACTTGGTCTCAGAGTCAACTACTTCTTCTCAGCCAACCCCAGGTCACACTTAAATTAATCATGATCCTACTGTATGTTACATTGGGTCTTCGTAAAAGTCATGACGCATTTTGCAACAGATGGCACTAGTTCATTTTTGGAAGTACTAGAGTCATTCACATCTATGTTATTGCTATGTCATTTGACAGCTGACAGTTCTATCTTCATTCTAAAAAAAAAATTGAGCGATTTGGTTGAGTTTTGGAGATTTTACAACAAGTTGAAGATGGAAGACCAAACTGTGCATTTTTGCCATATTTTACTGTTTTACTTCCCTAAAGGGAAGAACATGCGTCAAGCTTGTGAAAAGTTGCATGAAGTTTACAGTGACAATGCTCTACAACAATGTCAGTGCCAACAATGGTTCACGAAATTCCATGCTGGTGATTTTTATCTCAATGACGCTCCTCAATCAGGGAGACCCACCGAAGTTGATGACCACAAAATAAAGGATTAATCGAGTCAAACCCACGTTACATGACATGGGATTTCAGAAACATTGAACATCCATCATTCAAGCGTTCACAACCACCTGAAGAAGCTGGGATATGTAAGCAAGCTCAATATTTGGGTTCCGCATGAACTCAAAGAAGTTCATTTGACGGTGCATATAAACATCTGCAATATGTTCATTAAACGTGAGGAAATTTTGAAGCTACTGATAGCTGGTGATGAGAAGTGGATTGTTTACAACAATGTGGTGCACAGTCTTGGTCCCGATGTGATGATTCACCTCAAACAACACTGAAAGCAGACATTCATCAGAGGAAGGTTATGCTCTCAGTGTGGTGGGATTTTAAAGGTGTCGTATTTTTCAGCTCCTACCAAGGAACCAAACAATCAATTCGAATGTGTACTGTAAGCAATTGGACACTTTCAACGAATCCATCATCCAGAAACATACAGAGCTTGTTAATTGTAAAGGAGTTGTGCTCGCTCACGACAATGAGAGATCACACACAAGTTTGATCACCCATCAAAAATTACTGGAGCTTGGATGAGATGTGTTGCCACATCCACGATACTCGTCTGATCTTGCGCCATCAGACTTCCACTTGTTTCACTCTCTTCAAAACTCCTTGTGTGGTATAACGTTCAATTCAGATGAGGCTGTAAGTCAGCACCTTGTTCAGTTTTTCGCCAATAAAGACAGGTCCTTCTATGAACAAGGAATTATGAAACTCACTGAAAGATGGCAGAAGGTTATCGAACAAAATGGGCAATATATCATTGATTGATCTTTGTTCTTTATATAAATAAATGACCTTTGAAAAACATGGACAAAATACGTCATGACTTTTCCAAAGACCTGATTACCGAAATCCTGTTTCCCATTGACAACACACTAAGCATTTCATTCAAAGCCAAGGACATCAACAAACAATCCCAGAATTCTGTCTTTGACAAATAGAAGAAATCACTGTAACAGTTTCATAATTAAGTAGTACTGAGCTGGCTCATTATGTCACAGTCCAGTAGGAAAAAGAAACTTCACTAGGTATTTCATCAGAAGGAATTTATTATACGGAAATTACTTATACCAGTGTTGAAGGGCTGCAAAAGCAAAAATTAAATGCTAAGGTCACCTAGAAATAACCTCAGGAAGCAGCTACCACCTTTAGGGCTGGAGAAACCAAAAGAGAAGAGGTAACCAAAACCTAGAAGCTCAGAAGAGAGACTCCATAGAGCTTGGGCTCAAACCCCTGAGGACGATGGAACTACCTGTTGCTGGTAATCTGAGGGGTGCTATGAGGCCAGTTCCAGCAGTGCTGAAAGAAGCTGGAGGCTGGGATCAATTGCCACAGCTGGGAGGAAGTGCCGCTGCAGGTCAACTGACCTGCAAGTAACACTAACAAGAGCAGAAGGAAGGGGAAGTGGGGTTTTCCCCCCTGCTGCCTCCCAGTCTCCTTCTAGTGTCCCCTCTTGGCAGGACCTGACAAGAAGCAAACTGACAAGGAACCTGGGAAACAGTTTGTGGAGGGCTAGCCTTCAGCATCCCAGGATACAGAAAATGGATCTGGAGCTGAGAGACAATTGGTAAATGGTTGGCATAGATAGTGTTTATGTCCAGTGTTTCTTTATGACTTAGAGGGGTTTATCCCAGGAGTACAAAATTAGTTTAACATTTGAAAATCAAGTAGCATATAGTTTTTCATAGATTATTAAGCTAACAATTTTTAAATTTCAAGTGTAAGGACTCAATATTTTGGTTAATTGTGAAAACACTAATATGACATTTTAACCTATATACGCTCTTATTGGAAGGATAATTTACTATTTCAGTTATTGGAAATACAATAATGTAATCGTCGTAGTCATTTATTACTGCTTTGTCATAACTCACACTTGTCTAGTCTAGTGGTCCTAGGTAGTAGAAGTTTTCTATCTATTAAGCCCAGTGAACTCTGTCACTGTGGTCTGTATGTGTTTTGTTTTTTGTTTTTTTGTTTTTTTTTTGAGGGCAGTGTCACTGGCCCTCATATTGGGACCAAACCGGGGCCTCTGGCTTCCCAAGCCAGCGCTTAACCACCACGCCACTTGGCCGGCCCTGTATGTGTTTTTATATTATTTGTTTTTGCCTTCAAATAAAAAATAAAAAAAACTTTCTTGGGGCCGGCCAAGTGGCACATTGGTTAAGAATTGGCTTGGGGGCCGGCCGAGTGGCGCGGCGGTTAAGCGCTGGCTTGGGAAGACAGCGGCCCCGGTTCGGGTCCCACTTATGAGGGCCAGTGACACTGCCCTCAAAACAAAACAAAACAAAACAAAATAAAAACAAACAAAAAAAAGAATTGGCTTGGGAAGCAGCTCTGAGCAACAGGGCCCCTGTTCGGATCCCGCATGAGAGCCAGTGACACTGTGCCCTTTACAGCTAAGATGGTGAACGATAGCTTGAGCTGGAGCTGGGCTGCCATGAGTTGATAGCGTAGACTGCAGCAAGGCTGCAGTGGGCTGCCGTGAAATACCATGAGTGGCTGGCAGCCAGTGTGAGCTGCCAAGAGCCACAGTGAGCAGCTATCCAGTGGCCAGCGACCGATCTGCCTCACCCGGGAAAAGTGCAATGATAATACCGACATGGGTCAGTGAAGCAACATCCTCCACAACTAAACTGAAGAACAAAAAGACAGCAACTTGTCTGTTCCCGGTCCCTGATTCCCCAATGCTGTTCCCCTCCCTCACTTCCCCAATAAAATCTTAAAAAACCAAACCAAAAAAAACCATACAAGCTGAAGTGGTTACAGACAGGGTGACAGATGTGGGAAAAGACAAAAAATTAAAAAAAAAACACAAAAAAACTATATGGTATTGGTAAAGGGATACACACAGAGATATGAAATAAAATAGAGAATCCAGAAATAGACCCACAACAAATATGTCCAAATGATTTTTGACAAAGGATAAAAAGCAATTCAATAGAGGAAAGATATCCTTTTCAATAAATGGTGCTGGAGGAATTGGACATAAATAGGCGGGGGGAGGGGGCGGAATGAGTAGAACCCTGACCTAAGTCTCACACCTTATGAGAAAATTAGCTCAAAATTAATAATAGCCTTAAATATAAATTGTAAAACTATAAAAAATTTTAGGAAAAATATGAGAGAAAATCTTCAGGATCTAGGGTTAGGCAAAGAGTTGCTAGATAACACAAAGTCATGATACATAAAACAAAAACTTGTTAAATTGAACTTCATCAAAATTAAAGTTTTTTCCCATGAAAGCCCATGTGAAGAGGACGAAAACACAAGCTACAAGTAGGAGAAAATGTTTGCAAATCATTTATTGAACAAAGGACTACTATCTACAATATACAAGGTCTGCCAATTAAGTTCATGAACTTGTTGCAATGATGTTGCTAAACTTTTTTTTGATTAGAGGGATTATGCATTATGAATTTGTACCAACTGGACAAACAGTTCACCAAGTTTACTATTTGGATATGCTGCAAAGGCTGGGTGAAAAAGTTAGACAACCTGAACTTTTTGCCAACAATTCATGGCTCTTGCATCATGACAATGCACCAGCTCACACAGCACTGTCTGTGAGGGAGTTTTTAGCCAGTAAATAACTGTATTGAAACACCCTCCCTACTTACCTGATCTGGCACCCAGTGACTTCTTTCTTTACCCAAAGATAAAGGAAATATTGAAAGGAAGACATTTCTATGACTTTCAGGATATCAAGGGTAATTTGACGACAGCTCCAATGGCCATTCCAGAAAAAGAGTTCCAAAATTGCTTTGAAGGGTGGACTAGATGCTGGCGTCAGTGCATAGTTTCCCAAGGGGAGTGCTTCGAAAGTGACTGTTGTGATATTCAGCAATGAGGTATGTAGCACTTTTTCTAGGATGAGTTCGTGAACTTAATTGTCAGTACTATACAATTGCACTTTTAAGTATTTATCCTAGAGAAATGAAAACTGATGTCCACACAAAAACTATTCAAATGCTTATAGAAGCTTTATTTGTTATAGCCCCAAACTGGAAATTATCCAGCTGTCCTTCCACAAATGAATAATTTAAGCAAACTGGGGCACATCCATACCATGGAATATTGCTCAGCAATAAAAAGGAACAAATGATCAATACACACTTGAGTGAATCTCCAGAGAATTATGCTAAATGAAAATATCAAATCTCAAAAACATTACATACTGTATGATTCTATTTGTATAATATTCTTGAAATGACAAAATTCTAGAAATGGAGAACAGATTAGTGGTTTCCAGGAGTTAACTAGGGGTAGGATTGGGAAAGGAGTGTAGCTATTAAAGGGCAACATGAGGAGTCCTTGTGATGATGGAAATGCTCTTTATCTTGATTACATCATTGTCAATATCCTGGTTATGATATTGTACTATAGTTTTGTAAGACATTACCAATGGGGGAAAGTGGGTATAAGGGTACATGGGATCTCTCTGAATTATATCTTACAGGTTCATGTGACTCTATAATTATTATCAAAAAAACTAACTTTTTAATTAGAAAAAGTAACTGTAAAAAGTAATAGTAGTTAAGTTTAGGAGTACAAGTGGAAAGCAGATAGATGTATAGAAGAATTAAGAAGAGAAGAATTTGAAGTAATAATGTCTGAAAACTTCCCTAACCTGGCAAAGGACATTGAAATACAAGCCCAGGAAGTGCAGAGAGTTCCAAACAGGATGATTCCAAACAGGCCCACTCCAAGACACATTATAGTGAAAATGGCAAGGGTTAAGGACAAAGACAGAATCCTTAAAGCAGCAAGGGAAAGGCAGCAAGTTACTTACAAGGGTACCCCCATAAGATTATCAGCTGACTTTTCTACAGAAACTTTGCAGGCCAGAAGGGAGTGGCAGGAGGTTTTCAAAGTGATGAAAAATAAAGGCCTACAACCAAGATTGCTGTATCCAGCAAGGTTATTTAAAATCGAAGGCGAGATAAGGAGCTTTGCAGAAAAAAATAAGTTAAGGGAATTCATTACCACCAAGCCAGCTTTGCAGGAAATGCTAAAAGGGCTTCTTTAAGCAGAAGAGAAAAACAACCTATGAAAGACTACAAACACAAATAACAAAATGGCAATAAATACACACCTATCAATAATCACATTAAATGTAAATGGATTAAATGCTCCAATAAAAAGACATAGGGTGGCTGAATGGATAAGAAAGCAAGACCCCAGCATATGCTGTATACAAGAGACTCACCTCAGATCCAAAGACTCATACAGGCTGAAAGTAAAGGGATGGAGTAAAATATTTCATGCAAATGGTACTGAGAAAAAAGCTGGAGTAGCGATACTTATTTCAGATAAAATGGACTTTAAATTGAAGAATATAACAAAGGACAAAGAAGGACACTTCGTAGTAATGAAGGGATCGATCCAACAAGAGGACATAACTCTAGTAAACATCTATGCACCTAACATAGGAGCCCCTAAATATATAAAACACATATTGTCAGACATAAAGACAGAGATCAACAGTAATACTATCATAGTAGGGGACTTCAACACCCCGCTGTCACTAATGGACAGATCCTCCAGACAGAAAATCAATGTGGAAACAGCGACCTTAAATGACACATTAGACCAGCTGGATTTAACAGACATTTTCAGAGTATTTCATCCCAAAGCTACAGAATATACGTTCTTTTCAAGTGCACATGGAACATTTTCTAAGATAGACCACATGTTAGGCCACAAAACAAGTCTCAATAAATTTAAGAAGATTGAAATCATTTCAACTGTATTCTCTGACCACAATGCTATGAAACTAGAAATCAATTATAAGAAGAAATCCGGGAAGCTGACAAATAAATGGAGGCTAAACAATATGCTATTAAATAGTGAGTGGGTCACAAATGAGATCAAGAGGAAATCAAAAGATACCTGGAGACAAACGATAATGAAAACACCACGACCCAAAATCTCTGGGATGCTGTGAAAGCAGTCCTAAGAGGGAAGTTTATAGCAGTGCAAGCCTACCTAAAGAAGGAAGAAAAATCTCAAATCAACAGGTTATCCTTACACCTAAGGGAACTGGAAAAAGAACAGCAAAAGAGGCCCAAGGGGAGTACAAGAAAGGAGATAATAAAGACCAGAGCAGAAATAAACAATATAGAGAACAGAAAAACAATTCAAAAGATCAATGAAACCAAGAGCTGGTTTCTTGAGAAGATAAACAAAATTGACAAACCTCTAGCCAGGCTCATCAAAAAAAAAAGAGAGAGGACTCAAATTAGCAAAATCAGGAATGAAAGAGGGGAAATGACTACAGTCATCACAGAAATACAAAAGATTCTAAGAAATTACTATGAGCAACTATATGCCAACAAATTTGACAATCTGGAAGAAATGGATAATTTTCTAGAAGCATACAACCTTCCAAAGCTAACGCAAGAAGAAACAGAAAATCTAAATACCCTGATTACTACTAAGGAAATTGAATCAGTAATTGACAAGCTCCCAAAAAACAAAAGCCCTGGACCAGACGGCTTCACAAGTGAATTTTATCAAACATTCAAAAAAGAACTATCACCTATTCTTCTCAAACTATTCCAAAAAATCCAGAAGGAGGGAAGTCTCCCAAACTCTTTTTATGAAGCCTCTATCACCCTGATTCCAAAACCAGATAAAGACATCACAAAAAAGGAAAACTACAGGCCAATCTCCCTGATGAATATAGATTCAAAAATTCTCAATAAAATATTAGCAAACAGAATTCAGCAATATATTAAGAAGATCATACATCATGATCAAGTGGGATTCATCCCTAGTGCGCAAGGCTGGTTCAACATCCGTAAATCAATTAATGTGATACACCACATCAACAAAATGAAGGATAAAGATCACATGGTCATTTCAATAGATGCAGAAAAAGCATTTGACAAAATCCAACAGCCATTTATGTTAAAAACCCTTAGCAAAGTGGGAATACAGGGATCATATCTCAACATAATAAAAGCCATATATGATAAACCTACAGCTAACATCATACTCAATGAGGAAAAGCTAAAACCATTCCCCTTAAGATCAGGAACAAGACAAGGCTGTCCACTTTCTCCTCTTTTATTCAACATAGTGCTGGAAGTTCTAGCCACAGCAATCAGACAACAAAAAGAAATAAAAGGCATCCAAATTGGCAAGGAAGAAGTAAAATTGTCATTATATGCAGATGACATGATACTGTATATAGAGAACGCCAAAGACTCCATCAAAAAACTATTGGAACTGATAGACGAATTCAGTAAAGTAGCAGGATATAAAATCAATGTTCAGAAATCAGTGGCATTTGCATATACCAATACTAAACTAACGGAAAGAGAAATTAAGAAAACTGTCCCATTTACAATTGCGTCAAGAACTATAAAATACCTAGGAATAAATTTAACCAAAGAAGTGAAAGATCTGTACTCAGAAAATTATAAGACACTGAAGAAAGAAATCATAGAAGATACAAATAAATGGAAACACCTACCATGCTCATGGATAGGAAGAATTAATATAGTTAAAATGTCCATACTGCCTAAAGCAATATATAGATTCAATGCAATTCCTATCAAACTACCAAGGGCATTTTTCACAGAAATAGAAAATATAATCCTAAAATTTATATGGAATCATAAAAGACCCAGAATAGCCTCGGCAATTCTGAGAAATAAAAACAAAGTCGGGGGGATCACGCTACCAGACATCAAAACCTACTACAAGGCCACAGTAATCAAGACAGTTTGGTATTGGCATAAAAACAGGCACATCGATCAGTGGAACAGAACAGAGAGCCCAGAAATAAATCCAAGCATTTATGGACAGTTAATCTATGACAAGGGAAGCAAGAATTTACACTGGAGTAAAGATAGTCTATTCAATAAATGGTGCTGGGAAAATTGGACTGACACATGCAAAAAAATGAAACTGGATCATCTCCTTACGCCTTATACAAGAACAAATTCAAAATGGATTAAAGACTTAAATGTAAGACCTGAAACCATAAAAATCCTAAAAGAAAATATAGGGAGTACATTTGCAGACATTACCTGGAGCAATATTTTTACTGATACATCCCTACGGGCAAGGGAAGTAAAAGAAAAAATGAACATATGGGATTATATCAGACTTAAAAGTTTTTTCACAACAAAGGAAACCATAAATAAAACAAAAAGGAAGCCTACTGAATGGGAGAATATATTTGCCAACGATATATCGGATAAGGGGTTAATATCCAAAATTTATAAAACACTCATGAAACTCAACACCAAAAAAACAAACAACCCAATTAAAAAATGGGCAGAAGATATGAAGAGACATTTCTCTAAAGAGGACATACAGATGGCCAACAGGCATATGAAAAAAAGTTCAACCTCACTGGTCATTAGGGAAATGCAAATAAAAACCACCATGAGATACCACCTCACTCCAGTCAGAATGGCTATCATCAACAAATCAACAAACAACAAGTGCTGGCGGGGCTGTGGGGAAAAGGGGACCCTGCTGCACTGTTGGTGGAACTGCAGATTGGTGCAGCCACTATGGAAGTCAGTATGGAGGTATCTCAAAGAACTGGAAATAGAGCTACCGTTTGACCCAGCAATTCCACTCCTAGGTATTTATCCTGAAAAAACCAAGCCACTTATTCAAAAAAAGTTATGCACCCCTATGTTCATAGCAGCACAATTTACAATAGCTAAGACTTGGAAACAACCAAAATGCCCGTCAGTAGATGACTGGATTAAGAAACTGTGGTATATTTATACAATGGAGTATTACTCCGCTATAAAGAAGAATGAAATCGTGCCATTTGCAATGATATGGATGGACCTAGAGACTATAATGTTGAGTGAAATAAGTCAGTCAGAGAAGGACAAATACCATATGATCTCACTCATATGTGGAATCTGAAAAACTGTATGAATGAGCAAAGTAAACAGAAACTGTCTCATAGATATAGAGGAAAAATCAGGGTTGCTAATTGGGAGAGGAATGGGGATGAGGGAGAAGGGGAAGGGATTAGACAGCAAAAATAGGCAACTACAATATGGCTACTGGGATAGGAAAAAGAGTTTGGGGAATATAATTAATAATGTTGTAAATATTCTGTGGAATGTCAGATGATCATAGGTCTTGTTAGGGAGACCATTTCATGGATGGAGTAGAGGTTTGATCACTGCACTGTATTACTAAAGCGGAGCTGGTATACCTACTGTAATTGAATATATATAGATAGTCACAGGATGTGGATTATACTGTGGAAGAGAGTCAGAGGAAGAGTAATAGATATATATGATGTGGGGGGGGAGTGGGGTGGTGTATTGGGGGTGGGGGGTTGTCACTTTGAGGGGTAAAATGTATAACTATTGCACTGTGTTGTACACCTGAAACTAATTAAAAATAAAATAAAATAAAATAAAATAAATAAAAAATATATAAAAAAGAAGAGAAGAATGTTGATAACTGCTGAAGCTTGGAGATGGATATATGGAGGTTCATAATTATTCTGCTACTTTGTAAATGTTTGAGATCTTCCATAATAAAAGAATAATAAAAGAGACACAGGGAAAGAGAGAGACTTAATAAGCATGTCAACCAAATAAATAAATAAAACAATAACTTGTTTCTCAATTATTATTATTTCTAATAATAATTAGAAAATAGTATGAAAACTCCTATTCATATTAGCAACCATAATTATGAAGTATTAGGGAATTAACTTTGTGACAAATGTTAAAATTTAGGTAAATTTTAACATAAATACACCAAAAATCCTAAAAGACCTAAATAATGGGCCTAAATAAATGGAAAAACACACAATGAAGACTCGTTTATAAAAATGCCAACTCTCAAAAAATAAAATACAAAACACAAAATAAAATAAAAAAAAAATGCCAACTCTCCTACATTTAATCTATAAATTAAATCCAATCCCAATATTATTATTTGTACAATATGAAAAGCTTATTCTTGTGTTATTATAGAAGACAAATGCATAAGCTATAGCCCTACAATTTGGGGGGAAAACAATAAGGGGTAACTTTCTATACCAGACAGCAAGTTAGATTATAATGATGTGTGAATAAAAATAACAATAATAATAAGGCAATTTAATGCAGAAACAGGCAATTAACTCTGTCTAGAAACAATCAAGAATTATAAATGTTTGATATTTTGAAAGATGGTATCTCAAATCATTGGGGATAAAATGAACTAGCTAGCGTATGATTTGAAACAATTGGTTAAACATTTGGAAAAATATTAAAGCAGGTCCCTTTCTCATAGCTACTCAGAATAATATATTCCACAAGGATTAAAGAGCCCTTGGTACATTTGAAAATAATAGGAAAAAATAAGAGAATTTTTTCTAATCTTAAAGTAGAAGTGATGGAAGACTTTCCTTCTTAAGCAAGACACAAGTCCTCAAAGCCATAAATGAAAAGATTGAATTCATAAATATTAAAAACTTTTCCTCAGCAAAAACAAAAAACAATATCTTAAAAGTCAAACAGTAATCTGAGACAAACATGCCCTAACACAGCATTTATAATAATTTTAAGAGACTTTACAAATCAATAAGAAACAGAAAATCACCCAATAGGGAAAATGGGAAAGCCTCTGGACAGGCAGTTCACTGAAGAACAAATATGAATTATTGATAAACTTATAAAAAATGATTAAATAATAAAGAAATGCAAATTAAAATGAGAGTGTTTAATCTATCAAATTGCACAATTTAAGAAGACTGATAACATGCAAAATAATGTTGGCACAAATATGGGAGACAGGTACTCTCATGTGCTATTTATGGAAGTACAAATTGGTACAGGCTTTTCCAGGCACAATTTAACACGTATATCTTTGAAGGCTTAAAGTTTAAACTAATGATTCCACTTAAAGAAGCTAACCCACAGAAGCGCACAAACATATACACAAACACTTTTACTGTAGCATTGTTTCCAATGTTGAAGGATTAGTAACAACCTAAAAATCTTTCCATAAAGGAACGATTAAATAAATCATTCTGCAACTCTTATAGTTTTATATGCTGACATGGAAATTTCTTCAAGCCATATGGATAAGGCTAAAACATGTTGCAGAATAATTTCTAAAATACGTATATCAAACAATTATATACATTTATATGTGTACAAATATATCTGTATATACAAAACTATTATGTGATTACCTTTGGTGATTGATAGGGAATGGGAGGGATGAGAGGAGATAAAGAGATTATACTTAATTTTTTTTTTTTTGCTCAATTCAGCACTCAAAATTATAAGATGATTCTTATGAGATGTTTGTAACTACAGTTTTTTAAAATAATAAATGCTACCTGGGAAGCATTCAAAACTTCTCAGAATAATGGTATTGCACAAATTCAAGGCACTGATATTATTACTGTTATTATCAGCATCCTTACCCTTCATAATTATCAACACTGATATGCCTTTCAGCAGATAGATTTAAACAAGGTTTACAAATAGAGGTTCATTTATTCTCAGAGCACACCTTTGAAGCAAGGCTATAATTAAAAATACAGACATAATGGGCCGGCCGAGTGTCACACTGGTTGGGAGCTGGTTTTGGGGTGCCGGTGCCCCAGTTCGGATCCCACATATGAGGGCCAGTGACACTGCCCTCTACAGCTAACAACAGCTCCACCTGGAGCTGGGCTGTGCGAGCCCGGGCGATGGTGTAGTCTGCAGCCCCTGCTGCAGTGGGCTGCCATAGGCTACAGTGAGTAGCCGGCAGCCAGCGTGAGCGGCTGGCAGCCAGCATGAGCTGCCAGTAGCCGCGGTGAGCAACCATCCAGAGGCCGGCGACCAATCTGCCTCATCTGGAAAAGCACAATGATGATGCCAACATGGGCGAGTGAAGCGGCGTCCTCCGCAATTGGACTGAAGAACGAGAGGACAGCAACTTGTCTGTTCCCCTTCCCCGATTCCCCAGCGCTGTTCCTCTCCCGCAATTCCCCAATTTAAAAAAAAAAAAAAAATACAGACATAATAAATGACTTGCCCAGATTCTCAAACAAGTCGGGAAATGATTCAGAGCCAGGACTCCACTCTTGTACGAACAAATATCTGTACTGGCTCTCAGTATAGCACATAAATAACCTCATCCACTGGCATTTCAGTCTCTCCCCAAGTCACAGTGTTTAAATGACTTGCACACCATCAATTTGGCTTTAAAAATTGTCTATGTCTGGCATTCTTTTTAAAGAAATGGCTTTTAAAAGTTTAAAATAAACCTTCCAAGGAAAATAAGCAAGATTTGTTTTCGCCTTCTTTAAAACGACAGCCCTAAAACATTGTGCTTTTCTAAATAACAGCTCTGATCAGAGCCTAAGATCAATAACTTAGCAGTACTCTAAGCTGCGTTAGCCTAATTCTAAAAACGTTCTAATGAAAAAGGAAGATTAAAAGACACGGATCCGAATCAGGAAAACTGATCCAGGCCCTGCCTTTACCAATAGCTGTATGTGTGACCATGAGTAACTGCATCAACTTCTCTAAACCTTACATTCCTCATTTGTAAAAACAGCAGTGGGGCCTAACTAACTGAATTGTCTTGAGGTTCGAATAAGAGGGAGATTGTGAAGGTGCTCTGTTAAGTACGCAATTCCGGGTAAATTCTTATTAACTGCCTGAGATCTGAGTTCTTGATACAAGTATAATTCCTGACTCCACCCCCAAAGTAAGAACTGACCTGATTCACCATATTCAAGCCTCTCCACGTGGTGCCTAATAATTTGTTTTGTTCAAGAAACCAACAAATGTCTGGCATTTATTTTGAAGTATGTTGCAATTTAAAGTGACAGTGCTGGCCGGCCGAGTGGCGCGGTGGTTAAGCGCTGGCCTGGGAAGCCAGCGGCCCCGGTTCGGTCCCACATATGAGGGCCAGTGACATTGCCCTAAAAAAAAAAAAATAAAAAAATAAAAAAAAATAAAGTGACAGTGCCTTAAGACTTTTATAAAGAAGATTATACTAGAGATGTTACCCTCTTCAACATCTGCCATAGTCCTTTTCTTAGTGAACTGCCCCCTCCTTCAGCTTCTGCTTCTCACACGATCCTTCCTTTAATCACAACCAGAGCTGGATTAAAAGGTGGACAGCTGGGCAGTTGCCCAAAAACTAAATCTAAAAGAGGCGCTGAAATAGCACTGGAATAATTAGTAACTATAGGAACACTT
The DNA here is from genome assembly GCA_033961575.1 of Aselliscus stoliczkanus. NCBI lineage: Eukaryota > Metazoa > Chordata > Mammalia > Chiroptera > Hipposideridae > Aselliscus > Aselliscus stoliczkanus. The sequence goes on along the minus strand of CM066736.1, from coordinate 95,310,836 downwards.
AAGGTTTCCACAAGTAAATTCTTACACAGGTGGAAGAATATAAATTTGCCCCTGCTTGAAACACTCGTATCGTACAGGGAAGTAGAAACTGAAAACAATAGTATTATATTAATCTAACATTTGTTAGATCCTTATTACATACCAGTCCCACACCAAGTGCTTTACACATATGATTTCATTTAAACTCAGAAATTATTGTATATTATTGTTTTTAGGCCTATTTTTAGGATGAGGACATTGAGATGTACCCAAGACTGCACAAAAAGCAGAGAGTGGAGGTGACATTTAAAACCAATCTTCATCCAGGACCTGTACTCACCATGCCTCATAGCCCTCCCCAAGTCCAGCTAAATCTGTCATATATTTTTGTGTCTTGCATTTATGTAGGAAAAATCAAATGAAATTCATCAGGGAGACTAAATCTGAAACCAAATAATTCATTGATAGTGCTGTTGGCCAGAAACCAGTGATCCACTTTAGAATACAAATTTCAAACCTTCTAATACATCTTCAAAGAGCGAGTCTGGTTCAGAAAAATTGCAAAAAGTGAAAAGAGAACAGAAACTATAAAAAAAGAAAAATGTGAAATATATTGCCATATTGTTTCAAAATATTGACATTGCTTAGAGAAATGTCCATAATTTTAATTGACTGAAAACTATTTGCATTGCCTCATCAAGTAAGTGTTGAACAAATATTTAAAGAACACTCTTGAAAGCACATGATAGAATTCAATTGTAAGTAACATTTCACTTCAGCTAATTTAAACAGAAAGGGATTGACTAGGAGGAATTAGGGGTTTATAAAATCATTAGAAGGGCTAGTAGAACAGAGTTGAGGCTGTGCTTTCAGGAACAACTTTCAAAACACTGTTATAGAACTGGCCCAAAATAGCACCCTGCTTCTGTCACACTTACAGAGCTGGGAAATCAGGAAGCCTTCTCCATCGCTGCTGACCGCCATAATCTGAATCAGTAAAATGAATGCTTTGCTCCCTCTGTCATCACCCATGAAATTTATGGACTGAATGCTGGTTCCTCTGCTAAAGAAGTCTCAGAAAAACTAACATCTGCCAGTGGAAATAACAGAAATGGCAGAAATACAACCTCTGCCTCAGAATGTTCACTTTTAACTTCCCTATCTCACATCGGTTTTTCAGAAACTACATTTCCTGAATCCAAGCTCTAAAGACTTCTGGGTTTCCAGCCTCAAGCAATGAGACCGATTAGAAAGAAGATGTAATTGAGTTGACTGCGTCAACCTGCGATGTCAGCCTACATCAGACACCAAATTATTAGAGCCACCCTAGAGCACCCACCCATCTGATTCCACTCCAGGCAACAGTTCACAGCAGGGACTCAGTGTACGGGCAGCCCACCCAAATGTTGGCCAATGGTAAGCGACCTGATGAAAAAACATAACTTGAGACCAGATTCCTCTCTCAGGATTTTGGGATTGGGACACTGAAAGATTGAGCCAATAAACAGAGGGCTTTCTAGATTTTAGGTTAGCTAGATTTGGAGTGGGAATGATGATGGGTCATGTGCGAACAAATAGCATTATATACATATTCATTGAGACGTATGGAGGTAAATACCAAAACAAATAGCTTAAAATATTAAAAATCTGAAGAAAAGGGCAAGGAATTTCTTTTATTGTAGTTAATAATATTTTGGGTGCTGTTTGAATTTTTTAAGTTTATGCTTGTATTGCTGGGGTAAAAGTTAATAACAGCAACCAACAAAAAATGAATACCCCAAATTTGGGTCTTCAACCCAGAACAACTAACTTACACATCACATGACCACTAGCTGAAGAGAGGGAGCTCCAGACATTCCAGTCCTTATTGCCCCTCTTTCCACCAAGCACCTCCACTGCTATAAAATTGAAAAAAGTTTTTAAAATCAAAATCAGTTTAGTAAGAACCTTGAATGCCAAGCCAGGGTGTTGATCACTCCAGCAATAAGGATAGTTGTGAGTAAGGGAATAACTTTAACGTAAGTACAGTGCTGAAGTGTGTTTAAGATAAATTCAACGGAGACTAACAGCAGCCAGGAGAATAATAATAGGATCGTGGACTAAATTGATGATAGTGGAACCTGGAGAGAAAAGATTGAACAAAGAGATATAACAATGGAGCAAACTTATTATCTTCCACTTTTCCGGAACCTGATCCTTTTTGGGACTGCCCCTCACCCATTCCATTGGATTCTGGATTAATTAAAGACACGTCTCAAAACTAAAAAAGATATGTGTCCCAAGCTGACCACTGTGCTTTCCTGGACAGTGTTTGGTTCACAGGCATAACTCATAATGAATCAAAGTCCTCTCTGGGAACCTTTCTCTCAGTGCTACAGGGGAAGATGCTCTCTTTCACCATATGTTTTGGGATGCCAGAGGCCATCATGTTGCCATGCAGAGAGGGTCTATCAAAACAGAGCCCAGGGCACCCGAGTGGCGCGTTGGTTAAGAGTTGGCTTGGGGCACCAGCTCAGAGCAGCAGGGCCCCAGTTTGAATCCCACATTAGGGCAAGTGACACTGCGCCCTCTGTAGCTAAGATTGTGAACAACAGCTCAACATGGAGCTGAGCTGCTATGAGTTGCCAGCGATGGCGTAGGTTGCAGCAGGGCTGCAGTGGCTGCAGTGGGCTGCCATGAGCTACCATGAGTGGCTGGCAGCCAACATGAGCTGCCAGCAGCCTGTGTGAGCTGGCAAGAGTCACCATGAGTGGCCGTGCAATGGCCGGCGACCGATCTGCCTCACCAACATAGGCCAGTGAAGCAACATCCTCCACAACTAGACTGAAGAACAAAAGGACAGCAACTTGTCTGTTCCCTTTCCCCAACTCCCCAACGCTGTTCCCCTCACACAATTCCCCAATAAAATCTTTAAAAAAAAAAAAAAAAAAAACAGAGCCCAGACAACATTTGAGTCATTGAACCCATCCATACCTGTACCAATGGAGTTTTTTAAATGTCAGCCAAGAAATTAATTTTCTTGCTTATGGATTGGATTTCCATCATTTGTAACAGAAAGAAGACTTATTAATAGTCAAAGGTGTCTTAATTTACATATCAACTTTACAGTGTATATGCCAAAAGAATGGTTTAATATCTAGAACAATGGGAGATAAAAAGGAATTTCAAGACATGCCCCAAACACCTTGAAATCTAGTTCAGCTTTGTCACCAATTATCAATGTGACATTAAACAAAGTCATGTGATAGCTCTAGTATTCATTCTTCTCTTCTACAAAACTGAGGGGAAAAGGGATTAACATTGTATTATTTTCTAAAGATTTTCTTCAGCTCTAAAGTTTTATGATTCTATGCCACGACACAGAAGAATTGGTGAGTCACTGAAGGTTCTAAAATATGGAAGATTTATATGCAAAATTGATTAAATGGGAAGTGATTATAAGTGAGCAAGACTGTGGCAACTATTCAGAAGGAATATTTCTGGAGCCCAGTCTAGAGATTACAAGTATGCAAGAGTGGCGGAGGGAAGTGGATGAACCTAAGAAATACTAGAAAAAAGTAACAATTTGATGCCTGTATATATGGAATACAAAGGTAAGTCAGGAGTTACTATTGACTCCAAGTTTGCTAGTTTGGAATATTAAAAAAATAATAAAATCTTTAACAAAAATGATGTTATTGAGAGTACAAATATAGGGAGAGAATAAAGTTTTGAACATGCTGACTCTTAGATGATGGCACATATACTCAAATGAAAAGTCTACAGACTTGAAAATCTTGAACTGAAGTTCAAGTGGGAAGTCAGGGCTCATTACATTTTTGAGAATCATTGAACATAAAGGAAATAGTGGAAGTCCTGGGAGTGAATAAAAATTGATCATTGACATGACTAGCTTGTTTCTTAATAGGCAAAATATGTTAAAATTATAAACTTGTATCTCTTAAGCAATTAAGCTCAATTTACAAACCTTGTTAGTCATTTATACATCTCATCTTTGCATGAAAATATGGACACTCAATCTATGATGTAATCAATTCACAAGTTTAACAGTCTAAATACTTCTTAAATATTTAACATAATTTGCATACTCAACTCTTAGACATTGTAAATCATAATTCTGAATGTAATGTAGCTAACACCTAGCCAGTAAAATCTTTATAAGCACTTATACAAATTTTGTAATTCTAATACCAATAAATCTCATACAATCAATCTCGCAAAATTCTTTTAAATGTTTCATACCTCTTAAAAGTTGACAAAGCACACAAAACCACAATTATACCTTTCACAGAATTAATACAAATTGTACAAATTTAGCACCTTTATATTAAAGGTTACAAATTGGGCAGACAAGGAGATGTGCCACTCAGATCCTTGTTCAAGAAGACTTGCTGCTGTACTCATGGCCCTTAGTGTCATCAGCAGGTAGCCTCTAGCTGTTAGATCATTCAGGGTCTGCCTGGGCTGCAATCCTGCCCCTCCCAGGGCCCACACATACTGACTAGGGGAAGGAATATAAAGGAGGGCATGGGACACTCTGACCTGCAGTACTGGCTCCAGAGCTGCCTGTCTCATCATCTGCTTCTGGCAAATCTAATTGCAACACAAATTAATTCATGCAACCAACATAAACAGCATTATCATCTCAGACCTCTTAGAGCAACTGAGGCTGCAAATTTGGGATATCAATAGAAATTTTTGTTACTACTTCCAGTGATGATTTTACCTGAGCCCCAGGTAACAAACCAAGTTCCTTTTTAATCGGGGAGACTCTACCTGCTTACCCAATATAGTACTGTAATCTTCTTTGCAATAGTTTTCTACTTAATATATAAGTTTGCGCTCACATCCCACCTAGACACACATGATTGTAGTTCCCACAACCACCATTGCACCTAGGTTTTGTCACCAATTAGCTTTGGGAACCTGGGCAAGTTATCTATCAATCTGTGCTCAATTTCCTTATCTGTAAAATAGAGATAATTATCTGGTAGGGTTCTTGTGAAGATGTGTAGAGCGCCCTTAGAAGCTGTTGGGATGAGTTTTGTGTGAGCAAGAGTAACTCCATATTGAATAAGCAAGAGTAACTCCATTCTGGACATGCGCAGAGAACTTAGCAGACAACGCCCAGGGAGCTGCCCATTCCCCTAGTAATTGGGTGTAACCAGCTACACTCCAAAGGTGTGCCACTGAAGATATGAGAACATCAGGGTTGCCTGTTGGCTGCCCTGATAAGGTGACATCAGGAAGGCACTAAGAACTGCATGAGAACTGAGGACTTGTGCAACGCAGAGAGCTGGTCGCCACAGAGAGGTGATCACACTGCCACTCTGCTCTGAGAACCCTCCAGTCTGCGCTGCTCTGCTCGGTCCAAACCTCTGCTGAACCAACCTCCAGGATCAGCCACCCTTCCTCGCTCCACCAGGACTCTGCTTGACTCTGGGACTGGTTTGTTACTCTATTTTACCCAATGATTGTATTGCTCTATGTGCTTTGCTGTTTGGTGTATTGATGATTGATGTTTTACTGTTTGGTGTGTTGATGATTGATGTTTGAGTAAAGAGCATATTGAAAGGCATTTAAGATCTCGCGTGCTTTTTTCTTCGCTCGTGCCACGGCTACCACGCAGGCCTCGGTCAGTGCGAAGCAGATCCTGGGGTCTGAGCGCCTCTCCGGGTTAGTCCTCCTGACTCGCAGGAAGAAGCTGCAGCAAGGACTGAGCCTAGCAGTCGCTCGGGACAGGAGAGTAAATGAACTATTCCATTATACAGTGTGTAGAACAGCCCCTGGCCCAGATTTTATATTCAATAAATGCTAGCTACAGTATTACCATTATTGGTCTGAATTCTACATTGTCTCTATATCTTCTCATCTGTCTCAGCATCCAACAGTCTATATAATAATTTATTGACTGAGCAATTACAGAAAAAGTTGTTGTTTCAAGCCCCTTAACTATCAGATTTCAGATTTTAGGACGTAGGTTAAATCCTACACTTTAATTGAAATTATTATCAGCGAATGTTTTAGATTTTCGGATTTCAATAAGATGTAAATGAGATGTGTGAAGATTAAATTGGAAACATATATGTAAAGGGTATTCATGAAATATAAAAACGAAAATATGGGATCTCATTCCAACATTATTATGGCGCTAGACAACTTCTACAATTCCAAAATGAAAATCTTTGCTTTGTAAAACTGTAACCCTTACCATGCCTGCGGAGTGGCTCAGTTGGTTGAGAGCTCGCTCAGGAGTGTGAGCTGAGCTCTGAGCAACAGCAGTTCGATGTGCAGCACTAGCTGAGCTGCCGCTAAGCTCCCAACAGGTGGCAGGATGGCTCAGTTAAAAAAAAAGAAAAAACGGCCAGCCAAGTGGCGCGGTAGTTAAGCGCTGGCTTGGGAAGCCAGCGGCCCCGGTTCGGGTCCCACACGTGAGGGCCAGTGGCACTGCCTTCAAAAAAAACAAAAACAACAACAACAAAAAAAAACTATACCCCACAAATGATTTCCGCCTTTGTGGTTCAAGCTTAAAATAATAATGAAGACGAATCGATTGCCTACCACAGGGCAAGATCTAAAGATATTGAGATGGCCTTAAAACATCTATTGAGATGGCCTTAAAACATCTAGGACCAAATATTGGTTTCTATTATCAGTCCTAGGAAATCGTCTATGCAGCAGTGGTTTTTTCCCAACTCCTACGAAATGTATTCACGACATATCTTTTAAAAACAAAAGCTGCCCTTGCTTTCGACCACAAGTTGGGGGCTTTCTGTCGTTGGTGCTGTGCCTGAAAACATGATCCAATTTTCATTAAGCTGTTTCTACGAGGCCTTGAAAAGTTAAACGGTTGCAAATAATGGCACCTACTGTTTAATGTTACCTATATTTCAACAATTTCCTCCCAGAAGTACATATACTTCAAGGTGCCAGTTTTTAAAAATGGACTCCAGGTCTCCACGAGGGATCTCACACAACCCGAAAAGACACACCCCGCAGCCTTTCGCGGCTTTGTTTTTCTAAAGGGAAAGAGGGCGAGGAGCTACGGTAAACTATCCAAATGCTGCCGCTAACAAACGGTATTCCAGAGGCCTGGCTAGTGTGTGCAGAAGGCCGGGCGTTCCTTCGCGGAGGGAGCCGCTTGCGAGAGGCAACCACGCAGAGCAAGAGGACCGTTCATCTCTCCCGTGGACACTCCAGGGATGCCGCCACCCCTAGCTGCTCCTAGATGGCCGCTTCCCGGCCCCATGTGGGGTCACCCGGGAGCTCCTGAGGAGGCAAGGTTGGGGGGCCCTGACACGCCAGCGTCCGGGAGGGGCGGGGAGGGAAAGGGTCGTTTTCAGCCCCGGTTCGGGGCGGGGGGAGGGAGGGATGGAAAAGGGGAAGCGGTTCGCGAACAAAGAGGTCATGAAATCGCCAGCAGCCGAGCCTCTTCGCGCACGTTCCTGGCACTGCGAATGCACTCAAATCACAGCCCCGGGGCAGAGCGCCAGAGCTCAGGAGCAGGCGGACTTCTGGAGTCCCGTCCGGCCCTGCGGGGTCACAAGCCGTCTGGCCGCACTCAGGCATCTCCATTGAAAACGAGCGCGCGGCTGCCTCGGGCCCCGGGAAGCTAGAAAACAATCGCTTCACATCTGGCCTCAGCCCGGCCCCACCGCTCGCTGGAACCGGAGCGGCGGCTGGGCCACGCCTCAACCGAGCTTGGTCCTTTCCCTTGGTCCCGCCCCACGGCTCGGCGCGGATTGGTGGCGGGGAGCAACGCCGGCGCTGATTGGGCAGCGGAGGTGCCGCTCGTGGAACTGGGGTTCGGCGGCCCCAGGGTGCTAAATTTACCCTCAGACAGGCGACCGCGCCAGCCGCGAATCGGATCTCTGTGGAGGTGGCATAGGTGATATCCCTGGGCTGAGAGCATCACCCTGTCCCCGAATCCCTCTTTTCTGTGTTTTATTTTCCATTCCCCCCCTTCTCCCTCCAGTCCGCGACGACTGGCTCTTGACCCTGTCCAGGCCGCGGTGAAGGTGAGGACCCGAGTCGCCACGGCGCTGAGTGGTGCGCTCTGAAATGGCCGCTGCCCCGAGCTGTGTAAAATGGCGGCCGCAGGCTCCGCTGGGGCTCGCGGCGCTGCTCGCAGCCCAGCCGCCGCGTAGGCCGTTCGCTCCGTCACGGATGGAGATGAAGTAGCAAGATACGCGGGGTGCTGAGACGTGTTCTTGTGGTTGTTAGCTAGGCAGCCGCCCGGGGACGCGAGACGAGAGCTGTGTAGGCGAGGCTGGGCTCCTGACGGGAAGCCGGCCCGGGGTGTGTCGGTCGGCGGGCATCGCGCACCTGCGACGAGGATGGCTGAGGGGCGGCTGGCCGGAGCCGCACGGCGAGGGGGCCTTGCAGAGCGCGCTTAGGTGCTGGAAGCGGTGCCCTTCCCACCTGCTGCCCGGGCTTCCTCAGTGGACTGCGCTCCTGCCCCTCAGGGTGCTGTTCACAGCGGGGTCCGCCTCAGGGTCGGGTGACTGGCGTGCGCCACCTGTCAGTTTCACTGGAAGAGACCAGAGATGCGGGTGTCAGCCCCTCACCTTTTCAGGGATGGGACAGAAAGTTTACTCCATGGGCAGTCCAGACTGCCCTCGAGAGTTTCGGGGAGCGCCTCTAAAGAAGGGGTGCAGCCCTCCTTGCTGAAAACAAGCTTCCTGCTCCATGGGGTTCCCTGGCCGCAGGGGAGAGGGAGCCTAATCTTTGCGGTCAACCAGCAGATCCGCGAAGTTCTCTTTTTGTTAATTAAGTCCAATTCGGAACTTGGGAAAGAGAATCCACTGCTCTTCTGCTCCCAATAATGGAGAAGTAGGGCTTGCTGCTGCTGCCGGTTTGAGACCTTCAGCTTTCTGGCCGTTGTGACAACTCATTGTGATCCATTTCTCCCTGCACCACCCTGGCACCAGATACCTTAATGCTTAAGAAAGTAAAAGTTTGCGGGGACACACAAGTAATGGAGGCATGTGGGCCCTGCGGGTGAACTTGGGTTGTTCTTAGTTCTTCACTTAAAAAACATGTTAACTTAGCAGATGACTTAACCTCTCTGTGTGGCTTTGTTCATCTCTGAAGTGCAGAGTTATCGATAGTCCCTGACTCTCTCTGGTTTGCTTTGAGGATTAAATGAGGTAATCTATATTTTGGATTTAGCAGTCACTGGCACATTGTACACAATGATCGCTCAGTAAACATTAGTAACCTTGGAGATTGGTTATTGAGGGGTACAAAAATGGTTATAGCACAAAGGCGTATTTCATGTGACACATCCATGTATAGCTTGCTTCCATTTTAGATTACTTTCAATGCTTCAATTTAGAGACGTAAGGTGGTATGCCTGTACTTTTAAAAGTTAGTTTAGCTTTTGAAAGTTTTTAGTGTATTTCTGTGAAGTCAGTGGGTGAAGGAGTATCTCAAAACAATGAAATAACTAGGGTGTTAAACAAGATGAGAATAATAGCATTTTTACTGGTTGGCATCTTCTGTTTCAGTCCAAGACCTGCATTGCAGTGAAGAATCATTTGCACTTGCCTGGATCTAAAATAAATTATAATGGATGATCATCATAGAGGTTTGTAGTTAGTGCTGCTTTTGCAGTGTCTAATTTTAATTTTTCTCATTCTAGGGTATTGGTTACTCCCCTTCCACCCCATCCCTTAATTTTATTCTTTTGAAGAGTCTGCATTTCAAGCTGCCAAGGTGGAGAGTGTGATTGCAGAAGGGAGTACTCCTCATTTCAGGTATCTTATCCTCTATAGCTATTAATAAGAAAACCATTTTTTGATTCAGGGTCTAATGTGAGAATACAAATCTTATTCTAGCCAAATCATAAAGCTTCAATCAAAAGTAGCTATATTTGGATAGACATTAATTTGTATGCCTTAACTTGTAGAGCTAGTAGTATTCTTAGAGGTCCTAAAATTTGCATTACCCTTCCTTTTATTTAAGCTTTTTAAAAATTACATGAAGAATAAACCTATTAAAATTAGAGTTTATATTTTCTTTAGATCCTGATTAAGTCTTCACCTATTCTATAATGGGATGTAATCAGTAAATACATGTTACTTTGAATGAATGAGTCTTAATTTAAATATTGTAAATATTTATATAATCTTAAATCCAGAGAAACAGTAGCTAACTTGGTTTGTCTACAGTTTGTTTTTCAATGTTAACACACAGTATTTAGGCTACAACAGAATTCGGTATCTTGCAAAACTTTCAACTGTTTGTGTGTTTTGTTTTTAATATCGATTATTAGTTGCTAGCCTTCAAAGGAGCCTTCAGATGTATAATAGCTTCAACAATGAATGTATCTAATCTCAGTAGGCATCAGAAAGCTAAAATAGATTCCAAGTTTCCCCGGGAAGGGGTTGGTAAATTATGGCCTATGCTGTAATAGAAATTTATTGGAATACAGCTCTGTCCATTCTTTTATGTACTGTCTATGGCTGCTACCATGGTACAACTACAGAGTTGAGTTGCAACAGAGACCATATGGCCTTTTACAGAAAAAGTTTGCTGACCCTTTCCATGGGACATATTCTTCAAGGTCCCTTCCTTAAAAATGTACTTACCAAGTTCTCATTATTTCTTAGCCCTGTGGTTCCCAGATTGTGTTTTATACATTATTATTCTCTAAGTAGTATTGTGAGAAAAAGGTCAGTTCTAATGAAACTTTTTTTTCATAGTTTGTCTTAAAATATAAGTTTAAGACTACTAAACTCATTTTATAGCTTTTATTTTTATGTGATAATCTACCTTTAAGAAAAGGTGTGCCATACCTGAGAGCACCAAGAAGTCGCATGAGAGATCACCTGATACACGAACGTGTGATGTCCCATCTGCGCATTGATGCATAGGCAGCATTTACAAATTAACTGATGGGTTTCTGTATATCATCCCTTTGATGATTGCACGTCTCCTATGTATCCTGTCTTATAATTTCAGCACATTTGTGATACTCAATGTTTATTCTAAACTAACCATGTTTTGTACCTCAAATACATTGCCTATGGATCTGTTGTTGAAACAAGGAAGTCTTAAACAAGAAGTAGAATCTTTTTGTTACCAAATTGTGTCTGAATCAAATGATCAAAAAGTTGGAATATTACAAAGGCAAGATGAACAGTTGCAGCCTTCAGTTTCTAAAAAATCAGAAGGTGATCTCCCCAGGGTTAAATTTATATCCAATTCCAACAAAATAACATCATTTAGTAAGAAACCAAAAAGAAGAAAATATGATGAAAGTTATTTGTCTTTTGGATTTACCTACTTTGGAAATAGAGACGCGCCTCATGCTCAGTGTGTGTTATGCAAGAAAATTTTATCGAATAGCTCTTTGGCCCCTAGTAAACTTCGAAGACATTTGGAAACTAAACATGCTGCATATAAAGACAAAGACCTAAGTTTTTTCAAGCAACATCTTGATTCACCTGAAAATAATAAACCCCCAACACCTAAAATTGTCAATACAGATAATGAAAGTGCTACAGAGGCATCATACAATGTAAGTTACCATATAGCCCTGAGTGGAGAAGCTCATACTATTGGAGAATTGCTTATCAAGCCTTGTGCGAAAGATGTCGTGATGCGGATGTTTGATGAACAATATAGTAAAAAAATAGATGCAGTGCAACTATCAAACAGTACCGTTGCCCGTCGAATTAAAGATCTAGCTGCTGACATTGAAGAAGAGCTTGTTTGCAGACTGAAAATTTGTGATGGGTTTTCCCTGCAGTTAGATGAATCAGCTGATGTTTCAGGACTTGCTGTGCTGCTTGTGTTTGTTCGCTATCGATTTAACAAGTCTATTGAGGAAGACCTACTCTTATGTGAATCTTTGCAAAGTAATGCTACTGGTAAAGAAATTTTCAACTGCATCAACAGTTTTATGCAGAAACATGAAATTGAATGGGAAAAATGCATTGATGTTTGTAGTGATGCTTCAAGGGCAATGGATGGGAAAATTGCTGAGGCTGTCACCTTGATAAAGTATGTTGCTCCCGAAAGCACCAGTAGTCACTGCCTGTTGTACAGACATGCACTAGCTGTTAAAATAATGCCTACACCTCTGAAAAATGTGCTAGATCAGGCAGTACAAATCATCAATTATATTAAAGCTCGACCACATCAATCCAGATTACTAAAAATTTTATGTGAAGAAATGGGTGCCCAGCACACAGCACTTCTTCTAAATACAGAGGTGAGGTGGCTTTCCCGAGGTAAAGTCCTGGTAAGACTTTTTGAGCTTCGTCGTGAACTATTGGTTTTCATGGATTCTGCTTTTCGGCTCTCTGATTGTTTAACAAATTCATCTTGGCTGCTAAGACTTGCATATCTTGCAGATATTTTTACTAAATTAAATGAGGTAAATCTGTCAATGCAAGGAAAAAATGTGACAGTTTTTACAGTATTTGATAAAATGTCATCATTGTTAAGAAAATTAGAGTTTTGGGCCTCATCTGTAGAAGAAGAAAACTTTGATTGTTTTCCTACACTTAGTGACTTTTTGACTGAAATTAATTCTACAGTTGATCAAGATATTTGCAGTGCTATTGTACAGCACCTAAGGGGTTTGCGCTCTACTCTGTTAAAATACTTTCCTGTAACAAATGACAATAATGCCTGGGTTAGAAATCCATTTACAGTAACTGTTAAACCAGCCTCGTTAGTAGCAGGGGACTACGAGAGTCTGATCGATTTAACATCTGATTCTCAAGTGAAACAAAATTTCAGCGAACTTTCCCTAAATGATTTTTGGAGTAGCCTAATTCAAGAGTACCCAAGCATTGCGAGGCGTGCAGTTCATGTACTTCTTCCCTTTGCTACAATGCACCTGTGTGAAACAGGATTTTCATATTATGCTGCAACAAAAACGAAATATAGGAAAAGACTTGATGCTGCACCTCATATGCGGATCCGACTTAGCAACATTACACCTAATATTAAGCGGATATGTGATAAAAAGACACAAAAACACTGTTCTCATTAAAATGGAAGGGTTTTGCATGCCTCTTGATAACCAAATATAAGATGGAAATAAAAGATGATTTGCTTTATCCCTGGCATTCTGGGGTGTTAAATAAAATTATTCAAATTTGTAATGTTTCTTAGTCTTTAAGAAAACTAAAGAATCAAAATTTTAAGCATGTATCATTATTGGTATTTCTTCACATTTTAATTTCATGATCCTAACTTGGAAATGTTTAACCACATAATGAAGCCCCAAGTCCTTAGCATAACATAAGCTCTTTAGAATCTAATCCCAACCAGTCTTTCAAGCCATGCCTACCCTGCAGCCCCCCAATCAGGTGGAACTTCTTGCCATTCCCTAAACATACATATCACATTGTTTCATGTTTTCAGGTCTCAAACTGTTCCTTCCCCTTCTTCCTGACAAATTCCTTCACTTTTCATCACTTTGACCTATTTATCAGGGGTACTTTCATTCTCTATATCTTTCTATTTTGGCCTTATTGCTGTGTCTCTCTGAACTGTGAACTGCTTGGTAGTCTCATGATTTCCAGTCTTATTGGACTGACCTCTTCTAGTGTGTTATCCAGTGCTGTGTCTCCATTATTGACAAAAGACTTTACTGAAGTAGATGCTTAATGAAGGAAAAAATGTTGGTGAACGTGAACAACAAAAAATGGAATAGGGCTTGGTGACTTATATTTGTATATTCTGCATTTTTACAGAATGCTACCCTTTTTGGGGGTGGAGGGTTCAGATCCTCTATTACCTAGAAGTTAGGCAGAAGTCACTAAAGAACATCACAGCTCTGTTTCAGGCTGAACTATTGGGGAGAGAGGGAGAAGGAAAGAAGTATGAAGAACATTTTCAGGTATTTGCTTTGTTTCTCGGTTTCTATATATGTTATTGCAAATTTCATACACTAGTCCAAATTAATAAGGCTTTACTATACTTAAAGGTGATTAGACTTGAAAGCTCTATCAACTTATTCTTAGAATATTAGGAATATTTTCTGACATTCCTGTCTCTAGGCTTCTGTCTCCACATCACACAACACAGCTCAACTCAGTGTTAAATATTTTGTGTTAGTCCTGTAATCAAGGGCTACTGCAGATAACCAGTATTAAAACCCACCTATTCAGGGCCAGCCGAGTGGTGCATTGGTTAAGAGCTGGCTTGGGATGCCAGCGGCCCTGGTTCAGATCTCCCATATGAGAGCCAGTGACACTGCCCTCTACAGCTAACAACAGCTCCACCTGGAACTGGGCTGTGCGAGCCCTGGCAACGGTGCTGCAGTGGCTGCCATAGGCTACATGAGTTCCTGGCAGCCAGCGTGAGCGTCCATCCAGAGGCCAGCGACTAATCTGCCTCACCTGGGAAGAGCGCAATGATGATACCAACACGGGTCAGTGAAGCAACGTCCTCTGCAACTGGACTGAAGAACAAAAGGACAGCAACTTGTCTGTTCCCCTTCCCCAATTCCCCAATGCTGTTCCCCTCCCCCAATTCCCCAATAAATTCTTTAAAAAAAAAAAAAAAAACAAGGAAACCCCACTTATTCAGACCTATCTCCCATTTGGGGGCATAGGAGTGCCTCTCTTATAAGGCAGGATGTGATAGAATCTCTAGGTTCAGGTACCTGCACCACTGCTCAACTAGCTATTTAACACTCGGCAGTTGAGCCTTCCTGAACCTCAGTTATCTCATCTGTAAGATTCTAATTATGCCTTCTTTAAAGGGTTATGATTAAATGAGAAAGTATAAAAACTAACAGTGGGTGATCAGGAATAGGTATGTAACATATATTAGTTCTCTGCCATATCCATCTAGGTCCATCTATGTTAAACTTCAATCCACACTCATACTTCTAGCCTGAGTTTTTATTCCCTGTGGGGAATAGGGACCTGACTTAACCTGAGGCAGCAAGATTAAGCATTTCTGGCCCAGGGTTTTTTTTCCCCTTTGTCACACTAAGCACCTATTTATCTGTCAGATACCTTACTAGATCCCTGTATGTTATCTATAATCTCTAAAACAACCCTGAGAGATGTAATTTTTTAATTTGCCCACGGTCACACAATAAGTAGCAGAACTTAGTTTAAAATAGGTCTTTTCCTAACAGTACTTTTTGCAGTTACTGCCTTTCCAATTTTTCTAGTCATCAAATAGTGACGGGAGTATAGCTAAAACTTCTTACTAAAATTTGCACATTTCTTTGAAATTTTGTATTTTTTTCTTTAAATTCAACCAAAATTTGCTGTCTACTACAAAATATACTTACTTTAATATAAAAACATATCAAAATAGGGATTGAATTGCTATCATGTAAAATTCCCCCATTAGATTCATCATCATAACTCATACATGCAATGCTTTTTGTCAACTAATCCCAGAATTAAATCTACTCTAGTTCAAGAAGCATGTATAATGTCATAATGTCTACATTTGACTGATATATACCTGAAGTCTGATAATTGTACCCCTTATGTGATCGCTGTACCTGAGTCCTTGATTAGGTCATCTCTCCCGGATTTCAATCTCTTGAGGTATTAAGACCTCCTGTGCTTTTCAATTTCCCCCACTAACCTCTAAAAGTCTAAATTCCTGCATTTAAACCCAAGTCTGTTGACTGGGACCCTGCTATGTGCTTCTTTAATACTGTCTGTACCCAACTTGGTTCTTGATGCCAACTTCTCACCTGTTCTGTAACCCATCAGGACTAACACATGGATACCATGCACAGTTAGTGAGTGGACTTTTAGCCCCTGAAGGTGGGTCTGGTACCTGCTGGATGTTAGACAAGTCTAGTGCCAGATAGCAACTTACTAACTACCCTAACCTGTAGTTACCATGACTGAATCCCAAAAGAGAATTCTTTTTCTTTATGTGTAAACCCTACCAGCTCTTCAGAATCAGCATTTAAATAAAACAAATGCAAACAAAGTCTTGAGCACTGTCACACTCCCTTTCTTTTGTACTTTGAAAGCCCTTTGGTTACCCTTCTGCCAGTGTCCCTTAATAAATAAGGCTCCAAATACTAGAGACTATGTAGAGGGAAGCTTCAGACAAACCCTTTCACAAAAAAGAGAAAACAGCTCTTTAAGGGAAGAAATGTCTGGCATTCTACTTAATAATGGAAAAGATAGTAGGGCCTATAGATATTCTCATGGCATCCTCAAATGACAGCTATCCTTCCTGCCTGTGCATGAAACAGTAAATTTCCCCTAATGTGTCCAACCCAAAAGGACTCTCTCAGTTTTAATCCCTATATTTCAAGTAATTGAAATTTCTTTAATTTCTTAATGAGGATTGTGTCCTATGTCATTCTTGCCCTATTACCATACTTACTTAAGTACACAAATTATAATCATTTGTAGCTAAGACTTCTTTTGAATCATTCATAGAACTTGGCAAATTTCTAATCATACAAAAATTGCTCAGTGAATCAATTCCCTAGTTTAAAGGGTAAAGTATTAATGTGAAGTACAGTTTGTGTTATAACATGAAAGGTAGCTTTAAAATCCTTAGCCTCACTTAAACATGTAAAGCAGTACCTTGCCTTTTTTTTTTTTAAGATTTTATTGGGGAATTGGGGAAGGGGAACAGACAAGTTGCTGTCCTTTTGTTCTTCAGTCTAGTTGCAGAGGATGTTGCTTCACTGGCCCGTGTTGGTTTATCATTACGATCTTCCCCGGATGAGGCAGTTGTTTGTCAGCCATTGCACGGCAGCTCACAAAAGCGCACACCAGCTGCTGGCCAGCCCCACATCATCCTATGCCGTCCCCGGCGACTCACAGCAGCCCAGCTCCAGGTCTAGTTGTTGTTCCCCATCTTAGCTGTAGAGGGCGCAACTGTCACTGGCCCTCATGTGGGATCCGAACCAGGGCCCTACTGCTCAGAGCTGGCATCCCAACCCAACTCTTAACCAACGCACCTTTCAAAAGGTCAACTTTTTTTTTTAGCTGTGCCATACTGCTACCTGTTGACAGTTCAGCAGCTGCTCAGCTCAGGCTGGGAATCCAACTGGCAACCCTGTTGCTCAAGAGGTCGCACTCTTGAGCAAGCTCTTTATCAACCGAGCCACTCAGCTTGCCTATAACATTTCTTTAGTAAGCTCCCCTGTTGACTTAAAAATGCAATTTTACTCCCCAAAATTCAGTTCACCTGTATCTCTTGGGTCTATCAGCTATGTAAATCGAGATGCCTCTGAAACTTAAGCATGTTCGTTATTTCACCTCTTATAGTTAGTATAACTGCACTGTTAATTAGCATAATGGAAAGAATTCTGAAGCAGATGCCAAGAGACTTGTTTAACTGCCTTAGATAAGTTCATCCCCTCTAGGCCTTAGTTTCTTCATTTATTTAGTAAAAGGGGTTGAATTTTATTTTATTTTATTTATTTATTTATTTATTTTTTTTTTTTTTGAGGGCAGTGTCACTGGCCCTCATAAGTGGGACCCGAACCGGGGCTGCTGGCCTCCCAAGCCAGCGCTTAACCGCCGTGCCACTCGGCCGGCCCATGGGGGATTGAATTTTAGAATGAACCCTAAAGTTCTTGTCAAAGATCAAAATTTAAACCTAAATAAAGCTTAGGGTGATAATAAGATGTATTCAGTTATTTGAAATACAAATGGTTTTTTATTTTAAGAGCGAAGTTTTTTGAATGAGTCTTTTACCATAATACTTTCCATCAACCAAATGATAAAATGTATAAATACCCTCATCATGGATACTTACTGGATGGAAGAAATAAAGTGCTTTTTCAGAAGGGAGATGTACTTTGAAACTTAGAAAACGTTAGAAAAACTAAAATGTTTGGTTATGACTATATTAAAATCCAGTATAGATTAAATGATAACTAAAGTATCAAGCAGGTTGCAGTGGATATTGCTATTTCCCAGCATCTGCCTTCCTTCCTCTCCCAAATCACACCCTGATTTCAAGTATCTATTCTTCCCCTACATAATCCATGTACTTAAACACAACTTGTCCCCACTCCAACATTGGGAATTTTCTCTAAGATAGTAGCTTTCTAGCTTTTTTTGAACTCAATTCACAACAAGAAACATTTTACATTATAATCCAGGTGTGTATATGTGTGAACATCAAATTTTCATAAAAGAGTACTTACCCTTCATATGTGCAGTACAAACTCAAATCTATTTAATTTTTCAAATGATTAGGATACATTCATAACCCATTTCAAACTAATTCACCTGTTTGAAAACCACTGGTGAGTTTTGGCATTGAAATGGTGGTAGTGAGGAAGGCTCCCTGAGTTCTCCCCTGGAAATTACCACAAATTGAACAGCTATAAGGCATCAGAGGAACCTCTGCTCATCACACAGAACAGCTAAGAGACTCGCAAGACTATTACCTGAAGGTGGGCAAACCGGGTGAATGGGGGAAGACGGAAGGGAGGCATGCATGCAGAGATGCGGCTCACATTAGTGGCTGCGGAGACGCGGAGCCCCAAGAAGCAGACTGGAGATTGTTGCAGCAGCAAGGTTACAGGCCCACTCCCTACGCCCCACAGTCCTACCGAGAGTTCAGCAGAGTATGGTGGTGCCCAGCGTCTGAGGCAGAAGCCTTAGGTTGGAACTGTGGCTGGGCTCTCTCCAAGAGAGGGCAAGAAACAACTCCATTGCCAGGAACCTACCCCACCCCCCATAGCTTCCCTACTCACCCCCTAGCCCCCACTTACATATACTTAAACTGGACCCTGAATGGAGGAGGAGTGTCAGGTTACAGAGCTGCTGCAGCCCCCAGGAAATGGAAACCTAGGGAAGAGGCTGCAAGGACTATGGGACTGCTTACCCAGCCCCCATCTTTCCTGCCCTTGTTTGAGCAGGGCAACTTTAGTTGCTGAGTCAAATGCAGGAATAAGCAGGGAGTGGTAGAAGCAGCTGGGCCTTCAGCAGCTCGGAAATCTCACACCCTTCACAGTCCCCAGTGGAAAGAGTGCTCTAAGACTCAGTAGACAAGCCCACTTTCTGGCTGCGGGGCTCTCAGCATGCACCTGTGCAGGCGAGAGCAGAAATGGCACTTACTTTGTAAAAACTACCAACCACATCCCATAACACCACTCATCTAGAACCGAATTTCCAGGATCACTCTGGGTGCCAGGTAACCAGCTCTGCCTCCACAAGATGCAGAGGAGTTTTTGTATAACAGAGAACAACCTAGAAATAGCTTGGTGGACTTTAGCCAAGACTGACACTATTTTTTTTTCTATTTTTTCCTTGGTTTTTGTTTTTCTAGTTTTTTCTATCTTTTTTAGTTTTTTTTTATATATGTGTGTGTGTGTGTGTGTGTGTGTGTGTGTGTGTATGTATATCTCCACAGATATAGGGGTGTAGACATATATTTTTATTTTTTCTCCCTTCTCTCTCCCTACTTTTTTCTTATCCCTGATCTACTTTCCCTCCTCCTTTCCATTTTTCTGCAAATTTTTTTGTGTGTTGCTATTTTGTTTGTTGTGTTTCTTTTATGTTTTGTATTTTTTATACTTCTGTGCATGTTGAGTGTTGGTTGTTGATTGTTTTTACATGTGAGAGTATTTGGAGGGCCGGCCGAGTGACCCGTTGGTTAAGAGCTGGCTTGGGACGCCAGCAGCCCCAGTTCGGATCCCACATATGAAGGCCAGTGACACTGCCCTTAAAAAAATAAATTAAATAAATAAGAAAAAAAAAAAAGAGTATTTGGTGTCTTCTGATGGTGGTGGTGGTTGTGCTTTCTGATCCGGTTTGTTCTAAAATCAGTCTGCACCAGGATCCAGCCAAAGAGACTCAAGAATCATCATACCCAGAGGCCAACTCTAGACCAAACCAGAGCATTTCCGGGCTTGACCAACAAGAGTCACACCCAAAGAGAAATCTCTATGGGTACAAGAGCCTATAGAGGCCAAGCCTCATCTGAGGGGTCAACCCTCACACGGCTGCTCATAGTCTGTGGACATAGCCAAACCTCAAAGCTAGTCAGCCTGGAAGTCTACTGATAAGTCAAAAGCAATCAAAGTTTAACTTCAACAAGAGACGACAACACAAGGGGCACCTCTGGAACACACACACAGGAGAATAGGGAGACAACAATTCAAATACAAAGGACACACACCACATAAGTCCACCCAGCAAAGACTGAGAGACCTAGGGGCTCTACCTAATACATTGAAGCAAGCACAAAGAGTCAGAATGGGGAGAAAAACATGTCCCAAATTAAAGAACAGAAGAAACCTCCAGAATTAGTAGATCTAGATGAAATAGAGGCAACCAACCTAACAGAGGCAGAATTTAGAACACTGATGATTAGAATCTTCAAGGAAATTAGAATATAAAGAAGGATAGAGAAATCATGAAAAACAACCAGTGAGAACTAAAGAATACAATTACTGAAATAACACTGGAAGGAATTACCAGCAGATTAGATGAAGCAGTGGATCAAATCAGCAACTTAGAATACAAGATAGTCAAAATTACTCAAGCAGAACAACAAAAAGAAAAAAGAATAAAAAACATTGAAAATAGTTTGAGATCTGGGGGATAACATCAAGCACATCATAGGAATACCAGAAGGAGAAGAGAGGGAGCAAGGGATTGAGAACATATATGAAGTAATAATGACTGAAAACTTCCCTAACCTGGCAAAAGATATCGACATACAAGCCCAGGAAGTGCAGAGAGTTCCAACTAAGATGAACCCAAACAGGCCCACACCAAGACATTATATTAGGTTGTCAGAAAAGTCATGATGTATTTTTTTTCTGTTTTTCATTGCAAAAATGCATCATGACTTTTCCCACAACCCAGTAGTTAAAATGGCAAGGCCTAAAGACAGAGACAGAATCCTAAAAGCAGCAAGAGACAGGCAGCAAGTTATTTACAAGGTGTTCTCATAAGAATATCAGCTGACTTTTCTACGGAATCTTTGCAGGCCAGACAGGAGTGGCAGGAGGTATTCAAAGTGATGAAAAACAAAGGCCTACAACCTAGATTGCTTTATCCAGCAAGGCTATCATTTAAAATTGAAGGAGAAATAAAGAGCTTCCCAGAAAAAAAAATAAGGTAAAGGAATTCATTACCACCAAGCCAGCATTGCA
The DNA here is from genome assembly GCA_033961575.1 of Aselliscus stoliczkanus. Taxonomy (NCBI): domain Eukaryota; kingdom Metazoa; phylum Chordata; class Mammalia; order Chiroptera; family Hipposideridae; genus Aselliscus; species Aselliscus stoliczkanus. The sequence goes on along the minus strand of CM066736.1, from coordinate 95,289,772 downwards.
GGAAATGTTAAAAGAGCCTCTTTAAGCAGAAGAGGAAAACTAACTAATGAAAACCAGAATCACAAACAACAACATGACAATAACTATGCACCTATCAATAATCACTTTCAATGTAAATGGATTAAATGTTCCAATCAAAACACATAGGGTGGCTGAATGGATAAGAAAACAAGACCTTTGCATATGCTGTATACAAGAGACTTACCTCAGATCAAAAGACATATACAGGCTGAAAGTAAAGGGATGGAGTAAAATATTTCATGCAAGTGGAAATGAGAAAAAAGCTGGAGTAGTAATACTTATATCAGACAAAATAGACTTTAAATTGAAGAATAAATTTAAAGTAAATAATAATAAAGGGATCCATCCAAGAAGAGGACATAACCCTACTAAATATCTATGCACCTAACATAGGAGCACCTAAATAGATAAACAGATATTGACTGATACAAAGACAGAGATCAATAATAACACTATCATAGTAAAGGACCTCAACACACCACTGACAACAAGGGACAGATCCTCCAGACAGAAAATCAATGTGAAAACAGCAGCCTTAAATGGCACATTAGACAAGTTGGATTTAATTGATATTTTCAGAGCATTTCACCCCAAAGCCACAGAATATACATTCTCGTCAAGCGCACATGGAACATTTTCCAAGATAGGCCACATGTTAGGCCATAAAACAAGCCTCAACAAAATTTAAGAAAATTGAAATCGTATCAAGTGTCTTCTCTGACCACAGTGCTATGAAGTTAGAAATCAACTACAAGGAAAAAATTGGAAAATACACAAATACATGGAGGCTGAATAACATGTTACTAAATAATGAATGGGTCAAAAATGAGATCAAGGAAGAAATCAAAATACCTCGAGAAAAACGAAAAGGAAAACACAACAACCCAAAATCTTTGGGAAGCAGCAAAAGCAGTCCTAAGGGGAAAGTTCATAGCAGTGTAGGCCTACCTAAAGAAACAAGAAAAATCTCAAGTCAACAAGTTATCCGTACACCTCAGGGAACTGGAAAAAGAACAATAAGCCCAAAGGGAGTACAAGGAGGGAGATAATAAAGACCAGAGCAAAAATAAATGAAAGAGACCAGAAAAACAACACAAAAGATCAATGAAACCAAGAGCTGGTTTTTTGAGAAGATAAAATCAACAAACCTCTAAACAGACACATTAAAAAAAAAAAGAGAGAGAGAGAGAGGACTCAAATTAGTAAAATCAGGATTGAAAGAGGTGAAGTGAAAACAGACACCATAGACATACAAAAAATTTTAAGAAAATACAGTGAGCAATTATTTCCCAACAAATTTGACAATCTGGAAGAAATGGATAATTTTCTAGAAGCATACAACCTTCCAAGGCTAACTCAAGAAGAAATGGAAAAATCTGAATAGATTGATTACAATCAAGGAAATTGAATTAGAATCAACAAACTCTCAACAAATAAAAGCCCTGGTCCAGATAGTTTCACAAGTGAATTTTACCAAACATTCAAAAAAGAATTATCACCTATTCTACTCCAACTATTCCAAAAAATCCATAAGGAGGGAAGGCTCCCAAACTCTTTCTATGAGGCCACTATCACCCTGATCCCAAAATCAGACAAAGATATTACAAAAAAAAGAAAACTACAGGCCGACAACCCTGATGAACATAGATGCAAAAATCCCCAACAAAATATTAGCAAACAGAATTCAGCATTCATTAAGACGATCATACACCACGATCAAGTGGGGTTCATCCCTGGTATGCAAGGTTGGTTCAATATTCGCAAATCAATTAATGTAATACACCACATCAACAAAATGAAAAATAAAAATCATATGATCATAACAATAGATGCAGAAAAGGCATTTGACAAAATCCAGCAGCCATTTATGATAAAAACTCTTAGCAAAGTGGGAATAGAGGGATCATATCTCAACATAATAAAGGCCATATATGATAAACCTACAGCTAACATCATATTCAATGGGGAAAAGCTAAATCCATTCCCCTTAAGATCAGGAACAAGACAAAGCTGTCCACTTCCTCCACTTTTATTCAACATAGTTCTGGAAGTTCTAGCCACAGCAGACGAAAAATAAAAAAATAAAAGACATCCAAATTGGTAAGGAGGAAGTAAAATTGTCATTATATGCAGGTGACATGATACTATACATAGAAAACCCAAAGACTCCACCAAAAAACTATTGGAATGGATAAATGAATTCAGTAAGGAAGCAGGATACAAAATCAATATTCAGAAATCAGTTGCATTTGTATACACCAATGACAAACTATCACAAGAAGAAATTAAGGAAACAGTCCCATTTACAGTTGCCTCAAGAACTATAAAATACTTAGGAATAAATTTAACCAAAGTAAAATACCTGTACTCAGAAAATTATAAGACACTGAAGAGAGAAATCAAAGAAGATGCAAACAAATGGAAACACATACCATGCTCATGGATAGGAAGAATTACTATAGTTAAAATGTCCATACTGCCTAAGGCAATATATAGAGTCAATGCAATTCCTATCAAACTACCAAGAGCATTTTTCGCAGAAATAGAAAATATAATCCTAAAATTTATATGGAACCATAAAAGACCCCGAATGGCCATGGCAATCCTGGGAAATAAGAACAAAGTTGGTGGTATCACACTACCCTACATCAAATCATACTACAAGGTGACAGTAATCAAAACAGTGTGGTACTGGCATAAAAACGGATATGTAGATCAATAGAACAGAATAGAGAGCCCAGAAATAAATCCATTCATATATGGTCATTTAACCTATGAAAGTGGAAGCAAGAATTTACATTGGGGTAAAGATAGTCTAGTTAATAAATGGTGCTGGGAAAATTGGACTGACACATTCAAAAAATTGAAACTGGACCAGCTCTTTATGCCATATACAAAAACAAATTCAAAATGGATTAAAAAACTTAAATGTAAGACCTGAAACCATAAAACTCCTAGAAGAAAATATAGGGAGTAAATTTGCAGACATTACCCTGAGCAATATTTTGATTGATATATCCCCTCGGGCAAGGGAAGTAAAAGAAAAAATAAACATACGGGATTACATCACATTTAAAAGTTTTTTCAGGGCCGGCTGAGTGGCGCATTGGTTAAGAGCTGGTTTTGGGATGCCAGCGGCCCCAGTTCGGATCCCACATGTGAGGGCCAGTGACACTGCCCTCTATAGCTAACAACAGCTCCACCTGAAGATGGGCTGTGAGCCCCGGCGACGGTGTAGGCTGCAGCCCCTGCTGCAGTGGGCTGCCATAGGCTACAGTGAGTGGCCGGCAGCCAGGGTGAGTGTCTGGCAGCCAGCATGAGCTGCCAATAGCCGCGATGAGCGACCATCCAGAGGCCGGGGACCGATCTGCCTCATTCGGGAAGAGCACAATGACAATACCAACACTGGCCAGTGAAGCAACGTCCTCCACAACTAGACTGAATAACAAAAAAAAGACGGCAACTTGTCTGTTCCCCTTCCCTGGTTCCCCAATACTGTTCCCCTCCTCCAATTCCCCAATTTAAAAAAAAAAAAAAAGTTTTCACAGCAAAGGAAATCATCAATAAAACAAAAAGGAAGGCTGCTGAATGGGAAAAGATATTTGTCAATGGTATATCTAATAAGTGGTTAATATCCAAAATTTATAAAACACTCATGCAACTCAACACCAAAAAAACAAACAACCCAGTTACAAAATGGGCAGAGGATATGAAGATACATTTCTCTAAAGCAGATATACAGATGGCCAACAGATGTATAAAAAAATGTTCAGCCTCACTAATCATTAGACAAATGCAAATAAAAACCACAATGAGATACCACCTCACTCTGGTCAGAAGGGCTATCATAAAAAAGTCAACAAACAACAAATGTTGGTGAGGTTGTAGAGAAAAGGAAACCCTGATGCACTGTTAGTGGGACTGCCAATTCGTGCAGCCACTATGGAAATCAGTATTGAGGTATCTCAAAAAATGGGAAATGGGGGCCGGCCGAGTGACGCATTCCTTAAGAGCTGGTTTTGGGATGCCAGCAGCCCAGGTTCGGATCCACATATGAGGGCCAGTGACACTGCCCTCTACAGCTAACTACACAGCTCAACCTGGAGCTGGGCTGTGCGAGCCCCAGTGACAGTGTAGGCTGCAGCCCCTGCTGCAGTGGGCTGCCATAGGCTGCAGTGAGTGGCTGGCAGCCAGCATGAGCTGCCAATAGCTGCAGTGAGTGACCATCCAGAGGCCTGCGACCAATCTGCCTCATCGGGGAAGAGCGCAATGATGATACCAACATGGGCCAGTGAAGCAACGTCCTCCACAACTAGACTGAAGAACAAAAAGACAGCAACTTGTCTGTTCCCCTTCCCCGATTCCTCAACGCTGTTCCCCTCCCGCAATTCCCCAATCTTTTTTTTTTTTAATCTTTTAAAAAAAAAATTTAAGAAAAAAAGCAAAAAACAAAACCAATCTTCATCCAGGGCCTCCACTAAGCATGCCTCAGAGCTCTCCCCAAGTCCAGCTAAATCTGTCATATATTTTTGTGTCTTGCGTTTATGTAGGAAAAATCAAATGAAATTCATCAGGGAGACTAAATCTGAAACCAAATAATTCATTGATAGTGCTGTTGACCAGAAACCAGTGATCCACTTTAGAATACAAATTTCAAACCTTCTAATACATCTTCAAAGAGCGAGTCTGGTTCAGAAAAATTGCAAAAAGTGAAAAGAGAACAGAAACTATAAAAAAAGAAAAATGTGAAATATATTGCCATATTGTTTCAAAATATTGACATTGCTTAGAGAAATGTCCATAATTTTAATTGACTGAAAACTATTTGCATTGCCTCATCAAATAAGTGTTGAACAAATATTTAAAGAACACTCTTGAAAGCACATGATAGAATTCAATTGTAAGTAACATTTCACTTCAGCTAATTTAAACAGACAGGGATTGACTAGGAGGAATTAGAGGTTTATAAAATCATTAGAAGGGCTAGTAGAACAGAGTTGAGGCTGTGCTTTCAGGAACAACTTTCAAAACACTGTTATAGAACTGGCCCAAAATAGCACCCTGCTTCTGTCACACTTACAGAGCTGGGGAATCAGGAAGCCATCTCTATAGCTGCTGACCGCCATAATCTGAATCAGTAAAATGAATGCCTTGCTCCCTCTGACATCACCCATGAAATTTATGGACTGAATCGTGGTTCCTCTGCTAAAGAAGTCTCAGAAAAACTAATATCTGCCAGTGGAAATAACAGAAATGGCAGAAATACAACCTCTGCCTCAGAATGTTCACTTTTAACTTCCCTATCTCACATCGGTTTTTCAGAAACTACATTTCCTGAATCCAAGCTCTAAAGACTTCTGGGTTTCCAGCCTCAAGCAATAAGACTCATTAGAAGGGCGATGTAATTGAGTTGACTGCGTCAACCTGCAATGTCAGCCTACATCAGACACCAAATTATTAGAGCCACCCTAGAGCACCCACCCATCTGATTCCACTCCAGGCAACAGTTCACAGCAGGGACTCAGTGTACGGGCAGCCCACCCAAATGTTGGCCAATGGTAAGCGACCTGATGAAAAAACATAACTTGAGACCAGATTCCTCTCTCAGGATTTTGGGATTGGGACACTGAAAGATTGAGCCAATAAACAGAGGGCTTTCTAGATTTTAGGTTAGCTAGATTTGGAGTTGGAATGATGATGGGTCATGTGTGAACAAATAGCATTATATACATATTCATTGAGACGTATGGAGGTAAATACCAAAACAAATAGCTTAAAATATTAAAAATCTGAAGAAAAGGGCAAGGAATTTCTTTTATTGTAGTTCATAATATTTTGGGTGCTGTTTGAATTTTTTAACTTTATGCTTGTATTGCTGGGATAAAAGTTAATAACAGCAACCAACAAAAAATGAATACCCCAAACCTGGGTCTTCAATCCAGAACAACTAACTTACACATCACATGACCACTAGCTGAAGAGAGGGAGCTCCAGACATTCTAGTCCTTACTTGCCCCTCTTTCCACCTAGCACCTCCACTGCTATAAAATTGAAAAAAGTTTTTAAAATCAAAACCAGTTTAGTAAGAACCTTGAATGCCAAGCCAGGGTGTTGATCACTCCAGCAATAAGGATAGTTGTGAGTAAGGGAATAACTTTAACGTAAGTACAGTGCTGAAGTGTGGTGTGTTTAAGATAAATTCAACGGAGACTAACAGCAGCCAGGAGATTAATAATAGGATCATGGACTAAATTGATGATAGTGGAACCTGGAGAGAAAAGATTGAACAAAGAGATATAACAATGGAGCAAACTTATTATCTTCCACTTTTCCGGAACCTGATCCTTTTTGGGACTGCCCCTCACCCATTCCATTGGATTCTGGTGATAAATTAAAGTCACATTCTCAAAACTAAAAAAGATATGTGTCCCAAGTTGACCCCTGTGCTTTCCTGGACAGTGTTTGGTTCACAGGCATAACCCATAATGAATCAAAGTCCTCTCTGGGAACCTTTCTCTCAGTGCTACAGGGGAAGATGCTCTCTTTCACCATATGTTTTGGGATGCCAGAAGCCCTCACGTTGCCATGCAGAGAGGGTCTATCAAAACAGAGCCCAGGGGGCCGGCTGAGTGGCGCGGTGATTAAGCGCTGACTTGGGAAGCCAGTGGCCCTGGTTCGGATCCCACATATGAGGACCAGTGACACTGCCCTTAAAAAAAAAACAAAAAAACAGAGCTCAGGGCACCCAAGTGGCATGTTGGTTAAGAGTTGGCTTGGGGCACCAGCTCAGAGCAGCAGAGCCCAAGTTCAAATCCCACATTAGTGCAAGTGACACTGCGCCCTCTGTAGCTAAGATTGTGAACAACAGCTCAGCATGGAGCTGGGCTGCTGTGAGTTGCCAGCGATAGCATAGGCTGCAGCAGGGCTGCAGTGGCTGCAGTGGGCTGCCATAAGCTACCATGAGTGTCTGGCAGCCAACATGAGCTGCCAGCATCCTGCTTGAGCTGCCAACAGTCACCATGAGTGGCCGTGCAATGGCCGGTGACCGATCTGCCTCACCAACATAGGCCAGTGAAGCAACATCCTCCACAACTAGACTGAAGAACAAAAGGACAGCAACTTGTCTGTTCCCTTTCCCCAATTCCCCAACGCTGTTCCCCTCACACAGTTCCCCAATAAAATATTTAAAAAACAAACAAAAAACAGAGCCCAGACAACATTTGAGTCATTGAACCCATCCATACCTGTACCAAGGGATTTTTTTAAATGTCAGCCAAGAAATTAATTTTCTTGCTTATGGATTGGATTTCCATCATCTGCAACAGAAAAAAGACTTATTAATAATCAAAGATGTCTTGGGCCGGCCGAGTGGCGCATTGGTTAAGCGCTGGTTTTGGGATGCCAGCGGCCCCGGTTCGGATCCCACATGAGGGCCAGTGACACTGCCCTCTACAGCTAACAACAGCTCCACCTGGAGCTGGGCTGTGCGAGCCCCGGTGATGGTGTGGGCTGCAGCCCCTGCTGCAGTGGGCTGCCGTAGGCTGCAGTGAGTGGCCCACAGCCAGCGTGAGCGGCTGGCAGCCAGCGTGAGCTGCCGATAGCCGCGATGAGCGACATCCAGAGGCCAGCGACCGATCTGCCTCATCCGGGAAGAGCAATGACGATACCAACAGTGAAGCAACATCCTCCGCAACTAAAACTGAAGAACAAGAAGACGGCAACTTGTCTGTTCCCCTTCCCCGATTCCCCAACGCTGTTCCCCTCCACCAATTCCCCAATAGAATCTTTAAAAAAAAAAAAAAAAAAAAAAAAAAAAAAAAAAAAATAATCAAAGATGTCTTAATTTACATATCAACTTTACAGTGTAAATGCCAAAAGAATAGTTTAATAATCTAGAACAGTGGGAGATAAAAAGGAATTTCAAGACATGCCCCAAACACCTTGAAATCTAGTTCAGCTTTGTCACCAATTATCAATGTGACATTAAACAAACTCATGTGATAGCTCTAGTATTCATTTTTCAATTCTACAAACCTGAGGGGAAAAGGGATTAACACTGTATTATTTTCTAAAGATTTTCTTCAGCTCTAAAGTTTTATGATTCTATGCCACGACACAGAAGAATTAGTGAGTCACTGAAGGTTCTAAAATATGGAAGATTCATATGCAAAATTAATTAAATGGGAAGTGATTATAAGTGAGCAAGACTGTGGAAACTATTTAGAAGGAATATTTCTGGAGCCCAGTCTAGAGATTACAAGTATGCAAAAGTGGCGGAGGGAAGTGGATGAACCTAAGAAATACTAGAAAAAAGTAACAATTTGATGCCTGTATATATGGAATACAAAGGTAAGTCAGGAGTGACTATTGACTCCAAGTTTGCTAGTTTGGAATATTAAAAACATAATAAAATAATAAAATCTTTAACAAAAATGATGTTATTGAGAGTACAAATAGGGAGAGAATAAAGTTTTGAACATGCTGACTCTTAGATGATGGCACATATACTCAAATGGAAAGTCTACAGACTTGAAAATCTTGAACTGAAGTTCAAGTGGGAAGTCAGGGCTCATTATATTTTTGAGAATCATTGAACATAAAGGAAATGGTGGAAGTCCTGGGAGTGAATAAAAATTGATCATTGACATGACTAACTTGTTTCTTAATACGCAAAATATGTTAAAATTGTAAACTTGTATCTCTTAAGCAATTAAGCTCAATTTACAAATCTTGTTAGTCTATACATCTCATCTTTGCATGAAAATATGGACACTCAATCTATGATGTAATCAATTCACAAGTTTAACAGTCTAAATACTTCTTAAATATTTAACATAATTTGCATACTCAACTCTTAGACATTGTAAATCATAATTCTGAATCTAATGTAGCTAACACCTAGCCAGTAAAATCTTTATAAGCACTTATATAACTTTTGTAATTCTAATACCAATAAATCTCATACAATCAATCTCGCAAAATTCTTTTAAATGTTTCATACCTCTTAAAAGTTGACAAAGCACACAAAACCACAATTATACCTTTCACAGAATTAATACAAATTGTACAAATTTAGCACCTTTATATTAAAGGTTACAAATTGGGCAGACATGGAGATGTGCCACTCAGATCCTTGTTCAAGAAGACTTGCTGCTGTACTCATGGCCCTTAGTGTCATCAGCAGGTAGCCTCTAGCTGTCAGATCATTCAGGGTCTGCCTGGGCTGCAATCCTGCCCCTCCCAGGGCCCACACATACTGACTAGGGGAAGGAATATAAAGGAGGGCATGGGACACTCTGACCTGCAGTACTGGCTCCAGAGCTGCCTGTCTCATCATCTGCTTCTGGCAAATCTAATTGCAACACAAATTAATTCATGCAACCAACATAAACAGCATTATCATCTCAGACCTCTTAGAGCAACTGAGGCTGCAAATTTGGGATATCAATAGAAATTTTTGTTACTACTTCCAGTGATGATTTTACCTGAGCCCCAGGTAACAAACCAAGTTCCTTTTTAATCGGGGAGACTCTACCTGCTTACCCAATATAGTACTGTAATCTTCTTTGCAATAGTTTTCTACTTTATAAGTTTGCGCTCACATCCCACCTAGACACACATGATTGTAGTTCCCACAACCACCATTGCACCTAGGTTTTGTCACCAATTAGCTTTGGGAACCTGGGCAAGTTATCTATCAATCTGTGCTCAATTTCCTTATCTGTAAAATAGAGATAATTATCTGGTAGGGTTCTTGTGAAGATGTGTAGAGCGCCCCTAGAAGCTATTGGGATGCGTTTTGTGTGAGCAAGAGTAACTCTATATTGAATAAGCAAGAGTAACTCCATTCTGGACATGCGCAGAGAACTTAGCAGACAACGCCCAGGGAGCTGCCCATTCCCCTAGTAATTGGGTGTAACCAGCTACACTCCAAAGGTGTGCCACTGAAGATATGAGAACATCAGGGTTGCCTGTTGGCTGCCCTGATAAGGTGACATCAGGAAGGCACTAAGAACTGCATGAGAACTGAGGACTTGTGCAACGCAGAGAGCTGGTCGCCACAGAGAGGTGATCACACTGCCACTCTGCTCTGAGAACCCTCCAGTCTGCGCTGCTCTGCTCGGTCCAAACCTCTGCCGAACCAACCTCCAGGATCAGCCACCCTTCCTCGCTCCACCAGGACTCTGCTTGACTCTGGGACTGGTTTGTTACTCTATTTTACCCAATGATTGTATTGCTCAATGTGCTTTGCTGTTTGGTGTATTGATGATTGATGTTTTACTGTTTGGTGTGTTGATGATTGATGTTTGAGTAAAGAGCATATTGAAAGGCATTTAAGATCTCGCGTGCTTTTTTCTTCGCTCGTGCCACGGCTACCACGCAGGCCTCGGTCAGTGCGAAGCAGATCCTGGGGGTCTGAGCGCCTCTCCGGGTTAGTCCTCCTGACTCGCAGGAAGAAGCTGCAGCAAGGACTGAGCCTAGCAGTCGCTCGGGACAGGAGAGTAAATGAACTATTCTATTATACAGTGTGTAGAACAGCCCCTGGCCCAGATTTTATATTCAATAAATGCTAGCTACAGTATTACCATTATTGGTCTGAATTCTACATTGTCTCTATATCTTCTCATCTGTCTCAGCATCCAACAGTCTATATAATAATTTATTGACTGAGCAATTACAGAAAAAGTTGTTGTTTCAAACCCCTTAACTATCAGATTTCAGATTTTAGGTCCTAGGTTAAACCCTACACTTGACTTTAATTGAAATTATTATCAGCTGAATGTTTTAGATTTTCCGATTTCAATAAGATGTAAATGAGATGTGTGAAGATTAAATTGGAAACATATATGTAAAAGGTATTTATGAAATATAAAACATGAAAATATGGGATCTCATTCCAACATTATTATGGTGCTAGACAACTTCTGCAATTCCAAAATGAAAATCTTTGCAAACTGTACCCTTTCCAGGGACCTGCCGAGTGGCTCAGTTGGTTGAGAGCTCGCTCAGGAGTGTGAGCTGAGCTCTGAGCAACAGCAGTTGGATGCTCAGCCCCAGCAGAGCTGCAGCTAAGCTCCCAACAGGTGGCAGGATGGCTCAGTTAAAAAAAAAAAAAAGAAAGAAAAGAAAAAACAACAAAAAAAAAACTGTACCCCACAAATGATTTCCGCCTTTGTGGTTCAAGTTTAAAATAATAATGAAGACGAATCGATTGCCTACCACAGGGCAAGATCTAAAGATATTGAGATGGCCTTAAAACATCTAGGACCAAATATTGGTTTCTATTATCAGTCCTAGGAAATCGTCTATGCAGCAGTGGTTTTTTCCCAACTCCTACGAAATGTATTCACGACATATCTTTTAAAAACAAAAGCTGCCCTTGCTTTCGACCACAAGTTGGGGGCTTTCTGTCGTTGGTGCTGTGCCTGAAAACATGATCCAATTTTCATTAAGCTGTTTCTACGAGGCCTTGAAAAGTTAAACGGTTGCAAATAATGGCACCTACTGTTTAATGTTACCTATATTTCAACAATTTCCTCCCAGAAGTACATATACTTCAAGGTGCCAGTTTTTAAAAATGGACTCCAGGTCTCCACGAGGGATCTCACACAACCCGAAAAGACACACCCCGCAGCCTTTCGCGGCTTTGTTTTTCTAAAGGGAAAGAGGGCGAGGAGCTACGGTAAACTATCCAAATGCTGCCGCTAACAAACGGTATTCCAGAGGCCTGGCTAGTGTGTGCAGAAGGCCGGGCGTTCCTTCGCGGAGGGAGCCGCTTGCGAGAGGCAACCACGCAGAGCAAGAGGACCGTTCATCTCTCCCGTGGACACTCCAGGGATGCCGCCACCCCTAGCTGCTCCTAGATGGCCGCTTCCCGGCCCCATGTGGGGTCACCCGGGAGCTCCTGAGGAGGCAAGGTTGGGGGGCCCTGACACGCCAGCGTCCGGGAGGGGCGGGGAGGGAAAGGGTCGTTTTCAGCCCCGGTTCGGGGCGGGGGGAGGGAGGGATGGAAAAGGGGAAGCGGTTCGCGAACAAAGAGGTCATGAAATCGCCAGCAGCCGAGCCTCTTCGCGCACGTTCCTGGCACTGCGAATGCACTCAAATCACAGCCCCGGGGCAGAGCGCCAGAGCTCAGGAGCAGGCGGACTTCTGGAGTCCCGTCCGGCCCTGCGGGGTCACAAGCCGTCTGGCCGCACTCAGGCATCTCCATTGAAAACGAGCGCGCGGCTGCCTCGGGCCCCGGGAAGCTAGAAAACAATCGCTTCACATCTGGCCTCAGCCCGGCCCCACCGCTCGCTGGAACCGGAGCGGCGGCTGGGCCACGCCTCAACCGAGCTTGGTCCTTTCCCTTGGTCCCGCCCCACGGCTCGGCGCGGATTGGTGGCGGGGAGCAACGCCGGCGCTGATTGGGCAGCGGAGGTGCCGCTCGTGGAACTGGGGTTCGGCGGCCCCAGGGTGCTAAATTTACCCTCAGACAGGCGACCGCGCCAGCCGCGAATCGGATCTCTGTGGAGGTGGCATAGGTGATATCCCTGGGCTGAGAGCATCACCCTGTCCCCGAATCCCTCTTTTCTGTGTTTTATTTTCCATTCCCCCCCTTCTCCCTCCAGTCCGCGACGACTGGCTCTTGACCCTGTCCAGGCCGCGGTGAAGGTGAGGACCCGAGTCGCCACGGCGCTGAGTGGTGCGCTCTGAAATGGCTGCTGCCCCGAGCTGTGTAAAATGGCGGCCGCAGGCTCCGCTGGGGCTCGCGGCGCTGCTCGCAGCCCAGCCGCCGCGTAGGCCGTTCGCTCCGTCACGGATGGAGATGAAGTAGCAAGATACGCGGGGTGCTGAGACGTGTTCTTGTGGTTGTTAGCTAGGCAGCCGCCCGGGGACGCGAGACGAGAGCTGTGTAGGCGAGGCTGGGCTCCTGACGGGAAGCCGGCCCGGGGTGTGTCGGTCGGCGGGCATCGCGCACCTGCGACGAGGATGGCTGAGGGGCGGCTGGCCGGAGCCGCACGGCGAGGGGGCCTTGCAGAGCGCGCTTAGGTGCTGGAAGCGGTGCCCTTCCCACCTGCTGCCCGGGCTTCCTCAGTGGACTGCGCTCCTGCCCCTCAGGGTGCTGTTCACAGCGGGGGCCGCCTCAGGGTCGGGTGACTGGCGTGCGCCACCTGTCAGTTTCACTGGAAGAGACCAGAGATGCGGGTGTCAGCCCCTCACCTTTTCAGGGATGGGACAGAAAGTTTACTCCATGGGCAGTCCAGACTGCCCTCGAGAGTTTCGGGGAGCGCCTCTAAAGAAGGGGGTGCAGCCCTCCTTGCTGAAAACAAGCTTCCTGCTCCATGGGGTTCCCTGGCCGCAGGGGAGAGGGAGCCTAATCTTTGCGGTCAACCAGCAGATCCGCGAAGTTCTCTTTTTGTTAATTAAGTCCAATTCGGAACTTGGGAAAGAGAATCCACTGCTCTTCTGCTCCCAATAATGGAGAAGTAGGGCTTGCTGCTGCTGCCGGTTTGAGACCTTCAGCTTTCTGGCCGTTGTGACAACTCATTGTGATCCATTTCTCCCTGCACCACCCTGGCACCAGATACCTTAATGCTTAAGAAAGTAAAAGTTTGCGGGGACACACAAGTAATGGAGGCATGTGGGCCCTGCGGGTGAACTTGGGTTGTTCTTAGTTCTTCACTTAAAAAACATGTTAACTTAGCAGATGACTTAACCTCTCTGTGTGGCTTTGTTCATTTCTGAAGTGCAGAGTTATCGATAGTCCCTGACTCTCTCTGGTTTGCTTTGAGGATTAAATGAGGTAATCTATATTTTGGATTTAGCAGTCACTGGCACATTGTACACAATGATCGCTCAGTAAACATTAGTAACCTTGGAGATTGGTTATTGAGGGGTACAAAAATGGTTATAGCAAAAAGGCGTATTTCATGTGACACATCCATGTATAGCTTGCTTCCATTTTAGATTACTTTCAATGCTTCAATTTAGAGACGTAAGGTGGTATGCCTGTACTTTTAAAAGTTAGTTTAGCTTTTGAAAGTTTTTAGTGTATTTCTGTGAAGTCAGTGGGTGAAGGAGTATCTCAAAACAATGAAATAACTAGGGTGTTAAACAAGATGAGAATAATAGCATTTTTACTGGTTGGCATCTTCTGTTTCAGTCCAAGACCTGCATTGCAGTGAAGAATCATTTGCACTTGCCTGGATCTAAAATAAATTATAATGGATGATCATCATAGAGGTTTGTAGTTAGTGCTGCTTTTGCAGTGTCTAATTTTAATTTTTCTCATTCTAGGGTATTGGTTACTCCCCTTCCACCCCATCCCTTAATTTTATTCTTTTGAAGAGTCTGCATTTCAAGCTGCCAAGGTGGAGAGTGTGATTGCAGAAGGGAGTACTCCTCATTTCAGGTATCTTATCCTCTATAGCTATTAATAAGAAAACCATTTTTTGATTCAGGGTCTAATGTGAGAATACAAATCTTATTCTAGCCAAATCATAAAGCTTCAATCAAAAGTAGCTATATTTGGATAGACATTAATTTGTATGCCTTAACTTGTAGAGCTAGTAGTATTCTTAGAGGTCCTAAAATTTGCATTACCCTTCCTTTTATTTAAGCTTTTTAAAAATTACATGAAGAATAAACCTATTAAAATTAGAGTTTATATTTTCTTTAGATCCTGATTAAGTCTTCACCTATTCTATAATGGGATGTAATCAGTAAATACATGTTACTTTGAATGAATGAGTCTTAATTTAAATATTGTAAATATTTATATAATCTTAAATCCAGAGAAACAGTAGCTAACTTGGTTTGTCTACAGTTTGTTTTTCAATGTTAACACACAGTATTTAGACTACAACAGAATTCGGTATCTTGCAAAACTTTCAACTGTTTGTGTGTTTTGTTTTTAATATCGCTTATTAGTTGCTAGCCTTCAAAGGAGCCTTCAGATGTATAATAGCTTCAACAATGAATGTATCTAATCTCAATAGGCATCAGAAAGCTAAAATAGATTCCAAGTTTCCCCGGGAAGGGGTTGGTAAATTATGGCCTATGCTGTAATAGAAATTTATTGGAATACAGCTCTGTCCATTCTTTTATGTACTGTCTATGGCTGCTACCATGGTACAACTACAGAGTTGAGTTGCAACAGAGACCATATGGCCTTTTACAGAAAAAGTTTGCTGACCCTTTCTATGGGACATATTCTTCAAGGTCCCTTCCTTAAAAATATACTTACTTACGGGCCGGCCGAGTGGCGCAGCGGTTAAGCGCTGGTTTGGGAAGCCAGTTGCCCTGGTTCGGTCCCACATGTGAGGGCCAGTGACACTGCCCTCAAAAAAAAAAAAATATACTTACCAACTTCTCATTATTTCTTAGCCCTGTGGTTCCCAAATTGTGTTTTATAAAATATTAATGTTCTGTAAGTTCTAGTAATACTAGTAATATTCTCTAGTATTCTGAGAAAAAGGTCAGTTCTAACAATTGTTTTTTTAATAGTTTGTCTTAAAATATAAGTTTAAGACTACTAAACTTATTTTATAGCTTTTATTTTTATGTGATAATCTACCTTTAAGAAAAGGTGTGCCATACCTGAGAGCACCAAGAAGTCGCATGAGAGATCACCTGATAACACGAACGTGTGATGTCCCATCTGCGCATTGATGCATAGGCAGCATTTATAAATTAACTGATGGGTTTCTGTATATCATCCCTTTGATGATTGCACGTCTCCTATGTATCCTGTCTTATAATTTCAACACATTTGTGTTACTCAATGTTTATTCTAAACTAACCATGATTTGTACCTCAAATACATTGCCTATGAATCTATTGTTGAAACAAGGAAGTCTTAAACAAGAAGTAGAATCTTTTTGTTACCAAATTGTGTCTGAATCAAATGATCAAAAAGTTGGAATATTACAAAGGCAAGATGAACAGTTGCAGCTTTCAGTTTCTAAAAATTCAGAAGGGGAGCTCTCCAGGGTTAAATTTATGTCCAGTTCCAAGAAAATTACATTTAGTAAGAAACCGAAAAGAAAATATGATGAAAGTTATTTGTCTTTTGGATTTACTTACTTTGGAAATAAAGATGCACCTCATGCTCAGTGTGTGTTATGTAAGAAAATTTTATCAAATAGCTCTTTGGCCCCTAGTAAACTTCGAAGACATTTGGAAAGTAAACATGCTGCATATAAAGACAAAGACCTAAGTTTTTTCAAGCAACATCTTGATTCACCTGAAGGTAATAAACCTCCAACATCTAAAGTTGTCAATACAAATAATGAAAGTGCTACAGAGGCATCGTATGATGTAAGTTACCATATAGCCCTGAGTGGAGAGGCTCATACTATTGGAGAATTGCTTATCAAGCCTTGTGCGAAAGATGTCGTGATGCGGATGTTTGATGAAAAATACAGTAAAAAAATAGATGCAGTGCAACTATCAAGCAGAACCGTTGCCCGTCGAATTAAGGATCTAGCTGCTGACATTGAAGAAGAGCTTGTTTGTAGACTGAAAATTTGTGATGGGTTTTCCCTGCAGTTAGATGAATCAGCTGATGTTTCAGGACTTGCTGTGCTGCTTGTGTTTGTTCGCTATCGATTTAACAAGTCTATTGAGGAAGACCTACTCTTATGTGAATCTTTGCAAAGTAATGCTACTGGTAAAGAAATTTTCAACTGCATCAACAGTTTTATGGAGAAACATGAAATTGAATGGGAAAAATGCATTGATGTTTGTAGTGATGCTTCAAGGGTAATGGATGGGAAAATTGCTGAGGCTGTCACCTTGATAAAGTACGTTGCTCCCGAAAGCACCAGTAGTCACTGCCTATTGTATAGACATGCACTAGCAGTTAAAATAATGCCTACATCTCTGAAAAATGTGCTAGATCAGGCAGTACAAATCATCAATTATATTAAAGCTCGACCACATCAATCCAGACTACTGAAAATTTTATGTGAAGAAATGGGTGCCCAGCACACAGCACTTCTTCTAAATACAGAGGTGAGGTGGCTTTCCCGAGGTAAAGTTCTGGTAAGACTTTTTGAGCTTCGTCGTGAACTATTGGTTTTCATGGATTCTGTTTTTCAGCTATCTGATTGTTTAACAGATTCATCTTGGCTGCTAAGACTTGCATATCTTGCAGATATTTTTACTAAATTAAATGAGGTAAATCTGTCAATGCAAGGAAAAAATGTGACAGTTTTTACAGTATTTGATAAAATGTCATCATTGTTAAGAAAATTAGAGTTTTGGGCCTCATCTGTAGAAGAAGAAAACTTTGATTGTTTTCCTACACTTAGTGACTTTTTGACTGAAATTAATTCTACAGTTGATCAAGATATTTGCAGTGCTATTGTACAGCACCTAAGGGGTTTGCGCTCTACTCTGTTAAAATACTTTCCTGTAACAAATGACAATAATGCCTGGGTTAGAAATCCATTTACAGTAACTGTTAAACCAGCCTCGTTAGTAGCACGGGACTACGAGAGTCTGATCGATTTAACATCTGATTCTCAAGTGAAACAAAATTTCAGCGAACTTTCCCTAAATGATTTTTGGAGTAGCCTAATTCAAGAGTACCCAAGCATTGCGAGGCGTGCAGTTCATGTACTTCTTCCCTTTGCTACAATGCACCTGTGTGAAACAGGATTTTCATATTATGCTGCAACAAAAACGAAATATAGGAAAAGACTTGATGCTGCACCTCATATGCGGATCCGACTTAGCAACATTACACCTAATATTAAGCGGATATGTGATAAAAAGACACAAAAACACTGTTCTCATTAAAATGGAAGGGTTTTGCATGCCTCTTGATAACCAAATATAAGATGGAAATAAAAGATGATTTGCTTTATCCCTGGCATTCTGGGGTGTTAAATAAAATTATTCAAATTTGTAATGTTTCTTAGTCTTTAAGAAAACTAAAGAATCAAAATTTTAAGCATGTATCATTATTGGTATTTCTTCACATTTTAATTTCAAAGGATTTTATGATCCTAACTGGGAAATGTTTAACGTAATGAAGCCCCAAGTCCTTAGCATAACATAAGCTCTTTAGAATCTAATCCCAACCAGTCTTTCAAGCCATGCCTACCCTGCAGCCCCCCAATCAGGTGGAACTTCTTGCCATTCCCTAAACATACATATCACATTGTTTCATGTTTTCAGGTCTCAAACTGTTCCTTCCCCTTCTTCCTGACAAATTCCTTCACTTTTCATCACTTTGACCTATTTATCAGGGGCACTTTCATTCTCTATATCTTTCTATTTTGGCCTTATTGCTGTGTCTATCTGAACTGTGAACTGTTTGGTAGTCTCATGATTTCCAGTCTTATTGGACTGACCTCTTCTAGTGTGTTATCCAGTGCTGTGTCTCCATTATTGACAAAAGACTTTACTGAAGTAGATGCTTAATGAAGGAAAAAATGTTGGTGAAGGTGAACAACAAAAAACGGAATAGCGCATGGTGACTTATATTTGTATATTCTGCATGTTTACAGAATGCTACCCTTTTTAGTGGGTGGGGGGGCTCAGATCCTCTATTACCTAGAAGTTAGGCAGAAGTCACTAAAGAACGTCACAGCTCTGTTTCAGGCTGAACTATTGGGGAGAGGGAGAAGGGAAGAAGTATGAAGAACATTTTCAGGTATTTGCTTTGTTTCTCGGTTTCTATATACGTTATTGCAAATTCCATACACTAGTCCAAATTAATAAGGCTTTACTGTACTTGAAGATGGTTAGACTTGAAAGCTCTATCAATTTATTCTTAGAATATTAGGAATATTTTCTGACATTCCTGTCTCTAGGCTTTTCTCTCCATTTCACATCACACAACACAGCTCAACTCAGTGTTAAATGTTTTGTGTTAGTCCTGTGAACAAGAGCTACTGCAGATAGCTAGTATTAAAACCCACTTATTCAGTCCTATCTACCATTTAGGGGCATAGAGTACCTCTCTTATAAGGCAGGATGTGATCGAATCTCTAGGTTCAGGTACCTGCACCACTGCTCAACTAGCTATTTAACACTGGGCAGTTGAGCCTTCCTGAACCTCAGTTATCTCATCTGTAAGATTCTAATTATGCCTTCTTTAAAGGGTTATGATTAAATGAGAATGTATAAAAAACTAACAGTGGGTTATCAGGAGTAGGTATGTAACATATATTAGTTCCCTGCCATATCCATCTATGTCCCAGTTAAACTTCAATCCGCACCCATACTTCTAGCCTGTGTTTTTATTCCCTGTGGGGAATAGGGACCTCACTTAACCTGAGGTAGCAAGATTAAGCATTTCTAGCCCAGGTGTTTTTTTTTTCCCTTTGTCACATTAAGCACCTATTTATCTGTCAGATACCTTACTAGATCCCTGTATGTTATCTAGAATCTCTAAAACAATCCTGAGGGATATGTAATTTTTTCATTTGCCCATGGTCACACAATAAGTAGCAGAACTTAGTTTAAAAGGGGTCTTTTCCAGGGGGCCGGCTGACTGGCACGGTGGTTAAGAGCTGGTTTGGGATGCCAGCGACCCTGGTTCGGATCCCACATAGGAGGGCCAGAGACACTGCCCTCTAAAAAAAAAAATGAGATTTTTTTTTTTAAATGGGTCTTTAACAAACAGTTCTTTTTGCAGTTACTGCCTTTCAAATTTTTCTAAGCATCAAATAGAAACTTGGGAGTATAGCTAAAACTTCTTATTAAAATCTGGACATTTCTTTGAAATCCTGTGGTTATTTTCTTTAAATTCAACCAAAATTTGCTGTCTACTTCAAAATATGCTTACTGTAATATAAAAATATATCAAAATTGGGATTGAATTGCTATCAAGTAAAATTCTCCCAGAAGACTCATCATCATAACTCATACATGCAATACTTTTTGTCAGCTAATCCCAGAATTAAATCTACTCAAGTTCAAGAAGCATGTATAATGTCATAATGTCTACATTTGACTGATACATATCTGAAGTCTGATAGTTATACCCCTTATATGATTGCTATACCTGATTCCTTGATTAGGTCTCTCCCAGATTTTAGCCTCTTGAGATATAAAACCTCTTGTGCTTTCCAGTTTTTCCCACTAACCTCTGAATGTCTAAATCCTGCATTTAAACCCAAGTCGATTGACTGGGACCCTGCTATGTGCTTCTTTAATACTGACCGTACCTAACTTCGTTCTTGATGCCAACTTCTCACCTGTTCCGTAACCCATCAGGACTAACACGTGGATACCATGCACAGCTAGTGAGTGGACTTTTAGCCCCTGAAGGTGGGTCTGATACCTGCTGGATGTTAGACAAGTCTAGTGCCAGACAGCAACTTACTACCCTAACCTGTAGTTACCATGACTGAATCCCAAAAGAGAATTCTTTTTCTTTAAGTGTAAACCTTATCTGCGTTTCAGAATCAGCATTTAAATAAAACCAATGCAAATAAAGTCTTGAGCACTGTCACACTCCCTTTATTTTTTTTTGTATTTTGAAAGCCCTTTGGTTACCCTTCTGCCAGTGCCCCTTAATAAATAAGGCTCCAAATACCAGAGACTATAGAGGTAGAGGGAAGCTTCGGACAAACCCTTTCACACAAAAGAGAAAACAGCTCTTTAAGGGCAGAAATGTCTGGCATTTACTTAATAATGGAAAAGATAGTAGGGCCTATAGATATTCTCATGGCATCCTCAAATGACAGCTACCCTTCCTGCCTGTGCATGACACAATAAATTACCCCTAATATGTCCAACCCAAAAGGACTTTCTCAGTTTTCATCCCTATATTTCAAGTAATTGAAATTCCTTTTTTTTTTTTTTTTTTTTTTTTTTTTTTGGTAGCTGAGCCATCCTGCCACCTGTTGGCAGCTGAACAGCAGCTCAGCTCGGGTTGGGCATCAAAGTGCCATTGCTCAGAGCTCAGCTCACACTCTTCAGCGAACTCTTAACCAACTGAGCCACACGGCTGGCCCATTTTCTTTATTAATGATGATTGTTTCCTATGTCATCTTGCCCTATTACCATACTCACTTAAGTACACAAATTATAATCTCTTGTAGCTAAGACTTCTTTTGAATCATTCATAGAACTTGGTACATTTCTAATCATACAATAATTAGTGAATCAATTCTCTAGTTTAAAGGGTAAAATATTAATGTGAAATACAGTTCGTGTTATAACATGAAAAATTGCTTTAAAATCCTTAGCCTCACTTAAACATGCAAAGCAGTAACTTGCCTTTTTTTTTTTTTTTTTAAAGATTTTATTGGGGAATTGGGGGAGGGGAACAGCATTGGGGAATCGGGGAAGGGAAACAGACAAGTTGCTATCCTTTTGTTCTTCAGTCTAGTTGTGGAGGACATTGCTTCACTGGCCCATGTTGGTATTATCATTGCAATCTTCCTGGGTGAGGCAGTCGCTCGTCAGCCATTGGACAGCCGCTCACAGCAGCTCATGAAGGTGCACACCAGCAGCTGGCCAGCCACACTGCGGCCTATGCAGTCGCCGGCGATTCATGGCAGCCCAGCTCCAGGTTGAGCTGTTGTTCACCATTGTAGCTGTAGAGGGCGCAGCCGTTGCTGGCCCTCATGTGGAATTCAAATCAGAGCCCTGCTGCTCAGAGCTGGCGTCCCAGCCAATTCTTAACCAATGCGCCACGCAGCCTGCGCAGTAACTTGCCTTTCAAAACTTCAACATTTCTTTTTTTTTTTTTTTTGAGGGCAATGTCACTGGCCCTCATATGTGGGACCCGAACAGGGGCCGCTGGCTTCCCAAGCCAACGCTTAACCACCGCAGCACTCGGCCGGGCCCCAACATTTCTTTAATAAGCTTCTTTGTTGACTTAAAAATGCAATTTTACTCTGCAGAATACAGTTCACCTGCATCTCTTGGATCTATCAGCTATGTAAATCGAGGTGCCTCTGAAACTTAAGTATGTTTGTTATTTCACCTCTTAAAGTTAGTATAACTGCACTGTTAATTAGCATAATGGAAAGAATTCTGAAGCAGGTGCCAAGAGACTTGTAATTATCTGCCTTAGATAAGTTCATCCCCTCTAGGCCTCAGTTTCTTCATTTATTTAGTGAAAGGGGTTGAATTTTAGAATGAACCCTAAAGTTCTTGTCAAAGAAGATCAAAATTTAAACCTAAATAAAGCTTAGGATGATAATAAGATGTGTTCAGTTATTTGAAATGTAAATTTTTTTTTAACAGCCAGGCTTTTTCAATGAGTCTTTTACCATAATACTTTCCATCAACCAAATGATAAAATGTATAAATACCCTCATCGTGGATACATACTGGATGGAAGAAATGAAATGCTTTTTCAGAAAGGAGGTGTACTTTGAAACTTAGAAAACTTTAGAAAAACTAAAATGTTAGGTTATGACTATATTAAAATCCAGTATAGATTAAATGATAACTAAAGTGTCAGGCAGGTTGCAGTGGATATTGCTATTTCCCAGCATCTGTCTTCCTCTCCCAAATCATACTGATTTCAAGTATCTATTCTTCCCCTACATAATCCATGTACCTCAACAACATCTGACCCCAATCCAACATTGGGAGTTTTGTCTAAGTAGCTTTCAAGCTTTTTCTTTTTTTTTTTAACAATTCACAACAAGAAACATTTTACATTATAATCTAGGTGTGTATATGTGTGAACATCAAATTTTCATAAAAGAGTACTAACCCTTCATATGTGCAGTGCAACCTCAAATCTATTTAATTTTTAAAATGATTACGACCCATTAATAACCCATTCTTGGGTCATGATCCACCAGTTTGGAAAACACTGGTGAATATAATTCCAGTGCCCTTAAAAAAATTGGTCAGGAACCTGGATCTTCGACTATTAAGGCATAGTACCACCATGGCCCCATGAATAGCATGTGACAATGCTGGTGAAAAGCAAAGGTGGTATTATAGGGGCTTTGAGAAACCCCTTTGGTTTTCCTTACTCTTAAGGAAAACTTGTGTACTTGAGAGACCTGGAATCGTGTACTTGAGAGACCTGGAATCGCTGCAGCTCTCTGGCCATCAGCATAGGGATAAAGTCAACACATGGAGGAAGACAGAGTCAAAAAAAAAAAAGAAAGAACGAAACCAGAGCCCTGATGGAACCACACTTGATCACTATCCTGCCTTTAATTTTTTTTGTTGCCTAAGCCAGTAAATGCACTTCATTGTTTACGACGGTTCCATTGGGTTTTGCATTTCCATAGGCAACATCGGCTTCACTAATATAGTGGTCTAAAGGGAAAGCAGTCCAAAATTAGAATTTCTTGGTAAACTTAGCTGCAGTGATGAGTACCACCCGGATGGTTAGTCAGCCATCTACCATATTGTTAGCATTCAAAACTCTGCCACTGGTAATATTTTATAGACCAAAGGCTAAATCAGCACATATTTTGACATTATCGATATCAAATGCCATTTATTTCTCCTAGTGGAACAACTTGATAATATGTGGGTTTTACTTAATAGCCCTGGCTGGACTAATGAAATCAGGTATGTAATTCAAATTAGAAATTAACCTTGAAAACAAAACTGCTAATTTTTCCTTTAATTTGAAGATCCTGATAAAGATGGTGGATTTTTTTTTCCCAAAGATTTAATACCTTATACGCTTTGTAGGGGAAACAATCAGCCACAAATAGTTCAAGTAGTCCTCTATCTTAAAAGTTGCTTTCCGTCAAAGTTGTAAACAAGTTCCCCAAAGGATTGTTTTAACTTCTCAGAAGAGCTATGTTGACAAGGCAAAATCTTACATCACAGTTGGCATGACTTTGAGCAAAATAAACCTTTTCCCAAACCAGCTGGGACTTCAGAGTTAAGGTGGTCACCTAAATGCCTATATCTGACTGCCTCCCTAAAATTCTATAGATGTGCTGGAAAAAAAATACCAAATTTAGACAAAATCCATAGTACTACTAAAAAAGGAGTAAAGGTGTCATTACTCAAAGAATTTACATTCCATTGGGAATGACAAACTATTTAGTGCTATGAAGAAAATAAAACAGGTTAATGTCAGAGTAATGAAGATTGTTAGCTGAGTTAATCTGAGAAGGTCTCTTCAAGATAGTGACATTTGAGCTGAAGACTGAGCGATAAGGAGCCAGTCAAATGAAGATCTGGGAAAGAATATTCCAGGTGGAGAAAAGGCAAGTGCTAACATCCTGATACCGAAAGAGCTTGTGTGTTTGAGGAATAGAAAGATTAGTATGTCTGGAATACAGAGCACTATGAATATGGTAGAAGTTGTCAAAGAGGAACCAGATTACTTATTAGAGGCTAATATAAGGAGTTAGGGTTTTATTTCAAATACAATGGGAAGCCATTGTGGTTCTCAAACCAGAGCAGGGAGTGGGGATTAGATTACCACCTCCAAGGGGTGTATGTAAATGTGTGAGGGCATCAAGGGGAGAGCCTTTGTAATGGGTATTTTAGATCCCTTTGTACAGATATAATATCCACTCATATAGACCCTTTCTTTTCAAGAGCTGAAAATTGGGGTGATACTGGGGCCTTCATGACTTCTAAGGAGACCCAGAACTTCAGAGACTCCATTTTGGAAAAGGTACATGTTAATTCAAAGATTCTCCATTTCCATTCTTAAGAGCAGGGAACATACATTGGACCTCTTTGCATCCTATATGGCACCACAGTAGACTCCTTGTGGCACTGTTTTGTGGCACAAATTTGACAACTATAAATTTGGGAACATGCAAAATTTAATGCCCTTTATCTTTTGTAATGAAAAATGCAGTGCATTAATCAAACAAGGCTCACGGTCTATAAAAATGCCCAGGTTTGGCTTTCAGTATGTTTTATTGAGTAAAGGGTTGAATGTTGGGTCTCCAAGCCTCCTGTTAGTAACTCTTCAAGTTGGCTGCTGCCACCATGTCCTTTTTGCTGCCTTAACTCTTACCCATCTTTCCCCTGTCCTCAAGGAAGAGGATCCCAGAATTCTTAGTGAATAGAGGAGTAAAAAGGGACTCAACCTTTGGAAATTTCACTCTCGTAATTATTTTTTAACTTAATTTTTCAACTCCCTTCACCAGATGATTTCAAGAGTACATTAAGAAAGTAGCCCTTGGGGCCGGCCTAGTGGTGCGTTGGTTAAGGGCTGGCTTTGAATGTCAGCTTTGAGCAGCAGGACCGCACCAGTGAGGGCCAGTGACACTACTCTCTACAGCTAAGATGGTGAACAATAGTCTAAGTGGGGCTGGGCTGCCAGGAGTCACCAGCAACGGTGTAGGCTGCAGCGCGTGCTGCAGTGGGCTGCCATAGGCTACAGTGAGTGAGCAGCCGGCAGCCAGTGTGAGCTGCCAAGAGATGCCATGAGCAGCTGTCCAGAGGCCGGTGACCGATCTGCCTCACCCAGGAAGAGTGCAATGATAATACCAACATGGGCCAGTGAAGCAATGTCCTCCACAACTAGACTGAAAAACAAAAGGACAGCAAGTTGTCTGTTCCCCTTCCCCAATTCCCCAATGCTGTTCCCCTCCCCCAATTCCCAATTCCCCAATAAAATCTTTAAAAAAAAAGCCCCAAGGGCTGGCCGAATGGCTCAGTTGGTTAAGAGCTCGCTCAAGAGTGCAAGCTGAGCTCTGAGCAACAGCAGTTCGAGGCCAGCCCGAGCTGAGTTGCCGTTGAGCTGCCAACAGGTGGCAGGATGGCTCAGCTAAAAAAAAAAAAAAAGCCCCAGCTCCCTACCCAAAATATGTAAGGGAAATTGTTCTGATTGCTACAACACTGGGTGACTTGGAATGACAGAGTAAGATTTTATTCCAAGGCTTTTTTCCATGCTACTAAATACTTTTAAAATCACTGTGGATGTCCATTTCCAGAGCACTGCATAGGTGTTAGGCAATTAATTCTGCAGTATGTTATATAATCATGTTACCGTTATGGAAAAATTAATTGCCTAATACTTACACGGTACTTTGGGTTTAGAAAGGGACCTTTAAAGTGCAAAATGTTATTTTCGCTATTCTACATGTGCAAATGAAAAGGTTAGACATCATCTCTTATAAGAAGTAAAAAATCATGGAATATTATCAAAGCCTCAAATGTTTTTAGAGTTCTTAAAAGGCTCCCAGGTTCACTCAGCAATGTTCATTCGCCTTTATTTTTAGTCAACCAAGCACCTATTTTAAGAGACAGTTGTTGAAGATCGCTCTAGAATACATCTACCTTACCAGCAATTCACTTTTCAAGTACCCGTCAGAGCTTTTATTAAATATACATACAGTAACCCCCTTATCTGAGAGGATACATTTTAAGTCCCCCGGTGGATGCCTGAAGTCACAGATAGTACTGAACCCTATATACACTGTTTTTCCTATACATACATACCTATGATGAAGTTGAATTTATAAACTAAGCACAGGAAGAGGTTAATAACTATAATTTATAAGAAAATAGAACAATTATAGCTATATTATGTGAATGTGATCACTCTCAAAATACCTTGTACTATAGTGACCCTCCTTGTGATACTATGAGATGATAAAATGCCTACATGATGAGATGAAGTGAGGTGAATGACGTTGCCATTGTGGTGCAGCATTAGGCTACTAGTGACCTCTGATGATATGTCAGAAGGAGGATCATCTGCCTCGGTTGATCCTGGGTCATGGAACCATGATGATGTTGATGGTTGGATGTCAGGAGCAGACGGTTCGATGGTTGGAGAAGTTTAATACTTTTGGACCACAGTTGACCACAGACAACTGAAACTGCAGTAAGTGAAACTTCGGATAAGAGAGGACTACTGTATTAATATATCAAAGCACCATAAAATCAAACAAATAGCTGTCATCAGGAACTATGCCAATATCCCGTTTCAAGAAGGCTTTGGACTCAGTTGGTTAAGAGCTCACTCAAGAGTGCGAGCTGAGCTCTGAGCAACAGCAGTTCGATGCCCAGCCCGAGCTGAGCTGCCTCTGAGCTGCCAACAGGTGGCAGGATGGCTCACCTAAAAAAAAAAAATTGTTTGGTGTATGTATGGAGCATTTACCTATTATTTAGCCAGTCAAATACTGAAACACACAACCATGCATCTGCCTTGTATTACATCACTGCTACTCCTAGTGAAATTTACTTAAATCAGGACAAAGTTGATGATAAAGTAAATATTGCATTCCTAAGTCATAAAGTATTAAAAACACACTAATCCAGAATAAATATGGGAATTAATAATAAAATGTTTAAATTCTTATTTCCAATTTTATAGTAAAAGAGGGACTATAAGCTCCATGAGAGCAGAAACTTTGCCTTACTTATCCATCTTTGTATTCTCTGGACCTAGAATAATGCCTGAGTAGTTGTTTATTAAATAAGTGTTGAATTATCATGGTAATGATGGGAAAAGACTAGGTTTGAATCTCAGCTCTGATACTTTTTAGTTGTGAAAGCTTGGACGTCACTTACATTCTCTGACTCCCAGTTTCTTTATCTGTAAAAGGAATAATTTATTCCATTTTCACAATGTTAGTTTTTTTTTCAACACCACCAAGCAAATCTCCAGTTCTCAGTGTGCGCTGTCTTACAATTCAATTCAATTCTGAGAAGAAAGTGAAATTGTATCTGTGACCACCCCTGCTTCAGACATCAATAGCAAGTCCAAGTTACCTATGCCTCTCTGACTGAATGGCTGTGTAGATTGGACCTCTATAAGGCTAGTTACAACATACCAGCTGGCTTGATCAAAGTGAGCAAGTGAGCAAGTGCCAGAAAGAGAAGTCACAAATTTTTATAACCTAAGGGTTATTCCATCACTTTTCTTGTGTTCAATTCATTAAAAGCAAGTCGCTAGAGAACCAAGATGCAGGTTCTCAACAGACACTGACTGCTGGCATCTTGATCTTGTACTTCCCAGCCTCCAAAAGAACTGTGAGAAATAAACTTCTGTTGATGATTTTAAAAGGAAACAATAAGAAAAAAAAAAAAAATCCAGCCCACACTCAGGAGAGAATATTACACAAAGGCATGAGTACCAGGAGGCAGAGATCACTGTGAGCCATTTTAGAAGGCTGCCTCCCGCAGGTTCAGAGTGTTCAAGTTGCTTATCCATGTTTTAGAAAGCTAATAGCAAACCTGAGATTCCAAATCACATTTGCCTGACTACAAAACCCACAGTGTTTCCATCTATGACTTTTCTCCAGATGAATACATAGAAATAATGTAGAGTTGTCATAAACTTGTCTAGAATAAATCTAAAGTGTTAAAAATCCATTTGTTCTCTAGGATAGAATAAGCCATTTCCATCCTAATTGTTTTTCCTAGGATTATTCATCCTAATCATTTTCTTCATAGATAGAGCAAGTTAACCTTTTTTCATCCTTGGCTCACGCATGGTACTATAAATTCCAAACTTTAGTGATACCAGAATTTTCATTTTTTACAAAGCATACAAAGTGTGAATTACCTCTCAGCAAGACCATCTAAGGAAAATAATCTGGTGGATACACTAGTGTTACTAACAGATTTGAAGAGCTTTAGCTTTCATTTGTTAATTCATTCACAATTTAATAGGGAAGGACATAGACATTTGTAGATAACAAAAGTATATACAGGAGCTACAGAAGTTCGGGAAAAAAAATATGGTTAAAGAAACATAAATCACAGAAGAGGAAAAAGTACTTTTGAGTTTTGAAGTATGAATCTGAGTTTACCAGGTGACCGAGGCATAGAGTTGTTAAACAAACAAACAAACATAGCCAAAGATTATTGGAGCCCAAGATTACCAGCAGATTTGGAATTGAGGATTCCCTGAAATCAGAGGGCAGATGGGATCACATTGGCAGAGCAAAAGTCAGACCAAGCTCCATGGCAATGGATGCAGCGAGTTGGGAGTGTAAGAGTGGAGGAAGGGCAGAATGTCTTAGAGCAACCATAAAGGGTAAGTGTTTGAGGAATGGAATTTGAAACCTCTAGTTGGGTTGGCTTCTTCCTCCATTGACCCTTCAAAGCTAAGAGTACCCTGGAATGGTATTTGCCCCTAGGCTGTCATAGTAACTCCAGAAACCTGGGATAGATAAGCCAGGCAGTACCCCATGTGGCTACATCCAGGAAAGAAAGTCTAATTTCACACCCAGAATATTAGTCACTGGCATACCCTATCCAAGATTACTTTTAATCCCATCCCTCACAATCACCAGAGAAAACTATGATAAACAGAAACAGTGACATGTGTTCAGGAATACCAAGATGAGAACAAACTCAAGAACCACCAAATACCCAAGGAAGACCAATACCATGAAAAGGTGACATCAATCAGCAAATAAAAGAACACCCAAGCAAATAGTTATCAGAGTCAACAGAGGAGGGCCTTGGAAATAATAATAATATTTAATGAATACTGGGTATGGTATCAGGCATTGTTCTAAGCACATTTACATGTATTTTTTTAATTTAATATACAGAATATTCCCAGAAGAATGAGAGAAAATATTGCATCTAACTTTTATATAAAAGAACTAGTTATATTGTTAAAATTAAAAGATGCTCTTGGGCCGGCCTAGTGGCGTGGTGGTTAAGCACTGGCTTGGGATCCCAGCGGCCCTGGTTCGGGTCCCACATGTGAGGGTCAGTGACACTGCCCTCAAAAAAAAAAAAAAAAAAAAAAAAGATGTTCTAAACAACAAATGGACTTTGATGAAGAGCAAATTAGCAAAACTGGAAGAATAAGCTGAGGAATTAATCCAAAAGAACCAAGATATTGGGAGAGAGGTGAGTTAAGAAATATTAAGACATAAGATAAACCCAGAAATCCCAATATCGTTCTCATAATCCCAAAGAAGAGATAGAGAATTTTAGGGAAGCAAAACTGAAGAAATGATAGAAGAAAAATTCCTGGTATGACTAGTGTAATTTAGAAGAAATATTTAAGAAATGTCATTTGCATTTTTTTTAAAAAGATCAAAACATGTCAGTACACCTTATTTTTTATTGCCTGGTTGCATTTAAAACTTCATATTTTATTTTATGTATTTCTAAATTATATATTCTGTATGTTTTCATGATAATTGTGCTTTTTTTAGCTTTTTATTTTGATATTAATTTAGACACAGGAAAGTTGCAAAAATAGTACAAATGCCCTTTACCTAGGTTCCTATGATGTTAACATCTTGTATAACCATAGTATAATTATAAAAATTAATAAATTAACCTTAGTAAAATATCATTAACTAAACTATAAATATACCTTATACCTAAACTAGTCAATGGGAATGATTAACATATATAAATATATACAAAATAGAATAAGAGAGATGCGTAGCTACACCCTCATTTTTACAATTGGTCTTCGGTTCTGTTTAATCATCCTCAATTCCATATTCATTTTGCCAGCCTCCACAGCTGGTTGAGGTCTTCACATGATGTAGTGGTCTTCATTTCTGAGGAATGAGTCCTTGGTAGTTCTGCTTGAATTAGATTGCTATAGTCTCCTATTAACTTTTACCACTGTACATGACAATACTAGGAGGTGACCCAAAGCATCGCTTGGGTTCAAGACATTCTCGTCCTTGCTCCCATTATGTAGCAACAGTCAGATTTTCCTTTAATATCAAGGATTAATTATCCAAAACTATAGTGTAACCCTTTTTTCCCCCCTATTGTTCCAATGCCACGAAGAGCCCAAAACAATCAACAAATAGTATAAACTTCCAGTTAAGTGGAACCATTGCTGGGTTTTCTGGGGAGAACATTCCTCCCTTGAATACTAAGACCTTTAGATGGGCAAAATTCAAAGTTGTTGGAATGGAAAGCAAAACATTTTGAGTGGATCACTATGTATAATAGTGGGAAGCATCCATCTCACTCCTGGGTTCCCCAGCTCACGTATTCCCGATAAGGGAGAAACAGGACGGTATGTTGGTTGAGTCCACAACATGTAATGCTGTAGGACAGGAGCTGGCAAACTTTCCTGCAAAGGGCAGGTAGTACATTCCAAGCTTTAAAGACCACATATGCTGTCTGTCACATATTCATTGTTTCTGTTTACAACCTTTAAAGAGTGTAAAAGCCATTCTTAAAGGCTTTATATAAACAGGATGTGGGCCAGGTTTGGTCCTCAGACTGCTAATCCCTGCTATAAGACAACACCCTAACTTCACAAAGTGTTCCCTCCCTACTGGTCATGGAATTGAGTCTTCAAAAAATCATTCAAGTTCTAAAAGCCAGTTGCTACTGGGTGGTGGGGATATGCAGTAAAACCAGTGAGTCTTGTGTGCGTGGTATTCCGGGATTAACACCATTGTCTGATAATCTCTTAAAGGTCAAGATGCCCACCCACCCCCACCCCCACCCCACACACAGACAAACCACATAGTTTTACTCCAGCAAATAGTTGTATGTCCATTTGAGGAAAGTTTAAGAGAAAGATTTACACGTACTTTTGATGCTATAACAAGGTCTTTTCTCAAAGGTACCTAGTGTACTCTGTATTCAAGGGCCCCTGGGTCTGTGAACTTCCCAGGACTAGGAAATGGGTGAAAGCTATTACTCTTAGTGGTGTCTCTAGTCAAGCCTCTATTTTCCCAGACTAGAGTTTGTTTAAACACAGAAATATTTAAGTCCTTAGCAAGCTACCCATCTATTTTAGTACTGGAAACTCGATGATCAGTTAGCCACCACCAAAAATCTCTGTAGGTCAAACATTTCAGTTACCACTCTGAAACCACTTTGCATTGGTAATTGTGCCCACTGTGTCTCTGGCAGTTATATTCTCTCTGGCCCCTGCCACTTCAGGATCCCTCACCATCACTGAAATTAGAAATCCCATTTCAGTGGCAACACATGCAACCTTTATCCCCAGAGGACAGCGATTACAGTAATGTTTAGGGATGCTTGTGCTCTCCTCATCTATTTCTTCATGCCATAGGGTGATGAGAAGGTGTGCTCTAGGCCCTTTTTGGGGACACAGGGGCTGGATGATCTAATACAAATACCAGCCCTCTTCAGTATTGCTGTTTTCACAAATCTTTGGAGCTTGTCTTTAACATTATGTCAAGAAATGTATGGCAACCCAACTTTATTTAGTTTCATTTACCAGTTGAGTCGTTTTTAATTAATTTAGCATAACTAGACTACTCCTAGATACCCGAAACATACTCCTAGAAACATCTGGTAAGTGTTCTCTTATCAATAATTTTTTCTTTCCTTGGTCTTACACCCTCAAAAGCTATTCCTACTCATATTCCCCAGCTTTTTGCTAATGCAATTGAGCAAAATCTTGCCATTCTTCTGGCATGTAATCTTTCTCTTCTCAGATTTACTTTGTAATTGGTCCCCTAGAGCATGCTAGGATCTGACTCAATTTATAGGTTTGGAGTTAGTGAGAGGAGCCAAAGCGGGAAAGGAGAAAAATTGGTATCCCTATGCAAGATGAGACCTGCATTATCTATTATTGTGTAGTAAACGACCTAAAATTTAGCAACTGACAATGACAAAGCGTTTCACAGAGTCTGTAGGTCAGGAATCTAGAAATAGCATCTCTGGGTAGTTCTGGCTCAGTTTCTCTCATGAGGCTGGTGTCAGAACAGCTGGGCCACAGTTATCTGAAGGCTTGATGAGGCTGGAGGATCTACTTCCAAGATGGCTTTTTCTCATACCTGGCAAGTTAGTACTGGTTGTTGGCTGAAGGCCCCCCCCAGTTCCTTTGCCACACAGGCTTCTCTATAGTGTTGCTTGAGTGTCCTCACAGCATGGCAACTGGCTTTCGCCAGATGTAAGAGCAAAGTGGAAAGTGCAATATCTTTTATGACCTAGCATCAACAGTCACACACCACCATTTCTGCAATATCCTATAGGTTACACAGGTCAGCCCTATTCATTGTAAGAGGGGATTACACCAGGGCATTTAATACTAAGAGTTTCCAATCACTGGGGCCTTTTTAGAGATTGGTTACCTAGGGCCGGCCGTGTGGCATGGTGGTTAAGCGCTGGCTTGGGACACCAGCGGCCCCAGTTCGGGTCCCACATATGAGGGCCAGTGACACTGCCCTCCAAAAAAAAAAAAAAAAGGGCCGGCCGAGTGGCTCAGTTGGTTAAGAGCTTGCTCAAGAGTGTGAGCTGAGCTCTGAGCAATGGCGGTTCGATGCCAGCCCGAGCTGAGTTGCCGTTGAGCTGCCAACAGATGGCAGGATGGCTCAGCTAAAAAAATAAAAAAAAATAGAGACTGGTTACCTTAAGGTTTTCAAGAAAGGTTAAGACCAGCCTCATCTGGGGGAGAAGGGAGCTACCTCTGCAGACAAGGGACATTCAATAGAGTTTGGCAGCACAGGGCACCATTTTTGATGCACCGTTCTTTTACAGTTAGTACCCTAATTTCCACATCAGAGATCAAGTGAGGCTGTTAATTCTACCTCTGTAGTAATCTGGTGTTTTACTGAAGAAGATTCTGCTTCTAATTATTGGTGTGTTAGACCTGTGGCTATAAGAGACAAGTTATGTTTTCAGGGCAGTCATTGAAAACCCCTGGTTTTCTAAACATGCCCTATGCTAAAAATTTGAAATCTTGAACCTATAATTTTCTTAACATTTTCTAGCACAGTTAGAAGCAACCAGTATAATCCATGCCCTGTATTTTGTGTGCCTTCCATAGTGGCCAGTTGGTTCACCAGAGCCTTGGCTTTCATAGGCACTTTATTCCAGAAGATAATTTTTTAAAGCAAAAGAATGGAATCTATTTTCTCATGTAACTGACAAGATAGATAGACCTGGATCCAGGGACTCAAATTCTGTCAGTAATAATCTATCCTTTGCCATCTCTTGGTTCTGCCTTCCTGTGTTGTCTTTATTCCCAGGGAGACTCTCTCCATGTGATGACAGAGATGGTCTCTATCTTACATTTTACTAATTTAGCAATCCACAGGTGATAATTTAAATACTGTTTCTCCACTGCGTATCATGGACTACCAGCCTCTAGTAATAGTAACCAGATAGTCACTACCTTCAGATACATCCAGGTCAGATAACTCATCCCATATTCTCATTTCCTGAAAAGTCAGGTGTTTACAACATTTCTTATTACTGCATCAATCAGTGTTCAGTTGCGTAACACAGAATCCAGTCTAGTTTAGGTAAAAATAGATTTAAAATAAGGAATCAAGTGCTTACCAAATCATTGAAAGGCCTAGAGAAGCAAGCTGTAGGTCCAACTTATCAGCACAAACTCCAGCCCTCACAACCATCCTATTTCTACTCTTGATTAGAACTGTCCCCTCTACCATTGCTGTTGGAAGCTGCTGCCATTGCTCACCGCAGAAATGCATTCTCACTGTTGCTGCTACTGTACGGGAAGCTGCTAGCTCCAGAATCACAAGCATTGCCTCTGCCAAATCCACACAAATGAATTAGATCCCATGTATCTTTCCTAGCTCCTCACATGCCTCCGTTCTGAATTCATTTCTCACAGGATCCATCCAACTGGATCACATCTGGAGTCCTAACTGAAAAGGAGTCTGGGAAATGTCACTTACTAGCTTTCCAACTTTTTCAGATTAGAAAGAGTTTGAGCAGCAAACAACAGCTACAAATATTTTGTTCACATTATTATTATTATTATTATTATTCTCCAGAATTGTTAGTTGTATCTGCTATATTAGAATGAGATTCTTTAAGAACAGTGATAAAATTTTATTCATGTTTAGGATTCATGTTTAGGCATTCATTAAAGCATTAAAATGTCTTTCCTTATTTCATATCTATAACTTTGGAGTTAGAAAAGTTATCTAGTCCAGCTGCCTAATATTTATGAATCAGCCCAGAGCTAAAGGAAGTGAAGTTTCATAATTTCTACCTGCCAGAGTTTTTCGTGGCTCAACTTGCTCATCTCCTAAATGTTCACACAAGAGTACCTTAGATCCCTGATAGATGTTTAAGTAGATTTTTATCTTCCCTTTGAGTGAGACTTAGCATGGGATTATCTTCCCTGTTCAGTAGGCCCAGAAATAGCTATGTAGTTCTGATCATTGGACATTTAGTCTCAAGGACAGCTCCCCACACACACACACCAGATGTCTCATACTGAAAGGGAAGTTTCTGCCTGGCATTCTGGAGTCCAAGAGTCCCCGTCTAGATACCAGTAATGTGTAGTAATCTTGATGCCAACTATTTATCTCATCATATTCAACCCCTCTTGGCTACCAAATCTCCCCTGTATTACAAAACCTCCCTCAGCCAGGCTCAACATGGTGGCAGGGTCTAATGCAGTGGCTCTCAACTGGAGGATGACTTTGGCTCCCCAGAGACATTTGGTAATGCCAGGAGACAATTTTGGTTGTCACAACTGGAGGGAATGTTGCTGCCGGATGCAGTGGGTAAAGGCCAGGGATGCTGCTAAATGCACATAAGACAGCCTTCTATAACAGAATTATGTGGCCCAAAATGTCAATAGTGATGAAGTTGATAAATCCTGGTCTAATTTTAAACCCCACTCTTGTACACTAAGTCCTGTCTTGGAGTGTCATAACTCACCAATAAGCTCCAAAATAGGACATCTCCAACCTAACATCATCCCTATCATTCCTGCCCATAGTAACTTCTTGCTCTGCCTTCTATAAGGCTTTATTCATTCACAGTCTCCTAACAGCCCTCTTTTATTTCTTCTATGTTTATATGTTGTCTTTTCCACCAGGCTGTGAGCTCTTCAGGACAATAGTCCCATCTCCCACATTCTATAGCCCTGTTGTATATAACAATTTTAATTAATCCCTAAAAATAATGAAAGCCTGAATTCAGACCAAAGCTTTCAGAACACTCCTACTCTCTGGACAAAGGCCCAGAAAGAAAAAAAAATAGCATCCTTACTGAATTGAAATATTCAACCCACTTGAAGTCAAGTAAATAAAATCTTGGCATCATGGGTCTTCATTTATTCCCACCCATTCCTGAGAGTTCTTGGTTTTTATCTTGGCTTTTGATTTCTTTCCACTGAGAATTTCTCTTCTGTTTATATCTAATTGCTCTCTCCACTAATACCCATACTTATACTTCCTCTTTCATTGCACTTCATATTTTAATTTCTTTTTCAGTGTCTTTCTTCCCCAAAAGACTTTTAGCTACATGAAAGCAGATGTCATTTCTGTCTTCTTTGTTATGATATCCCCAGCACCTTAGCAGAATGCCTGGCACATAGTAGGTAATTTTCCTTGTCATTCGTGCATGTGAGGTTGTTTTTTTTCTTTTATCATAATGAATTTATTAAAACCTGATGGATTCCAAAATGAAGTTCAACAAAGAACTACAAAAAGGAAAATTTTAATTCGGAAACTATATCCCTCTGTTCTAACACAGACTGATTGATGCCCAGGCTCACGAGATCTGTTCCACTGCCTACTTGAAGGTGCCACTCACCGCCTTTGTGTCCTTCCTTCCTTGAAATCTTGAGGTCTCAGACATGTAAGCCCTGAGGGAAATTGCATGTGAATGGGATAGCGGGCCTTTTTTGGATGAACTGCTGCCTTTACTCTTCACCTGGTACCTGTCAGCAGTTTATCTGTGTATCTACATGCAGCAATTAGACCAAGGGTGATGGCAGGGCTCTTCAGTCAAAAAATCATTTTTATCCTTGTCTACCCACTACCACTTCTTCCTAATTGCCTCCCTTAGAGAGATAACTACACTGTATAAAATTTAAAACTCCATTCACGTCAAGCTAAATTTCATATAACACTTCCCCTTCTAGTCTTTCTGTCATAAAGGATTGATTTGAGAGAAGTTGCTTTTTTAAAAACCATGCTCATTGTTACTTGTTAGTATAGTAATACCTTGGTTTGTGAGCATAATTCGTTCTGGAAACAAACTACTCTTATTGCAAGACATCACTCATTTGCCACATTTAAATGTATTAGAAATGTTTGCTCATCTTGCGGAACACTTGCAAACCGCGTTACTCGCAATCCAAGGTTTTACTGTATTTATATTGTTCCTATGGTCAAAAGGAATGGGGCATTTTTAGGACCAGAATTTGAGGGGTGAAAGGGAAAGTTTTAAAACTCCCTCAATTCAAGTATGCTTCCTCTACAATGTATTTATCAACTTTTGAGTCTTGGTCTCCAGGATCTATCTGCCCCCAAAGCCTTTCCCCCACCATGCCAGTTTTTGTCCTTGGCTTTTGGTCTCTCTGTCTCTGTCACTCTCTCTCTCTCTCTCTCTCTCTCTCTCTCTCTCTCTCTCTCCCCTCCACCCCCCTCTCTCTCTCTCTCTCTCATTTGGCAATTTCTGAAAAACATAAATGTGCCCAGACAAGGAGTCAAGATGTTCTGAAATCTGCTGTTCCACTAACCAAGCTGTGGGTGTGAGTGAGTGTACTCTAATATGCTCTTCCTGATTCCCAGGACTTACCATCAGCCATCTCCCGATATCTACAGCAATTCTCCAACCGAACAGCACACTACCTCTTAGTTCTTGGGTCAGACAGGTATCCACCTTTGGCTTAGTTTAACATTCACTTACCCTGGGGCTCTTTCCTGATTAACCTGAGGCAGTATAATTGGTGGTATAGCTTTTGGGCTCTAGAATCCATACTGCCTAGTCTCAAAACCTGGTTCTGACACATACTCATTTCGCTGTGCACCTTCTTTGTTGGTGATAAAGTAGTATCAACTACCTCTTAGGGTTAGTGTACACATGTGAAACAATACTTTGCAATGTGGTAAGCACTTAGTGTTTGTTAATTATCATTAAAGTTTACCCAACACCTTATTGGGAGAGACCTATGTTACTAGTGCTACACTAACAATTCAGCACATGTTTTTGAATGATCCCAATGTTCCAGACATTGCTAAGAAGAACACAGACATGAAGCAGAAACTAATGTTGCATTCGTTTCTCAATGAACTGCCTGAGGTCTGTAGATGGTAATGATGGCAAAGGAGCAGCTGTTTGGATGGTCCCTCACAGCTGTCTCCATTGACTCGAAGGAAAGAAATGTTTATCCTTTGACTTCTACTATTATGTTATATTCTGTTTTTTTGAGAGGTCAGAGCACATTTTGTAATCATATATCATGATCCCCTTGCCTCTCTCTTAAAATACACCAGGGATTGTCAAAAAAAGATTGTTAAATCTTTTCCTATTTTCCTATAATTAAAAATAAATGATAATTTGCCTCTTTCCCAAATTCTCAGTTCTCCAAGTTCTCAGAAGTCATAACTTTTGGGCCTTGAAATGACTCTCTTCCTTTTTTTCCCTCTATGGTTTTGATTTGGTGGTTCGTTGTTATACCATCATGCGCTGCATAAAGATGCTTTGGACCATTATGGATCGCATATGTGACAATGGCATACTACACAGCCGAGGTGTGTAGCAGGCTATATCTAGGTTTGTGTTTGTGTAAGCACACTCCATGATCGCACATCAATGAAATCACCTAACAACACATTTCTCAGAACATGTCCCCATGGTTAAGCAGTGCATGACTGTGTATGTGTTTGCCCTTTGGCTCTAGTGCGATATGGAAAGGTGTGAGTGAACTTCCCACTGAATACATGTAGTTCTTATTTAATTCTCTTTCTCACCAATTATTTCCCAGATCTAGCTGCATTTTATCTCGGGCTTGCAATCATAGTAAAAGAATGCAGGAAGGAGACAGACTTTTAAAATGTTCTGCCCAGAGGAGAATAAGAACTCTTTCTAAAACAAAATGATGCTTGAGAGGAAAACAAGGGTATTAACTGAAAATAAAGGGCAATCCTTTGTTCTGGTTTGCTGTTCTACATTGAAAACTAAGAGGGCCGGCTGAGTGTTGCGGTGGTTAAGCGCTGGCTTGGAATGCCAGCAGCCCCGGTTCGGTCCCACATATGAGGGCCAGTGACACTGCCCTCAAAAAAAATAAAAAAATAAAAAAAATAAAAACTAAGACATTCTGTTGATTTGTATACTCTGACAGGTACGGTCTCTTCTAAGGCGGGGGAGGAGTTATGGACAGGCTCTGAGCTCAGCTGTGAAAATGGAGATGTGCAGTTCTCTGGGACAAAGATTAAAGTCTCTGAGGCAGCATGAAGTAACTGGATCAGCATTGGTTCACCATGGTATCTTTGCTTTCTGTATTGAGTTCCTTGGTGGTTCACAAATGTTCTCTCTCCATCCTTTATTTAATCAGCCACAATAAAATGTAACTGTCAACCAGAGTATTTAAACCAAGGAAAGGTAAAGTATTTGGTACTTTGCAACAAGTACAACTCTGTTTTACTACCTAAATCTGAAGAAGAATCAGGGATCCTATATTCCCAGCCCAGGAAACATATGTGGCAAACACATTTAAGAGAAGGGAGAGTGCTTGGCCAGGAAACTTGTATCCTGATTTCTAGACCATGCCTTGTGCAACTTCAGAAGCAAGACCCTAATTAGAGATCTCAGAGTGCCTCGGCTGCATCACCTGGAATTGTGATCCTGCGACCCACCCCTTAAAGATACTGTGATCTGACAGAGGAGAGTGCTTTTGCCTACTCAGAAAAATAATGCTGCATATCTTTGAAGCATTATTGTTATCATTATGGTTATTATTGTCATCATACTTATACTTGGTACTTATCATTACTGATGCTTTTTTCATCAGAGAAACTCAAAGAAGATATAAAAGAGAAGCATATGTATTCATATAGCATATCTCTAGGAAAATTCTATAATTCCTACAAAATAAGTGACTTGCTTAAGTTTTCAAACAAGTTAGTAGATGAGCCAGAGGTAGAATTCCACTGCAGTACATACAAATACACACTGGTTCTCAGAACAACAGTATAAATAATCCATCACCTGGCATTTTTTTTTTTTTAAGATTTTATTGGGGAATTGGGGGCGGGGAACAGCATTGGGGAATGAGGGACAAGTTGCTGTCCCTTTTGTTCTTCAGTCTAGTTGTGGAAAACGTTGCTTCACTGGCCCATGTTGGTATCGTCATTGTGCTCTTCCCGGGTAAGGCAGATCAGTTGCCGGCCTCTGGACGTCTGCTCATGGCGGCACTTGGCAGCTCACACAAGCTGCCAGCCACTCACGCTGGCTGCCACCACTCACTGTAGCTTATGGTAGCCCACTGCAGCAGAGGCTGCAGCTATGCTGACCCAGGGACTCACAGCAGCCCAGCTCCAAGTGGAGCTGTTGTTCACCACCTTAGCTGTAGAGGGCAGTGTCACTGGCGTTCATATGTGGGATCCAAACCGTGGCCCTCCTGCTCAGAGTTGGCATCCCAAGCCAGCTCTTAACCAGTGCACCACCGTCTGGCCCTCACCTGGCATTTTAAACTCACTCCCTGGTAATTGAGTGTTTAAATGTCTTGCATACCTGTACTTCCACTTTAAAAATTACTTAAGACCAGGCAGGCATTCTTTTTAAATTATCAGTCTTCTTTTTGTTTTCTTTTTTCTTCCTTTTTTTTTTAATGATCAGCCTTCTAAATTAACCATCAACCATCCAAAGAAAGTAAGAGGATGAGATTAATTTTAGCTTCTCTAAGACAACTCCACCTGATTACAATAGTTTTCCAAATAGTTGCTGAATTATTCAGGGTTCTCCAGAGAGACAGAACCTACAGACCAACAGGATGTGGAGAGAAAGCGAGGGAGGAGAGGGAAAAGGAGGGGAGGGAGATTGATATATTTTAAGGAATTCCCTCCCATGGTTGTTGAGGCTTAGTGAGTCCAAAACCTAATGGGGTAGGCTTTCAGTCTGGAGACTCAGGGAAAAGTTGCAGTTCAAGTCCAAAGCCAGTCGGTTGGCAGAACTCCTTGTTTGGGGGAAATAAGTCTTTGTTATATTAAGACTTTCAATAAATGGAATGAGGCCCACCCACATTATGGAGAGTAATCTGTTTTACTCATTATCCATCAATTTAAATGTTAATATTCAAAAAACACCTTCACAGAAACATCTAAAATGTTCAACCAAATATCTGGGCACCATGGCCTTGGCAAGTTAACACATAAAATTAACCATCATAGCTGGTTATATTATTATTTTATATATATTATTCAGACC
This sequence comes from Aselliscus stoliczkanus, assembly GCA_033961575.1. Classification (NCBI taxonomy): domain Eukaryota; kingdom Metazoa; phylum Chordata; class Mammalia; order Chiroptera; family Hipposideridae; genus Aselliscus; species Aselliscus stoliczkanus. The sequence continues at coordinate 95,248,780 of CM066736.1, read as the reverse complement.
CAGTTAATCTCTTTAGTGGCTTTAAACAAGTACTATACCTTATCATAATTCTAAACATTCTATATTTTATTAAGAGAAGAAGTATAAAGTAGAGGAAAACCATTGGAATAAAAGTTTTAAAAACTAGATATGCACAAGTTGGTTAGTTTCTCTAAACCTCAGTTTCCTCATCTGTGATATGGAAATAAGAATATTTCTCCTGCAGGGGCCTGCCGAGTGGCTTAGTTGGTTAAGAGTTAGCTTAACAGTGCAAGCTCTGAGCAACAAGGCCAAGGGTTCGATTCCCATATGGGCCAGTGACGCAGCACCCGAGCTGAGCTGCCAACAGGTGGCAGGATGGCTCAGCTGGTGAGAGCACGTGCTTCTGACAACCAGACTGCCTGTTCGATGGTGGGCTATGCCCGCCTGCAACTAAGACTGAACTTGGCACTTTGAGCTGAGCTGCCACCTGGATGGCTCAGTGGATAGAGCGTGTGCTCTTAACAACAAAGCTGCTGGTTTGACTCCCTCTTGGGATAGTGGCTACCCCCAATCACAACTAAGATTGTAACACAGTACCTTAAGCTTAGAGGCCACGAGCTGCTGATGGGTAGTCAGATGGCAACTGGAGCCCTCCACAGCTAAGATTGAAGAACAACAACTTGGCTGGTCCCCCACCCCAATTCCCCAACACTGTTCCCCTCCCCCAATTCCCCAATTTAAAAAAAAAAGAATATTTCTCCTGCATATGAAAGCATTCTTTAAATTGTAAACTTGAGCATTTTACATATTATTATTAATGTATACAATGCTCTGGACATGTGTACCTTTTGCCCTCTCAAACATGATTAGGGGCCGGCCGAGTGGTGCGTTGGTTAAGAGTTGTCTTGGGACGCCAGTGGCCCCGGTTCGGATCCCACATAAGAGGGCCAGTGACACTGCCCTCCACAGCTAAGATGGTGAACAACAGCTCCACCTGGAGCTGGGCTGCTATGAGTCCCCTGGGATGGTGTGGGCTGCAGCCCCTGCTGCAGTGAGCTGCCATAGGCTACAGTGAGTGGCCAGCAGCCAGCATGAGCGGCTGGCAGCTGGTGTGAGTGACCGTCCAGAGGCCGGCGACCAATCTGCCTCACCCGAGAAGAGCACAATGACAATACCAACATGGGCCAGGGAAGCAATGTCTTCCACAACTAGACTGAAGAACAAATGGACAACAACTTGTGTGTTCCCCTTCGGTTCCCCAACGCTGTTCCCCGTCCCTAATTCCCCAATAAAATCTTTTTAAAAAAAACTATTAGGGCCAGCTGAATGGCTCAGTTGGTTAAGAGCTCACTCAAGAGTGGGAGCTGAGCTCTGAGCAACGGCGGTTCGATGCCAGCCTGTTCTGAATTGCCCTTGAGCTGCCAACGGGTGGCAGGATGGCTCAGCTAAAAAAAAAATAAAAAAAAATTATTAGATACTTTGTATCTATTAGATATCTAAGTATCTATTTCAGTTCAATAATTTGCATTTTCAAGAACAATGATTTTTCAACTGCATTGTTTTAGCACACTTTTTGGTCACATTTCGTTATAAAATATAACTAAGTATTGTCACTAATAAAAATTATAAAGTAGCAAAGTTTGCAAACGATTTTATTTTTTAATAAGAGTAGATGCGTTATCCCTATAATAATATTCTCTGTAACTTGCATTCATATATGCTTTATTACTTTGGAAAGAAAGGAATGCTATGAATTGCATATAACTTGAAGACACTCTCATCTTAAGTTGCAGCCAGGAACCTTGATCATCTTTCAGGAGTGCTTCTTGCAGATGAACATTATCCATTTAGCTTTCTTAAAAATTCTTAAATACAGTGATTGAAAGCATCAGTTGTCCTCCTCTACTAAAGACTCAAGTGCATGTGTAGCTTATCTAGTATAGAAAAGTTTGCCCTGAAATGGATCTCCCACTTCCAGCTTACAGGTCCAGCATCCAAAGGTATAAGGGGTCTCTGGTATTGATGAAGGTATTGATGAAGTCCAGTGAGGTCACCTCAGTCATGCTACTACCGAGCCATTTAGGAACTTTAAAAACTAAACACTATATTTGACTTTAAGAAAGGAGAAATGGCAAGGAAAAATTACTAACAGACAGGGTCTTGATTTATTTCATTCTGTTGGCCTAACAATATACAATCAAAAGTGATCATATGTCCTGGTTTGCCTGGTATAGTTCTGGTTTATGCCTGCTGTCCTAATGTAATATATTAACACCACTCTTTTACACCCAAAGCATAAAGTGCTTACAATTATTTATCAATGTATTCCCAGTTTCTGCACACAGCATGCATTAGGTGCTCACTAAATATTTATTAAGTGAATGAATGATGATCCAAATAAAGAGAGACTGGCCCATTAAAGAGAGTTCGAAGAATTTATTTTATTTTATTTTATTTTATTTTATTTTATTTTGAGGACAGTGTCACTGGCCCTCATACGGGACCCAAACCGGGGCCGCTGGCTTGGCTCAACCACCGTGCCACTCGGCAGGCCCAAGAGTTCGAAGAATTTAGTTCCTCACTAAGATGCTGTGAGCACTGTAGTAGGCTGAATGGTGGCCCCCCAAAAGATAAAAGGTGTGATCAAACAATACGGTGAATGTTAAAAAAAAATTATTACAGTAAAAGATACATTGCCATGAATCCCTCTCAAAATACTTCCCATTGCTTCAAACACACTTATCCCATCATTCTTGCCACTTTCTGAAGCAGTTCTGAAAGTCCTCTTTCATGAGTGTCTTTAGTTGCACAGTCATGGCTGTCTTGATGTCCTGAATTGATTAAAAATATTTGCCTTTTGGGCTGGCCGAGTGGTGCGGTGGTTAAGAGCTGGCTTGGGAAGCCGGCTGCCCTGGTTCGGGTCCCACATGTGAGGGCCAGTGACACTCCCCTAAAAAAAAAAAAAATTTTACCTTTCACAGTTGTTTTGACTTTGGGGAAGAGCCAGAAGTTTCACGGTGCCAGATCCAGTAATAAGGTGGATGAGGACCCACCGTAATGTTTTTTGGTGTTTTTTTTTTAAAGATTTTATTGGGGAATTGGGGGAGGGGAACAGCGTTGGGGAACCGGGGAAGTGGAACAGACAAGTTGCTGTCTTTTTGTTCTTCAATCTAGTTGTGGAGGACATTTGCTTCATTGGCCCATGTTGGTTTATCACGTGCTCTTCCTGGTGAGGCATATCGGTCACCGTCCTCTGGACAGGCCCTCACACCAGCTGCCAGCTGCTCACTCTGGCTGCCAGCCACTCACTGTAGCTTATGGCATCCCACTGCAGCAGAGGCGGCAGGCTACATCGTCACCGGCGATTCATGGCAGCCCAGCTCCAGGTGGAGCTGTTGTTCACCATCTTAGCTGTAGAGGGCAGTGTCACTGGCCTTCATATGTGGGATCCGAACCGGGGCCCTGCTGCTTAGCAGCTCCTAACCAACGCGCCACTCGGCAGGCCCCGTAATGTTTTTATTTGACAGAAATTGCTGTACCAGAAGCGATGTGTCACATGGAGCCTTTCTGTTGTGTTCACAAAATATGGTGAAGGCTGCTGCCGAGTGCCATACAAAGGAAAGGCAGGGATCTTCAATACTTGAAGCAACACACTGAACCTTAGCAACAGCGTGTGACAAGTTTTAACTCATTCAGTGCAGTCAGTTGGGTGTGAACTATGGTTGTGAGAAGGTGTGTTTCAAAGTGTGCCATAAATTACCCTCCATCATGACAACGCTCCATGTCACATATTGCTTCTGGTATATGGCAATTTCTGTCAAAAACATTACGGGATGTCCTCATTCACCTTATTCACTGGATCTAGCAATGTGTGATTTCTGGCTCTTCCCCAAAATCAAAATGACCATGAATGGTGGTAAACGTTTGAATCGATTCCGGATATCAAGGCAGCCACGACAGCGCAACTAGAGACACAGAAGACTTCCAAAACTGCTTCAGAGAGTAGTAGGAATGATGGGATAAGTGTGTTTGAAGTGAGGGGGAGTATTTTGAGAGAGATTGATGGCAATGTGTCTTTTTCTGCAATAAATTTTTTTATTTTAACATTCACCATAGTTTTTGATCACACCATAAAATATCCATGTCCTAATCCCCGAAACCTGTGAATATTACCTTACATGGCAAAAGATGTAATTAAGTTAAGGATATTGAGAGAAGGACTTTATCCTGAATTATCTGAGTGCAATGATGTGTATCCTCACCAGAGAGAGTCAGAGGGCATTTTGTCACACACACGCAGAGGGAGAAGGCAACGTGAAGACAAAGCAGAGAGAGTAGCAGCCACCAGAAGCCAGAAGAAACAAGGGGTGGAGTCTTCTCTTGGGCCTACATAGGGAGCACAGCCTTGCCATTGGCTTGATTTTGGACTTCAGACCTCCAGAACTGTGCGAAAATTAATTTATGTTGTTTTAAGCCACCTACTTTGGGACAATTTGTTATGGCAGCCACAGAAGACTAATGGAAGCACCTTACACACTGCATGCAAAAGTGATTTTAAAAGAAAAAAGGCGTATTCCCATTGTGGTTACTCATGTTGCAATAGAAAGAAGCATGGCACACTTGGAACAGTGGAGATTCTGCCGCATACTAACTGAATTACTTTGGAAAAGTTACCTAACTTTGCATTTCCCTACCTGTAAAACGGGGGAAATGATACTTCCCTACTTACTCACAAATGATTTTTACGGAGACTGAAATGAAAGAATGTATATTCTTGTATTCAGTAAATATTTATTGATGCCTACTATATTTCAGGAGCTATTCTAAGCACTGTATTTAAGGAATATAACAGTCAACACGACAGACAACTTCCTGCTATCATTGAGCTTACATTCTCATGCAGTAAGCAGACAATACACAATAAAGAATGCAAAAAAAAATCATTTCAGATACTGGTAAGGACTATGGAAAAAATTATGTGGAGTGATGTAATAGAGTGCCTAGAAAGAGACATTATATATAGAGTGATCAGGGAAGGTTTTCTAAAGAGGTGACCATAATCTCATAAACTATAGACCTCAATTATGAAAAAGAGCTGACCATGTAGAAAAGCCAGAATAAGAGCTTTTTGGGTAATGGAACTTGGAAAAAGTTCCTTGGCATGTTTGAGGAATAGAGAGCTTTGCTTGAACTTGATATGTTTGAAGAATAGAAAAAAGGGCCACTGGGACTGAAGTATAGAGTTCAAGGAAGAATATGGTCCAAGATGAGGTCGGAGTAATTAGTCAAGGGCTGGAACATGTAAGGTCATGTACACCACAATAAGAAGTTTAGATTTTATTGTGTATATAATGTATATCCATGATCAAAGGGTTTTAAACATAGGAATGATGTTATCTGATTCACATTTTTAAAAGATGACTTGCTTCTGAGTAGAGAACAGATTGGAGAGCAGGAGATGAAGTTGAGAGACCAGTTAGGAGGCTATTGCAGTCATTCAGGCTAGAGATAATGGCACTTAGATTAAAGCGATAGCAATGTAGATCAAGAGAAATGGACCAAATTAAGATATACTTTGGAGATCGAGCCAATAGAACTTCTGATGGATCGAATATGGAAGATGAGAGACAGAGAGGAATTAAGAATGATTCATAGGTTTTGGCTTTGGCAACTGGCTAATGGAGGAAAAACTATTCTGAATATGTTAAATGTGAAATGCCTATTACATACCCAGGGGGAAATTTCAGTAGGCAATTTGATATATATCTATAACTTGCATGGGGAGAGGTATGAATCAGAGATGGAGAAATGAATTTGGAAATCATCATCATATAAATTGTGTTCAAAGTCATAAGATAGATTAATTACCTGGGGGGGAAACTATTCAGAAGGAAGAGAAGGAAGTCCAGTATAAATCCTTGGGTACTTCAATATTTAGAGGTCAAGCATAGAAGGAGAAGCCGGCAAAGATAGCTGAATTGGTGGAGTCAATAAGGTAGGAGGAAATCCTGAAAGTGTAGACTCATGGAAACCAAGAGAAAAATGAATGTATAAATGTCAACAAGAGAATATGCACAAATATTTTCTCAGTTCCTGCTGTGTACAAAGAACTACTAGAAATCCAAGAGGTGTTCCCAATCTCAAGGACCTTATGATTTTGGGAGATAAAAATAAGCCAACTCCCACCCTCCCCTCCTCCCCTACCCCAATAATACACTACATAGCCTTCTAACTGATCTCCCTATCTCCAGGGTTTTCTTTCATTATACATAAGTCAAAATGTTAATATTCCTAAAACCCTCTGATCAATTAAAACTATCAGCTTTAAACTAAAATTCATCAGAATTCTGATTAGCTCAAGAACTTTCTCTGCCCTTATCGTTGATCCCAAATCATCATTCTGGCACTCAAAGAAGGATGATCACAGCCTCGTTTTCTGTTATTCCCTTTGTGAAACCTTATGGCATTTTTTTTTTTTTTGGAGGGCAGTGTTAATGGCCCTCATATGTGGGATCTGAACCCGGGCCACTGGATGGCATTTTTTTATTGGCATTTTTTTCTTGGTTGGTCAGTTTAGCATTGATTCTATCCTTCCCTGCCCTTGTAAGTAATTGGTGTATATATCTTTTCTTTGTCTAGATTGTGTGCTCCTTGAAAACAGATTAAGCCTAAAGTCTTGATTAACCATTTGTATATTAACTTATTAGCTTTATTTTTTTCTGTTAGGTCTCTGACAAAGACCACCAAATTTTAGTTATATGACATAGAACACTGATAACGGAGCAAATTTTGGATATCATAGAGCTAGATTATGGATAATAGGAATGGAGGCAGGATGTACCTAGGAACAGGGAAGTAGACTGAAGCCAGATTACAAAGGGCCTTACTAAGGAGTTCAGATGGTATTCTGTTAGAGACCTACCTACCTATCTACTGAGGTATTTGAGCAGGGCACTTATATACTCATATCTACATTTCAGGAATAAATCAGTAGAGGGGATAGATGAGGATGGCCTCAAAATTGCAAGCAGAGAGCATTAGTGGGAGTGAACTCTGATGCAGCAATACCAGCCTAACTGGCTCTGTTAGAGAAGACTGTGTGTCTGGGAGTGGTGAAAAATAAGACTAACAGAAGAGGTAGGATAGGGTCAGAAAATGAAGGGCTCAAAAGTCAGGAAAAAGCCTATGAAGTGGAATCCCTCGGTTCTGATGCCTGTTTTCCTACTTGGGGAAAGTCCCTTATCTTTTCTAGAAGCCAGTTCCCTTTTCCTCCTTGGGTTTTCTTCAGCTGCAAATGTTATCATTTTCTATAATATCCTGACCTGCTACTGTGGTTATCAAACTTTGACTGTACATTGGAATCACTTAGAGAGCTCTAAAAGCTGTTGATGCCTGGATCCCACTCTGAGAGATTCAGATTTATCTGGTCTTGGATGCAGCCTAGGCACTGAGAGTTTTAAAAGGTCCCCAGGTGATTCTACTGTGCAGCCAAGATTGAGATCAACTGATGTAGAAAATGGTGAACCACTAAGATTCTTAAGCATGATAATGATATGTTGAGGGGAAAAAGTGTTCTAAGCAAGACTAACATGAGTATCCAGTGTAGAGGAAAATGACTATAGGAGACTAATTGGAATTTTTCAATAATCCAGGAGAAAATTTTACTAGATTAGCATGCATGCTATGACATTATAGGATAGAAGATGAATGTAGAAAGATTATTTAGAGGGAAATAACAGCAGGACTCAGTAATGAATTGAATATTAAACTTGATCAAAAGGAAAGAGAAAATGTAGAGTCAAGTTTCTAGCACAGAAGAATAGTAGGATCCTTAGCAAAACTGAAGTAGTTGTGAAACAGTTGGTTAATCAATATTATTGATAATATGGTAACTGACATTATATAATTACTATATCAGGCACTATGTTATGTGCTTTACATACATTATCTCATTTAATCTTTACAACAACTCTATAAATACTGTTATTCCTACTTTATAGACCCAGGAACTAAAAAGAAAGAGCAGTTAAATAACTTTCCCAAAATTACACAGTAAGTTGGATAGAAGATATTTTAACTAGCCTGACCCTTTTCCTTATAATAGTTACATACTGAATCTGTTGAATTTGAACAAATAACTAAAAAATATATATATGGTTATTTTGAGGCCAGACAGGAATATAAATGAGTGAATCAAGTCAGATTTAACAATAGTGAAATGAAGCGAAAACATCTAGATGAGAGAATTGCTACGTGGCTATACTTGAATGTTGCTCTGTTGAAATTTCAGGCCCTGTATATTAATATTTTTAAGATTTTTGCATGAAAAGAAAACCTGGATTTGTATGTAAAATCTCATAAAATGTCAATGTCAACAAATTCAAATGTTTAAAATTACTGTGTGGCCCAAATTTAATATAGGTGCAAGTTTGTATCTCTGATCAATAGGTTGTTGGAAATTCAGAACTGACGTTAGTGAGAGATCTGAACTGGAGATGTATGATTAGGGAATTTTAAGTGCAGAGAGGATAACAGATGCTCCAGGAGTTATGTATGTTAGACTAATAACCAGCATTTGACATGATTAGTTAAAATAATGCAAAAATGTGTGAGTTAACAAGTCAGTCAGGACTCTACGAGGTTTTCAATCTTAGAGAAAACTGACATAAAATGGAAGTGTTAAAACTAGCAGATTGAAGTGGGTGACTTCAAATTCAATTTCTGGGCCGGCCAAGTGGCTTGGTTGGTTAAGAGTTGGCTTAGAGCATGTGCTTTGAGCAACAGGGCCACCGGTTTGATTCCCACATGGGCCAGTGAACACTGCGCCCTAGCTGACTTGTCGCTGAGCTGCCAACGGGTGGCGGGATGGCTCAGCTGGTGTAATAAGATCGCCTTTTCAGTGGTGGGCTATGCCCACCCGCAACTAAAGATTGAACTCGGCACCTTGAGCTAAGCTGCTGCCCGAATGGGTCAGTGGATAGGGCGTGCGCTCTTAACAACAAGGCTGCCAGGTTTGACTCCCGCATGGAATGGTGGCTATGCCCACCAGCAACAAACATTAAACTCAACACCTTGGGCTGAGAGGCCATGAGATGAGCTGCTGTCGGGAAGCCAGATGGCGACTGGCACCCTCCACAACGGAGATTGAAGAACAACAACTTAGCTAGTCCCCTCCCCCAATTCCCCAATAAAATCTTTAAATATATATATATATATATATTTCAATTTCTATAAACTAAGAGCTAAATTCCAGACAATGACTTGATTTTACATCCATGATGTAATGAAAACATTTAAAAATTGTGAATATCTATCTATTCCGCTGATTGAAAGGTTGTGTTTTATCCATATTTTCACTTTTTAAAATTTGGATTACTTTCTCCCAGCCCAGTTTCTCCCACACACTCATGCCTTCAAGGCCCATAGCAAAGGGATTCACAAATAGCTAAGATTTTTTTAAGTAAAACTTTTTTTATTTTCAATTATAGAGTTTCAAGGTCCTCAATTAAAAGACCATCCCATGTTTTAGAGATCAGTAAATATTCTTTGAAGTCTAGAATAGTGCTTTCGAACACTACTCTATCAAATTAATGTATTATCAACGATGGATAATGTAAACCAGATGTGTAAAAATAAAATATCACATACATGAAAGCATTTTTGCAAACTGTAAAGCCCTACAGAAATTATAAAGAAATGTTACTATGATGTTATTTTCAGGCTAGAAAGGTCCTGAACTTAGAAAGTGAAACCTTTTGTATTTGAAACAGAATTTGCACCTTTCTCCAAAACAAGTTTCCTTTTTTTTTTAACATGTAACTAACTCCAAGAGTGAAAATATCTTTTCCAGTTGTTCAAGTTCAAGTAAAATTGACTTAATAGCAATAACTGTAGTAATATAATGAGAGGGAATGACCAACCTAATACATGGCAAAGACCTAAAGATGCTGCAATTGTGTTGCATACCTTCAGAGTCACACCACACCATTCTGTGATCAGCTTTAAACGTCCTACGAAAAACTACAACTCTTGAAAATTGTATTAAGGACTAAGTGCTTTCAACGCCAGTAGCTGTTTTGACATGTCAAAAGTTTGGGTCGTTGAACACCCTACTCTTCATTGAACAATTTCTTTAAAAGTCATACATGTTAACACACACATACACTTTGCTTTTGATTACATATTGTATCATCAATGATGATGGGGAAATTTGTTGGCTGTTTAGTATATGGAGACACGACTCCATTTTTGGATAGCTGAACTGTCGCAAATGAGTAACCCTTCATTTTACGGAACCCCTCCTTTAAAATATTACCTGAGAAGTATAAATAGTTCAACCTGCGGGCTTTGAAAATCCTAATCCTGTTTGTTACGGTGGATCTTACATAAAATGGAAATACACAACTGACAGTCTTCAACATGCTTAAAAAAATACTTCTCCCCAAAAAATCCAGGAGGTAGCAATTAAAACCATCCAACGCCCGCGCTCCGCTAACACTTCTTCCAAATTAGTGTGGTCTATTCTGGATATTCCTCCGTGACCGATGGCCGGGTATTTCTGTGGGAAAAGCCATTTTTGTACGCGGTGCTAAAACAGACAATAAACCCCTTCTTTGCATTCCTTTCTCATTCACTCTCATTCCCATGGCATAAACAGGGAGCTGACTGAAGTCTTTTACGCATTTGGGTTCTGTCTCGTGTCCTGCACCCTACTCTCCGGGATCCCCCACTCCACAGCGCCTGAAGCCGAGCACTTGGGAGACCAACAGTGATTCCAGGAGCTGCGCCCCGGGGGCGCCAGGCCTCAATCTCACAGGCCCGTCTCAGGGAAGCCCAGCCTAAGAGGAGCAATCACGGCTTCTTGGAGGCGCCCGGAAAATCAATGCTCTGAACAGGCTACGGACAAGAATCGGATAGGGTAGGAGAAAGGCGAGTGTTCTTCCCACATTCCCGGTGACAAAACGAGGTACAGGGTTGAAAAGAGGGTTGTATAATTCCAGCATGGGGTACGGACACTGGGAACAAAGAGACAGGAGGAAGATGAGACAGCCACGCCAACGCAGACTCAGAAGGACTCTCCGACTTTACGCAAGTGGCCCGCATCTCGGCCGTGCTCCGTCTCCCTTACGCCGCTGGCTTGGCCTCAGAGCCTTCGCGAATACGGCTTTGCGCACTGCGGCGGAGCTGCGCCGCAACCGAGCTTGGTCCTCTGGCTCCGCCCCACCACTCTGCGCCGATTGGTAGCGGACGGAAGCCAGGCTGCTGATTGGATGGCGAAGGAGCCATTCGGGGCGGCTCTGGTGGGTTCGGCTGCCCCAGAGTGATAAGTTCGGCTTCAGACACGCCTCAGCGCCAGCAGCGAGTCGGAGCTCTATGGAGGTGGCAGCGGGTACCGGGTGGTGGCTGCAGCAGCGACTCCTCTGAGCTGAGTTTCAAGCCGTTTCCGACTCCTTCCTCCCCCTTCCCTCCCCCTTTTTTTTGTTTTCCGTTCCCCTCCCCCCTCCTTTCCCCGACCCCGACCACCGGATCCTGAGGAGGCAGCTGCGGTGGCAGCTGCTGAGTTCTGGGTGAAGGTGAGTGGTGCCGCCGCCGCCGCCGCCGAAGAGAGCGCTCTAAAATGGCCGCCGTCCCCTGGCCGCCTGTTCTCGAGCGGCACAAAATGGCGGCCGCAGGCGGAGCCGGGCGGGGCGACCCCTCTTAAGCGTTTCCTCCGTTCTTCGGGCCCCTGAAAATTCTTCGCCTTTGTTGTTCTTTCCCGTTGCCGTCGAAGGAAAGCAGCAGTGTAGGCGGAGCCGGACAGCATCGTGGCTGTCGGTGGCCGTCCCCTGCGGGGCAGGGAGCGGGCGGGCGTACTCGCACGGGGAGAGAGCGTGGAGGGCCACCCGCGCGGCGGCGGGGTGGGACGCGGGCCGGCGGGAGCGCCCAGCCGTTGGCGCCGAGGTTGCGGCGACCGGCCTCGCTGCGGGGAGGAAGTGTGTGAGGCCCCGGGAGCGGCCGGGCTGCCCATCCGGGGGGAGCGGAGGGTATCCCCGACGGGCCTCTCCCGAGACCGGAGACTTGGGGAAAACCAGGGCTTCTGCGCTTTTGTCAGCCGGGCAGGGGAGGGCGAGGCGGCTGTCAGCGCCTCGGGGATTTATGGGGTGGGAGGGGGCCCCCTTGGAGGCGACGGGTGGGCGAGAGGCCGCCTTCCCGACTGGAGAACAAAGGGCCGGGCGCGGAGCCGGCGGGGGCGGCCTGCGCTCCTCCCCCCGGCGGCCTCGCGGGGAGACTCGGAAGCACTTCCCTCGCTCGGCCCCGGCCGGGAGCGCTCCGCTGCTCTTTTGTTCCCGGGAAGGGCCGAAAACGGGGCGGAGGTTCCTGCTGCCATGTTGCGGCCCCGGCCTTGCCCCCGGAGCATCCTCCCGGACGCCCTCTGCGGACGGGTTAAGACACGGACAGGGAAGGAGACGGCTCCCGTCTGGTTGTCGCCTCTGTGCTCTGTTTGGCTTGTCATTGAGGCATTCAGCTATCACATTTTCCACAGAACGTGCCCGTGTTGGTCGTTCGGTTTTCTGTTGATCTCAGTGCTGGGTTGTAAAGGAAGTATTGATAGAATGTGGCTTTTTCAAAGATTCGTTCAGAGCTGTTGAGATGTTCTGATATTTCTGTGAGTGCTCTTTTTGCATTCTTGAACACAAGGGACTTTTTCTAGGTGGCTAAACAAAATAAAATTTTACTGTCCGCTGGTGCTTTGAGTACCTTCTATTTTAGTCTTTGTGAGACCTGCAATGCAGTGAAAGTTCAATCAACTGCGGTGCCACGATCTGAAATAAATGACAATCACTGGGGAGGTTACAGGTTTGTATGTGAGCGGTGTCTAATTTTGGTACTCTTTTCTCATTCTAGGTTTTTCATTTCTTCCATCCCCTTCCCTCCCCACCCCATCCATTAATATTATTCTTTTGAAGATTCTTCGTTGTCAAGCCGCCAAAGTGGAGAGTGCGATTGCAGAAGGGGGTGCTTCTCGTTTCAGGTATGTGGATTTATTTTGGGTTGGGCAGTGGTTAGACCAATCACAAAACCAAAAGAACTACCACACCAAATAATTCTGATTCAGTGTGCTGTAAAATAGAGAATAATTAAAGAAACCCTGTATCTCTTTGAGTGAAACCTAATTGTGGTATTGTTTTTTTAAAAGAAATGTTTTCCTTTTAATTAGTGCTTCTTCGGGCGGAGGAGGAAGTAGGGGTGCACCTCAGCACTATCCCAAGACTGCTGGCAACAGGTATAGTAAACAACAGATTTGTATTAATAGTCTTTGTCTTGGATAACGTATAGTTACGGCACTAGACATCAGGAATCCTAACTTTACTGGACATGGTTTCTACTATGTAACCTAAATTTAGAATATCAGCTCTTGATTATTTATTACCAAAATCATCTAATATGAATCGAGGCTCTTGAACTATTTCATCCTACATTTTTCACTGATGTTATTTCTGAAATCCGTTATTACTCATATTAATGGTATCAAAGCAGTATCCATGCAACATGGTCATGAGACATTAGAAAGTGTTGGTTCTCAAGGTGTGGCTCCTCGATCAGCAGCATTTGCATCACCTGGGTGTCTGTTAGAAATGTAAATGATCAGGCCCTGGCCCAGACCCACCACAGCAGAAACTGGGTCGGGTCGGCCCAGCAGTCTGTTCTTAAAAAAAGCCCTTCAGCTGATTCAGATGCGCACTCTTGTTTGAGAACCATTGATTGTAAGTTTTTTAGTTGTAGGGGAAGTTGAGAAACCCTAAACTGAAATTTTTGTATTTAGGATTTCTGATCAGTATGACATTTGATATGTGACTGGATGCTACGCTAGAAATTGGCTTAATTATAAATTAATTTTTACTAGCGAGTTCCTGGGGAAAACCCCAGGGCAAAACGCTCAGAAATGGATTCCTGCACGAAGCACTAGACGAGATGACAACTCCGCAGCAAACAACTCCGCAAATGAAAAAGAACGACATGATGCGATCTTCAGGAAAGTAAGAGGGTAAGTTTGTAGGTCTGTTTTGTCCTTTTATTGAAAGGAGGCAAGAAGAATGGGTTGGCTGTATTTCTCTTGTGTGTATGTTTATGCCCAAACTATGTATTTTAATGAATGCCAATGTTGACCGTGTTAAACTGAAGAGCACAGCACATCAGTATTTTGGGGCTTAGAGTTGCTTGCAGCCTCTTGTGTTGACATTTCCCATGTCTGGTGTGTAACCCAGTGAAGGAAGCACAGAACGTAATGGTCTTATTTCCTCCATGTAGCCTTGAATAAGGAGGCTCTTGCTCTCTGGGTTTTGAGAACGTGTTTAAAATTTGTCAGACAGGTGGGCAGCCCCCAATCAGGTACAGAAATCATAATTTAAATAACAGTGAGACTTGTTTCAGTGTCTCTTTGGTTAGATGGGTAAGAGGAAGAAATGCCTTGATATCAAAGGGAGATGATGAAAAGAAGAAAGTAGCATATATAAAAGCTATTTTTCAATTCTTTGTTGGTTGACACTTGTGTGATTCCTTTTTCCCCAGCATACTAAATAAGCTTACTCCTGAAAAGTTTGACAAGCTATGCCTTGAGCTCCTCAATGTGGGTGTAGAGTCTAAACTCATCCTTAAAGGGGTCATACTGCTGGTAAGTTAAATATTTGCTTAACTGAAAGGGAGAGAAAAAAATTGAACAAACCCAAGTTGTGGGGGGTTTTTTTTTTCCACACTTGCATTATTGCTTAAAACTGAGATGTGAGTTAGATAAATGTATTTTTCAATACTGATAATAAAAGACCCACTAACTTTTAATGGCATCAGATTTAAGAGGTGAATTTTTAATTGTTAACACTATGAATGCTGTGGAGTTAACGGACTTATCAGGCTGTTTGGATTTTGTTTGTACTGTGGAAGACAATATTTTGGTCTTGGGAACGAATTGTATAATAGTTAATGTGAGATTCCAATGTTTGTTTATAATTTTGATATTCAACTGCAGGGGGAGGATATGACTAGTATGAAATCTGTATGACTAGATTTTTGGTACATGAGTAGCTAACATTTAAGTACTTGTATTTTTCCAGGCTTACACTAAGCCCTTTACATGCCTTATCTAATTTAGTTCATATGGTAAACCTTACAAAAGATGTCTTATTCCCAAATTATAGATGAAGCGTAGAGAATTTGTCAGTAAGAAATTTGAGGTTTAAGATCCAGACTGCAAAGAAATACGTCGTTATAAAGGAAGGGTTCTTTAAATTGTTGTATTTACGATTTTTTTAAATGATGTTTTCTGTAGATTGTAGACAAAGCCCTAGAAGAGCCAAAGTATAGCTCACTGTATGCTCAGCTATGTCTGCGATTGGCAGAAGATGCACCAAACTTTGATGGCCCAGCAGCAGAGGGTCAACCAGGACAGAAGCAAAGCACAGTAAGTGGTAGTGTTAGCTTTGCCTGTTTTAAAATTGATTTGAAAGATTTCATTAATAAAATTTGGCAAACGTCTTCTGATTCTAACAGACATTCAGACGCCTCCTAATTTCCAAATTACAAGATGAATTTGAAAACCGAACCAGAAATGTTGATGGTAAGAATTTATATTTGATACTAAGTAGTACTGTATACTTGAGACTTAATTTCAGCTTAATTCTGAATGTTGGCTTTATGTTTTCTTATTTTTTTCCAGTCTATGATAAGCGTGAAAATCCCCTCCTCCCCGAGGAGGAGGAACAGAGAGCCATTGCTAAGATCAAGATGTTGGGGAACATCAAATTCATTGGAGAACTTGGAAAGCTTGATCTTATTCATGAATCTATCCTTCATAAGTGCATCAAAACAGTAAGTATGATTTAGGCTTAGATTAATCAGTGAGTACACATTATTTGGGGGAGGTGAGTCAGTTATTTCTTTCGCCGTTTGAAAATGTTAGGCTCAGTATTTAAGATGGCCGGCAAAACTTTTTAAAATTTTCTGAATATGAAAGTAAGTATGCAGTATAGTAAGATAAGGGTAGAACTGATTGCCTTACCTATGTTAAATTTCTTGATTTGGAGGGGTTTCTTCAGCACTGACCAAATACAGAGTACTAAGTTAGATATTATGGGATCATGAGTCAGTGCAAACATAAGGTGGAAGTACTACATACATCTTAACGAAGTTACGATTTTTGTCAACATGTTATTTGTTTCTTTTGGTAGCTTTTGGAAAAGAAGAAGAGAGTCCAACTCAAAGATATGGGAGAGGATTTGGAGTGCCTCTGTCAGATAATGAGGACAGTGGGACCTAGATTAGACCATGAACGAGCCAAGGTATGTGTATTGCTGATGGAAATGGTATACATAATTTATCTTAGTTTTATTCAAGTGACTTATTTTTGTGATGCTATAGGGGATTGCCATTATTTAGTCACCTTGATTGTAATCTAAAAACCTTAAATACCATTTTCTTTTAATTATGTATTTTTCTCTTTTATTAGTCCTTAATGGATCAGTACTTTGCCCGAATGTGCTCCTTGATGTTAAGTAAGGAATTGCCAGCAAGGATTCGTTTCCTGCTGCAGGTAAAACTTTTACAATGATGTTGGTGATCCTTTTCTGTTTTGGAATGTTAAAATGAAATTTAACTAAAACTTTTTTAAAGGATACCGTAGAGTTGCGAGAACACCGCTGGGTTCCTCGCAAGGCTTTTCTTGACAATGGACCAAAGACGATCAATCAAATCCGTCAAGATGCAGTAAAAGTAAGAATTTTTCTTTTTTAATCAAATGGGTTTTACAATTATAGTAGCACAAGGACCCTCTTAAAACTTGTTTGATGACCTCATCTTAACCTGGTGGCACTTAATAGTGTTTTTAGTGCCTTGTATGTCATTTTGGGAGGAAGTTGTTCACAGAAATGATATCGTCGACAAGTTTTTCTGTGTTTTTCTCCAATGTAAGAATTTTAGTTTTATGTAAAATAATGTCTAAAAACAGTGTTTTATTCACTTCATTTTTAAAGGATCTAGGAGTGTTTATTCCGGCTCCTATGGCTCAAGGGATGAGAAGTGACTTCTTTCTGGAGGGACCGTTCATGCCACCCAGGATGAAAATGGATAGGGACCCACTTGGAGGACTTGCTGATATGTTTGGACAAATGCCAGGTGATTTTGAACAAAACCATGGTTTGGTTAAATTTAAAAAATCATTGTAACATAGTAGAGTTGTAAAGAGTTGTCCACGTATGTATTTTAAGGTAGCGGAATTGGTACTGGTCCAGGAGTTATCCAGGATAGATTTTCACCCACCATGGGGCGTCATCGTTCAAATCAACTCTTCAATGGCCATGGGGGACACATCATGCCTCCCACACAATCGCAGTTTGGAGAGATGGGAGGCAAGTTTATGAAAAGCCAGGTAGGAAACCATTTAAGAACGTTTAGGCAACAAATATTAAATCCTATAATATATGATATGGTTTTTGCTTTTTAAAAAATGCAAATACTTTAGGGCCATTCGTTTTTCTAAACCAAATTTACACCTGTGACAGTTATCTTAAACTGGGTGAAATGCTTATCCTTAACATTAGTAAAGTATTAGTAAAATCACATCACTATTTGACAGTTAGGTTAGATTTTTATTCTTCCCTGTTTCATCTTTTACTTTCTCTGGGCAAATTCAATTAAGCTTTCCTTATGACTTGGCTCATTCCTTTGGTACTTTATTACCATAATTTGTGGACCCCTTTTTATCTAGACTTTCTTTCTCCCTTTCTGAAATAGGGGCTAAGCCAGCTCTACCATAACCAGAGTCAGGGACTCTTATCCCAGCTGCAAGGACAGTCGAAGGATATGCCACCTCGGTTTTCTAAGAAAGGACAGCTTAATGCAGATGAGGTACATTTGCCTGTTACTTAATATACCACAGTTTGTCAATTCAGAATTCTATTGCCCGATGATTATAAAAAGACGCGTTATTAAGAGGACTTAATGCTGGAGTTCTTGACCTTCTTTCTCTCTTTTCTGTACTTCTTTTTCTTTCTTTGGATGTCCAGCGTCCTATGAGCGAAGATTATGAGATATGAGGGCAAGCCTCTTTCATTAAAGTCTAGTGAGAGCAAGGAAAACGGTTGTCACAATTTTGATTGTGATTTCTCTGTAAATAGAATAGCTTAGCTAAGAATAAAGCAAGACAGTTTCTAAACTAATAAAAATTTCTGGTTATTTTAGTGATGCTACTCGTAGGAAAATTCTGGTACAAATATAAGATTTATAATAATATCATATTCTTGTGTGGATCAGCTCTTTAGTTTTCTTGCCAAAAATTAAACTGTTAACATGGAGTACCTTTTTGGTTATTAGTGAAACTTACATACCTGCCGTAGCCGTAGGTTCTATCATGTTTTTGTATACTGAATTAATCTTAGGATTTTGGAAT
This sequence comes from Aselliscus stoliczkanus, assembly GCA_033961575.1. Classification (NCBI taxonomy): domain Eukaryota; kingdom Metazoa; phylum Chordata; class Mammalia; order Chiroptera; family Hipposideridae; genus Aselliscus; species Aselliscus stoliczkanus. The sequence goes on along the minus strand of CM066736.1, from coordinate 95,230,401 downwards.
GGTACATTTACACTTAGTATGTTAGCCAATTGCATGTTGTTGATTTGGATATCTTTTGATTTGTTTTCAATTCTAGATTAGCCTGAGGCCTGCTCAATCGTTTCTAATGAATAAAAATCAAGTGCCAAAGCTTCAGCCTCAGATAACTATGATTCCTCCTAGTGCACAACCACCACGCACTCAAACACCACCTCTGGGACAGGTATGGACCATAGTATGACAACTTCATTGTTCTAGTACTTTCTGAAGATGTCTTGATGGAGGAGCGGGGTTATTCTTTTCTCTAAATTCACAAGCTGCTTTTTAGAAGTTTTTAGTAAAACATACCTGTTAACGTTGCTGTTTTTTAGACACCTCAGCTTGGTCTCAAAACTAACCCACCACTTATTCAGGAAAAGCCTGCCAAGACCATTAAAAAGCCACCACCATCAAAGGAAGAACTATTTAAACTAACTGTAAGTTGCAGATAATCCCAGTCTAATTCATGGGGTATGTTTAAGTTTAAAAAAAACACCACCACTGAAGACATTCGAATTGTGTTCTTTTCAGGAAACTGTTGTGACTGAATATCTCAACAGTGGAAATGCGAATGAAGCCGTCAATGGTGTAAGAGAAATGAGGGCTCCTAAACACTTTCTTCCTGAGATGTTAAGCAAAGTAATCATCTTGTCACTAGACAGAAGTGATGAAGATAAAGAAAAAGCAAGTTCTTTGATCAGTTTACTCAAACAGGAAGGGATAGCCACAAGTGACAACTTCATGCAGGTAGAACACTTCTCTGATTATATGAAAACTCTTTCCATTCAAATTTGAAAACTAATAAACTGACTATGTTACATATCCATCCCTTCTAAGGCTTTCCTGAACGTATTGGACCAGTGCCCCAAACTGGAGGTTGACATCCCCTTGGTGAAATCATACTTAGCACAGTTTGCAGCTCGTGCCATCATTTCAGAGCTGGTGAGCATTTCAGAACTAGCTCAACCACTGGAAAGTGGCACCCATTTTCCTCTCTTCTTACTTTGTCTTCAGCAATTAGCTAAATTACAAGATCGAGAATGGTTAACAGAACTTTTTCAACAAAGCAAGGTCAATATGCAGAAAATGCTCCCAGGTAAGAGAATGCTGGAGATTTTTTGTTTTTTTTAAATAACTAAGTCTCGATTGCTTACAACTTGAGATTTATTTAGGTCTTACAGTGTGATTATCTTGTCTTAGATAATAATAACCTTACCACAAGTATACTTCACCTTTATTCAAAAGAAGTTAATGTGATTTTGTTAAACTTTTATTTGCTCCCTATGTTACGAGTTACCTTCGCTGGGTTAGTTCTTTATTTTACATGAATCTTGTACATTTGGGGAATCACTACCTGATGATACAAATGGTTTTGTCTTTTCAGAAATTGATCAGAATAAGGATCGCATGTTGGAGATTTTGGAAGGAAAGGGATTGAGTTTCTTATTCCCACTCCTGAAATTGGAGAAGGAACTGTTGAAGCAAATAAAGTTGGATCCATCCCCTCAAACCATATATAAATGGATTAAAGATAACATCTCTCCCAAACTTCATGTAGATAAAGGATTTGTGAACATCTTAATGACTAGGTAAGGTAAAGTTGATCTACATATAATACAGAGCTAAGCTATGTTTTACTAGAAAAATGTCTATAAGGCAAGGGACTGTGAATTGTCTGTTTCTTGAGGTAGAAAATTCAACTTAGGGCTCTAATGGTGCTCTCGCTCCTCTCTCTGCAGCTTCTTACAGTATATTTCCAGTGAAGTAAACCCACCCAGTGATGAAACAGATTCTTCCTCTGCTCCTTCCAAAGAACAGTTAGAGCAGGAAAAACAACTGCTGCTTTCTTTCAAGCCAGTAATGCAGAAATTCCTTCATGATCACGTTGATCTACAAGTCAGTGCCCTGTATGCTCTTCAGGTGCACTGCTACAACAGCAACTTCCCAAAAGGTGAGGACCGGTGTCCAGAGATGGGCAAGTGCAGGGGTAATTCTTAAACAGCACACAAATGGGATTACATTTGTCTTTTAGGCATGTTACTCCGCTTTTTTGTTCACTTCTATGATATGGAAATTATTGAAGAGGAAGCTTTCTTGGCTTGGAAAGAAGACATAACCCAAGAGTTTCCCGGGAAAGGCAAGGCTTTGTTCCAGGTAAATCTTAATGTTGGAGAAATTTAAAAGTAAAGCCACTTGTAAAGATAAGGAGATTGCAAGATGGGATTTAAGGTGCTTTTTTTTTTTTTTTAAATGTCCGGTAGGGATTGCTTCTGATTGTAGTTTCGGGAGGATCATCTTGGCAACATTTATCCTTAGCCCTGTCCTTGGGGAACCTGGCCCAGCAATTTGGGGATGGGGCTGGAAATCTATTTAGTACCTCCTTGCTCCTCCCCTCTCCTCCCCAGTAATGCTTACCGTATTTAGGCTTGGGAGGAGCCACTGTCCCACACCAAAATGATTCTGAAATGTAATTGTAACATGTTAAAGAATGACACCTGAGCTAACTGGCCATAAATAGCTTGTATGGCATCCCAGGTCTAAATAATGAACACTTTAAAAAATAACTTTAAAGCTAATACACAAATATTGGGTTGTCGGAAAAGTCATGATGTGTTTTTTCTGTTTTTTGCAAAAAAGTGTCATGACTTTTACGACAACCTAATAGTATATTTGTAGCATTATCCTGGAGGCTGTTTGCAATTATAAAAGATATAGCACTCCATAAAACTTGGCCCTTGGCTTGGTCCTGAATCTGCTTTGACTTTTTCTTTCTCTGTAAACTACATATTTTGTTAAATTACAAATTAATTTTACAGGTGAATCAGTGGCTAACCTGGCTAGAAACTGCTGAAGAAGAAGAATCGGAGGAAGAAGCTGACTAAAGAACCAGCCAAAGCCTTAAATTGTGCAAAACATACTGTTGCTATGATGTAACTGCATTTGACCTAACCACTGCGAAAATTCATTCCGCTGTAATGTTTTCACAATATTTAAAGCAGAAGCACGTCAGTTAGGATTTTCTTCTGCATAAGGTTTTTTTGTAGTGTAATGTCTTAATCATAGTCTACCATCAAATATTTTAGGAGTATCTTTAATGTTTAGATAGTATATTAGCAGCATGCAATACTTACATCATAAGTTCTCAAGCAAAAGGCAGTCTATTGCAAGGACCTTCTTTGCTGCCAGTTATCATAGGCTGTTTTAAGTTAGAAAACTGAATAGCAACACTGAATACTGTAGAAATGCACTTTGCTCAGTAATACTTGAGTTGTTGCAATATTTGATTATCCATTTGGTTGTTACAGAAAAAAATTCTTAACTGTAATTGATGGTTGTTGCCGTAATAGTATATTGCCTGTATTTCTACCTCTAGTAATGGGCTTTATGTGCTAGATTTTAATATCCTTGAGCCTGGGCAAGTGCACAAGTCTTTTTAAAAGAAACATGGTTTACTTGCACAAAACTGATCAGTTTTGAGAGATCGTTAATGCCCTTGAAGTGGTTTTTGTGGGTGTGAAACAAATGGTGAGAATTTGAATTGGTCCCTCTTATTATAGTATTGAAATTAAGTCTACTTAATTTATCAAGTCATGTTCATGCCCTGATTTTATATACTTGTATCTATCAATAAACATTGTGATACTTGATACAGTTGTGTGTGACTTGAAGTTAGCATCCACCAGTTTATAAAGAAACGAAACAAAAGCTTATCTTAATTTGAAGACGGGGGGATTTTAAATTCTTAATCTAACTCCCTTTTCACAATGGGACAAAATTCTTCCTTAGGTTACAGGAAGTAACTGGTGAACAAACAATTCCTATAATCAGAGGCAGTGCTGAGATCAAAAGTCTCATGAATTTGGAGGGACATTGCTAATGCATACATACATACACAGCAATGTTTACCTTTTCATTGTCATACTAAACATGGTGACCTGAGAAGCTAACCACCCTTGTGGCCAACACAGATAACTGTTCATTCTGCAGACACTCCCAGTAGCTGCTGCTGGAGTCCAGGGTGCTCTCAGCACCAATGAGCAACCTGGACTGGGTTTGGGGAGAACCTCTAGGGAGACAGTAATAAACCATCTTGGTGAATCTGACAACCCTTGATGTCTTCAGCGTTGTACCTGTTCTCCAAGAGGGTGCTGAGAACCAGTAGTTCTGTCGTATGAGTCAAAGAAGGTAGCCCTTCCTGTACTATATTCTAGCAGTCCTCCACTGAAATTCTAATGTACTGATTAGTTTTTGGTGGATAGTGGTGATTACAGTGAAATTAAGGCTAAGCAGAGACCATGTAAATGCTTTAGATAAAATAGAACTTACGGAAGCTGATTTTGCTAGGCTGTGGAAATAATGAGCTATCAATTGCGTTATTCCTGGTGCTTTGCCTAACCTTCCCCACCAAGGGGGAAGAACTGATTTTCAAACCAAATGTGACATATAGTTAAGAGAAGTGGGTCTTTGATTCAGTTTACAGCCAGAATTCTCAATTCAGCTAGGGAATTGGGCCAAAGGAAATCTTAGAGACTAATGTACAGTGGTTTGTCATTGGTTACAGAAGTCAAGCTTTCATTATCCCCTCGCCTTCCCAAGGCTTCAAGAATCAAATACCCCATCTTGTTTCAGACACTGAACAGTATTTTGTTTTTAAAGATTTTATTGTGAAATTGGGGGAGGAGAACAAACAAGTTGCTGTCCTTCTGTAGTCTAGTTGAGGACGTTGCTTCATTGGCCCATGTTGGTATCATGGCGCTCTTACCAGGTGAGGCAGTAGCTCGCCAGCCATTGGACGGCTGTTCACTGCGGCTCAGGAAAGTGCACACCCACAACTCAAGACAGTCTAGCTCCAGGTTGAGCTGTTCACCATCTTAGCTGTAGAGGGCGCAGCATCACAGGCCCACCTGTAGGACCCGAACTAGGGCCCTGCTCAGAGCTGGCGTCCCAAGACAACTAACCAACAAACCACTCTGTCGGCCCTGAACAGTATTTGATAACCTACATACTGTGGAACAATATTTGGGTGTACTCAGCATGCACCTTGTATGAATATGCTTTTAGTATCAGCATACAAATAACCAGTGACTTAAAAATTCCATGTCTTTACTGCCCCATTGAGTTGTCATTTTGTCAGTTCCCTTTTTCACCATTGTAAAAAAACAGGCTGTACTCAAAAGACACCAAAGCTTTCTCAAAATAACCCAATAACCAGTGCTCTATCCAGTTGGATTTCATCATTTTTTTAGCTGCATTTGATAGTAAATCATTCCTTCAGGCTCTTCACTTCTTCCCAGGTTTTCTTTCTACCTCGCTGGCTGTTCCTTCGGTTTCCAGTGGTAAATCCCTGATTTCAAACACAACGTCAGTTGCTGGACTGTCAAACTTTACCTCTAACTTATTTTGGCAGCTCACCTTTCAAAACATTAGAAATTGCACAATTTCTCATCTCTTCAGCTGCCACCCATTTCTCTCCTCGTATCCACAGGAATCCTAACTGGATTCTGTGCTAAGCCTTGCTCTCCTTTCAGTCTCAACACAGCAGCCAGAGGAAGAGGGATCCTTTTAAGCCAACGCTTGTCACAAAACCCACCAGATGGCTTTCCACCTAAAGTTTTAAGCCAAAATACTAAGTTTGGTCTACACAGCCCTACATCTGACCTAGTCTCCCCTACTCTACACCCTATTTCTCTGACCTAATTTTCTGCAATGCCTTTGCTCATTCTGCTCCCACTTTGTGGCTCCTGGAATACACCAAGCACTGAAGGTTTCTGTTCCTACTTATACATGGATACCTGGATGACTGCCTATCTCCGCATTGTCAGGCCTTGGCTTCAATGTCACGTTTATTAGTAAGATTCCCACTGTCAATCCTATTTAAAATGTAACCTTGAACATACCCTATCCCTTCTTCCTGCTTTAGGTATCTCCGTGTCTACCGTTATTATGTGACATACTGCATATTTATATCTGATTCCCTCCAGAATATGAAGAGGTTGAAAAATCGGACCATTTTGTTCACTACAGTATTCCCAGCACCTAGATAAGTGCCTAGCACAGAGTAAGCTCATATTGTTGAACCAAATTGCAAATTAATAAAATCCTACATGGCAGAGTCTGGGCATAGAAGAAGAAATAGTGGCAAGAACTCAGACTTGAGTAGCTAGATATAGGAGTCATCTCTACCACTTAGTGTGATCTTAGGCAAGATACTTCATTCTCGGAGTCTTGATTTTCTTTGATAATGGGGCTAATGGTTAAGGATTGCCATGAGGTCTAAATAGGTAATATGTCAGTCACTAGCTGAGAGCCTCGCACGGAGTAGTCCTTCAATTTGTGTGAATTCATATCTCAGTAGCTTTTCCAAGACTTCTCTCATAAGAACTGCTTCCATGCTGAGCTTTTCATCACCAGCTAAATCTCAGTCTTCTTATATGACCTATCAAAAGCAACAGTTGATTACTCTTTCTTACTTCCTTTTCCTCTCAGGCTTCTCCTTAGTCTCCTTTTAAGGCTCTCTTTTCTAGCCAAGTTCATGAATGTTGTACTTTCCTCCCTCCACTCTATCACTTACTCTTGTAGCTCCAGTTACCATCTATGTGCTAATGACATCCATATCTGGAATCCAAGCCTCTTTCCAGAACGTCAAACATGCACATGCAACCAGCTCCTGCCTGTGCCACAAGCACTTCACACTGAACATGTCCATTACTAAACTCTTCCCCAAAACCAACATTTCCTCCTCCCCAGGATCTGAATGATAGCCTCATCCAAGCCCAAGACATGAGTCATCTCTAACCCCTCCTCCCTCTCAACCGAGTATTGTATTTTATTTTACTTACATTATAGGTATTGAAAACATTTCTGTCTCTCTCCACTGCATCCCCCTGTCCAAGCACCACCATCTCACGCCTGAATTACAGCAACAGACTTCCAGTTGCTCTCCTAGTCCATCTCCACTTTACAGTCAGTGAGCTTTCTTTTTTTTTTTTTAAGATTTTATTGGGGAATTGGGGGAGGGGAACTGGGGAAGGGGAACAGACAAGTTGCTGTCCTTTTTTGTTCTTCAGTTTAGTTGTAGAGGACATCACTTCGCTGGCCCATGTTGGTATCATCATTGCGCTCTTCCCGGGTGAGGCAGATTGGTCGCTGGCCTTTGGACAGCCGCTCACAGTGGCTCTTGGCAGCTCACACCGGCTGCCGGCCGCTCACGCCGGCTGCCAGCCACTCACTGTAGCCTATGGCAGCCCACTGCAGCAGGGGCTGCAGCTATGCCATCCCGGGGACTCACAGCAGTCCAGCTCCAGGTGGAGCTGTTGTTCACCATCTTAGCTGTAGAGGGCAGTGTCACTGGCCCTCATATGTGGGACCCAAACAGGGGCTGCTGGCGTCCCAAACCAGCTCTTAACCAACGCACCACTCCGCCGGCGCTCTTTGTGCTTTTTTGTTTTGGGGTGTTTTGTTTTTTTTTACAGCAAGCCCATCAGGGGTCCTCCATAAACATCAGAAATTAGCATTGGTTGGACCATTTCAGGTTAACATGCTATCCCCAAACAGTACATCATTGTGCAAAAAAGTAATTGAGAGGGCTTCACGTAATAGGAAACAAGTTGTTAGAGCTAAAATGTCAGTTCACTCCTTCTTTAGGGGGTAATTTGGGGATGAAAAGCTGCGTGGGTGTCTATTATATAGGTTGCCATGTTTTCTTTCATTTTCCCCACCTGTAGAAATCAGATCCAATTTTGACTATGTCCAATAGAAAACATATGAGCTTTAGAGTTATTCAAACTAAATCTTAGCTCTTCCAATGACAAACTATGTGACATTGGATGGTAGCTTTATCTGAATGGTGGCTTCATCTCCCTTAGCCCCAGTTTCCTACTATTTAAATTGGAATAATGATGTCTGCATCCCAGGACTTCTCTGAGAATCAAATGCAATAATGTGTGCTATTGGTTGGGCACATACTTTCGTTTGAAAAAATTAACCTTTATTCCTAACGATTTTTAAGAGCTTTTTGTGGTTAACCTTTTATTGTGAGTCTGGCAAATATTTTTCTTAGTTTGTCCTTTGTTTATTTTGAGCCAAACAGATTAATAGACAAATCCATCAACACTTTCCTTCTTTCCTTCCTTTCCTCTCTCTCTGCCTTCTTCCCTCTCTCCCTTCCTTTCTCTCTCTCCCTCTGTCCCTCTGTCCGCCCTCTCCCTCTCTCCCGTTCTTCCCCCCCGCCACTCTCTCCCTCCCTTTCTTCCCTCTTCTGTCTCCCCAACAAGCATGGTGTAATGGTGATAAGTGCTAGCTTTTGAGATACGGTGCAGGGGTCGAATCATGACCCATGACTTAAAGCTGTGTGTACTGGCATTTAGAGCATGCAGAAGGTGCTTCTGACTACTTTTTGAATAATGGAAAGATCTTAGGCAAGTGCTTAACTTCTCTGAGCCTCAGTTTCCTCACCAGTAAAATAGAGACAAAGCACCTGCCTCAAGGAGGATGAGAAGATTAAATGAGATGGTTAATTTAATGTACCTAGTCCAGCCTAGCATATACTAAATGCTCAAGAGATGTTAGCTAGAATAATCATAATAATATGCCATAGCAAGGCACTGCATAATCTTAATGAATGATTAATATTATTAATAAATAATAATAGTGGCCAGCCAAGTGGCGCGGTGATTAAGTGCTGGCTTGGGACGCCAGTGGCCCTGGTTCAGGTCCCACATATGAGGGCCAGGGACACTGCCCTCAAAAAATAAATAAATAAATAAATAATCATAGTAATCATCCAAAGACTGTCTATTCATTCCACTTAGAATAAAAGCCAAAGTCCTTACTATGAACAACTAGTTCTGCTTGTCGCCCATGTCACTCTTTAGTCTCAGGACCCACTCTCTGCTCAGCCACACTAGCCCCCTGATTACCCCTCAGACATTCCACTTGCATTTCCATCTCAGGGTCTTCAGCTTTCCTTCCCCTCTGCCAGGAAAGTTCTCCCTGCAGTTATCTGCATAGATCTCTCCCTCGTTTTATTTAGATCTTCACTCAAAGTTCACTTCCTCCTAAGGCCGTCCTTGAATACCCTCTTTCAAGTACCATTCACATCATTCCCGATCTCTTATTCTGCTTTATTTCTCTACCTGTAGCACTTTTTTTTTTCTTTTTAGAGGTCAGTGTCACCGGCCCTCATATGTGGGATCCAAACCGGGGCTGCTGGCATCCCAAGCCTGCTCTTAACCACCACGCCACTTGGCCGGTCCTACTGTAGCACTTTTTACTACCTAATACTCCATAGTTGTTTATTTATTGTCCATCCCCCTTCCCTCCCCTCCACCCCCATCACCTAGAATGTTTGCTCCATACAAAGGCCTTGCCTCATTCACTGTTACATCCTTAGCCCTGGCATAGTGCCTGGCACATAGTTGGTACTCAATAAATATTTACAAGATGAATGAACTTGTGGAGCAATCCCATACTTGTCCAACACTTTTTTCATTACCTGTCTATTTGACTCCATGCAACAACCCTAGAAGATATACAAACCAAGGATAAGGCAAATGAAGCTCAGAAAGGTGAAGCAATTGGCCCAAGCTCATGGAACTAAGCAATGAGGAAGGTGGGACGCAAGCTCTGGTCTGTGACTCTGCCTGCCCCATGCGGACCTGAACAGCCCTCGAGGATTCACCAAACTGAGGCTAAAATTCTCACTTTCCCCTTCCCCCATGAGCCTGTGTAATAGTCTTCTTTCTTGGGATGTACTGGACAGTGTACCTTTGTATCCTCTTGGCACAGTAGGGGGTCTTCTCCTTGGTGCCCATCAAAGGGCAGTAGAGAGGCACTAGAGAGGCAGCGTCCTGATGGGTGGCCTTGCTTGATCCCATCGTCCTCTTGGAATAACTCCAGATATGGTAGGGTGGGAGGATAGTGGGTAAGTCTGGGCAACCTATGTGACTTCAGTGTCCTGTTTCTTCTGCTCCTTTCTGCTCTGTGCTCAGGCACCTCCTTGGGCAGAGCCCTGGCTTCCCTTGCAGGACACGCCTTGGAAGACTGTCTCTAAATCTAGTGAGATAAGTGGGAAAGAGCTTTGCTAAGTCCCTGGCCTCCTGGCCCCACTGCACAGCTGATATGTGACGCTGCTCTGCACAGCCACCTCCAGCAGAAGATGAAGGCTGTCTCCTCATTCAGAAGTGTTGGATAGACTCTGTCCTTCTGGTACAGAGTAGAAGGGAGGTGGGAGCTCTGTGGAGCCAGGAGAAAGCATAGTTGGGTTCCCTGCCTCTATCTGGAAAGCTCTGAGTGTTTGCCGGGAACGCGACTCCTTGAAGTCTCAGCTTTTCCAGGATGCTTCCTCCTGTTGGCTCAGGTGGCACCTTGCTCACATCAGTGTGGCCCATCACCTGCCCCATGTCCACACAGGACCTGCTCCTGTCTGTCTCCCCTGCTGGACAGTGGGCTCCTTTGGGGGAGAGATGGTGTCTTCCTTGTGCTGTGTCCCAGTCCCTGGCACAAGGCTGGCAGTGATGAGGTGCTCGCTTTTGAATGTACAAGTTATGAATAAATTAACTAAATGTAGAGAACTGGGTGCTTTTTAATTGGATTGGGAGCACTGGGAAATAGTAAGGCCGAGGCATCCACAAATGAGAAAACTCAAGTCACTTCAGCAAGAATTTATTGATAACTAGCCTGTTTTAGGTTTCCCTCTAGGGGGCTGGTATATACAGGCACAAAAATTTTTATAATGTAGTGTATTGACTACAGTCAGTCCTTCAGAGTCACCATGAAGCCAAAGAAGCTTCAGTTTCAAGGCCATCTTCTTACACAGGACTCTTTCTGGACCCTGAACTTAATTTTCTATTCTTTAAGAGCCATACCTTCTCCCTGCAATTGTATAAGATTCAGGTTCTATACAACCTGGATTCATTGTTGTATTCAGTCCCTATTTATTGATTCCTGATATGTGCCCAGCACTGTGGTAGGCACTGGGAATAGAGCAATGCCTGAGAGATACTCCCCCATCCTCTTGCCAGTACAGTGGAAAGACAGGCAGTAAGCAGGTGGTCACAGTGCAGCGAGTGCTGGATGGGAGATGGCGTACAGAGAGGCCTCACAGTGGACAACTATCCTGGTTTTGGCTGTCCACCCAGCTCCTTACAAAGTTTTTCTTTCTTTTTTTTTTTTTTTCCTACACCATAAGTCTTGGTGGAAGTCAGGGCATGCTTGACACAACAGGGGCCCAAAAGGCCAGATCCTTGCTCTGTTGAAGGAAACCAAGGCAGCAAGAGGGGGACACGTGATCCAAGTTCAGTCAGTTGTGGGCTTCTGCCTGGCTCTGAACCTGGACCCGGAGTCACTGGAGAAGCTATGCACAGACTGGCAAGGGAGGCTCTGGAGTTTGATGGGGTGGTTACAGCAGTGCCCTCGCTAGGCTATTATTTCTGTGGTTCAGGCTACCCAGCTTCCCTTAGACACCTTTGGTTTCTAGGCATGGTTCTCTGGGCTTCCTGTGGATCCCTTAAGTGTAGTTCCAGTAAATTCCCTTTCCACTTAGTTTGTCCAGAGTGGGTTTCTCTTCTTTGCAACCAAGAACCCTGGTTGGAACAAAATCCTAACACTGCCTTGGCAGAGGAAGGCAAACTTGCCAAATACAGGATATTTGTGCTAATACCTGAAGGATGAGTAGGAATAAGCTAGATGAAGGGGGATAAAGAGGTGAGGATAGAAGGAGAACAATGTTGCAGGCAGAGGAAACAGCCTGTGCAATGGCCCAGAGACAAGGAGATGGGGAAAAAAAATGTAAAAGGGGGAAAACAGCAGATGACTCGAGGCCTTGATTGTTAAGATTAAGGAACTTGAATCTTATTGAGGAAAGCTAGGAGCCACTGAAGGGCAGAGGTAAGACCAGATTCTTAAGAAAGATCACTGAGGGCCGGCTGAGTGGCGCGTTGGTTAAGAGCTGGTTTGGGACACCAGCGGCCCCTCTTTGGATCCCACATATGAGGGCCAGTGACACTGCCCTCTACAGCTAACAACAGCTCCACTTGGAGCTGGGCTGCTGTGAGTCCCCAGGATGGCATAGCTGCAGCCCCTGCTGCAGTGGGCTGCCATAGGCTACAGTGAATGGCCAGCAGCCGGTGTGAGCTGCCAAGAGCCATTGTGAGTGGCCGTCCACAGGCCGGCGACAAATCTGCCTTACCCGAGAAGAGCGAAATGATGATACCAACATGAGCCAGTGAAGCAACGTCCTCCGCAACTAGACTGAAGAACAAAAGGACAGCAACTTGTCTGTTCCCCTTCCCCAGTTCCCCAACGCTGTTCCCCTCCCCCAATTCCCCAATAAAATCTTTTTTTAAAAAAAGCACAATGAAATTTAACACACATTTACCCACTATTCCTGGAGACGTGACAACACAATCTACAGAGTTAGCAAGAGTTACAAACAAGCGGCCCGGCTGAGTGACGCAGTGATTAAGCCCTGGCTTGGGAAACCAGCGGCCCTGGTTCGGGTCTCAATTGTGAGGGCCAGTGACACTGCGCTCAAAAAAAAAAAAAAAAAAAAAAAGAGTTACAAACAAGCATTTTAAGGGTAGCTTTAAAAATCATACACTAAATGGAGATGGAAAATACCCACCTCGTGGACAAATAGAAAGAACAAATGTCCTAATGTGATGCAGATGAGCACTTATAGTTCAGGGTAACATTTCCAGCAGAGTCTCAGGCCTAATCTCAGACAATGCCATGGAAGGGAAGGGAATGTTCTCTCAAAAATCATATTAGATGATTCAAAAAGTGGCTCAAGACCAAGACCCTGATCAAAGATTTTGTGATGACTTCAACTAAGTTTATTTTATGAAATGTGAATGGAGAAAAGCTCTAGTTTTTAATCAATGTTTTATTTTATATAAGATATACTTCAAAATGTATATTTGTAATGAAATTAACAAATTAAATATTATTAGTAGACATTGAACTATTTTGCCCACATCCCAAAAGTTTATAAATTTAAGTTAATGAAAAACCTTTTGGGCAGTAAGAAAACTTTTAGAGTGAGAATGGGCTTTTGATTACATTATATTCAGGCCACCTTATATTCAAGCATATATGATATTTGGGGCTCAAAACACAATCATTGCTTTGTCTTTCGAAATGATGGGTAGCGAATACTAAGTCACCAGAGTAACTGCATTGGACACTGCATTGTTTAAACACATTGATATTAAAAAGCAACATCAAAAACAATGTATTACGGAGAGACGAGGTTGCATCCAAATGCCTCATGCTCCAGCGCCACAATGCAACAGGGCTCCCAGAGAAGGGATGCCTGAGCTTCCTGTTCCAAGAGTGACATCACTCCTGTCATCCTTATACCTCTCCCCTCGACCCCTGAGAAAAGATTTGTGCATCACCAGAGCTGCAGGAGACAGTACCAGCCAACAGCCCTACTCTATGTAGCCTGAATCTGTTACCCATCTTCCCATCATGCCTCACTCCCACCTCAGCCCACGGATCCCAGTCATCCACTCTGGACCCTCACCCCATGACTTCTCCATACATCTCCGCATCTGTCCCAATTCCCCACACCCTGCTCTCTCAAATCCTCCCTCCATACCTTCTGTGTCCCACAGTCTATCACCAGCAAATGGCGCTGTTACTGTAGGTCTCTTTCTGAACATTCCTGTCACCTTCTTGCTCTAAAGGAAACCTGGCTGTCCCCTGAGGCCATCACTTTCCCTGCTATCTTTCCTCTCATGCCAATGGCCTTGGTGAGGCCAGCATTCACCTTGCTTGACACCAGTGCTTTCCATACACTTTCTTCCAAGGACCCAGATCCTTGGATATTCATGCCATCAGACTTTACTACCTCCTGGTATGCTCACTGTCATGCTGGGGCTCAGCTCCCAGGAGATGAACACAGGATTTGGTGAGGCCGAAAAGAAACAACAACGGAGCCACAGATAGTTGGCTCATAACACTATATTATATTCTCGATAATGGCTGGTTGACACACGAGAAGCAAACATCCATCAGTACCACAACAAAGGGTCTTGCTCGCAGCCTAGGGAGACACAGGAAGTAGGATCTGCAGGATCTGCACCATCAGTGACACTCATGCTTGCTAACACAGCTGCTGCAGTTATATGTAAAACAATAATAGCTAATGGCCAACTCGTTACAGCTGATGGCCATCTAATTGAGCCAGCACCTTTCCACATGAGGCCAAGAGCCTGGAAACTGCTCTCCTCGCCCTTTCCCAACACTTCCCTGATCTTCAAAATAACTATTTCACATCTTCTTTCCCTAAGCCTTCTTTGATTCTTCCCTTGCCCTTTCCCCATCTTTCTACACCCCATCCCTAACTGATGAAATTGCTGTGTCAGGCCTGTCAGCACCATAGAAAAAAATTGTGGGTGTTCCTCTAACAAGGGTGCATTAACAATGATATACAACCTTTCTACTCAAAGTGTAGTCTCTGGTGTAGAAATACAAAATATCTCTTCTCACGCCAGACCTACGGGATCATAATTCCTAGGTTCTTTGTTAGCCCACTGAAGTTTGACAAGCCCTGATACACAACCTAATACAGGCCCCCTTGCTGACCACCAAGGATTGCACTTTGTCCCCAGCCATGGTGGCCTGGCACTCAGTTTCTACTTCATTGAGAAGTAATTCTATCCCCCTTCTCGCCCCCATATCTTTCTACCATTGATACTGACTTGCCAGTAATTGACCCAATGTGTGACTCCTCTTTTTGCTAAGAATGAAAGTTCTTTCCAAAGGACAAACCCTTTCCCCATTCTCAGATCCCATTCCCTGGGGCCAAAAAACTGTAAGGCACTTGTCATCCCCCACTGCAGGGAACAAGGGGCCACTGGCCAGAGCACAACAGTCATTGGGAGCACACTACCAGCTCATGGGACAACTGAGAGCTTCAAAGTTATCTTGAATAGAGGCTGTGGACAAGATCAGCTGTTTGCAATGTGAGATTCCATCAGGAAGAGTCCCTGAGTCCTCTTGGAGGATCAGAAGGGTGGAAATCTGGTATTTGCAATCTCTGTAAACTATGGGAAAGAAGGATGAGTGGTTTCAGTGCCAGAGAGTTCAGACTAGACCAGCAAGAGGGCTGCAGGCTGCTATAACGCAAGATGCGGACATCCATTAAACCAGTCCCAGCTTTTGGCCCTCACGTAATTGTGCAGGGCCAAGGAATATAGAGGTACTCCCTTCTCCTATGTCCTTGGCCCAGGACTGCTCCTTTGTATGGCTCCAGCCGCCAGTTCATGCTAAAACCAGCAGGAGGAGAGATAAGTGAGGAGTGTGTCTGCACACAGGCACCGGCGCACACATGCCGGCCAGGACAATCCAGCAGCAGGCTAAGGCAGGAAATGAAGTCTCCACTTCTTTCCAGTTAAGGAAATTAGAGCACTAGCTCCCCTTGGAGAAATCAAAGCAGTATTGTTTCAAAGAACAAAACAGTCCAGGAGAGAACAAAGGTTTTGGCATTGATCCCTCTTTGGAGAAGATGCTATCATAAACACTCCACCCCTTCAGATGAATCCAGTCTGTCTGGGACTAAAGACCAATTTACAAGTTCATTTATTAGGATCATGCTCAAGAGTGTGATCCTTCAGTGGTTTGACTAACACTCAGTGCCTTCACAGTTGTCAAAATGAGAACACCTGGTTTTGAGCAATAAGGATGGTGTCTAAGAAACAGCAACCTTGTAACTTCTAGCCACGTGGAGAGCCTGGCAGCACATCTGCTGATGGCCGCCATGTCTGTGACTCATGCCTGTGTCCAGGTACTCCTGGACTCAGACCAAGTGGCTGCCAGTGACAGTCCAAGTGTAAACATCACTCCAACAGAATAACTTTGCTAAAACACATTGTAGGAGAGAAGGATGGAGCTACCAGAGGCTGCAGTATAGAGAGTCCAATCCTTTCCCGCAACCTCCATCTTTAGATAGGAAATTCAGTTTTAAAAACAAAATATAAATTAGCACCCACTTCTTGCCAAGTCTTATGCTTGGAAAATACATGAAAAAGACATAATCCATGTCCTTGAGCTCACTGTCTGGTGGGGACATATGAATAGATCATTTCAATCAACAGTCTGGGGTCATTTAGGGCAGAGGTGAGGAGCCTAACACACCTCACTTTCTATAGGAGCACACAGCAATAACCCATGTTCAAATTATGACACTGCATCATCAAAAGAGGGCTAAATGCCTCACTCAGAAGTATCACATGTGGGAACAGAGAGGAGTACAACTGAGAAAGGGTAAAGGGAGCCTCTGGTTAGGGGTATAGGTGTTGTATTATTTTCATATTTTATTTTATCACATATTCTTCTGTATGCATGACAAAAAAAATGAATGAACTGAGTCTTTCACAATACTGAGTGTTCTGACTGAACTCTATCTCCCCAACCCCACCAGACGTCCAGTCCAGGATCTTATTGTTAAATCAGTTTGAGATGGGTGTTTTCTGTGATTTGTCACAAGAGCATCCTAATCACAATAGGGCTAAAGAATGCAGCACTTCTCTAACTTATTTGGCTATCAGATTCTTTAAGGTTATCCTTTGGGATTACTGTTTCATGGAAAACACTCTAGGGAATACACTGAATTTGAGATCTATTTAGGAGACAGACTTGATAAGAAGGTGAATTCAAAATGTAGTGACTTCTGGCCCTTTCGGTCCTTGCACGCAGGGGAACCAGGTCATGAAAAAAGGAGGACTTGGTGTAGGTGGAACAGCCATTTCCTCCGTTTTTGGTGTCTGCACTGTTTGCAGGCCTCCCAGCAGTGCTATGTTGGTACAAGAGCAGCAAGGGGCTCACAAGCCCTGTGGTCTGTAGGAGCTACTAGGAGAGCCCAGGGAAGAATTTGCTATTTTCAGTTGAAAACAAGTGGTGGTTGCTAGTTATGATGACTCTGTACTTTGGATCTGAATTTGACGCACATTTCTGTACCAACTGTTTAAGAAATAAGGATGTTTTACTTTATCCATGAAATAGACACGATGAGGAGCATTTTAAGAGGTGCAGTCACTTTGAAAAATGGATGAAATTGTTGAACTCAACATACTATTGGGTTGTCGGGAAAGTCATGACTTATTTTTCTATGTTTTTCTATGCAAAAATGCGTCATGACTTTTCCGACGACCCAATAGATATGTTTGTAAATAAACTTACGGTATGCATCCTTACTGCCTCTTCTCTGATCATTGAGGGCTGGCCAAGTGGCTTGTTGGTTAAGAGTTGGGAGAGCGACCTCTGAGCAGCACGGCCACCGGTTCGGATCCCACATGGGCCAGTGATGCTGTGCCCTCTACAGCTAAGATGGTAAACAACAGCTCCATCTGGAGCTGGGTTGCCATGAGGTGACAGCGACAGCGGAGGCTGCAGTGGGGCTGCAACGGGCTGCTGTAAACTACCATGAGTGGCAGGCAGCCGCCGTGAGCTGCCCAGAGCCACCGTGAGTGGTCATCCAATGGCTGGCAACTGATCTGCCTCAGCAGGGAAGAGTGCAATGATCACAATACCAACATGGGCCAGTGAAGTGACGTCCTCCACAACTAGACTGAAGAACAAAAGGACAGCAGCTTGTCTGTTCCCCTTCCCCGATTCCCCAATGCTGTTCCCCTCCCCCAATTCCCCAATAAAATTTTAAAAAAAATGTGATCATTGAAACAAATAAAGAACAACAAAAAAGATTTAGTGACATTTGGATAACACACTTGAAAATCCAGCCCCGATGTCTTGTACCTAATAAATGTTCTCTTCCCTCCTTAGTTGTGGACTGCATGAACTAATACAGACAGTGGCAATCTAGAATCATTCAGCTATATTAAAGAAAAGGCATTAAAAGTTGAGATATTTTCCAGAACTCAATATTTTCAAAATGAAAAATGTTACATTTTTGCTGTAGTAAGCAGAATAAAGAAAAGAAAAAAGCAAGAGAAAGTATATATATTTCATAAGCAAAAAATAACTTATTTGTACCTTTAAAAAAATTAGGCCTAAAATAGCAGACATGATTTTCAATTACTTGAAACAAGAAGACCAAGTTACTAATGAAGTTGAGGCAAACTAGACAGGCAGTCTGTTTCAAATTCTCTGCAATGGAGACAACAAACAAAAACCACAAGTCATGCAGTGTAAGCATGCGCAGAGGAGAGAATGGCCTCCAGCTCTACCTGGAAACAATCTCACTCCCTGCCACAGAACCATGGTCTGGGATATAACCAGAACTTGAACACCTGGACCCTTACAGAAGCGATGGACCCATTGTCCAGGAAGATCCAGTGCTGATGCCCCTTACCATAAACGGGCAAGCTCCAAGGCCCTCCAATTAAATCTTGCCCCACCAGCATTTCCACATACCCATTCTCCCTAACCCTTTAAAAACCCTTAACCTAGTACAGCAAGCAAGATGGATTGGAGGCACCATTAGGTCTCCTGTCTTCTCAGTTGGTGCCTTCTTGATCAATAAACCTTTCCTTAAAATAAATAAATAAATTTATTTCTCTGCAATGACCCTGGAATGTATAACTTAAAAGGATCACAAACAACCTTATTTTATAGTTAGGGATACTAAGGCTGAAAAGTGAAGCATTTTGTCACATCAGTGTGTCAGAATTGTACTAGAGTCTAGGGCAGCCTTCCCCGTGCCAGGGCCTGATGCAAAGTGAGACTCTGATGACGGGCTGCAGTCTGTTTACTTGTTCCACTCAAATCAGAGGACACATCGTGATCTAGATAAACTTGATTTCCCTGTAGCACATACCCTTTCCTGTGTGCCTGATGTCTAGGGCAAGCACCACGACTGACATGTACTGCTCTAACACACCTAAAAGACCACCATCAGAAACCACCTTTAGGGCCGGCCGAGTGGCGTGGTGGTTAAGTGCTGGCTTGGGAAGCCAGCGGCCCGGTTTGGGTCTCATATATGAGGGCCAGTGACACTGCCCTCAAAAAAAAAGAAAAAGACAAAAAGAAACCACCTTTAGGAGAAAGCTGCACTGGCCTATGCTCCACATTGTAGTTGTAGTTGATACTAGTCTTTTTAAAAGGTCTTTCTTGCCTCTTGTGGCTACTTATTCTCCCTGGTAAGAAGCTGGTCATTAATAGAATCAAAACAAGAGATATATTAAAAGCTCTAGGAAAGTCATATTTCCTGAAGATTAAAAATATTTTTCTCAAGGGGAAGTAGGACGCAGCAAGAATTTTTATTTTTTATTTATTTATTTATTTATTTATTTATATTACTATTATTAATTTTTTTAAAGGAGGGTGCAGCTCACAGGGATCAAACCAGCAACCTTGGTGTTATTAGTACCATGCAAGAAGCAAGAATTTTTAAAAGAAGGACCATGAAAGAGTAGCCCACCCAGCACGCACTTGGTCTGAACAAGGACCAGTGAACTTGGCGAATGCTGTCAGGCATTCAGAAGAGACTTGATTCTAGAGAGCACTTTACTAGGAATTTACCACAAGCTCATCACTGAACCTGCCTTCATAATCCTTGCAACAATCCTATGAGTTAGTTATAGTCTTCTGCTATAATGGAATGGTTGCCCACTTAGGAAACCTCATGTTATAAAAAGAGTAATTTCAGTGAAGGAAGTGATTTAGTGACAGTCAGAATAACAAAATGGCATTTCTTGCCTAAATTTAAGCAAAATTTATTTTTAAATTCAGTAGTTCTAATTATGGTTGTGGTACTTGGTCTAGTTCTGAATCAACAGCAAAGCCTCTGCAATTCACATTCTCTAATTGTGACAGATCCAATTGAAGCTTTCAAAATTTACTGTGTAGAAGAAATGGCTTGTTCTAGATGAGCAAAGTGGCCTAACTAGGAAAGTAACTTGCCCAAGGTCACATGCTTTGTCAGCATCACAGAGCAAGATTCTATCCCAGGTCTCCTGGATTCCAGGATTCCTGTATCTCTTAATCAACTAGTCCTTGCTGCTTTCTGTTGAAGCACCAACCCCACTAAAACATGGAAGGGTGAGGTTGCAGCTGAAAATGGCGACACAGGGAGATCCTGAACTCAGCTCCTCTCCTGATACACCAAATCTACAACCACATAAGGAACAATTTCCACTGAAAAAAGCCAAAAACCTAATAGAGTGATTCCTTCAAATCAGGCAAATGAGAAAAAAACCCACATTGAAGGACGTAGGAAAGGCTGAGACATAATTTCACCATAAACGCCACAGCCCCTGGAGCAGCAACCCACAATTAGGGGGGAACTCAATACCCAGAGCTTCTCCCTGAGGGGTGGAGTTTATACTCCACATACCCCAACTTTCAAGACCTGCACCTGATAAACAAGCCCCTAAAACATCTAGCTGTGAAAACCAAAAGGGCTGGAGCCCAAAAGACCCACAGGGCTTTGATGCACTAAGAAAAGGCTCTTAAAGGGCTTGCACACAGATGCACTCACCTCAGGGCCAGGAGAAGCAGTCTTTGAAAAGTGCCGGGACCTCAGGTTAAAGAGGCTCATTTGCTAATTTTAAAGCATCTGACCAGCGCAGGGGCAGAGGCCCGCTGGGATACTCTCTGGAGACGGAAGCCGAAGGGTGCCATCTTCGTGTACTCCCTAGGCCTTGCTAAAGCCTGCGGCAGCTATCTTTTGTTCCCCTCATGGCGGCCATCATCATCCTCCAGCCAGCGGGTGCAATTTTCCTGCTTGTTGCCTTGCTGAAGCTGGCAAACACCATCTTCCTTCCTTCTTTTCTCCCTTCCTTCCTTCCTGCTTTTTTTTGCACCCTCTTTGCCTCGCTCCAGCAGGGTGCCATTTTCATGCTCGCTCTCTCTTGCTGTCCTCCAGAGCGCCAGCATCTCCCAGAGGGGAGCTTCCACGAACAGCTGGTACCCTGGTTTTTAAATCTGGTGACTAGTTTTTGTGGTTGGAGCCTGGGGGATCCAGATTCCCTGTCTCTGGAAGCCAGAGGGGCTTGTGTTCCTGGGTCCCATGTGATTCGAACAATCGGGAGACAGTTCTTGGCAGGCTATTATCCCCAGGGCACTGCACAGATATCAGACTGAAACATACCCCCAAGTCTTCCTGTGAAAGCTTATTTGCTTGTCTAAAGGCTGGTGGATGCAATCTTTGTATTCTCCCTCTGGTGTAGTCCAGCCGTCTCTCACATAGCTATCACTCTCAGGGCACAAGAGCTAACAAACTCAAGGACCCAGGGACTCGGTCATTCCGTAAAAGGACTATTAGCTTACGCTGCTGCCTGAGGGCCTGCCTTCCAATATATCACACTCTCTTTATCCATTCATCCCTCCTTGAACACAGGTTGATTCCATATTTTGGCTATTTGTAAATAATGATGCAATAAACATTGGGGTGCATATATCTTTTCAAAATTAGTGTTTTCATTTCCTTCAGATAAATACCAAGAAGTGGAATTGTTGGGTCATAGTTCTATTTTTAATTTTTTGAGGAACGTCCATACTGTTTTCCATTTTTGTAACTACTACGTATGGTAACAGTAACTAGACTTAAATTGGTGATCATTTTGTAATACATTTTACAATACAAATATCAAATCATTATGGTGTGCACCTGAAACTCATGTTATATGTCAACTGTACCTAAAAAAAAAAAAAAAAAATGCTAATCCTGATGAGTGGGCTCCAGGACAATGAAGTTGCTCAGAGTTCCCGAGGGCAGTGGCAGCAAAGCAAAGGCAGCAGATCAGTTGGGGTTCCTTTGTTAGACAGATCTCCCCCTTCCTCAGTAGGGCATTCCCCATATCTGTCATCTGCATCGTCTCCAGGCTCCAAACTGTGGCCAGAAGGGGAACTGAGCCTGAAGAAACCAAAGTGGCTTCTGACTTTGGCAACATTGCCAGAAGAGAATATTGCTAATCTCCGTACACCGGGGAGAAATATCCATAGTAAGATGGACCTACCTCCAAAATTAAGGATGTGCACTCAGAAGTACATTTGTAGCCAAAATCTGGAGCAGCTAGCAAAATATTAGAGAAATTACTATCAGCATTAGGTTAAATCACTCCATAAATAGCTCTCCAAGGGACAATCTACCTACCAACAAACTTTTGTTTAGTTACTGCTTGAAGTTAAGTGAATTACCAGTTGGGAAATGCCTTTTAACTTACATTTTTTGTCATTTGGGGATTAACTAATTCACAGCAAGTTATATGTGACATTGGAAAAAGCAGAAAGAGAAGCCAGTTTGAACCTCGCCTTTCATAGCTGCATGAACTTCTGAATTTCAAGCTGTTCACCTTTCAAAGCCTTGCCTCCCTTAGTTATTCTGGTTCCTAGAGCTGCACATCTCACTACCACTGCCTAGAACATCCTCCCTCAATTCTCTACTTGGCTGGTCCTTTGAGTCATCTCAGGTCTCCTGTCCTTCCGGAAACCCTGCCTTGACTTCATCCTCCCTTGTGCCCCCCCAACCTGTGCAAACATTACCCCATTTTTCACACCATAGGGACCATGAACTTAACTTCACTAAAATTTTCAGGACAGGAAGGACATTTTATCTCGTATTCTCCAAACCTAAATAATGCATTTAATACTTGTTGACTATGTTAATTATAGCTCTTTTACAAACTGTACAGTGATACATAAAAATATTGCTCTTAAATTGTTAATGACTAGACTATTAAAAATAAAACTTAAGGGTCGGCCGAGTAGCACGGTGGTTAATTGCTGGCTTGGGAAGCCAGCGGCCCCGGTTCGGTCCCACATATGAGGGCCAGTGACACTGCCCTCAAAAAAAAATAAATAAATAAAAAATAACTTATACAAGTACCATAGTTTTCTTGTATCTTAAAAAAATCCACAGATTCACAAAGAATCACAAAAGTTTGAATAAATTACCTTTGGCTTAATTCAGGTTCTTCCAAATATTTGCCTATTTATGCTAAATTTTCATATACAACTGTACTGAACAAAAAAAAAATAGGAGTTACCCATAAAAGTTGATAAAAGATTTTTATTATGTGGCTTAGGTAGGCCTTTGCATTCTACTAACAGAAAAGCATATTTCCACATCTTACTCAACCTAACAAATTATATATTTGTGATTTTTATCTACATAAATGCAGTATTACACTACTGAAGAAAACCTTTCATTTGTACTTTGATGCAATTATACAGCAGATACTTCTTCCTCCAGAAAATAAAAATATTCTCAATCTAAGCTTAAAATGGAACAAAGACATTAATGCCAAGTCTCTTGCACCACTTGGTAAAAGGCTGCAATAAAAACCAAAATGGTATGCTGCTTCACACACAAAGAAGATGAAACATCTGCCAGTTTCAGTCAAATTTTGTAGGAATGATTTAGCATCAGAGTTTATTTTTACTGCAGTTTTCACATATGATAGGTGGAACTGTACCATAATGAAGAATAGTCACATTCTTCATTTGCACAAGAGACTCAAATATTGGACTCTAGCACAGGAAATGTCTCTTGGGATTTAGTAATATACAAATGGATAGAAACAAAATTGCCTTAGGAAAAATTTCACAATTGTTTGACTAAACATCTGAAACATTTTTATCACAGCTTTCATATATTAAAAAAGTCTTCTCCAGAGATGAAGCTTATTTCTGAAATATAACCTAGTCACTATCATCTGACCCATGTTCTGAGCCCCGATCCGAGGCCTCAATGTTGGAGCCCTCAGGTTCGGATTCATTTCCAGAGCCGCGGCCAGAACCCTCATTATCAGATCCTCTCTCCGAATCTCGATCTGACTCGGCACTTGGAGAAGCTGGGCGAGAGTCAATCTCAGAACCTCCCGAGCGGCTTCTCCCAGACTGCAGAGATTCATTGTCAGATTGTTCGGAACCCGAGGGCCTTCTCTTTCTGGATGGCTGGTCACTGTCTGAATCCTCATCTGACCGCGGTCGTCGGGGCCTCCGGGGACTGCCAACCTCGCTGCCAGACTTGTTCTGGTTCTCATCTGAGTCGCTCTCTGAAGAGGCATGTTTCTTCCGCTGTTCACCCTCGTCTGAGTCGCTGTTGCTGTTGCGGGGATGTCTGGCAAAAAGACAAATACTGCTTAGACACCAGGATGGCCTATGGAGAACTTAACAAGTAGAGAATGTGCTTTTAAAAATACGGGCATTTAATGTTCTTTTTCTTTCCCTGAACAGTGTTTACACAGATGTTTATTTTGTGATATTTGTTTAGTCTACTTTTTTATAAATGTGATATATATGTATAATAAAAAGATTAAAAAGAAAAAAATAAGGCATTTTAGCCATAAGACAATATAAACAGTGAAGAATGGCAGTCTCACTAGGTTTTATTAGACGCCTTTCATCAGAATGAAATATTTCTCAATTTCATATATAAAATATAAAAAAGGGGTATTTTTGTTTATTGTTATAAAAAAATTCATAGCAGTCAAGGTAAACCCAGGATCACACTTGGCTGTAGAGACTTTGAATAATTAAGCCTCTCCCACGGCTGGCTGAGTGGGACACTTCCCTGCCCTATTACCATCTCTACTGTAAGTATCTGAAGAGCCAAGTCACCATTTCTATCTCAGGATCTGCTTCTGCACTAGTGCCCTCCACCATGACCAGACTTGCTCAAGACAGGAAGCTTGGGCTCAGAATTCTGCAGCTTATTTACTTTTGCTCTGAATCCCCCCTCTACAGTTGTTAGGTTAAAGGGAAGGGGACTTGTGCTTATGTTTGGAATAGTCATGGTACCCAGGGAATCTTGGCTTCCTGGAGGCTCTGGAAGAAAGAATGTTCCTTTAACCACTGTGATAGCTGTTCATCCCCCAGAGCTTTGGAGAAGATATTCTTCTCTGGCATATTCCTGTTTTGGTTTCCATGGCAGATATTCCAAGAAAGGAATATTGAATACTACAGGGGTCAGTTTATGGGTGAAGGAGGTGAATACATTACTCTCTTCAGAAACCTCCACACACATTGTGTAAATCAGGTCACTCTGAGAGAATATAAAGTCACTTAGAACAGGACACTATATATTCATTCTGTATACTATACATGAGCTGTGATAAAAAAAATACAGTGAATGTTTAAATAAAGCATATGAAAATTAAAAAAAAATTTATTACAGTAAAAGGCATATTAATGGCAATTAATCCCCCTCAAAAAAACTCCCCCCTTCCCACACTTTGAACACACTTATCCCATTATTCTTGCCACTTTCTGAAGCAGTTGTATAAGTCCTCTTTTGTGAGTGTCTAGTTGCTCTGTCATGACTGCCTTGATATCCTGAATCGATTCAAAAGGCTTTCCTTTCATGGTCATTTTGACTTTGGGGAAGAGCCAGAAGTCGCATGGTGCCAGATCCAGTGAATAGGGACACACCGTAGTGTTTTTATTTGACAGAAATTGCTCTACCAAAAACGATGTGTGACATGAAGCCTTATCATGATGGAGGATGAAGTAAAGACACTCATAGAAGAGGACTTCCAGAACTGCTTCAGAAAGTGGCAAGAACAATGGGATGTGTGTAAGAAACGAGGCGGAATATTTTGTGGGGGATTACTGGCAATGTCTTTTATTGTAATAAATTTTTAAAAATGTAAACATTCACCGTATTATTCAATCACACATTGTACTAAAGGCTGGTGGGCCCCCTGGGATCCAACTCACTTCATTCCATCTGGCCAAATAAGCACACACTTCATGATGGTGAGGGCACAGTTTAACTGATGCAAGTGGCTCATAGTATGCTGGACTTGACCTCAGGTGTAGGTTCGGCGGCAGCACAGCATCACACTGGATACTTCTGGCCACATCTTTTAATAGCGCTCCTTCTAAAACCACATATTTCATTGCTCTGATCACACATGCCTCTAATCAATATAGGCCAGAGCAACACTGTGGCAAGGGCAAAACAGCGCTTTAGGGAAAATCAACCCAAATTTGTGTCAGCCAGTGTCTTCAGAGAAAAGGGGAACCGCAAATCTTTACATTTCTCCATAGATTTGTTTCCCTACAGCTCTCTCCTCTATGAGGCCAGCTCCCCACCAGGACCCTTAGCCCCTCAATATGCTAACCTCTCACCTCTAAGCAGCCAGAACTACCAATTCTTCTAACTCAAACAGCCTTTTACAAAAAACATCTCTTACAACTCCTCCCACCAGCCCAACTCCAGATTAGGTATGGTCCCTGGAGAACAACAAATGCAAAACCTAAGTGCTAACACTTATCTCACTGTAAGGTGGTTTTTGGTCCATCTGTGATTTTGCATTGCTTCTAAAGCATAAATTCCTTGGGGCATGGTCTATGTCTTTTCCTCTAATTAGCATGCTATCTCATACAATCCATGTTCAAATGAATGAATGAAATGATGACCATCAGGAAAACATGGTGTAGTACAGTACTGGGAGTCCTGGTCTAGGAATCCAAATTGGGGAGAAGGGGGACACTTCAACCTTGAGGGACAA
This sequence comes from Aselliscus stoliczkanus, assembly GCA_033961575.1. Taxonomy (NCBI): domain Eukaryota; kingdom Metazoa; phylum Chordata; class Mammalia; order Chiroptera; family Hipposideridae; genus Aselliscus; species Aselliscus stoliczkanus. The sequence goes on along the minus strand of CM066736.1, from coordinate 95,203,963 downwards.
GTTTAAGACAAGTAAAATCAAATATAACTTCACCTGATGGGCTGTGAGCTAAGGGAGAGTGCTGGACAAGCAGCTAGGATAAGCCCTCCACAAAGCAGCAGAGCTGGGTCACCATTGCTTGACATGGGAAGAAACGGTCAATCAAGTCCCTATCTTCACGTGACCCATGATCAGGTTACTCATAATACTTGTAGCCAGTCAATGACAGTACAGCAAAACGATATATTTAGGAGAAAGTCATGCAGGAAATTTCAAAATAGGTTTTCTTCTTTGAGGGACAATCATGTAGTAGGATAAAATGATAGGGTTAGAATAAGATGGTTGTGAAGGTCTCTTCCAACTATAAGATTCCAAGAAACTGAAGAGAAAACATTTTGGCAGTGACCACTCTTTCTTTTTTAGATTTTAAATTGTTGCTATTACTCCAACAACCTCCATTTTTTTTTTTTAAGCTTTCTGACTTTGCTTGCACCTTCAACACTTTAACAAAGATTTTTTGCACTTCAATAAGGAAAGCACACTTGATCCTGTGACAGACACAATTTAGCAAACATGGATCTACTATAGGCCCTACTGACATGATTTTTCATTTTAGACAATCTCATTAGAACTTCAGGTCTCAGACACTAACTCAGTGAGGTTGGGCTGGGCATACACCATATGTAGATTTTGGTGCTTTCTCAAACTTTTTGGTATAAAGGTAAACAATTCTATTACCAGGGGTTTGGGACAGCCTAGTTTTTGTTAGAGGCTATATTCTAGGACAGCATACAATGGTATGTCAAATGCTGAACCATTCTGAATGCCTGTAGACACCATCCCTGGAAGAGCTTGGTTATCATTCATTGAAAGCATATACCAAGGGAAAATTTCCTACCCTTCATCAGCAATCTTAAGTTTATCCTCATCTGAAGAATCATCACTTGATGATATTATGGCTTTGGATTTTATTTTTCCCTTCATTGAAGGAGGCAGACGTTCTGGCTTGGGCTAAGGAAAGAAGATCAAATACAATAGATAAGTCAAGACTCACCTTAGGACATCTTGTTAAATTGGGTTTGCACTATAATGATACAGTCAAACAATAACCAATAAACTTCAAAAACTAGTATTTGTGCTTGAAGAAACTGCAAGAAAAGAATGTATTCTAGCGTACTGCAATCTTTTATACCTACATAAGAGACTGTATGTAGGGGAACAGAAAACCACAGTATTATAAACTTACAGCCTTCTTCTTCTCTGCTTTTGGTGGACGGCGCTTTTTTGGTTTGGGGCCATTTTCAATTTCATCATCATCAGATCCTTCTTCTCCCTTTGGAGGTCTTAAGGTAGTAAACATCAAGAAAAAGTTTACCATCCAAGTATTATTCATTCTCAATACCCTTCTCTATGGGTGCTGTCCTTAACCATACTGTACAGTCCTCAAGGGCAGAGGCCATAACCTATTCTTGCTGCACACAAAGCCCAGGAATCTGCAAAGACCATGTATTGATACAATGTCTGCAGACTAATTCAGTCACTGGTGAGCCCTCTTATTAATATAAAATAAGTTTGAATCTTGCATTTGGTGGTGTGATAAAGGATGTAAGAAAAGACCCAGGTTCCAGACCTCAACATCTTTCCCTTCCTTTTTCTTCCCAACCACTCATTCCAGGCCTGCTAATGTCCCACCACAGCTCCATTTCCATAAGTCTGTGTCTGAATGAATGCATCCAGTTCTTTCCCAAGTATAGTCAGCCAAGGGTTGGGAAGAACAGGTATAGATAAGATAGCCGGCTGGGGGTTCCTGGACAGGAAAGCATCATGAGAGAGGAATGAGACAGCTTAGGGGCACCTCTAGGTGAGAGATGGGCAGGGCCCATCTTATCTTAGGAGCAGATGGCACTGGAATGATTAAAAGGCCCTTCTTTCGCATTAATTCACATTTTATATATCCAGCAAAACCATAAGCTGGGTATTACTATTACCGATTTTACAGAGAGGAAACTGAGGCCAGGTGACTTATTCTAAGATTGCACATGGACAGGTAGTGGGGTTCTCTCATTCTAATTTGTACACATCTAATAAATATTACAATTTTAAAGACATAAGCAAGGCAATTAGGGCTGGCCGAGTGGCTCAGTTGGTTAACAGCTTGCTCAAGAGTGTGAGCTGAGCTCTGAGCAATAGCAGTTCAACACCCAGCCCGAGCTGAGCTGCAGCTGAGCTGCCAACAGGTGGCAGGAAGGCTCAGCTTAAAAAAAAAAGGCAATTAATTATGACTAACTTTTAGCTCTCAGAAGGAAAGCTGAGGAGATGTGTGGTAGCTCCAAGTACTCACGGGATTTTGTAGTGGTGTCTATCTTAGGATTAAAGTAGGAAGTGGGGTATCAAAAGGCTTTACTGTCTGGGAAGATCTAGTCATTTCCAGGTATTTGCAAATTGTAAACATAGGAAAGATTCAGAAGGTGAAATATCTTCTACCAGCTTTATAAGGTTATTTAAAACACATTAGGGCCGGCCGAGTGGCGTGGTGGTTAAGCGGCCCCAGTTCAGGTTCCACATATGAGGGCCAGTGACACTGCCCTCAAAAAACAAAACAAAACAAAACAAACCACATTAATAATACCTTCTCCTCTTTTTCTTCTTTCTCTCACCACTCTCCTCTTCTTCACCCTCTTGTTCACTACCACTGCCCTTTCTTCTCTTCTTCTTTTTGGATATTGGCAGCTCTTCATCGGTGTCATCATTGACAAATTCATCGAATTCTCCTCCCTTCTTTGAACGCTGAAATCCAAACAAGACTACAATCAGTTCTTTCCTGGCTGATGGAATGTGGCTGGAATTCTAAGGTGTAGAATGAGGCCCTATCCTATCCAATCAGTTCTTTCCTGGCTGATGGAATGTGGCTGGAATTCTAAGGTGTAGAAAGAGGCCTTAACCTATCAGTCATTTGACAAATGAAAGATCTTTTACCAAGTCAGATGGAAGAGGTGTTGGTGGGACCCACATTTTAAAGATTTCTAATTGGGATCAATGTCTCCAAATGGCAAGAATCATCAAGTGACTTAGGTCACTATAAGGTAAAATTCGTATTGAGCTAACATTAGAATGCATTTCTAAATACTGGATGCCAATTAAAGCACTCCATCGTGGAGGACTGTCTCTTAGCTAAGGACTAAGTATGGAATGAATGTAATCAATTTTCTTCATTTCTGAAAGTCACAAGACAGGGATTGGTGCCATCAGTGTTAGCTGAAGTCAAATCTTACCCGTCCACCACCACCACCACCTCTTTTCTTTTCTTTTATTGCTTCAGTCTCTCCAGTAAACATAAGAATATTTTTGGTCTTCTCTACATACTGGGCTCGCTGTTCCAAAAGTTTCTTTTGTTCTTCCTTTTCTTTGAGACGTTTCTCTTCCTATGAGAAAAAAAGGGCAGGGAAAGAAAAACAAAAACCTCATCAAAATGTTATGATGAAATAAATCATGATTACCATCAGGACTTCTTTTTTGTAACCATATAAAGTATATGTATGTACATAATTCTTTAATTCTAGTGTAAGTGAAAACACAATACCTGTTCTTTAAGAAGTTTCTGCCTTAACAGCTCTTTTTCTTGCTCTTGTTTGGCACGTAACTCCCTCTCTTCTTCGTCCTGTTTGCGTGCCCGGGCCACATGGTACTGGGCCTGGCTCAGTAAGTCAGAGCACTGCCTACAACATTTCAGATTTAGAGAAACATGAATGTATCTAGTGTACTTTTTGTTAAAAAACTCACAGCATCTGTTTTCCTTCTACAAATTAAAAAGTCTGATGCAAGATCATTAGCTGATATCTACGGGAAGTCTTAATTAGCAAAATTAACTTTCTTTCTCATAAGCCAATACTGTCAGCTTAGTTGAGTTTTCAAATTATAAACACTCGTCCAAAGCACAGCTAAAAAGGTTTTCAACATTATCTTCACATGTGACTCAAAGAGTCAGGAATGATACCTTCATTCTGGTGAAACAGCTGATGTTTTCCCCCCACACGTTAGGTACTAAATCAATTTTGCCATATTCCCTGAAAAGGCTCTTAGGAAAAAGCATTGGTCCAGGTTGTAGAGTCCATGAATGTGAAAGACTCTGTTCAATGTTGTTCCTCTCCCAGCCCACATCAGCATCACTGCCTCATCCAAAGTCACCTTCCATAAGGAGTAATTACCTGGCTTCTGTAGCAGCGAGAGCCAAATCGAACCTCATTTTATCTCCCACTTTACTCAAATAACTGAAGTATCTAAATGGAATGAGAAAATAAAATACTTTACTTAAAAAAATTCTAATGAAATAGCCCCTTTAGGTTTTTAATCTGTTGTACAAAAATAGTCTGAGAAAAGGCTTATATATTGACTGACTTACATGCACGTATTTAATACATGAAGGGCTATCATCTCAATAGGAAAATTATATATGCAACTCACTTAAAAAAAGACTCTCATCAATATGCCACTCAATCTGTTTAATAAAAAACAAGTTCATTAAAAAAACCAAGTTACATTTTAATGTTATCAGTAAATTAACAAATAACCAAAAAATATGTTCAAGCAATGAGTATCTACTAAACATTAAATTTACTAAATATGTAAGCATGGAAGTCAGGATGCTTAGGCCACGAAAGCACTTATACTCTACCAAGCAAGGCAAGAAATGCTTAAACAAGAATTCAAATAAGGTTAGACATAAGCTGAAGTGATGCCAGGTTTTAATCTTACCACACACTGAATTACCAAGTATATACTATAAAGTTACATAAATTTTGAGCTGAGCTGAATTAATCTATTCATTATTTAAGAGAAAAGGCCTTAATCTTAGCTTAATGAAAATTAATTTCCCATAAAAAGATACCCTGCTATAAAAAATAAAACCAACACAATTGGAATCTAAAAGTTTCAAGTGTGTTAGATGCTGAGTGATATTATTGTCAAGTTAATGAAGAATCTAGGGCAAGCTTACAAAGCTAGCCAGCCAGTTTTAGGGATCTGGCTACACGATCCAAATCTGGCAGGTTTGACGCCACCTGGTGGCAGCTATCAGCTTTGGCTTAAAAAAAATCACTGGAATGATTCGAATAGGTTCTCTTTTGAGATTCCCTCTAATAGATTCTGGAGAGAAATGATTTTCAGCACCTTTTGAGATACATGGGTCTAAAGAAACAAAATGTTTCAAAGGTTGTTTCTACAAAATCTTTACCTATGTGCAAGTTCCAGTTCTTTCACAGCATTAAGAACTTCCTTCAGATTGCTCTTTTCATCTTTCAGGACAGAGGTAGCTAATCTCTGCAGGACCAAGGCTACATTAAACATAAGAACCGTATCGCTGGGTGCCACATGTCTAGCCTATAAATAAAAAAAGAGAGCAAATATTTCACATAATCTAACGACATGAAAAGGATTTCAGCCAAATAGAGTATTAGGTATGTGAACATGCATAAAACAGAACAAACAAATATATATTGAAGCACAGAACTGAATGAGAATAATAGTGAGTTCTTTTTACCTTCAGCAAAGTCTGTTTGCATTCCTGCAACTTGCCACACTTGAAGAGGGCACGAGCCAAATAGAGCACCACTTCAGTGTTCTGGTGCTTATAGAACTTTCTGAGGCAGTTTTCATACTATGATAAAAAGAAAAGTTAAAACACAACAAGGGTTAAATGATATTGTCATTCTGTAATAAAGTTTCAAGTGATTTTAAAGCTTTATGAAAAGATATTTTATTATTTGAATAATTAATTTCAAAGGTTCTGAGAATGATTCCTGACATTCACCAGGATACATTTTCACAACACAAAAATCTGATCCTAAGAAAAACTAGATACTTGAAATAGTTTTTCCATTTGAAAATTTGGACCAACACTGAAAGGATATGGACTTTTTCATATCTTTGGTAGTATCATCTAGAACAGGGGTCGGCAAACTGCAGCTTGCGAGTCACAAGCAGCTCTTTGGGTATGTACATGTGGCTCTGAAGTGAAAATGAAAATGAAAATAAAACTATCATAGTTTCATTTATAAAATTTTAAAAGGATATTATTCACATAATGGTGATTTCATTTGTTTTATGGCTCTCGAATAATTTTTAAATTGTGTGAGGGACAGGACTGGCTCTTCCGTCTCCAAAGTCTGCTGACCCCTGATCTAGAATTAGCTTATTGACAACTTATTAGAAGTCATGCACCCAGCTCCTTTGGGTTCTACTTTCTACCACCTTTAAGATTGGTGGAACCTACTGGCAATAAGCATGAGACATCTCACACTTCCAGTTGTTAACTTTTTGGTAAGACCAATACTATAGCAATGACTATGTTAATTTTGCCATGAACTTGTCACTTGTTAACTACGGAACATATCTTGTCAAGGAAGATGGTTAGACAGTCTCCCCCTCCCCCCAGCCCGAATAGCCCATGTAATTAATTTGCATTTCAAAAGGCAACATTATCATTCTTCAGACCAGGAAGGCCCAACTCCAAAAACAACTTCTTAGACTATCATATGTAATCTGAGTCTGTAAGTCCTCATGACAGTGCCTTTCCAATACTCTGAATACAGTAATAATACCCACCCTTCTTAGAAAAAAGGTTAATTACTTCCCAGAGCCTGGACTGCTCTTATCTTCTACCATTAGTAGAAAACTTGTTTTTTCTGACCCTAATATTTCCTATAGAGCCGAAGGGTCTTTCAACTTTTTAATAACAACAGTACGACTCTTATTTCAAGTTCTAGCATTCAACAAATATGAAAAGCATAACAGAATTCTGTAATCATGAAAACATCTCCATGGATTTTTTTTTTTCTTTTAAAAATGTCATTTAACCTTCCTGAAACTCAGTTCTCCCATCTAAGAAATTTGTAAAACAAGCAGACAAATATTAACTCCTACTTATCTTCTGGGTACTTACTGATATGCTAGACATGTTAGTGCCAAATATGGCGCCAAGTAGTTTTCATACTGGATCCTCACAAAACTCTATGAGATTAAGGTACAATTATCCCCACTTTATAGGTAGGAAAACTGGCTCAGAGAGGATGTCCTTTGCCCGAGGCATGCAATAATTAGAGGTGGAACCAGGACTCATAGCTCTGTCTGGATACCAAAGACTGGCCTTAACATTCTATCATTACAAACCTCTGAATAGACACAGAATCATAAGAGTTAGCATGCAGCATGACGACAAGGCCAGAATAGTGAAGAAAACATCTGCTCAACAATGAACATATAAAAATACATTAAAAGATAAGAAGTTACCATCTGAACAGCACTGATGTATTGCTTCTGTTCCACATAGATGTGTGCTAGGTTCAACCACACATCACTAATATCTGCTGTTGCTTCTCTTACTTGGGCAAATACATCACGAGCTTCACGAAAATATCCTTTGTGGGCCAAAACAGCTCCTTAAAGTTAGAAAAAGGTTCACAGTTAAGAATTTTCTAATTGTAGCCAGAAAAACAACTCAAAGTCTTTTTTTTTCTTTTTTTAAAAGATTTTATTGGGGATCTCAGGGAGGGGAACAGCGTTGGGGAATCAGGGAATCAGGGAAATTGCTGTCCCCGTTCTTCAGTCTAGTGTGGAGGATGTCACTTCACTGGCACATGTTAGTATTATCATTGCGCCCTTTCCGGGTGAGGCAGTCGCTCACCGGCCATTGCATGGCCGCCCACAGAGGCTCACTGCAGTTCACACCAGCTGCCAGCCAGCCCCACTGCAGCCTACGCCATCGCTGGCGACCCATGGCAGCCCAGCTCCAGGCTGAGCTGTTGTTCACCATCTTAGCCTAGAAGGCACAGTGTCATTGGTCCTAATGTAGGATCCGAACCAGGGCCCTGCTGCTCAGAGCTGGTGTCCCAAGCCAACTCCTAACCAATGGGACACTCGGCTGGCCCTCAAAGTCCTATTTTATTTATTTATTTATTTTAAATAATCAACATTTAATCTTTTTTTTTTTTTTTTTTGAGGGCAGTGTCATTGGCCCTCATATGTGGGACCCGAACCGAGGCCGCTGGCTTCCCAAACCAGCGCTTAACCACCGCGCCACTCCGGCCAGCCCTCAAAGTCCTATTTTAAAACAGCTACCTTCATTACATTCAGAGAAAAATTCTGATCTACAAACATTCCTCCAAAAGCATTTATTTCACAAATCATATGGATATCCAAATCATATAATCACCTATGCCATTAGCAGCATACAGATTCTTTGCATCATTTCTGAGTACTTGTTTATAGATGGCCAGAGCACGATCTTGGTGACGCTTTTCCTATAAAAAGAAACAAACGTTATAAAAAAATTCAAACAAGAATGAAACATGTATCAATTTTGTTTTAAAGAGACAAAAAGAAATTACCTTTTCTCGATCACGGGTGGGCTGATGCAAAGTTTGGAGCCAGACATTGCCAAGGGCCAGCATAGAATAAGTGTCACTCTGTGTAGAAGGTTGTTTTAATATCCTCTCAAATTTTTTCTGACCTGGACCCCATTCTTGTTTTGCCAAATGAAGATTACCAATCAAAGACCACGCATCTGGATGGTCCTGAAACACACATATAAAAAGAAGCAAAAAACTGTAATTTGGATTCAGAGAAATCAATCATCTTTCCACAATAGCTGATTACTGAAGAGGTTTACAAGCTCTATTTACAACAGTGTTTTCCAAACTGAGAGTTGAAATGGATTAGTGAGTTGTAAAATCAATTTAGTGTGTAGTTATCAGCATAAGAAAAGCAACAAGAAGGAATACGGTAAACAATATCAGTGTAATTCACATGGCAAGAGCACATAATGATTTGTGAAACTTTCATTTCAGTTTCTTATATACACACACTTGTGTACTAGGCTATGATGTGAAATCTATTTCTTACTGTGGGTCACAATCAAAAAGTTTAGATGAATCCTATATTGTTTAATGTCTTGAACAAGTGAATGAAAAAAAACAGGGAGATGCCAAGATATTAGGAACATGACAGCCATTAAAAGGAAAAATGGACTCACTAGGGGGAGAAGATGAAATAATTATTTTTCAAACTTCAGAGTTTATATTACCAACCTGATTAATCTGAAGAGCTTCCTTAAACCAATCTGAAGCCTCATAAAAGTTTCCTTTATCTCTAGCCATGGCTCCTAGTCGCAGATAACCTGAAAATATACATTTAAAAATTTTTGTTTAGAATATTAACTATAAAGGATCATAATTTTAAAGTCACACTTTTGAAACAATTGTTTTTTGCTAATACATCCATAAAATGAACAGAAAGTTCCACAGATGAAAAAATATCAAGCATCAATATAGCTAATTAATAATCTAACAAGTTGGGTTGGTTGAGTGGCTCGTTGGTTAAGAGTTGGCTTGGGAGTGCGAGCTCTGAGCAGCAGGGCTGCTGGTTCGGATCCCACATGGGCCAGTGACACTGTGCTCTCTACAGCTAAGATGGCAAACAGCTACATCTGAAGCTGGGCTGCCATGAGTTGCCAGCAACGGCGTGGGCTGCCGTGAGCTACTAGAGTGGCTGGCAGCCAGCATGAGCAGCTGGCAGTTGGTGTGAGCTTCCATGAGCCACCGTGAGCAGCTGTTCAATGGCTGGCGGCCGATCTGCCTCAGCTGGGAAGAGCTCAATGATCACAATACCAACACGAGCCAGTAAGCAATGTCCTCCACAACTCAACTGAAGAACAAAAAGGACAGAAACTTGTCTGTTTTCCTTCCCCGATTCCCCAATGCTGTTCCCTCCCCCAAAACCCCAATAAAAATCTTTAAAAATCAAAATCAAAATCTAACAAGTTAAAGCAACTCTGTCACCATCAGGTTCACTGTTTGACATCGCAGATTTATCTCTTCCACTCCCTTCCCAATGTTAACACCCTCGTCCAAGTCTTTATCTCAAGCTGTTATTTAAAAAGCTTGGAGCTGTTGTTTCCAATTCTCTCTGATACACTGTACTGTCAAGTTACTTTTTCTTAAAAAGTTTCTTGTCATATAGAAAAATAGTGAAAGCCTAGACTACTAAGGAGCACTAGTTAGAAAACCTAGGTTCTAACTGTGGCTCTTCCACTTATGGGAAAACACCGGTCTTTCTCACTATTATAAACATTGCAAAAATGTTTATATGAAATCAAAACAGGACCATCACAAAGGTAAATCCATCACCAAATATGCCAAGGAGTTGTTAAAAGTCTAATAAAGGTTGCTGACCCACTGAAGACAGCCCCATCTATGAAATGTGATCCAACTGACTTCTTGTTGTTTTAATTTCTAGCATAAATTTAAGCGAAGCTGCATTTTTGTTTTTAAGGCCACAAATTTGCCTTGAAGAAAAGTGGTCATTATAACCTTTAAAATTGTTTACTATTGGTTCTAAGAAAGATTTTATTTTTTTAGTCTAGATTTTTGCTGCTGTTGTGGGAATTTAGTACATTTAAAAACGTTTAAAATTCTTACAGTCAACATAATTAGGATGTTCCCGTAAGATGTTTTTATATAGTTTTTCTGCTTCATGGAATTCACACATTGCCTCATACAGCCTGGCTAAATTGTATGATGTTGTAACAGAAATGGCATTATAATAATGTTCATCATGCTCAGCTTCTGCCTTTGCGCGATCCAATGATGCCAGAAAATATTTCTATGAGAAAGAAAATTACATTGTTAAAAGTCTTAGTTGATACATTTTTGAAAGTGTGCATTCAACTTGATGATATAAAAGATGGGAATATTTCTATTTTCCTACCTTTGCCTCCCCTAGATTTCCAAGTCGAAAATGGAGGGCACCCACATTATTCAGAATCTCTGGGGGGACATCAGCCTGCACTTTCTCCTGAAGGATCCGTGTTGCTGTTCCATAGGCTGAAAGGGCACCCTGTATTTTCAAGGTGGACAGAATAACGTGTAAGTGAAAATGAGAAACAGACACACACTACCCATCAGGTTTACAAAAAACACATTAGGTAGGAGATGAAAAACATTGCTAAAATACCTGTATATCTGTCTGTTCTAAAATTTGTGCTAATTCAATCCAAGCTTCAACGTCATCAGGATACTGTTCTGTAACCTTCTTCAAATGGCCCTGGGGAAAAAAGAGATCATAAAGCTAAAGCATCCAACCACAGGATGGCAAAAGAAAAAGTGGCGGCTACTCTACTTTGTTTAGTAAGTCAAGCATTATTTCAAATAGAGCTAGCTCAGCTAACAAAACCGCTTCCATAGTATCTTTACTAGCAATAACAAGAAATGAGGAATAAGATTCCAGGGATAAATAATAGAAAATAGCTAAGATTTTACAGAAACGTACCTTGGCAATATCTCGTTTTTCTTGATCTTCTGAGGCAGCATATAGAGAACCAAGAATTTTCATAGTTTCATAATTATTAGGATAAGCTTTCAAAACTTTCTCAAAGCACTGAGATGCATTTTCTTTGTCACCTCGATAAATATACATTTGTCCCAAACCAAAAAATGGCAGCACAAAAGAGGATGAGGCAAACTGTGTGGCTTGATAATAGTACTGGAAAGCTTGGTCATAATCTTCCTAAAAAAACAAAGTAAAACAAGACCAACAATATGTACAAAGTTTTCCAAAGAAAACTATAAAACAAAAAGGATTAGATATTTAGGGAAGTATAAAATGATCTTGCCTGGACATGGAATGATCTAGCAAGCTGGTAGCAACTTTCTGCTTGCATGGCCTCCACTTCTGTATTATGGAATGCGTGGAGAGCCAAGTGCTGGACTTTACTGTAATCCTGCAAATGAAGATTTGGAAATCAACTGAGTAAACTCTAACAGTCTCAACTAAGGCTTCTTTAAAAATGTTAATTAAATTAATAATAATAGTACTGTATCTGAAATTACTCATCATTTTCCTCATTACTCTTGCTGATAAATTGAGGGGAGATGGGAAGCAACTAACACCTAGTACTTAACATTTGCCCATTAGATCTATTACTTCATTTAATCCCTACAACAATCCTTCGGCAGTGCAAGGGTGACTAGCATTAAAGATTAAAAACTAAACAATTCTCTTTTGCTTCAAGCTAGCTATCCTAGTAGCTGTGAGTATTGATTATTAGATAAACACTCAAATATTTAAGAATCGGTCCTCTGTTTTTTTCCAGTAAAAACCAAACATATGTAACTGTTTTATCTTAAACAGTAACACTTCATTTGCTTATAAAATATATTTCCATCTTCTCCCTAAATAGTTGCCTTTAAGTACCATAACAGTTATAGAATAAAGATTAATAATTAATTATGAAAGGGGAGTATGCTACTATAGCCAGAAGGAATAAAGCACAATGGTGAATAGTTGTGTAATCTTTGGTTATTAACTCTGCCTCAATTATTCATCTCCAAAATGGGGATACTACCTCATAGGATTGTGGTGAATACTATATAAATTCATGGAATGCATTTTAACAGTGCTTGGCATTCAGTAAGCATTCAATACATATTAACAGCAACAATCACAGTAACACAGTATCTATTATTAATAAGGATTGATACAATTTTGTGACTTTTTGCTATTTAACTATTTGTGACTACATTGCTATCTAACTAATTTAACGTTCTCAGTACAATTTAGTATCCGATTTTAATATGGCAGATTAAACTTACATGCTTGCTCTGTAACTTTGCCAATGAAATCTTGACTTTAGTACTTAAGAATCTAAAATACCATTGCTTCTACAGAATTAGTGGCAACTTTAAAAATTACGTTATGATCAATAAGCAAAAATTTCAATGATACCTTATTGCCAACATAAGTATGTCCAAACTCCTTAGATTACAAGTGGGATACTATCTGGATCTCATGCATGACCCATCATGAGCCCATCGTATGCTACGCTCTTACTAAATTAAACTTAAAAGGCTATTTCATAGATTTGTACCTTTCCCCTTTCAATATCTTAACTTCCTCCTAAAAGCCTAGTTCAAAATCTTTGCCTTCTTGTTGGAAGCCTTCCTTTAACCACATGATCACTTTCTCTTTCATTTCTGTACCACAGCAGGGTAGAGATTTTTAATTTTACATTTACATTTGTTTACATGACTGATTTTTTTATAAAACTGAACTCCTTGGGTGCAGAAATCATGTCTCACTAACTTCTACATCGCTCACAGTGTTGAGTACAGTATAAAGGGTCAATAAATGTTAAATGAATGAATGGACAAACGTACCCACCCCCAGATAATTAACCCCAATACAAACTCTTAATTTGAAAAAAACTCTTTACATCTTTAAATTGCTTTCCTAGCTAAAAATTTAAGTATAACTGTAGTATAGAAAAAGAAAAAAAATCAGGATTTAAAAGTAAAGAATTTTATACCATCCTACTTAGCCTGGTGCAGCCACTATGGGATCAGTACGGAGGTTCCTCAAAAAAATTAAAAATATATAGAACTACCATATGACCCAGCAATCCCACTTCTGGGTATTTACCTGAAAAAATCCAAAACACTAATTTGAAAAGATATATGCATCCCTATGTTCATTGCAGCACTATTTACAATAGCCAAGCTATGGAAGCAACCTAGATGTCCATCAATAGAGGAATGAGTAAAGATGTGGTACATATACACAATGGAATATTACTTGACCATAAAAAGAATGAAATCTTACCATTTGCGACAACATGGATGGACCTAGAGGGTATTATGCTAAGTGAAATAAGTCACAGAGAAAGACAAATACCATATGATCTCACTTATATGTAGGATCTAAAAGACAAAATAAGTGAACAAACAAAACAGAAACAGAACAAACTGATGGTTGTTAGATGGGAGCAGGATTGGGGGGCTGGGTGAAAAAGGGGAAAGGATTAGGAAGTACAAATTGGTAGTTACAAAACAGTCACAGGGAAGTAAAGTACAACATAGGGAATAGTCAATAATACTGTAATAACTATGTATGGTGTCAGGAGGGTACTAGACTTATGGAGGGGATCACTTCATAAGTTACATAAATGTCTAACCACTATGCTGTACACCTGAAACTAATAAAATATTGAATCTCACCTGAATTGAAAAATGAAGTTTGTTTATTTATTATTTATTTATTTATTATTTATTTATTTTAGATGAGTCATCCTGCTCAGCAGCAAAAATAGTTTTTTAAAAAGAACTTTAATAAATAACTTTTCTTACTTTTTTGAAGAAAAAATGATTTGCCAAGTGGTTCAACACCATAGGGTTGCTAGGATCAATAGTATAGGCTCTGGAAAGAAGTTGGACACCATTTTTGATGGAATCAGCCTGAAAGAAAAACAGTGATGGCAGGGTTGAGTGAAAACATTACTTAATTAGCACTTTTTCAGTTTTCTTTATAGTCTGAAAGAAATAAGATTATGTAAATATAAATTCAGGTATCAAAATATAGCTCATGCTTTAGTTGATCTTCACCAGGGATAAAATATTTCAAATAGTGAGTTAAACTGTTTTAGTTTTTTAAAGCTTAATTGCAGAAGCACCTCCACTAGAAACTGTGTCTAGATAATTACACATACGGTGAAGCATCATGGGGAGCTTCCTTCTCAATATAAGATAGAACTTCTCTAGGAGAAAGCCTTTTATCCTTTCCTTTTCCTCCCTCCTTAAAAGGCTGATACCATAATGGGATGCTTGGAGATGTAGCAGTTATTTTGCTACAAACATGACCAGGAAAGGCGAAGTATTAAAGGAGGACAGAAAGATATAAAACGTGGGTTTGATGATACTGAGGTGCCAAATCCAAGACTATCTGGTTTAATAAACAATAAAAAACCCTATGTTTAAATCACTGTAGTGAACTTCGTTACTTGCAATTGAAAGCTTTCCAAACTGGTATACAATCTATAATCCCTTATCTGAGATTCTGAAATCCAAAAACCTCTATGTACTGGTAGTAAATTTACGATATTTATGCATCATAGAAGGCCAAGAACTCTTTGTTTTCACAAGTTCACTGGAAGTTCAACAAAACCGATTATCGTATTCCAGGGTTTTACTTTGCATATGGATATCGTTATTAATTTCTACTTACACTTTTAACTCATAAGCATAAATGAAAGAATTAAAAACATTTATATAGATACAGAATTAGTACTATCCATGTATAATGCACACCCTTATTTTTCCCTCAAAACAAATTTGGCAAAAAAATGCACATTATACACGGCAAAATACAATAAGTTTGTATTTGGGGTTGTGTCCTAATAACTGGGGTATTCTATATTATGCAGTGCAGCCACCATATTACATTTCTATACTCTGAAATCTTGATTTCTAAAACACTCTGGCCTCAAAGTTTTAGATAAGGGACCATGCGCCTGACAAATCAATCAGGAAACAGATAATTTTTTCCCTCGCATACCTCTTTATTGTTGAGCTCTAGAACAGCCAGTCCAACCAATGCCCCCACACATTTCGAATTGAGTTCCAGGGCTCTGCTAAATGCCAGACGCGCTTTCTCCAGTTTGTTAAGTTTCACAAAGCAATGACCCATTCCTAAACGAACTTCCGCTAAAAAATAAAATCAAGTTATTTAAACTGTCAAGCTAGAGCATTTTTAGGATTTAATTTTTTTTTTTTTTTTTTGCTGAGCCATCCTGCCACCTGTTGGCAGCTCAGCGGCAGCTCAGCTTTGGCCGGAATCAAACCAGCAACCAGTTGCTCAGAGTGCGTAACCAACAGAGCCACTCAGCTGGCCCCTAGGGTTTGAATTTTTTAAAAAATTCTTAAATATTCTCTATTTATGAGTTACAAAAATCTCAAAATTAACTTCAGTATAGCGATACTATAAAAGCTTTTGAGGGCCGGCCGAGTGGCGCGTTGGCTAAGAGCTGACTTGGGATGCCAGCGGCCCCGGTTTGGATACCACATGAGGGCCAGTGACCCTGCCCACTACAGCTAAAATGGTGAACAACAGCTCCACTTGGAGCTGGGCTGTTGTGAGTTCCCTGGACGGCATAGCTGCAGCCCCTGCTGCAGTGGGCCGCCATAGGCTACAGTGAGTGGCCGGCAGCCAGCGTGAGCGGCTGGCAGCTAGTGTGAGCTGCCAAGAGCCATTGTGAGCAGCCATCCAGAGGCGGGTGACTGATCTGCCTCACCCAAGAAGAGCTCAATGATGATACCAACATGGGCCAGGGAAGCAATGTCCTCCACAGCTAGACTGAAGAACAAAAGGACAGCAACTTGTCTGTTCCCCTTCCACAGTTCCCCAAAGCTGTTCCCCTCCCCCAATTCCCCAATAAAATCTTTAAAAAAAAAAAAGAAAAAGCTTTTGGTATATCACAAACTTGGTTTCATCATACCACTCCCCTCTCCCCCAATCCTCACCCACTCATCATGGATACCTTTCTCACTATAGAACAGAACATCTATAATACTGGTATTTCTCTTGTCTTCCAACACACCTGGCTACATTGTACCTTCAGTATCTAATTTTGAAGAGCAGTTTTTAAACGGAGAACAAAAAGCTTCTTAAGACCTTAAATATTGTGACTGACTACATGCACATACTATCATTCCCTTCAGAGCTACACTTATATATGCTGCTACCCAATTTCAAAGCCATGCCAAAACACAACCATGTTCTTATCTCCTCTCCTTTGGTCACTAGTTCCTACACCTTCTCATCTATTTAAAGACACTGCTCCAGTAACTCTCCCCTGTTTTTCCTGCATCATCAAATTTTCCCTCTCTACTAGATCATTCTTATCTACATACATACTCCCATGTTTAAAAAAAATCCTCTCTGATTCCCTTTCCCTTTCTGTGGTCAACACATTCCTATTTTTCCCTTAATAGAAAACTCCGAGACCTATTTACACTTGCTGCCTCCAATTCCTTTCCTTCCATTTTTTCTTTAATCCACTCCGAAGTGGGTCTCACCCCCACCAATCCAGTAAAACTACTTTTGTCAAAGTCAATACAGATTTGAATATTGCTAAATCCAATGATCAATTCTCAGTCTCTATTCTAGTTGGCCTAACAACAGAATTTGACACTGCCTGACACCATCTAGTCTGGAAACATTTTACAGGATTCAGGACATTGCACTTATTCGGTTTTCTTCCTTTATCTCTGGCTGCTCTTTCTCAGCCTTCTTTGTGAATTCTTCCTCATTTCCATAACCTCTAAATGTCAGATGCCCTAGGGTTCAATCCTTGGACCTCTTTTCTATCTACACTCACTCCCTGGGGACTGCATATAGCTTCATAGCTTTATACACTATCTGGATGTTGATAACTGCCAAATTAATACTTTGGCCCAGACCTCTTTCCTGAACTTCAGCCCCCCACTCCTCACCCCCTGACCTTTTCACTTGCATGTCTAAAAAAAACTTCAAACTTTTCTAAAACTAGTTCCTCCTGAACTGCCTTCCAAAGGCTGTAAAAATGTAACTCCGCTCTTCCATTGCTTATGCAAAGAAGTTACCTTTGAATCCTCCTTTGTCACACACATCACATCTACTCCATCATCTCTCCCTTCAAAATATACTTAGAATCTGACCACCAGTACCTCCACTACTACCACCCTAATGTGAACCACAATCATCTATGACTGCATGACTGCCATAACCTTCTACCTGATCTCCCTACTCCTGTCCTTGCTCCTCATGCTCCATTCTACCCTCATCCCAGAAGCTTGAATGATCCTTAAATTTAAGTCAGATCCTGTTACTTACTCCTCTGCTCAAAGCCTTCCAATGGCTTCCTATGTCTCTGAGTAAAAGCTGAAGTCCTTATAATAACTTATGATGTCCTACATGATTACTTCCTAGTTATACCTTTTTCCTCAGTTCTTACTGGTTTTCTTCCTCTCTCTCTTCCTATTCCAGACACACTGGCTTCCTCACTGTTCCTCAAATTTGCCAGGTTGACTCTTTCCTCAGGACCTCTGGACCTCCTATTCCCTCTCTCTGGGAATAATCTTCTCCAATATATCTGTACACTTTAGCCTTTTTTTTAGGTCTCTATTCAAACGTTACTGTTTCAGTGATATATTTCCTGGTCAAGCTTTCTAAGCAACCCCCAATGCTTCCCATACTCCTTAGCCCTTACCAATATCTTAGATAGTATATACTGGGTTGTCAGAAAAGTCATGACACATTTTTACAATGAAAAGCATTGAAAAAAAATACGTCATGCCTTTTCCGACAACCCAATATTTTACTCATTTTATCTTCATCACTGGAAAATAAATTCCATGAGGGCAGGGACTTTTGTCTCTTTGGTGCATGGCTTTTATTCTCTGGGTCTAGAACAGTGCCTGGCACATAGCTGGTACTCAGTAAAATATGCTAAAACAAGATTTTGGAAAGACAAGTAGTATAGGGGAGAAAGACCTTGCTATGATCTACCATTCAGCTTTTGAGTCAAACATATAATAATATAGTTTTTAAAAAATCTTAATTCTCTCATTTCAACATTCCTACAGTATCTTTTCACAACTAAATTCATAAGCAACTGCCAAATCCTCAATATTTTAAATTGTATCATACAGTTTAGGCTTAACGTTTTTTTTTCTCTTACCTGGACATCCTGGGTTAGTACGCAATGCTTTCTTATAGTAAGCAAGAGCTCCTCTGTAATCTTTCTTGTTGAATGAAATGCAAGCTTTACCTATAATGATTTTTAAAAATAAACATGCACTGATTAAAAAACGCAAGTCTCATATGCTCTATACTAACTCACCTAAATCAAATAACACCTCAGTAAGACATACTTGAAAATAGTGGAAGTAATTTCATATTAAGACTTGTTTTCCATAAAAGTATATTAATTCATGCCTATAAGTAGAACAGTCAGTCCTGTCTTTAAGTTAAATGTTATAAAACAATAATTAAAATAACTTAGAGTTGTCCAAAGACAGATGGTTTATTCACTCTTTAGAAGTGGATAACAAATTATTCTTAACTGGTATATATTTTATTTCTTTAATTTCAACAGAAACAATGACCTACTGCAGATAGTTTCATTTTTAATAAGCTAAAGCTCTTTTACTTTGCTCTCAAGCCCATTACTAAGGAGCTATTACAAAGAGATATATTACAGACATATGCTGAAAAACAGACTCTTAAGGTGGTTGCTGAAAATGACTTACCAAGAAGGGCTGGAATATTATTTGGAGACTGGTTGAGTACAAAATGAAACTGTGCGTCAGCCTGATCCATTTTGTCACCTTCGAGTAGGCAGAAGCACGCTCTTCCCAACAAATGGTTCTGAAAAAGTAATACATCATCTTAGACTTGACTTTACCAAGGACTAACCACAATTTAATATGAATGTGTAACACTAAAGTCAAAACCATATAGAAAGGAGATGCAGCATCACAAAAATTCCTGTCAACTGTAATGTGTTTAAACTAATAATAAGCAATTTTTTTTTTTTTTGAGGGCAGTGTCACTGGCCCTCATATGTGGGACCCAAACCGGGGCCGCTGGCCTCCCAAGCCAGCACCCAACCACTGCGCCACTCGGCCGGCCCAGCAATTCTTAATTATAAACTGAAATTATCCTGAAAAGCAACAAGTCTTCTGTGCCAGGAACAATGACAAATCAAAAATCCAAACTCCTTAAAATATGCCTGAAATTCACCTGGAAATGTTGGAATTAGTGACTCAACATGTGGACAAGTTTTATATGCTAAATTACTTCCACAGTACAAAGATCAAAGAAATTCCAATTTTAACAAGGAACACTTCTTCACTTTGATATTTATATCAACCATGTTATTTTAAGAAAAAAATCTTTCAAAAAAATCTATTGCCTGTCATACTCATTTTCCCCTCATAAATTAAAAACAAAAAAGACTTATTTTACCTGATCATACATAATAATTTTATCAGCCATTGTATACAACAGGGTTGCCTGTGTAATAAGATCTTTCTTATTGTCCTTATTTTTTTCCTTCCGAGCCTGTTGTACATAGTAGGCTGCCAATGTATCCAAGCAAGTCATCTGGTCTTTTTCATGGTCTCTATAATCCAAATTGCCATCAATACGCGCTGCTTCCAACAACTTTACAAACTCTTCTGTTTTTCCTTGCTTGTAGTATTCCAGCTATGAGGTAAAGAATGAAATTTAAATTAGAATTACTAAAGCATATGTTTATGCAAAAAGTTGTATACAACTCTTTACAGCAGCTTTATTTGTAATAGTCAAAAACTAGAAACAACCCAATTGTTGATCAAAAAGGTGACTGGACAAACAAGCTGTGGTTTATCTGTACAACGGCTACTACTCAGCAATAAAAAGGAAGGAATGGTTGATACATGCTACAAAACGGATAAATCTGAAAATAATTATGTTAAGCGAAGGAAGACAGACTAAAAGGAGTACATAATGAATTCCATTTATAAAGAATTCTAGAAGATTCAAACTAATCTCTAGTAACCAAAAGCAAATCAGAGGTTGCCTGGACACTGTGGGGCACAAGAGAGAGTTCACAGGAAGTTTTAAGGGGGGTGACGGATATATACATTATCTTGATTGTGGTGATGATTTCACAGATGTATACATATGATGAAACATCTCAAATGGTACACAAGAAATATATGCAGTTTATTATAGTTGAATTATATCTAATAAAACTGTTAAAAATTTTAATCACTACAAATGTTTTCAACTCACTTCTTACTGAGCAATAGCGGATTTCAAATTAAATCAGAGCCCAAGAGAGAAAGCAATAATGGGAGATATAAAAAATTCTAAACAGGAAACTTGGGGGTTCTGGTTGTAGATATATCAAAAACTTTTGTGGCTTTGGGCTTGCTGAGTGACTTCCCTGGGCCTGTTTCATGTATTAATAATAAAAAGAATACCCACTATTCATTAATCACCTCCTGTGGGCCACATACTATGCAAGGAGTTTCATATACATTGTCTTTAATCTGTACAGCGACACTTAAATACTAACATCCCCATATTTTAGATGCAGAAACAGGCTCAGAAGGTAGATCATTTGTCTAAGGTAACACAGCTAGTTAGCAGCCATGCTGAATTTGAATTAAGGCCTCTCTAATCCCAAAACCTACACCCTTTTCTCTGTAACAACCTATAGCCCACAACATTTCACCAATTTCTGTGTAAGCGTTGTTAAAGCAAACACTCGTACTGAAAAATATTGAAGTTACCTTCTGGTTTTAAAAAATGTATGACAAGCATTAAAGACTTGTTCTCCACAGACTAGGAAAAGCTAGCACTTCAAGTCAGGAAGGCACTGCTTGTCATTGGAAGTACTTCTCTTTAAATCCATATCTAAGTAACTCTAAGGGTTTGTTTTTTTTTTTTTTTTTTTTTTTTTTTTGAGGGCAGTGTCACTGGCCCTCATATGTGGGACCTGAACCGGGGCCGCTGGCTTCCCAAGCCAGCGCTTAACCACCGCGCCACTCGGCCGGCCCTCTCAGGGTTAGGTTTGTACACTGGATATAAACCCAATTCCAGACCTACTTCTCTGACTCTTCAAGACAATATTAGAAGCCTATGTAGTATCTTCACATAAAAGTGACCTGTGGCACTCATGCTTAGAGACAATGATTATAGTGTTTAATATATTATGTCACTATAATCATTTATTATAATGTCCCATAAAAAAGGACACATCATTATGCGGCTGGTGCTGGGAAGGTGGAGGGTGTCAGAATTTTAGGCTCTCTACGAGGTGATTTTCCTAAGGATCTCCAATAGTATTTATGTTCTAGAAGGGACCAAACAGGACAAAAAACTTAAGCCAGAGATAAACTTCATCCAAAAGGGCTTTTGTGAGTTAGCCTGAAACGGAATCACCTTCTAGAGTATTTTATGAAAAATGTTTTATTGTTATGGGAAACAATATTAAGTAGCAATTAATTTTGTTCATTTTTTCTCAGCTTATCCATAAACATTATGCCAGTCTTCACTGAGTAGTTAATCACTAAATAATCAAATACTTAATATTGAGAATACTATTTAACTTAAATGGATTTTGCCTTTATCAATATACACTAATTTACCAGTGGAATAGCACATCATTTAGGAAACTGGCCTTTTTGTTTCATAAATGGTAATACAGTTAACTTCCATACACATGGTACAATTAATTTATCAAGCATCCAAGCTGGTTACTACTGTACCTGAAAACAGAAACCACGTATTTTTCTCAGTCAATATATAAAAAATATTTATTGCATGAATACTGACCGCCAAAGCAATCCATATGTGCAGTTGTGTGTGTTCCTGTTTCAAAATACTGATAACTTCATCTCCCTCCGGTAACTGATCGAAGTCAAGTTCAATGACCTAAAATACAAAACGAAGGTTTTTAACCCTTATTTCTTTTTAAAATTCACATATCTTCTTTGCTGCTTTTCTTGAATATACATCATGTAGGGTTTGTGTTCACTTTCAAAAAGGCTGTGGAAGTATGTTAAAAAAAAGTTCAAGGCACACATGACAAGTAGGTTATACGGTAACATTAAAGAAAAAGCATACAGAAGCAAACAAAACCTGATGTCTTCAAATCACTAGAACTATAAAAGACTACAAAAGCTTTGCTTACTCAAAAACAAAACAAAAACCTGCTTAACATAGAATGCAGGGACAATGCAGATAAGCACCCGAGAGACTGATGCCATAAGTCTGACCATCTTAGTGGCAATGCAAGGTTGAATGCCACTGTACACATTAATCGTGGTGGCAGCATTTGGGTGTTGCAGACACTCCTGAATGTGGGCACAAAAACAGTAGCAGGTAAATGTTCTGGAATTAGACAGTGGTACGGTTCCACAACTTTGTGAGTATCACTAAAACCCACTGGATTTTATAATAGATTAATTGTATCTCAACCAAGCAAACGAACAATATAAGAGCATGAGCTATCCCATAAGCCAACATCAACGCTGAAAGCTTCACTCCGACAAGCCATAGGCCAGCCATGAATAGGGTGTCGGCAAGGGGGAGGTTAACTATCAGCACACAGTGCCGGCTATACCTTGGGGTCTCTGTTTCGCTAACGGAGCCTGTGTGGCGAACACAGTGCATAAGGACAGACCCAAGTGTTTAAAGGAGAAAGGGCGACATCTTATCTATTCCCTGGGAAAGAGCAGCAGAGCGCTCACGATGACATCAGCGCCCACCTCCGTGAAGTGCTTTGCAGCTTATCGAGCACTGTCACACCCCTGCACCGTGAATTGAGACAAGAGCAGAGTACTGTCCAATACGAACAGGTTGAAGGGGACCTTTCAAGAACTCTACTTCTAGAGTGGCCCCCAGGCTGCAGGGACGCAATGTCCCCATCCTGGGAGGGCGCCGGGGCTAGGGAAGGAGGCGATCCGAGCTTCAGCAGGGGATTTCGATCTAGGCTCCCGAGGGAGAGAGTGCCCTCGCTTCGGAAGCGAAGCCGAGACAGTGGGAAGCAGGGATCGTCCAAGTTCACGGCCCAACCCTCCCCGCTACTCGACACTCACCTCGTCAGTGTCCCGGAGGGGAATCTCGATGGAGCCCCGCGACATGATGAGATCAAAAGGCGAGCGGGTCTCTCACCCGCCGCTCTGCAGTCGGTACTCCTGGTTTCTGGTTCGTCCAGAGGCTAGCAAAGGCTCGGGGGTCTGGAAGGGACTTGCCGCTCTGCGGCGCCACCGGAGCTGGGGTTTCTCCTTCCCGTCAGACGCTTAAACAACGATCAGAAGGCTGCGTCCGGCTACTTCCGGCAGCCCCGCCCCCTGCCCCGGAAGCAGTCCTGGCAGGCGAGCCTATCAGATCCCAGGTTTCTAGGATTTCGTTAACCTCGGCGTCAATCCGCTGGGCAGCAGCTTCTGGTTCTGATCCCCTTCCCCAGCGCAGGCCAAAATATATAGACAGAAGGCAGAGTGCCCCGCCCCGTGGTGGGAGGGGCAACGAATGAGGCGAGGGTTCCGGGCCTGGCCTCTGACTGACATGAGACCTCTGGCCAATACTAGCAATCCTCTCCTCTAATCCCCGGACTGGCCATTGCGGTGTCAGTGTGGGCCGTCCTGTTTCCCTCTCAAGATTGCTGTGAATATTTCTCATTCGTTCTCAATCCAACCCCTGGCTCCTCGTTTAGCAGCTATTATGTGCTACCATTGTGATCAATTTAAATGTTACAGTGAATTCTGTAATAATGGTGATAGTTAAATACTTTGTGTGTGTTTTGCTTTATTGAAGTATATGAAAATCGGCTCGATTTGTGATGTTAATAAAATTGTTGGAGAATTTGATTAAATCTATAATCTATGTTTTCTTTAATTATAGAATTTTATTAAATATGTTTTAATTACCGTTTTCATGAAATGATAGAATATGATTAGTTCGTAATCAGTGTTTTGATTAAATCAGAGAAGAATCTGATCAAATAAATTTGTAAACAGTTCAGTTTTACCTCCCAAGTGTCTCTCAGATGTATCTTCTCTTCATCGCCACCACCTCCAATCTAGCCCAACCGATTATCCTCACTTTCTTCCCTGTATTACTACAGTAGCCTTCTAGTTTACCAGTCTTCATCCACTCTACCCTCAAACTCCCATCCAGCTTCATCATGTTACACACTTAATCCTTTTTTTTTTTTTGAAGGTAGTGTCACTGGCCCTCATATGTGGGACCCGAACCGGGGCCTCTGGCTTCCCAAGCCAGCGCTCAACCACCGCGCCACTCAGCCGGCCCACACACTTAATCTTTTTAAAATATTAGCTTGATGTTTGTCTTTCCTCCCACCTCTTTCACAACCTTTAAGTAGAAACTGATAAATTTATGTTTTTATTAGTCTCATGACTATTTCAACGTTTGAAGCTCTGCTGTCCAATACACACATAATGCTAGCCACATAGGTAATTTAAAATTTTCTAGTAGCTATATTAAAAAAGTAAAAAGAGGGCCGGCCGAGTGGCGCATTGGTTAAGCGCTGGTTTTGGGATGCCAGCAGCCCCGGTTCGGATCCCACATGAGGGCCAGTGACACTGCCCTCTACAGCTAACAACAGCTCCACCTGGAGCTGGGCTGTGCGAGCTCCGGTGATGGTGTGGGCTGCAGCCCCTGCTGCAGTGGGCTGCCATAGGCTACAGTCAGTGGCCCGCAGCCAGCGTGAGTGGCTGGCAGCCAGCGTGAGCTGCCAATAGCCGCGATGAGCGACATCCAGAGGCCAGCGACCGATCTGCCTCATCTGGGAAGAGCTCAATGAGGATACCAACAGTGAAGCAACATCCTCCGCAACTAAACTGAAGAACAAAAAGACAGCAACTTGTCTGTTCCCCTTCCCCATTTCCCCAACGCTGTTCCTCTCCGCCAATTCCCCAATAAAATCTTTAAAAAAAAGTAGATGAATTTTTTTAGTAATATATTTTATTTAACCCAATATATCCAAAATATTTCAACATGTAATCAATATAAAAATTCTGATAATTTACATTTTTTATACTAGGTCTTAGAAATCCAATATTTACTTATATAAAGTAAATTCAGTTACTTACTTTTAATTGAAATACTGGATCTGTATTTAGATTTCACAAAATTTACGGTTGAAAAAAGAGATTCACATAGTTGAGTTTTTCCAAAGACTCTTAAAAAAGTTTTCCAGTAATTGGATCAACTACCAGTTTTAAATTAATTAAAAATAAATAAAATTTAAAATTCAGCTTCTCAGTTACATTAACCATATTTCAAGTTCTCAATAGCCACATGTGCTTAGTGGATACTGTACCGGACAGCACAGCACAGCACAGTATTTCCAGGAAATACTATTTAATACATTTTAAGGTTTATAAAGTGAGCATTAAATAAAAATACACATAGTAATGCGTGTTATTCTCCACTCATTAATGCTTCCCTGACCTTAAAGACCCTATCAGTACATTTGAATTAGTCTTTAAGTTACTGGCAACCAAAGTCATCCTAACTGATAATGCAGAACACAGTGATTGAATAATATAATTCAATTTAAATTAGGATTTGGAAGAAGTGACATTTAAGTTGCAACTGGGAAAACAAGTAAAACTTGGCTAAGCGAAGGGTACAGGTTAGTGTGTACCAGACAGAGGGGACAGCACGCTGGGGAAGAGCTTTGCAAACTTCAAAGAAGGTCAAGTGGCTGGAACATAAAAAATGAAGGGGAGGGCTTGCCGAGTGGCGTGTTGGTTAAGAGTTGGCTTGGGATGCCAGCACTGAGCAGCAGGGCCCTCGTTTGGATCCTACATGAGGGGCAGTGACACTGCCCCCTCTACAGCTAAGATGGTGAACAACAGCTCGACCTGGAGCTGTGCTGTTGTGAGTCAATGGCGACGGCAAAGACGAAGGCATAGGCTGCAGCCCCTGCTGCAGTGGGCTGCCATGAGCTACTCTGAGTGGCTGGCAACGGGCGTGAGCTGCCGTGAGCCACCGTGAGTGGCCATCCACTGGCTGGCGAGCAACTGTCTCACCTAGGAAGAGCGCAATGATAATACCAATATGGGCCAGTGAACCGATGTCCTCCACAACTAGACTGAAGAACAAAAGGACAACAACTTGTCTGTTTCCCTTCCCCGATTCCCCAATGCTGTTCCCCTCCACCAATTCTCCAATAAAATCTTAAAAAAAAAAAAAATGAAGGGGAGACTAGCATGAGTTGAGGCTGAAAACATAAGAAACAGCCAGATCATGCCCAGATTTATCCATGTAAAGCAAAACCAGCACCTTGCCCTGCTTCAATATGAGTTAGTGTACACATCACATCCCACAGTAAGAAAACACAAAACACTTTGCACTCTGAGGTAAACCAAGAAAGAGTAGCATCATACTACCTATAGTCTCCAAAGCGAATGAAACCTTCATCATTTTCCACATGTTACTGACACCCTAACAAAAACAATTTAATCATTGACTTTTGTGAATCTAACTTTTGTTAAGTCTGAAGATATGCAATAATTTGGAGGAATATGGCCATCATATGACAAAATTGCTCTTTTTCTATCATCAACCAACTAACTATAAAACTTATAATCTTGGGGTGTGTGTGTTTAATGAAGTAGGCCTTCTAAAGCCTGAACTCACTTGTAAACTTTTACAAATGTTTTTCTAAGGAAAGTTCTTTTTTCTAAATGCTTTTGTCTCTGAGACTTCTTTTGATATAGGATGTTAAGGAGTTTAGGTTTTATCTTAGGTGCAATGTAACTGCAAAGTTTGAAATGATGTGTATATATCAACAAGGATGTGTGTGTGTGAGAAAGACAGAGAGAGAAACGGTTTTTTGGTTTTAAAGATTATTCTGGCTACCTTTGGAGAAAGGATTGGAGGATGTTTGAGGGGAACTGAGGAGACAACTTAGGAAACTACTGTCCAGGTGACACGTGGTAAATAGCTAGGAATAGATTTAAGATAGTAGAGGTGGATATATATATATAGTGTGTGTGTGTGTGTGTATATATATATATAATGTTAAATATAGTATCATTAATATATCAATGTATTTAATATTATTAATATATGGTGATATAATAATATATTATAAATAGATTTTATTTATTTATTTTTTGCTTGTTTTTGTTTGTTTGTTTGTTTTAGCTGAGCCATCCTGTCACCTGTTGGCAGCTCAGCGGCAGCTCAGCTCGGGCTGGGCATTGAACTGCTGTTGCTCAGAGCTCAGCTTGCACTTTTTTTTTTTTTTTTAAGATTTTATTGGGGAATTGGGGGAAGGGAACAGTGTTGGGGAGTCGGGGAAAGGGAAACAGACAAGTTGCTGTCCTTTTGTTCTTCAGTCTAGTTGTGGAGGACCTCGCTGCACTGGCCCATGATAGTATTATCATTGCGCTCTTCCCGGATGAGGCAGATCTGTCACCGGCCACTGGACAACCGCTCACGGCAGCTCTTGGCAGCTCAAGCTGGCTGCTGGCCACTCACGCTGGCTGCTAGCAACTCACGGTAGCTCATGGCAGTCCACTGCAGCTCCACTACAGCCTACGCCTTGGCCTTCACCAGTGACTCGAGGCAGTCCAGCTCCAGGTCGAGCTGTTGTTCACCACCTTAGCTGTAGAGGGCACAGCATCACTGGCCCTAATGTGGGATCCCAACCTGGGCCCTGATACTCAGAGCTGGCATCCTTAGCCAACTCTTAACCAATGCGCCACTCGGCCAGCCCAGATTATGTATATTTATATACAATATATTATAAATATAAAATATTATAAATATTATAACATGTATTTATATATAATATATAAAATATATATTATAAAATATATAGAGTTTTAATTTATATTATAAATATATATAATATCAATATATCATATAAATATATATAATAAATATAAATATATATTCTTAATCACTAAGACTTGCTAATGCATTGGATATGGGGGTCAGTGATAAAGTAGTGTCAAGAAGAACTTCCAGGTATCTGGTATGAACAACTGGGTGAATGAAGTGTCATCCTTTAAGAGAGGAATGATTAGTGGAGGAGTATACCTGGACAAAGGTAGATCACTAGTGGGATATACAGATCTGGAGTTCAGAAGACAGTTTCTAAGCTGGAGAAATAAGTGTAAGAGCCACCAGCATATAGATGAAATTTAAAACTATTACATTGGATGAGATCATTTAGAGAGAAAATGTAGAGTGACAAGAGAAGGGCCCAGGACCAAGCTCTGAGGAATTCTAGCATGTGGTGAACAGATAAACACAGAGAGTCTGCAAGGAATCAGAGGAATAGATGGAGGAAAAAAAATCACCTGGTGACAACTGGGACTTAAACTGCAGCTCTTGACAAAGTTTGTTTTTCCCTAACTGTAGCAGATACTGATTAAATTAGACATTTTTAAGCTGTAGATCCCGTTTTGGAGTGAGTACAAAGATTTTATTTCAGCCAGTATGATTGGGCAATATCTGTTCATAAAATGCCATGCTTTCTGTTGGGCCTGAGTGCACCAGATCAAGGTAAAGCAAGGAGTGTATTTGGTCAGTGTGGGTTTTGTTGAGTACATCTTCAAAAGAGATAGCTAAAATTCTTGAGTTTTCTGTTGTCGATAGTGTGGTTGGTTGCAGTGTTGGTAAATACCTACATTTAGCCAGGCCATTGAGTGCGTTATTTTATATGCTGATAGAATATACTAATTATTAAAAAGGAATAAAGAATTTTTTATCTTAACAAAGAATATTTGAGATCTAAAATTATATACCTTTTAAATAGCGGGACATAATGGGAAGTGTTTTAAGTAGTTTGTATACTTTACTAAGAAAGAATAGGAAGCTGTATTAAGTTGCTAGCACTGCCATAGGAAAGTACCACAGACTAGGTGATTCAAACAACAGAAATTTATTTTCTCACAATTCTGGAGGCTGGAAGTTTGAGATTAAGGTGTTCACAGAGTTGGTTTCTTTTGAGGCCTCTCTCCTTAGCTTGTTTATGGCTCTCTTCTCCCTGTGTCCTCACATGGTCTTCCCCCTGTGTGTGTCTTTATCCTAATTTCCCCTTCTTAAAACGATACCAGTCACTTTCTGAGGTACTGGGGTTTAGAACTACAACATATGAATTTTGGGAGAACGCAATTCAGCCTTAACAGAGCCTATCAAATAGGATAAGTCTTTATGGGGGGCATTTAAAAATTTTAAATTTATTTATTTATTTATTTATTTATTTATTTATTTATTTATTTATTTCAGTTACAGTTGGCATTCAATGTAATTTTACATTAGTTTCAGGTGCACAGCATAGTGGTTAGACATTTATATAATTTATGCAGTGATTCTTCCCAATTAAAAATATGGAACACAGGGCTGGCCGAGTGGCACGGTGGTTAAGTGCTGGCTTGGGAAGCCAGCGGCCCCGGTTCGGGTCCCACATATGAGGGCCAGTGACACTGCCCTCAAAAAAAAAAAAAAAAGAAAAATATGGAACACTTCACGAATTCACATGTCATCCCTGCTCAGAGGCCATGCTAATCTTCTGTTTACCATTCCAATTTTAGTATATGTGCTGCCAAAGCGAGTACTGCAGGTGCATTTTTAAATTGTGTTTTTCACTGTCAATTACTAAAATAAAGCTTGTTTCTAAAATTAGGATATAGGATCATTAGTAAAACATTTTAGGGTTATAATCTGACATTACATTTGTCTGGGCTGTTGTTTTATAATCTACTGAAAAATCTATGGTTTTCAATAAACATTCATCTGTAAAACAGCGAGCTCATTTTCAGGAATTTAAAACTACATAAAATGCTCCTTTAGAATTTAAGAATGTAAAGGTTAACAGGCCGAATTTGATTGTCAGCCAAAGAAAACATGCTAGGAATCTTAGTTCTTGCAAATTAGAATAACAAAAAAATCCTCCTGCTATAAACACTTAGGTGTGCTAGATTAAAACACAAGGACAACATAATAAATGTCCTTGTAATTTAAGTACTAAGAAATCTTATAAACTAAACAACAAGAATTTAAGCTGTGCTAAAACAACCCAGATAGTAGTGGGTACAAGCAGGATGTTGTTTTCCCTTACTTCAGGGACTTGAGTTTTAAGGCTCACAGAGAGAGAGAGTTAATCTTTGGTCCCATGCTGGAAACCTGAAAAAACTACATTCTAAGTAAAAGTGGGTGAGACTAAAAAAAAAAAATCCCACCAATATTGATGACAATCTATCCTCTGGTTGTAAAAGTTGCAGATGGGAGTGGTGCTGGTGATGGAGGTGGACTGGAATTGAAGTGGGAGAATCTGCCTTGAGAACTTGCAACCAGGAGCCTGTATCTCAGGTAGGTTTGGTGTTTGACATTACCCATTTAGCCTGGGAATTCGAAAGGCAAGAAATTAGCATAGAAATTATCCCTAAGTGTGTGGTATCCCTGGGATCCATGGGCAAGTTACCTAATCTTTGTGATTGATCCTGTTTCCCCTAATGGGATTAAATAAGATAACTAATGTGTATTGAGTGTTTACTTGTGTTAGCACTTTACATGCTGAAAGTCATTTAATCTTCAGAATAGCCCTATGACATGGATACAGTAATCTGCCTATGGTGTGGGGCAATGGGGGTGGTCATATCTATCTCCTAGGATTGATGTGAAATAAGATAAGGTGCAATGTGATAGGCCAATGCTTACATGACTCTACTTTGGAAACTGACCTTGTGGTCTATCCCTTGGGGTTTTCCCACTTCAAGTAGGACACAGGCTCTCACACTCATCTTTTTTCTTTCTTGTTATCCCCAAAGATAAGATGCACAAGATTCCTCCTTATTTTAAGGATTTTCTTATTAATCTTTATTGAAGGAAGGAAGGAGGAAAAAAGATGGAAATTGAGGTAGCCTTGAAAGATGGGTAAAACTTGAATACGCAGAATGTGGAGTGTTTCATGCAGAAAGGATATCAAGCAAAATTTTGATGACAACAATAACACTCTTTAAAGTTCAATGACAAGTGAACACATCACAGCATTAAAATTTACCAATTCTTTGACATCCATCGAAGCCTTCCTTGTTAACTTCCTTCAAGGATCTCTCTCCTTCCTATTTATCTTATTGTCTCCAAAAATATCTTGGCATTGAACTACACTCAGTATGAAAGAACAGAATATATGACACAGTATATTTAAGATACATTTTTTGAATGTAATCTTTTCTCCCCTCTGACTCTGACCTTCCTGAAAGTTGGAATAGTTTTTTGTTTTGAGGGCTGTGTCACTAGCCCTCATATGTGGGACCAGAACCGGGGCCCCTGGCGTCCCAAGCCAGCGCGTAACCACCGCGCCACTCGGCCGGCCCCAGAATAGTTTTTGAATACTCCCCTTTCTAAGGGTAAGGAGTCTACAAGGTGCTCAATATATAAATAGGTTTTGGATAGCTTTATACAAATCACAGTTGAAAACATAGCAAAGTTGCTTCCAAAAGCAAATGTACACATGGAATTTGCATGTTACTGCTTTGTGTAGATGAAGCTCCCTGCTTAAGTGTTTAAATAAATATTTTGAAAATACTTTCAGAACCTTGAAGAGTGAAGATTTTTCTTCAGATTCCCAAAAATTGTGAGAAGCATTTCAAATTCAGAAAAGATGGATTGTTTTGACTGAATTATGGCAGGTTTTGTATATTAAAGGATCTATGTTTACAAAATGAGTTTAGAACTGTTTAAAAATACTTTTTACCTGATTCTTTGTCTATCTTTATGTATGTTATAAACACATCACTGTATTCTGGGACTTGTTAGTACAGAGAAAAAAATTAATGTGCGCTCCAGTGAGAATTCTTTTTACTTACCCCTGGGTGACTTTATGCCTAATGAAGTATGTTATAACACTTTAAGAAATTCTTTCCCAACTATTTTATCCACTTACCCCTCTCTATAAGTGTGGAACATCAAGTTGACCTGTAGTGTATGATTGGTCAAGTTAGTGGCTTACATAGTATAATCAAACTTAGTAAATTTATCAGTGCTTTTGTGTGGCTGAGCATGAGGTCTGACAATTAAATTTGCGAACTCATCCTAGAAAAAAAGCTACATACCTCATTGCTGAATATCACTATGGTCACCTTCAAAGTACTCCCCTTGGGAAGCTATGCACCAACCCCAGTGCCCAGTCCACCCTTCAAAGCAATTTTGGAACTTTATTTCGGGAATGACCATTAGAGCTGTTGTTGTATTACACTTGATGTCCTGGATGTCATAAAAATGTTTTCCTTTCATTACTTCCTTTACCTTCAGGTAAAGAAAGAAGTCACTGGGGGCCAGATCAGGTGAGTAGGGAGGGTGTTCCAACACAGTTATTTGTTTACTGGCTAAAAACTCCCTCACAGACAGTGCTGTGTAAGCTGGTGCATTGTCGTGATACAAGAGCCATGAATTGGCAAAAAGTTCAGGTCGTTTTCATTTAACTTTTTCATGCAGCCTTTTCAGCACTTCCAAATAGCAAACTTGGTTTCATAATGAATAATCCCTCTGGTATCAAAAAAAGTTAGCAACATTGTTGCAACAAGTTCTCGAACTTAATTGTCAGACCTGGTATGTGTCAAGGCCAAGTCATTCTGACATATTTACCCCAGAGTGTAGATGACTCCTGCCCATGATGCCTGTTTACAAAGGCAATTGTTTAAAAAATAAATAAATAAAGGCATTGGAATCAACATGTTAGCACTATTTTCATTTTAAAATAATTTTATTTTATGAAAGGGAGAGCTTTACAAGTTTTGGAGAGATTTTCCATTTTTGTGTTTCAGACAGCACTGTCCCTTAGAGGAGTGCTTCTCAAGCTTTTTAGTGTAACAGACATCAACTGGAGAGATAGTTGAAACTCAGATTTCTGGACCCCATCCCCAGTGTCTGATTCAGCAGGTGTGGGTTCAGGTGAAGAATTTGCATTTCTAACAAGTGATGCTGATACTGCTGGTCCAGGGACCACACATTGAGGACCACTACTCAGGGAACCTGAGATCAGAGAATCCTGGAGCCGGACTTCCGAAAAGAAAGTTTTAATTTCTTGAATACTTACAATGTGCCTGGCATGGTGCAGGTCACTTTCTGTACATCAGGTCTAATCCAGACAACAACCTCACAAGTTGGGAATGATTATTCCCATTCGACTGATCATGGAACTGAGGCTCAGAAAGTTAGGTTATTCAAGGTAACACAGCTAGTAAGTGGCAGAGCCAGAATTTGAAGGTTGTTTTTCTGTCTCTGGATGCATGCTATTTCTGTTAAAACATGCTTTTAAAAAAAAAAAATCTAGATTAAAGTTCTTGTCCCAGTGCCTTCCTTATGCAGAAATAATTTCTCTAAACCATGGTTCTTCAGCTTCTGCTCACACCTGTCAGGGAGGGGCACTCACTGCTTCATGAAGGAAGCCTTGTTGGGGGAACACATAGAGAGATCAATATCTGGTTTTCCAGGGTGGGAATTTCAGTTTTTAAAACCTGGACAGTGCCGGGTAAACCAGGAATGATTTATCAGCTCAAACCAGTTTGAATGCTTTATAGAGAATCCAACTTCCTATAATTTTCCATTTCTGTTGTAGTTTTGCTTATGATTTTCCACTTCTGTTGTAGTTTTGTACATGATAATCTTTCAGGTATTTGAAGATGATCATCCCATCAGTCTCCAGACTGTTTTCATTCACTTTGACCTTTCTTCACAGAACATAGTTTATACAGCACTTCCTATGTGTCACGAACTCTTCTAAACGCTTGATGTATATATCAGCATGAGGTAGGAACTATTATCTCCATTTTACAGATGGGTTAACTGAGGCACAGTTAACTACCCTGCCCAAGGTCACACAGGTAAGAGGCTGAGCCAGGATTTGAACCCACAGAGTTGGCTCCAGAGTCTACCCTCATTTTATTTTATTTTATTTTTATTATTTTTTTAATTCAATTTTTTTATTATTATTAGTTTCAGATGTACAAAACAATGCAGAGTCTACTCTTAATCACTATACTATACTGCTTCTTATTCAGTCAATAAGGCTTTACTGAGCACCAACTATGTGCTGAGTGAAAAGATACAGAAGAGAGACATGGCCCTTGTCATCATGGAGGGTAGAGTCTGGAGGAAGGTACATGAGCACTAAGTAAATAAGTAGAAGTAAAACAATTACAAATTAGGATAAGTACTATGAAATAAATAAGTGCTAAA
Source organism: Aselliscus stoliczkanus (assembly GCA_033961575.1). NCBI lineage: Eukaryota > Metazoa > Chordata > Mammalia > Chiroptera > Hipposideridae > Aselliscus > Aselliscus stoliczkanus. The sequence goes on along the minus strand of CM066736.1, from coordinate 95,169,406 downwards.
ACAGAAAATATTGGTAAATCAGTTTGAATCCAATCAGGAGATGGAAACCACACAGAAGGTTAAACAGAGGAAGTTTACTATAAAGAATTATTAACTCTGATAAACGAGTAATTATAATATGTAAAGAATCTATTTGGTACCCTAGGGCTGAGGGAGTATACCCTTCTTTGTTTTCCACGGCACTGAGAATAAAGTCCAGATCTTTTTCTACCCGGTGCAAGGCTCTGCCCTCTCTGGCCAGTGTTTACTGCCCCATGTCAGCTCTAGCTCCTCCCAACCTCAGCCATCTTCCTTTGGGCCTTCACAGTGATCTTGCCTCTCTGCTTGGGAGGCTCAGCCCCAGATTCCTTATCTGGTTCTTGGTTATTTGAACAGGTTGACTACTGTTCAAATGTTGCCTCCTCCTTATCCAAATAGCTTCCCTTGTTAGAGCCTATCCCAGCATCTTATTATTCTTTTATGAGATAGTTTTATTTGTATTCCGTTTTGTATCTTTCCTGACAACACGATGTCTAGCAAACAGTAGGCATGCAATAAACATTTGGCTCATAAATGAATAAACAAGCCCTTTTAATCTTCACTTTGAGGTTTTGAATGCTTTCCACCTTTGTAAAAATTTAATCTATATTTGAGCACCTGAGTAACAATGGGTGGATTAAAATATTGATGAGCTGTGTTCCAACCACCAGACCGAAAGTGAAGTCCGAAATAGTGTGGAAGAGAATCCTCTGGTCTCATTCCTGGTGGACTCCAGGGCTGTTTAAGCAAGGCGCCAGCAGAGGGCAGCAGAGGGCTGCCCAGAACTGTATAGGAGCAGAGTGTGCGTGTGCGTGTGTGTGCGTGCGTGCGCGCGCGCGCGCGCGCGCGCAGTACAAAGGGAGGGCACCAAGCCGACAGCTGAAACTGGCACTAAACTAGAGTTTGGGGAGAAGGTGACTTTCTCTCTGGTCCTTTGTAGGAGTCTAATGTGTGTTGATGGAGAGTGTGAGGTCACTTTTCTATTGGTGTTTAAGATTGTGCTGATTCTTACTACACAGAGTATAAAGAAGCTATTTTACTGTGAGCCTCGTGTTTGGGAAAGGCAAAAAGAGTCCCCTGAAACAGTGACAGGGAGAGGGCAGGAGGCCCTGAGGTGAAATGGTGAACACAGATGGGATTTGGGGCTGCATAGAGACTGTTCTGCAAAGCAGGGAATAAGGTGGTGTCCACGAGTTAAAGCCAGGCGGGAGCTGGGAAGACTTAAAGGCAGATAGTGCTTTGGGGACAATAAGAGGTAATTACTGGTTCAGAGACATACATCGCCAGAAATAACTATAAGTTTCTTACAGCCTCTGAATTGATATACTTTCCGTTTTTTTTTTGTGAGTCAAGTTGTTTTTAAAATTTCCAACCTATCATCTGTGCCTAGGGGAAAAAGATGTTTGCACACCCATTAGCCAGAGGTTCAAAGGGAAGCACAGTGTTCTCTAGGGGCCAGCAAGGTGGTCAGAGGCAGCAGCAGAGGTCAGAGTGAAAGGCCCCAAATGGAAGGGACATTAGTCTAGGCACTAATACACACACACACACACACACACACACACACACACCTCACACACACTAACACATCACACATATGCACACTGACACACACAGCACAACATACCCACACCCACTCCCTGACTGATAAAGGGTTCTGTAGTGGATATTATGCTTGCCTATTCAGTAGCCATCCCATTGTGTATAATAACAATGTGGTTTAAGTCTAGGTTCAAATCAGCTCTTGGTTTCAGGGGTAAGTTCCAGTTGGCCTAAATCATCAACATAATCCCAACCCCCTTGGTATTTCCTTGGTCACTGGGATTGTTTTAGGAATAGGCCTAAATTCATTAGATGCAAACAAGGAAGCATGCAGCCCTGAAAGCTGTCAGCAGCCTTCCTGCTACCCCAAGAAAAGGCATACAGAAAAAGTAGACTGCAGAGGTAGAGGTGAGAGACTCATAGGCAAACAGAGTTAAGGTCAGGTTGGGTTCTTATATCAGAAAAACCTTAGAATATATCAGTTCCTATTATCGCAGAATTCTTCCATGGAAAGCCTAGGAGGGATTCAACCTCTGCTTTAATAAGGAGGGCTATTAATTCCTAGCCCTCTTTTGGACTTAGTCACCTTAAAGTGACTATAATGGACCTGACACAGTTTTCAAAGCTTTATACATATAACGGAGAAGAAGAAAATATTTAAAACCAAGACCAATTGTAGCTGCTGTGTCTTCTAAGGAAAGCGACACAATTCCAATTTGTGAAGGAATAAATCTCTAAATGGATCTTGTCCCTTGAAGAGGCTGAAATGAGATTCAAGTCAATGGTTTTGAATTTTAAAGGGCAGGCAAGCTTGGTGAACATGGGAGATTTTGTACACACACACACACACACACACACACACACACACAACTGACCCTTGAATAACAGTTTTGAACTACAGGGGTCCACTTATATGCGATTTTTTTTTCAATAAATACAGCTGTGGATGGAAAACAGTATTTTGTATTCCCAAACGTGGATTCCCAATGTAGAATCAAAAATACTGTTTTCGATCTGCAGTTGGTTGACTCTGCGATGCAAAGGACCAACTGTAGGGTCAAAAGTTATATGCAGATTTTCAACTGGGCTGGGGTTGGTGCCTTCAACCCCTGGTGTTCAAGGATCAACTGTATGTTCATTTAATGCCCTGAACCTCCCTGAGAGGTGAGCATTACTTATCCCTTTTTACAAATGATGAATGAGGCTCAGAGAGGTGTCACCAGCTCAGTGTCAAACAGCTACAGAAAAGTGGATCTGGGCTTCCACCCAGGGCTCTTTGACTCTGAAATCCATTCATGGTTTCACTTCCAGAGTAGCTAGCTACCTACCACACCTATGGCTGCTTCTGGGTGTGATTTGGTCTGGGTGGGCCTTTTGGAGAGGGGGTGGGGAAGAGGTATGAAATTATCCTTGTATGTTTATTTAACATTTTCCTGGGGATGGTGGTGGGAATGGGGGAAGACAGAGAGCCTCTTACACCAGGGTTCTGATCATAGTAGGAAGAAGAAGCAAAGTGAACTTTGAAAAGTCAGCCTCTGCCAGGGAGGAAGAGTGCCACAGTGGCTGGCTCACAGACTCAGAGCCCAACTAGACCTGGGTTCAGGTCCCAGGGCCACAATGTATTAGCTTCGTGATCTCAGGCAAGTTACTTAACCTCTTAAAGCCTGAGTTGCATCTTTAATCATGAGACCTACCTCCTATGGTCTTTATGTAGGTAACATGTAAAAAACACAAGTCAAGCACTTAGCACAGTGCCTGCACCCCCAAATGGCAGCTGGTCTCATACGATATTAAAATACATAGTGCTCTGCAGACTCCTGGGAGACATTCTAAAGGCCCCTTCTGGTCCAAATTACAATGCTCAAACACTAGGTGATACAGAGAAGGCAGAGGTAGGCCTTTTATACACAATGCTTTTTTTTTGTAAAATTTTAACTGTGGTAAGATACACATAAAGATCTAGCATGTTAACTATTTTATAATGCACAGTTCAGTAGAGTTAAATACATTCACTATGCGCAACCAATCTCCGAAAGTCTTCCCATGAGGCGTGACAGGCCAGTGGGAGACCCATATATGCATCACTCTGAGGAAGACAAGAATGAGTGCTCTGGGCCACTGCATGTGGGGCCCCTGAAGTTGAAACTCAGAGTAGTTAAGTTTGTAGCGTGGTGGTAACTGACAGACAAGCAGACTGCAGAGCCCAAAGCTTCAATTTGAATGGAAAAGATGGAGAATGTTCTCATGAAAAATGAATGGGGCACACTGATGAGGTCACCAGGACAACTCCCTGGAGGCTGAGGTTGGGAATGGATTTACAAAGCAGCTGCATAATGGATATTCCAGAATTGTTGATAATGTTGGGAAAATAGTGAAAGACAAGAGGGCATCTAAAAAGCAGCCTACCTGCTTCAGAAGGGTGGTAGTGGATATATCAGCCCAGCAGAACATCACCCTGGATGACAGTCTCAGGCAGAAGCTGGCAGATGAGGTGGTTCCTGAGGTGATCAGTGGAAATGAATGTTGGTGAAAATAGGAGGAGCTTGTGTGCAGAGGATGTTAAAGTGGAAACCATGCAGAACATTTGGAATTTCTAATGGATGAACTGGTCCATTTACTTTTCCTTATTTTGATGAGCCCTGGTAGTGGTAGTGGGAGTGGGGTATCTGTCCTGATGTGAACTGAGTTCCCATACCTTTAATATGGTGATAATACCTACTCATAGTGTGTTGTAGAAATTATATAAGTAATGGATATAAATTACCTAGTATATAATAGGTGCCGAATAAAAGTTAGCTCTTTTCTCCACTCAATCTCCTTCCTCTCTCCCCCCATTCAAAATAATATGGTGTGGTATATACATAGTAGATTGACACTCACCTTCATTCCATCTGTCTTCTAGTAGACTGTCTAGTACTGTAAAAGCTGGAAAGCTAAAAACTGCATTTCCCAGACTCCCATGCAATCAGGAATCCGGAGGTAATTAAGGCCCAACAGTGAGATGTACTTATGGGAGATCTGGGTGGAAGCCAGGAAGAGACAATACTTCTGATGTTCCTGCTGTTTCTGCTGGCATTCCAGTTGAGGGACTGATTGAGCTTTCCGTGGTGGCATAAGCAGACATCCTGGTGTTCTGTCACTAGTCTCATGGAGGCCAGAGTTGTCCATTTTGCTGTTGGCAGGAGCAGTGCTGGTTTTAGAGTGAGCAAATTCCTTGGTGGCCAAGATCTTCTTTGGGAAGCTTTTCTGAAAGCTCAACCTAAAGTCTTTTCTAAATCCCTCCTAGTAGTTCTGTAAGACACTTAATATCCTGCCATAAATTATTTCTTGCTTAGTTTAGCCAGAGTGGATTTTGTTCTCTTCAACTAACCAATATAAGTGGGTTGGAGAGACATTAATTTCCTGCCGAATTCCCCTTAGAGAAAGCACTGTGTATGACTTTTGGTAGGATGCTTTGACAAGTGCTTAGAGAGAGGGTAGTCCCCTTCCCCCACCAGCCCTCACCTAATCCTCACCCCAGGCCCAGGTATCAGCTGACACTAATGAGTCTCAGGAACTTTATGAGTTGCTCCTGAGAAAAAGGTGGAGAAAGAGATTAAAGCATGGAGAGAAGGCAGAAGGACCAAGTGGATGGCAGAAGGCTGTATAGCATGACCTTTATACAGGAACCCCCTCTCCCTATTTTATAAAACCTGTATAAATCCTTGGTGTGATTGAATTTTGTTGTTGTTGTGGAAGCCAAAGGAGTGACTGAATTTTATGATGGGGAAAACAGTATGGGGACAGAAGTGGTGTGTAAAGAAGCCAGAATTTTGAGAGGGGCCAGGAGATCAAGGTCCCCAGAGTGAATCCGTAGAAGCACTGGAGAGGGCGTTCAACTCCCTGGTCCATGGGATTCAGAAGTCCAAGGCCTCCTCACTTGGATATCAAAGAGCAGGTGCTCTCAGTGGACGAGTGGAGCACACATGAATTCCATTTAGGAATGGTTCCTTTGAGCTCTGCCTGGTTCTTTACCTTATAACTTCTGAGCTCTTCTCTTCCACAAACTCAACATACTTAAGCACCACAATCCCTTAGAGTGCTGGTCATTTTCTCATCTATATTTATGTGCATTTTTATTTGTTTATCTTCTCTGTAAGAGCGTTAGTTTCTGGAAGACAAAAGCCTGGGTCTAATTCATCTTTCAGTCTCCGAAGTTGTTATGTGCACAATGTTGTGTGTTTGTGCCTGTGTGCATATTTTTAGAGAGACTACCCAGAGCTTTAATTATATTCTGAAAGGTGTCCCAGGACCCTAGAAAATAAGAAGATGCCTTGGGTGGAGGGGCGGGGAAAGAGGGTGTCTTTTTGGGACATTTGGATACTGTTCTTTTACTGCTGTTCAAAAAAAAAGAGTCATCTTTCAAAAGTCAAATCCATTGCATCCTCATAGCTTGTCCTCCATCAAGGGTGTGACCTATGGAGAAAGAGCAAAGGTTCATGGAATAGGCAGGAAACCTAGAATAGTTTTCTGGTTTCAAGATTCTGTCAATTAGGAGCTCAGCTAAGCAGTGCATGTTTAGAGCCTCCTCCCCAGGATGCCTTTCCCTACACTCAGAGAGTTTTGTTTACAAGCCAAGCTGACACCAGGCAAGCCCTACTATGGGTGGGATCCATGGCTGTTGTGTGCTTTCCAGCCTGTCATCTTTTAAGCTATAAATATTTATCAAATGAGTGTGGGGATGTCAGTCTTCAAAGAGTGTCTGGGGTGGTTTGTGTGTGTGTAGTGGGTGTGATGCTGGGAGAGTGACAGTCCCATTGGTGTGTGATGTTGATGCATTAGCAATTGAAGACAAGGGCAATAAAAACCCCACCAGGAGCCAGTGTCTCAGCAGCCCAGGGCTGGTGGGAGGTGAGCTCTGTCCTAACATGTATATCTCAGCCCAGAAGCATGTGCAAACATCAGCGAAGCAAAGCTGGATTCTTGACAACTGCTGAGTTTATAAACTTTCTAAAATTCCCATATTTATCTCCTAAATGAATCCGGTGACACCTCCATTTGGCTGACAGCTTTGCCTGTGGGTATGTGGATGGATTCCATGAGGGAGACAGTAAAAGACAGGAGATGGCAAGATGAATTTTTTGTTGGCGTTTAATGGCTTTTAACTTGGAGTAATTGGTTGTTAAAAATGAAAGTGCTTCATTCTTAGTTGCAGTTAAGGCTCCAAAATTCTAGCACTTTCCAAAGTAAGATCACCTCTGAGTTCTTGCAAAGGGAAAGGAGGTCACTCACCCCATTAAAGATAGAAAAGAGTTAAGGAGGAATAGACACAAGTGGGACAGTTTGAGGAAAGATGTCCACGTGTTCTGAGTCCTCCTTCCCCAACTCTGGAAGAGATGCTGGAAGACCTGCACATTTCTGCTCTCAGGAAGCCACTCGCCCGTTTGCACAGCTGCCACCCCAGAACTATGCCACACCAGCCACAGTCTCTCTAGCAAAAGGATGCCCCATTTTTTTCTCTGTACACCCATAAGCCAGTGTCTGAACATGAGACCACTGCCACCTGTGCTGCAGAAAAAGCAAACACCTACATGGCCGACTTAACAGCAGAAACAGCAGAAGGGATGAGAGGTTGGCCCACGCCTGACTTCTGCCCTCTTTTTTCCTTTTGTGCATCTTCCTGGCAGAAAACCTAAATCCTGCCAGACGTTGCCTGCAAGGGAGTCTGAGAAAAGTAGTTTTATCTTCTCAGCTTCTGCAGTACAGGAAGGCACACTAGAGGGAGGTTGGAATGGGTGTTGAGCATCAGTTCACCTAGCCTTACACATTCCTACTCACACTCCAAGGCCCACATCAAATGCTACTCTCAGAGACCCACTGTGCTCCTTCCGCAGTAGGAAAATCCCCTTCTGTGTTCCCACAGTTTATGTCATCTAGTGTAACATATCAGTTTCCTTTGTGAAGCTTAAAATTTCTTGAGGGCAGGGTTTTTGTATGACTCATTTCTATCCCTCTTGCACTTAAACAACACCTGATAGGTAATAACTGTGGTGGTTTTGAACTATGCCCACAAACTCTTTGATACTTCTCTCTTCCCAAAGTGGAGTCTAATTCCCCTCCTTTTGAGTCTGGGCTAGGTTTACTGCCTCAATTCTAATGAAAAGAGTGTGGAGCAAGTGATGTCTGAGGCTAGGTCATAAAAGATGGGGCTTGAGGGGCCGGCTGAGTGGCTCAGTTGGTTAAGAGTTAGTTTAGAGTGCGAGCTCTGAGCAACAGGGCCACAGATTCGATTCCCACATGGGCCAGTGGTGCTGCGTCCTAGCCGAGCTGTTACAGGATGGCTCAGCTGGTGTAACAACAAGATTGCCTGTTCAGTGGTGGGCTATGCCCACCTGCAACTAAGACTGAACTCGGTACCTTGAGCTGAGCTGCCACCCTGATGGCTCAGAGGATAGAGTATGTGCTCTTAACAAGAAAGCTGCTGGTTCGACTCCTGCATTGGATGGTGGCTGCGCCCACCCGCAACTAAGATTGAACACAGCACCTTGAGCTTAGAGGCCATGAGCTGCTGACTGGAAGCCAGGTGGTGACTGGCGCCCTCCACAACGAAGATTGAAGAACAATTTGGTTGGTCCCCTCCCCCAATTCCCCAACACTGTTCCCCTCCCCCAATTCCCCAATAAAATCTTTAAAAGAAAAAGATGTGGCTTGACTATTCTTGGGTCACTGGCTCTGGAGAAGGCCAGCTGCCATGTCGTGAGTACACACAAGCAGCCCTATGGAGAAGCCATTTGGTGAGGAACTCAGCCCTCTTGTTAACAACCAGCATTAACTTGCCAGGAGTTTTCTTCTGCCAGGAGGGAAACTTCCATCTGACCTGGGAGGACATTCGGTACTCTTACCTCCCCTGATCCATTAAAATGGTTAGAACCCACAGCCTGTTGACTCATCCTCTGTTTCTTATGAGTTGAGGTGTGGTGGACAAAAGGAGAAGGAATTGAGGATGAATAAGGTAGAACTGAGACTGAGAGGTCCTTGTATTCATTCAGGGTTACTGGATGGTTTTGGCCAACCCTGATTAATCCTGCTGAGAAAGGTGAGGAGGGACATCAGAAGGTTAGAATCCCCTCACCTCTCTCTCTTCATCAAAGAGGAGCCTGTGGTCCTGGTGAACCCCAGGGTTTCTGTCACAGCTTTCACTACATGAAGAAGAGGCTGACAAGGAGGAGTCTTCCAGACCCAGACAACCCTGGTGCACTGTATGCAGGCGAGTGGTCTGGAAAGCTGCTCCACACGCAGAGAGGGAAGAAGGGTTGTCACATAGCAGTCATGCACAAGCATTAAGCCTGGCTCTCTAAGCAATGCCTCCAAGAGGAGTGCCCACCCTTTCTCAGCTTCTTGAGGCAGTTGGAGACCAATGAGCAGCTGGCCTCAAGCAAACTAGCTGAGGGTAAAACTTGGCTTCTTCAAGAAGGCAGGGCCTTGGCAATCCTTGGCCTGCTTTCCCTATTCTGGAATGCTACACCTATTTTTTTCTTACTTATATAGCTAATATATTTTCATTGTAAAATAAAGTTCAACCAACTCAGCTATATGGAGTGAAAGAGCGAATGTTCTCCCCACAGATCTCCTGCTAACAGTTTGACATGTAGCCTGCCAAACCTCATAGATACATAGGCATCACACTGTATATATTGTTTGCAACTTGTGTGGTGTTTGTTCTGTTTTTTTCATTTGATGATAAATCATCAACATCTTTTCTCATGGCAGTATGTGAAGATCTAACCCACTCTTTTATCTAAAAGCTGCCTAATAGTTCATAGTATATGTGAGAGGAAGGAAAAAAAAAAGGACTATGCTAAGAATAACCACTTCTCACTGCCTTTTGTGGAGTGGGGAGTGAGAGTGTTGAATGGAGTATGTGTGTGTGTGTGTGGGGGGGGGTTGGGTGGAGCAGTTATGGAGAGGTAAATTACTCTATATATGATAAAGGGATAGGAATTTGGAGCCTCTGAGGCCAAAGGAGTGGAGGAGTAAAAAGGGGGAAAGAGAGAGTGGGAGAAGTAAGAGGTTGCTGACAAGATGGAATATGAGGGCTCTGAAAAGTGACCCCTCTGCCCATCCCTCATGTCTTTAGCAAGTTTACTAAATTCATGAATGAATATATCCCCCATTCTTGAGTGTTTCCTTAAAATGCCAATGGAAGGATGTTATTACTGGGGGAAAAGGCTAGAATTTCTCTATGGTTCTTGTGACAGTGTTTGCTAAATTGTTATTCCAAAGGACTATAAGGATTACGCTGCTGCTTATAATGTTTCCCTGTGTGGGGAATTTGAAGGGAACCCCAGTTTAGGATGTGCATTTTTAGGACCTGGCAGTTGAGACGATCTGCACAAAGTCTGACAGATTACATAAATATGGATGTCTGCTATGTTGTAGTCACTATGCTACATGTTGATGTTAAGGAGGCCAAGCTGGCTCAGGTATCCACCTCAACCCCACAGTGCTGATAAGCTGGGGGTCAGGTCATGCATACAGAGAGTGGCCATGAACGCTAGGAAGCCACAGGCCAGGAATAGCAAGTGTGTGGCACCTATGCCCCATCCTCCACATCCACACTTTTATTCACTGATTGATCATGGAGCTCTTTCTTGCCAAGCCTGATGCTGCTTCAGAATCCTCCTCAACACAGTGCTCCAGGCAGCCAATGCTAATCAATCAGAATTGGATTTAATGGAACATATTTGGCCCTCTTCTGTAGGCTCAACCTAGAATGGGATTCTAAACTTTTAGCTTTTTGGGAAAATTTATTTTTTTAAATGTGCATCAAAGTATACAACTAATGAGATTTAAAAATCTTATTCATGTCCCACCAAAGCTAGGTGTGTACACTTTAGAAAATCCTGAAATGGTGGAGAGATGGGTGAGCCGAGCTCAGAGGGGAAGCAAGTTCCCTACCATTACTTTTTTTTTTTTTCCCATGCCATTACTTTTTGAAGGTTGGCTTTGGTCCCATCTGGTGAGCTTGTAAGCTCATATCTGAGACCCCAGACACTTGGGGAAGCAACGGTGGCTGGCTCAAAGTGGCTGGAAGTCACTCAGGAAGTGTCTGGGCATATCTACTGGGCCCTTTGGGGTGCTATCTTGTAGGAAGTCAGGGCCTGGAATCAGAAGAGAAATAAGGAAAGACTATTCTGCCCAGAGCTACTAAAGGCCTTTCATGCCCCTTAACAGCATTGGTCTAAAGTAAGGAAGTGATGCATTTCAGGTGTTGAGCATGAGGACAGGGACACCCAAGTCAGCAGTTTCAGGCAGATAGTCTGGAACCAGGAGTTCTGTATGGATCCTGCCTAGTTGTGTGGCTTTGACTGAGCACTTTCTCCATTCTGCTCCATCCTCAGGTTTCTTGATCAAATCAGCAAGTAGCTGGGCTAGCTTGTCTTCCAGGTTTGCCTTTATTCAGGTGCCACAGTCCAAGGATCACAAATTCCATCCTCCAGCCGGATCCCTGGTAGCCAGAGCTTCTCCCCCAAAGCCTCCCATATTTTCCAAGACCCAGGCTTCCATTGTAAGAAACATTTGAAAGTACCCATAAGCCCTGTGACCTTTGAGGTCTTCTGTCATCCCTAGAAATACTTCTTGGGTTTCTTCTAACAGTTCTGCTGTTCTTCCCATGAAATATTATAGCAGGAATCGGAGAGGTGGCCAGATTTGGACAATCTCAACAGACCCCTTGTTACGCCCCAGATTCAAGGTCCAGGCCAATGGTGCACTTCTAACTGGCCAAGCCAGGGCAAGAGGACAAAGAACAACCTCTTCTCCCAGAGCCAGTGGCAGCTTGGCTCACATTCTCCTACACTTACTAGATTATTCATTGATGGTTCTGCAGGAATTACCCTATATCTCTTTGGTAGCTCCAGCTACTCCACATCTCAGGGATACTCCATTCTTCAAATGTTGGACATTAGATAAAGTTGTTTAACCTTTTTATTTCCTTCACACTATCTGGGAATTTTGTACCTCCTCTGATGATGTGCACAATAGAGAGGGAAGCTGGCCCTTGTAACCCAGTTGTCAGCTGGGGCTTTCTTAGTATTTGAACTCTGGAAAAGATTGCTCCCAAGCCCAAATTCCAAAGTGCAAGGAAGTCCAAAGCACTCCTCAAGTCTCCCGTAAATTCTCCTGGGCCTTTTGCTTCTAGGCTCTTGTAGTGTAAACCATACTGATTCAAATGGCAACCTGAATGCACAATTTAGCCCTTCATTGGTGTTCAAAAGTGATACACTCACAGAGAGTATTTGTAAACCCAGCAGAGAGAGAGGAGTCACATCACGCACCCCAAAGCTTTCTTGTTGACTTTTCTGTCTTATTTCTGTCATGTTTTCCTCCAGAGTATCCAGAAGTTTCTTTCTTCCTTTATTTTGCAGAGCAGGCCCCCATCTGATGATACCTCTTTTCCAGCTAACACTCGGATATTTAAAGGTCCACTTTTACTCCAACAATTCTCGGGGTGTTTTTTTTTTCCCAACAAAACAGGTCTCTTCTTAGAAGGATTTCTAATGGCAGGCTTTGCACTAAAAAAAATTTCTCTGTTTGATTTCATATTTATTAGACACAGAGTTGGGGGTTTTAAGAAGTTCCCTCTAGTAATTAGGATGCTTTTGGTGCAATTCGATAGTAACCCAATTCAAAGTGTCCTAAACAATAAAGACAATTTTATCTTACAAAATTAGAAGCCCAGAGACAGGTTGGCTCCAAGACCCAGGGCCCCAGTTCTGCCTCTCAGCTCTGTTTCATGCTCAGCCTCAGATGGGTGGCAAGATGGCTGCTGCAGTTCGGGCATCATAGCTGGACCCCACAATGTGTAGAGCAAGAAGGGATGATCTCTTCCCATATCTCTTCATTTGTAGGGAGGACATCTCTTCTAGAAACCGCTCAGCAGAAGTTGTCTTCCTACCTCATTGGCCAGGTTTGGTCACGTGCCTAAGCCCATAGCTGGAAGAGAGAATGGGATCTGTGACTGGCTTCAATTAAGCAAGAACCATCTCCTGATGATGGGGTGTGGTGAGCAGCCACTGAAGCATGAGGCTTCATGGAGGAGGATGGATGCCTGAACAAAACTGGGGGGTCCTTTCAGCACTCCTGCGGCTCTGCCTCCAGGCTCAGTACTATGGCCGGTTGCTAGCTCCTCCCCCAGCCTCAGTCTGTTCCTACAGCTGCCAGCCAGAGAGGATACCTGGAAAAACTGAGCACCTCTGTCTTTAAGGTCTCCTCCCTATGTCTGCGCCAAGGACATACCATCTCCTTCTTAGAATAAATTTTTCCCATGTTTTGAGGAATTAGTGTTCTCATTTTGTTTCCCTGTTTAAAACATACCAGCAATTTTTACAAGTAGTTGCATGGACTATTTTCTGAGAGAAGTTATAGGCATTTGGAAATTTCCATTCCATTGCACATGAGCTCATTAGTCTTTTTTTTTTTTTTTTTTTTTGCCTTTCATTAGGACCATGGTTTTTAAATTTCAGTAGGCATTGCTTAGAAAGTTTGTTAGAAATGACAGAATTCTGCACTGTACTACCCCAAATCTGGACTAGAAATCCAGGAACCTATATTTAGCAAGCCCATGTATCACATGTTGAGATACACTACTTTAGGAAAAAGCAACCAGATCTATGTCTGCCTCCACAGGTTAATTGGCAGGGGGTGAGGTGGGGTACAATTCCAATTTCATTTAATTCTATTAATTCTATTTTTATTTATACTAGGAATATTGTTGAATGCAAAATCAAATATAATACACATTTTAGGTTGTCAGGAGACTTTTCCTTTATGTACATTTACAAATCAGAAAAGAAATCTCTGTCACCACACTGTCTTCCTAGTTTTTGGGTCAAAGTATACGATTACCCATCAAGGCTAAACTTTATAATGTCATTTGTTCAGATGAAATGATAATTGCTAGCTTTCCAAATGTCAAATGTGTTAAGGCCTTGAACAGTCTCAGCCTGCAACAGAAAGACTTGCATTTGGAGTATTTTCAGTGTTTTAAAATTCTGGAGTTGCTCTTCACAAATGGGGACCTCTCCTTGTGAATTAGACAAATTAGCCTTGTGCTGTGTGCTCACTGCAGGGTCTGCTTCTGGGGTTCTGTGCCTCTTGCCTCTTTTCCAGCGGAGCTGAAAGTTCCCAGTGCGGGATTGGAGTTGGTGGGCGGTGCAGCCAGAGATAGACTCCAGGCAGGGAAGGAGGCCATACTTGGCAGGTGAAGAAAGGGTGGAATCCAGGACACTCGAGACCAACCTCAGCCTTTGAAGCCAGACCTGGGTAGGTTTAAGTTTCAACTTTCAGGATGTGGAGATGGAGATTGGAGATCCTTCTTTGGAAAGGCTCTCAGAACTGCAACAGTAGGAGGAATGTCTAAGAGGAAAACAGGAAAGACATGAAAAAGGAAATGGGGTCAAATTAGAGGAGAAAAAGAGACTGAAGAGGTGGGTATCAGAGCAGGGCATCCGAGGGAGGCAAGTGAATGTTGTGGTTTAAAGAGAAAGGAACAATAAGACTACCTACTTAAAAATTCTTGTGTAGATGAAAATAATTCATAGGAAGTGCTGAACAGTGCCTGTCTGGCAAACAGTTACCATCGATTGAATGCTTGCTGTTAAAACTCTAGGCTATCTTCTTGATTTTGTATATAATTGGTCCCCAAATTGAACTACAACTACAATCATCTCCCTTAAAATTTCCAAATACCCACATGCCAGTATCTTCCACTTGAGATATCTCCCCATTTGAACTTTTTAATAACCTCAGAGGCTTTCTCAGTCCAAAGGGACTGGCCTGCAGCCAAATGCCAGGCAGAGAAGAATTCTAGAGCCCCACTGGTCCAATGATGATGTTGCTGCCACTGTGTCTATTGCCATGATATGGTGCCATAGTTGAAAACTCATCTCATGTAGTGTGGATCACTGCCATGATAATGTCCTCACTGGTCTCTAACTCTCTATGGTAGATTGTCACTACTGAGTCCTCCTTGTGAAAGGATGGTGTTTCTCACTCCACTGCTGTCCATCTTGGCCCTATGAATAGCTTTGGTCAATGGAGTGGAAATAATATGTGCTATTTTCAATCAAAAGCTGTAAAAGCCCTCCCTATCTGTCTTTTTCCTCTGTCACAAAAATAGCAATGTCCTACATAAGGGTTGCTCCTTCAGTTTGAGTCTTAGAGTGAAGAGCTCATGGAGCAGAGCCACAGCCAAAGAATAGCCAGCATGTAACATGACTAAAACATAAATCTTTACTGTAAGAAGCCACTGAAATTTTGGAGTGGTTTGTTAACATAACCTTCACTGGCTGACTGATATACCCTCCTAGGTCACAGGAGTGCCTCACATTTAGGTTCTAAAGTGACAGCTCTTTTAGTCCATACATTTAACTCGGGCATTACACTCAAAGCATACCACCATGCCAGGGGGCTTGGTTGAGCTACATGCATGCCAGCTACATATATGCACCACCAAAACCACCTTTCCTCCATGAACACTTGACTTTTATCACGAACTATAATAGATCGCCAGCCAGGCCCTTTATGGTATGTTCCCCGCTGGGACCCTTGGGGTCCCTTTCTGCTGGCAGATCCCAAATTGGTGCCCTCCCAATACATCAGTGAGATTCTAATAATGCTCCTGGAAAAGGGAAGGGTCAGGGGCTCAGTGCCTTTGTCTCCTATGCACATTTACCCCAGCAGACAATTTTTCGAACCACAGATGTTGAGGAGAGGTAGTCCGTTAGGTTATAGGAGTTTCTGGTATATCTGTTTCCCGTATACAAGTGCCTATCTGCCTTTGTTTGTTAGAGGAGGTCACTCAGTTGATTTTTCCCCCCACTATAAGTGCAGTTTACCTCAATATGATTTTCTACTCCTGTTTCTGGCCACAGCAGATATTGTATTTTGTTGTTGTTGAAGTCTACATTAGCAGTCCCTCTCTGGATGGTGCCTGTTACATGTAGATGTTATGTGGAGGCCTCAATGAGGGGGCTAACAGCACAGTGAAGTGGTGAGGGGGGTCACAGTGAGACAGTATCATTCATTGTACCCTACTCTCCTTTTTTCTCTTCTAAAAACTCAAAAGATAAGATTAAACCTCAAGAGTGAAAGGAGATTTTCTAATACAAGTGAAAGGAGACATTGCTCAGGCTTTTGTGATGGGATTTTATATTAACCCAACTAGAGAAGGCGTGGAAGGGGTCCAAGGTCAGCAGTGGATCTAGTAAGCAGAAAGGAGGAGGGCAGACTTAGGGCTCAGGGATGGGAGCTCTCGATGCAATGGTCCGAGTCCTCTGCCAGAGAGGGTAAGCAGCACAATGGATAGCATTTTAGAAGTGTCTCTCTGGCTGCTATGGGGGGATTGGATTGGACAGAGGCAAGAGTAGCGATAAGGAGACTAATTAAGAGGAAGTAGGAAAGATACATGTTTGTTGAAAGAAGGAATAGGAAACGAATATTAAGCTGTGGATACTAAACTGTGGCTTTGGGGTCCCTGCTCTGGCCAAAGACTATTCTCTACAGCGTGCACCATGTTCCTTAAGAACTGGGGTGGTTCTTCAGACTTCTGGAAAAGTAAAAGCCTTCCTTTCCTGCTCTTCTCCACTGACCCTACAGATCCCCATTGTCTCCCTTCCTGGTAAGTCCCTTTGGCTGTAGGCCCTGACATCCTATGCTGTTTTTCTCTGCATTCTCTGATGGTTTTGAAGCTTTGTCACAAGCTGCTATTAAGCCTGGTTCTGTGCTTTGGTGAACTTTTCATCTTCACCTTTTGTAGTCTGAGCTGTGTTTTACTTCATAGCAGACACTATCTTTACTCAGAGCCTTTGTGGTTCACACCACATTTTTGGCTCATTAGAAACCCCACCCTGATCCCCTATGCCCACATTTAAGGCACAAACAGTTTCTCATGGACCATGAGATGACAGCTTATGCGCAGAGCCAACACTATGCACATTTGAGGAGGTTACCTTCTCTGCCTAGGCTGTTGTTGTTCCTGGGGAACCCGTCACCCATGTGCCCTGCTCCCAGGATCCTGCCTCGCCGTTTCCATTCCTAGAATGTTTTCAATATTCACAAAATCAAAACAAAACAAAACAAAAAAACTAGGCATTGTTCCCATCCAAGAAAGATGAGGGAGGTCCCTGGCACCCCTCAAAAGTAGCTTTTAGAAAATCCCAAACAGGCCTCGATGCTTTAAGATGTCATTTGCTTTTAATACAGATGAAGGAAGGAAGATCACAAAGAAAGGCTCAGATCCAAAGTGAATTCTTTTGTCCAGTACATGGTTTATTTTAAATGTGAAAGTTGAAGTTTACAAAAACAAATGGATTGAATGGGGCATTTGTGAATTCTGAAGCATAGACATTTCTCCATGTTTGGAGGATGTGCTCAGATATTTCTTTGTGCAATTTTTTTCATTGTTGATAAAAAAAGAGTTACTGAGGCTGTGGAACATTGCACCCAGAATAATGTGAAAAATAAATAAATGATGGTACAGGGCCCAGAGTCCCAAAGAGACAAAGGAAAGAAAATATGGTCAGTGTTATCCTCATGTGGCCCCAGGAAATCTGCTTGGAAAAGCTCTTTCTGACATATCAAACCAGAAGTTGGATGGATTTACTGATTGAATGGAATGAATTGGGCAGGTAAACTGCTGTCAAGAAGACCGACCTACAGAAGTATTCTTCCTGCTTTCTTTCATCCTTACCTACCTAATTTTGTTAAGATCTCTTGTTATGAACTTGACTTCAGATTGCATTGACTTTGTCAGGCAACTTTGAGAAAGCGACATCCTATGGGAGAAAAAGAGAATTCTTCAGCAACTTGGTTGAAGGAAAGAGCATGGGCCCTGGGGTATTCAGGTCCAGTTCTTTCACAGAGTAGCTGTGTGATCTTATATAAGGTGTTTCACTTCTCTAAGCTTCCTTCTCTTGACTGGAAAATGTGGACTGAACAGTTCTGAGAATACATTTTGAGAATAAATGATGTACATAAATTTCTGCATATGGTACCTAGTACGAAGTAAGATGTGCTCTAACTTATAATTTAAAAGAAACCCTCTGCCTGCTTTGTAGGGGCAGGAGAGCAGTTAGGAAATGATTGCATTGATAACATGGCAAGAAATTATGGTAGTCCAGATTAGGGTAGGAAGTGGTAAAAATAGTAAGAAACAGTCAGATTCTGTATATATTTTGAAGACAGAGCCAACAGGATTTTCTGATGGATTCCCTGTGGGATATGTGGGGAGCAAGAGGAGAATCATGAATGACTCATGTTTTATGCTTGAGCAGCTTGAAGGATGGTCTTGCCATGTACTTAGAAGGAGGAGACTGAGGGAAAAGCTGGTATTGGGGGTCATGTGGTTGAAATTGGAGATGTATATGAAATGCCCAGGAGGAGGTGTTGAGTAAGCAGTTAGATGTATGACTTTGGAGTCTGGGGGAGAGGTCCAGACTGGACATAAATATTTGAGAGCCTTCAGAGTATAGATGGTATTTAAAATCATGAGTTCAGATAAGATCCTCTTGGGAGTGAGTGTGGATAGAAAAGAATCTAAGTCTGAGAACTAAGCCCTGGAGCAGCCCAGGGTTACACATTGGGAAGAGGAGGAGAAACAAATGCATCCCTCACCTCTTTCTCCTCCCCCTCTTCCTTTTCTTTCTTCTTCTTTTATCGTTATGAAAGGGGACTGTTCTATTTAATTCAGTTAGCCTTCACTTGAACAAAGCTGCTTACACAACTTTTTTGGGGTTTGATTTTAAAAAGTGATATATGCTCTTTGCAACTTCAAAGTCTTTTAAAAGATAAAAAAAAACAACAACACTCAACTCTGGGCTGTGGAAGAGGCCTCATGGTGCAGGCATTGAAACAGCAAGTCGAACATCTGGAGATCAAGTTCCTCTCAGGATTAGTGAAATTGAGCTTTTGTTAGCATTAATTTAATGGCGGTATGTCAACTTGCAAACCTCAAAAATCCTTTTCTGCTTCGCATCTCTTTCCCTTTTTCACCCCAAAGAAAAACTATGTGAAGTCAGAAGGGAGAGAATCTGAGAAAGGTTTGACTCTTCCTTTGGTGAGATAAACAATCTGTTATGTCATGGCACCGGCACAGAAATCCTGTGTTTGAAGAACAGGCTGAAGCTACAGTGTTACTCAGGATAGTTTAGGGGAAGGTAAGGTAGGGATAGCTAAATTCTTGTGATAAAGATCTGGGGGTCTCAGTGGACCATGGGGTTTTCTACGAACCAAGTAAATGACATGGTTGTTACAAGGGCCAACACCATTGTAGGTTAAACACGGGAAGCCAGAATCCCCTGAATAAAAAGACTGCTGGTTGGAAGACACAAGCATTTGAGGTTGCTGGCTTTTGAAAAGG
The DNA here is from genome assembly GCA_033961575.1 of Aselliscus stoliczkanus. NCBI lineage: Eukaryota > Metazoa > Chordata > Mammalia > Chiroptera > Hipposideridae > Aselliscus > Aselliscus stoliczkanus. The sequence goes on along the minus strand of CM066736.1, from coordinate 95,150,451 downwards.
GCTACGGTATTTATTGCATGGTCCTAGCTGGGACTATTAGATCAGAGAGAGATGTCTGCTCCTAAGGTAGCTAATGACTTAGGCAACCTGGATTAAACAGAGAAGCAAGGCCAGTCAGATGCTTCTGAGAGTCTGAAACAAGGTAGTTGTCAGGTGGTTGGAGGAGGAGAGGGTTGGAGCTGAGAGGCCATGTGAGCCATAGCAAGATGAGTGTCCAGATAAAAGGAGGAGGAAGAAGCAGATGCGTGGAGGAGAGAGGGAGACAGGGGGCGAGGAAGAAAAGGAGAAAGGGAGAGTGTGTGAGAGAGAATGACATGGCCTGTGGGAAACAGAGGGATACAGACATTAGGACAGACAGGCAGAGCAGGGCCCTCAGGTACTGCTGGCTCTGTTTCCTTGAGGTCTGGGAGTACTTCCTCTCCTGCCCTTGTGTTCTCTAGGGGGTTCAGTTATCCTTGACACAAGCCCCCTTTACACTGGAGCCAGCCAGCGTGGGTTTCTATTCTTTGCAACTGAAAGATCCCTGCACTTTCCCCAGCTATTAGGTTCTGCTCACCTCAGTTCTTTTCACCTGTCAGCCCAACCTGGAATTCCTTCTTCCTCCCTTGACTTTTCCTGTTCTCCTCAGCACTTGAGGCCCAGCTGAAGTTCCTACCTCTCCCATAAAACTGTTCCTGACCTGCCCAGGCCCCAGAGGCCACTCTTCCCCCCGAGCTTCTACAGCTCTTCTAACCTTCCCAACTGGTTCCATCTGCCCATGGGCAGCCCAGGTAGTGGTCTCCTTGAGCATACCCAGATCACATCCCTCCCTCTGCCTGGCCTGGCCTGTGCTTGGAACTGAGCAGAGCCCAGCAGGCACGTGTCCACTGGCTTATTCACTGAGTCCCCCACCCTCACCCCAACTGGCTGCACCCAGGCCTCTGCTCTGTCTCAGCAGGGATGTGGTGCCCAGCAGACTTGTGTTCCCTGGGCTCCTCCTCCCTATTGACTCACTTCCCCTATTCACACACATTAGCTCAAATATCCCATAAAAGACATAGGCCCTGTCTCCCCACACCTTATCACTAGTTCTTTCATTCTTCCGAGGTTCATTCAGCCAACATTTTTGGAATATCTAACATGTCTCAGGCATTAAGCTAGGCACTAGGGCCATTGTATTATACAAAGAAGCAGTATGGGGTAATAGTTCTGGAGTTTGACCAAATTAAAATCCAAGCTTGCTTTTTAATAGCTGGTAACCTTGATCAAGTTACTTAATATCTTCACTTCTCAGTTTCCTCACCTTTAGGATGGGTTGATGTTGATAATAGTAGCATGCCTACCTCGTGGGGCCTTAGTGAGTATTGAATTAGACTATCCATATGAGGGGCTTATCACAGTACCTAGTACCTACTAGATGCTCAATGCATTGCTGTTGTCACTGCTGTTATTACTAGTATAGAGATGCACTGCCTAGAGTCCCTATCTTTAAGGACCTCAAAACTGTGTAGGGAAGGCAGAAAAGTCCCACCACCAAGTGACAGATGTGTACTATTGAGATTCTCTTTGGTGAGTTCCAGCATTCCAGTGGGCTATGAATGGGATACAGTTAGGTTGGGATACTGGGGCCCCTCAGCTCTTTGGGAGTGTTGCTGGTGGGGTTTGGGACCACCAGAATTCCCAGATGACGACCAGCAGACATGAACAACCTTGTCCATTTATCCCTGTGTGCAAATGTGTGAATCATGGAAAGCTCTTCTCTGATGGATGTGTGAACACAGGATGCAGGGGAGCCCAGAGCAGGGAGAAAACTTCTCTAAAGAGCAGTACTGCCTTCTCTAAAATCCTCCCCTGACCTCCATCCCCTTATGGAACTTCTAAGGTCTCCCTGGTATTACAGTCCATCCTTACCCTCATCCTCCTACCCTCTTCCCACACTCATGTCAACACATGGTTGCTGAGTAACGATAAACTGAACCTCATTGCTATCACATCCAAGACCTCACCAAACCCTATAATTAACCCCTGTGAATTGGCTTCTGATCCCATCGGCCTACTGACACAGCTCTCTCAAATATCCTTGTTCACAATGTTCACCTGTGACTTAAAGCTCTCCTTGAGATTCATCTTTCCGAAATCTATACCACCAGTCTGGACCTCTCTCAGGCAACAATCCATGCCATCCTGTATTTCTAACCATCTTCTGGGCATCTCCATCTGGGCATCCAACCAGCGTCTCAAACTGAACTCATATCTTTCCTCACCAATGCGTTCCTGCTCTTGGCTTCCCTTTGGCATTAACGTGCTCTCTACCTGCCCAGGGATCAGCACTTTGGAGTCACCTGATCTCTTCTTTCCATATCCCACACACAGATCACAAATTTATGAGTCTATTTTTTCTTGCCCATCCTCATTATTGCTGTTACCACTTCTCTGTAGAGCTCCACATGTTCTACTGTCCATGTGTCAATCTCCAGTGGGATGTTTCATAGTCATCTAAAACTTAACAGTCCAAAATGGAATTCTTGAATCTATTGCTCGTGTCCCCTCAGCTCACTTTCCTATCTCCATAAATAACTTCATTATATGCCCAGTTGCTCAACCTGGTCACACTTGACATCTCCTTCTCTTTTGAGGGACATATTTTTATGGGGTGTTTCAGGAGCACTCAGGCTAATGTTTAGCCCACAACCCCACTATGGCCATACATTGTTAAAATACTGAAGTACTTCCCTGTCAGTTGGTAAATAGCTGCTACCTTGAGACACCTGACTGTTCCCCCATCAGCCCAGTCACCCCGGACTCTCTCCAGGATACCCTGGATCTCCCCATGATCTGGCAACGGAAGGGTTGATGCCTGGTATTGCAGGGATCTCTAGGATCCAGTTACTCCAGCAGGACAGCCACTATTATCCATTCTAATTGGCCAGTGCCTGGGCCATAGCGATTAACTGTTTTGAAGACAATCCCCAGTTACTCATTTTGAAAAAGAGGAAACTGACACTGGAGAAGTTAATTAATTTCCCTACAGTTCCTTGGAAACTGTCTAGCTCCAAACCCACTCTCTGTTTCCGGGACATTTAGCGATAATCCCCTGACTCGTCCCTCTGCCCTAGAACAATCTTTCCAAAGCCTAGCTCTCACTATCTGTTGTCGCTGCTTAGAAACCTCCTGGGGCTCCCAGCCTGCATGCAGGTTAAGTCCAAATTCTTAAACTGGGGCTCAAGGCTCATTCACAGTCTGACTTACTCAAACAGCCTCATGACAGAACCTCTGACACTGTATGTCTGAGCACTTTCCCGCTGCCACACTTGGGCCTGAACAACTTCTTCTAGGAAGGCTCTCCCAATTTACTCTCCACCTCTTGAAATCCTGACTGTTTGGATTCTTGATTGGCTCAAATACCAACTCCTCCAGAAAGCAAACCTTACTTAATGTCTCCACTTCTTCTTGCTTGGAACTCCTGGAGCACTTGGTTCAACTCAATGCAGCCCACGCATGGTACTAACCATGCTCTTCCTTACAGAATAGTTTACTAATAAGACCTCACATAAGCATAATGATACAGACAGTTTGCAAACCACTTTCACAAACCTTATATCATAGATATTACTTACTTTCTTGAGTCTTATACCATAAACTCCAGTAGGGCAGGAGTCATATTTTACTCATAAAAGGAGAAACTTTATTCAGATAAACAGTTTGCAAACCAGGGAAACTGAGCCTCTGGAGGAAACCAAAAGTGCACTCCCCAGAGACAAAGACCTCCCCTACCTTTACAGGGAGAAAGAAGTGTCCACCCTGATCCCTGATTGGTCCATTTTTATGCAAATCTGGGATACAAATTTGCACAGTGTGATTGGTCCAAATAGCACTAACCTGATTGGTCAAAAATCACACATTCTGATTGGTTGTTATGAAGCCTCTCTGATTGGTCAGTAAAGATGCAAATGAGGATATAACTGCACAGCTCCAATTATTAGATTGGGCAAGTCTCCAATATGGTCTAAATACGATTGGTTGAAATACAATTCCAGGAATTTCTTTATAAGGTTCAACTCAGAAGGCAGGGTTGCAATGCTGGAGCCTTGGCAGCTCAGTCTGTGCCTTTCCTCTGATGCAGTGTGCCTGAGAGGCTTCTGTAAACAATGGCAGCTAGACTCTGATTATGAATTCAGGCCCAATTAATTACAAAGACTTCTTTTTTACAGGTATATTCCTTCTTGGGGTCAACATGGGTAAGTCACACTCCTGACACAGAGTGGAGAAAGTGGGTGGCAATTTTTCTAGTAGTTCCTGCCAGGGCTGACCTAAAGCAAAGTCAGGATGCTGAGATCCTACCTCTTCCCAGCCTACCCAAGGGCCACTTATGGATTCTTTTTTAATTCATGGATTATAATCCTTTACTATCATTAGATTGATACTCATATTGCCTCAGATTTGGCCAACGAGAGGCCTTTCAACTGGCCCTGTGTCCTTTTGACATATCACCATCATTATACTTGAAGCAGGTCCTTAGTTTTTGCACAATAAAATGTTCCAGACTCATCTTGTACTTTCCCTATCACAGCCCTAGATGTACTCATTTCTCCAAGGAGCCCTAGGTTCTTTTATCGGAGAATGGTAGTTATAAACCAAAATCTGTGTGCAAAGTGTGCTCATTGCTACTGGAGCACTATTGTTTACGGGCCCTCTCAGTGGACAGAACTAGGAAATAGATGTATATTAATACACATACACATGCCTGTCTGTAAGTATATAAATATATATGTTTACACATACATGTCCATACACATAAGAGGTATGATAAAAATATGGTGAATGTTTAAATTTAAAAATATTTATTACAGTAAAAGACACAGTGCCATAAATCCCCCTCAAAATACTCCTTCTTGCTCTGAACACACTTATCCCATAGTTCTTGCCCCTTTCTGAAGCAGTTCTGCAAGTCCTCTTTCATGAGTGTCTTTAGTTGTGCTGTCGTGGCTGCCTTGATGTCCTGAACTGATTCAAAACATTTACCTTTGATGGTCATTTTGACTTTGGGGAAGAGCCAGAAGTCACACGGTGCCAGATCCAGTGAATAAGGTGAATGAGGACACACTGTAATGTTTTTATTTGACTGAAATTGCCGTACCAGAAGTGATGTGTGACATGGAGGATGAAACCATTTGCCCATTTCATGTTAATATGTTTTTCGTGATCCATGATTTACAGCATACTTTAACACATACCTTCTTCCAACCATAGCTCACACCTGACTGACTGCACTGAAGACGTTGAAACTTGTCACACTCTGTTACTAAGTTTGGAAGCATTGTTTCTTGTGTTGAATATCCCTGCCTTTGGTTGGATGGCACTCGTATGTTTTGATCATACCTCATTTCCATCCATCTATCCATCCATCCATCTCCTTTCCATATTTATAATTCCTTTGACAGTGAGTAACTTGATTCTCATTATCAACAATATATTTACTAATTTACTCAATGCACAGAAAGTATTTTCAGAATTGCTAATCCTTATGTCTATGAAAATGAAATGCATTCAATATTCATTTACAGTTCTTTTATTCCTCTAGTCTGAAGGTATTTAATGCAAATGCTGTGTACAAAAGTTACTGGAAATAGTTCCTTTCCAGCCCCGTCTGTCCACACACTTTCAATTGTCCCCTCTGTGTTTGCTCCATATCTCATTTCTGTCCCTGTCACACCTGGCTTTTCCAGTGTAGAGCCTCTCAGGGGCACCAGAGCATCTGAGCTCCCTTCTCTGTGGGTTGTCTAGAGCTGGGCTGGGGCCTCCTCCTCCTGGCTTCATTAGGCACCACTCCTCTATCTTCTTGCTGGTTCCAGAAATGTGTTCACTCTTAGCCCCTCCTGGTCTCTTTGTGGCTTAGGATTTATTCCTTCTTAAAGAGTCCTTTGCTATCATTTTAATGGGATCCTGGGAGGGAAAGGAGACACCTAATATTCCCAGTCTGCTGTTTCGAACCCGATGTCTGAGGACCTAGAGTGAGATCTGTATTTACAAACTGAGACACTGGCCAGCGTTTTGGCATCTCTAAGTCACAGATTCTTCATCTAGGACATGGGGGTGAGAAGCCCCACATCACATGAATTTGGTGAGAACTGAACCAGACCTTATATGTAAAGTGGCTGACATAGTGTCTAGCACCTTGTTCAGTAAATGATACCTGTCACTGTCTCCTGGATGCAATTCCTGCTGATTTGGCTACTGATTTGTTCACTCACTCATCCAGGGCCTACTAAATGCTGAGCATCGCTCAGAGTCCCTAAGTATAAAAGGGGCAGGGAGGTTAAAACTCCCAGTGCGGTCATATCAGCAGTCAGTGCCTGAGCTGGCAGTGCTCTTGGCAAGATGCTGCATCTTTTGGTTTGGCTTCCCTTGGTCCTAGGATGTACTTTTGGCCTGAGACTTTAAAACTTCCCTGGCCTTGAGTCAAATGGCCTGTGGGGAGAGCCTCCCCAAGCTGTGTGTCAATGTGCTTCCACTGGCCCACTATTGTTATGCTGAGGACATACGATTGTCTCTGATGGGCATGAGTGATGAGCTGAGGATTTTGGTAGAGCGAGGCCAAATCCCTGTGTGGCTCCAGGAACAGGGATAAATATAGCCCGAGTAATTGCTCATGTTCTTTTAAGGACTAAAAGTCAGCTTCAGGCAAGCTGTGAAGCTCCATGACCAGGACAGCAAGGGACATAGTTCCTTTTTTAGAGCTGTGGTCAGCACTCCTTGTGCGTTGCTGGATCCTGGGCCTCTGTGACGCCATTCCCACTTGAATAAAGGGGTCGCCTTTACTAGTCTATACCCTCTGAGGGCAGGGATGGGTCTGAGGTGTCCCGACCACATTCCAGTATTCCACACTCTATCTGGCACACTAAAGGTGCTCAACAAACATTTAAATGAATAAGCGAGCAATGAGAAGGCTATATTTAAAAAATAACCGTTATAATAAGATCTATAGTCTAGTTAACAGTAATGTACCAATGCCAACTTCCTGGTTTTGGTATACAAGACCCATATAAGATGTCACCACTGGTTGGACGCTGGGTGAAGGGTACGTGGAACACTTTGTACTATTTTCACAACTTCCATGTGTCTGTAATTATTCCAAAATAAAAAGTAAAATAATAAAAGTAATAACCTTTAGTCAGTCTTATGCCAACACTCTGACTTCTGGAGGAAGCAGAACTGAAAGATGAATTGATTAAATCCCTGTTCACAGCAATGCTTTGGTTTTATTATTATTTTTGAATGTAAACATGTGATTTATTCATATAATTCAAAACTTCACATGTATAAGTAAGGTAGACAGTGGATATTCTTTACCTCTGCTAGTTTCCCTCTTGATGGGCAGCTAATATTAATGTTATTCGTTTCTTGTAATAATTTTAGTGTGATTGTGTGTACACACACATATGTACTTGTGAGTGTGTATATGTGAATATAAGTATATTTTTGTGTGTGTGTTTATATACTATTCTATTATCTTACTTTTTCCACTTAACCATATATCTTGGAGGCTTTTCATATCAGTACACAAAGAGCTTCCTTATCCTTTGTTATGGTTGTACCCCTTTATCTTTTGGTGGACATTTATGCTGTCTCCAATCCTTTTGCTTTTTTCACAAAGCTGCAATGAATAATCATGTTCATTTGTCATTTCCCAGGTGTGAGAGTGTGTTTGTAGAATAAATTCTTAAAAGTGGAATTGGGTCAAAGGATATGAGACTTACAATCTTGATAATGCTAAACTGTCTTCTATAGAGCTTGTTCCATTTTACACACCCACCAGCAATGTATTTAATGAAATTCTTGTATTCATTAATTGATTTTAAAAGTTATTTGGTGATTCCTTTGCAAGCCTGGTGAAAGCTATGGGCCTGTACCCAAGAAAAACACAAATCACATGGTGTTTTGCATACAATTTTAGTTGACTCAGCGACCCCTGAAGGCTATCCATAAACCCTAGTTTAAGAAACCTCTGCTGGAGGCAGCTGGTTACCTCAGGTGGTTAGAGTGCAGGCTCATAATACCAAGGTTGCCGGTTCGACTCCCATATGGGCCAAGGAGCTGCGCCCTCCACAACTAGACTGAAACAACTACTTGACTTGGAGCTGCTGGGTTCTGTGGGAAAATCACACTATTCCCCAATACAATTTCTTTAAAAGCACCAAACTAACAAAACCTCAGCTGAATGGGAGGAGGTATGGTACAGGGGAAAGAGCTTTAGGGCCCAACCACCTAAGTTCCCACCTTAGCTCTACCACTCACTGGCTGTGGAACATCAGACAAGTTGTTTCACCTCTTCAAGTCTCAGTTCCCTTTTTGAAGGAAACGTATAATAATTCTCTTTCATAGGGCACTTGTGAGGAGACATACATGCTTTTATGTATAGAATCTAACATAGTGGTTTGGAACAAAGTAGGTGCTCAGTATACAGTTTGTACACACACACACACACACACACACACACACACACACACTCTCCCTCACATGTATGCAAAACTGATGATTCCATTTCAACCTATGTTTCTGGTTGTTTCTGTAGTAACATCTGCTGGGTTCACAAGACTGATCTTTGGTACATCATTCCCAAAGTGAGGTCCTTAGAATCAGCTGAGGGCCTGAATCAAAATGCAGATCCTTGGGTCCTACTTTAGATCCATAGAATTAGCATTTCTGGAAGAGGAGTCCAAGGAGTTTCATACTTGAGGATCCTATTGCACAACGAATTTGGAGAAACAGTGGTAAAGAGTTTGGTAAATTCACTCTAGTCCCTATACCTGCTATTCTAGTCGCTAACCACCATGTGGCATTGCCAGTAGGAGCCTATACCCAGCAGATAGGTAGATGTAGACACCTGAGGAAAAGCATGACTAGTACCCAGGACAGTCTCCTCTGCTTCCGTCTACAGAAATACAATTATTTATGGGTGTAACAGGCAGCATGTGCTGCATTCTCATTAGGACTCTCTCGCATAACAACCAGAGAGGAGAGATAGTCCAGGACTAGACACCCATGGAAGGGGCTGGGACAGGGCCCCAAGGGCCAGGTTTGGTGGAGAAAGACTGTCATGACTGAAGTAACTGACTCATGGCCAGGAGCTGCGGATAAGGCTGTGTACAGCCAAGCAGCCATCACCAGGATAGCTTGAGGCCACAGGCCTCGAAGCACCAATCCCTAGAGCTCTCAGCATGACTGGTGAATACATTATGGGTGACATGTGATGGCCCAGGGCTAGGGTTGTCAGATTAAGCAAATGAAAATACAGGATGCACAGTTAAATTAGAATTCCAGATTAAAAATAAACAAAACCACATATTTTTAGTATAAATATGTCCTAGGCAATATTTGTGACATACTTATACTAAAAAAGTTATGTGATGTTTATCTGAAATTCAAATTTAAGTGGGTGTCCTGTATTTTATTGGGCAACCCTACCCAGGGCTTCTTTCAAATGCCTCTAGCCTTGGAAGAGGGCCAGAGCTCCCATGCGATTTGCCCAGAGCCTGGAGCTCCATCATCTTGGCTCCAGGGGAGCACTGCACCCAAGGTGGGTGAGGAGTAGGGACAGGGCATGGACTTCCAGGAGAGAGGAGCCCTTCCTCACCTATGTCTGGGCAGGGGCAGGAAACAAATCTGTGCCGATTAGCACCTAATGAGATGCTGGCACTGTGCTAAGCCCTTCAATATTATCTCATTTAATCCTCCTACAACCCTGTGAGTTAGGTGTTATCACTATTATCCCCATTTTAGAGATGAGGAGACTGAGCTGCCATGATGTTAAGATCACAGGGCTGTTCAGCGGAGGAGCAGGGATTGAAGCCCCTGGGGCTGGTGCCCCCTCTCAGATTAGCTGAATCTTCAGGGTCCTTCTTTCTGGTAATCCTAAGGGTTTAAGGTGGAGCAGCCCCTGCCCCCCAATCGCCGGGACAGGAAATGTTCCTAGTTTCTCCTGGCGCAGGGCCAGGGTCTTGTCCCAGGCTCACAAGCTTGCTGAAGATTCCAGCCTGGGACGCTGATCTGCAGAGTTCCCTCGATACCCGTCTAGCCAGGACAGCGCCCAACGGCATGAGCTGCCCATGGGCACTGCCACCCTCTGTGCGGGTGTCTGTGGGAGGGGCCCAGGTGCCCTATCCAGGGCGAGCTGCTGTCTCACAGGCCCAGCCAGCCCCCTGAGCCCTGGGCCGGTCTGGTTAGCTTCCCCCGTCGTTAGTCCCCTGAACTGGGCCAACGGGGCTCCCAGAGAAGCTTTGGGCTCTAAGTCCCAGCCCCTCTCAGAGGAGGCGGCTGCCGACATTCGGCAGCCAGCGCCTTTTCAGCTCGGAGCTCCGGAGCCAGATGTAACATTGACCTTAAATGGTAAAAGCTCCCCAGAGTGAAGAGAGGCTGGCCAGAGGAGGAAGGGGAATAACTCAGTTTTAGGTAAGTCATCGCTATATCCAAGAATAACCTGCCTGTCCAGCCGGGAAGCCGAGGGAAACTTCTCCTTAAAGGTACAGGGAGCTGGGATGGGGGCGCTTGACTTTAACTTTGCAGGGGCGTTGGGTTGTGGGGTGGCATTTCAGCTGAGTATTTTTATGTCATAATTTTTAAATAAGAAGTGAATCTTGCCAATTCTAACTAAACTAAATCGTGCTCCCTTTTTGCTTGCTGTTGGAAAGCATTGCACAGGTTAGGGTGAAAATGTGGGTTCCGACTAGAGATCCCCACCCCCAGATTTCCTGTGGGCCCTTTTGGTGCAATCAAGGGTCCCCAGATTACACAAGCCTGCATTGCCTGCTACCCTTTCCCAGTCCTGCGCTGTGCTTACTGGGCCTCTTTCTGCTCCCCCGCGCCCCTGGTGTGGCTCTTCTGTCCACCTGGGACCCTGTGCTGGCCCAGCCCGGTTTCCATTCTTGACCTGCCCCTCCTGCCCTGTGTTTTCATCGCAGCTCCTGTTTTCATCTGTCCCCATTTCTACTTCTATCTCCAGCTTTGTTCCTCCTTCCCCATGTTCTTTCCCTACTCCTTAAGAGGGGTTGCCTGTGCCCCACCTGTGCCCCAAAGCCGGCTCACCTCCAGGAGCTCAGTGTTAAAGGTATTCCTAGAGTGAGCAGGACTCAGGCTGGCTTTCTCCAAAAGAAAGGCTGGTGGAAACCAGAGAGGGGCCCAGCTGTCTTGTTTCCTTCTGCTCAGTAAACAGTTGTAAAGACTAGAGATACTCTGCAGTTTGAATAAACAGAATAAAGGGTCTAGGACCCCTGGCCAGTGTCCCTGCCTCCCAGAGCTAGGCAGCTGCTGTTTTAATGCTCTTCAGTCTGCTCTTTCGGGGTCTCGGGGGGGAGACAAAGCAACCTACGGGCTTGTCTGAGCTGGGTCTCCTGCAGGAAAAAGGAGAAAGCTTCCTAGAACTGTTAGGCTGGGAGCACTAGGGAGTCAAAGCCTGCTAAGGATTATGTTGTACCCACTGGAGGCCAATAACAGGCTGGTGAGACAGGTGGACTTAATTCCCCCAACCTTGCCCCAATCCTTTAATGGGGATGCAACTCGGGCTAAGCGACTTGCCTAAGGTTAGACCACTAAGAAAGAGCAGAGCTAGGACTCTAACCCAAGTCTGTTTAACTCTATCTAACTCTAGTGCTAGTGTGAGTACACTTCTGCCTTGAACATGTCTTGTGATTTGTGACCTAATGGACAAAACTGTTGTCATCATCATGTTTGTTCAGTCCATGATTTACTGGTGTGTGTGTGTGTGTGTGTGTGTGTGTGTGTATTCACAGTTGACATACCTTCCTGTATAGTTGGTAGTAAGTAGGACATACTCTCTAAGATCGTCTGGAAGGTATAATCATGTGCTAATTGCTGCATTATCAATGATCCCCATCAACATGTTTTCTGGAAGAAAAAAAAGCAAACATGCCATTCTTGCTATGCATCACACACTATTCTAAACCCATCCCATGTAGTAATTCAAGACTTCCACAACCCTACAAAGCAGGGATCACTATTATGACCCTCATCTTTAAGATGGGGGCATTTGACCCCAGGCAGCCCAGCTCTGGGAACTCTGCTCTTAAGAACCATGCTCTGTTCATCTCCAGGTGGTACCATTTCTGAGAGGGCATGGGGGGAGCATCGACTCTTCCAACACTAAGCCTGAGGCTTTTCCCATGTGATTTCATGTGCTTTTTCCTGCAATGCTATGAGGCATGTATCTTTACCTCAGTTTTACAGATGAGGACACTAGGACTAGGGGATATTAAGTTACTTGTCCAAGGTCACCTAGCCACCAAATGACAAAGCAGGGGATTTAGTATCCTGGATGAGAATAGTTTGGACCATGTAATGCCTTCCACTTGAAACCAATTCCAAGGGCGACCAGTGGGCTCATCGTTTCAGGGAAGGGGCTCTGTGAGTTTCTGTGAGAGGAAGCTAGATTCCGTGCCTGATGGGTCCAACTACCTGTACAGTTCTCAGCTTCCCAAACGGTCCCCGCCTCTTTCCTCTAAGTCTTGGTAATCAAGGTGGATGGATGCACCCCACACCTCCAGCTGGAGTGGAAACTGAGCCCTGGGAGCACAGAGACCCTGTCTCATGCTCCGCTGTGTGTTCTGCACCCAGATGATGCTGGGAGTGTACTAGGTGCTCAGGGTCATTTTTTTTTTTTTCCTTATGAGGAAATGGGCGTAATGCTCATACAGTGTGTTCTGGTTAAACAGGGCCCCGGGTTTATTACGGTGTGCCTGATGATCAGATTCTTCTAGTCTGGCTTGAGAGGATGCAAGGTGGGGGTCTCAAGTTATCTATCCCTTCCCCACCCTGCCTCCTCTTCTGCGTAGCCCCATGGAGTCACTGGACTGCCACTCAACCATCCTTTCTGTGGCTTGGCAGTCAGCAGAGGGATTCTGTTTGCTGACTGAGGAGGAGCAGAGGCCTGAATGGATGGGAAGTTGAGATCTGGGAGCCCCCAAACTCTGCCCCAGGCCTGTTGGAGACTTCTGTGAATCAGGGGAAGGAGACAGAGAACTGAATACTTATGTAAGTAAAAAAATGTAAAAGGAAGGAGGGGAGAAAATCGATATAAATTGAGTTCCTACCTTGTGCCAGGATCTGTGCTAGAATTGTTATTTAATTTAATCCTTAGGATAGAGATGAGCATGCTGCTACTGAAAGAGGTGAAGTGACATGCCCAGGGGCATACAGCTGCAGGTGGTGAGCGGGGATTCCAGCTCAGGCCACCTCGGCCCAAAGCAGGCACTTCCTGTGTTAAATGCCTCTACGTAGTAACCCAGGTCTCAGGTCAGTTATCAAGTGTCACAGTCTAAATGATGGAAAAATCAAGAAAAGAGGGAAAGGAGATATTGTGTTTGCCCCGTGGACCTTGGAGGCCAGATCCTGAGTTCAGGCGACAGCCCAGGGTACCCTCACTGGAAGGGCCTTCAGACCCAGTGCCTTAGCAGAGGCAAAGTGATCTTGGATAAGCCCTGCCTCCTCCGTGAGGGCCTTCTCCAAGGGAGAAGGAAAGCAGGTGATAGTCAGACAGACAGAAAACCTTCAGCCCCGTGTGTGAAAACCAGTTTGTGAAGGCTGGGCTTAATCAGCTCTGGTTGGTTTCTTCCTAGTATTATTTTTTTCAAATAACTTTTATTCAAAAGTTTTCCTGGTATTAAAAGTAATATAATAAAATAAGTTCTTTGCTAACTTTCTTGGAAAATATAGAAATTAATATAAATAAGAAATTCAGAAATAAATATAAAGAAATTTTAAAAATCCCTCCAGAATCCTATTGTTCAGAGATAAATATTGTTAATGATATGGTGTGTTTCTTTCTTTATGTTTCTCTATATTTTATAAAACAAGGGTCATACTATATGTGGTTTTGTAGCTTGCTTTAAAAAAATGTTTAAGACTTAAATATTTCTACAGCAGTTTTAGGTTCACAGCAATATTGAGCAGAAAGGACAGAGATTTCCCATATGCTACCACCCCCAACATGTGTAGCCTCCCCCAGTGTCAACATCCCCATCAGAGTGGTACATTTGTTACAATTGATGAATCTATATATTGATACATCTTTGTTATTTAAAGTCTGTAGTTTACATTAGGGTTCACTCTTGGTGTTGTACCTTCTATGGGTTTAGACAAGTGGATAATGTCATGTATCGGCTATTAAATCAGTATCAACAGAGAATTTCCATTGCCCTAAAAATCCTCTGTGCACCACTGATTCATCCTTCCCTCTCTCTTAATCCATAGCAAGCACTGGTCTTTTTAACTGACTCCGTAGCTTTGCCTTTTCTATGTCATATAGTTGGAACCAAACAGTATGTAGCCTTTTTAGATTAGCTTCTTTCACTTAGTAATATGCATTTAATGTTACTCCATGTAGTTTTGTGGCTTCATAACTGATTTCTTTTTAGTACTGAATTATATTCAATTGTCTGATGGACCACAGTTTACTTATCCATTCATCAACTGAAGGACATCTTAGTTATTCTGCTTTTTTTAACTGCACATTCTAGCATGAACATTTTCCCAGTCATTAAAGACACTTCAAAATATGGTTTTTCAATGGTTGTCTAATATAGAATAATTTTAGCTGTGCAATAGTTTAATCATCATTCCTCTCGTTGGGCATTTACAAATGTGGTTTTCTTTGGGGACAATCTCAATAGCACACACATGATGGCCTTTCCATATGTCTATGGCATTGGTAAACTCAGCTCTCAGAGGCAGGCTTGTGCAGTGTGGCCCATGGTGTGGGCTTGTTCTGCAAGATGATGATAAGTGGGATACTGACTCAGCCTAAACATGTGAGCTCACATCAGAAGAACGTCGTTCTGTTTTAAGTTCTTTTCAATGCTTCAGATCAAGGAGAAAGCCTCCATCTGAGGTAGCCTGGGAATGAGGGGTGCTGCGGGACTTTCAGTGCTAAAAACCAGAAGTCCTGGGCAAAACAGAACAAATTGTTTACCTGGTTTGAGCCTGGTGTGCCCTCTACATCTTTTGGACACTTGCTCCCTTCTTGACAAAATGAGAGCAAGCCTCAGGCCTGTAGCCTTTGTCAGGCAATAGCTAGAATTTAATAGCGGTTTTCATTTAATTTATTTAGAAAACTCCTCTGTATTTGTGGAATAAGCAGTACAGATTTTTCCACTTACGGTTGGGATGTAAAGTTTCCTTTTGAAATAAATGTAATGACAAGGGTAGCTAATACTTATTGAGCCCTTACAGCGTGCTAGGTGTTGTTCTAATGCTCTTTCTGCAGTACTTCATTTTGTCCTCACAGCAACACCCAGACATAGTTACTGTTGTTATCCCTGTTATACAAGTGGGGAAACTGAGACATAGAGAGGGTAACAACACAAAGCTGTTAAATGGCCACGCTAGGATTTCAACCCTGGCTTTCTGGCTCATTGCTAGTCAAATTAAAGAGTGTTAAATTAGTAAGTGTATAGGTGGCACCCAGACATGGCAGAAATGCGAGGGCAGTGTGCAGATGACTCAAAATTAGGAAATACTGGCTTGGAGGAAACCGTGCTCTAGGAGGTCTGACAATTAAGGTCATGAACTTGCTGTAACAATGTTGCTAACCTATTTTTGATATCAGAAAACTTATTCATTATGAATTTGTACAAACTGTACAAACAGTTAACCAAGTTTACTAGTTGGAAGTGCTGAAAAGGCTGCATGAAAAAGTTAGACAATCTGAACTTTTTGCCAACAGTTCATGACTTTGCATCACAACAATGCACCAGCTCACATGGCACTGTCTGTGAGGGAGCTTTTAGCCAGTAAACAAATAACTGTATTGGAACACCCTCCCTATTCACCTGATCTGGACCCCAATGACTTCTTTCTTTACCCGAAGATATAGGAAATATTGAAACGAAGATATTTTGATGACTTTCAGGACCTCAAGGGGAATACAATGACCATTACAGAAAAATGCTTTGATGGCCATTACAGAAAAAGAGTTACAAAATTGCTTTGAAAGGTGGACTAGGCACTGATGTTGGTGTATAGCTTCCCAAGAGGCATACTTCAAAGGTGACTGTAATGATATTCAGCAATGAGGTATGTAATACTTTTATTAGGATGAGTTCGGGAACTTAATTGTCAGACCTCGTAGGAGCAGGGCTACCAGTGAGTGCAGGTGTAGGGGAAGCTGAGCCATCCAACAAAACCAGGGAAAGTTAGGAATCTGTGGACTAGTGGGAGAGGCTGAGAGGATGAGAAGATGCTCACAGTGGGGTTGCAGGGCTGGGATGCAGTACAGACAGCATGGTGGTTGTCCTGGGAAGGGACACACAGAGGACATAGGAAGTTCTGACATTAACATGCTAACCGGGAGGATATTTCCAGAGAGCTCAAGGTTCCTGGTTCATCAGAAGGAGAAGAAAGCTTTGGGTCAGCCGAGTGGCTCAGTTGGTTAGAATGCAATCTCTGAGCAACAGGGTCACTGGTTCGATTCCCACATGGGCTGGTGAGCTGTGCCCGAGCTGAGCTGTTGTTGAGGATGTTGGCAGGATGGCTCAGCTGGTGAAACAACAAGGTTGTGGGTTCGACTCCCACATGGGATGGTGGGCTCTGCCCACCCGCAGCTAGGGTTGAACACGGCATCTTGAGCTGGGTGGCCTTGAACTGCTGATGGGAAGCCAGATGGTGATTGGACTTGGAGCTGAGCTAGCTGCACCCTCCACAACTAAGATTGAGGGACAACAACTTGGCTGTTCCCCTTCCCCAATTCCCCAATAAAATCTTTAAAAAAAGAAATAGAAGAAAGCCTAAAGACACCTTGGACTTTGCTCATGCAGGGGTCGTCAAAAGAGTGCTGGCAGGGAGATCCAAGATGGTGGAGTAGATAAAAACATTGTGCCTGCTTCCTTTGGTGAACAAATTAAAATTACAACTAAATTATAGAACAATTAATGTGGAGAACCATCTGAAGTCTGGCTGAACAGAAATTTTATAACTAAGAATGTAAAGAAAAAGCCACGTCAAGACTGGTAGGGGTAGAGACATGGGATTGGTTAACCCCAAACATCTGTGAGGTGGTTGACAACTGGGAGGGATAGCTTGGCCATGAAAGTTCCCGTGAGGAGCGAGAAACCCCAGCCCCATGTTGGCCTCCCCAACCCGGGAACCTGGTCCCAGGAAGAGGAGCCTACACAACATCTGGCTGTGACAAACATTGGGGATTCTGACCATCCTGGTGGGACTGAAGGCAGGAAGAAACCCAGGTGTCCTCTTAAAAGGCTCGCAGACAGATTCCCTCACTCCCAGGCCTTGGGCTCCAGCGGAGGGACAGTAACTTGGGGTGTATTGGGCATATGGGGGCAGACTGAGTTTTGTTGCTTCAAGTTGAGGGCTGGAGAACAGTTGCCATTTCCTTGTGAGAGATCCTCCTGCTGTGTAGCTGGCAGGCAGATGCCATCTTTCCAGTGTTGAGCCCTCCCCCACAAAGCCAAATCTGAATCTGATTGGTCTGGTGAACTCCACAGCTGCACCCTGCTGACTCACTGGGACCCTGCTCCACCCAACTTCTCTAAAGCTGGAGGCACTTTCTCCAAGAGCAGCCCGCCCTGCAACATTGCACTCTTTCTTAGAAAACTATCAGAATTCAACAGACCCCAGGTGGGTGATGACTGGCCTTAGTGTGCTCTGAGACTTTTGCTGAGTTGCTTCAGGCTCAGCACTGGTACTAAACCAGTATTTACATTAACCTGGTAATCACAACTCTTTCTAATCTCGTGACTCCCTGAGACCCTGCCTCACCCAACTTGCATACCATACTAGACTTTATCAGTAGGTGAACCTTATGGGAGCTGGCAGATGGCAGTGCACCTTAGGGTGTCCTGGTATTCTGCAGAGCTACTCCAGGCCTGGTACTGGTGGCAGACATCCTCGGTTCACAGTGTAGCCTCCCTCATGCACTCCAGGGTTAACACAGACAGCAAACAACTACAGATCACTTTGTAGCTCTTACCAAGTAGAACCCAGTCAGTCATAGGCAGTGGGTGACCTGGGCCTGCACTGGAGCCTCTTGTAAGAGGCCCCAGAACCAACATACTTGGAAGTTGGCTTCAGACTACAGCAGAGCACCACCCAATTAGCCCCACAAGTGGCACACACAAAGAGCAGTCTCATCAGGCAAGAGAGCTCACTGGGGGCGAATCCCACTCAGTGGGGTAAGTCCCCCCACACACACACACAGCAGCCTGTAAGCTCTGAGTGGTCAGACCCCACAGCCAATCAGTCTGAGGGTCAATCCCACCCACTGATGTGCCAGTAGCAACCAAGGCTCAACTGTAACAGGAGGGCACACACAACCCACACAAGAGATACTCCTGGAACACAGTGCAGGTGACCAGGGAGACTGCCACTGGGCTCCAGAGGACACTTACCACATAAGGCCACCTGGCCAAGACTGGGAGATGTGGCAGATCTACTTAATACATAGAAATGAACAGAGAGGCAGCCAAAATGAGAAAACAAATAAATATATCCTAAATGAAAGAACAGGAGAAAACTCCAGATAAAGAACTAAACAAAATGGAGCAACCAACTTACCAGATACAGAGTTTAAAACAATGGTTATAAGGATGCTCAAGGAACTTAATGAGAACTTCCACAAAGAGATAGCAAGCATAAAAAAGGACATAGAAATCATAAAAAAGAACAAGTTAGAAGTGAAGAATACAATAACTGAAATGGAAAGTGCACTAGAAGGAATCACCAGCAGACTCAACGAAGCAGAGGATCGAATGAGCGATTTGGAAGACAAAGTAGTAGAAAACACCCAATCAGAACAGCAAAAAGAAAAAAGAATTCAGAAAAATGAGGATAGTTTAAGAGACCTCTGGGACAACATTAAGCTTAACAACAACACATCATAGGGGTACCAGAAGGAGAAGAGAAAAATCAAGGAATTGAGAATCTATTTGAAGAAATAATGACTGAAAACTTTCCTAACCTGGCGAAGGAAATAGACATACAATTCCAGGAAGCACAGAGAGTCCCGAACAAGATGAGCCCAAACAGGCCCATGCCAAGACACATTATAATTAGAATAACAAAGGTTAAAGACAAAGAGAGCATCCTAAAAACAGCATGAAAAAAGCGACTAGTAACTTATAAGGGAGCTCCCAAAAGGCTGTCAGCTGATTTCTCAACACAAATTTTGCAGGCCAGAAGGGATTGGCACAAAATATTCAATGTACTGAAAACAGGACCTACAACCAAGATTCCTCTACCCATCAAAGCTATCATTTAGAATCAAAGGACAGATAAAGAGCTTCCCAGACAAGAAAAAGCTAAAGGAGTTCATCATCACCAAACCAGTATTACAAGGAATGTTAGAGGAACTTCTTTCAGAAGGAAAAAAAAATCAAAATTATGAATAATAAAATGGCAATAGCTACATATCTATTCACAATTATTTTCAATGTAAGTGGATTAAATGCTCCACTCAAAAGACATAGGAGGACTGAAAGGATAAGACAACATGACCCTTACATATGCTGCCTACAAGAGAATCACTTCAGATTGAAAGACAAACGCAGACTGAATGTAAAGGGATGAAAAAAGATATTTCATAAAAATGGAAATGAAAAAAATCAACAAAAAAAGCTGAGGTAGCAATACTTACACCAGACAAAACAGACGTTAAAACAAAGGCTATAACAGAAGACAAAGAAGGACCCAGTAATTACACTTCATGGTATTTATTTGAAGAAACTCAAATGCTACTTGGAGGGGAAGTGTGCATCCCTACATTCATTGCAGCATTGTTTACAATGGCCAAGATGTGGAGGCAGCCTGGGTGTCTGTAGATGGAAGAATGGATAAAGAGGAGGTGGTACACATATACAATGGAATATTGCTTGGCCATTGAAGGGAATGGGTTCTTGCTATCTGTGGTGGCATGGATGAACCTGGAGGGTATTGTGCTGAGTGGAGTATCAGACAGAGAAAGACAGGTGCAATGAGATTTTGCTTACATGTGCAATCTAAATAACAAAATAAACAACAAAACAATAATAAACTCATAGATACAGAGAACATTTTGATGGTTGTGGGATGAGAAGGGGGTTGGGAATGAGTGAAAAAGGGGAAGGGATTAGGAAGTATAAATTGGTTGTTACACAGTAATCATGGGGATATAAGATATTTTGTAAGGAATATAGTCAATAATATTGTAATAATTATATATGGTGTCAGATGCGTTCTAGATTAGTGGGGGTAATAGAAGAGAGGGGGTTGGAGGGCAGGGTAAAAAATGTGAAGGGAATAAGAAGTACAAACTGATAGTTACAAAATAGTCATGGGGATGTAAAGTAAAGCATAGAGACTATAGTCAATAATATGGTAATAACTATGTACAGAGCCAGGTGAGTATTAGACTAGTCAGGGGGATCATTTCATAAATTATACAAATGTTTAACAAGTATGCTGTATACCTGGAATTAATATAAAATAATACTGAATGTTAGCTGTAATTGAAGAATTAAAAAAAGAAGGGGAAAGGTGAAGGGGAATAAGAAGTTCAAATCTCGAGGTGTAAAACAAATGGGGATGTAATGTACAATATAGGGAATATAGTCAATAATATTGTGATAATGTTGTATCCAATAGATGGTTGCTGGTATTGTCATGGTGATTACTTCTTTAGGTATACAAATGTTGAATAACTATAGTGTACACCTGATACTAATATAATGTTGTAGGTTAGCTATATTTTAATAAAAATCTTTTTAAAAAAGGGAGCATTAACCCAGGATTCCAGAAGGTCCCAGAAGTCCCAGAAAAGGCAAAAGTTGATCTTAGTATGGGCACAATCTACCCTAGGCAAAAAGTTTTGATTATAAATGAGGTGCCAACTGACAGAGTATGTGCAGAAGTCTGTGCCAGCATTGACCAGTCATCTAGCAAAGGGAATTTCTAAACAATGGTGAATCTGAGAATAAATTTCAGAAGGCTATTATTAAAAAAAACAAAAAAGACCTTGGACAGAGAGACAAATTGAGAGGGCTACTGTGATGGTGTGGATAGGGCACTGGGCTGGGAGTCAGTCAGCTAGGCCACTAATGGCTATGACCTTGTCAAGTTACTTCACCCTCTTTAATCTTAGCCTCCTCATCTGAAAAATGGATAGAATCTACCTTATACTGTTGGTGTGAGGAACAAATTAAAAGTGAATATGAGGGCCGGCCGAGTGGTGCGGTGGTTAAGCGCTGGTCTTGGGAAGCCAGTGGCCCCTGTTCGGGTCCCACATATGAGGGCCAGTGACACTGCCCTCAAATAAATAAATAAATAAATAAATAAATAAATAAATAAGTGAATATGAAATAGCTTAGTCAATGGAAAGCACTAAACAGCATGAGCTTGACATTATAAACTAGGAACATCTTTTAAGGTTTTCCATCAGGAGACAACGATCAAGGTAAACCAGCTCTCTGCTACAGAGCCAATGGTGAGGTCAACCAAGCAGACCCAAGATGCTAGTGAGGATTGGAGATGACAAGTGTAAGAGGTTTCCTGGTAAACACAGAATCGCCTTATGACCCAGCCATTCCACTCCTAGGTATATAGCGCAAAGAATTGAAAACAGGTGTTCAAACAAAAATGTGTACAATAATGTTTATAGCAGCACTGTTCACCATAGTCAAAAGGTGGAAACAACCCAAATGTCTATCATCAGATGAATGAGTAAACAAAATGTGACAGATCCACGCAATGGAATATTATTCAGTCATAAAAAGGAATGAAGTACTGATACACTCTACAACATAGATGAATCTTGAAAACCTATGCTGAGTGAAAGAAGCCAGACACACAAAGACCACATATCGTATAATTCCATTTATATGAAATGTCCAGAATAAGCAAATCCATAGAAACAGAAAGCAGACTAGTGGTTTCCAGGGCCTTGGAGGCTGGGGAGGTGGGGGAAGGGAGGAATGAGAAGTGACTGCTTAATAGGTATGAGGTTTCCTTTGGGGTGATGAAAAAGTTCTGGAACTAAATAGTGGTGATAGGTACACAACATTGTGAATCTTCTTAATGCTACCAGATCATACACTTTAAAATGGTTAAAATTGTAAATTTTATTCTGTATGTATTTTACCACAATTAAAAAAAACAGTTTTCTGGTGAAGAGGAAATTGTGACCCAATGGTCAGGAGTCACTCTCCTAGAGTGTGGTTGAGGGCAGGGGATTCAGAGTTTGTCAGCTGGAAGCTGAGGTCTTGTGTCAATAAACTGACCAAGGGCCTATGGCAGCAAACTTCGTGCAGGGGCCTTACCAGAATCCAGAATCAAGTAAGACATATGTGCTGCTCTTGAAATGTATGTGCAGCACAGTATTCCTATGTAAGGACAGACTGACAGGTACTATATATAACAAGGGAATAAATTCAGGGAAGCAAGACCTTTATTCTGCCTTGGCTATTTGTAAAAAAGTCTTCTTGGAAAAGAAGTAGGTGAGTAGGTGAGATTTGGGGCAGGTAGGTTAGAAGTGGAAGATTTTCTGGGGAAAAGCATAGGGTGGGACAGTGGAGTGAATGTTTCAGAGTGAGAAATCAGGCACAGTATGAGGGGAAGAAGGGAGTCATGGGAGAGGGTTGTGAGAGAGAAGCTCAAAAGAGAATCAGGGCTGCTAAGAGAATAGATCTTAAAAGTTCTCATCACAAGAAAAAATTTTTTTGTAATTATGTACGATGATGGACATTAGCTATACTTATTGTGGTGATTATTTCATAATATATGCAAATAACAAATCAATACATTGTACATCTGAAACTAATGCTTAATGTAAATTTATCTCAATTTAAAAAAGGAGAAATAAAAATTGGGAATTAGAGTCAGTTTGTGGAACGCTTTGAAGGTGGAGCTGAGGAAGTGGGGCTTGCTCTCCAGGCAGGGGGGTAACCAAGGAGGCTTCTAAGCTGAGAAGTAAGATGACTGAGCCCAAGTTTGAGAAGCATCAATGTGGTAGAAGATGGGCTGAGGGGAAAGAGACTGAGGACAAAGAGATGAGCTGTGGCATCATCTCTGCAGGGGGCAAGGAGGCTCCCTGCCCCTTTAGCAATGGCAGCCAGCAAGGGGAAGATAAGCCAAATCTGGTGAGCGTTGCATTAGCCAAGATTTCTATTTGCTTGGAGCAGAAACTTATTCAAATATGATTAGACCACAAATTTGATTAGACCACAGATTTGATTAGATCAGATTTAATTTGATCACATAATTAAGAAGCCTAGGGCAGTTTCAGTTATGGCTGGATCCATGGGGTTTATTCCTTTTATCTCTCAACTGTCCTTGGATCTCTTCTCTGGTGACCCCTCCCTCATGGTGGCACCATGGTACTTGCAGTTCCCAGTTTACATCCCATCTTTTCAGAACCCCCAGTAGCAAAACTCCCCCAATAGTTCCAACAAAAGTCACTAAATTGAATTCATTGGCCCTGAGTCCTGCACCCATCTCAATTAATCATTAGAGCCAGGAGCATGGGGGGGTTCTGAAGGGCCAGGCCTGTTGGACAGGCCCCCTCCAACAAGCACAGGGACAATGAGAATGCTACTGTTACCAGAAGAGGGGGGCCTGGGTGCCAAACAGGCAAAAACTACAGTATCCCCCCAAAGCACCAACTCTGTGCAAAGTAGTTTATACATGTCATTTCATCCTCTCACCCGTGCTGAGGTGGACATGATTATCTCCATTTTACAGAGGAGGAAACTGAGGCATAGACAAGCTTGTCCTCCCTTCCCATTCCTTGAGCACTTTTTCTCTTCTGTGCTGCACAGCATGTCTTAGGGAGGGACAGCCGAGCCACCAAGGAGGGTCACAGCTAAGCAAATGGGAGCTGACTCCCATGATCTTTAAGCGGAGAGACACACTGCATATCAGTCAGACAGCCCATGCAGTGGTTACAGACCCTGGCCACTTCGTTGTTGGAAGATTGGAGGTTGGTCTCTGTGAGGCAGGGTAGCTGCTCATTGCCTGCACCACTGCTGTCCTGTGGGTAGGGCCACTAGGAATCATGGTTGACCAGGTGGTGGAAGAGTGCCGGGTGTGAATCTCTAAACATGGAACATAGCATGGTGGTCATTCAGAAGCATTCATTGTGGACAAGCTTCACAAACACCACAGCGTCCCTGCCCTTAGCAAGACATTGCAGAAGAGGGTGAAAGGGCATTTGTCAGGCAGGGAAGAGGGAGTAAATGGCATTCCATGCCTAGAACACAGGCTGCACAGAGGCGTTGAGGCATGCTAGGAATGACAAGTCTTCATGGGGACACAATTCCCTAGGAGACACAGTTCCCTAGGAACCCGGGATAATTTTGTCAGAGGGAGACAACTGCCGTGGAAATGGCTTCCTTGGGCATCACGGCAAGTCAGAAGCTCAGGCCTCCCCTGGTGATTCTCCTCCAGGCTTCATTTTTATAAATTAATTCACAACTAATGACAGGGAGCCACCCAGGCCACTTCAGCAAGGGGCCCTTCCTGCCCTTCTGAGCCACATGCCAGGTTAAAGGCCTTCGACTTGGTAACAGCAAGCATAAATCTTGGGCATTTCCTGTTTGGGAAGCAGAGAGGGACTAGGCAGGAGTGAACGGAACAAGAGAGTTTAATGGTTGCTCAGACCCCAAACTGGGGTCTGACACAAGGCACTCGGGGTGAATGGAGATGCTTTAGAAATGCTGACATTCCCAGGGGGCTGGCCCAGCCCACGGTGGAAGGCAATTTTAGATGCTCTACTATTTTTGGTGCCTGGATCACATTAATTCACTGTTGTTCCAAATGGTAAGAGGCCAGGGAGGCCTTTAGAGGCCCAAGGGCTGTTTCCCAGCACAGCTTCTGGTAGAGCCTGCCCAGAATCTGCAGACCAGTGCCCACGCACCCCTCTCCCCCAACCCCCGCCCATGATCTGGGTTACTCTGCATTTCCTGGTTGTGTGCTGGCACACAGCACCCAAAGCACCCAACACCAACATCTCTAAAGAGAATCCTTCACAAACTAACGCGAAGGGATGAACCACCATCTTAGAATGTGACTCAGGCTATTTCAGCAAATTGTGCAGCTTGGACTCTGGGAAAGCCTGGAGTGAGGAGAAAAGGCATCAGAGCAGGAGACACCCAGGAATGTCCTTGGCCTTCCCTTCTCAGAGCTGGTTGAACTGGGCACGGAGCAGACATGCTGCAGGGAACAGTCACTTTTCTTGTTGAGCTGAGATTCCCTCTCACCTGCCTGTCAGCAGTAGAGGAGCCACAAGACAGGGGAAACAGGCATCACAGATTGCTTTTTTGGGACTAGGTCTGGATGGAATGAGAGGAGAGTGGAACAGAATGTGTTCTGGAAATTTTCCTGCTGAAAATCCAGAAGAGCAGAGCTGGTGTGTTTGTAAAATAGGTCATGTTCTCTCTGTTTCCAAAGCCAGTTCTCACTGATGAAGGCGAAAGAGTGTGGGGCATCTCCAGACTTCGGGATGAATCCTGTCATTGAACTTCATTTCGTAGAGACCTCAGGGAGAATGACAGATGCCATTGCCATTTGTGCCCATGCTTGCGAAAACAACATATATTTGAATGCCTTCCAGCAGAATTCTAAGTGCCTCAGATGAGGAGTGATGCACCTTGCAAAAATGTTTTTGACCTTTGGAAATGTCGCGTGTGTTGAGTGTGGTGTAGTGGGAGTCTGGGGTAGTGGCAATGTGTGCTTTCGAGAGTGTACATGTGTACACACGTAACCTGTGTACTTCTGGAGCATCTTGGACAACTGCATCCCAGCTCTTACTACCCATGCTTATAATTGCCTGACTGCTGCTCTGTCTCTTACACTGAACCCAGGGGCTCGGCCTACCTGGTTTGCTACTGTACTCAAAGCTTGGTGCCTCACAGGTACTCAGTAAGTATTTGCTAAATGGAAGAATGGGCAAGTGATCTGCATATGCCTCTCCGCCAGTTTCCCTTTTTTTTTTTTGTGGGCATAATCTTGTCTCCATGTCTCTTTGTGTCTGTGTCTCTGAGTTCATGTCCCTTGTCCCATCATCTTTTCCTATATCTTTTAGTTATCTCCTTCTTCATTTCTCCCCAATAATCCCATTCTAGACACATTCATATGTACTCCATCTCTTTTCTTCAGCCTGTTTTCTTAAATTACATACACCTGGGAATTTTAGAGTTGGAAGGAAACTTAGAAATCATCTAGCTTAATTTCCATTTTTTTTGTGTTTGAGGAAACTGTGTCCCAAAAGGTCACCATGTAGTAAGGATAAAAGCTAGTTCTCCCCTTCCTCTTCTTCAGAGGTTTTATTTTTTAATGTCTTCATTAGGATGTTAATGCCATACAGTTAACCTATTTAAAATGTACAATTCAATGATTTTTAATATATTCAGAGAATTGTGTATCCATTGCCACTATTTAACATTGTATCACCCCCCCCCAAAAAAAAAAAATCCTGTATCTATTAATAGTCACTTCTCATTCCTCACATCCCACCAGCCCTAAGGAACCACTAATCTACTTTGTGTCTCTATAGGTTGCTCCATTCTGGACATTTCATATAAGTGCAATCATACAATATATGGTGTTTTGTGACTGGCTTTTTTTGTTTTCAAGGTTTGTTCATATTTTAGCATGTATCAGTACTTCATTCCTTTTTATGAATGAATAATTAAATAGACTACTCTTTATTCATCTGTTAATTAGTTGGACATTTGGTTTAGTTCCACCCTTTGGCTATTATGAATAAGGCTGTTACAAATGTTGTGTACATGTTTTTGTACACTTTCGTTTCTCTTGGATATATACTTAGGAGTAGAATTGGTGGATCATATGATAAATCTATGTTTAACCTTTTGAGGGACTAAAAATTTGTTTTCCAAACTGTCTGTATCATTTTACATTTCCACCAGCAATGTATAATGGCTCCAATTTCTCTGCATCCTTCCCAATATTTGTTCATATTTGTCTTTTTTATTTTAGCCATCCTATTGGGTGTGAAGTAGTATCTCATTGTTGTTTTGATTTGCATTTCCTTGATGGCTAATGATGTTGAATATCTCTTTTCATGTGTTTATTGGCCATTTGTCTGTCTTTTTTGGAGAAATGTCTATTCAAATTTTTTGTTCCCTTTAAAATTGTTATTATTGATTTGTAAAAGTTCTTTATATATTATGGATATAAGTTCCTTATTAGATATATCATTTGCAAATATTTTCTCCTATTCTATGGGTGTATTTTTACTTCCTTAATGGTGTCGTTGGCAGTGCAAATGTTTTTAATTTTGATAAAGTCAAATTTATTTATTTTTTTCTGTTGTTACCTGTGCTTTTGGTGTTTTATCTAAGAAGGTGATGCCTAATCCAAAGATACAAAGATTTACTCCTATTTTGTATCTAAAAATTTTAGGGCCGGCCGAGTGGCGCGGTGGTTAAGCACTGGCTTGGGAAGCCAGCTGCCCTGGTTCGGTCCTGCATATGAGGGCCAGTGACACAGTGCTCAAAAAAATAAAAATAAATAAAAATTTTATAGTTTTAGCTCTTCCATTTAGGTGTTTGATCCATTTTAAGTTAATTTTTGTGTACAGTATAAGGAAGGGGTCCAACTTTATTTTTACATGCAATATCCAGTTGTTTCAGAACTATTTGTTGAAAAGAATATTCTTTCTTCATTGAATTATCTTGGCACACTTGTCTAAATTAATTGACTGTAAATGTAAGAGTTTATTTATTGCCTCTCAATTCTGTTCCATTGAGCTATATCTATTCTTGTATAGTATCCAGTATCATACTGTGTCACTGTAGTTTTATACTAAGTTTTGAAATTGAGAGATGTGAATCATCTTTTTTTTCCTCTTTTTCTCAAGATTGTTTCTGTTATTCTTGGTCCCTTGCATTTCCATATGCAATTTAGGATCTGCTTGTCCATTTTTGCAAAAGAAAAGGCAGCTAGGATTTTGATAGGGAGTGTGTTGAATCTGTAGGTCAATTTTAGGAGTATGTCCACCTTAACAATATTAAATATTCTGATCCATGAACGTGTGATGGCATTCCATCTATTTAGGTCTTCTTTAAGTTTTTTCAATAATGTTTTGTTGTTTTTTGGAATAAAAGTTTTTCATTTCTTTTGTCGAGTGTATTCCTAAGTATCTTATGATTTTTGATGCTGTTGTGAATGGAATTGCTTTCTTAATTTCATTTTCAGATTGTTCATTGCTAGTGTATAGAAATATAATTGATTTTTATATATCAGTTTTGTATCCTGCAGCATAGCTGAACTCATTTATTAGTTCTAATAGCTTTTTAGTGGATTCCTCAGGATTTTCTATATACAAAATCATGTCATCTGCAAATAGACATACTTTTTACTCTTTCAAAACTAGAATCCTTGGGGCCTAGTCCAGAGTATTTTTGTTTTATTAGAAAGGCCCTGAAAGGAGCTTTGTGGTTGGCCTAGAAAAAATATTAAAGCAGTTATTCCCCAAAAATTATTGATCCCAATTCCAAAGTTTAGGTGTTTGAAACAGATTTGAACTTAAACCTGATATGGCTAAAAAAAATTTCCATCAACAGCTATATTAGTGTGCTAGGACTATCATAACAAAAAACCACAGATTGGGTGGCTTAAACAAAAAAAATTTATGTTCTCAGTGTTCTAGACAAGTCCAAAATCGAGGTGTCAGCAAGTGATCAAGCTGTCTCCTGTGGCCTCTCTCCTTGGCTTGCAGATGCCCACCTTCTTATTGTGTCCTCACATGGTCTTCCTCCGTGCACATACATCCCTGGTGTCTCTGTGTGTCCACATCTCCTCTTCTTATAAGGACACCAGTCAAGCTGGATTCGGGCCCACCTTAATTGCCTCATTTTAACTTTTACCTCTTTAAAAGCCTTATCTCCACATACAGTCACATTCTGAGGTGCTGGGGGCTAGGGTTTTAATATATGAATTTTGGGAGGACACAGTTCAGCCCATAACAATCTTTCTTGGTTTTCCTCTGAAAGATTTGTTCTCTGTTTAGTTGCAACTCTGTTTATTGCAACTAGTAAAGACAGAGTTGGTTTAAATACGCATTCACTACAACCACCAAATGAGAGTGACCTCAAGTCCCTGAGCTAAGGGATCCTTATGTGTGGTTCTGCATGTTCCTTGAGCTCATTTTATCAGGGTTTTACTCTACAGTCACATCAAGGAGGGTTGATGACTAGCTTTCAGATTCAAACATGCACATAACACCTAGAACCTCTGTTTATGTGTCTGTTTAAATAAAAAAAAATTTAAAAAAAGAAAGATAGAAAAGCAAAAGTAATTCCAGATCCTGTTGTGTAGACGGTATGGTAACGTACTTGCATGAGGAGTCCTGTGAAGTAGTATTGGACGTTCTTAAATATAAAGACTTGTGAATTTTAAAGTTCTTAAATGCAAAAGCTCACTCCAATTTGTTCTCTTTTGAGTGGTGGGTCAGTTTTGGAAGCTCAAGATATAACTATTCTTTGCTCTTTAATTTCTACAATACCCTAAAGCAAGCTGCTGCTGATCTCAATTAGTTATGTCAGTAGGAACTGAAAATCAAGATTTTCCTCTAAGTCATCTGAGCTGGAGTCATCTCACCTCGGCTGATGGAGTTATCTCCCTCTTTCCTTTGCAGTCTCTGCTCCCATTTTTAGTCTTTTATTTTTAACTCTCTTGCTCTCAGAGTGTTTTTATTAACATCTGGCCACAAACCATTTTAGGAAACAGGCAGTTATAAATTACCCATAAGGAAATCAATAAAAAACCAGTACAATCCACAATAAGATTGATTTACCCCCAGATAACCAGGATCCTGCAGGCTCAGCAGTTATGCCCATAAGGGTATTTGCAAGGAGGGTGAAAGGTAAGGGGGGCATTGCATTCTAAAGGAGAGGGTGGGTTGCCAGCTCCTGGAGACTCAGGGAAGGAATGGACTTTGGCCTCCATCCATGCACTTCTCATCCGGCCTCAGGGGAGAGCTCTCTTTCCATTTCATCCAGCTCAGATTTTTCCAGCTACATCAGTGGCATTTTCTTATCTCCTGAGGATCTGCTTCAGAGCTAAAGTATCTTCTTTAAGTATCAAGAAAGAACAGTGGGAATGAATTGCTGAGGGGGTGGGAGGAAGGCAGGGCAGAGTGTTACTGTAGCACAGAGGCATGGAAGAAGAAAGAAGTTCTATCAAGCGGTCTGTAGTCAGGCTACTGCTTTCGTCACCATGAGCTGGGGGAGGCCACCCCTCTGGCCAGAACTCCAGGGAATCAAAAGTTTGAAAGTCATTGTACCGAAGCTGAAAGGTCTGACGGGCCCATGGTCATAGAGTGGTTTCATAACAGGCTCACAAAGAAATGGCCTCACTGCTTTGAAATCCTAGTTCTCTTCCCAAAAGTAGCTTTGCTCAGGAAATATAGATTCATGCATAGTCAAAACTAAAAAAAAAATAAAAAAAATATTTAAATTTACAGAGGAAAAAATATCAGTTAGTTCATTTATTAAAAATGAGTATGTCAAATTGCCCACAGTAAGGGCCATGAGGGTGTTCAGACAATTTGGACCAACCATTTATGCCTTCTTGGATAATGGGAGTACACTAACCTTTGAAAAAAGAATTTCCTAGAAGGGTCTTTTCCTCTACTCTTCCTCAGGGAAAAATATCCCTACTGCAAGGCCCAGGTGCTGGGGTCAGGTGTGGGGAAGGCAGTGGGACTGTGGTGCACTGAGGGCAGGGCCTTCCCTGCCTCGGGAGGGAGAACCAGGCTCAGAACCAGGACTACAGGGAAGACTTCAGGTCCTACGAATGCCTGACTCTACTTCCCAGGTGTCCCTGCTTTCCCCAAGCTGTACATCTCTATTACCTTAGCCTTGATCCTTCAGGAAGTCTTGTCCCCTCTCTCCTTAGGGGCTTTCTGGAGATGTGTGCATTTAAAGTGGGTTAAAGAATTATTTGATTCAGTTCAACATTTGCCAAATCCTAATTATATATCAGATGCAGGGGAAACAAAAATAAGAAAGATTGGATTTTGGAGGATGAATAGGAGTCTGCCATGAAAACCATTGCATTGCTGTCAGCCAAGTGGGGAAGACCACCCTGAAAACAAATAATTGCAATTATGTTAGAGCAGGTTTGGCAAAGTTCTACAAAAAGCCAAATAGTAAATATTTTAGGTTTTGATGAGTCAGGTAGAGTCTGTCTCAACTACTTAACTCTGCCCTTGTGGTGCAAAAACAGTCAAAGGTAATACATAAATGAATGATCGTGGCTGTGTTCCAATAAAATTTTACACTGTCAGTGGGCCAGATTTGGCCCCTAGGCCATAGTTTGCTGAACCCTGTGTAAGAGGAATGTCATCATAATATGCGTATACAAATAATAATAATCGTAATAATAATAAAAGCTATCATTCTGATAGCTTACTTTGAGCTAACCCTATACTACGCACTGTTATATACAATTTACATATATTTGCATACTTACTTTTTCACAACAATTTGTGAGATTCAACGGCTAAAATCACAGAGCTAGGAAATGGCAAATACAAGGTAAACCCCAACCCCGTTTGGCTCTACAGTCTGTGTTCCCAGCTAAACTATTTAAAATTCTGAAAGGAGGTGCACAGAACAGGTTAATATGGTGAAGGTCATGAGGTGGCTCCTGAAAGATGAGTAGAGTCTTCCATGAAGGCAGATGGGGGAGATGGGCCTTCAAAACTGAAAGAGTGGCACGGGGGTTTGAAAGCACATGGAGTATCCTGGAGACTGGGATCTGAGGAGATGCTGGGGTATGGGATACCTTGGTGGTAGGCTCTGGAGAAGAAACAGGAGAGGTTGGTAAGCTCAGAGTAGAAAGTCTGGCCTGCACATCAATGAACCTGGACTTTATCTGTGGACCAGGGGTTTTCGAGCTCTGGTCTTCTGGGTATGCTGCATAAGACCCCACTGAGGGACTGTTAGCTCTGCAGATTCCCGGGCCCCACCCCCAGATGTTTTGATTCAGTAGGTCTGAGATGGGCCCAGGAGTGTGCATTTTATCAGACACCTCAGATGATTCTAGTAAGCATTCTCAGGTTTGGGAATCAGTGCAGTGAGAACCACTGAAATGTTTTACCCAGGGGAGAAATACAACCAAAATTATGTTTTAGGAAGGCCACTTTCACTTGGAAGATGGATTACTACATCGGGAGACCAATCCTCCAGGAGTCCATTTTCTGGTTAGTTATCAACTTCTTTCATCTGGTAATACAGATGAGAGATTTCCAGAAAGTTCTGCATTTCCAGAAGCTTTTAAAGGATGACTCAGCTTAAACCCTGGATGGAACTGTAAGCTGTTTGCCAAACAGTTAGCTTAAGGAGAGATATTATAGCAAACAAATAGCAAGCTGCAACTTAATAGACAACATATGTGAATCTGATGTTAAGGACAATACCTCCTCCAGGATAAGTTGATGAATCCGTAGCCAGAAAAACCTCTTCTGGCCATTTATTTTGTGGTTGTGGTGGTGATGGTGCTTGGCACTGCTGCTGCTGGCTTCTAGATTGTCCTAGAAGCCTTATCACGGTGTGTTGCACAGAACCCTAGGCTTGTAGTCAGACTACCCTGAGCTCAGACCCTGTTTATAGTACTTAGTAATTGTGATGCCTAGAGCAAATTACTTACCCTTTCTGAGCTTCAGTTTTCTTATCTGTAAAATGGGAATAATGATACTATGGCTGTTGTAAGGACTAAATAAGATAAAGGATGTAAAGAGCCAGGTGGAGCACCTGGTGCAATAAATACAGGTCCTCCTCTGCTGATGCCTTGGAATTGTTTGCATGCACTCGCCATCTTTCCGTTGTGGAAAGGTGACAACTCCCCCAGAGAAAAATCCTCTATAGTTATTTCCTGTCTCATGTCATTAAAGAACAGCAGTTGCACGTGCCTGTTTTAAGTTGCAATATGCTGAAATTCTTGTGCCTCAGGACACCAAAGTTTGCTGTTGCGAGAGCCATTCCCAAGGTCCTGCTTTCACCCTCCCCATCCCCACCCTCCCAGGTCTTTTCACATCACTGTTTACCACAATCTGTTCTCTAATGGTGTCTATACTTGATCTTAGCCAAAAGGCCAAGAAGCAATCTAATGGTGTCTAAAGACTCAAATCCTGCAGTTATTTGCATAGATTTACATGCCAAAGGAACTGCTCTGTTTACTTTAGCACATGGCTTTTTGTGACCATAACCTCTGTTCAAGGAGCATCCTTTGAGTTGAGCAAACTGCAAATGCAGTTCATTCAGATTGCTTTTGTGAAAAAAAGACCTCAGCTGAGACCCACAACTGCTCTTGTCCCTTCCATTGGCTTTGATGGCAAGGTTTGAGTTTCTTCCTTGTCCTGCAAACTGGAGTCTTCCCTGCAAACTGTGGGTCTGGGGTCCAGGGAAGAGGGTGGTGAGCCTGTTCATACAGCCTCTTGTTGCTTGGGTCTTGGGGTCTACTCTCCTGGAAGGGTTAGCTGTCAGTTCCCATTTGACTCTGAGCTAAGGAATAGGTGGAGTGAGTTCCTGGAGGTCATCCAGAGGGAGGCAGCGGCATTGCAAAGTCATTTAAAGGTTGAAATTTGACTCAAAAAACATGTCTTTAGGTTCACTGGGTTATCTTTTAGGCAGAAACATGGAGGCTGGTCAAACCTAGTCCCTGGTCTGGAGCCTGAGTTTAAATGTGTATGTAATAAGGGGAAGGGTGGGAGATAGGCATTATGTGCAGGGGATTCAGAGGTTTGGGCCGGGGTTTCTGGAAGGATGCTGAGCCCATTAATAAATGCAGGGACTGCAGATGGAGAGCTGGTTCTGAAGAAAGGGGCATGGTGATACATTTAGTTAGGGAATAACAGGGCAAGTTCATTTGCTCTAGACCTGAGTTTTCCAGCTTGAATTCTCAGGTAGGCAGCAGAGCAGTGAGGTGAGAGAAGCCTTTGATGTTGAGACAGACCCTGTAGTGGCCGCTTTACAAAGGCTGGGCTGTTTCTCCCCATTGGAACTCTTTCTTGCAAGTGCCAAAAAAGCCAACACAAGCCCGTTTAAGCCATAGGGGTAGTCATTGATGCTTGCAACATATAAAAGGCCAGGAGTATCAGGCATAGCTTGATCAGGGCCATAGATGACAACCTCAAGACCCAGTTTCTTTCTGGCTCTTTGCTGTGCTTTCTTTCACATTGAATCCGTTCTTAGACAAGTTCTTGTTCCCCTTTACAAGAAGGATCCTTTTACATTCAAGATCTGAAATTAAGAGTCAGACTCTTTCCTAGGATGCTCAGCAAAGTCTTATTGTGTCTTGTTGGTACTGGGCTCATCCTTGAACCAATCACTGTAACCTGAGGGATGTGATGCAAAGATGTCCAAAGGCTGCCTCCAGCCCTGGGAATGCTAGTTAGTCCCCTTGCCACTGATTATATGCCTATTCTCAAAAGACAGTGTGGATCCCAAACTGAAGGGGCAGAAAGTGGGACACAGGCTGGCAACTTACCCCAACCTGTACTATAGAGATGGGGGGACTGAGGTCCAAGTGTTGGAGGAACTCATCCCCACACAAGCGGTTGGCATCACAGCCTGCTCTTCCCTTCCCAGAAGGCCCCCGTCACTGAGCCCGCCACAGTCCTTCTTTGGCTTCCTAAAGCACATAGTACCCCAGACTGCCCTGCAGCCTAGGGCTAGGTTATTGGATGTATTTCCACAGCTTCTGAGAACTGGGATTCCCAGAGTGGAGATAAACAGGGAGCAGGGCTTGAGCTGGGGGCACTCCATCCCAGCGGGGAAGAGCTGTCTCTTCTGTCTTCGATGATGCAGCTGCTTCCTGTCAACCTGGGGGGTTGGGGGCTGTGGAAGGAGTTTTAGTTCTGCACCTCAGCTAGGGTTGTCCTTGCTGGCCCTGAGGTAAAGCTGTGATCTGGAACAATCAAGATCCCCCTGTCAGGAAATGTCTCCCAGTCCTCTTCTTCTGTCTCTGCTGAGGTAAAAGAAGAATGGGAATGAGTTCTCTCTTGAGAAGGGCCAGAGACCCCATTTGGGACACAGGAGACCCATGTTTTAGTCCTGACTCTGTTTTCTGATGGTATGACCTACAGCAAGTCACTGTACCTCTCTGAGGCTCAACTTCCTCATCTGTAAAATGGAGCTATACTACCTTCCTCACAGAGCGGAGAGGGTTCGAGAGCTAATGTGTCCATACTGTGCTGGGTGTATACAGAGTGAAGCAAGGTTTGATTCCTAGAGTCCTTGCTTGTAAAAGGAGGGATCCACCAGGTATTGAGCAATTGCTCTGGACCCGTGCTCTGTTCCCACTGCTGAGGCACAGAAGAAAGCTCTCTGCCCTCAGGCTTGGCTGACGCAGTTAATGTGCAGGAAACAGAAACCACCACATGGCAGATGGAGACAGCTGCACAGTGCTATCATAGAACAGAGAGCATGCAACATCTGGGAGAGGTCGGGGAAGGCTTCCTCGGGAGGCAGGCTTGAAGGAAAACCTCAGAGCCTCAGTGCTGAGCATAGTACCTGGCACTGAGGAGGCACCCAACAAGCATTTCTTGAATGAGTGAATGATTTAGGCAGATGCTAGGGAGGCCGTTTTATCCTTCTGACTTTCCCAAACCAGTTCCTGGATAGATTCGTATGCGTATAAGCCTGGATGGTCACATCTCAGGACAAAGCTGGGAAGGGAGGGAGAAAAGAAGAGGGAGGAATGGCATAGAGAGGCACACCAGGAACTGGATGTTCTTTTTGTGGGGGAAGAGGGAGAAGGGGTTTTGCTGAGTCAAGGAAGAAATTTTATTTTTATTTGGAACAAAGTTCCCAAGGTGATAAGGCGCTGACCCTGGCTTTTCAGACAGGCTTCTCCTGTCAGTCTGAATGGCCTCTGACAGATATCATGTCCTGGACAAAATAGCAGCTTGCTTTTCTCCATCTTCATTCCCATCCTAAGGAACGGATGTCTTCAGGTGCAGAGGCCAGACGATCTGAGGGAGAGGTTGTTGGCTCAGATACTGCTGGCTTCTGACAGACTCTGGTCTGCATGTGCAGTGTGGACAGGACTAGCTGTTGCCGGGTCTCATTAAGGTCCATCAAGCTGGCTTGATTCCTCTGGGCTTCTTTCTAAAATAAGGGACCACAGTTCCCAGAGGCCTGCCTCACAGGAATGGGTGATTCAAAGTGCTGGATTACCAGGACCTCCAGTATCAGAATCTCCTTGTCAGAGCAGGTGTTGTTGGGCCATGTGACTGTGTTTGGGATCAGAAGCTGGGACTATCTTGCAAAACTTCATGGCTCCACTCTGTCAGGAGGTAAGTGGTTCCAAGAGTGCCCTGGCAGCAGGTGCTAGGGTGATGGCACATTTGAGCACATGCCGTCAGCCATTTGGGGAATGCATTGGCTAGCTTTCCAAGTGGAGATAGAAGGACCAAGGGGCCTGTTCTATGGTTTCCTGCTGGGTTTAGGTTACAGCTGGAAACCCATTGATAAGTTAATCCTAAAAATCACTTTGCAAAGTACTCCTGGGAGGTCACACAGAAGAATGAAGGGAGCAGAGGAGTCCTGCCTTTTGTTAGGTTTTACTTGGTAAGACTCCTAGGGGGCATATCTGCACATGTATGTCAGGAAGACAGGAAACCCCGTAACATCATTGAGAGAAAAACTCAGCTGTTAACCTGGCGAAGCTCAGTGGGAATCGGGGCAGGTAAGGCCATCCACTTGCATAGACACCTGCCCAGATGAAGTGTGTTCATGTCAGTCCGGAAAGAGGAAAATGGGACTAAGTCTGCTCCACTTCTCACGTGAGGGACTCTAAAGCCATGATGGAGCCACAAGTGAAATCAGCCTTGTGTGTGTGTGTGTGTGTGCGCGCGTACACACGCGCGCGCCTCTTGGCTTCCCAAGCCTTCTCAACAAGCAGGGTTTGTTCTCCTGACCCCTCTGTATCAGAGTACATGCACATTTTCTTTCACTCACTCACTCACTCACTCACTCACTCACTCACTCACTCACTCATCAAGAAATCCTGAGAGATGAAATATACACTGACCCTGTCTTCAAGGAGCCCACCACCATCTAGGACATAATTAAAAAATCTATATATTTAGTAGTATTTTAATGAAAAGAACATTATATGCAGATTTAGAGAAGATTAAAAAGTTAAAACAAGGACTCTGGACTGGAAGACCTTAAAGTTTCTTCTCTCATCCGTAGTCTATGATTCTTTAAGTGACTACCTATCTTATTTTTGTCACATATCTTGGCTCTGCCATCTAATAAGTTTTATCTATAGCAAGTTGCTTGATTTTGTTTCCTCTTCTGTGAAATGTGGATAAAAATGGTACCCACTTGTCAGGGCTACTGTTGGAATTCAGGGAGATAAAGCACAATAAGAGTTTACACTTGCCTGGTGCCAGCTATCATTGTTGTCAGAGCCACTATAATGATTAAAAGAGACTGTGTGTGCAGAAATCATGACAGTACTTGGCACATAAGTAGTGTTCAAAAACTATTATTATAAATACTTCTACTACCACTATTGATTTTACACTATGAATGGCTGTGGCCGAAGGAAATCAGTAAGTAATACATGCTGTCAGCTTGGTAATGACACATCAAAGCAGAGACACCAAGAGATACTAGGATAATTAATCACAGGTCCGACCAGGAACCAAAGTTCTGGAGCAAATAGCTTCGTCCAGCCCAAACAGAGGGTAGGCTTATCTATGGAGAACAGTCAGGTGCTGGCTGCCCTCTCTCCCCAGCAGGCGTGGTGGGAGGATCACACACAGTGTCCTGAAGCAGAAGACAAGATTCTTAATGAAGTATGTCTGGGAAGGGGGTTGGAGAGGATAATGTGTCCCACGAAGGAGCCTCATCAGAGTTAATTAGAGAACTAATCACACTTCTGCCACCCTGGAGATTTATGTACCTGGTAATTGATAGAAATTGGTCATATACCTTCAGGGCAATGGGTAGCAAAAAGGATGAGGACAAACTGCTGGTCTAGTTAACAAATGATTATAAGACAGAGCAACAGAGCCATGAGGAAGGGACAACAGAGAGCCCAGAAGGGCATCAGAAGGGAAGTCAGGGCAGGCTTCCTGGTGGAAGTAACATTTGAACTGAGTATTAAGGATAAGCAAGGGGTGGCCAGGGAATTCTAGATAGGGAATTCCACAAGAAATCTCAGAGTCTAAATTAAGCACATACTGAAATGAAGACCACTGATGCCTAAGTGATCCATGGTCACAGGTATAAACGCTAATTTTTCAGGACAATAAGAAACTGTCTTTTTTTTTCCCTGTAACAATTCCATTATTTATTATGTTAGTAAGTCATGCTCAATGTTGAAAAAATGGAAAAAACATAAGTATTTAAAATATGTTCATTTGAGTTTATTCATTATTCCACTGAAGGTGTCCATTTTTAACATTTGGATTTTAGCCTTCTGGACTTCTCTTGCCCCACTGCCATAGATAGAGACAGTCATATAGCTATCCACATATATTTCACATAACATGTATATACATAAAAATATCTATGACTTTTAAATGACAGTACAGTCATATCATCTGTTTTTCTTCCCAATCAGTATACTGTGAACAAACAAACAAAAAAAACTATGTCTAAAGCAGCGGACCTTTATGCATTTTAACCATCTTGGCTAGAAATGTTCTAAAATGCAACTTGTTCTCCTCTCTTTTCCCAGGAGCCAGCATCTGAGCTGTGCTTCCCTCATGCCCACCAGCTTTAGTGTTGGGCTGTGAACCAAGGCTGAGCTCAGTGACTGAATGACTGAGGTGGAAGGTGTCTGAATGGCCCCAAAGTCTGTGCCAAGCTAAATTTTTGAATTAGATCTAACATTTTTTTAAAAAAAGATTTTATTGGGGAATTGGGGAGGGGAACAGACAAGTTGCTGTCTTTTTGTTCTTCAGTCTAGTTGCAGAGGATGTTGCTTCACTGGCCCATGTTGGTATCGTCATTGCACTCCTCCTGGATGAGGCAGATGGGTCGCAGGCCTCTGGATGTCGCTCACCGCTGCTATTGGCAGCTCACGCTGTCTGCCGGCCATTCACCATAGCCTATGGCAGCCCACTGCAGCAGGGGCTGCAACCTACACCCGTCACCAGGGCTCACACAGCCCAGCTGCACGTGGAGCTATTGTTAGCTGTAGAGGGCAGTGTCACTGGCCCTTATAGGTGGGATCCGAACCGGGACCGCTGGCATCCCAAAACTAGCTCTTAACCAATGTGCCACTCGGCCGGCCCTAGATCTAACATTTTTAAATTGGGGGATTTTATATTAAACAGTTGGGATTTGGGCTTTTCTTTAAAAATTGGGAGATTTGGCCAAAAAAGACTGTTATTTTTTTCATGACCTCAAAATTGAATAGCACCTGCCCCTGTTAAATGGCACCTGTACCCTCTGGCCTGCCACACTCCACAGTGGCTGTCATTCATGTCACCTGCCTGGACCATCAAGGATTTGAGTTTGCCTCCTCTATATGAATTTTATTTGTACAGAAGCTGTTTGCCAGTTAAAGCAAAGACTTCTTAATTTAGTTCTTAATGATATGGTTTCACTCATTAATTAACTCAGCGAACAGTGAGTGGCCATTCTGCATTTGATCCTATACTGAACGTTGGTCATAAAAATATAAATATTTATTAAAATATTCATAAAAATACAAATAAAGTATAGTCCCAGCTGTCAAGATGATCAAATTGTAGCTGAATTGAGGTCCATGCCAGGTGCTCTGGGAGAAGAGATGTGTGGTAAACTGAATAATCCTCTCCTACCCACCCTCCCCCTCCTCTTCCTCCCCCCTCCCCCCTGCCCCTGCCAAGATGTCTGTGTCCTAATCCCTGGAACCTGTGAATATGTTACCTTTAATGGAAAAAGGACCTTGGCAGATATGATTAAAACAAGGATCCTCAGACTGAGAGACTACCCTGGATTATCTGCAGGGGCTCAGTGTAATCCCAAGGGTCTTTATAAGAAGGAGGTAGGCTGAAGGGAAAAAGTAAAAGTCAGACTGAAGGGAGATATAAAGATGGAAGCAGTGGCCTGAGAGGAGAAAAGACACTGCTGGCTTTGAAGATGGAGAAAGGGTTACCAGCCATGGAGTGTAGGCAGCCTCTAGAAGCTAGAAAAGCAAGGAAATGGATTCTCTCCTGGAGCCTGCAGAGGGAACACAGCCCTGCTGATACTCCAATTTTTGCCCACAGAGACTGATTCTGGACTTCTGACCCCCAAAACTGTAAGATAATAAATGTGTGTTGTTTTAAGACACCAAGTGTGTGGTAATTTGTTACTGCAGTCATAGGAAATAGGAAAGCATTACCTGCACACCACTGGAGAGGCTCCAACAAAGTGTAACTTGGAAGGGCCTAGAAAAGCAGCTTCTTCCCAGACAGGCTGAGGAACTCCCCGAGGTCACACACACGGCGAAGGGGGGCGGGGGGGAGGCAGAGGCAGCTTCAGGACCTAAGAGGCAGCTCTTGGTCCACCATTCTTCCTGATGGCCCCTCGATGCCCTGGTCAGCCTTGCAGACCCAGGAATACCGTGTGGTCCTTGACCCCAGGATGATGACTCATGTCACCCTGGAGTGAGTGACTCAGGGAAGAGGCTGCTGGGCGGCCTGGAACAAAGAGAACTGGACAAGATTTATTTCTGCTAGGAGCTAAATGGGAAGCCCGGATACTTCTCTGCTGTTCCCGGTGCCTTTGAACTGCCTCCGGTTGAGCAATTGCACATATTTCCAAGAAGCAAAAATTTTTTCAAGTGGACTTATTTTTAAAAAAAGAATTGCTGAAGTGAATGAGCTGGAGAGGAAACCTGGGGAGATGTTCTGGTTTACTTCCTGTCATGGCTGGGGGTGGGGCGGGGTGGTGGGTGGAAGTCTTTTCCTGGCTTCACTATTTTTCAGGGGGTGTAGAACCCAGGTCTCAGGCATTTCAGGGTTTCTCCAACCCTTCTCTTCCTCCCTAGCGGTATTTAAGTTCCAAGGGGCTCCCCAAATGCCAGGATGTTGGGGTGAAGAGGGTACCCTGGCCTGAAGCCATCTGTCCTAGCCAGCATTTGACAGGACATCCATCATGCTTTCTGTTAGTCCTTGGTCAGTGAGTAATCTCTGAGTCAGCCTTCTCAAGGCACCTTCAGTTCTGGTAGCTCTGCTCCTGGGTGCACAGCAATGATTGTGCTATTTGCCCCGCTCCTCCCCCGCTGCCCCCCGAAACAAGAAACTGAGACTATCTAAAGGCCTTATCTATCAAGTCATACAAAATAGTCATCTCCTCTCTTTGGGTTCTTCTCCTCAGGGTTCTTTCTGGGAAATGGGGCCTAAGACCTCTGCTCTCAGATTTGGGGATCTTTAACCACCTCCCCAGGGAAGCAGGCTCAGGCCCCCTTCTGAGGAACTTACCAGAGTCCATATCCTCACAGCTTCTATACCACCTCTCCTGTCTCTCCCTCACCCCATATTTTACTGGTCTTGGATGGTGGGAGACTTACCTTTACTTAGGATGTTTTCTCCCAAATCTCTTTTCTGTGCCCTGAGCACTTTCCATTTCCCTAGGGGCTAGCCTTTGGGGACATATAAGGCAGAGAGACATATAAGGCAGAGATGAACTCTTCTTTCTTTACCTCCTGCTGCTAAAACCCTTTCCCAAGACATTGAGTAGAGAATGGCCATGCTCTTTGTGTGAAGGGAAAGGCAAGGGGGGGGCGGGTAAAGGAGATATAGGGGACGTGAAAGGCACCAGTCACTATTTCAGATGTGCCATCTATCATGCATCTCACCTCCTCCTCTGACTCCCCCCACCCCACCTCCCTACACTAAGCACCATATTAATTCCTGATCTCTGCCTCTGGAAACTGGCCTGGCCTGTCTCCCTGGATGTGGCCCTGGCACTGTCTGAGAAGATGCTGGCTCACTCCCAGGACTAGAATGGATTCTGAATCAGGGGAGGAAGGCACCTCCAGCCAACAGAGCCTATAAGAGGTTCTCACGACTGGAGAGCATGGCCAAAGGGTGGAGACCATGGAAATGGGGTGGGAAGGGTGCCCTGGGAGTGCTCAGGGCGAGCCTCACTGAAGCACCGCTAAGCTGCAGCCTCTGTGCTCCCAGCCCCTGGATCAGAGCAATTGTGTTGAGGGTGGGAAATCGCTGGGAAAGTTCTTTCTATTCTCTCATCCTCCCCTTCTTCCTTTCACTCTTCTATACCCAACCCTTGCTCCCCCAGGACTGAGCACAGCACAGATCTGGGACTGAGCACAGTGCAGTACTGTACCCTCTCTCTCTAAACCCATCACCTATATAGCCACTGGCTGTGAATGTCAGCATCACCAGAGCGCAGAGGCCCTGATGGGCTTAATTCCAATCACACCTAACGTCTTTTATCTATTTGTCAGTACAGAGGGGAAGCC
This sequence comes from Aselliscus stoliczkanus, assembly GCA_033961575.1. NCBI lineage: Eukaryota > Metazoa > Chordata > Mammalia > Chiroptera > Hipposideridae > Aselliscus > Aselliscus stoliczkanus. Next base: position 95,108,034 of record CM066736.1, on the reverse strand, counting down.
CTGGGGTGAGTGCAGGGAGCAGGGAGCACCCTCTTGCTTCCAGGAGGAGGAGCATCGGAAGGCACTGCCCAAGGACTCCCGCTTTCACAGCATGGATGTATTTGCTTATTATTTACTAAAAGCAAACCCTGGGTCCAGGAATCAAGATTCTGGGACCTTCACTGACTGCCCCTCATTCATAGGTGTGGCATTGGTCAAGTCCTTGCCCCTGTCTGGACCTGTCAGATGGGACCAGGGGCAGGACTGGTCAACCTCCAGTGGCCCACCCTGTCATCCCCTGAAGTTGCAGAGAGACTGAGAGAGATGCGTGTGCAGTCACCCTAAACAATTCCTTCCATCGAATTCTTCATCTAGAGATAGACCAGTGGTATTAATAGCAACCTAATCTCTTTCAAATTCTTTGTGCTGCCAAAATGAAAGCAAAAATTCAAAGCTGGAAAAACAAAAAACTCCCTTCGGAGAATTCTGAGTCACTCCATAAAGGTCAGTAGAGTCTGGGTTAACCCGTTGTTTCCCGGAAGGGCCTTGAGTCTTTCCTGGACACTCAAAGATTAACAGAGAGAATATGAGAGCCACTCAGCTTGTAGGCTGTGTTCCGGGGACACTGTGGTTGGTCTCTTTTAGGCTGGTTCCCAGGCTCTGGAAAAGGCATCCTTGAGGCCATTGTCAGAGGCCACTGCTTGCCAAGACTGCCACCCATGAACTGATGGGCTGCAAAAGGAGCTGGGAAGTCAGACAGACCTGCGACTGACTTCCAACACAGCCATTTATGGCTGATGCGACTTTGGACAAGTCTTCAGGCCTCTGTTTCCTCATCTTTAAAATGGGACTGATCATTATGTTAATGATTAATAGCACTCAATGTTAATAGCACTCACGTTACTTTACCTACCTCACAGGATTGCTGAGAGCACTGAAGGGAGTGGTCTCTGTAAAGTTCCTTGCTAAACCATGACTCCTGATGATGGTCCCCATGCTTGCTGGGACATAGGCAGCCCCCACAGGAAGCCACCGCAGCTCCCCCAGCTGATGTGTGCAAGATGGAGGTGTTCTTCCGCCAGCTGTAGATAGGCATGCCTCTGCTTGTACAACTCCTGTTAGAACAGCCCTCTCCTACTCTCTTGCCCTCCTCACAGTCTACAGGATCCTACAGTGGCTATTCCCAGGGGCAGAGCCTGTGCTGTTAACTTAGCAAGCATGGAACTTTCTGGAGTGAAAGTTTAGATGGACAAACTAATGGACAGTTGTATGAATGGAAGAGTCAGAAGGCAAGTGGGTGAATGGATGGACCGACAGACAGATGAATGAATGGGCAGATTTGCCACCCCACAGTGGAGATCATACAACCTCAAACTGTGAGCCTACTCTTTTGCCTTCATAAGACCCCAGGCCTGACAACTTGCTGTTCCCATCCCCTGCCCCATCACCACCCTTAGCCTCACTGGGAATGCGCACACGGTTCTCTGTGGGGCAGGTAGGTCCTCGTGCTGGGTTCTGCTTCTGCAACACTCGAGCAGAACTCCTGATGGAGGAGGCAGAGCAGAAGAGAGAAGCATGATGGACCTTGGAATCAAATTAACCTGGGTTATAATCCTTGGCCAGACATTTATTATCTGTGTTATCTTGAGCAAATTGCTGAACCTCTCTGGTTCTCAGTTCCTTAATATAGAAAACGGAAACAATGAGACCCATCTCATAGGGGTTAAATAAGATAGCATTTGAAATGCACCTAGCATAGTATCTGATACTCCATGGGCAACCTAGAAATATCTGATGAATGAAAGAATGAAGAAAAGTATATTAGTTTGCTTTCTTTCACGAGCATCGCTGAGGCAGATAAAATATTTCAAAGTGGTTCAGAGACAGTTGGCCTTTTCAGTTACACAAATAATTGGAGAGTTATGCCAGCAGAGGCTGTTCAATAATTTGCACCAGGTACAAAGATAACTGGACCCAGTCAGTTTGCTTCCCTTCTCTGCACTTAGATTTTCCTTCCTGTAAAATGGGCCAGGTTAGATTGAAACACTGGCTGGGGCAGAACAAATAGAGTCCAAAGACTGATTGGCTAACGAGCCACCTAACCCTTTACTGACCAGGCTGGAGAGGCGGGAAGAAGGGCCCTGAAAATGGGTTAAAGAAGGAATGGCTGGAGACCAAACATTACTAAATACTTTTCCCTTTTATGGGTAGGCGCTCTAGATCACCGCTTCCTGGAGATTGTATTCTAAACTTTGCTGAGATGGATGCGAGGTCCGCGTGCCCACGAGCTCCAGCGAAACCCAGATGTCACCCTGGGGGAGGGACTCTGCTTTTACCTTGCTATTTTAAGCAATGAGTTTATAATAATGGATGGGAGAGAAAGCAAATGGGGCAGGAGCAGCGTGGGAATGGCCCAGGCAGGGGTGGCTGCTGGGGCTCCCCCCTGAGGAGCTCGGGGTTCCATCTTGTCAAGTGTAGGACCTCAGCCAGCCTCTACTCTGCTTTATCCTGCAGCAGTTGATACCTCTTAATGCTTGTCTGACTTAATTCATTTCTGTTTTACTTTGTCTTCTGACCCAGGGACTGGTTCTTTGGTTTTTCTTGAAGAGCAGGCTGTGGAGGAAAGGAAATGGAGATATTTATGATGTGACTTTGGAATACCATGATCCCAGAGTCCTATGGATTGGGTCCATCAGATCTTATGGTGACTAGGAAGAGTCAGGGATCTTAGGGACTTCTAGGGCTGGAAAGGCTGCTGAAGCTGGTTAGCAATCCTATGACCCTTGCCCCTGACTTTGCTGGAACTCTCTCCAAAATAGGGAGTAGGTCTCTGCACCACTAGAAAGTTTTACCTTGCTTTGCCCTGACCTTTCAGTCATTGCTCATGCACCTGTCCTTTGAGGACGATAGAATGACATGCATGTCTTTCAAAGAAGAGATTTTATTTCTCCCTGTACCTTCTCTTCTCCAGGCTAAAGATCTTCAGTTCTTTAAATGCAACATCTTGTCCCCCCATTCCCTGCCAGCATCTTGCTCTCCCCTGCCCCTTTCTGAATCTTTCTTAGCACACAGAGCACAATACTTTTGTGTAAATGAAGACATAAAGGAAAAGTGAAACTGTCACCTCCCATGTTTTGGAAATCATACCCCTTTTAAGACAGCCTGGACCTGCACATATATCACATATCATTTTAAGAGGTTTCTTGGGAGGTGTAGCTAACTTTTCTGGTAGAATTGGGGTTTGTGGATACTCTTGCTATGTTGCTATCAGCATTATTATATCACTGCTGCTGAAGCCCAAGTAAAGGTGATAGAAATTAATCACAGAGCTCATCTTTGGGCAAATATGGTACTCAGCTTATTCATACAGGGACCATTTGGGATGGGAGACAGCATGACCTGGCCCCACAGCTCTCATTCCTGGAAGCCAGGTTCTGTCTGTCCAGTATGGCTTCTCCCTTCCTGTCTAAACTCCTCCTCTAGGTCTCCAGCTGGTCTGTTCAGAGACATTCCATTCAGCATTTCAGTGTTCATGGTTCAGCTCAAACACCATTTCTAATGTGGAATCTTCACTAAAACTATATCCCAACCATCGTAATTTCCATAGTTAGAGACCCTTTTCTGGGACCCTGCAACTTCTCACTTTTTTTTTTCTTTTTTTTTTCACCCCATTATACAGCTTTGCAACAGTCTCCTGCTACGAGACTCTGTTCTTCCTGAAGGCCAGGACCACATCTTCGTCATATTTAAGTCACCAGCACCTAGCAAGTAAAGTGGGTGTCAAGTGAGTGTTTGTGGTGAATGAAAGAAAGAAAGAAAGAAAGAATGAATGCATGAATGAATGAATGAATGAATATCCAGTTCATGGATATTCTTCTACTTGAGATTTCTTGAGATGACCAGCAGGGGTCACCAGTCCATTTCAGAGCTGAATGGGACTACCTTTCCACTGCAGAGAATGACAAAAATCAGGATAGGCACATCAACCAACCCTGGGGCTAAAGTTCCCTGATTCTTTAAATACAAATCAACAAAAATTTTTGCATAAGTCTTCTGGTTACCCATGATGAATCAGACTGTGCGTCTGCCTAGGGGAGCTGTCAGAGGTGTGTGTGTTATGTGTGGGCATCTGGCAGGACTGTGGGTACCTGTCAGGGCTTAGAGCCAGAGTGCTATGGGGCAGGCTCAGATCTGGCACCAGCCACAGTCCTGACAGATGCCCACATGTAACACGCACACTTCTGACTGAGCTCCCCAAAAGCAGGTGCAAGGTCTGAAGGAGTTTAGGGTGGGAAGAGGCCAAGCAGAGCCCTCTGAACTCAGGCTAAGCTGCCTGGGCTGCAGACCTCCTACATGACTTCTGTGAGCACCTACTGCATGCTGGGTACTCTACCTCATTTCATCCTGGAAACAATCCTATGTGGTGTTGAGACAAGTAAAGAGTTAACAGGAGTGGGCTTGTGAGCTAGCAGGATGGGAGAGGCAAAGAGTTAACAGGAGCGAGCTTGTAAACTGGCAGGAGCAAGCTAAACATTAACTGCTTGGCTCTGACTCCCCTGGCCAATACTACACCTGCAGGCTGACAAGCACCTTACATCCATCATAAGTAGAAACAGAACGGTTCCCAATCGCAACAGCAGTCCCCTGCAAGCTGACTGACATCCATCATAGATGGGAACAGGATAGTTCCCAGGAGAAGATAATTGTAATGGCAGCCCCCCTGCAAGCTGACAAGCACCCTACATCCTGCATGGAAAAAATGTATAAAATCCCAGCACTACTCATCAGCGCAGCTGGCTAAACTCCATTTGCCAGTATCTCTCACTTACGCCGGTCTCTGTAGCTGTCTCCATCAGACTGCCCTGGCTGGCAAAACTTCTGCCAGTTCCAAACAGAACTCTCTCTCTCTCTTTCTCTGCCTGACTTTCAATAAAGCTTTCTTGCTCTCCCACTTTGTAGAATCTCATGAATTCTTTTCACGTTCTGTGAATGACCAGGGGTTAATTCTATGCCAATACATGTGGGAGGCATTCTTATCTTGGTTTCCCTGAAAAGGAAACCAAGGCTTAGAGGCAAAGCCAATGTTCAAGGCCAAACAGCCAGTGAGGAGCAGAGTGGAAATTCACCCAGGAATGTGGTCCCAAAACCTGCGCTCTTTCTACCTTGCTACCCTGCCTCTCCAGATGGAGACCCGATGTTACTTGTCTCCTTTTCTAGGAGGAACCAGAGGAGCCAGACCCATTGGCTCAGGTCTGTTGGAGAGATCACGGTCCTTGGCCTCTTGGCTGGCAAGAAACATGAAAGAGCAGTTTCTTTTTTGGCTTAAATACTAAGAAATGTAATTGCTTATGTAGCTGGCTAGTTCAGAAAGAGTTCAGCCTGCCAGTAAACTTTTATCAGGGCTCCAGCTCCATTTCTCTGCAGGTCTCTTGGCTCTGCCCTGTTCCCTGTGTGTGTCAGTTTTATCCTCATGGCCTCTGGCCTTCCTCATGGGAGCAAAATGGCATCAGGTCTCACATCTGCATACTTCACTAACCAGACCAAGAGAAAGCATTGGGGCCCAGAACACTGCCAAGTGCTCATTGGCTTATGCTGGATCTCTGGTCTATCTCTGAGCCAATCACTGTGGCGAGATGGATGAGATTATGCTAATGAGGATCAATCCCAGCCAGGACTCAAGGCTACTACATTATGGAAAAGGGATAAGCCTGGCTTTTGGGAGGCAACCCAAGGTTGCTGGGGGTGAGCACTGTCCAAGGCACATGAGATCCACCTAGGCTGAGCCTCCAGAATAGTGGCTTTCACAGGGCTGACCGGCCCAATGAGGGCCACCCTTACTGAGGATCAGATGAGCTGCTGAAGGGTGTGGGGTAAGCTACGGGGCAGGAAATCAGGAAACACCATCCCTTCCTCTTTTCTTACTTGGCCAAGGAAGGCCATGCAGTATAGTGGCCTCAAAATTAGGAAGGCCTGGGTTCAAATGCTTGGTTATTTGTATGATTTGGGCAAGTGACTGCCGCAGTTTTCTAACGTGAATATTAATGCCTGCAACAGAGGTCATTGTAAGGATTAAATTAGGCCATGTCGGTAAAGCCCCTGGGACAGTGCCCAGCACCCAGTAGGGGCTCACTAAATGGTAGACAGGTACACATCTGATCCCATTGGAGGGTCCTCCATTGGCTTTGAGGAGTTTGTAGTTCTTTTCTCCCTTCTGGGATAGCTGTGTTTACTGTAAGGATCAAATTAGATGCAAAATCTCTAAGGCCACCTCTGACTTTATAAACAGAGCTAGTGAACAGGAGGAAATGCAATTCCAATTGCCCTCTATTCCCACCTCTGCTGTTGACGCAAACTCAAGCAGGGTCTCTCTGCGGCTCATGACCCCTGGAAATGGAACCCAGCTTGGGTCAGGGATGGGAGTGGAGTTGACTTGTACTTTTGGCATCTCCTCAGCCTGCGGAGCCCAGGCCTCTTGGAGCATCTTTGGGGCTGACACAGCAGAGGTTCCGGGCACCCCCGGCCACTCCTGCCAGGAGGCTGCCATGCCCCACATTCCTGAGGACGAGGAGCCCCCCGGAGAGCCACAGGCAGCCCAGAGCCCTGCCGGTCAAGTAAGTGCCCCCTTCCTGCCTGTGGCTAGTCTGGCTAGGGCCAAGCCAACCACCCTTGGCTGAGGCCACAGTGCCCAGCCTAGCCAGAGGAGTTGCCAATAGCCCCTGCAGGCTGTAGTGGGCCCCTGGAGAAAGTGTGCAGCATCCACACTGAGGGCTAAACAGACAGTGTTCCTTGGAATTGCCCGAGGGCCCCCTCAGACCCTGAGAGCAGAACCTCCTAGCTTGTGTCTGATGAGGCCTCCTGGGCAGTCAAACCACCCTAACCCCGTAGGCACCCTGCTAGAATGGAGAAAGACCTGGAGGAGAACTTCATCATGTCAGAGCCACGGGCACCAGCCCAATTCCCTTAAAGTGAATCCACTTAAAATGAAGACCAAATGTTCATAGTAAGTAATGAAAACGATTTTCAGCAGAATGGCATTATAAAAAAGGAAATGACAAAAATAGGTTAATGTAAAGGGTCTCTTTGAGATTGTATTGTACAAATGAAATCATGACAGCAAGTTATTTCTAGCTATCCATATTACAAAATGTAGATTGTATGCCACCTTTTAGAATGAACAAAGAGTTAATCAAGTTGTGTTGATTTTGGAGTGGGTATCTTTACTTTTTATACCAGTGAGATGGTCTGTTTACATGATACCAGTTCCTTCACATTTTACTCTACAGCACCTTCCTTAGAAGACTTTGTTTATGTTTAATAGTTGAGGCCTTCATTCATTTCCCCAAGGACCTCTTTCAGTCCTTCAATATTCAAAGCATTCTGTCATGAAGAGTCTATCTTGCCTCATCCTCATCATTTGTTCTTCATTTGTTAACTATTCCCGCTCCATTCTCATTGATCTAAGTAAGGCCTTGCCCGTGAAGTTCTCCAACCTTGTTTTCTTTGAGCTCATGAGCTTTGCTGTTGCTTTGCACTTGTATAAACTTGTCTTGTTATATCTGAGAGGTCATTCCAACTGACCTCCAGGAGGCATACACACTTGCGAAGTGAGGGAAGAATGTACGAGTGAGCATTAATTTGACAAGTGGGCAGATCCTTAGTGAATATTTTCATGTTATGATGACATTTGTTTTCTTGCACATCATAACTCTAGGGGCTTAGATGATAAATACTTATAAAAGAACAGCCTCTCATATTTCCATATCCCAAGCTCATAGGAGGAAGGTGTTGCCAAACTTGGCGGCCTTGGGGAGCCCTTGCATTTCTAAATGATAGTGGGCCAATCCCCCATGTCTTTGGCTGCAGGCAGCCAGCTCAGGGTTTTATTGAGCCTCCCTCCCAAGAACGTTTTAGACCATGGAGGTGTTGCTCCTCAGTGGCTCTCAGTGGCTCCAGATGGCCCGTCTGCTCCTTGCGGGTGATGGCTGGACTCTCTCAAACTAAGTGCTTTGTTTCTACTACCCCTTTCCAGCTGCAGCTCCCCACAAAGTGTTGCCAGTAGAGGACTATAAGGTTTAAACAACAACAAAATGTTAATCTACTGAAAGCTTGGACATTAAAGAAGGGAATGATGACACAGAGCAAAACACATCTGGAGTCAGCTGTGACTGCTCCCCATCCTCAGGTCATGATTTTCCCAGGTTCTGTCCCCTCAACATCCCTACTCCCCAGCCCTGGACTCCTTCTTGCCATGGCTGTCCCTGCCCACTTCCCCTTCACTAACAATGGTTAGTGTCCTTAAGGCAGGTTCTGATGCAAAATCTAGCTCCGAGAGGAATCCTGGGCAACTCCCCCAAACAGCTGCCATGCTGTGTTCCCCAAGAATGCAAGTATTCCTAAAAAATAATAATATAAGATTGGCAAAGATGTAACTCTACCCTCAGTGAAAAGACCTTTTTACTTTGAGTTCAGTTCCTCTTGGTTTCAAACTTCTCTAATTAAAAGATTCTTCAAACCTTCTCAGGAGGCATAAAACCAGACAGCACAAAAGCCTGCTGGTCCTCCTGACCATCATGGCTTCAAACCACACATATTATAGGTACAGCTCCATTGGTCAGAGGTGAGGGTGAACTTCTAGGGTTGGCCAAGCAGGGTAGAGCTCCATGAGCTCACCACACAGTTGAGGGTCAGGAACCCTAGTTGAAGAGCAGGAGCTCCAGATTCCTGGTCCCCACAAGCCCACTCTCCCTGTGACCTTGAGCCAGAACCAGATTTCTATAACTTGTGGGGGTGGGCCCCAGGGCCTCTGAACCTCCTTCAAATGCCATGACTCTATCACTGTGCTCATGGGAAGTCAAGATAATAAAGAGACTGTCTGCAGGTTCAATAGCCTCTGCAGTGCCAGAATGCAGCAGGAGAAGGACCCATGAGGAACTCGGGTGAGCTGGAGCCAGGATGCCCACGTCCAATCATAAAGGACCTTGTGTTGTGTTAAATTTTCTGTGCCTCCGATTCCTCATCTTTTCCCCAGAGCAAGTGTTAGTGGCTGGATCCTAGACTGTTCAGCCAGCCTGTGGGTGCCTTCTTCGGCCTGAGCAATGAGAGAGCTGGGACAGGTTAGACCTCAGAGTAAAGGCCACATTAGACTCAGGATTCTTTTATTCTCTGTGCTTACTGACAGGCACCGGGCCTCCCTGAGTCCTCCAGAAGCCCACAGCATTGTCAGTGAAAAGCATCCCCCTCTATTGAGCCATCAGACAATTCTTCTCAGGCAGCCACAGCCTCAGGGGAGGGTCAGGCCTGTGAGCTGGGCTGGAGCCTCCCCGGGCTGAGCCTGAGTCCCTGGGAGCAGCGGAAACTGGGCAGCCATGGAAGCAGGATTGGCCAGGAGGGCTCTGCTAGAACTCCCAGTAGCGTGTGAATTCCCACTGTGTGAAGCAGGCAAAGAACAGAGTATCCTTCTGAGTTTACAGCTCCCCGGGGCCCAGCCCTACTTTTGTTTCCTCAGGCCGCAGTCCCCATTTCCCATCACTGACACGGGCTCTAGCTCAGGCCTTCTCACACAACACTAAAGCGGGAGGCCTAGATCCTGTTGTTCTTTCTGCATGTGTGTGCTCACACACATACACATTCACACACACTCACACACACACTCATACACATACACTCACACACATACACTCATACACACACACTCACAAGTTCATACACATACACACTCATACACACTCTCATACACTCACTCACACATTCATACACACATACACTCATACACACATTCATACACACACTCATACACATTCACACACACTCGTACACACACTCATACACACACTTGTACACACACTCATACTCATACACACACACACCCACACACACCCTTTAAGTCCCTAATTGGGAGCTGTAATCAAAACCCACAAAGAACTAAAGCCTCCTGACAATGCATTCTGTGCGGCTGTGTCCTGAACGCATTTTCTGGATTGGCCCTTGAACAGGGAGGGGTAGCTTTGGAAAATGTGTGCTCCTCCAGTGGGGGAAAAAGGTTTTTGGACCCAAAAATCAATTCTCTGTCAGGAATGAGATGAAGACAAAATAGACATTACATGTAAAACACTTAGAACCCGGTAAGGACTGCAGAATCGGGGCACCCACGCAAGTCGCCCAGTGAGAACACTCATGCCATGCTTCCTATGTGATAGACACTGCTCTAAGCACTTTATACATAGTACCTTCACAACAACACTCAGAGGTAGATATGATTATTGTCCCATTTTACAGACGAGAAAACTATGGCAGGTCAGTACACTCCAATCACTAGAAACCAGGCAGTGCCTGCAATGCTCCAATTGAAGATTTTGAATTCTATCTCCTTGGGCTCATTTCCATTTATCACACCCTTTGCAAGAACCACCTCAATTACGTACAATGAAATATCTTCAAATAAATTTTCAGGAATGAATTAGGAGCTGATGTACTTGATGTTGGAGACATCTATTGGGCTCCTGCTATGTGATCTCATCCCTCCAAGGTAGATAGTATTATTATCTCTATTTTATAGAAGAAAAAGCCAAGTCTCTGAGGTTATGTAATTGTCATAGGTCACATAGTTGTGGCATGGTTGGTGGAGATTCAAACCCAAGTTTCTGCTAAGGTGTTCCTGACAGCTTTGCCCTCGCCCCTGGCTCTGCCCAGCAGTAAAGCCAGTGTTCTGGACACCAGAGGCCCTGGTGTGGGGAGCAGGTGCTTGATACCCCGTCCTCTACGGAAAAGAATTCTGGGACGTGTCCAGAGCACAGCTCCACCGGAATGGCTTCCAATGGTTCTGGTGACAGGGTAAGAGCTGTGGGAGTGGAGCTGTGGAAGTGCCTAGGACAAAGCAGGAAGTATTTTTAGAAATGTTGGTTGTTACAATGGTCAGGAATGTGTATTATAATTATTTGTCCTTAGTTCCTATTCTGAGCAATGAAGTAGCTTGTCATTTTTTGTTTCTCTGATTCCCCTGACAGACTGCATGGGAGCTACTTAGGGTCAGGGGCAGTGTCTTTCACGTGTGTATCTCTGATTCTCAGCATAGGCTCTAGCATATGGTGAAAGCTTAGGGATGGATGGATGGATGGATGGATGGTTGTGTGACAGGTTGGGTAGCTAACTGGCTGGCTGACTGATTAAATGCCTATATTGAAGGGAAGAATAAGTGGGAGGAGGAACAGTGATAGGACAGGAGGAAGGAGGAAAGGAGAGTCAATGAAGATGAATGAATGGCAGGCTGGCTGGGTGATACACTCTCTACCGAGTAAGGCTAATAGACACTGTGATATTTCTTCTATCCTCCTGAAGTGTCTTGGCATGAGAGTAAAAACAGTGATATAGAAGGCAGGATAATCTGGTGATTATCCCTATTATTCTAGTAATACAGTGGACAATGGCAGAAAAGAGGGTCGCAGAGGCAAGGCAGGCTGAATGCGTGGCCGGGAGCCCGTGTCCAGCAGACCTCAGCAGAGGCACTTCCACTTTCCTGTGCTCTTAGGACTTGCTGCTGGAATAATCATTTTTTCCCAAGTCTGCAGAGAGTCTTATTATTATGTCACAAGAGCACTGATTCCTCTGTGCTGACAGAGCCCGCTCTCCAGAGGCTGTCCCTGTTTGTCCTCCAGGCTATGAGAGAGGGACCTGGGGACATAGTCACTGCAGTGCCAGTGCCCACCCTCCACCACTGCCCTCACCATCATCATTATTATTATGGCTTTATCTTATCAAGTCCTTAAAATGAGTTGGAAAATGGGGATTAATTGTTCCACACAAAGTGTGAGAACATGAAACTCAGAGTAGTTCAGTAACTTCCCCGAGGTCACCCAGATGGGATACGGTCTAGGCTGTCCTGATTCCGCTTCTCCACGCTGGCCTCCAGCAGAGTCCTCTCTGCCGGGACCCAAGTGCAGGAGCCTGGGTTGGGTCTGGGGCTGCTATTCAGAGCTTCCTAGCCCAGGCCTAGTCATGTGACATTGGGGAAAGGAAGATAGTATTCCTGTCTATGACACTGGTCTATATTTATCCCTGCACCCAGGCAGTTAGGAAACGTTGTGCATTCCTGGGAATTTATAAGTGAAATAAACATTTAAATGTTTCTATAAGTTTATTTAAGGAGAACAAAATGTGACCTGCTGTCTTATTATAGGGTGGGTGAGCTTGTGGGGCGATGGCCCCGCCCCCAGTGCTTGGCTGACTCCAGGGAAGGGAAATGGACCCCTGGGGAGGCTGGTCCCCTGGAAGGGTGAGGGGCTGCCCCTGCTATGTTTACTCAACTGTGTGTTCAGCCTCTGCTGACTTAAGGGCTGCCTGGAGGAAGGGGCTTGTGAGGGAGGGTGCCCCTTGGAAGAATAAGAAAGTGGTGAAGACATATGGGACACCAGTAACCAGGGGAGGTGAGATATGGAGATGACTAGAAGTGTAGCTTGTGTAGTGGGGAAGCCACCAGGCCTGGTGTTTAGTCCCTTCCACTATTTCCCATCTGCATAGCCCTGGACAAGTCCATTTTTTTGTTGGTAAAGTGGAGATTGAAATGGGAAAGAGAGGAGAGAAAAGAAATGTACCAATCACTCCATGCTCAGGGTCTTCACTTTCCTCTTCTCATTTCCTCTTCATGATTCTATGAGGGTCAGTAGGTATTATCACCCCCAATTAGATGGGTATTCTGAGGGTCATTCACAGAATTACTGGGAGGACTGAATGAAAAATCACGTGGGAAATGTCTGGGACAGGGCAGAGAGGGGGCCTGAGTGTCACTTTCCTCTACCCACATTTGTTCCTTTGCTTCTCGTGTCTGTACTCACAACGGGCACCTGTGCTTGGTCTGAGAAGCAGACGGTGAGAGAGGGAGCAGAGCAATGCGAAGGGACCCTGGGAGGTGGGTTGCTGTGCCTCATGTGGCAAGTGCCCAAGGGAGGCGCTCTGTGGCTCCATGGTCAGGGGGCCTAGGCCCTCCTAATTTAACTGCAAATGGCTGCTCAGAGCCCAAACTAAAAATGACAGTCTCCTCAAAACCAAATTCCAAAGTAATTAATTCCGTCTCGAAGGTAACAATAACAGAATATAATACCTGACATTTACTGAGCATTTACCAGCTACCAGATTTAACAAATGAAAATACAGTTATGTCCAAGGAATATTTCGGACATCCTTGTACTAAGAAATTATTCCTCGCTTAGTTGATGTTCAGCTATAACTGGGCATCCTGTATTTTACCTGGCAATCCTATTTCTATAGTAACCTGTTTAACTCTTTTAACTACCCTGTGAGATAGTTATTTTAGAGTAACTGAGGTAACTGAGGCACAGAGAAGCGAGGGGACTTGCCCAAGGTCACACAGCTAGTAAGCGAGTTGTGTCATGAATTAGTGTGGCTCCCAAGGCTGAGACTCTTGAAATGCTTAAACTAGTAACCCGCCTGCAGGATTCTGTATTTTGGACGCAGTGCCCCACAGACTTTCCTGAGGCCCTGCCTTATCTTTGACTGCTCAGATTGGGAGCAGGGATGGGTATTTACACTGCATTGAAACCTGGCAGAATGCACCCCAAAGGGCCCTGGGAATTGTCCCACACTCTCTCCTGGACTAGCCTCCCCGTGCCTGCTGGAGTGAAACAGCCTATGCAAGACTGAATATTCCCTGCAAGACAGTTTTGAAGAAAACTAGAAGTTGCCCAGAGCTTGCTCAACCATTCTGTGAGCTGATTAGGGAAAGAAAACTTTGATTTTATTACTGAATATTTTGCACACACTGGAAGGAGACAGTGAGGAACCTTCCAGGACATTCCATCAGGGGATTAGAGAATTTCTCCCTGATTGCTTCGTGCCTCCTGACTTTTAAGCAGCTTCAAATTGTGTGGTTACATGCTTGGTTGGCACTTGCCACCCATGGCTTGTTTCTGCCTTTCTGCCCCAACCCTCCTCTGAGTGAGGGTGCCTGCAGCTCTGTGCATGACAGGCATCTCAGGAGAGCTTTGCTGCAAGTGGCCTTTATAGCCAGAAGGCAGAGAAAACTTCCACCAGAAAACCATTTACCTCATAGGTTTCAACACATAGGGCACCAGGCCCTGGGTGTTACCAAGGGGTTCAGGGGGAGTGGGGTACTTCTACACCATTTTTCATTGTGTAATTGGAAAGCATTTAGGGGGCTGCCTGGTTACCTGTGTCTTCCCAAGCCCTACCATCGACTCTTACACATAATAGGGGTCAGTAAATGTATGCCGGATGAATGCACAGTATAAAGCGTAATAATGTGTGAATGTTTACAGACTGACCCCTCTCTTCGATGCTAAGATTTTTGAAAACTTTTGTGAATTAATCATAAAAAGAAGAGTCAAGACAATCTGCACAATAAATTGGATGGAGTAGGAGGAGTAAGTTTAGGAGGAAGGGAGGGAGGGAGGGAAGGAGGGAGGAAGAGAGAGAGGATTTGGGAGGGGAGGGTAAGCAAGTGAAGAGTCAAAGGGGAGAGAGGTGAGGATGGGAGTTAAGATTTGTTCTCCTTTCATGTCCTTTGAGAGGTGAGAGTGAAGACTGGATTGGTTCTTTTGTCTGCTGAACAATTGTGTAAAGCTTTCCTTATTAGAGCCTGGACCACAGGGATCCTTTATCTGCTAGGGATGTTTATATTTATCAAATTGTTCCCCCATTTTTACAGTCTCATGTTTTTATATCTCATGTTTTATTGTTGGTTACTTCAAATTGCTTTGGGAGCCTATAACAAAGAAGTCAGAAGTTAAGTTTCACCTCCAAGGGGGGGATTAGACAGGTTATTTAACATATGATAAGACTGTCAGGAGTCCTTTCTTCAAAGCCAGTCACTGCTAACAAGCTCCTCTCAGAGCAGAGACATTGATTAAACTGAATAAGCTCTAAGGAAATTGGACAGTTTTGAGAAAAATGCCTCCTCCGGGCTAAGCAACAATGTAAATCTGATAATAGTGCCAAGAGGCACCGGGCAGCCCCTCTCCCCAGACATACAGAAGGTATAAAAACCAAAGCTTTTGCCCTAACTAGTGGGCAACCCAGTCGGGAACTCCACTCATTTTGAGAGCTGTTACTTTCTGCTCTAATAAACTATCCTCTGCTGTAAACTTTTTTTTTTTAAAAAAAAAACTGCTTTGGGAAATAGGTAGTATGTCAATAAAAGAAAACAAATGACCTGTATACTATTCAGCAGCCTGAATATATTCAAGTCTTAGAAATGAGTATATCATATAACACCATCACCACCGCCATGATTTTCTTTTTCAGAACACATCATGCAGAAATTAATGATTGGCCCTTCCTGCTCCTTTACATAGACTTAGATAGACCATCCGCACCAATGCATGTTGGGAATTTGGAAAGCCACTCCCCAAGGGATGGCGGAAACCATGATATATTGACTCTGAAAATGATATTTTAGCTCAAGTCCATTTCTTTCTTGTTCACCAAAAGATTCATGCAAGTAAGAAAATTTCTAAATATGACAGACAAAACATGAAACAGGTAATTTTCAGAGCTCAACCTTTCATGGTCAAAATAAACTCTACCCTGGAAAGGAACCTCATACACACTGCCAGCACAGTCAGTGTTTCGGTTGGCATTCCCATGGTAACAGTCATCCATGAGGCCACACAGGAAGGAGCTGCATCAAGATGATGTGGGACTTGTACAAGATGAGCGAAGTCCTGGAGATCTAGGTGCCTGGCGTTAGCAACGCTGTACTGCATACCTAAGATTTTCCAGGGAGGTGGATCTTCAAAGTGTTTTCATCATCATGATCATCATCAGTAAAAGGCAGGAGGAAATTTGGGAAGTGATTAATAGGTTTATGTGACCATAGGTTGTCGTGAGGATTTCATCTCTAAACTCATCAAGTTGTAGACATTAAATATCTTCCCTTTCTTTCTTTCTTGCTTTTTTTTGGTATACATTAAATACGTACAGTTTTTGTACAGCAATCATACTTAACAAAGTGGTTTTTTTTTAAAAAAAAAAAAGATGATATGGGTGGAGGAGGTTTTGAGCACATTACCCAAATGTAGGACTGTCGCTGGATTTCAGGAATGTGTGGCTGCCACCACCTTTTCTCTTGGCCTTCGTTTTTCCCCATCCAGGCTGACTACAAGCCCAAGGGCTCTGCAGCACTTTTCCCTATATTGTCAGTGATTTTCTAGATTGTCACCAGGGATGGCTTAGAGGTTCCCTAATCTTAGTGCATGAAAAGTAAATCCTGTGAAGTTTAGTTGAATGCCTGCTGGGAAATGAAGGAGAAACTGCCTATGTATTTTCTTTCTCTCTGAATAATCCTGATAAACTGCATTCATTCTCTTATCAATATGGCACTAAGTGTCATGATACTGGAATAAGTACTCCAGCTACAGCTTCTGGAAGCTTTCTTCATCCCTAGCCTAATTTCACCTGTGTTTTCGTTCTAAACCACTAGGGCCCTCCCACCACGGGAATATCTTGCAGTCCACCCACCATCGTCCTGACTGGGGATGCCAATTCACCGGAAGGAGAAACTGACAAAAACCTGGCCAACAGGTACACCCATGTGCCTGGTCTCTGCACTGTGAAGAGCAATATTTACTGGCACAGGGATTAGATAGCTATATCTTTTGTAAATCTTTCCTTCTTTCTTAAATCATTTCATTGATAAAAATACAATCAAGCAGTTTTTTAAAATGGGAAAGAGGGCTTGGGATTTTTCCATTATCTTCCCCCGCCCTGAATTATTTTTCTTCTCCTGGATATGGCTCTTTGCACTCACTCCTTGCACTTTTCAAGAAAAGCACAAATCATAGCAGAGGAGTTTCCTACAATAACTGCCCAGATATTTGCAATCAGGCCTGAAAGATGTGAGTCTTTGCCTGTAGAATCCTGCCTCCCGTCAAAGTGGGTCCTGTGTGAAGGCTGGTCTCTTGGAAGGGACATTGGCTCACATGCATGGGATGTCACTGCCTTGGTTTCACACAGCACCAGCCCGTGCATTGGCCTAGCTGGAATGTGATTGTCTAACTACACTTTCCAAAATGTCACCAAGATAATTCTCATACAAATATATAGAGAGCATGTGTCAAAGATATATGTAACTCATGAATGAGGGTCCCATCAGGAAAACAAAGCCAGTTCAAAGGAGAATATAGAAATCTATAAACATATATAATCAGCGGGGAGGGAAAGAATGATGGAATAAAATTGCTAAGTTAGGTATAAAATTGGTAAGTGTTCCATAGGATAATGAGGCCATATTTTTATCTTTTCTCCCAAGCAGAAGTCATCTACATCTCTGCCAGACAACAATTATTTATATTTTATGAGTTTTCTATAAGCTAGATGTTCACTCAGATTCTGAGCCCTAATAACTGATACATAGTCAAAGTTACTTCTCCTGAGGGCAGTGATTTGAAAACTTTAGCATGCATCAGAATCACCGGGGGCACTCGTCCAGTCAAGATGCCTGGGCCTCATCCCTACAGTTTCTGATCCAGTAGGTCTGGGGTGGAGCCTGAGAATTTGCAATTCTAAGAAGTTCCCTAGCTTAGACTAAGCTCTTAAAATGATGCTCTCACATGACTTTGAAAGAATATACGGGCATCTGTTTGCCTGTTTCCAAGCTGGGGACAAATTTTCTTAACAAGATGGCTGTCTTCTATCTTTCAGAGCCCACAGTCCCCACAGGAGGCTTTCTCACCGACACTTGAAGGTTTCCATTGCTTCGCTGACTTCTGTGGGTAAGGGCTAGGCCATTTTTATAGTATTTCTACAACCAGAGATAAGGGTCACACACACCTTCAGTGGGTTTGAGTAGGAAGACTGAGGTCTGGCAGCTTGGCTGGGCGGGACCCCTTGTCCTCTCTTGCTCCTCAGGCAGGCCCATCCCTGCGAACTCAACAGGGCAAAGTTGATCACCCACCCCCTCTGTGTTTGAGCACAAAAGAAGTGTGATGTCTCATCTCAATTTCTTTTGGTAAGAAGACAAGACCAGGGTGTGAAAAGGAAATAAAAAAGAGGCCAGCTGTGAGGCTCAATTCTGGGGCTCAGGGAGCAGAGCCCTATGCCCCCAGGTAGGCAGGTGCCTGAATGCAGAGCTACCCACTTGTTCCCACATAGTCCCTTAGGGCCTGCATTGGACCATCAGAGCACAGACATGATAACAGACTTGGTTCTTGCCTTCATGGTGCTCATAGCTTATGAGAAGACTGAGAAATGAAGCGATATACTCAGGACACTGTATTGTAGGGCCCTTCACAGAAATGTTAGGGAAACTGAGGCAGGAAGGGGTCCAATTCTCTCTGGGAAAGGGGAAGATTGGATAAGTATTCCAGAGGAGAGAGTATGTGAGTTGTGCCTTAGACCGTTGGACAGATAGATAAGAGGGGGCAAAGGCATTGCATCCCAGGTGAAAGAAACAACGTGGTGGGGAGAAGCCATAACAGAGCAACTAAATGTTCTGCCACGTGTATTCCTCAGGACTCTCTAACGATAGAAACCCAACTCAAACTAGCTCATGCCAAAAAAATCAAAATAAATAAAAACCGGGGCTTGTGGTTTCAGGGAATTCTGTATCCAGGTGCTCAAGCTGGGTCATTAGTAATTGCCCCATCCCTTATTTCAAGACTCCTCTCTGTGTGTTAGCATGTTCTTGAGACCAGAAACTCCAGGATTATATCCCATGAGTGGAAAGAGAGTTCCTCTTCCCATATACCCAACACGATTCCCAGGATTGCCTCTCATTGGGCACACATGGCCATTTCCGAGCTGATCACTGTGGCCAGGGAGATTGAACTCATTGGCTAAGGCTGGTACACAGTCCAATCCTGGTACTTGGGATGTGGTGGGGAATGGGGTTTAGCTCCTTCCTAACATAATTGAGATTCAGAGGGATTTCACCCAATGCAAACTGGGGAATACAACCAAAAGGAGGGGGAATGGAGGCTGGGGAGTCATTCACCACGAGTGTCTGGAGGGGACAGGTCTTGGGAGGAGCATGTTGGGTCAGTAAAAATCTCTGGGCCAAGTTTGCGTTTGGATGTCACACTGGAGACCATGAGGAATCCTGATGAAGTGAGGCAGGAGGACAGCATGGTCAGATATGGCTCTTAACAAGGTCACACTGACAGGCAGTGAAGGATGGGGTGGAGGGGATGGTCTGGACATAGGGGACCTATGAGATGTCTGCTGTAACTGTGTAGGTAAGAGCTAATGAACAAGAATGGAGAAAAGGGCATATTCCAGAGAGGTCTATGAAGTAAATGAAGACGAGAACTTGATGATCAGTTGGTTGGATATGGGGGGACTGAGGAAGAGGAAAGAGTGTGGCATGAGTCCTATGTTTCCAAGCAGCTGGGTGTCATTCCCCAGGGAAGGCCTGTTGCAGAAGGGGCAGTTTTGGAGAAGGATGGGGGTAAACAGTGTGAGTGGAAGAAAGAAGGGAGAGAAGGTAACTATGGGATTGTGTCTTTGGCCCATGGTCTTTGGAGTACTTCCTTTATCCACATACCTTAAGCTCATTAGTTTGTTGAAGAAACAGAGGCCTGAAGGAAGAACATGCTAGGGGAGCAGATAGCACTGAGGTGAGGATCCTGATGGCCTTCTCTAATCGCAGAGTTCAGGACAAAACTGGGAACCCAGGTGGCTTCATGACCATTTGTGACAGAGGACCTGCCATAGTCACAAGCTACTAGCTGGA
Organism: Aselliscus stoliczkanus; assembly: GCA_033961575.1. Lineage (NCBI taxonomy): Eukaryota > Metazoa > Chordata > Mammalia > Chiroptera > Hipposideridae > Aselliscus > Aselliscus stoliczkanus. The sequence goes on along the minus strand of CM066736.1, from coordinate 95,088,356 downwards.
GGGGCTGGGCCTGCTGAGGAAGCCCTGTCTGTCCCCATGCAGCCCTCTCCATAGCCCAGCATTGAGCTGAGGTTTGGCTGGCTAAGTCTGCTCAGGGCAGCATCTCTGGGCTGAAGTGTGGGGTGGCAGGGCCTGTCAGCCAGGGGCCAAGGATTCCATGGCTCTCACTCTGCACTCACCCTCCCTCTGCAGACCCTGCTGGGCACGTCATCGACCTGGTAAATGACCAGCTGCCAGACATCAGCATCTCAGAGGAGGACAAGAGGAAAAACCTGGCGCTGCTGGAAGAAGCCAAGTCGGTGAGTGAGCGATTCCTGACCCGCCGCGGGAGGAAGTCCAGGAGCAGCCCTGCAGACTCCCCGTCAGGTAGGATGTACAGCGGGCTACTCTGGGTCCCTCTGAGGAGGAGTGGGCGGTGGGGGGTGGGGAGGGCCAGGTCCCAGCTGCTCTGGGAGCCCTGCTTTCAAGGGGTGGCCTTTGACTCATCTGCCCCCAGGCCTTTAGGCCCAGGAGGACTGAGCCTTATGGTGGGAATCCTGTGAGGAGAGGACATCTTGCCCTGTTTCAGAAGCTCTAAAATACTGACCCAACTCGAGCCCAGAAAACTTTGCTTTTTGTTTTTTGGGGCCTCTGTGTGACCATTGTGGCCTCCTATTTCTACAAGAAATGTCAGCCCATGTGATATCCATGAACTTGACTGGGGCTACCTCAGCCATGAATCCTGCATGGAGAGAAATCCTCTGTGTGATGCCCATGTGCAGACTCTGGGGTCACCCTATGTGGATAGAGTCTGTATGCCTCCCCACCTTCCCCAGGAGGCCTCACTCTATGGGTACCACCTCAGCAAAGGTCTGGAGAGGCCTGCATTGGGCTCCCTCTCCCTAATTTCCAGCTATGGGCCTCAGCAAGGACCCTGTGCTCTGAAGGGAAGGCAATATGGTCTTTGCCACCTTTGTGGAATTTCTGAATTAGAAGGAAGGTTTTCCTGGGCCCTGAAATCCACCCTATTACACCTTTGGCAAAATCACTCTTTTTCCTGAGCAAAACGTTGAGGCAAATTTTAGACAAGTCAGAAAGCACTTAGAAGGCAAGGGGAGCATTTGGAATCAGGGCTATCCTGGCATGTCTGGGAGATATAGCCTTTGGAGGTGTACCTACCAACAATGCCAGGTACTTTGATTCTAGAATGTGTTGTGAAGTCAGGCCAAGCAGGCTGAGGAGTGTGACCCCAATCCTCAGCCCCCAAATGACCCGAGTGCCCCCTTTGATGGGCTGGCAGCAGGGAGGAGTTGAGTTGTAGTAGGAGCCTTGTATGGCAGTCTAGAATCAGCCCCTGAACTCAACAAGGCAGACCCAGTTCCCAGGAGTCAGAAACACCTGAAAGGATGTCTTTGTTAGGCTGAAGTCCTAAACCGTCACAAATGCTGGCCAGTTTGTGTCTGTCTCCACAGCTATTTCCCCAAACCTCAGCCCCGGAGATTCTCCTACATCCTCTCGGAGCAACTCACTCACTGTCCCCACGCTGCCCGGTGAGGTCCACCCCCCTGGCATTTCCTGCCCTGGTTTCTGCCTTTGGGTGGCAGCTCAGCTCCTCCCCTGGCCTGACCACAAGGCCTCCCATCCTTCAGGCTTCGCAGTTAGGCCTCCTGTTTGTCTCCTTCCCAGGGGTGCACCCAACAGGGCCTGGCTGGGCTGCCTCAGAGGAGGAGAATATACTTTATCTCGGGGTTTTGAGCTAATGTGGGGAGACAGAACTAATTCAGGATGAGGCACGCTGGGTGAGGATGGGGGCAAGGGTGCCTAGGGCTGGCACTCTCTGCCCAGAGAAAACTCAGAGGTCAGCTCAGAGCTTATTTGGAAAGGCCTCTATTTGGGCCACTCTTTGCTTTTTGGTTTCTTCCCTTTCATTAGGCTGTTTTCAGGGCCACACCCTCAGATCAGCAGGGAAGGGACAGGGTGCTAGGGAGAGCAGCCTGCCTTTACCAGAGCTGTGGGACAAGCTCAGGTTCGGGCCCGGCAATCAGAAGTCAAAGCCCAAAGCTGACCCTTCCTGGCTGTGTCACCTTGATCTCCCTCTGCCTCAGTTTCCACATATGGTTTCTGGGCTCACCACAGGACCTGGCACATGAGAGGTATTCAATAAATGGTGGCATTACTGGCTCCTAGGCGTGAGGGAACCAAGGGAAGACATCCTGGGCAGATAGATGTATTTTTGCTAAAGGGACAACTGAGAGTCTGGGGTGCTGGACATCACTCACCAGTGTCTGGACCATTCCAGGTTTGGACGCATGCAGTGGCCCACAGTCCCCTCTACCTGGAGCACCATCACAGGTAACATAGGCCTCATTTGGGGTTTCTGTGCCAACTGGTCTCTCTTCTGACCCCTTAGCCCCCAAGAGGCCCTTTGTGACCCACTGAAATGAGGGTGCCGGAGGGGAGAGGCATCTGTACCATGGCTGGGGACTTCCTTCAGGGTATTTCAAGAAGAGATATGGTCCTTTCACATGGCTGACTGACTCATGTTTATTTTCTCCAGCAGAAGGGGGATGAGGCCGAAGTCTCTTCACCTTACCTTTCTGAGCCTGTGAGTTTAAGCTCCAATGTGGATGATGGGGGTGTGGAAGACACAGTGTCCCAGAAGCCTGGGCTGGCCCTAGGTAGCCTGCCAGTGGGTGTGCACGAGTGGAGGGTTGAGGCTGGAGAAGTTAGAAAGTTCCTATGCCCTGTTGTGATTGGAAGTCTGAGGTGGAGGGGGGAAGGAGGCAGGATTTAGTGGGGGTGATCTCCATGTGGTCTTGCCCGTAGCCCTGCACCCCTAGGCAGACTGCTGGCCAGAGGCCAGGGGGACTGCTGGGCCCAGCAACAGCCAGGCAATACTGCTGCTGTAGTGAAACTGGCAGGAAACTTCCAGTCCCTGGTTAGGATTCTTCCAGGGACAGCCAGGAAAACCTCATCTTTGCTGATGAGCAATAGAAGGGCACCACATCCATCCATAGCAGGGTGCTCAAGAGGGTGTTGAGGGCAGCACCAAACAGCATCTCATCTAAAGCTGGGCTGGGGATAGAGTCTTCTGGGAGAGTCTCAGCACACACACAAGGCAGCCACAGCCATACAAGTACCCAGATGCAGGCCCATGGGCCCTTCGCAAAGCAGGCTTCCCTTGGGAAATAAAAGAAGAGTGAACATCTGAGCATTAAGATATCACCTTTGCGAGAATCACCTCATCTAGTGATGTTTAACCTATTTTGGATCATAGAACTCTCTGAGAAATTGTTAAATGCTATAAATTCTCTTCCCAGAGAGATACGTAGAACACACACACACACACACACACACACACACACACACACACACACACACACACACTTGCATACAATTTCAGAGAGTTCACAAACCTGATGAGAAACCTGAGTTCCTAAAAGTTAAGGGCCTTGCTAGGCAGAGCCAGTATTAGAATCTTGGGCAACTTGAGTCAGAGCCGAAACCTGTGACTGCCCCCAAGCAGTCCTCTGTTCCACTCTCCTCCATAGCTCCTAGTCCTTGGGATGCTCTTGGCAGGTTTTGAATGGCAGGTCCCTTTTTTGTTTTACAAACCTCAGGCTTGTCTGTGGGTCCCTTTTACTGGCTCAGACATAACTGAAAAGCCCTCCCCTTCCACTTAGCTCACACCCCTATACACACACACAACCTCCCCCGCAACACACATGCCCCTTAACAGGATCTGTGGGGGCAGAGGACCCACAGCAGAATTGGTCCCACCTATGTCCTCCCCTACCTGCCTCTGGGGTCCCAACTCTACCTTGTCTCTTTCAGAGTATCCTCAAAGGGCTAGCTGACCGGAAGCAGAATGACCAAAGGAAAGTGTCTCAGGGCAGGCTGAGTCCTCGTTCTCCCACAGTTGAAAAATCTAAAGAGATTACGATAGAACAAAAGGAAAACTTCGATCCCCTCCAGTGCCCTGAGGCCACATCCAAGGGCCCTGCTTCTGGCACAGGCAGTGGTGGGAAAATGGCCCTGAACAGCCCCCAGCCTGGCCCTGCTGAGAGCGAGCTAGGCAAGCTGCTCCTGAAGACAGCCAGGGAGGGTAACCCCCTGCCCAGAGGTCCAGCCCAGGGCTCTGGAGGGGCAACTCCCCCGGCTCCCCAGGGAAAAGTCCCAGCTGGAGAGCCCACAGGGCCCAAGGTTGGCTCCAAAACGGAGCTGCGGCCCCCTCCTTCCCGGCCGCCCCTGCTGCGGGGGGTCTCCTGGGACAGTGGCCCTGAAGAACCTGGCCCCCGGCTGCAGAAAGTGCTTGCAAAGCTGCCACTGGCAGAGGAAGAGAAGCGTTTTGCAGGCAAAGCCAGCAGCAAGCTGGCCAAGGCACCTGGACTCAAAGACTTTCAGATACAAGTGCAGCCTGTGCGGATGCAGAAACTGACCAAGCTCCGTGAGGTGGGTTCCTGGGGGCCAGCTGGGCGGGATGTGCACTCCAGGTCTGCCCCGGGCCCTGGGGACCTGTAGGGCCCTAAACTTCCCCACCCTAATAAATTAAGCCCACTGTGCAGCATCATCTTCATAAACACCAGCTTCAGTGGGGCTTTTGCCCCACTTACTAGGGTGAGGTCAGCCTGGGATATATTGGGTTGTTGGAAAAGTCATAACACATTTTTGCAATAAAAAACAGAAAAAAGTACGTCATGACTTTTCCGACATCCCAACAGTTGCCACATAACACCAGGGAAGGCAGTGTGTGGAGGGGCACATGGCCCTCAGTCTGAGCTGTGTTTTTTCCCTCTAGCTGGAGCTGGTGGCTCATAAACAGGAAGCCCTTGATGGAGTGCCCTGTCATGTCTAGGACCGGGCTAGACAAGGGTGGAAGAGCTTTTCCCTTTGTCATGACCCTAAGCTTTCCTTCCTGATGCCTGTTAACAAAGGGCCTCAAATCCATCCCCAAGTACGATCATGGCCATGAGGGGCTGCTCCCCCTGTGGTGAGTTTCTTCCAACATCCTTGATGTCCCCCAACTTTCCACTGGCCATGAAACCAGGCATAGTGGTCTCTCATGGGGCTTCCACCCTATGCAGTGGGTGTCCAGAGATGGAGGGGAGAGAAACCAGGGTGCGAGGGACAGAAGAGGTTAACAGGACAAAGGAGTCCTTATCCAGTCCCCTCTTCCCCAGAGGGCCAACCCAGGTCACAGGCCAAGGCACTGGGACTTCACAGGGTAGGACCTAGTGCCCCCACAGCTGGAGCGGGACAAGGCTCTCCTGACTCCTCCACAGAAAAGCATGGGACAGGGAAGGAGCAAAGGCATGTGACATGTGACAGCAGTCAAGCTCACGTGAGGGTGTGTCTGTGCTAGCAGGGATACTCACCAGTGCTGGCCACTGTCCTATTCAGAAACCTTCCATGATGCTGAGTCGGAGGCTTGGGAAGCTAAAGCCTGGCTGCTGATGTTAACATTTTACACAGAAAGCCCCACCCAGCTGGGAAGACCTCACTAACTAGTAGATCAGCACAGGCCTGGAGGGGTTGCCTGTGGTGGGCCACAGATCTCTGGGGAAGGTGGCACAGGGGGCCAGACAGCCAGATACTTGCCTTCATGGACCTCTGGCCATGACGAGAGGCCAGGCCCAGGCAACAGGCCACCCCCACTGAACACCCCTGAAAGCTTCTCTCTGCAGCAAAGAAAGCCACAAAGAACCTGGGGGCCCCATCCCACTCACCTCTGCCCTGACAGCTGAGCGCCCCCATCCCAGTCCAGTATTCTAAGAGCTGATTGGCTATGGGCCTCTGGCTTGCTAAGGAAGCAGGTAAAGGGTCCTGTCCTGTGACTTCCATTTGGGCCATGAGCCCCGTTGCTTCCTTCTTTACCCAGGGAGCAAACTGTTTAACTGGTCTGCCATGTGGACGACTGAGAATCCCTTTATAGTACCAGTCACACAGGCGAGGAGCTGGGTCAGGCATTTCCAACTGGTCTGGTGCTGATGGACTAGGAGCAGGTGTGAGCCTACCTGTGCCACATACTGTGCTCCGTATCCCCATCTCTCCCAGGGCTATGGCTGCTGAGATCCCAGGCAGGACAGTGGCTGCTGGACCTGCTGCTTTAGGGCACCAGTTCTCAGGCCCCATTTGTCTGGAGAGTTTAACAGCTCAAGAGGTGCCATAACAGGCCACTGAAGAACTGAGTGGGTGCAGGCCACAACTCCTGGAAGTGGACGCTCACTGCCCGGATCAACAGGGCAGGCAGCTCGAACAGCTTGGAGCACAGCCATGAATTCACTAAAGCTGATTCCACTGGCAGACCCATCCCCACGCAGGAGACCCTCCTGTCCCCAGAGCCCTGGGCTCAGCTTCTGTTTGTCCTCCAGCCACAATGTGACTGGCAGCTCATTTACCAAGGCCCACAAGCATTTTTTTTTTTTTTTTTGGAGGGCAGTGTCCCTGGCCGTCATGTGGGACCCAAACCGGGTAGCTGGCTTCCTAAGCCAGTGCTTAACCACCACGCCACTCGGCCAGCCTCCCACAAGCATTTTTTAAAAGCAGACAGTTCTTACCCAAGGAATGTGGTACCAATAGTGGGGTTTCAGGCAACTTTGTGGGCTGGGAGAAGAGCTACCTTCCTGATGCCCCTCAGACATCACCTTGTCGTGACTGTCCTCTCACCTTTGAAGCTGCACCTAGTGACTCCTCCCCACATGAGGCTGAGTGGTCACAGAGCCATAGACAAAACACAGAGAAGAACCCAGCCTGATGTCCTCATCTGAAATGTTGTCTTTTTGCTTTTTCTAAAAAGGAGCACATCCTGATGAGAAATCAGAATTTAGTGGGGCTCAAGCTTCCAGAGCTTAGTGAAGCGGCCGAGCAGGAAAAAGGTAAGTGGAATTGGGGCAGATGCTGTCCTCAGGCCAGGACTGGATTGGTTTTTGCCAGATCAGAGAAGGTGAAAGTGTAAACACTAGACTTCTGTCAGAGCCTTTGTCTGTCCCAGTGGCAAGCGTGGGCTGTGCAGAGCAGGCCCTTGGTAAATACATGCAGGTGAACAGATTAATCAGATCATGTTTCCTGCCCATTCAGAGAGCCTCTAAACTTGTCTCTTCCAACTAGCCCTCCTTCCAGACCCTGCCAGCCCTCCGTCAGCCTTGTTGGCACCTAGGGGTCTGGAAGGGTGGCTGAACTTTTGACACTTCTGTTTCCTTTCACACCCAGGAAGCCACCCAAATAGAATAGTTCCTCTTTTTAAGACATCAGAGTCATCTCTTGCTTTCTAATCTGCTGTCACCACAAAGTCCCGAGTCCTAGCCCTTCCCTCCCAGTGACCACAAGCCCCCACCCAGCCGCCCTGCCAGACGCATCTTCTGAAAAACGAGACTTGGGGTTTCTCCCCCGTCACCCCCTGATCCCTCGCTCACTTCTCCTGATATCTCATATCTCATGCGGCCCATGGTCAGTCTCAGCATGGAAGCCTTTTGCTAAAGGGTTGTCATATGCGTGTGTCCAGGGTGCCACCAACCATGTTGGAAGCCCCTGGTTTGAAACATAGTAACTGACACCTACCTATTCCACATTAACAAGAAGTTTCCCAGAAGTAAAATTCGTGACAGTCTTTTAAGTACTAACTTTTTAAAAAATTAACCTTCTTGAGAGGAAATCTTTGGAAAAATTATTATATACTGCTCTACTTTTAATTTTTAATTTGTTTATTAAAGCAGATTCAAAACACTAGGAAGATTTGTCTTAAAATTTCACCCACAACCCTATAAAGTCTGAAAAAGCAACAATTTGTATTTTTCCAGTATTTATGCATACTTATAAATTATTCACAATTTATTTGATGGTAGATAGAACTTTGTTTCTACTTTTTAAAAGTTACTTCATCACTAATCACATGTATTTTGACACGTTCTCATATTTATCATTTAATGGGTGTGTACTCTCCTTTTGTATTGTGTCTCTATTGTTGGGTATTTCAGATGTTTACAGTTCTTGTAGCTATGATGAACAACGCTACCATCAACATCTTTGTACTTGTAGCTTCTTTTTTTCTTCTTTTAATTAACTTCCTTGGGATAAATTCTCAGGTTTGAGAGTCACTGGGTCAAAGTGCAGAAACATTTGTATTTACCGAATTGCCTCCAAAGTATTCCACTCCCTGCATAGACTGAGTGAGGCATCTTCCTGAGAATTACCAGCACTGGACTGGGCTTTGCTTTTTTTGCTCCTTAATACAGTGAGAACCAGATAATCAATAATAATAACAATTATGTATTATTCATGGTATTAGTATGAAATGCCCCTTCATTATTACTTTGATTAATTTGCTAGCAAGCACACTTAAACATAAACTTTTAAAATATTTCCTTTTTTCCCTTATTGGGTGAATAGTAGCTACTCATCCCTTTACCCAAGAGTCCATTTGTGTCTTGTGTTTTTCATTGGTTGGTTTGTTTTTGTTGGTAATATATATAAACTCTATGAATATTAACCCTTCATTGGCTGTTTTCTCATACTTTTTTTGTTCTGTCATTTTTTGCTTTTTAACAAGTTCTGTGTTGTTTTAGAGAAATTGTAAAGTTTTCATACAATCTTTTTTTGCCTATCTTTTACTTTGAGAAGTCTTCCAAAAATCATTATAAAAATATTACTTCTCTTTAACTGGGATAGTAAATCTATTTTCTATTAGTTTATCTGTAGTTTGATCTATTCATATTTATTTTGCTAATACCTCTGAAATTGATTTTAATATACAGGTATCTGAAGATTTAAGATACTGTTAACTCTGTCATATTTTAATTGTGTTTATATTTCTTGGTTAGTGTGGCTTAGATAATTACATACTACATTCTTTTTTATCTATTTCAAAGATTAGTTCTGGGCCTTTGATTCTGCTTCATTCTGATCAGAACTGCACCATTTTCATTACTGCTGTCTTGTATGTTCAAGTGTGCAGTGGGGTTACATTTCCCTCATTGCTCTTCTTTTTCAGAACATTCATTATATTCTAGATGCAAAGATTCAATGTTAATTAAAAGGAAAAACAACTGGTCGAGATGTCGGGGATTTGAGTTCATGTGTCAGTCCAGACACAATTAATGGAGTCTTTAAATATGTCCGATCACCTCTGTGGGTCTCACTTCGTCTTGGACTAGATGACCTCAGAAGGCTCTTAACTCAAACCTAAGATCCAAGAATTCTAGGTCCTTCCCAGTTGGCCTCTTATCTACCTACTTCTCTAAGTGAAATTTATACCATTTTATACAATTTAATTGCAATTGCTCTAAAGCTATGCATTGGATGCAGAAGAACGGTCCTTGTTTTGTTTGTTGTAACTTGTAGATTTTAAAATTATTTAATTTGCAAACATTTAGTTCTCATTCAGACACATGGTTTGTCCCTGTGTCAATTTAGGTATTCATTTCTTTTTCCTCTAAAAGATTAAATGTTCTTTGTATAGGTCTCCTATATCTCTTATTGGGACACATTCTATATGATTTATATTTTTACTTATTTATGAAGAAGACTTTTTTCATTAGATTTTTCTAGCTGATAAGTGGTGGCATAGATGAATGCTGCTTGGTACTATACATGTTTCTTATACAATAATATTATTAACATGATAGAGTGATTACTATAGTGATAAACTAGCCTGATTACTATAACTAGAGTGATTACTTACTGTACTAAGCATTTGACAATATTTCATGTGATGCTCACAAGAACCCTGGGAGGTAGGCCTTATTATACTCATTTTACAGATGAAGCAATTGAGGTATGGGAAGTTTAAGTTCAAATGGTTATTAATTGATGAAGTCAGGATTGGAAGTCAAATGTGTCTAAATCCAAAGACTCTTGACCACTTTGCAGAATGCCTTTCTTTTTCAAATTCACAATCTAACTATCTGGTATTTTTATCAAATTCACTATTTGTCTTAGTTGTGTGTGTGCATGTATTTCTCTTGTGTATCTGTATATATTTTATTATTTTGCAACATTCTCTAATATGATATTGGTGATAAGGAGAACTTGCCTTATTTCTGTTTTTAATTGACTTTGTGTTTCTCTTTCAAGGATCATGTTGTGTCTGATTATTAAATGAATGCACTATTTTAATTTTTAATTATTTTATGACTTCATGTTTTATGTTATAAAATAAAGATATAATATGTAATAAAAGATAAAAATAAAATATATTAATATTTCATGTTTTATATATTTCTTATATTTTATGCTTTCATTTTTTTAACTTTGAGAAAGTATTCTTCTCTTCCAAGTTTCAAGATTTGTGTTGAATTTTATTAAATTGCTTTGGATATCTATTGAAAGAGTAATTTATATTATATAATTTAATATATTAATAATTTTCCATATATAGCAATAAACCCTTGTGGTCCTGGAGTAAGAAGAGTTCTTCTTATCTAGGTGAACAGAGATTACTTAGAGAGACAGTTAAATGTTCCATTTCATATTATGATAATAGATTTTAATAAGGGAGAAGGATCTGGAGGTGCTAGAAAAGCCTTCCCTAGAAAAGTGACACTTGAGCAGATATCTAAAACTTGAATGGGAGTTTATTAGGCAAAGAGGAAAAGGAGAAGAACATGCCAGGTAGAGGGAACAGCATGTGCTGAGCCTAAGGAGGAGGAAGAATGAGTGGCTGAAGATCCTATGATGCTGGGGAGGTGAGCAGGGCTAACCACACAAGCCTTACAGGTCCTACTAAAGATTCTAGTGCTCATCCTAAGCATAGAATGAATCAAACCTCTGAAGATGCTGAATTGGATTTGCATGTCAGATATTCCTCTGGCTGCTTGTGGACAGTGGATTGAGCTAGGAGAGGGGTTCAGGAGTGCAGAAAGAGGAACAAGATAGGCTGTTGAGATACCCAGGAAACTGATTAGGACAGCTGGGACAAGGCCCTCTCCAGGGTGGCCAGGGCCTGAGCCTTTTTCATCTCTGCACCCCCTGTATGCAGTCCAGAAACTGGCCCATGGCCAGACCTCCAAATGATCAAGACCCAAACACCCTGCAAGTGATCCCTGTGAAGAGCACTGGTTGGATTGGTACAGAGATGACATGCAGCAGGGAAAAGAGCTCCCCAGTCCTCAGAAACTGAAGGATGGCCAAGGTTCTTAAGACTCCAGAATGTTCTGATAAGGATCTTTCCCCTCTCCCAAAGGAACCACAAGCAATCATCATAAGAGACTCGAGTTTCCCCCATGAGATCATATGCACTGTTGTACTTAGAGCCTGTTAAAGGGCCAGTCTCCTCAGCTCCCAGGGAGTGCTCCCAAAACCTTTTGTCCTGGATACAGAGGGAAGGAAGATCTTTGATGGGGCTTCCAGAGTGTAGGAAAAGGAGGTCACAGCTCTGCAGATATCAGTCAGACACACGTGGTTGCCTATCACATCGCTAGTACTGCCCTATACACTGTAGAACACAGACAGCGCCCCACTTAGCTGGCAAGATAAGAGTTCACAACTTTGATGATAGGAATTAAAACGTATGCCAGGTTCCTGCTGGAATAAAGACCAGTTATTACATAAAAACATTGTATTGGCTCAGTGAAGTAGGTACTGTTATCATCCCCATTTTATAAATGAGTAAACTGAGGCATCTAGGGAATAAGAAACTTGCCTTATTCTATGTGGTAAGTGGTGAAACTACAGCTCTTAGCCATGCAGATCCTAGAAATGAGAGAAAATGGGAGGGAAGATGCATTTATTGAACGCCTACCATGGTTAATTTTCTGTTTTAAAATCTGGTATTTCTAGGAGTCAAATTCATTTATCTAATAACTTCACTTTTAAGATCCACCTTGTTCCTGTTAACACTGGATAGCGAGGTGTTGATGCAGACAACAACATGGAGGAAGAAACAGCCAGCTCATTAGTGGCGAGTAAGTCAGGACAGGTTTCCAGGAGAAGCAGCTTTGAGATGAGGAAGAGAAGGATATCCCAAGCAGTGGAAACAGCAGGAGCAAAGGCTTGCAGGCATCTTCCAGTGCGTAGTATGTTCTGGGAACAGAAGGAATCCATTTAATCAAGTATGGGCCATGTGCCCCAGACGGATGGGCAGCAAAGGTGGAGTGTGGGTGGGGATCAGGGAGACAGCTTTGAGGGGCAATTAATGAGTTTGAACTTCCTTCAGGACCTCTTGGAAAACCACAGAGCCTGTAGGTAAGGAAGCATTAGGGTCAGACTGAGTTTGAGAATAATTCTGGACAGATTATGAAAGCTGGCATGAACTAGGAGAGGCTGGAGGCAGGGAGACCAGGTGAGAGGGGAAAGAAAGAGCCTGGTGAGAGGTGATGAGGCTGTAGGCTGAGGTGGACAGGTGGGGATGTGGGGAGGACAGGTTTGAGAGCTATGTAGAGGTCAGTTTGGCAGGATGTGGTGAAGGGGTGGGGTGGAGGGGGAGGCCAGGAAGACTGCCAGGTGTCTGTCTGCATGGCTGTGACAATGGCGCCATTAAAGGACTGGGAGCACAGAAGCACCTCACTTGAGAATAAAGACAGTGAGTTTGGGTTTGGACATGTTTCATGACCGTGGAGAGCAGCTTGGATGCCACAATCTGACAGACCCAGCACCCTGGCTCTACCCTAACTAGCTGGGACCCTGGGGAATCTAATTAGCTTGCAGTTTCCCCAGAAAATGAGCTTAGCAATACTTACTTTGCAGGTCCGTTGTAAGGAGTGAATGAGAAAGTATGTCTAATGTATAGTTGACATTCAGTAAATGGTAGCAGTTGAAAATGGCTTTTGATATACTGATCCTGGGGGCAATGTCTAGGAAGTGGGTGTGTTTCTGGCCCTGGATGTTGAGAAGTATGAGCTGAGGCAGAGACATGCAATGATTAAGCAGATCTTCCCGACACCTCAGTCTGGGCTCAGAGCCCTCAGTCTCAGGCAATGAAAAGGCCTCCCTGAGAAGATCCATCTGAAGGAAGTTTATCCCTAACCAGTAGCTTTGCCCTTTTCAGAGACATCCAAGGGCTCATAGCACCTTTAACCAGAATTCCCAAAAGTGACTTTTCCAAGTCCCTGAGATTGCCAGAAACAAATGCTTTCATTGGAATGAGCGAGTACAGGCAGCTATTTTAAAAATAATTTTACTGCTTTTGTTAAAAATAGCTCCTGTTTATTCTTTTTTATTTTTTATTTTTCTTCTCTTGTTTATTCTTTTAAAATTCAATTAATAGGGCCGGCTGAGTGGTTCAGTTGGTTAAGAGCTCATTCGAGTGTGAGCTGAACTCTGAGCAACAGCAGTTCGATGCCCAGCCCGAGCTGAGCTGCCGCTAAGCTGCCAACAGGCTGCAGGATGGCTCAGCTAAAAAAAAAAAAAAAAAATTCAATTAATAGTGAAACATAGAAACTAAAAATAGCTTACACCAAATGTCCCCTTACCCACAGATACAGGAGGGAGGGAGGAGAGAAATTATGCTAGATTGCTAGATATACTTTTTGAAATAAAATGTATTAAAATTTAATTGAACTTCAATTTATTAAAGTGAAGTGAAACTGTAGGACTTGCCAAATTTTGGTAATTGCTTCCTCCAGAAAAAAAGAGATTAGCCTTTTAAAGTTTAAAATATATATTATGAAATGCATTAAGGGTTTGGAGTCATTGAGGTACTTTTTTTACATTACATGTTTCAAATTTGAAATATTGATTTCCTGCAGAAAAAGGTGAAAATGGCACCATGTTTTCCCAGCTTCATATTTCTTTTTTTGCCTTTCCACCTCCATGTATACAAATGATAAATTGTTTTTATATTTTTAAGTTTATAGTATTTACATTTCATTCTGTAACCATAATTTCTATAGTTGTTTAGCCTTAAACTTATGTGTAAAAGGATTTAATGCTCACCACCAGTCCCTTTATTATGGCCGCTCATCCCCGATTTTATGATTTTGATTTCCGTCTTGTTTAGCTGGAGTTCATTATTCAATAGTTTTCCTAAAAGGGCCTAGAGGCGCTGTGTTCCCTGAATTCTAGTATGTTTGAAAATGTTGTCTTTATTTTTGAAGGACAGCGTGGATGGTTCTGGTCACTGCTTCAGAACTTTGTAGCTGCTACACTATGTTAGATGTTGTAGAGAAGTCTGAGACCAGCTGACTTCAGCACCTCTCAACCCTCACCTCTCCCTAGAGACAGCTTACTCATTCTAGGAGTGTAGCTGGAGAAGCATTTCATATATATATATATATATATATATATATATATATATATATATATATATATATATATAGTGTGTATATATGAAATTTTTTTTTAAAAAGATTTTTGTTGGGGAGGGGAACAATGTTGGGGAATTGGAGAAGGGGAATATTGTGTTTTTCCAGGATCCATCGGCTCCAAGTCAAATTGTTGTCCTTGATCTTAGTTATGGAGGGCGCAGCTCAGCTCCAGGTCCAGTCGCTGCTTTTCAATCTAGCTGTGGTGGGGCATAGTCTACTGTCCCATGCGGGAGCTGAACTGGCAACTTGGTTGTACACTGAGCTATCCTGTGGCTGCTCAGTTCAAGGTGCCATGTTCAATCTTAGTTGCAGGGGGGTGCAGCCCACCATCCCATACGGGTGTCTAACCGGCAACCTTGCTGCTAAGAAGAATACGCGCTCTCACCAGCTCAGGAGCAGCTCAGTTCTGGCACAGCTCACTGGCCCATGTGGGAATAGAACCCACGGCCCTGTTACTCAGAGCTTGTGCTCTTAACCAACTGAGCCACTCAGCCAGTGTCTGTCTGTCTGTCTGTCTGTCTGTCTATCTGTCTATCTATCTATCTATCTATATCTTCCATCGTCTATCTATTTTTAACCCCCTTAACATGGGATGTTCTTTCAGTCTGTAAATTTAGCGTTTCTCTCAATTGGGGAAAATTTTTCTTCTTTTGTATCTTTGGATATTTTCTTTGTTTCTTTTGTTTTGTTCACTACCTTGGAAACATCGTAATCTGCAAATTTCTCAGCAATATCTTAAGTGCAGTTCCATTATTCTATTTCCAAACACTTTAATCTTTCCTTCTTTACATTCCTGTACTCATCTCAATCTCCCAACCCTCCTTACTAATTCAGTTTGAGGCCGTATCTGTTTTATTCTTTCATATTTCCAATATATTGGTTAGTTCTATCTTTTTACAATTTCCTGCTTAGTTCTATTATTTTGGTCTTCAATTTGTTTCCTTAAATTGTAATCTTCTGCTATCTTTGTGTGATCCTCTCATCTTAACTCTGATTTCCTATTTTAATTTTTTTCAGGTTCTAATTTTTCCTTGAGTCAAAGCATTTGTGATATATATTTTGCACAAAAATACATTTTTGCTGTTTGTGGCATCTATGTTTTCACCCTGACATCTGTCCCCTGCATGTTTCCTTTCTTCTTTCCTCTATACCTTCCTTCCTTTTTTCCTTCCTCTTTTGACTATAGTATTTTTATATAGTTGCCAGGACATTTATTTTTATTTTATTTATTTTTCTATGGGCATGTCTACCTGGATTTTCTCTTTACCTAGATATGTGTAGGTCAGTTTTCACTGACTCCTTTCTACCTTATCTGAGATCTCTGCCCTTCCTGCAGCACTTAGCTGAGGGTATTTTGTGTCTGCTTTGTTACTAGCTTGGTGGGAAAAGGGGAAGTTCAGATGGAGCTGTGGGTAGTGGTGTTTGTGGTATTGGTTTCTGTTCTTTTTCCAA
The DNA here is from genome assembly GCA_033961575.1 of Aselliscus stoliczkanus. Taxonomy (NCBI): domain Eukaryota; kingdom Metazoa; phylum Chordata; class Mammalia; order Chiroptera; family Hipposideridae; genus Aselliscus; species Aselliscus stoliczkanus. The sequence continues at coordinate 95,072,688 of CM066736.1, read as the reverse complement.
CTTAGTTCATAATCTAACACTTAAGTTTATTATTCCAAAGTGGGGGCTTATCTTATTCCCTTTGGTGGGGACTAGTGGGTTATGGATTGTTTCACCAATTCAGGGTAGAATTATGGAGACAACCTCTCCAGGTATTTATTTTCTAGACTTGACCCAGCTATTCCCAGCAGCTACTCTTACTCCCCTATCAGATAAAAGAAGACAGAATCTATGGAGTTTGGCCACTATGCTATTTCTCAGAAAGGAGTGGGGGGCAGCTTAACTGGGGCTTTCCAGGCATCTCCTGTCACTCACTCAGAGGAGCTTGTTTTATTTATTCTCTCTTCGTCTTCCTGTCTGGTAAATCCCTCCATATTGTTCTATGCCAGCAGCTCTGGTAGGCTACTGTGCATTCATTCTGTCTTTCCTCTTTTCTCCTCCTCATCAAGAAAAGCAAATAGCACAGACAGTTTTTTCTCTTGTTGGAGTATTGTTCAGGTGGGATGGAGATCTCTAGAGAAACGTCCTGAATCTCCTCTGCTCAACCCCTCAGTCCACTTCCCTTCCCATTCTGTGGCATTATACTCTTTATCAGAATTTTCTCTCTCACATCTTACTCTCAATACTGTCTTTGAGAGAAGAAGAAAGGGTTATCAAGAGTGGGAGCTCTACATTTCTAGTAAGTTTTGTCTTTTTCTGGCCATTATTTTTAGAGATTATTGCCTTTTCCTACCTGTGAAAGTTGCTGGTATATTTTTGGTTGGTTTCAAATTTTGTTGTTGTTATGTTGTTAAGTTCATTTGGTTGACTTCAAAAACGGGGTGGCTGGCTCTGGGATCTATCAGTTCTAGGATCACTCTTCAGACAGCCATTTTTAGCAGGGCTAGAAGCCTTAGCTAGTTAATTTTTTGGGGGGTGGGGAGGTGGGGTGGGCAGTACTCAACCTAGGGCACTTTTCTGGGCAAAAGCCCCGGATATGGCTTTCATTTGAGATTAGACTTTGTATAATTCAATCAATCACATAGATTTCTCAGGAGCCCACTGCTTAATTACCTCTCTGCTGGATATTGGGGATACATAAAGGTAGAATGAGGCCAGAAGCACCACAGGATTTACCATCTGTCACATGGAAATGTCAGAGAGCAATAAATGCCAGGACAGAACCCAAGAGGTGACAGGTAGCTAATAGAATATATAGTCCAATCTCATATTCAGAGAAGGCTCGCTGACTGACCTGTCTCTGACAGATCCCCCTCCAGACTTTGCTGAGATGCCCTGACTATCAGGAAACTGATGAAGACCATTCTATTATTGGAAAACTCAAAGTATTTAAGCATTCATCCCCTTTTCTCTGTATGATTTTCCTTGGTGAGGCTTCTATCTCACACGACTCCCAGTCTTAAATCCATTTGGATGGCTACCACAGCTGTGTGTATGGTCTTGATCTCTGACCTGGCCTCCAATTTTGGAAAATGCTTGAGCAGGTTGGAAATCTGCTGGGTCAAAACCCATGAGAGATGGTAAAACATGGACAACTATAAGGTACTGCATGCAAATGGAAAGTAACCATGGTATGGGATGAAGATACCTGACTTGGTTCAAGTAAAAGAGATTTGAGGCTTTTAATCTTAAATATAGTGTGAGCCCACAGTAAGGCACAGAAAGTCTGTGCTGCATGAATAACAAATGCCAATGGCAGAGACATGTGCCCATGTCCTCCTGAGCTAAGAACTTGTTAAGAGTATGTCTGGGCCTCTGGGACAGCAATAACCAGAACGGGTGCAGGCAGGGGATTCTATCTAGAGGCCATGGGCCACAGTGGGTCCTAATGAGCAAATGGGAAAACAGGGCTAGAGCCTGGAGAAGGAAATCTTCGGGAGCAGTACAAGAGCTAGAGAAAGATTTACGGAATAGAGAATATTTGGTTCTTTTTTAAAAAAAAGATTTTATTGGGGAATTGGGGGAGGGGACCAGCCAAGTTGTTGTTCTTCAGTCTTCACTGTGGAGGGCACCAGTTGTCATCTGGCTTCCCTTCGGCAGCTCTTGGCCTCTAAGCTCAAGATGCTGAGTTCAATCTTAGTTGCGCCCACCATCCCATGCGGGAGTCGAACCAGCAGACTTGTTGTTAAGAGTGCACGCCCTATTCGCTGAGCCATCTGGGTGGCAGCTCAGCTCAAGGAGTCGAGTTCAATCTTTAGTTGCAAGTGGGCATAGCCCACCATCAAACAGGCAATCTTGTTGTTACACCAGCTGAGCCATCCTGCCACCTGCTGGCAGCTCAGCAACAGGCGGTCCTGTTGCTCAGAGCATGTGCTCTAAGCCAACTCTTAACCAACTGAGCCACTCAACCGGCCCATGGTTTGTTCTTTCTGCCTTTAGAGCACAGACCCCAAATAGCTTTAGGCGATAACAAAAGGCTATCTATTTCTGAGATCATAAAAGACCTAATGACCTTTGCTTTACGCTGTAAAAAGAACCCTGTTTCTTTCCTATCTATGGGGATATGGAACCAGATGTTGATTTCCAAGTAGGCCACAGATGATGTTCAGATGATGAGATGTTCAACTCATTTGAGGAAGAATAATTGGGCAATAGGACTCTTGAGACGCCTACCAAACAAAGGGGACTTTTGTAAACATTATAGCCAAATAGCCAACCAGCTTGCCAGAAACCAACCTCTGGCCCCAGAAATGAGAGCCTAATTGGCACAATGGGAAGAACTAGGATTTGGAGCAGGTAGAATTGGTTTGAAGTTTTTCTGTGCCATTTACTAGTTCTGTGACCATAAGCAAGTTTTAAACTTTACTGCATCTTCGTTTACCCATCTATAAAATGGGATCATTACATTTAGCTTATTGAGTCATTGTGAGGATAAAAGAGCAATTATAAAGTCCCTGGCATATAATTAGGTTCTTATAAATATTAAAGCTCTTCCTTACCACTGAAGCAAATTGCCAACAGTAGTACTATGATTTCAAACAGACATTCTATAAGTTAAGCGCTTTATTTTTCTTTTAGGGCTCCCTGCTGAACTCTCTCCGGCTACTGAGGAAGAAGAGTTGAAGAGTGGCCTTGATGTGATGCCCAATATTTCTGACGTGCTGCTGCGCAAACTGCGGGTTCACAAGTCTCTCCCTGGAAGGTAAAATCAGGGTGTGGGTTGCAGGAGACCTGTATTACCAGGTGGCCCCTGTGTCAGATTCTAGACAGGACACAGAAGAGCACAAGCCTTGATTTTTGACCCCAGGAGGGTCAGAGTCCAATGGTCCAGAGAGGACAAATGCATGCAAAACAAAAATAATAATAAAGGGCCAGGTGAGGTGGTTGCAACTCGAAGAGCAGGTGGGGTTCACCAGAGGCTCGTGGCAGCAGAAGGTGGTGGGCTTTGGACCAGGAGACATGATTTTATTCCCAGATCCACCATTTACCTGTAACTGAGAGATGCTAGGTCTGATATCTGCATATAGATGTAGAACATTTGGAACCACATGAAGAAGGATTGCTGGGAAAACCTACCAGGCTCTTCCACACATGGGGAGAAAGTGACCTCATTTCTCAAGCCTCAGCCTCCTCACCTATACAACAGGGATTGTAAGCCCTCTGTCACTGGTAGGGTGCTGCAGTCGCTAAATAAGGTGGTATGTGAGCAGGGACTTGGAACAGCACATGACAGGCCCTGGACAGCTGGGTTGAAAAGTAAACAGCTCAGAGTATGAAGAAAGAGAGACGATAGGGCACCACTAAGCAATAGGGGTTGGGTGGGTGCCTGCACATCCAGCAACCTGGACAGTGAACTGTTGGGGGACAAAGGCCATTAGGAGGAGCTATCAGACATAACAGTGCTCCCCGATTTGGGGGTAAATATGAAAGGAAAACAAGTTTTTTCCCAGTGGGTGTGATATGTTCAAACTCCACACTGTAATCACCTAAAACTCAGTCATCAGGGCAACACTCAGAGGGACCTAGCAACTAAAGCACATCAAGAAAAGTGCTGGAAACAAGTCAGACGCAGGCTGTCTTCACAGCTGGCAGAGGGCATGAGTTGGGCCAGTTCACATTCGTGGAAGGCAGAGAAGGAGTGTCAGAGACAGGAAACCAAAGGAGAAGCACGCCAAGTGCTCTGCAGGTTACAGAATCTCTTGGTGTTTCTGACAACCCAGTGAGGCAGAAAAGGAAGATTTTATTTTGTTTCTCTTCAGTGAGGGAACAGAGAAGCAAAGCAACATGCTGGCAAGTGATGGAGTTAGGGACTGAACTCAGGGGGAACTGATTCCAGACCTAATGCCTCTCTAGCTATGTCAGGGGCCTGTCAGAAGCACCAACATAATCACCAGTGCTCTTCAGTCTGCAAGGAACAAGGCTGGTCAAGAGTGTGATTGGCAAAAAAAAAAAAAAAAAAAAGAGTGTGATTGGCTTTTTTCCCCTATAAAGTTGAAGCTAATTAGTATGCTTAGGGCACACCTCCAGCTAATTAAATTTCCCCAGCTTCCCCAGGAAAGGGAGACTGAGCAGTTCTGTCTTCCTTGAGTAAATTAACAGCTGCTAGCTACCACCCATGAGGGCTGCCTGGGCTTGCATGGTCAGTGAATAAGGTCAGCTTCTGAAGCACTGAGGCCAGTGGTTCTCAGGCATCGCATCCATAGCCATGTTGCCTGTCCCAACCTCCCTGCTCCTACCACCAAACCAGCCTCCCTGCTTCTGGCCTCAGTAGAGGCTGTTTCCAAACTGGGCCCTTAGTTGGGCCAAGAGCTCTCTAGCTCTGGTTTGGGGTTTGGGGTACATGAACAAACAGAAGAAAGCCAGAGCTCCAAGGTTCCTTCTCCCAGCAGAAATACGGAAAGATTACCCTTGACTTTTAATATGCAGAAGGAGTTTGTTTCATTGTGAACTACGTGAATTGGGGTTGGACCATAGAGAAAGGAACTCACAGAGTCAGAAAGCTGAATGGGTTCAGTAATAAAACCAGGGCTAGAACCCAAATTAGGGACCTGGTCAGTTGGTTAACACGAGTGCAAAGAGGAGGTGTCATTGGATAGTTTCCCAGGGTCAAACACCAACAGGAGCAATAAATGGGCATTTAATCAACAAATAGTCATTGAGTGCCCATGATCTGCCGGACATTAGAATGGGGAACAAACAGACACAGTGCCTCTTCTCATGGCACATATATCTAGGTGAGGAGACAAATAATACTGAAGTAGCTAAATGAATGCTTTTAGATAGCAGAGCTGCTAGGAAGATCATGGAATAGGCACATTCAGAGAACGACATGGGAATGGAACAGTGGGTAGGGGTCAAGGAAGGCCTCTGTGATGAAGTAGTTATTAAGCTGAGACACTGAAATGACAAAAAGAAGTCATCTGTGCAAAGATATTGGTGAAAACATTTCCAGACAAAAAGCACAGTAATTTCAACAAATTTTGTGGGGATGACTGGATAGTCACAGCAAAAGAGTAAAGTCAGACCTACCTGACACAATACACAAAAATTAATTCAAAATGGATCATAGTTCTAAATGTAAGAGCTAATCCTATAAACTGTTAGAAGAAAATATAAGAGCAAATCTTCGCGACCTTAGGTTAGTCCATGGTTTCTTAGATATGACAACAAAAGCACAAGCAACAAGAGGCAAAAAAATAGATGAATGGTATTTCATCAAAATTCAAAACTTTTGTGATATAAACAATACCATCAAGAAAGTGAAAAGACAACCCACAGAATGGAAGAAAATATATTGCAAATCATGTATCTGATAAGGGACTTGTTTCCAGAATATATAAAAAACTCTTATAATGCAATAAAAATATAACTTTTTTTTAAAATGGGCAAAAGGTTTAAGTAAACACTTTCTCCATCTTTTTAGAAGCCCATGGCCCTGCCCTCTAGCTGCCTATGCCAGTTGACAAGGCACAGCTCTCTGCAGCAGGAGCTGGCCATCTCATGTGACTTCTTCACCTATATCACACCTCCCTGAGTCCTCAGGACTTTGTACAGTTTTTTGTTTTTGTTTTTGTAAAAGTGTGTTCTATAGCAAAATAGCAGAAAAATGAGTCATCAAAATAAAAAAATAAGTGGTTCAAGAGTGATGAAAATGTGTACATTTCACGTAATATCCTAACAAAACCAGGAGCCAAAAGCAAGCTCAATGAGTTTTGATAAATCATTTAAGCAATATGTGCATGGTCTCTGTGAGAGTTAAGATTATGTTGGCTGGCCCGCAGAGGAAAAGGCCTGATGGGTGGGGTGGTGACAAGAATTGTAAGCATCAGACATCCTTGCAGTTGTTTATTCCATGCTTTGTGTGCACTCTGCTGACTTGCTCGCCATGGGGTCTTGTTGCCTCATCCTGACAGGAAGGCTCTCACAGTCCCTTGTTAGGGTGAGAACCAGCTCTTGGGGTCCCTCCACACCTGTCAAAGGGAGGAAGCTGTGTTTCCTGAGAGTCTTATCAATGACACACTCTGTTGCCAAGTCCTGTGACACTGGTAGGACTCCTCCCAGTCCTCCCACCCCAGCACAGGAAAGGACCCATGCATTATTGTCTGGGTTTCAGAACAGGACTAGCTCGCTTTAGGTGCCAGCAAGAGCGGCAGCAGCAGGAGCAGCACAGAATGAGTGTGCAGATAAAAGAACTGCTTGCTGTGGGAACCACACATGACAAGGAGCCTCTCAGAATGACACCTCTGTGCTTGCTGGGACTTTTGTGCCAGATCTCTGATTCCAGCTATCATAAGTGGTTCTCACTGTGGAGGACAGCTCTGGCCACTCTTTCCTACCTTTTATTCTCTGGCCCACATGCACGCTTGTCACAACTCTCAGAGACAGGAAGAAGGACAGGCTTTGCAGGAAGGCCTGGGTAGCTCTGAAAAAATGATAATGTTTGCTCAGATGTGTACAGTTTACAGAGTATGTAGCATGTGCATTTTCTTATTATAATAAGTCCTTAAAACAAGCCTGTGAGTGAGTCATAATAGCTAAATCTCCTGAGTGCCTACTGAGTGTGGATGTCATATGTATATAACACATGTGTACATACATATATACATTTATACATAAATGAGTGGATATCATATATATGTGAATACACGTACACACATATATACTTATACATACATATGTACATACATATATTCCTTATAAGACTCCTATAAGGTAGACATTATTATTCCCATTTTACAGATGAGTAAACAGAGGAAGAGTAAAATAATTTGTCCAAAGTCACGGATAGTAGAGGCACTAGTGGAGAACTGACCCCAGTATCTAATATTTTCCAGCACACTTCCTTTGTAGGAGTCAACATCTAACAGAATCTCTCACAGAATACAGCTCACACAAAGAGTACCTTGAATCTTTTCTATCTCATCAACTCCGCTTACTCCATTCCTGGAAACACATTGTCTGCTGGTTGTTCAAAGTCACCTCTTGGTTCATTTCATAGGTCGGATGAAGTTCATTTGCATATCTTTTCTTTTTCACAGTGCCCCTCCACTCACTGAGAAGGAAGTTGAGGTAAGTAACTCCAGTGCTTTGTGAAATTATGAAGCCTGCGCTTGACTGGGTTTTATTTACACTTTCATTAAGGGGATAACCCAGGAATGGAGAACTAAACATTGAGCATTATGGATAAACTTAACTGGACTGAGGTTTGGGTGGGACAGAGAATCCCCACCCACAGACATTGGTAAAGATGGCCCATGGGAGGTTTAACGGCCAACTTCTGCCCTCAGATGGATACTGACATAATCAGTACTCAGCATGGTGAAAGCAACACAGGCTTTGGTATCAGACTGCCCATGGTTGAATCCTGGCTCTGCTACTCTTTGTGTCACCTTAAACAAGTTAATCACCTCTGGGCTCAGTCTCTTTATCCATATATGGACACAATAGTTCCTATCGCAAGGGTTGTTGTGGGATTAAATGAGCTAAGGTGCATAAAACTCGTAGCAGTGCTGGCATATAGTAGATGCTCAATAAGGAATAGCTTTCAATTTTGCCATCATCAACATCTTCGGGTCAGTTCAGGGCCTTTGGTTCTCTATCTGGAGATATTGCCCACTGTGGGCCTTGGTACATGAACTTCAGAGGCTCAGGCAGAGTTAGCTCACCCCAACCGTGTAAATCTGCTACCACTTGACTCAGGCAAGGCAACGAAGCCTGTAAAAATGAAGGCCGTTGCATCCTTCCTGTGTCGAGTCCATCTGTCTATTTCTCCTCCTCTGTAGTTTCCTATTGTTCCAGGAATTCCATATCTGATCAACACTACCTTTCATTCATGCAGGCTGCATTTTCGGCATGGAATATTTCTTCCAAAAAGCTTCTCACAGAATCATACCTGGCCTTATTGAATCTGCTGGCAGCTTCTGAGAGCTGCTTTTGATATAGGATTTGGAATACTCAGGCAAAATGCTAGTGGAACTTTGCTTTAAGTCAACAAGACTTATATCTCAAATTTTCTTTACAGTGGTTTCATGTGAAACCTCCAAAGCTCATGTGCAATAAGTCTTCGCATGAATCCAAACTGCTTACACAATCAGCTATGTTGGCCCTAGTTTATCTAAACCCAAATACAGGATGTTATTTTCTTGAAGTTAAGGAGAAAGCAAAGTGTTATTGTCTTATTATTTCTCAGTAAAATGTGTTTGGTCTTCTGGTCCCGGGAAGGACCTCGCATGGACTTCCGGTTACTATTTTACTACCTTTTGTGCAGTTGACTGTGAAGCGAGAGTTTCACATGTACTGGCTGCTTGGTGACTGAGTCCAGGCTCATGTAGAATGCTCATGCAAGCAACACACCTGCAGCCTTCTTCCCTGCAGCAGCTCCTTCTAGCACCTCTCCCACACTCTTTCCCAACAGAACGTGTTTGTACAACTGTCCTTGGCCTTTAGAAATGACAGCTACACGCTGGAATCTAGAATTAACCAGGCTGAAAGGGAACGCAACCTGACAGAGGAGAACACTGAGAAGGAACTGGAAAACTTCAAAGCTTCCATTACGGTAATTGTGGAGCCTGACTGGGGAATCTTGGAGGAGGGACTGTCACCAAGGGCTGTGCTGGGTATCTTGCTTTTCTCAGTCACCAAATAGAGTCTCCTGAAATGAGAAATCAGGCCAAGGCCCTGAGCCAGACAGTCTTCCTCGGAGTGCTGGGAAGAGCAGAGGCTGAAGGCCTGGTTACCTCAGGGCTGTGGGTAAGATCTCTGAGCCCTTGGGTGCTTCTCAAGACAAGGCTGGGTGACCTGGGATGGCAAAGGGAGCTCCTTGGCAACCAGAGACCTGGATGTGACTCCCTTCTTTCAGGCCAGCCAGGTAGAGTGTGTCCATACTGGGCTTTTCCAATCCCCAGAAGCAATAGCCCAGGCTCTGCAGAAGTCACTCCTCTTGGACAGGATGGGGACTTGGGCTTCTCCTGTGAGAGCCCGAGTCATGTCTTGGTATGTGAGGACCCCAAGAGATGTTCCTTCTCACTCCTCAGTCCTCAGCTTCACTCTGGCACCACGGTGAGCACCGGGACACCTACCAGAAGCTGCTGGAGGACATCGCTGTCCTGCACCGCCTGGCTGCCCGCCTCTCCAGCCGAGCTGAGATGGTGGGGGCCGTCCGCCAGGTGAGCCTTGCCCTCACCAGCTCCCAGCCCTGCTGACTGGCTCTGCTCCACCCACAGTGACGAGAGCAGTAATGTAAGCAGTGACAAGTACAATACTACTGATGGCTTCCTCTGCACATTATTGTGGGTTTTCCAGAGTATTTTTGGTGAACCGCTAAACCCTTGGAAAAGCGTTTTTTTGGACGCATAAGTGTGGGAACTACTACATACTCCCTTCCTTTGTTGGAATTTCTAATGCATAATGGCATAATCAAGCTTTTGAGAAGTCTTACAGTGAAGATGCTTCTTTGGGTTTACCTCTGTATTTCCCAAATGTATTTGACTGAAGAACTACCCCCGTACCTTTTATTTTTCCATACAAAATACCTATTCTACTCCCATGGAACTAGTATTTGGCAAAACATGCTTTATGAAAAACTGCTTTATTTCATTGAATCCTCCTAGCAACCCTGTAAAGTAAATATCCTTATTCCCTGATGAAGACATGAAGTCTCAGAAAGATAATAGCACCAGTAGTGGCAGACTGGGGTGCCCGCCCAGGTCTGACTCCCTCTCAGCCACTTTGAGTCCTGAAGGACACAAAACGCCTCCCTAATCCCAGATGGTGTCTGGGGATCAGGTGGCCTGAGGTCAATTCCAGGCTCCACCAGCTTTCACTGTGCAGCCTCGGGCCAGTTATTGACTCTCTGTGTTCCAGCTTCTCCAACCGTAAAATGCGGGTGATGGTAGTGTCTGCCATGTAGCATTGCTGTCATACTTGGATGCTGTTATCACTGTTGCTATTACTGTGGACCCAAGTCCTGTGGCATTGGTTTCATCAGCAGGATGTTCCTGGGGCACAGCCCCAAGCACTTCTCGTAAAATAAAAGAAGGACAAGCCACTGGCTGTCCCACCCCCATTTTCTTCTGGGGAAAGGGCACTTGACTCAGCACCAGCACCCAGGAAGCCACTCCAGCTGGGAGTAGCCACAAAGGGAGAGTTCAAAGGAAGTGGCTGGTCTCAGCTCATGGCTACGAGGAACTTTTCCAGGACATGGTCACTGATCATGCCCCTCTGTTGCTAACTAGGTCCTAAGCTAGGCTCTCTGAGAGACCCAAGGAGAATAAGCAGAGAAAAATCTTCCTCTTTCTGTACAGCCTCTGAAACATGTTTCTAGGCCATGCGTTGCTCACTCCAGTCTTCACCTTTCTCCAATGGCTTCCCCACCCCTGCCTTCTGAGTCTCAATCCTCACCTTCTCTCTGGTTCCACCAGGCTTGTTCAAGCATTCGTCCTCTCTCCTTGTTGCTCTTACTGCCACCAGTTTCACTCCCCTCAGTCTAATTTCCACTGGTGGCCTAATGATGTCACTCCCTTTAAGACATTCCGTGGCTCTCCTTTTAAAAAATAGTCTAAATTCCTTAATCGAGGATTCAAGGTCCTTCACAACTGAGCCCTAAGTACCTTTACTTCTTGTGAACAAACCCAACTGCTTGCTGAATGCTTTCCTGGTTTTCTAGACAATCCTGGCATATGCCTGTTCTCCCAGAATAATTCTTAGTATTTCCCCCTTTTGCTCTCCAAATGATTCCTGTTTGGAGGATAAGTCCTTACCTAGATACAAACCCTGTGGTTTCCTGCCTCTGGACCCTCCTGGAGTTCCCTGGTCTGAATGTTCTTTGTCCCTCCTGCCCATATCTTATAATTGCCCAGATGTTGCCCACTCCCTACAGCCACTTCACTCCAACTCCATGAAGCCTTCCTCATCCATTCTCTGCAAACAGATATGACTCTCTCCCACCTGCCACCTCCTGAGGCATTGTAACTGTGTTTGTTCTTGTTCCCTAAGTATAAGTGCCTGAGACCCCCTCTCAGCTCACACGGCTGGTCAGCAAACTCTTAGAGGGCATGGTCACATCTGATTGGTTCCTGTATCCTTTTGATTCTCCCAGCCCAGAGCCTCGCTCAGAGCAAACAAGTGCAAAGCCTTTCTTCCAGATGCCCATGTGCTCACGCTCTCCTTCCCTGCAGGAAAAGCGCATGTCAAAAGCAACAGAGGTGATGATGCAGTATGTGGAGAACCTAAAGAGGACATATGAGAAAGACCATGCAGAGCTCATGGAATTTAAAAAACTTGCAAATCAGAATTCAAGCCGCAGCTGTGGAACCTCTGGTAAGGAACTAGGGTCCTGTCCTCATCTTAGCCTGGTAATATGGGTCCCTGATGGCACTAGGATGGATCATACCTATGAGGTATGATCAAAACATAGAGTGAATGTTTAAGTTAAAAAAAATGTATTACTGGGCCAGCCGGGTGGAAAAGTTGGTTAGAGTGTGAGCTCTGAGCAACAGAGTCACCAGTTCGATTCCCACATGGACCAGTGAGCTGTGCCCAAGCTGAGCTGCTGCTGAGCCACAAATAGGTGTCTGGATGGCAAAGCTGTACAAGGTTACCGATTCGACTCCCACATGGGATGGTGGGCTGTGCACCCCAGCAACTAAGATTGAACACAACACCTTGAGCTGAGCAGCCACTCAGCTAGTGAGAATGAGTGCTCTTAACAAGGTTGCTGGTTTGACTCCCACATGGGATGGTGGGTTTCTCCTCCTCCCTGCCGAAACTAGATTGGAAAGCAGCGACTAGACGTGGAGCTGAGCTTGCGCCCTCCACACTTAAGATTGAAGGACAACAACTTGACTTAAAGCTGATGGGTCCTGGGAAAACACAAGATAAAAAAAAATATTACAGTAAAAGACACATTGCCATTAACTTTCCTCAAAACACTCCCCCTGGCTTCAAACACACTTATACCATCATTCTTTCCACTTTCTTTTTTTTTTGTTTTAAGATTTTATTGGGGAATTGGGGGAGGGGGATAGCATTGGGGAATCGGGGAAGGGGAACAGACAAGTTGCTGTCCTTTTGTTCTTCAGTCTCGTTGTGGAGGACGTTGCTTCACTGGCCCGTGTTGGTATTATCATTGTGCTCTTCCCGGCTGAGGTAGATCGGTCACTGGCCTCTGGACAGCCACTCACAATGGCTCTTGGCAGCTCACACTGGATGCCGGCCGCTCACACTGGCTGCTGGCCACTCACTGTAGCTTTTGGCAGCCCACTGCAGCAGGAGCTGCAGCCTACTCCATCGCTAGCAACTCATGGCAGCCCAGCTCCAGGTGGAGCTGTTGTTCACCATCTTAGCTGTAGAGGGCAGTGTCACTGGCCCTCATATGTGGGATCCAAACTGGGGCCCTGCTGCTCAGAGCTGGCATCCCAAGCCAGCTCTTAACCAACACGCCACTCGGCTGGCCCTCTTGCCACTTTCTAAAGCAGTTCTGGAAGTTGTCTTCTGTGAGTGTCTTTAGTTGTGCTGTTGTAGCTGCCTTGATGTCCTGAATTGATTAAAAATGTTTACCTTTCATGATCATTTTGACTTTGGGGAAGAGCCAGAAGTCACACAGTGCCAGATCCAGTGAAAAAGGTGGATGAGGACACACCATAATGTTTTTATTTGACAGAAATTGCCATATACTAGAAGCAATGCATGACACAGAGCCTTTCCAGTGTGATCAAAAACTACAGTGAACACTGCTGTCCAGTGCCATCCAATAGAAAGGCAAGGGCCTTCAATATGGGAAGTGGAGCAACAAACTTAGTAACAGTGTGTGACAAGTTTCAACTTGTTCGGTGCAGTCAGTTGGGTGTGAGCTACGGTTGAGAGGAGGTGTGTTTTAAAGTGTGCTGTAAATCATCCTCCATCATGACAATGTTCCGTGTCAAACATCGCTTCTGGTATACAGCAATTTCAGTCAAATAAAAATATTACGGTGTATCCTCATCTGCCTTATTCACCAGATCTGGCACGGTGTGACTTCTGGCTCTTCCCCAAAGTCAAAATGATTTAGGACAAAGTCAAAATGATTTAGCACAACTAAAGACACCCACAAAAGAGGACTTCCAGAACTGTTTCAGAAAGTGGCAAGAACTATAGGTTAAGTGTGTTTGAAGTGGGAGGGAGGGGCGAGTATTTTGAGGGGAATTAATGGCAATGTGTTTTTTTACTGTAATAATTTTTTTTTAATTTAAACATTCACCATATATTTTGATCAAATCTCATATCAGGGCAACCCCAGGACCTATTTCAATTTGAGCACTGCCCCTGCCCAATGCTGCCCACAGGGGCTTCACAGCAGCTGCTCCAGTGAGCCTGGGGGCCTGGAACCAGAAAACATGAATGGTCCCAAGGTAGCTCCTGACTCCTAACACAGTTAACCAGAACAGCTGACCACTGACACAAAGCCGCAGGCTGCAAGTGTTCACTCTACTTTGTGAAATAACAAACCCCAGATCCTTTGTGTTTTGGGTCCCTCTTTTAGATAGCATATGTTAAGGAATTTAGACTTTATTCTGAAAAGCATTCAACCAAAGATTTTAGTCAGGGAAATTACATGATCATATATGGAGTTTAGAAGGTACATTACTGGGGCAAAAAGCCAGAGACAGGGAACCCCACAAAGCTACAATTCAACAGTCAAGGTGAAAGATGAAGTCTGGGCAGCATGGGTAGAATGAGAGCCTGGCTAAAGGCGATAGTGCTGAGATAAATAGCAGAATCGTGGGCAAGACAAATGATTTAAAGAAAGAGTCTTAAAAAAAACTCCTATAGAAATTGTTATAGGAGCACAAAGGAGGGGCCACCTGATTCTGCTTGAGGGAGTCAAGGAAAGTTTTGCAGAGGGATGGAATCCAGGCAGTGTTTTAAAGTAAAAATAGGAGTTTTCCAGGCATAAGGGGGAAATACATCTCAGGTGAAGAAAACAGTACTTACAGAGATGTGGGGTTAGGATGGGAAGAATACAAAACAGTTTGATGTGGTTGCAGTGTTGGGGTGTGTTGATGACAGGTTGAAAGTGGAACTTGGTAGGCCAGGGTCACAGGCCAGGCCTCTGTCCTCGAGGCAATGAGGTATCACTAGTGAGTTTGCATCATCTGACATGGTCAGATTGTATTTTTAGAAGATCTGTCTGACTTCAGAGTGGGTAATGCAGGAGGGGAGATTAGCTGTTGAGGTATGGAGAGATGAGTTAGGAGGCTCTTGCAGCAGCCCAGCAGGAAGACTGTGCCTGAACCAGGACCTCTCCTTGGGAGCTGCCAGGATTTAGGCTCTGGCTGATGAGGGTGGGTGGTGTTAGTGGGAGAAAACAGACCTTTTAGCAACAGGAATCCCTGTGGAATGCAAACATCCGTGTTACCAATAGCAGGAGGAAAAGTACAGAAATTATAACAGATGGAGAAACCTTTTATAAACAGGAGGTTTCACAAGTTTCCTGGGGAATATCAATGATGCTTCCCAGAGTCTAAAGGCAGTGTACACATGTTCCAGACTGTCTGCTTTGGATCTTGGCAGCAAGTCTCCTGACCCACATGCATCTGGAACTCTGACAAACTGCTCTCTGTCGGTGGGGAAGTTGCCATCATAGAAATCCTAATTCATGGGCTGCCTCATTATTGTCTTGCAAGATGCAATGTCCCCTCTGAACAACCTTAGCCAAGATTTATGGAATGAGCAGTCAATGAGTCTCATTCCTTCATTTGACAGATGTTTATTGAGCCCCTTTGGTGTGCCCACATGATACTGGAATACAGAGGTAAGGGGCATAGAGTCCCTGACCCAAAGGAGCTCCCAACCTGTGGGGACAGCAGGGCAGTATTGCTAGTGCTGTGACAGAAGCCAGTAGACTTCCATGAGGAGCACAGCAGAGTTCCACATTCAGTCTGGAGGGGGCGAAAAGGTGCTTACCATAAGAAGGGAGATGGTAGCTGAGTCTTGAATGGTTTATCAGTGGTTTTTAGACATTTGTTCCCACTCTAGTTTTTCCAAGCTATTCCCAACTATACCTCAGCTTGGGCTGGTGCAGAGGGGCCATCACCCACCCAATAAGCATGTCCATCAGATACTCTATGACCGTTCCCTAATAGTGTTTGTTTTTAAGCATTTATTGGGTAGTTGGAAAAGTCATGACATATTGTTTCTATGTTTATTGTTGCAATAATGCATCACGACTTTTCCAACAACCCAATACACAACTTCTGGCAATCTTTGTCTTTCCCTGAGACGCTGAAGACTACAGTGAAATAAAAATATCTCTGATTTAAAGAAAGATGATACACACTTAAAAGAAAAAAAAACATCCTATTTTTTTTCTAAATATGAGACATATTGATTGTCTGCATTTTGGATTATTTCCTTAAGATAGATTTCTAGAAGTAATAACTAGGTCAGGAGAAAGACATAAAGCACTTAAAGCAAATTATTTTCAAATAACTCATTGACATTTCCATTTAACAGGTTATAATAATGCTCAATTTATTGTGCCATTGACATTCTTGTCCATTCTTTTTAAAAATATCTTTGACGGGTCAAGAATTGTATCTCATCTCATTGTTTAATTTGTGTTTTTTGACCTTTTCAAATGTTCACTGGACATTTGTATTTCCACTTTCATAAATTCTCTAATTATATCTTTTGTCCACGGGTAAGATTGGTATTTTATTAATTTGTATAAACTCTTCATATTTAAAGAATATTTTCTGTTTCTGCTATTTTGGCTGACTGGAAAATTTGAAAACCCTTTGACTACAAATACTTTCTGCTGGATAAAATAAAGCAAACATTAGTCCAAAAGAACAGCTGAATCTACAAGAAAAGAAATTGAAGTACTCAGATACAAGAAAAGAAAAGAGAACTGAAACCAAGCTGACCCTGCACCCTTTTGAGACAAGAGTCAGCCTCATTTATCTGGACTCTGGGCTTTTGCATTCACACACAATATGAGATGAGGCCTCAGACACCCATGGCAGAGAGTTGACTCTGAGACTCCCATAGAAAGCTAAGACCTTTCCAAGAACTGCATCTTTAGATGAGATTGGGTGCATTCAGAGTGGTATGGCCGTAGACAAGAACTGCATCTTTAAACAGAACTTAGACAAGGAAAAGACAATCAGCAAACAGCAGAGAAGCAAATCAAGGAACTTTGTCTGTCCCACCTGGGCTTTAATAGGAAAAAAAAATTATTTTCCTTCCTCATAGGAAAAATGCGTGCCCCAAAAGTACATGTCATGACAAAAGTGATGATGCAATATGCAGAGAATCTGAAAAGATCACAATGGGGACTCTAGGACCAGTGTCAGAAACAAACATAAAGCCACTCTGGATAGACACACCCTCTACCCAGGACCCACAGGTTTCATCTAAAGATGAGTTCAGAGTATAGAATTATAAAATACACAAGAAATTAATCCACCATGAACAAGAATCATCAGACATCAAACACCACAGGATTATATCCAAAGAACCACAAATAATAAAACAACCCTAGCGCTGGCTTGGGAAGCCAACGGCCCTGGTTCGGTCCCACATGTGAGGGCCAGTAACACTGCCCTCAAAAAAAAAAAAACAAAAAAAAACACAACCCGATAATTTTAATTTAATTTAATTTTATTTTATTTTTTTTTTTTTTTTGAGGGCAGTGTCACTGGCCCTCATATGTGGGACCGAACCCGGGCCGCTGGCTTCCCAGGCCAGCGCTTAACCACCGCAACCCGATAATTTTAAAAAAGTAATGTTTAAAATTATTAGAGGCATAAAAGAATTAATCAAAAACATAACAAAATAATATAATTATCAAAAAACAATAACAAAGAACTCCTAGAAATGAGGAATAGAGTCAAGGAAATAAAATAAGTAGTTTAGGTGTGGTAGTTACTACAGTTGAGGCTATTCCTCACTATTTCTGATCTCCTCCTCCTGGGCACACTTCTGTATCCCCTTGAACTTAGGCAAGGCCATGTGACTTGGTGAATAAAATGTCAGCAAAAGGATATGTTTCACATTTGAGGTGAGGCCTTTAAGAAACTACTATGTGATTTACCCTATGTTTTTTCACCCAACATGACAATCATCACAGCTCTAAAATAGTAGAAGTTCCATTAGCCTGAGTCACAAGTGAGTAAATGTAGAGAACAGCCTACTGCCAACTCAGAAGCAGATGGACATGTAGCATAAGCAAGAAGTAAATCTTTGTTGTTATAAGCCATGAAGACTTTGGGGTTGTTTAACCCCATGGTAGCATAACCTAACTGGTTGGTACAACATTTAAATCAAACTGGACACAGTTGAGGAAAAAATTAGTTAACCAGAGATAGATTTGGAAAAGTTACCCGAAGTGCAGTTCAGAGGGATAAACTGATCCAAAATAGGAAAGAAATGTTATAAGGTATGGAATATGGAGTACAGAATGAGAAAGTTCCAAATATCTTTATTAGGAGGTCGGTCCATAAGGAGAGAATGGGAGAGAGAAAACATTCAAAGAAATTTTCAGAATCTGGGAATCTAAAGAAAGACATGAATCACTGGATTCAGAAAGTACCGTGAATTCCAAGTTGGACAAATTAAAACCCATCAAAGAGAAACTGCAAAACAACAAAGACAAAGTGAAGATCTTAAAAGTAACCAGAGAGAAGACAGATTATTTACGAAGGAATAACAATTCTCAATAGCAATAATAATACCAGAAGACGATAAAGTCTTCAAAGAGGTGAGAGAAAAACTCTCAACCTAAAGGTAATAGAACCAGCTAAATTATCATGCAAGATTGAGGGCTAGGTAAAGATATTTTGAGGCAACAACTGAGAGAGTTTACCTCTCACAGACCCCTGCCAAAAGAAAACTAAAGGATGTACTTAGGGAAAAAATAAAATTGAGATCAAAAGAAAATAGAATGCAAAAAAGGAATGGTCATCAAAGAAATTTATAAACATATGGGTAAATATAAACAAACATTCACTGTATAAAACAACAATCATAATAATTTGGAATTACAAAAGCAAGGTGAAATTGTACTGAAATTGGTATAATTTAAGATTTGGGGGAATTATCATTATTTTAAGTTTTATTCTGGGAAAGAATAGAGATCTTGATTAAAGTCATGTAATATGTTAAAAATTTAAGGGGCACAATAAAGATTGGAATTAAAATGTATATATAACTTCCAAACCAATGTGGCGGGGGAGAGGGTGTAAGGGGGTGGTTAGAAAAAAAATCAATGAAGCACAGTAAATAGAAAATACAAATTAAGATGGTAGAAATATATTAACAATCACGAGAAATATAAACAACTTAAACTTGTTGGTTAATAGAAAACCTCAGATTCGATTAAGAAAAAAATCATTTATGTGCTTTGTAAAAGACATGCCTAAAATATATGAATATGAGGGATAAATAGATAATATTGGTCAAACTGAATGAAACTGAATTGAGCTTTCAAAAACCTTTCTCTGGGCCAGTCAAGTGGTGCGCTGGTTAGGAGTTGGCTTGGGACGCCAGCTCTGAGCAGCAGGGCCCCAGTTTGGACCCCACATGAGGGCCAGTGATGCTGGAGGACCTGGAGCTGGGCTGCTGCTGTGAGTCACTGGCATTGGCATAGGCTGCAGTGGGGCTGGCCAGCAACTGGCATGCGCTTTTGTGAACTGCCATGAACTGCTGTGAGCGGCCATCCAATGGCTGGCAAGAGACTGCCTCACTGGGGAAGAGCGCAATGATGGTACCAACATGGGCCAGTGAAGTGACATCCTCCACAACTAGACTGAACAAAAGGACAGCAACTTGTCTGTTCCCCTTCCCTGATTCCTCAGTGCTGTTCCCCTCCCCCAATTCCCCAATAAAATCTTTTTTAAAAAACCTTTCTCTGCATTGGTGTTTTCTGGTGGCAGTATTATCCAGGTGTGGTCTAAACATTTTACAGAATTATATCATTACTATATGTACTAAGGAGAAAGATATCTTGGGGTGCTGGTTTCCTTTGTTCTGAATTCTTATGTAGGTGACATATTGAAACTACTCCTGTCAACAAGTTTCCATTCATTAGTAACACCAATCCTTTATTGTTTATAATTTCCCTGACTGTACATCCCTTGAGTGAGCAAGAAATGACCTAATAAGCCCTGGTATTGCTACAAGCAGTTTTCATGCATTCTCCAAGGTGTTACCCAGAGACTGTGCAGTGGTGTCAGGTGGAAATCAGAGGTCCAAGACTGGGGCTTCTCATAGAGCCCAGGGGACTTAGGATAAAGGTTCTGTTCAAAAAAGTCCCCATTCTGCAGATGATTGTCTCAGAGAGTGAGGTGTCAAATTCAGTGTCCCCAATACCTAGGCCTTTGGGCCATCCTTTGAGGGCCAGTTTTGGCCCATAAATACATTGGCTTAGTTTCTGACTATCTGTTTCCTCTGGAGCCTACTCTGAAAACTTACCTGAGTTCTCTTCTCTGTTTCCTCCTGTTGCAGAAGATGGGGTTTCTCGGACAGCGCGGTCCATGTCCCTCACACTGGGAAAGGTATGCATGATCAAGGAATGTCAGGGCTCTCAGAAGAAGTACAACAGAAGTTTCCACAGTCACCCAGGAGATCATTCATTCTGGATCCATGGGTGCCAGAGAACCTCTAGACAGAGTCTCTAATTCAGCTTCCTATACCTAGTTACTCCTCCAACCTTCTCTTGTTCATGGTTTTCCTGACTGTATCATCCCTTAAATGAATATAAAATGATGCACAAAACTTAGTATTGCTGTAGATTTCCAACTCTATCCAGGATGTTACCCAGATGGTGGAGGTAATTTCTGCTCCATTTCTTCAGTATATAATAGGCTAAAAGAAACACATGTGGAGAAATTATTCACCACTAGCAGAAAATGTGTGTCAACTTTGGCTATTCTCGCCACACAAACCCCACCACCATCACTACCCAAAGCCAAAATATGCAGTGAATGTTATTACAGCATTAGGAGCAAGTAGGCATTTTCCAGGCCTTTCTGGACTGCCGGTGCTGCTCCCTCCATGACAGTGGGCCCGGTCCCTTTTCTTTCTACAGAACATGCCCCGCCGGAGGGTCAGCGTTGCCGTGGTTCCCAAGTTTAATGCCCTGAACTTGCCCAGCCAACCTCCAAGCTCATCACCCATCCCTTCCTTACCAGCCCTGGTGAGTATGATAAAGCCTGCCTGCTGGCTTTTCCCTCAGGCTCACTAATATGGGGGTGACCTAAATGGGGGCAGGGTCAACAAGGTGAGGACATTCCCAGCATAGATTCTGGGTGATGGGTTAAAAGACCCAATAGAAACCAAGCTCCATGTCTGTCACTGCCCTGAGAAAGAGACTCAGTATCCTGGAGTGAGGTGCTGGCATCTCAGAGAGTGTTCCTTACAAGTAGTATCCCTTTTCCTACTTAAACCACAACCCTCCAAGGTGGGTATGATTTTTTTCTTTTTTTTTTTTTTTTTGAGGGCAGTGTCACTGGCCCTCATATGTGGGACCGAACCAGGGCCGCTGGCTTCCAAGGCTAGCGCTTAACCACTGCGCCACTCGGCTGGCCCTGGGTATGATTTTTTTACCCACTTTGCTTAGCTGAGCTTTAAACCCTAGGTTCTCTAAATCCAGAGCTTGAATTCTTAAACCCAATGTTATCCGGACTCAATTTATTGTTTACAACAATGGAAAACTGGAAACTACCCAAATGTCCATTAATAAGAGCTTGGTTAAATAAATTATGGACATCCCTATAAGGGACTTCTATACAGCTGCTAAAAATAAAGATTAAAATATAAATCTTTATTTATTGACATGAAAAATATCCATAATTTATTATTAACAAAGCAGTTAAAAACAGTATATACAAAAAAAAAAAACCCAGTATATGCAGTATAATTCTGTTTTATAGTGTTTTTTTTAAAGTGTTATTCTATGTGTAGACATAGAAAATTCTGGAAGAATATATGTAAAACTATTAATAATGGTTATCACTGGACAATGGTGAAACCACAGGGGATTTTTATTTTCTTAATGCCCTTTTATATTTCTATAATAAAAATGTATTACTTATAATAAGGACAAAATCCATTTTAATTTTTTTTTAAAACAAAGACAGTTCCAATGTAACAAAATATTTTCCACATCCCAGGCCTTTGTGGATCTTGTTAATCCTATCTAAAACTTCTAATTCTTTCTCCAGGTGTTTCTCTATGCCCTGTCCATGATTAGAACTTCTCTATAAGGAAATAATCTGATTGTGTAAACAATAGGTAAAGTAGATTCAAACTCTATTATGCCAGTAGGTAGCAATGACTCTTCAACTTCTTTCATTTCTTCCTGCCTTGAGCATTTCTATCCATGAAATCAACATAAACTCCCAAATCACCCACTAAAATAAAGGAATTTTTTTTTAAAAAAGGAAATCAAGGAGGAGGGCTAGTTAGTATGTTTTAAAGGACCCATCCATACTATATTAAATGTATAAATGTTTCTAAACATATATATTCCTTTAGACTAGGGGTTGGTAAACAGGGCTATACATTAAAATCACATGGGGTACTATTTAAACATTCTATGCCCAGGTCTTACCCCAAGATTCTGGATTGGGTCAGTACCTTAAAAAAATCTCCCCCAGGTGATTCTGATGTGCAGCCAGGGTTGAGACCCGTTGTTTAAATCAAATCCATTGCAACAAAACGTGGTAGTCCTAGGGAATTTATTATAAAGAAATTTCTAATGGCTTGAGCTTTTAGTAATGACAGGCATCTCCTGAGAACCGCGCTTGGAGCTGTATCTCCAGGGCAGTGATGGGCTTGCATGAATCCATCCCAAGAGCCTGTATTTGGTCATAGACCCACTGGTACTTAGTCCAAGTCAGTAAACAGGAGACAGAAAAACTGATAGCTTCCCTCCAGAATGGAGCCTCAAAATGTAAACTCTTCTCTTTGCTCAATGACACTTGGAAGAGAAGGAAAAGTTACAAGTTTCATGTGCCCCAGAGGGAAAGAACATGGAGGGAAGGAGGCCAGAGAAGGCCTGAGCAATGGGCCAATGCCTGGTCCGAATGAAGATTAGAAAGCATGGGGAGTGAGGAAAGGGAAGGAGAAGTCTCAGCAGCCCCTCCACCCCCAGCATCACCAGAAACCAAGCAGCTCTGGCTTCTTCCTTCCTCGCTGATCCTTAATTCTCCCCATTTCCCCTTCAGTCGGAATCACCCAATGGGAAAGGCAACCTACCTGTTGTCACCTCAGCACTGCCTGCACTTTTGGAAAAGTAAGTTTGTTGATTTTCCTCTGAACTTTGGGGATCTCTGAGGAAAATTTCCTCAACTCACCTTTTCTCCCATCCTTACTCCCAAACTGTGATGAAAAGCAAATTAGGTTCTAGAGGAAATGAGTGGGACTCTGAGATCCACAAAGATTTCAGACACAGTTTGCTAAATTCCAGGAAGATGCTGTGGCTGAGGCCAAGGGTACCATAATCTAAGAAGAGCCCAGAGAGGATGGAAGCCTTCTCTGTTCTTTGGGATGCTTTGGGCTACAGATATAGAAAAGCCCCAACTTAAAGAGGCTTAAATAAGTCCTGAGGTGGGGCTGCTCCAGGTGTGGAACAGGAGGGCCCCAGCTCGGCCTCTCTACAATTTCCTTGCCTCTGCCCACTTTATATGTTGATTTCATCAGCAGGCTTGTGGCAAATGGCTGCTAGTTCCTGGTATGCTATCCAGACATGACGATATCAAGAGGAAAAGGGACCATCTCTTCCCATGTTTCTTTCTTAGGGATGAAACCAGAACCTTTCTTCAGGCTTCCCTGTTATCTTGTTGGCAAATTTGGAAAATGATTCTTTTCTAAACCAATCACAGGCTTTGGGGATAGAATTGTCATCATAGTCTTAAACTATCTCCTGGAGATGGAAAAAGAGGATCAGCTCCCCATGAAGCAAAATAGCTCCATAAAGAGAAGCAAATTCCTAAACAGAATCACATCGCTGTTAGGAAGTAGGAAGGAGATGAGAATTGTACGGTCAACCAACAGTGTCTGTTCTGCCTAACTTTTCTAGGCATTTATGAAATTTGTAGGTTTTTCATCCTTAGCCAGAGTAAGACAGTCTACTTCTACACACTCTGAGGGGTTTATAATTTGCTTTTCAAATTCTTTCATTTGCTTGCTGGAAAACATCTGGATCACAGCTGCCACCTCTCAGAACTTTCCCCTTGTGTCTTTCCTCACTTTGCAGAACATACACCTCTGTTCTTCCTTCTTCCTCGCCTTAAGACAGCTTTAGTCCTTTATTTTTCATTGTTGTTAGAATAGTTTTGCTTGACCTGGCAAGAAATGTCTATGTTGGGCCCCTTTTTAGTAAAGACAAGACCCCACCCCCAGACTTAGCCTGTTTTCCTCACCTCTCAGTATATCAACCACCAACCTATCCCTCAGTGATTCACCCCACATTAGTCTTGAAATTCGCCCAGCGTTTCCCCTCTTTGCCACCTCACCCCACATAAGCTTACAGGTCCTTCATGTCGTGTAGGGTATTTTTGTTTGTTTCTGTTTCCTTGTTATCCGGTCACTACAAGGAAATTCTAAAGGGATGACAAACTAACAACCATATGGAAGTAGCCAAGGTTACAAAATCTTACCACGTCCCCAGAGTCTTAGTGTCTAGTCTGTGTTCTCCAAGTCTCTCCAGAAATGGTCACTGGTGCCTTGAGTGAGAAGCACACTAAAATACTACCTTCCAATCCTGCCTTTGGGTGCCACCACCCCTTCTCCAGGAGGGCCCCCAACAAGGGTCTGTTCCCAACTCTGGACCTACAGAGCCAATAAAGGCAAAAGATTTATGTCCCCGCTCTCCTCAACAGACTGATGTGATGAGGGCAGGGCCTGAACCCTGTAGAACCCTGGTCAGGCCAGCTGAGAGCTTCTATCTGAGGCAATGGGGAGCATCAAGAGCCTGAGCTATCCTTGGTAGGAGAAAGTGAGATATAAAGTTGAGGAAAGCAAGCAGGAGCACAAAATCAGAAGTGGCAACAAATGAGCATCAGTGGTGACATCACCATTCTAAGGGTTTAGAACCAGGAAAGATAAGGACAGAGTGAAGATTGAGGCAACTCATGAAAGCAGCTCCACGAAGATGTCTGCAGCTCACTCTTCTGGGCTACCCAGAGAGATCACCATGATAACATTAAGCATGCTGAGGCTGATTCTCCTGTTGGGAATACACCCAGCCTGTAAAAATGGCTGCAGAAAAGGGGAGGGAGTATTCAAAGGAGGAGGGGCTCAGAACTAACAGCAGCTTCCCCCGCTGGATTTCTAAAATGTGCTGTGATTTTCATCTGAATTCGTGAAACTGGAAATGTTGAACAGATTGCTAAGAGGCTTAACAATGAGACAATCTGTGAGTGAAAATGAATTCATACCTTCCATTCTAACACAAATACAGTCAACTCTAGCTACCTTTTCATACTGTTACAGAGAAAGAATGCATTATAAGTTAATATACATTATTTTCTAGATTGTTGTAATCAGCTTGATGTTAAGATGATTTCACATTTCCCTAAGCATACAGTGACTAAGCAGAAGGGCATTGATTAAGCAGGTGAAAAGATGGTGAAAAGATCAAATTGCCTGTGATCTAGTTCTCAGGCAAATACCTGAGAGCTGATTGCACTGCCCAATGTGAACTGAGAGAATTCTGTCTTGCTCTCATAGGTCACTTCATAGTAAACTGCTCTTCACTCAACAAGGGTCTAAGAATCTGTAGACTTAGAGAAAAATATAGAAAGTGGTACAGTATTTTCCCTTGGGATATGTTCCAAGACCCCCAGTGGAGGTCTGAAATCCTGGATAGTACTGAACCCTATATATATATGATCAAGTTTAATTTATGAATTAGGTGCTGAAAGGTATAAACAATATCTAAAAATAAAAAGAACAATTATAACAATTTACTGTAATAAAAATTATGTGCATGTGGTCTCTCTCTCTCTTAAAATATCTTATTGTACTGTACTCACCTCTTCACTTAAAGAAAGCACTTTACGACTTCTCTTTGACATATCTGAATTGCCAGCATCATTACTTTTACACTGTGGGGCCATTATTCAGTAAAATAAGGTTATTTGAACACAAGCACTGCGATGCCATGACAGTCAATCTACTAAGTGACTGGCAGCAATGTACAGCGTGGATAGGATAGACAAATGATGATCCACATGCTAGGCAGGACAGAGCAGGATGACATGAAGTTTCACCATCCTACTCTGAACGGCACATAATTTACAATTTATGAGTTTATTTCTGGAATTTTCCTTGTAATACCGGCTTACTGCAGGTAACTAAAACCACAGAAAGTGAAACCATAGATAAGTGGGGACTACTATATTTAAAGTGTCTTAAAGATTCAAACAGAACAAAGCTCATGAGCAGTTCCACAATAGGAAGAGCTATTTATTCATTGTCTTTTATTTCTTTGATGTTTAATCACCAAGGGCCAGGCAACTAGAATGCACGCAGGGACCTCACAGTCTAATGGGAAAAGACAGATGGGAAACAGCCCATTATAATGCAGTGTGACAGGTGATATTATAAGGAAATACAGGTTGCTAAGGGAACAGCAAACAAGAAAATGAGCGCCTTAACCCAGTTTTTGTATTGTGGGGTAGAGGAGACTAGAAAATGTTTCTTTCAGGAATTTACTTTTGAAGTGAAACCTGAAAGTTATATAGTTAACTAGGTAAACTAGAGGTTAACAGCATTCCAGGCTCCGCGGCGAGAAAGTATGGAGTAGTCAAGGAATAATAATAATGATGATAATGATAATTACTTTCATTATTTCCTGCATGCTTACTTTACACCAAGTGCTGTCCTAATTGCTTTACATTAAAGACCTAGTTTAATCCTTACAATAATCCCATGAGATAAGGATAGCATTAATATCTCTATTTCATAGAGAAGGAAACTAACACTCAGAGAAGTCATCACTTGCCTGAAGTTACACAACTAATAGAAAGCAGAACACGTGCCCTTAACCTCTCAATAGGCCCTCCAACTAGAAGAACAGAAAGAAGTTCAGTATGACTGGAGAGAGGAGGGTAGATTTAACAGCTATTTTATTTATTTATTTATTTATTTTTTGAGGGCAGTGTCACTGGCCCTCCTATGTGGGACCCGAACCAGGGCCGCTGGCATCCCAAACCAACTCTTAACCACCACGCCACTCGGCCGGCCCCACAGCTATTTTTGAAAGAGCTTTTGTGAGTTATTGTGAAAGAACTTAGTTGGATGTTGAGTAGAGAGGGGAGCAGAGGATATATGTGGAGCCATTCACTGGGGGATCAGCAAAGCCACAGATGTGGATGACATACAGGGCTGGTTTCATAACAGGGACCATGATGCTGATAAACCCCAGAGCAATTTTAACTATATCTCTACAATAGCCATTTTTTGTACACTTCTGAAGCAACCAGGGTAAACTGCTTAAAGGTTTCACAGGACATCAAATATGTGCAGTGAGCAACTCCCCTTTCCTGGTAGTATTCTGGAATGAATTAGCCCTCAGTCAACTAGTAATGGACCTGAGAAATCTGTAACTAGGTAATAGAGAGTAGGGAAATTCTTCTAGCCCAGTGTGCTGGCCTGGGCATGTCTGAGGGAATTGTGACAGCAGGGGTGGCTTAGAGACATTGCTGAGCCCCAAAAGGTAAGACCTGTCCATTGGAAAGGCTTGTAGTCACTTTCAAATATTGTTCACCACATGGAAAAAATAGACTCTAATATACCTGCTGGTCAAACAACACATTTTGATTAAATAACCTTCAAGTTACTGAGAGCTAAGCATACATGACAAACGCTGTTGACCCGGTGGACATAAGAGAACAATGGGTCTGATTTTAATGCGTTATCTTAGAAAGCACATGAGATTTCAGTCTGGGAACAGATGCCAAGATCCATGAACGTTTGGCCCAGAAATCCAGAGGATGGGCATAGGCTATGTATGCTCAGCTCCACGTTTTTAGTCATGAATAGAGATTCCTTCAGTTCAACCTAAACACTGGGTTCTCAGAAAATAGACATTTACAGAGAGGCCCTGCCTATTTTATAAGATTAATAGGCAGGGACTAGATGAACCATAACAAAGTCAATGTAACTCAACAAACACTTAAAGGCACTTCCTGTGCCTTTCTAACTCACACAAGGCCTCCCTCCCTGTGATCACAGTCACATGGAGGGATGGGCATGTATATAAAACACAAAAATGTCCTATCTCCAAGTTATGCAGTAACAGAGGTGCCATGATGGCAAAAAGGGAGGGAGAGATCAAATTTAACTAAAGGGCGTGAAAGAAGGGGACACACTGGCAAAGATTCCACAGAGGAGAAGGTATTAAGCTGAGTCTTAACAAGGCACAGGAAAAACTTCCAGTTGAAGAAAATATTTCAGAAACTGTAATCTCAGTCTAGAGGTCAGGAGATAACAGCAAGCATTTTACATATTGTGTGTGTCCCCTACCTCCTCCCATCTTACCCTCAGTATTAAACTAAAGGTTCTCCTAGCCCATCTCATGCTAAACAAATAGCTTTTTTAAAAAAGGGCCACATCATAAGCCATGGCCCAGCCTAAGGACAAGAAGGGTTATTATACACAGCAGGTTCTCTGGAACCCCATACACTGCTCAGAGCCCTAGGAAAAGACCTCCATTGAAAGGGAGGGCTCAAGGAGGTGTGGAAAGTGTACGTTTACATGAATAGAAGACCAAGGTGAGAGTCCCAACCAGGCCCACCAACCACTAGTAATATGAACTTAGGCAAGTCACTTAATCAACCTGAGCTTAAGTTTCTAACCTTTCAAGCAGGGTAATTCCCCACATGGGTGGTAGACAGTGCAATCAAGAGTATGGGCAGGTGTCAGACTGAACAGGGTCAAATATGAGCTCTACCAAGCACTGCTTGTGTGATCTTGGGCTTGTTATTTAACCTCTCTGAGTCGGTCTCCTTGCCTGTCAAACTGAGAACAATAGTATTACCTATCTTATTCATTCAGGAGTCTTAAGTGAGTTATTAGCACAGAGACTGATACAGAGGATGTCAGCTGTTCTTATCATTGGGAAGGTCAAATGAGAGAACGTATATGAAAACATGTTAAGAACTAAAGCCCCATAGGTGAGCTGAGTTGAACAGGGCAATCAACTCAGCCTGGGAGAGCTGGACCCTGGACAGAAGATCCACACACGAAAAGGTTGTTGAAATGACTTCCTGGATCTACAAGGGAAAAGTTTTAGTCTTCATAGAGCAGTAACCTGAGGACAGTGAAGGTTTTGTTTGCCGTCATTTAGTCAGCAAAACTCAAAGGTGCCTAAGTGTGTTATGGCACACAATATACATGCACTTGAGAAATATATTAAAGCATTTTTATGTCAATTTTACCATTTTAAAGTCACATTTAGGGTTCCTCTTATTCTGAAGTGTCAGAGTAATCATATCAAGTTCTCTCTTGAAGCTATAAATAATCACCTAGTAATTTATCAGTTTGGATTCTTTTATGGATTAGGTTTGAAAGAACCTCAGGTGGCTCCTAAAATTTACTACAAATAATAATAATAAATAATATCATTGGTTGAGCACCATATTGCAAAGTTTACTTTTATTTCTTCATTAATTCTTACACTACCACCTTCAGGTACATATTATTATCCATATTTGACAGTTGAGGAATCTCAAGTTTTGGAAAGTTAAATAATTTGCATGTGTTGGATTTGAGGTTTGAACCCATGATTGCCTCCGGCAGTTTCTCGTCCTCTACACTCCGCTGCCCTCCTCAGACATGTTTATCATTAACTTCTAAGATTGACAGCTATAGATAAAAGAAATTAAAAGTCTGATATTTTATTTCACAGAAATATTTTATTTCTAATATATAGATACATTTAATAAAAGAATTACTTTCCCTGTCTTTGGCTGTAGTTATGTTTTTCTGCTCTTGTTCCAGTCATTTAGACAAATAGGAAACTGCCCATTAGGCAAAGGTCACATGGAAAGCAGTGGATAATGTAATTTGCAAAAGGAGAAATGTTATGAATAGCTGATATTTTTAGAGTGTTATTTTTCTTGTTCACAATGGGTTTTGGTTTCCAGACTAATGAAATGTAAATTTTGCAAGGTCTGAGGAAAACAGAAATGAGAAACTGATGCCAAGAATGAAGAGAATATATAAGGCTCATTCATAAAACCTGTGATCTTTCAGAGTTCTGGCTGAAAAGCTCTGCTCACTGTTCTGCCTTGTTTGAGGACTCCCCCTTGACATGACTTCCTTTAGTCTGGATTCTGGATACCTGGGAATGCAGCAGGATCTATAGGGAAGCCATAGCCATCTGGATACTTCCTTTAAACTTGTGATCCCATACTTCAAATGGGTTCCCAGGACCGCCCCTCCATCCTACTATGATTCTCTAACATGTTGTTTCCCCCCTCTCTCACGTGACACTTTTATGCCTTCTCCTCTCTCCTCAAACCTTCCTAGGCCTCTATACTTCCCACCCTCAGTAGATGACCTTGTCCTTCACTTTATAAAGGAAATTTAAGCTATCAGATATGAGCCCTCTCATCTTCCTTCATCAGATCCTCAATTTACAACTACCATCCTCATCTCCTTCCTCTCTTTGTTATAACCAAGAAGTTTCTCAATTATTCTAAGATCTGTCTTTACTTCCTTTTTCAAAGAATTTGTTCCTTTGGTCATCCCCTCTACTGGATCATTTCTATCCACATTCAAATGGGCTTTCATCCCATGACCCACTTCTTCAGCTATGTATTCCCCCAACATACTCTTCTACTACCCTTCCTAGTCAAATTACTGTGTCTATGTCTTCTTCCCCTTTCTCACCTCCCATTCTTTACAAAGCCTATTCCAATCTGTTTTTGGCTCCTCTTGACCTTCATATTATATTTTTTTTCTACAATGTTTATTTCAGGTGTACGAAGCAACATACTAATTAGACATTTACACCCCTCACAAAGTGATAACCCCCTCTCCCAAGTTACTACCCCTCTGACATCTTATATACCTATTACAATGCCATTGACTATCTTCCTTATGCTGTACTCCACCTCCCGTGACTATATATTGGGTTGTCTTAAAAGTCATGATATGGGGCCAGCCTAGTGGTGCAGTGGTTAAGTGCTGGCTTGGGAAGCCAGCGGCCCCGGTTCAGGTCCCACATATGAGGGCTAGTGACACTTCCCTCAAAAAAATAAAATAAAATAAAATAAAATAAAATAAAATAAAATAAAATAAAATAAAATAAAATAAAATAAAAGTCATGATATGGGCTGGCCAAGTGGCTCAGTTGGTTAAGAGCTCCCTCAAAGGTGTGAGCTGAGCTCTAAGCAACAGCAGTTTGATGCCAGCCCGAGCAGCTCAAGCTGCCAACAGGTGGCAGGATGGCTCATTTAAAAAAAAAAAGAAAGAAAGAAAAGTCATGATGTATTATTTCTATGTTTTTCATTGCAAAAATGCATCATGACTTTTCCAACAACCATATATATATATATATATATATTTACTTATAGTTGACATACAATATTATTCTACTTCAGCTTCAGTTGTACAGGCACAGTGGTCAGGCATCTATACAGTCTATGAAGTAATCCCCTTGATAAGTCCAGTGCCCATCTGGCACCTTACATAATCTTTACAACATTGTTGGTTATATTCCTCATAATGTATTTCATATCCCCATGATTATATTGTGTCTATTAATTTGCTCTTCCTAATCATTTCACCTTCTCCCCCATCATATTATCCAATCTAATCGTCACTGTACTCATCTGACTTGGACTCTCAGAAGTGTGTGTATGACATACTTAACTCTCCCTCTTTGACACACTCTCCTCCTTTGGTTCCCAGGACTCCATGTTTTCCTGGTTTTTCTCCTACCTCTCTGACTGCTACTTCTCCACCTGAGCTAAGGGAAGCGATGTCCGTGGCTTGATCATGGATCCTTTTCTCATCTTTCTTCATAGTAACTCCCTAGGCAAACTTATCTCTTTCCCCTCGCTTTCAGTATCATCTATATTCTGATGTTACCAAATGAATTTCTCCAGCTTAGAGCTCTTCTCCAACTACCCATTTGATATCTCCACTTAGATATCTCACAAGCACTGAAAATTTATTTTGTCCAAAAGTTTATTCCTGCCTCACTGCCTCTTTTCAATTCCTCAAACATCTCCACATCTTTTGTGTCTCAGGGTCTTCATACATTCCGCATCCTCTACCTAGCCTCACCCTCCGTCTGTTATAGTTATGGTTGACTTCTCATCTTTGAAGTCTGTGCTTCAGTTACACCACCTCAGGCCTTTTCTGACCACTCTAAGTAGTTTCTCTCATTATTTTCTGTCACTGAACAGTTTGTTTCTTTCATAAAAGTTATCACAATTTGTAATGAATTACATATTTCTTTTCCTTTTTTGGGCTTTTCCGCCTGCTAAGTTCCGGGTTGACAAAGATCATTTATTTTCTGTTACATCCCCAGGGCATTATAAGGTGCCTGTGACTTAGTACTCAGTAGATATTTACATGAATGAAGCAAAAGATGGACATAGGAATGGAATGACCCTGAACGTTTTGGTCTCCTCCATCTTCCTCATCCTAGTGCTATGGAGCTCCCCATAGCTATCTGTCTACCCACAGCATCTCCAGGAATAAGAATAAAGGTGGATTTGGGAACACAAGGAATAGGGGGAACTGGTGCAGTATTTGATGTTTGGGGGTCCAGGAAGGATTCATGGACTAGGGCTTTATAACATCTTATCTCAAGATACAAGGGTTGAAATGAATTCAATCCAATGAGTTTCCTCACTTCAGATAAGGAACCAGGCCAAAGACATAGTTTGGTTTTCAGATACCCAATCTGTCCCTGAAAGGACGCCCTGTACTTCCCTCTTCTCATTAGTGGAAAAACAAATGGGGACACAGATTGTGAAGCCTCTGTTCCCATGCCGACTCCAAGCTGCCTGGAGGAGCTTAGCGAGGAGACCAAGGCCAGGATGCGGGAAGAAGCATACAACAAGGGGTAAGTCAGGCTTCAGCTGCCCTGAGGTCACCTGGCAGGTCTCCGAAGATACCTTCCCAGGGCCTTTCCTATCTCATAGAGTATTTAGGGAAGCAATTAGTGGCCCCAGGACCTCCTTGCTTCAGTAAGGAACTACATTGGAAAGCAGTACTGTTCCACAGGAACAGGAGGAAGCAGGGCAAGAGGGTGTGGTCAAACAATAACTACATTGCTTTCTTTTTAAACAGACGTCACTCCCAGAATAGTCTGGAAATCAAGGGCCCTGGGTGGGTTCCTCTTGGTAATGCCAGAGGCTTCCTGCACATCCAGAGCAATTGTGTTGCTGCCAAAAATGCCCAGGATCAGCTGCTACTCTGCTTCCTAGAACTACCCCAGCCATCCCTTCTCCTATTAGCTGGAGTCCCCTCAACTTCCATCTGTCCCTTCTCTAGTTGAGCTTCAATATCACCTCT
Source organism: Aselliscus stoliczkanus (assembly GCA_033961575.1). NCBI lineage: Eukaryota > Metazoa > Chordata > Mammalia > Chiroptera > Hipposideridae > Aselliscus > Aselliscus stoliczkanus. Next base: position 95,039,748 of record CM066736.1, on the reverse strand, counting down.
GGTCAGTCACTGATGGAACAGAGTACTGAGCAGAGCCCGAGCCCAGCCAGGTAGAGAATCACTCTGACCAGGCATAGCATCCTGAGTTCTTTCCCTGTGGCTCCTAAGGAGACACTGCTTCCCACTGGTGTGAAACCTATGGGCTTTTGTGTGGCAGCCACATATACCATGTGGGGTTGCCCCAGCCAAACTGTGCTACCCTTCAACTCTGCTGTAGGACAAGCAGAAATTGTATCTTCAGGGTAATATTGATCCTGAGAGGAGGAAATCAGAAGGGTTTCTCTTGGAAAGCCTATCGTTTCACCCACAGCTGTCTTTTGTCCTCAAAGGGTTAATGCCTCCATCAGCTTTGTAAACATTTACTCAGTACCTCTCTAGGACAAGCTATGTGCCTGTCACTTCCATAACACTTCCCAACAAGCCTGTGTGATGGGTGTCACCTTCCCTAGATCAAGCCTGGCACATCTTCAAAACATTCCAACACCCTGGGAGATGGGTACCACCCTCTCCATTTTGCAGGTGAGAAGCTGAAGCACCAAGGTTACTACACAGAAAGCCAATACTGAATGTTCTGTAGGACAAGAACCCAGTCAGGTGACTGCATCCACATTTTTCCCTGTGAGTTTTGTCACACTTTCATAAACAGGAAGGATGACTGAGGAGTGAGGGGAAATTGTAGTGACATGAGCCACCTTGGGATTCTGTGGAGCTTCCCAGCTTTTTCCTGTTGTGTGGAACCACAGGAAGTACGTAATTATTGGAGGTGCTCGAGTCCTGTCCTCTAGGAACTCGGGAAAAGATGCCCTGTGCCTGGCCTTTCCAGATTCGATTGCTCCTTTTTGCCCTCCAGATACCAGGAAGGTCTAAAGAAGACCAAAGAGCTTCAAGACCTAAAGGAGGAGGAGGAAGAACAGAAGAGTGAGAGTCCTGAGGAACCTGAGGAGGCAGAAGAAACTGAGGAAGAGGAAAGGGACCGGAGAAGCAGGTTGGAGCCATTGCCATTGCTGAAATGGGTCGCAATTCATTTAACTGCACAACATCTGGAGGTGCCAGTCCAGGGCATCAGTGGGTCCAGGCCCAAATGAGCAGCCAACAGAAATCAAGAGGGTGCTCATGTTGGGGGAGGAGGCAGAGGAAATCCTAAAAAGCCAAAATAGTTAAAAAGGGGACTTTTGCAAGAGTCAGGTGGTCAAGGGTGGGGCTAGCAGCACTCAGGAGCTCTCAGGAGCTGAGAAACTGCGAGTGAGTGACCCTGACTGGAGTCCCTCCTAGCTCACCACAGTTAGCTCCTTTCCCAGGTATCCCCATGATCGTGGGAGGCAAGGTCATGGGAGCTGGCCTAAAGCCCTAGGCGGAGTTTCTTACAAGAACAGAGGCAGAGAGAATAGATGGGAGTAAGGGACAAATTCAACTTGGTGGCAAAGGTGAGTCTCCAACAGGTTAATTCTGTGCTGATCCAACAAGCTTGGTCACTTGGATTGTTTTCACTTTCGTTTGGAAATAGTTGGTTTTTTAAAAATATACTTTATGTACCCTATGGATATAGTGACCTGGATTTTAATGATAGCCCCAATTTCATATATTCTGCCCCACTGACTCTATTAATACATTCAAACCAGAAGTCTTGAATTTTGATATTTAAAAATGTGGTTCCTGCAAACTTGGAACATTTCACCAAAATCTCTATCTTTAGACCCCCAGGCTATCCTGGGGTCGAGGGTGGCTCCAGCCAAAAGGATTAAATTATCTAATCAGCTGCTAAACTTGGGACAGGGTATATCTTTATGCCTCATTGTTCAAAAGCTCTGGAAATCACATGCATGTAATGAATGAGGTAATAAAATGAAGACTAGACATGAGATAGATATGCTTCAAAGCACAGAGGAAAAACCAATAGGGCCCAATGGTGGAAGATTCAACCAGAGTTGAATCTTGCATGAGTCAACCCCAGTGTTCAAGGAAGAGCAGTATGGGAAAGCCCGAGAAGCCGCTCACCATTGAAAACAAACCTGTGCTACGACGCACCACCTCCGGTAATGGAAGAACCCCCAGGTTTTAACAATGAAAGCACAGCCCCTTCTCCAAGCAGCTGGATCCTGTTCTCCTTAAGCCTTCTCTCCCTCTTGGGAGCCTCTGCTCTTATTTGCAGACCACCATACTGCCTTCCTCCCTTTTAATGCCGTTGAGCCCAGGCTTGGACAGCAGCCCTTCCTTTGGCTCCCTTCAATACAGCTAACATAGGGTGGAACTTCTAATATTTCCAAACACTGAGAAAGAACAAAAGAGAACAACAAAGAGAGTACATGGAATATAAACAGTCTGGTTTACAAAACACAGGGCTGGAATCCTTATCTAGCTAATTTGATCTCAGGCGATTGGCGGCTCCCTCCCATTTTGTGAAATCCTAGGGAATGTAAGGCTGTGCCTGCATCCCTCTCTGTCTGTCTTCTGGTCAGCAGCACAAGGCAATGGGTGCCCTTCGCTTCCATTGTCCAGGAGTGTCTTCTTGGTCCTGCTGATCCTGAGAGACCTCATTCTCTTCCCCAACCTTTGCTCCCTTTCGGATTTACATTTGGTCTTGAACACATGACAGTAGCACAGGTGATGGGTACCAGGCATCAGCACAGCCCTCAGAAGGGTCCCTGTCCTTCAGTACAGGGGTGTGCTTTACCTTTTCAGCAGTATAGCATCATATTTTCCATAACAGCTGACACTGTTATCATATAAACTGCCCACTGTCTTCAATGCCAGTTACACACACAGTTGCCTGTAGGCACTTGCACTCAAACATGATTCCCCCATGAAATTTTGGCATCTCCCTAACAATCAAGGGCTGAAGTCATTAAAAGTTCCATGTTCTACTTAGTGAATTTCAAAAAAACAGAACAAAAAATGCTGGGCTAAGCCCCAGAAGCTGACCCCATATTTGAAAGCTTCAACAACAAATGCTAAAGTCTTTTTGTCTGAATTTCTCCTCTATTTAATAATATATAATAATATAATTATTGGTTTCTGGAGGATCAGCTTAACTGAACTTTGATGAATCAATCCAATATCTTGACCATATAAAACAGAGAACACAGCCTTCTGACCATTATGTAATACATTGAACAAGTAAGACTAATAAGGTACAACAGAAAACTTTCGTCTTTTCTCCCACTGCCTGTTCAAACCTGCTCTGTGGAGTTAAGATGATAGGAGGCAGATTCCTTTACTTTTCCAATAACTCTTCAGGAAACAAAAGTCCTCTGGTCATTTAAATCCCAAGTATAACCTCACTTCAGTAATTGAAATGGCCAGTTCCCTGAAATAGTCAAAAGCATGAACTTATTTTTTTTTTTAAAGATTTTTATTGGGTAATTGGGGCAGGGGCACAGCTTGGGGGACTCAGGGGAGGGGAGCAGACAAGTTGCTGTCCTTTTGTTCTTCAGTCTAGTTGTGGAGGACATCACTTCACTGGCCCATGTTGGTATTATCATTGCGCTCTTCCCTGGTGAGGCAGTTGCTGGCAGGCCATTGGACGGCCACTCACAATGGCTCACAGCAGTTCACGAAAGCTCATATCCGCTGCTGGCCAGCCCCACTGCAGCCTACGCCTTCGCCAGTGACTCACGGCAGCCCAGCTCCAGGTTGAGCTGTTGTTTATCATCTTAGCTGTAGAGGGCACAGCATCAGTGGCCCTCATGTGGGATCCGAACCAGGGCCCTGCTGCTCAGAACTGGCGTCCCAAGCCAACTCTTAACCAACGCGCCACTCGGCCAGCCCCAAAGCATGAACTCCTTATGAAGTTAAAGCATCTTGCCTCGCCCTGCTCTGGTCTGATTCAGGAAGAAGACTGCAGTGGGGACAGGGTGCCATGGCTTCTCCCTCTGTCTCCTGTTTGCACTGCTACCCTCCACCCCAGCTTTGCTAATGCAGTGTCTGACCTCTCCAGGGCTAACACTGGAAAAGGGAATCCAGATTAAGGGGTAGGAAAGGCATTACTTGACTGGTATTATTGTAAGTGGGCTCCAGGCCTTGGCAGGGGTTTAAAACTGACTTTCTGACATTGTTCAGTATGGCACTTTACGGGACCTTCAGGGGAAACCACTCCTCCCCACACCAGCATCATGCACCTTCACACCATGGCTGAGACTGTCTGAACTGCAGGTCCCTTTATAAGGATAAATGCACCTCTTCCAGCTGGCTACTGAAAATGCCTCTCTTGGTCCTTGGGCATCTGGAAATATATCTTCATTGTTCAGCTTCCAGGTAGCATTTCCAGGCAGGACCAATGACATCCCATGCCTTCACCTGACTACATCCAGTTAAGGTGAAATATGTACCTTTGGCCCACTATTGGTGTGAGGACAGTTTTCCTCATCACACCCCCACTCTGAACCACAAAGCATTTCAGCAACATTCTTGCTCTTCAGATTTCTCAGATGTGAGTCACACACCAGTCTACTGTGTCCCTCTTGCTGCAATATATTGAGCTCTCCAAGCAGCAACTCTGAAGTCCTGCTTCCTCTAGGCCGAGGTGAAGGGGAAAAACCTCACCCCTCCCTGTGGAGGAATGGGTAGAACTCAGAACAACCAAAAATTGATTTCCAAAGGAATTCTATTTCTAATGATTACATTTCTAACCTCTTTTATAGGCTGGAAATGGGTGAGCAACTAAGGGTTACAAAGCCAAATCTTGACCACCTTCTTTACAGTCCCACTTAAGGGTGGCATTACAGTGGGATTCTCCCCCACTGTAGCAACTTGTTTTGAGCACAGAAATATAGAAAAGAAAAAAAAAGGAAAGACTGCATTTTAGCACCCAATCATATAGAAATAGAAACTGAAGAATCTAAATAGGGCCCAAAGAAAATAAGCTTCCATTTCCAAACCCTCCCTTCTCAACAGTTACGAAAATAGCCAATGATTTTCACGTCAGCTAATGTGCTCAGTTTTGCTTTACTTAATTGTTCCTTAAATGATCATCAGAAGGTTCCCACATGGAAAAGAAACCAATAAGTGCCTTAGCTTAGCATCTGAGGTAGGCATGCTGAGTGTCTGGTCCCTTTCTAAAGAGGGTATTTGTTGAGTCATTTCATCCATGGTAAGGCATCTATTCTCTGCGAACTCTGAAGTAGAGCGCTCCACTTCTCAGCAAATGGCCTGCATCTATCAGTGTCTATGTGAACCTTGACATATTCAGAAAGTCCTCTGTCACTTTTCTCACCTTCTCCATTTGGAGATACTCAGTATTCTAATTTTTTTTAAAAATTGGGGAACAGTATGTTTTTCCAAGACCCATCAGCTCCAAGTCGAGTAGTTGTTTCATTCTAGTTGTGGAGGGCACATCTCAGTGGCCCATGTGGGGATCGAAACTGCAACCCTGGTGTTATGAGCATTCTAACCAACTGAGCCAACCGGCTGCCCCCACAATATTCATATATATATATTTTTTAAATAGATCTGAGATTAGACACAGAAAGAAATTCTAGCTTAATGAATGTGAACAGGGCTTCTCCAGAGAGCTCTAAGAATGGACTCCTCAAGTGGGTCATCTGACCAAATGTCTTTTCTTTAGGCCACAAAGAGAGAGGGAGAGTTGAAAAGCAACTGGGAAAAGAGGAAGAGGAAAAAGGGGAGTGAAACAGGCAAAAACTAGAGGGGGGAGAGAGATAAAAAGGTGGGAGGGAAGGGAGAAAAGAGTGGAAATAGGAAAGAAAAGAGTATGGAGAGTGGAGAGAAAGAAGAAGAGAGAAAAATTAGGGAATGAAGATTAATGAGTTGAGAAGACATCTTAAATGAGCCACCCTGAGGTGGCTGGAGGCTACTAGTCCTCTGGTCTTCCTGGAAAAGATTTGAAGTGACCTCTTGAGGTTGATCTGGTTCCTTATCATTTATCACTTGACATCAAGAGTCTCCTAGGAGTTTAGCACAATGCTCCCACGTTGGACATAGTCAGATGTGGAACTGAGGACAACAGACTATACATCTGAGCATAGAGGCCGAGAAAGATTAGAACTTGAAACTGATCACTAATGCTGTGAAGTACAGGAAAGATGCTGGTCCTGTCTGGATACATGGGCGTAGGGGTCAGGGCAACCTTGTATGTTTGGGCTTGGGAGAGTTCAGATATAATGACCATCTCATGAACAGATGAGGTCATTTGTGAATGGGCAAATGATCAGAAAAGTAAATAGAGTGTTCTAGTTCAATAGCTCCCAACATCAAGGCCATGGACTGACGGCATTGAAATCTTCTGGGGAAAATTTTAAACTGGAGATTTCTAGACCATATCTTTGGAGACTCTTATTCAGTAGAGCTGGGGTATTTTGAATAATTGCTGCCAAGTGACACTATACATAGCTGAGCTTGAGAACCACTGCTATAGATAGAATGGGAGGTATTCTATATAGATATTTATGGGTCTGGGCATCATGTATGTGTTCTATATACTAAACCCTCCACCTATTTTTTCATTTGACAGCAAACTTGAAGAATTGATTCATTTCTTACAAGTCATGTATCCCAAACTGTGTCAGCACTGGCAAGTCATTTGGATGATGGCTGCAGCAATGCTGGTCTTGACTGTTGTGCTGGGACTGTACAATTCCTATAACTCTTGTGTGGAGCAGGCTGATGAGCCCCTTGGGAGATCCACTTGCTCGGCAGCCCAGAGGGACTCCTGGTGGAGCTCAGGACTCCAGCATGAGCAGCCGACAGAGCAATAGGACACCTGACATCCAGCCAGTGTCCTGCTCTAGCACAGCCCAACGCCCTTTCCCCAGGTATAGTGCTGTGAGGCCTGGGTGTGGTCACACTGCTGCTGGCCCGTCAGGGAATAAGCAGGAGTTCTTTCACACTGGGCACTCTGTGGGAGCTATTCATACACAGTAACTGATGTTCTTGGAGGATCAACAAAACTGCCATGGAAAAGCAGCCAGTAGATGAAGAAGTCACCTTCACCAAGGGACTATAACAGAAAGGAAGGTCGCCTGCCCCTGGCTCAGATGGCCAAGAAAACTAAAACACTTTCCTTGCAAGGGGAAGAAGGTGTTTTCCTCTTTGCAGTAGGAAATCAGGAAGAATTGTGCCTAAAGGCTAACTCTGACCCTGAGGATCAGGCCTGGAATTTGGAGTCACAACATGAAAGTCTTCCCATTTCCCATCTCATTCTCACTGATTCTCCTTCTGCCACTTTGTAATCAGAGTTCCTCCTTACAGGAGTAAGAAATGTTTCTCAGCAAAATATTTAGGCTGAAATTAGCTCTGTGCTTGAAACGGGAAGGCGTGAATTAATATATATGCATCTGTAAACACACAACACATACATACACATACCACGCATGTGCATGAAGCCAACAACCCTCCAAATAAATCCATGCTCTGGGTGTGTGTTCTGGATAAAGTCAACCCACAGGTTTTCAGTAGGTGTGGGGCAGTCACCAGGCACCTGTTCAATGAGCTCTCCACGTGGATTTAAGATGTTTGAAAAACACTGAAAAGTCATGGTTTCAATGGTGAACTTGCTGGTCTCCATTTCAAGTGCTAATTCTAAGCTGCTGTAGAGCACAGTCTATTCCCTATGTGTTCTTTCCCCATTGAGGTTCAGTTAACCCACCTCTCCAGTGAACAAGGAGACACGGCGTGCTTTAGCTTCCGTGTGCCCACATACAGTGTGCAGTTGCACCTTAGTGCTTCAGTTCAAATGGAACTTCCAACCCAAAGATGTTTCAGAGAATTCCCAATTGTTTCGCATAACACTGAGACAGAACGTCCCACCTTCGGTTTGACTTCTTGCTCCACCTTCATAGCCACTGCCTTCCTTCATCCCTCATCAGTTTTGGGAGCTGTTGGTTTCTGTGTGAGTTTTATTGTGGTTGTTCTGCTTTTGTTTTTGTTTTGTTGTTGATGTTTGTTTTTGTTGCTAATATTCATATAGAACTTACTATGAGACAAACATTGTTCTAGGTATTACATAGGTATTAATTCATTTAGTCCTCAAGAAAAACAAAAAACTATGAGGTGGGTATTACTCTTCCCATTTTCAGGCAAGAAAACTGAAGCACAAAAACCACAAGGAACTCTCTGAGGACACCCAGTTAGTAAATCATGGGGCTGGAACTCAAACCCAGGTAGGCGGGCCAGCGGCTGCATCCACTGCCTCTAACCGCTGTGCACTAACTTGCCTCTTCCAATGGTCTTCTAGCTGGATGCCTTATATTCCAGTCCGTCTCCCCCATGTAGCCCTCCAGCCCCTCCAAATCCTTTCTGGTTCCCAGACTAACCTGTTTTCTCTCACAGCTCTGTTCCTCCACTCACTCGTTTTTCTTCTGCCATTCTCTTTTCTTCAGGACCAAGGGCAAAAATCATCCCCTCCATATGGCTTTAATGACCTCCCTCCAACTCCCCACCATACCCCACACAGTAGAACACACGCACCTCTGCTCTTTCTTTTAAACATCTCCATTATTGACCATTACGGCAGTGTATCACAATAACTTATTTATGTGTCTGTCTCCCCTAGCATTTTTTCCTCACAGACAAGAACCATGTCTTACCCATTCTCTGGGTAAGGGGCTAGCATGGTGGCTAACGCTTGGCAGGGTGTCATTAAATGTTGGTCCAAAGAGCAAGAGAAACTTTGAGGTGGCAGAGAGAAGCCTGGGGACAGCTGATATTTTGCGTACTTCCCAATGCCATCACCACCACTGTCTCAATAAGAAAATAACATCTTTATTGGCCTCAACTTATTCTAATATTTTTCAGTCTACTATGAGAGAAAGCAGAAAGGAGGCCCAAATAGCAACATCATTTCCAAGCTCAAGAACTGGGCTTGATGCAACCCACTTTAAAACAGCATGTTGATTTAAGGGGGGCATCATTTACAGTGGCTAGAAAATCACTGCAAGTGAAGCCCAAGCCAGGGTTGACCAAGGATGTGCCATTAAGGTAAAGAGGTACATACAGATCAAGGCAGATGAATTTGGGGGACATGGATGGATGGTTTACTCTTCCCCTTCCAGGGGGCCAGACACACTGAAGGAGCTTTAGGCCCTCAGAGCAAAAGACAGGATTCAAATAGAGCTCTCGAGAGAGTGGCTGTGAGACAGGACTCTGGGCTGCAGTGTCCAGTCTCAACCTCCCTTGAAGAAGGACCAGGCTGAGCTGGCCCACTGTCTACTGGGCCACAGGGTTCTACCTTTGTTTTCAGTTGAGACAAAGGCCAGGGAAGGGGGTTCAGTGAGCTCCTGAACCTCCACCTGGCTCCACAGAAAGGCCTGAAAGAGTACTCTCAGACCAGGCCCTCACCCAACCTGCTTTGAGAGTAAGAGAGGTTGAGGAAAAGAAGGAGGATAAGAGTAACTACATTTCCAAGTGCATTCCTGAAAAAGTACGCATTGATATTTCTTTTCTGAAAAGCAAAGATTGACCTGAAGCAGTTGGAACTATTGCCAAAGCAGCAGTGAAATGGAGAGAAAGAGGTCCTGTATTTCCGAGTGATATTGATCTGAAATAAAAGTTCCCCTCAAAACGCCTCTAAAGTCTGACATTTCTGCTTAGCCCTAGGTCTCTGGGGTGCTTATTCTCAGTTGCAGAGTGATGTGATGTTTGTGTCATTGTTGATGTCACCTTCTGAAAGGACCTTCACTTTGCAGCTGCTACCAAGCCAATCTGTATTGCTCCCCATGTTATAGCCTGTCAGAGTAAATGGAGAGGGAGATGCTGGATTTGTTGCCACTGGCCATCAGTTCCTAATGTTAATCCTCACACAGGTGTGCTAGCATTGAACTATCGAGTTTCACGTTGCCTGAGTTTGAAAATAAAAGCACATTTCCAAACCTTTGGCAGCAACTAAATGCCTCCTCATTTTGTGGAGCTGAGTCACAATCTTGCCCCAACTCTTTGGATATTAGTGTCTCCCAGGAGCAAGCCAGAAGTCCTCAGTCTCGGGTCGTTGGACAATGGGCTACCTCCCAAGGACTGGACCAGTTTCTCTCCTTCTTCCTTTCCCCATTCCTGATCCTAGTTTCCTGTGCCTTCCTGGCCTATGATTTTTTTTTTTAAATTAATACATCTTGTTGTGATTGAGACTGTTGAGTTTTTCCCAAACTGATTTCCATAGACAGAGTACATTTTTCAGTCTTTCTTGTAGGTAGGTGCAGAGGAATCTAGCTTACTACAAACAAACTCCTCTGCCCAATACTTCACATCCTCTTTATTCTCCTCTTCTTACAAATTCAGAGGATTCATTTGAGGTCCTGAGGCCCAAGAAGAGGGTGGAACCACTAGGTAAAAGCTGAGTCTTTGAATAGGCACTCACAACTTTCAACTGTGACATGAGCAAGAAACAAAATTTTAGTGTATTAAGAAACTGAAACTCAAAAATAATTGTTAGAGCAGTTAGCCTACTATGACCAATGCATACATTTGAACCAGAAATGGAGTGCTTCAATAACAAATTTTCAGAATATGAAGCTCTAGCTTAGCAGTCAAATGGCAGGAAATAAGAAACTGATATCAGGGACTGGAAATAGTGTGACCCATGCTGTGAATAAAACAAAAATATTTGGTAAAGTCTTTCTCATGATAATTTGAAAGGCAGCCCATGGACAACCTACAGATCTAGAAGTGTTGGAAAGAAGCAGAGTGTTGGAGAATGGGAACATTTATTGGCTAAGGTATACGTTTGGTGAGGTATTGCAAGAAAAAGAAGCACTTAGCAAAGAATTAGCTACATGGAAACAAAAAGGAAAAAAAACTAGAGAGTGCTCAGATTGAAGGGTTAGAAAGTCTGATTGATTCTAAACCCCAAACAGTCAGTAAGACTAAAAAGAGCTTTGAGTGAAACAGATTTTTCAGTGGAACCCAGATCAACTCATCCCTATAGCAAAGACCAGATTAAGAAAATGGCTGTTCCATTTGTGATTTCAAATGAACTAACCAGGGCCAGCCGAGTGGCTCAGTTGGTTAAGAGCTCGCTCAAGAGTGCAAGCTGAGCTCTGAGCAACAGCAGTTCGATGCCCAGCTGAGCTAAGTGGCTGCTGAGCTGCCAACAGGTGGCAGGATGGCTCAGCTAAAACAAAACAAAACAAAACAAAACAAAAAAAAACCACAAATGAACTAGCCACCATTAAATGGGGGAGGGGAAGGGGCATAAGGCTGAGAAAACAAAGAAATACATCTTGAGAATTGTGAGTGGGGGAAAATTGGGTGTATATGAGTAATTATTGGCAGATGGAATCAAATGAAAGCAAATAGATGAGAAATTTAAGTTTGTGAGGGAATCGTATTTACAAACAAACATAAGCCAGGACTAAAAACTCTTTTGATTATTCAAATTAGAAAACAGTTTTTGGGATACTAAGTTTTCACTAGCAGAAAGCAAAAGTAGAGCAGACAAGAGATCCACGATGGTGGAGTACATAAACACTGCATCTGCATCCTTCCATGGACACATTAAAATTACAATTAAATTATAGAACAATCAACCTAGAAAACTATCTGAAGTCTGGCCAAACAGAAGTCCTATAACTAAAATTATAAAGAAGAAGCCATGTTGAGTTTTGTAGGAGGGGTGGAGACTCAGTTGAGAATCAAAGGGATATCTCCACCATGGTGAAGTGAGGGACCCCAGTCCCACCATACCAGGCTCCCCAGCCCAGAGTACTGGTGCTGGGAAGAGGAGCCCTACAACATGTGATGATGAAAAATAGTGGGGATTTCGACCATTCAGGTGTGATAGGAGGCTACGGGAAACACAGTCCTCTTAAACTGCCCATTCACAGACTCACTTGCTCACAGGAACTCACCTCGGACTCTGGCAGAGGAACAGTGACTCAGGGGGCCTAAGAGTCACACAGGGGGCAGACTGAGGTGTGTGGTTTCAAGGGGCAACTGGAGTACAGTCGGCATTTTCCCAGGGAGGCGTCTGCTGCCATGGAGCCGGCAGGTAGGCATCCACTTTCCTATGTTGAGCCCACCCCCTACGCTTATGACCAAATCTAAATCTGATTGGTCTGGTGATCTCTGCTGCTCTGCCTTGCTGAGTCAGCTGGGGCCTTGCCCCATCCAACTCAAGCACAGCCAGAGGCACTTTCTCTGATAGTAGCCAGCCCCTCCCTCATTGCATTCTTTCTTGAAAAACTATCTGAGTCCTGCAGGCCGCAGGCAGGCAGCAACTGACCTTGTTGTGCTCTGAGACTTTTATTAAATCACTTCAGGCTCAGCATGGGCACCAAACCATAGTCTACGTTAACCTGTTGACCACAACTCTTCCCACTGTAGTGACTCCCTGAGACCTTGCCTCACCCAACTTGTGTACTGCATGAAGCTCTATCAGTGTTTGAACCTTAAGGGAGCTGGCAGGTGGCAGCAGGCCTCCAAGCATCTGCAAAATGCTAGAGTTACCCCAGGCCTAATAGTGGTGGCAGCCGTCCTTTTTGGTTCACAGTGTGGCCTCTCTCACATGCCTCCAGGTTTACCACAGGCAGCAAACAACCTGGGATCACTTTGTAGTTACTATCAAGTAGCCCCCAGGGCAGTCACAGGCAGTAGCTGACCTGGGCCTGCACTGGAACCCCTACCAACACATTTGGAGATTGGCTTGAGACCATAGCCGAGCACTGCCCAACTAGCCCCACAAGCGACATACACAAAGGGTGGTCTTAACAGGCACCAGAGCCCACTGAGGCAAATCCCACCTGGTGAGGTAAACCTCCCACATAGCAGCCCATAAGTTGTGGATGTGGCCAAATGCCACAGCCAGTCAGCCTGAGGGTCAATCCCACCCACTCATGTGCCAATTGCAATCAAGGCTCAACTATAACAAGAGGGCACACACAAGGGACACTCCTGGAGCACTCAGCTGAGGTGGACAGGAAGACTCTGCCATTGGGCCCCACAGGACACCTACCTAAAGCTACATAGCCAAGGCTAAGAGAAATAGGAGATCTACCTAATACATAAAAACAAACACAAAGAGGCAACCAAAATGAGGAAACAAAGAAATGCATCCCAAATGAAAGAACAGCAGAAATTTTAAAAAAACAAACCCAAAAAACTAAATGAAATGGAGGCAAGTAACCTACCAGAGACAGAGTTCAAAACAACAGTTATAAGAATGCTCAAGAAACTTAATAACTTCAACAAAGAGATTGCAAGCATTAAAAAATGAAATAGAAACCATAAAAAAGAACCAATCAGAAGTGAAGAGTACAATAATTGAAATGAAGAATGAACTAGAAGGAATCACCAGCAGACTAAATGAAACAGAAGATCAAATCAGTGATTTGAAGACAAGGTAGCATAAAACACCCAATTGGAAGAGCAAAAAGAATTTTTAAAAGGGGCGGGGGAGGATAGTTTAAGAGATTTCTGGGACAATATCAAGTATAACAACATTTGCATCATAGGGATACCAGAAGGAGAAGAGAGAGCAAGGAATTGAAAACCTATTTGAAGAAATAATGACAGAAAACTTTCCTAATCTGACAAAGGAAATAGACGAGTCCGGGAAGCACAGAGAGTCCCAAACAAGATGAACCCAAACAGGCCCACACCAGAACATTATAATTAGAATGGCAAAAGTTAAAGACAAAGAGAGAACCCTAAAAGCAGCAAGAGAAAGGCAACTAGTAGCTTATAAGGGAGCTTCAATAAGCTCCCTACAGAAACTTTGCAGACCAGAAGGGATCAGTACAAACTATTCAACATAGTGAAAACCAAGGACCTATAACCAAGATTTCTCTACCCAGCAAGGCTATCATTTAAAATTTAAGGACAGAAAAAGAGCTTCCCAGCCAAGAAAAAGCTAAAGGAGTTCAATATCACCAAACCAGAATTACAAGAAATGTTAGAGGGACTCCACGAGGTGTGCGCCGGGACAGTGGAGCCAGAGGTGACTAAGGCCACCTGAAATGTCAGTAGCTTGTTCATCTGTCCATGCCAAATGGATTGTGGGGAAGGTGATTGGGACAGCTAAAGTGAGAGTGACCAGGCTTGTTCTGGATCCTTATTTATTAAAGTATCTTAATAAATGAAAAATCTACTTTGTTCATGATGCTCCTCAGAAGTGCACAGTTGGGGATATTGTATTTCTTAAAGCTTTACCTGTTTCATGAATGAAACATGTGAAACATGAGCTGGCTGAGATCATTTTCAAAGTTGGACAAGTCATAGATCCAGTGACAGGAAAACCCTGTGCAGGAACTACCTACCTGGAGAATCCACTTAGTTTGGAAACCACCCACCTAACCAAAACCTGGAAGAATTCAGTATCTCTTCAGAACAATGAAGGAGGATTAGAAAAAGGAGCCAAAGGGAAAGATCTATGAGTTTGCTTTATGGAAAAAAAATATTTTTCTAAGTTTCATCACAAACTGACCAATTTCTGCATGTGGATCTGGTATTTATGAAATAACGAAAAGTAAATGAATAAAGGATTTGTTATAATTTTCCATGAAGGTTTACGGTCATGTTTCAAATTTCCTTTTCAGTGAACATACTTTCCTGTTACACTAAGTGTGCCTAGCAATCTGCTACATTATTATTATTATTATTATTATTATTTTTATTTATTTTTTTTTTGAGGGCAGTGTCACTGACCCTCATATGTGGGACCGAACCTGGGCCACTGGCTTCCGAAGCCAGCGCTTAACCACCGCGCCACTCGGCTGGCCCTCTGCTGCATTATTTATTAAGGTCACTGTTTTACATGTGGTTTTTTCTTTTTTTTCATTCAAAGAAATCTTGAATTTATCTTAGAATCTTTATTTTGGGAGAAGAAACCCTTTGGATATCATAAACAGATAAGTTCACATTAAGTGAATATTCTTGATGGTATATACTCAAAATTAACTTAAATTTTTTTCTCTGATTTAACCAGTTCCAAATGGAAACAATCAACATGCTTGGGGTCAGACTCTATCAGATTAAAGACTAATTAATAAGAAAATAAAACTTAAAAATTCTTTGTTATTTTGTTTTAATCCTGTATCCTAGGCTACATTAAACAGGAATGAGTTCTTAAAATCTAATTCATTGATGAAGTTGTAGAACTTCTCGCATGTGCATTTGAATTGGAGAGTTTCAGAGTTTTGTTGCTGTCTACTAATAAACCAGGGAAACTTAAAAAAAAAAAAAAGAAA
Organism: Aselliscus stoliczkanus; assembly: GCA_033961575.1. Classification (NCBI taxonomy): domain Eukaryota; kingdom Metazoa; phylum Chordata; class Mammalia; order Chiroptera; family Hipposideridae; genus Aselliscus; species Aselliscus stoliczkanus. Next base: position 95,024,620 of record CM066736.1, on the reverse strand, counting down.
TGTTAAAGGGACATCTTTAAGATGGGGAAAAATATATCAAAAATATGAAAAATAAAATGGCAATAGTTACATGTCTATCAACAATTATTTTCAATGTAAATGGATGATTAAACGCTCCACTCAAAAGACATAGGAAGGCTGAATAGATGAGGAAAAAAAAACTTTACATATGCTACCTACAAAAGAAAGCTTCAGATTGAAAGACACACACAGACTGAAAGTAGAGGGATGGAAAAAGATATTTCATGAAAATGGAAAAAAAAAACTTGGGTAGCAGTACTTACACTAGATGAAATAGACTTTAAAACAAAGGCTGTAACAAGAGACAGGGAAGGACCCAGTAATCCCACTTCAGGGTATTAATCTGAAAAAAACCAAAATGCTACTTAGAGGGCACATATGCATCCATAAGTTCATTGCAGCATTATTTACAATGGCCAAGATGTGGAGGCAGCTGGGGTGTCTGTCAAAGGAAGAATGGATAAAAAGGAGGTGGTACATATATACAATGGAATATTGCTCGGTCATGGATGTAATGGGTTCATGCCATCTGCAGTGGCATGGATGGACCTGGATGATACAGTGCTAAATGGAACATGTCAGACAGAAAAAGACAGATGCAATGTGATTTCACTTATATGTGGAATCTAAGAACAAAATTAAGAAACAAAACAGAAACAAACTCGTAGATACAGAAAACATTTTGATGGTTGCCAGATGGGAGGGGGTTTGGAGGTGTGGGTGAATGAAGGGGAAGGGATTAAGATGTACAAATTGGATGTTACAAAGTAGTCATGGGGATGTAATGTACAGCATAGGGAATATAGTCAGTAATATTGTGATAGTGTGGTACGGTGTCAATTGCTGGACTTATCATGGTGATCACTTCTTTAGGTATATAAATGTTAAATAACTATGGTGTACTCCTGAAACTAATATAATATTGCATGTTAGCTATATTTTTAATAAAAATCTTTAAAAACAAAACGTAAGGCAGACTCCCTAATTCCCACTTTAAATGTGGCTAAGGAAGATTATACAGTAAAGGGCTACAAAGAACAGTGGACATGGTACATGGGAATTTCTCCCAGAAAGCAGAATCAGGAGCTAATCAAAGGTGGGTAACTGTGATAGGCAGAATTTCTAAAATGCCTCCCTGAAAGGTGTCCCATACTCCAATCCCTGGAGCCTTTGAATCTGAGATACCATTCCTGTTATGTTACATGGTACACTTGACCTTGAAATAGAGAGAGCATCTGTGCCAGCTTAGTGCAATCACATTAGCCCTTCAAAGTAGAAGGCTTTCTCTGGATAATGGTAGAAGTGGAAGTCAGAGAAATTAGAGGTGTAAGAAGGACTCAAATTGTCATCGCTGCCTTGAAAATGAAGTGGGCTGCATGAAAAGAAATGTAGGCCGCCTCTAGGAACAGAGAATGGACGTGAGCTGACAGCCAGGAGGAAATGGGGACCTCATTCCTACAACCTCAAGGGAAAGAATTCTGCCACCAACTTGAATAAGCATGGAAATGGATTCTTCCCCAGAGCCTCCAGGCAAGAGCCCAGCCTGGGTGGAGCCTTGATTTCAGTCTTGTGAGATTAAAGCAGAGGACCCAGCTGGGTCCAGCCAGACTTCTGACTTACACAGTGGCGAAATAACAAATGGGTGTTGTTTTAAGTCATTAAGTCTGGAATAATTTGTTACACAGCAATAGAAAGCTGATATAGTGGCCTTCATTGGTATTCAGGAACTTCTGTGGCTGAGTGACTGCTGTGTCTCCTATTCCTCTCCTTTACACATGGCAGTCGTTATTGAGGTTATCCAGATCCTGCTTCACCATTACGTGTGTGTGTGGGGTGGGGGGGGACAACATATAACTTTTTTAGTTCATAGGTTACCAGACCACAAAGTGCCACAGTTGGACCTGATAGGGAAGACTAAACGTAATTCAGAGATCATGACATTGAGCTGAATGGGACCTTGGATTGTCTTCCTTGAGAACAGAGTGACTGTATTCCACATGTGGTAGGAATAGTGAATCCTATATTGGGACATCACAAGAGTAAACTGTGGCAGGAACTACTGTGTTCACCAAACCATTTTTCCTTTTGTTCTGGACCACACAGCTAGATTACATTTCCCAGACTCCTTTGCAGTTAGAAGGGAACATCTGCCTAATGGGATATGGGTGGAAGTCATATAGCCACTTCCCAGGCCCAGCCACTACAGCTATCTCCAGCACACTCCTCTACACTCCCTTCCCTTGGTTGCTGGCTCAATGTCGATCTTGGGGGAAGAGCGGGTAGCTGGAGGTACTGGGTGATGGTACAGCCATACAATCTTTGAATAACTGTGTGTGGCAAAATCACTCCCCCACACACACATATACCAACACTACCACCACTACCACTGTCACCATCACCATGGTCAGCCATTGGCTTATAACATGAGAGAAATAAACTTTTATTTTGTCAAGGCATTGAGATTTGGAGTCGTTTGTTATAAAAGTTAGACTACACTGACAAATACATTTGCCTATTTATGTATGTTAGAAAACAACTAATCCCTGTAATATCAGTACTGTAGAAGTATATCACTATGCTACTTCTAAATTGATATAATTCAACTCCCTTAGTTGACAGATGATAAAACTGAGGCTCAAAGAAGTTAAATGACTTGCTCAAGGGCACACAGATAATTAGTGTTAGAATTTAAACTAAAATTTAGATATTATCCTCAGTCCAGGACTCTGGGTTGTACCATATTACCTGATTTGATGCCACATTTCAAAATTTTTACTCTATTTAAATTTTTATTTGTATGCATCAGATTAAATATCACTTTCACTCATCTATTCCATATCCAGGGAACAAGAAAACTGGCCAGGACATTGCATGTTTTCTGTTCTCTTTTGAAACTTGTCCTTTTCATTGAACTTTTCAAATTTCCCGTCTAATTCTACAGTTTTAAAAAACTTATTGGTTCTCCTGATTACAGCATGAGCTAAGTTTCTCAAAATGGTGATGAGAGATTATCTGGCAATATTTTCTTAATAGCTCTCCACTTTAGCTTTGAGCTCTTGGCAACGAATTCTTCAGAAACTTATCTTGGGTCAGAAGCTTGGAAGCTCAAACTGAGCATAATCATTCTTAGCAAGAGAGGCAGCAAGTTCCCATGAAGCATTTCCAATCACATTCCAGTGGTGGCTTAACTTCTCTCAATAGGAATATCAAAAAAATAAGATTGTTTCCTCTTCCAGAAGCTCATTGTCAAGTACAGTATGATCATGCAGACTCCTTTTACCTAATAATTCCCTTTCTAGGGAGATGTTTCCAAAATTGAAGTCAGTCTTCTCATTTCTCAAAAGCTGTTTCTCCCATCCAAACCTTTGTTTTCTGTGATTCATTTCCATCCCCGTCTTCCTTCCTTTTTTTTGGTAATACTTGAGCAAATGCTTAAAGGTTAGCTCATTTTTAGGTGTGATGCTGGCTTTAAGGATAAGGATGAAGAAGACATGATCCCTGCCTTCCTGTTGTCCTGGTTCCATGGTGACATATGTTTCTGAGGGACCCATGGCCTGGGGCTTGTGCTCACCTACGTAATGAGGTCTAAAGATATTAAGATATTTAGATATTGGAGATACTTATGAGCTATCCCATGGTCTCTTAGAATTTCCCTGTGTTTGTGCAGAGCAGATTCTCCTTTCATTATTGGTATTTTCTGTACAGATATCTAACTTATACTTTTATATAGGAGAGAACTAGTTATCCATACACTATTCCTACAAATGACATTCATTTGGGAGAAAATTCATAAACCGTTGCTCAAGGCATTGCCCTCAAGCCAGAATTCCATAATTACTATGGAGGACAAACCACTGAAAATCCAGCTAGGAAAACAGAGAGTACAGTCTGCTCATACACAGTACAGATAAATCTCACATTCATCAAATGAGAAAGGGGGAATCTAAATTGACTTTTGGTATACCAGAGAAGTTATTTGGTCTATAAGAGAAGTTATTAAAGAGTTACTATATAAAGGACCCCTGTAGTATTTCCTATTGTAATGTTAAAAACCGTTTTATAAAGTGTAAAATGACTAACTTTGTAAATTGCCCCTGTAGTTGTGTTTTCTTTATTCTTTTTTTCTTTCTTTTTTTTTTTTTAATTGGGTAACTGTGTGGTTTTTTTTTTTTTTTTTTTCCCCAGGACCCGTCAGCTCCAAGTCAAGTCGTTGTCTTTCAAGCTAGTTGTGAAAAGTGCAGCTCAGCTCCAAATCCAGTCTTCATTTTCAATCTAGTTGCTGGGAGGGAGGAAGAAGGAAGGGGGCACAGCCCACCATCCTATGCAGGAATCAAACCAGAACCTTGTTCAGAGCACATGCTCTAACCAACTGAGCCACCCGGCTGCCCCTAGGTGTGTTTTTCAATATGAATTTTTGAGTGTGTCTGGTTTCTTTGAGGAAGGAATCACCTGTAGTGGTGTAGAAAATTTAAATGTATAAAAGAGGTCCCAAAGGAAGGCATGACAACTCTGTCCTTGGTATTTAAATGGGCATGCTTTCATGAGCCTCAGCACCATTGCCCCACAGATCACAAGAATATGCAGCTGGAAAGAAGCCCCCTGATTGTGAGAGGAAAAGCACAATCCATGCTCAATCTCTTTTAGAGACAGAGACATTCCTAGGAGTATATAAACAAATGGGCTCCACAGGCAATAAAAATGAATGTGTGAGAACTGAGCTGGTGGGGGTGGTGGGCAGTGGCAGGGAATATGGGAATTGGGAAAACCTTCAGCAGTTCACACTGTGCTATCTGCCTTCCTCATTTCTGTGTTTTCTGAGTCAGCATTAGCTAAATTTTCCAGAAAGCCATCCACAAAGTACAGCCTGGCCAATCAAGGGACATCACTCATTTCCCCAGTGACCTTGACAAGTTAGAAGCTTGAAAGCAGGGAAATCCGGATGTCTCAGTTATGAAGTGGAACAGTGGGGGCCCCAACACATTTCCAGAAGTCTCCATCTAGACTGGTGATTGCATGCTTCTGTTACTGCCTGTGGCCATCTGAGGTGCCTCTCTGGATCTGAAGAGGTTGGCACAATGGCCAAGTGCTTCAGCCTGGTGTTGCTTCTTGCCTCCATCTGGACTACAAAGCTCCTGGTCCAAGGCTCTCTCCGGGCAGAAGGTAGGTTTCTGAGCAGAATGCCTACCTGAGGCAAGGCAAGATCTTAAAACCTGTCCTAAGCCTACTAGGTTCTTGACTGTGGATTGCTGGGAGTGGGGGGCAACCCTCAATGTCAACCTTCAATGTCTAATTGGTGGTATTGGTCTGCCAGAAATATTTTCATCATATTGTCAACTTCATGAAAATGATTCACTTTTACCTTTATGTTATCTTGTTTTGGTTATGGACTATTTTTAATGAGAATATTTTGAAACAAAACATTGAAGAGACATTGCTTGTTTTTAAAAGTGTTTCACTGAAGAAGCAAATCATGCCTATGAAAATTTTGAAGCAATTGCTAAGCCTGGGGAAAAACGGCTCACTTTCACAGAATATTGGCCTGTTTTATATTTTTGTAAGTGCCAATATAATTATTTGAATTTCTATTTTACTATACTATTCATGAAATGCATATATTTTTAATGTGCAGCAAATAGCAAATTAACTGAAAAGAATTTATGAAAGTATAGGTTTGAAAATGAGCCATCGGCTCTCTACCAAAGGAATGATTTGAAATGATTTCTGGGCTTTTGAGATGCCTAAATGGTAACCTCACTCTGCATTATAGGCAAAAATTGTAACCACAAATCGCTCATTACAGCACTGGGAAAATGAAAATATGAGCACTATAAAAGGAAAATTGTGGGGCCAGCCGAGTGGCGCGGTGGTTAAGCTCTGGCTTGGGAAGCCAGTGGCCCCGGTTCGGGTCCCACGTATGAGGGCCAGTGACACTGCCCTCAAAAAATAAAAATAAAAAAATAAAAAAATAAAAAATAAAAGGAAAATTGTGTGTTCCTGTGCTTGAGAATATCTCAAGAAGACATTTCATAGATGAAGAAACAGTTCAGTGAGGCCAAATGACTTCCTAATGTCATACAGGCAGTAAATAATAAAAATTCAGCTCTGTGTGATTCCTAACGATATACTATTTCTATTATGCTTATTGTTTCCTGAAAAACCTTAAGAAAGAGATTACTGGGGTAGCCCTGGGATACCAGCTCCCTATTTTTGTCCCTAAATGAAATAGGAAAACTTAAAATTGACTAATATTTGTTGATTGCCTACTACAGACCCAGCCTCTGCTAGGTACAAGTTATCTAATTTAATTCTGACAAAAATTCTGTGAAGAAAATAAAAATCATCCCCATTTTGCAGATGAGAATGCTAACTTGCCCAAGGTCCCATGACCAATTAACAACAGGGGAAATATTCAAAGCTAGATCTATTACCTAAAATAGGTCTATCATTACTCATAATATTCATATTTAGAGTAAAAGTGAGGTATGATAAGAGAGTATCAAGACCACTTTATAGTATAATTAATAAACCTGCAAGTATTCCCAAAGAAGCAGCCATAAGAGGTTTGAGCAATAGCAAGCTCATGGGCTCAATGAGTCAAATTCTAGGACAAATGGTGCGTTCCAAGAGTTCAGCTCCAGGGGTGTGTGTGTGTGTGTGTGTGTGTGTGTGTGTGTGTGTGTGTGTGTTCATCTTTCCCCCTGGCACAGTGGGAAGCAGAACAGTATCCTAGTTAAGAACTGGGGTTTTAGAGTCCATTGTAATTAGATTTGTGCCCCCAATCTGCCATCTCATTGCTCTATATCCTTGGTCTTGGAAAAGCTACTTAATATCCCTGAGCCTCAAATTTCTGTTAGAAGAGACAGGGTTTGGTACAGCATAGCATCAACAGATTATAGAAGTTGGAATTAATATTCATGTTAGCATTAATAGCAGTGTTGGTGGAGGTATTAGTATTAGTGCCCACATTCATAAGAGGCTGTTTTGTCATATTGGAGTGTTGGCTCTCCGGTCTCTCCTTTGGTGAGAGCAGTGTCTGGAAGCAAACAAGGCCATCCACAAATACAAAGGGGGCCAAAAAAATGTATACACATTTTAACAATGGAAAAAAAAACTATTAAAATTGTAATACTCAATATATACCAATAACAAAAGATGCATACAAGTCACATTTGACTTCTGCAATTACAAGAGGTGCTCAAAGTGGTTACCATCAGCATCCAGACACTTCTGATTATGGCGAACTACTGCTTGACCCAAGTATCCACTTGTATACAATTTTTTAGCACCCCCGATATTGTATATCATATACAAATCCCTTCCCACAGCCCCCTGCTTCAGAGCACAGCAAGGTCACATGGAGTACTTAGAAATTTCTACTTCAGCGTTTTCAAAAAGGAACTTCCTTTAAATACCAACCTAGAAAGTTGTCAAAGCATTTGACTGGGCATCCCATGCACACGTCTGTGTGCAAGCAATTACTTAGGAGATTGGAATGCCCTTTTATGGATGTTTGTGGATGAAGCCCAATAGGAATAATATACCTGAGTGCAATTCAACTTGCAATTTCATACAGGTCTGTAAATCTCAGAGCTCAGATCAATAGAACCCTCAGAGGGATCAATAGAACCCTCAGATTCATTAGATTTTGAGAAAAATATTATTCACATCTTAACTGTTCAACTGCTCAGCTTCCCCAGGGAGACTAATATATTAGAATACCAAAACCAAAATGCTTTGAAGATAACATAATGATAATATTTATGACTTACAGAGCATGTACTGCATAGCAGGTGCTATGCTAAGCATTTTTATTTGAATTAACTCATTTAACTCTCACTACCTTATACAATAGATATTGTTACTCTCTCATTTTATAAATAAGGGAACTGAGGCTCAAAAAGATGAAGTAACTAGCTTAAGGTCACAGAGCTAGCAAGAGACATAGGCCAGATTCAAATCTAGGTCTGACTCTAAAACACTACTTCCTTTATTTAGTTTATCTGCCATGTAAGGTTTACTGCCCAGCTCCTCTAGGAACTTCTGAGTAAGCCTGCCCCCCACTGGCAGAGAAGACCTGGGACTGAGAAAACTCATGTTATACTAAGTGCAACATGATTTAGCCCATCTCAGAAATAGTGGTGTCCCCAATCCACATTGACTTGGAGTCTGTTAACCAGAGCCCTGAATTCTATCTTTCTCAAAGTCTCAGACCCTTCATTTTAAAAACTCCAAAAAGTTTGTAGCATCACTTAGACCCCACTCCCAGGAAGCTGAAGCCTACATGAAATGAACAAGGAGCCTTAATGCAGTGGACTCAGATTTGATGAGAAGTACAGATTGGGTCAGACCAAGTACCCACTTAACCCAGCAGGATGTCCTTGTGGGAAATATCTGGCCTGTGTCCTGTTATTTCTAAACTTCAATCCCAGCCACAATGACCTCACTGCTGCATCAAGACTGTAATGTTCTGGGGCCAGCCGAGTGACTCAGTTGGTAAAGAGTTGGCTTAGAGCGTGAGCTCTGAGCAACAAGGCCACCGGTTCGATTCCCACATGGGCCAGTGAACGCTGCACCCGAGCTGAGCTGTCACTGAGCTGCCAACAGGTGGCAGGATGGCTCAGCTAGTGTAACAGCAAGATTGCCTGTTCAATGGTGGGCTACACCCATATGCCAACTAAAGACTGAACTCGGTACCTTGAGCTGAGCTGCCCCCTGGATGGCTCAGAGGATAGAGCGTGCGCTCTTAACAACAAGGCTGCTGGTTCGACTCCCATGTGGAATGGTGGCTATGCCCACCCACAACTAGGATTGAACACAGCACCTTGAGCTTGGAGGCCACGAGCTGCTGATGGGAAGCCAGATGGCAATGGGTGCCTCCACAACAAGGATTGAAGAACAACAATTTGGCTGGTCCTCTCCCCCAATTCTCCAACACTGTTGCCCTTCCCCAATTCCCCCGTAAAATGTTTAAAAAATAAAAAAAGACTGTAATTTAGTTCTGCTAGGAGGGGGAGCCTAAGGGCTAAGAACAAGCACAGAAACAAACTGAGGATCTATGTGATTCCTTTGCAGAGCTTTCCATCTCAGATCCATGCAGAATTGTGGGGGTCACCCTTTTGAACAAAAAGACATCTGAGCAGTTGAATTTCACAGAAGCCAAGGAGGCCTGTAGGCTGATGGGACTAACTTTGGCCAGCAAAAACCAGGTTGAGGCAGCATGGAGGTCTGACTTTCAGACATGCAGGTGAGAAACAGCTGGATTCACAAACATGGCTGGACCTCTTTGGGCTCTGTACTCTTATTCAGTAACAGAGATAAATGTATCCACTCAACTAATGTGTATTCTGTTACAGCTATGGATGGGTTGCAGATAAATTCTTAGTCATCCCTCGGATTAACGCAAACCCCAAGTGTGGAAAGAATGGGGTGGGAGTCCTGATTTGGAGAGGTTCACTCAACCTAAAGTACAAGGCCTACTGTTACAACTCATCTGGTAAGTCAGATCTGCAGTCTCTCCATGTGGTATGTTTTCTCGGGGTTTCTTTAGCTCTGTGATGTGTCTGAGAAGAGTGACTCTGAGCAGCAGCAGAAGCAATCATAACAATGGCCATTTAATCATCCTAAAACTGACTGTGACTAGGCTAGAGGTGGCGGTGTGCCCCTCAGAGGAAAAGTTTGGGATAATATAACTGAATGGCAACATAAGGAGAGGGCATCCCAGGGCCTCCATTATCTCCCCACTCCATCCTATAAGATAAACAGGAAGAAGGGAAGGAAACATCCACTGTGGACAAACCAATGTACTAAATTATCTCACTGAAACTTGACAATCTCCCCATGAGGTATGCTTTATCATCCCCATTTTGCAGGAAAAAAAAACTTAGCTCAGAGGATTTGTAAGTACAGGTGTCTAAGATCTCATTATGATAAAGATTCAAACCTATGCAGGTCTAAGTCTAAAACCAATCTCTTTCCATTATCCTACACTTGTTTACAGGAGAGGAAATTCAGATGCTACATTTGATACTTTTTAGAACAAGATGCTATCTCCACTTCATGAAGGAAGGAGTTGAACAGATTTGTTCATGGTCACTCAGTCATCCTTTTAACATTGCTTGGAGACTTTGGCCACCTTAGCCCAAGTGCTTTACCTTCTCAGAAAGTTTTAAGTACCTTCTCAGAAAGGTTTTTCTTTTACTAGATACTTGTTCTCTATTTGTCATAAGAACCTCTGTCTGATTTGTTACTCTTCACACATACTCAAAAATCTGACCTTCTAAAGGTCAGACAGATAAGTGGCCATACACAAGGATATATTCCAAAATCATTTCTGAGATCCAAGAGATAAATGTGCATCATGCATCAGCAACATTACGTTTCCCAAAGGCAACATAGGGTCTAAGCAGTTCAGTGAACCAGAGGGCTTTGGCATAGCAAAGGCTTTGAAAGACGCTTTGTCCCATCCCCTTACTTCATGGATGGAATTCCTATAGCGCAGAATGGAGGTTTGGTTTGTTCCAAGTCCTACAGTTGGTAGGTGCAGAATCAAGACTGGCACAGAAACCTTCTCCCAACATTTTTTTTCACCATCAGTCTCTCCTCTGCCTCTTCAGCCTATCATCTTTGGCTGGGGAATTGGTGATTCACATGCCTGCTTATTTCTTAGCTAGCCCATGCCTGTCAGTGGCCTGGCCTTTTCACTGCCTGGCCTTCCTGCCAGCTGTCAATATGATGATAGGATAACCAGCCTCTAGACTCAACACAAAGGAGCCTGGGGAAGAGGACTTGTACTTGTACTTCTATCCCCTATATGTGGGATCCAAACTGGGGCCACTGGCTTCCCAAGCCAGCGCCCAACCACCGCGCCACTCGGCCGGCCCCTCCCCTATATTTCTTATATACTTAAAGTTAGGTCTAGAGACTTAATTAAATTCATGTTTGATATTTTTGGCAAAAATACTTCATAGATGATATCATGTACTTTGGATCATATCCCAGCAAAAGGTTCCACTATCAATATGCTAATTTGGATCATTTGAGTAAGGTGCTAACTGCTAGACTTGCCTAATGAACTCATAAAGATATGTTTTCCCTTTTGCAATGAGTAGGTAATCTATAGTATGATATTTTGGCACTATGCAAATATTCTGACCCCCAATTATCTTTTACTTAATAGTTTAAGCAGCCATTGATGATTCTTGCTGGAATCAGTTATTATGTGGGGTGGCTACAAAAATGGTTATTTTCTCAATCTATTCTCCCTTCATTAGTTGGCATCTTTGATAAAGAAGAATCTCAGTTTCTCTCTCTCTCTCTCTCTCTCTCTCTCTCTCTCTCTCTCTCTCTCTCTCTCTCTCTCCCTCCCTGTATCATGGATACATGGCATTTTACTTATTCTATATATTCAATATGTTATAATTAATTTTACAATTTTTATTCTTTTTGATGCTCAAAGTGTCCCAAATTTGGCAAGTGAGAGCCCACTCTACTTCACTTTTTCCTTAATTCCATTAGTATTTGAGCAATTCCTTACTTCCTGGTATAACATGTCCGAGGCTCACTCTGTACTTTTCTGTCCCAGATGTGTTGTAAGCCATTTATTGCTCCAGGAGCCACTGTTCATTTTAATGGAGAATGTTAATTAGAAACCAAGATCTTTTCTAATTAACCAAGATGCAAGTTGTTCTCATTACCATTGGAGGTTTCATTGCTTCTCAATCCTTTTAGTGGACAACTAGAAAATATATATATATATATATATATATATATATATATATATATATATATTTTTTTTTTTTTTTTTAACAAGTGGCTGCTGAGGTTTTTATTTGGAATGGAAGTCTTTTTTTTAATTTATTTATTTATTTTTAATTAGTTTCAGGTGTACAACACAGTGCAATAGTTATACATTTTACCCCTCAAAGTGACAACCCCCCACCCCCAATTCGCCACCCCACCCCCACCCCCATATCATATATATCTATTACTCTTCCTCTGACTCTCTTCCACAGTATAATCCACATCCCGTAACTATCTATATATATTCAATTACAGTAGGTATACAACTTCCGCTTTAGTTATACAGTGCAGTGATCAAACCTCTACTCCATCCATGAAATGGTCTCCCTAACAAGACCTATGACCATCTGACATTCCACAGAATATTTACAACCTTATTAATTATATTCCCCAAACTGTTTTTCATATCCCAGTGGCAATATTGTAGTTGCCTAGTTTTGCTGTCTAATCCGTTCCCCTTCTCCCTCATCCCCATCCCCCTCCCAATTAGCAACCCTGATTTTTCCTCTATATCAATGAGACAGTTTCTGTTTACTTTGCTCATTCATACAGTTTTTCAGATTCCACATATGAGTGAGATCATATGGTATTTGTCTTTCTCTGACTGACTTATTTCACTTAACATAATAGTCTCTAGGTCCATCCATATCATTGCAAATGGTACGATTTCATTCTTCTTTATAGCAGAGTAATACTCCAGTGTATAAATAGGTGCTCTACACGATCAGAGAAACTTCTCTAGTAACAAACTATAGAAATGATCCCTGAAAGTATAGTCTTAAAATATATATTTTTAATATATATATATAAATATATACTTAATATGCATTTATATGTAGTGTAAAAACATATATATAAATACTTATATTTCCTAGCTATCCACTAAGAAGGATACCTATACCTATACCTATACATATACCTATATCTATATGTCCTATTTGTTTGCAACCTTAGGTGCTTCTGAGGTGTAATCTGAAACTGGCCCCTGTATGCAGAGGGCAGGAAGAGACTAAGAAGAGAGGCAGACCACTCCAGATTGGTAGATGGCAGGTTTAATAAACAAGAGAACTTACTATGAGAGCTTGCCTTGGGCAGCTTCAAGACAAGTAGGTTTCTGCACTGCCTGCCAGAATCTTTAAAGTTTATATAAAGGCCTTCACTGGGTTCCCTCATGTACACAGGAGGCCTTAACTGGGCTCAGTCATGTATGCCATCCAGATGGTCTCAACAACACCTGGCTCTTTCAAGGCTGTGTCCTTGGGCAGCTTCTCAGGGAAGGAAAGCAGAATGCACTTTCCAAAGGCAGTGAGGGGTGAGGAGCCTCCAATTGCCCAGGTCCAGCTCTCAGGTCAACTGGCGATCACATCCTCTCGATGATTTCCCCCATCACAAACATATATATATATATATATATATATATATATATATATATATATATATATATATATATAACAGGGGTGCCAAAGGAAATGTTTACACATGACTTGTATTCATCTTTTGTTATCATTATATATTGAGTATTACAATTTTAATACTTTTTCCTTTCTTAACATGTATATACATTTTTTTGGCAACCTCTACAGGGGTGCAAAAAAAATGTATTCAAGTGGATACTTTGGTCACATTGCTCAAGCAGTAGTTCATTGTAATCAGAAGTGTCTGGATGCTGATGGTAACCACTTTGAGCACCTCTTGTAATTGCAGAAGTCAAACATGATTTGTATTCATCTTTCGTTATCGGTGTATATTGAGCATTACAATTTTAATACATATATAATTTTAAAATATATATACATTTTTGATACCCCCTGTATATACATATACGTACATATATGTTGTAAAGTTATGGATTTCTATTGATATTTCTAACTCAAATTTAACAATTCAAGTTTTTCCTTAGTTACTTTGTTTTATTTGTATTGCTTTTTCTCTCTTATGTGGAACATCTTAGTTCTCAATAAATAGTATTAATATATTTTCTTATTCTATAAAAGTTTTAAAATTACAAAACCAACATTATTAGGAAAAATAAATCTACTGAGTGGAATTTCAGATTTTTTGCATTTCTTTTCATCCTTAGGAGATATTCCTCTAAAGATGTACTGTCAGAGAATTGTATACAAAAGTGACTTGTGTGGTTATATTATAAAGTTGAAATAAATTAGGTTCACCTGCTTCTATTTGCCACCTTTGTGAGGATCAGAGTTACCTTAACCCTCATCCTAATGCTAATCCTAAATTTACTTCATGTTTCTTTATTTTTGCAACTTCCTTTTTTATTACTATCTTGTGAGGTCTGGAAATTAGAGTAACTTGAACCCTGACCCTCAGCCTTATCCTGTTTGTCTTTCTGATTGCTATTATTGTGAGCTTTGGTTATCAGACCAAAGTTCTTTGAAAGTTCGGCATGCACCATTTGTTCCATGCTGTTCCCTCTGCCTCAGTGCCCATCATCTTCATCGCCTGTCTAATTCCTACTTCAAATCTCAAGTGCCATCTTCTCCAAGAAGCCCTCCTATATGATTTACTCCTACCTTTCCTCTTGGACTCCAACCCCACTCTGTATTTATTATCTATCAGAATACCAGCACATTCTGAAGAAATTATATTTATAGATTGAAGAGGAAGGAGAGCCAGATCCTAACACTTCCAAGTGAAATATATTGTGCCCTTAACTAGTTCGGGATCACGGGACCACACTGTTGCTGCTCTCTCCATGATGTCCTTCTTGGCTCCACTTAATGTACAAAGGAAACGTTTTCTTACAGATCTTATCTATTCTGTACGTACACTGTGCTAGGCCCACATATTTACTATCTCATTAAATAAAGGACATAAGTGAAAGGACATAAGGGTATCACTTCTACTTTCCAGGAGAAGTAACTGATGGTTAGAATGTACCATGCTGGGTCACAGTCAATGAGGGAAAGAGCTAGGATTTAAATCTTAAATCATGTTACTTCCATGTAGCACTTTCCATGGTGACGACATCAATAACACAGGCCAGGGGTGGGTCCTGGGCATTGATATTTTTTTAAAGCTCCCCAGATGAGTCTAACCCATAGCCAGGGTTGAGAATCACTTTTCCCTAGACGATCTCTAAGATCTAAATTCTAGGATTCCAGACACTTCTGGATTTACCCATTTCTGTGCAATTGCAATCATCTCCTTCTTTACTGCTGGACTGTACTCTCTCCCTTCCATATTTCATCCTCCACACACTTCCACTAATAATGATGTTACTCCTCTACTCCAAAGCGGTGGATAACTTCCTATTTGAGAATATGGTGTAAATAAACTAGGAAGACTTTTGCACATAAAAGTGGGCATAGATGAGAACTTTTGTATATCAGTAGGGAGATTTGTGGACCCCAGTCAGAAATTCCTTCTCTTACAAAATAAATTCCAAATTCTTTAACATGGCAATTATGAGTCTCAATACTCTGGGCTCCAAACTATCTTCCCAGTCTAGTCTCCTGTTTGTAGTCTTTCATGCTCCCAACACACACCCTACTCTCCAGCCACACTGTGCCCCTTCTCATTTTTCTAACATAACTACACTTTCAACCTGTGGATTCTTCAATCATGCTATTCCTACTGAAATATCCCATCCCTTCTTCCATATTAGAAACGTTGCTTCTCTGTTCCCACCATGTGGGCTTTTTTTTTTTTTTTTTGTCTCCATCAAACATGCTGAGTTCATTATACTTTGGTCTCTTGAACTTCCTGTTCTCTTTACTTGCAACGCTTTTGCCCTAGATCTTCAATGACTGGCTACATTTCATCATTCAGGTCTCAGCTTAAGTATCACCTCCCCAACAAGACTTTCTCTTATCACCCTGTCTAGAGTATCTGTTGCCTGCTCCCCACTCCCTTCCAGTTTAATCCTTATCCTGTTCAATTTTCTTCTCAACATTTACCATCCTTTGACATTTCTGGCTTGTTTATTTGTTATCTCTATCCTTCCTATGGCATACAAGCCCCTTACGAGAAGGGACTTTGTCTTGTTTGCACCACATCCCTAGCACCTAGAACAGTGCCTGCAGAGTTGGAGCTCAATTAATATTTATTAAATGAACACATTAGTTCTTCATACCCTGCCCAAATGCCATATCCTCTGTAAATCCCCAGTGATCTCTCCCTGTCTTTATCAGAATACCTCTGTCCTCTCAGAAACAGAAACCGTGCCGTATTTGTCTCCATATTTTCAGTCCCCAAACACAATACATTATGCTCAGTATGTTTTTCTACTCCTGATATTTTAAAAAATTGTTTATTTTCTGAGGGAAGAACTCAGCATGTGCTCAAACATGGGAAATGTAGCTAAAAGTTCAGGGCAGATAAAGTCAAGGATGATATCTATTTGTATAGAAGTCTTTTCAAAGTAAAATGAATAGTATAAAATTCTGACTGAATGCATGTGTAGTCAAATGTTTTATTAGTAGTATAGTATCCATGACCTTGATTGATAATTTAATTTTCAAAAATGAATGGAAAAACTTTTCTTCATAGCTAACATTCCAGCTGCTGTTATCCACTGCCACAAAAAACTACGGATTTTAAACAGATGCAAATTCGTATTATAATATACTCACTACGCCTCCATTTACTAGCACTGTGACTTTGGACAAGTCATTCAATTTCTCTGAACTTCAGTTTCCTCCTATATAAATGAGGATTTGATAAAAATTGTTAAATGAAATGCTATGGTAGATTCAGGGCACGATGCTCAACAAATGTTAGTTTCCTCTCTATCACATTCAACAGATTAACAAGCAAGCCTATATCTCTCCCTTAACATGCCGCCACCCCCTTTTTTGATGAGCACAGAGAAATCTGGTTTTAGTAGACCTTTGTCCTGAAGTGGTGTCATATGCATACTAGAGTGTATTTGGTCTTCCCATCTATTCCTTCCTTTCACTTTTCCTTCCTCCCTTTATTCATCAAATATTGAGCATATACTATGTGCCAGGTACAATGCACACATCATTATGACCAGGACAGACCAGTGGGGAAGAGTGTAATGAGAATGGTGACAAGGGAAATAAATGGAGGTATAAGAATATATGCTTAGGGACCCAACTTAGTCACATCAAATCTGATTAAGAAAGAGATGTTTAATCTGAGACCTGAAGGACAAGTAAGAGTTAGCTAAATAAAGAGGGGGCAAAGAGTCTTACAGGTGAGGAAAGCCTGATGGTCAAAAGCTTGTGAGGGATGCGAGAGGAAGCATATCAAAGAACTGTAGGAATTTCAGTATGGCAGGTGGAATGAGAGAAAGACTGATTGGATGAGGCTGTCATGCCAGCAGGGATCAGATCACAGACAGCCTTATAGATCATGCAGTAGAGGAAGTCACTGAAGTATTCTAAGGAAGGACATGATCTGATTAGATTTATATTTTTATAAGACCATTCCAACTGCAGGATGAGGGGACTGGAAGAGAGTAAGACTAGAGGCAGGAAGATGAGTTAGGAGGCTGTTGCAGTACTTACTTATTATTTCATTTTTTCCTCTCCAACAGATACTTGGACTAACTCATGCTTTCCAGAAATTATCACCACTGAAGATCCTATAGTAAGCATTCAAACTGAAACATATGCAACAGAAATGGCTGTCAGCAACAGTGTAAACTCAGTATCATCTACTGATGTACCTTACTCACCTACACATACTCCTGTTCTGGCTTCAACTTCTAAGCCACGGAAAAAAAAAATAATTTGCATAACAGAAATTCTTATGGAAACTACCACATCTACAGAAACTGAACCATATATTGACTATAAAGCAGCATTCAAGAACGAAAATGTTGGATTTGGAGGTAAAGCTTTCTGTATCTGCATTGTGTGTGTGTGTGTGTGTGTGTGTGTGTGTGTGTGTGTGTGTGTGTGTAATAGACAATACATAGAACCGTAAAACATGAGGTCTCTAAAAAACCTTAATGATTAAACTAAAAATCATGAGTATAAAATAGCTTCACTTTTAAAACTCAAAGACTTCTAAAAATAAATTACTATCTATTAATATGTAGAAGTTCTTTTCAAAATTGATATCATAAATGCTTATGATTAGAAAGCTTGTTTTCTTAGTTAAAAGTAAGGGTCTTACATTTAATTAGCTCCAAACTTATCATCTGAAAGCCATGGAGAGAAAGTAGACTCTGTCATATTGCAACTTATAGAATAAAGAGAATATGAGAGGGAAGGCCAAGGATTCTATAGGCAAGAAACAAAGAAGCAGATCTGGGTACAACACTCTAAGTGGCCCCAGTGAGGTCACAGAGAGGGTTTTCCTCCTTCAGTATCTGTTGTCTTGATCATGTGAAGATCATTGATCATGTCTTGATCATTAGAAGAACAATGCCCAACAATGTACAAACAGGCCATACCTCTGTTTCTTTTAGGTGTTCCCACGGCTCTGCTAGTGCTTGCACTCCTCTTCTTTGCTGCTGCAGCTGGTCTCGCAGTTTGCTACGTCAAAAGGTAGTGTTGTTGGCACTCATTAGTCTTGTAATCTTTGTTATATCCTTATCTTGTGTTGTTTTCCAGGATCGTTATTAGCATTTTTCTGGTCAACATGGAGATAGAAATCATCTTATACTGTAAATTTTCTCCTTCATTTCACCTCTCTTCCCTACCACCTAACCCAGTCTTTCCTACTATTTCAACACAAGCATGTCATCCAGACTTTAGATATAAGTTAATGGCTGTCCCTTCAAAAATCAAGAAATAAAATCTCCAGTCAAGATGGCAGAATAGGTAAATGCCTCATCTCATGACCACATCAAAATTGCAACTAAGCTGTAAGACAAACATCATTGAGAATTACCTGAAGTCTAGCTGAACGAAAGCTCGACAATAAGGGCATACAGAAGAAGCCACCTTGAGACTGGTAGGAGGATAGAGAGGCAGAATGGGCTGGTCTTATACCTGCATGTGACCATTAAAAATTGGGAGGGAGGGTGAGCCAAGTGGCACGGTGGTTAAGCGCTGGCTTGGGAAGCCAGCGGCGCCGGTTTGGGTCCCACATATGAGGGCCAGTGACACTGCCCTCAAAAAAAATAAAATTGGGAGGGATATCTCAGCTGCAGAGTTCCTCCCCACCCTGCAACCCCTGCTGGAAGAGCGAGGGATCCCAGCCCCACACAGGCTCCCCAGCCCAGGGTTCCAGTGCTGGGGAAAGATTGTGGCTGAGGGAGATGAGGGTGGCTGCAGTCCTAGGTGCTCCTCTTAAAGGGCCCATGCATGAACTTTCTCAATGATGGACTCACTCACTCTGAGCTCCAGAGATGGGACAGCAACTCAAAAGGCACCAAGGACATATGTAGAGAAACGGAATTGTCTGGCTTCAGGGCAAGGATTGGAGGGGGCAGCTTTCTCACAGACGGAGCAACTGGGAGAAGCCCTTGTCTCTTTGTTGAGTCCTGCCCTCTCCTAGTGTACAGACTCAGGTGGCTGCCATATCTGAGTCTCTGTGAACCTGGCTAACATTGTTTGCTTACCTTGCCCAGGTGATTCCCTAAGAAACTGCCCCACCCAACCTGCTGACCCATCTAACCTGCTGATCCACCCCAGCCACTTTCAGTGTCTTTTCTGTAGAAACAGCTCAAGCAGTGGACCTTCTAAAATCTCTCAAAGGTTCACAAAACCCAAATAAGCAACATCTGGCTTTAGCATGTTCCCATACCTCTGGCTGAGCAGCCCTAAGCCTGGCATTAGTGACAGTCAGCCTTGGTTCATAGCTTGGCTTCTAGAGGCACCTCCAAGGCCAGCGTGAGTAGAAGCCATCTGTCGATTGCTTTGTGGTTCATAGTAGGTGATCCCAGCCAGGACACATTGCCCTGGCTGTGGCTGAACTTGGCTTGTGTCAGGTCCCCTCCCAGGAGGCCCTGGAGCTGGTATACCCAATGGCCAGCTTTGGACCGAGCTTGAGCATCACCTGGCTGCCTCCAAGGATAATACACCCAAAGGGAAGACTGGGAAGGCACCAGAGCCCAGGTAAAGTGAATCCTGTTCTGTGGGGTCAGCACCTGCACAACAATTCCTCCACTGTAGTCATAGCCAGTCCTCACAACCAATCAGCCCAAGAGTCAATCTGTCCCACTAACGTGCAACAGCAATCGAGCTCAACTACAACAGAAGGGCACACATAATCCACATAAGGGACACACCTGGAAGTGACCAGGAAGACTGTGCCACTTGGCCCCACAGGATACCTACTATATAAATCCACTCTACTAAAACCAGGAGGCATAGCAGCCCTACATACTACATAGAAACAAACACAAGGAGGCAGCCAAAATGGGGAGACAAAGAAACATGTCCTAAATAAAATAATAAAACAAGACTCCAGAAAAAGAACTAAACAAAAGGGAGACAAGTAATCTACCAGATGCGGCAAAACACTAGTGAGAGGGCTGCTTAATGATCTCAGGGAGAATTTCAACAAAAAGACAGGAAACATAAAAACAGAGATAGAAAACACAAAGCAGAACCAGTCAGAAATAAAAACTATAATAACTGGGCTGGCCGAGTGGCACGTTGGTTAAAAGCTGGCTTAGGATGCCAGCGGCCCCGGTTCAGATTCTTATATATGTGACACTGCCCTCTACAGGTAAGATGGCGAACAACAGCTTTCCCTGGAGCTGGGCTGCTGAGCCCCGGCGACCATGTAGGGTGCAGCCCCTGCTGCAGTGGGTTGCCATAAGCTACAGTGAGTGGCCGGCAGCCAGTGTGAGCGGCTGGCAGCTGGAGTGAGCTGCCAATAGCCACCATTAGCGGCCATCCAGAGGCCGGCGACCGATCTGCCTCACCCAGGAAGAGCGCAATGATAATACCATCTTGGGCAAGTGAAGCAATGTCCTCCACAACTAGACAGAAGAACAAAAGAACAGCAACTTGTCTATTCCCCTCGCCCAATTCCCCAATTTAAAAAATATATATATAATAACTGAAATGAAAACTACATTAGAGGGAATCAACAATAGATTGGATGAAACAGAGGATCAAATCAATGATTTAGAAGATAAGGTTGCAGAAAACACCCAAACAGAATAGCAAAAAGAAAAAAGAATCCAAAAAAAAAAAATAAAGATAGTTTAAGGGCCGTCTGGGACAACATCAAGCATACCAACATTTGCATCATAGGGATACCAGGAAAAGACAGACAGCAAGGAATTGAAAGCCAATTTGAAGAAATAATAACAGAAAACTTTCCTAATCTGATGAAAAAAATAGACATACAAGCCCAGGAAGCACAGAGCATCCCAAACAAGATGAACCCAAAGAGGTCAACACAAAGACACATCATAATTAAAATGTCAAAGTTTAAAGACAAAGAAAAAATCTTGAGAGAGAGAGAGAAAGCGCCAATCTGTATCTGCTTCCTTCCAAGAATGATTAAAATCACAGCTAAATTATAGAACAATCAACCAGGAAGACCATCTGAAGTCTAGCTGAACAGAAGTTTTATAACTAAAGATATAAAGAAGCCACATAGAAACGGGTAGGAGGGGCAGAGATGTGAGACAGACTGGCTCCAAACCTCCATGTGGCAGTTGAGATTTGGTAGGGATATCTCCACTGCAGAGGTTCCCCTTGAAGGAACAAGGGACCCCATCCCCACACAAGGCTAACCAGCCTGGAGTACTTGTACTGGGAAGAGGATCACCCACAACATCTGGCTATGAAAAACAGTGGGGATTCCAACCAACCAAGTGGGACAGAAAGAGGCAGAAAATCCAGACATCCTCTTAAAGTGCCTACACACAGACTCTCTCATTCCCAGGCACTCACCTTGGGCTCCAGCAGAGAGACACTAACTAAGGGGGTGTCAGAGACATATGGTGGGGGCAGACTGAGTTGTGTGGCATCTGGAAGATGGCTGGAAAATAGTCAGCATTTTCCTTGTAAGGGATCCTCCTCCCATGCAGCCAGCAGGCTGGTGTCATCTTCCCTGTGTTGAGCCCTTCCCCCATGCCCATGGTCAAATCTGAATGATTGGTCTGGTGGACTCTGCTCGTTCCACCCTGCTGACTCCGCTGGGACCCACCCCACCCAACTCCCCGATCAGTGGAGGCATTTTCCCCAAGAGCAGCCAGCCCTGCCCGAATTGCACTCTTTTTTGGAATAACTACCAGAGTCATCAGACCCCAGGCAAGTAGTGACTGGCCTCAGTGTGCCCTGAGACTTTTGCTGAGTAGCTTCAGGATCAGCACAGGCACTAAATCAGAATCTACATTAACCTGGTGACCACAACTCTTCCCACTCTAGTGACTCCCTGAGACCCTGACTCACCTACCCTGCATACTGCACAAGATTTTATCAGTGGTTAAACCTTAATGAGGACAGTTTAAGAGACCTCTGGGACAGCATCAAATGTAACAACATTCGCATCATAGAGGTACCAGAAGGAGAAGAGAGAGCAAGATAAACAAACAAACAAAAGAGAAACAAACTGATAGATACAGAGAACATTTTGATGGTTGCCAAATGGGAAGAGGGTTGAGGGCATGGGTGAAAAAGGGGAAGGGATTAAGAATCCAAATTGGTTGTTACAAAATAGTCATGGGGATGTAGCATATAACTTAAGGGATATGGTCAATAATATTGTAATAATTATGTATTGTATAAGATGGGTACTAGATTTATTGGGGTATAGATGGGAAGGAGTTGGGGGTGGGGGTAGTGTGAAAAAGGTGAAGGAATTAAGAAGTACAAATTGGTAGTTATAAAATAGTGATGGGGACATAAAGTAAAACATAGGGAATATAGTTAATGATATGGTAATAATTATTTATAGTGCCAGGTGGGTATTAGACTAGTCAGGGGGATCATTTCTTAAATTATATAAATGTCTAACCACCATGCTGTACACCTGAAATTAATATAAAATAATACTGAATGTCAACTGTAATTGAAAATTTTTTAAATGAAGGAAAAAAGATGAAGGGGAATAAGAGGTTCGAATTTCCAGGTATAAAATAGATAAGACATGGGGATGTAATATAGCATAGGAAATATAGTCAGTAATATTTTGATGGCATAGTATGGTGTCAGATGATTGCTGGATTTATCATGGTGATCACTTCTTTAGGTATGTAACTGTTGAATAGCTATGATGCACACCTGAAACTAATATAATATTATATGTTAGCCATATTTTAATAAAAATCTTTAAAAAATAAAAAGTAAATAAAAACTATAAATTTTTTTTTGAAAAAAAAGGAAAAAGAAAAGATTGACATATAGGGAAAAATGTATATGCTTTATTTGTTTTCCAATGCTTTATTTGCTTTTGGTGGGAGGGTTGTGAGGTCAGCCTAAAGTTTGGCCTGTGAGCTTACTAACCTATTTAATGAATCCATTAGGGTGCAGATGTATTCATGTATTTAAGTGTGCATATGTTAACATCTCTCTGAAATAAAGGTATCCAAGGTGCTATGCCAATGTGGCCATCAGGGATATGTGTTACTTAGGAGGCTCTCACTTTAATTTTATGTTTATGCCTATAGGTATGTGAAGGCCTTCCCTTTTACGAACAAGAATCAGCAGAAGGAAATGATTGAAACCAAAGTAGTGAAGGAGGAGAAGGCCGATGACAGCAACCTTGATGAGGAATCAAAGATAACTGACAAAAATCCAGAAGAGCCCAAGAGTCCACCCAAAACTACAGTGCGATGCCTGGAAGCTGAAGTTTAGATGAGAAATGACAGAACATACCCAAGGCTGATTTTCTCCCCAGATACATATTCTGGCCCAGATGGGGAAACTAAAAGGGCCAAAGAACCAAACAAGAAAGTCCAGCCTTGCTTCCTAAATGGAACCAGCTCAGGGCTGCCTTTGGACTATGTAGGTAACCAAAGGGATTTCCCTTCTTACTGCAATCCTTTCTGGATCCTATCCTCCTACCTCCAAAGCTTCCCACAGCCTTTCTAGCCTGGTTATGTCCTAATAATATCCCAGTGGGAGAAAAGAGCTTTGCAAAGCATGAGGATTTATAACAGCTAATCAGAATACATTTGTAAAGAGACCTCTGGGCTGACTGAGAAGAGGTGAGTTCAGAGCCAAGAAACCAGAGACCAAGGCTTTCTCTATTGATTCCACAGCCCAGATCCCTCTTCAAGCTCTGAAAAGGAAACATTTACACCACTTGGCATGTCCTTCTGAGCCAGACAAGAGCAAAAGAAGGAAGGAAAAGTTTAGCAACTGAAGGCCATAGAGATTCCCGTGACTTGAGACCTGATCTCTGTAAAGCCAAAATAAATAGAGAAAAAGAATGAAGCCGAGGATATTGACAGCATATTGTCAGCAGGGACTATAAATACAGACAGGGTCAAATTATTCAGAGATGAATAATTAGAGTTGGAATCACTTTTTAGAACACATCCACTTTCTTTTCTTTCTCTTCTGCTGCTGCTATTTTCTCCAGAAGAATATACTTTTACAAGAAACAAAACAAAACCCTGTTACGAATTTCTATTTTCACCTGAGTTGTAGAAATTATTACTGCAGAAAATTACTGTGTAAAAAATCAATATAATTTAACAAAGGTTTGCTGAATTCCTACTATATGTCAGGTGCTGTGCAGGGTATTACATTCTGTAATTGAATATTATTCATCAAAAAATTGCATATAATATTGTCTAAAGCTAATATTTATCAGTTTTGATATTCCTAGCTTATCCACTTCCCAAACTATTTTTTTGCTGAGACTAATCTATTAATTATTTTCTCTAATAAAGCAACCATTATAACCTTAATTTATTATTAACATACCTAAAAAGTACATTATTACCTTTACACACCAAAGCACATTTTTAATGTCATTAATAAATGTGTCATTATCTATCCTTTTTCCATCAACAAGAGCCTGAAAGGTGCAGAAATATTTGTAAATATTTGTGTCCCCAAAATAAAAGCATTTAGAAAACTTCTTTGTTCTCTTATTTATATAGATGTATTAAACCTTTCATGAAAAATTAAAGCAATCCATTATTTGCAAAACTAAGAGACACACATTTGGTTGTTGAAATACACACAAGTGAAAACCCAACAGTATATACTTCACATGGGGCTGTTCTTGCTTCTAGGTCTCATTTTAAATTGGTCAAGTACACACACATTAAACAGTCCTTTCCTTGGGATTCAGGTCCTACATTCTAATCCATTTCAAAGTTCTTGGGTAGCAGGAGATTCAGGATAGCTCATTTGTCCTGTTTCTGCAGCTTTCTCTCTCCCCCTCTCCAGCCTTCCCTCCTTAGACTGCTAATACCTTCTTCCCCTCACAAGTGACCCCAGGGCTGCATGATCTTTTCATCTCAGAGGTCATAATTGGCTGGCATAGTCTTTTTCGGTTGACCCACAGAGTATTATCTTAAAATTTGGTTTTTAATTGCCAAGAATTAAAACTCAAGAAATTTCACATCTTTATATTTTGGGATTCCCTTGAAAAATGGGAAGATCTGGAGATAGAAAATCCATATTGCCTCATACAAATAATTGTCTGATACTGAGGAGGGAAGGAGGGAGAGCTAACATTTATCGAGCACCTGCTTGCTAAGTGTCAAGTCATTTTCACGTGTTGTCCCATTTAATTGCCACATCTTCCCTGAGAAGAATTATTACGGTCATTTTTTATTAATAGAAAATTGGATTTTTAAAGAAGTTAAATCACTTTTATGAGGCCAAAGATCTAGTTAAATGCAGAATGACTGCAGAGCCCATACTCCTTTCCATACACCACCACCACCATGCTTCTCTTGCCAATGACAATATAGGGATATAAACTATTCCAATGTGTGGGCTTGAAATTGGTTACTGGCCAAAAACAAGAGTGGAGAAATAAGAAAAACAACTCCTGTCCCAACTTCAGGGAATATTTCTTAAATCCATTTGCAATAACAAGGAAAAAAGAGAAAACACCCAAGAACTCTGAAAACCACTCCCTCATTGATGCAGACACCAACCTCAACAAAGATTTACCTGGTCCATTTCATATGGTCAGAAAATTTAAGTCTCAGAAGATATCTCAGATAAGTTCCTCTAAACTCTCCCTTTTCACAGAGTAAAAAAATGAAGATCAATGTCATGGATTGCTTCAAGAAGAGCCTTGTCTAGAAGTCTCCTTCCTAGTCAAATTTTCTTTATTCTCCATTGAACAAAGAAAAATTGAAAGAATATAAGGGACCCTCAGGTCAGACCTACAATCCAGCCCACCAAAGCCAGTCTTCAAATGGGGCAGGTGGACACAGCCATATGATTACATTCCCAGGTGATGCAAAGGATCTCCCTGCCCAGAAATGCCTCTTCTTCATGCCTGCCTCCTTGGCTCAAACATTTCTTTGGGCAAAGGTACTCTGTCCTGAGAAGGAGTCCTCTATAAAATTGCATACTTCTTGTAAAGACCAGAGCAACTCTTAAATATTAACATGCCAATGTGGTTCCACTAAAGACAAGCTGATTTCTAAGGGTAGAAAGCTGGAGTAAAGCAGATGACTTGAGGCCCAGCACATGTTTGCATATAGTGGGAGTTTATAAATGTCCACTGGTCTGAACAAAATTGAATCATACTGATTTCCAGACCAAAGTATCCTACACTTTATTGCTCTTCTCTAGGCCTTTAGCCAGTGCCCAAAGCAAAACCAATTTCTCTAGAAAAGAACAGGTTTCTAAGGACAATAATAATAATTTGCAATAAATTATTACAAAGCAATGATTTGTCAGTTCAATCTTCCAGTTAAATGTAAATAAAACGTAGCTGTTTACCCCATAACAGTCTATACATGAGGTCGTTTTGACCTAAGAGCGTTTTCATAATACTAAAATCAGCTGGGAGAACTCTCCTCTGTGTTTGTTCCTCAGGAAATATCCAAAGTTCCAAACAGTGCAAATGTGATTTAGGGTGTCTCCTTTTAGTATTTAGAAGGCCATTTACTTTTTAAAAATAAACTCATTTTATGATAGTTTTACATTTACAAAAAGAAATGTGAAGATAATACAAAGAGTTCCCATATACCCCACACCCAGTTCCCCCAATAACATATTAGTATGGTACATTTGTTACAATTAATGAATCTATACTGATGCATTATTATTAGCAGAAATCCATACCTTATTCTGATTTCCTTAGTTTTTATTTAATTTTTTTTCTGTTCCAGGATCCATCCAAGATATCATATTACATTTAGTCCTCATGTCTCTTTAGGCCCTCTTGGCTATGACAGTTCTCAGACTTCTTTTGTTCTTGCTAATCTTGTCAGTTTTGAGGAGTGCTGGTCAGGTATTGTGCAGCATGTCCCTCAATTGAGCATTCTTTGATGTTTTCTCATGACTACACTGGAGGAAGGGAGGAATACCATTGAGGTAATGTGGCATTTTCATCATGGCATATCAAAGATACATGCTATTAACATGACCTATCACTGTTGATGTTAACCTTGAGCACCTGGCTGAGATATTATTCAAGTTTCTCCAATGCAAAGCTACTCTTTTTCTCTCTACCCACACTGTGCTCTTTGTAAAGAAGTCATTATGTACAGACCATACTTAAGCAGAGGGGAGTTATGCTCTGCTTCCTTGAAAACAGAATATCTACATAAGTTATTTGGAATTCTCCTACACAGAAGATTGATCCATCCTCCCTCATTAATTTATTCAGTCAGTTATTTATTTCAATATGAACTCATGAATATTTATTTTTTACTTTAGGTTATAATCCAATACTATTTATTTATTTATTTAGCTCAAATTGTTCCAACTTCGCCCATTGAAAATGCTTTCAGTTTGCTTCTGTATCCCTTTGACCTACTCCCATTATGGTATTTTTATTGGGCGCTTACTTTCTGGCACTACAGGATGATTAAGGCTCATCTTACATATTTCCTGCCCCAGTCCTAGGCTCAGTCATTTCTTCAGGAATGCCTATTCCGCCCCCGCTCTTTTTTTTTTATGATAATGGCATTAGAAGCCAACATGTGAGAACTAGGTGTGCTCATTGTTACTGGGGTGTCGTTGCTTCTAGGCCCTCTTCCAGAATCCAGACAACAGCAGTCCCAAGATTTTTCCAATTTCACAGACCAATAATGCTTATTTAAATTTGAGGACCAAAATAGGGTTTCTAACTTTTTAAGTTTTTCAGATAAAGACATCTAAAAGTTTTACTGCTATCTAACATCGCTATCATTTTATGACAGATAACAAAGAGGATGGATATAAAATCAGAATAAAGCCAAAGGATTGGCCTTTGCTAACCAGAGAAAATAATTCTTTGACTTGCAATTAAGATAATCTTTTAAAATAATGTGAACACGCTGAGAGCACATAAACAAGTACTATGATTGGAATCCATCTCCTTCTACCCTTTCAATTGTCTCTACTTCCACAGTCCTCCCTACCCCAGCCTTGTTCACTACATACATATACCATCACCATCAAACAGAGAGCTCAGTATCTAGAAAGAAAGACAATTTATAATGCACAGCACTTTGAACCTAACTGTGCAAAGTGCTATAATTTAGACACAGACTATGGGAACTCAGAGGAGAAGCTACTTCTAATTTATTTTATCTGGAAAGACTTCATGAAGGTGGTGGTATTTGAGCCAGGCCTTTAAGGGTACATAAAATTTTTGACTCGAAAACATAAGAAAGAACAACAATCTAACCTTTTTGAAAAGGCACAGAGATGAGAAAGAGGAAGCAATGTTGCCTAGATAGCCAATTATATATTGTGGCTGCAGACTAAGGTGTCATGGCAGCAGGGAAGAAATGGGAGAGGGGGCGATGAGGAATGAAGAAAATGGAAGCATATTTGAGAGAAAATAGTGACACTGGCTTGATGATGTTTGTGGTATGGAAACAAAATATCTGGGAAAGCATGCAAGTGACAGACTCGTTGGTGTGTTCATTCCTAGGCTAAATACTTTCTTGGTTTGGTACAAAAAAGAATCACTGCAGTATGATTATTATCGGAACATATAAGATTTTTGGGATTCTGAAAGATGATTTGGTGGTGGTGGTAGTGTAAAATAAGGACTAAAAATATTGCTAAACCAAACCTACCTGATCATTAGACCTATCTATGGAAATTTGCAAAAGTTTAAAATCATAGACCCCCATCCCAGCCCAATAAAATCAGAGTGTTTTTTCATGTTTAGGACCTAGGGATCTGTATTGAAGCAAACAAACACACAAAAGCAAAAAAAAAAAAAAAAAAAAAAAAAAAAATCCCAGAAAATCTGATCCAGCTGGTCCCAGGACCAATGAATGGGAATCATTGAATGGGAGAGAAGAGGGATTAGTGACAATTAGACAAAGAGTGCCA
Source organism: Aselliscus stoliczkanus (assembly GCA_033961575.1). Classification (NCBI taxonomy): domain Eukaryota; kingdom Metazoa; phylum Chordata; class Mammalia; order Chiroptera; family Hipposideridae; genus Aselliscus; species Aselliscus stoliczkanus. The sequence continues at coordinate 94,995,479 of CM066736.1, read as the reverse complement.
GTGTGAAATGATAAAGACTTGGACTGAGGCAGTGCAAATGGACAGAAAATGGATTCTAGAGACATTTCTGAGACTAAAATCAGAAATACTGGCTAATTGATTAGATATTAAAATAACTCAAAGATGACAGTAAAGTTTTCAACTTGAGCAACTATCTCGTACATGAAGGGTGATTTCACTAGCCACGTTAGGGAACAAAGAAAAGGGAAGCATATTTGAGCAAGAAGATAAAGAGATTGGCTTGATTATGTGTTACTTGTAGTTGGGTGGAAGTATGTAGAAAGTAGGTAAAATTTGAGATATGGGGAAAGACAAGACTAAAGGTAAATATGTTTTTTAAGATTTTTATTAAAATATACCTGACACACAATATTATATTAGTTTCAGGTGTACATCATAACTATTCAACAGTACCCACGTGGCACTATACAGAGTTATTTCCACATTACTGACTATATTCCCTATGCTAAAGAAATGATCATCATGATAAGCCCAGCAACCATCTGACACTGTACCACGTTATCACAATATTATTGATCTTTTCCCCCCTTTTAAAATTTTTCAATGAGAGTTGACATTCAATATTATTTTATATTAGTTTCAAGTGTACATGAGTAGCATAGTGGTTAAACATTTATATTTTTTAGGAAGCGATCCTCCTGACTAGTACCATCTAGCACTATATATAGCTATTACCATACTATTGACTATATTCCCCATACTTTACAGCCCCATGACTATTTTGTAACTATCAATTTGTATTTCTTAATCCCTTCACTTTTTCACCTTACCCCCAAACCCCCTTCCATCTATCACCGCAATAATCTAGTACCCATTTGGCACCATACATACTTATTACAATATTGATGTCTACATTCCTTATGCTAAACCCTACATCCCCATGACTACTGTGTAACAACCAATTTGTACTTCTTAATCCCTTCCCCTTTTCACCCACTCCTAACCTTCCTATCTGGCAACCATAAAAATGTTCTCTGCATTTATGAGTTTGGTTCTGTTTCATTTGTTTGTTTATTTTGTTCTTTAGATTCCACTTATAAGTGAAATCATATGACAGCTGTCTTACTTATTACACTCAGCATAGTACCCTCTAAGTCCATCCATGTTGTTACAGATGGCAAGGTTTCATTCTTTTTTTTTACAGCTGAATAATATTCTATTGTATATATGTACCACTTCCTCTTTATCCATTCATCCATTCAAGGATACCCAGGATGCCTTCATATCTTGGCTTGTGTAAATAATGCTGCAATGACCATATGGATGAGCACATCCCCTCAAAGTAGCATTTCAGATTTCTTTGGATACATACCCAGAAGTAGGATTACTAGGTTCTTCTTTGTCTTTTATAGTCTTTGTTTTTTGTTTTCTTTTGTTTTGTTTTGAGGGCAGTGTCACTGGCCCTCATATGTGGGACCCGAACCAGGGCCCCTGGCTTCCCAAGCCAGCACTTAACCACTGCACCACTCGGCCAGCCCTAGTCTTTGTTTTAATTCTATTTTGTCTGATACAAGTACAAATACTATGCCAGCTTTTTGTTTGTTTTCATTTTCATGAAATATCTTTTCCCTCCCTTTACTTTCAGTCTGTGTGTGTCTTTCAATCTGAAGTACACCCCTTGTAGGCAGCATATGTAAGGGTCTTGCTTGCTTACCCATTTGGCCCCCTATCTTTTGATTGGAATATTTAATTCATTTCCATTGAAAGCAATTGTTGATAGGTATGTAGTTATTGCCACTTTATTATTCATATTTTTGACTTTTTTTTTTCATCTTAAAGAAGTCCCCCTAAGATTCCATGTAATACTGGTTTGGTGGTGATGAACTCCTTTAGCTTTTTCTTGCCTGGGAGACTCTTTATCTGTCCTTTGATTCTAAATGATAGCTTTGCTGGCTAAAGTAATCTTGGTTGTAAGTCCTTGCTTTGCATCACTTTGAATATTTCCTACTAATCCCTTCTGGCCTGCAAAGCTCCTGTTGAGAAATCAGCTGACAGTCTTATGGGGGCTCCCTTGCAAGTAACTAACTACTTTTCTCTTGCTGCTTTTAAGATTCTCTGTCTTTAACCTTTGGCATTTTAATTATGATGTGTCTTGGTGTTGGTCTCTTTGGGTTCATCTTGTTTGGGACTCTCTGTACTTCTTGGACTTGTATATCTATTTCCTTCTCCAGGTTAGGAAAGTTTTCTGTCATTATTTCTTCAAATAGGCTTTCAATTCCTTACTCTCTCTCTTCTACTTCTGGTATCCCTATAATGTGAATGTTGGTAAGCTTGATATTGTCCCAGAGGCCCTTTAAACTCTCCTCAATTTTTTGGATTCTTTTTTATTTTTGCTGTTTTGATTGGGCATTTTCTGCTGCCTTATCTTCTACTTCATTGGTTTGATCCTCTGCTTCGTATTAATTCCCTGTAATGTAATCTTCATTTCCATTATTGTATTATTTATTAGTGACTGGTTCTTTTTTATGTTTTCTATCTCCATTTTTATATTTGCTTTCTCTTTGTTGAAGTCCTCCCTGAGATCAATGAGCATCCTTATAACCAGAGTTTGGAACTCTGCGTCTGGTAGTTTGCTTGTCTACATTTTGTTTATTTCTTTTCCTGGAGCTTTGTTCTGTTCTTTTATTTGGGACATGGTTCTTTGTTTCCCCATTTTGGCTGCCTCTCTGTGTTTATTTCTATGTATTAGGTAAGGCTGCTATATCTTCCAGTCTTAGTAGAATGGCCTTATGTAGTAGATGTGCTGTGGGGCTCAGTGGCACTGTCTTCCTGGTTACTTGAGCTATGCACTCCAGGTGTGTCCCTTGTGTGGATTGTGTGTGCCCTCCTCTTGTAGTTGAGCCTTGGTTGCTATTTGCACATCAATGGAAGGGACTGGCCTTCAGGTTCATTGGTTGTAAGGACTGGCAGTGACTAGAGTGGAGGAGTTGTGGTGTAGCAGCTGACCTTACAGAGCAAGATCTGCCTCAGCAGGACTCTGGTGCCTGCTCAATCTGCCCTCTGGGTGTGTCATTCTTGGAGGTGGCTGGGTGATGCTCCAGCTCATTTTTAAACTGGCCACTGGGGGAGCCAGCCCCAGGACTGCCTTGGAGGGGAGCTGCTACAGGTCAAGTTCAGCTACAGCCCATGCCCCACCCAAGGCCACCTGGCAGGACCTATAAAGAAATCTGCAGATGGCTGCTACCCATTGCCATATTTGGAAGTGCCTCAAGAGGTTGGCTGTCACTGGTGGTGGGCTTAGGGTTGCTCAGCCAGAGTACAGGACATGCTCAAGCCAGATTCTACTTGACTGGGTTCCATGAACCTTTGAGAGACCCTAGGAAAGTCTGCAGCATGAGATAAGGCAGGCATTTTCTATGAAAAAAACCACTGGAAGTGGATTGGGTGTGCCTGAAAGTTGAGTGGGGCGGGGGCTCAAGTGGGGCGGGGGCTCAAATCACCAGGGTGTATTGAACAAATAGCAGAGACTCGGATATGACAGCCTCCTGTATCTGAACTCTTGGAAGAGGGAAGGTTCAACAAAGGAGCAATGACCTCTTCCAGTTCCTCTGTCCAAGAGAAAGCTGGCCCTTCAGCCCCTGTCCCAAGCCAAACAACTCAGTTCCCCACCATATGTCCCTGCTGCCTTTCTAGATGCTGCCCCAGAACTGGAGGTCAGAGTAAGTCCTTGCATGGTCCCTTTAAGAGGGGTGGCTGGGACTTCAGCTGCCCTCCATCTCACTCTGTCACAATCTCCGCTGGTTTTCACAACGAGAAATTATGGGGACTTGTCTTCCCAGCACTGGAACCCTGAGCTGGTATGGGGCTGGGACCTCTTGCTCCTGCAGGGAGGACCTCCACAGCCGCAATATCCCTACCGATTTTTAATGATTACACATGGGTGTGGGACTAACTTGTCCAGCGTCTCTGCCCCTCAAAGTGGCCTCTCAAAGTGGCCAGTCTCAAAGTGGCCTCTTCTTTATGTCCTTAGTTGTAAGGCTTTAGTTCAGCAAGATTTTAGGCGACTCTCAATGATGGGTGTTTTGTAGCTTAGTTGTAATTTTGATGTGGTCAGGAGAGGATAATCACAGTGTTTACCTTCTGTACCATCTTGACTGGAACTCCTAAAGATAAAGATTTTAAAGCCATTAACACACAAGTGTTTGGGAGGGAATAGGGAGAGACCACTTTGGAGGTAAAAAAAAATAATAAGAAGAAAACTTAGTTAACAGTGAAAATTGCGGCAAGACAAACATTAACACATGATCTTTACTCCTCTAATTGCCAGTCTAATTTTCACCCTTTTTTCTTTCCTAAAAAGGAAAGATTTACCTTGCTGGACGGAGTCTAAATCAACCTATATAATAAAGAATGAGGAGGAGGCAGGGACAGAGGGGAATGGGAAAGAGAAAGAATCTGCATGGGGCTAGGTGTCGAGAGATTTAAGGGATATGTGGAAATTTCTGTTTCCTTTGAGAGTAACATGATACATATGACAGAAAACACATTTTACACTTTGGCCTCAAATCCTCATCATAAACCTTATCTCATCATTCCTGCAAGTATACTTCATACTATAACTACACAATATCACTTGCCATTCCAGAATTTAATTTGTACTATACACTCTCATCTTTGCAAATGCTGTTTCTTGTTTCAATTACCCTTGCTTTTCTTCCTAATTGTATTAGTTATCTATTGCTATATAACAAATTACCCCCAAATGTAATGGCTCATAACAACATTTATTGTCTTGAGTTCTTATAGATCAGGAACTGGGTATCAGGAACTCTGCTTCAGAGTTCTCGCAGAGTTGCAATTAAAGTGTTGACCAGACCTATATTCATCTGAAGGCTCTACTAAGGAAGGAATAAATTCCGAGTTCACTCATATGGTTGTTGGCAGGATTTAGTTCCTGTTTTTTTGTTTTGTATTGTTTTAAATTGAGGAATTGGGGGGAGGGGAACAGCGTTGGGGAATCGGGTAAAGGGAACAGACAAGTTGCTGTCTTTTTGTTCTTCAGTCTGGTTGCAGAGGATGTTGCTTCACTGGCCCGTGTTGGTATCGTCATTGCGTTCTTCCCGGATGAGGCAGATCAGTCGCCGGCCTCTGGATGGTCGCTTACTGTGGTTATTGGCAGTTCCCGCTGTCTGCTGGTCACTCACTGTAGCCTAAGGCAGCCCACTACAGCAGGGGCTGCAGCCTACACCATTGCCAGGGCTTGCGCAGCTCAGCTCCAGGTAGAGCTGTTGTTAACTGTAGAGGACAGTGCCACTGGTCCTCTATGTGGGATCCGAACCAATGACGCTGGCGTCCCAAGCCAGCTCTTAACAAATGCGCCACTCGGCCAGCCCTAGTTCCTGTTTGCTGTTGTCCAAAGATTGCCCTCAGTACTTTCCCATGTGGAACCCTCCATTGGGGCAGCTCAGAAAATGGCAACTTACTTCTTCAGAGCAAGCAAGAGAGAGGAACCAAAGATGGGGGTGCTAGAAAAATACAAGACATAATCTTTCAGATCTAATCTTGGATGTGACATTCCATTACTTTCATCATATTCTATTCATTATAAGCACCACTGTGTCCGACCCACATTTAAGGGGAGAGGATTATCTAAGACCATGAATACAGCAAGTAGGGATCACTGACAGTCATTTTAGAAGGCTGCTTCCCACCATATTAATGACTTCTCATTTCTACTCTTTGGATTTTGTTTATATGTTAGCATATGCTACATTGTATTATTGTTAGTTGTATACATATTTATTTTTCCATTCTTCTTTTGCACTTATGTGGCACATGAAGCGCTAGCACATACTTAATTGGTTCTCAGTAAATGCTGTTGAATGAATGCATACATTCTTTGGGATTCCATATAAGATCAAGCTCATAACCTTTATCAAACTATCTGTGCTGAATATGAAGATCATTCAATACAATGTGAATTGTTCCTGTCCATGTAAATATTGTTCTTCTTGATGACTTTCATTTGGTATAAAATACAGTTGTGAATAAAGCAGAATGCACAAAGGCTATTGTACTTGAACTTTAGTCTCTGAGTTGGCATTGACTCACCTCTGTGAGCAATCTCATATTAATATTTATTTTAACACGGAAATTACAATGTGTTTTGGATTGTGATCAAGTCAAAGAATGTTGAGCTCCCTCAGGAACAACGAAACTAATAAATACTGGCAAAAATTTGGTTTCTTGGGCTCAAGATTTTTATTTTAGTCTTGAAATTTCGAATTCTTTCCTGGCAATCTAGAATTCTATATACTAAATACTAACATTTCCTAGAAATTAGAAGCCTTTAGGGACATTTCCAGACTTTTATTTATTACTACTCCAATTGTTATTGTTATTTTATTTGGGTTTAAACGTTAGCTAAGTTGAAGACATTTTTCTGTGATCAAAAAAAGAAAAAATTTGGCAGGCCAAGTGGTGCACTGGTTAAGAGTTAGCTTGGGACTCCAGCTCTGAGCAGTAGGGCCCCAGTTAGGATCCCACATTGGGGGCAGTGACGCTGCGCCCTCTACAGCTAGGATGGTGAACAACAGCTGGACCTGGAGGCTGCTGATGGGCTGTCGTGAGTGGCCGGCAGCCAGTGTGAGCAGCCGTGAACGGCTGTCCAATGACCGGCAAGAGCCTGCCTCACCCGGAAAGAGCACAATGATGATGCCAACATGGGCCAGTAAAACGATGTCCTCCACAACTAGACTGAAGAACAAAAGGACAGTAACTTGTACTGTTCCCTTCCCGATCCCCCAATGCTGTTCCCTTCCCCCAAATCCCCAATAAAATCTTTAAAAAAAGAAAGACAAAATTAAAAGTAAAATCTCTATAAATATCAAAAGACCAAATAGAATACTCCATTGTGCATATTCTTTTAGTTATGAAGATTATCATTTCAGCATAAGCCAACATCCCAAATAACAAATACTTATATGTTACAAACTTCATAAAAATGATATATAAGTATTATAACAAAATACTTTAAAATCATCATGTTATGTTTTCTTCATTACATTTTTTTTTAAAGAATCTGTTAAAGATATGCTATTTAGTGGAAGAACAGAACAGAAACTTGAATGTCGTAGAGGTATGAGAAGGAGATGTCTAAATTCGAGGATCCAGCAAGGAATATATGTCTGGGTTGTAAATCTGGAAGAGAGTGTGGGATAAGGTATATGCCACTAGCAGACATCAGAAACAATGTGAATTCATCACAGGTATTGACTGGTGTCTAGACAGAGGCAAGACACAAACCTGATCCTAATTTGGACTAAAACATTGGCTTTGTCTATAGGGAAATGTACCCTGTGTCTGAAACCCCAATGCAAGCAGACCAAAGCACTAAAGTGCTCAGTCAAAATCACGCAATAATATTTCAGTGAGTAAGCTGGATGGCCTGCATCCACGAAGTTCTGACAATTAAGTTCGTGAACTTGTTTCAATGATGCTGCTAGCCTTTTTTGATATCAGAGGGATTATTCATTATGAATTTGTACCAACTGGACAGTTAACCAAGTTTACTATTTGAAAGTGCTGAAAAGGCTGCTTGAAAAAAATAGACAACCTGAACTTCTTGCCAACAATTCAGGGCTCTTGCATCATGACAATGCACCAGCTCACATGGCACTGTCTGCGAGGGAGTTTTTAGCCACTGTATTGGAACACCCTCCCTACTCACCTGGTCTGGCCCCCAATTACTTCTTTCTTTACCTGAAGATAAAGGATATATTGAAAGGAAGACATTTTGATGACATTCAGGACATCAAGGATAATACGATGACAGCTCTGATGGCCATTCCAGTAAAAGAATTCCAAAACGGCTTTGAAGTGTGGACTAGGTGCTAGCATCAGTGCATAGCTCCCCAAGGGGAGTACTTCAAAGGTGACCATAGTGATATTCAACAATGAGGTGTGTAGCACTTTTTCTAGGACAAGTTCACACCTAATTTTCTGACCTCATACATGTAGTCAAAACGTCATGAGGTGGCGTCCAGAACTGAGAGACTCTTCAAACTTTAATGGAAGTAAGAGAATATTCTCATCCTTGTTACCACCTCTATATGTCACTTGACTAATAACCCCTTCAATACCTCCGCTTGGAAAAGGAGTTGCTAACCTGATTGATAAAGGCCAACACTTCTGCACGGTCATATTTCACTGGTGGATGGATTTATTCCCTTATAGCTTAGTATCCATTCATGTCACTCAATTGTCTGCCTCCTTCCTCAGATCCTGGCATGTCCTGGTCCCTAGAGGCAGGGTAACCACCTTTATCCATCACTCCCAGTCTATATATAGGGTTAGATAAGTGGACGTGTGGCTCCTATTGCATGGCTCCTTCTCTTTCTAAATTCTACTTAGGCCTCCAGGTTTGAGCTATGTTCAAAAGAGGTTCCACAGAGAGCCCTGCACTGGGGTTTATTGGCTGATAGCAGTAAAGAGTAGGTAGGGGCAGAGATAATTAACCTTGTTATACTATCTATATACTTCCTTTATTCTTTTTCCAAGAGTGATGGTTTGGGAAGCACCAATGTAACTTGCATTTCTCTGGATCTGTTTAGGCAGAAGCCTGCTCCTTGGAAAAAAGTAACCCTCCTGATTTATCTGGAAGCAGGAGACTCAAATGTGCTCACAAGCATGATCACTTTCCATGTGGCATTAAGGTTTACCCCACTGTTCTTGGTTTAATTCCACTCCAGTACTATCATTATCTTCTACTGGGCACACTGATCACTTCTGCTGGTTCTTTCTTTCCCACCAAGCACTATGACTATTTTCTCTAGGTATCACCACAGCTACCAGGCACCATTGCCTCTACTAAGCAGTGCTCCTATATCCTCTGGGAACTGCCACACTCAAAAGGCACCAATGACTGCCAGACTCTGCTGCTGCTTCCTGGGTAATATCCCTGTGTGCACCTACTAAGTAACAATGCTACTTCTCTAGATGATGACTTGTCCACTAGAGTCCGATGCCTTTTCCTCCAGCAACCACAAAGTTCTCCAGGTGCTGCCATCTCTGCCAAGTACTATGCAGTTCCTGCTGCCTGACACCAGCACTGATGTACTGGAATCCTTGAAGTAGCAAAGCTAAGAAATGTGTCTAGATAGGCTTACCAGATTTAGCAAAATGAACATTAGGAAGTCCAATTAAATTTGAGTTTCGGTATGCTAAGTGAAATAAGTCAGATCAGAGAAAGACAAGTACCATCTGATCTCACTTATTTGTGGAATCTAAACAACAAAATAAGCAAACAAACAAAACAGAAACAAACTCATAGATACAAAGAACTGATTGATGGTTGCCAGATTCAGGAGGAAGGTTAGGGGGATGGGTAAAAAGGTTAGAGATTAAGAAGTACAAATTGGTAGTTACAATAGTCATGAGGATGTAAAATACAGAAATGGGGGGAGAAAAAGTACAGCATAGGGAATATAGTTAATAATATTATAATAACTATGTACAGTGCTAGATGGGTACTGGGCTGGTTGCGGGGATCACTTTGTAAATTATATGCATGTCTGACCATTGTGCTATACACCTGAAACTAATATAATGCTATTTTCAGGTAAACAGCAAATAATATTTTAATGTATGTCCCATATATTTGTGTGAAGTGATATTTGGGGCATAGTTAATACTAAGAAATCATTTGTTGTTCACCTAAAATTCAAATTTAACTAGGTGTCATGTATTTTATCTAGCATCCTCGATGTAGGACAAGAGGAGAGTTAGTTCTTCTCTCCATTTGTGATTAACTCCATTAGAAATGGACCAAAGCAGTACTTACCATAACCTAATACACTGTTTAGTGCAGAAAGCTTTTTCAGTTTTTATTAACATTCCTCTATAAATCTGGAACTTAGGCTTGATTCCACAGGAACTGGTAAATGGACAAAAATCTAGTCAAAATCACTTTACTTCAGTCTACTCTCCATCCCATGACTAAGGTTTAGAGGGGGAACTTATCCCTACCAGACGTTAAAACATATTATAAAACCCCTATAATCAAAACAACATGGCACTAGTACATGAAAAGATACACCAATGTAACAGGATAGACATCACAATACTTAAATGCATGTAAAACTTTAATATATGTTCAAAGGGGACAAATAAGATTAGAGGGGGAAAGATGGGCTAAATGGTGTTGGAATAAGTGGAGAACCATTTAGTAAAAAGTATAAAATCATATCTACCTTTCACATAATATGCCAGAATAAATTCCAGATGGATCAAAGATTTAAATGTAATAAACCAAAACTTATAACTACTAGAAGAAAACATAGGCGAATTCCTTTATAACCTGGAAGTAAGGAAAATTTGCCTAACTATGACACAAAATCTAGAAGCAATAAACAAATGATTGGTATCTTTCTAAAGACTAGACTATGTATTTACTTTGATGAATTTGACTACATAAAATTTTAAAAGTTTGCATGACCAAAAATTCCCACTAAGCAAAGTCAAAAGACAAATTATAAACTGGAAAAAGTTACCCACAATTTGAAACATAGACAAATGGTTAATATATTTCATATACAAAGAGCTCTTAAACATTTTTTTTAAAGGCCTAATGGAGAAAATGAACAAAAGGTAAGAATAGACAATCACAAAAAAAATGAAAATGATATATAAGAAAGATGCTCAATATCACTCATAATAAGAAAAATTAAAACTAATCTCTGACATGCTACTTCCACCTGATTGCCACAAAGACAAAAATATGACAACATATTCTTTCTGATCCAGGTACAGAGTAATGAGCACTCTCATACATTACTGCTGAGAATTCTTCCTATAGAGAGCAATTTAGTACTATTGGGCAAAAAAAAAAAAAAAAAAAAGTGAAATTATTTCCACAAAAGATCATACACTGTTGAATTCTCTGGGTGATAACATCTTAAATGTGCATCGAAAGGGGTCTGGCTGAATAAACTATGGTAAATCCATATGTTGGAATTCCATGTAGTTGTCAAAAAAATGAGGTAAATCTCTATTTACTAATTACTCTGATATGGAGTGATCTCTAGCATATATTAAATGAAAAAAGAGGAAGTTACAGAACATTACACTTTGTGTAAGAATGGGGTGGGAAATGCAAACACATTATTTTATTTTTGTATGTATGTGTATGTATTTGCTTATATTTGCAAAAATCCTGGAAAGACCAAAATATTTAAATATAGACACAAGGAGGTAACAAGGTAGAGGATTGGGAACGGACATGATACTTCTCCAAATATGCCTATTATATAGTTCTGACTTTGGTAACACAGAAAACTTTTACATTTCAAAAGTAAAATTAAATGTAAGAAGCATGCCTAAAAACTAAAAAAACAACAACTGAGAAACCACTAAAGAAGAATTATTTCAAAGAACAATAACATAGTATTTTGATTCTATATCCTTACTAATATATGTTCTAAGAACAGAGTAGTCAGAATGAGTAAACTTCACTCATGTACATAAAACTCATGAATTTATAATTATACTAAAAACGTTAACATTCCACACATTGGACACTGTTAAGTAACTAGGTACCAATTCCTTAAAAGGAAAGAATTCTGCATTTTCCCTCCTTTTCTGTATGGACAGTATTTCAAAGTAACCAAATAGCCCTGGTTCGTAAGGAAAAGCTTTTTTACAGAAATGACACTAATAAATAGGTAATTTGGAAATTGTCATTCTATAATTTCTTATAAACCCGATTCAGACTACCATTATAATAGGCAAAACTATTAGATGAAATATTGATTAGAACCCCAATGTTCAGTCTTAAAGTGGGACCAGCAGATACTGTGGGCCTCCTAATGTGATGCAACATGAAGCACACAGCACCATCTATGAGGTATTCTTGCCAGAACAGTCAAACCTGAATCAATCAAACCTCTAAAGCCAAACAGTAAAGAGGAAATATAGGGAGAAAAGGAAGAAGGTGACACCACAAGAAAAAAAAATAATAAATTCAGAATGTAGAAATTTACCCAATAGTAGTCTATACAATAACTGACCTGCTGTGATAGATGTTCTTTATGTGTCAATGTGGCTAGACTTTAGTCCCTAGTTATTCAATCAATCACTAATTGTTGCTATGAAGGTATTTTGTAAATGTAATTAAAGTCTATAAACAATTGACTTCAAAGAAAGGAGATGATCCTAGATAATCCAGGTGGGTTTAATTCATTCAATTGAAAGAATTTAAGAGCAGAACTGAGGCTTCCCAGAAAAAGAAATTCTATCTGTGCAAAGTAGTTTCAGTTCATGCCTATGAGTTCCGGCCTGCCCTCCCTTGGCTGCTTCTAGTCCTTGTTTTCATGTAGCAGAGTGATAAATTGACCTGGGTTCTGCTCTCTCAGAGTAGTTTGGGTCATTTCCTATTGGTCTGTCTGTCTGGCAACAATGACCCAAATGACCAAAGTGGATAGCTCCCAGGATTGGAGCAAATACTCTCCATGTTGTTCTTGAGCTTTCTCACTTCATTTCCCCTGGCCATCAGTATGCATTGGATTGATCTTGCCTTGCGTTATACATGGTAACAGTAAGGTCTGAGTCTTGCATTTGCATGATGAGAAACATGACTTCTTGATCTGTAATTATTAGGCCTAGCTGGCTTAGAAACAACCAGACTTCGATGGAAGTGTTTTAAGGAACAGAGATGGCTAATTGATAGTAATAAAACATTAGTGTGAAAGGAACTGACAGCTAGGGAAGAGAATGTTAACTTGTCTCCTAGCTAAGAAGATTGTCAGGGAAGTGGATTCCTCTGGTTTGGTTAAGATAGGAAGTGTTCAAAGAAAAAGCAGATAATGGCAGAGGAGTTGTTGTAAGGAAAAATGGAAATTCCTGCAGTCAAACTGAGAGGTAGAGGGGAAGCTAGGCTGAGGTGGGTGATGAGAAGGTGTGCCAAAGGAAATTCGGCCATAAAGAGTTGCGCTGAGGTCAGTGATCATACAGCATAGTGATGAAGGATTGTCAGGGAACGTGTGGGAGATGGTTTGGACTGACATAATTACAATGGGAGTAGGTAGTATACAGAACTGACTCTCCCCAAGATCCAGATAGATCTTTGGAGCAATGGTGTGGTAAAATCATCCATTTAAAATGGGGTCCATTTTGTTGACCTTCTCTGGCCTAATATTGAGCACCAGCACCTTTGTGGTGTAGACTTAATAAAGGTAATATTTGTATCTACTGGCAAGATACAAAATGGACTGAGTAAATTTCAGGATAAGTTGATCAGCTAAGATGTCATTATACTAACCTATCTGTGAGATAACATGGAACTTAGGCTGAGGTGACAGTATGAAATAGATAAGAATGGGTTAAACCCAATAGTACAACTATAGTGCAGTAGCTAAAACCTAAGGTTCCGAAATCAGATAGTGGATTTGCATCCTTTCTCTGTCATTTATGAACTATGTGAACTTGGGCAAATTATTTCATCTCTCTGGGAGTGTTTTCTCTTCTCTAAAATTGAGATGATATTAGTATCTGTCTTTAACATTTATCTTTTAGGATTGTTGTGAGGTTTACATGATATAATAAATATAGGACACTTACAGTGCCTAACACACACTAAGAACTCAAAATAGGGGTAAAAAAAATAAATGAGGAGAAATTTTAAAGAAAGGACAGGACACCATGACACGATGCTTTAGGAAACAGAAAGAAATCTTCATATGAGTTAGCCTGGGAGACCAGAAGGAATACTGAAGCCACTTTGATATGGAAATTGTTGAGTTCAGGTGCCATTACTATAGTACATTCATTCCTATGGGAGATATTCTATGTAAATATGGAAGTACAGGATTGGAACAACAATGGAAGATAACAATTGGTAATGTTGATTTGGAAATCATCTGAATACACATGATAATTGAAGCAATTGAGCGTATGAGCTCTCCAAATGTTTAAAAATAAAAGCAGAGGTCTCAGGACAGAGTTTGAAAGGCAACCAGAAAGGAGAATCCTGGAAGATGATGAAGCTTTAATCTTAATTGTAAGTGATCCGTTCTTCCTCTGTATTCCATGCTAATAAAATTACAAGCAGTAATGTATTGTGAGGAAAAGCAGGAGAGTAGTAGCCAGGAAACCTGTATCCTAACCCAGTTTACTTAACTTCCTCTGTAGTCCTTAGTGAATCACTTTCCATCTTTGGATCTCAGTTTTCTCATCTATAAAAGAAGGATGTTGGATTAGGCAGTTCTTTCAATTTTATGATTTTCTGAATTACAACAGGAAGTTAGAAACATTTACAATCCATAGCCACTAAAAGCCTTCCTCACATATTCCCACAGTCTTGTCACAGATGTTTAGTGACCTTACAGAAAAAGCAGGAGGCATTCGACATACTTTCCTAGAAAAATGTCATTTCAAAAGTCTCTCAAATATTCCTGATCTTCACTACAGGACTGTGTTTATTACATTTTTATTGAAGTGTTTGTGTTTTAACTGGGAAATACCTATATAAATTATGAAAATCTGAATACACATTACAAATTGCAAGATTAATTACAAAAGGATCCTCCTTATAAAAGGATTAACTCAGAGGTTTGTTTTTTCTTCCATCACTCTTGCTATTTATATTTATGCTTTCCTACAAACATTTTTCCTACATTTTTTTAATATAAGAAAAATAAAGGCTTCCCTATCCTGCCACAAAAGAACTTCATAACTCCAATTCCACAGAGAATTTCTAATCTCTTCTATTATGGCTTTTAAGATCATCCTTATTACTGTCTCATTCTGTTTCACATTCTATTTAATTCATTATGCTTGTGCAAAATTAAGAAAAAAGCTGTAGAGATGAGAAGGAACTATCTAGAAATGTCAATAATAATACTAATTTAATGCTAATTTTAAATTTTAGTCTTGTAGTCTCTCCTATAGTTTAATTCTCACTACACTCTCCATGAGGTATGAAAAGGAGTAATGGCCCCATTTTATAAAATTGAAGGCAATCTGTAGTGGTTTTCCTGACTCCAAGGCTCAGATTAGTCTGAAATAGAAGGCCTTTAAAAATTTAAATAGATATGTCTTTTCTCCCAACTTTATTGATGTAGTATCAGTATTCAAAAAAGTGCATGATAAGTGTAAAATTTGAGAGGCTTTGACATATTGATATACCTGTGAAACCATCACTATAATCAAGAAAATGAACATATCCATCACACCAGTTTCCTCCTGACCCTTTGTGATACCACCCTCCCACCCATCTCCACCCTACTTTTTCACCCCACCCCCCACCCCAAGCAACCACTGGTCCGCTTTTTGTCATTAGTGTGGCTTTTCTAGAATTTTTTTTTAACAATTTTTTTTTTAAAGATTTTATTGGGGAATTGGGGGATGGGAACAGCGTTGGGGAATCAGGGAAGGGGAACAGACAAGTTGCTGTCCTTTTGTTCTTCAGTCTAGTTGCGGAGGACATTGCTTCACTGGCCCATGTTGGTATTATCATTGCGCTCTTCCCAGGTGAGGCAGATGGGTCGCAGGCCACTGGACGGCCATCAGGCTCTTGGCAGCTTACCTTGGCCGCCAGCCACACACTGTAGCCTATGGTAGTCCATTGCAGCAGAGGCTGCAGTCTACACTGACCCCAGCAACTCATGGCAGCGCAGCTCCAGGTGGAGCTGTTGTTCACCATCTTAGCTGTAGAGGGCAGTGTCACTAGCCCTCATATGTGGGATCCGAACCCGGGCCTTGCTGCTCAGAACTGGAGTCCCAAGCCAGCTCTTAACCAACGCGCCACTCTGCCGGCCCTATAATTTTATATCAGTGGAATCACACAGGGTATATTTGGGGAGCGGTCTGGCTTCTTTCACTCAGAATAATAATTTTGAGATTCATGTTGTTGTTATCAATCGTTCATTCCTTCTTATTGCTGAGTAGTATTCCATTGTGTAAACATACCACAATCTGTTTTCCATTTACCTATTGATGGACAGTTTGGTTGTTTCCAGTTTGGGCCTATTACAAATAATGCTACTATGAATATCTATGTACAAGTCTTAGTGGGTAAATACCTAAGAGTGGCATGGCTGGATCATATGGTAAGGTGTATGTTTGGCTTTTTTTAAAACAAGGCCAAACTGTTTTCCAAAATAGTTGTATCATTTTACATTCCCAATATGTTGTATATGAGGATTCTAGTTGTTCCACATCCTTGCCAATATTTTTTAAAATTAAAAAGATGATCTGTCTTTATAATTTTAGCCATTCTAGCTATTAGGGTGTGTAGTGATGTCTCACTGTACCTCTGATTTGCATTCCCTAATGAGTATTTGTCATGTCCCACAAGACAAAGAGCAGTGAAACTCAGGAAGGGTGGCAAGGGTTGAAATAAACACAATACACCAGAATTATGATATAGCAGGAGCCAAGGGACCGGCAGCCTCTAAATGGGAATGCCGGCTCCAAATCGGGCTGATGAAAGCTTTTATTGAGAAACTTCAAAGGAAGAAAGATTTATTTTTCCAAGTTCTGTGAAATAGTGCCTACTGACCATCTCCCCGCCACTCCCGTTTGCATTCCAACACGTCCTGTGCCTTCGTGCACACATGCTTAACCCCGGGGATGGTGCCAAGGATAATAAAACCATCCGATGAGGGAGACAGCCTGATATCACTCCATCAGGCCCCAGCATTCCGGGACTCTCCCTCAAGGAAGCTTTACCGATATTATTTCCACCGGGTCCCGGTTTTCAGGGACACTTCCTTATCTGTTATTTTTGACATGGGGCAAGCGTGGGGGGGGGGAGCAAGCAGGTTGTAGTTGCTAGGCAACAAGTAATGATGAGCATCTTTTCATGTGTTTATTTTGTCATCCATATATCTTCTTTGGTGAAGTATCTTGAAATCAGGTAAGTCCCTCAACTTTTCTTTTACTTTTTTTGGGCGGTGGAGGTTGGTGGAGGGGCGGGAAGTTCAGCACAGGGGCCACTGGCTTCCCAAGTCAGCCTTAACCACCAGGCCACTTGGCCGGCCCTCAGCTTTCATTGTTAAATTTAACAGTTTCATCATCATACAAAATTCCACTTAGTAGAATTTTAGGTGACCAGTAACTTTGTCAATTAGGTCTGCTGGTCCTGGCTCAATTCCTAGGACAGTTTGAGAGCCTGGTGCCATCTGAGCACATCCAGTACCTTGGATTAAACTTATAGTCAGTCCCAGCATTTTTGGGTGGGTCAGTAATTGAACCAGAGTTTCTTCATCAGGAGCTTTGACCACCATTTTGGGTTGCCCACAGTACTCCCACTGTTTGAGCAATTCAGGGTTTCTCCTTTGAATTTTCTTGTAGGCAGAAACAGCAGCATGAGAACACTGGGCAGCCACTTTCCCTTTTCCCATCTTTATGTCATTTTGAACCACAGGAATCATTTTTGTACTCCCCATTCTCTCCTAAAATGCTTGTTTCAGTTCCAGTCTGTCTCACTCACTGAGCTTCTGAGGATCATCCCGAAGCGTACACGGAAGCCCTACCCCAGGCACATGCAACAAGCAACTCCAGCAGCCAAGCTGAGTGCACCAGGATGAGCCAAATGGTCCATAACCAAGGATTTGGAGAGCATCTAGAGTACCTCTCCTCAGCCTCACTCACGTCTTTGCATTCTTCACTTCCATTCTTGGAAAGTGAGCATCTCAACTTTGCTTTTCTTGATTAAAGTTTTGGCTATTTTAGGTCCTGTGCATTTCTATATAAAATTAGAATTAGCTTGATAATTTCCACAAAGGAACCTAAGATTGTTATTGGACTTGCCTTTAAATTTAGATCAATTCAGATAAATGACATCTTAAAAATATTGAATCGTCTGATCCATGAACACAATATATCTCAGTATTTAGATTTTTAATTTCTCTCACATTTTTTTTTTGGCCCTCACATGTGGGGCCCGAACTGGGGCCGCTGGCTTCCCAAGCCAGCACTTAACCACCACACCACTCGGCCGGCCCCCTCTCTCACATTTTATAATTTTCAGTTTATATGTCATTCACATCTTCAAACTTATCCCTAAATATTTGTTTTTTGCTGCTAAATGGTATTTTTAAAATTTCAATGTCCAATTGTTCATTGATAGTATATAGAAATATAATTGATTTTTGTATATTAACTTTGTATCCTGCAACTTTGCTAAACTTATTAGTTCTAGTAGCTTTTATTGGTAGTATTCCATAGTATTTCCATCTGCAAATACAGTGTTACTTCTTCCTTTCCAATCTGGATGCCGTTCACTTGTCTTGTTTTATTGCACTGACTAGAACCTCCAATACTATATTTAATTGAAGGCAATTTTTACAGCGTAATATTCCTGACTCCCAGGCCCAGAGTAGGCTCAACTATAGGAGCTTGTTGAATTTAACTAGAATTGTTTTGTTTTGTTTTGTTTTGTTTTGAGGGCAGTGTCACTGGCCCTCACATGTGGGACCCAACCGGGGCTGCTGGCTTCTCAAGCCAGTGCTTAACCACTGCGCTACTCGGCCGGCCCCCTTTTTTTTTTTTTTTTTTTTGAGGGCAGTGTCACTGGTCCTCATATGTGGGATCCAAACCAGGGCCGCTGGCGTCCCAAGACAGCTCTTAACCACCGCGCCACTTGGCCGGCCCTAGAATTGTTTTTTAATTTACTAAATCATTATTTATACTTCATTATCAGACTTGGTTTTTCCAGCATTCAAATATTCATCAAATGTTCAAATATTGAACAATTATTGCATTGTAGGCTCTGTGCTGGTTGTCAGGGAGGCAATTCTCAGTATACTCCATAAAAAAGGAGTACACAATAGACATGAACCTGTTCCTGATGGAAATCTTACCGTCTTATTGAGGCAATTTAAGAACAAGAGTTCAAAGCACAGGCTCAGGATTCAGTTGGCTTGGACTCAAATCTGGCTCTGCTCCTTACTGGTGGGTTAACCTTGAAAAACTTAATTGACTTTCCTAAGCCTGTTTCTTTATCTGTAAAATGAAGGGATTAATAATACCTACCTCATAGGATTAATTAAATGAATTAATCCCTTTAAAATACTTAGATCAGGGCTTGGCACATAGCAAATGGTCAATAAATATGATCTATTAATTATTAGAGGGCAGGATTACTTCTTCACAGGGTAGGTAAATCTACAAATGACTGAGGAAAGACAGGTGTGGAAACATTAACAAGCACAAGAAGTAGTTTAATTTAGCTGCTAAGCATACAGGCAACAGTGTCAGCCATAACTAGGCTTAAAACCATACTCTACTGCTTATTGGCTGTGTAACTTTGAGCAAACTACTTAAACAAGTGTAACGCCTGTAAAGTGTTTAGTATCATATTTGGCACACAACAAATGTTGAATGGACAGTAATTCAACTGCAAATGGAATGGATGTTCTGCAAAGTGATAATATCTCCAACACCTGTTCATAATAATACCAGCTGCCTTAGGGCTTCCCATTTCGGACCCTGTGCTAGTTACTGTCCACATGGTCTCTTTTATGCTTCTTATCCAGGTCGGTGGGCATAATTGGCCCCTATTTCATGGTAAGAAACCAGATACTCTTGGTATAGCTATAACCAGTGGGAGGCTGGAGGCCTACTAAGTGGTGACTCGCAACCCAACCTTTCGCGAAACCAGGGTTTGCAGAGCGGTCTTCGTCACCTGGAGGGCCTTCGACAGCCCCTTGGAGATGGCGCCATAGGAGGCAGCTGGTGGGCAAGCCGTACCCACCGACGGCCACCCCATGGAGTCCCTACCTGGCGGAGCCTGCCAGGCGAGGCCTCTCCCGCCGCCACTTGGGCACATCTCCCTCCTGGGCCTTGGCGGCCACCTTCCCTCTCAGATGGCCTCTAGGGCTCGGGCCTCGATGACCCTCTGGAGAAGCCGTGCCAGAAAGCGGAGCAGGGCGTCGGGGAGGGAGGCGGGGCACTGTCGCCAGGCAACGCGCCGGGGGCAGGGCTTCTGCGTCACGGAGGTGCGACCGGGTCGCGGGGCGGAGCTCCCGGCGCCGCGCGTAGATCTGGGCCGCCGGTGGAGGCGGCGCCGGGGCCGCCGGAAGCGCCATGCCTTGAAACTGAGGTGAGCTGCACAGGGCTGTCTTTTCGTCGTCTCCCTTCCTACTTGCTCCGCGACCCTCAGGCTGGGAGTAGAACAGCAGCCAGGCCTGGACTGCAGAGCCGGGCTTCCGTGGGGAGACAGGCCTCGCCCCGCCGCCCTAGCGAGGCCTCGACTGAGGGCGCGGGGCTGGGCCGGGAGGCGCCGCAGTGGACGCACCCAGCGTTTTCCAGGGGTCCGGGCGGCCCCGTGGGGTGGGTGGATCTGGGGGCCCTGGGGAGCGTTTCTCCTCCTCGAGCCCGGACCCGCTTTTGAATGTTGCCGCCGGCGCAGTCTGTCTGCTAGCGGCAGCAGCTGTCGGCGCCAAGCTCCACGTCCCAGTGCGCTTGAGAAGGGGCTGAGGCTGATGAAAACCCTGTGCGCTCCGCCGCACCAGACAGCCCAGATTAGAAACCCCCTGCCTGGAACGCTAACGCAGAAATGGCCCCAGTCCATCCACTTAGCTCAGCGGGCCCTCCACGTCCAAGTTAGCGTACGCTGCCCCCCTTCTCAAAGGCTTTGCCTTGTTGAGTCGACTACCTTAAGGCCCGGGTGAGACAGAGCGTTTCCTTGCTCATCACTGTACTCATCATTTCTGGAAAAGAAGCCTTCTGTGGTAGCTTTGGAAAGGGTTTCTTCTGTTGTTTGTGCCGTCTTATAAAATGTGGGCTTTATTATTATTCACCGTGATCCCCAGCTCCTTTATTTTACTTGCGCGGTGCGTCCCTATTCTGACCCTGCCCCTATTTCACGGTGCCGGGTGCTGTCCGCTGTTTCCTCCGGCGTGTTTCTAAAGCTGCCTATGGTTTTCAGTTCTGAGATCTGCAGACAGTTATTTTTCTCCACTCACCTCCGCCCCCCCCCTTTTTTTTTTTTTTGGTTATAAATTGAGATCTATCCATTCAGAATTTCATCTGGGGCCTGAGGTGCCGCGGACCAACCATACTAAATTAGTCGCCTCTGTGTCGAAGTCACCGCTCTAAGAAGTGATGCTTTCTTTCTTTTTTTTTTTTTTTTTTTGAGGGCAGTGTCACTGGCCCTCATATGTGGGACCGAACCGGGGCCGCTGGCTTCCCAGGCCAGCGCTTAACCACCGCGCCACTCGGCCGGCCCTAGAAGTGATGCTTTCTGAATTCAAAACTCAACAGTAGTCTGGAGTTTTCTTCTTTCCTTGGATGCTGACCGGCCGCCGTTTCTAGTTGTTTTCCTCCAGAATATGATTGCATATTAACAAAACATTCTTTGTCATTTGGTGTAAGTGAACTTGATATTTGATGTGTGTAGCCTGCTCCCTCTTAGGTCACATCTCAAACTTAACACACTTCCCTTTTCCTTTTCCCAAAAAAAGCAGGGAAGGTCCAGAGAGGATTCTTACAAGTCTAGTTAGTGTATTTTTCATAATATGAAATGTATTAGTGAACACACTGGTGCTAACAGAAATCTGTATTAATCTCCAAGTACTATCTTTTTGTAGTTTTTCTTTCTATAACAATTTTTTTCTTAATCAGAAAACAGGCATTCTAGACTCGATAGTTACTATGTCTAATCTAATTGTTTCACTACGTATTTTTTTTTTTTTGAGGGCAGTGTCACTGGCCCTTATATGTGGAACCCGAACCGGGGCCACTCGCATCCCAAGCCAGCTCTTAACCACCGCAGCCGGCCCACACTATGTATCTTTATAACTTCTGTTGATTTCTTGTCTTGCAGAACAGCTGTTATCTGCTTACAGATCTAGAATTTGAGTAAGCAATAAGTAATAAAATAGTATCCTTAGGGACCTAGTTTTTAGTACTTAGTTTTTAATCACTGATGTTAATAAAGTTTGACTTCATGATGAAACCAGTTGGTTATTTCAATTATAAACATTTTTTATAAGTAAAGTAGTTGAAACAAAATTTCATGAAGAGCAGGTTTCAGAGAGGTTTTGCGAACTGGTCATCTTGCTGCACTTTCAGGCTTTTCAACTTTACGTTCATCCTTTTATGAATGAATATGGTTTAAATTGTCATGGAGGTTTTGTTTTTGTTCGTTTTTTTTGAGGGCAGTGTCACTGGCCCTCATATGTGAGACCCGAACCGGGGCCGCTGGCTTCCAAAGCCAGCGCTTAACCACCGCACCGCTTAACCACCGCACCACTCGGCCAGCTGTCATGGAGGTTTTTTTGGGTTTGGGTTTGGGGGTTGTTGTTGGTTTTTTTTGTTTTTGTTTATTGCCTATTACCCATGATGTGATTTTATATCTTTATAAAGAATATTTGAACTACAACAATTCATTTGTTAGAAAAAGAAGTGATCAAGTGTATGTTACCACCCACTAGAGAATGAGGCATTTTTGGAATCCTTGATATTCTTATGAGTTTCAAAATAACAGTTGTTCTTTAAAAAAAAAAAAAGCAAAAAAAAAACAAAAAAAACTTTCAAATGTTTTTAGAAAGCACATTATTATTCTGTTAGAAAGGACTAAATTATAGATGGCACAATAGTATAAAAGCTGCTAGTTTTTGAGAAATATTGACCAGAGATTTGTCTTTTGCTGAATCCTATGCCAGTCGTTGGCATATTATATTCCTATGCAATACTACTGTTCCATGATCTAGAGGGACTTATTTTGCTAATATCAAATAATGAATATCCCTCAATTTGCATACACATTAGTTGAATGATACAGTTTTACAATTTTATATTTTTTCTTCCATATATATATATATATATATATATATATAATTAAATTTTTTTTTTTAACTTCAGCTTCTCTCCAAGTTAGTACTAGTAAATGATTGGATAGGTTAACAAGAGTCAAAAGAATACTAAATGAAGAATAATAATAATAAACTATCAACAATAATGTTTTCTTTATCCATTTGGAAACATTTATTATGTGCTTCTGTATCTACCAGAAAAGAGAACACAAGAGCTACTACCTTCAAGAGGCTCACAGAAGCACGCAGTCAAATGACCTAGCTCAGGGGTTGGCAAACTTTAGAGCCACCAGGGGTCAGCAAACTATGGCTCGTGAGCCACATGCGCCTCTTTGGGTGTGTACATGTGGCTCTGAAGTAAAATTAAAAATGAACATAAAACTATCATAGTTTCATTTATAAAGTTTTTACAGGATATATTCACATAATGGTGATTATGTAAAAATGTATTTATGGCTCTTGAATAATTTTTAAATTGTTGTGAGGGACAGGATTGGCTCTACCAGGGGTCGGCAAACTTTTGAGATGGAACGTACCCAAAGAGCCGCATGTGGCTCGCGAACCGCAGTTTGCTGATCCCTGACCTAGCTGATGATATGTGCTATGATAGAAGAATGTGCAAAGTCACCAAAGAGGAACACTGAAAAAAACCTGTGGTGGGTTACTAGAGGGTGGCCTCAACAGATTATTTTTTGTGAACATGCACCCTTGGGTATGATTTTATGTTGCATATACATCACAGTCATAATTTTATGCTAGCGATGACATTAATATTTATCATTATTTTATGGTATTCAAAATGAACCATAAATTCTAGGTTTTCTCCACTGTACCAGGTTGAGAATTACTGTTCCAGGCTCCTTTGGTAATCTCTAGATTTTGTTCCCTTTTAATCAGAGGAGTTGGTAATGGTCAAGATTCCCAGATACCAAATGCAATTACAGGATAACAAATTAGTGTGCAGCCTCAAATTATAAACCTTATCATTCATAGTTAGAGCACCAGATCAAAACAATGCAGAAACAAAAGGGACCATTTTCAAATTCAATAAGTAAGTGACTAAGGCTTCTTTTTAAATACTCATATGTGGTAAGCGTATTGATTAAATTATCATTACATGTTTGGTCCTACTAAGATTACATATTTCAAAAGTTTAATTTTTTCTTTGTTAAATAATGTAAGTGTAATTTAAAGATGTCAGTCTGGTTGAGTAAAATCTTTTATTGTATTTTGGTTGGATTGATACAGGAAAGCTAGAGGGAACTTGAGTTTTACCTTGAGTGTAAAATATTAGGTTAGAGGTCACCTGCTTCACATCTCACCAGAGCAAAAATCCCTAAAACACTCATTAGATGAACTTCTAATCTTTATTTAAACACCTCCACATTTCAGTGAAAGCAAGCTCGCATACATTACAGGACAGCCCTTAACACGTCTGGATAATTATGGATAGGAAGTTTCTGATATTGATGTGAAACCTGCCTAATTTACGCTTATTGGCCATTCTGTTCTCTGTAGCTATATAAAGTAAACCTCACTTCCTCTTCCACATGAAAACTCTTCAAGTATTTGACAAACCAACCATGTTGTTACTATGATTATCTAGAATAAATTGCTGTGTTTCCTTTACTAGCTCTATAACATCTTATTTGCTCTCCCCAAAATCGTCAAATGACTAGTGCCCTTTAAAAGTGACTTCTTAGAGGGCCGGCCGAGTGGCTCATAGGCGCTTGCTCTGGACATTTGCTTTTAGCAAGGGTTTAGGACTATTTAACATATTTCTTGTCCATATTTACTGTTAACTTACTTTGACTGAAACCCTCAGACCTTTTATATTTTAAGCACATCTTACCTAAGTGTTTTGTGTGCAGTTGGCTTTTCAAAGTATATACAGAATTAACTTTTAGTTATATTTGATATGATTTATTTCATTTCAGAATATCAGTATCTATTTCAGTCTTGATTTTGGTATTCAGTGGACAGTCTTCATTCATTCCAATTTTAGTCATCCATAGGTTGGGCAGGCATGTGGTCTTGTCTTTGGGTCATCAATACAAATGTTAAACAGCCTATCTCTTGGTGCCAACCTCTCCCTCTGCCTCTCTGCTTTAGCCGCTCTGGCCTTTTTTGATTACTTCAAAGTCACCATGCTCCTTCCTATGTTAGGCACTTGCTATGACCTGCCTGGAATGTCCTGGCCTTGCCATGCCTCTAACCCTCTTCTCTGGCTGACTAATCTCAAGTCAAATATTGTTTGCCCAAAGACTTCTTTCCTGACACAAGACTAGGTCAAGTCCCCCATTTGTAGGCTTTCATTGCACTCTGTTACTTGTTTGGCTTAGCATTTCTCCGTTTGTAATTATATATTCTTGGTGTGATTGTTTGTCTCTTCTCCACTGTATCAGATGCTCCATGGTGACAAGAGCAAGATTTCTTTCACTAACAATTGTATCCCCAGAATATAGCACAGTGCCAGGTACATAATATTTCTTGAATTTAATTTTTTAAAAGGCCATTACTGTAACACAGTGGCTCCCGAACACCAGTCTACAACCATTGGTTCCTGATGATGTTTTCTCAAGTTTGGATTAGAACAAGAAAAATAAGGGCAATAGTGTATGTGTCTACATGTAGTATATGTCAGTATGAAGTTATTGCCTTCTTGGGAAGGACTTTTATTCTAGTATATCCTTCTATTTTTCAGGTTATAAATTGTTCTTAGATTTTTTGTTACGTTTGAGGAAATTTTTTGTTTGTACATTTTTGGAAACTATCCTTAGAATAAAAATAAATGTGCAACACCTTGGCACTCTGAACTTTTACTAGTCTTTGAAATCCAGAAATCACTAATCTTGAATACCCTAGAGACATCCTCTAAGTTGAGATCTGTATTTCTCTTTGGCTGCAGTTGGCTTTATTTAAAATATATAATTTTGCCTTCAGAGATGTTTTTTTAGCAGGCTGAATCTTCCTCAACAACTTCCTTTCATTTATCTCTGTAATATAATATTTATTGTTACCAAGTAAGCTCATATTCAAACCAGTAATTGTTGAGTTTTTTCTTCTTTAGAACAACTGTACTTTTCCTATATTTAATGTGACTAAAAGAATAAATCTCAAATACAGTACATTAAGTTTTAATACCCAAAACAAAATTTACATATTTATGGTTACTGAGAGTTCTTATTGTAAATGTTTTTATATTTTCAAGTTATATATTTTATATTTTAGTTATAATTTTGTTATTTTTTAATTAAATGATAAAGCAGGTTTCCTGGCAAAATTTTTCCTAAGAAATTATTACTATTTCACCTGCTTTATATGATATGAGCATTAATTTGAGCAAGATAAAATGATAGTCTTTGAAAGGTAAATAAAATGAAATTTCTTAGAGGTGGGAGAATCAGATTTTTTAAAATTATAGGGCCAGCCAAGTGGCTCAGTTGGTTAAGAGCTCACTCAAGAGTGGGAGCTGAGCTCTGAGCAACGGTAGTTCGATGCCCAGCCTGAGCTGAGCTGCCGCTAAGCTGCCAACAGGTGGCAGGATGGCTCAGCTAAAAAAAAAAAAATTGTAATGCTTTTTTCTTTTTTTAAAGATTTTATTGGGGAATTGGGGGAGGGAAGCAGCTTTGGGGAATCGAGGAAGGGGAACAGACAAGTTGCTGTCCTTTTGTTCTTCAGTCTAGTTGCGGAGGGCGTTGCTTCACTGGCCCATGTTGGTACCATCATTGCGCTCTTCCCGGATGAGGCAGATTGGTTGCCTGCTTCTGGATGGTTGCTCACTGCAGCTATTGGCCGCTCACGCTGGCTGCCGGCCACTCACTGTAGCCTATGGCAGCCCACTGCAGCAGGGGCTGCAGCCCACACCATCGCCGGGGCTCACACAGCCCAGCTCCAGGTGGAGCTGTTGTTAGCTGTAGAGGGCAGTGTCACTGGCCCTCATATGTGGGATCCGAACTGGGGCCGCTGGCGTCCCAAGCCAGCTCCCAACCAATGCACCACACAGCTGGCCCAAGTAATGCTTTTTTCTTTTTGTAACTTTATAAAAAATACCCTACTATTAGCTATGTGACTGTTACTTTAACTTCTCTGTGTTTGTTTCCTTAACTATCTTAGCTATCCTATGTCTTCATCTATAAAATGGTTATTATGGGGATGTAAATGAATGGATTCATGCATACATGTAAAGTGCTTAGAGGATTATATTTAAACACAATGACTGATTAGTGATTAACAAATATTTGCTTTTACTATTATTAATAGTATTTATGTTATACAGGAATTTTCATATTCAGTTATAGAATACGTCAGCATAGATAAATACTAAACATTTATCTTATTTTCTATTTTAATATTATTAGTGCTTGATATTCCATTAAATCATAATTTACCAAAGGAAAAAACTACCTATCATAAATAAATCCAACTCTTCACCAGCCATGATGCATAGAATTATGTTTTTCAAGAGTTTAAAGTAAGTAGTTACTAAATTAAGTATTTTGTGGTTAAATTTTGAAATCAATTCAATAATTTACTGATCTATATTGACAGATTAATCCAACCTTTAAACTAAAATATCACCTTTATATTTAGAAAACAAGTTACATAAATTCTAAGTTTAAAACATAGGAGTTAAAGAGCAAAAGAGTTGTCTCTTTTTTTAAAGCAGAAAATCTGAGGTAGTTAAATTATCTAGCATTTTACTTTCCTTAGGTTCTTTAGGCCAAAAATCTGTTTGATTTACATATATTTTACCCTTAAAAATAAGTTGCACAGGGCCAGCCAAGTGGCACGTTAGTTAAGAGTTGGCTTGGGATCTCCAGCTCAGAGCAGGAGGACCCCAGTTCAGATCCTGCATGAGGGCCAGTGACGCTGTGCCCTCTACAGCTAAGATGGTGAACAACAACTTGACCCCGAGCTGGGCTGCCATGAGTCACCGGCGACAGAGTAGGCTGCAGCCCCTGCTGCAGTGGGCTACCGTGAGTGGCTGGCAGCCAGCATGAGTAGCTGGCAGCTGGCGTGAGCTGCTGTGAGCCGCCATGAGCGGCCGTGCAATGGTTGGCTAGCAACTGCCTCATCCGGGAAGAGTGCAATAATGATACCAACATGGGCCAGTGAAGCGACGTCCTCCACAACTAGACTGAAGAATAAAAAAGGACAGCAACTTGTCTGTTCTCCTTCCCTGATTCCTCAACGCTGTTCCTGTCCCCCAATTCCCCAATAAAATCTTTCAAAAATAAATATAAATAAATAAATAAATAAAAATAAGTTGCACATGCATAAAGTAATTCAACAAATTTTTTAGCTGATCTAATTATATTATGATTACATATCATAATATAGTGCTTAAGAATATGAGCACTAGAATCTGAAAAACAGAGTCCAAAGTTCACTTCAACTACTTACCAACTGTTTAGATAAGTCACTTAGCTTTGTTTCCTTATCTGTAAAAGAGGAATATAGTAATGAGATAATATGTGGAAGGCCTTTAGCTTGGAGTCTGACACGTGGTAAGCAGTCAAGACATGTTCTGAGGACAATTGTGTAAGGGGCTAAAGAGGCTTCCTATTATTGTAGACACAGTCACTTAAATGTCTCTGGGTGCTTTCTCTCTCTTTGTCTCTGTATTTCTGTAAAAAGAGTTTTGACTTGGCAGAATTATAGAAATCAGAGGTTCATCACTCTGCCAGTAATATAAGTGAATCCTGTTTTCTCATTTAGCTATATAATCTTTAAAAATAGAAATACAAATCTTTACTTTAAAATATGGTACAGTTTGATTTTTTGAGCCTTGCCTCTGCTTGGGCCACTCAGAACTCCTTGGAGTGTACTTTTTGTCCTAATAATGACTCCCTAGCTGGGCCCTGGCCATTCCCTGGACCCCCGTGAGAGTTTTGAGCTTCCTCCGCTCACGGCCCACTCCAAACTTTTTGGAGTATAATTTTTCTTTTCTAATAATGGCCCTTGAGCCGTTCGCTACTTTTTTTTCTACTGCTCAGGCCTGCTTCTGCTTCTTTGAAATGTATTTTTACTTCTAATAAACTCCTTTTCTGCAACTTTACCTCTCTGGTCTGTGTCTCCATTCTTTGGTTTCGCGAGACCATGATGCTGGCACAAGAAATATCCTACATCAAATCCAAGGGAACTTTTCTTAGAATTGCATGACAAAATAAATAATAGCCTAGAAATTAAATATAAAATCATATTTTGCTAATTTTTCTTAGATATTTAGGTACAAAATAAATACCCTAATGTCACGATAGCCTGACTGTCTGCCCCCATGCGCCTTTCTATAAAGACAGATCGTTATTTCACTATTATGCTTACTGTATATATCCCTTTTTGGCCCCAAAAGATGGCTGGTTAGTCATTGATGGATGAGATTCCTCAAGGGGTAAAAAAACCTAAGCCAGACATAGTCCAGTGGGTGCCAGTGGGTGCCATAGGCGGAATCACGAGTTGACAGAAATAGGTCATAGACCCTTTGCTTCAGGTTTTGGCAGCCTGCATGTGAAATGACCTATTGATTGACAATATCTGTCCTCCATGCATCCTTATCAGTAAGCCTTGGCAGAGGAAGTTTCTGTCTCTTAAGAGATACATGACAGTAATCTCATGGGACTTCCGGTAATGGCAGCTTGTAGGCATGGATGATTTGGCCCTGAGCTATGTTTTCAGGTGTGAGACTCACAGACCACGGAAGCTACATTGATCTTTGCTTATGTGTAAGATAATAAAAGGAGCAGTCAGGCCCGATTCAGGGCTCAGTCCATGAGGCTGAAAGTCCCCTGGCCCCAAACTGCAGTTTTCTCTTATTTTATCTCTCTCTCTCTCTCTTTCTTAACCTTTCGCTGTCCCTTCTCCACTCCCACTGCTCAGTCGTGCAGGACACGATACCCTGAGACTGAGCAATTCTTTAGTTCTTTAGAAATGATAAATTTTTAAAGGAAAAACCTGAAGTACTCCCCAGTACAAACTGAATATAGTAAGTTGAATTAATAAACAACCTGAATAGAGTGCTCATTATATTACTTCATATGTTTTACATGGCCTAGAAAATCAACTGATTTGGTTTGAAACTTAGGAAAATTTAGGTAAACATCTATTGAGTTATGTAGACATTCTAGGCAGAGTACCTTAGAATAATTTTGTTTTGCTTTTAATTTATACATCATTACTGTTCATTTCCTCAAAGAAAATAGTCTTTATTAATAAAACTGAGCACTGAGTATATGAATATGATATTAGAATGTGAATTTCCTAGATTTCTCAATGGCTTTGATAGTCACTTATCCTCAATTTTATTCTAATCAGTGCCAACACCATCTTAACCTTTTTACCTTTTGTTAATATGACCTCAGCAGTCAAAATTCCTTGTCTTCACTCTTCTTCAAATAAATATAATGGAATGTTTAATTCTTTTTTTTAAAATTCCAAACATATTTAAAAAAATAAAATAAAATAAAATATGGTACTATTTAAATAAATTCCAGGGCCGGCTGAGTGGCACAGTGGTTAAGCGCTGGCTTGGGAAGCCAGCGGCCCCGGTTCGGGTCCCACATATGAGGGCCAGTGACACTGCCCTCAAAAAACAAAACAAACAAAACAATTTGGGCCGGCCGAGTGGCGCGGTGGTTAAGCGCTGGCCTGGGAAGCCAGCGGCCCGGGTTCGGTCCCACATATGAGGGCCAGTGACACTGCCCTCAAAAAAAATAAATAAATAAATAAATAAATAAATAAATTCCACCTTAGGCTCATGTGAGTCTACTGAACTTTCACTTAAAGGTACTCCTACTTTTTCATTTTCTTGAAGGGGTGAGTATATTGCTGTTTTTATATTATATATAAAAGTAATTTTTATATGTATTTGACAGAAACTGTGCGAGGCAACACTCTTTCTGGATTTCAAAAGACGTCATTTCATCATGGGACAACAAATTTCGGATCAGACGCAGTTGGTTCTTAGCAAGTTACCAGAAAAAGTAGCAAAACATGTCATACTGGTTCGAGAAAGTGGCTCCTTAACTTATGAAGAATTTCTTGGGAGAGTCGCTGAACTTAATGATGTGTAAGACTTGTTCTTTTTATTTTTACCCCCTTACATTTGCCTGATATGTCATGACTCTCTGAGAAGTAACCAGAAATATTAATTGGTAAGACTTAATGTTTTCAGCAGCAGTTAGCAAATATTGATTGCCTACTATATGACTTTCTATGTGACTATTTTAAAATATGTAATAGGAACAAAAGAGATGGAAGAAACAAAATTAAATTTTGAACACAGACATACGAATTGATTTTTATAAATTGATTTTTATTTGGAAGTACTAAAGGGGTACGTATGTAACAGAAGAGAACATGCCAATGAGAAGGCTCCTACGATAGTCAAAGGGCACTTGGGTTTCCATACATCAATGAATTCATCTGGTTAATAAATAAGTAAATCTTCTGTGTTTGTTCACTGAGTCGTTATTTTGCCAGAGAAATGCATATATAGTAATTCATTTATCGTCACTGAAGAATAAGATACTGAATTTATTATTATTTTCTAATTAGCTAACATCTTTAAATCTCTACTTAACTCTTGAATAGATTAATGTTTAAGATGCAATATAAATTTTTCTACCTTCTTAATGTGCACATTTAATAGAATTTGATTTAGTCTTGTTTGTGAATTAATTCTTTATTATATCAATTTTTATACTAATCTGTATATAAGCTATTAAAATGCACAGGATCTTTGTCCCTGAATAGCACTAGATAGTTATGCTTTTAAAATATTTTTTGTTTGTGTTTTCTTCCCTAGTGACAGGTTAGCAGATGTCACTTCTTTCTCTTAAGCTTGTCTCTAGCAGCACCTACATCCACCTCTCCGTGTGTGTGTGTGTGTGTGTGTGTGTGTGTGTGTGTGTGTGTGTGTGTATTCTATCTCCCTTGGGGTATAATTATGGTGTTGCTTTTTTTTTTTTTAAGATTTTATTGGGGAATTGGGAGAGGGGAACAGCATTGGGGAACCAGGGAAGGGGAACTAACGAGTTGTTGTCCTTTTGTTCTTCAGTCTAGTTGTGGAGCACATTGCTTCACTGGCCCATGTTGGTATCATCATTGCGCTCGGGTGAGGCAAATGGGTCGCTGGCCTCTGGACGGCCACTCACAGTGGCTCTTAGCAGCTCACACCAGCTGCCAGCTGCTCACGCTGGCTGCCGGCCATTCGCTGTAGCCTGTGGCAGCCCACTGCAGCAGGGGCTGCAGCTATGCCTTCCTGGGACTCACAGCAGCCCAGCTCCAGGGAGCTGTTGTTCACCATCTTAGCTGTAAAGGGCAGTGTCACTGGCCCTCATATGTGGGATCTGAACCAGGGCTACTGGCTTCCCAAGCCAGCTCTTAACGCGCCACTCGGTCAGCCCTATGGTGTTGCTTTTTAAATTAGATCATAAAGATTGTTTAGTCTGTTCAATTTAGATGTGTAAAGCACTCTGATGAGGGTTGGACATTTTAACTGAGGCCTAAAATGATTACTCAAGTATTAATGGCAGATCTAATTCTCCCTCAGTCTCAAGTTTTTTCACTATTCCACTTTATCCCACTTTAATCTCCCCTTAAGCCCAAAAAAGGCCAAACAAAACCACTTAGAAGTCTGGACCCACTTACTATATATATAAACTTACTTATATTCACTATTATTGTAATAGTTTAAGGTAAGATAGATGAACCTGCTCCCTAAGCTTTGTGATAGCTGTATTGGTTGATAAGAAACATATTTGGTCATCTGGAACACATTAGATAAAAAGAGAAGGAAATACAGTCTTTTTATGGATACGACTGGAGCCTACTCTTATTAGCCAGTCATGAAGAATAAAGAATTACCACTGGATGTAGTTTATTTAAAAAACAAACAAACAAAACACATTGTATGGTTATATGGATGGATCCTGTATGGATATATATATAAATACATAGAAAATGAACTAGAAGGATACATACAGGGTCTCTGGGGAGTTGGTGGAAAAAGGGGGCAGTCAGAGATTTTACATTTTACTGTGTATATTTGTGTATTGTCTGATATTTTATACTAAAAATGTAGTCATGGGTTTTTTAAACTTTAGCATTTTACTTTTTTCTTTTCTATTTTTTAGATTATCCAAATGGTAGTATTTGAGGCATTAATTCTGGGACCATAGTCTTAAGGAATAAAATGGGGTTGAGAATTTAATAGTGTCATAAGAATGGTTTTTTATTTATCATTTTAACTCTTATGATGAGTAATCAGTGACATTTGCCATCCCTTGAGAACCTTGGAACTTAAATATATAAACCTAGTCTATTATACAAAATTCTGCCTTTTGACCTAAAAATACTGAATAAAATGTGCCCTATGAAAGCATCCCCAAGCTAAGCTTACTATGTAATACTGAGGTGATGGAAAAGAATATCTTCCTTTTATTTGTTTAGCACAGGATTTTCTGACTGAATTTGGCCGTTAATACCAATTCTCATGGGTCAGAGTTGGGCACAGTGCTGTCTGAGAACTAAAGTTAAATCTATACAGAAGAAGCATGGCTTGATAGCTGGAAAACAGAACTGGGACTGGCACAGCTAATTTACTCTCACTGGCAGACTTTGTTACCTAGGGCTAGTTGCTTAATTTTCAATGGCCTCAATTTAGTCACTTAGTTCTGAGTGTGATATCCCCACTGGTGCTTGGAGAGAAATGTGAGTAATGGTAGAAGGGAGCAGGAATACTTAAATATGTCTTTGAACTGATTTAAATTGGCTTTAATGTCATGATATTGAAGTATCCTCTAAAAGTGTTATATTTTTACGTTAAAATCCTGTGGCTCTAAATTAAAAATTACTCTACTAGAGGAAGACAGTAAGGCTGTATTTAAAGTGTCTCAAAATCGTTTGCTAATCCAGACCCAAATTATCTATAAAATTTTTTTTTTCAAAGAGATGTGTTAATATTGTTTAAATAAGGACTCACCCAAGAGCAAGATTTTTTCACATTTTATATACATTTCTGAGACAGTAATCAAAATTTGGATAAATTAAACCAGCTAAAGTTTTTATTTTAAGTACCTGATTCCTTGGACATGTTTTTCATAGAGTTTGTTGTTAGAAATTTAAAGACCATTGCGATAATAGATATGACAAAGAGATTTATAAATATCATTCCACTATGCTCTTGACTTTAAAATTAAGTAGTATGGGGCTGGCGAGTGACTCAGCTGGTTAAGAGCTCGCTCAAGAGTGCAAACTGAGGGCCGGCCGAGTGGCGCGGTGGTTAAGCGCCGGCCTGGGAAGCCAGCGGCCCCGGTTTGGTCCCACAGATGAGGGCCAGTGACATTGCCCTCAAAAAAAAAAAAAAAAAAAAAGAGTGCAAGCTGAGCTCTTAGCAACGGCGGTTCGATGCCAGCCCGAGCTGAGTTGCTGTTGAGCTGCCAACAGGTGGCAGGATGGCTCAGCTAAAAAAATAAAAACTAAAAAAAATAAAATTAAGTTGTATGTTTAATCAAAATATTCTCTATCCTTATGTTTTAAGAATCTAATTATTACAATCATTATTATTTATCTTTGTGTTTTCTTCAAATATCCTTCTGTCCTTTAACGTGTTTCTTGAATCTGGTTTCATAGCTCCATCATTTTCTATGACTTTTCATAAAATTAACAATTTTGTATGTCACCTTTCAGAACTGCTAAAGTGGCTTCTGGTCAGGAAAAACATCTTCTTTTTGAGGTACAACCTGGATCTGATTCTTCTGCCTTTTGGAAAGTGGTTGTACGGGTGGTCTGTACCAAGGTAAGAGAGACAGACTCCCACTTCAGAGCTTAAATTATTTTGATGGATAGAACGACATTTAATAGTGTAATATAATATATTGGAAATAAATGTATATAATTTGGTTATTATGTAGTTATTATTAACATAGTTTTGATACCATTATTGCCTTCCAAGTTAACTGAATCTCACTGGTTGTCTAATTGCCATATAGCAGTGATTTTTATAATCAAGGAAGGTGGTAGTAAACTCATCCTTCTTTTCTACTTCTTTTTGGATTTAGCTGGCTATGGAATCCTAAGGTGATGCCCTACTTAGCTCTAAGATGACTTCTTAAAAATTCAAGATATCTTAGGAGATCATTTTGTTAAGAACACTTTCATTTAATAATAATTTTAAAATCTATTAGAAAGGTTTGGTTATTCTGTTTTGTCTTTGTGATTTTTAGTTATAGAATGGATTTTTTAATGCATTGTGTCTCTTAGTTCATCTTTAAATTTTAGATAATTGGATATATCAACTGTGCTAAAAAATATAATGGCAGCTGTCATAGAGTATTAGGAAGCCTCATTCACCATTGGGTAGATTAGAAGAGGTAATTCTTAACCTTTTTGAAGCCACAGAACTTTTGGTGAAAATGAAGGAATGAATTTTATTAGGCCTCCTCCTATACCAACTTCTGCTCTAAAACAAACAATAAAATCATCCATATACATATAAACAATAAATTGAGCAGTCATGAGTGCCCTGAAATCCATTCCTGACCAACTCCTAAAGAACTCCTGGGTAAGGAGATTATTTTCTTTTGTATCATGGACCCTGGGGGTTACCCAAACAATATACCATGTTTCCCCACGAGGTTGGTTGCCACTACTATGTTTTAAGTGTAGCAGGATTGATTATAGTTAGTTGATCAAATTAGAAGTTCTAATCAATGTAAGTAGTAAAAGAACTTTAAAGATAATTAGTGGTCACCTGAAACTAATATAAAATAACATTGAATGTCAACTATAATTGAAAAATAAAAATAAAATAAAGAGAATTAGAGGATAAAAGATAGTTTTTAATTCCAGACTTGGCTAAGTGCCTGGAGTGGCTCCTCTTTACCATTAACTTAGAGTAAATACACAGTATAGTTTAAAACCATTCAGCTGGATCTGTCTACATTGAAATTTGCTTAGTTGATTTTTTCTAAATCCAAATGTTAAAGAGTGATATAATAGCTACCAGAGAACCATCATTCAAAATTTTTTTGCATTATTCATCACAGAGATAGCTAACATACTACTTACTGTGGATACTAGTGTAACTTTATACAGTGTATAATGTGTTACAAATCATAGTTAATAGAATACACATTGAAATAGTGACAATTTGATCCAAGACAGTGTTTTGTTATGTGTATTTCCATTCCTGGGCTCAAAAATTGTATGCCAACCACATATTTTTTCCATTTTCTGTTTTTTTTGTTTCTGTTATTGGGTTTATATTATATTTACAGTAAATTCATTTGGGTTTTTTTTAACAGTTATTAACAAGTACACATACTCCCAAAAGAACTCTGGGAATCTGCAATTTTTGACTTTGCAAAGGAATAAGGTAAAGAAGAAATGAAGAACAGAGCTAAAAACATATAAAAGTCATTCAAATAGGCCCAGTATTTCCCATACTCCCATAATCACACAGCTGCAACTTACATTGCACATAATCTTTTAGGACTATTTGACAGTCAGCTTCAAAGGATACATGGGTGAATTTATGAGAACTCTAGTTAACAAAGGTCGTTTCTGAAAAACACGTATTCTTACTCCTTTTCTAGCCCTCTCCTCCACAGTAACCAGCCGTCTGATTTCATCCATTTTACCCGCTTTCACTTCCAATATATTCATAAGATAAATTCCATGCTCTCAAGAAGACTGTAACTATAGCTCAAATTCCTCTTTTCATCCAGATTACTTTAGATTCTGTGATTAATCCCCACACTTGACTCATCTCCTGATTCTAATTTATGATGCCGTGAGATTAACCTTTCTAAAGCACAACTCTCATCAGATTACTTTTCTGCTTAAAATTCCTCAACAATTCTTCACTGGCTACAAAATAGTCCAACCCTTTAACCTGGCATTCAAGGCCTTCTACGATATGGCTCCAAAGTATCTTTTCTGTTTTATTTACCACTATCCTGTTGTATAGTCTCCCCAGGCTTAAATAATTTAAGGTTGTATAGCTGTTACCTCGGTGCCTCTGTTCATTGAACTCCCTGAACTACAATGTCCATTTCTCTGTCATTTAAACTGCCATTAGCTGCAAGTCACAGAAAGCCTATTCCACTAGTTTAAGTAAAAAAAGTATTTTTTTTCTCAGTTATCAAGAGATCCTGATATAAAGTAGCTTCTGGATTGCTTAATTCAGAGATCTAGCAGATCGCTCTTCCCAACTCATTGGGTCAATATTAGCTCACATCCCCAGAAGGGGTGTGATTATCATGATTGGTTTAGATTACACTAACTGGGACTAACTCCTGAGTCATTTCTGGGAGTTGTAGATACCAAAGTAAAAACTAGGGCTGGCAGGGCCGGCCGAGTGGCGTGGTGGTTAAGCGCTGGTTTGGGTCCCACATATGAGGGCCAGTGACACTGCCCTAAAAACAAACAAACAAAAAAAAAAAACTAGGGTTGGCAGTGAAAAGTGGGAAAGTATTTGTGTCATCAGCCAGTAGTTTCTGCCTCACCTTTCATTTCTGCATGTCTAACTTGATGTCTCTTTAAAGGCCCACTTCAAATACCATCTTATCCATAAAGTCTGCCTCTTCTAAACTCTTTATTTATACTTAATAATTAAATTCTACATAAAGAATACAATTACTTATTTAGATTCTTAGCACCCCCAGTAGATAGTAAGCTACTGAGGGCAGGAACTCCGTCTGGATTCATCCTTGTATCTCTCTAGCCTGTATTGCTTTGCAGCTGGTAGGCACTCAGTATATATTGAGTGAACAAAAAGCTGTTGAAGAAATAAAAAACTCTTCATTTTAAATGAAACTTCTCTTGTTTGTTAATACAGTGTAGTACCTACATTACATTCTCCCTCCATCTTTATTTCATAAAGTATTCAGCTCACAGTATAAAAGAGGCCAGTATAAATTGTAGAAAGCTGTGCGAATATGAATGTGTCAGGTTTCCGATCCCTTAGCTTTCTGTTGCTCCTCTTTGGCAAACACAGAGTTAATGTTTAATGTTACTATTAGTCAACTTCATCTTAGCCTCAGTATTTCCCCCCATTACATCTGTGTGTGATTTAGCATCTTCCTTAAAAAACGACAAACAAAAGTATTAAAAATACAGGCAATCAGATCTTTTGTAAATTTTCTTGATTTTAAATCTATAAAGAACTGTTTTATTTGCATTCCTTAGGTTTTTTGTTTTTGTTTTTGTTTTTTTTGAAGAATCTATGAGAAATCCGTGTTTATATTAGAAAAAAAGACTTGGAGTCCAAAATGGAAAACAGACAGGAGACTGAAATTTCATATTTCTTAATCTTAAGCAACTAATAAACAATTGTGCTGGGTCAGCCGAGTGGCACGGTGGTTAAGAGCTGGCTCGGGACACCAACGGCCCCTGTTCGGATCCCACATATGAGGGCCAGTGACACTGCCCTCTAGAAAAAGAAAAAAAACAAACAAAAAAAAATTGTGCTATAACCTTCTATGCTTACAACAAGACTTTATCTTGACTGCCATCTACTATAATGATTATCCTCAAACAATATTTAATTCACTATTAAAAATAATCTAAATGATGTTTAAATGGAATATTTTATGGGAATGATATTTAGAAGTGGTATCGGGTTAAATAAAATTATGGACTAAGGTAGCTTCATGAATTGTATTATTTTCATCTTCCTTGTTACTTAGACCAAAACCCTGGAGTCATGATTGACTTCTCTTTTTCTCTCATACCCCACAGTCCATCCATAAGTGAACCCTGGGTCAGGTTTTAAAATATATTCGGAGTCTTATCCAGTTTTCACCATCCATATCCTAGTAACCATCATCTCTCACGGGGATTATTCCAGTAACCTCCTAACTGGTTTCCTTGCTTCTGCCCTTTCCCCCATTCTGCCTAGTGTCAGCACAACCACCAGTCTATTCCACTCATAATCTAAAGTAAAATGAGATCATATTACTCCTTGGCTCCAAACCCTCCAGTGACTTCCCTTGCACTTGGAATAAAAGCCAAAGTCATTGCTCTGATCAGCAAAGTCCTAAACATTCTGTCCCCACCTCATCCCCTAACATCATCTTCTCCCACTCCTTGCTCTCTCATTCTATTCCAGCCGCCCTGGGCTCCTTGTTGGAACTCCTGCATTCCTTGCCAGGTACACTTCTGCGTAACAGCTGGTGCACTGCCTGTTCCCTCAGCCTGGAATGATCTTCCCCCCAATATCTATATGCTTTGTTCTTGCACCTCTTCCAGTTCTTAAATGTCACCTTTGTGAGGCTTCCCTGCAACCCTTCAGCACTTCATCTCCTCTGTTTAATCTCCATAACACTTCCATTTTACCTAATCTGTATTGCATTATCTATCTCTCCTACCACTAGTGTAATTTACATGAGGGCAGGGATTTTTGTCTGTTATACACACTATGTGATCAGTGCCTAGAGCAGTGCACATAGTACTGTAACATCCATATAATGGGTGTTCAATAGATATTTGTTGCATTAATCCTATGATTTTAATAGTTGCAGTTTGATTAACTTTGTCTATATGAATTATTCCCTAATTTCTTCTGAACTGTGCAGTTTCAAAGGAACACTGGCCCAGTCTCGTCAGCTCTCACAACCTATTTTTGTGAGCCTCTGTAAATTCCTATCACCTTTAATACTATTTATTTTTTCCCAACTCCATGTATGGTCTTTTATTACAAAGAATACTACATATTTACATTTCCATGTAGATGTTACCTTCCCAAAATTTAATTAAGTTTCTGATTATCAGCCATGGTTTTACCATTTTCACAACATGAAATCTGACTCATGCTTGCTTCTCAGTTTTTTTCCTCATTGCCTTCTCAAGTAGTAGACAATTAATAAATGTTAGTTATCTCAGTTTTTTCTAACTGCCTTCTCAAGTAGTAAACGATTTTTTTTTTTTAAGATTTTATTGGGGAAGGGGAACAGACAAGTTGCTATCCTTTTGTTCTTCATTCTAATTGTGGAGGAAGTAAACGATTATTAAATGTTAGTTACAACTATTATTATTTTCATTCCAAATATGGAAATGTTACTGTGGGTTTTTTTAACATGTAACCTCTCTTACCTCACTTTCTCATATCCCCAGTTCCGTCAACGCATTTTAAAACCTACTTCATTCACAATTTTAAGACTCTCTATCTATGTATCTCCTTGCATTCTTCGTTTCTTTCTAAGTAT
This sequence comes from Aselliscus stoliczkanus, assembly GCA_033961575.1. NCBI lineage: Eukaryota > Metazoa > Chordata > Mammalia > Chiroptera > Hipposideridae > Aselliscus > Aselliscus stoliczkanus. The sequence goes on along the minus strand of CM066736.1, from coordinate 94,955,491 downwards.
TTTCTGATTTTGTTTGTTTCATTTACTTTGACATGCCCTTAATAGATTTCATTGCTTACTTCTGTTCCCACAGTCTTCATGTCATCTCCTGTGCTGAAAGGAAGTCTCACATATCTAATATGTCGCTGATTACTTCAAGTTCTTCAACCCTGCTGGCTTTGGTCATTTCAAAAATGAATATATACCCCATAAGTCCCGAAATCTTATGAAAGCAATATTCTCTCTCCTTACCTTTTACATCACACTTGCCCCAAATATCTTCTCACATTGGGAATGTAAGCTAGGGCAGGGATAAGGTACAACCTGTAGGCCACTGGTTCCACTTCTTATTAAATGAGTTTTTTGCTATTGCTCAGAATGCCTTTCTGGGGAAAATTAAACCACTTTTGTTGATTTTCTGTAATGTAATTTTCTCACTTTCATTTGGAAGTTTGAGTATAAAATAGAGTTTAAGATATTCAAGAAAGCAATCTGTTGTTTCAGTTATAGTAGAATGGCATATGGTTGTTGGATTCAAATAAAGCCATTAATTAAGAAAGTCTTGGGCCGGCTGAGTGGTGCGGTGGTTAAGCGCTGGCTTAGGAAGCCAGCAGCCCCAGTTCAGGTCCCACATATGAGGGCCATTGACACTGCCCTGAAAAAAAAAAAAAAAAAAGAAGAAAAGAAAGTCTTTAAGAAATTAAAATGAAAAGAGTTGTCAATACTGATCTCTAAAATTCATTTCACAAGTCTGGGGAAGTTGCTTGACCTCCTCAACTCTAAGCAGGATGCTGACTAATTAGTCCTACAGGGTTATTGTGAATATCAAGTGAAGTAAATTTGTGTAAGTACTTTGAACTCCACAGATGTAGGGAACATGATATTATTCATTTGGTCAGACTCTTGCTGTCCTGTTAAGTAATTCGCAAACCTGGAAAACTTCTATTTTGTAGGGTGTTTGACTAAATATTTGTTCCCCTTTTTTTGGGGAAAAAATTGATCATAAATTAGCAACTTTTTTTTTCATTTTCTTTGTATTTTTAGATTAACAAAAGCAGTGGCATTGTGGAAGCATCACGGATCATGAATTTGTACCAGTTTATTCAGCTTTATAAAGACATCACAAGTCAAGCAGCAGGAGTATTGGCCCAGAGCTCCACCTCTGAAGACCCTGATGAAAACTCATCATCTGTAGCTTCCTGTCAGGCTAGTCTTTGGATGGGAAGGTACACAACACATGAGTACCATGTTTCTCTCATTTTCCAATATGCAAGCTACTGAATGCTCATTAGTATTTTTGCTGGTGCTGTTTGTGACATCGGAAGTCACATTACTTTTTGTCTCAATTGATATTATATCCCAGATCAGTTTTTGGATTATTCTGGGCCTCAGGACATTGTTAGAGTGCCAAATCAAAGAAAAGTTAACATGGCTCACATCAGTTTGCATGAATCCAGTCTCCACTCTACATGCTTGTATTTAATGACAAAGAATTTATAGTTTACATGCCTCTTATACTAGGTATTTAGGTTCTTAGACACACAAAGCCCTTCAGAGATTTAGGTCCAAGAATCTGGTAAAACCATTCCAGTTTTCCTTGAAAGTATCTGACTAATTGGAGATTATGTTTTTAAATACTGGATCCAGGATTTGGCAGTCCACTCAGGAATGAGCAAGTACATATTGATGAACAAGTACATACTGATGTACATACTGCATATACCAGAAGGAAATGAAGTCAGCCAGAGTTTTCTGTGACAGTGCTTGTTTACTCAGGCCTAATATGTTATTGTTCTATCCAAACTTTCTTTTCCTTTTCTATAACGCTTTTGGCATAGGAAAGCTCCCACCTGTTGCCATTTGACAGCCATGACCATAATTTAAATTTTGTAAATGCCTCACTGGAAAAAGTCTTACGTGGGTCCAGACATGTTGACATCCTGTCTTATTGTCATACTGGGTAGACAGCAGAAATCTGTATTTACAGTGTCTTTTACATTAAAGTTAAGAATATGCTTAACAAGAATTTCTCTTTTATTACTCCATTTACAGTTGTATTTTCTGGTCCTTTTTTGTTTAGATTTTATTGGGAGATTTGGGGAGGGGAACAGTGTAGGGGAATTGGGGAAGGGGACCAGCCAAGTTGTTGTTCTTCAGTCTTCATTGTGGAGGGTGCCAGTCGCTATCTGGCTTCCCGTTGGCAGCTCATGGCCTCTAAGCTCAAGGTGCTGCATTCAGTCTTAGTTGCGGGTGGGCTTAGCCACCATCCCATGCGGGAGTCGAACCAGCTGCCTTGTTGTTAAGAGTGCACGCTCTATCCACTGAGCCATCCGGGCCGTAGCTCAGCTCAAGGTGCAGAGTTCAGTATTAATTTGCAAGTGGGCATAGCCCACCATCGAACAGGCAATCTTGTTGTTACACCAGCTGAGCCATCCTGCCACCTGTTGGCCGCTCAGCAACAGCTCAGCTCTGGCGCAGTGTTCACTGGCCTATGTGGGAATCGTACAGGCGGCCCTGTTGCTCAGAGCTCGCGCTCTAAGCCAACTCTCAACCAACTGAGCCACTTGACCAGCCCTCTGGTCCATTCTTAACCAACTGGTTTCCAAATATTATGTTGTTGTACAACTATACTTTCTACTTATCATTTCTATTTATCTTTAATAGGGTTGTTTGGTTTTCTAGGTTTGGGCTGTACAAGTGTTACTGAAATGCCAAATGAGTTTTAGAACATTATAGGCAGCATTTAGGCTTAGCTTTCCTGTATTTTGTAAAGTTAATCTTTCAAAGACAGGCATCCGATTTTCTCTCCTTCAGAATCGTGATTTTTTTTTAAGTACTTTGAAAGTTGAGAATAGTATTTACCAGTATATTTAAGTTCTATGATAACAAATGAAATGAAAGTAACGCCTTTTCTTATTGCAATCATCTTAATGCAGGAGGTAAGGGTGTTATCCCTTTTCCTGTGCCCTTGGGACTGGGAAACTCAATGCCTGATTGGTAGGTTAGGGCTACATCTTGCCTTTCTATGGTTTTTTTGGTTTTAGTTACACCCTAATACACTGGTTCAAAAAAAGCAGACCTTTCAAGTTGAAGGGGATCTTAAGAGGTATTTATCTGGTTTATCCTTACATCTGATGCGTATTTCTTTTGATTTACATTTATTGAGTACTTATAGGGTATTAGGCATTGTGATGAATGCTTTACATGTATAAACTCATTAAATCCTCACAACAACCTGGTTGGAATACAACTATTGGCCCATTTCAGATTATGAGAAACTAACGTTTAGACAAAGAAGTGATATGGCTAGAAATTGGCCTAGCTAAGATTCACATTTCGGCTTGTCTGCATTATAGCCATGCTCCTAATTGCTGCATGATTACTCTTTGGTACATAAAGATCCTGTACTACAGTGCTTCCTAAACTTCCTAAATTCATTGGTTGTGAGGGAGAGCTTGAGATTCTAACAAGCTCCCAGGTAATGTCACTGCTGCCAATGCAGGAATAACATTTTGAGTAGTAAGACTACTGACGACATTTAGCCAAGTGGTAGTCCAACTTGTATACGTACTTGAACATGTATAGTTAGTTATATGGGACTCACTGCCTCAGAGAAGCAAGCCTTTTCATACACAGATGGCTCTAATTCCTATGAAATTTTCCCATTTGCATTATATTCCTCAGAGTAGCCAAAATTGGACTCTCTTGAGACAGCACACACACTCTAGAACCAAATTGCCTGTGTTCGGATCCTGGCTGTACTCCTAACTGTGTGACTTTGAACAAATTATTAGTCTCTTCAGTTTCTTCATCTTTTAAAAGAGGATGGTAACAATAGTATCTGCTTCATAGGACTCTTGAAAGAGTTAAGTGAGTTAATATATGTAAAATGCTTAGAACAGTACCTGGCCCATAATAATATGTCTGTAAGAGTTAACTATTATTGTTACTAAATTATTACTGTAGTCTGCATATTTCAGTGGCAGTGCCCTTTGGCATTCCACCAAAAGAGTCTGTTCTCTCTTCCAGCCTTTTAAATATTTGAAAATAATAATCCAATTTTCATTAAGTCTGTTCTCCTGGATAAGTATCCCCAGTTCCTTCTGCCTTTGTTTATGAGTCTCTGTGTCCTGGAGGCTTCCCTGGATAACCCTTCATCTGTCCATATGTCTTCCAGAATAGGGAGCATAGACGGAATACCCTATAAGTTGTCTAATAGGGAGCATAGACGAAATACCCTATAAGTTGTCTAACAAGAACAAGTAGAGCAAGACTTCTTCCTTCTTGTCACTGCACTGCTTGGAAGGTAGCAAAACATCACGTGAACACTGTACAGGTTCCACCAGCTGCTTCTGTGTCTCCTGTTCTTCCTTTTACCTCTCTCCAGAGTGCTGTTCTTCTTTATAGCCCTCTGCTCCTCACTTGTGAACTCTGACCTTCAGAACTCTGTCACTCTGTGGGTTGAGTTGTGTTCTCTGCTACTGATGCCCAAGTCCACATCCTTAGATGTAAATTGTAAGCGCCTCAAAAGCAGAGATCCCAATTCATCTGGATCAGGCAGGGCATGTAACACCTAAAAGGCACTTAAATGTTGAACTGAATATACATAGAAAAAAATTAAATACATTAGATCCACATTCATTTAGGTTTTCATTCAGTTTCCCCATTTCAATTCAGTGGCTGCCCTATTTTGCCCATTACTGAAGCACAATGTTTAATCTATTAACACATCCTGATGATTTATCTTTTGTAGTGCATGTTAGATCAGGCCCTAATTATCTCCCAAGTGTATTGCTGAAATAAAGATCTAATTGGTTTTCCTCCCTCTAGGCTGTCCCTCCTACTATACTCTCATTTAATCTGAAAGTATTATTTCAGTGGGGGTTTACTTTCCCCTTGATCAAATTCTGATTCTAGTTTGCCTGTCAGAACAAGTTTAAACTTTTTATTTTGAAATTCAAGGATCAGATTATCGCTGCTATATTTAAGCAACTTTTTCTCTTCTTGGAGCATCATGCCAGGCTCCTTGTCTGTCTGTCTTCTCTCCCCTCCCCTCCCCTCCCCTCCCTTCCCCTCCGTTCCCCTCCCCTCCCTCTCCTCTCTCATCATGTACACACACACATATTTTCCTACCTCCACAGCTTTGTTTATTCACCTAACATGTTCTCTGTTGAAATCCTATCATTTTTTACCTCATCTTTCCAACAAGTTTGAAATAGACTCATTTTTTCCTTCTTTAACTTAGGACTTACTATATGTAATGTACATTTGACATTTGCTTATATTCTATTTTATGTTCAGATTGACAAATTTTGAAGTGGTATCTCAATGTCTTATATACAGTGGTATTAGTACAACAGGGAATCAAAAGCATGTGAGAGATAGCTTCTACCCTTAAGAAGCTGAGGGCCGGCAGAGTGGCGCATTGGTTAAGAGTTGGTTTGGGGATGCCAGCGGCCCCGGTTCGGATCCCACATGTGAGGGCCAGTGACACTGCCCTCTACAACTAACAACAGCTCCACCTGGAGCTGGGCTGCTGTGAGTCCCCGGGATGGCATAGCTGCAGCCCCTGCTGCAGTGGACTGCCATAGGCTACAGTGAGTGGCTGGCAGCCAGCATGAGTGGCTGGCAGCCAACGTCAGCTGCCAAGAGCCACTGTGAGCGGCCATCCAGAGGCCAGCGACCGATCTGCCTCATCCGGGAAGAGCGCAATGACGATGCCAACATGGGCCAGTGAAGCGACGTCCTCCACAGCTGGACTGAGGAACAAAGGGACGGCAACTTGTCTGTTCTCCTTCCCCGATTCCCCAATGCTGTTCCCTCCCCCAATTCCCCAATAAAATCTTTAAAAAAAAAAAAAAAAAAAAGAAGAAGCTGATAGTCTAGTGGCTATCCATTGAAACATTCAATTTTCATATAATTATAAAAGTAATATGTGCTTGATGAAGAAAGCCTAAAAATTAAAGAACAGCACAAAGGATAAGGGCAAATTAAAATCACTTCAGGAAACACTTATTGAGAACCTAAGACAAATTCCTTTATTCAAAGAGCTTACAGTTTATGGATAGACCCACCGAAAAGCCACTTAAAATACAAAATGTAAATCCTTTAACTGACGTAAATGTGGGCTTTGAGAATAGGGAGATGATATTTGAGCTGAGTTACTGAGGTTGAAGTTTACCAAACTCACAAGGGTACCTGGGAAATGAAAACACTGCATGCAGAGGCACTGGGCTCATTCAAGGTGCTCTAAATTGTGGTTACAGTAGATTTGACATTTCTTCCCAAGATGGAAGCGCTCCTTGAGGACAGAGACTTTGCTTTCTATGTCTTTTGTATTTCTTATAGCACCTGACACTTAAGAGTAAGCTATTCTTGCATTTATATGCCCATTATCAGCATCAGCACAGTAAGGCCCCATAGCAAGATCCATATTTTAGAGAGCTTTGTATCCTGCCTGGCGAATCAATCATACATTGGTTGCATTCATTTATATAAATGCAATATGATTTAAATGGGCTAAGTTGTTTTCAGAAAGACCTTAATATTTCCAGTTGTTGTCCAAATTTTTTAACCATTGTAGAATTTATCTTTTCTCCTGCTGTTCTTTATGAAATTTGTCCCCCTTGTACTCTTCCCTAGTATACCATATGCTATTCCTAAAAGGTATGATGATTTAGTCCGATTTTGCATGAGTCATTTGTTTTATACTGAGGGCACAGAAATGTTTGATAGTGCTTTTAAGGCTATGGAAACAAAGTTTAAAGTATAATGACAGCAAAGAATATCGTTGCTGCAGCTCAGTTTGCACACTGCAGGGTGAAGCAGCTAACTGATGAGGAGGAGTGCTGTATCTGCATGGATGGTCGGGCGGACCTCATCCTACCCTGTGCTCACAGCTTCTGCCAGAAGTGCATTGACAAATGGTAAGTTATCTGCCGCCTTAACGGGATAGGCAAAGGTCAAATGGGAGAGTATATGTGAATATGGTGTGAGGCATCAGTCAAAATTGCTTCTTTGTATATGGCTTCAGTTCTTCCTGCACATTTTGTTGAAAACACTATCTTCACTAAATTGCCTCTTTACCTTTGTTGAAAAACAGTTGTTCAAATATATGTGGGTATATTTCTGGATTCTATTCTGTTTCACTGGTCTATTTGTCTATTTCGTACCAGTACCACATGACCTTGATTAACATAGCTTTTATAAGTCTTAAAATCAGGGTGTGTTAATCTCCCAACTTTGTTCTTCTTTTTTTTGTTGTTTTTTGTTTGTTTGTTTGTTTTAGCTGAGCCATCCTGTCACCTGTTGGCAGCTTAGCGGCAGCTCAACTTGGGCTGGGCATCGAACTGCTGTTGCTTAGAACTCAGCTTGCACTATTGAATGAGCTCTTAACCAACTGAGCCACTTGGCCAGCCCCTGTTCTTTTTCCAAGTGGTTTTGGCTGTTCTAGGTCTTTTGAATTTCAATATGAGTCTTAGAATCAACTGTAAGGAATTTGATTGGCATAGCATTAAATAAATATATCAATTTGGAGAGTATTGATGTCTTAACAATATCAAGTATTCCAATCCACAAACACAGTCTTTTCTCCTTTTATTTAGGTCTTGTTGAATTTCTCTTTATCAATTTTTGTAGTTTTCAGTGTTGCATATCTTTGACAGATTTATCCCTAAGTACTTTACATTTCTTTTGCTATTTTAAATGGTATTTTTAAATTTCAGTTTATGATTGTTTCTTGCTAATATATAGCAATAGATTTTTGTGTATCAATCTTGTATCCTGCAACCTTACTAAACTCATTTATTCTGATAGCTGTTTTGTAGATTCCATAGGAATTTCTTGAATATTTAACCATCATTTTTCAAAGATACTTATTTCTGGAGATAGAATTCTAGAGTGATAGTATTTTCTTTTTCAATACTTTAGTGATGTTGCTTCACTGTCATTTTTCTTGCATTATTTCCTGTGAGAAATTTCTATCATCATTATCTTTTTTCCTGTGTGGGTAATGTACAATAGTTTTTTTCCTCTCTGGTTGCTTTTAAGGTTATTATCTTTATCACTGGTTTTGAACAATTTGATTATAATGTGCCTTAGAGTAGTTTTTTTCATGTTCCTTGTGCTTAGGATTTATTGAGCTCTTTGGACTTGCAGGTTTATGGTATCATCAATTTCAGGTTTTTAGCCATTATTTCCCAAATATTTTTTCTGTTCTCTCCCTTCTCCTTCTGGGACTGCAGCTATACCTATGTTAGACCACTTGAAGTTGTCCCACATCTCGCTGATGCCATTTTCCTTCTTTTTCTCGGTTTTTTTTTTTTTTTTTTTTTTTTGAGGGCAGTGTCACTGGCCCTCATATGTGGGACCCGAACCGGGGCCGCTGGCTTCCCAAGCCAGCGCTTAACCACCGCGCCACTCGGCCGGCCCTCTTTTTCTCTTTTTGAGTCATTCTCTCTGTGTTTCATTTTGGGTAGTTAATAATATTTCTATGTCTTTTCAAATTCACTAATTTTTTTTCTACATGTATAACTTGCCATTAATCCCATGCAGTGTATTTTTTACTTCAGATATTATAGTTTTCATCTCTAGACATTTGAGTTTTCTAATGTTTTCCATGTCTCTACTTAATGTGTTTGATCGGTTCCTCTAGTTTGTTTTTTTAAATATATGAAATATGGTTATCATAAACTAATTTTCTTGTCTGCTAATTCTAACATATGTGTCAGCTCTGGATTGGCTTTGATTAATCTTTCTCTTCATTTTGGGTTGCATTTTTCTGCTTCTTTTTACGCCTGGTAGTTCTTGATTGGGTGCCAGACATTGTGATTTTTACCTTTTTGGGCACTGGATATTTTTGTATTCCTATAAATATTGTTGAGCTTTGTTCTGGAATATAGTTACTTGGAAACAGTTTAATCCCTTTAGGTCTTTTGCTTTTACAATTTGTTAGGCAGGACCAGAGCAATATTTAGTTTAGAGCAAATTATGTTCCATCAGTGAGGCAAGACCCTTCAGAGGACTCTACTCAGTGCTGCATGAATTATGAGGTTTTCCAGTCTGGCTGGTGGGAACAAGCAGTATTCTAGCACCCTGTGTGACCTTTGGGTATTGCTCCCTCAAATCCTCTCGGGTGATTCCTCAGCCTCAAGTAGTTTCCTCAAATGCACACATGAGTCATTATTCTGCTGAATATACTCTAGGAAACCTTTGGTAGATTCTGGAATTCTCCCTTTGTGCCGCTTTCTCCACTCCAGTACTCTGCCCTGTGAATTCTAGCTGTCTCAGCCTCCCAAGATTCTCAGCTCTGTCTCCTCAGGGATCCTGCAGTGTTCCGTCTCGGTTCCCCTGCTTGTTCTGCAGCCTGCAAACTCAAGGCAGTAAGCTGGGACAGTCACAGGGCTCACCTTTGTTTTCTATCTCTCAGAGATTGTTGTCCTATGTCATCTGATGTCCAGTGTTGAAAAACATTATTTCATGTATTTTGTCCTGTGTTTTAAGTTGTAAGTAGAAAGATAAATCTGTCCCAGAAGATAAATCTATCAGCCAGCAGCGGAAGTTAACTGTTTTAAAATTGTGATTTGTGTGCACAGAAGAGCACACGTTTATCTTATAAAATATCTGAGGAACCAGAAATGAATCTGAATAATATATGCCAGCTCTAGCTTTCACATTTAGTTTCTGGAACAAATTTCTTCATTTTTGCACAAAAGCCAAAGAGCAGTTGATATGATTTAATTACTGTGGTCTCAGATTTCACTGAGAGATGACGAGAAAAACATTTTCCCTACATGACATGTTGTTGGCTTGAATATGGTATTTTTGAAACTTCCAAAATAGTGTTTCACATGACAGAAAAATCCCTTTGGAAAACATAATCTTATTTAAGTGATCATACATAAGCCCTTTCCCTATCAGGAAAATTATTCTTTGTGTAGTAAAACTATCTTTTATTTTAAACCTTGAATGTTTCCATTTCGTTGTTTGGAGCAGCAAAAGATAGAGAAAAAACTTAATGTCCTCCTATGGGAGACTAGTTAGTTAAATGAATGATGGCCTCCCCATTCAGTGTATGTTTAAAAGACTAGACAGCTCGAGCATTTACTGGTACATAATGGCCTACAAGACATACTGACTAATTAAAAGAGCAGTGATGTAAATACACACAACTTGATCATGCTTAGTCTGTCTCTAGAAGAATATATAAGAAACTGGTAACGGTGGTTGCCCTTGGGGATAAAAGCTAAAGATCAGGATGGAAGGGAGAAATTTATTTTTTCACTGTATACTTTTATGCTGTCTACTTTTTTAAAAACCATGTGTATGTATTACTTTTCAATCAAACCTGTTATTTAAAAAAGAAGAAAAAGAAAACAAACCATTCTTTATCTGACTTCTCCAATAGGAGTGATCGACATCGAAATTGCCCTATTTGTCGCCTGCAGATGACTGGAGCAAACGAATCGTGGGTGGTGTCAGATGCACCCACTGAAGATGACATGGCTAACTATATTCTTAACATGGCTGATGAGGCAGGCCAGCCCCTCACGCCATGACCTTGGGGTGAAGTGCTCTGTCCTGTTGCTGTTACAAACACTGGACCTGGAGGAAGAATGCAGGCATGTGGTGGCACAAGTACAGAGAAATCCATTTTCCCCACCTTCATATTTTTGCTATTCTGACAATTTGTCCCATTTCTTTTAATGAACTTTTCATGTCTTCCATTTATGGTAAACTAAAATTTGCTAGTGTTTTAGACCATATTTTCCTATTATTTATCTGTTCTAATAGGTATTAGAACTAACTGCTCTTGACTCCTTTGCTGAGGTAACAGTAGCATTTCCAGAGGCTTTTGAAACACTACTGTTTTTCAGGGTAGGAGTATTCTGGAATCTGTTTAGTTAGGTTTAAAATGAACCTGGGATGGTAAAAAGTTGTGGCCACCTGAGAGAAAATTTTAAATGACTAAAAATGTAGACTACATCAACATGCGCGTTACTACTAAAATTAGTCTTTCTGCTGGAATCTGAGGAGTATGTGTGCCCCCTCGTGGTTAATTATTGCTCCTTTAATAATTTCTACTTGAAGTGACCCAGTTATTTCATAACTTTGGCAGTGTGTTTGGAACTACTTGTTTTTTACTTAAAAGCTTTTTTTCCCAGGCTGTATAATTTGAACAAGGACTGTAAAGCTGGGCATGACTGCCTTGTAAATGAATTTCTGCTGGGGAATTGGCTTGGCCGTTGTGGAAATGATTTCCCACAGCTGGGAAACTGTTCTAAATAGCTTTTGATAACGCTCGTGCATCTTGGAGTTTCAGAAGGAAATTTTTCGTCACAGATACTCAATTTTGTATGTCCAGATTATGAAAAATCATTCAATATTGGTTTATGGTGCTTTTATTTTCTTAACTCGAAGGCATCTTTCTGAGGCAAAGTCCTCAAACTTCTTAGATTAAGAGAGAATAAAATAGGATTTAGCCTTTTACCCATAAGTACATAAAACTCTGAAAATTAGGAGATGATTTGGCTTTCTTACTGTTTCACTGTACTTCCTTTGAAAGAGTATAGCCCTAATGGAATTATAATGTTCAGTGGCACTTAAGCCATGTTTTAAAAAATTTTGGTTATAAAGTAAAATTCATTTTATGTTAAACACTAATATTTCAGCATAAAATAAAACTAGGGCCTGATGTCTCCTTTTTTAAAAGTATGTTAACATTCTGTGTAACTTTCCTGATTTATTGTTGGTAAGTTGCAAATATTATTTTCTGAAGTACCAAAATATACAATTTAAGTTGCTGCTTATTGATGGCAGAATTTTTGGATAGTGGGATTTTAAAAGAAATGCAAATTAAATAATTCATTTCTAGGAAAAATGCCTGACGAAAGGTAGCTTGATTTTACCCCAAAATACTGATAACTACTTGATTGACATTCATGATGGGTGCAGCTCACTACCAAATAGCTAAACACTCATTATAGGTATGTATGCAGAGTACTAGGGCCTCTATCATATCAACCCAGCAATGCACTTTATGGTTGTATGACCTTGAAAAAGTTCCTTCCTGTGGTTTGTAGGTTCATGTTTTAGAAACTGAAACTTTATCTGTGGTTTTTACACTTTATTTCAACAGTAGAATCTTTTCTTCCAAGTAAAACCTTATCAGAACCCCATATACATGTGCTGTGTGCGTGCACACGCACACACCCTACACCACTGTGTCATTTTTTTTTTTTTTTTGAGGGCAGTGTCACTGGCCCTCATATGTGGGACCCGAACCGGGGCCACTGGCTTCCCAAGCCAGTGCTTAACCACCGCGCCACTCGGCCAGCCCGTGTCATATCTTATTAATATAAATTTCCTATATAAACTTCACATACTATAATGCTAAATATTATAAAGTCAATCAATGAAAATATGTATTAATGTATTAGTGATACCCAAGATATTAGAATTTGGTTAAGTAACACAGTTGTATGATGGGACATGTTTTTTTAATTTTTTTTTTTTAAATTAAATTCAAGTAAAATTTGCAGAACCCTGAATCTCCTCCATGGATTATTAGTATTCCATGGAACATATTTTGAAAACCTTGGGGTAGATGACCCTCTGAGATCTTTTTCAGCTCTAAGATTTTAAATTATCCTTTTGGAGTAGGCTTGCTGAGTGAGTCTAATGCAGATTGCCTGATGCAAGAATGTTTCTGAAAATGAACAAAGTTCCATTACAGATTTTTGGATCTTTCCAGATATAGACAATGATTTTATCCCTCAGAATCCTTTACCTTTCAAGGAATTATTTAATAGTGAGCACAGTAACTTGATATTACCCAAACCTTTTTATTTTCCAGTATGAGCTCCAAGATACTAAGTGATCTACTGTGAAGTATAAAATGTTTTCATTAGCCTTATCTACTAAATGAGCATAGTATTTTGCTCACTCCATTAAACTGGGTAATAATTTAGATGTAAATGTTAGGTATGTTATACTGTAATAACTGATCATAAAAGTTGTAAATTCGTTTAATGGATGGAATGTACACTTTTTGTATTCTGTACAGCTTTGTCTTTTTTAATTATGAAGTACTTAAATGCACTTACTATGATAGGAAATATAATGTGTGCCTTCTAGGATTTGTGAAATGATTTTATGAACTCTAAGGAATTTGTTTTATAAGTTATAAAGTTTTCCCTATTCTAGCTCAATAACAAAGGTTTTGTTACTCATAATATAATGCTACAGAACTTTAGTTTAAAAAATGGATTTGACTATGTACTGAATTTCGAAGTTGAGAATAATATTTGTTTTATTCTTAGAATAAACTGATATATTGTGCAATAAATAATCTTTAGCAAGTAAATTTTAATTGAAGAGTTGTTTGGGTTTTTTCTTGTAGTTTCACATTCTTATATACTAAATGTTTATATTCCTTAGAGGACTATTTTGTATTGCACCCTGGGGGGATGGGTTGTGTGCTGTTTTAAAATTCATTTCAAGTTGGAGTCGATTTCCTTATACCTAATTTTATCTGGGTAATAAGGCTGCTTGAAAATATCTTTGGGTTCAGTAATTTTTTTTAACATTGGGAGTTGGCTTCATTAAAAGACATTCCAAAGAATTTGTATTTTTAAACTGGTTATTTCTTCATTAAGTCAAGCTTACCATGTCTGTCTATAATAGGAATAAGAAATCTACTTGGAAATTAGAGAAATCAGCCAATTACCCTCATTGATGCTGGGCAATACAATATAATATAAACAACTGACAGCAGACTTCCATTTGTTTCCATGTCTTTTTACCCTATTGGACAGTAAAAATATAAAATACTCCACCCTCTGGCAGTTTTGATGTTTATCTTGTAAAATCATTTCTAAGATAAAATTCATACAATTAGAGAAGCATATTAGAATCTTAGTGATGAGAAGAAGAAAGCCATTTGTAAGGAATGATAGTTTATAATTAAAATTAGTGATGTATATCATTATGGAGAAGCACACATTTTGGTATCAAAAGACCAAAAAAAGCCTCCTCAGACATACTTTCAAAACCTTGCAGCTGTCTTACTCTTTGGCATCCTCTACCCAATGAAATATTTATTTAGAGGTGGAGAATGTAAAACTTTCCAAGGAACTGTTTGTCTGATTAGTGTTCCTTTTATTGCAGTTAGTTACCCTTGTTCTCTATAATATAGTGATTGCCCAAGTATAGAATACTTAGGTATATTACCAACATATCACCTTCAGTTGTGTCCACAAACCTAGAAAAAGATGAACGTTGTTTCACCAGCACAGCACTCAGAAACAAGTAAAGAGAAAGCCAAAGGGAGGTGTTTGCAACTCTCTTTAATCCAAGATGAGAGGAAGTAAAGGCCCAGGACAGGCCTTGGGAAATACCAATCCAGGAACTGTGATTTGTTTTCATGAGGCAAAAAGCAATGACAGTGATCATTTCAGCAATTCAATTTGAAGTAACACATGATGTGAAGTCGAGCTTTTTAGAATAAGTAAGGGATAACATGCCTCAAAAACTGTTCTTTTGGAAACTTGGGCTAGTATATACAGAGAGCCAAAAAAATGTATACATATTTTAAGAAAGGAAAAAACTATATTAAAATTGTAATACTCAATATATACTGATAACAAAAGATGAATACAAGTCACTTTGACTTCTGCAATTACAAGAGATGCTCAAAGTGGTTACCATCAGCGTCCAGACATTTCTGATTACAGAGAACATTGTTTGGTAGACTTCTGTGGCTGCCGTGTAAACTGTTCCAACACCACAGCAGAAGCAGCAGGACTTGTTGCTGTGCGAGGCCTCCCGGATCTTTCCTTGTGCACATCACACACAGTACCATGCGTCTCAGACTTATCACAAATGCATGCAATTGTCAGGTGTGTTGGAGGTTCTGTTGCATACTCATGCCTCCATTGTTGTACTTCCACAACGTTCTTGAATTTCAAATACCACTTCAAAATGGACTTGCCCTCCTGGAACAACAACCGTGCTTCCGCCACTTTCATTGGCCTGCCCGTCGTATGGTGACGCTAGCATTTATTTGATTAACGCCACCTTTTGAGCAAACATCATACTACACAGTGCTACCGTAATTTCATTCAACTTTGAAAAGTGATACATTGATAACATCTCTTAAAATGTGTATACATTTTTTTGGCACCCCCCCCCAGTAGTTGTCTTTGTCTCCAACTGTGAACATGAAAGAAAGTAGCATTCGCCCCCCAAAAAAAGGCCAATTAGGTACAACAATATAATAAAAGTGTCAAGTGCTATAGAAAAACGTATCTCAAAAGTTTGCAGGACAGGTAAAATCCAACAAGTGTTGGCTGTAAATGAAAGTAACATCCAGGGAAAAGGAAACAAATACGTGTGGCTTTGCTCACAAACAGGGCAGAAGTCAGAGAAAAACAGCAAAGGTTTACCTTCTTAATCCACTGAGCTTCAGCTTGAAATTTCAGTGTTTTCCTAATGAATGGCATCCATGTCTGAGTCTTAGTTAAAAATAAATTAGTAGGGCCGGCCAGGTGGCTCAGTTGCTTGCGCTCTAAGCAACAGGGTTGCCGGTCAATTCCCACATGGGCCAGGAAGCTGCACCTGAGCTGAGCTGCCACTGAGCTGCCAACAGGTGGCAGGATGGCTCAGATGGTGAGAGTGCGTGCTCTTAACAAGGTTGCGGGTTCGACTCCCTCATTGGATGGTGGGCTACGCTGTTCCCCCCACCCTCCCAGCAACTAGATTGAAAGCGGTGACTGGACTTGGGGCTGAGCTTGCTCCCTCCACAACTAAGATTGAAGGACAACTTGACTTGGAGCTGATGGGTCCTGGAAAAACCCAATGTCCCCTTTCCCCAATTCCTCAACACTGTTCCCTTCCTCAATTCCCCAATAAAATCTTTTAAAAGTAAATAAATAAATAAGTAGTTATTGATAGCTTTTCCTGATGCCCAATCTTAAAGTAAAAAAACATTTGCTTTAAATTAGGATTAACTTGAAATAGTTTTAAATTATTGAGCCACAGTCCCAACAGACTTTATTTAATAATTAAAAACAAATACTTGATACAGATAAAATGACAATGAAAAATTACAATGCTTGCCGAGTTAGGGCAAATGTATACAAATGGGGGCTTTTTGAAAATAATACCTAAGATAAATGCTGGGTTTTCATTCAGTTTCATGATAAGCTGTAAGATGGCATATATGTTTGCCTAGTTAAAAAACAAAAACAAAAACAAAAAATATATGTTTTGTACAATAAATTGTACAAAAGTTGACCAGTGGATGAGACAAGCATTATAAAGTCACAGTACAAGACAATGTAAAGTCAAATAAGCATTTTCACAGGCAAAAATGGGATTCTAGCCCCATAATGATTCTAAACAACTTCCCACAGTCGGCAGTTGCCCACAGAAATAGACAGGAAGGTCCTTGAACAGCTTTTTGTATACTAGGAGCACATAAAAAGTCGCCGAAAGAGAAATTTATTTAATTATTCAATATACATTTATTGAGCACCTACGAGGTACCAGGCAATAGTAACACAGAAGAAAAGGACATGGGCAAAGCTTAAATTCAGATTGGTCTTAAAAAAGACTTTCTACCTGGCCCCTCGGATCACCTACATCTTCTGAAAAAGGTCTGCGTATTAGGTAAGGGACAAATTTCATCTTTAAAAAGAAATGCAACAGGGTACAGTGATAAAAATTCTAACGTTTGTGAGGCCTCATGGAATAGTGGGGGAAAGACTAAAAATTAGGAGTAAGGATACCTACTCCTATTACTTATTAGCTGTGTGACCTTAAGTAAATTTCACTTCTCTGGCCCAAATTCTTCATAAGTATGATGATAACTGGGCTACAATCATAGAATACTAGAGCCAAAGGAACAGAGATCATCTAGTCCTGTGCTTTTCAAAGTGCTCAGTTCCAATGAAAATATGTGTTAAGTCCCAATGAAACACTGATGAAAGCAGAGTCACTTGGAAGAAGTAAATTAGGCAGCACCCAGAACCTGACCCCCACCCCCGATTCACAGAACACTATTTGAAAACCTCTCATCTAGTCCAAACCCTCACTTCTCAGATGAAACCAAGGCGCAGAATAGGAGTGACTGTCTCAATGTGCACATTTGGCTTCCTAAATAGAAAGGAAGATGGAGGGCTAAATAAAACAGCTTAGGAAATTCATAAAAAAACAGAAGGAAGTTTTCCATTTTAACTCTCTCAAAGTAGCTCCTTTATGGAAGGGAGCTTTGAAATTGATCTTGTTTAAGGCAGCCAGCCAGCCAGAGGCTGAAATGAACAACTACCCACTGGCCTGCAAGGCCCATAAAGGTCTATGGCAGAAAACCACACAGGCCTCCTGTCAGTGGGCACTGGACCGTGGAAGATCCAGGCCCCAACAATGCAAGCTCTAGTGGTTTCAAGAGAAATACTTGGAAAATTAGGAATGAGTATAGACAAGTGTCCAGCTCCCGGATCCCCAAGGAGAAGTCACCATCTAGTACTCAGAAATAGTAACAGAAGTGGGCATGTTAGATCTTAAATGGAACAATGCAACCAAAATCACTAGTGTGAAAGTTCTCAGGAGGCACCCTCTCTAAGGAGGAAAGGCCCAGTTTGGTATTTTGACCACTGTTACTCATAGCAGACTTGAAACTAAACCAAAAAGTTCAAGTGCATGTCCAGTGCTGGGCCTACTTGGTCAGGGCTGTGATCTCTTCTGATTTCATGGCATCGGACAAGAAGCTGAGCTCATTGCATAAGGTCTCGTGTCGGAAAGCCATCCGGATCTGAGCAACATTTGTCTTTCGAATATCATTTCCTTCAGGTCCTTCTTTATAATAATTTTGTCCCAAAAATTTTTGCTTTTCCTGTGGACCAAGAGAAATACAAATGAAACAATTTACCTTAGATTTGCTTTCTATGTCCACATGGTAGCTGTGACAGGAGCCACACCGAATCAGACAAGTGCCCCCGAAGCTAGTCCTCCATCAGGACATCTTTCCCCACTGGCCTCCGTGTCCTCAAGGATGTCACCCTGACAACCACATTCATTCCCTTCATTTCTGACTGTGCCTCCTTTGATCGGAAAGGAGGAGCGGCTGGTAAGGAAGAAGGCAAGGTGAAGACTCCAAGAAGTCTCCAGGAAGACAAGGGCAGGAGGCCAGGTGCTTCTGGGGAGGGCCAGTCCACCGAACCAGGGGCACAAATTGAATCTTGGTGCTTTAATTCCTTTGCATCGGCATCTCTAAGAGCAGCATCGATGCAGCCCTCTTCCTCTGCCGGTGACGTCACCCAGGGCAGGTGCCCTGACCTAAGACACCATCTACAGCGATGGCTCTCAACTCTGGCTGCACATCAGAATCACTGCGGAAGCTATAAAAAAAAAAATCCTGATATCCAAGTCCAATCCCTACTTTTTTAGGTACTATTTACCTATTCAAGAAAGACTGAGTGCCTACTGTGTGCCAGGGATTATTCTAGGCCTTAGGAATAAAATGCTGAACAAAACAGTCTCTGCTCTAATGGAACTTACATTCCAGAAGGAAAGACAGAAAAACACGTAAATACATATTACAAGGTCAAGAATAATAAATGTTGTGAAGAAACGCAGATTAAAGGGATGGGAACGATGCAAGTTTGTGGCTATGGCAGAGTGGGAGTTCAGGGAAGGCCTCTGAGGAGGTGACGTTTGAGTGGAGGTCTGAAAAAGGTAGCAGAACAGCCATGAAAATTCAGATGTCTCCTCCCTAGGATGCTCCCCAAGAACATGAGTGTCAGGGTGACAGAGACTCTATTTGTCCTGTTCATCACTGATCCCAGACCCCAGAACGTGCCAGGTACACAGTGGGCACTCATTGTACATGTGCTGAAAGGACAAGAGGGACAGGGCAGTGCCCTCACACACCATACCTGATGAGAGAGGCCGCTCTGCAGCACGCTGTTCCTGGCGATCTCACACAAATCGCATGTGCTCAGCTTCCACACTTGAGCTGCAATTGCATATTCTTCCATAAGTGCTTCCTAGATTCCCCCAAAAGTAAATGTATTAGATGGGAGAGTATCCATTTCAATGCTTCACATATTCCCAAAGCTAGAAACATCAGACAGATGTTGCAGATTTAATGACTGGCAACTGGATAATCCAATAACATTCTCCCCTTTAAATGAGAAACTCCTAAGATCGTTTTTATGTGAAACCTCAGTTACCTAGGAGACAGAGACAGATCTAAGAACCCCTACACATTTCTTCGTGGACCAGCACATGCTCGGAGCCCTGTGCCGGCCACAGGGACGCTGGCCTGCTCTCCTGTGACAGTCTCCTGGGTCAGGCACACTTTTAGTACCTGCTCCAGAGTTTTGCTTTTTATTTAACAGACCATTTTCTTAAGATTGTCTAAAACGTTAGTCTGAGTAAAGAGCAAAGATGGAACCTTAAATAAGAATGAGAAATGATCAAGTATCAGTACTGAGACAGTGTAATCACCAAAGGATCTGGGTCTGAGCTGGTGCTTTCGCTTTATCTTCTAGGATGTGAAAAGTCGGACATTCATCACAAGCCCTTCCATTACCTCTTTGCCACCCAATTACCTCTGTCCTAGAGCAGCAGTTCTTAAAATGTGGTCCTAGGATCTCTGGGAGGGATCCCCAAGGCCTTTTAAAAGATCCTCCCTTTTCCAACTATGTATCTTTCTGAGACAAGGTTTTCTTCATATACTTTGAAAAAAACAATTTATCACAACCGTTTGAATGCAGATATGAGAATCCAACTGCCATCTATTCAACCAGACATTAAAGAAATTTGCAGAAATGTAAATGCCATTCTCAGTGGGAAATAGGGTTCTTTTTCACAAAAGCTGCTATTTATGTTAATATTTAATAGGTTTATTAAAGTTAGTTTTAAATGAGTGAATAGTTTTCCATTTCTCATTAGTTTCTAACAGTAAACATCACTTAGATATAACTCACGTAAACAACAGCTCTCCGAGGGCCTCAATGAAGGGGTCCTGAGACCAAAAGCTTGGAGAGCCTGTCCTAGACGACTCTGGCACTTCTATTTTTATTCATCAATGCCTATCTTATCAGTACCATCAAAATGTCCTCTGTACACTAATGGCTGGTCCCCGTGTATGACAGCGCCTTTCCCTTCCTCTTCCATTTCCCCAGAGATCCAAAGTATAATAACAATAATAATAATAGTATTAACAAAAACAATGGCTAATATTTTGAATGCATGCTATATGCAGACACTAATTTTAGATTGTTTGGCTCATTATCTTAATGAATACTCACAATACAATCTTCACAAGACATAGAGACAATTTTATCCCTATTTTACGCATCAAGAGAAATCAGACACAGAGAGGTCAAGTACCTTTACTAACATCACAGAGCTAGTATATGTCAAAGAAAGGGAAAATAGAGAAAGGCAAAGAAATGAAATTGTGCCTTCACGGATTCAAGGATCCCAAAAGTGGGTTCCTAGGAGGAACACTTCCCTCACCAGGAGCTTACTTCTTGTCTTCACTGGACCACCAGCCCTACCCCGAAAGCAGCACTGAGCCATGTGCTCAGGTGCCTACGGTGGGAGGCCAGGCCAGTACTGGTGGCTGCTGGGGTCCCTAAAGTCCTCACCTTCGTGTAGTGGAATTGCATGGGGTCATCGGTGGAGAGAGAAACATGCAGCCCCTTGTGCAGGAATTCCCTCAGAGGGTTTTTGGAGTATTCGAGGAACAGGCTGTTGTTGCTAAGAGGAGACATGGCAATGGGGATCTGAGCAAGGTAGTAGAGATACTGCAACACTGGACTCTGCAAAAGAACCAAGAAACTCAGGTGACAGTGCCTGGGAGGGGAGGGGAAAGGGGCAGGAGGGAGAAGGGGAGGGGAGAACCACTATCAGAGGAAACCAGGGGTCTGGGCAGTGTCTGTACAAGCCCCCATTCAAGCCCGAGTTCTCCAAAGCCAAGACACCAGTCCCTACACTCTCCCCGCCACCTCATTCCTACCTCCCATGCCCCTCTCTCCCTCGGACTGCCCTCCTGCCCAGTGTTGCCAGTGCTCTCTCTTGACAGGAGGCACAGCTCAGGGCAGAAAGGACAGCTGCAAAGCCCTGGGCTGACCCCAACCTACATACTTAGCTCCCCTCCCCCAGGTGCTGACCCCAACAGATCAGTCCAGGAGATGCCCCACTTTTGTTGTTTTGTTGCTTTGACCACAAACATTCAGGTTGCGACTATAAACACTCCAGCTCCTCAGAGGTGGGAAGGGGCAGACCTGACCAGGCTAGAGTGGTTTTGTGACGTAGCACCTGCCCCACATGGAAATGTGGCAGGTGGTTAGACTCCCCAAGACCAGGGCAGGGGAGCAGTCTGAGCAAACATGGCTCCTATGGGAGTGATCCAAACTAAGGAGAAGGTTGAATGCACAGAGTTCATGGTAGCATTATTTACACCACCGAAAATTTGGATGGAGTCTATCTGACAACTAGAGATTGGCTGAATCAATTATAGACCATCCAAATGGCAGGCCATTCTTCCAATGCCTTTACAATAAGGAGCATAGATATTATGTTGCAGCACAGAAAAATGCTTGTTATACAAAGTTAAGGGACAAAGAGGGAACCAAAACTTTGTGTTTATTATGATAATAAGCATATTAGAAATATGTTCTGGATAAAAGATGGGTTATTGGAAATAGTAAAAAGCTAATAACGGCTGTTTTGACAAAAGCAATAGCAATAAGGTATTTTTTCATTTCTCCATTTTTCAGAAAATCCAAATTGTGATATATTTAAACAGTATCACTTTCATAATTAAATATGAAACCAAGATGACTACAGATGGCCCAGCCCAGAAAACGGCCCAGGCTTTTTAGCATCACCGGTCAGAGGCTCTCAGGGGGCAGACAAGTGCCCAGGGGAGCCCACTGCAGGACTGTCACTGAAGGGCAGGCATCTGAGTGGCCCCATTACCTTCTTGAGGAGCAGCCCATGGGAAATGTTGTCGGCAGTCAGGAAAGCAGACACCAGGTGGGTGATGGAGCCAGCCTCCCCACAGTGAGGCCGGAACAGGAATGTGCTCAGGCCTCGTTCCCTGCAGGAGAGTGAGGCTCTTGGTCAGCAAGGACCCCTGGTCCACCCTGCCTGGTATCCCACAAGCCGACGGCCAGCACAACTGGCTCAGGGCCTGCTCCAGGGGAGACAGTCACCTCTGGCAGGGTCAGCAAAGCTGACGCAGGGCACCCTGGAAACTACCCCTCCCAAAGGGCAGAGGCCCAGGCCCAGAGCTCCTCAGAGCCAAGAGATGCCATCATCTCTGGGGAACCGAGAAGGGGCCTCGTGGTAGAGACCCTGCCCTCTCCTCCATCCACTCCTTCCCTTCCCCTCTTCACCAGGCCTTGTAGACCAGATACACAGACCTTCAGGGCAGGAAGAGCCATGAGAAACTATCGAGTCCAGTCTCTTTGTTATAAAAATGGGCAAACCCAGAAAGTGGAATCAGACATGAGAAGCCACTGGGCAAGTGAGTGGCAAAGCCAGAACTACAGCCCCTTCTCCGAAAGGCAGCCCAGGACTGCCCCCGCCCCAACACCAGTCCCATTCCAAACCTCTACACCCACAAACTAGCACTGGCTTAGGCTGAGCTAGTGAGGCCCCATGATCTGGGCTGGGGGGGATGCCAGACCCGCAGGGAAGGGGGTAGGTGGCTCAGTGTCCTGCTGCCCTGGGCACCGGACTCCTGCCACGCGAGCCTCATCTGCGTGTGTGCACTGGTGGGGGCCTGTGCCTATAAGACAGCTGGGTGTGAGCTCCATGAAGGCATCGACTGAGTCGGCTTTGCTCCCTATGATACACAAGCCCAGTGCCTAGGACTGCACCTGTCACACGGCAGGTACAGTCACTCATTGCATGAATAATTGCACATGTGAACACTGTTGGTTGGCTATAGGTGAACATGCCTGTGTGTTGGCCCATCCTATGTCTGTCTCATATCAGGGGTGGACAGATACACATGTAGGTATTGGTGGGCATGTGTGTGAGTGTGTGTATGTGCAAGCGTGGGGCCTGGCTTTGTGGTCCCTGTGCCCGTGACTGTTGCAGTGGGCATGCCTGCCATGTGTGCAGGGCCAGCTCACCCACCTGCGGAGGTTGTTGAGCACCATCATGTTGGCGTACATATAGTACAGGTAGTAGCTGTAGGGTGGGTTCTGCTCGCTGGTCCAGATGTCCGGGTTCGGGCTCTTGTCCGAGAACATGTGTTCGCTGTGCTTGGACTCATCATCCACGCTGTCAAACCCCGTCACCTGGGCAGGAGGAGCGGTCCTGCATCAAGCTCAGGCAGATGAGCTGCCAGATGCCTTGGATGGAGTTCAGGCCTCTCAGGCTTACACCTCGGCTGGGGACCCAGTGGCCAGCCTGAGGCCACACTCCCCCTGGGGAAGGGGAGTAGGCACATCCGTCCTTCCAAAGGTACCCAGAAGGCCCGACTGGAGAGTGCAGTTACTGCCCTGTGTGGTAGTGGCAACTGTGAGGGGACACTCAGGCCATGTAAACAGTGGGGCAGCCAAACCCACTGCCCATTCCTCTGCTGTGCTAAGGGGGAGGCCAGCACTGCAGGGCAGCCAGCAGCCACTGCCATCCGCCGGAGGGACAATGTTGTGAAGGGGAAGGGGACAGGCATTTCCCATGCACCGACTATATGTCAGGTCCTGTTTGAAGCACTCACCACACATCAGCAGATTTAATACTCAGAACGACCCTGTAAGGACAGGCCTGGCTGTGAGCAAACCAAGGCCAGAGTGATTAAGGAGCTTGCCTACATGAGACGACCAGGCTCTGGGTCTAAGCAGGCTCAGGGTCTGGACTCTGTGGCCATAGGTGGAAGATACGCTAGGGCTCGTCCCAGGTGTGGCCACTAAAAACCAGCCTGGGGGCCCCCAGGAAGGCTGAGCAGTCATTCCTGGGAGGAAAGTGCCTCTGCTCCCTGACTCCTTCCTGGGAACTGCCCTCTGAGCCAGGTCAGAGAAGCTAAGAGACTCCCATCTCTCCACTGCAGTTATACCTCAGCTGGGACCCAAACGATGACCCTGGGGACCCACCCTAATCACAGGCTTCCTAGTCACCCGATCCCAGAGGCCAGGCCCTGACTAAAAACATACCCATGAAGACACAGCCTCTTAGCCAGCATGTGGGCCAGTTTTGCTAACATGTTTCCCTCCTTTTACTCGTCATAGCTATGCTTTGGGAAGGGGCCTCTGAAAAACTGCCCACCTCACTCCACAACTGGCCCAGACTGGGGGACTCCCAGCCCAGCCCCCAAACGGGTCTGTTAGCCTCTCCCAAAAGGAGCGAGGGACCACAAGGGTCTTGGTTGAATCTTCCCTGTCACAGAGCCATCTATGTCAAAGGAATAACAGGGTCCCCACTATGGTTCTCAGCATGGCCTGGGCTGGTATGGGGGACCGGGGAGGACCTCAATTTCTAGCTCCAGGATTCACGGCCTGCCATGGGATAACGTCAGCCCCTCTACTGAGTTCTGTATCCAAGCACAAAATATGTCTAAACCCAACTCCTCCTCCTCCTCCTCAAGGCTTCTTCCCCCGCTGTCAGCAGTAGCCCCTGAAAGCCACACTATCCACCCCCCAAGACACTAGGCATCAGGAGGCCCCCTAGACTTTTCCCTCTCACTCACCTCCAGGTTTTACCCAGGTCCAGTCAACCTACACCCATGCCCACCTCTCTGCCCTGGTCCGGTCAACCTACACCCATGCCCACCTCTCCGCCCTGGTCCGGTCAACCTACACCCATGCCCACCTCTCCACCCTGGTCCGGTCAACCTACACCCATGCCCACCTCTCCGCCCTGGTCCAGTCAACCTACACCCATGCTCACCTCTCTGCCCTGGTCCGGTCAACCTACACCCATGCCCACCTCTCTGCCCAGGTCCGGTCAACCTACACCCATGCCCACCTCTCCGCCCTGGTCCGGTCAACCTACACCCATGCTCACCTCTCTGCCCTGGTCCGTTCAACCTACACCCATGCCCACCTCTCTGCCCAGGTCCGGTCAACCTACACCCATGCCCACCTCTCCGCCCTGGTCCGTTCAACCTACACCCATGCCCACCTCTCTGCCCAGGTCCGGTCAACCTACACCCATGCCCACCTCTCCACCCTGGTCCGGTCAACCTACACCCATGCCCACCTCTGCCCAGAGTCCCTGGCCTGCCTTCTGTATATGTCATACTTTTCTTACTTGGGAGGCAGCATGGTAGGGGGATAAAGACTCCTGCTCAGGAGTCAAGCACCTGGATATGAATTCCAGCTCTGTCACATTTTAGCTTCCTGATCTCTCAGTTTTAATCTCCTCATGTATAAATTGGAGCTAGTGGCTTCATATAGCTATTGTAAGGATTAAGTGAGACAATCCATGGACAGTGCTTAACACAGGGTCTAAAACACAGCAAGCACATAATACTGCTTATTACTACACCAAGCAGGTGGTGTAAAATGGTATAAAGTAGGGGAATTGTGAGGCTGAAGTGAGGCCATGTGTGGTGTGGAACTCGGGGGCAGGCAGCAAACACTAAATGTGAGCTGCTACAGGAAGTGTTCAAGGCCCCGTCCTCTTTCTGTGTTGCTGGAACAGGCCCCTGACCTTCATCTTGTCCTGTTCCTCCCACCTCCAGCCACCTTCTATTCCAGGCCATTCTCTACACAACACCCCGGATGGTGTTTGCCTAAAATATAAAGCGTCCCTCAGCTTGTTCAAACCCTTTCCTGGTTGCCTCCCCCTGCCCCGTCATCCCTCACCCCCCAACCCACACACATACAAACTTAATCACCCCTCCCCCCATGGCCTCAGCCCTCTGGAAGCTTCCCTGCCTCCCTCCTTGTCAGAAATCATCCCTCTCACCTCCAGCCACCTCTATTGCAGGCACCCAGAGGGAGGGACCAGCTCCTGTCCCCCTCATGCCCTTTCTGGTTCAGCCTCTCCTCCATCTCTACTCTCCCTCCCCGATAACTAACCAAATGTGGCAGATAAATATATTTTGTGGGGCTTGTATACTTAACCAAACAAGGAATAAAGACCATAGTTCCTAGGTAAAAGCAAGAGGGCTGAAATGTCTGCCTTTCTAAGAAGCCCAGAGGCTTCTGAAAGCTAGAGTATGCACCCCTCCACCCTCCACATAGGGGGCAGAATCCAGGCTAACTGACTCACAGTCCTTGCCCTCTGCTGGTGTTCAGCACCCCTCCCCTCCCCCACCCTCACCCCGCAGTGCGGCCCCTGAGGAGAAGGAGGCTTCCCTCCCTGGGAGAAGGTGTTATTTTAGAAATTCAGCCTCTTGGGGCTGGCAACCCCATGCCTGGGGCACAGGGGTGACAGGAGCTGAGAAGGGAAGCCTGATCCCACTCACAGGGACTCCTCCCCTCTGGACCACCGTGTACATGGCCTGAGGCACCACCTACACTTACATATTTGAGGAAGAGATGAAGCTCTCGGTGATCTTGGGGGTTGATTGTGGCCTCAAAAAGGGGCAGGAAGATGTTCTCCAGCATCTTCCCAAAGTTTGGCAGTAGCTTCTTTGACCTAAAGATGTCACTGAGGGAAGCAAAGACTTCATGGTTATGGTGAACTCATCCGCCCCCTTGGCCTTTCAGGGACCAACCTCAGTCACTTCCTCAGGCAGCTCGTGGCCCCATTTAAACACCCAGAAACATGGCTTGAACACAGATCCTTCCCCTCATCTTCACCTCGCAGCAAGTTCTGCAATACTACACACTAGGCACTGGTTTGCAAACTCAACACCTACCCAAGCCCATCAGAGGGCTTTCTTACGCCAGGGGCCATGCTGGGAGAACGGTGGAGGGATTCCGGCTGACCAAGGGTCTGAGAGATGAGTCCTCCTATTTCCCAGTGATCCAAACTCTGTGCCACTCGGCTCAGTTCCCCGAAACCACAGGCCCCAGTCTGTGCAGGGACCATGAGCCCCACATCAGCCAGACCACTGGAGAGGCCAGTCATGGTCTGAGCCATATCCAAGGAGAAGGCCAGCAACGCAGGCCACAACCAGGTCCCTCATACCCAGGTGCTCACCCAAACGGACATCTACATCCTGCAGTGAGACGATGGGCAGTAGTTCCCACCAGGCTTTTGCACACATATGTTCTTCAAAGAGTAAGAGTTTGTCACAAAGACATCTCTGCTGGCCACCCCTCCCTATGGGAAAAGCCCTGGGAGAAGAGGCCTGAGCTGGCCCTGGAACAGATCCCACCCTCCATAGTGCAGACTCAGCCGCCCGTGCGGGACAGGTTGGAGCTCAAGAGGGCACAGACAGACAGAGGGCCACCTCACTTACTAGATCCGGGGCACCTGGATGATCCAGCGCATGTTGGGTGAGTAGACCTTGTGCTGAATGAACCAGCGGGCCAGGTTGGGCCACTCATCGGAGCTGCGGCCGTAGATGGAGAGCCGAGGCTCTGAGTACTGGTACTTGCTCTCCTCCAGCTCCCGGGCCACCTCCTGGCACCAAGCAGAGCTCAGATCAGGCCAAGAGCACCCCAGCTGCTGGGCCCTGCAGCGCCCTCAGCCGTCTGCTCTCGGGCTGGGGAGACCTGACCTGCATCCCCTGGCTACAGAGGAAGCACTTGCTCAGAGGCTCCTTCTTAGAAAGGCCTTGGGTCTGCACTGTCACAGGCATAACCACGCCAGGCAGCAGACACAGCTCCACATGGAGCTACGCTGCTCCCAGCCAAGTTCAGGCTGCAAACACACAGGACAGCAAGCCTGGACGTTGTGAGTGCTCCCAAAGTGGACACCCTCCCCCGCCTTGTCTGCAGTTGGCACAGTGGGCATACACAGCACCAGCTTGCCTGTGCTCAGGAGCTGGCGGCCAGGGCCAGAGCACTGAGTATCTGAGCCTCTCAGCCTTGCCAGAGCTGGATGGTGGATGGACCGGGATTTGGAAAGGGGAAGACGACAAGGAGGCCGTGCACAGCCCCCATCCTCTGAAGACAGATGCTGTCAGGTGTCTGCGGAGGGCTTGGAGAGGCTGACGGTTCACTCACCTTAACCATCCGAGCAAAGTACTCTCCTCCCAGGTAGTTCTCAGTTTTCAAATACAGGTCGCGCAGTTCACTGGCCCCCACAGGGTTGTATTTGGAGTTGAACTTGTCAAAGCGATGGAATGTCTGCCGGCCCTGGAGAGAGGAGACCACCAGCCAGATCGCCACATCGCCCTACAGTCGCCACACACATTCCTCTCTCCAAGCCTTACATGTGGTCATACTGAAAGGTGTCTCCTATGTTAGTTCTTGCATGAAATCTTGTAAAGTACTGGGGCCAGGACCATGTATCCCCATGTGGTCAGCCCTGAGGTCCTTCTGTAAGGCCCTCCGTGGAGAGGCACCAGGGACCTTGTGCTGGCTAGGAGCATGGCTGGTTGAGTGAGCAGAGAATACTAAGCTACTGAACAGTCAATAAGAAAATGTGTCCTATTCAAGTTTAGATTTTGTGAGGCACTTTCTCCATGTTACCTAATTCAGTGTTTGCTTCTTTAACACAGATTTTTTCATTGTGGTAAAATCTACATAACACAACATCTACCATCTTAACCATTTTTCAGGATACAGTTCAATGGTAACAAGTATATACACATTGTTGTGCAACCATCACCACCATCCATCTTCAGAACTTTCATTTTGGAAAACTGAAACTCTGTACCCATTAAACAATAGTTCCCCATTCTCCCCTTCCCCCCAGCCCCTGGTAACCTCTATTCTCCTTTCTGTCTGTATGAATTTATTTATTCTATGTACCTCACACAAGTGGAGTCACACACTATTTGTCCTTTTTTATCTGGTTTCTTTGACTTAGCAAAAAATTTTCAAGGTTCATCCATGTTGTGGCAGGTACCAGTGCTTTATGCCTCTTTAGGGCTGAAAAATATCCCATTGTATAGCTATACCACATCTTGTTTTTTCATTCACCTATTGATGGGTACTTGGGTTGCCTCCATCTTTTGGCCATTGTGGATAATGCCGCTATAAGCATTGATGTGCAAGTATCATTTTTAGTCTCTGCTTTCATCAGTTCTTTGAGATACATACCTAGGAGTGGAATTGCTAGAATATGTGGTAATTCTATATTTAACTGTTTGAGGAAACTCCATACTGTTTTACATAGTAACTGCACCATCATTTAGTATTTTAATAACTTTGTAATGTCAATAGGCCCATGGCATTCACCATTTTATAGGCAAGGAAATAAAAGCGTGTGTCGTTTAAAGGCACACAACTCTTACGTGACAAAATTGGAAGTAGAACTGGGACCTGCCTGACTCCAAGTCGTACACTCTTTTCCCCTGTCCCATGGCTGCCCCAAGCCCTGCTATTCTCTGAGGCCAAACTACCTCTCAGAGTCTCCATGGCTAGAAGAGAAAGAGCTGCTCCAGAGCCAGCCTCTCTCCCAGCACAATCATGGCTGCTTTCCAGGGAACGGAGTCCCCAAGCAGGACTGTTTGGGACATGGGGGCAGCAGCTCACTCACCGCATGGACGTCCAGCGAGTCCACAGTGAGGTCGTACGGGTCCATGTGCAGGCTGTCAAACACCTGCCGCAGGGTAATCTTCCGGCCGTGCTTCTCGGCCACAATTCTGTCGGGCTCCATCTGGTAAGTGTGCTTGATGAAGCGCAGCAAATGCTTCTGGTTCATGCAGGCAGCCGCGTGGATGTGCGTGTCCACCTACAACACAGCACCGGCCAACCTGTGAGCCGGGCCACCTCCCCTTGCAGCAGGGTTTAGGGTGCCAAGCCCTCCATGTGGAGGGCAGAGTCTCAGCACTTTTGGGGCCACCGAGGCAGCCCCTGCCAACGCCTGGATGCTCCCTCCCCATTTCTCCTCTAGACTTAGGAACTGGTCTCCCTCCCTCCAGCCTTGCTGCCCAATTTCTACCCCCTTCCAGCACAGAGAGATCTTTTTCAAATGTAGATTGGATCCAGCCACACTCCTGTTAACAAAACATCAGTGGCCCCACATCTTCAAGAAAAAGCCCAAGTTCCTTAGCTGAGCTTCAAGGCTTACTTCAAGCCTTAACTCTCACCTGCCACTGCCCTGCTCTCTGCTCCTGCCATCACACAGCACTTCCAGGTACCTGCGGATTCCACACTGCGTCACTTTGCCCCTGCATTTCCTCAGCCTGGCATTCCTTCCTTCCTCCTCTCTCCCACCTGGACATTTCCGACAACCTCCTCCACTTGAAAGCCAGGCCTGATCCCACAAGCACAGCTGATGAGTCTTTCCCTTACGCAACCTGGGAACCTAGCGCAGACTCCCTCTGTGCTGCATATGTCCTCCTGATCTACTCTAATATTTTTTCTGTCTACTCCTTCACTAGACTGGGAGCTCCTGAAGCACAGGGAGCCAGTCTGATGCATGTAAGTCTCCAGCACCTTCTCCAGAGCCTAGTATGATATGTTAGTTAAATCAATGGATGGATGAGTGAACAAATGAACAGGTGTGTAGTAGGATCCAATAGTTTTGATGATATCCACATCCTCATACATCCCTGAAGTTCCACCAAAACACCCCACAAAATCCCACTCTACCTATTGACCTCTCTTGGAACTCCCAAAGCCTCCCCTTCAGCAAACAGCTCCAAGAAACAGTGCCCTGGCTAAACCGAGGAAGGCTATGGTCACAGTGGGCCTCCTAACTCCCCTTCCAAGAGCCCAACGGACCTAAGGGGTGTTCCTAGGGAGGGTGGCAGCAGCCTCACAGGCCAGGGTGTTGCCAGCCTCCACACTGCATACTTGCCGTTACTGCTGTGGCCAACAGGGCACTCTGGCAGGTAAGCCAGCACTGAGCATTTCTAAAGCAGGCAGCTGACCCTGGGCCCAGGAATGCTACCTACAGCTGGCCAGGCAACTCCAAGTCATGCTAAGACATTTGATCTATTGAACTTCTTTGCATATGATACCAGCCAGCCTGTGTCATTGGCCATGTCGCTCACTCATCAAGGCCCTTCCTGCCATTAATCCTGCCACTCATACCAGAAGGACAGATCATTAGACATCAGAGAAATGAAACCATTCAAAGCACCAAAAGCACAGGCACCTCGGATGGACTTTGCTCCTGTGGATGGATGCACAAGAGAACTTCAGCCTGGCTTAGTGTGGCCTCACACAGCTGGGCTCAACTACTTTAGCATGACTCAGCACGTTCTGGGATTTCTGTTTGTGTCTCCAGTTTACCAGTGACATCCTGCAGGGGTCACAGCCTTTCTTCCCTGAGTCACAAGATGAGGAAGGAAAACAACTGAATAATCCAGGAAGCATCCAAACTTCAGAATCTCCAATGTGATTATTTTTGGAATAAGTAAAGACATCATTGGATGTCAGTGTTTTTAATTCACCAGAGGACACTTCTTTCATCTAAGATCCAGATCTAAACAAACAGTGGAGTTTCCAAACAGGAAACTGGCCACTAGCTGGCAGGTAAGCCAGCACTGAGCATTTCTATACCCAGGCAGACATCAATAATCAATTACAGCACTGTTTTCACTAAGCTATGGGAGAAGCCTGAGGCAGCCACTCCCAACTGGTCAAGTTTGGCACAGAAGATGAAACCTATATACTATCCCTGATATTACATTTAAACCAAAGTGGGTAAGGCCTAATCCTCCCACTGGGGACCCACTTCAGTAGCAAACAATGTCAGGACCAGTGCAGTCAGCAAGGACACCGTGGTCCCAAGCAGCAGGAACCAGAGCATTTGCATACTCATATATGGAGGACAGGACTGCACTGGGTTGGGCAAGGAGTTTCCTTGGACTCCCATCTGGGCCCGTGCTGGACATGTAGGGTGCATTTGGACAGAGCTGAGAGGAGTTTGCATAGAGACTGAGGCACCCACCTGTCTGAACACCTAAGGTTCACAGAGAAGGAACAAATGGTGCTTGAAGGTGAAAATGCCAGGTTGGTAGTATCTAACCTACATCCTTTCATCTCCGCCTGGAAATCCCCAAGACACTTCATAAGCCTCACACTCTCACTTCTTAAGGATCCCATCCAAGTGGGAATCTATGCCAGGCCCCATGATGCTTAACAAACATGGTCTTGGGGCCTCCACAGAGGGGACCTTCCATCTACCATTGCTGAGTGTCCCCAGCCTGAGCTGGGCTTTCCCAGAGGAGCCACTCCTCCCAGGACCCACCTTCCCTTATCAAAGCAGACCTAAGGAGGGGCAATCTTCCAGAGGTCCCATCTGTGATGGAAGCCCCTATGAAGATGATAACCCCACCGTGACTCAGGTATGGCCATCCCTCCTCCAGGCAAAGCCAGCCTAATCTTTACCCTCCCACTATGAGCTTCTCTCCCAGCTCATTACCATACTCCAGCTGCTCCCTGCTTCCTCTGAGAAACCCATGAGCCCCTGCATGATCCAGAACCCCAAAGGCCTCTGCAGCCTCACTCCTCCTGCAGCCCACCGCTCCCCTCTCTCCCAACACCTGAGTTCCAGCCACATTGCACTAGTGGCAGCTATGTCAATGATTTACTTATAGTCTCTCTCCGTTACCATACCACTCTCTCCCTCCTGGTATTTGCATATGATGTTCCCTCTGTCTGAAATGCCATCACTTCCATTCCCTTACCTCATTCTCTTCCTGGCTAACTCCTACTCTTTAAGTCAGCTCAGTTCTGGCCTCTTCATGAAAGCCATTCCTGTCACAACATTTATCACACTAATTGTAATAGGCTGGAGACTTCTTATAGACAGGAAGTGACTCTTGTCCAACATCAAATGCCCCATGCTTAGCACTGATCCCTTGCCTTATTGTATATTAGGCAAATGGAAGAAAATGGAAAAGTGGGAAGCTGTGATCATTTGCCACCTGAGCCCAGGTAGAGCCAGCTCATCCACTCTCAGGGAGGGACAGAGAGGAAATACATACATACTTCTCTTTAAACACACCTGAGCCCAAAGGAAGCAAAATCACAAACTCTGAAGTCCAAAGAGTTCTTAACAGCTTTTTCTCTCCATGATTAATTTAATATCCTCTACCTTAAAAGTTACCTGGCCCCAACTCATGATCAGTTAACAGGTCATGCCCCATTTGCCAAGGAAGAGGGCACATTGCAACAGACATACAATATGGGGACCAAGTCCCATCTGAGGTACGGCCTGATGCACCGAAGGTAACCTGCCTTCAGCGCATACACATCACACTGCTCTGGCCAAGGAAGGCCACATAGGGGACTAGCCCCAGACAGCTCAGGACATCCCAGTGGGTTGGGAGGGGGACCGGGAGGGGTGGCTCTGAACACTGGCCCGCTAACGCACCTTTCTCACATTATAGAAGTCTCGGTGGGGGTTACTCTTCAACTCTTTGAACTCGGACATTTCATTTAACATCTCATGAAGGCTGAACTTGGATTCCAGAAAGTTCAGTCGCCGGTGACAATATGTTTTCCTGCAGGTTGGGAAGGGGGAGAAACCATAATTGAGGAGAGGTCTCATCAAGCTCTCCAGTTTGGAGAACTCCAATGTCTGCGGGTACAGACCCTTGGGTGGGAGGTCAGGATGGAGCAGGAGAGGATGAGGAGGTTCCAGCTTTCTACAGACCCAGCTGAGTTGTGTAAGCACATCGTGTGCTCTGAAATGAGGGGGCAGTTGATTCAGGGCAGTGGAGCTGACTTTGCAACCTCATCCATGTTCTCTGACTTCTAGCTCTATGTGCTTAGGCAATTTCATCTCAAGCCTCTGTTTCCCATGAATAAATATAGAGCTGGCAATGCCCAAGATTGAAGGAGGGTTACCTCGGTGTATGCATGTGAAGGCCTACCTCTGAGCAGTGTGGATGCTCAGTACGTCTCCCTCCTTCATCCTTTCCTTTTCCTTTCCTCCCATCTATCCTCAGCCCCCTTGAATTCTTTGAAAGGAGTTTGACTTCTGCCCGGAGATTAGTAATAGAGTCAAACTATCAGGAGTGACCTGACCACCTTGACATGCAAAGAAATCACCCTCTGACCAAATGGACTCCCTCAAACCCCAAGACCCGAGGGCTTCTCGACTCTGAGGTTTGCACTGTGGGCAGATGGAATGTGGTAACAAGCATCTCAGAGGAATGTAGAGATGTTTGTTACTAGGATAGAAATCTCTGCTAAGACTGATGCCCCCACCAGCTGGCAAAAGCCATTGGGGGTGAGGGGTGCCTACTGCACAAGGCCAACTGCCAGCCCATACCCAGCACTGATGCCCTGCCACACACCTGTACCTATGGCTACACAGAACCTTCAAGCACAATTCATGCCACCTGCTTCCTTGGACACCGCCCCCACACACACACACACAAACAGCAGCTCCCCTGGCATCCAATCACTCAGACCTTCATAAGAACGGCTGCCTTCTCTGGAATAGCACCATCGTCTGTCTGCCAAGATGAGCCCCAGAGTGGAGCACAGGTGTGTCTCAGAGTTCAAAGGGATTTCAAAAGTCATCTCACCCCGCTCCTCTCCCCAGCAGAACTCACCTTAACAGCCTCCCAGACAGGACAGCCTCACTGAGCCCTTTCCCTCTCTGCCAAGGCCTCCCCTCAAAGCGACTCACACTGGTGGAGGTAAGCCTCCCAGGCACTGCCCCGCCCCCTCCCAGGTCTCATCTCTGCCCTCAGATCAGTGAAGACTAAGAGCCACCTGCCCATCCCCCTTGGGCCCACTCTCCTCCCTTGGAGACCAGCCTCACATCCATTCCCAGTAGAACCTAAAAGGCAGGACAAGAGAAAAGTTCCTCAGTAGTGACCAGCACCTTCTCCCTCCCTCAGACTTCCAGTTCTGCCTGGACACACCCAGCCCAGCACAGCCACTTAGAGGCTCAGGGTCCAGGCATGCTGAGCTTCCATTGCTGATTAGCTTAAGTGCTCACCAAGAAGTGAGGGGCCAAAGGAAGGGATTAAGAAGTACAAATTGGCCATTACAAAATAGTCATGGGAATATAAAGTACAGTATAGGGGATGTAGTCAATAATATTGTAATAATCATTCATCATATCAGATGGGTATTAGGTTTATCAGGAGCATCACTTTGTAAGTTATACAAATGTCTAATCACTATGTTGTACACCTGAAACTAATATAATATTGTATGTCAACTGTAACTGAAAGATAAAAATTATTTTTTAAAAATTGAAGGGCCAAATTCAAGAAGACATCTACCTGCCAGATCCACAAGCATCATGGGGGTGGTGGCACGAAGTTCCCAGGCTCCCTGCATTGTCCCCTCCAGAAACACGGAAAACACAACACCTGAAGCAACAGTCTTCATCACCTCTCCACCATCATAGAGCAATGCCCCGGGCCAGTAACTCTGCAAGGCTGCCACCTTGCCTAGGGAGAGGGCTGGCGGCCATTTTAAGGTGCACAGCTGGCCACCAGCAAACAGAAGCTCCACACCTATGCATGCGGAAGGGACAGGTAGCACAACTCTAAGAATATGCCAGCCTATGATGGAAAATTGTTCCAGAAACCCACAAAGACTGGGTATAGGGGAAACCACTCTCTTTCTGGGCTGGTTTAAGTGCAGGAAAACACAGAGTTAGCCTTTCCGAACCTGTTCCTACAGAATAGCACCTATGCAAGCAGAGGCAGAGGGAGGAAAGCTGGCTTACGTGGGACCATCAGTAATAAGAGCCAGGATGTGGCTCATGTCCATCGTGTAGGTCTCCAGGTCGGGGTAGGGCAGGCTGTGGGGCTCCTGGCACTCCAGCATCTTCTGGTTATCATACACAAAGAGGATGCCTCCCTGCATGCGGACCAGGTAGCCCAAGTTGGGGGGAGCATCATCCAGGCAGTAAGGGTCTTCCTGGGGCCGTGGAGGAGTGTGGAAGTCTGCAAAACAGGATTGAGTGATGGCAAAATGCCCTTGACCTCATGAGCTCACGTGGGCTCAGAAGTCATTCTCGGCGAGGCGTGTCCTAGTCATCCTACATAAAACCCATCTACCGTCCAACCACCCACCCACCCTTTCATATTCCCTTTCCTTCTTTATTTTGTCTCCTTAGTATTTACCACTATGCAAAATAATTTCACATAGTTATCTTGAGTAGTAGATGTTTGTTTTGTGCACTGTTATATCCCCATTTCCTAGAACAGTCCCTAGCACATAGCTGGCATTTTGATATATATATTTTTTAATTTAACTGAAATGAGCTGAAGCCTCCTGGGCACTTCAGGGATGGCAGGCATATTAAAAAGGCAGCTGTGTCTTCTCCTAATAAGAGAAGAGACAGCACCTGTGATGGCCCGGTGGGAATAGCTGTCCCTGTCCTCCCACATCTTCCTGAGCCCAAGGCGACCAAGGAGCTAGGTGAAGAAGCACCCCTCCTGCCCAGATGAACACAGAATAGAGAGCTTGTCTCCCACAGAGCAGGGAATGCCAATGGCAGAGCTGTCTGTACCCCCCACTATGGGTGGAGTTAGCCCACAGGAGGCAGAAAACTGCTTTTGGCTATTTCCGAGCTATGAGACATTGAACAAACCACTTTACCCCTCTGATCTGTCTGCTCATCTGAGGATAACACCCTCTGCCTTAACAGCCGGTTGTGAGGGCTGCAATAGTGGATGTAGGAAAATGCTTTGTAAACAGTAATGCCTGACACATAATTTATAGGGCATTATTCTCATTCCTCTCATAAGTTCTCCTGACGCTTGATAAGCTCTGTCTCTGGCCAAAGAACAGGTAATACTAAAGAGCAGAACTGCGGGCTTCAACTCTGCACATCAGCCAACCCCACATAGCAGCCAGGTGCCCAGTGCCAGCCTAGGCAGGAGGAAAACCTGAAATTTTCCTCAAAGGAAGCAACCAAGATGGGGTGACCTGCCTGGGTGTCCCCCATCAGTGCTTGGAACAGCCTTCTCCAGGAGCAGATGTGATGTGTCATAGAGGCTGAAGCAGCACAGATCTAGGGACTGATGTCCCCCCACCAGGCACAGCCACAAGCCAGCTCAGGAGGCCCTAAAATATGCCAGGGACCTGTAAGGTGCAGGCGGTACAAAGGCCTGGGTGGCGCCACAGCCCCCACCCCATCACACTCATGCCCAGGACCTCCGGATACTCTGTTTGGATAAAGTACACATTGGACAGCCATCCCTGTCTGCCCTTGCCAAAACTGGGGCAGGTAGGATCAACTTCCCTCAGACAAACAGGGAAATGGGCCCAGAAGGGCTAATATTTACACGAGTCCCACATGGTAAAAGGTGCTCAAAGTCCAGGTCTCAGAGCTTCAAGGAAGCCAGAGATAGGAGACATGCTGGCACCAACTCGCCAGGGACAGTTAGGGTCCTGAGCGCTGGCACAGACCAGCAGGCCCTCACATGATCTCCCACCACCAACTTTCAATATCGAGGTTTCCTGTTGTCCTCTATCATATTACTCACAGCTCTTACTGCTCCTGGGTACTTCACAGAGTCCTCCAGAAACCACCCCACCCTCTCTATTGTCCCTTCCCCAAGCTCCACAGCACACACATAGCTACCATTTGGGGAACACTCACTAGATGCCAGGACTACCCTAAGTACTTCACATGCATCCTCTCATTTAATTCTCAGGTCCAGGATCAGTATCATTCCCAATTTATAGAGTGAGAACCTGAGGTTTGGAAAAATACCTTGCCCATGAAAGTAGCAGAATTTAACAGGTGGGTTTGACTCCAGAGTCTACTTCCCCTGCCCAGACCATGTCCCCTATACCCACTCCACCCCTCCCACCGCCAATTTGCCATTTATTGCCTGATCGCGTTGTTTTAAACATCCCGTGTGACACTGCCTGTCTCCCTGGAGGGCTCCCAAGACCAGGACTGCCTTTCATCTTTCTCTTAACTCCCACAGCTCAGTTTTGCCCAGGGCCAGGCATCCAGTGCATATAGAATCAATCTTGGGGAAGCCAGCAAACTTGGGGTAGGAGAAGCTGATACCAGGGCCCTGCCCTTAAAACACCATTGGGAAATACATCCCTCCAGTAAAAAGTCCTGGCCAACTCTAGGGTTGTGTCCCGCTTGGGACCCCACCTGTGGCCACAGCTCCTTACCTGGGCGGCCCTCTTCCGGAGATGCTGTGTCTGCCCACTGATAACCCAGGTACTGGGCTGTGGTCCGTGGGAAGTGGTGATAGGCGAGTCGGGCATACTTCTCCCGGATCATCAGGGCCTTGGCCAGGCTCTTGGCAGCCTGCTCATAGTCTTCCACAGTGATCTGCAGAAGGGGGAGTGCAGAAGAGAGTTCACATAACAGGCCTGAGACCGCTGTCCCTAACAAGAGCTGCTTGAAGGGCTGGCCCACAGCTGGCAGCTGGGAACTTGGGTTTCAGGAGCATTGCCACCATTCCCCAATTATTATCATAAGAGTGGTTCGTCATGCCCAAACTGTACAAACGCGCTGGTGTATGCTGAACACCTATTTCCTTCTGGGAGTCTGGAATGCGGGGACGTGCTATGCAGGTGTGTGGCCAGCCTCCATAAAAACCTGGAGCATTAAGTCTCTAAATGGGTTTCCATGGTAGATGACACTTCACACATATTGTCACAATCCGATGCTGAGGAATTGGTGTGTGGTGACTCCACTGGGAGAGGGCCTCCTCCAGACTCTGCCCCAAGGACCTGTTCCCTGGGCTGACTTTACTCCGCATCCTTTCACTGTAATGAATCCCAATCAGAGCACAGCTATGTGGTGAGTCCCAGGAGCCCTCCTAGAAAATCACTGAAGGCCAGGGTTGTCTTGGGGACCCGTGACACAGGAGGAGAGTCCGGGCTGCTGGGAGGGAGGCAGGTACTCTGGCCTGCACACCCCAAGGCCAGCCTCCAGTGCTGCTGATTAAACCACAGCCCTGCTGTTGCACCCAGCGCATGAAGCGGCAAAGCCTGGGCCATAGCCCTGAGGAGGATGAGTACCATCATTTTTAGTTGAGAAAATATGTGGGTCCCTCGGAGGTAAAAATAAAAACTTCTGTGTGCTCCATCTGCTGCTTTGCCAACCCCGGGCTTCTGATTCATCTGTCAATCACCCCAATTCACCCAGCCAACAAGCACTTACTAACATGTGTTATGTGCCACACCCTTTCTGTAGATTTTATTTGGTCCTCACTGCAATCCATTTTACAAATCGGGAAAACGAGACCCAGAGAGGAGAAATCATGCATTAGGAAGTTACAAAGCCACACTTCAGACTCTGATTTGATTGATCCCCAAAGTCCAAGGATGGTCTGCTTTCCCAGAGTTGCCTCATATTCAGAGATGAATGAGATAAATCCCCCACTTCCAGGGAGATCATGAATCTCAGTCTGTTTGGGAAGGATGTGTACAGCAGAAATCTGAATCTACTTGGGGTGACAAGCTGCTAAACAGACAGTCATAACAGTGGATGTGTGATATAGCAGAGCAGGGTACAAGATGTGGCTGACAGCAGAGTGGGGAGGGCTGGGACCTGGAAGTGTCCTCTGCTTTAATAAAAAAATCAGTTTTAGTTTTGAAACATTTTAAACATACAGACAAGCAGTGCAGATAATATGATAGACATCCATGTATCTATCTTCCAGAGCTAACAATTTTAATATTTCTCATCATTGTTTCATATCTCTTATATGTTTGAAAAAATAAATCACCACAGACACAGCTAAAATTTTACCCTTCTCTCTCCCCAACCCCACTCCATCCTCAGAGGAAGGAAGTTTGCATCTGTCTTTCCTATGCATGTTTTTATCTTTTACTAAATATTACTCCTTGCTTTTTGTTAAGGAAGTAGCTTCTCCTTTGCTGACTCCAAGTGTCCCCGAGTGGGTGTGTTAATTCCATTTTACCCCTTCCAGTGGATGGCTTTTGAGAACAGTGGGAACAGGTGAGCAGATACAAACACCTTAGGCAAAAATATCCCCCTGCCAATGACAAAGCCAAACACTTTGTCTGCAGAACTGATGGACTCAGCTTGGCCAAGGGCTCAGGCCATGGCTGAAGATATCTGAGAGGGTGCTCAAGGATCCCAGTGGACCAGCAGCCACCAACCAACTTGTAGGCACAGCAGGCCTCATGCCTGGCAGCAGGCCCACTGGGGACCGAGACGTTCTGCAAGTTCAGCCTGCCTGTCATCAGCTTGTAGCCCTCTGGGGACTGACTGCCTGCCCCATTCAGGGGCTCCACGCCTTCTGATGTGCCAGCCAGGAGACTGACTGAAGGAAGCTAGTTAATGCACCAGGCAAATGTCCTCCCATTCAGCTAACTGTCAGACCATATCAACTCTCCCTTGTCACTGCTCGGCCTCCATGCCACAGGCCAAGTGGACACCAAGGACTCCTGGTCAGGACGGTGCATCTTCAGACAAGGCCTGCGTTGTTTCCAATTCAACCAAAATTCTTATCCATAGAAACTTAAAAAAATATATTGTACATCCACACAGTAGAATACTATGCATTTGTAAAAAGAAACAAGGAAATTCTTTACCTATTGATATGGTATTATCTTCAAGATGTACTGTTAAGTGAGAAAACGCTAGGTTCAGTAGTGTAATATGTGTACTAAACTACCATTTGTGTAAAAATAATTAAAGTGTATACATAATTAATTGTAGGTACATAGGCCATCTATGTGAAAACATACAAGAAACCCAAACCAAGGGCTGCTGAGGAGGGAAACTGGGTGGCTAGGGCACTATATAATTTTTGTACCTTTTAAATTTCATACCATATGCAAGGATATTCTATTCTAAAAATAAAAAAATTAAGCTAGGGAAAAATTTGTAAGAGTAGTAAGTCGCTTTGCTTTCTCAGGTATACTATATATTCTAAAACTACTGTTAAAAAGGAAAGAAGAAGAGAATAACAAGGCCAATTGAGGCATAATAGTAGATTGAGGGCCAGGGATATAGGACCAAAGTTGACCCTGGCATTAGCTTAGTGATATCTCTCTTCACAAAGTAAACAATAAAATGCATCATCCAACCAGGTGAAATTAGCACATTTTCAGTGACTGAGTTAACTGACTTGGTGTGAAAATCTGCTTGATCAAGAACCTCTTTTCCTGATGGCAGGGAGAACCTATCTTTTAGGATACTGAGCCTAAGCATGTGGGAAGAGTGGAATCAGCAAACCAGTCGACACCAGGACTTTGAATCCTTTCAACATTTGGGAGGACCACAGGGCCCAAGCTGGCACCTTCCTCAGTGGGTTACAGAGACAGAGAACATATGGAACTGACGAACCATGGCCACGGTATGCCAGCCCACAGTTCCAGGCCCTCCTCACAGGGATGGAGAGCACCCAAGACACACCCATACCCCACAACCTCAGCTAGGGCCTTCCTCCTTTCCAGACTCATACCTCCTGCCCACCACCTCCCAGACACCCACAGACCAGGCCAGGCTTCCGGGCTGGGCATGACCCCAACGGCCCAGGGGTCCCCAGCCACTGCATAAGGCACATATAACCCTTACACAAACCCTGGGGGAGCCCATGGAGAGCAGGGCGTGGGAGACACCTTACCCCGGCACAGTAATCTCCACTGATGGTGACCCGCTGGAACTCGGGCATGGCATAGGGCGCTGGCGTGGGCTGGGAAGTGGTTCCAAGGGGCACAGGGGTTGCGGGAGACATGGCCGGACTGGCTGGGGGACCCTTCCAATCTTGCTGTGTTGGCATTTGCAGAGACAGGGACTGGGATCGAATCATCTTGAAACTTTTCTTTCTAAAATCCAAGGACAAGGAAAAGTGGGAAACATCAGTAGCTAATTAGGGTGAGTGATAAGGAGTCCTGTTCTGCACGTGGCAGGAGAATTTTGCTCTGATTAATCACTGGTGCTGGCCCTACGATTCAGAAAATCTAATACTTATGCCTTCCTCTTACACATGTGTCTTTGCATGAGATATGAAACAGCCCTCCAGACACTCCTCCCTGAGGTCACTAAGAATAGTCGTGGGCTGTTTTGCACTGTATGCAGAACATTAGAGTAGGCAGTGTCTCAGGGGACAGAGGGCAGACCACCCTGCAGTGGTCTAATACCGAGGACAGGAGACATGAAGATGATGTCAAACCAACCAGCATACTATCTTCAGATAACCCAAACTTTAAGTCCTGGCAAATGAAAGTCTCAGGAAGGACTATAAACACGGTCACAGAGAGAAATTACACTGTATTTCACAGAGTTTGAAATTGTGGGCACTGGAGCCAGAAGACATCCTGGTGATGCGCCAGTCCCACTTTCTTATTTCATAAAGAAGGAGTTGAGGGCAGGCCAAGTGGCGCATTAGTTAATAGCTGGCTTGGGACACCAGCTCTGAGCAGCAGGGCCCTGGATTGGATCCCACATGAGGGCCAGTGACGCTGTGCCCTCTACAGATAAAAGCTCAACCTGGAGCTAGGCTCCCATGAGTTGCTGGCGATGACATAGGCTGCAGCCCCTGCTGCAGTGGGCTGCCATAAGCTACCGTGAGTGGCCGGCAGCCAGCGTGTGCAGCCCACAGCCGGCATGAGCTGCCAAGAGCTGCAGTGAGTGGCTGGCGACCAATGTGCCTCATCCGGGAAGAACACAACGATAATACCAAGATGGGCCAGTGACGTGATGTCCTCCACAACTAGACTGAAGAACAACAAAAAAAGGACAGCAACTTGTCTGTTCCCCTTCCCCGATTCCCCAATGCTGTTCCCCTCCTCCAATGCCCCCCAAAAAAATCTTTAAAAAAAAAAAAAAAGGAGTTGAGGTCCCAGAGATGGGAAAGGCCTTATTCAAAGTCACAAGGCAAGGTGGCATCTCACCCTCAGCCTCCTCCCTCCCTGGTACCTGCTCTAACCTGTCACCCTTGCGGCTCCTTCCTCAAACCTGACTTACGCCCTCCTGGCTGCTTCTGCAAGGCAGGTACAGATCTGTGTCTCTGTTATGGAAAAGGAATTAACACCAATTTCAGGTCTCTCTGGACCTGTCACTGTGGCACCAAAAGACTTCACAAACTCTTAGAGATGTGGGCACAAGGTTGGTTGGTTTAAAATGCTACAAGCTCATGCTTATGTGCAATGCTGATTTGTGAATACTCACCATCTCATTAACTAAACAGTAACATTCCAAGTGGCCACACCCTAAGTCCTAGGATCTCCAGGAAAGGAGTTAACAGCTGTGAGGTGAGGCCTTCAGCACTCCTTTCTCCCATGTCTTCTGCCTGCAATGGAACCCCGTCCCCTAGCATTGCCACCCCGTGGTGTCCAATGCCACCACAACCAGGGTCTAAGGCCACCAGCAAAGGACGTGGTGACCCACCAGAGTCCACAGGACCCCTCTTCTTTTCTAGGCACCAGTGACCTGTAGGGTGTAGAGAAATTGGTTAATCTCTAAAAGGGCCTCATGGTTCACAGGGAGCAGCTGTCTTTCTCCTGGTTCCTGGCCAGGCCTCCTCACAGATCCACTGACAATTTTGCAGGAACCACGGTTCCTTCCTCTGTTTACACACCCACCGCTTGCCACGGCTCTCTGGTCCTTCTCACTGCTTTGGGGACAAGGCTGTTTACTCCTGGAAAATAGAGGCGGCCCCTTTCCAGGAGTCTGTCTTTGGCCCTGCATAACAGGTGCACTGGGTTGTTTGGGAAACAGCCTGAACTCCAGGAGCCTCCGGCCCAGTCTTCCCCAAGCCTGCCATCCATTCATCACACAGAGCTGAGCCAAGGAAGGTGCCAGGTCACACCAGTCCATCATCCCTCAGAGGCAGATTTGCCTTGAGCAATGAGGTTCTCACTTTGGCCTCATTTGGACAGTCACACTTAGAGAAGAGCCATTACTGCAGGCTCCCTCTCACATTCTGACAGGTTGCATCAGGTCCCCATGAGACTCTGGCTTCTGTGTCACTCACATGCCTGCCAGGTCACTGTTTTTAATCTCTATGCCAACTTCCCACAGGCCTCAGTAAGTGTCGCCTGAGGGCTGGTCCTGCCAAGGAGAAGCAAGGTGACTTGTTAAGTGAACAACGGGTAAGAAAGATAAAAAAATTTTTTAAAAAGCCCCCCATGATCAGAAAGCTGGAAAGCTGCCTAAGCCAACATCCCACCAGGATTGTCCTAGAAATGTCCATATTTTTCTGTCCCAGTGAGGAAGCCAGGATCCATCAACCAGTGCCCAAAGAATTCTCCTTCTTAAAGACATCCATTATGGCTGCAGCCCTGGTCTGCAGGTAAGCTCCGGCTTACCTGGAGCTCCAGCTTTGCAGGCACAAGGTGTCACAGATGGGCCAGCTCCTCCTCAGGGCCCACTCGCCTTAGGCAAGGGCTTGGAATAACCAGAGCTAACCACTAAGCTTGTATCTCAAAAAATTGGAAAAGCTAAATGGAGCCCAAGGAGAGGGTCCTTCGTTCATTTTCTATTGCTGCATAACGAACTGCCACAGCCTGGTGGCTTCAAGCACCTGTTTCCTGGCTCACGGCTCTGTAGGTGAGAAATGGGAAGGCCTAGCAGTGCTCTGTGCTCAGGGTATCAAAAGGCCAAAATCTAGATGTTGTCCACACTGAGCTCTCATCTGGAGACTCTGTGAGAGAATCCCCTCCCAAGTTCATGTAGCGTGTTGGCAGAATCCAGTTCCAGTGGCTGGACATAGACTGGGGCCCCTTGTCCTCTGCCCGTTCCCAGGCAGGGGTCACTTCTGATTTTTGCATACAGACCCCTCCATCTTCAAAGCCAGCATGGAGCACGGTGCTCGTGCTCCAAGTTTCTCTGACTTCCCTGTCTAAAACCAGGCTAGGAAAGCTCCCTGCTCTAAGGGCTCATGCGATTAAGTCAGGCCCAGGCAGTACTCTCCTTACCTCT
Organism: Aselliscus stoliczkanus; assembly: GCA_033961575.1. NCBI lineage: Eukaryota > Metazoa > Chordata > Mammalia > Chiroptera > Hipposideridae > Aselliscus > Aselliscus stoliczkanus. The sequence goes on along the minus strand of CM066736.1, from coordinate 94,910,680 downwards.
AAGTCCACTGTGTCATATACCACAGCATAATCACAGGAGTGATGTCTCATCATATTCCAAAGGTCTGGAGATCAGGAAGGGACATCTCTGGGAGGCCATTTTAGAAATCCTGCCTACCACAGGCCCATATCTAGTGCTCATTCTGTACAACTGAGTTTTGGCCAACAAAGGTGAGAACAGCAGCTGTGTGTGTGTGTGTGTGTGTGTGTGTGTGTGTGTGTGTGTCCACTCACATGTCCTTCTTTCCCTCTCAGGGCTGTCTGAAGCCCCGCATGTGTCACAACAATAAAAAAAGTTACCATAAGCTTTATTTGAATCATAGAACCATGGGGTCCTCTGGTTGTAAAGGACTTTACAGACTACACACTCCGACTCTCTCATGAGGCAGCTTTTTCTTGAATACCTCCAGTGACAGAGAGTTCACTACATTTCTGATTAAGACATTAGCTCAATCATTATTTCAAAAAACATTTACCAAGCACCTACTCTGTGCCAGGCCTACTCAGTGCTAGGCATGTAAACACAAGGTGAACAAAACATGATCTGTTGCCACTGTTAGAAAGCACTTCCTTAGGAGGGGCCAAGATCTGTCTGTCCATAGTCCCACCTGTTGTACCTCGTGCTAGCCCTTGGGGCACCAGAGTAAGCCAGCTCAGTCTGCCACAGCTAGCACGCCCCCTCCCTCCCCTGCTCGTATGTCCGCCTGGCAGAAACACACTTCTGCCAAAGAGCTGGCAGGGTGTGGGGTTGTGAGGACACCAGTTCCAGGACACGCCTGAGGGCCCAAAGGGCCAGCGAGCAGCTTCATCTTCCCTGAAATGGACGGTCCTCCTGGGCCCAGGGACTTTCTTGCTTGACCAGATTGTCAACACAAGGAGGTGAATGGCATCTCTCAGCACCTCTCTGGTGCCTCTACCCACTCTATGGCCTTTGGCTGTCCCCGCCATTCACTGTGTCCTCACCTTTACCCTGCCCCACGCCCCATCCTTCCTCAGCTCCTGGGAACCAGGATCCCCAACGCCTTTGGCTATAATATTAGATTCATATGCTAAACCCAAGTTAAGAACCCAGGGCCCTCCCTGCTCTTCTAGAGAACAGCCAGCATCTTCCCAGGGCTTTCTGAAGCCCACTGCCCTGTGTAATCTGTCCAGAGGATCTCCAGGCAGGAAGGGGCATTGGAGCAAACCTTTCTCCAAAGGCTCTCAACTGAGGCCACATGAGAACTCCATTCCATTCAAGAAACTACCATGAACCAGGCCCTGGAGGTAGACAGGTAGATAAAATATCACTCTGACTCCAGGGGCTGATTGGTAATGGTACTGATGACTGCACAGTTCAACAGATTGTCCTCACACAACGTGGTTGGTGTGATGAGATGGCCTGGATATTTTGGGATCTCAGAGGAGACACCTAATCCAGACCGGGGGTGGGTGGGAGCACAGGAGCAGTAGGGCCAGAGAAAGCTCCTTTCATCATTCCCAGAGGGAGAGACGAACATTCCAAAAGGGGGAGGCTTGTCTGAACCCCTACCCGACACACTGAGATCATTCCAGCAGCCCCTGCCCCTCCAGATGAGATACTCCATAGGTTTGAGGCAAGAGTCGCAAACCAGCATGGTTTATTAACAATGTGAATCTGCACGTCGTTAGGTGGGGCAGGCATTCCCCATTTCCACAGGCTCATCTGCTCCTATTGCCTTCATTGTCACTGCACTGATTCACATGAACGTGAAGATCTCAGGTCTAAGGAGGGGTCCCAGCCTATCCAGAAAGGAGACCATGACCATGCTGCATGCTGCATGGAGGGTATCCTACAGGGGGGTATACTCAGGGCACTGGGGCCCCACAGAGAGCACTGTGACCAGGGACCAGTGGCCTAACCAAGTAGGTGGAGCTTTGATTTATGCACCTGAAGCCCATCAGGGGTAAAGACTCACAACGTCACCCCGTGTCTCCTTTCACCGCCCTCTGACAACCTGCCTTCACCTATGGCTGTCCTCTGTCCCTCCTGACCAAAGGTAGGTCTCCATTCACCTGCCTCCTCCCGCTCTTCCCAGTTGCCCCTTTCCCCAGTCCTTCCCAGCTGCCCCTCCTCCCGATAGATCCTAGAGGTCAACATGAAATACAATCTTTACCACCTTTTAAATTGACTCTTAAATTTTGTATTTTTAACTTAGAAAGAAGATGGATTGAGTTTCAAGTGAAGCTCCTTTGTCAATGGCCCTGAAAAAACAAGTGACTACCTCTGATTTCATAAAATAAAATGATGTCACAACACTTGAGCTGTGCTACGCTCAACAGGTAACAAATATCTGTTTATCAACTTCATTCAATACATTCTCAAGGAAGTGGCTGTTTTAGAGAGCTACATTTTACAGATAAAGTCTGTCCCCTTTCCACCCGAATTTTAAAAAAGACCAACTTTGGTGTGGCTTTTTAAATGAATAATTCCTGTGTCTTAATCATGCTGAACATAATCTCCATCCTCTCAGTTACTCAGAGCGGTCATTGTATCATCCAATCACCACTTCCCGGGGTTTTGCCCTAAGCTGCTGTGCTTTGAATACTTCGTCTGTTCTTCATAATTATTCTGCTGTCTCCCTCACTATTGACTGTCAAATAATAACAAAAACAGGAATACTAATGATGTTCCAAGAATTGTGCTAAGTACTTGTGCATATTAGCTCATTTAATTCTCATAAGGAAGGTCCTTTTATGCAGATCAGGAAACAGGCTCCAGCAGTTAGGAGCCATGCCTGAGGCCACTCCATTGTAAGAGACGGGGCTGTCATTTGAACCCAGTTATCTGGCTCCAAAGCCTGAATTCATCATTACCACACATCACTTCTGTGACTCTTCCTCCTTTAGAAGACCCTCTTCCCACTTCTAACTTGCTTTGTCACAGGATAAAAAGCAAGATAACTAAGGTTATCAGAACTCTGTATAAAGTAAGAACCAATAGAAGATGGGATGGGAGTATTGGGAGGATGACAGCTAAAAGGTATGGGGTTTTGGGGGGGAATGATAAAAATGTCCTGAAGTTGATTGTGTGGCAATGGTTGTACAACTCTGCATATATAATAAAACCATGGAATTGTACACTTTAAATAGGTGGAATATGGTGTGTGAATTATATCTCAATAAAGCTGATTAGAAAGAAAAAGAAATAGGAGAGGCAGGGGAGCACTAATATGCATTTTGATTGCTCAGAAATTTTTCACGTGGTTGTCAATGTTGACTGAGTTCCAGCTATGTATTTTGTAGCATAGGTAATATGGTAAGATTCAAGGTGAACAAAAGAGAGCTCCTGGGTACCACCAGCCTTTCCCTAACTTCTTGGCTTTGCCTCTTGACTTTGATTCCATAGAGAGTCTACCCCTCCCTCTCACCTTGAGCCACTCCTGGTCCCAGTGAGAGACCTGGACAATGTCATCTTTTAAGAAGGCAGGGCCCTGTAGCAAGCTGTCCCTGCTGACCTGCTATTTGGGGTCTAACCTGTAAAAGGAGTGATTCGCTGATCAGCCTGGAGCACTGCCTCCAAGGACTGGCCCCCGAACCTGGAAGGGTGATGTCTGGGCCCAGCTCAGCTCTTCCAGCTACTGGAGTCCTACACAGCAAGCCACCCTAAAAGGTGCTCATTTTTCTTTCTTTTTTTTTTTTTCTAGCTGAGCCATCCTGCCACCTGTTGGCAGCCCAGCTTCGGCTGGGAATTGAACTGCTGTTGCTCAGAACTCAGCTCGCACTCTTGAGCGAGCTCTTAACCAACTGAGCCACTCGGCCAGCCCAGGTGCTCATCTTTCCAAGTCACAGACCAAGTTCTTTTTTTTGTAAGAAGCTGCTTTACTTCCCGGCTCTAGTTTGTGCCTTTACAGTAGACTTAGAATTGTCTTTCTTTCTTAAAAAAACAAACAAACAAAAAAAAAAACAACAAATACATAAGAGAGAAAAAGGAAATGGCGTAAAGAAAAACCTTCTCCAGGCATCAGGAGTATTCAGGCTTGTCAGAGGAAGGGTTTTTTCCAAACTGGAAGCCCCATCTCTTGTCACAGTTTGAAACTCAAATCTGCAAACTCTGGGTATCGGGAGAACTGCTGCTGGCCCCAGGCCTGTGGGCTCCTATCATGACATTTATATTCCAGAATGTCAGGGAGGAGCCAGAGATAAAGAGGAAGCTGAGAAGGGTTCCTCCATGAAACTGTCCATATCTGAATATTTGCATAACGGTGCCACAGCCCCAGAGGACAATGGGACATCTGACAGGTAGTCCAGGGACCAGACTGTCCTTTGGCAGAAAAAAAGCCAGTAGGCAGGGGGTAGTTTGGCCCTGCTGCCCTCCATTTCATTCAGAAGTCGACAATTACACATCCTGGGGAACAGCACCCAATGCCATGCAAACGATGAAACCAAAAGAGATGAAATCGAAGACCCCACCCCGACTGACAATGCGATAGCCTCGTGGTCAAAGTGTAGGGTTCTAGATTTAAAAGACTAGATTTTAGTCCCTGCTCTGTCACCTACTCACTATGTGTCCTTGTGCAAGTTAATTTTAACTTCTCTGAGCCGTAGTTTCCTAATGTGCAAAATCGAGATCATAAGAATATGCACCCACTTGATAAGCTTGAGGTGGGGACTAAAGAACGAAAGCAAACCACACAGCCCAGCTCTTAGCCCACAGTAAACAGCAGTAGTTCCTGCTGCCCATCTTCACAGCAGGAAGGTGGACGTTAGCATTTACATGGGGTTGAGACCCAGGCATTGTCCTAAGTCTTTCACATATATTCATTCTCTTATCCCTCACTACACCCATGAAATTAGCCACTATTAAGACAGGTTAGTTAATATAACATCAGGCAGTCAGGAATTCCCTGGTACTCTGAGCAAAGATTAAAAAACTGGCCATTCCTTACACTAGCCATTTCTTTCAAAAGTATAAGATAACTCCCTCATACTGGAACAGAGACATCAATCATGCCTCAGAGCAACAAAGCCATTTTGAAGGACATTATGAAAGGCCTTCCCAAGGCTGAGCAACAGAACAAATCTGATAAACACCTTAATGACAGGTACCAGCATTCTAGCATTCCCCCTTCCAGGCAGAAAAAATATATAAAACTCAAACTTTTTACCCTAGCTAGTGGGCATCCCAGTTCCGGGTATGCACTCCCACTCGGGAGCTGTAACCTTTCTCGTGCTTTAATAAAACTATCCTCTGCTACAAACTTTACCTCTCTGGTCTGTGTCTCCATTCTTCGGCTTCACGAGACTACAACCCTGGCACAAGAAATATCCTATATCATTACCATCCCCCACTGTATAGATGAGGAAGAAACCAGGACACAGAGAGATTTCCAAAATTTGCCTAAGGTCACAGAGCGTACGAGGGACGGGCAGAACACAATGGTCCAATACTACCCTGATGTAGTATTTGTGGTAGGAGTGGAGAAACAGGACATCTTTCCTCTGCCATGCATCCACTGCCCACTAAGTCTTGGGCTGGATCCTGGGAGTACAGTGGGAGGCAGATACAGGCCCTCAAGGAGCTTCCAGTCAAAAGGGGCGGATAGAGGCAAACCAAGACCACCACAACCTAATAAGTAGGGACAGAACAAAATCTCTGCAGAGGAGTTTGCAGAGGAATTTCTGGAGCAATGGAGCACTGTTTGGACTTAAAAAAAAAAAAAAAGGCTTTCATTTTGCCATTAGCCTGGGCACTGATAAAAAAAAAAGAACAATCTCTTTTTGCACATGTCAGGCCCAGGGTCTCTCTGTCATGAAAACTGGGCTCAGAAACCTCTTATTCCTGGTAATTAAAAAAAGCCAGGACTCCGTCTCTTCTCATTATTAAGGTTCTCAAATGCTCACTTCATAAGATACAGAAGGACTCAGTTCATAAAGTCGCCCTCCATTAAGCCAGTGTGGTGTGGACAAATGGCTTTACACTTATGCTCTTCTTTACCCGCCAGGAATAACCATGCCACTGGGCCTGGGGCCACCCCACCTCACCCAACACAAGGCTGGCTCTCAGAGTTGGCTGATGGCACCAATGACCCCTTCACTTCAAGGGCTCACCGCCCCTCAGAGGAAGGAAAACACTTCTTTTATGAATGGTGAAGCTCTGTTCTTGCCTTTATACCAGTCCTCAACTTTTTACTTCTTTCCAAAAAAAAAAAGCTAAGGCAAGACTGAACTTCTATACAACCAAGAAAGGAAAGGACTTGCCTTTAAAAATAAGGAGATACTGGGCTGGCTGAGTGGTGCATTGGTTAAGAGCTGGCTTGGGATACCAGAGGCCCAGGTTCGGATCCCACATATGAGGGCCAGTGACACTGTCCTCTACAGCTAAGATGGTGAACAACAGCTCAACCTGGAGCTGGGCTGTGCGAGCCCCGGAGACAGTGTAAGCTGCAGCCCCTGCTGCAGTGGGTTGCCATAGGCTACAGTGAGTGGCCGGCAGCCAGCGTGAGCTGCCAATAGCCGTGGTGAGCAACCATCCAGAGGCCGGTGACAGATATGCCTCATCCGGAAAGAGCGCAATGATGATACCAACATGGGCCAGTGAAGCAATGTTCTCCACAACTAGACTGAAGAACAAAAAGACAGCAACTTGTCTGTTCCCCTTCCCCGATTCCCCAATAAAATCTTTAAAAAATAAAATAAAATAAAAAAATAAGGAGGTACCTTAGGAAGAGCCTGATCACTGACTAGGTTGCAAAGAAGGCTCCAGGTCAACTATGTTAGCTATTGAGGTCTGCAGTGTGCTGGCCAGGCAGGCACCCTGCTAGAACTCCACTAGACACTTCCTCAAATCTCTTCTATTCTTTAATTCTGCTCTCCCAGGTGAGATAAACCAGGAAAGGGTGAGGGCTTCCCCTTGCACTTGGACTCAGATCCAAACTTCTCATCAGGGAGCATGAGGCCAGTGTGATCTGATGCCTGAAGTCATGGCACTTACCCTTTTTAACCACATCTCCACCCCACATGGGCCTCCTTGAATATACAGAGGGCATTTTTCCTGGCTCCTCTCCCTATAAGGCTCTCACCCAGCTCTACACACGGCTAGCCCCTTCATACCCTTTTAGAGTCTATTACAATATCACCTCTTCCAAGAGAACTTCCCTAACCACCCAATATGAAAAAGGACTATCCATGCCGCCCCACCCCACCCCCACCTTTCTCTCTCCCTCTCTCAATTCCTTATTCATCTCCTTCATAGCACGAGCTAGGTCTGGTCCTGATTGGCCTCAGATCTGCTCCTCACCCTCTCCTGTGTTTCCAGCTATATGTCAGTTGTCTTCTGGCTAGGTTTGGCCAGTGGAAACCACTGGGAGAAACTGGAAGGTGCCAAAAGGACTAAAGGCAGGCATCTCCTGCCTCTGTCTCTGCCTTGGGTGGTGTCTCTGGAGTTGTTGCTTTACCTCCTTGGCTCCAGTGTTCATTGGAAAGGCCACCATGGTTCCAACTTCTCCACCCTGGGCTCCATCCAGCAACACCACCTCTTTCCATTGTCTCTCCAGCTCAGGGTGCTAGCTCCTTCCTACTGTGTCTAATCTCTGGGCTGCCTCTCTCTCCCCTGCCTGTGTTCTCAGTTCTCCATCACCTTTGCAACCAATGCCCTGCATTAAAATTCTATTTCCAATACTCCAGCGGTTTGTTTTTCTGACTGATAACTTGTCATTTTTAAATTAATTTGTCCAGTTACTTAATTACTGTCTAGAGCAGCTATAAGTTCTACAGAGCAGGGACTGCATCTATCTTGTCCATTATTGCATCCCTGGTGCCCTGAACAGCACCTGGTAAATAGTGAGCTGAATTCATTAATAACGCAAATTACTTGTCATGTGATGAAAGGAAGGAAAATTGGTGTTTCCCAAGAAATCCTCAAATTTCCAAAAAGGAAATGGAAATTTCATTTGGAAATGGTGTGTATTTATGCACCTTGTTATCAAAACAGGAACTGAGAGAAAGTGGGTTTTTTATCATTTCAACCAAAGAGAGGCACCAAAATAAGTAAGTGGTGAATGAAGTAAGTCTTGGCTAAGAAATAAACCCAGCCCCCAGGGATAAGCCAGTTCCTATGAGACACCTCATCTCAGGACACATGCCTACAGTCCACCTGGGTCACATGACAGATGGGGACAAACCTTTTTGCGGTCTCCACAGATTTCTGCTCCGCCAGCTCCTTCTGCAGCTCCCTCTCCTTGGCCTCCTTCTGCTCGATGGGGCAGTCCTCGGGGACAGTGAAGAGGGATAAGCCATCTTTGCTGTCCTCTTCTCGGAGCACTTTAGCAAATACTTTCTCAGCCAAGAGCCGGACTTGCTCATCCACCTCAGAGATGTTCAGCTTGGGGAATTGGCGTGGCATCTCGGCTGGCAGAAAAAGAACGAGCATTAACAATCACAAATTACTGGATGGCCTGAGTCACCCTGTGGGAGAGAGGAAGGGACTGAAATAAAGGCCAGGCACACCTGGTCCTTGGGGTCAGCTGTCTCCTCAGGAATTCCCCAGACCAAATCCAGCATGCCCATTTTAAAACTAGCTCAACAAGTAATTGGATGTGAAGATGTAGAGGCACTTACATTTCATGAGAAAGCAGGTGTCTGGAATCAAAGAATGAACTGTCCAACTAAATGTGCTTCCATTTGCCTGAACTCAGGAAATCTGCAGCACACTGGCAGCCCTGCCTTTCCCGACTGTTTCCATGATGGAGAAGGGCGAGCTCAGACTCCTCCCCCTGCAGACTACCAGGAAGCCATTCCAGGTGCAACAATAAACAAACCTCACCGCAACCGCACAGAGGGGAAGACCAAAGCCCAAAGGGTTTAATGATTAGCTTAAGGTCCCATGAGATGACAACAGAACGCTAGCGAATCCAAGGCTGCCTTCTTCACCACATAAAACAAGGCTTTTTGCTGAAAAGAAAGAATCTGCGATCATGGTTCCACTGTCTTCCAAACCCTCTGGAACCTCTAACAAGACACAGCAAATAAAATACAGTAGTCCCCTCTTTTCCCACAGAGGATATGTTTCAAGACCCCCAGTGGATGCCTGAAACCCCAGATAATACTGAACCCTATATATGCTATCTATGATTTTTTCTATACATACTTACATATGATAAAGTTTAATTTATAAATTAGGCACAGTAAGAGATTGGCAACAATAACTAATAATAAAATAGAGTAATTATGACGAGATACTGCATTAAAGTTAAGTGAATGGCTTTGGGGCCATTATGAAGTCAAATAAGGTTTACTTGTACACAAGCACTGGAAGTAGATCTGATAATGGAGACAGCTAAGTGACTAACGGGCGGGCAGGTTCCACAGCATGGATACGCAGGACAAAGGAATGACTCATATTCTGGGTGGGACGGAGCAAACCGGTACAAGCGTTCATCACATGGCTCAGAATGGTGGGCAATTTTAAACTTACGAATTGTTTATCTCTGGAATTCTCCGATTAATAATTTTATAGCACAGTCACCAACAGGTAACTGAAACCACTGAAAGTGAAACCGCAGATAAAGGGGGACTACTATAAAGGTTTGGGGACAAGGAGACTCTACCTTCTATAGCCCCGCTGAAAACTTACTTCCTCAAAGAAGCTTGCCTTATCTACCTCTCTGTGTACTAGTTCTTTAGTATCAGTAGCTGCCCTAAATCACCTGGTTGGTTCATTTTGTGTTTTGCTTTCTTTCAATGCTTACATAGCACTTACTAAGTATACTCTGCCATGCCCTTTATACCTAGTAACTCAGTTAATCCTGTTATTCCCATTTTACAAATGACAAAATGAAGGCACAGAGAGCTTCCTTCCCAGAGCCACACATTTAGTAAGTGGGCAGAGATTTGTGCTGTTCTCAGCCTTGGCTCCCCTATCCTGTTCCTCTCTGAGGCTCTGCTCAAGGATTTGAACCCAGCTCCTGGTTCCTGCATCTGTACTCTTAACTGCTATGCTTCTCTTTGTCCATCTGGGTGTCAGGGTAGGTCTCCCCACAGTCCCTAGCATCACACTTACAGAACCGGTGAGGAGTGCCTCCTTTCAGCAGCCACCCCACCAAGAGTGGCTCTGGAAGAAGAGTCTCCTGTCCATCTATTATTACCACAGTTTCTTTCAGGCAGGCTTCAAGAGAGAAGTGGTTTTGTCAGACCAACAGATGAGGATGAAGGTGAGACAGTGCCCAGTGACTGTCTGGCAGGGAGAGGAAGCAATTACAGGGGAGGAAGGACACACTGGGCAACCTTGGGACAGGCCTTCTCTGTACCTCACCATTTTCTCTGTTGTGAGATTAAACGCACTGGATGGACTCAGTGATGCCCGAGGCCATCTCAGTTCTAAGTGCCATAATTCTGGGTACCAAAGAGGTTTCCTGTGCTCAGGAGGCTTGCTGCTCGGGTTGCCTCTGCGTCATGTGAGTATAATTCAGGACACAGACAGGAAAGAGGAAAGCAAGCTAGTCTAATGGACAGTCAGAGAACCTCTGAGGGCCCTCTGACTATGAAAAACATTTCCTCCTTTTCTCCACATCCAGGACCCTGCCTTTCCTGGGCCTCTGACTTTCAGGGGAGTTGAGTGGGAGGGAGCTGATTTGGACAGATGCACTTTAACACGCAACTGTGCTAGTCTGTGGCAGCAGAGACCAAGATGACAGCAAAGGCCTATCCTATAAAGAGGAAGAGGAACAGAGCTGACTGGAGATTGCCATGTCCTGATAGCAGAGAGAAGAAGCTGGAAACCATCAGAGCAGAGGCTGAGAGAAGGTGACAGGGAAGAGAAACGAAGAGAAAGACGAAGAACTAGACCCAGGAGGAGTTGTTAGATCAGAACAAAGCTGGACCTCCACCCCCTCAACTTGAAGGTCATGGATCTAGGGCCGCATTCCAAAACCTCACAGGCATCTCAGAAGTAGATATCCAATAGGCCCCAGGCAAGGGACGGCAAATGCCATGAAGTATCCATACCATTTGACAGAGTAAACCCACTTCTAGAAGTTGCTTCTAAGAAAAGAAGCTGATGGAAGGAAAAGGCACAATGATGTGGACATGCACTCTTTATATAAATAGCTTTAAAATGTCCAAATTAGAGCATATTCATTGAAAAAAAAATGTTAAGCAACCCAAATTAGGAGGACAGTGCAATTACATAAAAACTATCCTGTGAAATAACAGTAAATGAAAAAATTAATACATAAAACTGTATCCATGCTTTGATGACAATGATAGAAGATGGATCCCCTTATTGACAAGGACTATACAAGAGACACACACTGAAATGACCAGATGGCAGGGTTGCCTGTGCAGGAGGCAATATCTGATTCTGATCATTAATGCTGCTGTCATGTCATTTTAACAAACACACAGGAGATAGAAAGACAATGAAGAAACAAAAGCATTTCTAAAAAGAGAGAAAAATAGGAAAACCAATCAAACTTGTACACCCCAGGTATTGGCAGTTAGGGTCCTCACCCACCTAACCCACACCAGAGAGGCCAACCCAAAGGGAATTACGTCATTGAGACCCATCTCTGCATTAGCTCTTGCCCTGGATGGAAGCTGCCCATCACCACTTTCCTATCCCCTACCCCTTACCCCAAAACACACACAGGCCTGAACCAGCTACACCTCACCAGGCCCCATCAGAAATGGGCATTTAAAGGCGTCCTTTGTTTCTGAGGGCTGTTATGTCAGATCCTGTCATGCTTTTCCAAGAAACATTTTTAGTTTTCTCACATCAACCAAGCATACTTTTCAGGATGTATCCTTCTACAAAAGATCTTCCTTTTTCTTTAGCTTAAGTTAGCCTTTTTCAAACTGGGTCCCATGAGAAGTCAATGCCTGTTGCCAATAAAAACAGGGCCTGCGGTCAGTGATGAGGGAGGTGCTGCATTTCATTTTATAGCCCCTCACCCAGCTTCACAAGGCACATCAAAGACTCAAGGGTCAAGAGCGGCACTGCCCCAATGACCCATGTTTTTCTTACAGAACCCATTTGGATCACCTGCAGAACTACTACCAATGTCTTAAATAATTGGTAAAAACTTCACTCAACGCCTTAGTGTGAACCCAGTAACCCAGCTGGGCCTTAGAAGCTCCTGTACACTTGCTGTTTTCTGGGCATCCTTGGTAGACCGCTCCCACCGGCCAACCCCTCCCTCCAGTGCGTGTCTCTCTTCTCAGACCTACAGACACCAGGCAGGCGTGCTGAGGAAGCAGAGCTTCAGCTCCAGCTGCTTGCTCAAGCCTGGCTTCCAACTGTTTGTCAGCTGGCACGAGCAGGCTTGGGAGGCTCAACTGTGAATTCACCAGCATCAGCTAATGATACAGCTCTTCTCATCATTACATACAACATCCTCCAATGAGCTTGTGGAAGTGTCCCCAAGTTAGAAAGCTGTAAAACGCCACCAATTTCTACAAACTGTGATTGTTCATGGCACCACAGCCCCTCTAGAAAGGAAGCACAGGGCCACTTCAATCCCCAGCTTATACAAATGAGGCTTTTCCTGCTCCTGCCAGACTCCCATTGTCGGAACCCACGACACAGACCTGACCCTGCTGCTGGCGTTTCCATGGCTGCTCCTCGGGATGCCACACAGGCAACACACGCAGGCCAGGGGGTGCGTGCTGCCCGGGAGGCTGAGCTGAGTCAGTGTAAGTGCAGCTAGCTGGCTCCTGTCGGCGCTGCTGGGGTGGGAGGTCTCTGCTTTGCATATCTGTGAGCAGTCTTGAGCAAGAGCAGGAAAAGCCTGGACTGGAAATTCTCCCGTGAATATGAAATGGAAGTGGAAAATTTCCAAGAATCTAAAGAGCCCAGGTCATGCCAGTTAGACAGGGCTGCTACATCCTGAATGCAGTGTCCTGGCCCTGCTCACAGTCCTCTCCAAAGCAAGAAGCTAAAACGCTGTTGCCCCAATGCAACCATACATTCAGACTTCCTGACCAACCACAGAAGCACAGCCTCCCTCTAACGTCCAGACCCCTCCTGAAAGCTGAGCCATAATGTGCGATACCATCACCTTTGCTGCTTCTGTTTTGAACCCCACTTCAGGCTTGATGTGGTGACAGGTTTCATTTTACCAACGGGATTTGTCTACAGCACAGGCTGCCCTGCCTCCCCTCACAAGGCCCCCTCACCCCCAAGCAACCCTTCTGAGGGCACCCCAGGACTGGCAGGGGGAGCTCTGAGCCAAGTTGCCAGTATGAGCTCCACCTTCCCCTCCTCCTCTAAAAGAGAAAAGGACCATGAACTACTCCCTCCTTTCCCAGGAAAGGACAGAGAAGGAGGGGGAAACTGAGGCAGGAGCAGGCTAGAGTGAAAAGCTGGCATACCTTGTTCCACCCCTCCTTTTCTTGTCCCAAAAAAGCTGCACATCACAGGTGACTGGGCAGCCTGACCAGCTCTTCTAGAGCATGGCTGCTGCAAGTACACACACACACACACACACACACACACACACACACTCACTCACTCACTCACTCACATGCACTCACATAAGTGCGCGAGCACGCACACAAAGTATGTCATGCCTGACACACCTGAGCCCATTGCCCCACCCTCTCCTTACTGCTGCTTATGGGTCCCACGTGTGCCTCCAGCTCTGAGAAAACTCCTGAGCCCTGGCTGGACTCAGTCGCACTGCCGCCAGCAGCTGCTGCTCCCACTGGGGAAGGTGGAGCTGCCTCCAGTGACCCACAGAAGCAGACCTCTAAGACAAGCAGGGTAGAAGGCTCAGTCAGACGCACAGCCTCCCAGTGACTTAGACAAGTGGTGTGGGTCTGGGAAATAACCGTGAGCAAAACGGCTATTTCTGTGGTGTTATTGAAATCCTGGGGAGAAGAGCCCAGAAAGGATGGGTCAGTTGTTTACCGGGAGGCTGACTCTAGCCCTGATTTGGGCCTGAGTCACCTTGTCATGTCCAATCGTGAGGTTGTGCCTTCCTGGGCCCACATAATAATTCCTGTGTGTACAGAGCAGGATTACAGGGTTGACACACGATCCTTGGGCCACTGCTGAGCATTAGCTACCCAGAGATTATGACCCACCTGTCCACGCAGCTGTTTCATAAACAGTGCAACCAGCAGGCTACATGCAACCTGGGGGGGGGGGAGGGGTGTAATATTTATTCATTAAATAATTAAAAAGACTTAAAGCATCAAGAGAAAAAAATCCCAAGCCCTTAGTACTATTCTGCCAGAAGCGAGAATATATGATTCCTCCTGCTGGTATGTTTGGGGTGGGAGGGGTATAAAAGAGGCTGCAATGGAAACATCTCAGCCCATGCATCTGAGCACCTATCTAGAAACAACACATTCAAGGAATTTCATTCTGCACCTTGAACCAGATTTAGGATAGTCCTAGTCTAAACATGCATTTTCTGAAGGGTTGTCTATAGAACACCAAAGATTAGAAGGTTTGAAAAATATTGTATACCATAGTCCCTTATGGGGATTCATGTGCAATTCCTACTAGCAGATTTCTAAACACCCGAGATGTCCTTCAGTAAAGAAAGCTGCTTAGGACCGGCCGAGTGGCGTGGCGGTTAAGCGCTAGCTTGGGAAGCCAGCGGCCCCAGTTCAGGTCCCACATATGAGGGCCAGTGACACTGCCCTCAAAAAAAAAAAAAAGAAAGCTGCTTAACTTTGTTTAACCCAACACATTTATTTGACCCCCTACCCCACAACTATCACCATAGGAAAAAATACTTATTAATATCCCATGTCATGTGTTTTGGAAAATACCTTCCACTGTGAGCCTTCATTTTCCAACCTAGAGAAAGCTGCCCTCCTGGGGCCCAGCAAGGGAGTGAGACCCACTCCATCAGCTCTAGACAGAGATGGACAGCAGCTCCACTAACATGGCACAGGTTGGGACAATGGCCAAGGGTTCTACTAGACTAGAGCCAAAGAGATACAAGACCCTCCAGATCAGTGGCAGTTTAAAAGGAAACTAGGGGGCAGGGTGAGTGGCGCAGTGGTTAAGTGCTGGCCTGGGAGGCCGGCGGCCCCGGTTCGGATCCCACATATGGGGGCCAGCGACACTGCCCTCTAAAAAATAAAAATAAAAATAAAAAACAAAAGGAAATTATGGCTCTGTCTCAAGAGGGCAAGCTTCTCTCAGAACCTCACAATCCCACCTTGAGCCTGACATGTCACTGGCTCCTTATGGCCTAGAAGTCTCCTTGGACTAAGAAGCACTGGTCCCAAGCTCAAAGCCCCATTTCCCTTCTGAAGGAACATTAAGACAATCTACAATAACCAGGCCTAGGGCCTGCATCTCCTGCCCAGGAGACCAGAATGCACTCACTTTTATCAATTAAGTGCCCCTTACAAATCCCGAAAAACAAGACAGGCTGGAATCAAACTATGTTTTATCAAGAAAAATACTACTCTCCCCTCCCTAAAAGGATGCTGTGGCCTTGCCGGCATGGGTTCATTTTCCTTCTCATTTCTGAGGTGTGTATTACTCACACAGGAGATAGGCAAAGGAGCTGCTAAATGTCAGCTCCATGACAGACCTTGTCCACCCATTCACTACTGTGTCCCCATGCCTGGAATATAGTAGGCATCGGTAAATATCTGTTGAATGAATGAAGGCGTAAAATAATGAACAAGGGAATGAGCTAATGATTAATTGACTTACAGCATGCTCAAGAATCAGTACAATGAATGGTTAAAGTATGGACTCAAGCCGGACTACCTAGGTTTGAATCCTGTTCTACCACTTAGTTACATGACCTTGGGCAAGTTATTAAACTTCTCTGGCTCAGTTTTATTCCCTATAAAATGGGGTTAATAACAGTACTGACCTCATAACTTGCCATGACAATTAAATTAGTTAGCATATGTAATGTGCTTAGAATAGTACCTGGCACACAGTATGTGGTTTATAAGTATTATCTATCAACATCATTGCCATCATATCAAGTACGAGAGAGTCCAACTGGGAAAATGAACATGAAATTTCATCTAGACACTGAATCCTTCTATTCAACAATATTTATGGAGCACTATCGTGTGTGCCAGGCAGTCTCTTAAGCTCCTACTTGAGTGCAAGGAGAAGGAAGCCATGTTTAAATGTGAAACCAGGTCAGGAGAAACAGCCGTCTCTATGAATGATACTTCCTGCTGACTTCGCAGAGCCAGCACTCCAACCATGTGCCCATCCTCTTATGCCCTATTCCCCTCAAATATCAAAGCCTTGGTCTCCGATCCTGGATATGTAGCCAGCACATTGAAGAACTAAGAGTTTACAACATTTGGGGGCTGAACCAGGAAGATCAACGAGTAAATTAATGGAAGGAAAGGTATATCCTGCTTATCTCTAAGGCTAATTTTTATCTGCCCATGATATTTTCAAGATCTGGGATTGATTTTGAGGCATTTGAAAAGTGATTCACCTAGTGTAAGGACAAGAAAAATAGGCCTCATCTCTCACAGTTTCTGACAGCTACTCATCCCTTATCCAGAATATCAGGACTGAGGTGGGGCCAAGGGTGGGGCTGAGAGGCCCGGGTCTCCCAACAACCCACGCATGTAAGGCCCATGATCTTAGATAGGGCAGCCTCCTACCATTATCTTCAGGGCAAACCAGCCCCTCAGAGTTGCAGCCAGGCCAGGCTAACTACCCCCAACCTGCTATCACCACTTACACGAGCTCTGTCTGCCTGGCTCCACTCAGCATTAATGCTTCCTAGCCTGGGGAGGAATTTCTCCTATGAGCGTTCCAGCTGCAGCCAGCTTTTCCCTGAAGATAGCCAAATGCTGGTCACCACATCCAGGGGAATAGCCAACAAGAGCTCAGGACCATGCTCAAGTTCCTCCTAGTGCTTCCAGCTTCCGCTCAGCTCCTTTCCTAATTTGTCACCACCAAGCTTCCAGGCACATACAGGGACCTACCAGACTGGGGAAATGACATGCTAGTTAGCAAGCCTCTCCTACTCCAGGGCCTCTCAAAACATCCCAGAGCCCTCTGCCAGCCAAGCTAAGACAAGCCATTAGCAGCTTTCCTGGCAAAGCAGCTACCAGGAAGTTCAAGGGCAGAAAGCAGACTACCAGAGCGCAGTACAGCACCCTTGCCAGGAGAGAGCCAAAGAAGTATGAAGGCCTCAAACGACCCCATCACACTGTCATCTTGTCCATCCCCCTGCCTCCAGGTGGAAGTCCACCTCAGCCGTTAGCATCCGGCCAGTCCTCAAGCACCTAGAAACTTGTCCTGGCGCTTCAGTGGCGGCAAGTCCCGGGTCCCTTAATTTCTCTAAACCTTGTGAATCCAATGTAGGCCGCCAGAGAGCAGAGATGCCCGCTCACCTGAGGCCTCTGGAGCCCAGGCTACATACAGCAAGGACAGGGGCAGGAGCACAGGACAGGCAAGGACCCAGGCAGTGGATCAGCCTGGGTTAGGCGACGCCGCCTCCGTGAGCTGGGAAGCCCAATGCCAGGGTTCCGACACCGACACCGGAGCGCTCCGACTGCCGCCCTGGGCCGCGGGGTCGCGGGGCGTGGACCCAAGGTCAGCCGCGCAGCATCGCGCGCACTCACCGGGTTCAGGGCACAAGGACATGCCGTGGGCCCGGAGGAGGAGACCCGCAGAGCTGGAGCGCAGGTGGCAGCGCTGGGCAGCTCGTGCAGCAAGCGCCGAGGAGGGGGCTGCACCGTGCGCACTGCAGCCAGCGGGGTCGGATCCGGGCCAGGCCGCGCCCCCCGCCCGCGCTAGGCAGGAGCCCGCGGTGCAGCACGCAGCAGGGGCCGGAGGGTTCCCGGGGCGCAGAGCTGCAGAGCCGCGGAGCCTCCGCCCTAGAGCCCCCGGGCCCGCCCCGCGGGAGGAGAAGAGCCCGCGAGCCGCGTGCCTGCTCAGTCGGTGCCCTACCTGGGCCAGGAGCCTGGGGTGGCTAGGAACCCGCAACAGAGGGACGCGGGCCTGGCCGCCGCCGCCGCCGCCACGCAGGTTAGCCTTACCCGCCTCCAGCCGACGAGGCCGGCCTGCCGCTACCTGAGCCCCCGGGCAGCGCTGCCAACGGGAAACTGGAGACGCCAGGGGCGCGGAGACCGCCCTGTCCCTCGGCCGGAAGCGCTCCCGCCTCAGCCGCGGTCAGACTCCATCCAGCAGGCTCCCTGGACCTCTCCTCCGCTGCCACCCGCGAGCCCGAAGGCGCTTCCCACCGTGTTAGTACTTCTCCGAACCTCCTCGCGCGCCGGGACTTTTCCCAAGGTGAGATTCTGGGGTCACGGCCCCCAAGCGGGTGACTTACTCCCTGTAGCTGAACGGACCCGCAAGTGTAGTTTTTCTCCCAGGCGTCTGTCTGGTCCCTTGGGTCACCTTCCTGCCCTACCCAACACACACACACACACACACACACACACACACACACACACTACACACACTACACACACACACACTACACACACTACACACACACACACACACACACACACACACACACACACTTACACTTACTTCTCCGGCCCTCTGCTCTTTGATTTATACACCTGCCTCTCCAAGTCCGCACTGACCGCCTAGTTGCCAAAGCCAGCGAGTGCTTTGTAACCTCCCTTACTCGCCTCTCCCCAGCATTTGCACCTACAGACCACGCCTTTCTTCCTGGAATGCTTGGAGTACACAGTTTCCAAAGCTGGCGCCTCTCTCCAAATTTTGCACTTACCTTGGTGACTGCAGCTTCCGGGCCTCCACCCCCTTGGCTTTTGATGGTGGCCTCCCTCCAGGGTCCCACAGCAGCCTCTCCCAATTGGCTGGCCCACTGGGGCTCTCACCCACTTCCATGGTTTTAACAACCTTCTGCCTGCTAATGACTCTTGAACCTCATCTCCAGCCCAGAATGCTCCAGAGCTGCAGATGGTGTGTCCAGCCTCCTGGGGCACATCTCCACTAGAGGGTCGTAGGCCTATGAAAACGTATCCAAACTCAAACTCCTAATTTCCCTCCAGGAACGTGCCAGAATCTGCTTGTGCTCTTGTGTTTCCAGTATTAGTGAAGATAGCACCAGCCCCCACTCGCCCAGGCAACACTTGCGAGTCATCTTAACTTTCTGTTTTTCAACTCTCACATCAAATTTGTCACCAAGGTGGAAATGAAACCATTTGTTAGTGAGCACCCACTATCTATCCTCACTGTGACCACTTTCACAGTTGTGTCATTTAAGCACCAACTTTTAATCCTTATACTTTGTAGCCTCATATTTGTAATTTACTTATTTATAAAAATGATACGCACATGCAGTTGTATTAATTATAAAGCACACTAAAAACCATTAAGGGACATGGTAAAGATGAAATAATTTTAAATTATTTCTTTTATAATGAAGGGCATAACATATAATACCTTTTTCTTTCATTTTAAAGTTATTAGCAAAAATCTGTTCAGTGAGAGCAACACGATTACAAAGGGTTTTAATAAATCTTAGTTTACTATAAGACTAAAAAGTATGCTTTTAAATTCAGTTAATGTCCTCAAAAGTGTGAGCTGAGCTCTGAGCAACAGCAGTTCGATGCCCAGCCCGAGCTGAGTTGCCATTAAGCTGTGAAAAGGTGGCAGGATGGCTCAGCTAAAAATAATAATAATAATAAAATAAATAAATTCAGTTAATGTTCATAGTTGGTCCTAATGGCTGTTATTGTCACACAAAACAAAGATATCTTACAAAAATAAATAGATCCAAATAGAAGAATTCTATCTTTGACTACACTTATTAAATCATAATCCTCACTGTTTAAATCCCGTCTATCAATTTTGCAAATGTGAAATTCCACCAGAAACTCTGTCCATGAAGCCAGACTTCTCAATGATGTTTTTTCATCAGTTGTTCTTGTGACTATTTTTGACAATTGGTTTTTTGGTTTTTTGTAATTCTTGAAACTCTTCATTTGGAAGATTGTAAAATGGGTTTAAAAGTATACTTCTTAAATTTTGAACACTGACTATGACGGTCTGTATAGGTGACACTGACAATTCATTTTGGCCTTAAAATTACATGATAATGGTAACAGTTCCAAACATCAATTTTCAAAGTGCTTTCTTCACAATATCACTCTTTTAAAGCGCAGTTATATTCATAGCTAAAATATTACCTTTGCCTGAAAGGATACATTGTGTGTGTGTGTGTGTGTGTGTGTGTGTGTGTGTGTGTGTGTACTTGTAATGGGCATAAGCCAGCACATAAGAGGTCAGCAAATTTTAAATACTTGCCCTTTTGTTAAAGAAATGCATCTTTTTATTCCATAACTTTTAAGTTCTTTGCCTGGAGATAATCAGTAAACCCTTGAGAAATACAAAGATTTTCAGTCTCATTTCATATCCCATTACAAAGTGTTGTAAAGATTCTGCTCTATTTTAAGACTTTTTTCAAATTAACCTTATTATTGACATCCTGTAGTGTTCTTTTAACTTCTGTTTCTTTATTGTTGTAATTTCTAAATGAATGATGCAATAGATGAGTTTTATATTTAGCCCGTCCCTGCCTCACAGCCCCAGTTTTATTTTCCAGTCAGGGCGATCACTCCATCAGTGTTGACTCTTACCCAAAAAAGCACAGCATGTTATACTAAATAAGTCATTCACATGATAAGCACATCTTTTCTTTAGTAGATCACAAAAAGTATTTCTTTGTGAATGCCATCATGGAAAAGTATGGCAAAAACTTAAGGTGAAAAATGTTAGCATTTTGCATCCAACCATATAGCCAAACCTCCACAACACATTGTGTGTTCCAAAACCTTTTCTTCAAATCTTCAACAATGTTTTCTGTGTTTCTACAGAATGCATTTTTATGTGTTGCCTATTTTTGCCTTTTACTCTTAAGTGAAAGAGATTTTTACTCAAAAGAGATTTCTAAATATGTTTATTACATTTAATAATGGTTGACAAAAGTACACAATGAAATATTGCATGACTTGGAATGCCCCACCCTTCAAAATTGTAGAGGTTTTTCTTCATGCTCTGACTGTATAGAATTTACATGTTATGCTAATCATGGTGGCATATTTATATCGTTATTAGCTAATACTTCCAGGATTAGTATACCCTTAGTTTGCTTAACTATAGTGATGTAAATCCATATTTCGAGTCATCTTTTATATAAATTTGAAATTTTTTCTGGTCAGCTCCATTGTCAGAAATATTATCATATAAGCAATAGAAAATTGTTAGCTCTGCCATTTTTTCCTGAGTTTGCTTTTGGTTGCACTATTCATGTTATTTTTCAACCTATGGATTTCTTTGCAGGAATCTTTTCAAACTACTTGTTCCTTCTGTGAGAATTGGTTTGGTTAAATGACAGATGATATATTAGGGGTCCAGAGCAAGTCACCCCAAGATGTGCCTCTGGTATGCAGATTGTTTTGACCTAAAGGCAACTTTAGCCATAGGCTCAAGATATTTGTCTGCCCTCACCACCTGAACTATCTAGAAGAATTTGAATTAGAAGCCTTGTCCATGAGAGATAACTTCTTTTGACCTATCTACAGGGCTGGGCAAACTTCTTTTTATTAAAGGTCTGCTCTTATCATCCTGCAATGACCTTTTGATGTCGCCAAGGCACCCACCTCATCTCTAGCTCAGGATGTCTTACATATCCATGTTCCCTTTCTATCTCTGAACCTCTCATGTATGTGGGGTCTCTAACTCTCTCATGTATATGGGGTTTCCATACATATGTATGTATTAAATTTGGTTATTTTCTCTTGCTAATTGTCTTATATAGAACAGTGGGTTTTTCTTTATTAGACCAGCCAGAAGAATCTTGAAGGTGAATTTTGTTCTTCTCCCAAAATATAATCTGCCTATCTACCACGTGGGAGACAAGTAATTTGTAATTCCTCACAATTCACTTGAAAGCAACTGGACCAGTGAGGGTGCCTCAGTCACCCCCATGCTTGTTATTGTAGAAGCCCCTCTCTTCCCTGAGGACACCTCTACTATGACACATGACATGGACCTCTGATGCAAGAGCTGAGTAAGGGAACCTGTGACAATTCATATAGTGAATCTTAGTTCATTTTTACACCAAAACAAATACAAACAGAAGTTTTCATTTTTCTTTTCCATCCTAATGGATCAACCTTCACACCCACTTTAAAGACCACTGATTTAATCCGTACCTCCCATTGCCTCAGTTCAGTGTGAACACCAGCTAACTAGCCTCTGCCAATATAACCACCTCCCCTCCCCACCCTCCTGCCAGCACCACCCATCACCTCTCCAGGCTTCTACCACCAGGAGCAGATGTCCTGCAGCCTCTCCTCTCCTTCAGTCGGCTTGTCATTCACATGAGCACACCTTGGAGTGCACCAGGACCAGGGCTGTGTCTTACCTCTAATAGTGCTCCAACTTCTGACACCATTGGGGGGATGGGGGTTATTCAAACATTTTTGGAAACCCAAAGGTATCTGGGGGTCTGTGCTTCACCTCCCACATATTAATGCTTTCCTCTGTTGTTCCACAATGTACACACACATCCAAGATGGGCATGGCAGCCTCCAAATGCCCAATTACTCTGTTTCCGTTTATAGTCTCCCCAACTACAGAAGGCAGAATCTTTCCCCAGGAAATACTAAGAGTGGGGCTCTGCCTCTGAGAGTGCTAGCAGAACCTCATCAAATACATCCAGTTTTCAACACAAAGTGCCCGGGGGCCTTTTACTGATTAAGTGGACTGAAATGGCATATGGTCTGACAACAAAACAGAAATCAGTAGTACATGGTACCTGGAAAAAGAGTGCCCAGGGCAGCCTTCCTGGCTCTGGGTGTGAAAGGGCATTGTGGCCTCCGTTGATGCTGTGGCATAATGGGAGGGCAGCCTTCCCCACACCTGCCTGTTCGCTCCAGTTTGAGGTTCAGTTCCCTTCCCAGGAATTTAGCCCATGCAGTCAGTCAGTCAGCCCTAAGCAAGCTAGAGTCTGACAGTGGGCATAATGGTCCCCTTACAGTTAACAACTGGTTCCTTCTTTCTGAAATGGGTTTCTAGAAAGGAGAGAGTGAAACCAGAGCACTTTGAAAATTAGTGTGAATGGGAGCTAGGCTTTAGACCCAGAGCGCGTGCCCCCAGGATTGGAACTGGAGCTCATGTGATATGAAGGAAAGGGAAGGTGTCCTACGCACCATGTCCAGGCCAGGAGAGAGAAAGAGAGAAAGTTCAGGAGGACTGGTGTTGAGCCTTGTGGTGACTGGGAACCTTGGAGTCCCTCAGTCACTCTTCTCTGTCTGTTTGTTTTTTGTCTGTCTGTTTGTTTTTAGAGGGCAGTGGCACTGGCCCTCATATGTGGGATCCGAACCGGGGCCGCTGGCATCCCAAGCCAGCTCTTAACCACCGCGCCACTCGGCCGGCCCCAGTCACTCTTCTCTGGACTGGAGCGAAGGAGGATCAATGAGTGGGTATTTGAGGCTTAGGGCCCACGCCACATGACCATAGATCTCTCTGTCAGTAGTCTAGGGGCCGATGCTCCCCAGGACATTCCTGTCTACTGATCAGCACATAGTCCCTGTAATTACATTGAATTCTGGGAATTAGCAGTCCCTTACCCCACCTAACAACCTAACAGCCTGTTGTCTCTGCCTTCTCTCCAGTACTCTGTTGCTCCAGCTTACTGCTAGCTCATTCCCATGTCCATGTGTCTTTCCTGCTCTCCAAAGCTCCACCATCAGCCTAATTATTATACAATTCAATAAGACTCTGCAGTTGGATTTCTATAGATGGGAATTATAGCCTTGCACATTTAACCCACTGTCTGAACTCCCTAAATCATCTGCTTCCAACTCCCTTCATCTCTTACTGTATAATTTGAAATTCAGATGTCAAATTCAAGCGTGACCATAGCCCTCTAAAATTATTTGGGAGGGGAGAAAAGGAGATGGGCAGAGAAGAGCCTCAGATGAGGCTGTGACCTCTGTCTCCCAGAAATGCAGCCTCCCCCACTGCCTCCTACACACACACACGCATGCACACACACACACACACACACACACACACACACACACACAGAGGCCATACACATTCCCAAGACCTTCTGGCTGCAGCTTCTAGCATTTCTAGTCCCAGGCTGTCTTCTTCCCAATCCCTAGTTCAGAATTGCCCACCCAACCCTTCACTGAGCAACAGGATCAAAGGCTGAACCAGGAGCAAGCGTATGTAGCTATGCTGTCGCACAGTGTCTGCTTCCCAGTTGGTATGAGACTCCAGAAGGCTGGGCACCATCAGTCCTCAACAGTACCATTGATATACCATCCTCAGCTCGGGGTTCTCTCAGGGACACCTGGAGGAATCAGAGCTGCTTAAATTATATCATAGGGATTTTTCAGATCTTGAATTCCTGTTTTTTAAGAATGGGCCTAACTATGATTTCACTAAGGATAATAACACTTCTGGTGAGGGAGGAGGGCTCTGCATAAGAATTTGATTTTGGAGATCAAAAAATTGTGTTTGTTGGGCAATAACATGAACGTTAACTAATGCCACTGAATTATACATGTAAAATATGTACGTTAAACTGTACACGAGAAGAGCACAAATTTTATGTTCCATATGTTTTAGAGCAGTAAAAAAATAATTGAAAGAACAAAAACGAATTTAAAAAATGAATTTTTTGAAGAACTGTTATTTCATAGCTCTGCTGTTTCTTTGCATCATTAAGTGTGAATGGGCCCAGGACAAAGGGCTCTTTATCAACTACCCACCTATCTCCAAACCTTCAGGAAAAGGGGCTTAAGAGGTGCTCCGAAGGAACAAAGAATGAAGAGTTGTGTTCCATTTTGGAAGGATCCAGGAAAGAAAGGAGGGCAGCTGCCAGAGGAAAGCGGATCAACATATAACAAGGAATGAGAACCCAAAGGTCACTATGACACAGAAGCTTCACCCAGGAATCCTCAGACATCTTGGGGAAAACTGGACAATTCCCAAACACCTCAGGGTGGGCAAAGATTCCCATACTCATGATTTGTCTAAAGGGTGGATCTCTGAGAAAAAGAAATAAATCATTTGGAAGTCACTGATACCTATCACTTGTTAACGGTTCCCAAAAGGTAAGCTCCAGCCACTGGCCCATCTGTATATTTCATATCTACATCACATTTCAGATAATCTCCACTTGAACCAGATCAATTCCTGGTGACCCTACAGTAAAGTTCATATCCTTTCTAAATAAACATTGTGAAAGCTTGTGTTTTACCAACAATTTAGTATTCCCAAATGTATTAGTTGGAATTAGGTTCAACTGAGAGTAACAGAGACCCAAAACAACAGTGAGATAAGAGAAAAGTTTCTTTCACTAAATAGTCCAGAGTTGAGTATTATGGGCACTTCACAAATCCTCAGACTTCCCAGCCACCACTCTACCATCCTTTGAGTATGGCACTCATCCTTGTTGGAATTAGGAAGCAATGCCCCTTCCTTTGCTAAGAAGAGCCTACAGCTAGAGCTTCAGCCATTACATCTATGTTTCATGGAACAAGAAAGAGGAAGTGCTATGTAATTTTTACATCCATATTGTTTTTAATAGCAGCTGCACCATTTTGCATGCCTACCAGCAGCATACGAGTGTTCTAATTTCTCCACATCTTTGCCACAAACTTGTCTTTTCTTTCTTTTTTTTTTTTTAAAGATTTTATTGGGCAATTGGGGGAGGGGAAACAGCGTTGGGGAATCAGGGAAGGGGAACAGACAAGTTGCTGTCTTTTTGTTCTTCTGTCTAGTTGCGGGGGACATTGCTTCACTGGCCCATGTTGGTATCGTTGTTGCGCTCTTCCCAGAGGAGGCAGATCAGTCGCTGGCCTCTGGATGGTCACTCACAGTGGCTATTGGCAGCTCGCGCTGGCTGCCGGCCACTCACTGTAGCCTATGGCAGCCCACTGCAGCAGGGGCTGCAGCCTACACCATTGCCGGGCTCGCAGCCCAGCTCCAGGTGAAGCTGTTGTTAGCTATAGAGGGCAGTGTCACTGTCTTTTGTTTTCTTGATAATAGCCATCCTAACTTGTGTGAGGTGATATCTCACTGTGGTTTTGATTTGCATTTCCCTGATAACCAGTGATGGTGAGCATCTTTTCATATACCTGTTGGGCTTTTGTATGCCTTCTTTGGAGAAATGTCTGTTCAAGTCTTTAGCCCATTTTTAAATTGTGTTATTAGTTCTTTTTGCTATTGAATTGTATTACCATATGCTCCATTGATCTCATTTCTGCATATATATCCAGAAGAGTTGAAATCAGGATCTTGAAAAGATATTAGCACTCCCATGTTCATTGCAGTGCTATTCACAATAGCCAAGATATGAATGCAACCTGAATGTCCATTAATGGGTGAATGGATAAAGAAAATGTGATACATGCATGCAATGGTATATCATTCAGCCTTAAAAAAGAAGGAATAGGGCCGGCCAAGTGGCGCATGGGTTAAGAGCTGGTTTGGGGATTCCAGCAGCCCCGGTTCGGATCCCACATATGAGGGCCAGTGACACTGCCCTCTACAGCTAACAACAGCTCCACCTGGAGCTGGGCTGTGCGAGCTCCTGTGACGGTGCGGGCTGCAGCCCCTGCTGCAGTGGGCTGCCATAGGCTACAGTGAGTGGCCGGCAGCCAGCGTGAGCAGCTGGCAGCAAGCGTGAGCTGCCAATAGCCGCAGTGAGCAACATCCAGAGGCCGGTGACCGATTTGCCTCGCCCGGGAAGAACACAATGATGATACCAACATGGGCCAGTGAAGCAACGTCCTCCGCAACTAGACTGAAGAACAAAAGGACAGCAACTTGTCTGTTCCTCTTCCCCAGTTCCCCGGCGCTGTTCCCCTTCCCAAATTCCCCAATAAAACCTTTAAAAAAAAAAAAAAAGAAGGAATAAAAAAAAAAAAGAAGGAATGGGTTAATCTTAAGGACATTATGCTGAGTGAAATGAGCCAGTCACAGAAGGACAAATGCTGCATCATACCACTTATATAAATTATCTAAAACAGTGAAACTCATAGGAGCAACAAATGGAATGGCAGTTGCCAGGGCCTTGGAGGGGAGAGGGAAATGGGAAGTTGCTAATCAACATGTATAAAATTTCAGTTACGTAAAATGAGTAAGTTCTAGAGATTGTACAATACGGTTCCTATAGATAACAATTCTGTATTGTACACTTAACCTGTTAAGAGGGTTGATCTCATATTATGTGCTCTTAACATCAAAAAAAAAAAGAAAGAAAGAAAGAAAGACCAAAGAAGGAAATAATGAAGAATAAATGGCATAGAACATGTGCCAAATATCTTTTTTTTCCCCTTTTTTTTTGAGGGCAGTGTCACTGGCCCTCATATGTGGAACCTGAACCGGGGCCGCTGGCGTCCCAAGCCAGTGCTTAACCACCACGCCACTCAGCCAGCCCCCAAATATCTTTTAATAAAGCCACTATGTCAGATTTCCACTTATCTCCCATTGGCCACCCCCAGTAACTTTATAACACACTGACCATGACATTGATATTTCTTCTCTCAAATATAACTTCACTAAGGCATAGCCTTCCTTTCCAAATATAACTGCCAATTTTCGTGTAGGCACAAGGTTACCAGAATTATATGCTTCACCTTCTGTTCCTTGGGAAGCCAGTGTTAACATGCTTTAAAAGTCCTTCAGGCAGTCATCCATGAAACATCTGTTGAGCATCTGGCAGGTGTCAGGCACTCAGTCCTAGAGCAAAGGTAGTGATGAGAACACAGTTCTTGTCTTCATGGAGATTATCAGCTAAGGAGCAAGACAGGACATTGATCAAATAACCACATAAAAACATGATTTCCAGCAGTGATAATGCTGTCAAGAAGTGAAAGAGTTGTATCTGAGCATAACAAGAAACTCTGAGCTCCTTCCAGGTATGAGCAATGAAAAGAAGTTTCTAGATATTGGTAGATATTGGGAATAACATGTGCAAAGGCCCTGGGAGAATTTAGGGGAACGGTACCTGAGTCATTCCCCCCACACACTTTATTCCGGTCATGTATTCATGACTGCACATTCTGTTAAGTTTACACAATAAAAGCTCCATTTCCAATGTGCATAAATTCCTTATTTTACCGAGGGAAGTACCACATAGCCTGGGTAAATAAAACCAGATTTAGTGCTCCAGGATAGCAGTCTTTTCTAATTCCTGTCATTTTTCCAGCATTTACTACATTTATTTATAACAAAACCTGTTTTAAAATTCTTCATGTCCATGCTCCCCAACCCCTTGTGTTTTCTGAATATTTCTGGTCTGTCTCTCTCAAGCATTCCTTCCATGTGAGTACATGCTGAAAGTCAGTGGAGAAGACGGTCCTGGTTCCCATGCTGTTTTGTAAGCATCTTCATTACTCCTGCCAAAGTTATAGAGAGGCCCACTAGTGGCAGGCCCTGTACAGGCACTCCAGTGCTAGATACCGCCCATCCCACCCTGTTCCTTCTTAAGTGGGCTCTAACTTTAATCGTTCATCCTCGTCTAGAGTCTGGCCTTCGCTTCGGTCCTTCTCCAAAGAGTAATTGAAACAAGATCTGAGTGATGTTACTGGTCCTCGACTATGGTCTCTAGCCTTCCTACCTCCTAGTAACACCACACCACCCCTGCTTCAAATCAGATCTATCAAATCTCTACCCATCCCATTGTGTTAGGCCTAAATGCATTGCCAAGTTCCATTACTACCAAGAATCTCTGAAGTATGTTAATGAAGTCATAGTCTCTATCCTTACCTTTTGTGCTTTCCATACCTTTTGGTACCCCTGTAGGAGTCCACCATTTAAACCCCTGTCCCCATCCTTCATCTCCAGAACTGATGATTGCAGAGAGCCAGGGAGTACCACAGAGCCTCCTCAGAGCCATCAGAGAATGGCCTCTGTATCGGTAGGGTGCCAGCAGCAAACAGATGGCACATTCATATTAGGATAATTGATTTGATATATAATTTAATAGCAGAACTGTTAGGGACATTAGATAATAGTAGATAATAGGTAATTTAATAGAGGGACTATTAGGATTTAATAGGTAATTTAATAGAGGGACTATTTACAAAGATGTGGAAGGGGTGTAGGAAATCATGAGGATGTGTACAATACTCAAGGGCTAGTAACATCGGGGTGTCACCTCCCCGGCCTGACGAGGCAGGCAAAAGAGCAGCTGTCCTGATTACATGGCAGGCTTCCAACAGAACCAGATCCCAAGTCATCTTTACTTGTCTCATGTTACCTGGCCAACTCTTTTGGGCCTGTTAGGCCCTCTTCCTCACAGCCCAATCTTATATCTCCAGATCCCTCCAAAGATCTCACTAAGCCCCTCTATAGGAGTTAACTCTTCAGCATAGGGTGTTCCTGCCTTTAATCTGGCCTGTAGGCCTTCCTATGAACCTGATGGCTTCAGGCACCCAGCTGAGCCTATCTATTCCTCTCTCTGCTCAGCTGAGCATCCGGGAACATGACTAAGAGTCACCACCTTGAGCCTCTCACCTCCCTTGCTTTTTGTTGGCTGGTGACTGGTGCCCACTGAGGCTGAGCACTGAAGTCATGGCCAGTTCTTATGAGTCTGATGTGGAGGTCTCTGACCCTCCTTTTCAGACCAACACAGTTTGGTCTAGCTTGTGGCTCACACAACTGTGTCCAATTTGTTTCCCAGGGTTATTCAGCAGGAAGGGGAAGGATCCTGCCCACCATCCCCTCCCTGTCCTCCAGGGGTCACTATTACAGAGGACACACAGTTAAGTGGCCTAATTCTCCCAGAGAAACCTCAGTGAAGCAGCCCTGTTTGTATTCACTTTCCATCATGTCCTCTCCCTCTGAGGCGGGGCCAGGGCAACATGCACAAGCGGGACCCCATTCCCAAGAGGTTTCTAGATCCTTCTGAGAACAGACTGCTGCCTGCCTCCCCATCCCCACAACTTCTCCAGACACACCCGATGCACCTGAATCTGGCAGTCTGCTTCTCAGGACACCAGGCTTTCTCACCAGGGCCATGGCTCTCTCACAGCTGTGAAGGCATAGCTCTGTTCAAGCAGTCACTTCACAGCCTTTCTGAATATTCTTCCTGTCCAGCTGTCAGCAGCCCAGTTTATTAAATACTCTCTGTCCAGTGGGTGGGATTTCAGGGAATTGCATGTCCTTCTTATACCCCTTAGGACTGATCATTATGTTTTTAAATAGAAAAAGATTTCAATGTGATAACATGTTTACCAAGATCACATAGTAAATGCTCATGTTAGAACATTAAGTTATAAAAGGACACAGAGCAGGATTTCAACTATGTGAAAAATAAAAAATAAAACATAAAAACCCCAAGCATATTTTTAAAAATATTAATAGCAGGAAATTTTTTTAAAACTACAACTCTAGATTCTGGAGGAAAAAAAACCTCTCAACTTGGAAGGCCTGCCCCAACTCTCCTAACAGGCTGCCCACACCCCATTTCTGCCCCAGACCTCTGGGTGTGCTCTGGTCAGTAGGAAAGGCACCATGACTAGGACTTTGATTTTATCCAAGGCAGGGAAAAGCTATATGTAAAAGCTGGAGAGTTTAGGGGTGCTCTGGAATAAGAGGAGAGTCTAAATAGTGTTTCCTATTCTGTGCTGTGCCGTAATAACACTCTATTACCACATCTTCAGTAAAAAAAAAAACAAAAAACAAATTTCTTATAACAAGAATCTCGTAATATTGATATTTGGAGGAATCGAAGAGAAGAGGTCATGGCAAACTGCAATATGGACCAATACAGGAGCTGATGTAAGACAAGTCCTCGTGTATAAGCCAAGATAGGCTATTGCAAACGTATACAAAACAAACAAATAAAACTCAGTAGTTTAACACATCAGAGTTGTGTTTCTTATATTGCTTATATCACAGAGTTATGTTGCTTATATCACATGCAAGTACAGACTAAGTAGCTCTCCTGCATGACTTTCCTCCAGTGACTCAGATTCCTACAGGTTCCATCCCATATTTCCACTATCTATGGGTCTTTTACTGCTTGATATGTGGGAGAAGGGAGGTAGCATGGCCAATAACACTACTAAAGCAGTGCCTAAAAGAAACCATATAGCTTTAAATTGATACCTTAAAAAATAAGGAAGGTTGAAAACCAATGATCTAAGTTTCCAACTCAAAAGCTTGAAAAAGAATAGCAAATTAAACCCCCAATAAAGTAGAAGGGAAAAATGAAGATGAGAACAGAAATCGATGAAATTAAAAAAGACATACAATGGAGAAAATCAACAAAGTCAAAAATTTATTCTTTGAATAGATTGATATAATTAATAAATCCCTAGCAAGACAAATCTAGGAAGAGAGAAAAAGAGAGAAAACACAAATACCAAAATCAGTTATAAAAATGGGATATCACTACAGACCTTATGGATGTTAAAAGGATAATGAGAATATTATAAATAACTTTATACCAATAAATTGACATTATTACATGCCAATAATTCATGCCATTAAACAGGAAAACTTAGGTGAAATATGCAAGTTTTAAAAAATACAATTTGCCAAATCCACAAAAAGAAATGGAAAATACCAATAGTCTTATTTGTATCAAAGAAATTGAATTTGAAACTAAAACTCTTTTTCACAAAGAAAACTACAGCCTGAAATGTCTTCACAAAAATTTAAGGAATAAATAATAATGATCTAAACCAATGTATCAAGAGACTAGAAGAAGAGGGGAAACATCCAAACTCATTTTATAAGGCTTGCAAAACCTTGATTCCAAAAGCTCAGAAGGTATTACAAGAAAAAATTACTGGCCAACATCTTGGGAAATTTAGACGAGTACATGGTGAGCCTATGAATATTAGGTATACAGTAACAGTCATCACCACAGCACACTCTCTGGTTATTAAATATCCCTCTCTTATCTTCTTCCCACAAATAGAACACCTTCAACTGCTCATCATGAAAGACAATCCAAGGTCCAGTCTGTCACTGCATTTTGTAGCACTCTCCATCAGTAATAGACGTGACTTCTCTTAGACAGAAAACCTGTGAACTAAAAACGCAAGTAGTCTGCCTCATACTCAGGTCAACTTAACAAATATTCAATGATGGAGCAGTAATGGGGTAACTTCAGTAAACACCCCCATTCAGAAAGGGGAAAACTGAAGAGACCCACAGTAGTTACTGGTCTACAGATACATGGGTATTAACAATGCTGAAATACCAATGGGCAGATATTACAAAGGATGTCTATCCTGGGGCAGGAATTCTCTCATCCATTGTTCTTTGTGACCCTTGGCACCACACTCTGGGGATCTTACCCCTAGACCCTTATTCTCTGTGGCTACAACTAAAGAGAGAGTTGGGGAGAAGGCTCTCCTTAGGGGCTGTGCAACTTCCTGCCAGAGGTTGTTTTAAGGCTTAACTAACGGACTCATGCTTTTTACACAGGCTTGTGGTTTTTTGACAGTACAGTTTCCTCAGAAATTTGGGAAGCTCCTGATGTATTTGCATCCTGACCGTTTTCATTTGCCAATATCCACACTCATTCCTTTTGTAAGACAGGGTTTTCAAATTTCCTTTATTCTTTTTATCTTCTTGCCCCCATGCTCTCTCTTTCTATGTGATAGTGATTTCCTTGAAGCTAGCTAGAACAAAGGAACACATCTTTATCAGATATTTTCCTGATTCACTTTAATCCACTGAGACATTTTCTTAGGCTTTTGTCACTCAAAGCCTTTGACAATCCCATTTCTTACAATTTGGAAAGTAGGAGCAATCAGCTTTTCTAACTCTGTAGGCCTCATTGTAGACTTTATCTATTCCATTAAATTTCTGCTGGCAAAATGGCCAATTCTATTCTATTCTGTTTGTTTGTTTGTTTGTTTGTTTGTTCTGAAAAGCTAGAATAATTTGTTAAATGGCCCCTCCGTGTATCTATGTCTCTCACGTAAATGCAAAGATTTGGTGTGATTTCTGCTGAGTCTGTGCAAGGCACACACTTTAGATATTTGAGCTACTCAAATGAAGGAAATGTACAGTTACTGAAATTCAGTGACCTTTTCCTTCCAGAGTAAACCTGACATTACATTAGGTTGTTATGGAGCTAGAGCAGAAGCTGTGAATGACCCCTCTGCTCACCCCTTCAGTCACTGACATGGTCCTTTTCTGGGTGTGGGACCTTATTCAGTAAAAAGAAACTGCTTGCACCCAAATCCTTGTTTCAAGATATGCTTTTAGCACCATCAAAATTTTTCAAACCTGCCCAAGTGAGTAGAAAACAGCCAAAGCTATGCATTGTGAATCTTATTATTGTGATTCTTATTATTAGCCAGGATTGTGAATCTTATTATTAAGAAAAAGGGACCAAATTTATTGCACCTCTGTTCTTTTTTTAAATTTTAAATTGAGATATAATTTGCATAACATAATATACATCCTGTTAAAATGTATACTTCAGTGATTTTTAGTATACTCAAAAAGTTATACAACATGTCAATGTAAGAAACGTCCAAACCTGTAGAAAATTTTAATGAGTTTATTTGAGCTAAACTTAAGCAAAATCTAAACGGATTGAGAAAATGCTCCAGAGAACTGCAGTTTTGCAGCTTCTTTAATGCATTGGAATAAAAGGAAGAGACATAAGGAGGGTTACATGAAATCTATTAGTAAGTAGGAGGTTAAGGGGGCGGGAGAAAGCAAAGTGGGAAATCACTGGGACTGGATAAAAAGTCAAATGAAGAGACACACACTTCTTTTACATTGGTGGTACAGGATTGTTCATAATTAACATTTACAGCACATGGAGACGGTATGTAGAAAACAAGGTAACAATGAAGGGTTCTGTGGTCTCTGAAGGGCTCTGGTGTGCCCTGAGGAGTCTGGAAAATGAGATCACTCTGACATTTCAAAGGTATGTTATCTTAAATGCAAAAAGACAATAGACAGGCTCACTTAAGATGGAGATTGACCTTTGTCAGGGAAGCTACAGGCCTAGGCCATGACTACCTGCCATGACTCTCTTTTAGTTAGAAATTTTTATGTTCAGACCATCCTATGTGGTTATTTTCAGTCTCTGAGTTTGTAAGACCCTCCATGCAGTGCCTCCCTTGAGCTTGTCAGGTTTAGTATGTGGACCCTTTGTCCACAAACAGAAGGAGATATCATGGTTAAGTGTGAGCTCTGGAGCCAGGCTATCTGGGTTCAACTCTTGGATCTACTGCTTAATGATTATGTTGCCTAAGGTACCATACTTAACTATAAGCTTCACTTTCCTCACCTATAAAGTGGGAGTTAAGTAGCACCAACCTCCTAGGTTTATTCTCAAGATGAAATGAGACAATCCATGTAAAAACAATGCAGTCCCTAGCACCCAGTAAGTGTACAATAGATGCTACCTAATATTAGTTAAAGAGCTGGAAAACAATGGGACAGGAAATAAAATCTTACAGTGAATGTTATTGCTGTTGATGTTATTCCTTCTGCATGCCAGATCAGAAATGTGCTTGTCCACGGGCTCCAAGCAGTGGCAGGAAAATGCATAGTCAGACAGATGAGGTGCCAATGGGCCTATTTATAGGAGATGAACAGGCATCTGATAATGATATTAGCTCTCACAAGTGCATGGTCCAAAGTCTGCGAATGTTCTCCTGAGGACTTAGAATAATTGGAGTGCAGTGTAAACATAATCACAATTCTGCCCACAGGAGAGAGGAGCTGCCTGCACCATGACAAGAAGCTTGGAGTCCACTTTGACTGCCTGTGATATTCCAAAGCACTTGGCTCTGCGAAGCCCAGGGGGAGGGACTAGAGAAGCCAACCAGT
Source organism: Aselliscus stoliczkanus (assembly GCA_033961575.1). Classification (NCBI taxonomy): domain Eukaryota; kingdom Metazoa; phylum Chordata; class Mammalia; order Chiroptera; family Hipposideridae; genus Aselliscus; species Aselliscus stoliczkanus. The sequence continues at coordinate 94,875,949 of CM066736.1, read as the reverse complement.
GTAAGTCTGTCAGCACTGCTCTGAGGGGCTGCACTATGGGCTCTTGCTGCTGCAGCTAAGGAGTAATGTTGCAAGGAGACCAGAGAGATGAAGTCCTCACCTGAGCTATGTGTGGTCATCCGAGCTATGGTTTGGATTCAGGGTCTTCATCTTAGAGGCCACAGGGTATAGTGGTTTACCTCACAGATTCTAGAGTCAGACTGACTGAGTTTAAACCCCAGCTCTTCCTCTGAGTTCACTGTGTGACTCTAAACCGGCCACTAGCTCTTCCAAACCTGAGAGTCCTCATCCATAAGCTGGGGCTTATATTATTGTGTTGGCTGTCTTCTATTTGCCCTTCCACATCCACTCTCCACCCTTCTCTATCCCTCTCTGGCTTCTGGTTGTGTCCAAGAAATGGGCAGATGGGAGGAGAGTGAAATCTTCATATTTATTTCCCTCGATCCCACACTGCTGGGTTGCTGAGGGTTGGTTGTGACCCTCTGCCCCCCACCAAAAAAAAAACAACACAATACTTTTTTCAGGCAGCCTTCTCCTTACAGCTTTCTCCAAAAGTTCCAGAAAGCACTATCTCCTCTTTCCTCTTCAGGCCTAGCATGGTAACAGCTCAACTCCCCACTGTCACTAGCTCCAACATACTGTAACATCCCTTGTTTATTTCCCTAAAGTGTCCCTGCTTACTCCTTCATTAAATGCTTTTTATTTTTATTTTTTTTAAAGATTTTATTGGGGAATTGGGGGAGGAGAACAGCATTGGGGAATCAGGGAAGGGGAACAGACAACTTGCTGTCCTTTTGTTCTTCAGTCTAGTTGTGGAGGACATTGCTTCACTGGCCCATGTTGGTATCATCATTGCGCTCTTCCTGGTGAGGAAGATCGGTCGCCGGCCTCTGGACGGCTGCTCACAGCGGCTCTTGGCAGCTCCCTCTGGCTGCTGGCTGCTCACGCTTGCTGCCAGCTGATCACTATAGCCTATGGCAGCCCACTGCAGCAGGGACTGCAGCTATGCCATCCCGAGGACTCACAGCAGCCCAGCTCCAGGTGGAGCTGTTGTTCACCATCTTAGCTGTAGAGGGCAGTGTCACTGGCCCTCATATGTGGGATCCAAACTGGAGCCGCTGGTGTCCCAAGCCAGCTCTTAACCAACGCGCCACTCACCCGGCCCCATTAAATTCTTTTTAATTACCCATTTTTGAGTGTGCCAGGATCCTGACTGTTACAACTATTTGCTTGCAATGGATACCCCTTTGGGTGGCCAACTGGCTCTCAGTGATTCCCTTTTTTTATGACAACAGCCCTTACACAAAGGTGGGGACCCCCAATGGACATACCTGTGACCCTTCAACCTGATTGGTCCAGGGATAGATACCTGACCAAAGGTGGGCGAATCAGATTCTCCCACAAAGGAATGTGATATTTGGAACAGAATTATAACAAGGACTAGGAGCCACTAGGATTGCACCAAGTTTAATCCCCAAATCCACCTTCTATGGATCCTACCAGTACAGGCAAGAGTGGGTTCCTATCCTTCCCAGTTTTGATTATTCAACTCTTCCTCCTATTCCATGAGATACCTTCTTATCTTTCCAATACATTTCTTCTTTATTTGGCTAACCAGAGTCGGTTTCTGATCCTTACAGTCTAAAGAACCTCAATAGCCACAGCATCTCATAGAATTTTAATGAGATAATATAGCTAAGATGTTTAGCACAGTGTTTGGTATATAGTGAGCTCTCAATAATTCATAGCATTTATTATCTGTAAAAGTAGAGTTAATAACAGAATAAGAAGACAAGGCCAACCGAGTGGTTCAGTTGATTAAGAGCTCACTCAAGAGCTGATCTCTGAGCAACAGCAGTTTGATGCCCAGCCTGAGCTGAGCTGCTGCTGAGCTGCCAACAAGTGGCAGGATGGCTCAGCTTAAAAAAATAATAATAATAAAAAGAAGAAGACAAGCCACAGACTGGGAGATAATATTTGCAAAAGACACAGATGATAAAAAACAAAAACAAACAGATAAAAAAAAACTGTTACTCAAAATATAGAAAGATCTCTTGAAACTCAACAATAAGAAAATGAACCTGATTTTAAAATGAGCAAAAGATCTTAACAGTCACCTCACCAAAGAAGACATGCAGTTGACAAATAAGCATATAAAAAGCTGTTCAATATCATATGCCATTAAAGAATTGCAAATTAAAACAACAACAAGTTACCACTACATACCTATTAGAATGGCCAAAATCCAAAACACTGACAACACTAAATGCTGGCATGAATGTGAAACAACAGGAACTCTCATGCATTGCTGGTGGGAATGCAAAATGGTACAGCCACACTGGAAGATAGTTTGCAGTTTCTTACAAAATATACTCTTATCATACAATCCAGCAATTGTACTCCGTAGTATTTTCCCACATGAGTTGAAAACTATGTGTACAAAAAACCTGCATTTGGATGTTTGCAGTAGCTTTATTTATAATTGACAAAATTTGGAAACAACCAAAGTGTCCTTCAGTAAGCAAACGGATAAGCTATGGTACATCCAGATAGCGGAATATTATTCAGTGCTAAAAAGAAATGAGTTATCAAGCCATAAAAAGACAGAGAAGAAACAAATGCATATTACTAAGTGAAAGGAGCCAATCTGAAAAGGCTACATACTATATGATTCCAACTATATGACATTCTGGAAAAAGGAAAACTGTGGAGACAGTAACAAGATTGGTGGTTGCCAGGGGTTGGTGGGAGAGAGGGATGAATAGTCAGAACATAGAAGATTTAGGATAGTGAAACTATAATATTGAATACTACAATTGTGGATACATGTCATACATTTGTCAAAACCCATGGAAAACACCAAGAGTGAACCCTAAGGTAACTATGGACTTTGGTGATAATGATGTGTCAATGTAGGTTCATTGATTTTAACAAATATACCACTGTGGTGCAGGATGTTGATAATGGGGGAGGTGGAACGGGGGGAAAGAGGTATATGGTAACTTTTTGTACTTCCCATTCAGTTTTGCAGGGAACCTAAAACTGCTCTGAAAAATGAAGTTCACAGGCCGGCGGAGTTGCATGTTGGTTAGAAATTGGCTTGGGACTCCAGCTCTGAGCAGCAGGACCCTAGTTCGGATCCCACATATGAGGGCCAGTGACACTGAGCCCTCTACAGCTAAGAGGGTGAACAATGGCTCTACCTGGAGCTGGGCTGCCGTGAGCCGCAGTGAGCGGCCATCTAATGGTCGGCGAGCGACTGCCTCACCTGGGAAGAGCGCAATGATAATACGAACATGGGCCAGTGAAGTGACATCCTCCACAACTAGACTGAGGAACAAAAGGACAGCAACTTGTCGGTTCCCCTTCACCGATTCCCCAATGCTGTTCTCCTCCCCCAATTCCCCAATAAAATCTTATAAAAAAAAATGAAGTTCACTAAATTTTTTTAAGTGGAAAAATATTGCAGCTGATAATTGCCTCACAGATTTTGGGAAAATTAAATGAATCCATGTGGTGTCTCCTAAACTTTGCTGGGTTCCCATAGAACTCAGGTCTGGAAAGTTAAATAGGGGTTCTTAGCATATCTCAACTGTTTCTAACTTCCTGCGGCAGAGGTAACATCAACAGTACCTCGGATTGGTGCAGTCCAGGACTTAACATGTAATTGGGTCTGTTTGTGTTTCATCATTTGGAAACTGCCCTGCCCTCTTCCCAGGGAGTCTTGTAAGGCTGTCAATCAAGCCATGAGGAGGAGATGGGGCAGATGATGGAGCTGGCCAGACAGAGCGCTCCATCCCCTAGATACAGGGAAACCCAAGAGATCTAAACAAAAACCAATTGGAGGCCTCTAAGGAATTGCTGAGTTACTAGGAGTCTCTTCTTTTAAAAAGCCTGGAGTCTCTGGGATTCTTTCACATATGGAGAAAAGATGCTAGAAAAGAAATCCAACATAGAAGAAAGTCATCCCAAGAGATGGAAGAAAATAGAGGAACAGATTCCTGGCAGATTTGGGGGTTTTCTTGGTTCAGCTCTGCTGGAAGCTAAACCCTGAAATTTTCAGTTATGAGAGCCAATACATTCTCTTTTTGTTTAGGCTAATTTGAGATGGATGCCTGTCATTTGCAGCAGAAATGGTCCTACCTATTATATAAGCCTTTGTTCTAAGAAGTTTAGATACTTTCAGTTATTTTCTTTATCTTAATAAAACCTCTGAGAATTGAATGGGTGCTGAAAATTTTCTTTCCATTTTTTCTGGTACAAAAACTAATGTTAAAACACTTATACAGATTTACACAGCAAATCAGTGATGGTGCCAAATATAGTGTACCAGTCCTGTCAGGGCCATTTTATGATTTTTGTGAGCCCCAGACACTTTTGCCTTTGTGAGCTCCTTCCTCCATAAAATGATATTTTAAATTCCATTTTTTTAATGCATTGGTATAATGACAAATATAATTCTAACTTGGTTCATTATTATATATTAATTATTTTTAGATTCTTTCTTTTGTTCTGTTTTAAAAGAAATTAAAACATTTTCATGGGACCTTGGCCTTAATGAGCCTAATGGATAAACTGACCCTGAGTCCTATTTGCAAAAGAAAGTAGAAAGAAGTATGGAAGTGAGATGATACATATGAATATACTAAAGTATTCTGTTAACCATAAGTCACTGAAAAAATGTATGGACTATTAATTACTAAAAAGGAGCTCTCAGGAAGGTTATGTAAGTGTGTGGCCCTCATACGTGGTCATGAAATGGTTAAACAGCAAATCTCTAAGTGGCTACAAAAGGAAGGTGCTTATGGTAGGACACCAGAAGATGGGGCAGTATGGAGCCTTTTGCAAGTAAGCATCCACCCTTGTCAATTGGCCCCATGCTCATGGCATGGCCCAGCATGAGGCACAGCTGAGGAGATGGCAGTCTTGAGCACAGCTAGAGGCTGGCAGAGACACTCAGATGTGTCTAGTTCCTGCTTTTCAACTGGATAAGGCTGGCAGAAGCCACCTAGAGGGCTGTGGGTCAGGGAGGAACCTTGGGAGCAAGGCTAGAAAGAGGGTTTTTACCCAGGTGGCCATAGGCAGAGTGGAGCATGGACCAAATGTCAGGTGCAAAAGGTAAAGTGAAGCCAAAGATGAAAAAAAAACAATTCCAGGTCAGAAACAGGAGGGATCAGGAGCAAGCCGCAGTGTACGGAGCTGTCAGGAGAGGTTCAGATCCTTAACTATAAACCAGGGTCACTGCAGGCCTATTTTAACGTCATGCTGACTCCATGGACCAAAGACAGTCTATGATGTCTTAAGGAGTCTATGCAAAGCCAGACATATTGGATGAAAATAAGGCTCCTCAAAAACATAGCCACTGAAGATTTTCTCTTTTGCTGTGAACTTTGAACAGCTGCTATTGGAAAGATTGTAAATTGTCCACTCTTGATATTAAACCCCATTGCAAAGTCTCATTTCCATGCAGACAATATGGTATGTGGACACCTTGAAACATAAAACAGGATTAAGAAATAAAACCAGGCTAAGGCAACAAAAGAAAATGATGCTGACAAAATCAGGACTGTTGGGATTTACTCAGCCACATCTGACTATAGTTGTCACAGTCCCCTTATGGAAAGAGATTAGCATCAATAACTGAACAATACTTCCTCTTCTTTGTGGTTACTTGCATATATACATTTGCTGAAATTCTCTTGACTTCTCATCTCCTAGTGTCAGTGTAGTCATTCTAGATGAACCTATACATTGTCATTGGAGAGTTCCAAGAGAAAGCCCTTCTCTGGATATGGTAATAAGAGATACCTGTTATTATAGAAAGATACCTTGGCCAGGTAGGTTCCAACAGGTAGTCACTGCTTAGATCCTGGTGTCATGATTGATCAGACGAACCAACATCCTTAGAAACTATAGAGCAAGCCAGAATGTTAGAGAACGAGGCCTGAAGAGGCCTCATTACTATGTGGGTGTGCCACATGTTATATAAGCATATGGATTAACTAAGAAGCAAGGTCTGGACTAAGAACTGGGTCAGACAAGAAGGAGCCCAAGCAACAGCAAGTACTCAGATCGCTGAGTATATGGCATGGGAACTTGCCAGCCAGCTGTGCTGTTAAGTCAATAAGAATGTGTTGCTGGGAGATGCCCAATCTCTGCAAGATGACTGAGTGTTTTTCTCACCCAGTCTCTTCCATGAGTCACTAAAGGAGTGGCAATCACAGTCCCAGGATGGCAAGCATGGAGGGAGGAAAGTGGGAGGTCTCTGCAGAAGCTTCCATGGTTGGGGTGGCACAGCTGGCTTGTACTCTCCATGGGTAGAGCCTGCCCTGAGTGGTGAGCAGTGGAGGAGCACGTGCAGGTCTCAAAAGCTTGGCCCACTGTGGGAAGCCGACAGCCTCTCAGTGTATGACAAGGCCACATTGCCCTGCTCAGCACTGGATATTAGGGGTGCTGCCTTATGGTTGGTCCTGTAATATCTCCTGCCTCTATGAACCCATGTGCCTTTCCTCCTATAGGAGACAATATACTCACTGCATTTGTGGCAAGTTCCTGTGATACCCCAATGAGCTAACTACGCAGCCAAAGATGGGTAAGATCTCCTAGAAAAGAGGGGAGACAACCTAAGCCAAGCGGTAGTTCCATGGGGACCCCTGAACTGAGATACTGGGGACTCAAGCCCCTTGGAACCTGAGGCACAGACCTCTGACAAACTCAGGCCAGAAAACTCAGGCCTGTGAAAAGCTGATGCACTTGCCTAAGGGCCCTGCTGTGAGTAGTCTCCTTGAAGATTAAAAGTCTTCAGGCCATTTTAGACAGAAAATCAACACAGAAAGAGTTGATATAAAGGAAAAACTGATGGTTGTTGGCTGGGAAGGAGTGGGGAAGAGGGAGAGGGGGAAGGTTTTGGACAGTGTAGATGGGACTACAATGTTGCCGCAGGGAGATGGGGGCAGTTCTGGGAATGTAATTGATAATGTTGTGAAGAGACTATGATGTTGTGTGAAATAAGTCAGTCAGAGAAGGACAGGTACCATGTGATCTCACTTGTGTGTGGAGTCTGAAGAGCTGAGTGAACGATCAAAGTAAACAGACTCGTAGATGTAGAGGAAAAACTGAGGGTGGCTAGTTGGGAGGGGGGTGGGGATGGGGGGGAAGGGGAAGGGATTAGACAGCATATATAGACAACTACAATATTGCCACAGGGATATGAAACACAGTTCGGGGAATATAATAATGTTGTAAAAATTTTGTGGCGTTTCAGATAGTCACATGTCTTGTTAGGGAGACCACTTCATGGATGGAGTAGAGGCTTGATCACTGCACTGTACACCTGAAGCTGATGTTGTATAGTATTGTATGCCAACTGCAACTGAATATGTGGATGGTCACGGGATGTGGAGTATACTGTGGAGGGGAGTCAGGGGAGTTGTGATAGATATGTATGATATGGGGGAGGGATTGGGGTGGCGAACTGAGAGAGGGGGGTTGTCACTTTGGGGGGTAAAGAGTATAACTATTGCATTGTGTTGTACACCTGAAACTAATATAAATAAATAAATAAATAAATAAATAAATAAATAAATAAATAAATAAAAAAGTCTTCAGGCCAGGAGAGTTCCTGGTAAGAGGCAGCTCGCTGACCATGGGATATGTTAATTGGCCTTGTGTGAATTCCTTTGCCCAGTGCCTTGTTGCAGCAACAGATACTGAAGCTTTGACTGAGAAACAGATGCTACCTCTGTAGGATAAGAGAGGTGTGATATCCCCTTTGGTTGCTAGGTATTGTATTTACATAGGAATAGATTTTAGATGCTTTTACCCTAAACACAGCCACTCCTAGTCTTTTAGTATAACTCAAGTATACTATGAGTTTTATGATTGTGTTTAGCTGCTAGGATTTAGGATGATTTCTAGATAGTCAAGATAGCTATAGTAAACATTCTTTAGGCAATATGTAAAGATATGTCAATCCTTAACATAAGATAGTCATGATAAACATTCTTTAGGTGATATACAGAAACTAAGTCTGGATTTCATGGTAATTATCATAATAAAGACAAGGTAATCCTTTAACGGAAGAGTAAGTCACAGTACACCCTGGAGAGACCAATTGCAGAGGAGAAAAGACTGAAAATCTTGGGAACTACAAACCACCAAACCCATGTACTTGAGTCCCTATAAAACGGACATTTTACTGCATTAAAGTGTGACACTCCTGAGAAACTCTTTCCAGTGTCTCCGCTCTCTTTCTTTCTCTTTCTTTTCTTTTTTTCCTCGCTGACTCCGTCCCACCCGAGGGAACCCCTGGACTCCGCGGAGGCTGGACCCCCGCAGCCCACCACTGCCTCAGTTCTGTAAAACTTCTGTAGGAGCCCTGTGACCCCTCTAGAGCGTCAGGCCACTAGTAAAAGAAATGTGCTCAGGTGCACGACTGCCCTCTTGGCCTTCTTCAAAAGGTTAAACTTTTATCTCACCCTCTCTTATTTATAAATATGTTTGTTGCTATTTTTATTTTTGTTGTTTCTCTGAAACCAAAATCTTCAATAGCCACAGAGAAACATGAAGGAAAGGAAAGTCATTTCCCAGACTACAGCCCAAAGTTCTGCGAAGAATTTGTGTCTAAGCATCTGCTTTGAGCTGCAGACCACAGATATCCATTTTAACATGGAAGCAAAATGGGCTTCTTTTAACCATTCTCTTTAAGAAGAACTACAGGGCCGGCCGAGTGGCGCGGTGGTAAAGCGCTGGCTTCGAAAGCCAGTGGCCCCGGTTCCGGTCCCACATATGAGGGTCAGTGACACTGCCCTCAAAAACAAAAAAAAAAAGAAGAAGAACTACAAAGGGACATCCTGTGTGTCATAGTCCTGAACTCTCCTACACAAAGAAGAGCTGAGAATCAGTATGTGGTGCAAACAACATACCGCGTCCTTCCTGTGACAGTCTCAGGCCACCCCTGCCCCCGAGCCAATCTGAGTCTCATGGCTGCACTTGATGGAGCTGGCTGACCACGTGGAAAATTACCCAAAAGAAGCTGTGAAAGATAGTTGCATGGAAAGTTACATAAGGTCACAGTGGAAAACTGTGCTGCTTGGAGCAAAAGAACAAAGCAAAATCTTTCAGAGCCATGCTTCTGAGTCAGACCCCACTTTTTATCTTCACCTTTACTCTTCAATTTCTGCTCACTGACCCTTTATGAAATTGTCAGGCTTCAAGCAATAGTCTGACTTAGAGTGAGGAAAGGAAGTAAAAGTTCAAGAGGCCATTTAAGAGGTGCCTGTTCTGCCAAATTCTCTTGCCTGAGAACTGTCCCTGTTGCTAGTCCCTTTAGCTTAACTAGTTATTCATTCATTTATTGCATGAATATTTATTGAGCACCTACTGTATTCCCAGCACTGTGGTATGTGAAGATACAAAATATGAACAAGACAAATAAGGGCTCTTCTTTACAGAGTTTATTTTTCAATAGGGAGAGTTTGATGATATGCAAGTAAACAAATAAACAAGATAATTTTGTATAATGATATTTGCTATGAATTTTTAAAAACACAAACAAATCAAAGTGATGTTCTAGAAAGTAATTTGGGAGAAGGGCTGCCTACTCTAAATAAAATAGACTAAGAAAACATCTCTGAGAGGTGACCATGAACTGACACTTGAATGATGAGGAGTTGTGGCTGCGATGAACATTCTGAGCAGAAGGAAAACCAAGTGTGAAGGTCCTGGGGTAGAAATGGTGGAGCAACAGAACAGCCAGTGTAGATGAAGCCTGTATAACAAGGGAGGGTGGTAAAAGGAATCTGCAGAAAAGCAGAGGCCTTGGTAAGGAGCTTGAGTTTTATTTTAAAGGCAGTAGGAAATCACTAGAGAATCTTAAACAAGGGAATGGCATAACCTAATAGGGTTTTTTCCTAAAGTAAAAACTCCTTTCATATTTTATTTTACTACTGTACAGCTACTGTAATTTCTAATTTAAGAACATGCTTACAAGAAAGGTTAGGAAGTTACTCCAACCCATTCATAAGTCTGGTTTTGACTGAACTTTTAAATAACTTGTGATAATTAGTGCCTCTTGGCTCTTAGCTTTCAAATGACATGAAAGACTCCGTTTTCTTTTTTTATTTAGAATTATGGAAGATTTAGCCCAGTCCTAAGAGTTTCTCCCAATGAGACAAACTCTTTGGAGAATTCCTTCATTCTCACAAGGAAAACACATGCTGACCATATTCTCCCATCACCAAATTTTAAATGATCGAAGTGTTGACCTATATTTGTGATTAGGTCAGGGGTCAGTACCTTTTTCTGCAAAGATCTAGATAGTAACTATTTCAGGCTTTGAGGCCATGTGGTCTCTGTCACGACCTCTCTGTAGTACGAAAGCAGCCCTAGAAGATACACAAAGGACTTCATGTAGCTGTGCTCCATTACAACTTTACTTATAAAAACTAAAATTTGAATTTCATATTATTTTCGTGTGACACGAAATATTATTCTTCTTTTGATTTTTTTTTTCAATATATAAACACCATTATTGGCTTATGGTTAATATAAAAACTGGTATCAGGCCAGATTTTGCCAGCAAGGCATAGTTTACTGACTCCTGCTTTCAGTGAATTAGGGCCTGATAGACATTTTTTTTTTTTTTTTACTTTACTTTACTTTGTACCGCATAACACAATAATTGTCTTTCTTTTATTTATTTATTTTTTTGGTTAATTTTATTGGGGAACAGTATGTTTTCCCAGGACCCATCAGCCCCAAGTCAAGTAGTTGTTTCTCAATCAAGTAGTTTCTCAATCAAGTAGTTGTTTCAGTCTAGTTGTGGAAGGTGTTTTTCCATGACCCAATCAGCTCCAAGTCAAGTAGTTGTTTCAATCTAGTTTTGGAGGGTGCAACTCAGTGGCCCATGTGGGGATTGAACTGGTAACCTTGGTGTTATGAACACTGCATTCTATAGACATTTTTAATGCAATTGTTTCAGCCTCAGTGTGGAAGATGGATCATGGGATGTGGGGAACAATAGTGAAAGTAGGGAAGTCAATCAGGAGGTAATTGGTGTAGTCCCAGCAAGACCTGATTGTGGCCTTAGCAGAGGCAGTCAGCAATGGAGTTGGAAAGAAGTGGCCACAATCATACATTGCGGGGACACTGACAGGGCTTGCTGATGTAGTAAATGGGGGCAGAGAAGGGAAGAGCAGAGTGACACATGGTCTTGAGTTTTGATCTTGAACAACTGGATGTCTGGGCATGCCATTTACATATATGGAAAACACTAGGAAGGAACAGGTTCAGGGGGAAATCAAGAGTTCTGGTTAAATGGAGTTCTATTTGGGATGCCTGTTAGAAATCCAAATGGAGATGTCCAGTAAGCAGTTGGAATTCAGGGCAGATGTCAGGGGTGGGGCTAGAGATAGATATGTGGGGGTCATTGTTATATATAGGAGACATTTAAAGCCCCAGGACTAGAACAGATCAACTAGGGAAAGTGTATAGTTAGAGAAGAGGACCAAAGAAGGAGTCCACCAGACTTCCCAGAAGAGCAAGAATTAGCAAAAGAGAGTGAAAATGGCTAGTGGATGGAACAGACAAATCAGAAGAATGTTTTATTATGAAGGTCAAAAGAGGCAAGTTTTTCAACAATAAGGGAATGGTCAAGTACATGGAATGCTGCTGCGAGGCTGTATTGTGAGGACAGTGAAGTGACTGTTAGACTTGGCAACGTGAAAATACTGTGTGTCCTTGACAAGAACAATTTCAAAAGACTGATAGGGGTGAAAGAATGTGTTGAACAATGATTGGAACTTCTAATTAACTATGTGGGTTTAAACACATGTATATCTCCATTCCCTCCTGACACCTACTAAAGAAAATTGATGAAATAAAAACAAATGAGCCCACAAGAACAAAGAGAAGGGCATGAAGGTGAGAGAGGAGAAAAGCAGTTAATAAAATCTTAAAAAGAAAAGGTAAGAGGCTGGATAATGATAACTAACTTAGCAAAGCAGAGAAAGCTAAAACCAAAGCACTGCAAAGCAGGTGGGGGTGCCAACAAGAATCAAACTGGATCCCATCACTGAACCCCAGAAAGGCTCTAGAATTTGAGCCAAGGTGAGAAATGGGGCTGAAAACAGGAGGATAGGGAGAAAGTCTTTATAAGGAAGCGCTGACTCCCCCAGGTCCCCTCCCTAACTCTGCACTGCCAGAAAACTATTGTGGTGGGAAAGGCAGTTCTTCCCGTCCCGGGCTCTGACTGCCCAGAGTATCCTCACAACAAACACCCTTACCTGAGCAGATTGAGTGGCTCTGACTTCAACCTAGTAGCCACATGAGCCCCAGCAAAGGCAGGGGGCATCCTGGAGAAGGCTGATTTTCCAAGCCCATCTGCATCTCCCTGGGGAATTATGCAGAGGTGCAGGCCACCCTTCCTCAGAGACTCTAGAATGGCCAGGAAGAAAGAGTCCAAGTGCAGGTCTGAAGGCCCTAGGAAGGCAAGCAGGGTTCCAATTCACAGAAGGCCAGGTTGTATCTATCTAGCCACCACATTTCACAGATGGGGAAGGTAAGGCCCAGGGAAGTTAAGCAATTTGCCTGAAGTCACAGAACTTTGTATTTGAAAGAACTGCTTGGGATAAAATCCAGTCTCTTGACTTTCAGTCCCTGACTCTTTTCTACTGCTCCACACTCCCTCTCATCATGTTCAGACTACTTTGACAGGTGAAATTTGATTATTTCCATGGCACTACTGAAACCAAAATACTACAACGTGAAAATTTATACTCACTGTTGTGTCATAGACAACATGCTAAATGTAGAGAGTCCCTAAATGTGGGTTCTAGTCCCACCCCCACATCTTATTCTGTGGTGTCCTGACCCACCTCTTTGGACCTCGTTTTCCTCATTTGTAAACTGTAGAGAGAGTGACAGTGTTAAGAGCAGAGGGAAGAATGCAATTCCAAAGGGCCTGGGAAGATAGCCTGAATATGTCTCTGAAACCTAAGACCTGTCAGGGTTCCCTATTCACTTAAACATTTAGGCAAATTGTGCATTCTATTCCTATAGGCACGAGTATATTTGTTTTAATATAAACATGGGTGGGAGTGGTATTTCCCACAAATAATTCTCATCAAATTGATGCTCCAGGAAGATGGTCCATATTTATCCTATCTTTGCTAATCCTTGGCACAGCATTGCATATCCCAATTTAAGAAGCCCAGGGCAAGAACTCTTAGAGAATTATCACTCTTAACATTCTTTAAAACATCTCAAACTTCAACAAGCCCAACCTCCATTCTGCCAACATGGGAGCCAACATGCCCAAACCCTTTCTGGAATAGAAGTCAAGTCTTGATGCTATTAAACTCCTCCAACCCCTGAACGGGGGCCAGGATTCACCTGGTACACAAGGGAATATCCTGGTGTACATACTGCTGTGTTGGAAGCTGTGAGGCTAGAGAAGTGAGAGGTGTTAAGCAGGAGCTGCACCCCCCTCCCCAATTCCTGAGGGCTGGTCTGCACCCACCAGACACCCACAATCTAACCGTGGTTGAGGCCATTTCCATGGTTGTCACACCCAGGAGACTTGTTTTGAGCCTCTCTCTCATAGGCTTTCTCTAGGGGCTACAGTTGGAGCTGAGGGGAGGTAGAGGAAGGGGTGGGGACCACGCAGAGTTCCCCTAGACTGGCAGAGTAGAATGCATGCCTGGGTGTGACAGCCAGCAGCTTTTTTTCCTGGAGGCTATAGTGGAGGCCAATAGTATTTAACCCTTTCAGAGCACCTCCCCCCAGTACTGACCGTACCCCACATAGTGCGCCCCTTAGGAGCTTTTAAACAGAAGTATGTGGCTGTGTGTATGTGCGTGTGTGTTGGGCGGGGCTTATCCCGGGTTACCCTCCCAGCTGTGGTGTCAAAGCTTCCTAACTGCCCGCAAGGATGGCCGCAGAGCTCTCTCTCACCTTCATGACTTTGCAAATGCTGTTCCCTCTGCTTGAAATTATCATACTCCTACCCCACACACACACACACACACACCACCCCCCAAGTGCACAAGTGTTGTTTGCTCTGGGAAGGTGTCCTCAAGAGCCCAAACTCCAGGCAGACTTGGACACTCCCTACTGAGCCCCTCATCATCATTTTGCAGTTTCCTATTAAAGCATCTGTCACCTGACAAGTCATCTGCTTTCTCACCTAACCCTTCGTCCACACTCCTGGTTTTGAGCTTCTTATCAGTGCCTAACACAGAGCCTGATGCTAGAAGGTCTCCTTTTAATGTCCTTTGTGGAGGAAAGAATTAAAAAAATTAAAGATGAAAGCAGCAAGCAACAACTCAGGCCAGTGCTACAGAAGGCTGAGCTGTGTGGTCCCAACCACCAATTTCCCAAGGCCTGCCCAGGGCCTCACTCAATCCACAATATATCAGGCCCCAGAGAAACCCCTTTCCTGCCACCCAAAACTGCCCCTTCCCACAGTAATTATCCTCTGGAGCCTTCAGTGAAGGAAATCTAGAAGTTGAAACTCCCTCTCAAAACCTCAGCAGGGACTAAGGCCTCTCCAAGCCTTCATAATTAGAACCCAGCGGCGATGAAGGAGCTCTCACATGGCTGCCCTATCTGCTATGCATGGTTCTCCCTGGGAGAGGCAGGGCCCAGCAGGAAACCCAGGACCAAGGCTGAGGCACAGATCTCATCCCCCCTTCCCATACTCCCCTCTGCTTCCTGTTCTCTCTGCCTCTGCTCCATAGAAATGTTCCTGCCAGAGGCTCTTTCTATAACCGGACTTTGTTCCTGTTCCCATCTTCATCCCTGTCTGTCCTGTGATGTTATATAGGGCTGCTCCCTCCGTGCTCCCCATCCCTTCCCACCCCTGGATGCCCTGGCAGTAAACATAACAGAGTATTCTGGAGCACTGCGACCAGCAGGCATCCTCAGTGGCTCCGGGCCCTTGAGGACATGGCAGCAGTTTCCAACCAGACTGGGAAGGTCCTGCTAGTGAAATGCTGACTCAATACCAGCCCACAAACATTACCAAGGCCCACTCTGTGCCCGGCCCTGCTCTATGTCCTAGGAGGACACACACAGCCCTGCCAGCCCCTAAGGGAAGGTAGACCCAAGAACCCACAATTATAATCTGTTGACTACACAGGAAAGATACCCAGTGAATGGAAAGAGCAGAGGGAGTGAGGGAAGGGAGCAGAGAAGAAATCAGCATGGTCAGCCCTGCTATGGCTACACCACCCCAGGAGCAGGACTCTGAAAGCTGGCTGGAGGGGGTGGGGATGAGCAAGCTAAGAAAACCAGGGATATCATCCAGCTTCACTAGTCCTGAGCCAAACTGCCATTTTCCCCATTCAATTTACAAACAGTGAACCCAGGACAGCCCCCTAAATGACCAGGGTGGAAGGGTTAAGAGCTGCGCAACAGCACTACCTTGAGGCACCAAGTCCTGATTTCAGCAAAACCCTCAAGAGCAAAATCAAAAGTGCAGTTTGACATGAAGCAGAAGGGACTGAGGAAAGGAAGGATGCAGGGGTGCAGAATGAGAGTGAGATGCGGGCTGAAGAGGGGGGATGCTAGAAGCAAAAAGTCCATTTGGCTGTGGATTCTGTGAATGCAGTCGGAGCTATGGCTGTGCAGGGGGTAGGCATCATGCATGCCCAGAAACAGGCCCCATTCCAGCCCTTCCCACAGGGGGCGCTGCTTACCTGGCCTGTCCTCTCTGGGACCAGGGGGACTGACTACCAGGGACTTTTGGTCCAGTGTCAAATTAACTCCCTAAAATGGTGCCTGAGGGAGTCGCATCCTGGACTTGATTGAGGTAGTCACCTCACACATACCCTTTTTTTAGACCTCAGAAACAGAATTTGATTACTCATTACCTTTGCTTCCTAACACATTTTTATGTCAATTTATAGCTCTTTTATTATTGTATATATGTCATACAGAATGTTTTCTGAAAACTTATTTGCAAGTCACATTTAAATGACTGAAAGTCAGATAACATATTTGTATATTATGGATGGGGGTTGTACTCAGAAAGTTAAAATATAACCTCTCCTCCAGGGACTGGGAGAACTTCTGGGTTTCACGTAAAACACAGGAACGGAGAGCATCCCAGTAAAGCTAAAGGTCATGGCTTCTTTAACTATGTTGAAACCCAGAAATCCAAACGCCATCCCTCTCTGGAAGCCCTGCACCCCCAGGACTCCCCATACTACACACACCCCACTAAACCAGGAGTTGGCAAGCTATACCCAGCCAGTCAAATCCAGCCCACCACCTGTTTTGTAAGGCCTATGAGCTAAGAATGTGTGTTACATTTTTTAATGGTTGGGGGAACATCAAAAGAAGGATTATATTTTGTGACACATGAAAATTACATGAATTCAAATTTCAGCATCTATACATAAATTGCATTAGAACACAGCCACATTCATTCACATCTCTATTGTCCATGACTGCTTTCACACTACAGTGCAGACTTAAGTAATTACAACAGACCAGAGGACCCAAAAGCCTAAATTTTTTACTATTTAATCCTTTACATAAAAGCATGCCAACACCTGCTCTAGACCAAAGTCCAAAGAGGGAATTTAAGACCCATGTGTCTGACTGTTCTCACTTCTCTCCCCTTACCCCTCCCCCTCTTCTGGTTCTCCCACTCAGATTCCCTCTCCTTCTTCCTCCCACAATGGGCTAAGACCAAGAAGTGGGTGTTTATTTATTTCCCTTATGTAAGATCTTCCCCTTTCTGCCTCCAGCCTCATGAATAAGCCTTAGGGACAGGCATGGTTACCCTCCCTAGACCAGAGCTTTCTAGTGGGAGTGCCTCCCACGAGCCACAGGTGTGCAGGAAAGTCGTGTGGTGATGTCTTCCACCCTCAGGAGGGCAGGCAGATGCTCACGTGGGATGTTCACTCCTGGAGAGAGCCTCACCGATAGCTCTTTGGGGGGCCGCCCCCTCGGCAGCCCCCTTAGGCAGCAAGGACAATGATCTTCCCCCAAGCAGTGAGTCTTCCACCACCTGCACGTGACCTTTGGCAGCCAGCTACAGAGGGTGTGCCACTGCTCATTGTGGACAAGGAGGTGTGTGTGTCCCACAGGCCCTGTGAGCACAGAGCACTGGCCAAGCGGGGTGGGGGCAGGGGCAAGCAGAGCAGGAGGGAGGTCCTGGTGGGTACAACATCAGATGGCAGCCCGGAATCTCTCTCTTCACACATGTGCACAGAAACCATATTATTTACTGTCCAAAGTAGTACATTCTCTTCTTTTGAAATCAACTTTAATGAGATATAGTTTGCATACAATAAAATGTTATCCATTTTAAATAAACAGTACTTTGAGTTTTGAAAAATGTATATGTGGGTGATCTACCAGTGTAACTACTGCTGCAACCAAGATAGAAAACCTTGTCATTATCCCAAAAAGTTCCTATGTAGCCCTTTGCAGTCACCCACCACTACTTCCCCACCCCCAGCCCCAACTGCTGCCCCAGATAACTACTCATCTGCTTTCTATCACTACAAATGAGTTGAACCTGTTCTAGAATTTGAAAGCAATAAAATCAATCATACAGCATGTACTTTTTTGTGTCTGGCTTCTTTCATTTGGGATGTTTTTCAGATTTATCCATGTTACCAAAGTTATGTTATCAACAACAAACTGATGCACTTTTTGTGAGTGAAAGGAGGTGCTATGAGTGGTCATGTCAGGTCAGAAGGCATAAACAGAGCCCTTTGGGACAATGGTCACTCTATGTATATGGGCTGTTTCTATCTTTTGTAGCAGCTGGGCTTTTTCAGTCCACACCCAAGCTGGCTGCAGGGTGACTGCTGTAAAAATGCATGTGTGTTCTGCCAATTACTGCTTCATCATTATTTCAGTACGCTCACATCAAAACGATTTGATGAATGCTAAATCCAATGCTTTATTACAAGAAATGTCAACACTGCATTTATCAATAGAAGAAAAGGCTTATTATGTTCTTTAAAAATGATTTCAACTGCTATAAATTTTTGAGTGGTTATACAGTTGTTTTTAATTTTTTTTATTACCAGTTTGTACCAACAAAATTTCTTGTCAATAAGGATTATCAAAAATTTGAAGCAATCATTAAAAATCTTGATCATAAATTTCATGTCGCCATTTCAGCCTGAAATTTGATATAAAAAGATACATTAATGGGAGCAAACTCATGTTTAACAGTTAAATGTCAGCAATAATTTTATTTAGAATTTCATGCAAATTCAATATTAATATTTTACTTTGTGTCTTACTATAATTACATAACATGAAAAAAAGTGCATTGTTTTTGGAAGCCCCACATAAGTGGCCCTAAGTCCCCTTCATTTTACCCCAGTGTGCTACACACATATTCTCATTTTCTATATGTGCTGTGAATGAGGAGAGATTAGGCAGCACAGCCCCAGACTGAGAGAAACAGTGGCCCAAGCCAGAAGCCTGTTGTCTTGCTAAAGAAGTCTCTCCTGCCCTCTAGCGATAATCCTAGTCGTTGGGTCTCCGCGGGAAAACAGTGATGTAAGGAGTAGTTCAATAGATCAGTTTTATATTGTCAAAAATATCATCCCTGTGACACAGGCATTACGCCTGCCTTTAGGGACAAGGAGAGCCCCTTTTATTTCATAGGACCTGGGGAGGTCAAGGCTATGGCTCCTAGTCCATGATTCCACCACCCCTTCTCCACTATAGCATGGGCAAAATCTCCACCATCCCTGGTCAGAAGACCACCTTTGCCATCACCTAGAACAACCAGCCACCAGATCCTTTCCCCTACCCCACCAGGTGCAAGGACCGCAGGAGGGGAGAGGGGAGAAGGAAGCACCCACCCTGTTCAGTAATCTGATATTAGCAGGCAAGCTCCAGGCACCCAGCATCCCAGGGACTTGGGGGTTCTCGTGGCTCATTGAGGGAAAGGGGGCCAGCTCCATCATAATCACTTTCTGTATGCCCAGCCCATTGCCTAGGTAGAAACCTCATCTTTTATCCCCTAGCAGCAGTAGGTAACAAGTAGCCACCAAGAGAAAACAGAAAGTCACCATCCATCAGCTGATAGATGAAGTACCAGTTTCAAGGTATCAATTTATAGTTACATAAGTGAAAGTTATATGAAAATTGGAACATATCAAAGTCAAGGATCATTAATACAGGCAAAACAAATTTTCTGAGGACAACAGAGTTCTCATAAAAAATGAGAACTACAGACCATTTACTATTATCGAGGTAATTTCAGTTCTGCCCTAAGTATAAATCCAGCAAGCTACAAATTCTGTATTGTATGTTCTACTCTTCGCCTCTATCCCATCTTCATCCTCGTCTGCCACACTGGAGACCTCTGAGGGCCAGAGGCCCTGGCTCCCTGTTTAGCCCCACTTTTCCTGGTTGAGACTCAGAAATCCGTTTTGGAAAGAGCTGGCAGAAGGATAAGTCATAATGAGGGAGTGGCTTCTTCATGGCTACTATGATGAAGGCCATCCGAGGGACACAGAATTCTCTCCCAGCCTTTGCTTCTAAGATGGATCTTCAGAAGCACACAGCCCCTCCACAGGTGTGCTTGCCAGGAGATTAAGTCCCGGTCTTGGTGTCTAACTAAATCCTTTTCCCTGGACTATGCGAGCTGAAGAGGTTAACAGTAACCAGCTCAATCTCTTCCTAGTCACAGATACATGTGGCACAACACGGCAGGTGCAGTGATGTCCAGGTGGACGGGCTCTGGGCATGCCTCACTTGGAGCCATGGGACCCCACTAGACCCTGGACAAGTCAGCAATCATCTGCATACGAGCTCCACTGAGTCACCGTAGGACTGTTTTAAGGATCTCTTGGGGAATCTTCCCCTATCACCTTGGTCTTTCTGAAGACAAATTTTATCATGGGCTCTATGTTGAATAGGACTCTTGGTTGCAAATGATTAAACACACACATGCACATATACAACTCTAGCCGACTCAAGCCAAAATTGGCCAATGAAAGTAAAATTCCCAGGGACGGCTAGCTTCAGTCAAGGCATTAAATGATGGCGTCACCCAGTCTAACTCTGCCTCTGCTCTGCTCTCCTCCATGTTCAATCTCAGATTTCACATCTAAGGGAGAATGACTATCAGCAGCTCCAAGCCTTCATCTTCCCAGATACAAGTCCAGTGGGAAAAGAACACATCTCTTCCCCAGAGCTCCTGCTCCAGTCCTGGAATTCACTCTGACAGATAGCTCCTAAGCCATGCACAATGCCTAAACTAAGCACTGTAGTCAAGGGATGGAATAGGACACATGCTCAGTATATCCAGCCAGTGCTCTCCCCTAAAGTCTAACCACCAAGACAGCAGCAAAATTAAGTCCCCATTTTTTAATTTTTTTTTTAGAAATTTTTATTGGGGAACAGTATGTTTTTCCAGGACCGGTCAGCTCCAAGTTGAGTAGTTGTTTCATTCTAGTTGTGGAGGGTGCAGCTCCGTGGCCCACGTGGAAATCAAACCAGCAACCTGGGTGTTATGAGCCTGCGCTCTAACCACCTGAGCTAACCGGCTGCCCCTTAAGTCCCCATTTTTGAATCAAACGAACCCATCCATGACATGACCATTTCCAGGTCTCTCCTGGTTTTGGCTTCTACAGAATTCTGTCCTTTCACCTTTCCTTTTCTTCTTCGGGCTGTCCACCGAGGCCTACCCCAGGGAGGCTTTCCAGGTCAGCTGGCCCTCCCTGGTTCTCTTAACCTGTTTCTCCATGCCCCCTCCCTCATCCCCAAGTTTAGGCCCGAACTCAGGGACTGGGAGATCTTCTTCCAAAACCCTTGGGTCTTTTAGCACCAGGTAGCCAGGACCCCAGGAAATTCTGGGAAAGAGAGCATCTCTGTACTCAGTTGTCTTGAGTATGCCCCTGCCAGCCTGCCTGGCACAGGAAACCAGCTGCAGCTCCAGGTGTGGTGTGTGAAGGACTGGGAAGTCAGGGCAGAATCAGAGCAGTCCAGGAAGCAAAACCTCTCATCCAGCTCCCTCCTAGATGGCTCAGACTGTGAAGGGCCATGCTGAGAGGCTAAGGCTTTATCCAGTATCCCCAAGAGATAGAGAGTAGTCAAAAGACATGTTGGATGGACGAATGGATAGAGATGAACAAGTAACCTGAGCCTAGAGATGGAAAGTGACATGCCCTACATCACACAGCAAACGAGTAGAGCAGAAGGACCAAACTCCAGGCCTTCTTGTAGCTATCTGGAGCCCCGGCTGCCTCCATCTCAGCTGGGCTATTTGGGAATCCTGAAGATTATCAGCCATGGTTTCACTTTTCAGGGGCTCTAGACCTGGGCTTCTGAGCTCCAAGCAAAAGCAGGAACCCATGGGTTAGAAACTTGAACAGAGTCAGAAAGAACCAGCAATTGGGAAATTTCGGGAAGGCTCAAGCTGGCACCTAAAGTTGAGGCTAGAGAATTAGAGTGAGACTGAATTCTCTGAGAACAAGGTAGAGGGGCAGAAGGAACCAACCCCAAACTCAGCTACACTTTGAACTGGGTGAGCCCAGCCAGACTCTGAGTACCACCCATGTCTGACAAAGCCCAGTGCTCACCACCCGTCATGGGGGTGTAATTCCTGAGGAAGCAGTGGGAGAGGTGGGGGTGTGGGAAGGTGAGACCTCTGGCCTCCAAAGGCCTTAGCAGTGCTCCCGCTGAGCCTGGCACTTTACTCCAGGTGCAGAGCTCTTTCAAGGCTATAATTAACAGAGGGTAGGGACTGGGAGGAAGGGTAAAAGGGAGGAACCTTCTGGCCCCTGGTTTAGGGGAGCTTGAAACTAATCTAGGGCAAGATAAGTCAGGACTTCAAAGGTGAGAAAAGGTCCAGAATATCCATGAGCACAAGAACTTTACTACCTGGCTCACCACTGTGTCTCCAGTGCTTTGAACACATAATAGGTGCTCAATAAATATTTATTGAATAAATAATGGACTCTTCATAAGGGTTGAGGGGGAACAATGTTTCCCTCTTTTTTGCTGCCCACAATCCCCTCTCTACTGCACCCCTGCACCATGTAGGAAAAAGTCCCAGCAGGAGTCAAGTCAACAGCATTGACAGTGGTTGGTTGAGAACTTCCTGTCCTCAGAGCAGTGGCCCACCTCAAGTAGAATTTTTCACCCTTAACTCTGCCAAACAATTGATGGATGCAAAAGATGTTGGGCTGGAAATCAGGAAATTGAAGCCCTAGGGAACAGCCCAGCCTCTATCAGTGACAGATATGGCAGAACACTTTCAGAATATTTTTACCTTTAATGGTCTTATTACTATCCCCATTTTATAGATGTGACAACTGAGATTGTGATCACACAGCCCGGGGAGAGGCAGCAGCGCAAGCCCTCTGTGCTGTTCTACATCCTGGGAACTGGCTTTGCGACCATAAGCAGCTTCTTGGCCCTTTCTTGGCCAAGATATTGAGGTCTCCAAACAGCCCGAATCTCCTGGGGTGGAGGCAGGCAGGCGGCAGGTCTGTGCGCCACTGCGACAGGCGCAGAGGCGCCCCTTGTTGTCCCTCCGTACTGCGAGCCCGCCCTCTACCGCCGACCCTACCGGGATGCTCTGCCTGCCGCTTGAGGATCCTCGGTCCCCACGGGGAGGGTTGGTCTGAGCTTGAACGTGCCGCAACGCTGGGCGTCTGGAAGCTGCTTGGGCCCTCGCACGTCAGAGGCCACCATCTGGTCTGGATCTTCCTAACACCTTTCCCTAGAACAGAGAATGGGAGAGACAGAAGGAACTTTTCAGTGGTGATGAGGTGTCAGGAAAGTAGGAAAGAAAGAAGAGAGAAATGAAAGAGCAAAGGAGACATCCATCCTCTCACCACACTCTCTCCCCTTACTCTCAGTGGGGGTCTAGGGCTCCCCAGGTCTTGACAGGCAGGGCTCCTTTGTAAACACACAGTCAAGAGACCCCCATTTCATGACACAGTCAGTTATTCAACAGCCAAAGGGGGCTGTGACCAGCTGTTCAGGCTCAGGGGACCCACAGATGAGTGAGAAACAAGCCTGTTCCCCCAAAATGTCACAATCTCATGATTGCGGGATGTGGGGCATGGGGGGAGTAGACAGACACAGTCACCTTTAATCCAGCCTGAAAAGTGCTATGAGGAGGGCAAATCCAGGTGGCTGCGAGGACAGAGGCGGTGATTTTCTTTGCCTGAGAGGTCAGGGAAGGGAATGAGTCTGGGGCTGCCACTGCAAGGATGTGATGGAGGCAGGAGTGTTCTAGGCCCAGGGAGGAGCATATACAGGGGCACAGGGACATGGTCATTGTGAGGAACCACCTGCCACTTCCACTAGCTCTAGAATCCACTCTGAGAGCGCAGCCTCCAGTGGTACCTCTTATTTCCCTGTTTCTGCCTAGCCTTGACCTTCAGATGACCTCCAGGCTCTGGATCTTTCCCAGTTTTCCCAGTGCAGGCCAGCCATACACCATCTGGCCTCCTCAACTTCCAGTCCCCACGTTCCTGATCCCGAAACCTTTTGCCAATAAGTACTGCAGGAGGGTCACTTACAGGAGAAGTTTGGCCCCACTGCAGTCACGTTCTCCATCTACCAGGGAGCCTTCCTGTAGACCTTCACTCAGCCCAGGAGTCTCCCCACTTCTCTGGCCAACAGGCTGCCCTTTACTTCTCCCTTCAAGTCCCCAAAGCCTCCTTTGCCAAACTCAGTATTTTCAGAATACCCTTTCATCCAGTCTACCGCAGGATAGTATCATTAGCTGATATCTCCTCAATATCTCTTCCTTCAAATCTGTACCTCTTTCATCACCCATTCTTTCCTCTTAACTGGTTTTTCCTCTCCAGTCTGACCCAGCTCCTGTCCATGCACCATACAGCTTTCTGATACCTGTTTCCATAGATAGATAGATAGATAGATAGATAGATAGATAGATAGATAGATAGACAGACTCATGTGTGTGTGTGTGTGTGTGTGTTTGTGTGTTCCCTGTTGGTTCTGTTTCTCTGGAAAACCCCTTCCTTCTACTAGTACACCCCTTCCTTCTACTTCATCCACAGAGAGGGGCATAGTCTTCCTTCTGGGGAAATTCAAGGAAGTGTGAGATCATTGTGAAAATCCTTGGAGTGCTATGGCCCACTTCTCAGGCATCAAGGACCTGGCTTGAGTATCATTCTGCTGAACTGTCCTGCTCCGTGCAATCCTTCCAGAAATAGCCTAGCTCATACCCCCTTAATGAGTCTCTTGCACTGAGACAAGATTATTAGAAAAATGGTTTAATTGACATAAAAATGTTGATAAATGTGACAAACATTCACTCTGCAGATTACACATCAATGCTAAAGAGTCATCAAAATCGCTATTCACATCATATTTAGTCATTCCTTCACTCACTCAACAAATATTTATTGAATTCCTACATGTGCCAGACATTCTTTTAGGCTTTGAGAATGCAGTAGTAAACAAAACAGTTACATCCAAGCAGGAAATGACAGACAAGAAACAAACAGATATTACAATATGTTACAGGGTGATGAAGAGTTATGAAGAAAAATTAAGCAATGGTAAGGGGGTAGATAGTGGAGAGACAAATGAGGGAGATGTCTACTTTATGTAGATGCCCTGAGAAAACCTCTTTGTTAAGGAAGCATTTGAATGGAAGCCTGAAGGAGGCGAGGGGTGGGCCAGGCAAGTGGGTGAGAGAACTGCTTTCCAAGCAGGGGGAACAGTGAATGCAACGACTCTGAGAGTGACATGTTGGCCTGTTCGAGAAGCAGCCAGGAGGCTGGTGTGCCTAGAATAGAGTGAACCTGGGAGCATGTAGAAGAAATCACGGAAGACCCAGTCATGTGGGGTCTTCAGTCCATAGAACTTTGGATTTTGCTCTGAGAAAGATGAGAAACCATTGGAGTGCTTGTCCAGGGTTGGTGTATTAACTCCATAAAACTCATAATGGGTAGAGAAAAAAGGCAGGGAGAAGGGTGGTTTTACTGTGCCAGCCATTTCTGGGCCACAATATGCCCCACAGACCTCGGTGATTGCATCTTCAGCAGCCATTGCCATATCTCCCTACTACATTGTCTCATCCCGACAGGTGGGACAGGTTTTAGCCTTAGAGAGAAGCACCTGGGGATGGAAGAAGGGTAGTGAGGGAGAAGGACCACCAGGGGGCCACACTTGGACTACTATATCCACAAGTTTATACTTGTGCTTTCAACATTGCTTGCTCTACTCTTTTTTCATTAGAATCTTAACAACGGTCATGTCAAAATACCACCTTGAAAATTGTCTTCTAGCAAATGTGTCCACGGAGACAGCTGCTCCTCTTTTCCTCACCCACCAGAGTGTCCATCTCCACCCTGTACCTCCTCCTTGATTACGGAGTATCACAGCCCTGTGGTTTGAAGAAGTACCTCTGGGGTCACTGAGTGTGGAAAGTTCTCTGCCCTTTTCTCACTCACTTTCTGTTCCCACCTTCAACATTCTACATTTATGGCCAACACTATTACCCCTACTCACTGCTTCATTCCATTGTGAGAAGGAGAGTCTGGATATGAAGAGATGAGAAAGGATGAGCAGAGAGAAAAAGGGGGAGAAATGAAGAAATGAGGAGCAAAAGCAGGAGAGAGGAGTTAAGGCATTTCATCCCTGAAGACATAGCTCAGGAACCTCTGCACGTTGAAAGCAGGGAGAGACTCAGCTTCCCCGACAGTATCCTCTGAAGTCAAGAAGATGGCAGCAGAAACCTCCATTGGAGCGTCCCTGAGATCAAGTCACAGTCTTCTACCCCAGAGTTCAGGCGTAGGGAGAGACCAGAGCCCCAGGCAGGAAACATTCCTCCTGGAAGCACACTGTGTTCTTCCGCCCTACAGAAATGATGTTTTCTTCTCCTTTTCCAATTCTTCCCGTCCTGCCTTGAATATCAGATACATCTGATGTGCCCCCTTGCCCTCCCTCTGTGTTGCGTGAAGCTATGCATGAGTTTATCAGGAGTGAAGAGCTGTGATGACTCAGCCTGGCCACCTGCATCCATTTTCCAGCTCTTGTGTCTGTGGTGTGACCTCAGGGATGACCTCCACACCACACAGCAAGATGTGCCATCTCTGCCTTTGCTGAGTCCAAATCTAAGAGAATTTTTCCATGATTTGTCACTTTCTGAGAGGGCTTGTATAAAAATATAGTTGTTTCCAGGACAAAGCAAAAAATAATCATTGGAATTTAGAACAATCTTAGGAAACACTGGTCCCAGTGGAAAAGAGAAAATTCTTCTGCCCCAATTGAGTCACTACTCATAGTCCTGGACCTGTAGGAACCCACGAGCCCTCACTCTGAGAAGGGTGTCCCAGGACCCGCATCCCCAAACTTTTTCCTCAAGACAGCATAAGAGACCTTTACTCTGGTGCAGAGCTCCCAGAAAAGCAGATGAGAAAGTGTCCCTACTGTCTCACCTATTCTCCATGTGCTGAATACTCAAGTTTATTTAACTCCAACCCAAGCCTCTTCTCTGAGCTCCAGTCTCACTCCTCCAACTGCCTACATGATCCACTTGGATGTCTAGTAGGTATCTTAACATGCCCACATCTGACCTGCTCCTGCAACCTCCTTAGCTTCTCGGCTGGTCATCTCCACATCCTTCAGTCAATGGTACCACTGCTCACCCAATTTCTCAGGCCAGAAACGTGGGAGGCATACATGGAGTCTTCCTTACCTACCACATCTCCTCTTCCTGTTCTATATCCAAAATACGTTTCCAGTGCCATGGCATCACCTCTCAACTGAAAGGCTGCAATAGTTCCTACTGGGTCTCCCTGCTTCCCACTGGCCCCTCTCCAATCTATGTTTCCCATAGCAACTAGAGTAACCTTTTGGGTTTGCTTTTTTTTAAAATTTTTATTGGGTAACCGGGTGTTTTTTCCAGGATCCATCAGCTCCAAGTCCAGTTGCTGTTTTCAATAGTTGTGTGTGTGTGTGGGGGGGGAGGGCGCAGCCCACCATCCCATGCGGGAATCTAACCTGCACGTGCTCTAACCAACTGAGTCATCTGACTGCCCATTAGCAACTCAGAGGCAACTCAGCTCAAGTCGCTGTCTTCAATATAGTTGCAGATGGCACAGCTCACTGGCCCATGTGGGAATCGAACTGGTGAGCTTGTTGTTCAGAGCACGCACTCTAACCAACTGAGCCACCCAGCCACCCTGAGAGTAACCTTTTAAAAAAATAAATCAGGGGCCAGGCTCGTTGGTTAAGAGTTGGCTTGAAGTGTGTGCTCTGAGCAACGGGGCTGCCAGTTCGATTCCCACATGGGCCAGTGAATGCTGCGCCCTAGCTGAGCTGTCATTGAGCTGCCAGCAGGTGGCAGGATGGCTCAGCTGGTGTAACAAGATTGACTGTTCAATGGTGGGCTATGCCCAACCGCAACTAAAAAAAAAAGATTGGGGCCGGCCAAGTGGCGCATTGGTTAAGCGCTGGTTTTGGGATGCCAGCGGCCCGAGTTCGGATCCCACATGAGGGCCAGTGACACTGCCCTCTACAGCTAACAACAGCTCCACCTGGAGCTGGGCTGTGCGAGCCCCGGTGATGGTGTGGGCTGCAGCCCCTGCTGCAGTGGGCTGCCATAGGCTACAGTGAGTGGCCCGCAGCCCGCGTGAGCGGCTGGCAGCCAAGCGTGAGCTGCCAATAGCCGCGGTGAGCGACATCCAGAGGCCAGCGACAGATCTGCCTCATCCAGGAAGAGCGCAATGACGATACCAACAGTGAAGCAACGTCCTCCGCAACTAGACTGAAGAACAAAAAGACAGCAACTTGTCTGTTCCCCTTCCCCGATTCCCCAACGCTGTTCCCCTCCGCCAATTCCCCAATAAAATCTTTAAAAAAAATAAAAATAAATAAATAAAAATAAAAAAAAATAAAAAATAAAAAAAATAAAAAAGATTGAACTCGGCACATTGAGCTGAGCTGCCACTCGGATGGCTCAGTGGATAGGGCGTGCACTCTTAACAACAAGGCTGCTGGTTCGACTCCCGCATGGGATGGTGGCTATGTCTACCCACAACTAAGATTGAACACAGCACCTTGAGCTTGGAGGCCATGAGCTGCCAATGGGAAGCCAGATGGCGACTGGTGCCCTCCACCACGAAGATTGAAGAACAACAACTTGGCTGGTCCCCTCCCCCAATTCCCCAATGAAATCTATAAATAAATAAATAAATAAATAATAAATAAATAAAATAAATCAGATCACATCAGTCCTTGCTTAAGCCTTTTCCCTCACCAACTTCCTCACCATGGCCAAAAAGCTGTGCATTAACATGTCTCCTGCCCACCTCCCTGGCCTCCTTTCCTGCCATTTTCTCATTTGCTGTGCTGCAGCCATGCTGCCTTATTCCTGGAACACACTTTCTCTCCTACCTCAGGACTTTAGCATTTTTTTATTTCCTGCTGCCTGTACATTTTGTCCCTTCATTACATCCTTCAGACCTCAGCTGGAAGGTCATTTCCTCAGAAAGCCTACTCCCAGCATCCTTTCTAAATAGCCACCCCCAACTTCTTGTTTTTCTCTTTTGCACTCCCATTTATTTCCTATATAACATTTATCCAATTAGCAGTTAATTATATGTTTTCATGTTCATCATCATAAGAAAATAGAGAGGTTATCTTGGTTATTGTTTATTAATGCAGCATAAATAAAACACCCAGAAATAAGAGCCGATTTGCACAGGAATTGATCTGAAATATTCCAGATCCAGAGAAAAAGTACCTTGCGGCAACCCTGATAGAACAGAGGAGTAAAGAACACTGACGCTGAATGGCTCCGAAACAGTACAGGCCCCCTAAGAGAGATCAGACCTTACTTTAGGCATTTAGAGCAATCAACTGAGCAGACTACTTAGCATCAGTCTCCCCCACCTTTGGCCTGTCATCCACACAAGAACGAGCCCGGGCCTACAAGTGGCACATCAGTGACTCCAGCTGAGAGGTGATGGGGAGACAGAGGCAGGGCACAAGGCTCCCTGAGGGAACAACCCATGTCTGACTTGTATATCACTGTGTTCTCGTTGCCTGGCACAGAACCTGGCAGAAGCACTTATTAACTGACTGGCTGGCTGGCTGGCTGGATGGATGGATGGATGGATGGATGGATGGATGGATGGGTTGGTGGGTAGGTGGGTGGGTGGGTAGGTAGGTGATGGCATTTCAGCCTTGGACAAAGCTATAGAAATCATGTCCAAGGAAGGGAAGGTGATTAGATAGAACATACTCTGCACCTGCAGGAACATTAGAGACCCAAGTTCAGATATATAAACAATGTCATTTCAATATCTGGATTAAGAAAGAGACTAGGAAAGATGACTCTGGAATGTCCCAAGTGATACTTGCCTGCCACATCAGAGGGGGAATTAAAATCAAAAAAATGAGAGATACAGTCTGCTTTTCTCCTTCACCTGGGGCAGAGCTGCTTGGATTCAGGTTAATCCCATTGTTTGATGAGCTAATATAGGATGATCCATGATACTCTGGAACGTATTTACATGACAGAATTGATTCTAAAATGTCAGCATCCTTTGTTGGTATCTTAGGGGACCTGTTATCTGGGAGAAGGGCTGCTGCCCATTGCCTCACAGCAACACTTGGCAACAAACAGAAGAGAGACGAATGGAAAAGAGAGAAGACTCCAGTGCAGGGTCCACTGCAAGAGGAAGCACAGCGCATGTCAGGGTCATTAGAATGGGCATATAGAAGAAATATGCAGGGCCAAGGGGAGGAACAAGTGAAAATGGAGAGAACCTCCTGATGATCCCTGAGCCAGCATTCCAGCCCAACTGCAAAATGGGCAGGTGGACTGTTCAGAGAGCATTTCTGGTTGGTTTAGTGTTAAAGACAGCCAGTCCAGTAGGCAGAGATGACAGAGATGAGATAGAAAACCAGGTAAAGCTGCACCATGGTGCCGAAGGTTCCCTTCATCAGTGGCTGGAGGAATGGACAGCAGGTCCAAAGGTTGTAGGGGGCATAGAGCCCCAGGCAGTCTGGGTTCAGAGACATAGCCAAGTAAACTAGGTATGAGCCCAGTCTATAGATATACCAATACAGCAAGTCTGGAAGAGCGCAACCAGGTGGCCAGCCTGGTGCTCCCTATGCCAGGCCTTCCAGTAGGAAGACGATAGCAAGACCATGCACACCCCATGGAATGGGAACTGAGGTTACTGTTAGGATCGGCTCAGGCCCTGGGATAGGCTCAGGCCTAGAGATGGGAAAAGCAATGACTGTAGTGATGAGATGCCGAAAAGATAGAAGCAGAAGCAGCAAGGTTCCCACAAAACTAACATCATCCTGGAGAACATTAGCTTACAATTCCCACATCAAGGTAGTGGAATGAAAGAAAAATGTCATTGCCAAGAGATTGAGGGATGACCAAGAGACACTAGATGTCCTTCCCTTTGGGGTCCTACAGGAGCTAGCTCTCTGGTCTGGCTTGGGGACTCCCCTCTCTAGCCTTAGGGAAAAGTCTCTCCACCAAAAACCATTTTATGACTCTGATTCCCTAGTTTGAGCCAGGACTCAAGAGAAAGACACACATCCTCCCTGCCCTGCCTTGGCCTTCCCAAATTCTGTCTTAAAGCAGCCTCCAGAGAAAGAAGATAAGATGAAAGGACCGTCCTTCCCCCAGGATCCTCACACCCCTGTGAGAGATCAGCCCTTTAGAGACCTGTGACACACACCTTCTGATAGCTTCCCCAAGACTTACAAGCCTCCGGTACCACTGGGGTTGGCCCCCAACGTACTCCAAGGCCAGCCAACAAAATTCTCTCTAATCAACACTGCTCATTCCCCAGCTGCTCCCAAAGGGGAACTGCATAGGCAGAGTCTATTTCACAACTGTTGGCTTCACACTGGGACCCAAAGGAACAGGGTGTATTGGAAAGAGCCCTGGGCTGTGAGTTAGGAGCTCTGCGTCCAGCCCTGCTCTGATACTAACAAGCCAGCCTCCATATCCCTGCCCAGTCTCCCTCACAAAGGTAGAGTCAGGGTCTTGTGATTTGTGTTTTACTGTAAGAACTTTACAAGAAGGAGAGCCCCCAGGCATAGGGTCTAAGGCTGGGCTTCCCTAAGCCATAATTATACACGTGACTCTGATCCCTAGCCATAGCTGAGCTTACCAAGAACCTTCCAAAGCCAATTAACACCTTTTCCCAAGGAATTTGAACTTGGGGAAGGAAGACAGAGAAAAAGAGGCTAATATGGGGCAATTGTGTTTTCTTGCCAGGCAGTCTGGAAAGCAGAGAAAGGCAGTCTGCAACAAGAGTAGAAAGTGAAACAAATATACAAGACTGAGGGGCAAAGAGAGCCTGTGGACTTCTAGTTCTGGGCTCCGGGGTTCCCTGAAACCTCATTGTATCTTTTGTTAAGCTGGCTTTTGAAAATGGGTCCCTCTTTGATCTAAGCTCTCCTGATAGCTTCAAAGTGGTAAGTGCTGACAGAGGCTGTCACCGGTCCTACTTATCAGTCAGATTGCTTGGCTGGTCCTCTCCCCCACTGCTCTGAGCTTGGGCGGGCGAGAGGCAGGCACTGGTTCACATCTGTGTCTCACGCCCACAGCGTAACCCAGTCCAGGGCCTTGACCACAGTAGGTGTTTGGTCAACTTTTGTCAGATTGAGACAGAATCCAAAGACACCCATTCCTGCATGAGGCGTGTTCCTAAGAGCCAGTTCGGGCAGCTGTCCCTCCCCATGCAAGGTTGTCTTTGGTGCCCACCTCATGGCCAGTCCACAATGAATCTATGACCTGCCCAAGCCCTTCCGGCCCTGCTATCCATGACCCTACATGAGCCCAGGACTCAACCCCTGATGCAGCCAGTCCACCACTTCCCAAGTTTTATTTTTATTAACCTAACTGGAAAATTGGACTTCATTCAGGATTGTGCTGAAAACCAGATGCTGGAGCTGGGCTCTGTTTTCCTAGATAAACACATTGCAATAATATGCAACTACCCGTGAAATGCTCTCTCTGCGGCAGCACGTGGCAGCTCTCCAGAAGAAAGAAAAACAGTATCAAAGCTACATTTGAGGCTTCTCACTCCCCCTCCTGGCCAGAGGGTGGTGAATATAGCCAAGTTTTTTGTTGGCCCCACTGCAGGCCAGCTCCCTCTCTGCTGGCTCCCCTTACCCTCTCCACATCTCTAGC
Source organism: Aselliscus stoliczkanus (assembly GCA_033961575.1). Taxonomy (NCBI): domain Eukaryota; kingdom Metazoa; phylum Chordata; class Mammalia; order Chiroptera; family Hipposideridae; genus Aselliscus; species Aselliscus stoliczkanus. Next base: position 94,843,806 of record CM066736.1, on the reverse strand, counting down.
CAGGAACTTAACAGCTTCTAGAAAGAACTCAGCCCCCCTTGATTCCCCTGTCTGAATGGAGTCCCTTCCCCTTGAGCTCCCACCGTGCCCTGTGTTGACCCCCATCCTAGTAGTGTTAAGACAGTACTGTGATTGTTTGGCTCATCTGGTTCCTCCAGAGCAGCTCAGAAGCTCCCTGAGGTGAGGAATGGAGCCTTGTTCTCTCTGACCCAGAACTGGTGAGGATAGTTGTTAAAGTTGCTGAATGAATGAATGAACAAGGAGTGAGTAGGGGAGCAAAGAAGGCTGGCTAGCATGTGGAGGAGGCACGGGCTTCAGGAATGTGGCTGAGATCTGCTTTTCTCTGGCCTGTTTTCACACCTTGGCTTGTCCAGCATTCATTGAGCTTTTACTTTGCAACCCATCCAGTGCTTAGTGTGGGGATAGGAAGGATTATAGCGCAACCCTGCCCGCCCCGCAGAAGCCCACCAACTGGCAACTGGTAGAGGAGGCCGACCCAAGAGCAATGTGAGGCTTTCTTTTCCCCAGCCCACTTCTTTCCTACACATAACCCCACCACCTCTATGGGGAAGGCTTGTCTCTAGACAGTGATAAAATTTACAACGGAGACCTTCACCTGGGCAGACATTGGGAGGGCCTGTGGGAAGAAACTATGTTATCGCAAGAGCCCAACAGGAAGAACTCTATGCTTGTAACAGAGCTCTGTGGTTGTGATAGCCCCTCCCTTTAACTTCCTCTTTCCCTCTGTAAAGGGCTTCCTCCACGTGGCTCACCATGGCTATACATACACTGGATTGTAATCCTTTCTTTTAAAGGAATAAATCCTTTTTGGTGACCAAATACTTAGTCCACCAATAGTCACAGTGTAGAGTGACAGAAACTCTGTTAGCATAAAAACCCCAGGCTATGGAAAGCAATCAATATTAGAAAGAGAATGACTTATTTTATTGGATGTTTCTCCCTAGTGATTTTGAAACGCATTAAGCCTAGAAGGCCTCAGGATATGAGGCCACAGTGTGACTCTAGAATGGAGTTTGGACCCTGGGGAAGGCCACAGAGTGAAAAAGAAGCAGAGGGTCGTAAGAGAGGAGAGGAGGGCACAGGGATCTCCCATTTGCCTAAGGCTACTTCTATATGGATCAATGAATGATTTGATGACAAAATTAAATATTTTGCTGCTTCCTCGGGACTCCACAGGTATATATGAAGCCCTGACAAGAAGAGATGTTTCTGATGGTGGGCTGTACCCACCCCAAGCCCCGCCCGGGTTACATGAGTGGACCAGGATTTACAGAGATACTTCCAATCTAATATAATTGGGAATGTACAAGGGCCTGTGGGAGCATAGAAGAAGAGGGGCTTTTTAGGAGACCCCTGCCCTCAGTGATGTATACGGTCTGGCATTTGGGTGCAAGCCCTGCTGTGGTCCTCCTTGCTCATATCCTTGGCCTTTCCGGACCTCAACTACTCAAAATGGGCAGTAAACATCCTATCACATTGTGCATGGGGGAGGATGAGCACGTGTGTTTGCAGAGCTGTCAGGGGGATAACAATTACAACCCCAGCTGTTGTTGTCAGGAACATTTCCCTTTGACTAAATCACAGAAATTCAAATCTGCTCCAGTCCAGGCTTTGTGCTCTGAAGACAGTCAGATCCTGGAGAGGCATTCAGCTGCTGCCCCCTCGCCTGGCCCTCAGGTGTGTGTCATTAGGGTAGCTCAGACAAAGATCAGTTCTTCTTCCAGGAGACTAAGGAGGGTAAAGCAGATTTCTCAGTAACCTCAGAGGATGACGCAAACGTCAACAAATACCAAAAAAGGTTTGATGTAGACAATAAAATGTAATCAATGCAACTGCAGATTAGGTCATTCACTTTTTTATGTGGGAAGAGAATTAAGTGTTTCAATTAAAAAGACTGAAGTTATGCTTAGGAAATCAACACAGTTATTGTGGTGGTAGCTATGAAGACCATTTTTATTTATAAATGACACCATTTTTAATGTATTTTAGACTTCTGTGTGACTGCCCTCCTAGGAATGGCAAAATTTCTTTTCATTCTCAATGAATGACAATTCCTGTAGAGGGACTCAGCTGAGAGCCATGAGATGCCAAGACTCCCAAAATCTGGGAATAGGTGCCCGCTTTGAAGGAGGGAATCTGAGGGGTACACCAGAGCACCCACTAAGTCACATTTCAACATCTTCAAATTGCCTGTGTATATCATTAATCTAATTTTCTAATAACACTTTTGTCTTTTTTATAGATTTATAGTTGTTATATGTATTTTATGATTCTTGATATTTTATTACATATATGAGGTCTGACAATGAAGTTCGAGAACTTGTTGCAATGATGTAAATGATGCTGCTAACATTTTTTGATATCAAATGGATTATTCATTATGAATTTGTACCAACTGGACAAATAGTTTAACCAAGTTTACTGTTTGGAATTGCTGAAAAGGCTGCATGAAAAAGTCACACAAAAACAACCTGAACTTTTCCCCAACAATTCATGGCTCTTGCATCATGACAATGCACCAGCTCGCAGGGCACTGTCTGTGAGGGAGTTTTTAGCCAGTAAACAAATAACTGTATTGGAACACCCTACCTACTCACCTGATCTGGCCCCCAGTGACTTCTTTCTTTACCCAAAGAGAAAGGAAATATTGAAAGGAAGACATTTCGGTTTTTTGTTGTGTTTTTGTTCTTTTTGTTTAGCTGAGCCATCCTGCCACCTGTTGGCAGCTCAGCAGCAGCTCAGCTCGGGCTGGGCATCGAACTGCTGTTGTTCAGAGCTCAGCTCGTACTCTTGAGCGAGCTCTTAACCAACTGAATCACTCTGGTGGCCCCGAAAGGAAGACATTTTGATGATATTTAGGACATCAAGGGTAATACAATGACAGCTCTGATGGCCATTCCAGAAAAAGAGTTCCAAAATTGCTTTGAAGGGTGGACTAGGCCTGGCATCAGTGCATAGCTTCCCAAGGGGTACTTTGAAGGTGACCATAGAGATATTCAGCGATGAGGTATGTAGCACTTGTTCTAGACGAGTTCACGAACTTAATTGTCCAAGCTCATAAACAAGTCTTTTCCCCCCACTCTGCCTTTTTTTTTTTCTTATAGCCTCCTCAATTTATAAGGGAGTTGTCTGTCTTTCTGTCTGTCTGTCTTCCTGCCTATCTGTTTGTCTGGGACCCTCTGGCTTTTTTTGAAGAAATAGATTGTTAGACAAACTCAGAGAGAACAGGACAAGATTGGAGGGAAATGCAAAGGGGGAGAAGCAGAGTTCAGAGAAGTGGACAGGGACTGGGAAGAGGAGAGTCATATAAAGACAGGAACTAGAGAGAGTGGGGCAGAGAGACATAGTTTCCTTTACATTCGCCATTTGTATATGGTGTCTTAGCTGGCACAAAAGTTTTCAATATTACGTGTCATATCTGCCAGCATCTTCCAGGCTTCTAAATTTTTGTGTCATACTTAGAATGGTCTTCCCCAAGATTAAAAAAAATTCTCATACATTTTTTTCTAAAATGTTTTAATTTTGTTCTTTAGTAATTACTTCCACATTTGAATTTTACTTTTGTATATGTGTAGGATAAGAATCTAACTTAACTCTTTTCCAAATGACTATCTAATAACACCTCTTATCATATAACTAACCCTTATTCTCTCCCTTTATGCTCTCATTTGAAATACCATATCTATATACTAAACTCACACATATAGATGAGTCTGTTTCTGGACACTCTCTTCTGTTTCATTGGATTATTTGTCTATTCCTATGCTAAAATCACAATGTTTTAATCACTGTAGCTTTATAGTATATTTTGATATTTGATAGGACAAATTCTTTACCATTGTTCTTTTTCAAAATGTTCTTGGCTAGGCTTGTGTCTTTTCTGTCCCAGATGAGCTCAAGAATCAGCAGTCAAGTTTCATAACATGTTCCTAAGAGATCAAATACGCTGTTTCTAAATGTTCCTCCTTTTCAAATTGCTGATATGTTTTTCCTTCTTCCCACCTCCCACCTCTTAGAAGCAGTACATGTGGTCATCAGCAAGGCATTCCCAAAATTCTAAGAATTAAACTATTAAAAGCCCCATGCTCTAAATAAAACTAAAAACATGTAAGAAGCAATAATCTTAGACAATCCCTGGGGTCAGGAGTAGGAAGAGCAAAATGTAATTGATTAAGTTTAACAAAGTTATTTAAAAAAAAAAAGAATTGACCAGTCATAAAGGGTATTGGTCAGTGATACAAGTACAGTTAAAAACTATGAACATGAAAGGAAGCAGAGACAGCATCCAATTCACAACTGGCCACAATACAGAGATGGGGGTAAGGTGTGCCCCCACTTCTATCCCCTCAGCACTATCCATATCCCCTGAGCACTATCCATTTCAGTGCCCACCAGACCACCTTCTAACTGCCACACCTGAGTCTCTTGACCTGAGGGCTTGCCCTGGCCACTAGAGCACATTCTATTCACATATGCAGTAGACTGGATATGTTGGCAAATTAACCACCCAACCCCAACCCCATAGTCAGAAGCATCATTCAACCAAGGCTTAGGAGAGTTGAACAAAGGGCCCAGATCTCTTGCCCCTAGGGTGGGTTATCACTGAGATGTATATTGTACACTGTCTCTCAGATTCCCCAGTGAGATCAAGTTCCAGTTGCTCACGGTGGTAGCTTGTTTGATAACACACCTGTATTGGCTTCCTCCCCTTCCCTGTTTCACTTTCCCACTCTGCTACCTCTGTTTCCTGGAACCACCTCCCAAATAAACTACTTCCACTCATATCCTTGTTTCAGGGTTTACTTTTGGAGAGATCCAAAAAAAGAGTGTCAGTTCCTTGATCCAAGGCCTTAACCTGTTCAGTTTCAATGGCAGGTATCCCCGATCCTGGACATCAAGGGAACTTGTTTCCACCAAATCTGCCATCATAAAACTCTCTCCCCTTATTCTTATTCCAAGATCACCAAGCAACCTTCTGATTATGACCTGGTTTACTTTATAATTTTTCTATAGAAAAAGAGGGAGTACTAACTAGAAGCATCAAATGTCCGGTTCTCAAGAAGTTCTGTTTTTTCATTGCCAATGAACACCTGGCAAGTAGTTTACACAATGAGCACTTGTGAGAGTAGACAATGAACCCCTCTTCTGAGGGAGGTGGAGTCACTCTCAGTATTGAAGAAACTGCATTTCCCAGCCTGCCGGGCTAGGAACAAGACTCTGGGCCAAGTTGACTTCCCAGGTAAAGGCTGCTTTTAAGGAACCTAATGGATATCAACCAGCCTCTCCTGCCAGCACCTGACCTGCACACACCTTTTTACAGGCTTCAGTGTCAGTGTTCCACTTCTATTAAGAAACAGATGGAGGGCTGGCTGAGTGGCACATTGGTTAGGAGCTGGTTTGGGATGCCAGCTCTGAGCAGCAGGGCCCCAGTTCGGATCCCACATGAAGGTCAGTGACACTGCCCTCTATAGCTAAGGTGGTGAACAACAGCTCCGCCTGGTTCCCTCTATAGCTAAGATGGCCGTTGACGGTGTGGGCTGCAGCCTCTGTTGAAGTAGGCTACAGTGAGTGGCTGGCAGCCAGTGTGAGCAGCTGGCAGCCAGCATGAGCTGCCAAGAGGCACCATGAGCGGCCGTCCAGAGGCCAGAGACCAATCTGCCTCACCCGGGAAGAGCGCAATGACAATACCAACATGGGCCAGTGAAGCAACATCCTCCACAACTAGACTGAAGAACAAAAGGACAACAACTTGTCTTTTCCTCCTCCCTGATTCCCCAATGCTGTTCTCCTCCCCCAATTCCCCAATAAAATCTTTTAAAAAAAGAAATAGATGGAATCAGACTTTTTCAAAGCTTTCTTCTTACTCTTAACAGAAAAATCTTTGTGCACCCTCAATTATTTTAATTCCCAAGATGTTCATAATTTTAGGACCTCTATTTCCAGTTAGACATCTTTCTTCTACCTGAGTCATTCTAGACTACCGGTTATGAACAAAATAATTATAATTCTGAATTTTTTTGGGACATCCAGATTTCAAATTTTCTGAGCTTTAACCATAAAACATTAAACTATTCTTGAAATTCTAAGTTTTCAGTGTCCAACTAACCTCTCCCATATTGCATTAATACTGGGAAGTGGCCCAAAATAATTTTTGTAAGATGATGTATCCTTGATGTTGGTTTGGATCTGAAAACTGTTATAGAAGATTCTTGAGCTATGACACACACATCCCTGAGCTGTTTCTAACTCAATCACTCAGGCTCTTCTATTTACCCAAAGGAATTCTTTATTCACACCAATCTGATGTTTCTTTTATACATTGTCTTATGTGTCTTAAAGAATAACATCTTGAATTGAAACTCCCTTACAACAAAGTGAATTTTTTAAGAGAGAGAGATAGAGAAGAGTAGAGAAGAGAAGAAAAAAAGAAAGATAAGCCATCATTCATAAAACACTAGTGGCCCAAAGGCCTAGTGGCCCTGTTGAGACAGGAAGATTCTGGAGGTGGTTGTGGAGCTGTCCACCAGGGAGGTGCTGACAGTATCCTGGAGTTGGACAGGGGCTGTCCTCCTCAAGAGTTGTGAACAGGGCCCCCTCCATACCCTTACCACCACCCCATTCCCAAAGAAATGTAAAATACTGTGAAAATTTGGGAAAACAGAGGCAATGTCCCCCAGTTGGAGTAGGGAAGACAATAATTGGTTGCAAAAGCTTCTGAATTTTCTCTACTTCACCCAAATCCAGACATGATATCAGCCCAGGACTCCTTCTCTCTGATTCTAAACATTCAGTACAGTAGATGCTGTTGATGTCTCCAGGGGGTCTTGTAGTCCCTACAGATGCTAATTCTGGCAGACCTTATAGGAAAACAAGACTAGCTGCTGGAGAAGGACAGGTTGTGGCCCCAAATCATTTCCCATACACTGACATTTGCCTTTCTTCTCCATTTTCCATACCTAGAATAAGGACCTGAGGCCCCACTATAGTGCTTGGAGAAAACTATTGATTGCCTTTGAAGGGGAAGTTGATTGCCTTGGATGCATGTAATAGGTGGTGACTCTGGACAAGTCAATTTTCCGCTCAATACTTGGTCTCCTCATAGGTAAGACAAGAAAATGCCAGGGACACAGAGGCCTTTTCCTGGATACCTGTCTTCTGGCCATCTTTCTTCATATATATGCCTCCCTGCCAGGGAAGTTACAGCCTCTTTGCAAAAATTTCTGCCACTCAAGTTCTCCAGAATTAAGGAACCCTGATGTGAGCTCTAGAGCAGGAGCCTGGAGTGGGACCACCATGGTGTTGGATGAGCTTGAAATCCTTGGCTCTGGAGTATATGGGGTGAGGGAAGGTGGCAAGAACAAGGAGACTTGAAATATTGGAGGAAAGCATTGTCTCCCTCTCTTTTTTAAGATAATACTTTATTTTTATAAAAATGATACATACTTATAAAGAACTCAAACAATATAGAAGCACACAAAGAATATATATATATACATATTTATTTATTTATTTATTTATTTATTTATTTATTTTAACTGAGCCATCCTGCCACCTGTTGGCAGCTCAACGGCAACTCAGCTCAGGCTGGCATCGAACAGCGGTTGCTCAGAGCTCAGCTCACACTCTTGAGCGAGCTCTTAACCAACTGAGCCACTCGGCCGGCCCAAGAATATATTTTTAAATCTTTAAAATCCCACCACCTCAAAATAATCATGGCTAATGCAAGTGAACATTATTGCAGATATTTCTGTCTGTATATTATATATATTATATATACAGAGAGAAGGATAGATAGGCAGGTAACTAAAAAGGGAGTGAATGAATGGATAAATGGATGGATGGATATAAATAAAGAACTGATTAAAAAGAGATTATACTTTATATATTATTTCATAAAAGGTGTAAAATTTAATTTTCCTTGAATTTAACAAAAGACAAAGACAATGAAGTAAAGCTAATGGAATTGCTTAATTTTGTTTATTCTCTACAAGAGATATTATTTCTCAGAGATACCTTTAAGGTAAAATATATGTATATGGCTATATAATATATATATATATATATATATATATATATATATATATATAGTGAAAAATATTAAGAAACTAGTATCATTACTTTTTTTAAACATACTTCAATTTTAGACAGTATCAATTGACTGGCTGCTATGAAAGATAAGGAAATTAACATTCTTACACTTCCTTTCATTCCCCCCACCCCACTTCCCGAATATTATGAGTAATACTGTTTTTTTTCTATTTTTGTCTCTTAATGTGAGTCATTGTCAGTACAAATGATCAGGATTAAATGGAGCATGTAATGAGATGTGATGACATGGATATCTATTATAGACACCAAAGAATAACAAAAAAGAGGAAATTTATATTTTTATTTGACTACATAAATGTAACAATAATTCAACCATTTTTGTGAATCACTGACCTTGTGTGTGTAATTACTATGCACCACAGATTATGTTCAAATGTCATATTTCTAAATACTAATAAAATTAAATGAGTGAACAAACTGGATTATCCCTAAGTTTTCCGCAGCGCTCTGACTTTGGCCTGGAGGGATCCCCATCTGAGCTTAAAGGAGGCTTGTCCTGTTTCAGGGCAGAACCAGATTTGATAATAATAACAACAATTTTTAACATTACTCAGCACTTATTGACTGCCAGGCATACGGTTAAGTATTTTACATATTGGTTCATGGACTCTCCCAACATTCCAGCGAGGGACATTGCAATATCCTTATTTTTTAAAGTGAGGAAACGGAGTCAGAGTAATTAAGTAATGCACAAAATCCCACAACTAGTGAGTAAGAAACTCTAGGTTCAAGTGATCTTCCCAGTAAATAGCAAAGCTGGAATTTGAATACTCCTCAGTAAATAACAGAGCTGGAATTTGAACACTCTTTCCCTAATCTCAGTAGCCCACTAGCTGTGTGGCCTTGGGTTAATCACTCATCCTCTCTGAGCTAGTGTCTTCTACAAACCAGAGATGAATAAGGACTTCCCTGCTTGTCACCCAGGACTTCACTGGAGATCAAGTGAAGTGGTATAGAGCTTTGTAAAGCAGTCTTATCACCTTCTTCCCCTCCAGAACTCAACATGGCACATAGCTGGTGGCCTCGGTCAGGACTCAGGCAGAAATCAGCCTCTGCTGATGAGAAAAACATTACCACAAGGCCACAAAAACAAAACAGTCCTTCTGCCAAAAGACAAATGGGGTAGGCGGGGAGTTCCAATGGCTGTGAATGCTTTACCAAGTTCATGTTTAGGGTGAATTCCAGCAAGACACTATTTGTTTATCGGGTTCATCGTCAAACTACTATTTGACAAGAGAAGTCACTGCATGGAGAGAATGTCGAAGGCCACTGGCGATTGTGTTCACTCTCTTGGGCCAGCTGTTTTCTCAGGCCCTGAGCGCTTGTCCTCCGCTAGAGCAGATATTCTTGGCCTGGCCGAGCTATCAAACTGCCTCTCTGGATGTGATGCCTGAAAGGTGAGGGCTAGAGAAAGACCTTTTCAAAAGCTCAGGCAACATAAAAAAGAAAGCCAGCAGGCCAATATTCTGAGCCCTGGAGGTCCTGGGAGGCCAGAGAGCTGACTTCTGGCCCTGACTCAAAACTGTGACCTTGGGCAAGTCCCTTCTCTCTTCAGGGGTTTCGTTTTCCCATCTACAACACAAGGGTTTCCTGGATGCTCTCCCAAGGCCCTTCTAACTCTGCCCTCACTGACTGTTCTGTGGAGCGGTGTAGCACAGATACAACTGGCTGTGATTTATCTGGGAGATTTCCAGAGAGAGACAGGAATGAAGCAAGAATCTGAAGACTACAGGCTAAGATAAACTGCAGTTTAAGAACTCTGGCTGACAGCATACAGTTATAAAGCCACAGCGATTGGTTTGTAGGGCAAATAAGAGAAGATAGTGCTGCTGAAAGGAGTATTTGAGAATGAGGATTTTTAACAAATGGTTACTGGTATCCTCTATTACATGCAAAGCACATGGAAAGACAGAATGAAAGAAGCTACAAAAACTCCCAAGATGAATTAGACATGGTGTCTGCCCTCAGAGGGATTGTAATCTAGGGTAAGAGATAGTTGTGTACTGAGCCAAGCAAGGAATGAAGGGGGTATGGAGCCACTCTTAAATCCTGTGCTAGGTATGCATGGTCAAAGAGGGTCCTTCCTGGTCTGGGGGAGGAAAGCTGGCTAGGCAGGAAGGATGGTCTTAAATACCATGCCAGAGCCTTGCAAAAGAGCAGGGAGCTCAAAAGATCTGGGAATCAGATGTCACTCCATTTTCACACCTCAGTCAAGCACTGTTTCTCTAAAGGAGTTTTCCTTCTCAACAAATAACAACAAAAAAATAAAATAAAATAAACAGGAGCCACAGTGCCCCTCCCAACTGCACCATCCCCAGTACCTAGGGCCTCATCCCCTTAGAAGTAGCCAAGAATTCAAACTTGTTTCCAGACTTGTCACTTTGCCTCATCACTGACAGGGTTTTCACTGAGAGCCAGGTCAGGGTCCCGCCTCCCAGGGAGCCTGCAAGACCAGAGGAGAGTCTGGATTTTCCCACTAAATCATCAGGAGCACAGGCTGTTTCTGCCTTGCTGGCTTTCTGTGCTCATCTGCCGGTCTAACATGTAGCCCAGACAGACAGAAATGGGGCAGCGTCTGGGGCTTCCGCTTGGCCCTGGAATGCTGACTGCAGTGTTCTGGTTCCTCCCATGCACGCTTCCCTCCTGCACAAGCCCCATAGGCCTCTGTGACCCAGGGTGGCAAAAGGATCATTTGAAAGACCTGAACCCACCCTATATTATCAACCATATATTATCGTTTATTGATTTCATATATATATATATATATATATATATATATATATATATATATGTGTGTGTGTGTGTGTGTGTGTGTGTGTGTGTATGTACATATTATACACATGAAGTTCTGAAAATTAAGTTCACACACTTGTTACAACAATGTTGCTAACTTTTTTGATATCAGGGAGATTATTCATTATGAATTCATACCAACTGGACAGTTAACCAAGTTTACTATCTGGAAGTGCTGAAAAGGCTGCGTGAAAAAGTTAGACGACCTGAACTTTTCCCCAACAATTCATGGCTCTTGCATCACAACAATGCACCAGCTCACACGGCACTGTCTGTGAGGGAGTCTTTAGCCAGTAAACAAACAACTGTATTGGAACACCCTCCCCACTCACCTGATCTGGCCCCCAGTGACTTCTTTCTTTACCCGAAGATAAAGGAAATATTAAAAGGAAGGCATTTTGACGACATCCAGGACATCAAGGATAATATGACCACAGCTCTGATGGCGATTCCAGAAAAGGAGTTCCAAAATTGCCCTGAGGGGTGGACTAGGCAATGGCATTGGTGCATAGCTTCCCAAGGGGAGTACTTCAAAGGTGACTGTACTGCTATTCAGCAATGAGGTATATAGTACTTTTTCTAGGATGAGTTCAAGAAGTTATTCTCTGACCTTCTTATATAGTACATAACTTAAATTACATAATGTAATATGTATTACATGATTATATAATAATATTACAATTGTACAATTACATAATGTATATTCATTATTACATTATATGTGTATAGTATATATAATATTTATTTATTTATTTATTTATTTATTTATTTATTTATGCATAATGTATATACAGTGACTGTGACTACAGCACAGTCATGACCACACTGGGGGCCTAAGAGTAACTGCCCATCCCTCCTCACCAGCATCCTCACAGTACTGGCTACAGGAAGAGTTTCTGTGATGGTGTCACCTGGTTTTCCTTGCCATGAGCCAACAGTATATCACCTGCTAACTCACCTCTTCAACTTGATCCACATCCTACACAGATCCACAATTTTCCCCAAGCCCTGCAAGGCTGTAAGCATGAGTGAAGATGCATTAACAGCAATAGTTCTGATTTAACCAGCCAATTACTCTCCCAGTCTCGTGGAATGGGGCCCCTAGGTGGGGATGGGTGTTTTTGCTCACTGCTCTACAGTTTCCAGTTTCTGAAGCTGCTCCTCACACCCATCCCCACCACAGGGGGGGGGGGGGAAGCTGGGATTCTTACAGTGTCACACCAACTCTCTCTGTCTCTCTCACACTCAGCAAAGATCTTCTAAAGGAATGTAGTTAGTGTGTCACTATGTTACATTCTTCATAAAATGGCTTCAGTGTTTACTTAGCACTCCCTGTTCATCACCAGACAGGCTTGAGTGAGTCTCTTGGGACCAGGTCAAGAGCCACTTACTTCTAAGGGATAGACTCCAGGCTGTGTTCGTACTTCCTAACCCCTCCTTCCCTGGGGTGAGTGCTGTCGTGAGGGCCCCTCAGCAATCATGCCCAAAGGCCAAATCTGTCCCACAGCAAGGGACACAGCCTAGGCCAAGCAGAGCTTTATGGTCATGATCATACTGGGCTTTGACATCCCAAACCCAATCTCTCAGCACCTGCCCTCTATTAGTTATTTATTGCTGCATCGTGTGGCTTAAAACAACAAACATTTATTATGGGGTCAGGAATTTGAGAGAAGCTTAGCAAGGTGGTTCTAACTCAAGGTCTCTGGTGAGGATGCAATCAAAGTGTCAGCCAAGGCTGCAGCCTTCTGATGCATGATTGGGTTTGGAGCATCTCCCTTCAAGCTCACTCACAGAGCTGTTGGCAAGAAGCTTTAGTTCCTTGTCACATGGGCCTCTCCATAGCATGTTATGACAGGGTTTCACCTGGAGTAAATGATCGAGAGAGTGACTAACACAGAAGCTGCAACATTTTATAACCTAATCTTAGAAGTGACATACTACCACTTCTGCCATATTCTGTTGATCACACAGATCTACAATGGTACCAGGTGGGAGGGGACTACACAAGGGTGCAAATACCAGGAGGTGAGGGTCACCAAGGCCATCTTGGAAGCTGGTTGCCACATATGCTCTGTCCTCCTATTTCAGCCTCTACAATGTCACCTGAGGGGAGCCCACCTGCCTTCACAAAGAGGAAACTTTGGGGACCCTGAGGATGGAGCTAAGCAGTGACAAGATAGCACTGGGACCCAGTGATATGTGTGTGTGAAAGAAAGAAACCAGGAAAAGAAAGAGGAGGACAGAAGTAAATCAGAGGGTGCAGAGTCTTGGAAAATAAAAGGCAGGTCTTCCAATATCATGGAACTGCAAAACCTGGAAATAGGCAGGAGACTTGGATCTTCCATGAGGTAGGATTGACAGAAATAGGTGATTTATAACAACAGAGGTCTATTTCCTTCTTATGCCACCTCTTCAAAGCCTAAGGCTCCTCTCCACATCTCCTAACTTGGGCCTCCAGGTTGATAGATCAGCTATCATCTTGAACATCACCCAAACTGTTGGCAGAAGGAGAGTTCTGGAGAGCCTTGTATTGGCAATGAAGGGCTCTGGTCCAGACATGATGCATGTCCCTTCCATTCACAGTTCACTGTGGCCACTTTGGCTCCAGCCAGCCACGAGGTTGCCTGGAAGTGCAATAGTATGTGCCTGGTAGAGAGAACTGGAAATATTTGGCAAACAGCACTAGTGATTCCTCAAGGTCTAAGAGAGCAACAAACTTATCAGAGAGAAAGGCAAGGAATGGGCAAGGGTTGGATGTTAAGGCCTAAGCTGGAGTAGGACAAAAGGAGGTTTTTCCAGGGCTGTGTCCTAAAAGGCTGCCTGCATTTGGTTCATCCTTTGCTGCCTCACACAACAGCCCAAAGGAGCAAGCACCTCTTGAGTCCTATGTGTCAGACCTGGGTCATTCCCAAACTCTCCCTTTATACCGCACCCCTCTCCTCACCCTGTCCTTTGATCCAGGGGGAGGATGCCTAGACACCAGGTCACATGCTCACCCAGTTTCATGCTCCAAAGCATGGCCAGACCCTTGGGAGCCTTTCCACACACTTCCCAGCTTACTTCCCAAAGATGAGTATTCCCCTTCCCCTAGCCTGACTTCCTGACCATGGTCCTTTGTAGATGGATCTGGGCCAATCTCCCAGATAGGTCCCTGGAGAAGTAATGTCCTTTCCTACCAAGGCCCCAGTTCTCTCCCTTTTGACTAGAAGCTGCAGTTCTAGGAATCCCAAGTTCTCACCCTCACTCTCCAGCCCAGGCCACACAACCCAGGCAAAGGTCCCATCTCCCAAGCAGGCCTTTCACAAAGAGACCTAGAGGTGACTGTAGGACCACACACTGTAACACCCAGGCTTATCTCCCAGCAGATTCCACATGATGAACTCGTTTTTTGTCTGTTTTTTTTTTTTTTTCACATTCTCACTTCCAAGAAATCTTTGGTTAGAGCTGGTTTAATTATCAGTCAAACCTAGGGACTCTATTTGCTTATTCACAGATTAGGAAATAATGATGGTTTATCAGCAGGACCAATGTCATCCATCCCCATCCCCTAAACCATTTCTAATAAACTGCAGTGCAAGTGAAATCAGTGTGTTTGCTGTGCAAAACAAGATGTCTAGCTTCCCTTTTCACCAGACTTCTCCCTTGCCCCTCCAAGGAGAAAGTCTGGAGCTAACAATGCCTCGGAGGCCTGAAGAATTCAGACATTAGCTCTCTAGGAGGGCCATGTCCATAGAAACTCAGGACATTTGTCATATGAACTTCAACATTAAATCCCATTGTTGGGAGCCAATCTCATCTCCTTCTTGACTGAAAACAGTTATAATGGTAATGCTCCAGAAGAGGGCAGAAAGAACTTCTAAATGGACAGCCAGGAACTCCCCATGGGTTAGGTGGTAGTTCACTTGGGCCTTGACAGTTGGGAAGATTCTCAGCAAATAATAATGAGACAGGAGGAGGTTAATCTAAGGCAACAGCATGAACAAAAGAAAGGAGGTAAAAATTTGGCTGATTAATAGAGTATACGCAATGGAGCAGTAGAGAAAAGGCTGGAAAGAAAGCTCGAAAATGATTGTAGAGAGTTTTGACTGTCAGTTCAGGGGTTATCCTGATTCTCAAGAAAGATACAGTAATTATCAGGATAAAGAAGACTCTTAACTAACATTTATAGAGTATTTACTAGGTCAGGCATTAGGCCAAATATTTTATGAACCTAACAAATCTATCTATTATTTTCCTATTTTAAAGATAAGGAACATTGGCTTAGAGAGGTCAAGTTACTTGTCCAAGGTCACACAGCTAGAAAGTGACATACCCAGGATTCAAACCCAAATCTGCCTCACTCTAGATGTTATGCTCTTAACCATGAGGTGAGATTAAATAGTGATAAACATACTTACAAAACTGCCTCCCTATGGCCTTGGCCTTAAATGACAAATGGCAAGGAAAGTTTCAGCCTGAGCCAGTTCACTGCATAGCTCAGGCCTCAACATCTGGTGTCTTTCACAGCTGACAGCTGAACAGAAAAGCTGGACATACAAATTATCTCAGGTAGCAGGAAAAGACAGGAAAGCAGCACGGGTGGGGGGATGGGGGTGGAGAGGGGGCTGTAAATGTGTAAGTCATGGGCCACAGCTGACTCTAGGGACACCATATTCGTATTGGACAAAGAGTTCCAAACTGAACTGACGCCTTTCCCACTCTAGGGCTCATGGACCTGTCCTAACAGAATACACCAGGCCTTCCAAGAGGTGCCCTTTGGCAGAGGTATGTATTTCCCCCTTAAGGGCAGAGCCCATTTTGGTCTATTCTGGCACTCTCTCTCTCTCTCTTCAGAGGCAGCTGGAACAAGCCATTGCCTCACTGAAGCACCTCCCCCTACCACCACCTCCCTTTAAGCCAGTTGCTCTGGAGAATTCCTAGGGGCTTCAAGACAGCTACAAACACTGAACCTTTAGAAGTGAGCCCCACTTTCTATGCCTCGGACTGCAGAAAGCCATGACACCGATGGCAGGCGAGGGCAGCAGAGAGCTGGAAGAGAAGCCCAGGAGAGAGCTAGCAACTGCAGCTGGGAGAGCTCCTGGAGGAAGTGGGAGGGGCACAAGGAGAGCCTCCATCTGCCAAGGAAATCCCCTCCCCTGGGTTCACACAGAGGCCAGGTTGAAGCACAGAAGCCAGGGGAGCACGTTGGGAAGTCAGTCCGAAGGAGAAGCAGAGAGATGCCAGAGACAACACCACTAAGAGTCAAGAAGAGAACCAGAACATGCTGGAGGTCACGAGGGTCCTGGAGCAGCTCCGAACACGGGCCAGCCCTGTTCTCCCTGGGCCAGGAGAGCAGAGAGGAATTTAGGCAAAAAAGCAAAGAAGAAAAGCTGCCCGGTTCATTTAATGAGGTCATGGTAACCCTGATAACAAAACTTGTCAAGAACAGCATATACTCAAAAATACAGAGTACAAAAATATTATTTAAAATTACAACAGTCTTACTTTTTAAAGCGAACAGAAAGTTTTTGAAAAAATATTAACAAACTGGATTAAAGAGCATTTTAAAAAATCATCCATGGGGCCAGCCGAGTGGCTCAGTTGGTTAAGAGTTAGCTTAAGAGCGTGAGCTCTGAGCAAGAAGGCCGCCAGTTTGATTCCCACATGGGGCAGTGAATGCTGCACCTGAGCTGAGCTGCCGCTGAGATGCCAACAGGGAGCAGGATGGCTCAGCTGGTGAGAGCAGATGCTGCTAACAACAGAACTGCCTGTTTCATGGTGATTGCACCCGCCCGCAACTAAGACTGAATTCAGCACCTTTAGCTGAGCTGCCACCTGGATGTGTCAGTGGATAGAGCATGCACTCTTAACAACAAGGCTTCCAGTTTGACTCCCGCATGGGATAATGGCTACACCCACCCACAACTAAGATTGTAACACAGCACCTTGAATCTAGAGGCCACGAGCCGCCGCCAGGCAGCCAGATGGTGACTGGCGCCCTCCACAACTAAGATTGAAGAACAACTTGGCTGATTCCCCTCCCCAATTTCCCAATTTAAAAAAAAAAAAATCATCCATGATTACCAAGCAGGGTTTATTCTAGCACCATAAGAATGGTTTGACGGGCCGACCGAGTGGCGCATTGGTTAAGCGCTGGTTTTGGGATGCCAGCGGCCCCGGTTCGGATCCCACATGAGGGCCAGTGATACTGCCCTCTACAGCTAACAACAGCTCCACATGGAGCTGGGCTGTGCGAGCCCCGGTGATGGTGTGGGCTGCAGCCCCTGCTGCAGTGGGCTGCCATGGGCTACAGTGAGTGGCCCGCAGCCAGCGTGAGCGGCTGGCAGCCAGCATGAGCTGCCAATAGCCGCGGTGAGCGACATCCAGAGGCCAGCGACCGATCTGCCTCATCCGGGAAGAGCGCAATGACGATACCAACATGGGCCAGTGAAACAACATCCTCCGCAACTAGACTGAAGAACAAAAAGACAGCAACTTGTCTGTTCCCCTTCCCTGATTCCCCAACGCTGTTCCCCTCCACCAATTCCCCAATAAAATCTTTAAAAAAAAAAAAATGGTTCGACATTAGAAAATGTATTAAGTTACACAATTCATCAATAAGGAAAATAAATCACTCAAATAAAGATCCTGAAAAGCATTTGCTAAAATTCTACATGCATTTTAATTTAAGGGAAGAGCAGGATAATCTTTTATAATGAAGAATAGCAATATCTTACTTAAAATTGAAATACTATAGACTACTGCATTAAAACCAGTAACCAAAATAGGATGCTCGGTCTCAACATTTTTATTTAATATTGTTCTAGAAGTTAAGGCAAATGCAATAAAGAAACCCATAAAACAGAGACAAGTAATACTAAGACAAAATTATCATTATTTACCAATGCTATATCTTACTTATTAATGCTGTATATTAAAATTCCAAGATAACTTCCAGAAATAAAGTAATAGTCAAGAAGTGGTTAAAAAAATCACTCATCATTAAAGAAATGTGTATTAAAATAATGAGCAATCTAAGGTTTTTTGCACCTTACAATGTTACAAAACAATCTGAAAACATGTCATGAAGAAGAGTGTGGATAAACAGGCACATTCATACATTGTTGATGGTATTGTATATTAGCTTAGCCTCTAGAGAGAGCAATTTGGCAATATTTAAAAATTATAAGTGTAAATGCCTTTTAACTCAAGAATTCCTCTCCTAGGAATTTATCTTCCAGATATCCTTGTATCTATGTAAAAAAGTATACGTACAACATTAGTCCTTTTTATATACTGTTATTACATAAGAAAATAGAAACAAATATGCATCTATAGGAACTTGTTCAATAATTATGGTATCCAATCAATGGTATACTCTGCAGCTGTCAAAAAGAATAAGGAAGTTTTTTATTTACTGAAATGGAATGAACTCCAAGATATAATGTTAAATTAAAAAGCAAAGTACATAAGACTGCATAGTTTGCTACCATATATAAATAATAGATAGATAGATAGATAGATAGATAGATAGATAGATAGATAGATATCTTATTTTTTTAAACAGGAAAAACTATATTTGCTAGTTAATGCATAAAGTATCTATGGATGAATACCCAAGAAACTAGTAATATTTATTGCATCTGCATACCCTTTTTTTATGATTTGAGTTTTAAGCCAAGTAAATATATTACCTGTTAACAAGTACATTTAAGAAAGAAGGGCTGGAAGGGCAGCTCAGGTGGTTAGAGCGCAGGCTCATTACACCAGGGTTGCCAGTTCAATTCCCACATGGGCCAAGGTGCTGCACCCTCCACAACTAGATTGAAACAACTACTTGACTTTGGAGCTGATGGGTCCTGGAAAAACACATTATTCCCCAATAAAATTTCAATTAAAAAAAAAAGTGTCTTTAAACAAAGAAGAAGAGGGCCAGCTGAGTGGCACAGTGGTTAAGCGCTGGCTTGGGAAGCCAGCAGCTCTGGTTCGGGTCCCACATATGAGGGCCAGTGACACTGCCCTCAAAAAAAACAGAAGAAGAAGAAAGAAGAGCTGGGAAAAAATGTTTGCAAGTAGAGTACTGGAAATCCTTGGTTTTGCCAAATATAAAATATATTTTAAACTACTATTATTAAACCTTATAAAACTATAGTATTGGCAGAACTATAGACAAACATGCAAATTAACATAAGATGTGGTAAAGGAAACATCAGAAATTAATGGGGAAATGTCAATTAATCCAACAAATGATATTGGGGAAAATAACTCTTTGGCAAAAATGTCATTCTCACCTACTACCATACATCATATAAATTCCAGATTATTTAATATTTTAAATGTGCAAAATAAAACTATACAAAACTAAGTAAAATATGTATAAAAAGTCAACTGATCTTCAGATATTGATTAATTTTCCATTTCAAATGTTTAGTCAACTTCACATCCTTGGGATAAACTTCACTTGGTCATGAAATACTGTCTTTTTCACATACTTTAATTTACTGAAATATTAAGAATTTTTTATCTCTGTGCATGACAGATATTGGTCTTTAACTTTCTTGTAATATCTTTGCCTGGTGTTGGTGTCAGGGTAATGCTGACCTCCTAAAATGAGTTGATTAGTATTCCTCCTCTATTTTTTCAATAAGTTTGTATAGAACTGGTATTATTTCATTCTAGATGTATGGTAGAATTCGCTCATTAAGCATGAAGTCGTTCATAATATGTCATTATTTTTTAAATACCTATGGGATTTTATTCCTAATGCTGGCAATTTCTCTCTCTCTCTCTCTCTCTCTCTCATTAGTCTTATTAGAGGTTTATCAATTTTATTGATCTTTTCAAAAAATAAGCTTTCAGTTTTATTGACATATGTTCTGTTTTATTGGTTTTTGTGTGTTCTTTGTATTCCATTGGTTTTCACTCTTCTATTAATTATTTCTTCCCATCTACTTATTTTGTGTTCAACTTGCTTTTTTTTTTTCTCTAGTTTTTTGTTTTATGGTGGAAGCTTAGATCATTGATTTTTAGACCTTTATTTTCTCATATCAACATTTAAAGCTAAAATTTATTGGAAAGCACTGCTTTAACTACATACCACCAATTTCAATTTATTGTATTTTAATCATTAATTAATTCAAAATATCCAATAATTTCCCTTCTTTGACTTTTGGGTTATTTAGAAGAGTGTCGTTTAATTTCCAAATATTTGTGTGCTTTCCAGTTATCTTTTTGTTATTGATTCCTAATTTAATTCATTTTTAGAGATCATACTCTATGTGATCTCAGTTCTTTTAAATTTATTGACTTATTTTATGACCAATAACGTGTTCTATCTTAGTGAATATTCCACATGCACTTGAAAAATGTATTCTGTTGGTATTGGGTATTAATGTTCTATAAATGTCAATTAGATCAAGTCAGTAGATAGTGTTCAAGTCTTCTTTATTCAAACTGATTATGTCTGTTCTATCAATTAATGAAAATGAAATGTCTATATCTCCAAATGTAATTGTGAATTTGTCTAGTTTCCCTTTCACTGTTGTCAGTTTTTGCTTCATACATTTTGAAGCTCTGTTATTGGATGTATATACATTTAGAATTATATTTTCTTGATGAATTGACCCTTTTATCATTAGGAAATGTCCATCATTATCCTTGGTAATATTTTCTGTCCTGAAGTCTACTTTGCTTGATATTAATATAGCCACTCCAGCTTTCTTACAAATGTTTGCAATGTGTATCTTTTTCTATCCTTTTAATTTTAATCCATCTATGCCTTTATTATTGAAAATGGGTTTCTTGTAGGCAACACAAAATTGGATCTTTGTTCTTAACTGGGGTGTCTGGACCATTTATGCTTAATATAATTGTCTATATGGCTGGATTTAAATTTATCATCTTGCTATTTGTTTTCTACTTGTCCCATTTGTTCTTTGTTGCTCCTTTTTTCTTCTTTTCCTGGCTTTTTGTGGATTACTTGACTACTTTTTCAGTATTCCATTTTATCTCCACTTATTTGGAGTATTTTGGCTATACTGCTTTAGAGATACTTTCTTGCGTTTTTGAAAAGATTTTAATTAAAAATGTAATTAGCATACAATATTAGTTAGTTTCAGATGTACACAATAGCTTTTCAACATTTATGTACCTAAAGAAGTGATCACCGGGCTGGCAGAGTGGCGCATTGGTTGGGAGCTGGCCCGGGACACCAGCTCTGAGCAGCGGGGCCCCAGTTCGGATCTCACATGAGGGCCAGTGATGCTGCCCTCTGCAGCTAAGATGATGAACAAAAGCTCTACCTGGAGCTGGGCTGCCGTGGGTCGCTGACGATGGTGTACGCTGCAGCGCCTCCTGCCATGGGCTGCTGTGAGCTACAGTGAGTGGCCGGTAGCCGATCTGCCTCACCCAGGAAGAGCACAATGATAATACCAACATGGGCCAGTGAAGCAATGCACTCCACAGCTAGACTGAAGAACAGGGGGACAGCAACTTTTCTGTTCCCCTCCCCCAATTCCCCAATAAAATCTTTAAAAGAAAAAAGGAGTGGTCACCATAAGTCCAACAACCATCTGGCACCATACCATGCTATTACAATTATTATTGACTATATTCCCTATGTTGCACATTACATCCCATGACCTATTTGTTTTATACCTGGAAATTTGGACCACTAATTGCCCGTCATCTTTTCCCCTCTTTTTTAATTTTTCAGTTATAGTTGACATTCAATATTATTTTATATTAATTTCAGGTGTACAGCCTATGGTTAGGCATTTATGTAATCCCCCTGACTAATCTAGGACCCACCTAGCACTATATGAACACATAGTTACTATTATATTACTGACTATTATTCCCTATGCTTTACTTTACATCCCCATAACTACTTTGTAATTACCAACCTGTATTTCTTAATCCCTTTTTCTTTTTTCACCCACACACCCATCCCCCCCACCTGGCAACCATCAAAATGTTTTCTGAATCTCTGAGTTTGTTTCTGTTTTGTTTCTTTTGTCTTTAGATTCCACATATAAGTGAAATCTCATTGCACCTGTCTTTCTCTGTCCAACACTCTACTCAGCACAATACCCTCCAGGCCCATCCATGCCACTGCAGATGGCAAGAACCCATTCCCTTCCATGGTAGAACAATATTTCATTGCATATATGTACCACTTTCTCTTTATCCATTCTTCCATCAACAGACACCCAGGCTGTCTCCACATCTTGGCCATTGTAAACGATGCTGCAATGAACATGTCCTGGATATATGGATGTACATGTCTTCTCGAAGTACCGTTTTGGGTTTCTTCAGATAAGTACCCAGAAGTGGGATTACTCGGTCCTTCTTTGTCTCTTGTTATATCCTTTGTTTTAATGTCTAATTTATCTGGTACACGCATTGCTACCCCAGCTTTTTGTTTGTTTGTTTGTTTTCATGAAATATATTTTTCCATCCCTTTATTTTCCATCTGTGTTAGTCTTTTGATCTAAAGTGATTCTTTTGTAGGCAGCATATGTAAGGCTTTTATTTTCTTATCCATTGAGCCCTCCTATGTCTTTTGAGTGGAGCATTTAATTAATTTACATTGAAAGTAAATGTTGATAGATATGTAGCTATTGCCATTTTATTATTCATAATTTTGATCCTTTTTTTTTTCATCTTAAAGAAGTCCCTTTAACATTCCTTGTAATACTGGTTTGATGGTGATAAATGCCTTTTGGTTTTTCTTGTCCAGGAAGCTCTTTATCTGTCCTTCAATTTTATTTTTTTTTTATTTTATTGGGGAATTGGGGGAAGGTAACAGTGTTGGAGAATCGGGGAAGGGAACAGACAAGTTGCTGTCTTTTTCTTCTTCAGTCTAGTTGCGGAGGATATTGCTTCACTGGCCCATGTTGGTATCATCATTGCGCTCTTCCCAGATGAGGCAGATCGGTCGCCGGCCTCTGGATGTCACTCACCATGGCTATTGGCAGCTCACACTGCCTGCCAGCCGCTCACGCTGGCTGCCGACCACTCACTGTAGCCTGTGGCAGCCCACTGCAGCAGGGGCTGCAGCCTATACCGTCGCTGGGGCTCGCACAGCCCAGCTCCATGTGGAGCTGTTGTTAGCTGTAGAGAGAAGTGTCACTGGCCCTCATATGTGGGATCCGAACCGGGGCCGCTGGCATCCCAAAACCAGCTCTTAACCAATGCACTACTCGGCCGGCCCTGTCCTTCAATTTTAAATGATAGCCTTGCTGGGTAGAGAAGTCTTGGTTGTAAGTCCCTATTTTTCATCATGTTGAGTATATTGTGCCAATACTTTCTGGCCGGCGAAGTTTCTGATGAGATATCAGTTGACAGTCTTATGGGAGCCTTCTTATAAGTTACTAGTTGCCTTTCTCTTGCTACTTTTAGGATTCTCTCTTTGTCTTTAACTTTTGCCATTCTAATTATAATGTGTCTTGATGTGGGCCTGTTTGGATTCATCTTGTTTGTGACTCTGTGCTTCCTGGACTTGTATGTCTATTTCTTTCACCAGGTTAGGAAAGTTTTCAGTCTTTATTTTTTCAAATAGATTCTCAATCCCTTGCTTTTCTCCTTCTGGTACCCCTATGATGTGAATATGTTATGCTTGATGTTGTTCCAGAGGTCTCTTAAACTATCCTCATTTTTTTGAATTCGTTTTTCTTTCTGCTGTTCTGACTGGGTGTTTTCTGCTACCTTATCTTCCAAACTGTTGATTAGATCCTCTGCTTCATCTAGTCCTCTGGTGATTCCTTCTAGCACATTCTTCATTTCAGTCATTGTATTCTTCACTTCTGACTGGTTCATTTTTATGGTTTCTATGTCCTTTTTTTTTTTTTTTAAAGATTTTATTGGGGAATTGGGGGAGGGGAACAGACAAGTTGCTGTCCTTTTGTTCTTCAGTCTAGTTGCGGAGGACATTGCTTCCCATGTTGGTATCCTCATCACTCTTCCCGGATGAGGCAGATCAGTCACCGGCCTCTGGATGGTCACTCACCGCAGCTATTGGCAGCTCTCGCTGGCTGCCGGCCATTCACTGTAGCCTATAGCAGCCCACTGCAGCAGGGGCTGCAGCCTACTCCATCACCGGGGCTTGCGCAGCCCAGCTCCAGGTGGAGCTGTTGTTAGCTGTAGAGGGCAGTGTCACTGGCCCTCATATTTGGGATCCAAACCGGGGCGGCTAGCATCCCAAAAGCAGCTCTTAACCAATGCACCACTCGGCCAGCCCTCTATGTCCTTCTTTTTTTAGCTGAGCCATCCTGCCACCTGTTGGCAGCTCAACGGCAACTCAGCTCGGGCTGGCATCAAAACGCCGTTGCTCAGAGCAAATTAATTAATTTTTTTTTTTTTGAGGGCAATGTCACTGGCCCTCATATGTGGGATCTGAACCGGGGCCGCTGGCGTCCCAAGCCAGCTCTTAACCACCGCGCCACTCGGCCGGCCCCCTCTATGTCCTTTTTTATGCTTGCTATCCCTTTGTTGAAGTTCTCACTAAGCTCCTTGAGCATCCTTATAACCATTGTTCTGAACTCTGTCTCTGGTAGGTTCCTTGCCTCCATTTTGTTTAATTCTTTTTCTGGAGTTTTCTCCTATTCTTTCATTTGGGATGTATTTCTTTGTTTCCTCTTTTTGCTGCCTCTCTGTATTTGTTTCTATGTATTAGGTAGGGCTGTTATGTCTTTGCTTGGTGGCTTTCTGTAGCAGGGATCTTGTGGGGACCAATGGCACAGTCTTCCTGGTCCCCTGAGCTGGTTGTTCCAGGAGTGCCCCTTGTGTGGGTTGTGTATGCCCTCCTGTTATTGTTGAGCCTTGCTTGCTATTGGCATGTCAGTGGGTGTTATTAACCCTCATCTTGACTGGCTGTGGGGTTTGGAGATGTCCACAGCTTATGGGCTGCTGTGGGGGGGGGCTTACCCCATGGAGCAAGATTTCCCCCAGCAGACTCTGGTGGCTATTGAGAGCACCCTTTGTCTGTGCTGCTAGTGGGGCTAATTGGTTGGCACTCTGCTGAGGTCTGAAGCCAAACTCCAAGTATGTTGGTTCTGGGGTCTCTTGGGACAAGTTCTAATGCAGGCCCAAGTCAGCCATTGCCTGTGACTGGCCAGGGAGTACCTGGTAGGAGCTACAAAGTGATCCATGGTTGGTCACTGACTGTGCTGTACCTGGAGGCATGTGGGAGAGGCCACGCTGAGAACCAAAGACAGCTGCTACCACTCCCAGGTCTGGGGTAGCTCCACAAAAAGCCAGGACACCCTGAGGCCTGCTGCCACCTGTTGGTCCCATCAGTTTCAGCTGCTGATAAAGCTTCCTGCAATACACAAGTTGTGTGAGGCTGGGTCTCAATGAGTCAGCAGGGTGGAGTAGCAGAGCTCAGCTAGCCAATCAGATTCAGATTTGGTCTGTGGGGATGGGCTCAACACAGAAAAGATGGCGCCTGCCTGTCAGCTGCAGGAGAGAAGGGCTCCAAACAGGGAAAATGGTGACTGTCCCTCCAGTCCTCGCCCCAAAGTTACACAACACAGACTCTCCCCATAGGTCTCAAATGCCGCCAAAGTCACGATCCTTCTGCCAGAGCCCAGGGTGAATGCCTGCATGGACTGTTTAAGAGGATGTCTGGTTTTCCTGCAGCCTTCCATCTCATCCAGATGGTCAGAATCCCTACTCTTTTTCACAGCCAGAAGTTATGGGGGTTCCTTTTCCCAGCACCAATATTCTAGCAAGCTGAGGAACCTGGTGTTGGAGGCTGGGATCCGTCATTACTTGATAGGGAACCTCTGTGGCTGAGATACCTCTCCCAATTTTCAACTACCACACATCCATATGGGACCAACTGGTTTCTCGTCTCCGCCCCTCCTATCAGTCTCAACATGCCTTCTTCTTTATATCCTTAGCTATAAAACTCCTGTTTAGCTAGACTTCAGGTGGTTCTCCAGGTTGATTGTTCTATCATTTAGTTGTAATTTTGATGTGGTCATGAGATGAGGCAAGCACAGTATTTATCTACTCAGCCATCTTGGATCTCCTCGCCTTTTGTTTTGTTTTTAGCGGTTGCTTCATATTTTGTATATACACATTTATTCTACCACAGTATACCTCCAAATAATAACCACTTCATGTATAACATAGACTTTAGGGCCGGCTGAGTGGAGCGGTGGTTAAGCGGCCCCAGTTCGGTCCCACATATGAGAGCCAGTGACACTGCCCTCAAAAAAAAAAAAAAAAAGAAAGACTTTATAAAATATGTTTCTATTTTATTTCCCTATCCCCTTTCTTGTGCTGCTGTGGCCATACATTTTACTTCTATGTATGTTGTAAGCACCATGAGACATTATTTTTAAACAGTGAATTATCTTTTAATAGAATGTTAAACTGAGAGAAAATTCTTTTATAAATACTTATGTTTACCATTTCCTCCACTGTGCTTTCCTTTGTGTAGTTCCAAGTTTCCATGTGGTATCATATTTTTTTAGCCTTAAGACCTTTCTTTAACATTTTTTGTAGTGCAGGTAATACTCACAAATTGTATTAGCTTTTATTTGTCTGAAAAAGTCTTTTATTTTACTTTATTTTTATAGGCTATTTTTTCCTGGATAGAGAATGCTAGGTTGACAGATTTTTCTTTTAGTACTTTAAATATTGTTAAAAACAATGGCCATTTTTGTAGTCATTCTTGTTTTTGTTCCCTTGTATATAATGTATTCTTTCTGAGTTTCTCTAGCTTAATATAATTTTTTTCTTGTCATTGGCTTTCAACAATTTGATTATCTTGTGTCTTGGTGTGTTTTACTTTATATTTTTCCTGCCTGGGATTTGTTGCATTTGTCAGGTCTGTGGATTTTTAGTTTTTATTAAATGTAAAGTATTTCTCCCGTGATTTCTTTGCCACCCTCCCCCCGATACACACATACACTTTAGGACTCCAATTACACACATATTATAGTACTTGTTACCATCCCATTGTTATAGAGGCTCTGATCATCTTTTTTAGTTTTTTTCTTCTTCTCTGTATTACAATTTAGATAGTTTCTATTGTACTGTCTATAAATTCACTGATCTTTTCTGCAGTGTCCAACCTGTTAAGTCCATCTAGTAAATTTTTCATTTTATGTGTTATATTTGTCACCTCTGAAATTTCCATTTTATTCTCTTTTATATCTATCACTTCCTTTCTCATTATGCTTATGTGCGGGGAGCCAGCCCCCGCGAAGACCAGGGGTTCCCTCAGGTGGAACAGCATCGAGGGGAAAGAAGGATGGAGGGAGACATCGGAAAGAGGTTCACAGGAGCGTCACACACACTTTATTATTAAAGCCTGGCCCCTTTTATAGGGGCTTCTGACCATTACCTCAATTGCAAGTTATGTTGCAAGTTATGTTTCACATGATCAGGATGTTTTTCTCTTTCTCAGAGCTTTTACCTTTTTGTAATTGTATCTTTTAGTAGCAAAAGGAGTCTCAAACTTTTTCTATCCTAAGAAAAGCTGCATATTATTGCAATAGAGGGGAACATCCGTTTCTCAGTCAGAGCTTCAGTTTTTTTTTGCTACAGCAATGTACAAAGCAAAGAGTTAAAACAAGTTGTTAATTAAAATACCTCATGGTCAGTAAGTTGTCTCTTATCAGAACTCTCATGGCCTAGAGACCTTGGTCTCCTGATCTCCAAGGAAACCTTTCACAGCTGCATAGGCCAAGGGGCTTGAGTCCCCAATATTTCAGTTCAGGCGTCCCCTCGGGCTGTAGCCTGTTTTAGGGAGTTTTCTTTTCTTTAGGAAAGCTTGCCCCATCGTTGACTTACACAGCCAGCTATCATCAGGGTACCCCAGGAACTTGTCACAAATGCAGTGAGTATATTGTCTCCTATAGGAGGAAAGCCACATGGGTTCATAGAGACGAGATATTACATGACCAACCATAAGGCAGCATCCCAGACATCCAGTGCTGAGCATGGATCTTTATTTCAATGTGGCCTTGTCAGACACCGGGAGACTGTCGGCCCCGGCACTTACGTTACTCTTTAAATACTTGAACATATTTATAATAACTTTTAAAATTCTTTTCTATAAATTCCATTGTTTAATATCTACATTCATTTCTACTGATTCTTCTCTTCTCCTACTTATAGGTCACACTTTTTTGCTTCTCATAACTAGCAATTTTTTGGATGTGGGGCATTGTAAATATCATGTTTTTAAATGTCTGTATATTGTCTTCCAAAGTAAGCAACTTTGGATCCTGGAACAGAAAAAAGGACATTAGTGTGAAAAAATTGGTGAAATCCAAATAAAGTCTGTAGTTTTGTTCATACTATTGTATCAATGTTAGTTTCTTAATTTTCACAAATGTATTACAGTTATGTTAACATAACTGGGTGAAGGGCATACAATAATTCTCTGTTCTATCTTTATAACTTTTCTGTAAATCTAAAATTATTCCCAAATTTGGGGGCCAACCAAGTGGCACGGTGGTTAAGCTCTGGCTTGGGAAGCCAGCGACCCCAGTTTGGGTCCCACATATGAGGGCCAGTGACACTGCCCACAAAAAAATAAAATAAAATAATTCCCAGATGAAAAGGCCTGTTTTTAACTCCCTTTTTCTCTTATGGTATCTTGAGGTATTTTTGTTTGTTTGTTTTCCACTTTCATTTTCTACTAATTGAGTCTTCATTTCTAAAATAATTTTTTCTGTTTTTCTAATTCTTTAGTTCTGCTGTCTCATTTCTAAGTTTTTCAATTTCTGATTTACGTCATTCTTTAAATCTCTTGTTTTGAAATAGAATGTTATATTTTGAACTCCTTTCTAAGCATGACTCTCTGATATGCTATCATTGTCTTGAGGTATATTATAATACTGTTTATTCCTTTTCCTCACAGAAATTTTGACCTTGAGAATATTCTGTTGATTATGTTGATATGAGCTTCGTTTTCCTGAATTTTGTTCAAATAGCTTTTCTAACTTCACCAAGCTCCCTCTTCTGTTGTGTTCATCTAATGTCAAAAGGGGCCAGCCGCATTCTAAAATTAAAAGTTTATTTATTTATTTATTTTAAAGATTTTATTGGGGAATTGGCGGA
The DNA here is from genome assembly GCA_033961575.1 of Aselliscus stoliczkanus. NCBI lineage: Eukaryota > Metazoa > Chordata > Mammalia > Chiroptera > Hipposideridae > Aselliscus > Aselliscus stoliczkanus. The sequence continues at coordinate 94,814,823 of CM066736.1, read as the reverse complement.
GGGGAACAGTGTTGGGGACTCGGGGAAGGGGAACAGACAAGTTGCTGTCTTTTTGTTCTTCAGTTTAGTTGCGGAGGATGTTGCTTCACTGTTGGTATCGTCATTGTGCTCTTCCCGGATGAGGCAGATCGGTCGCTGGCCTCTGGATGTCGCTCACCGCGGCTATTGGCAGCTCACGCTTGGCTGCGGGCCACTCACTGTAGCCTATGGCAGCCCACTGCAGCAGGGGCTGCAGCTCACAACATCACCGGGGCTCGCACAGCCCAGCTCCAGGTGGAGCTGTTGTTAGCTGTAGAGGGCAGTGTCACTGGCCCTCATGTGGGATCCGAACCGGGGCCGCTGGCATCCCAAAACCAGCGCTTAACCAATGCGCCACTCGGCCGGCCCTAAAAGTTTATTTTTTTAAACAGTTTTTTTGCTGAAATTTTCTGTTCGTTTTCTCCTTTCCCACTTGTATCTGAACATTCTCTTTTTTTAGTTTTTGTTGTTGTTGTTTTGTTTTGTCTCTATCTTATCAATTTTTATTCCTCTCTTAGAGGCTTCCCTCAGTGTGGGGCCCTATCTTTAAATGACACACAAGCTACTACTCAGTTTCAGGAGTTCATGTTCAAAGAGGCTAGAGTGCCCCAGCCCCTTGTGGCCTTACCACAAGGCCTTTGTTCTCATCCATTATTGGTGTGAGCAAACTCCTCCCAGTTTTAGCTGCTGCTCTCAAATTCCATTATGTCTAATGTCAGGTCCATCAGACTCCCTGCTGCTTCCCTTTGCTTTCTCCCCACAGATGCCCATAACACATCATGGTTGTTGGTGCTCATATTTTGTCACCTAGCTTTATTGTAAATGTTGTCCCTAGGTCTTTAATTTTGTTAACTAGTTGCTTGGTCTATTTTTTATATGGTGATTCAAGAAGATTCAATAACTACATTATCCCACACCTATCATCTTCCCATAATTCCTATATGTATCATTTTTTAAATCAGAGCAAGGGTAGGGAACATTAGCTATTATGAAGTACCTTTTACATTCTTTGTGGAATTTAACCACAGCAATAGGAACTTGGACAAAATTAATTGATTGACACAAAGAAGATTACCCAATACATTTGCACTAATAACGTATGAGGAATTTTGTATACTTCTTTTTCATGTAATTATGTATGTGTCTTCATGCTTGGTACATAATCTTCACAGTGATCTTTTTAATGGTTTCAGAATATTCCATTGAGTAGAGGTACCAAAATTTACTCAGCCTGCCCTCAGTTTTAGACACATTGGCTGTTTCCATTTTTCTTCTGCCTCAGATGATGCTGTCATAAGTAAATTTGTGCATTTAGCTTTTTGTTTTTGTTGAATTATTTCCTTATGATAGAATCCCAAGAGTGGGTCAAGGGTAGGAACATCTCCCTAGCTCTGGCAATTTATAATCTGAAAAAATGTTTTTAGAATTATTTTTCTTATTATAGGGGAAAGGTTATGGCTCAGTTATTGATGGTAAGGATCACATTAGGGAAATAGGACTATTTCCTAGGATCATTGCTGTTCTGTCTTTCCTGTTCATTTTATTCAAATTTCATGTTTCATTTATTCAACCAATGCTTACTTAGAGCCCACTAGAGTCGGCCACTGTGATTTCCCTCCCCTACACTAGAATGAACTCCACAAGTATGTATGGTGATCTGCTCAAGGACTGATCCAACACACATGATATAGAAGGGCCCAATCCAAGTGTGCACTAACCTATACTCTCTGCGAGCATGAAAGGTTCTATGGGTTGTCCTCCCCTGACTCCTGACATGTCTGAGACTACTCAAGGAATACTAGAATCTTTTGCCTGGAGAGATCTAGTATTAGCAATGCATCCTCCTCTATAAGCAGGTGTAGCCCCATTCTAGGGCAGCTTTGAGTAGAAAGGGAGAACCTAAGCAACTGGGAGGACCTCAACTGCATTAGCTAATAATGTTGCCCAAAAATAATCTTGGTATTTTTACCCAAAAAAACCTGGTAAGCTAGAAATAACCATCATGGTCTCCTAGTCACAACCTGCTAGCTATATGGATTCAGCCCATATACCTAATTTTCAGCGTCAGTTTCCCCAACTGTCTTTCCATTGCCTCCTGAAAACTGATTCTTGCCTTGAACTCAAGTCTTCTTGGCCTGGGTTCTGGTTGTGGTTTTCAGTCCCTGTCTACCTTGTCCAGCACCCTCCCATGGGGGCCAGACCTTGCTCCACAACTCCTAGCCACTGATTGAGTCTGTGTGTTTAATGGCCTGAGTATTGAAAGCCAAGATTTTGTGCCTGTCTCTATTTTACGCTCCAGGGCTGCATCCTAACACTTAATGGAGCCCTGAAATCACAAGCCTAGCTAGACTTCACCACAACTTTATAGCTCTTGCCAGGATCAATTGAATCCTAGGACCCATCCCATCAGTCCATGTTGCTGAGGAACCTATAATGCGTTTGCAAACATGCTGAGTTAATAATCACCTCACCTTCCTTACCACAGTGTTTTACAGATGAGGCATCCAAGGGCAAGAGGGTAAAAATGATTTTGAAAAAGTCAAATATCAATTTTGTGTCAGATCTAGGCCCAGAGCCCAAGGTTCCTCAGTCCTAAGAGGGAACAAGCAGGTGGAATAACAGAAAAGAAATTTAGGACTAGATTCCCAAAGCAGGAATCAAATTACAAGTCTTGAAGCCTCCCCTCCCCAAGAGAAAGCCCCGGGATTTGAGCATAAGATATGAGTAGATTCCAGTTTGTAAGACAGGTGTGTGAAGTCAGAGCATGAGTAGCAAAGTTGACTTTATGTGGAGTCCTCGCCTGTGAGTTAAATGCCTCTTTCATCTCCAGGATGTCCCAGGGACCTGGAGCAGAGCTGGGCCTGTACATGCAGGTCAGGGAGTCACATATATAGACCAAAGAAAAAGAAAGGATAGAAAACTGAGAAAGGACATATGAGTCAAGAATCGGGCTGGAATTGATATACGTAGATGCTCAGGTGGCCCACATGTCATCTGGGACCTCCCTGCATCATGAAGGTTAGACATCTGTTCAAAATATACATTACCATGGCCTGTGGAATTCCAAAGCTTTCTCTAGGATTTCCATAAATGCCCAGGACACATGTAGCCTCCTGTCCTGCTCTTTCAGAGGTAACGTTCTTTGAGTATAGTCTGTTCAGCACTATGTCAATCTAGGTACAAAATTTAGCCCTCTCATGGAAAAAAAAATTTAGATACACCATAGATAAGATTAGTAGACTTTGATGAAAATGTTGGCGTCACGGGGATGGAGTCCTATCACTGTACAACACACAACCTGGAAACCCTCATTGTATATTCCTGACCTCCTCAGCCCTTGTCAGCCATCCCCTTAGGATGGTTTCCTCTATTGGCCCCAACACTGAGCCTTCCCTCACTGTCCCCACCCTCACATACTCCTCTGGTCCCTCTGTCTTCCTTCTCCCTTCTCTGTCTTCAGTTCTTTCCTGTCCCTGCCATCCCTTCAAAGTCAGAAACAAATTCCTTTCCTTATCTCATGCAGAGAGGCTGGTGGGGGCATAGTCGTGCACCCCTACTGCTACTTCACCAAACTTGCTTCAAAAAAAGGTACTTCCCTCCTACAGAGGAATTCTAGTTCTAGATATTAAAGTATTCAAAAATTTTCCACCTTAATACACATGTGTAAACAAAAAGTATGCAGAATTATTCTTATGCATAGTCCATACCAGACCAAGCACTATGATTACCCTATTTAGAATGGATGGAGAAGGAAGTTTAGAACATCCTGTCTGATTTGAGGTGTGCCCTTGGCCATGAAAGCTCAGCTGAATCCAGAACTGAGCCTGAGAAAATTTGAATTGTCTTAGGCCCCTTGTGAAGGAATTTTACAATCTGCTGCGACAGGAAAGACACCCTAAGTGGGGTGCTACTTTTTTTCAGATAAGCCAAAAAGTATGTAGTGCCTATGGCAACCAGAAAGTTTCAAGATTTTTCAAACCTACATGGACTTTTAGGGTATTCTTAGGCTGCAAACTTTGGGCTTAAATGTGATATCAATCTAGCTGCAAAAAACAAAAATGTACAACAGGCATTTTATATGGTCAAACCAGGTGAGCAATTAAGTTTCAAGGTATGCGGCTTGTTCTAGTTACTCTTGAGTAGTGTAAAACTACAGCCAGTTCATTATTCTCAAGGATCACATGGCTCAGGAATCTGAAAAGGTCATAGCAAGGACAGTTTGTATCTCCTCCACAATGTCTGAAGCATCAGATTGGAAGTTTAAAAGGCAGATTGTTACTCAATGACTGGGTCCTGGAATTATCTAAGGCTCTTTCTCTCATGTGTTTAATGTTGAAACGTCTACATGTTGGCCTCGCCATCTGGGCTTTTCATATAATGGTGGTTAGGTTCTGTGAGAAGAGGCCTCTAAAACGGCCCCCAATATTCCCTAACTCCTGGTATTCATGACCTTGTATGATCCCATCCCCTTGAATAATTTGCTTCTAATCAACAAAATATGGTAACATTGAGGGAATATTTCTTTCAGGATTAAGTTACCAAAGATTGTGACTTTTGTCTTATTACTAGGCTCTCTTTCTTGCTGGCGATGATAAAGCAAGCTGCCAAGTTGGAGAGGCCCACATGAAAAGGAATTGAGGGTTACCCAGGCCAATAGCCAGTGAGGAATCGAGGACTTCAGTCCAATAATCCTCGAAGAATTGATTGTAGCCTTGTGCAGCATAGGAGCAAGCTAAGCCATGGTCAAATTTTTCACTCAGAAAAACTCTGAAATAGATTTTTTAAATGTATATTGTTTTAAACTGCCAAGTTTGGGGGTAATTTGTTACACAGCAATTGATATCTAATACACGTTCTACAAGTGAGCATCCAAAAAGATCCAGGCAGAAATTATATCACTTTCTATGACTCAGTCGTATAGCATTATTTCCCCCAAAGTCATGGCCTGCCCAAATTCAATGAGATAGAACATAGATCCCATCTCTCAAAAGGAGGAATGTCATCATTAAGAAGAGCATGTGGGAGGAGAGATGATGTTGTGGCCGTCTTTGAAAAACACAATCTGCCACATGACCCTGTGGCCTTGTCCCATAGCATTGTCTGACATGCTTATGTGTAAATTTTAAGAAAGATTTATATTGTTTTTGCTATTTTGAAATTGAGAGTTTGTTTGTGCTCTTTCTGTAATGTCTCATCTGCTTTTAAGAAATTCTCAAGAAATACCTCAGCATGTCACAAGATAAACAGGAATTGGCCTCCTGCAACCAAGGAGACCTCAGGAGCATAACTTCCAAGAATGTGACTATCTGAAGTACAAGCTTCTCTCCATTTAAGAATGACTCCGAATGAATTACAACATTGTCCTGGCTTCATGTTCGGAAACATTCTAGCATTGCCCCACGCTCCATGCCAGCAGAGTGCAGGACAGTGAATAAGGAGGAGCTGGTGGGGAGAACTGATGGACACTCGAGCCAGGATGGCTCTAGTGGTGCTTCCAGAACTCCTGAGCAAGAAGGCATTTTAGAGACCTATCAATTCAGTTTACACTAGTAATTATATTATAGTAGCTTCATTTGGTAAAACCCAACTGAAATAACAAGCCCTTAACAGCTGAATGAAATAGATTCTAATATACTGGTGTCACTTAAATATGTTGGACTTCACCAGTTTGTAAACTCATACCTCCATTTAATGCCCCAATCACTGTAGCTTGAGCCCCATTCCACTTGTCTTTAAGAAATCTAGGCTTTTTCCCAAGTTTCCCGGGAAGTGCCTACATGGCCCACCCACTTCTCCCATACTTTCCCCCTCAGCCAGCTCTGCCTGTTTCGCCTGGGGGACTACTGGGTCTGAACATCAGCTTTCCTCAGGTTAGACTTTTCTAAGCCCTCTGTTCTGGCCCAGCATTAGCTCTACAGACCCTTCCCCCATTTTCTCATTGTGTTAACAGAGAAGAGAAGAGGATTACAACAGAGAGAAACTTAAAACCCAATACTTTTGCTCAGATCTCCTAGGCCCCTGGTGTGGTCTGTATGCTCCTCTCTGCTGCTGCCCTGGGGCAAGGGCCAGCCTGCCCCTATGGTGCAAATGCTCCCTAATAGAGTCCTCAGATCCTTGAGGTCCAGATAAAGGAGGCAGTTCTCCAATGAAAGGCCCATCTCTTTTGTCTTTACTTTTTGCATTAGGATTGAGCTTGTTTTGTGAGGCCAGAGAATTCAAGAGGCCATTTCAGGAAAAATTGCAACTTCTAAACTATATCAGAACAAGCATTCTGACCATAGAACACCATGTGTATGACACTAAGAGCCCAGCCAGTGCTGGGCCCTGGGCCCCATACACCCAGTTAAGTTCTTTTTCACGTTCTCACTCTGATATGAATTTATAACCAGGGTGATGTAGTCTTCCAGCCATCGTCAATGTCTCAGCTCTTGAGCATCTATGATTGACTAGTGGAAAAATGGCTCATCCGTTTTCTAAAATAAACAAACAGATGGCAGTCTAAATGCATACTTAGGAAATAAACATTGTTCCAAAGGAAACCATTTGGAGAGATCAACTCTGCGTGGCATAATGACAATATTTTACAGAGTTTTGCTAAGCATTTCAGTTTCTTGGAGCCACAGAATATCAGACTCTCTCCATTCCAGAATAAGATCTTTGCCCATAGGAGGCATTTTCCTAAACAATTCCTCTTTGAGGAGTCATAAAACTGCTTGCAAATTTGAAATGACAGTTCTTTTTCAGCCTCTACTTATCAAGAAATCAAAAAATCTGTGGGTCAAATCTCAGCCAGTTTCACCTTGTTGTACCCATTTTACGGACAGAGGAAACTGAAGTTCAGTTTCCTCTAACTTGCCTAAGTTACATAATTAGAAAGTGGGCAAGCTGAAATTTAGAACTCTGGCAGCACTGGGTGCGCTGGTTCTTGCCACTATACCAGGCCACACTTGGTCTGAAAGGAAACGTTATGCATCACAAAAACATGCTGTGTGAAGACCAGCCAAGCATACAACAAATCAGTCCCATTCAGTTTGGGATTACAAGCAAGATAAACAATAGAGCAGCCTTCAAAATGAACTTCCGTTTCCAGGATGAAAAGGAAACACAGGGACACAAGCTCTTAGGAGACACCTGCAGTTTGCAGGGACCCATGCCAAAGAAAGGACATAAAGAAGAGCTTGAAAATCAAGGACTCAAAGGAGGACACTACATTCATTCTTCCATCCCACAGACTTGCACCAAATGTGTCCTTTGTGCCTGGCTTTGTGCTAAGCAGCAGGCATAGGACAATGAACAAGTCAGAGTTCCTGCCCTCAGAATTATTTTACCCTGGAATGTTTTGGATTTTGAGGTACAATGTGTGACTATGACCATTGTCAACAGGCAATGACACAAAGCAACCGTCTCTGGCAAAGGCCAGCTGAGCAAATGCTTAACTCAGAAACCTGTTATAGCTTTTGTAAAAACAAATTACATCAGTGCTTACCCAGGAGTCTCCCAACCAGGCTAAAGAGTGTTTTCTTTTGTGAGCTTGTGTGTATAGGCTGTGGTCCTAGCTCATGGGGCATGCAGGAACTCTGCATAGATTGAAGTGGCACAGAAGTCTCCATAGCTCCGTGTTTGTCATGCTATCAAGCAGAGCCCTTGGAAAACCCACTTGGCAGGGAGGCAGACATTCTCAGAAGTCTGCATGCTAAGCCCTGTGCTGTGGTTGGGCAGAATGCAGGAGGTTAGCCAAGGTCATGGGCTCCTAGGGAAGTAGACAGTTGCTGAGTGACTTCCATGAGCCAGGTGCTGGGCCAGGGCTTTCGCTTTACCTTATCTCATTTCATTGTAACCCATGATGCTCAGCCTTAAGCCATCACCCTGGACCCACCTCAAGGCCAGCACTTGACAAGTCCACCTCTAAAGCAATAGCGAGTAATATAGATTTTACCACAGATTCCATGGTGACGGAGAGGGATATTTACATTGAAGACCACTAGCAAATAATAATCTAACACCTCCATTTGTCTTCTCCCTCTTCTCTTTCCCCAGTCTCTGTAACTTCCCTGTAACAGAGTGCTTCTTCTCTCCTTTCTCCCTCTTGTTCTCTCCCCGTCTTTCCTTCTCCATATACACTGCTTCTTCTTGGCCGGCCGAGTGGCGCATTGGTTAAGCGCTGGTTTTGGGATGCCAGCGGCCCCGGTTCGGATCCCACATGAGGGCCAGTGACACTGCCCTCTACAGCTAACAACAGCTCCACCTGGAGCTGGGCTGTGTGAGCCCCGGTGATGGTGTGGGCTGCCATAGGCTACAGTGAGTGGCCCGCAGCCAGCGTGAGCGGCTAGCAGCCAAGAGTGAGCTGCCAATAGCCGCGGTGAGCGACATCCAGAGGCCAGCGACCGATCTGCCTCATCCGGGAAGAGCGCAATGACGATACCAACAGTGAAGCAACATCCTCCGCAACTAAACTGAAGAACAAAAAGACAGCAACTTGTCTGTTCCCCTTCCCCGATTTCCCAACGCTGTTCCCCTCCGCCAATTCCCCAATAAAATCTTTAAAAAAAAAAAAAAAAAAAATCCCCTCCACATCTTTTTCTATCACTTGCCTAATCCCACACACAATAGCCTGATCAGAAGCAATGCTCTGTGAAATACCATGTGAATAACACATTCTATAAATCCCTAGATGGTGGTTTTGATAGAAGCATTGTGACTAGGGAAGGCAAATCTATATCCAAAGTGTCTATTTCATTGAGATCAAAGTTCTGTCACTTCCATGGTGGAAGTGATCTTTTGTAGTCAACCTTCCACCAGGTAGCTGCCTGGTGTTTCCAGGGAATGGTGCCAAATTGAATACTTATCATTGGTCTCTATTGTTGGCAGGTGGGACATTCAGCAATGGTGATTGGAGTCCAGTTTGCAGAGCTCATGAATAACCTCCATAGATCACTTTGTTTTATTTCCACTGGACTAAGACAGGAGTGGCTGAGGAAAGAGGCAAACAGATGTCCACAAAGAGGTCATGTCATCCATCTGCTTATTAAGATCCTCTTCTGATGAGATTTCTGCTTGGTGAACATTCAATGAGACACAATATCTTAACACTCTGTTCATATTTGGAGAGTTCTACCCACAAACCTCTTTCTCAGATCTTCTTGTCACTGACTTTCCATTCATGATCTTTCAGTATCTTGACCATCCAGCCAAACCATTAGCCACATTCCTGAGTTGCTATAAATTCATACTTCTGCCCACTGGGAGAATTTTCCTTTATTCCAACTTTTCAAAGCCACTGCTCATGGTAGGACTGCAATGCTACAACCATCCACTTTGGGACAGTGCCAGCATATTATACAGACCCATATTTAAAACAGGCCTGGAATTTTGCCTCCCCAGCCAACTTGTCATAAGGAACTCTCCAAGAGGCCACAGATTCAAGTGCAGAGGGAAAAGGCAATGGGACCATAGGCATCTGTGCGATTTGCTTATGCAATTTATTTGTGCCTACAGGACTTGTTTGAGCCTGATTTCATATATACGACTTCTATTTAATCACAGAGCGCTGCTGTGAATGCCCAATTTCAGGGCTCAGAGGGTCACACAACATCCAGTTCACCATGAGCAACTTAGATTGCATGGTAAATTAGTAATGCAGTGTCAAGCATTCAGCCTCCACTAACGCTCAGTTACAACCTAGAAACTGTTTCTCCAGAGAATAGTTGTCTTCAGAGGATGGTAAAGATTTGCTCTAAAATCCTAAGGGTCTGGGCTATAACTCACCTATACAAGCCTGCTAATGTCTCCAGACAGTGTCCTTATCTGCCACAAGCACTTTAAGCACCATGGATGTGCTGCATATACAGCCCAAGAGGTACAGTGGTTTGCACGGTAGCCTGGACCTGATGCAGAGCCTTCTTTTGTTTGGCCTTTGTCAGGTGCCAAAACTTATAGCTGTTCAGGATTCTCAGTAAAGTGAGAGTTGCATGTCCAAATGAGTTATATGTTGCCTCCAAAACCTAAAGAGGCCCCATTAGGTATTGGACCTTTTTCTTGATGGTGGGAGTGGCCAGATGCAGCAAAATTTTCTTCACTTTGGAAGAGATATCTCAATGTGCCCCATATCATTGGACCTCTAGAGAGTTTACCAAGCTGACAAGTTTCTGAATTTTTGTGGAATTTATTGAGTGCATCTGCCTTTCCAATGTATCTAGAGTTGTTGCTGCATCCTGCTTACCAGGAAGCATGATAGATAGCATCAGCATGATATCATCAATCTAATGAACCAGGGTGATTCAGAATAGAAAGGCAATCAAGGTTCCTTGGAATAAGATTATGACATGGAGCCAGAGGGTAGGATAGTGAAGGTATATTGTTAGCCTTGCCAACTGAAAGCAAACTGCTTCTGCTGGTTTTTGCTAACGTGCACAGAGAAATAAGCATTCAGAGCAACAGCTACATAACAGGTGTGTTGAATTGTTTCAACAATAAAACTTCCTCTGTAAACACCACCTGATTAGATTCACAATAATTCACTGCCATTCTTCAAGATACATCTGTGATAGGGTAGGTATGATTATACACAGTTACAGATGAAAAGATAAAACCACAAAGATGTTCACACACTATTAAAGGGAAGAGCTGGGATTTGAACCCAACGATCCATTATGCTTTATAATTATCCTACCACAGCCTTTATACCATGATTGCTCCTATTTGGACCAGACATTCACCTTTGATCTAAGTCATATAAAGACATACCAAACCCTCCAGAAATTACAAGAGAATTAGTTAGGCAAGGTATGCAGTTCTCAAAAGGTGAGGAGGAAGTGCCTAATAGAGTAGGAAATATTGATTACACAAACCTTGTCTTTATCAAGCTTTTTCTGTATTTCCCTGTAGTAACTGATACAGATAAATAAACAGATAATTACAATATGGTATATAGAACACAGAGGAGGTACCCTTAACCCAAATGTGGGTGTCAAGCAGTTTTCTGAGAGAATATGATACTTGAACTGAGATGGGAAGTATCAGAGGAAGTTAGGCAGAGACAGTGGGGCAGGGCAAAGCAAGGGCTCAAGATGAAGAAACTAGTAGAAGGAGCAGCAAGTGCCAAGGCTCTGAGATGGCAGTCAGCATGATAGATTCATTCAGTAAGTCTGGACCTTAGAATCTAAAGATGAGAAGGACACAGGATGAGGCTGGAAGGATAAGCATGGGCCAAATCATGAAAGAACTTTATAAACTTTGTTCAGGAGTTTGTATTTTACCCTGAAGACAATAGGGAGTCATTGAAGAGTTTTAAGAGTGTTTTACATTTTAGAAATATTACCAAAGCTACAGAGTGAATGCTGGAGAATGGGAAACTACTGCAATAGTTGAAAGAGAGGACAGTGGCCTAAACTGGAATTGTAGCAATTCCAGGATGGAGACAAGTGGATGGATTGGAGACACAATGGATAAGCTGTTTAACAGATGTGAAAGGGAGAAGTCAAGGATTACATCCAGAAATTGGGCAATTGCATGCGAATTATGGTGCCATTCTCTGCAATAGGGAATACCGTTTAGGGGATAAAATGGTATGGAACATCCAAGTGGTAATGTCTCAAAGGACTCAGGGGTCTGGAGCATATGCAAAAAAGATTTAGACTGAGCTTCAGATGTGGGAACTATTCAACATATGGTGATAACTAGAGCTTAGGAAGAATGTGCAGAGCAAAAAGGTAAGAGGAAAATGAGATCTTAATGGTGAACTCCCAATAAGAAATTCAATAGAAAACAGGGAGAAGGGGGCAGCCGGTTAGCTCAGTTGGTTAGAGAGCAGTGCTCATAACATCAAGGTTGCCAGTTTGATCCCCACATGGGCCACTGAGTTGCGCCCTACACAACTAGATTGAAAACAGCTACTTGACTTGGAGCTGATGGGTCCTGGAAAAACACACTGTTTCCCAATAAAAAGAAGAAGGAGAAGGGGGGGAGAGGGAGGAGGAAGAGAAGGATAAGGGGAAAGAAGATGGGGGGAGGAAAGGGGAAATCCACATCAGCTGAAGGTCTGGGGAAAAAACTCCTGCAAAATGGGAATTTACTTTTGAGCATAGGTATTCAGATAATTTGTCCAAGTTAATACAGATAATCATAAGAGCTAATATTTATTAGGTTTAATACATACTAGATACATTTCTAATTGTTTTACATGTATTTTCTCCTTTAATCTTCTTAATCTTCACAATAATATCTCTATTTGATAGATTAGAAAAGCCTAGAGATCTGATAATATGCCCCAACTCACATAGCCATTACAGGCAGAGTTGGAATTTGAACCCATCCTTCTCATTCCAGAACTTGTGCAATGCTGTCTCCCATGAGAGATAAATTAGCATATATTTCACAAGTCACATGTAAATTGACAAAATAAATACTTTGTTGCTACAGAAATCCTCACTCTGGAACTGGGTCTTTTCAGATAAAGGGATTTTTATATACATTCTAAAAGATGCTATCAAGTAGCAGGGCTGCCAAAAATGTTTACATGTGCCAATTTCAATGTCCTGTATCTCAAAGTGATTTGCAACTTAAAACAAAAACATGAACCCAAAAAGGTGATGTTTCTTCAAAAGATCTGACCCTTAACTGACAGTTGAGGCAGGAACCCAAAAATTTTTGACTGCACAAAACTGGAGGGTTACCTTACACTGAAGCCCAGCAGCATCATGTTCAACATCTTCTGTGTCTCATAGTTAAATATTTAATGATAGACAGAATGTTTTATGCCATTTTTAGAACTTCTGAATTAGAATATTAGACTATTGGGTCTGCCGAGTGGCTAAGTTGGTTAAGAGTTGGCTTAGAACGTGTGATCTGAGCAACAGGGCCGCCAGTTCGATTCCCGCATGGGCCAGTGAACGATGCGCCTGAGCTGAGCTGTCACTGAGCTGCCAACAGGTGGCAGGATGGCTCAGCTGGTGTAACAACAAGATTGCCTGTTGGTGGGCTATGCCCACCGGCAACTAAAGATTGAACTTGGCACCTTAAGCTGAGCTGCCGCCCAGATGGCTCAGTGGATAGAGCGTGTGCTCTTAACAACAAGGCTGCTGGTTTGACTCCTGCATGGGATGGTGGCTACACCCACCCACAACTAAGATTGAACACAGCACCTTGAGCTTAGAAGCCACAAGCCCCCGATGGGAAGCCACATGGCGACTGGTGCCCTCCACAACGAAGACTGAAGAACAACAACTTGGCTGGTCCCCTTCCCCAATTCCCCGACACTGTTCCCCTCCCTCAATTCCCCAATTTAAAAAAAAAAAAGAATATTAGACTATCAATGAGTATTATTTTCTATTATTTTAAAGTGCTAAAGGCAGGTTGGCGGAGGTGGTTTGGATGCCAAAATATTGACATTTCCCAGGTGTTATAATGGTCTATGGATATAGAAAATTGAAGTCAGCATTGTCCTGATTCTTCTGGGCTATCTGGCAATGTCACTTCTCAGGCCCCACTTGAACAGCCTCTATAATTATTTTTGTAATTGAAAACTAATATACTTTTGTATATACAGAGAGGAAAATTTGAAAGAAGAGGCAAAGCACTCTAAGATTGTGATTCTCCTGGGGATGGTAGCGAAGACAGAGCTGATTGCAGATGGGGGGATTTATGTGCTTCTGTTCAAATATGGTTTCAACACATGTCTTGTAACAATAGCATCCAGCTGGGAATAACAAAGACAAAATAAAAACAAAAGGTAGTGGTTTATTAACCATTGATTCTCAAACTTGGCTTAACATTGGGATCACCTAGGGAGGTTTAACAATTACTGAGGCTTAGGTCCCAGCACCAGAAACTCATATTCAATTGGTGGTATACAGGGTAATTTAAGCACTGGGAACTTTAAGTCTCCACAGGTGATTCCTTTTTTTAAAATTTTATCTTATTAGTTTCAGTTGTACAAAACAGCATAATAGACATTTATACCCCTCAAATAGTGATAATCCCACCAAGTCTGCTACCCATCTGACATTGCACATAGCTATTACAATGCCATTGACTATGTTCCCTATGCTGTACTTTACATCTCATAAAACATACATATAGAACTTCCGGTAAAATGGCGCAATAGACAGATGCTGTGCTAACTGCCTCCCAGGATCACACCAAAATTACAAGCAAATTATACAGCATTCAACCCTGGAGGTCACCGGAACACTGGAGGAACAGAACCACTAAATGAAGAACTTAAAGAGGAAGCCGCATCCGGTCTGGTAGGACGGGCGGAGACGAGAGAGGGCGAGCCCCGTGAGGGAAGCCCCAGCCGTGGGAAGCTTGTCTGGTTGGGGGAGAGACCCTCCGGCCGCACACCAAGCTCACCAGCCCAGAGCTCCTTTGCCGGGAAGAGAAGTTCTAAGATAGCTGGCAGTAAATTAGTAAGGACTCTCTTTGCTCAGCTCGGTGAGGCTAAGAGCGGCTGGAGAATCAGTGGGGCCAGCACCCGGGCTTGCTTGCCGGTGAGCATTTACCTGGTTCCTGGTAGAGGGAGTGGCTGTGTGAGCCGGGAGCCTGCGGGGACGGACTGAACTGAGCACCTTTGGTGCAAAGGCTGGAGGTTTTTGGATTATTGTTCCCATGGTATGGAGCCTGCACGTGAGTGGTGTAAGGAGGGCGCCATTTTGTCGGGCTTGGGCCCTCCCACTAAGGAACAGGTCTGAGACCTAATTGGTCTGGTGGAATTGGCGCAGAAGTGCATGTGTGCGTGCACGTGCACCTGCGGCCTTGGATCCCCACCCTCCGCCCGACTTATACTGCGTTGCCAGGGAAACGCAGGGCGGGTGCCCTCCGGCTCCAACGGCTGCTCACTGAGACCCGGGAGTGCGCGAGCCACCGAGGATCCCCACCCTCCGCTCGACTTGTGCTGCGTTGCCAGGGAAACGCCTAGTGGGAGTGATCCGGCTCCAACAGGCTGCTCACTGAGACGCAGGAGTGCGCAAGCCGCCTCGGGTCTCTGCTTTCCGCACTCCGCTTGCAGAGTTGCCAAGCTGGTGATTGATTGTCGGGCTGCTTGGCCTGATCTGCGAGTGGCTGATTGGGACAGGCTGAGACTGGGAGTTTTCCTGGGAGTGTTGGGCCGTGAGCTGTGTGCCTGCGTCATCCAGCCAGGGCTCTCCTGGTGATCTATCTAATACATCAAAGCAATCCCAAAGCGACAGCCAGAATGGGGAAACAAAGAAACATGTCATAAGTAAAAGATCAGAAGAAACCTCCAGAAATGGAACCAAATGAAACAGAGGGATCCGACCTTTCAGAGACACAGTTTAGAACACTGATGATAAGAATGTTTAAGGAACTTAGCGAGGACATAAAGAAGGATAGGGAAACCATAAAAAACAACCTGTTAGAACTAAAGAATACAATAACTGAAATGAAGAACACACTCGAAGGAATCACCAGTAGAGTAGATGAAGCAGAGGAGCGGATCAGCGATTTGGAAGATAAAATAGCAGAACTCACCCAGTTGGCACAGCAAAAAGACCAAAGAATAAAAAACAATGAAAATAGTTTAAGAGCCCTATGGGACAAGGTGAAGCACAACCACCTTCGAATCATAGGGATACCAGAAGGAGAAGAGAAGAAGCAAGGGGTTGAAAATGTATTTGAAAAAATAATGACTGAAAACTTCCCTACCCTGGTGAAGGAAATCAACATACATGCCCAGGAAGTACAGAGGGTTCCAAACAAGCTGAACCCAAACAGGTCCACACCAAGACACATCATAGTTAAAATGGCAAAGGTTAAAGACAGAGACAGAATCCTAGAGGCTGCAAGAGAAAGACAGCAGGTTACATACAAAGGAACTCCTGTTAGACTAACAGCTGACTTGTCTACAGAAACTCTGCAGGCCAGAAGGGAGTGGCAGGAGATACTCAAAGTGACACAAAATAAAGGCCTACAACCAAGATTGCTCTACTCAGCACGGCTATCCCTTAAAATTGAAGGAGAAATAAAGAGCGTCTCAGAAAAGAATAACCTTAAGGAATTCATTACCACCAAGCCAGCATTGCAAGAAATGTTAAAAGGACTTTTTAAACAAAAGAAAGGGGTAAACAAGCTAACCCAGAGAGACAATTTAAGAAGATTGAAGTCATATCAAGCAGATATAGAAGAAAAACTGATGGTTGCTGGCTGGGAGGGAGTGGGGAAGAGGGAGAGGGGGAAGGTTTTGGACAGTGTAGGTGGGACTACAAGGTTGCCGCAGGGAGATGGGGGCAGTTCTGGGAATGTAATTGATAATGTGAAGAGGCTATTATGTTGCGAGAAATAAGTCAGTCGGAGAAGGATACGTACCATGTGATCTCACTTGTGTGTGGAGTCTGAAGAGCTGAGTGAACGATCAAAGTAAACAGACTCATAGATGTAGAGGAAAAACTGAGGGTTGCTAGTTGGGAGGGGGGTGGGGATGGGGGAAGGGGAAGGGATTATACAGCATAAATAGACAACTACAATATTGCCACAGGGATATGAAACACAGTTCGGGGAATATAATAATGTTATAAAAATTTTGTGGCGTGTCAGATAGTCACATGTCTTGTTAGGGAGACCACTTCATGGATGGAGTAGAGGCTTGATCACTGCACTGTACACCTGAAGCTGATATTGTATAGTATTGTATGCCAACTGCAACTGAATATGTGGATGGTCACAGGATGTGGAGTATACTGTGGAGGGGAGTCAGGGGAGTTGTGATGGATATGTATGATATGGGGGGGGAGTGGGGTGGCGAACTGGGGGAGGGGGGTTTTCACTTTAGGGGGTAAAGAGTATAACTATTGCATTGTGTTGTACACCTGAAACTAATAAAATAAAATTAAAATAAATAAATAAATAAAAAATAAAGGAAACCTGACGACAAAAACAAAACAAAACAAAAAAACATACATATATTCCACAGGTGGTTCTAATAGGCAGCCAAGTTTGAGAGCCAGTGTACTGGTGTGAAGAAGTCAAGGCTTTTTTCCCCACATAACACAAAACCAAGAAGTTGGTGGACAAGAACCAACATAGTTGCGAAAGGATGTCATTAAGGAATCAGGTTTCTTCTATCCTTCTGCTCCACTGTTCTTATCTTACAGCTTTCATTCTCTTGGTAATAAGACGGCCACTATCTCCAGGCATTGTATCTGAGCTCTAAGCTGGAAGAAGGCAGAAGGCCAAAAAGGCTTCTCCTCACAAACCTGCACTGTTCTATTCAGAAATGGAAGCCCATCTCGGGGACTTCTGGAAATTTCTCATTAACCCAAACTATAGTTTGTGGCCACTTCAGGTTGTAATGAGGTCTTGAAATTTGTGTGTGTTGCTTTCCAGCCTCTAGAATAGAAAAAGACCAGGGAGAAGCTGGTTAGAATGGTTACTGAGTCAGCCAACTGTAGTCTCTGCAAAGTATGAATGTGCTACTTTTATAATTTTATTTTAATGTAAATACCATGGTATAAAAATTATAAAGAAATAACATACCTGGCAGTGACTTCATCATAATCATAACCTGGTCTGTTCACCACTCTATTTCCCACTCATATAACTTGGTCCAAACCTCAAACCACTCTGCTACTTTTTCTGAGGCTGTATTAATTAGTTAATACAGCAGCCTTTTCAAGTCCCAAAGTTGAGTTCTGGTAGAAAAGAAGTAGTCATCAGCCCAAGCCTTGCGAGTGGAATGACCACAGAATCCTCCCCAAAGCCCTGGCCTCCTTTTGCCTGATAGTCTCCAAAATAAATTTAATTTCTCTGCTGACCTGAAGTTCACATTAAACTATTCTTGCCAAGGGCTTGAATTACTGCAAATATGTCCCTTGGGTTTATCCCAGTTGAATTAATAATCAAAGCCCCCACCACAATCTCTTGTTTGGCAGTGACTCTTATTCCAACCTCCCTCCTGAACTTAAGTCTCATGATTTCCAACTGCCTGCTGGACAAGAACATCTCAGTGTCCCACAAGCAAATCAAACTTGGTGTGTGTCATCATGCTCTCATGATGTTCCCCCTCCAAACTCCTGCGTTCCCCATCTCAGTGAATGGTCAAGTCCAGTGATCTAGACCAGGGATTGGAAAACTTTTGAGACAGAAGAGCCAATCCTGTCCCTCACAACAATATAAAAATTATTCAAGAGCCATAAAACAAATGAAATCACCATTATGTGAATAATATTCTTTAAAAATGTTATAAATGAAACTATGATAGTTTTATTTTCATTTCCAATTTTACTTCAGAGCCACATGTACGTACCCAAAGAGCTGCATGTGGCTCGTGAGCCACAGTTTGCCAATCCCTGGTGTAGACGTTCAAACAAGTCTGAGAATTGTACTCAAATCCTCTCTGTTCTTTATTTCATATATCCAATCAGTCAGCATCTTGTCAATTCTGCCACATATGTGTTCTGTAATCTGCCCCTCCTCCTCTAATTCAGGCCCCCAGCTCATCTTCTACCCAAATTATATAACAAAAATCACTGAAATATCCTGAGGGTAGCAAGTTTGTACCTTCTAAAAATGGAAACAAAAGCCAGTGGGATTGAAGCATAAATAGTAAGGAAAGGAGTGTGAGGCGAAGAGGTCAGAAAGGCAGGGTGGGTCCAGATCCTGTCGGGCTGTGTAAGCCATATTAAAGAGTGATTTTATTTAAAAAATAATAATAATTGTGATGGGAAGCCATTGCTGGGCTTCCTAATGAATATACTCCATCTCATTTACCCTTCATATTGGCCACAAACGACCTTTGTAAAACATTGATCAAATTATACTGAAAACCCCGTAGTACCCACAACCCGTCTAATCACAAGGAAAATCAGAAAATTTCCAATACAGAGCGTATTACAATATTATTGACCAATACTCCTCAAGACAGCCAAGGTTATCAGAAAGAGGAAAGACTGAGAAACTGTCACAGCCACGAGGAGCCTAAAGAGACATGACAGTTAAATGTAACGTGGTATCCTACATGGGATCCTGGAACTGAAAAAGAGCGTATGTGAAAACTACGGAAATCTGAATAAACTGTGAACTTTAGTTAATAATACTGTTTCAGTATAGATTAATGAATTGTAATGAATGTACCATGCCAATGTACAAAACATATTAAAAATAAGGGAAACTATATATGGCCCTGTGGGATTCCACTGTACTGTCTGCTCAGTTTTTCTGGATATCTAAAATGTTCTAAAAGTGTATTAATTTAACTTTTTTTTTAATTTATTTTTTACACAGTGCAATACTTACACTTTTTACCCCTCAAAGTGAAAAAGTGTATTAATTTTTTTTTATTATTTATTTTATTTATATATACTTTTAATTAGCTTCAGGTGTACAACAAAGTGCAATAGTTATACTTTTTACCCCTCAAAGTGACAACCCCCCGCCCCCAATTCTCCCCTCCCACTCCCCCTCCATATCATAGTATCTATTACAATTCCTTTGACTCCCTTCCACCATATAATCCACATCCCGTGACTGTCTATATATTCAATTACAGTTGGCATACAATATTATACAACATCAATTTCAGGTATACAGTGCCGTGATCAAGCCTCTATTCCATCCATGAAGTGGTCTCCCTAACAAAACATGTGACCATCTGACACCCCACAAAATTTTAACAAGATTATATTCCCCGAACTGTCTTTCATATCCCTGTGACAATACTGTAGTTACCTATTTATGCTGTCCAATCCTTTCCCCTTCTCCCTCATCCCCACCCAAAAAGTGTATTAATTTAAAAGGAAAAAAAAAACTCTACAGTAACTCCCTAGTCCCTAAGGACACAGGCTAAACTTAGAAACACAAGTGTGCTTTTTCCCAGCCAATTTCTTATACTCCTCATCCCCCCAAATTACACCACAGCTACACAGCTCATTTAACTTTTCCTCGAGCATTCTAGGCCCTTTCATGCCTCTGAGCCTGCACATGCTATTCCCTCTGCCTGGAAGGCCATCTTGGCCCTTCTCCACTTAATTAGGTCTTCAATGATTCAATTCTAGTGCCTCTCCTGTCGCCTCCAATTCACTTCTCCTGTGACATTCCATAGCTCTTGAAACATTCACACATTCTCTGCCACAGCAAACTCTAGAAGAGCATGCTGCCTAGAACAGCCATCTCTCCTTCACTGCCAAGGTCTGAGCAATGCCCCAAACCATCTCCATCTTATACATTTTTCCAAGAAAGAAGTCAGATAAAGGTCCAGTCTGAACCCTTCCATGCCCACAGTTTCAGGAGAGCCTTATCAAGCTCTCAGAGTGGTCCTATTGAACCCTGTTTCCCTCCACCTGAGGTGAGGGGAAAAGCATTCAGTCCTATTACTTGAGATAGGTGGAGATAAAACTGTACAACTTTTCCAAAGAAATCTTCTTTATCAGTCCTCTCTTTTCCATGCATTTTATACCGTTGATGTAGGTGAGCAGCTCAATAAATTCTGTTACCAGTTTCAGGCATCTAACTTTGAATGCCTACAGGTTGATTTGTCTTGGTACTTGCTTTGCTCTGATGTCTAGTATAGGATGCTGCGTGTGTCTACACGCTCCAGCATCCTTTCCCACACCCTCCTTTGGGCCTTCCCGTGCAACACAGCTGGAAAGTAAAAACTACAGTTCCCTTGAAGAACAAAAGAACAGCAATTTGGCTGTTCCCCTCTCCCGATTCCCCAATAAAATCTTTTTAAAAAAAGAAACTAAAGCTCCCTTGCAGCAAGATACTAAATTCAATTTAGTGTCCTCACATGAGATTTAGAAGGCATAAGTGGAATGGGGGGCAAAATCCCACTGCCATTTTCTCCTGGCAATCAAGGTCATGGGCATCTGAATATAGAAAACTAGGGGTAGTTGATCTGAGCTTTTCAGTGACTGCTCATCACCTTTCTGGGTGTTAAGAGGCAGCTGTGATGGCCATGGCAGAGTCAACAGAAGAGTCATCAGCTTCATGATCCCCAGATCTTAGCCACTGTAGTACGTTCTCCAGCACATTAGTTCTGGTGGCAGCCTCCAACTCCAGCTCTTTCAATAATATTGAAAGCATATAATTCTCTGTATTAAATCCTTTTGTGCATAAAATATTTAGAGTGATTTCTACATCTATATTAGTCCGCTCGGCCTGCCATAACAAAATACCACAAACTGGGTGGCTGAAAAACAGAAATTTATTTCCTCACAGTTCTGGAGGCTAGAAGTACAAGATCAAGGTTTGGCAAGGTTCTCCTGAGGCCTCTCCCCTTGGCTTCCAGATAACTGTACCATTGCTGCCCCTTCACGTGGTCGCCATTCTGTGCATATGCGCCCTTGGTGTCTCTTTGTCCTAATCTTCTCTTTTTATAAGGACACCAATCTGAATTGTTTGGGGCCTATTATAATGGCTTCATATTAACTTAATTATCTCTTTAAAGGCCTTCTCTCCAAATACAGTCACATTCTGAAGGCTAGAGCTTCATATATGAAAGGGTGGGAGACACAATCCAGTTGATTACAATATCCTTCCCTGAAACCTGGCTGATACATCTATCTTGATATGGCTGTCCATACTTTCAACTTAACATCCTTTGATGAATGAATGAATGAATGAGTGAGCAAACGAATGAATGAACAAACGAACATGACAGCAAAAGCCCATTCTCAGGTCACTTTGTTCTCTTCATAAAGGTTGCTGAGTTTCCCTTTCAGCCTCTCTTCCCTCTGGCCGTGTTTTATCCTGCAGTTCTTATGGAAGGCAAAAGAGAACAAACACTGGTATATTGGTTATCTACTGAGGCTTAACAACATTACCTCAAATTTAACTGCTTAACACAACACATATCTGTTACCTCACAGTTTCTGGGGTTCAGAAATCCAGACAAAACTGAACTGGACCTTCTGCTTAGGGTCTCAGGAGGCTGCAATCAAGTACCAGCCAGGGCTGTGTTCTTATCTGAGGCGAGCCTACGGGAAAATCTGCTCCAAAAACATTCAGAAGTCAGTTGGCAAAATTCAGTTCCTTGTAGTTGTAGGACTCAGGACTTTAGTTTCATGGTGCCTGTCAGCCAGTGGCCGCCTTCAGCTCTTAGAGACTGCTCACAGGTTCTTGCTACTTAGGGTTCCCAACATGGCTATTCGCTTCCTCAGCAAGACAGACATAAGATCATGTGCAACATAATCAATAATCACATATATTCTATCAGTTTTACTATATTCTGTTGGTTAGAAAGAAGTCACAGGCCACCACCACACTCCTGAAGAGGGGATTATACAAAGATGTGAATGCCAAAGGCCAAGTACATGGAGGTCACCTTGAAAGTCTGCCTGCCACTATTGGCTTGTGTTTTACTTGGCTTTTTCCTCTTCTTCTCTCTGCTGTGGTCTCTATGACCAAGACCCTGTACTAATCTGATAACTACAGATATAGAGAAAGGCCATGGGGCCTTCACCCAGAGCAAGTACCACCTTTAGCACACACTGCCTGTGCAGGAGCTGTCTGAAGGCAAAGAGCCCATCATTTTAGCTGTGCTAGGTCTAAGAGCAGCAGCAGAACTCAGGGTGTGATGAGAGCCTCAGCTACCTGAGCATCTCTTGGTTGCTGCTCCAAGCTTCAAGGAGCCCCCGAGAGAGAGAATTATCATCCTTTGTATTTAACCAAGGCCCCAGAGCACCTGTCACACTGCTGTCAGCAAACATGAACACATGGGGCCTTGTTCCATCACTAGTACTGTGCTTATTTCATGACCCCATCCAATTCTAAGCCCCTGAAGGATCAAGACCTTGCCCATTTTTTCTTTTAAATTCCTCACAGTTCTGACCCAAGGTGTGGCATACACATACTATAGGATGAAAGGATTAACTCCGTAATTTAAAGATAAATAACTGTGATGCCAGAACCTAAAGAATTTAAACAGACAATTTTTTGAACACTTAGAAAAGAATGAGATCCATACAACCGAATTCTACTCAGTTATAGAAAGATGGCCAAAATAGATTAAGTGAAAAATGAAGTTTCACATGGTTGTTTTTTTAAAGAAAAAAATTATAGTAATGGATATTGATAATGATAATAATTGGCATAATGGTTATTGACAATCATTGTCTACATTTTATTTTTCTATAATGTGTAAACTTTTTATATTTTGATTTAAAACAATGGAAAGAATTATGAAAGGAATATAAAGAGCACTAGGCAGCTAAGTGTCCTATCAATTAACCATGGCTCATTTCCCTTTTTAAAAATATGTGGTTTCTAAGCTGATGATTCAGGGAATTCAATTTAATTCAACAAACATTTATGGAGAGCGTACCACGTGCAAGATATTGGGTAAGTGCCAGACTGCTAGGGGTCAAAATGCCAAAGGCAGTGTAAGTTGATTTCAGTAAGGCATTAGACAAAGCGTCTAACAACCCAGTGATGGATAAGGTCAGGAGGGTGAGCGGTATAAAAGTATTATAGCTGACTGCATACCATGTACACAGAAGGTTCATAAATAACTGGGTACTCATCAACAGGAAGTTTCCCATGCAGAGTCACAAGCACCCTTCTTATATTCTGCCCTAGTCAACATTTTTACATGACTTGAATAAAGGAGATAAGCACCAAGTTTAGAGTAATTGCTAATAGACGAAAGAAGCAAGATGCAAAATAAGCCAAACAGCATGAAATTCATCAAGGATCCTTGTTAAGTTCTGTATTTATTTTCAAAAAAGTTAACAGTACAAATTCATGGGGATTCCTGGCTTGGTGGCAGCTCATGTAAAAACAACTGGGTTTTTTATTGACCACGGACTCGTTATGAGGTATTAACGGAATGTGGCTGATAAAAACAAAGGCCAGGGCAGTTCTTGACCATAGTCATAAATCTAGTGTCCAGATAAGAGGCTGGCAGCTCAATCCTGTTCTAGTCAGATCACACTGGAGTTCTATTTTCACTTCTAGGCATCCATTTTCCCCGTTGGAACATGGCACTCTTGACCCATTTTTGTGAAGAAATGTTTTCTTACACTCCGTCTCCATCCTGTGTTCTAGCATACTTCAAACGCAGTGTGCTAAAATGAGACAAATGAACTTTGCCCTTCTTATGCAAAGCAGGAATGTCACGTGAACCAGGTTCCTTGCACAGATTTCAGTTGTGCCAGCTCTGTGTGAACTTACTGTTTTATTGCAGTGTCCTCTCCCTAGGGACTCAGGCCTAATGTGGAGGTGATGAAAGGGCCAGAAATCTGACGTACAGACACAATGTGTGCTCCAAATGACTCCTCCCTCCTACCACAGTCATAACCCTTTGTCCTTGAACCACACTGCCCTGCCTAGGTTCTTATTCCTCATGCAAAGACTCCAAGAGACCAGCCTTGCCAACCTCCTATAAGAGTCTAAAGCCACAATTTAGGCTGAAAACTGAGACCCCTGCTACTCCTACATGCAAAGAAATCATCAGAATTAGATAGAAGTTCTCCTTTCCCTCTCCAATAAATACGCCCCCTTCCTTATCAAGGGTCCATCTCAACTCTGACTTCTCTTCTTCCCCAGGCCTGGTGAGAACTGGAAGTTTGAAAAAGTATAAGGAGGGCTGGCCGAGTGGCGCAGTGGTTAAGCGCTGGCTTGGGAAGCCAGTGGCCCTGGTTCAGTCCCACATATGAGGGCCAGTGACACTGTCCTCAAAAAAAAAAAAAAAGTATAAGGAAGAGAGGAGAATAAAGGGGAAAGAAAGAAAAAGGGAAGAGATTAACCTTAATCCCAAAGATAGGTTCTTTGTTATTGCTCCAGCAAATGATAGTTCTCTTTCTTCCCTAGTCAAGATTTTTACATGACTTGAATGAAGAAGATAAGCACAAAGTCTAGAGTAACCCTCCTCCATGCATATACCTTCCCTGGGTCCAGGGGAACCCCAGGCTTACAAGGCTGACTCCCTCCAAAGGGATCTGAAAACTGGAACCTATCCAGCAGGGCAAGATATCCAAGTCCGAGTCCAGGCAAGATACCCAAGTCCCCAAACAGGCTGGCCCAGATCCTCTTCTTCTTCATGCCCAGTAAAGGCCTGAGAAACTGTGGTCTGTTCCGCTCATGCCTTTGAGCTAGAGGGGTGGGAGTCATATCTACAAATCAGGCTCTATGCTGAATACCGCTAAATACTATGTATGCTTTATTTTGTTTAATACCCATGGTAAATCCTGTGCTGTGGTGTATCAATTAGCATGTCTTCAATTGCAAGAACAGAAAGCTCAACTCAAAATGGTATGAAGTGAAGGGGATTATAGGTTCACACACTTAAAACAACAGAAGTAGAACAGACTCCAAGAAGGGTTGGTTTAGGAGTGCAGCAACTTCATCAAGTTTTCTATCTCTCCATTTAATCACCCACAGTGAGAGCTCCCATCTAGGTATGGTCCTTCTTGCAGACTCAGAGTGGCTTTTCATTGCTACTAGAACTACATATATCCCCCCATTCTTATCTAACAGGAAAGAGGGAACTTTTCTTTTCCTGGTAACCAGTAAAATTCTGCAAGCTCACTGGCCTGGATTAGGCCAGCACCCACCATTAGGTCTATAATAATGGTCTTCAAATGGAACTACACTAGATCTGAGCCTTCAGGAATGGAGTGGTCTGTTGGAGAGAGATGTGAATACCCTGACAAAAGTCATGGTAGTTACCAAGAGAAGGAGCACAGATGTTGGGGAGGAAATCCAAAGGCTCTCTTAGGTATATATTACCCCAATTTTGCTGAGGAGAAACTGAAGGCTCAGCAAGGCTATGCAGCTGTGTAAGTGGTGGAGCCCGATTCTCACCCAGGCCTGTCTGGCCCAACACCAGGATACTGGAGGAACCAAACTAAAGAACAGCAGGAGTAATCATCCTGCTGCCCTCAGCCTAAGGTGAGTAGGCAGGGAAAAGGGGAGCAGAGGTTTTCTGAGACTGGGACAATCTCAGCCATTGTTGGCACCCAGAAGCCACTGAATCAACCCATCCCACAAGTCTGAGGCAGCTTTGAACCCCCATGTCAGCTGCTACCATGTCTAGCTCCACAAATGTCTATAAACGGAAGGGAGGACACTGTAAATCTATTACCCATAACGGTGATTCTAGAGCACTGCTTTCCCAACCCATTCTGGGTCAAATCAGTGCTGTGGGCTAGCCTGGGAACCTTACTGCAACGCATACCATTGTTTCTCCTGGGGAATGTCCTCCAATTTCCAAAGGACAGATTTGCAAATAGGCTTCTGGAGCACAACCTCATACACTGCTGGGAACTGCCTTTCTTTGACTTGTTTATTCAGGAGAGCTGCTCTGGACTTTCACCCAATAAGTGCCTGGCAGGAGGTAACCTGGCTTTGGCCAACAAAGGTTGGGGCCAGCTGGTTGGTAGAGCTGATAGCTACTGCTCATGATAACTGGGCAGCAAGCTACACCATGGCAAGGGAGAAGGGCGGAGCATTCAGAGGCCACAGTACAGCTGGTCTCTGACAAGGGACTTAAGGAGTATGAGTCTCCCCTTCCCGCCCCAAGTCCATTTGGTCGAAGAGGGAAAGACAAGGTTGCATGTACTTGTGGGGCCTGAAAGGCTTTTGCAAGTTTTGAGGGTTGGTGAGTATAAATTTTCCTTTAAGCAGCTGTTGTTTCTCATTTCTGTCGAGGTCTCTCCTGAGGCTTCATCGGGTTTGAGCATCATGGCCGGCCACTGCCACACTGGCCTTGAAGTTTTCTGAGGTCTATTTTGAGCAATTTCACCGTTCATGGTCCTGGCAATCTTAACCACTTTCTGACAATATTTAGAGTCTGATGTAAGTGTGAACTAGATAATGACCTTTAAAGTCCTGGCATAATGTTCTGTTTAAAGCTTTAGATTCTTCCTCAGAGCATCTGCAAGGTCCTCTGACCCCTCTGCATGGCCTCCTGGAGTTTTCCCCGCATTTCTGTCCACTTGTTGGGGTGGGGGCTGGTGTACGATGACCTTCACATGTCTTGGGCCATGAGGAGTTTGAGCTGCGGAAACTATTCCTTAAAGCTTCTTGCAGACTTAAAACTTCTGAAGCTTTTGCAGCATATTCTGAGATGCACAATACTGACCGACTGAGGCATATCTTTCTCTCTGGACATTTTAGGATCTTTCCCAAAAGAGCACATCACCAGCTCCTCTCAAAGAGTAGTTACTAAAGTTGGCTAACGTTTCCAGCTTGACATGTCTAAAACAATACCATATCTGTAGCTTCATTTTAGGTGACTCACCAGAAGAGCTATTTTAAACAGAATTTGTAGCAAGTGAGATTACATTTGTTCTAGGAAAAACAGACTGGAAGGCCAAAAGGCTAACGCAATATTTTGAAATGCTCTTTTTAAGCTCATAGAAGCCCTGCTATATTTTCTTGACAGCATCCTAGTTACCAAGTACAACAAGAGGGGCAAGAACTGGTATCTAAAACATTCAAACAACCATGTCCTGACATCAGCCAGGAGAACTGTGTTCCTCAGAGGACAGGTTTGCAGATATAGTGATGGTCTTGCTCATCTAGTCACCAGGGAGCCTCATAAATACCCTTCCAAAATAACCTTCATCAGCATAGAGCTCTGATAGCCTTAGAGGGGAAGAATTGACCATTCACCTGTCCTGTCTTGTGGTAGGTCTTTAGTTCTCTTTGTAATTACTATACTTTCTTTCCCACCCCAGACTGCAAAAAATAGATTGAGGCCTCTACCTCTAATATTTGCTCTGGGATAGAGATTCAAGGGGGAGGAAGGGATCAACAGATGCATGGGATTGGGGTGGGGCGGGGGTGGTGGGTGTTTCATGCTACTCAATCAAGCACACAGGTAGGCACCAGGTTCATTATTCTCCTGAGAAGTTTCTTCCCTTCCTGAAAAATAATCCAGAACCTTAGAAGTCTGAGCACTATCAAGAGAACCTCCAGGGGCGGCCAGTTAGCTCAGGTGGTTAGAGCACTGGCTCATAACACCAAGGTTGCCGGTTCAGTTCCCACATGGGCCAAGAAGCTGAGCCCTCCACAACTAGATTAAAGACAACTACTTGATTTGGAGCTGATGGGTCCTAGAAAAACACACTGTTCCCCAATAAAATTTCTTTAAAAAAAGAAATTGCTATTAAAAAAAGAGAGAGAGGGAGAATCTCCAGAAGACAAATACTGATGTCTCACTCATATATGGACTCTAAAAAAAAAAAAAAAAAAAAATTGAACTTACAGAAACAGAAAGTGGAATGGTGATGGCCAGGGAGTGCAGGAGAGGAAAATGGTAGATGTTGGTCAAAGAATACAAACTTTCAGTTATGAGATGAATAAATTCTGGGAATCTAATGTATAGCATGATGACTATCGTTAATAATACTGTGTTATATACCTGAAATTTGTTAAGAGGGTATATCTTAAGTGTTTTCACCACATAAACATAATTATGTGTCGTGATGAATGTTAATTAACTTAATTGTGGTAATCATTTCACAATGTATATATACATACGTCAAATCATTACATTGAACACTTTAAATATACACAATTTTATTTGTCAATTATACCTCAATAAAGTTGGAGGAAGAAAAAAACACTAAAAAAAAAAATGAAAAGAGTCTCTCCAGGAGAAGAGGTAAAGCTGAAACCACTACCCAATCTAGTCCTCTTGAATTTTCCTTCCTGCTAGGGTCTCCCACTTGATCTCGCATTGCCATCATCACATTAGCCCCCAAGGGAGATACTTATCTTTCTTTAGTAGTATACAAACCTCTTCCCTGAACTCTTTACACAGCTGAGACAGGTTGGAACTTTGCCAAAGCCTTTACAAAATCCCGAGAAAGAACAACGGGGACATAAACAAGAGAATACATGAAGCATAAACACAATAAAGCTTGTGCAAGACATTACAATGCCATGTTTAGGGAATGAAACATGAAAGGAGGAGTTTTGTACGTTATAACGCTCTTGTTCTTTGATTTTTTTCTCCAAGAATGATAATTAATTTGTAAGTAATATTACATATATTTTGAAGCTTATATGGTTTCAGTTTTGGTGCTACCATAGCATTCTAGCTCGATTCACCCTACCGCAGATTTTGCATCTTATTAACTCTGAGACTCTTCCTTCTGCTCCTTTCTACCCCCATCCCTCCCAACAGGTCTCACAGACTTTCTGGCAAGAACACTGGGACATAAGTTTGATCATTCATTCAATAAACATGCTACTGGTGAACTATCATGCCAGCCACTGAGTAATAGGCCATCAGAGAACTTCAGTGTTTATCTGTACCACTCAGATGTCTTCTCTTTGATAGCACAAAGATCAAGGGTCATTTCCCTAAAAACTTTATTCTGTGTCCATCTATGAAGTCCCAGGTCTTATATGTTTTTGGTTTTGTTTTTTTTTAAGAGGAAGAATAGGCACTTAGAATTACACAAAAGCATACTTAATAGAGCCATTAATCTCTGCCAATAAAAAAGGTTGAAAGAATTTGGTTGAAAGAATTCTCAAAAGACAAAGGAAAGGAACTCATTTACATATAAATTGATCTTCCCGGAGACTGCAAAGAGGAAAATTCCACTTTCTGATTTGGATTTGGAACAGCAACAAGCTACAAATATAGTCAAGACTAGGAAGCCTCTGTCCTCTGGTGCCTCCAATAAGATGACTAAGGGCCTTTCAGGACCATCTAAGCTTATGACTATCAGCTCTCCTCATGCTCTTTACCTGTGCTACAAGGATATGCTATTTCCCTCCCCCACTCATCATCTAACTTAAGTTTTAAAAGTCTCACCTGGGCCAGCTGAGTGGTGCAGTGGTTGGGCGCTGGCTTGGGAAGCCAGTGGCCCCAGTTCGGGTCCCACGTATGAGGGCCAGTAACACTGCTCTCTAAAAAAAAAAAAGTGAAACTGGGATAATCATGAGAATACAAAATAAACATTCGATGTTGTGTTTCTCTTTAAAAAAAAAAGTCTCACCTGACAACAGCTGGACCTGGAGCTGGGCTGCTATGAGTCCCCTGGACAACATAGCTGCAGCTCCTGCTGCAATGGACTGCCATAGGCTACAGTGAGTGGCCGGCAGCCAGCATGAGTGGCCAGCAGCTGGAGTGAGCTGCCAAGAGCCACTGTGAGCGGCTGTCCAGAGGCCAGCGATCAATCTGCCTCACCCGAGAAGAGTGCAATGATGATACCAACATGGGCCAGTGAAGCAATGTCCTCCACAACTAGACTGAAGAACAAAAGGACAGCAACTTGTCTGTTCCCCTTCCCCGGTTCCCCAATGCTGCTCCCCTCCCCCAATAAAATCTTTAAAAAAAAAAAAGTTTAAAAAATAAAAATAAAAAAGTCTCACCTGGGAGTGATTCAAATTGGGCTAGCCTTCATTTTCCTTGAAACCCCTTCCCCTTATTCTGCCTCAGTTTCCTCAAGGAAGACAAAAATAAAACATTCGGAGACATCACAAAATGAAACTCATACCAAGGTTTATAGCCACCTCTGATGAGAAAGGGTGCTTCCGAGGGGTACTTCCAAGAAACACTACCCACTGACATACCCTTGTGAGACTTCTCTGACATTTGGGGAATTTGCCTTCTATTATGGCTTCCATAACATCATTGCCCCATGTGCAAAGGGCTTCCAAATCTAAATCTCATTGGCCAGAGCTCTGTATGAGCTCCCTTGGAAGGTTGTCTAGGTTCAGGGAGTTTGTCCTTTCCTCTTGCCCCATTGCAGGCTTATACCAAAGGATGGGGCAGACAGGACTTAATGGCCTGAAAGAAAGAAGCCACCCGTGTGGCCAACAACCCATCCTAGGAATTGACAGGCCAGCTGGTACCCAACTATACAAACATATATTCTGAAATCCCCCAAATTCTTCAAGACACTTTGCTAAAATAAACCAACACATAACATCCTTGAATCATGTGAAGAATTTATTCCTAAAAAAACAGCAGGTGGCAGCAAAGTTTTACATTTTTTACCCTTAGGTCTAGAATGAAAACAAAGTGTCACAGAATAATCTCATCTCTGAGTCAGCCAGCTGGCTGAGAAACTGGCACACTGCCATCCTGTAATGTAGAGAATATAGTGACTTCTCAAGTGGGCTCTGTGCATTTTGATAAGGGAACCCAAAGGAGGTCTCCCTGCCACACCAAGACAGAGGCCTGCCTGTTTCCACAAGCCAAGCCTGAAAGTAACTGCCACAAAGTGACCTGATCACAAAGGCAGAGACTGTGGCCCTGAGTCTCAGGTTCTCTTGCCCAATGTCAAGGAGTTGCTCATTCACAATGGGGAAGTCCTCAAAGAAACCCAAGTATGATTAAGTGGATACATGCCTAAGAATTGTATATACACCTCACAGCATTTTCACCACCTATTATGATGTAACCATGGGGTAAAATGTGTGAGTAGAGAAAGATGGGGGACAGAAAAGGGGTTTTTTAATCTGGACTCTGGTGCATCTAGAGATTTCGAGGCCTTAGAGGGGTACAACACCAGTGCACAGCTGCTGTAGCTCCAGGCTCAGGAGCAGGCAGTGCCAAGTTCACTGTCTGATTTGGCCTCAGCAGTCTTCCTTGCTTTAGCATTGTGCTTGGCTCCCAACTTCAAGTTGTGGCTGGAAAGTTTCCATTGCCACAGCACAGCATTGGTGTTTGGAACCCAAGTTTTTGCTGAATTGTTTTGCAGAGCAAATCCAGTTTCGCCTTTAAGAAGTGATTGGTCAGTTTATTTCATCCCAAAATGGTGCTTCAGAATTTTCACAGACGCTCTTTAGATTGAGTCGCTTAATTTGTTTTTCTTTTTCTTTTTTTTTTTTGTCCCCTCACCCACCACATGAGCAGAGTTGCTTAATTTCCGTCTAGGAGGAAACTCATTGTTTAAAGTAGGGATTGGGGGAGGGGAGGTTGGAGGATTTTGCATAGTTATTATTTTTAAAGATACAAAACTTGTACAGGAAAAAAAAAAGATAAAATTGAAGACCTTGTTTCCATGATCCTAAACAGATTTTTTTTTAAAAAAAAATTGGGGAATTGGGGGAGAGGAACAGTGTTGGGGGGATTGGGGGAGGGGAACAGTGTTGGGGAATTGTGCAAGGGGCACAGCCAAGTTGTTGTCCTTCAATCTTAGTTGTGGAGGGTGCAGCAAACTCAGCTCCAAGTCCAGTCGTGCAGCTCGCTCAAGGTGATGTGTTACAATCCTAGCTGCGGTAGGCGTAGCTACCATTATGCGGGAGTTGAACCAGCAGCCTCATTGTTAGGAGCTCAGGCTCTATCCACTGAGCCATCCAGGCGGCAGCTCAAGGTGCCGAGTTCAGTCTTAGTTGCGGATGGGCGTAGCCACCAATCCTAAACAAATTTTACAAACAGATGTATTTGTGAGTCTTCTTTTTGGTAGTGGAGTTGAGAGAAAAGTGTGTAACATTGACCTTTTATAAGTTATGTAACTATATCTGCAGTAATAGCAGCTCCTGGTGATCATAGAGAACATTCTGGAAAGATGCAGTGGAGGTAGGAGAAATTCATCTATTTACATAAACAAGACTTCAGTCCCAAACTCGATTTTTTTTTCTTTCCTGCAGAAAATGTGATCTGATTCTGAGGACTTAAGGACACACTTCATAGTTCGCTTCATGGAAAGGATCTTATAAAATTATCTACTAAAGAAAACATTCTATGATTCCTTTGAATGTAATAAACAATATCTTTGGGGGCAACTTACAGCAAATTTTCCAAAATTCATAACATTGAATTCCCTCTCTGCATGTATGTTCCACACTCCCCAAATATGATGTTAAATCATTTAATTGCAGAGAATTGACAGCACCAGGAAAATATTTGAATAACTGTCTGGAGTTGCCATTATTGGCTTTAATTATGACCTACTGGCTCTTGGATTCCTGAAACAGCCAGAAAATGAAATGTGTGTGCCAAAATATTCATTAGAATTCCCTTCTCAGTCATCGTTCAAAAAGAAAAAGTTTCCTTCTGGCTCCCATCTTCTGTGCTTTTAAGTGGAGTCATTAACATGCCAGATTTTTTTTTTTAGAGGATCCTCAGAAAATAAGATGATGTGCATACCTTGTATTTTGCATTAAAAAACATCTTGAAAAGGTCAAATGTCCCTTTGCTTTCATTCTATTACCATGAAGAAAAAATTGTTTTTGCAGCCATGAAGTCAACTGGTATTCTCCACCCGGCCTCCTCCTCCAAACTCTGCTCTCTTGAAAAGCCATAATCCTATAAGTTTTGGAACTGGAAGTACTAGTGAAGCATGGCTTGAGCCTCCAGAGGAACTAGTCAGAAAAGATGGTTTAATTTCTTTTGTTCTTCAATGTTCATTTCCTGACTATAAGATCTTAGAATGTTGGAGCTACAGGGGAGGAAACAGAGATCATGGATTCCAGCTCGTTTTAAAGAAGATCAATCTAAGGTGAAATGGTCACCTGCTGTTTCAGCTTTGGGTTCTGGCACGGGGGGTGGGGGTGGGGGGGGTGTAGGTTCTTTTCTGTCTTCCTTTTTTCTTTCATTTATTTATTTTTCAAATCGGAGCATCCATAGTTGTTACTATTAAAAAGAGTTGCCATTTAATGAGCATTTACTACCCTGCCAGGCACAGGGCGCTGATGCTTTCATACTCATATCATTAATCCTCACAACAAGCCTATGAGGTAAATATTATTATCCTCATCTTATAGCTAATGAAACTGAGACTTTGGTTAAGCGATTTGCCCACAATTATAGGGCTAGGAGACCGATGAATCCGTCTGCAAACTCAAGGGTGCCTGACTTCAAAGCTTATGTTCTTTACTGTCGCCACATGCTACCAGCCAATGAAAGAAGGCCAGCGTGCAAAAATCAGTTGGATTCTCACACCACTTTAATTTTTCAAATAATGGGGTGAGGAAAGAGTCCTCCACAGTGATAAAGTAGAGAAAGATGCCTGGATCTAAGCAGAATTTGCAGAGAT
Organism: Aselliscus stoliczkanus; assembly: GCA_033961575.1. Classification (NCBI taxonomy): domain Eukaryota; kingdom Metazoa; phylum Chordata; class Mammalia; order Chiroptera; family Hipposideridae; genus Aselliscus; species Aselliscus stoliczkanus. The sequence continues at coordinate 94,780,912 of CM066736.1, read as the reverse complement.
CAACAGGGACTCCATCGATGCAAATATTTCTCATTATCTACTTGTTATGTTTAACAGGGCAGTTTAGTCTGAAAGCTTTTGAAAGACTTCCCGGTTTTTTAATAAAAATTGGCTTATTTAGTGTTGACAATTTGTCTTTCATTTAATAGATAACTGGGTGAGGGGGACAAGGTTTGGAATGAATGCTTATTTTGGGGAAAAATAATTTGGAGATTTTTTTATACTCGTCGTCACACAGAGCTGGGAGAGCAGATGTGGTATGAATTAGGGAAGTTTATCCGATGGTTGTCTACTGTGACAGATGATGGAGTTATTGCCTGGAAATGCTTGAGTTTTCCAGTGAAACATGGTTTGGGAAAGAAACTTGTCGTTTTAGAAAAACTAATGAAGTCAAGATAAAGTTTGAATGTTACGTGTTAAATTAAAAAACATGAGATGGAGACGTTCAGGGAAAACAAGTTTGTTAACCTAGGTGCCAGTGAAAACTTTGCATAAACTGAAACTTCACTTTCTCCCAAAGAGAAAACTCATATACCTGGATTAGTTAAAAATAACCTGCCTGGTCCCTGCTCCATAGTTCCTTGTCTCTGAAATTGCGGTCACTCAAACCCTCCGCAGGTAGGTACGTGCCTGGTCAGGGAGACTAAAGGAGCATTATCTCCATGCTCAGTAGTGTGTGTCAAATCACCTGCGACCCTCCTAATCCAAGCCAACATCACCTTTCATCTGGACAACTGCAACAGCAGTAGATCGAGTGCCTGGAATGGGAACCAGCACAGAGCAGGAGCTTAATAAAATATTGTTGATTGAATGAATGAATGAGGTCCTGCTTGCCCTGAATCAGTGATCTCTGGTTCCCTGACGCTTGTTGTGTGCCTGGCACTGAGACCCAGACATGATACCCTGTCTCCAGTACCAAAACCCTGCCGTTCTTGCCAATCCCTTTGACAGCAGTGTATTAGTCTTCTAGGGCTGCCATAATGAAATACCATAGTTTGAGTAATTTAAACAACAGAAAATCTTTTTCTCATAGTTTTGAAAGCTAGAAGTCTAGGATCAAGGTGCCAGCAGGTTTGATTTCTTCTGAGGCCTGTTCTTGACTTGCAGGTGGTCACCTTCTTTTGTGTTCCCACATGGTCATCCCTCAATCTGTTTCCTAATCTCTTCTTATAAGTATGCCAGTCATATTGGATTAAACCCCATACACAAGACTTCATTTTACCTTAGTTACTTTTTTAAAGGCCTTATCTCCTAATACACTCACATTCTGAAGTTTAGGACATTAACATATGAATTTGGGGAGTGTAAACACAATTCAGCCCATAGCAAGCTGTCACAAGCAGAACCCTCTCTCTGTCTCCTACAGCTGGATTTCCCTGGGGCATGCCCACAGTTTCCTCCTAGAATGCCACTGCTGTGCTCTCTGCCATCCTTGATGCCCTGCTGCTTCCTGCTGTTCCTCCTTGATTCCAGCTCCTCACAGCACAACCACCTGTTGTCTGTTGCCTCACCCTGAGCTGACCTTCTTTCCATCACCTGCAGCTGGTCTTCTCTCCAAACACTTGCCCCTGCTGGCTGCACTCAACCCTCCTATATCTGTCTGTGTTAGTGGATACAACCCTAAATCTAAAACAAACTACATATACACACAAACACTGACTAATTCTTGGGCTCAGTCTATTATGATCACTGGGGTGCATTTTTGAAACAGTTGAAGAATGGTAACGTCTGGGCTGAACAAATTTAAGTGGTCTCACAAATATGTAATCTACTCACGATCACGCAATAACATTCTGACCCACTCACAGAAAATCTAGTTCAATTGGTTTGGGATGGGCTTGGTATCAGTATTTTTTAAAGCTCCCCCAAGTGATTATTAACAGGCACATGAGGTTAAGGATCGTTGCTATAACTGGCAGAATAAACCCATCAGATAGAGACAAAACCCAAACTAGAACACAAGCACAGGGCCGGCTGAGTGGCTCAGTTGGTTAAGAGCTCGCTCAAGAGTGCGAGCTGAGCTCTGAGCAACAGCTGTTCGAGGCCAGCCCAAGCTGAGTTGCCGTTGAGCTGCCAACAGGTGGCAGGATGGCTCAGCTAAAAAAATAAAAAAAAATAGAACAGAAGCACAAATAGACTGGGAGAGCTAGGCTGCCCCATATGTGACGTGTGAATGTAATGCAGCCAGTGTCCCCAGTGCCCAGTCCCACCAATACAGAGGTGGGTGGCTCTGCCTTCAGCTCCACCACTCCTTTGGTGTAAAATGCCCCCACCTTCTGATCTAAGAAGTTGCAGGTGGTTTATTAGTGTCTTCTGCCACGCAAAGCATCCTGGATAAGGCTTAACAATAACACTGGGCCCAGGCAAGTGTCACTTCTGGTGGGCCATCTGAGCATAGCCTGCAGTCTGCTGCTGCTGAAAGCCCCTGGCAGTGATAAAAAGAAGAGCTGACCCAGCTGTTTGAGTGGAATTCACTCAAATGGCAGATGAGCTCTGGGCATTATCTGCCTGCACTGACTCCCTGGGGGCTGAACTGCAGTCTCAAGCTGCTGCCCTCCTCCTGGTGGGACTCACCACCCCAGGCCCACCTCCAACGTCCTTGGTCCACTTCCCCATCCCCCAGAGGACTCTGGGGTGAAGCGGAGGCTTAGTCAGATTCCCCCTCTAGTCTCTTTCCAATGTGTTCTTAGGGCAAAGCCCAATCTCTCATGCTTCCGGGCATTCCCTTTTGATTCTCAAGGGCCTTTTCTTCTCTCAACAAAACCTGGTTCTCTGCAAATAAAAGGCTTTGGCTTTCAAAACTATTGTTTTTGATGTGGGCTTCAAGAGGCTATTTTAAAAGTCAGAAAACTGAACATTGACTGTTTTATTCTGTTTCTTTCTCTTTGCATTCCCGTTGTACCAATCCTAATTCTCCTCAAGGCAATGCCTCTGATTTACTAGAGGAAAGGTCAAGTGGAAAAAGTATAGCAGAGAAAAGCACAAAGATTAACATTTCAAGATTCTCTCCCTCTCTCTCTCTTTCTGTAAGAAATACTGCAACAGTGACCAACCACTCCAATTCCCCCACCCCCACCCCACCCTAACAAGTGAGCTGGCCAGTATGTTCTGGCTGACGCTACAGAGGCAAAGTGAAGTAGAGAATCAAGATTTATCTTGATAATAAAAATTATAAATGACAATTATTAAAATATTTTTTTCTTCAACACGATAATGGCATGAACACAAAAAGGGAGGCAGGTGGCTCTAGATTAAAAGAAATGTTAGAGCTATAACAGTCTTGTTTGGAGTGTGTTTTGAATAAACCACTGTCAAGTGACATTTTTAAGGCAATAAGGCAAATTCGATTGTGGGCTGGGTATAAGATGATACCACAAAATTATTGTTAAGTTAAATGTGACAATAGCATTTGGTTATGTGACAAAACATTTTTTTTTTCTTTTTTAACAGATGTGTACTGAAGTGTGGGTAAAATGATATGATGTCTGGGGAAAAGAAAAGAGAATAAGACAGAAAAGAAGAAGTAAGCAAGGAAGGGAAGAAGTGAAGAGGGAGGAAGGGAGGGAAGGAAAAAGGGAGGGAGGAAAAGAAAAGAGAAAATGAGATACTTTGGCAAGAAACAAACAGAAAAGAAAAAGGGATAGATGAATTAAGTGTGGCAAAATCTTGACAATTGTTGGATTTTAATGATACGTACATGGGGGAGTTCATTATGTTATTATCTCTATTTTTTTGTGTAAGTTTAAAAAGTTTCCGAGCCGGCCGAGTGGCACGGTGGTTAAGCGCTGGCCTGGGAAGCTAGCGGCCCCGGTTCGGTTCCCACATATGGAAAAAAAAAAAAAAAAAAAAGTTTCATAATAATGTTTTGTTTTGTTTTATTTGAGGACAGTGTCACTAAGTCCTCATATGTGGGACCGAACCGGGGCCGCTGGCTTCCCAAGCCAGCGCTTAACCACCGTGCTACTCGGCCGGCCCTCATAATAGTGTTTTCAATTGTTAAACTGGTGCAGGAAAAGACAGACTGAGCAATGGAAGAGAGTAAAAAGACCAGAAACATTTTCAAATATTTATTGTTTAAGAATTTATTATATTACTGATTTGCAGGCAGATAAACTCTTTCTTCAGATAAAATCTGACATGAAACCCCTCAACGTATAAAACAAAAAAAAGAGTATAACTTCTCTACTAAAAGCTGGAAAAGAATCTAGCTCATTTGCTTCCTCCTTGTTGCCCCAGGAAACTGCAGAAGTAACCTGTGGCACTATAGAACACAGCTTGAAAACCTCTGTAGTAGATAATGAAGGAAGCCTCTCGAATCCTGCAGAAAATATGTACTACTTAATTTATGTGTTAGACAACTGGCTAACAATAGAAAAAAATAAAGTTAAATCCCTACCTCATATCTTGTATCAAAATAAAGTCCAGTTATATTAAAAATGTTTAAAGTACAAAATAAAGTCATAAAAGTGTTAGGAAAAAATAGGTAAATATTTTAAAATAGTGAGACAGAGAAGGGCTTCCTAAGCAAGCCAATAAAGGCAGAAATTATAAAGGGAAAGATTGATAAATATCAATAAATTTTATATGGCAAAAAATAAACCATACTCCACCAAAAGGAAAAAAAGGAATGTGTATATGTGACAAAACTTTAATATTCTTAATCATTAAGTAGTATTTCAAATCAAAAAGGAGAAAGCAAACACAAAGATCAAGAACTAAATATATGTGAGGAAATACGAATTATCACAAAGATATGAAAAATATTTAATCTCACTATTGACCAAAGAAATACTGTAAGTTAAAGTAATAAAGTAGTAATGACTCCTATTTCTGGTGGTATGGAAGACTCGCTAAGCTGAAAATTCTGCTATTAAACATCTAGGAATGCTAAATAAAATATCCTTAACATCCTTTTCAATGCATAATTGAACTCCCATGAAAATACAGGAAATCCACAGGGGACCAAACCAAGATCACTAAAAACCAGAATGGAAAGCTTGAGCTGAAAAGTAGTCACCTGGGCTTTGGGAAGGGGTTTCCTCTCCTTGGTAACATAGAGACTTGCTTAGGGACAGAAGAAAGGGAACTGAGACATTAAAGTAAATCCATTCAAGTAAAAATTCAAATAGGTACACCCCACATCTCCAGCACCGATTTACATGTGCGTGGTTTAAGAACACCAAATCACAAAATTCATATTAAAAATGATCCCAGGTTGGTAATAACTTTGGGGCAATTAGAAGAGACAGACACAAATATCTCTGGAGGGACGCACCTCAACCCAGGCCATACAGAATAACCATAGATTAGGCTCTGTTAAGATGAGCTCAGAATACAAAATTACAGAAAATAGGAGAAAACAAATCACAACGAACAAGTGTAGCTGACAAAGAATATAGAGTTACTAGAAAGAAACTATAAGCTAAATATGTTTAGAATTATTAAGATATAAAATGTAGTCTCAAAAACAGGAAAAGAATAAAATTTCCTAAAAAGTAATAAGAAATACCATTTTTATCTATTGAAAACACAGTATTAGAAAAGAAGGTAATGGTCAGTGTTGCTAAGAATATAGAAAATTGACATTTATATACTGTTAGTAGCAGTAAAAATTGATCATTCCAGAAGGCAATTGGCAGCATGTATCAAATAATTTAACAACAATAGAACAATACCCATTGACCCAATAATTTTACTTTCAAGAATTTATCCTTAAAACAATTAATTGAATAACCCTAAGATGAATGCACAAAGATGTTTATTGGGGCATTTTTCATGGTAAAATGTAGGAGGGAAATCCTTAATGCCCAATAGCAGAGGAATGGTTAAATAAATTATGACATTTTCATATGATTGAAATACTATACAGGCAATAAAAATGATGTTGTACAGATATATTTATTGACATGGAAAGATGCCCAAAATATACTGATGAGTGAGAAAACACAAGTTACAGAACAATATGATCACACATTTTAAAAATCGTATGCCCTATAAGGGAAAATTCAAATGACCAATATATGAAGATGTGCTAAAATCAGTAATGGAAATTAAAACAATAGTGCCATATTACTTTATACGATGGCAAACATCAGAAAAGTGGATCCATATGGAGATTGGCAAGGACATGGGGAGGTGGGGACTCTCAGGCACTGCTGGTGGAAATGCAAACTGGTACAGGCATTCCGGAAAGCAATCTCACAGAATTTAGCATAATCAATTTGTAGAAGCTTTTTGACCAAGGGATGCCATTTCTGGATACATAACATCAAGAAATTCTCATTCCAATCCATAAGACGGCACAGAACAGTATGTTTACAAGTTTATCTTATTTGTGGCAGAGGGGTGCTGGAGGCAACCCAAGTATCCCCCCTCTTTAAGAGATAAGGAAAGCAAAATGTGGACGATGTATACATATTATGGAATAATATGTAGCAGTTAAAAAAAAAAACCTGCTTAGATAATTATTTTTAAGTAGGAAAAATTTTAATACATTCGTATGTTAAAAAAAACATAGTCGTGGGCCGGCTGAGTGGTTCAGTTGGTTAAGAGCTCCCTCAAGAGTGCGAACTGAACTCTGAGCAACAGCAGTTCGATACCCAGCCCGAGCTGAGCTGCTGCTGGGCTGCCAACAGGTGGCAGGATGGCTCAGCTGAAAAAAAAACAAACAAAAACATAGTCACAAAACACCACAACAGATTTTACAAGATTATATACATATAATAAGTACAGGTATCAAACATGTTAAAGAGGGTTCCTATAAATGTGATGGAAAGGGGTATGTGAATTAAGGGAGAAAAAATAAAATAATTAAAACAAGAGAAAAGCCCTAGACTAGTAATGACAATTTGCCTTAAACTGATGAGAATGTAATTTGGCTCTCTGCATTTAAGTTCAATTTTTAAAAGCATATGTATATGTATTATATATAAATGTCTAAAAATGTATATGCTGGAATATTAATAGTGGTTATCTCTGGGAGTGGTATGAAAGGTGAATCCTTTTTTTTTTTGCTACACTGAATAAATAAATGTAATAAGTAAATTACATTTTTCATGTTTCAAAAATTCATCTCAATACTCAGAACTACTTTCCTGCTGTTAGATAAATGTACAATAACCTAAATTCAGCTGCCTGTGTGGCCACAGTCATTTTATTGTTTTTCCAGAATGTTCCAAAATAGCTCTGGAACAAGACCAGTGGGACCACCAGAGAACTATCGAGCCTCACCCTTCTCCCCATGCAAATGAAGACCAAACCTCCAATCCAGCTTTGGCAGAAATCTCTGTGGGACCCAGGAGAAGAAGGCCCTGTCCTTGGCTGAAGAAAGGAAGAGTAGCACTCATAACTGTCTCTCACAGTCAGCTCACAACAGCCTCTGAAAAGCTGCTTGGGCAGCAGTTGCCAAAGACAAAAGATCCCACCTCAACAGTGGAAACTCTATTTGCAGCTTTGTAGACACAGGTGTTTTTCTAGGCGACTGAAGACCTACATTGTGGGACTACTTGGCCAGGAATAACTCAGAAGGCCTTCCCCTCAGAAGCTCGCTCTTGAGGCCTTCAGTGTATGTTCTAACTATATTTGGCAATAAAAACCAAATAGGTCAGTGGCTTAGCTCAGGGGGAAAGAAAAAAAAAAAAAAAGACTATTCCTGATTTATAGTCCCTGCTTCAAACCAAGACCAAGAATTTTAAAACTCACTTCATTTATTTATTTTGCCCTCACTGAGGATACCGCTAAAGCAGTTTTCCTTCCCAGTCCTACCAGCCTCAAGTAAAACTTTCAGAACCACAGGTGTAAATCACCTACCCAAGCCATCCCCATATGAAAGGACATTTGGGGACATCTGGTTTGAGAATTCAAATGTTAAAATTATCCCACTTTATTCTCTATGTCTTCATAGCATTAAAATAGCCTGTAGTACTTAGGTGCAAATCCAGACTCCAGCACTTATTACTTACTGTGTGGCCTTGGCTAACTTACTCTGTCTCTGAGGTTCAGTTTCCTTATCTACAACCAGAGATAAAAACACCTACTTCACAAGGCTGCTGTAAGAATTAAATGAGATAAAGTGTATAAAGTGGCTAGGAGAATGTCTGATACAAAGCAGATACTAAAAAAAGAATCTGTTTCTATTCTTCCCCATCACTCCCTTCCGCCCTTAGCTGTTCACCAAGGTGTTGGCTTTTCAAGAAATCGCCTGGTACCCTGTGTTTGATTACATATGGTTGGTACCCTTCCCACAGCCAGCAACAGTAGCTAAAGATAAAAGCTGTGACTACTCCTCAGCTGAGGACAGGTCGAATCAGCTCACAAATGACTCATCACTGTTGATAAACGATGTGTTCCTGGCGTCAGAAGGCCTTATCCTGACAGGCTTCAACACCTTATGAAAACACACACACACACACACAAAAAAAAAAACAACAAAAAACAGAAGGTAGGTTGAATGGGTCACAAAATAGGTCCCCAGGGTTGATGGTGACTTTCAGTCAATCCTGAACTTGTACTAGACTGGTCTTAGGAGGGTCTCTGTCTCTTCAGACATGTTTCCAATCACAGGATTTTTAGTTGGAAAGGACTCCACCTAAGCAGCTGCCTCTTTCAACCATCTTCTTCACTTGCCTTGGATTCCCGGAAGGGAGTCATAAGACTCCTTGGGCAGAAGGCTAGATGCCTGCTCCCTGCTCAGAACAGCCCTAAGCTAGTACCCAACCTGCCTTTGGCAGCTTTGTTGGCCGGCTGAAGCTCTGCCAGAGTGAGGTTTGGCTGGAGGGCTCTGTGGCTATGGGACAAACCTTGGCTCAAGGAAAAAGGTGAATATTTAATCCCAAGCCAATGTCTGTGAGGCTGAAGTGTCTGCTGCTCTTCCCAGTTTCTGTAGCCCCTTCAGACCACCCAGAAGTACTCACCGGCACAGAAATTCCATGACTAGAATTTTTAGTCACTCTTTCATTCATACATTCCCTATACCTTTTGCAGTGCCTAGCACAGAGCTTTAAGTGAATATTTATTAAACGGCCCTTGAAGACAAAGATGGTATGTTGCTGCATTTGTAACCCCCTCAATTCTGATGAACCTCACAAAATTGTTAAGATCAAATAGGACAATGAAGCATAGGGAGATTGACACTGTCAACACCAAGATGCCAAAAATTGAGGCTTTCTCTGGTCTTAAGGAAATTACACGTGCTAGGATCTTTCTTCTAAAATGAAACTGCTTCAGAAGCAGGTTGTCTCTGGACCCCAGTCTTAGGACCTCTCTTTCAAAGAATGTGCAGGCTTTTTCTGAAAGGAACTATCCTAGAAGTGGGCTTGTGATATGCAATTGATGATAAAGGTCCAGAAGAAGGTAGGCTGCCCTGGAAACATTTCCATTCTCCAAACTCACCCTCAGATTTTCTTTACAAGGAAGGTTTCTGAGATTATCTATAAGCACCAACATTTCAGCCATGCCTTGAAGTGAAAAGGCCAGGGAAAATTTCTGGAAAGGACAAGCAGTTGGTCTCTACCCTGGGTCTTCAGGATATTTGGATGAGACAAATGGAGCAGGGAAATAAAAATCAGGGGTGCCTCCCCTTAGCCTCCCATTCTGTTCTGTTCCTATGTCCCCTGTTCTTTTAGTCACTCAATGGGACTTAGCCTCCGCCTTCTACCACCGGAACTGAAGTCAAACTTTTAAGATGATAAGGCATAAAAAAAGCAAGGAAGAGGAAGGAAGGAGGGAGAGAAAGGAAGGCTGGAGAGAAGTGGAGAAAAAAATGAAAAAGGTTTGGGAAGGAAGAAGGAAGAGGAAAGCTGCAAGGGGCGGGGGAACAATGAAGGTCTCAGGCCGTCCGAGGCGCACGGTTCCGGCGGCACGTCCGTCCAGCCTGCCTCCGGCCAGCAGCTGCAAACAGCGCAGCATGTGGGCGCTGAGTCACGGTCCCAGAACAGGGAGCTGCCGTGCAGGTCTGGAGGGCCGGACCTGGTTGGCATCTGGAAAATGTTTTTTTTCTTTCCTCTTTCGTTAAGGCTGTGTGCTGACTTCCACGTAGAACTATTAAACCGCACGTACTGACAGACGCTCTCCGGCCGGTCCAAGGCGGCCAGCGGAGGGCGCCGCAGCCTAGCTTATGAGCCTGCTCGCTTGCTGGGGTACGGGCCGGTAGAGGACTGGGGTTCCTCGGCCCCCTGCGGGTTTCCCGGAGGAGTTCGAAAATTTTGTTGCAGTAGGTTTCAACTGTAACACCGCAGCAGCCTGGGGTTGGGGGGACTCCTCACCTAGAAGGTCCCGGAGACCACCCCAACTCTCCGAGGCGCGCTTTCGTGCAGGGTTCCTTCAGCAACTCCATGGAATCGGCGACTCCGTTGCGTAACCCGGAAAGTCCAAGTTCGCCTGCCCACTAGGGAATCACCCTACCCGCCCCCCGGCCTGGCCGCCACAGGAGGCTGTGACCTCTGGCGTCTCTGCTGATCTCAGCGTGCCACGAAGGGAGAGCAGAGCTCCGGACAGCACAGTTGGCGCAGAGGGGCCAGCATGCACCCGCGCAGTGGTCCCACCTTCCCATGCCAGGTGGCGCGACCTAAGGCTCCCAGGCCGCCCAGCACCAGGGGGTACCCTTCCTCCCAAGACGCGTGACCAGAGAATGAATCAGCATCGAGACAGTTTATTGGTTTGCTACTTCGCATATCACCCATTTTATGCAAATAGATTATACAGCGACTCGGCGTTTCCTTCTTCCACAACAGGTAATCAGTCTCTTTCACGCACACTCACACATTCCACGCAGCAGTGTTACCTCACTGAGACATTCACGTATTAAAATATTGAGGAGGGGGGACAATATAATTGCTTTAAAATGCCCTTAATATATAACGTACAAAAATATCTCTGTATTTGAAGTTACAAAAAAAATCTTGACAGCAACAAACTTAAATATTGATAGTTACCTCTGTATATACAACACGCATTGCACTTTTCCTCTCTAGGTTTTGGAAAGTTCAAGTAATCGTGGGGCTTGCGCCCCGGTGGGGTGACACCCCATGAGAAATCAGTTTGAAGGCGGACTAGGCATTGGCTCAGAACCTTGCTCCGGGGGTCTCAGCATTTGATTCTGTTTCTCCTCTCCGTGAGCCTGGCAGACAACTTCCTCGGATTCCTCTGCCCCCCCTGGGACACCCGGGCCCGGTTAGGCCGAAAGGAACGCTGCCTGAGGAGAAGGGACCCCTGCAAAACCAGTCGTCGCCGGACAGTGCCTTCCAGACTCCCGGTCTCCGCAGGGCTGACTCAGCCGGGTCCCCATCTGCTGAGAGGCTCAGCTCGGGGAAGCCCTCCGCCCGGGAGGCGCCATCTGGATGTGTGCGCGACATATCGCCGATGCCACAGGGGCCTAAATCCCACCGAGGCTGGCGAGCAGTTGATGCGCGCGGGAAGCAGGAGCGCTGCCAGCCTGCAGCTCCGGGGACGGCAGAGTCCGGCCCTGGCCGGCCAAGGGCAGGGAGCGCCGGCGCCGGCGGCCGTAGCCCTGGGGGCTGATCTTGATCCTGGGCGCGACGCCGTCCTTGTCCTTGTCTGTGAACTGGTAGATTTGGTGGGCCAGCTTCTGCACCGTGCATGTTCCGAAGCGACAGCCAGAGCTTCGCAAGCCCTGGAAGTTGTTCATACTCTGGCGGTAGCGCTTGACTCGGATGCGGGCGGCGTCTGGACTGCTGGAGGGGAAAAAGAAGGCAACATGAGACCCCCATCAAGCAGGGCTTGGGCCTCCGCCAATGCACCAGAGAGGGGTGGAAACTGCTACCGCCGCCTGAGCTGCCAACACAGCCCTGACGATCCCCAGAACCAGGGTGGTGGAGGAGAGCCCCCGTTGCCCACCTGCGACGGCGCCGGGCATAGTTACCTGGCCTGGGTGCTGCGAGAGTCGCTCTTCACGTCCTGGGGCTGAATGAGAGTCTGGGCAGGCCCAGCCATCACGTCTGCGAGCCCGGTAGGGTAGCTACTGGACAGCCGAAGTTCCCTCTTCCCACGACTTAGCGCCCATTTATTCCATCTAGAAAACACAAATAGATTCGATTCGCACGCGTCCATACGAGATCCTGTAGAGTCCCTGTTAGCGTTTACTTTTAACTACTCCGGACCAACGGCCAATTTCCCTGTCGTCCAGGTAGGTACAGGACTGGGGAAGGCGCTGCTTGAGACTCACTTCTTTCGGAACTCTGACGCCACGTCGAGCCGTGCGGTGTCTGCGCCTAGGAAGGCGAGCGAGCCCAAGTACAGGAGGGCGACCGGAACCAGCTTCATCCCTTCGGCGATGCACAGACCCTGGGGAGAGAGAAAGGAGAGAACGTGAGCACCTTGGCGTGCCGCTCTGCCCGGGTGGGGCACGGGGCGCCGGCGGGGGCCCCGGTGCGGTCAGGCTTAGCCTGCGCTCTGCCTGGCTCAGACGCTTATCTCCCCGCGGCGCAGAGAGGCGCCAGCGGCATTTGCACCCTCGGGGAGCGCGACAGACCCCGCATGGGAGGCTGCTGCCCAGTGCCAGGCTCCCAAAGTTTCCCTTCTTAACTTCTTGGAATTTGGCTGATGGAGCAGAGGGGACTGGGTCTCTTGAGTTTCAGTTGTGTGTACGAGCTGGGCCCTGGATGTGGGACGCACCCCGCAAAGGACCCTTTACCCAGCTCGCCTTGGCAAGCCTCCCACCCCCGTTTACCCGCCTCTTCTGCCGCACCTACCTGCTGAAGGGGTGATCTGCCAAGATCTGGGGGGTGAAAGTTCGAGACGTCGCTCTGGCAGTGGCAAAACCCCAACGTCCAAGATGCGGCGAGAAGCCAGAGATGGTAAGGCTCGAGCTGTTCCGTGTAGTGTCACCAAGAAACCACTGAGTGGCTGGATCTGGTTCTTCGGCTTTATAGGAGTACGGGGGGGCGGGGCCTGAGCTGCCCTCTCGCCCTCCCTTTCTTCCCTACGGCGCGCGCGCATTGCTTGCCTGTGGGGGTGGGGTGTGGGATTTGAGGGGTGGGGAGTCCCTTATGCCCTGAGGGCTTGGAGATGAGCTCCAGGTAATTGGTGCTGGAACTGTAACAGCCCAGACTCTGGTCACAGGGTTCAGACCGTAAGCCCGGGAGAAGTGGGGCCAATACAACCCATTGGGGTTCTTACTCAGGATCTATGCAGCCCAGAGTGCGAGGCCTCTTGGTATGGAACTGCAAGATCCAGCGAGGGTACCACACGGGTTATCCAAGCCCCTGGCCCTCGGGAGCTGTGGCCTTGAATATACCGCGCCCCCTGCTGGCTCTGCGCCTGACCTGGTCGCGACCCCAGACTCCCTCGGAGCCGCAGGGACGAGGCGCAGAGCACACGCCTAGAGGAGTGGGCTCACCAGCACCCACCTACCCCACCCCTTACCCCAAAAGCGGCGGAAACTCCGGGGTTTGGAATGGGCTAGTCTGATTTCGCAATAGGGTCAAGTCTCGGAAAGGCTAATTTAAGAATTGGATTTGGAAGGGGGATTTATCTAAAGTTTCAGAATTTACGTTATCTATTTGGAAATATAGGAATAACCAAAATCAGGAGGAAAGATACCGTTTCGTTTCCTCACCCCCCTGCCCTTGTAATCCAATTATGCCTTATAAGGTTGCAACCTGAGAGTTTGCCTGGCTGCCCTCGGAGCCTTCACCCATTGTACACGTGAGAATTTACTGACAGGGAGCATACTAATGCTTCACGTATGTTAATAGCTTTACAGTTTACAAAGCACAGTCACATCCTGATCTCCTTTGATCCTCACACCTACCCTTGAGTTAGGCAAGGAAAGTAACATTACTTTTCTCTTCACTAAGTGGAAAACTGAAGTTCAGAGAATATATTTGTCCAAAGTCACACCAAACGTATTAGTAAGCAGTAGAGTCCTAACTCGGTCCCCACAAGCAAGCACAGCAGACTGCGGCGCGGCGTGGGTTTTTCTAAGCTGGGGTCATCATCTCGTCAAGGGGCAGATGAGAATCCTAGTCCCCGCCCAAGGATTTATGCCTGTTCTTGATGAATCACCCCCAAGCACGTTTGTGGCCCTTTTGTGCTCTTCCATCACTGCTTCTTGACTCCACTTTCTTGTCTGTCAGGGTGCCAAACTCAGCCCGAGGGGCTCCCTACTTCTTGCATGCGGGTCTCTAGTTTCTTATCACCCACTACGCCGCCAGGCGCAGATCCTGAAGCCAGGTAGGGAGGTCGAGGGCGCTAGACCACTGGGACTCACCCTATAGCAATTCATTGTGTGAACATGGGCAAGTCATATCTTTCCTCCAGTTTCCCTATCTATAACGTGCCCCCAGCATATCTCTAAGCTTCCTACCTGCTCTATCATACTGGTTCTGCCATACAGTGCAAAGGCGGCTGGGCGTTATGTTTCGTGGACCTTGCCTGGTCTGGGCCGCGCACAGCCGCATTTTCACTCTCAGGACTGAGCCGCGGACGTTGCACCTGGGGAAGGGAGGGGCGCGCCGAAGTTTCTTATTCTGAGGACTCTTCTCCGAGGGAGTCACCTGAGCCGACCTGAGTTCCAACTGAGGGCAGCAAGGAACAGATTCCTGGCTCTGGCTCTGGCTCTGGTAAGGGCTCCGGACGCCGATGGTAAGAGAGTTTGCAGCGCAGCGTACCGGCTGGTTTCTGGCCGCCTGGCTGGCCACAGCGCAATCACAGCAGTTGATCGGGTCAGGCGGCTAGTATGTCCCGGTCGCAGACAGCAGGTATTACTGTGTGTCTGCTCAGTTTCCAGGATCCTTCCCATCCTAATTTGTTTTTCTCGTTTGTTTCCCATTGCCCTTCTCTCACTTTGAGTTCGTCCCCTGCCAGTCAGGCTCTTTGTACCGACCCTGTCCAGGACTGGCTATCTGTCTTATCTAAGGATGCGATCAACTTGTCGCCAGCTTCCAGCTGGGGCCGCGCCAAGACAGGTTTTACTTTCATTTCTCCAGCGCGCCTCTGACTGCTGGGGAGGTCAAGGACAGCTGGGCTTCGGCTCACAGCCCGGGAAGGTCCCGTGGTCTGGACTCGTTCCTTCCAATTCCTACCAGCCCTGGGGTGTTCGGTCTGCAGAGAACTCTGCGGCTGTATCTCGTTGCCTCCTTTCTGTGTGCTTTAGGAAAGCCCTCTGACCCCCCTAGAGGGGAAACCCCTCTCGCTGCGGCTGCAGGATCGCGAAGCGAACTCCTGGTGCAAACTTTGCTCTGGGCTTCCCGCAGCTTCAAAAGCAAAGCAAACCCAAGAGTGAAGACTCAGCTCTGCTCCGCCCAGCTCCAGGGCCCATGCCAGCGGCGCTGCCGCAGTGCCAGGAATTCCCACCTGAGAGCCTTGGCACGTTCCTTATCAGTACAGGTGCGCCTTGTAGCTCTAGTAGTAAGCCTTGTAGATCTGACGCTTGAGAATCCCGCCAATTCTTTCTTTAAAATTCTGTATTGGCAACTCGGGATTTTGCCAGCACATTCGTATCTTCGAAGGTTTTTTTTTTGTGTGTGTGTGTGTGTGTGTGTGTGTGTTTGCGTGGGTGGGCGACAGGGGCCAGTATGTTCCCCCAAAGCATCGTGGGGTATATGCCGAAAAAAAGATAAGATTTGCCAAATGTTGGCATCTGTTGTTTCGCCTCACCACCACACACACACCCCACCCCCACTCCCCACTCCCTGGAACCGCGTGTTTATTGGTTTAAAAAAAATTACTAGAATGCCTTTTTGGTTAAATGGTCAGATCTAGAAGGAAACACCACTGTGGGAGTTCTGCTCCTGGTGATTTGTAAACGTGGAGTTTCATCCACCCAAGTCATAGTGATTGTAGATTCACTTTGAGTTACAAGGAAAGAAGGAAGGAAGTGAAGGAAGAAACACCTTTAAAAATCTCACAGGCAAGAAAGAGAAAAATAGAAAAGAAATTCTGATTAATGCGGATCCATTTTTTTGTGTTCAAGAATTTTTAAAAGGTCAGATTGTAAATAAATCCCAAAGCACTGTAATAAATGTGTATATCCTGACATCGTATATACAGACATACAAATATGCTAAAAGCTTGTTGTGTAAAGATGTCTTAAGTTTTTTTACACATTCCAACTAAATTATTTTTAGGCCCTAAATCCAAGCCTTACTCTTAGTAATGTTTGGAGTTTTAAAAAAAATGTGGTGGTGGTTTCTCAGCTAACATTGTGGACACAGTCTCTAAAGCCAGTCTGACCACATTCAGGTCATGCAGAAAAGTAATGAGAAACAATAAATAATATTAATGACATTAATAAGAATAACTAAAAGTGAATAGCTACGTACACTGCATAATTACTTCAGGTGTTTCTTTTTTCAAACAGGACATTTCATAATGCATTTATTATTCATATGCTTCAAAATGCCTTTGCTAAGCCTAAGGTTTTTTATAAAGTTCATTTGAAAACAAGGTTCAAAAAGCATCCTAGAGGGCCGGCCGAGTGGCACGGTGGTTAACGCCCCAGTTCGGGTCCCACATATGAGGGCCAGTGACACTGCCCTCAAAAAAAAAAAAAAAGCATCCTAGAAGGCCCCCCAATGGCGTGTTGGTTAAGAATTGTCTTGGGATGCCAGTTCTGAGCAGCAGGACCCCGGTTTGGTCCCAATATAGAGGGCCAGTGACGCTGCGCCCTCTATAGCTAAGATGGTGAACAACATTCAACCTGGGGCTGAGCTCCGGTGAGTCCTGAGCGAGGGTGTTAGGCTGCAGTGGGGCTGGCTGGCAGCTGGTGTGAGCTTTCATGAGCTGCCGTGAGCATCCATCCAATGGCCTGTGAGCGATTGCCTCACCTGGGAAGAGCGCAATGATAATACCAACATGGGCCAGTGAAACGACCTCCTCCACAGCTAGACTGAAGAACAAAAGGGCAGCAACTTGTCTGTTCCCCTTCCCTGATTCCCCGACACTGTTCCCCTCACCCAATTCTCCAATAAAATGTTTAAAAAAAAAAAAAGAAGCATCCTGGAGTCATAACACAAAGTGATTTAGAGAAAGGACACAATTAGCTTTGCAGATTTGGTCATTTACAGCAAGAAGTAAAATATGATACAAAATTCAGGGCACTTTTTTTTGGGATCTTTGACTTCTCTGAGGAGCTAATAAAATATAGGTCCTTTCCAGAAAAATGCACATGTACATAAACCAATTTAAGTATAAAATAGACATAACAATTTCAGTAGGTTGACCAAATTAAGAATGCTGACACAGAATAAAAAGCACTGTTTCTTTTTTATTTTCATTTTGTAATTTTATTTTATTTTATTTTTAATTAATTAATTTATTTTTAATTAGTTTCAGGTGTACAACACAGTGCAATAGTTATACATTTTACCCCTCAAAATGACAAACCCACACCCCCAATTCGCCACCCCACTCCCCCCCATATCATATATATCTATTACTCTTCCTCTGACTCTCTTCCACAGTATAATCCACATCCCGTGACTATCTATATATATTAAATTACAGTAGGTATACAACCTCCACTTTCGTTATACAGTGCAGTGATCAAACCTCTACTCCATCCATGAAATGGTCTCCCTAACAAGACCTATGACCATCTGACATTCCACAGAATATTTACAACCTTATTAATTATATTCCCCAAACTGTTTTTCATATCCCAGTGGCAATATTGTAGTTGCCTATTTTTGCTGTCTAATCCCTTCCCCTTCTCCCTCATCCCCATTCCCCTCCCAATTAGCAACCCTGATTTTTCCTCTATATCTATGAGACAGTTTCTGTTTACTTTGCTCATTCATACAGTTTTTCAGATTCCACATATGAGTGAGATCATATGGTATTTGTCTTTCTCTGACTGACTTATTTCACTTAACGTAATAGTCTCTAGGTCCATCCATATCATTGCAAATGGTACGATTTCATTCTTCTTTATAGAGGAGTAATACTCCAATGTGTAAATGTACCACAGTTTCTTAATCCAGTCATCTACCGATGGGCATTTTGGTTGTTTCCAAGTCTTAGCTATTGTAAATTGTGCTGCTATGAACATAGGGGTGCATAACTTTTTTTGAATAAGTGTCTTGGTTTTTTCAGGATAAATACCTAGGAGTGGAATTGCTGGGTCAAACGGTAGCTCTATTTCCAGTTCTTTGAGATACCTCCATACTGACTTCCATAGTGGCTGCACCTATCTGCAATCCCACCAACAGTGCAGCAGGGTCCCCTTTTCCTCACAGCCCCGCCAGCACTTGTTGTTTGTTGATTTGTTGATGATAGCCATTCTGACTGGTGTGAGGTGGTATCTCATGGTGGTTTTTATTTGCATTTCTCTAATGACCAGTGAGGTTGAACTTTTTTTCATATGCCTGTTGGCCATCTGTATGTCCTCTTTAGAGAAATGTCTCTTCATATCTTCTGCCCATTTTTTAATTGGGTTGTTTGTTTTTTTGGTGTTGAGTTTCATGAGTGTTTTTTTTTTTTTTTTAAAGATTTTATTGGGGAATTGGCGGAGGGGAACAGCGTTGGGGAATCGGGGAAGGGGAACAGACAAGTTGCTGTCTTTTTGTTCTTCAGTTTAGTTGCGGAGGATGTTGCTTCACTGTTGGTATCGTCATTGCGCTCTTCCCGGATGAGGCAGATTGGTCGCTGGCCTCTGGATGTCGCTCACCGCGGCTATTGGCAGCTCACGCTTGGCTGCCAGCCGCTCACGCTGGCTGCGGGCCACTCACTGTAGCCTATGGCAGCCCACTGCAGCAGGGGCTGCAGCCCACACCATCACCGGGGCTCGCACAGCCCAGCTCCAGTTGGAGCTGTTGTTAGCTGTAGAGGGCAGTGTCACTGGCCCTCATGTGGGATCCGAACCGGGGCCGCTGGCATCCCAAAACCAGCGCTTAACCAATGTGCCACTCGGCCGGCCCTCATGAGTGTTTTATAAATTTTGGATATTAACCCCTTATCAGATATATCGTTGGCAAATATATTCTCCCATTCAGTAGGCTTCCTTTTTGTTTTATTAATGGTTTCCTTTGTTGTGAAAAAACTTTTAAGTCTGATATAATCCCATATGTTCATTTTTTCTTTTACTTCCCTTGCCCGTAGGGATGTATCAGTAAAAATATTGCTCCGGGTAATGTCTGCAAATGTACTCCCTATATTTTCTTTTAGGATTTTTATGGTTTCAGGTCTTACATTTAAGTCTTTAATCCATTTTGAATTTGTTCTTGTATAAGGCTTAAGGAGGTGGTCCAGTTTCATTTTTTTGCATGTGTCAGTCCAATTTTCCCAGCACCATTTATTGAATAGACTATCTTTACTCCAGTGTAAATTCTTGCTTCCCTTGTCATAGATTAACTGTCCGTAAATGCCTGGATTTATTTCTGGGCTCTCTGTTCTGTTCCACTGATCGATGTGCCTGTTTTTATGCCAATACCAGACTGTCTTGATTACTGTAGCCTTGTAGTAGGTTTTGATGTCTGGTAGCGTGATCCCCCCAACTTTGTTCTTATTTCTCAGAATTGCCGAGGCTATTCTGGGTCTTTTATGATTCCATATAAATTTTAGGATTATATTTTCTATTTCTGTGAAAAATGCCCTTGGTAGTTCGATAGGAATTGCATTGAATCTATATATTAAAAAGCACTGTTTCTATAGCATTAATTTCTGTCTTGGAGTGGTGAAGGCAGAAAGGGCAGTTAACATCTCCCTTTAGGGCATAATATTTTCCAGAACATCAGCATAAAGAAAAGTAATGCTTTTGCTGCCTCATTTGTGTTTCTGCACAAAACAGATGGACTGTCATGATCAGTCTTTTTATGTGATAAAGTCAGAAGACAAACCTTCCTGGAGGTTAAAGAATGTGAGTTGCCGTAGGACAAATGAAAAAGAACACCGAGAAGATGGCTAATATATAGAAGTTTGTTGTTATACTAACGGCTACAATAGAACAAGATGAAATTACTTCAGGATAAATTTATTATTGATGGCGCAATGAATGATATTAATAAATGGATTATAAAAGAGACGATTAGGCCATTTGGGGTCATCCCTAGCCTTTGAAAATGGCCACTGGCCTCCAGGTGGGGACCCTGCACTATTAGATTAGAACCATTGGAATGGGGCAATTCTTATGTATGGGCCTGCATGATTTGAAAGTTCGTTCATTCTTTCAACAAATATTTACTGAGCATGTATTACATGCCTAGCTCTGTGCTAAGTACTGGGCATACAATAATCATCAACGCAAATATCATTCTTGCCCTCAATGAGCTTACAGCATGGTAGGGTAGCCAGACATAAACAAATTATCATAGGAACATATACATGATTATAAAGTGTGGTAAGTGTTTTGAAAGAAAAGCAAGACTAGGGATGTCTAGTTTTGGAGGAACTGGCATGTGCAAAGTCTTAGAGATGAGAAAGAACTTGGTACATTAGATAAAATGAAAGGAGGTCAGTGTGGTTGAAATATATCAAGTGAGGGAGAAGCATGACATGAAATAAGATTAAAGAAGTCATCAGGATTAGAGTAAACAGGACCCTTTGGGTGATGAAGATTTTGCACTTTATTCATGGTGATGTAGGAAACTGTTGACAGGTTTGAAGAGCGGAGAGACATGACCTGATATACATTTATTTAAAAGATCATTTTGGCTATTGAATGTAGTAGATGGATTAGGGATGAACAAGAAAGGAAGCAGTGCAGTGGTGGCGCCCTGGAGAGATTGGAATGGGCCTAGTCCCCTCATAATCTCTATTAATCCCCACTCCCCCCACATTCCACCCTGATCTTCATCAACACAGCTAGCCAGCTTCATGGACATGCTCCTTGTTCAGTTGCACAGGGCTGGGCCGCACACTTGGTTTAATATTCTGCTTGTCACCATTTTGAAGTTCTTAATAATTTTTGAACAGTGGGTCTTAACACTTTCGTTTTGCACTGGACTCCACAAATTGTGTAGCCAGTCATGCTCGCCAAATGAACATGCAATCTAAGTAAAAGCAGCCTGTGATCTCTCACAGCACCTATTTAACTATAGCTACTAATATCAGGGGTACTTATATGAGTGTCAAGATTCAACTATTCATATAATCATACATGTGAAAGAAACTGCAGGACAATTTCTGAAGCCTCCTTCCCACACCCCTATATACACCCAAGGTAGAAACAGTATGTTTGCTATACACATTTAATTTGAAGAAAGTGTTCACTATCTACTTACTGTCTTTAACTTTTACCTGTATGGAAAGTCCAGGAGCACTAATGAAGAGGAGAAACCAGATAGGAAGCTATTGCAATAGTCAAGGTGGGAGGTGATAGTGGCTCAAACTAGAGAGGTAGCATTGAGGGTGAAGAGAAGTGCACATATTTGGGAACTAGGGTCAATAGGACTGAGTAATGAATTGGGGTTGAGAGAGAGGCAGGTGTCAAGGATAACAATCACTTTGTTTCTCACTTAGGCAAGTGGATGGAGATGTGGCAATGGATCAGGGAATTTTTCTACCACATCTGCTTAGTCTCCTCTGCTACTGGTTGGTAGAGACTATTTGAAGAGGCCCCAGCTCTGCCTGAGGACATTTGGTCAAGTCACACTCTCATCCTGCCTCTCTGAAGTGTAGTGGCTAACCACAGGGAGCACTTGAAATGACTGTACAGATCAACCGCTCACTCCGTGACAACCAACTGTAGGAGCAGTGGGCTGATAGTTCTGGCTTACTAGGAATCATCTCCTTTTTGTCTTCTAATGAGTAAAAGTCTTCTGCTCTGGATACATTATCATTGTGTTGCATAGTCTTCCTCTGTTCCTGCTTCTCCAGGTTTCTGTGAAACAAATCTGGGCTTGCTTTACTCACTTACTCTTTGGTGAAAGGTGATGGTGGCTATCTCAGTCTGGCTTACAGCCAACTTCAGTAATCAGGCTGCCTTGTGAGGGCTTATCAGTTTCAGCAGACTGGTAGCTGTTGACTGAGAAGCAAAGCACAGCTCCAGTGTATGCTAAATATGTTCTTGTGTGTTTACAAACACATGGTGCCTTTTATACATATACCTGGGATATATCAAAATCCCTACACTACAAAATACCCGTGGGCAAATGGTGTTGCAACCTACCTGACCTAACAAATGGAATAGGTCTAAGAGCACAAGGCATTTGATTCTAAGCTTCAAAAACAACTAAGTTTTGATAAAAAAAAAAAGTTAAAATAATTTAAACCAACACTTATGAATGAAATTAAAAAACAACACATTTAAAAAAAGTAAAATGGGTCCCCCCACCTGATATCATTTATAAAATTAACTCAAAATGAATCAATGACCTAAATACAAGAGCTAAACTATGACACTCTTAAAAGAAAACATAGGAATAAATCTTCATGACCTTGGATTTGGAAATGGATTCTGAGATATGACACTAAAAGCACAGGAAACAAAAATAGGTAAGTTGGATTTTATATGGTGTATACATACAATGGAATATTATTCAGCCATGAAAAGAATGAAGTATAGATACATGTTACAATGTGGATGAACCTTGAAAATATTATACTAAATGAAAGAACCTAGACATAAAAGGTCACATATTGTATGGTTGCATTTATATCAAATATCCATAATAGGTTTTAAAAATCAAGATTCAACCAAAGAAGATCTAATTGTCTTTAAGTGATTTCTAAATTGGGCAGCATCCTATCTAGCAACTAGGTCACTCTGAGGGATTGTATAAAATGGGTTTTTATTGAAAGAAGGGTTGGGCAAGGGAGCTATTAACAAAAGAAAAGAATTATTCTTAGGGCCTGACATCTTTTCTTTGAGGGAAGAGAATGGGAAGCATTTTTATCATGCAGATTGCTTCTTCTTTCTATGGGCAATGGAGAGGACCCATGTGACAGATTACTTGTGCTTGTCCAGGAAATTCCTATTGGTTGATTAAGATTATGTCTCTGGGGCCCGTGTAGTGGCTCAGTTGGTTAAGACCGTGAGCTCTGAGTAAGTGTTGTGGTTTTGATTCCCACATGGGCCAGTGAGCTGCGCCTAAGCTGAGCTGCCAACAGGTGGCAGGATGGCTCAGCTGGTGAGATCATGTGCTCCTAACAAGATTGCCAATTCGACCCTTGCATGGGATGGTGGACTACACCTACCCGCAAGTAAGATTGAACACGACACTTGGAGCTGAGCTGGCGCCAGGCCGCCAGATGGCAACTGAACTTGGAGCTGAGCTAGCTGCGCCCTCCACAACTAAGACTGAAGGACAACAACTTGGCTCTTCCCCTTCTCCAATTCTCCAACACTGTTCCCCTTCTCCAATTCCCCAATAAAAGCTTAAAAAAAAAAAAGATTATGTTTCTGGGAGAAGTTGAAGCTGCAGTTGGATCAGATATTAAATCTAGATTTGGTATCATGGGGTTTTAGCATGAATGATGCCCTTTTGAGTCTGTGGGTTTTTTTCTTTAACATAGGTAAATCCATGGAGACAGAACACAAATTGGTGGTTACCAGGGGCTGGGGGTAGGGGAAAATGGAAGTGACTGCTTAATGGGTTTGGGGTTTTTTTTTTTGGGTGATGGAAATGTTTTGGAACTAGATGGAGGTGATAGTTGCACGACACTGAATGCACTAAATACCACAGAATTGTACACTTTATTTTATTCTTTTATTTTTATTTTTCAGCTGAACCATCCTGCCACCTGTTGGCAGCTCAGCAGCAGCTCAGCTTGGGCTGGGCATCGAACTGCTGTTGCTCAGAGGTCAGCTCGCACTCTTGACCCAGCTATTAACCAACTGAGCCACTAGGCCGGCCTGAATTGTACATTTTAAAATGGTTAACTTTATATGTGAATTTCACCTTGATTAAAGAAAAAAAAGTAGGGCCGGCCGAGTGGTGCGTTGGTTAAGAGCTGGCTTGGTATGCCAGTGGCCCCAGTTCGGATCCCTTATATGAGGGCCAGTGACACTGCCCTCTACAGCTAAGATGGTGAACAACAGCTCCACCTGGAGCTGGGCTGCTGAGTCCTGGCAACGGTATAGGCTGCAGCGCCAGCTGCAGTGGGCTGCTATAAGCTACAGTGAGTGGCGGGCAGCCAGAGTGAGTGCTGGCAGCTGCCGTGAACGGCAGTCCAGAAGTTGGCGACTGATCTGCTTCACCCGGAAAGAGCGCAATGATAACACCAACATGGGCCAGTGAAGCAACGTCCTCCATAACTAGACTGAAGAACAAAAAGACAGCAGCTTGGGCCAGCCGAGTGGCGCGGTGGTTAAGCGCTGGCTTCGGAAGCCAGCGGCCCCGGTTCGGGTCCCACATATGAGGGTCAGTGACACTGCCTTCAAAAAAAAAAAAAGACAGCAGCTTGTCTGTTATCCTTCCCCTGTTCCCCTCCCCCAATTCCCCAATAAAATCTTAAAAAAAAAAATTAAAATCGGTAAGGAACATGATAGCTGCCTTAAAAATCTGAAAGGGTATCATATAAAGATAAGTTTTAAATTTTTTCTGGGTATTTCCAGAGAGCAAAATCAGGGAAAGCTACAGGACAGCTATGACATAACAAGGAAGAATTTACCATGGAAGAACTAACAAAGGGGCTGTTAAACAGTGGAATGGGTTGCCTCCCAAGGAAGTAAGATTACTCTTTACTGAACTTAATAAAGTTGGATGATGAGCTCTCAGGGAAGTTATAGAGGATTCTTACATGAGGTGTGATTGAAACTCGTTCGGCTTAATCATTTTCAAACTCTGTTATCTTCTTTCCACCCCTGCAATTACCGTGTTCAGTTTGACAACAAGCAATTTGCAAATGCATTCCTAGAGTTAAAGTCTAATTCTGTCCTCTAGTTTCATCTTTCAATGGGCAGCCCAACCCTCTCAATCTACAGCTGAAGTAAGTGTGGGACAGAAAGAGGAAATGGTCAATAACAGTAAATTATCAGGAGCTCTGTGGACACAGAGTTCTGAATTCCAGCCATTGCAGCTTCCTGCTGATAGTTGGGGAACACTGTACATTCACTCAATAAAATGCCGCGATGCCAAAAAAATGTGTACAAGTGGACACTTTGGTCAACGTTGCTCAAGCAGTAGTTTGCAGAAATCAGGAGTGTCTGGACGTTGATAGTAACCACTTTGAGAACCTCTTGTAATCGCAGAAGCCGAACATGACTCTTATTCATTTTTTGTTATCGGTATATAGTATTACAATTTTAATAGTTTTTTTTCCTCGCTTAAAATGTGTATACATGTTTTTTGGCACCCTCTATTTAAGCACTTACCAGACACACTTTGCTTCCAGCTCTTGCTTACAGCTCTTATGTGTAAATGGTTAAGTGTTAAATCCTCAATTTATAATGAGTAGTGATAAGCAACTACGAAGATGATCATATTTGCAAAACATGGAGATTCTCAAAACTTCAGTCTACCACTTGGAACATAGCCTGCTATTAAACTTAATGAGATACGATCAGATGACAAAGCAAGCTTATCTGGGTGTCTCACCAACTAAATGCGAAATGATCAATAAAAGGTGTAGTAAACGAGAAAGAGACATAGGTATAGTTGATGAAACGAATTCATTTTATGGCGTGTTTGAGGAGGGAAGTTGGAAGTCACCACCTGATCCCGCTACAGGAGCCCCGGGACTGCTTTCTGAAAGGGAAGAAAGTCCCTGGGAGAGGCGAGCATCCTCCCTGGGCCTGGGTGGGACCCAATCAGTTGAGTCGGATCCCGGGGATGCCGCCTTCCCCGGGGGAACCCAGCCCCGCCCTGGGGCCCTCCGGGGGAAGACCAGGCCAGCCGCCCCCGTCCCATTCAGCGCTGAAGCCTGAGGCGCCTCTGAAGATTGCGCAAAAGCCTCTCCCTCCCCCGCAGGTTGGGTGGCATGTTCCTAAAATTCCCATTTCCAAAACATAAACAGGAAACGTGCAGCAAAAGCCCTGGCGGTGCAAATTCCATGCTTTCCAGTCGAGGGCGGGTGAATCTTATCTTGGGGGGGAGGGGAAGCAGCAAAACTTTTCAGGGGACCCCCCCCCTTAACCATCCTAGTCTCTTCTTCCCAGATCCAGAAAGAAAAGAGTCCAGCAGGCGGAAGGAAGGACGCCCTGCTCAAGGAAAAAGAGGGGAAGGGGAAGTGGGCCACGGAGGGGCGGCTAGGCGAACCGCCTGCAGCGGCTGCAGCGGCGGCCATACGCCCGGCCGCCCACTCCCCAAACTCAGCGGGGCCGACGGCCGGCGCAGGGCGGCGGTGGGATCCCAGCTCGGACTCCGGGACCCGGGCCCGTAGGGTGGGGGGGAGGGGAGGAGGAGCGGGCGCGGGGCGCGGCGCAGGCGCAGAGCGTGCCTCGGGCGTCCAACATGGCCGACCTGCCGCCGCTGCCGCTGCCGCTGCTGCGGGGAACATGCTGAGCCCTCCCGGGCCCGCTGGGCGGCGGCGGCGAGGGCGGCGACGGGCACCCGCTTCCCCGGCGTGGAGGCGGCGGCGGCCATGGCCAGGCTGGCCGACTACTTCATCGTCGTGGGCTACGATCACGAGAAGCCAGGTAAGGGTGTGGGGCGGGCGCCGCCCCCGGGCCTCCCCGCCCCCCGGCTGCTGTCCAGTGGGGCGTCGCCGCCGGGAGGCGTGGAGGGCCGGGCGCGCCGCCGCCGAGCCGGGGGTCGCCGTCCGGCCTGCCGAGCCTCGCGGGGGGCGTGCGGGGCCGGCACGCGGCGCGGGGGAGGGGCGGAGGCCGCGTCCGTCCGGGAGCCCGGGCCGCCCAGCGCCGCCAGCGGGGGGCGGGGTCCGGGTGCCGCGACCCCTTTGCTCGGGAGGGGGCCTAGTGCGGGCGGGCTTGGACCGGGACTGCGGGGCTGGGGGGGCGGGTGGCAGCCGGGCTGAGCTCCTCGGGGGTAAACTCCTGCCCCGCATCCCGAGTGAGGAACGAGAGAGCTCCTCGGCCCAGGAAGCGCTGAGGGGTCCGGCGCTGCCTCCTCCCCTGGCTGCTGGGGGCCGGCCTGGTCCCTGCCCCGGGGAAGGCGTGGCGCCGGGGAAGAGGGAAGGAGCCTTGCGCTTTTAAACATTTCTAGAAACATTTCTAGGAAATGCGGTCCTGTTATTTCAGGACAACTCTGACGGTCGTGTCAGCGTGAGCCTGACGTGCTCTAAGTAAACAGGCCGCTGAAGCTGATCTTGTTGCACTTGGATGCGTGTTTTAATTGTTCTTTTATTCGTTTCCAAATTGTCGTAAGGAGCAATTGGGCAAAAGAATTTTAATTGAATTGATGAACGTCTGCTCTTTACGAGAATTCTGGGTACCTGCACGTTTATTTTGCATGTGTATTCCTTTGTGCTACTGTACAACTAAGCATAATGTAATACATTGAGCTGGGGGAAGCGCATCTATTTTTGGGTACTTCTGGTCGCACATTTGCCAGGAATCTTAGATTTCAGCTAGACAGTTTCTTCACTTTTCAGAGGAAGTGCTGAGAGTGTGTTTCGCTGATGGGTACAGCCATTGGTAGCGTCAGAAGACCATTGTTCTTCTACCCACTCTTGGTTCACTGCTCCTTTCACTGTTCCTCTCCAAATAACTTCCTTTTTGTGGGAATCTTTTATATTCTTTTAATTTTTCACCATTGATGACCTCTTTGAGGTCAACTGTTAAAAGAGGAGGAGTTGGCTATGTTTAAAGTATCTCCTTGGTCCAAAATTTTTTTATTATTTCCTAGTAATTTTGCATTGTCTGGTGTCGCTTACGAAGATTAACAGTATGGAGAATCACGGTTTGTTTTTAACATAATGTCATTTTTAGCAACAGTATTTTTTCTCACTTTAAAAAAAAACTTGAAACAATCACAAGCTTGCAGAAAAGTTGCAAGTAGGGAACCAAGAATGTTATCCGTGGAACCAGTGAGAGGAAGCTGCTGACCTGATGATGCCCTATCATCCCAGAATACTTGAGTGTGCATTTTCTACAAATAAGGAAGTCGCCTACATAATCACAATACAATAATCAAAATCAGGAAAATTAACCTTGATACAGTACTCCCAACTAGTTCTCAGACTGGTTTAAGTTTTGTTTGTTGATTGCACCATTAATCTCTACTGGCAAAAGGATCTTGTTCGAATTATGCGTTGCATTTGTCATGTCTCTTTTGTTTTCTCCAGTCTGGATCAGTTCCTTCAGTTTTTCTTGACTCTCGTAACCTTGACACGAAGATTACAGGGCAGTTATTTTTATAGATTTCCCCTCAATTTGGGATATTCTGTTCTGTTATGATTAGGTACATACAGGTTATGTATTTGGGCAGGAATATCATAGAAGGAATGCTCATTGCATCCTGTTAGGTAATGCACAATTTCAATTTGTCCCATAATTGATGATTTTCACTTCGATTACTTAATATAAGCAATGTCTGCCAGTCTCTTTCATTATAAAGTTAATATGTACTAGTTAATTAATAAATAGTTTTTGTAAGGAGTACTTTGCAACTGTGTAAATAACCTCATTCCTCATAAAACATTTTTTTTTTTTTGAAGATTTTATTGGCGAATCAGGGAGGGGAAACAGACAAGTTGCTGTCCTTGTGTTCTTCAGTGTAGTTGTGGAGGACGTCGCTTCAATGACCTATGTTGGTATTATGATCATTGCGCTCTTCCCAGCTGAGGCAGTCGGTCGCCGGCCATTGGACTGCTGCCCACGGCTGCCCATGGCGGCTCACGGAGGCTCACGGCAGCTCTCATCGGCTGCTGGCCGCTAGCCACTCACACTGGCTGCCGGCCACTCACGGTAGCTCTCGGCAGCCCACTGCAGCAGGGGCTGCTGCCTATGAGGCCGCCGGCCACTCACAGCAGCCCAGCTCCAGGTTGAGCTTTTATTCATGATCTTAACTGTGGGGCTGCAGCGTCACTGGTCCATGTGGGAACTGAACTGGTGGCCCTGCTGCTTAGAGTTATGCTCCCAAGCCAACTCTTAACCAACCGAACCACTAGGTTGGCCCCTTCATCAAACTTTTAATGTATTCATATCTGTATGGGTTCATGATTTTATGAGTTTTTAGTGGATTATATTCTGTTACTATTCATTTTAATGTTCAAATTATTTCTCATTTGGCCAGAGAGCTCATTCATGCTGGCTGCTGTATCCTTGTCCCCATCATTCTTCGAGCATGTCTTTACTTTTTGTCACAGGAGTTTGTTCTGGGCTTATATTGTATCGTTCCTGCCTAATCCTGGAATCAGCAATATCTCTAGGGGACCCTGGATCCTTTCAGTGGAGAATGACATTTAGAAGCCAAGATCTCAGTGCCAGTGTGTTTATTGCTATTGGGTTGTTACTCCTCCCAGGCCGCCTTAATGGATGGAGCTGAGGAATATATGTACACACACACACACACACACACACACACACACTTACATCTATATTTATTTATCTCTATCTAGTGAAAGGGATGAATTGACACCAACCAATACCTCCAGTTTCAGCCCAACACTAAAGGGTCCATTCTTGTTTTTTCCTTTTTTATATTTGTAATGTTCTTCTCTGTCAGTGAGAATCTGGCTTCTGTTATCCTTTATATATATATATATATATATATACACACACACACACACACACACTTATTTGTTCAATTTTCTTGTGTATTTAACTTGTTTCCAATTTTGTGCTCTTAAAATGCTGAGGAGAATATAGCTTGAAAATGACTGATTTTTAGACAGTTTGATTTTTATAATTTGAAGTTAAGACTTCATTTATCTGACTTTGCATATGTACTATGGCATAATAATTAGGAAATATCACTTGTTTCTAATAGGTGAAGTTTTTTAGTTAGCTATCTTTGTTTTTACTTTCTTCTACTTTTCCTGAGATTTGTCCAAGAAAAATAGAAAATGATTGTGTGGTTTAGTTCCCTTATATGCCTTTATTATTTTCTTTTTGTTTACTTTTGCTGTCCATTTAATACCTTTAGAATTTAATCCATTTATCTAGATGGTATTTAACCTGGAATCAAGTATCACAATCATTTAGGTTCTGGTATTTTTTCATATCAACTTGCTTAAGTACATTATAGAAAACATCTGAAATATTTTTCTTAGGTATTTCATCCATTTTATTTAAGCAGTATAAGTGAGATAAGCTAAAAGGTAAATTTATACATAATACCTGAAACATCATAGTTTGAGACATTTTAAAAATTGATAATTGGTGATTATTTCCTACCCCTTCAACATTCTGTATTGAAGTAGTTGGGGCTTTTTGGTTGCTATTTTTTGTCAACTGTCAAGAACCATTTGGGATTCATTGATTTGACAAGCATTTATTGCTTTTCAGGCATTGTGCTAGAACAAAAATAAATGAGTAAAGAGGACACCTTATTTCTAAATTAGTCGTTAATGGAGACAGTCTTGAAATAAGTAATGATAAATGAAAATGCACCCACTTCACTGAGGGAAAGAGAAGACTTATTATGAGAGGTGATGTTTATACCAAGTTATGGAGGATGAATAAGAATTCGCCATGTGGAAAGGAGAGTACATACAGAGAGAAAAACATGTAAGTGTGTGAACGTCTTGTTTCAGGAATGGAGAGGAGAGTAGTGTAGATGGGAATTGAGGTAAGCTTTGATGCTGTAGTGGGTTTAGGTAAGATTGTGAGAAGCTCTGTATATCAGGCTATTGAATTTAGCCTTGACTTGGTAGACAGTGTGGTCTGTTGAAAAGTAGGGGTTCTTTAAAAACAAGAAACATAGAAATGTAACTCAAATGGCAGTGAACTGGAGGGAGAACCACCAGTATGAGAAAACTCTGGAGCCTTTACAATGGGAATGGAAAGGAAAGTATGGATTCTAGAGAAATTTGAAAGCTAAAATTATTAAAATTTAGTAATGAATGGATATGACTGGTAAAGGAAAAAGTAATGGAAGGTAACATAGTTTCTAGCCTGGGTAATTGGGTGGCTGATGATGCTGTGAATGTAAGTAGGGAATTCAAGAGAAGAAATGAATTTGGATAAAGGAAAGAGATGCAGAGCTTAGTTTTGCATATGTTGAATTAAAGGTGCCTGCCTATAATCAAGGAAGAGATGTCATTTAGGTGTTTAGATATATGGGTCAGGAGGTAAGGAGAGAAGTGAAGATTAGAGATTTAATTTGACAATAACCTATGGTACCTGATTGTCAGATATAAAGACAAAAATGAGATTGTTCAGGAAATGTGTATAGAATGGAAAGAGGAGTGGCCTAAGAATTGAACCCAGAGAAAATTCAATATTTAAGAGGTAGATAAAGCAGTAGCAGCTAAGAAAATGAATAGGACCTAGATAGTGTGGTATCATGGGAACCCTGGGTATAGAGAATTTTGAAGAGGGGAAAATGATGAATAAATGTGAAAAGCTCTGAAGATGTCATGTATCATGAGAACTAAAAATAATGTCTTAGTCCATTTGGACTGCTATAACCAATTACCGTAGACTGAGTGGCTCAAACAAACATTTATTTCTCCTAGTTCTGGAGGCTGGGAAGTCCCAGATCAAGGTACAAGCAGATTCAGAGTTTCGTGAGGGCTCACTTCCTGACTCACATGGCCATGTTTTCACCATGTTGTCACGTGGGAGAAGGGGCAAGGGAGCTCTCTAAGGTCTCTTTTATAAGGGCACTGATCCCATGCCTGAGGGCTGTGCCCTCAGGACCTAGTCAACTCCAAATACCATCACTTTGGTGCCACCTCTATATGCCATCACGCTGGGGGTTAGATTCTAACATGAATTTTGGGGGGACACAAACATTTAGTCTATAACAAATAGGCTCATGGATTTGATAATTAGGACAGTGACTTTAGAACATTATAGTGATGTTGGGGGTACAAAGCCATTTTGATAAATATACATCCCAAGTTATATGCTATATAAACCTCATGTACTCCAATTTATTTCATTTCTTTTTAGAAGGTTACTATGATCTGCAACTCATGGCTTGTGGAAAGCAGAAAGGGGAGTCAGAGGTGACTTCAAAATTCCCAACTTGAAGGTCTGGGGTATTTGTGATACAGTGACTTAAATAAGAAGAATAGAAATGTTTTTCTTTTAAAATTTATCTTTGTGGGTTTGGAAGATAATGGGTTTTATTTTATAGCCATCCAAGTGGAGACTTCAAAAGATGGGATAGGTAGGGGCTGGACACAAAGACTTGAGAGTCATTAGGGTAGATAGAACTTTTACATTGTGCGAGTGCCCTCAGAAAGCAGATGTAGAGACAGAGGAATAGAGGACCAATGACTGTGCTTTGGGGAACACTATTGGTAAGAGGATGGAAGATAAAAGGAACCACAGAAGAAGGGGTTGGAGAGTTTGGGAGAGACATTTAGTTTCCATTCTTCTTCTCAATGGTGGTAGAACCCCTGATTTTGGGCTACATATGCGGCCATGCAGAATAGAGACTATTTTCAAGTTTCTAACGTATCAAACATGTGAATAAGTTCTGGCTAGTTGGATGAAAGTGGAAATGATGAGAACAGTAAGCCAAAAGTATTCCTAAAGGATGAAGGTACGCCTTCCTAGCTTATCTCTTTCCTGAGACTGGCATGCTGACATAAGGAATAGAGCTCCAGCAGCGGTCCTGGACCATGAGACAAGGGACCACACCCTTGATTTACAGTGGGGTTGTCATAGCTGCCCTTTGGAGTTTTCTTTTTCTACATGAAAGACTAACCTTGTATGATTACATGGAAGACATAACTCATATGTTTAAACCACTGTAAATTAAGAGTTTTCTATTTCAGAAATCCAGAGTCATAAAAAGTGAGAATATTTCTGTGTCAGGTGTGGCAGATCGAGATCACTGAGATGTGGAGTTAGTGAAGATCTTTATGTTCCATTTTTATGGCATTTTAGAGTTGAAAAAGTTAACTGTAGATCATTTAATTCAGTCCAATTTATGGATAAGGAACCAAGGCGCCTCTCCACTCCCCCATACCCCATTGTTACTTGTGAATGGTTACATAGCTGTTGAGTGACAAATCCTGAATCTGAAGTTTCCTGATGTCTGTACTCCAGTACAGCAAGCTGTCTTTCGAGAATTTATATCGAGGATAGTCTTACCCCAGAATTCTTTCAGTTGAAGTGTTGTGTTGTAAACCAAGTTGCAAAACTTGAAGCAGGAGAAAGGATAGGAGGTGGGTGCAGCAGATTAAGACCGTTTGTTTGAGTCATCTGATTTTGAGAGTTAGGAATATCTTGTTGGAGAACTTGAATGCTTTCTCTTCAGGATAAAAAGGCTGTTTTTTTAAAAAAACAAAAAACAAAAAACATCCCAGAGTTATCTGGCTAATTCATTAGTGCTTAATAAGACATGAATGGAATTATAGAAATAGTGAGATCCAATGAGAGTTTAAAAAATGTATAGGACAGGGCCGACCGAGTGGTGCGGTGGTTGGGATGCCAGCGGCCTGGATTCAGATCCCACATATGAGGGCCAGTGACACTGCCCTCAAAAAAAGAAGAAAAAAATGTATAGGACAGGATTTGAGCATACATACATCAAAGCACGAAGAAGAGTGGAAATCCATGGAATGAAAGCAGTTGATGTTGGAGAGGGTGGGTATAGTTATGGGCAGAAGTTCTTTAGGACTTGGGGTCTCAAGCATATGTATACAGGATACAAATATATTAGTGAGCTCTGACTCCTCCCCTCTAGAATTATACTTTGGAAAATAAAATTGCCATTTCATTAGTCTGGAGATATTCTGTAATGCTGTACGTCAAAACATGTCACTGAAGGGCCGGCTGGGGGGCTCAGTTGGTTAAGAGCTCACTCAAGAGTGTGAGCTCTGAGCAGCAGCATCCCCAGTTCAATTCCCACATGGGCCAGTGACACTGTGCCCACTACAGCTAAGATGGTGAACAATAGCTCGACCTGGAGCTGGGCTGCTGTGAGTCGCTGGTGACAACGTAGGCTGCAGTGGGCTGGCTGGCAGCCAGCATGAGCTGCCATAAGCCCCCATGAGCGGCCGTCCAATGGCCGACAAGCGATCTGCTTCACCCAGGAAGAGCGCAATGATAATACCAACATGGGCCAGTGAAGTGATGTCCTCCACAGCTAGACTGAAGAACAAAAGGACAGCAGCTTGTCTGTTCCCCTTCCTAGATTCCCCAATGCTGTTCCCCTCCCCCAACTCCCCAATAAAACCTTTAAAAGAAAAATCGCAACAGACGTTTATTCTCTCAGTTCTGGAGGCTAGAAGTCTGCACTCAAGGTGCTGGGAGGGCAGCGCTCCCTCTGAAGACTACAGAAGACTCGTCCTTCCTTGCCTCTTCCAGCATCGGGTGGCCCAGGCTTCCTTGACTTAGGACAGTATAGCTTTAATCCCTGCCTCTTCTTCACATGGCCATTTCTGTGTGCCCAAATGTTTTCTTTTTCCTTATAAAGACCCTAACCATTGGATTTAGGGCCCACCCTCAATCCAAGATGCTTTCACCTCCAGATCCTTAACTAATTACATTGGCAAAGACCTTGTTTCCAAATTAGGTCACATTCTGGGGTTCTGGTGGACATGAATAAAACAAACTCAATGGTTCTTGCAGTTTTTATAATGCTGGCTGTTTGTAAATATTAGGAAATTTATCTGGACAGTACAGTGCTTAATTATATGACTGAATTTTTATTTGTTTATTTTAAAAAAGATTTTATTGGGGAATTGGGGAAGGGAACAGACAAGTTGCTGTGCTTTAGTTCTTCAGTCTAGCTGTGGGAGACATTGCTTCATTGGCCCGTGTTGGTATCATCATTGCGCTCTTCCTGGGTGAGGCAGATGGGTCGCTCACAGCGGCTCTTGGCAGCTCACGCAGGCTGCCGGCTGCTCACGCTCGCTGCCGGCCACTCAGACTGGCTGCCGGCCACTCACTGTAGCCTATGGCAGCCCACTGCAACAGGGGCTGCAGCCTACTCCGTCGCCAGCAACTCAGGGCAGCCCAGCTCCAGGTCAAGCCATTGTTCACCGTCTTAGCTATAGAGGGCAGTGTCACTGGCCCTCATATGAAGGATCTGAACCGGGGCTCTGCTGCTCATAGCTGGTGTCCCAAGCCACCCCTTACCAACGTGCCACTCGGCCGGCCCTATATGACTTAATTTTTAAAAAATAGTTTTGTAATTATATTAGGTTGGTGCAAAAGTAAATGCGATTTCGGACTGTGAATTTTAAATAATCATAACTAGGCTCAAACACGTCTTTATTTCTCAAAATAGGAGCCATTACAATCAACATATTTTCGCCAATGAGAAATAAGTTTGTTTAGTCCCGTAGTGTAAAAATCCATGCTTCAGGAATCAATGAACTCTTGGAAAGTGTTTTCTGCATCCTGCTGGTTGTGGAAGCGTTTCCCTGCATAAAGTTATCAAGATGCTTGAAGATGAGGTAGTTGGTTCGCGAGAGGTCTGGTGAATATGGGGGATGAGACAAAACTTCGTAGCCCAATTCGTTCAATTTTTGAAGCGATGGTTGTGCATGCAACGTGCGGTTGGGTGTTGTTGTGAAGAAGGATTGGGCCCTTTCTATTGACCAATGCCGGCTGCAGGTGTTGTGGTTTTCAGTGCATCTCATCGATTTGCTGAGCATAATTCTCCAATGTAATGGTTTCACTGGGATTCAGAAAGCTATAGTGGATCAGACCAGCAGCAGACCACCAAACAGTGACCATGACCTTTTTTTGGTGCAAATTTGGCTTTGGGAAGTGCTTTGGAGCTTCTTCTCGGTCCAACCATTGAGCTGGTCTATATATGTTTAGGATTATATATGTTCTTTCTTCTAACTTTATTAGTGCCACCTGTTTTCTCAATATTATTGAGTTGGTAAGGTAAATAGATACTGTCTTTGAATGTGTTGTACAGCTTACCTTTCTTTCTTTAGGCGTTTGCTTTGTAGGGTGAGACTATTAGATTGAATCTTCAGTTTGTCCATTAAGCAAAAATTGAGTGTTTTCACATGCATTGTCTCAACTCTTTATAGTGACACAGTGAATTACCTTGTGGATTCCATCAGGTTAAATAATTTGTCCACTCATACGGATCATAAATGGAATTAAATGGGACTTGAAATTGATATCCTGACTTTATTTACTTATTTTTCTGTATTAGTTTCAGGTCTACAAAGCAACGTAATAGGTATTTACACCCCTCATAAAGTGATAACCACCCCCAATCTACTACCCCCCTCATATCTAGCTGTTACAATACCATTCACTCTATTCCCTATGCTGTACTCCACATCCTGTGACCCCCCCAACACACACACTCTGTGTGTGTGTGTGTGTGTGTGTGTGTATTTATAGTTGACATTCAATATTATTCTACTTTAGCTTCAGGTGTATAGCACAGTGGTCAGGCATCTACACAGTGTATGAAGTGATCCACCTGATAAGTCCAATGCTCATCTGACACCCTACATAATCTGTATAACATTGTTGATTATATTCTTCATACTGTATTTCATATCCCTGTGACTATATTGTGTCTACTAATTTGTACTTTCTAATCCCTTCACCTTCTACCCCTCCCTCTCCTCTCTCCCATCTAGCTGCCAATAGTTTTTTTTTTTTTTGTATCTCTGAGTCTATTTCTGTTTTGAAGGAGTTGAAATTCTTTTTTTTTTAAGAGGGCAGTATCACTGGCCCTCATATGTGGGATCCGAACCTGGGCCGCCGGCGTCCCAAGCCAGCTCCCAACCACCGTGCCACTCGGCCGGCCTCAGGAGTTGAAATTCTTGATACTACTTTGGAAAACAAAATTAACAAACCTCTTACACAAGAAGGTGTTTCCGTAGGAGAATATCGGCAGTCAGAAAGATGAACTTGCTTTTGAAAATATTTTTCTGTTGCAAAGTATGGTTGTTATTTTTTGGTATTACAGGTGAGTCTGGATTCCTAATTATGGTGAGAAACATTTTTTCCCCTTAATTTATCAGCAAGGTCTTGTAGAAATGAAGTTTTTAAACTGTGCAAAGTGATTACTGTTAAAAGATCATTAACTATATAAAAAATTGCTTCTTTTCAAGCTTAAATTTAATGCTTTATTTAATTATCACTGACCAAAACTTAAAGAGAATTTTCAAGTTTTGAAAGGTAGAGCATGTTGTAATCTGTAGTATTATAAATACCACATAAATTCAGAGATAGGAATGAAACATCACATTGTTTTCTATTTTCTACATTCTTTTAATAGTTGCTTTAAGAAGCCACTTAGTGGACCTTCACAGTCACATAATTTCATTTGTGTTAAAATATTTTGGAGCGCTGAATTGTAAAGTGTTCCTTAAGATGCAATGTTTTTTTACCTCTTGTAGGATATTGGTATTTTGTTTTAAGATTCTATTGCAGCATTGGGACTGAGGAGGATTGGGAAACTGGTTTGTTGTTTTTAGCTGAGGTATCCTGCCACCTGTTGGCAGCTCAGCGGCAGCTCAGCTCAGGCTAGACATCGAACTGCTGTTGCTCAGAGCTC
The DNA here is from genome assembly GCA_033961575.1 of Aselliscus stoliczkanus. Classification (NCBI taxonomy): domain Eukaryota; kingdom Metazoa; phylum Chordata; class Mammalia; order Chiroptera; family Hipposideridae; genus Aselliscus; species Aselliscus stoliczkanus. The sequence continues at coordinate 94,743,515 of CM066736.1, read as the reverse complement.
AGCTCACACTCTTGAGCGAGCTCTTAACCAACTGAGCCACTCGGCCGGCCCTGGGAAACTGTTTTTTTTTTTATGCAAGAGTGTTAAGCAATAGATTAAAAGTTAAGGAAAAGTCATATAAGTAAAAGTAATTTTAGTTTTGTAAGGTATATATGTTGCTTAGAAACTAAGAACATGAAATTAAAACAATATTTAATACATTTTACATATAACTTGAAATATTTTAATTTTTCATCAAGTAGGAAGGATATCATAGGGAGATGGGTGTATCATACCCACCAAGTTGTCTCAACAGAGAATTAGGCTCCTAAGGAGTAAAACCTCTTTTTGGTCTTGGGATCTAAGGCATTGTCACTTTTAAAGTGATGTGCTTTCACAACTTCAAGTACAAATGGTGTAGCTCCTTGGGAAAATGCTTGCTTTCATAGGAAGCAGGTTAATCGCCTTTGATTTCAGAATGGTGGTCCAGTCTCCTTTCACTATAATCTGTGCATCCTGTTTTACTCACATCTTGAGTTTACCTTTTTGTAAAGCTACTTTTTGACTGATCTTTTCTTCTTGGATCTTGAATTCTTTTGTCCAGGTGATTAGAAACTTTGCTCATTGATTTTTCTACCTCATACTTGACTCATACTCACAGTTCTGGTGCATCAGTGTATTCCTGCTTTGATTAACCTGCCTTATTGTGAAATTGTTTTGTATTTTACTTATTGTAGTAATATATACTTGTTATAAAAATTTCAAACATTACAGAAAGTTGCTGACTCTTTAACTGTGGTACCTATTTTTTTCAGACCTTGTCACAGTTAATTAGGTACTTGTACAGAAACTTTCTAGGTATCTTAATAAAATTAAATCACAGAGCTCCAATTCTTCCATTTCTCTAGTGTGCTCATGGATTGTCACTTTTTTCTTAACAGTCCGGCCCAAATAACCCCCTACCTGCCCAACCATTTCTCCCTATTTGCTGAGACACAGATGAAATATGGTGGGAACACTGAAACAAGACTTTTCTAAAGGCTAAAATACAAGACAAAAGAAGAATGAGGCCAGGGAGTACCTTTTAAGTCAGTCACCTGGTTTGCAAGGTATAGTTTACACCTTCTCTGTCTGGGTCTCACAAAGGAGATACTATGTTACCTAGTTTCTGGCCTGCCATCATATGATGGAGGTCATCTTTCCTTTCAACATGGCTCCTTCAGTCTAGGCCAGGGGTCAGCACACTGTGGCTCGCAAGCAGCAGTGTGCTGACCCCTGGTCTAGGCCTTAGATGGCGGCCAAACAGTCAGTCCATTCTTGTCAGATACATCTAAGGTCCACTTTCCTGATTCTGGTTTCCTGCCCAAGGATCTATCTTTTCTGGATGATTATACCAGGATTGTGCTTCAGGAGATATTCCATTCTTTACCCACATGCCTTAAGCTACAGTACCAACTGGTCTGCTGGACTAGCAGGAATAACAAGAAAAGGAGATACATATACAGAAGTATGGGAAGAGGACATCTTTGTATTTGTACCTGTTTTCTACCCGTGGTTTCAGCATTGACAAAACTTTGATGTTACCTAGAAACATTGTCATAACATTCATGTACAAAGCACAGCTAAACAATCATCATATTTTTCTGTAACATTCAAAGAAAAATAAGTTTTGTAGAACTATGTGTTCATATTTATATTTAACTGATGCTTGGTAATCTTTCCTGTTTGGTTTTAATCTGAACAAATAATGATACCATTTTTATTAGTCAGTAGGCATGAATGTTAGTTGAGGCAGTTTTTAAAAAAACAGTAGTTTAAGTCTCAGTCTTAAAACATCTAAATCGTGGGGCCGGCCGAGTGGCCCGGTGGTTAAGCGCTGGCTTGGGAAGCCAGTGGCCCCAGTTCGGTCCCACATATGAGGCCAGTGACACTGCCCTCAAAAAAAAAAAAAAACAAAACAAATAAAAAAAAACCATCTAAATCGTGGACTGATTTCATTTGTATAGTTAAATTGAAGTAATGATTTCTGAAAGCTGTCCTTTGCTGTCTTTTTGCTCTCTTCTATAATGGGTCTGGTTTTTTTCCTACTAAAGATTAACCAATAATTAGTTACCAAAGCATCTAATTAGAAAACTAAAACAAAACAGCATAACTGGTCTTTTCTCCCATGAATATATTACACAGAGGCTTACTAGGGATTGTTTATTTCTAATGGACAATTTTAAAGAAATGGTATAGTGAAGTCACCATATTGTTAAGACTTATTTGTATTTTACTGTCATGAGGTTTGAGGCTATTGAAGAAATTGTTGAAAGACTTAAGGGAATTTTGTGAGAAGCTGATAACTAGCAATAAGTAAGCCTCAACTACAGTGAACTACTTGGCATTCTCCTGAGGAATCTCCTTGACTTTGCAGTTGCTACTCCTTTGTTATCTGTCTTTTTGATTATAGCCATCCTAACTGGGCATGAACTGGTTGCTGTACTGCTGACATTTTAGCAGATAACTTTCCAGAGATTTTTGTGTGCGTCTGTGTACATCTGTATGTTTGTATTTTATTTCTTACAAAACAAGTTCACAGCATCTGTTCATTTATGCAGTCTGTGTTTTGTTTTTTTTTAAAGATTTTTATGGGGGAATTGGGAGAGGGGAACAGCGTTGGGGAATTGGGGAAGGGGAACAGACAAGTTGCTGTCTTTTTGTTCTTCAGTTTAGTTGCGGAGGATGTTGCTTCACTGTTGGTATCGTCATTGCGCTCTTCCCGGATGAGGCAGATCGGTCGCTGGCCTCTGGATGTCGCTCATCGTGGCTATTGGCAGCTCACGCTTGGCTGCCAGCCGCTCACGCTGGCTGCGGGCCACTCACTGTAGCCTATGACAGCCCACTGCAGCAGGGGCTGCAGTCCACACCATCACCGGGGCTCGCACAGCCCAGCTCCAGGTGGAGCTGTTGTTAGCTGTAGAGGGCAGTGTCACTGGCCCTCATATGTGGGATCCGAACCGGGGCTGCTGGCATCCCAAAACCAGCGCTTAACCAATGCGCCACTCGGCCGGCCCTGCAGTCTGTGTTTTTAAAGCTTAACTATATTATTGGCAGCTTTCCATATTCTGAATATTTATTATATTGTAGAATTTTGTTAGCTAAAAATGTTTCATTATTTTAACATATAATTTAATGTACATAGAATTTACCAATTAATCTCTTATGATAAAGTTTGGTTATTTCTAAATTTTTGCTATTTTAAATAGTGCTCTGGGGGCAGCCGGTTAGCTCAGTTGATTAGAGGGCAGTGCTCATAACACCAAGGTTGCCAGTTCGATCTCCACATGGGCCACTGAGTTGTGCCCTCCACAACTAGATTAAAACTACTTGGAGCTGACGGGTCCTGGAAAAACACAGTTCCCCAATAAAATTAAAATAAGAGTAAAAAAAAAAAAGTAGTGCTCTGATGACTCCTTCTAGCTAAATCTTTTCAGTCATCTATAATTTCTTGGGATAAGTAGATAAAGAGAGGCAGTCAAGTTTAGATAAAAGCATGGGCTGGAGCCAGATGATCAGGGCTTGATTCCTGATTTTGTCTGTTAGCAGTTCTGGCCTTAGACAAGTTACTTAATTTTTCTGCGTCTGAGTTTCTATATCTATAAAATGGGGTAATAATAAATAGTATATACCTCATAGAGTTGTTGTAAAGATTAAATGAGTTTATTCTTATAAATTATTTAAATAGTGTGGCACAGAATAATAGTATAAGTTTTAATTCCTAGAAGTGGAATTGCTGGGTCAAAGAATATGTACGTTTCTATGAACTTGTTAATTTTCTGCCTAGCATCCCTTCCTTTGAGAAGCATGTTTTGGTCTTGCTGTGGTCCCAGGGAAAGTGTCAGTCCTAGTTACTCCCACCCCTTACCTTAAGTTGGGCCAATTATAGCCATCCCTGTGTCTTTTCTTTTGGAAGGAACAAGGGAAATCTCTCTTTTTATACAGGGATAATTAAGGTAGGTCACCATGACTAAGTTGGGGCTGCCAGTGTGTTTTTTCTTACCATGTTTTGAGAATCTGAATATTGAACAGAGGCTAAGAAAACCAAAAAAGAAAGAAAGAAAGAAAGAAAGAAAGAAAGAAAGAAAGAAAGAAAGAAAGAAAATGAAGAGAGAGATGCAGCTCTGGAAACATCATTTAACTTCTGACCCTAGCTGTTCCTGAAAGCCAAAAGAACATTTTTAAAAATAGTTTTTTTAAAAAAGATTTTATTGGGGAATTGGGGGAGAGGAACAGCTTTGGGGAATCGGAGAAGGGGAATAGACAAGTTGCTGTCCTTTTGTTCTTTAGTCTAGTTGTGGAGGACGTCGCTTCACTGGCCCATGTTGGTATCATCATTGTGCTCTTCTCGGGTGAGGCAGATCGGTCGCCGTCCACTGGATGGTCGCTCACTGCGGCTATTGGCAGCTCACACTGGTTGCTGGCTGCTCATGCTGGCTGCCCGTCACTCACGCTGGCTGTCAGCCACTCACTGTAGCCTATGGCAGCCCACTGCAGCAGGGGCTGCAGCCTACGCTGTCCGCGGAAATCATTAGCACCCAGCTCCAGGTGGAGCTGTTGTTCACCATCTTAGCTGTAGAGGGCAGTGTCACTGGCCCTCATATGTGGGATCTGAAACGGGGCCGCTGGTGTCCCAAGCCAGCTCTTAACCAACGCGCCACTTGGCCGGCCCTTAAAAATAGTTTTGAGGTGTATTGCTCAATAGTTTTCCAGAAGGATTGTGTCAGTTTATATTCTCATTTCCTTTAGAGGGATTTAATTAGACAGAAAAGAATCACTTAATAAAAGTTATTGATTAAACAACAATAGAGGAAACTGCATAGCTTCATGAAGATGAGGAAGGTGAGAATGCCAAGGGACTGGATCAGGGAGATCAGACCATATACTTAATTCCAATTATGTCTCTGAAACATTGCAAATTGCTACTTTTCGTTGGCCTTTATTAATAATGTCCTAAGAATACTTAAAACCAGGAATCCGAGTTCTGAAAATTCCAAAGACATTTCCTTTTGTATTCGTCTAATTTATCCAAACTGAAAGAGTTCTTTGAGGACATGGTCTAAATAAATCCCAATATTCTTTGAGTGGAGAAATCTTTGAACCTGGGAAAAAGCCCTTTCAGCAGCGATATTAATATTTATGTTATTTTAGCAGACTACTTTACCCAATGGGAAGGAAGAATCATTTACTGAGTATTTATCAAATGGACCAGACCTTTCTTTTCAGTGATTTCCCTAATAGACTAAGTTAGGAGAAAGAATTTGTGTCTTTCTTTGAAAGGCTCATTTTGCATCAGTGAGAACATTCTGTAGATGACTTCTTTTCCCTTGATCCACTGTAACCCTTTGTGTGCTTTATTAATTTACAAGGTCAATTAGTACCATGATTTGAAGAGAACAATTCACTTGTCTGAGAACTTGACATCTTTAGTTATTTTCTCCTTCAGGCAAATATTCTATTATTATAGTTTATTTTAAATATTAGAGTTAAAAATTTGAAATTGAAGATTCCTGTTTAAAGAAAATAACTGCAATAGTTTTGGTCAATTTTTTAGTTAAAAAAAAATCTGTTTATGAGTGTAGTTAATGACATCTGCTTGTAGGTAAAAACATGTCCTTTGTTTTTCCAGCTTAAGATATGTCTAGTTACATTTAGAGAAATCAAGTGTCAGAACAAACTTGAAAAATAATAGTATGAGAATTAATTTGCAATGGAAAGTAGCAGTTGGGACTGGAGTGAATTTTACAAATGCTTTATATAACTGTCCCACGCAGTTGTATGGAATTTGAAAAGAATGTTACTTGTTTTTCTTTTGAGACAGATGTTTTACCAAATAATTTTAGTCTGAGTAAACAAAAATGCACACATGATTAGGTTAATAAAACTCATTTTTTTTTAATGGAAAGAAATGAGAGAGAACAACAATAAAAATTCATTTAAGATAGTGAAAAACTGAAAGTTTTGGAAAATACAAGTTAACTATATTACCAAAAAATTGTATTATCCTCCAGTCCCCGCCGCTCCCCACATTCCCTTTCATTGCTGTTGTTCAGATTGTGTGTTTGAGTAATGTGGTTGTAGAAGAATGAAGGATATTTGAATATAGCATTTGATAAAGTTGTAATATGTATCAGGGAATTTTATGATAATAGTATCTGGCCTTTTTAGTTGTGTGAAAGATGGGACACATAATTTCTTTCTTTTTTTTTTTTTTTTTTTTTAAAGATTTTATTGGGGAATTGGTGGAGGGGAACAGCGTTGGGGAACCGGGGAAGGGGAACAGACAAGTTGCTGTCTTTTTGTTCTTCAGTTTAGTTGCTTGGAGGATGTTGCTTCACTGTTGGTATCGTCATTGCGCTCTTCCCGGATGAGGCAGATCAGTCGCTGGCCTCTGGATGTCGCTCATCGCGGCTATTGGCAGCTCACGCTTGGCTGCCAGCCACTCACGCTGGCTGTGGGCCACTCACTGCAGCCTACGGCAGCCCACTGCAGCAGGGGCTGCAGCCCACACCATCACCGGGGCTCGCACAGCCCAGCTCCAGGTGGAGCTGTTGTTAGCTGTAGAGGGCAGTGTCACTGGCCCTCATGTGGGATCCGAACCGGGGCCGCTGGCATCCCAAAACCAGCGCTTAACCAATGCGCCACTCGGCCGGCCCGGGACACATAATTTCTATTAATGGTTGCCATTTATCAAGTACTATGTGCCAGACTTTATTAATTTCATTAATTTTTCACAACAAATATATAAGATAGGTTGAAGTTACTGTGACTTGGAGACATTAAGTAATTTGCTCAAGGGTTATACAGCTGGAACTGGTGGTAACAGTATATGAATACTCTGTTGAAATTGGGGGCTCTCCAGAAAAGTACATTATTTAGTCGTTTATTTGAGAAATGTTTATTGACTATTATATGCCAGGCACTATGCTACTACTAAAAACAAGCCAGATACTGAATGTGCCCTTTTACAGGTTAGACCAATAGGAGTAGAGCTTTTAGGAAAAAGCTGGACCCTTCACCTTTAAAGAAAGGTTAGCAGCCCTCCCAAATGGAGTGCCAAATGGCTTCCTTTTAGCCATTCAGTCAAATGTCTATTGAGTGATTAGGGAGGGGTGGGGAGGGAGGGACATTGGATTATTTCTTTTTCTTTTTTTAAAAAATCAATTTTATTGGGGAACAGTGTGTTCTTCCCAGACCCATCAGCTCCAAGTCAAGTCATTGTCTTCAGTCCAGTTGTGGAGGGCGCAGCTCAGCCCCAAGTCAAGTGGTTGTTTTCAGTATAGTTCTGGAGGGCACAGCCCACTGGCGCATGTGGGAATTGAACCAGCAACCTTGGTGTTATGAGCACTGGTGCTCTAACCAACTGAGCCAACCGGCCACCCTGGATTTATTCTTATGGGAATTGTCTAATTTTGCTAGGCTTGATATTCTTTTAAAGGGCTCATATCCAATAATCCCTTTACAAATGTCCTTCTGTTAGGTTTTAGGAAGGACTGTCTTCTGGGAGTGTCTTTGTTAATCCAACTCTTGGAGCTAGATGTAGACCTGTGCTTAGTCATTGAAGTGGGGAAGGAGGGAGATGAGGAAAGGTGAAGGGAAGGGCTCTTGGCTAGTATCTCCACATCTAGAAGACAGTTTTAGGTTAGAATCATAGGTCTATATGTGCATTTTTGTGAAGTACTAGTGTTGTAGACAAGGTTCGTTCTTTATTTTGCAGCATCTGAGCTTTTTAGATGTCCTTACATGATGATGATAAAAAAGTAGAGCTAGTGAATTAGCCAATTTGTAAATACCTTTTTGTTATAATTGATAGAAAAGAGGCAGCTTGGACATGGAATTGTTAAACCATCTCTGAGAGATGGACGTCCAGACTTGTTCATGAGGTTGGCAGCAGAGGAAGGAGGGATAGAGGGGGGGCTGTTTGCAGATGGGTTTGTATTTACATTGTGATGATAACCCTTGATGTGCGTGCATCTATGGGCTTTACTATGGGAATACGTTGGTAGGTATTTCTGTGTAAATTTGCCTCGTTAATATTTTAAAAGTATAGATCATAATGAATTCTTTTAGAATACTTTGTGTACCCTGTTGCTTTATGTCTCATTTTATTTTGTTAAGATTTTATTGGGGAGTTGGGGGAGGGAAACAGTGTTAGGGAATTGAGGAAGGGACCAGCCAAGTTGTTGTTCTTCAGTCTTCATTGTGGAAGGCGCCAGTCGCCATCTGGCTTCCGGTCGGCAGCTCGTGGCCTCTAAGCTCAAGGTGCTGTGTTCAACCTTAGGCGTAGCCACCATCCATCCCATGTGGGAATCAAACCAGCAGCCTCGTTGTTAAGAGCGTACACCCTATCCACTGAGCCATCTGGGCGGCAGCTCAGTTCAAAGTGCCAAGTTCAGTTTTAGTTGCGGGTGGGTGTAGCCATCATCCCATATGGGAGTTGAACCCGACAGCCTTGTTGTTAAGAGACACGCCCCATCCAGTGAGCCATCCGGGTGGCAGCTCAGCTCAAGATGCCGTTCAGTCTTAGTTGCAGGTGGGCGTAGCCCAACATCAGATAGCCAATCTTGTTGTTATACCAGCTGAGCCATCCTGGCAGCTGTTGGCAGTTCAGCGACAGCTCAGCTCGCGCGCTACAGCACTGGCCCATGTGGGAATCAAACCGACGGCTCTGTTTCTCAGAGTTCACGCTCTAAGCCAACTCTTAACTAACTGAGCCACTCGGCTGGCCCTTTTTGTCTCAGTTTTAATTGAACATTAAGGGAATGTGGTATTTTAATTGTAACTGCCAATATTTTATCATAGAGGCCTGTTGCCATTTTTGTGCTTTATGAAATTTTTGTCACCAAGAAAGGCAGGATTACATTTTTTTTACTTCCGGATTGAGTTGGTATAGTGTGTTATTGGTTATCAAAGTGTTCATATAGCTTTGGGATTTTTGAAGTGGTAAATACAAATTCTTTTTATATTTATTTATTTTATTTATTTTTATTTTTTGAGGGCAGTGTCACTGGCCCTCATATGTGGGACTGAACCGGGGCTGCTGGCTTCCTAAGCCAGCGCTTAACCACCGCGCCACTCGGCTGGCCCTTGAAGTGGTAAATATTCATGATGTGTGATAAAGCTTGATACATAACTGTACAACCTTAATTGCATAAAAATGGAAGCTTAGTTGTGTCAATACACGCAGAGGACCTAGAAGGACACGTCAAACTAAACTGCTTGTGATTATGATGACTTTGTTCTTATGTTTTTCAGTTTTCTATTATATGTACATTTTTTTAACTTTTAAAAATATGTTATTTTAAGAACCAAAAAAGGAAAAAGGTTCACATCCATATCAGTAGGAAACCTACTAAATTTGTAATGACCAAGTGGTGTTGGACAGCTATAAGGCATCAAGAAGATAGTAGTAAGGGTATGTAGGTAGGGACTAGAAAGTAGAACTGCCTATAGAAAAAACAAAACACCTAAATGTTTCATAGGAATAGGAAATTCAGCATATTTAAGTAAATGTATCTGGCTCTTCCAAACCTTTTCTTCTTGGTCATTCACCCAATTCAGAAACTTGCCGCACTTTTCCCTTTCTCCCTCACTTTCACTTCAAAATGTTTTATTTTTCTAAAATTTTTCTAACGCCCCTCTTTGTCTGTCTGTTCCCACAGTCAGTGACATACATTTCAGAGACTTTTCAGTCCTTACTTCGATTACTATAAAGAACACTCTGGTTGGCTGCCTGTTATAGAGACCTAACATAAATGTCTTAAACAATATAGAAATTTATTTTTTTCACATAAAGGTCTCATTGTAGACAGCTTTGAGTTTGTACAACCCAGGCTGCTTCTAGAAGCTTTATACCTTCGCTTTGTCACATCTATATTCCAAGCAGGAAGGTGGAGGAAGTGGGGATGAAGGGATAGCTTTCTTCCTTTAGAGGCCCACATCATTTCCTTTGGTTGAAAGTTAGCTAAAAGGGATACTGGGAAATGTGGTCCATAGTCCTAGTTAAAATTGGGGCTTTTGTTACCACCACTACCACCACCACCACCTTCACCACCGTAGTATTAGGAGACAACTAGTAGTCTGTCATAGAAACCTTCTCGTTCCCCTCCTTTCAGTCAAATTCTTCTCTAGCTAATTGCGTACTGCTGCCAGAGTAATTTCTTTTTTTCTCAATACAATGGTCATGTCACTTTGCATTTAATTTTTTAGTAGATTGCCACTGATTTCAAATTCATATCCAGGATGCCTCAAGGTAACTAAACAGTGTCAGAAGAAATCTGCATTACCTTTATCATACGGTCATGGTGTGCAGTATGACAGGGATACTCCTTCCCTACCTACCACAGTGAGTGGCGTCTCATGGTCCTTTAACAGCCTCAGTGCTCTGTCTTTGGATGAGAGGCCTCTAGTTGCCCAAGTAGTGTCCTCTCCTACTCTCTACCTTTGCAGTATCTGCACGAGTTACAGTATCTGTAACTGGTTGGTTGGTAACATGAGCATAAATTCTTGAGTCAGACAACCTAAGTTTGAATTTCTGCTTAACCACTTATTAGAGTGTGACTGTGGACAAATCACTTAAAAACTGAGCTCAGTTTATCCTCTGTAAACTTGGGATAATAGTAGTAATAGTCCTTGCTTCATAAGATTGTTATGAGGATTCAGTGAGCTCATAAGCTGGTTCTTCTGCCTAACAGAAAAAGCACTCATAAAATGGCAGCTGTTATTTTTACTTGTGTGTACAAGTATATGTTCTTCATACTTACACAAAATATGTAGGCATGTTTCACCAAATTTCATGGATATGGTTTTTATGGTGTTCCCTGGATGTTTTTATATTAATGGGCTGCAGGTATAGTAGATATTTTAACATATTTAAAATATAACCTTGTGTTGATTATTTTGCTGACTCTGTACTTGACTGTGAGTTCTTTTAAGACAGGAACTGTATCCTATTCATTTCTTTATTTCTCATGCCTAGTAAAATACCTGGCATATAACAGACCTTTAATAAATATGTGTGGAATGAATATTGAATGAATAATTTACTTAGGTGTGATGGCAGCCTAGATGTCATCATTCTCCTGCTGCCTTTCTCTCTTTTAAACAGACACCTTCCTATATCATCTTCCTTAAAAAGAGAATTTTTAGTATAAATAGATGCAGTCTTTATTATAACCACTAAATCACTTATTGTCAGCATTCTTCCAATGAGAAGCTAAGTTTAATTCTCTGATGTATTTTAATTTTTAGGGTTAGAGATGAGGGAGACTGAGTCACTGTTACAAGTTACTGATGGGAGTAAGCGGGAAGATTATGGTTCCTGGCATTGCTCCCCCGTAATAAAGACTACTCTGGAGCCATGCAGCGGGGAGTGTGGCAGTAGGACTATCTTGGAATTTGACTATGTTAAGCTTTAAGATCTCCCAAGCTGCCCGCCGTTTCCAAATGCCTCTTGGTAGACTTTACCTAAGATGGAAGCACGTTCATACAAACACCTTGAATTATCTTGTAGCTCCTACTTTTTTTACATTAAATTCATAAATCCTGGATATTTTTTGTAGTCATCAGATCATTATTGTTTTAAGACCTGTTTGGATAACTTTTCTCAAGTAGGGCTAGAGTTATATTATTTTTGAATATTAAATACTTTTTTGCTTTTTAGATGGTTAACTTAGACTGTTAAAGTATTCGCTGACTTTTCCCATAAGGACTTTTGAATATGTTGAATGTGTTTCAGAGATTTTAATTTTGGCCAGGATAAATTTTCCATTCGATATGACATATTTTTCTTTGTATGTAGTAAATGTAATTGAATATCTTCTAACATAGTTTATATTTTTTAAGCACAACGTAGAGGTTTTGTACAAACTGTTTACTTTGGAAATGAGGAATCTAAAGCCTGTATAATTAGGTACTTATCCAGTTTACATAACAGATTAGTAGTAAAGGTCTCCTGCTTATTTAAAGTTCATAGCTTAGTCCAATAAAGTCATTGCATTTCTCTTGATAGTAGTAATTAAAATTTCTGTAGTTTGAATTAACCATAGTTGTCATTCATGTTTTAAGAATACAGTAATCATTCTCTTGGTCATTAAGGGCATCCCCTCTAAACAGAAAGTAAATTGTAGTTTCTTCCTGAGTTATGTGATGACAATCCAGATAAATTAAAAAAAAACCCAAAACACAACTTGTTTGAGTATTTGGTGTATCTGATACTTCTATCTTCATGTTTTTTCTTTTGAGGATAAAAACATAGAGTCATTAAAATCACTACAAATATGGATGATATATGTGTTTAATTTCCTTTTGTTAATGCATAAATGTTGATTTCTTGTATTTTTTATTTAAAGTAGGATAACAGAGGATTCTTAAATGTTTTATTATTTGCCTTTAACAGGTATAGAAATAAGCCATATTATTTATAAAGTGACAGGAGATTTTACTATCTAAAATATATATGGTGTATGATTTTTTTTTTTAAGATTTTATTGGGGAATTAGGGGAGGGGAGCAGTGTTGGGGAATTGGGGAGGGGAACCAGCCAAGTTGTTCTTTTTTTTTTTTAATTTATTTATTTTTAATTAGTTTCAGGTGTACAACACAGTGCAATAGTTATACATTTTACCCCTCAAAGTGACAACCCCACACCCCCAATTCGCCACCCCACTCCTCCCCCCATATCATATATATCTATTACTCTTCCTCTGACTCTCTTCCACAGTATAATCCACATCCCGTGACTATCTATATATATTCAATTACAGTAGGTAACAACCTCCGCTTTCGTTATACAGTGCAGTGATCAAACCTCTACTCCATCCATGAAATGGTCTCCCTAACAAGACCTATGACCATCTGACATTCCACAGAATATTTACAACATTATTAATTATATTCCCCAAACTGTTTTTCATATCCCAGTGGCAATATTGTAGTTGCCTATTTTTGCTGTCTAATCCCTTCCCCTTCTCCCTCATCCCCATCTCCCTCCTAATTAGCAACCCTGATTTTTCCTCTATATCTATGAGACAGTTTCTGTTTACTTTGCTCATTCATACAGTTTTTCAGATTCCACATATGAGTGAGATCATATGGTATTTGTCTTTTGAAACAACCAAAATGCCCATCAGTAGATGACTGGATTAAGAAACTGTGGTATATTTATACAATGGAGTATTACTCCGCTATAAAGAAGAATGAAATCGTACCATTTGCAATGATATGGAGGGACCTAGAGACTATTATGTTAAGTGAAATAAGTCAGTCAGAGAAAGACAAATACCAAGTTGTTCTTTAATCTTCGTTGTGGAGAGTGCCAGTCGCCATCAGGCTGCCCGTTGGCAGCTCCTGGCCTCTAAGCTCAAGGTGCTGTGTTACAATCTTAGTTGCTGGTGGATGTAGCCACCATCCTATGCGGGAGTCGAACCAGCAGTCTGTGGTTTAAGAGCACACACTTGGGCTGGCCGAGTGGCTTGTTGGTTAAGAGCTGGCTTGGGACGCCAGCGGCCCTGGTTCGGATCCCACGTATGAGGGCCAGTGACACTGCCCTCTACAGCTAAGATGGTGAACAACAGCTCCACCTGGAGGTGGGCTGCTGTGAGTCCCTGGGACGGCATAGCTGCAGCCCCTGCTGCAGTGGGTTGCCATAGGCTATAGTGAGTGGCCGGCAGCCAGCATGAGCTGCCAAGAGCCGCTGTGAGCGGCTGTCCTGAGGCCGGTGACCGATCTGCCTCATCCGGGAAGAGCGCAATGATGATACCAACATGGGCCAGTGAAGCAGTGTCCTCCACAACTAGACTGAAGAACAAAAGGACAAAACTTGTCTGTTCCCTTTTCCCGGTTCCCCAACGCTGTTCCCCTTTCCCAATTCCCCAATAAAATCTTGAAAAAAAAAAAAAAAGGCGCACACACTATCCACTGAACCATCTGGGTGGCAGCTCAGCTCAAGGTGCCGAGTTCAATCTTAGTTGCGGGTGGGCATAGCCCACCATTGAACAGGCAATCTTGTTGTTACACCAGCTGAGCCATCCTGGCACCTGTTGGCAGCTCAGGGACAGTTCAGCTTGGGCGCCGGCGTTCACTGACCCATGTGGGAATCGAACCGAAGGCCGTGTTGCTCAGAGCTTGCGCTCTTAAGCCAACTCTTAACCAACTGAGCCACTCGGCCAGCCCTGGTGTATAATTTTTGAAACAGGAAAGTAGTAAAACTCTTAGGATTAATTAAGTGTTGTATTGAGCAATAGAGCCTTAAGGAATTTCATCACTTTTTACGTAACTGTTTTTCTATCTTATATAGTTGTGAAATTGTAGATTCCAAGAAACTCCTTGAGGCTTTATCCTCAGGTAAAGATCTGAAACCTCTGGTGCCATAGCTCTTCACGGAAGTTTGAGAAAGCATCAACCAATTCTGTTTGCACAGTTGAATTTAGTAGTTGAATTCAGTAGGCATAAGATATTTTGTTAATAATCAAGGACTCAGAAAACCAAGGGCACTTACTTGGTTGAAAGTTATCATGGGTTTTACTTTAGTTTTCAATATGTATGTGTATATGTGTTTGTGTTGTGTATGTATTTGTTTATTTTTAGTTGACTAACAGGGTAGTTGTCTTTTGGAAATTATGGCTCATAAAAGAATTTATACTTGCATTGAAAGCATAATCAACAGATCACTACAGTCTTTTCTTTCCCCACTATCAAGAAGCAGCCCCCAGGGGCCGGCCGAGTGGCGCATTGGTTAAGCGCTGGTTTTGGGATGCCAGCGGCCCCGGTTCGGATCCCACATGAGGGCCAGTGACACTGCCCTCTACAGCTAACCACAGCTCCACCTGGAGTTGGGCTGTGCGAGCCCCGGTGATGGTGTGGGCTGCAGCCCCTGCTGCAGTGGGCTGCCATAGGCTACAGTGAGTGGCCCGCAGCCAGCGTGAGCGGCCCGCAGCCAGCGTGAGCGCCTGGCAGCCAAGCGTGAGCTGCCAATAGCCGCGGTGAGCGACATCCAGAGGCCAGCGACCGATCTGCCTCATCCGGGAAGAGCGCAATGATGATACCAACAGTGAAGCAACATCCTCCGCAACTAAACTGAAGAACAAAAAGACAGCAACTTGTCTGTTCCCCTTCCCCGATTCCCCAACGCTGTTCCCCTCCGCCAATTCCCCAATAAAATCTTTAAAAAAAAAAAAAAAAGCAGCCCCCAAAAGGCTTATATTCTGTTTTATAACTGTAAGGCAATATGTTAAAATTGTCAGATGAGTGCTATAGGCAGTAAGACTAGTGTTCAGAAGGCTGAAGATTATAGGGAAGAGCTCATGGAAATAATTGATTTTGAGTTGAACCTTGAAAGATTAGGTAAATTTTTCTTTTCTACATTTGATTATGAAAATTTTCAAAGCTGTAGCAAAGTTGAAAAGCTTACAGTGAACTCCGCGTGCCTACCACCTACATTGTACAATTAATATTTTCCTGTACCTATTTTATCACCTGTTAATCTATTCATTCCTCTATCAGCCATTTATTCATCTTTTTTGGGATGCATTTTAAAGTAAATTGTTGACATCAGTATACTCACCCATAATGAGTTCGGCATTCATATCATGAACTAGAATGCAATATTTTTTGACCTTTTAATGTAAACTTTACATGTAATCAGATACACAAATCTTAAGTTTACATTCCTGGAAATTTTACACATCTGTATAGTCCAATCCCCTATCAAGATATAGTACAGTACCATTACCCCCAGATGTTCCTTTATACCTGTTCCCAGTCAATTCTTGTCTCTCCCATCCCAGAGGCAATCATTGTCACTGTTCAGATATTTTTTCACCATAGATTAATTTTGCCCATTCTAGAATTTCATGTAAATGGAATCCTACAGCATGTTCTCCTTTATGTAAAGCTTCTTTTCACTCAGTATATTTTATTTTTATTTTTTTAGTTGAGCCATCCTGTCACCTGTTGGAAGCTCAGCGGCAGCTCAGCTCGGGCTGGGCATCGAACTGCTGTTGCTCAGAGCTCAGCTCGTACTCTTGAGCGAGCTGTTAACCAACTGAGCCACTTGGCCAGCCCTCACTCAATACGTTTTTGAGGTGCATCTACATTGTTATGTCTCTCAGAATGTTTGCCCCCCCCTTTTCTTTTTGGTTACATAATACTCCATTGTGTAAATATCAACAGTTTATCCATTCTATTGTTGGATACCTGGATTGTTTCTAGTTTTTGGCTACAATGAATAAAACTGCTATGAATATTTTTATGTCTTTTTGTGAAAATATTTTTTCATTTTTCTTGGGTAAATCCTTACTTAGCAGTTGAATTTTTGGGTAATAGGTGTGTTTATACATCATTTTATAAGAAAGTGCCACATCTTTTCCCAAAGAGGTTGTACCATTTTATACCTATACCGACAATGTGTGACAGTTGTAGTTACTCTACAATTTCATTAATTGTTGGTGTCAGTCTTTTTAATTTGAACCATTTTGGGGTGTGTGTTGTGTCTCATGGTTTTAATTGTATGGTTTTAATTTCTAGATTTCTCTGATGATTAATAAATTGATAGTTCTTTCTTTGCTTATTGGTGAAGTGTCTGTTCACATTATTTGTCCATGTCAAAATTGGATTGTCATTTTATTATTGAGTTGTTACTTTATATGTAGTAGTAGCACTCAAATGTTAGCTCTTTTTTGCCTATACCAAATTATGCCTGTTTAGTGGACACAGATTCAGTTACTTTTGAAGAATAGTAAATCCTATTGAATAGAAAATAATGTAGATTTTTTTTTTTTTGAAGATTTTATTGGGGAATTGGCGGAGGGGAACAGCGTTGGGGAATTGGGGAAGGGGAACAGACAAGTTGCTGTCTTTTTGTTCTTCAGTTTAGTTGCGGAGGATGTTGCTTCACTGTTGGTATCGTCATTGCTTTCTTCCCGGATGAGGCAGATCAGTCGCTGACCTCTGGATGTCGCTCACCGCGGCTATTGGCAGCTCACTCTTGGCTGCCAGCCGCTCACGCTGGCTGCGGGCCACTCACTGTAGCCTATGGCAGCCCACAGCAGCAGGGGCTGCAGCCCACAACATCACCGGGGCTCGCACAGCCCAGCTCCAGGTGGAGCTGTTGTTAGCTGTAGAGGGTAGTGTCACTGGCCCTCATGTGGGATCCGAACCGGGGCCGCTGGCATCCCAAAACCAGCTCTTAACCAATGTGCCACTCGGCCGGCCCAATAATGTAGATTTTTAATTAACACCTTGTGAGTGTAGGGGAGACAAATTAATAAAATAAATTGTGGGCTTTAAAAATTTCATCTAATCTAATTTGATCTAATCTAATTTCTTTGCTATCAAAGAGGAGAACCCCAACTATCTGAATCGGAGAGTGATATAGATAAATAATTATTAAAATAACTATGAATTATCTCTAAGAAGTGAATAACCATGTGAATGCATGAAGTGAATCTAATATGATCCAGGCATTAGTACGGTTAAAAACACAGTAAATGGTAATGTTTGTTATTAAAAGGGCTCAGTAGAAGCTACTATGTATTTGTTCCCTTTGTATTTCTTGTTATTATAATAGGTCTGCATATTGATTCCAGATATGGTAACATTTGAATAAAAGAAATTATTATTTTATAAAATGGATTCATTTTGTTCTTTAAAAGTTAATGTTTTGGAATCTTTAAAACTGTTGATGCTGGAGATAAGGTGTATCTGGTACTGATATAACATTTTTATCCTGTTGTGGAAAAATGACTTCATTAAGATCAAAAATATTTTCATAGTATTTTGATATTATTAGTTCTGTAAAATGTACAAAGGGTGAGAGATTCCCTACAGTTAAGTCATTGTGGTTATAGTGTACTAGTAAATTTAAAAATATATATATTTACCAGATTTTTATATCCAGAAATAATATTTTTTCCTTCTTTCTTAGTTATGATCTAAGGACAAGATTTTTATGTTGAGTGAGAGAAAAGAAGTAAATGCAAATTAATAATAATAATAGCTAACATTTATTAATTGCTTTCTATATGTACAAAGCACTGTATAAACATCTCATTTAATCCTTATATTCTTACTGAGGTGGAGATACTCATTTGCATTTGTAAATTCTGTAAGATGGGAATGGAGGCTTTAGGAAACTTGTCCAAAGTTTTGCATCTTACAGTAAAGGTTCTGAGATTTGACCCCAAGCATTTTAACTTTATAATCTATACTCTTTTAACACCTGAGCTGTATTGCTTCATTTTAGTGAAATGAATTAAACTGTCTTCTTTTGAATTTAAATAAGATTGGTTGCAAGGAAAAGAAAGCAACTCAAGCTACTTCAATCAAAAGGGAGGTTATTATAAGGGTATAATGAAGAGCTCATAGAAATCCGAGGGCTCAGTTACAGGAGCTAGAACGAGCCCCGCAATGGAGGCATGTTGTCTGTTGCTTATCCCTGCGTGCCTTCTGTGTTCTGCTCCCCTTTTTTCTTTTGGTCAGTTCCTTTGCTCCCTAGGAGTTTCCTATTCCTTTGTGATTTCTACTAGCTGTATTACTGCCACTGCGTGGCTCTTCTAGCCCTTCTGCTTTATTGTTTTCCATTTCTTGGGAGGAATTGTCTTGGCCCATCTAACCTTTCTGAGGCAAACCACAGTAAGTGACTGGGTTGTTCTTTGGGTACCTATCCTGTCCACTCATCATTTCTGAGCAGAGGTAAAGTCATACGATCCACAACATGGCCACTGGCCTGCAGTGGGGCCGTGACATGACATTTTCTCTTAGAAGTGGGGTATGGGTCAGCAGGTATAATATTTACTGATAACTGACTGACCTAGTTTAGGTGAAATTATCAAAGAAAAAGATGGTCATGTGGAATTTTTTACTAGATAAATATTTTTTAAGGTGCATCCCACAAGGTCTTAGTTCCAGGCAGTGGCCTGTAAAGAGTGGCAACTTCGGCTAAATATATACGGGAAACTCTGCCTGTTGCATTTACTTGTTGGAGATTCACAGTGTGATTGGCGTATTAATTCTGAGAACCCCTTCAACATGGAAGTTTGATGAACTCTTTTTAACACAGCCTGTCCCACACTTAGTTGATCACAGAGCTCTATTGTATGATAGATTCTCACTGAGCACTGTTTTGGGAAGCATTGTATCAGAGTACAGTAGGAGTTTTCTTTTTCGGGGGTGGTAGGATTGGTGTTATAAAATACTATTGGTAATTCTATTAGGCAGTTGACAGTAGAGGATGGTTGTTAAAAACCTGAGCTTTGGCATTCCACAGATAGGATTTTAATTTCAGCTCTGCCATTAGATGTGATTTTAGATGAGAACTTAATCTTTCTGAGCCCCAATTTGCTCATCTGGGATGTTTCCTGTTAGGTGCTTAACCCATTACCTGACATGGTAGATACTTAATAAGTGGTGACCTGTAAAATTAACTGTTTCTGCTAGAAAATGTTTGAATGCACCAGTTAGGGCAATCATTCTTCTATCATCGGAAATTATCTTATATCTGGAGAATTTTATCTAGCAGAATTCATGTGTCAGACTTCATTTTGGAATAAATATGGAATAAATATAGGTTCAAAGGAGAATCTCAATTCAGAGAAAAAAGTATCAATGGGAGAAAAGCTATTAAATATTTTAGACTTAGGAGTAGAAATTATGGGAGGTGATGTGAGGTGAGGTTACTGTTTGAGATCTGCTGTGTAAGAGTATGTGTAGGAAGTATAATATGGTGACAGATTATACTCTGGGAAGGGTGTGCCAAATTTTAAAGTCTGCATTTTCCTAATGATGTTTTGATTTATGAAACAAATATCTGTGGATAAATGTACTGTTCTGAGTGTGGGCGACAGCCTCAGCCCATTTCCGAAAAAGGCAGCTGCAAGGGCCTGCATCAGTTGTTAGGCTTTGTATCATGAATCCCCTCCACTCTGCAACAAGTAATTGGACCAGGGATTGGCATAGTGATGTATTGGGTTGTCGGAAAAGTCATGATGCATTTTTGCAACGAAAAACGTAGAAAAAATATGTCATGACTTTTCCGACAACTCAGTATACATAAGCCAGTGGCTTATTCAGTAGCCTGACCCAGGAACTGCCCAGTAGTTCTGTCTTTCAAATGATGAGTTCTCTCAGCCGCATCTTCCTTCTTAGGGAATTTGAATATGAGATAGCTAAGAAAGTGGTAAGCAGAAGCTGCAGGACAGTAGAGGCCTTGTAGTGGAGAGAGCAGTCTCTTAGTGGAGAGTAAAATGTAACCACTGTCACAGTGGAGGCAGAGCCATGAAACTGAACAATGACAAGGATCAATCAGAGTTCCTACCGGGATACCAATTTTATTTTATTTTGATGAGTGTTCCAGTTCTCAGTGAGGCCTGATTGTGGAGACTTTTCTTGTGCTTCCGCACTACCCACATAGTCTTGCACTAAACTCTCCTTGTGAAGTACCTTAAATGAATCTGCACATAGTTCTGGCAATTGGAAAGAGCCCGTCTTGCTTAATGCCGCCACACACATTCTTTAAGACAAGCACAGGAATTCCCTTAACTGGCGTAAATGGGACTGATTAGCTGGTGGGAGGAGCAGGAGGGACTTGGCTGGTGGCATTACTGACCAGGGAATGGAATGGAAATTGTGCTGCTTTCCTTTTTTGACATAGTTGACTCAGTATTGGGGTGAAGAGACCTGGTTTTATGGATCTGCCGTCTGTTAGCTACGTATGGTCGTAAATAATTCCTTTAATTTAATGGGCCAAAAGTTTCTTTCTATAATTTGAAACTTTTTTTTTGGCCCAGAAAAGAGCTTGTAGCAAAAGTGGTCATTGTTCACAGTATTTAGAACCTGTTAGAGATGGCAATAAATATGAAAAATGAGAGGAAATCATATGGTCAGTCTAAGTAAACATTAAAATATTGATGCAGCTTAACTAGGAAAGTGATGGTCTCCAGCATTTTCTGCTCCTTTGTTTATGAAAAAGGAGTGTCTGGGGGATAATATATCTTCCCAGATGTGACATTAACTTATCTACTTTTGCTACCATGTGTTTCTGTTGTTTTTCCTCCTTTATTTATATTTCAAATATTTATAACCATTTCCTCTAAAGAATTCGTCAAACTTTAATTTGTTTTTCAGTCAGTGCTTTCCTAGGCTTTTCATCCAGAGTCAACCTGATCAGGGGCAAAAGACCAAATTCTTTTTTTTGTTGTTGGAGAATCTTTATTTTTTTGTCTTTCTTTCTTTTTATATATTTGCTTAATATTACCATATATGTATGTGTGTATGTGTGTATTTAATTACAGTTGACATTAATTATTATTTTAATTAGTTTCAGGTGTATGGCATGGTGATTAGGCATTTATATAATCTGTGAAAAGTGTTGAGAATCTTAATCTATGAATTATCTTATACTATTGACAAACTAAATTATACTATGATTCACTATAGTAATATCTTAGGTCAATGGTAACTTTTAACCTTTATGAGATGCTCTCTCCTTTGTGAGATTCCTTTTATTTTTCAGCATCTGTGGTCTCCCTGACTCTGTCCTCTGGTTCTTCAAAATGTAATAGTAAGGTTCTGAGATTTATATTGGAGTTTTAGGTACTCCCTATGATGCTGACTGGACCTGCTGTCAGGCAAAAATTGTAAATGAGAAATTCACCTAATCCCGCTGTCTTCCAAGTATTGACTCCTCTCTAATATTTGCCTTCTTTTGGTCACTATTTGGTACCTTTAGGTGGTTGATTTTTATATTTTTTCCTCACAATTTATAGTTGTTATCTGTGGGAGTTTTGATTTGGTAGGTGCTTACTCAGTCATAACAGAAGCAGAAGTCCCCCCTTTTCCTTTTGTGTGGGGAAATTCCCTTCATGATTATCTTCCCTATTGTAGATACCAGCTTTTATATATCATGTGCTAATTAGTTACGAAATCATCATTTTGAAAATTGCATTTGTAAAGTTCCTGGCTCAAAGAGAAAAGTCACAATTTCTGATCTTAAGAGAGAGCATTCTAGTGGGGAAGACAATCAGGTAGACAGAAAATAGTAATATAAGTGAATGAAGACATGCTAGAGCGATAAACAGGATACTTTGAAGAGCGTAAAGGAAAGGAGCCTTAACCCAGTCTGATAGGTAAGAGATAAGACAAGTATACTCTTGGGAGGATGCAAATTCTGTGTTTTACGTGTGAGAAACAGGGTGTGTCAGCTGAACAATAAAATAAGGGGCTTTCTAGGAAGAAGAGAGAAGACTAAATAAATTGTGGGGGCTGAGGAAGAAGAACCCTTTCGAAGAATTGCAAAGAGTTTTGGTGTGGCCAGAGTTGGGGGTATATGTGGGAATATGTGAAAATATGAAGCCAGAGAGATTGGGCTGGAGCCAGATCATTAACGGCCTTGGATGTCAGGCCAAGGACGTTGTACTTTAAATTTGAGAAAGTGGGAAGCCATTGACATGTTTTAAATGTGGGTGTGACATAATCAAATTTGCATATTAGAATGATTATTTTGGTATTAGTGTACAGAAGGGGAGAAAAGGGAAGTAGGGATACCAAATAAGGCAAGAAATTATGAAGGCCTAAGGGAGTGGTAGTACAGAGGAGGTAGAATTCAACTGAGAATTGAGGAGTAGAAGCAGTGGGGCTTGGTAAGATTTGTTGTATGTGTTGTGTTAATGAACAAGAAGTCCAGAATGATTGGAAGTTATCCTCCCTCTTAGAGATTATTATAAAATACAGTAACATCTCTCTAGGGTTCAGAGTTTTTTCCCCTTATAAATATGAGGAAGCAGCAGCTCATTTTGGCCCCTAATAGAGGCATCACTGTCTCTGACTTGTAGCACTAAGCATTTTGTGATTATATATATAGCAATGATACTTTCTGAGTAATAAATAGTAGAAACTATCTAACATTGTCAGTGGCCATTTCATTTGTTTTTTATTTTCTTGAGTATGTAATCACAGATTTTACTACTTATATTTTCCTATATTATATGCAGTAGTAACTTTTATTTTTAGCTATTTGGTTTTTTAACAAAACATTTAATAAATAAGAATATAAAGTAAAAAGTCTCCGTTTGTTTTTGTTTTGTTGGTAGACATGTTATAGAGGAATGAGCATGTTGAACAACTTTAGACAGTATCTGTTGGGTCTCCCGTATGAAAGATGGGGATTTAGTAAACCTAATAACTAACTTCTCCCTTTACCTCCTGATATCTGTTTGCCATGTTAATATTATTAGTATAGAGGATACTTTATTACTTTAAGTGTTATTGAACTTCTGTTTCTTAAATTATCAAATGTATAGTGTGTGCTGATTACATACCATAAAAGATAAAGAAATTAGTTATACATTCTACCTATCTTTAGCTCTTGTATTATTTTTTTGTGACTTTCTAGAATACTCATTTAGACATTAATTTATTTACAAATTTAAATATTTGTTTATTCCAAAAATGAATTTTCTTTTTTATTTCTTACCTTTCTACTTTTTAATCCTTTTAGAAGTTCTTATTCAAATTCTTATTCTGAGCTAATTACTCTTCCACATTCCTTAAGTTGCTTAATTGGACATAATGTAATAAGGATTAGAGAGCAGTATATAATGGGAAAATTACTCATTTCCGTTAGAGGAAATCAGAAAATGGGAAATCATGATTTTGGTTTTCAAACAGCTGAAAAGCAGTTGCGTTAAAGAAGGAAGACATATTTGTAATTCCGGGTGACATCAATTGGTAAGAACACTTGGAGAAGATTTTGACTCAGTGTAAAGAAAAACAGAGTTTTAAAATGAGATCAGTTTTTACAATGATACAGTGAAATAATCTCTCAGCCCCCTTGTAGCATCATTTTGTCCCCTGTTCCAGTTAGAATTCCATAGCTATTCACTTCAACTTTGGTCTACTGAACCCTCAGCTTTCTTGTTTTCCTGATTGTTTCAATCTAATAACTCCAGCATTGAATAAGCCTAACAATTCATTTTTTTTCTCTTATATTTTAGAGCTGCTAAGCCCTACTGTAGATTACATAACTATTTGACTTTTCTCCCTTGAAGAGTTGGAATAAGGTATTATGGAAGTACGGAAAAGGAACACTTAGTCTTGGAACACATGGTTTCAGGAAACATTCGTAAAAGGAGATGACACTTGAAGTTAATCTTATAAAATGTATAAGCGTTAACCTGTTGATAGAGCAAAAGAGATGGATTGAAGAGGAGAGCATCTGGCAGAAGGGGCGATATATTTAAAAACAGATAGATTAGTTTGAATGGACCTGTCCTGTTTGGGGTGCTATAAATAGGTTGTTGAAACTAGAGTTCTCATAAGGATATGAATGAAAGTTAGGTCAGGCTCAGATTGGTAGGAATTTGACCATTATCCTGAACGTGGTAAAAATTCAGCTAACTTAAGTAACATGCTATACAAATTCTGGCAGCATTGAGGAAAACGGTTTGGAGTGGGCAACAAGTGAAGTGAGGGAGAACAGTTAGGAAGCTCTTGCAGTAGTCCATGCAAGAAAGGATGAGGACCCAAAACAAAACTGTTGTTGTGAGCATGGGAGAATGTTGCAGTTCAAAATCATAAGAGGTATGTGGCTGTTATCCATGCAGGGGACTCTTCTTTATGGAAGGCCAGATGATCATGGAGGTTCCTACAAGATGGGATTTACTTTATTCTAGAACCTGGTTTTCAAGAATGCAGGCTCAGGAAACTGCATTGTGTACTAGATAGGTTAAAACTCAATATGTCTCTTGGAGAATAGCACTTTTTAAAATGATGCTGAGAAATGTAATGTTCAGAATGAGAGTGCTTAGTGGCCTTCCTGGCCAGTACCTTCTTTCCCTATGGGCTACTGTGTTTCTGGCATGATGTAGGTTCCATCTTTCAGACACACTTTAATTTGGAACTGAACCACATGGGTGTAGAGGTCAGGGGCATGGATTTTGCTGGCATGGATTGTGAGATAGAGTGGTTCTGAACTGGCAGTTCATGGGTAGTTTCCTCATTTAGTGCGTGGCTTTCTATTTCTGCAGCTTCTGCAGCTGCTTCCTTGTCAGCTTCCTGCAGTGATAGTGACAACTTTTCCTGACTGTGGCTGAGGCAGAGTGGTTCTGTGGACTAGGAGTTGTTTCTGGGAGCTCAGTCACTCAAGAGCACGCCTTTCCAATTTTCCAGTGATTTTGTGAGCATCTGATTCTTATATTAAATCCCGTTTTGCTTAAACTACCTGGAGTGGATTGCCATTCTGGACCAATACGGTAATTGGTACCAAAAGTGTTGCCATTGCAGGTAAAACAGTTCCCCAAGGAATATGGAAAGGTCATTGGTAATCAGTTCGTGGCATCTAGTGGTGAAAGTTACTTGTTTTCATCTGGAATGAAGTAATCTGTTGAAAGCAAAGCTTTGGTGGACTGAGTGATGATGTGTTGGAAACAAAGTAATATAAAGATTATAGGAAGATTGGCTTATTTTAACTCTGCTGCAGAATTTAAGGAGTGGGTCTCAACCTGGGGCAAATTTTGCCCTCCAGGGACTATTTGGCAGTGTGTGGAGACATTTTTGGTTGTCATAACTGGGGGAGGAGGATGCTACTGGTAGAGACCAGGGATGCTGCTGTACAGGACTGCCTCCCCACCATAACAGCCAAGAGTTACCTGGCCCCAAATGTCAATAGTGCTGATTTTGAGAAACTCTCATTTAAAGGAGATGACAGGATTAGAGTTTTAAAATCTTGTTTCAATTGATCCAACAAGTTGTTGAACTACAATAGAGGTCGAATCCACAGCTTAATCAGGTCTGTTAAGTATTAGTTTGGGCATTGATTGGGGACCAGTGAGATTCCAGAAATTGGGATGGTGACACTGGTAGTATTTGGATTACTTAATATATCCTTAACCTATAATGTTTGTTGACCCTCCCTAGCCAACAGAAGCAACCCCTCTTTCCTTGACTGGTAAGTGTGGACCTGCCTTGCTTAAAGGTGCTATCATGACCTCACCTTGTAGAGGCATGGCTGTTCTCGTTCCCACCCCTATCATCTTATAACCTCTAGACTTGTAGCTAGAGAGTCAGATCCCAACAAGTCAAAAGGTGCCAATTTCAAAACCAAAGACAAGCTTTGTGAATCAAAAGAATTGCAAGAATTTTACTAATTTATATTAGCAAACAAATCTAGGAAATAGATACAAAATTGGATTTTGAGGGTGTTAGATCAGGAAAAGAGGAATCTATTTTTAGCTTGGACTGGTTCTATTAATATGGATTCATTTACGAGAAATTTTAGATTTGGTGATTGCTCAAGGACCAAGGACTGCTTCTAATTGTCCGCTTGTTTGGTTGACTGAAATCTCGATTCATTAGTGACCTACACTGAATAAAGTTGAGATGCCAGAGTTGGAGAGTTAGGAATATTGGGATGAATTTATTATGTGCAGCTGACTTCCTTAATCTCTTAATTATGTCCCCCAAGATTACAAGTTCTGTACTGCCTTTAAGAAAATGGTGAAGGGAATGCCAGCATCCTTAAAAAATGCTGTTAGGGCCGGCCGAGTGGCTCAGTTGGTTAAGAGCTCGCTCAAGAGTGGGAGCTGAGCTCTGAGCAACAGCAGTTCGATGCCCAGCCCGAGCTGAGGTGCCAACAGGTAGCAGGATGGCTAAGCTTACAAAAAAAAAAAAAAGTGCTTTTAGTGACTGTCTTCTCTGGCCTTGGTATGAATATGAGAGACGCTGCTATAAAATGGGCCCCTCTAAATTCAGTGGGATCCTGGAATTTCAGAGGCAAGTAACAACTTAACCACCAGAGGCTCGGTAGTCATGGTTATTAGAGTAGGCAAATTGATCAAGGAGTCTGACATGGAGGGGCAGATCAGTAAGGCTCACTATGGCACCTTCCTTTGAGGCAGGACTTGAGATAACATCACAAGTAGGTGCAGTACGTTTTCTTAATAACGTTCTCTAAAGAAAGTGTGTGTATCAGGGAAGGGAAAATACTGAACCCTTTTAGGGATTATTGGGACCCGAGCTACTGCCAATTCCTAGTGACTCAGGATATCACTGTGGCCACTGGGCAGCATGGGGGCTTATAGAAATCAGGTATGGGATGGAGCTTTGGCCTGAAAACTATTTCACAGTGGATCTGGTGGGTCTATGATTTCATCCTGTGGTTGTATCTTGTTTCTTAGTGCGTATTTGGAATAAATGTGTTTGACAGCTGGGAGAATTCCCAAATTGGCTTCCATATCCTTGGATTAAGAGTAATTACAGTAGGAAGAGCCAAGTGTAACCCCCTGGAGCTCTCTTTCTTTCTTCCAAGATAGTAAACCAAAAGCAGTCATATAACCTGAATTAAAAGACTTGAAAGGTTCAGGGTTGGAATGTTTCAGGCTGCATTTAACTCTTATTTTGCCTGTGTGGAAGGCAGGTCTTCAAGAATGATGGTGTATTATCATAAGCTTCCTCCACCCACTGGAGTTGTAGTTGGTGCTCTGCATGTGGTCTCTTCACTAGAAACAGACTCTGACACCTGGTGATTAACTGTTTATTTATCAAATGCATCTGCCTACCCACCCAGAAAACATCAGAAATAGTCAGCAGTGTAGTACACTGCCACCATATTGCCTCTATGGTTAGCGCTGTGCCATAATTTAGTCTGTAGGGATTTTGTTCATTTCACCATCTCAAATTATATTCCACTGGCCCCCTCCAGTGATGACACCATGCTGATTGACAGCACTTAGAGAGCGAGAGAACTAAAAGGCACCCTAGATCTTTTGTAAAGACCCAGATGATGGTAGTGCCTGCAGCCTGTAAACATTTTAAGTATCTCACACCTTAGGTGAAGTTTCTGAGGTTCCTGTGTTTTGGGGTATGCTGAGATATCCCTTCTGAAGTAGGAGATAAGCTGCTGCATCTTATATTCACTGCCACCAAAAGGAAGTACAATAACTGGTGGGCTTCTCTGGGTTTGGAGTCAGTATATACTATATTTAAGTGTACTGTTAGAACCCCTTTGCTGAGTAATTCATAAAGCTGCCCTTAGGTGGCTATATGGAGTTTGTTACAAGTCCTAACAGGAGAATCACAGTGAGGGCCCCTTGATTTTGGAACTAAGCTATGCCCTTTTTGGCAAGCAAATATTCTACTTTTGAAAAAGGCTACAGGCTTGCTGTTCTAGCTGATAGAAAACAAATGCTCAAATACTGAATGGAAAACAAATGCTCAAATACTGAATAACAGTGACATGAACTACAGCTTAGCAAGCAACGTTCCATCATCAAATAGAAGTGGTATATCTTGTATAGCGCAAGATGTGTGTATTGAAGGCACATGTATGTTGCACAAGCAAAAGATGCTTTCTTGGAGCCGGCCGAGTGGCGCGGTCCTTAAGCCCTGGCTTGGGAAGCCAGCGGCCCGGGTTCGGTTCCCACATATGAGTGCCAGTGACACTGCCCTCAAAAAAAAAAAAAAAGATGCTTTCTGTATAGCTATCTCTCTCACAACCCTACACGCCGAGCCTTATTTCTGGGAAGTCCCCTATGTTCCTGGTTAATGGATGGTTCTGCACAATGTGTTGGCACTTGTCAGACTAATGGGTAGACTCTGGTAGAAACTGCCAGTTGCTCCCTAATATCTATTTTTCTCTCACCCTTTAGAAACAAAAAACTTTTTTTTTTTTTTTAAGCAGCGTAATTGTCACTTTGTTAAGACTCCCTTTTGGTTGGGCATGGCCATGTGAGTAGGTTTTGGCCAGTGATACATAAATGAATTGTTTTTCTAGGAATTCTCCTTAAATAATCTATGCCCTTCTCAATTTCTGCTTGAAACATGGACATGTTTGGGGCTCTAACAGACATATTACACTGAGAATGAGGGCCAAACCCTATAGATAGTACAGCGGTGAACTGGAGGAAGCTGGCTCCCTGAGCCCAGAGCTCTGTCATTAGTTCTGGATGTCTACTTCTAGACTTCTTTTATAGGAAATGAAATAAACTTTTGTTTTGTTTAAACTGCTGTTATTTTATATTTTCTGTCAAGCTGCTGAACTGAATCCTAACTGAGACACTGAATGCCTGGATGGATAAGGTGCCATTCTCTTAGATTGGGAATGGAGAAGAAGCACATACAAGGTTTTGTAGAAGTGACCAAAAACCCCATTTTGGTCATGATGAATTTGCTGTCTGGAGAAAGGCTGAAATAGGGGTATAGATGGCACTGGGAGCTTGACAATGATTCTGTTTTATCTGGTAGGAGAAGGTAATGTTCGTTTTCAGGAGAGTGAAACCACAGGGAAAACAATCTGTGGTAAAGTGTATTATAACCAGCCTTATAGCTTGTTTAATGCTTTTTGCAGAATAGGAAGTTTGATTTTTGAAAAGACTTGAGCAGGAAACATAAGGCTTGGATTATTTGTGTTGTTATTCTGCTTAAAGGTGAACTTTGAGATGGAAATAGGAAGTTAGAGATACGAAAGAATATGGATTTGTGAAGGAAGAACATTGTAGGTAGAGGACATGTTTAAACCCATTTGGGAAGAAATTTGGCATCTGTATGAGGTATGATCAAACAATACGGTGAAGGTTTAAATTTAAAAATTTATTACAGTAAAAGACACATTGCCATGAATGCCTCTCAAAATACTCCCCCTCACTTCAAACACACTTATCTCATGGTTCTTGCCACTTTCTGAATCAATTCTGGAAGTCCTCTTTCATGAGTGTATTTAGTTGCACTGTCATGGCTGCCTCAATGTTCTGAATCCATTCAAAACATTTACATTTTGTGGTCATTTTGACTTTGGGGAAGACCCGGAAGTCACATGGTGCCAGATCCAGTGAATAAGGTGGATGAGGACACACCGTAATGTTTTTATTTGACAGAAATTGCTGTACCAGAAGCAACATATGACACAAAGTATTGCCTTGATGGAGGATGAAACCGGTTCCCCATTTCATGTTAATGTGTTATTCGTGGTCCATGATTTAAAGCACACTTTAAAACACACCTTCTCTCAACCGTAGCTCACACCCAACTGACTGCACCGAACAAGTTGAAACTTGCTACACACTGTTTCTAAGGTTTGACACCCTGCTTCCTGTATTGAAGATCCCTGCCTTTCCATTGCATGGTCTACTCAGCAGCAGCATTCACCGTATTTTGTGATCACAACAGAAAGGCTTCATGTCACACATTGCTTTTGGAACGGCAATTTCTGTCAAGTGAAAACATGACAGTGTGTTGTCATCCACCTTATTCACCAGATCTGGCATGGTGCGACTTCTGGCTCTTCCCCAAAGTGAAAAGGACTATGAAAGGTAACTATTTTGAATCAATTCAGGACATTGAGGCAACCACAACAGTGCAACTGAAGACACTCACGAAAGAGGACTTCCAGAACTGCTTCAGAAAGTGGCAAGAATGATGGGATAACTCTTTGAAATGAGAGGGAGTATTTTGAGGGGGATTAATGGCAATGTGTCTTCTACTGCAATAAATTTTTTCTATTTATTTATTTATTTATTTATTTATTATTTTTTTTAGCTGAGCCATCCTGCTACCTGTCGGCAGCTCAGCGGTTGCTCAGCTTGGGCTGGGCATCGAACTGCTGTTGCTCAGAACTCAGCTCGCACTCTTGAGCGAGCTCTTAACCAACTGAGCCACTCGGCCGGCCCCTGAATTTTTTCTGTTTAAATATTCACCGTATTGTTTGATCACACCTTGTATTTTTTGAAAGGCCTGATTGATTTGCAAGGCACAGTGCAGGTTGCTAGAAATTCTTTAAAACTTAGGGAAACGCTGGATGAGTTTTAATGAGAGATTTGTGTGTATCATGCCTGGTTGCATTGTGCAACAAATAGGAATCTCTTGTTTAAAGAAGGTGAACATGGTGACGTTTGCTGTTCAATCAGTAATTATTATCCCCAGTTCAAAAATGTTCTATTTAAACATTCTCATGCTTAAACTAAGTACCTGCCCATAGTAATCTTATCTTCAATTAGGGGGACACTTTAAAACCATATTGAAAGTGATGCAGCGAGTCATAGTAGAGATTTGTGTTCCATATTTTCAGCTTCCTTTTTATTGTAAAAGGATTGATGTGTTGTACATATTACCAACATATTAGTGTTTTTAAGCTGTTTCTAAGAAATTTGTCTGAAACTTTCATGTGGTAATACTATTTACCGCTGTATTATCAACTGGGGCTAAATATTGTGTAGTATAATGGTAATACATTTTTATAATATTTTAAATGGCACAGATACACTGCAGAAATTTAAAAACAACCAAAAACACACCAAAAAACAAACAAAAAACCCCAGCGGCTTTTTCCCTCCTCATTCCTTCTGCTTCCTCTCCACCTATGTTCTTTCTGCTCTACTTCTACTCCTCTTTTGTGTGTTAGGTTGCTGGTTTCTCAGTATTACACAATATGCATGTCTTTGTGATACTCAGTTTGGTTTAAGATGACTTTAACCAGGTCTGGCGTTTTGCATCATACAAAATAACAGTGTTTAGGAAATAGCGTGGAGTTCTTTGCCAGCAGACAAGTTATTGAGGCTTTGTTTAAATTCATATACTTTAAATGAGTATAGTTTTCCTAGCAAGGTAATTATCTAGAGATTTTTGTCTACTTTTTAGGTTGCCAACCATAGTTTTATGCCCTCTAGTGGTAAGATGTCTGTATTCTATATTTTTAGGTGCTTATTTATGATGCATATTATTTTAGAGCTAGAGGGGACCTAAGATCACTTTATGGTGAAAGACTGAGTCTCAGAAAGTTTTGCTTAAGTTTCCAGTGAGAGCTCAAACTAAGAGAGCCTGAGATCCCTTGATTATCAATGTAGTGTTGTTTTTAAAACAAGACTCAATGGCATATATATGTGTATCTATAAGGATTTTCTTAGATTAGATTGAAGATATTTACTGTGGGAAGGTATTTGTATTTTTGGGTTATTTCTGTTTATTCATAATTACCATTAATGTTTTTAATGTGGTGGCTTCAGAAATAGAAAGACCTTTGGACTTGGAATGACTGAGATGGGAAGGGACATGGAAATCATATTTACCTATGAGAAGACATAGCAGTTGTCTTTTTTTCTTAAAAGATTTTATTGGGGCATGGGGGAGGGAAACAGTGTTGGGGAATTGGGGAAGGGGAACAGACAAGTTTTGTGCTTTCGTTCTTCAGTCCAGTTGCTTCACTGGCCCATGTTGGTATCATCATTATGCTCTTCCCGGGTCAGTCAGTCGCTCCCTGGCCATTGGACAGCTGCTCACGGAGGCTCTCAGCAGCTCATGAAAGCGCATGCTGGCTGCCGGCCACTCACTGTAGCTTATGGCAGCCCATTGCAGCAGGGGCTGCAGCCTACACCGTCACTGGGGACTCACGGCAGCCCAGCTCCAGGTCGAGCTGTTGTTTACCATCTTAGCTGGGGAGGGCGCAGTGTCACTGGCCCCCATGTGGGATCTGAACTGGGGCCCTCCTGCTCAGAACGGGCGTCCCAAGCCAACTCTTAACAAACCCGCCACTCAGCCGGCCCACAGCATTTGTCTTTAAGGAGTTGAAGCATTACTTATAGGAGTGGGTTGAGAGCTTATTTTTAGCTTGTTATATTGAGTACAGAAAATATTAATTATTGTGTCTCTGTATTTGCCTGGAATATAGTCTAGTTTCTTTCAGTAGAGCAGCAGGAATAGGAGAGAGTCAAGCCCTAGAACTAGACATACTCATTAGGGTCATATCCAGATTAAGTTCTATGTTGAAAGAAGAGTTAATTCTGGCAGTTCCCACCCATCTGCCCTGCCACAGTACAGAAACTAAAGATTGCAAGATGTTCCAACACGTGATTCATGTCTGTGTTGGCATCAGTTGATTATATTTTCTCATTCAGGTTTAGATTTTTCTGGTTCCTGATACGATTTTTTGTTATTACATCCTAGACATTTTGGCCAGTAAGTTAGTCATTCTGTTTAGAGTTAGCACATGGACCATGGCCTATTTTTATGAGCTGTTGTTTAGTGGCAATTTAATTTTCGGAGCTTTTATGGTGTTATTTTGCTTTTCTTGGTTTATCTGGTTCCCCCACTGGTCCATGCTGGTGCTGCCTGAGGTGGCAGAAAATGTTCCCCAGGCTGGGATGTCTGATGTCTCTTGGTGGGGAAGGAGAATCTCAAGCCCACAGGACCTTAAATGTTGAGTTGACATTTTTTTCCTTTCAGTATTTTAAATACGTTGCTCCACTGTGTTCTGGCTTGCATAGTCCATGATGAAAATTCTGCTGTCATTCTCATTTTTGTTACTCTGTATATAGTGTCTTTTTTCTGCAGTTGTTGTTAAGATTTTATATATTTTAAAAGTATTTTGATTGTGATGTGCCTTGGTGTAGTTTTCTCCATGTTTTTGTGTGTTTAGGATTTGTTGAGCTTTTTTTGATAATTGGATACACACACACACACACACACACACACACACACTTCTTTATTTTTCAATCTGTCTTATGGTGTTTCTTTCACTTTGGAGAATTTCGATTGGTATAACTTCAAGTTCATTGGCCTTTTTTTCTCTAGCATCTAATTCATTAGTTTTACCCAGCACATTTTTCATGTTTCTATTCCTGAAAATATGCAACACAGCTATAATAACTTTGAATATCCTTATCTATTAATTTCATCATCTGCATCAATTTGCAATCTGTTTCAGTTGATTGAACTTTCTCATTATGGCTTACACTTTTCTGCTTCTTTTCATGCCTGGTGGTTTTTTGCTGGATGTTGTATTTTTGTGTTCCTATAAATATTCTTGAACTTTGTCCTGGGATGTAATTAAATCACCTGGGAATAGCTTAATTTAAAATTTTTTTTTTTTTGAGGCTTGTTCTTCAGTTTTTTGTTAGGTGGGCCCATAGTAGCATTTAATCTAGGGCTGCTTTTTCCATACTGCTGCAACAGTAGCCTTCTGAATTCTCTGCCTGAATCCCAGGGAATTAAGGCAGTTTTATTTACCCTTGGCTGTTGGAAACACAAATTATTTCTGGTCTTATGTGAGCTCTGGGGAGTCATTCTCTGTATTCCTTTTATGTGTTTTATTCCCTGGCTCAGGTGGTTTTCTCACACTCAAGTACTAATGGGTACTCAGCTGAAGACTCAGGCAGACCCTCTGTAGATCTCCTGACTTCTCTTTTCCTGTGAATCGCTCTTCGCTTTGGTACTCTGCCCTCTAACCTTCTTGGCCTTCTTAGACTCCCAACTTGATTGCTTCAGCTCAGGGATACTGCTGGGACTCCACATGGAGTGCCCTTTCCTGTCCTGCAGTCTGGAAACTCTCACCAGGGAGTAAGCTGGGGCAGTTGTAGGGCTCATTTAATTTTTCTTTCTCTCAGTGTTGACTCTCCTTTACTGCCTGATGTCAGTGTATGAAAAACCATTGTTTCATATAATTTTGTCTGTTTTTTTTAAGTTTTTGCTGGCTGGAGGGTAAACCCAGTCCTTGCTACTCTCATCTTGGGTGATGTGGAAGTTCCTAAAGTAATGATTTGGGCTATTTTATCATGTTGCCATTGGGAGAATTATTCAATGATTTTTTTTCTTTTTTTGTTTTGTTTTGTTTTGTTTTTTGTTTTTTTGAGGGCAGTGTCACTGGCCCTCACATGTGGGACCGAACCGGGGCCGCTGGCTTCCCAAGCCAGCGCTTAACCACCGCGCCACTCGGCCGGCCCTATTCAATGATTTTGATCACGAAAGTTAGCATGATGAACTTTGACTTTACAGAGTTTATTTCCATACTGCCAGAAGCTCGAACATGTTAGAGTGAAGAGAAACAGAAAGCAGCGAAATGAGGCTGCTGTTGTCATCCAGGTGAAAAATGATGAGAATTTGAACTGTTAGAGTGACTGTGAATGATGCTGGGGTGGGGGCACATTTGGTAGGTATTTGGAGATGTAGACTTGCTAAGGCTTTCTTTTAAAAAAAATATTGGTACACAACTATATAGTTTTTACAGCATTTCAGACTGCCAGTACTTCTTCCTCATTGCTATCAAAGAAGGCATTTTTATTCAGTCAGAAGATGCAATCTGAAGAGCGTTATCAAAATGCTAAGTCATATATTTAGTTTTAATTTCAATTAGTGTTCTGTTCTGTTTTTCTTAATCTTGACATTCTCTAACTCACTGGATTTATGTTGTACGTTATCAATGAATTATGAGTTTAATAGAGACTAAACTTGTATGGCCTCTGTTGATTTATTTTTAATGGTACACTTTGTTTTTTATATATTCTGTTCAATTTTTAAATGCATTCTTTTCACTTCTGTAAAACCCCGTGAGTTCTTTGCTAAGTTTAACTTCTGGGAAAAAATAGTTTGTGTGTTCCTCATTAATCCTTTGAATAATAGGAGATTATACTGGAAAATCGGAAAATCACATTACATTCCTACCTAAATTTTTGAATAACCACAAAAAAGACTTGTTTCAGTTGAAATAAACAGACTTCTTTGATTAAATGCTGAATGGATCAAATATGAAAGCCTTTTGTGGAATGATTTCCTGCATGCTTTCTTTTCAGTGAATGAACAGTTTTTATTTTCTTTATCCTTTGAAAGTTGGTCTATACTGGCACAATTGGACCTACTTATTTTGGTGAGCTTTGATTTTGTTTCTGGTTGATTATTTTGGCATTATAACACAAATCTTCTGGTGAACAAGAAAACAACCTTTAAAAAAATTATTTGCTAAAAAGCAGATTTTATAAATCAAGGATGGGAAGCCTGGGACCTACAAGTTAAATGTGACCCTCATCTTTATTTTACCTCTGAACAGGTAAATTACATTTCTGTTGATCAGCGTCTACCCTATCAAGATGAGTAAATAAATTATATACACTGGAAAGATCAGAAGTTCTGCTTTTCCAGCACTGTGCTTTTGTTTATATCATTTCCCTTAAGGTGATATTTTCAGTGAAGGAAAGAACAGGTGCTAGGTTCAATGCTGAAGTTCAAAGCAGGTTATTTTGGGCTAAATGGGACAGAGGGACTACTACCAGTGTCAGTCATGTGTATATAGCATATTTTGACCCAGACTTTTTCCCTGTAGAAATTTTGACTCCAGTTGGGAAAATAAAAAAACTCAATCAGACTTATGCCAATATTGGTGAAGTTATTTTTGAAAATATTTTTTGGAGGAACTCTTTGAGCAATTTTGAAATACAATACAAATAAATAATTTGTATTTTTGTTTTTATTTTACTGAAATTGTTTTTGCTGAATTTGTCAACACCCATCAAACTTAAAATGGTCACATTTATTATATGTATGCCCTAACAAAAAAACTCGAGAATTGAGTAATATAAATACAGTGGGTAACAGACATAGGATCTAAAAAGTGAATGTGCTGTGCTGATTAAAGAAATATAACAGAGATAACATGAGTCTGAAACACCTTTTGTACAGGTGTAGGAGAGCATCAAAACATGTTTAAAAAAGTTTTATATGTTTCATTCAAAAAGTCTTGAGTCTTGTGGTCACCAAAAGACCTAATACAATACCAAGCTTCATTGTTAGTAGTATAGTTATTCCAGAGCAAAGTTCTGTCTGTATCACATCAGGTTAGTAATCTCAAGAATTGTTTTCAGCTCTGAGTGCTACTCAGACAAACTGTTACACACTCGTTTTGTTATCATCATCATCTATATAGGGTTCACTGTGTGCCAAGTGCTTTTTGAAACACTTTACATGTATATTAACTTACATTTTTCCTCACAAAAACTTTAAGAGGCAGGTAACAGGATCCTTTTTTTACATACAGGAAAGAATGAAGCACAGAGAGGTAATGCAATTTTTCCAGGGTTATGTAGCAAGTAAATGGTGGAACTGAATTAGAATAAAAGCAGTCTAGATCTGGGCTGCCAGGTGGCTTAGTTGGTTAGAGCGGGAGCTCTGAGCAACCGGGTTGCTGGTTTGATCCCACATGGGCCAGTGAGCTGTGCCCTCCACAACTAATAAATTGAAGACAACAACTTGGCTTGGAGTGATGGGTCCTGGGAAAAACACACTGTTCCCAATAAAGTTAAAAAAAAAAAGTAGTCTAGATTCTGAGTCCATGTTCTTAACCATGTAAAAAAAATGTATTGAGATCCGCGGGACAAGTTGAAAATATTTCAAGTTGAAAAAGGGAAGATCAGGGCATTGGAAAGGCATGGGGGAGGTGGGTAGGGGCAAGACTTTTGTTAGCTGTATTAAAATATTTGAAGGCTGGCCATGTAGAAATGGGACTGAATTTATCCCAAGAAGGGGGACTGTGACCAACAGATAGCTATTACAACAAAATAGATTTTTTTCTCAAGGTTTTCTTTCATGTTAACAAACTCAGATATCTATTAATGTAATGAAATATTTATTACCAAACATTTTAGTTCTAGGGCTTCAGTAACGAAGTATTATCAATTGGGTAGCTCAAAACAATGAGAATTTATTCTCTAGCAGGTCTAGAGATTAGAAGACCAAATCAAACCTTGGCAAGGTTAGTTCCTTCTGGAGGATTATGAGGGAGAGTCTGTAGTATGCGTCTCTCCTAGCATTTGGTGGTTGCCTGCAATCCTTGGCATTCTTTGACTTGCAGCTGCAGCACCCCAGTCTGCTTTTGTCTTCACATGGCGTTTTCCCTGTGTGTCTGTGACTCTTGTGTTTTCTTACAAGGGATGAGGGCTCTAGTCATTGGATTAGGGCCCACCCTAATCCAGTATGACCTCATCTTAGCTATTGGGTTGTTGGAAAAGTCATGACTCATTTTTGCAGCGAAAAAGGTAGAAAAATACGTCATGATTTTTCCGACAACCCAGTAATTATATCTTTAAGACCATATTTCCAAATAAGATTTCATTCTGAAGTTCCAGGTAGACATGAATCTTTGGGGTACACTATTTGATGTAGTACACCTAATAACTGAATACATTTCCAATCTTCTAAGGTTTAGAAGGAGTTTACAATTATTCAAATTCATCTAAAGATACCTAACTATCTCGTGACTAAACCCCAAGAGGTGTATGGATATAAAGAGAGCTAGAGAAGAGAGAGAACTAATTATGCTCCTTAATTTGTTTACCAAAGTTGTCTTCCCAGTTTTCATTTCACATGTTTAGTGCCATTTTTTGAAATAAAAGTATTTGATAAATTGATTATGATGATATGCATGGTATAATGAAAAGTTTCCTATGTCAGTTTCATGATATAATGAAAAGTTCCCTATATCAGTTTCTCAGAAGGATCTATGATAATCATCCAAAGATAAAATAGGCTGCCCTGAGATATTGCACATTGGTGTCATGATACCTATCCAAACAGACTAGAAGTGCATGTTCATATGCAGAGGAAACTGTTAATGGAGGGAAGTATACATTGTGGATGAATTATGCCAGGACTGTTTCATCCTTCCATAGATTATGATAGATTCCATTTTGACTCTAGGCAAAATTTAAACAAAGAAGTATTTCTCTCAGATTGTCTTTTCTGGTAGAAGTATTTATTCATATAAGTACCACTGCAATAAAAAATTCTCGTCACTTTAAAAAGGTTCCTTGCTGGCTGGCCGAGTGGCGTGGTGGTTAAGAGCTGGCTTGGGAAGCCAGCGGCCCCGGTTCGGATCCCACATATGAGGGCCAGTGACACTGCCCTCAAAAAAAAAAGTTCCTTGCTTGCCTTTTATTCATATTAATCCCTAATACCCTTCCTAGCCCTGGGCAACCACTGATCTGCTTTCTAACACTATAGATTAGACTTGTCTTTTCTGCAGTTTTCTGTGAATGGAACCCTGTGGTATGTACTTATTTGTATTTGGCTTCTTTTGCTCAGCATAAATATTTTGAGATTTATCCATGCTGTTGCATATATTGGCAGTTTTTTCTTTTTAGTGCTGAATATATTTCATTATATGGATATATAACAATTTGTTTATCTGTTTACCTGTGAATAACCCTAAATATTTCATGGTTTTTGATGCTATGGCATATAGTATTTTAAAAATTTTATTACTATTTTGTAGAAATACAATCTTTTTAAAATATTATATTGACCCTTTCATACTTGTAAACTTATTTATTAGTTCTAGCCCTCTTTTTTAGTTTTTGTAGGACTTTTTACAGGTTCTCTGCAAATAAAGACATTACTTTTACTTTTCCCATCTGTTTAGCTTTTATGTCTTTTTCTTGCTTTATTGCAGTGGTTAGGGCTTCAAGTACAGTGTTGAACAGAAGTCTGAATCTTAGGGCAAGCATTCAATTTTTTAATCATTAAGTATGATTTAGCCATAGGGTTTTTATAAGTGTTCTTTATCATATTGAGAAAGTTTTCTTTTATTTATATTTTGGGGAGGGTGTTTTTTTAATTTTTTATCATGAGTGGGTACTGAATTTTGTCAAATGCTTTTTCTGCATTTATTGAGATAGTCATGGTTTTTCTTTTATTGTTCGTTAATATGATTTATTTATTGATTCTAACGGCAGTACCACATTGTTTTGATTTCAGTAGCTTTATTTATAAGTCTTTAAGTCAGGTACCTGAGTCCTTTCCTGCTCAATTTTGATTCTGCTCCTTGCAGTTTCTCCAGTATGGGGGGTCCAGACTGCAATTTTAGTCTTTGCTGCAGAAGCGCTGTCCTTGCTCTTCCATTTTCAGCTGCTCTTCTCAAATTGGCCATTTGGCTTCCCAGTGAACACTTGTTGGCTATTTTGGGGTTCTTCTATTCTCATGTCTCCTCTTCTTAAGCCATTATTGTTGCTTCTTTCTTACTTTTGTATGGATGCTGATGCTTTCCAGGTTTTGTGAATATTAGTGGTTTTCCTCTAATTGCAGTATTTTGGGAATACTTTTTCACCAAGTTTTGTTGTAAATGTTGTCTATGAGTATTTGGTTGTGTTGTCTTTTTTTTTTTTTTTTTTTGAGGGCAGTGTCACTGGCCCTCATATGGGGGACCTGAACCGGGGCTGCTGGCTTCCCAAGCCAGCGCTTAATCACCGCGCCACTCTGCTGCCCTCTGTGTTGTCTTTTTAAAATAAAAATTGTGGTTAAAAATGCATAACAAAATTTACCACATAAAACAATTTTAAGTATATAGCACAGTTGTGTTAACTACTATATATACACTTGAGCATTTATTGTTTTGCAACAGTCCCCAGAACTTTTTCATCTTGCAAAACTGAATCTCTGTGCTCATTGAACAACTCCCACACCCCTCCCCTTCTTCCTGCTCCTGGCAGCCACCCTTCTCCTTTCTATTTCTAAGAGTTTGATTACATACCTCATATGAGTGGAGTCATGCAGTATGTGTCTTTTTGTGACTGGCTTATTTTATTTAGCCTAATGTCCTCAGAGTTCACCATTTGGTAGTATATGACAGGATTTCCTTTTCTCAAATGGTCGAATCACTTTCCATTTTATGTATTGGATTGTTGGAAAAGTCATGATGTGTTTTTCCTACGTTTTTCATTGCAAAAATGCATCATGACTTTTCCAACAATCCAATATATACCACATTGCAAAAATGCATCATGACTTTTCCAACAATCCAATATATACCACAGCTTCATTATCCACTTATCTATTAGTGGATGTTTCACCGCCTCTTGGCTATTATGAATAATGCCGCACTGGACATGGGTGTGCAAATATCACTTTGAAATCCTGTTTTCACATCTTTTGAATGTATATCCAGAAGTGCAAATACTTGATCATATGGTATTCTACTTTTTATTTCTTGAGGAGCCTCCATACTGTTTTCCATAATGGCTGTACCATTTTACATTCCAACGGCACTTAAGGATTCCAATTTTTCTGCATTCTAACACTTGTTATTTTCTGGATTTTTGATAGTGGTCATCCTAACCTGTGTCAGGTGATACCTCATTGTGTTGTTGTTTTTTTTTTAAAGATTTTTTTGGGGGAATTGGGAGAGGGGAACAGCGTTGGGGAATCAGGGAAAGGGAACAGACAAGTTGCTGTCCTTTTGTCCTTCAGTCTAGTTGTGGAGGACATTGCTTCACTGGCCTATGTTGGTATCATCATTGCGCTCTTCCCAGGTGAGACAGTCACTCGCCGGCCACTGAACGGCCGCTCATGGCTGCTCTTGGCAGCTCACGCTGGCTGTCAGCCATTCACGGTAGCTCATGGCATCCCACTGCAGCCTCACTGTAGCCTACGCTGTCACCGGCAACTCAAGGCAGTCCCACTCCAGGTCGAGCTGTTGTTCAACCATCTTAGCTGTGGAGGGCACAGCGTCACTGACCCTCATGTGGGATCTGAACTGGGGCCCTGCTGCTCAGAGCTGGTGTCCCAATCCAACTCTTAAGCACCGCGTAACTCGGCCTGGCCCCTCATTGTGGTTTTGATATTTGTATTTTCCTAGTGATTAGTGATGTTGAGCATCTTTCATATGTTTGTTGGCCATTTGTATGTCTTTGCAGAAATGTCTATGTAACGCCTTACCTGTTTTTTAATTGGATTATTTGGGGTTTTTGTTTTTTAAGCTGTAGGAATTCTTTATATATTTAACTTCTTATCAGATGTATGGTTTGCAGATATTTTCCCCATTCCACAGGTTGCATTTCACTGTATTGATTGTTTCCTTTGCCTTGCAGAAGTTTTTAGGTTTGATGTAGCCCTGTTGTCTATTTTTGCTTCTGTTGCATTTTCTTTTGGTGTCATATTTGAGACATTATCTCCAAGACCGATGTCAAGGAGCTACCAACTATGTTTTCTTCTAGGAGTTTTATAGTTTCAGGTCTTACGTTCAAGTCTTTAATTCTTTTTGAGTTGATTTGGGGGTATGGTAAGATATGGGTCTGGTTTCATCCTTTGCATGTGGCTGTCCAGTTTTCCCAGCACCATTGACTGAAGAGCTCTTATTTCCTCATTGTATGTTCTTGGCTCCTTTGTCATAAATTAATTGACCATATATGTGTAGGTTTATTTTTGGGATCTCTATTCTGTTCCATTGATCTATGTATCTGTTTTTATGTTTACAATACTGTTTTGATTATTCTAACTTTGCAATATAGTTTAAAATCAGGGAGTTTGATGCCTCCAGCTTTGTTTTTTTTCCCTCAAGATTGCTTTGACTAATCAAAAACTTTGGTGGTTTCATACAAATTTTAGGATTGTTTTTTCTATTTCTGTGAATAGTGCCACTGGAATTTTCATAGGAATTGCATTGAATCTGTAGATTGTTTTGAGTAGTATGAACATTTTAACAATATTGGTTGTTTTAATCAATGTGCACTGAATATCTTTCCATTTATTTGTGTCTTAAAATTTCTTTCATCAGTGTCTCGTAGTTTTCAACGTATGGGTCTTTCACCTTCTTGGTTAAATTTATTCCTAGGTATGTTATTCTTTTTGATTTAATTGTAAATGGGATTGTTTTCTTAATTTCTCTTTTGGATAATTTGTTATTAGTATATAGAAACAACAGATTTTTGTATATATTGATTTTGTATCCTGCAACTTTACTGAATTTGTTGATTAATTCTAACAGCTTTTTGGTGGAATATTTAGTTTTCTGTATATAATACCATGTCATCTGCAGCATATTTGGATTCTCAAAAGCCTACATTTCTCATATTTGGACTTAAATGATGCTGCTGTTATTTTAAAATAAAAAATAAGAAATATCTCTGCTCCAAAATGTGGAATTTTTCAGTTTTTCTGTCTCTGATTCCATTAGACTCCTGACCTGATTTCTAAACCACATTGTTTTCTTTCCTAATCTTTACTCTGTCATTATACTGTGTCTGCATCTGCCCTTTTATTTGCATTTCAGAAGCTTCAATTCAAGTCCCAAATATTCTTGTAGTAAGATTTATCCTTCTCTCCTTAGCACCTAACACAAGGCCTGGCATAATGTTATTGTTGACTGAATGAATTACTGGAAGAGTCAGACTTTCTGGATTCATTTTCGTACTATTCAGCCTGGATTTTCAGACTACAAAAACTTGTGTCTTGTACTAAAACTCAGGTTCTGGTCATTGCTTTCTGTGGCAGTTCATTCTGTTTATTGTTAATGCCCGTTCTTGGAAGCTTCTTCCTTTATATTGGCTCAAAAATATCTCCTCTGAATTGTATCTTTGGCTCTAGTCTGCTCCGCTGTATTTTCTTCTATATAATAGCTCTTTAAATATTTGTAGAAAGTTCTCATATATGCTTCTCACTTTTTAAGTTTTCAGATACAAACCTTTTAATGCATTGTTTCCAGATCCTTTACCAGTTTGAAAGTGCTTCCTACACTGTATTGTAGTTTGAACTTTTTTTTTTCTTTTTTTTTTTTGTTTTGAGGGCA
Source organism: Aselliscus stoliczkanus (assembly GCA_033961575.1). NCBI lineage: Eukaryota > Metazoa > Chordata > Mammalia > Chiroptera > Hipposideridae > Aselliscus > Aselliscus stoliczkanus. Next base: position 94,700,198 of record CM066736.1, on the reverse strand, counting down.
GTGTCACTGGCCCTCACATGTGGGACCCGAACCAGGGCCGCTGGCTTCCCAAGCCAGCGCTTAACCACCGCGCCACTTGGCCTGCCCTGTAGTTTGAACTCTTTAGTGACCAGGAATACAGCCCACCCTAGCTTAAGAGGGAGGAATAGTGTAAGAACATTGGAAGGTTAGTGACAGGCGGCGCAGCACTGCTGGACTTTCCTGGGTAGGACATAGCTGCACACCTTTCTCGCGGTGCCTCTCCTTTCTGCACTATGTACTGTTAGCGTGTTTCTTCTGGCCAGCCTCTGCCTAGAGCTTCTGCTGTTTCATAGCTTTGGCTTTACACATGACCCGCCCTGGTTGCCTGAGTTTTCTTAACATCATAGCAAGTTTTTATACATCTTTCTGGCTGCTTTAGTCTCTCTTTTTTTTAAATTCAAAATTCCCTAGCAGAGGAATTTGATATGTCTAGGATACCTTTTACAGCCAGGCTGTTCTGGTCATCAGTTGCTTGCCAGTTTATAGATGTTCTTATCTACCTAATAGTCCCATTCATTTACTCAATAAATATTTGATTAAGTATCTAATATATGAATATACCAGGAATTATTCTAAGTGCCTGGGACACATTAGTAAACAAAGCAGGCCCGAAATTATTGTTTTCATTCTAGTGAAGTGAGATAGACAAGTAGCAGTAACTGTAATAACCAAATAAGTGATTTAGTCATTTCTGTCTGGCTGGTTAGCAAAGTAGCATCACATGCTCCTGAACATGACTGCTGCCCTCCCTTGAACAGTGGGTGCCATTTTTGATAGAAGGGGCTGTGGGCAGGAGACCATCGTAAAACAAGTCTAGTGTAGATAATCTCTCGTCTAGTCTTTTAGATAAAAATATCATAGAAGAAGATTTAGTGAATTATGTATTACAGTAGCATTTCTCAAAGTTCAGTCTATTAAAACAAGCAGTATATACTTGGTACATCTACACTGTACCCACACACAGAAGGCACTCAATTCATTTTTGTCAATTTGGTGCGATCAACAAATATCAAGCATCCTGTTTTGTGTAGAACAGAGTGCTGTATTACATTTCTGCAGCCAAAGAATCCTTACTCATTCTTCATTTCTTTTGCAGAGATACTTTTCTCATAGCTACTGGCACCTCCACACCTGTAGCATACATTAGCAACCCCAGAGAATAATATTAAACTCTTCTGGAGTCATTGGCCGAGGCCAGAACAGCCACTTTGCCTGGGGGTAATGGATGGTTGGATCATCCTAGGTCACTTGCTAATCCTTGTGACGAGCCCATGGCCCCACAGTCCTACCAGGACCCAAGGGAAAGTTACCAAACATAAAGGAGGGAAAAGTGTGCCTGACCACGCCAGTATTTCCTCACCCTTTCTAAATTGTTTTGGGCAGTTTGCCTAGCATATATGCTTTTTTCGAAGTAAGCCATTTCCACATGTGCTGTTATGCTTTTTATATATTAACTCCATTTGGTCATCATATTTCTTGATATTATGATGAAATGGGAGAGTGGGAGCTGGGAAGAAAACTAACTAATAACTGCTCCCTCCTTCTTCCAAGTTAGCTGCACACCATGCAGTGGACAATCCATTTTGTCTGCCTAGCACCTCTCCTTTCTAGGAAGTGGTAGCCTTTCTTTTGAGGAACTTCTCCCTCCCTCTGTGCACTCACCCAGCCCCATTTATATGTAGGAGCTGCTTTCACAGCCACTCTGATTGACACAACCTACTTCACCTCTGGACTTAAGAATCAGCCCACAGGTGGACCAACATCTTACTCTAAAAGAGTCTTCCCTTGGGCAGGCCGAGTGGCTCAGTTGGTTAAGAGCTTGCTCAAGAGTGTGAGATGAGCTCTGAGCAACGGTGGTTCGATGCAAGCCCAAGCTGAGTTGCCGTTGAGCTGCCAACAGGTGGCAGGATGGCTCAGCTAAAAATAAATAAATAAAAAAGTCTTCCCTCGGTGCTCAGTATAAAATGTCACCTTTTCAGCTTTTTTTTTTTTTTTTAAATTTTAGTAATTTCTTTCTTTTTTTTTTAAAAATTGGGGAACAGTGTGTTTTTCCAGGACCCATCAGTTCCAAGTCAAATAGTTGTTTCAGTCTAGTTGTGGAGGGCACATTTCAGTGGCTCATGTGGGGATCGAACCAGCAATCTTGGGGTTTTGAGCCTGCGCTCTAACCACCTGAGCTAACCAGCCACACCTCGGCATTCTTAAATACAACCAATACTGCCTATAAGAATAATAATCCGATAAAATACATAAACTTGGGAAGTGTTTAAACATTTAGACTAGATGCTTAAAAATCAAAAAACAAGATTCAGAAAATATTTGTTTATTTTTTGTAGGGCCCTTTCATAAGTTCCTCAAAAGTTGTGAACTGTAGCACTTTACATATTTGGAAAGTAAGTTATTATAGCTTTTTCCACATTTTATTTGTAGCTAAAGATTATTTTATTATTTTGATTTTTACCTTTTCTTAATCTAATTTCTATTTTCAAGTAACATTATTATATAATACATAATATTATATATTATATATCTTACCACTTGTGAAGCATTTATAAATGTTATATTAGCATTTTCAACTAAGCTTTCTTGGTTTTTTATTTTTTATTTTTTCATTTTTTTTTCCAGCTGAGCCATCCTGCCACCTGTTGGCAGCTCAGCAGCAGCTCAGCTTGGGCTGGGCATCGAACTGCTGTTGCTCAGAGCTTAGCTCGCACTCTTGAGTGAGCTCTTAACCAACTGAGCCACTCGGCCAGCCCTAATTTTATTTTTATTAGTTTTAGTTGTACAAAGCAATGTAATAAGACATTTACACCCCTCATAAAGTGATAACTCCCTGAACCCAGTCTGCTGCCCCTCTGACCTCGTATCTAACTGTTACAATACCATTGACTCTTTCTCTATGCCATACACCACATCCCATGGCCACACACACACTCACACACACACACGCATGCACACACATGGTGCCAAAAAAATGTATACTCATTTTAAGAAAGGAAAAACTATTAAAATTGTAATAATATATGCCAATAACAAAAGATGAATACAAATCACATTAGACTTCTGCAGTTACAAGAGGTGATCAGAGTGGTTACCATCAGTGTCCAGACACTTCTGATTACGACAAACTACTGCTTGAGCAATGTGACCGAAGTGGCCATTTATATATAGTTTTTTTGCACCCCCAGTGTGTGTGTGTATATTTAATTATAGTTGACATTCAATATTATTCAGCTTCAGGTGTATAGCACAGTGGTCAGGCATCTACACTGTCCATGAAGTGATCCCCCGATAAGTCCAATGCCCATCTGACACCCTACATAATCTTTACATTATTGATTTTATTCCCCATACTATATTTCATACCCCTGTATGTGTGTCTACTAATTTGTACGTTCTTTCTTTTTTGTTTTGTTTTGTTTTGTTTTGTTTTTAAAGATTTTATTGGGGAATTGGTGGAGGGGAACAGACAAGTTGCCGTCTTCTTGTTCTTCAGTTTAGTTGCGGAGGCTGTTGCTTCACTGTTGGTATCGTCATTGCGCTCTTCCCGGATGAGGCAGATCGGTCGCTGGCCTCTGGATGTCGCTCATCGCGGCTATTGGCAGCTCACGCTTGGCTGCCAGCCGCTCACGCTGGCTGCGGCCCACTCACTGCAGCCTATGGCAGCCCACTGCAGCAGGGGCTGCAGCCCACACCATCACCGGGGCTCGCACAGCCCAGCTCCAGGTGGAGCTGTTATTAGCTGTAGAGGGCAGTGTCACTGGCCCTCATGTGGGATCCGAACCGGGGCCGCTGGCATCCCAAAACCAGCGCTTAACCAATGCGCCACTCGGCCGGCCCTAATTTGTACTTTCTAATCGCTTCACCTTCTCCCCCATCCCCACTCCCCTCCCATCTAGCAACCATTCATTTTTTTCTCTGTATTTCTGAGTCTGTTTCTGTTTTGTTTTCTTGTTTATTCTTTTCTTTAGATTCCACATGTAAGTGACATCATATGGTATTTGCCTTTCTCAGTCTGACGTATTTAAATTAGCATAATATTCTTGAAATATGGAAGGCTTCCTGAATTTGCATGTCATCCTTGTGCAGGGGCTATGCTAATCTCTGTATCACTCCAATTTGAGGATATGTGCTGCTGAAGCGAACACTAAGCTTTCATGTTTTTTTTGAAACACTGCATATTATTATGAAATCAGTAAATAATATATTGCTTCTGGAGAACTTTTGAAAGTTATGCTCCTGCCAAAGAGGAACTTTTCATCTGTCAAATTCACAATAATTAAAAGAAACACCAATTTTTAAAATAACATTTGTTAGTGAGGATGTAGTGAAAATGCCAGGGTCATTTTTATACACAGAGTGTAAAAAAAAATTGTTATATGTCTTTCCAGTGGACCCTTTAGTTTTTTTGTGAGTCTAAAATTTTCATACTCTTTGACCTTGTAGCTGTATATCTAAGGATTTTTTTCTGGGAAAAAGTGAGATGAGGATAAAGATCTATGTAGGAAGATGCTTTCTGTAGCATTATTTATAACAGTGAGAAACTAGAATATGTATGTACAACATCATCAAAGGCCCATTGTAAAATATTATGTAATAAACCAATATATAATATAAAGCTTGGTTTAGTATTATCTCAATTCCATAGAAAAAAATACATGTGTCCAAAAAAAAAGACCCTAAGATAAACTACATACAAAATGTTGACAGTAATTGCCTTTGGGTGTAGGATTATGGGTGATTTCGTCTTTATATTTTTATGTGTTTGAAAAATTTTCTGCAGTTAGTATTTTTATAATTAGTAGAAATTAATATGGTAAAATATTTCTTGAGCCTAAAATACATTAGGTATGAGTTTCAGAACTGAATAAACAATATAGGGACAGCTGATTAAATATGATGAGATAAATAACATGCACTTATCTCTGTTTGAAAAACAGGGAGAGGTAAGCTTAAAACAATTTCTGTTAATATTAACGAATTTATTAAAATAAACATTTAACTCAGTATGAACTAAGTGCCAGGCATTCAGTATGCTGGGGGATAGACGTATGCTACTGAAAGAAACTGAAAGCTTGCTTTCATTTCTTCTAGAAAGTTTTCCATGGTCTTTTCTGCTATGCTAATTAACTAGGTTCTCTTATAACATTGTACTTACCATGACATACTGAAATGATCAGTTCATTTATCTATTTAATAGATTATGAGTTCCTAGAGGATAGGAGCCATGTCTTTTTCATTTGTGTATCTCCAGTACCTAGCAATTTGTTGAATTATCTCTACTTGGGGTGTCAGAAGTGGAGATGCTCGAGGTGGATTATGAAAAATGAGTGCCTATAATAAACCACTCTTAGTTTAGTTTACTCTTAATGAAATCCTTCATTCCCTTATAATGATAGATGTATGAGGAGTTCCTGTGCTGCAACAATTGTTATTAATAATTCAGGATGTTTTTAGTTTGCCATTTTCAGATATGATTTCAGTCTTAGAATATAGTACTGAGTTGGTCAGTAAAATGAATTTAACTTTCCACTTCTCTTTTAAAGATAATAATTTGGCCATAAAGTGATTGAACTCTAGGTAAGGGTCAAGGGGAAAGTTGAGTTTATAGGGATGAGCATGAGGGATGATAGTGAATGATTATCTAAAAACTATATTAACACATTGAATCAGGTGTTACAGGCTTCCCTTAAGTTAGATATACATATAATTAAATCAGAATGTTGTTGCTTTCACTTCACAGTGAGCTGGAACAAAATTTAGAATATGCAAGTCTATGAGGGTCTTTAAAAAGTATAGCAAAAGCAATTTAGATCAAACATATACTTTGCAGCCTCACATTATTCACAGATTATCTCCCCGGTGTTCAAGCATAAGTTGATCCATTCTTGAGTGTCACAGATTAATTTTATAACAACAATGATACTGATCAGCAGTTTTCAACCAGGGGCAGTTTTGCCCCTGCCAGTGGACATTTGGCAATGTCTGGAGACAATTTTGATTGTAAGGACTTGGTGGCAGTGGTAAGGTGCTAGCTACTAGCATCTAGTGGGTTGAGGCTAAGGGTGTTGCTAAGCAGCCTACAGTGCACTTCCCCTCAGACATAGAACAAAGAATTATATCTGACCCCAAATGTCAGTAATGCTGATGTTGAGAAACCCTGCCTAGACAATGGTCAAGTTCTCAGGCCACTCTAAAAATCTTTGTTTTACTCAAAACATTGTTTATAACCCATAACTGAAGCCTAGTGCTAACAGTACCATTTCATTTGTCACTGAAAATTACATTGTCTCCATAGAAAAGTACTTTTAAAGTTTCAACCTGAGATACTTGAGAAGATTGCTTTCCTTACTGGAAATAAAGGCGATTACCTCCATGGTATGGTGGAGACTTGAGATTTCAATGCCTACATCTATTTTTCTTAGCTTTTCATATATGTGACTCTTGAGAATCTATAGGATGGGGATTGCCGGTCATTTCAGTATTATGTTTAGAAGGTAAACATTTTATGCCCTTTACAACTTGAAAATAATCAGTATAGCAATTTATTCAACAAATATTCATTTAGAAATAAGTATTACTGTAATGAATATTCAGATTTTTTAGTACCCTATAACCAATTTACTTTGATTTTATTACTAGGGTCAGGAGCAGGTCTGGGGAAGATAATCCAGAGATTTCCACAGAAGGACTGGGATGACACACCTTTTCCACAGGGAATTGAATTGGTAAGTTGTTGCATCATTGTACTTTTATTTTTATTTTTTATCCCCCCCCCGCCTTCCTCTCCACCCCCTCCACACTGCATTGTTGTACTTTTATAATGATACTTTTCATTTTATGTTACATTTATGCTTATATTTATGTTATAGGTAATGTTAAATAATTTGGTGATTAACTAACATGTCACTAAAAATAATCCTTCCCTCCCAAGTACAGTAACCTTTGAATACATTGATTCTGGAATGCCTGCTTTGCTATTCTTTTTTCCATTTAAACTTCTTTCTAATATTAAAGATGAAATTGATGATCTTTATGTACTTGGGAAGCTGAAGAATTCCTATCTCTTTAGCTCAGTGGTTTTAGTGGTAGATAATATGTCATAACATTTATTACATTTTTTCCTGAAAATTTCCAGATTATTGTTCTGGTGAAAACCAAACAAAACCAGACAAAAAAACAAAAGGTTGGTTTAATGGTAACTAGCCGTGTTGAGTTGGTCTTGAAATCAGAAGTCAAGTTCTTTTCTTTTTAGCTACAGGATCTTTAGGTTGCTTTATAATAGTGCAATTCAACTGCTTTATTTTTGTCAGCAATTTTATAGGAATATGATGGTTGAGAATAATTTGTGATGGCTAGGACATTCTGTCTGGTGGTGATCTATGGTGGTAAAATAAAGGACTGGAAAGATGATCACTAACATAGTTTGCAATATGACTCTAAAGTTTGGTTCCTAACATACTGCAGTGTGTGTGTTGTGTGTTTATGTGTGTGTGTATGTGAGGATGTATTGTCTGTATGTACACATGCACACATATGGGAAGTATTCTTCAAAGCATTTCTTGTTGAGAGAACGGTTGGTATGATATGGTAGTGAAGAGTGCAGGCTCGGGAGGAGACTGCTTGTGTTAAAACCGCAGCTGTATGGTTTGACTTTTGACAAGTTACTTAACTTCTTTGAGCAGCAGAATCCTCATTTATAAAATGAGGATAATAACAATACTAATCTCATAGGTTTTTTAAAGATAAAATGGGTTAAAAATACACATAAAATGCTTAGAACACGGTCTTCCATAAAGCAAGAGCTTGTTAAATGAGGTAATTGCTGCTGCTGCTGCCGTTACTGTTGTCATTGCTGCTGTTTGTTCGACACCTTGCAGCACCTGCCCAAGCGGAAGGATTGTTCATTCTCTTGTTAGCACAGATCAGGAATACCCATTAGGAGTAAATCTGATGTGGAAAATCGTGAATTTTCTCATTCTAGCTAATGACTGTCCATTTTGCTTCACTGAGGATAAAAGATACATTGCTGAAGTCCTAATTTTGATTGTTTTAACCTAGCTGTGTACAAAAGGCTGTGTGTTCTTTAGACCCACAGAGAGGGTAAATCTTGAATTTTGGTATTAAATACAAATAGGGAAAGAATGAGAATCCAAGGAAAAGTAACTTTTTGCAGAGCCTTTGAATTCCTCTTTTCTCCCCCACATACCTACGAATACTAGTAATTGGTCTTACAGTGCGAATAACTAGGTATTTATTTGAACTATTAAAACTTTTAAACTCCGTTTAAGCGTCCTTTTAGTAATGACTGAAAGGGGCAATTTCTGTTACTGGGGACCTTTTAGAATTTTCTGTGAGTTCCCACTTCCCTCACATCCAAGTATGGAGGGATGTGAACTCCATCCATTTGATAAGATGAACAGTGAACCACCTTCTGAATTCAAAAAGAGTTATTGGGACTGTGACTGACAAGTGATAATTTTTGTGTTTTGAAAGCCAAGGGAACAGATACTGTGTTGCCTTTGATGTTTCTGCAGTATTGAAGGAGAGACACTTATTGATTATATTATTTAGAATTGTTTTTTCTTTGTATGACAGACACTCCTCTGTTAAGTGCTGTCATTGTCTCTCTCTCTCATAACAAGTAGAGTCATGTGCTGCTGATCGGTGAAATGGAGGTGGGAAGAGGTAGACAGAATTTGTCCTCACCTGGTATTTTTCTAGGTGACTTTTTGGCTGATTCTTAGCAAAGCATTTCAAGATTTTTTGGGCTAGATTAAAAATATTTGATCTGCTGGTAAATGTTGGAAATTTCTTTTTCCTTTATCTATAATTAATAGTAAATTCTGATCCTCTAATGTTTATTGTGCTGTGTGTCAAGTACAAAATAAATTTGTTTATCTAACACCTATCAGAGTCCATTTAAAAACATAAGAGAATCATCAATTGTTATATTTTCATTGTCTTTTTTATTATATATTGCTATGTGCTATATACTTCATGTGTTAGGGACATATAACTTCTGCATATGAACTGCAGTAACTTGAATAACTGTGAAATACTGTGTAATCTAGAGTAACTCCTATAACTTCAAGACCAGATATAAGACTAATAAAAACTTAGACTAATTGAAGGTGATCCTGCTCAGTCTCTAAGTGGTTTGTTGATCCCAGGGTGGTACTGATCTTTTTCTGATGATTTACAGGGGAAAAAATCTTAAACCCTTTCAAGGCAGCGGAATAACGTTTAGCTTTTAGCATATAACATTAATGTTATGGAACAACTTTTAGCACATAACATTAATGTTAGTATCTAACAGTCATATAAGATGGATAGACTATAATGAATTCACATAATTAGATGATTTATGGTAGTGTATCTAATTTACAGATAAGGAAACCGGGGGTTGGGAAGTTTAAAAAATTTCACTAGGATCTAACAGCTAAGTTGCAGCAGAGCTAGATTTCAAACCCAGGCCTTTTGACTCTTAGTCTCAACCAAGATCTAAGAATATCCTCAGAGTAACACTTTAAGTTATGGATAGCATTTGTATTTTGGTGTAAATGTAGGACCTGAAAACAGGGTTCTATAATTTGGAAGAAGCAAGGGTTAGAAATGTTAAAAGAACGCTGTGTTATTGGATACAAATCAGCTTCATTTATTTTACCTGAGGATAAATCTGGAGCCAGAGCATAATATTATATTGAAATTATGTTCTATTCCCACATCTGTTCCCCAGACTGCATATATTTGATGTATTTAAATTCCAAATGAAAGATAATTGTGTTCATTCTAAAGACTGAATTTTTTGACTTTATGGGAAAAGATTATAGGCATTCATTCACTAATAAGTCAAATCCTAAATTTAATTTAGAGGATACTAAATTTATCCTTTCTATTCGTATGTAAAGAAATTGCCTTTCTTTTCTTTTCTTTTATTTTCTTCTATTGAGAAATGCTGACTTTAATTTGGATGAAATTTAAAAATAAAAATATGAAAATAAGCTCAACCAGACATAATGACTACTTTTCCAATTCTGGGATATTTTTATCTTTTTTGTGTTTTTTAGGCATACAAGAAAACCACAGACAGTCATATAAATAAAGTTTCAGTTAATTTTAGTGACAATATTTCAAAGAAAATTTAAGAATTGTTTTGCAGAGGCATTCTATGGCTAACAATCTATTTTGGATTATAGGCACAAATGTTTTCATTGGCTGGGTTTTGGACATTGGCAAAATAGTATTGTTTTGGCACTGGCTCTTTTTAAAGATGCCCTGTCCTCAGAAGTGAATTTTTTTATATTGTAATTCAGAAAAATGTGCTATATCTTTACTAGGGAATGCCTGTACTGGGACATTTGTAGATATATCTAAGTTTTTTTAGAAGACTAAAGTACTGTGTTAAAAATATGTTGTGGCTTGAATAAAGAGGAATAAGCTTTTAGTTAGAATTTTTAAATTTGAGGTTCTTAAGAAATTAGCTCAGTTATTTAAATTATAGACTAGTGATTTAACTCCCTTCAATATGAATCCAGTTTTCTTTAATTGTAAGTATAGATTAGGAAGAAGGTGGAAAATTTCTTGTGTTTAACATTTTGCAGTTGTGACATAGAAGTAGCCTTAGTATAGGATGCTATTTGTGGGCAGAGTAGTAAGTATAAATACCTTGTGAGCTTTAATTCTTTAAGTTGTTTAGAATGCACTGACCACAACAAATGAGAAAGCAGTCATTCGTCTGACCTAGACATAAATGCTGTTGGGTCAGGGAATGGAGTGCGGAAGGATGAAAGAGGCTTTCCTCCCCTCTTTGTAGAGGAATATGCATGAACGGAGGATAAGAAAGGTAGTAAACATATTGGATGACAGAATTAGGGTTTCCAAATATTTAAAAAGCCCGGAGCTATAGGCCCTTTATCTAAAAAAAATGAAATATAATAGGTAAAAATGTTGGTTCTTCCATGGGAGTATAATAAGCTAGCTGTGTAATTATTTAGAATAAAGATAGGCAGGATAATTTGCCAGCCAGGGAGATTTGAGAAATACAAGAAGTCAGCTAAAAATAAAAAATGTAATTATAGTAGATACTTAGGTAGCATCTCAACATTCTGTGCTAAGGTAGGTGGGGTGCTTGGTGATGAAGTTGTTGTCAAGGACCTGGGGAAGGACGTGATTTTGCGTAGAGTTGAGGCTGAAAACAACATGCTGTGAAGTATGAAGACATGGCTTTAGATCATCCTAAGAACCTCAAAAAAAGGACTTCTTAAGTTACGTTTACAACAAAGCAAGGGGATATAAATGGTGCTTTAAGCTGGAAAGTGGTGGTTTGAGCTCACATTTCTGTTTCCTTCTCCCAGACAGTTGTCTCTTTGAAGTAATAAAACCACGTGGCAGGTGGGAATCTGAGGGAGTCTAGAGGATGCATCTGAAATAGTAGATTTTCTCAACAACATCCCTGAGATGGAGGGTAGTCAGTCTTGTTGTTATTCTTACATTCCTCCGTGCTCACTAAAATGCGTCGTTATCATATACTTGACTTTCAGTTACTTAAAGTTCTGCTGATTTTACTAATGCATTGATAGCCTCAGTTATGCTAGAGAATCTTTCACTTACCCAGTTTTCATGGTCTGCTACTTCAGGACTGCTCTCAGAACCACCTTCGACATGGTTTTCATACCATGCTGTGGTTCTGCTGCACCTGCTGCTTTGAGGCCATAGACAGTTTCCTAAGGAAGATGTGGGCCTGCACTGACCTAGCCTATTACAAAGTCAAGTTGCCAAGTAGCTGGCCCTTGTTACCACATGGAATATTGCTGCTTACCTCATTGTCTTACATATCACTGCTATGGGTTATTCTATACTTCTTAACCTCCAGTTCCGTTTGTTTTTTTCTTTCCACTCTTCTGCTTCGATTGATCCCAAGTATCCTTAGTATTAACTAAAAAAAAAAAAAACTTTCCTTGACTTTATCTCTGTTAGCTATTATCCTATTTCTTCTTTATTATAAAATGTTTCAAACTATCCTTCTTCATTTGCTGTCTCCATTTCTCTAAGAGACTAGTGTGGTATAGTGGAAAGAATGTGGGATCTGGTATTTTAAGACCTTGAGCAAAGTTAATTTACCTTTTTGATATTATTACTTTCCCTACTGGGCTTTTATCAGGCAATTGATTGTCTATTAACATTTTAATGAACTATAATGTTATGATTTCTTGCCATCCACTCTCATGTCATACACCCATCTTGTTGTCGGAGAGTGGGCCTTTCTCCGCGCAGAGTCCAGGTCCTTGGCAACTCGAGCAAAGAATTGAACGAGATACCAGAGTAAAGCAGTAGAACAAGTAGTTTATTAGAAAAGACAGTACATCCAGAAGCAAAAGTAGACCTGAGTACTAGAGGATGGCCCAAGGGCCCATTACCAAAGAGTGTGGAAGGGGCACATGCAAAGGTGAGGCTTAAAGGGAAGAAGCAGCAGCAGAAGTAGCAGTAGCAGCCGCACTTCCCTCCCAGGACTTGGGGTTTTTATCCTTTTTCTCCAGGATGGGGCTGTTCTTCCTGGGCCTAGGACCACTTGATTGACCCCTGTGATTAACAAGAGGTACTGTGTAGGTGTGAGTGACTGGTCTGATCTAGTTGGATATTTTGCGCCCATTTGCTCTTCCCGCAGGGGTAGGTAATTACGATACAAAGGGGAGTTTTGGGTGGAGAGGGGATGTCCCCCAGGTGGTCACACTCTGTGGGACGTGCAGGAATGCAGAGACCCAATGCCTGCCTCTTAACTACCTGCCTAGTTTTTCCTTGAGAGACGTGATCCCCATAAAATCTCTATGGGAAGCTGAGGGACAGGAGGTCTCGTCTTTTGTATCTGCTTCCTGCTGGGCAGGGGCGTAGAGCTGTCCCTGCCTATTGTGGTTCACGGGACTCTCACCCTAGCTGATCTCAAATGAGAGGAAGGGGTCTCAAGCTCCACTTGGAAGACCGTGTTGGCTTCTTTGCTTGTTGGGGTATCCCCTGTATCCTCAAGGCTCCTGAATGAGGACAAAAATATAAATCTGTTAGTTCTTATGAAACTTGTGGCTATTCAGTCCATCACTCAGGTGGCAGTCAGTTGTCTGGACACAGAATGGGTTTGACATTTAGCTTCCTTGCCTGGGGGATATTAGGAAGTCTCAGGCTTTCAAATAGTTATCAGAAGCAGGGGTAGGAGACTTATATTGTTTCAGATTCAGGAACTAATTTACAAAGCAATTAAGAAACAAGGGGGAATCCTTCCTTCAGAAAAGCAATCAAAGCCCAAGAGCTAAGAAACTAAAGAACTAGGGAGGAGACTTAACATTCTATAGAAAAGAAAACATTAAAGTTTTTCAGTGGTGGGGGTTGGTGCTGTTCAGTTGGCCGGTAACAATCTCTCCCACGTCTCAGGGTTATTCTGAAATATAGTTTATGTCCTCTCCATGCTGAAATTGCAAAGTTTAAGTTTATTAATTTTTTTCTGAATTTTTGAAGGTAACACTTAAGGAGCTAGGGCTTGCAGCCCAACATGCATGGATGCCAGTCCTAAGATAGCTTTTGAGAAAAGACGAGGCTTTATTGCAAAATCGAATGGCTAAGAGACAGGAGAGAAGGCTCAAATCTGTCTCTCCAATCTAGAGTTTGGGGCAAGTTTTAAGGAGTTCGGAGAAACCGGCTGATATGCGGAAGTGCTGCCAGGGGTTTTGATTGGAGAGCTTTGGAACTTGGGCATTTATGGTAAGATGGTCAGAGGCTTCAGCACCGGATCTTCTTGGACAGTGGACCCTTCGCTTCTGAAAGGGTTCCAGTGTTCAAGTTCTGGTCATGTCCAGCCCCTTTGGTTCCGTGGTGGCAGGTGCGTGAGACTTGGTTCCAGGGGTAACAGGAGGTCAAATTTCTTTCCTCTGTGCATGCTTTGGCTGCATGACCTGCGGTTTTGGTCTTTTGTCTCTGAAAAGCAACTCATCTGGTTATTACAGAAACAGGATGAGACCAGTTTGAGCTGGTTTTGCAATTATAATACTAGTTGTTATGATAGATAAACCTTGAAATCTTAGTGGCTAGCATGATAGAAATTTTTTCCTTTTTATATCCATAAAGTCTAATTAGGGGCAGTGGGGTAGATGGGAGTGGGTTTTGTCATTTTCACAGTGTGGTCCTCAAAAGTCATGATGGGCATCAACATTCAGTTGACAGAGTAGTAAGAGAAAGCATGGAGGATGGTAAAGGCGGGTTTTATGAGGTAGGCCTGGGAGGCTGGATACATCACTTCTGTCCTGTTCCATTCATCACAAGTCAGTCATGCAGCCACAGTTAACTGTAATGGGAGTGGGGCAAATAAAGCTCAGAAGTATACCTAGGAGAAAAGTGAAACAGATTTCATGACCAGCCAGCTTTTTTCTCTGCCACTGTGTTCTTGCTGATTTCAAAGATCTTCTTCTTTGTCTTTATTTTTTGTCATCACGAATTCAAGCTTTGTGGTATATTCAAAAGTGAATAATAGTCACTATCTCACTTAGTTGCTGACACAAAGCTCCTGAAACCTTTGGAATTTACTGTCTTCTGTATGCTAATGAGACGGCTTATGCGGTTAGGGGGCTCTAGATAGTTTCAGGAAGGGCTCATATGGCAGAGGAACCAACCACGTGATTAGAGGGGTTGGAAATTTCAGTCTCACTGTGGAGGGGAGAGGGGCTGGAGATTGAGGTCAGTCACTAATGACCAGTGACTTACTCAATCATGCCTACCTAATGCAACTTCACTAAAACCCCCTGAAGGGATTTGGAGACCTTCCAAGTCGGGAACACTGACGTCCTGGGAAGGTAGCATGCTTGGTGAAGGCAGGGAGGCTCTGCACTGCCCGCTCCCTCCGTACCCTGCCTTATACATCGCTTCAATTTGGCTGTTCCCTAGTTGTATCCTTCATAAGAAACTGCTAAATGTAAGTACAGTGTTTTCCTGAGTTCCGTGAGTTGTTCTAGTAAATTAAACCCGAGGGATGCAGTTGTGTGAACACTTGAATTTGTAGTCTGCAGGCAGAAGTGTGGCTAGCCTGGATGCACCCCGTTTGCAGCTGGCATCTGACATGAGGGTAGTCCTGTGGGGCTGACTCCTGAGTCCTTGACCTGTGGGGTTTGTGCTAATTCTGGGTAGTTAGTGGCAGAAATGAGTTAAATTGTTGGGTACCTAGTTGGTGTTGGAAAAAACTCACACATTTGGTGTCAGAGAAAAGACAACACAGTCATCATCATCCTAATTTTCTCTTTCAGGTTCAGTTAGTTCTTTTCCATTTTTTAATTGTTTTTGTGGTCCCCTTACTACAGACTTTCTATAGGATTCAGTTTTCTTTTTTTGGTGTTTCGTTTTCTCTGCAAAGTGGTGGTATCACTATTCTGTCAGTGTTTTGTACTTGAATCTTAGTCATGCCTTTGATTGTCCTTTTCTGCAATTCCTGTACTGTAAACAATCTCCAAAACTCTTTTAATTTTGCAGAAGTGAAACTCTACACCCCTTAAACAACTCTGGACAAACACTAGGGGCCTATACATTTGACTACTGTCTGTATTTTGGAATTGGACTATTCTAGGTACTCATGCAGTGTTTGTCTTTTAGTGATTGGCTTATTTCACTTAGCATAGTGCCCTAATGTAGGGTGAGTTCTGGTAACAAATAGCTGGAAAGGTTTAATTGAAGGTAATTCTTCCTAATTTCACTTCTGGCAATTTGTCCTATGGGTAAACTAATATTAGCATAAATTTGTATTATTCAAACCAGAATGCTTTTGAGCATTCTGATAGTAAATTGGGAAACATTCATAAACTGAGACTATTCCTGAACAAACTGATTTGTATGGTTACTTGTACATATGCATGTATAAGGTTGTTCATGGCAGAATATTGGAAACTACTTAAATGTCCATCAGTGGGAGACTGAATTAGTGGTACCACAATCATTCATCAGAATATAATACAACTGTCAAAAAGTATCAGATGGAAGATGTACAAACGGCTAACAAGCACATGAAAAGATGCTAATATCACTAGTCATTAGGGAAATGCAAATCAAAACCACAGTGAGATATCACTTCACACCTATTATGGTAGCTACTATTAAAAAAACAAAACAAAAAATAACAAATGTTGGTAAGAATGTGGAAAAATTACAATCGTGCACTGTTGGTGGAAATGTAAAATTGTGCAGCAGCTATGGAAAATTGTACGACAGACAGTTCCTTAAGAAATTGAAAATATAATTACTTCACTTATGGGTATATACCCAAAAGAAATGAAAGCAGGAGCTTGAACAGATATTTGTTCACATGCCCATAGTGGCATTCATCACAATAGCCAAAAGGTGGAAGCAACCCAAATATCCACTGACATGACTGGATAAACAGAATGTGGTTTATACGCACAATATTATTCAGCCTTAAAAAGGAAGAAAATTCTGATATACGAGTATGCTACAACATGGATAAACCTTTAGGATATTATGCTAAGTGAAGTAAGTCAGTCACTAAAGGACAAACACTACATGATTCCGTTTCCATGAAGTACCTAGAATAGTCCAATGCAAAGATACAGGCAGCAGTCAAATGTATAGGCCCCTAGTGTTTGACCAGAATTGTTCACTGGGTATAGAGTTTCACTTTTGCAAGATTAAAAAGTTCTGGAGAACAATGTGAATATACTTAGCACTACCAAATATGCACTTGAAAATGGTTATGGTAAATTTTGTCATATATACTATGTTTTACTACTAAATTTTTTTTTAGAAAATTATGAGATAGAGCTTTATGCAGTGACATGAATAAATGAATAAAAGACCTATTGTATAGCAAATAGCCAAAACAATTTGGAGAAGAAGAACAAAGCTGGAGGACTTATACTATCTGGTTTCAAGACATGCTATAAAGCTCAGTACACCACTGTGGTGTTGGCTTAAGGATGGACATGTGGATCCATGCAACAGTCTGGAAGCAAACCTACACATATGTGGTAAATTATTTTCAGTTGAATTGCCAAGGTAATTCAGTTGTGGAAAAGGTAAGGTTTTCAACAAATGGTGCCGGAACAACTGAGTATCCATTTGGAAAAAAATTAGCCTTCACCTTACCTCACACCATACAGAATAATTAATCTGAAATGGATCCTAGACTATACATAGCTTACATATGAAAGCTAAAACTATAAAGGTTTTAAAAGAAAACCTAGAGGAACATCTTTGCGACCTTTATTTAAGCAAAGACTTTAGATAGAATGCCAAAAGCATGACTAATAAAGGTTCCCCAGAGCACTTGAAAACTCTTGAAAAATAATGTATCATCATGCAAAAAAGGTGGCTAGTCAGATAGCAAGAAGTCCCATTGTGTCTCCTAAATGTCACTTGATTCTACAGAATCCCTGCATGCTACTTGAACTCTTTGCTTTTTCTATTTACCTTTTGTGAGGAGATGCTGGAAGAAACTAGTGGACAGCGGGGGCTAGCAGCAGTCCCCCTGGGAACTCAGACAGTTTTCTCTGGTGTTACCCCTCTGCTCCTCCAGGTTTTCATCTTCAAGCCAGAATTTGGGGTATATTCAAATCTGTGGGATGACTTTGACAGTAGAACTTCTTTTTTTTTTTTTTTAAGCTGAGTCATCCTGCCGCCTGTTGGGCTGGGAATCGAACCGGTGACCCTGTTGCTCAGAGCTCGCACCCTTGAGCGAGCTCTTAACCAATTGGCTGGCTAGAACTTCTTTAGTAAGGTTTTAATTGCTATAGCTGGTAGCCAACTTTAGATATAAAAACATTATTATATGTGAAAGACTGATATGGAGGAAAGAATGCTGAACTCAGATTTTATTTATCTGTCTGTGTCAGTATATATACCTATGTATAGGTATATAATTTGATTATAAAAGGCAACACTATTTAGAGCGAACATTAACCTGGGTTATATAATCTATTTCAGAGGTATATAAGGAATGGTATTTTGATACTATCCATACCCTCCTCCCCAGATCTTGGTCTTATCTAGGTCTTTGGTTATCCAGACATCCTATTTACTAAATGAAATATGTTCACATCTTTTTGCTTGAGTTTTTATTGTGTTTTGAGTATTCATGTAGAACTTTCACAATTATGGATATTACTGTGCATAGTCGTCTCCTTATAATTTATACATGTGTCAGTTTTAAAAAGTGAAGTATGTGGTGGCCTCTAGTGGTACTTACGTGTCTATTAAAAAGTCACTAATATCACCAATATACAAAATTTTAGGGGGAGAATGTTACTCAGGTGACAAAACACAAATATGTGTAGTTGTTGAAGAAAAGTTTTTTAATGTTTGAGAATTAAAATTTTATTAATCAGTTATAAATTTTTCAGTGATGTGGCTTTGATACTATTATAGCAAATTTTATCATCACTAGACTTTCCTTATTTTTAAGAAGTGCCTTGAAATTATATACATATGTCTTAATTGGAAGTATTTCTGTGTAGCTTGTACTTACGTCTGCAGTAGTTTTCTTTCGTGGTACACTGAAATGTGTCTATGAAAGGGGGTGGTAGGAATGGTTTCTGACATCTCCTTAACTATAATAAAAGATAAAAATAGGGTTAATATTTCTTAAGTTAATCTTAAAGATAATAAATCTTTAGTAAAGTTTATTTCTTTAAACAGCTTATTCTGGCTAGCTTAAAGATACTTTAAGTTAGGCTAAGAATCATCCAGACTCTGAAATGTATGTGAAATTTAGACAGATCATTTCAGAAGTTGGAGAAACTTGTGTAAATTGAAGATTTGGAAAGCTAAAGAGAAAACTGAGAGTTTTAGGCAAGTTAAATTTATTTTAAGTCCTAAAATTCATCTCCATTCATTCTAAAAATTAGATATTGAAATAGAGAGATTCAATAACTTGCCCAAGGTCATAAAACAACTATTGGCAGAGATGATAAGAAATCCCTCGTATTTGGCTCTTTGCTAAAGCTTTTTTAAAACTAAAATAAAATATTCTATTCTTTGTGTTAGATGGGTTTTTTCTTGTTACTTTTTAAAAAAATTAACAGGATAAGTCTTTCTCTACTCAGGAAGGTTTAACTGGCATTAGAAAGACAAAAATAGAAAACTGTTTTAACACTAAACTCAGAAGTGTCTAAGGTTTTTAAGGAATTGACAGATTTTATTTCTTCCAAAGCTAGACCATACAGTTAGCCCTCCGTATCCATGGATTCTATATCCATGGGCTCTGCATCCATGGATTCTGCATCCACGGATTCAACCAACTATGGATGGAAAATAGTTGATAAAAATGTTATGTTGTTGCTGATGTGTGCCAAGTAGTTAGGCCTCCCACGGTTGTGTCTTTACTGAATGTGTACATAGCATTTACATTGTATCAGGTACTTACAAGTAATCCAGAGATGATTTAAAGTATGGAAGAGAATATGTGGAAGTTATATGCAAATAGTACACCATTTTATATAAGGGACTTGAACACCTGGGGATTTTTGTATCCTTGTGAGCTCTGGAACCAATCCCCTGAAGATACTGAGGGAGGACTGTATTTGTAATTATAAGAAACACCTATGATATGTGTGAACTCAGGAATAACTTTGATTATGACAGTCACAGTGTTGTAATGAAAAACTTAGATTCTACTGTGGGATTCATAACTGACTAAAAGATTTTATTAAGGATAGTATTCAGTACTGTGTGCTTTGGAAAGAGGAATAAATATCTATAAATTTACATGAGAAGTGCTATCAATTTGTGAATTAATGTGGTTTCCATCGTTTAAGTTTCACTGGGCTCTTTCCCCAGGTAGTGACTACTTTTCCTGAGACTTCTGAATACTGATAAACAAGATGAGGTAGAACCTGGGATTCTTGTTTTAAATGCTTTACTTTCTGACAGGCCGGAGAAATGGAAGAAGAGACATGTTCTGAGTTGAAAAGGGGCACAGAAAGCTTCTCTGTTCATAAGTAATATTTTCCAGTTGTTCCATCAACTTTTAAACTGAATGTGGCCTGTTTAAAATTTCTGAAAGGTGCTTTTAAATGAGGGCTGGCCAGGTGGTTCAGTTGGTTTGGAGTGTGAGCTCTGAGCAACAGGGTCGCTGCTTTGATTCCCACATGGACCAGTGAGTTGCACCCGAGCTGAGCTGCTGCTGAGCTGCCAACAGGTGGCAGTATGGCTCAGTTGGTGAGAGTGCATACTCTTAAGAAGGTTGCCAGTTTAGTGGTTCCCTCATGGGATGGTGGGCTTCGTCGTGCCCCACCCCCTTCCCCCCGCAACTAGATTGAAAACGGCAACTAGATTTGGAGCTGAGCTTGCACCCTCCACAACTAAGATTGAAGGACAACAACTTGACTTGGAGCTGATGGGTTCTGGAAAAACACAATGTTCCCCTTCCTCAATTCTCTAACACTGTTCCCTTCCCCAATTCCCCCAAAAAATCTTAAAATAAATTTTTTTTACAGGAATATTTACTTATATTACTATTGTTCTACCTAGGTAATATCTGTAATTTTGTCTCACAGAACAGTGACAACTTTAAGCAGAATGATGTGATGATATTATTAAAAGTGAAGAATTGTTTCCTAAACATGAAAAAGAAACAGGTAGAATCCAGAAACTAATAACGATATACTACTTACCTGTTGCTGCTTGCCAAATAATCTAAAGACAGCAAATGGGCTCGCTTTTAGAATTTTGCTTATTTTTGATATTAATAAACAAATTGTAACTATATACTTTTAACCTTAACGATTGAAGAAAATAATCTTTAATATGAAGAGTGGTGGATGTCACTTTCTTGGCTTAAAGTAGCCAAGCATTATTCAGATATGTGAGTTGTGTATGACCATGATTATAATTTTCTGCGGTCAGATAGGTTACACATCTAATGTACAACCTATTTGTATATGATACAAGATTTTCAAAAAATATTTGTATTCCATAGAAGGACAAAGAACAGGGTAAAGAGATGTAGAGTCATATATTTGCAGTTTATCATTAAAGCAAGTTAAGTGCAAGTATAAAAATTTGATTTTTTTTTTTTTTTGAGGGCAGTCATATGTGGCCCTCATATGTGGGACCGAACTGGGGCGCTGGCTTCCCAAGCCAGTGCTTAAACACCGCGCCACTCGGCCGGCCCAAATTTGATGTATTTTTAAATCAGTCCTGTAACTGAGGAATTGCTTAACTGATACAAGGACTTTTCAATTTGGGGTTTGTAAAGAAGAAATGATTTTATGTACATTTGATACTAGGGACTTTTTCTTCCTAATTATTTGTTAGCATGTATCATATAGCTTTAAGGATTTATTCTTTTTTCTTTTTAATTGGGGGAGGGGAACAGCGCTGGGGAATTGGGGAAGGGGAACGGACAAATTGCTGTCCCTTTGTTCCTCAGTCCAACTGGGGAGGACGCCGCTCCACCGGCCCACCCTGGCTTCGTCATTGTGCTCTTCCCGGACCAGGCACATCGGTCGCCTCACCGCAGCTATTGGCAGCTCATGCTGGCTGCCGGCCACTCACTGTAGCCTGTGGCAGCCCACTGCAGCAGGGGCTGCAGCCTACACCGTCACCGGGGCTCGCACAGCCCAGCACCAGGTGGAGCTGCTGCCAGCTGCAGAAGTCAGTGTCACTGGCCTTCACATGTGGGATCCAACCGGGGCGCCGGCATCCCAAGCCAGCTCCCAACCAATGCGCCACTCAGCCGGCCCTGGCAGTCATTTTTAACAGTGTTAGCTGAAGGATCACGAGGATATGAAAACATTACAAGGCATCGGATAATGTGAAGTTAATCTCATCCACATCACGCTGGATTAATATCTATGGCAAGTTTCAAATACTAACAGTGATGTATTTTATGACACCAGGTCACCTTACTCTTTTGGTTCAGGTATCTACTCCTTATATGTGGAGGTAAGAGCACACTAATTGACTAAAGCAATTTGTATTGTCAGCTACCAAACAGCTATTATAGAAGAGCCATTTCTTTCAGATTTAAACAAATAAAATAGGAGGGTCAAGGTATAGGTCAGAATTAACTATTCTTTCTTTCTTCCTCTCAAGAGGAAGTTTTTCCCCCCCACATCCTGGCACAAAGGGAACTGAGAAGCAAGAAATCCATATGAGGGACCTTCAGAGTAGTTCCAGGGCTTTGGATGACTCTTTGGTTTGGAAAAGATTAGAACTGATGAATGCCAAGAACAAATAAGCTGTGGCTGCTGAGTGTGGGACTTGCCTGCGCTGCCTGGCTGGGCCATTGGTGTGTGGAGATACTGAGACGCTGACTGAGCAGCCTTTACCATGGTGTGCTGTTAGGTGACATCTTCTGTGTGACAGGAAGTGAAAAAGATTGGAGAGCATTGTTATTTACTGTATGCTGCAACTGTTTTTAAGCTTTTTATTAACTTTTTTTAATTAAAAAATTTTCAATTACAGTTGACATTCAATATTGTATTAGTTTCAGGTGTACAGCATAGTGAGTGGTTAGATGTTTGTGTAACTTATTAAGTCATCCCCCAGGTAAGTCTAGTATCCCCTTGACACCATACATAGTTACTGCAGTATTGTTCACTATATTCCCTGTGCTGTGCTTTACACCCCTGTGACTCTTTTGTAACTGCCAAATTGTACATCTTGGCCTCTATTTCTGTTTGGTTCTCCCTAGTCGGTAAAGTCCTTTTAAAGTCTCCGAACTCTCTCACTGATACTCGTTGGAACTGAAATGGATTAAAGGAAGCTCTGTGCTCCCGTGAGGGTCATAGAAGTAATGATTTTGGTAATTGAAGTGAGAGCCCCCTACTCCCAAGTGTACCTTAAAAGCCATAAACTCAGTTTGATTCAGCTCCCCTTCTTTCCTGTAGATTTTATTTCCAGTACTAAAACTTTAAAAGTTTTTGTGTGTTATTTGAATAGGAAATGTGATTGGTACATTTTAAAATTACTTTAAAGTTTTGCTTACCTAGTTTGTGTTTGGTGTATCTCTGGAAGGGAAAGTTAATGTATAAATTAGAATGATGGACTTAAATTAATAAGGAGAACTTGTATGGGGAAATGCAAAATTCTTTTATAATTATGTCCCATAAAACTGGTATAAAGTACCTGGAGTTCATGTGAAAAAGATCTTTTATTAATAACGTTGGCATGAGTTTTTGACTTCCTGAAAAGCTGATGCAGTTTTTGGCAGTAGAATCGCCAGGATGATGACAATAGGAGTGGAAATGGAGTATTTAATTAACAGGATTTGGTTGGATGACTAATTGAATATGGAATGCACTGAGGGGCTAAGAGTTATTTCAGAGATTGAAATTTGGATGACTGGGAGAGGACCAGTACTTGACAGGATAGTGAGAAAGTAGAAATAATTTCAGCTCTGTCCAGTTTGACTCTCCAAAGGACTTTAACACCTAGAAAGATAATTTGGTTTAGTGATTAAGAACATGGACTCCAGGACCAGACTGCTTGAATTTTAATTCTGGCTTCTTCTCCATTTAAAAAAATTGTGACCATGAGGCAAATGATGCAAAGACTCACTGCCTCTTTTCGTCATTCTAATAGGAATAAAAATGGTGTGAGAATCAATGAGTTAATACACATAAAGTACTCAGAGCAGGGCCTGGTACATAGTGATTTTTATGTGTTAGCTGTTACTATTGTTGTTATTAAGGTATGTTTTCCAAAACAACACTGTGATTTTGGTATAAAACTTAGTGATATACAATTTCTTTCATTTGAAGCAACCCTAGGAGACTTCATTCTCTTTCCACTCCTGTCCTCTACACCCTCTCAAATTTGTAGAACCAAGGCATGGAAAATTAGTTGTGTAGTTTTAATTATTAGATCATGTTAGTCTTATTGTTTATTTTAGGGAAATGGGAGATGGAAAAGGTCTTTTAAAATGTTTTATTACTGTAATTACAAATCTTTTTGAATCTTTAAAGATATTTTAATGACTTATTTATTTTTAATTTATTTTCCAATTACAGCTGGTATAAGGTATTATATTAGTTTCAGGTGTATGATATAATGATTAGACCTATATACCTTACGAAGTGATCACCCCAGTAAACGTAGTACCCATCTGACAGCATACATAGTTATTATAATATTATTGACTATATTTCCTATGCTGTGCTTTACATCCCTCTGACTATTTTTATAAGTGACAATTTATACTTCTTAATCCTTTTCACCTTCTTTACCCATCCTCCCAACCCCCCGACTCCCCCAATCTGGTGACCATCAATTTGTTCTTTCTGTGAGTTTGTTTCTATTTTGTTTGTTCATTAATTTTGTTTTTAGAGTGAAATCATATGGTATTTGTCTTTCTCTGTCTGACTTATTTCACTCAATTTAGTACCCACTAGGTCCATCAATGTCGCAAATGGCAAGATTTCATTTTTTTATGGCTGAGAAATATTATGTTGTATATATGTTCCACATTTTTTTTGTTGTTGTTAAATTTTATTGGGTGGTTGGGGGAGGGGAACAGCGTTGGGGAACTGGGGAAGGGGAACAGACAAGCTGCTCTCCTTTTGTTCTTCAGTCTAGTTGCGGAGGACGTTGCTTCACTGGCCCATGTTGGTATTGTCATTGCACTCTTCCCGGATGAGGCAGATGGGTCACCGGCCTCTGGATGGTGGCTCAACGTGGCTATTGGCAGCTCACGCTGGCTGCCGGCCGCTCATGCTGGCTGCCGGCCACTCACTATAGTCTATGGCAGCCCACTGCAGCAGGGGCTGCAGCCTACACCATCGCCGGGGCTCACAGCCCACCTCCAGGTAGAGCTGTTGTTAGCTGTAGAGGTCAGTGTGACTGGCCCTCATATGTGGGATCCGAACCGGGGCCACTGGCATCCCAAGCCAGCTCTTAACCAGTGCGTCACTTGGCCGGCCCCACATCTTCTTTATCCATTCCTTAATCAGTGGACACTTAGTTTGCTTCCATATCTTAGCTATTATAAATAATGCTACAGTGAACATAGGGATGCATATATCTTTCCAAATTAGTGTTTTGGATTTCTTAGGATATATACCCAAAATGGAATTGCTACATTATATGGTAGTTCTCGTTTTAATTTTTTTTTTTTTTTTAAAGATTTTATTGGGGAATTGGCAGAGGGGAACAGCGTTGGGGAATCAGGGAAGGGGAACAGACAAGTTGCTGTCTTTTTGTTCTTCAGTTTAGTTGCGGAGGATGTTGCTTCACTGTTGGTATCGTCATTGCGCTCTTCCCGGATGAGGCAGATCGGTCGCTGGCCTCTGGATGTCGCTCACTGCGGCTATTGGCAGCTCACACTTGGCTGCCAGCCGCTCACGCTGGCTGCGGGCCACTCACTGTAGCCTATGGCAGCCCACTGCAGCAGGGGCTGCAGCCCACACCATCACCGGGGCTCCCACAGCCCAGCTCCAGGTGGAGCTGTTGTTAGGTGTAGAGGGCATTGTCACTGGCCCTCATGTGGGATCCGAACCGGGGCCGCTGGCATCCCAAAACCAGCGCTTAACCAATGCGCCACTCGGCCGGCCCCTCGTTTTAATTTTTTGAAGAGCCTCCTTACTGTTTTTCATAGTGGCTGCACCAGTATAATCCCACCAACAGTACACAAGGATTCCCTTGTCTCCATCTCCTTGCTAACACTTGTTTGTTGATTTATTGATGATAGCCATTCTGACAGATGTGAGATGATATCTCACTGTGGTTTTAATTTGCATTTTCCTGATGATTGGTGATGTTGAGCATCTTTTGCTGTGTCTGTTGGCCAGCTGTATGTCCTGTTTGGTGAAATGTCTATTGGGTCCTCTACCCATTTTTTAATTGGATTGTTTTTTTATTTGGGGGGGGGTATTAAGTTGTATGAGTTCTTTATACATTTTGAATTAACCTCCTATCAGATGTATAATTGAAGAATATCTGCTCCCATTTTGTAGGTTGTCTTTTCGTTTTATTGGTAGTTTCCCAGTGTTCCTGCTTTTGAATGCTCTTGACAATGGATGTGTATCACAGAGTTGACTTATACACCTCTGAGAGTGCCTTGTATGATAAAAGGAAAATCAAAACAAAAGACATGGGTAGGTCATTTAAATCAATTTTGCTTATGAGTAGCAGCTGATCAGATGAGATAAAAGAATTTACTTTTTTTACGTTTTAAAAATTGTTGTTTAGGAAAGGAGTATAAGGGTGTGGTTGTGGATGATTAGTGGTTTGCAGTTACACCTGAAGAACCTGCATTTGTTTGTGATAAAATTTAGACACGTTATATCTAAAAGTATTAGATGAATATTTTTTGTGGCAAGGAGTATTAACATTTGAAAAGCCTACTTTACAATCATTTTGGTTTATTTTTTTTATTTTTTTTTAAACTTTGGCAATTGGAAGAGTGAACTCTGTATAGAAATGGGTTTTATCTGGCCAACTGTGATACTCAGTTACTTTTAGTAAAGCAAATGATGGGTAGCTTGACAATTTGGATCTTTTTAAGGATATCAACAGTTTAAAGTGCTTGACAGTTTTCATTTATAACTGTTCCTGTAATGAGAAAACTCCAGTAGACGTGAAAGAATAAAATTATGAGGACAGTTAAAAAGTTATTTTATTTCAGGATAAGGAGTTGAAATTTTTAGGTTGTTTAGAAGAAATACGATTATTTGCAGGACACTTTATCTGCTGTTTTATCATAACTTAAACTTTGAATTGTAGTAATGCGATTTGTTCCTAAAGAAGATAAGCTCTGTTCAGTAATAATGTTTGAACAGCACTTTACTATTTCAAAGCCCTTTAAGGTGTGCTGTTTCTTGGAGGAAAGAAATTTCAGTGAAAAGTGTCAATAGGTATATGAAATCTTATGGTCTTTCTGCCTAATCGGTGGAAGAAGAAGGATGCAGAGGAAAGGGCTAGGTGAGCAAAGAAATGCCAACGGATTTTTTGGTTAGCATTACAGAACCTCTTTAGAACTGGATTACTTGGACTATATATATTAGGGACATTTTTAGAGGTGTTAAGTGTGGTGTGTGTATGCATAGCTGAATATAGACATTTTCTCTTTTTTTTTTTTTTTTTGAGGGCAGTGTCACTGGCTCTTATATGTGGGATCCGAACCGGGGCCACTGGCGTCCCAAGCCAGCTCTTAACCACCAAGCCACTCAGCTGGCCCCTAGACGTTTTCAAATGTCATTGGATCCTTGAAGGTTAGAGATGATGTATATCAGAATATAAGATTTGATGGTAACATATAAATGTTCTCCTCCAAAGGAGATGCATGTCAACCTTTCGCATAGAAAGTTGGGAGGAACCCTTTAGTTATCTAGGAGTCTTACAAGAAATGCTGACTGATGTTTCTATAATGATTACACCCCAATTCCAGAAGGTTTAAGTCATGTGTGATTGTGAATTTAATACATTAGGTAATTGCTCCAGTTCTGCCTTTATCCTTATTTGGTTATTTATCCTCCCAGTTCATGCCTGTTCCTGTTTTTACTTAGCAATTGACCTTTTAATACAGACTTGGGGCGGAGGAGAGGAGGGAAAACACCAACAACTAAATGCCTCCATCTTATACCTGTCATATTTATAAATGTGTTACCTTGAAGTGTTTTTTAAGTCTGAAGTGTTTTATCCAGGTGGAAATGTGGGACATTCGTTTTAAAGTAGAATTAAAACAGATCAGTTATTTCTAAGGTGAAACATTTCCAGCTGAATTGCTTAGAAAATAGCTTTTGTAGTCTAGATAGTTTTATTCAATACTGTATATTTAATCATTCAAACAAAACAGATCAATGTAGTTAAAACTTAACTTTATTTTTTGGAAACAAATTATAAAGTATTTTAGTTAACTTAAAATAAATTTCAATGCTAAATTATTAAATTTTGATATAAACACTACCTCTTCCATCAGTAATTCTGGTCTTCAAAAATAATTAATCTTAATCTGTTGATCTGAATCTTCTATGTTGATATTTGGTCAAAGAATGAGAATAGTGTCCTGCTCTTGTGCTGTCTGAATTTCTGCTTCACAGACTTAGCGAGCGTAATAAAATGGTGCTTAATTTAAGCTACTACTTTTTGGTGTAGTTGATTATGAAGCAAGAGCCATTGGAACGTAGTGGAAGTTGAACATGCTAAAGAGAAAGGGAATTTGTATTGCTTTAACAAAAGTCCTGAAATAGGATTTTAAGTTGCCTGAAGTTTAGGATTTATTTTCGATTTGATTTAATGTCAGGTTGTAACAAAAGAGAAGGTTTCAAAGGTAGTAGAGGCCAATTGTATGGCTCTTAATACTTCATTATGTTTAAAATTCAAACATAAAAGCTTAAACTTTTTTCAGTGTGCAATGAGACTATAAAGATTTTTTGAATATAGAAGCTCATGCACAAAATGACTGGTACTTTTTCTCTTACGTCATCCAACTTACTGGAATGTGTCTTAAATTCATTTACGCTTATATGTGTTTACTCAGCAAACATTTGTCACACACTTTCTGCCAGGAGCATAGTTCTTGTAACTTATGTAACTTGAAAAGTAACACCTTACTTTATTAATTGTTTTAGTCTTTTATGGAATATTTCAGAACAGGAGTAATAACTAATGTGACTTTCATTTATTGCATATTGATTCATATGGAATTCTGTCACGGAGGGCTAGCAGATTTTTTCCTGCTGTGCCTTTCTTTAGTCTCTCTTCTACAGGCAAAAATTATTTAATTGAATAAAGACTGCAGTGCCTAATTAATTGGAGTGGGTAAAGAAGGGGACCCATCAATGTTTTATAGAGTAACCAAGGAATGGATGGAATTAGTAACAATTTAAGAAGGGGACTGATCTCATGAGACTATTGGCTTTGTAGCAGACAGAATATTTCATGTCTGGATACATATTTGATGTATTTTTAATAGTACCTATGCCTGTAAGTTCAGTGTGAGTTTTACAGAAGGATTCCCTACCGGTGTTTGTGTCAATTACATATCTCATCATTGCATTGCATTGCATTGTCTTTCTTTAGACCATTATTCTCTTTGGAGATATCTCAACTTGTAAACAGTTTTAGAATAGTCAAAATAAATTCTGAATACAAATACTTCCTCAAACTTCTGGCGAATGAAATAGTTGTATTGGTTAATGAAAATTAGTCTACAAGTTTAATGTAGTTGGTAGTGGAAGTGCTAAGTAGTCAATGGCTTTATAGCATTATAGCCTGTTATTTATGATGTTCACATAGCAGAAGTAATTTTTTGTAGTGAATGATGACTTAATGCCAGTTATACCAGAAGCTCTTATTTTATTTTATTTTTTTGAAAGGTAGCATAATATGACCTTTAGAATTTGATCAGGTAGAAGGAAAAATGTTTTGATCCAGCACAATTAGTTTTGGAAAGCAAGGTTGTTATTCTTAGAAATTGTGGCTTTGTTTGATGTAAAAGGCTTTCTACAATAATCTTAATTTTTCACATAGATGTGAGAGTCATGCCTCATACTATTTTCATGTTACAGAAGGACCTAACAACATAGTCCCCTTAAATATTGGAAAATACAAAGCCAAGCTGCATTCCCAAATCTCTAGCAGATACGAAATTAATTTACATGTAAAGAGTGGATGCATAATAAGAAATGTCATGTAAGAAATGTCCAAATATGTAGAAAATTTTAATGAGTTTATCTGAGCCAAACTGACAATTGCCTAGAAGCAAAATCTCAATGAATTGAGAAAATGCTCCGGAGAATGGTAGTTTTGCAGCTCATTTTATATATTAGAATTAAAGGAGGAAACTTAAACAGGGTTACATGAAATCCATTGGTGGTAGATTAAGGGGGCGGGAGAAAGCAAAGCAGGGAAATCTCTTCGAGTTGGATATGAAGTAAAACAGAAAGACACTTCTTTTACACTGGTGTGTACAGGATAGTTAATAATTAACATTTACGGCACATAGAGATGGTATTCAGGGAATAAGATAGCAATGAAGGGTTCTTTGGTGTCATGTGGTGGGTGTGCCCTGAGAGGTCTGGGAAAAGGGATTACTCTGACTTTCCAAGGATATGTTATCTTAGATAACATAGAAGCAAAAAGACAATATAGACACGTTCACTTAACGTAAAGATTGACCTTTGTCAAGGAAGCCATAGGTCTAGTTTGTGACTACCTGGAATGACCTGATAATGGTTAGGAATTTTTATGTTCAGACCATCCTGTGTGGTTATTTTTGGTCTCCGAGATTGTTAGGCCCACCATGCAAGCCTCCCCTGAGCTTATTCGGTTTAGTATGTGGCCCCTTTTCACCTACAGAAATGAGAAGCTTTTGTACAGTACCTCAGGTCACAGAATACCCTTATCTAAGCTTTTTGCTAAGAGAAATGTTGAAAATGTTCAGAAATGGTGCAGTTTATGCCTTTACCAATGATGATGACTTCTGTATATGCTTCCATCTCAGAATTTCAGTATTAGCAATGAGAGAAATCCAGGCTGAAATCTTTTTTTCCTTTTTTAAAGATTTTATTGGGGAATTGGGGGAGGGGAACAGCATTGGGGAATTGGGGAAGGGGAACAGACAAGTTGCTGTCGTCGTTTTGTTCTTTAGTCTAGTTGTAGAGAACATTGCTTCACTGGCTCATGTTGGTATCATCATTGCGCTCTTCTTGGGTGACGCAGATCAGTCGCCGGTTTCTGGACGGCCGCTCACGGAGGCTCTTGGCAGTTCGCACCGGCTCCCAGCTGCTCATGCTGGCTGCCGGCCACTCACTGTAGCTTATGACAGCCCACTGCAGCAGGGGCTGCAGCTATGCCGTCCAGGGGACTCACAGCAGCCCAGCTCCAGGTGGAGCTATTGTCACCATCTTAGCTGTAGGGGGCAGTGTCACTGGCCCTCATATGTGGGATCCGAATGGGGCCTGCTGGCCCCCAAGCCAGCTCTTAACCAACGCGCCACTCGGCCGGCCCTAGGCTGAAATCTTAAGGGAATGGTGTTTTTAAAGGAAAGGTACAGAATTCCAAGGCTTTACAGCTTAAGGTGGATAACTTTTACTTCTGTTCTTACTGACCTGAATGTTGCATCAAGTGCTGCAAGAAGTCAGAACTTCATGACATTGTTTTTTGATGAATACGAGTTTTGTATAAGTTTAATAGTGACTGGCTTAAGGTTATTTCTGAGAGAACATATCAGTCAGGAGTCTTGGTGGAGAACTGGTTAGATGTTGCTTCCTTATTTGCCTCATGATGGGATTTCTAGTCCTTATTCATATTTGTGAGGAGAGCTCTGAAACCATGATACTCATCTTAGGACAGAAAGATGCCCACTGTTTTATTAAGCAGCACATCTCATTAGAAGCTTGACATAAGCTAGCTACAATTTTGATGACTTGGTTTGATAGATAATAATAAAATTTTAATGTGTTTTGAAAAAGGTGATTTCTGAAGTTCTTCCAGATTAGTATACTTGTTACATTAGTTAAGGGAGCCAAATCTTTTTATTGTTCTAAATTCATTAGATATTTGCATTTCTTCCAGAGTGGAGGGGATGGTGGTGGAGAGGAGGACAAAACCAGCAAGCGCAAAAAGAATGGTTTGCAACTGAAAGAGGTGGCGTATTGCCACCTTCTTTAAATTTGTTGTTCCTGTAAATATCTCCATTTGAGCAGTCTCCACTCTGAGACCATAGTGTTCTTTATGATTTATAATAACCCAGCTTTCTATTCTTTCCTGAGTACCAGGAAACACTATAATAATCCCCTTCTGTATACAGAACATGATACTGCAGCCCTTATGTGAACCCTATGCTTTTACTCATAAATTAAAAGGAAAAAAAGTATTTTTATATGTCATACAATAAAAATATATGCACTTTCAGACTTTTAAACTTATCTTTAAATAAAGTTACGTGAAATGTAAGTTTATCCTTCTATCCTCCTTTACTCACGTGTTCAAAGGCCCCTTATACAAAGAATCACCCATGAGAATTTCTTTTCCCCTTCTGCATCTGTTGGATAGCACCTGCTTCATAGTTGACTTGTACTTCTGCTAACATGGGCCAAATGATGATCCAGTAGGCACTCAGTAGTGTGGGTGGAACTGTCCCAATCACACCTATTTTATCTGCTTGGGCAGCTTTAAACTGGGAACATATAGTAAGTGCAAGGTCATTATTATGATCTGATGCCACACTCTAATACAGTAGCCTCTAGCACTAGCCACATATGATTATATAAATTAAAATCA
Source organism: Aselliscus stoliczkanus (assembly GCA_033961575.1). NCBI lineage: Eukaryota > Metazoa > Chordata > Mammalia > Chiroptera > Hipposideridae > Aselliscus > Aselliscus stoliczkanus. The sequence continues at coordinate 94,667,972 of CM066736.1, read as the reverse complement.
TTAAAAATAAATAAAATTAAAAACTCAGTTCCTCTGTTGCATTAGCCACATTTCAAGTGCTTAAAAGCCAGGTGTATCTAGTGGCTACCATCTTTAGCAGTAGAGATATAAAACAGTTCCATAATCACAGAAACTGCTATCATATGGCAGTGTTCTAATGCAAGAGAAAAGCTGTAGGAGAGTCTGAAATAGGTCTGATTTAGTTTTAGATACCCCAGAGGGTCTGGACCTATCACAGTGCTTTGTATATAATAAGGTGCTTACAAAGTACAAGTTAACAGACTGAATAAATGAATATTTTTACACTTTCCCCCAAATAAATAGTTTTTGAGTACTCAGATATACCCAAAACAATAGTTTCAATCTTTTTCCAAACCAAATTTAAACATGTAATTTCTTGGTTAGTAACAGCTTATAATATAAAAAGAATCTCCATCTCCAGTAACACTTTTATTTATGAGTTAATTAGTTTCTCACATGGTTTTCCAGATTCATTTTTTAGTAGAGTCTAATTGATGGACAAATTACCAGTCTTATACTGGAGTACATGAAGACTTTCCAAATAGTAACTCAGACATGGATAGTTTTAAAGGAATCAATTTTCAGATTCTCAGCTTCTGTATATTTCCCTAAATTCATCCTCCTAAGAATATATATTGATATCAGGGTAGTTCCCTTTCTGACTTCCCCTTTCAGAATAGCCCCCTGTCTTCCTTCACAAAAGACAAAAGTGTTTTGTATGTATCCAGATGCATAATAAGATATGTGGCCCTAGGGTCTCCAACAGAGTTTCTTCAAGATTTTCATCTCTTCTGTCTCCTGACTGATGTCAGAAAAATGCATCCTTCCCAGAAGATTTTTATGAAAACAAAGCAAATAAAAGACTTAGTTAAGAAATATTGAGTGTGAAGGCACCTATGTTTAGCAACAAATTTCCTCAGTGTCCTGTCATCTCTAAGCCTCCTGCCCTTCCTCACCCTTCTTCTCCCAGCCTTATCTCAGAATTTGTTAAACAGTTGATTGTCACAGAGATAAAAAATAACACATTTAAATTTAGAAATAAATTCAGACTTTTTCTGGTAGAAAGTAAATCCAGTTTAACTCATTTGACAAGTATTAGTTTTGTCAAATGAATTGTATGGCACCCATTTTTCATAAATTGAACTAAATTTGTACCTTGAAGGTTTGATTAAAATATATTTAGAGGCTGAGAGAATAAAAAAGCCACACACCTGAGTTTATGATACTGAGGTGATTCAGGGTGGGGACTCTAGATAATCTCAGGATGGGGCTGTTCACCAGAAAAGCCAAGTGATTAGAAGTTTGGGACTCTCAGCCCCACATACTAACCTCCAAGCAGGGAAAGGAGCCAGAAATTGAGCTCTATAAGAACTCTTGAATAATGAGATTCAGAGTTTCCAGGTAGTGAACACATCAACTTGCTGGGAGGGTGGCCTGCCTGGAGAAGTCAGGGGACCTCTATCACCACCACCAACCACCCCCCACCCCTCGCCCCCCACCCCCCGCATCCCCTTAACATCAGGTACTTAGAGTCAGAATTGAATTGAATTGAATTGTTGGACACTTGGTTTTGGTTTCAGAGAATTGGTTGTTGGTGTTCGAAAACACATCAGAATTCTCACCAGCAGACCTACCCCACATGAATGACTAAAGGAATATCGCTAAACAGAATGGAATTGTTAAAGGAAAGAAACTGGGACATTAGGGAGGAAGAAAAAACAGAAAGTAAAAATAAGTATATGCAATAAATTCTCCCTGTCTTTTTGAGTTTTCTTAATTATGTTTGACAGTTGAAGCAAAATTTATAACACAGTCTGATGTGGTTCTCAGTGTATGTAGAGTATATTTAAAATAACTATTATAAATAGAGGCTGCTAAAGGGACATAAAAAGAGATAAAGTTTCTACGCTTCACTCAAATTGGGTATCAACACTAGTTGACTGGTGTTAGGTATATATGATGTAATACTTAGAGCAACTACTACAAAAATCTATATAAAATATACTCAAAACAATTATAAATAAATCAAAATCGAATTCTAAAAAATGTTCAGGTAACCTATAGAATAGAGGAAAAAGAAAATGAAGAAATGTAAAACAGAACAAACAAAAACCAAAAAATAAAATGGCAGATTTATGTCCTATTATAGAAACAATTACCTTAAATGTAAATGGTATAATTATACCACTTAAAGACTGATAGTGGCAGAGTGGATAAAAAAAGTCATGATCCATTTTATGCTGTCTATGTGACTTCACTTCAAATATATGAGTAAGTAGTTGGAAAGAAAAATAATGTTTTTTTTTTGCTGTTGTTAAGTTGAGCCATCCTGCCACCTGTTGGCAGCTCAATGGCAACTGAGCTCGGGCTGGTATCGAACCGCTGTCGTTCAGAGCTCAGCTCGCACTCTTGAGCAAGCTCTTAACCAACTGAGCCACTCGGCCGGCCCTGAAAGAAAAATAATGGAAAAATATGCCCCACATAAACATTATTCAAAAGGAAGTGCAAGTGCTCGTATCAGGTTAAATAGACTTTAGAAAAAAAAAAAAGTGACCAGAACAGAGAAGGACATTATATAAGGGTGAAAGTATTGCTCCATGAAGAAGTCATAGCAATTTTAAATGTGTATGCACCAAACAACAGAGTTCCAAAAATGTTAAGCAAAACTGATAGAAGTGAAAGGAGAAATAGACGAATAGACAAATTGACAATTATTATTATTTTATTATTATTATTATTATTATTATTATTATTATTATTTTGAGGGCAGTGTCACTGGCCCTCATATATGGGACCTGAACCGGGGCCACTGGCTTCCCAAGCCAGTGCTTAACTACCGAGCCACTCAGCTGGCCCTCACATCTACAATTATAATTAAAAGACTGCAACATCCTTTTCTCAACAATTGCTAGAACAACTAGACAGAAAAACCTCAAGTATATACTATCAATGGGACCTAGTCAACATTTATAGAATATTTATGTTCTATAAATCTATAATTTTTTAGGTTAAAAATTTTATATCCTGGAAAAATTTAGAATAATTGATATCATACATAATGCATTTTCTGACCACAGTGGAATAAAGCTAAAAATCAATAACAGGAAAGTCTCTAAAACACTTGAAAACAAAACACTATGTTTTTAAGTAATCTATGGGTCAATGAAATGAAAAAAGAAATACTACAAATATATTAAGAGAAATACCACATACCAAATATTTGAGATGCTAAAGCAGGATTGGAAAAGAGAAAAAGTTTGAAATAAATAATTTAAGCTCCTACTTCAAAAAAACAAACAAAACTAGAAAAAGAGGAGCAAAATAAACTCAAGAGAAGGATAAGGAAGGAAATAATAATAAACATAAGAGTAAAAATGAATGAAATTGAAAATAGAAGAATAGAGAAAATCAATGAAACAAAAAGCTGACTCTTTGAATTGATAAACCCCTAGTAAAACTGACAAAATAAGAGAGAAAATACAAATTATTAATAATTTGAATGAAACAGGGTATATCTCTACAGACCCTCCAGTCATCAGAGTTAATAAGGGAACACTACAAACAAGTACACACATAAATTCAACAAGTTAAATGAAATGGACCAAAGCGTTGAAAAACACAAACTACTAAACTCATCCAGTATGAAATACATAATTTGAATAACAGTATAACTATTAAGGAAATTGAATTTGTCATTTAAATATTTTCAAGATAGAAATCTCCAGGTCTAGGTGATTTCACTGGAGAATTGTATCAAATGTTTAAAAAAGAAGGGAGGAGGGGTGCAGTAGAAGAGGGTAAAGGAGGTCAAATATATGGTGATGGAAGAACTGACTCTGGGTGTGAACACCCAGTGCAATCTATAGATGATGTATTGCAGAATTGTATACTTGAAACCTATATAATTTTACTAACCAATGTCACCCCAATAAATTTAATAAAAATTTTAAAAATTTTAGAAAAGAATTATCACCAATTCTACATAATGCTTTCCAACAAATAAAGAAGAAGCACTTCCCAATTTATTTTATGAAGCTAGGGTTACCCTGATATCAAAACCAAACAAGACAATACAAAAAAGAAAACCAGAGCAATATTTTTCTTGACTGTAGATGCAAAACTTAATAAAATATTATTAAATTGAACTCAGCAATATACAAAAATAATTATATACCATAATTAAATGGGTTTATTGAGATGCAAGTCTGTTTCAGTATTTAAAAATCAAATCAATGTAATGCATACCATATTAACCTGTAAAAAATAAAAATCACATGGCCATATTAATGTAGAAATAGCATTTGACAAAATTCAACACCCATTCATGATTTTAAAAAAGAACAAAAAACCAAGAAAGCTAGGATTGGAGAGAAACTACCTCAACTTGATAATCAATATCTATAAAAAGTCTATATAGGTAACATTATCCTTAATAGTGAAAGACTGAATGCTTTCCCCCTAAGATTGGCAATAAGGTAAGGATGTCTACTTGCTCTACTGCTATTGCATATAGTACTGGAATCTAGTCAGCAAAATAAGGCAAAACAAGGCAATAAAAGGTATATAGATAGGAAAAGAAGAAATAAAGCTGTCCCTATTTGCAGGCGATGTGATTATGTAAAAAATCCCAAGGATTTCACAAAATACTTCTAGAACTAATAAGTGAGTTCTATTCATTCGTATCATATGAGTATGAGACCAACATACAAAATCTCATTTCTGTATGCTAGCAATGAACATGTGGAAACTGAAATAAAAATGCAATATCATATATAATCACTTAAAAATGATGTAGTTAGGGGTAAATCCAACAAAACATGTACAGGACTTGTATACTAAAACTACAAAATACTGATGAATAAAAATCAAAGAAGATCTAAATAAATAGAGAGACATACCATGTTCATGGATTGGAAGACTCAACATAGCGATGATGTTGATTCTATCCGAATTGGTATAGACTTAACACATTCCTATCAAAATTCCCGAAGATCCTTTTTCTATGTATGGACAAGACTATTCTATAATTTATATGAAAAGGTGAAGCAACCGGGATAGCTAAGCACTTTTGAAAAGAGAAGAATACATTGTGAGTAATCTCTCTCCTTGATTTAAAGACTTATTATATAGCTACAGTAATTAAGACTGTGGTATTGGTAGAAGCATACATACATAGATCAATGGCACAGAATAGCAAACCCAGAAATAACTCATCGTAGTTACGGCTACCTGACCTTTGTCAAAGGTGCAAAAGCAATTCAATGGAAGATAGTTTTTTCAACAAATGATGTGAGAGCTATTGGGTATTCATAGACAAAAGAAATTAGTCTTGATGCAGGGCTCACAATTTATATAAAAATATTTCAAAATGGATCATAGATTGAAGTTTAAAATGTAAAACTATAAAACTTTTAGAAGAAAACATAGAACATCTTTGGGAACTAAAACTTGATAAAGATTTCTTAGACCTGATGCAAAAGGCATGATCTATAAGAGAAAAATTTGTAAATTGGAATTCACTAAAATTAAGAACTTTTGCAGTGCTAAATATAGTCTGTGATGAGAATGATGACTGAGATAAAATATTGGCAAACCACATGTGGACTTGTATGTAGAATATATGAAGAACTTTCAAATCTCAATCTTAACAATAACAACAACAAGAAGCCCTTTAGAAAATGGCTAAATGACACAGAAAGATACTTCACTGAAAAGAACACAGACGGCAAATGAACACATGAAAGAAATTTCAGCATCACTAGCCATTTGGGAAATGGCAGAGTAAGACTCCAATGAGATATTACTATGTACCAATTAGTACAGCTACAGTTAAAAATAGTGGCAATACCAAATGCTGGCAAGGATGTGGAAGTACTGGATCTCTCGTATATGCTGTAGGAATGTAAAATGGTACAGTCATTCTGGAAAACAGTTTGACAATTTTTAAAAATACTAAATATACACATAATCATGTGATTCAGTAATTTTACTCTTGGGCATTTCTCTCAGAGAAGTGAACATTTATTTCCACACAGAAACCTATACATGATTTTATTCTCAATTTTCAAAAATTGGAAACAACTAAAATGTCTTACAGTAAGTTACTGGTTAAACAAACTAAGACACACACACACACAAACACTAACACACCCATCCACCCATCCACCCACCCACTCACCCACCCACCCACCCACCATGCCATACTACTCAGCAATAAAAAGTAATAAACTATTGATACATTCAACAGCTCGAATGGGTCTTAAGGGCATTATATTGAGTGAAAAAAGCCAATCTCAGAAAGGCTCGTAACATGTGATTCCATTTGTATAACTTTCTCAACGTAACAAAATTATAGCGGTAATGTAGAAATTAGCGGTTGCCGGGGACAGGTAGATTGAGGGAGTTGTGTGGAACTATAAAGGTCTAGCATAAGGGAGATCTTTGTGGTAATTGAATAGTTTTATTTCTTGTTTGTGATGGTGATTACACAAATATATACAGGTGATAAAATGACAGAACTGTATACACACATTTGTACCAATGTTAGCTTTCTGGTTTTGATATTGTACTGTAGTTGTATAAGAAGTAACCTTTGGGGGGAAACTGGGTGAAGAGTACAAGAAGCCTGTCTCTGCTATCTTTACAACTTGCATAGATCGTACAGTTATTTCAATTTTTTTTTTTTTAAGCTGAGCCATCCTACCACCTGTTGGCAGCTCAACGGCAACTCAGCTCAGGCTGGCATTGAACCGCCGTTGCTCAGAGCTCAGCTCGTACTCTTGAGCAAGCTCTTAACCAACTGAGCCACTCGGCCGGCCCTAGTTATTTCAAAATTAAAAGTTTAAAGAACATTGCTTTACCAAAGGTATATTGAAATTTAAGAGTAGCTTAAGTTTTTCTAATCCCTTTTTAATATATATATAACAAAGCTGTCTCTAGGTGAGTTACATGTGTAATTAATATTCATAAGGTAATTTTTTGAAAAGTCATTTTGTAGACTTACCAGAAAATGAGAAAATAATCATTCTTATATCTGGATAGAAATCCTTTTGAAAGTTAGATGATTTACAATTAATTGATTTCAACAAAGTTGGAGGAGGACCTGATCATTTCACATTATGTACGTATACTGAATCACTATGTTGTCCACCGGAAACTAATACAATGTCAATTATACCTCAATTTAAAAGAAAGAAGTAATTGTGACAAAATCTTAGTAATTGTTAAATCTGGATGGTAGGTATATATGCATTTTCATTGGATTATTGTCTTTTTATTTATAAGTTTTCATAAATTTTTTAAACTTAATAAAAAAAACCTGAAATGCATGTGGGATTTAGAAAACTCATACAGTAGCCTATAAACTAAGCAAGAGTGGAATCAAGAGATCAGTGAGTTGGTTTGTTAGCTAGCTAGTTAGTTATTGCAGTAGTTCTCTTTAAAAAAGTGATTTGAACCAGGGCGATGGCATTGGATATGGAGAGAAGTGGATGGATTTCCAATAGTATATTTTACAGATTGAACCTATGATTTCTGAGGGTTTTTAGGTAGGTGAGGGTAAAGTGAGAATCAAAGGTAATAAAAATAGATACATTTAAAAAAATTACAGGAGGATCTGATAAGGTTGTGAGCTGATATAAGAGAACACCAGCTTTACTCAGTTTAATTTCATAGTTTCCTCAAGGCTTAAAGCACAGTACGTTGTTATGTGTTTATTTAATAGCTATTGATTGCTTTGAGGAGAGAAGAGAAGTTGCATGCAAGTAACAACCAAACCACTTTTCTTAAGGCTTCTTCCACCAAGGAAATAATAGCAAAGGAGCCAGATAGTAGTATTCCATGGGAGACATGACTCTGAGTCTGTGGCCAACTTGTTTGGTTACTGTCTGTGTTGGTTCAGGTGGAGAGGAATTCCTGTTTTGATAGCTGAATTAAACTAGATAAGAAAACAAGCAGAAAAAAATAAACATTTATTCATATAAAATTATTAGGAAATTTAGTTTGAAAGAAAACACAGCTATTTCCCTTACTTGTTTTAAACTGATGAAAGATTTACAACTATAAATTCACTACCTTTTGTTGAGCATTTTTCCCCTATAGTTAAGTTTATAAATTAATAAAACTGATAAAAGGTATTATTTTTTACTTTTAGTCTAAATAACAGTAGTTTGTTTAGGACTTTGAAGTTCAGTACTATACTTTCTTCTAATTCCACAGTCATCAGTGTCTTTAATTGGTGTGTGATGTACCACAGATTCTTTATATGGCGTGTGTTCTTGGTATTAGAACATTTTGTAAGATAGGTGGGATCCAAAATAGATTGATACTCTGTGGTAACCCTTATGAAAATATAACTTGCTTTTAGTTTTCAGAAAGGCAGAATCAATTTTTTTGATAGGAAGATGGGTTGTTGTTAATGATGTAAGCATCCATTTAAACTTAGGACTTTATAAAATATTAGCCATTACATTAATTTATTCAGTAGTTATTTGAATGCCAGTTTGTGCATAATCATGTTTCCCTGACAATTTAATAAGTGCTTTCTCTATGGTACTATGTAAAATAGAAGTAATCCTTGGCTGCATGAAGCTAATCTATGATAGTTAGGACGATAGAGAATGCACTGGCAAACAAACATGTGCTTGTCATGTTATTTTCTAAAGCTTGGTATCAATGTGTTGTAGATTTACCATAGTTTGAAAATTTTGTTTATAATTAAACTTCTTAGAAATTATACCAAATACTCATATAAGGTACTTTTTATTGTAATATTAATACTAAAAGCTATATATTGATTGCTTATGTTCTTTTAACATTTTCTTTATTGATTGCTTATATTCTTTTAACATTTAATCTTCCCATTTACAAATGAGAAAAGTGAGGCTCAGACAGATTAAGTAACTTGCTTAGGATCACATGAGCTAGTAAGTGGTTCAGCTGGTTTTTGCACTGACTTAGTGACATTGGAGCTTGAGCTCTTAACTATTGTATTATTGTATTCTAGTCTTTATTATTTAGCATTGTGATAAGCAATGTAGGGATATAAAAGAATCATGTTATAATCCCTATCTCTCAGGGTGTGTTCAATCTTGTTTCAGTAGATAAAGACTATGTTTAACTGATAGATGATGTTAATAAATAAAATGCTTAAATTGATTATAGTTAAGTGTCAAACTTCGGCACAAAAGGATGTTTGGATAGAAAGTAGAAGTAAAACTGGATTTCCTTGAAAAAACTTCATGGAAGAAAATTAATCCTTGGAAGATGGGAATAATTCAGATGGGAAGGGGGGATGTAGAGGCAATGGAAACAGTTCAAGGAGAAAAGAGCGTGAGAAAAGGTGGCAAGCATTGGAGGAACAGTGTGGCTTCTTCAGAAGATTGTGAGGATGAAACTAACCTGATAGGAGAAACTGCCAGTTCATTAATTTTTTTACAAAAAGACTTTAGTTAGAGCAGTTTTAGATTTACAGCAAAATCGAGAGGGAAATACTGAGATTTCCCATGTTTCCCCCTGTCCCACACATGCATTGCCTCACCTATTATCAACACCACTCCCCGGAATGGTATACTTTATATCAAGGAACAACCTACATTGACATATCATAATCACCTAAACTCTGTTGTTTACCTACGGTTCACTCTTGATGTTGTATATTCTATAGATTTGAACACATGTACAATGACATATGTCTATCATTATAATATCATTCAGAGTATTTTCACCGCCTGAAAATCTGTACCCTGTCTATTATCCCCTTGCCCCCCAACCCCACAGCAATCACTAATCTTTTCATTGTCTTCATAATTTTGTCTTTTCCAGAATGCCATATAGAAGTATGTAGTATGTAGCCTTTGCACATTGGCATCTTCTTTCATTTGGTACTGTGCATTTAAGGTTCCTCCATGTCTTTTCATGGCGTCATAGCTCATTTCTCTTTAGGGCTGAATAATATTCTATTGTTTGGATGTATCACAGTTTATTTATCCACTTACCTACTAAAGGATATCTTGGTTGCTTCTAAGTTTTGGCAATTATGAATAAAGCTGCTATAATCATGTGTGCAGGATTTTATGTGGATATAACATTTTTGACCTTGTGAGTAAATAGCAAGGGAGGTGATTGCTGGGTTGTATGGCAAGAGTATGTCTTGTTTTGTAAGAAACTGCCAAATTGTCTTTCATCTTGGCTACACAGTTTTTACCACGTTGTATTCTGACTGGCAGTGTATGAGGGTTCCTGTTCACCACCATTTGATTTTGTTCTGGATTCTGGCTATTCTAATGGGTGTGTAGTGGTATCACATTATTGTTTTAATGTGCATTTCCCTCATAACATATGAAGTGGAGCATTTTTTTTATATGCTTATTTGCCAACTGTATATCTTCTTTGGTGAGTGGTCTTTGGCCCATTTTTCAGTGAGTTATTTTTCTTATTGTTGAATTTTAAGAGTTTTTTTTTGTATACTTTGGATAATAGTTCTTTTATTAGATGTGTCTTTTGTAAATATTTCCTCCTAGTTTGGTTTGTCTTCTAATTCTCTTGTTAATTTATTCTTTAAAAATAATTTTGATGGCCGGCCGAGTGGCGCATTGGTTAAGCGCTGGTTTTGGGATGCCAGCGGCCCCGGTTCGGATCCCACATGAGGGCCAGTGACACTGCCCTCTACAGCTAACAACAGCTCCACCTGGTGTTATGCTGTGCGAGCCCTGGTGATGGTGTGGGCTGCAGCCCCTGCTGCAGTGGGCTGCCATAGGCTACAGTGAGTGGCCCGCAGCCAGCGTGAGCGGCTGGCAGCCAAGAGTGAGCTGCCAATAGCCGCGGTGAGCGACATCCAGAGGCCAGCGACTGATCTGCCTCATCCGGGAAGAGCGCAATGACGATACCAACAGTGAAGCAACATCCTCCACAACTAAACTGAAGAACAAAAAGACAGCAACTTGTCTGTTCCCCTTCTCCAATTCCCCAATGCTGTTCTCCTCCGCCAATTCCCCAATAAAATCTTTAAAAAAAAAAAAAATTTCAGAGCCAGATATGTTTTCAGAGAGTTTGGGGAAATAATAAGTGAAAAATTTATTTTTATTTTTATTTTTGATTGAAGTAAAATATACATAACAAACTTTACAACTTAGGGAACTTGAAAAAAGAACAAACTAAACCCAAACCTAGCAAGAGGAAGGAAATAATAAAGATTATAGAAGAGATAAAATAGAGAATAGAAGACAACAGAGAAAAACCGATGAAACCAAAAGTTGTTCTTTGAAAAGATCAACAAAATTGACAAACTTAGTTAGATGAACTAAGTTAAAGAGAGAGAAGACTCAGATAAAGAGAGAGAAGACTCAGATTACTAGTCAGAAACGAAAGTGGGGACATTACTACGGACTTACACTAATATGAACAAGTGTATGCTAAAAAATTGGGTAACCTAGATGAGGTGGACAAATTTCTATAAACAAAAAACTTATTAAGATTAAATCATTGAATCAGTTTTTTAAGAAATGGAATATTTGAGTCGATCTGTACTGGTATATAACTAGTAAATAAATTGAATCAGGAATCAAAAATCTTCTGAAAGGGCGGCAGGATAGCTCAGTTGGTTAGAGCTCGTGCTCTTAACAACAAGGTTGCCTGTTGGATTCCTGCATGGGATGATGGGCTGCCCCCAGCTGGATTGAGGGCAGCGACTGGACTTGTAGCTGAGTTTGCGCCCTCCACAACTAGGATTGAAGGATGATGGCTTGACTTGGAGCTGATGGGTCCTGGAGGGGCAATATGTTCCCTCCCCCAATTCCCCAATAAGATCTTTAAAAAAAAAATCTGAAACAGAAAACCCCTGGACCTCATGGGCTTCCCTGGTGAAGTCTACCAAATAGTTAAAGAACTGAAACCAGTCCTTATCAAACTTTTCCAAAACATGAAGAGGAGGAGTACTTCCCAACTCATTCTGAGGCCAACATTGCCTGGATAACTAAAGCCAGATAAAGATATTGCAGGAATACCACAGACCAATATTCCTTGTGAATACTGATGCAAAACCCCTCAACAAAACATTAGCAAATTGAGTTCATGACATATTAAAAGGATTATACACAGTGACCAACTGGGGTTTATTCTTGGAATGCAAGGATGTTTCAACATATGAAAATAAATCAATATAACACTAACAGAATGAAGGGGAATAAACCACATGATTATCTCATTGGTGCAAAAAAAGCCTTTGACAAAGTTGAACACCATTTTATGATAAAACAACAGACTAGAACGGAAAGAAACCACATGAACATAGTAAAAGCCATTGATGAAATCTCCATGGCAAACATCATGAGAAAAACTGAAAGCTTTTCTTCTAAGATCAGAAAGAAGGAAAGGATAGAAACTCACTTCTGCCACTTCTGTTAATACTGGAAGTTCTACTCAGAACAATTAAAAAAAAAAAAGAACAAGAGCATCCACATCGGAAAGGGAGAAGTGAAATTATCTCTGTTTACAGATAGTATGATCTTTGCGCAAAACCCTGCAGGTTTCCCTCACACCCCATCCCTCACCCCGCCTAAAGCTGTTAAGACTAATAAACTAATTCAGCCAAGTAGCATGATAAAAAGTCAACACATAAAAAACAGTTGCAGTTCTATAATTAACAATGAACTGTCTGAAAAGTAAATTATGAAACCAATTCCACTAATAGTAGCAGCGAAAATAATAAAATACCTAGGAATTAATTTAACCAGGGAGGTGAAGGACTTGTACAATGAAAACTGCAAAGCATTGCTGAAGGAAATTAAAGAAGACATAAATAAATGAGAACACACTCTGTGTTCATGGATTAGAATGCTTTTTTTTTTTGAGAGCAGTGTCACTGGCCCTCATATGTGGGACCCGAACTGGGGCCGCTGGCGTCCCAAGCCAGCGCTTAACCAATGTACCACTTGGCCGGCCATGGATTAGAATTCTTAATATTTTTAGATGTCAGTACTACCTAAAGCAATTTACAGACTCAATACAATTCTTATTAAAATTTTAATGGTTATTTCCACAAATAAAAAGTTTCATCCTATTATTCATTTGGAATCTCAAAGGAACCCAAATAGCCAAAACAATCTTGACAGAGAACAAAGGTGGAGGACTTAACATTTCCTGATTTCAAAATGTACTACAGAGCTGTAGTAACCAAAACAGTGTGGTATAGGCATAAAGACAGACATATAGACCAATGGAATAACATAGAGAGCCCAGAAATAAGCCCTTGCATATATAATCAAATGGTTTTTGACAGGGGTGCCAAGACCATTCAACAGGTAAACGATAGTTTTTTTCAACAAATGGTGCTGGGAAAACTGGACCTCCACATGCAAAAGAATCAAGTTGGATCCTTTCCTAACACTGTATGTAAAAGTTAGATCTAAATGACTCAAAGATCTAAATATAAGACCCAGAACTGTAAAACTCTCAGACGAAAACATAGAGGAAAAGCTTAAAAACATTGCATTTAGCAATAATTTCTTCCATATGACACCAAAGGCACCAGCAGCCAAAGGAAGAATATGGAAATTAAAAAATTTTGTGTGTCAAAATACAATGTCAACAGAGTAAAAGGCAACCCCACAGGATGAGAGAATATATTTGCAAATCATATATTGGATTGTTGGAAAAGTCACGACACATTTTTTAAACAAAAAATGTAGAAAAAGATGTCATGACTTTTCCGACAACCTAATATATTAGGGATTAATATCCAGGATATATAAAGAACTTTGCAAACTCACGACCACCACCAACAGAAACAACCTGATTAAAAAATGAGCAAAAGACTTGAATGGACATTTCTCCAAAGAAGATATACAAATAATCAATAAGCCCATGAAAATATGCTCAACATCACTAATTATTAGGGAAATGTAAATCAGAAGTTCAATGAGATAACCATCTCACACTCATTAGAATGGCTACTAAAAGAAAACAAACCAGAAAATAAATGTTGGCAAGGAATGGTGAAAATTGTGAAAAAATCAGAACCCTCATGCACTGTTGATTGGAATACTATGGAAAACAATATGGAGGTGTCTCAAAAAATTTAAAAATAGAATTATCATATGAGCCAGCAATTGCACTCTGGGTATATACCCAAAAGAATTGAAAGGACGACCTTGTAAAGATATTTGCACATACAAGTTGATAGCAACAATAGCTAAATTGTGCTAAAATGTGCAAGTGGCCCAAGTGTCCATTGATGGATGAATGGATAAGCAAAATGTGGTCCATAGATATAATGCAGTATTATTCAGCCTTAAAAAGGAAGGACATTCTGACCCATGCTACAATATTAATGAACCTTGAGTACATTATGCTATGTGAGATAAACCAGTCACAAGAAGACAAATACTGTATGATTTACCTATGTGAGATATTTAGTGTAGTCAAGATCACAGAGACATAAAGTAGACTGGTGGTTACCAGGGACTGTGGGGAGGGGAGAATGAGAGTTGCAGTAGTTGCCCCTTATCCAACCTTTTGCTTTCCATAGTTTTAGTTACTGTGGTCAACTGTGGTCTGAAAATATTAAATGGAAAGTTCCAGAAATAAATAGTTCATAAGTTTTAAATTGTGCACCATTCTGAGTGGTGGGATGAAATTTGGTGCTGTCCCACTCCATCTTGTCTGGGATGTGAATCGTCCCTTTGTCCAGTGTGTCCATGCTGTAAATGCTGCCTGCCCATTAGTCACTTAGTAGTCATCTGAGTTATCATATCAACTCTTGGCGATATTGCAATGCTTGTGTCCAAATAACCCTTATTTTACTTAACAATGGCTCCAAAGTGCAAGTGTAGTGCTGTTGCAATTTAGATATGCCAAAGAGAAGCCATGAAGTGCTTCCTTTAGTGAAAAGGTGTAAGTTCTCAACTTAATAAAGAAAGTAAAAAAATCATATGTTGAGGTTGCTAAGGTCTGTGGTAAGAATGATCTATCACTGAAATTATGAAGAAGGAAAAAGAAATTAGTGCTAGTTTTTTGTTTGTTTGTTTTTAAATTGGGGAATTGAGGAGGGGAGCAGCGTTGGGGAACCGGGGAAGGGGAACAGACAAGTTGCTGTCCTTTTGTTCTTCAGTCTAGCTGCAGAGGACGCTGCCTCATTGGCCCGTGTTGGTATTGTTATTGTGCTCTTCCCCAATAAGGCAGATTAGTCGCTGGCCTCTGGATGGCTGCTCACCGGCGGCTTGGCAGCTCACTCTGGCTGCCAGCCGCTCATGCTGGCTGCCGGCCACTCACTGTAACCTGTTGGCAACCCACTGCAGCAGGGGCTGTAGTTACGCCGTCCTGGGGACTCACAGCAGCCCAGCTCCAGGTGGAGCTGTTGTTAGCTGTAGAGGGCAGTGTCACTGGCCCTCATATGTGGGATCTGAACCGGGCCGCTGGCATCCCAAGCCAGCTCTTAACTAATGCGCCAGTCGGGCGACCCAATTAATGCTAGTTTTGCTGTCGTACTCCAGACTGCAAAAATTATGGCCAAAGTGCATGATAAGTACTTAGTTAAGCTGGAAAAGGCATTAAGTTTGTGGGTGGAAGACATGAACAGAAAACGTGTTCCAAATGACGGCAGTTGTTTGTTGCACCAGAAAGCACTGAACCTATCTGAAGACTTCAGCAAGGGATCCCCTAAAATGAGTGACACCAAGCCATTTACTACAAGTAAAGGATGATGACACAGATTCAGAAATAGGTTTGGACTGCAAAATATAAAAATTACAGGAGAGGCTGTGTCTTCCAATGAAGACAGGTGCTGCCACATTTCTGGCAGTGTTGAAGAAGTTGATTAGGGTTCAGTACTGTTCACAGTTTCAAGCATCCGCTGGGGCTTTCGGCACGGATCCCTCCGAGGATAAGCAGGGAATACTGCTGTTGCAGCTCTTGCAGTTTTACAAAATGAAGGGAGTTATGGAGATAGATGGTGTTGATAGCTACACAACATTATGAATGCGTTTAATACTGCTGAATGATGCATTTAAAAGTGATTAAGATGATAAATTTATAAAAAATTGGGAAAAAATACATAACATAAAATTTACCACCTTAAACATTTTTAAGGTACTGTTTGGTGGCATGAAGTATATTCACACTGTGGTGAAATGATTTCTGCCATCCATCTCCAGAACTTAATTTATCTTCCCAAACTGAACCTGTACTCTGTAAACAGTAACTCCCCATTACCCCTTCCCTTTTGTCTCTGGTAACCTCCTTTCTGTCTCTAGGAACTTCCCTATTTTAGCACCTTGTATAAGTGGGATCATATAATATTTGTCATTTTCTTTCTTGCATAGTTAGCATAATGACTTCAAGGTTTATCCACAGTATAGTAAGTATCAGAATTGAATTCCTTTTGAAAGCAATTTTATGTATATACCACATTTTGTTTATATATTCATCCATCAGTGGACATTTCGATTGTTTCTACTTTTTAGCTCTTGTGAATAATGGTGCAGTGAACATACGTGTGCATATCTCTTCAAGATCTTAGTTTGAATTTTTTTGAAAATGTGCCCAGAGTGGGATTGCTGGATGATTATGTGGAAATTTTATATGTAATTTTTTGAGATATGTTCATTGAATGCAATTTTTTATTTCAATCTGTTCAATATTGCTTACATCTTTTCTTACTTTGTCATTCTTGCTTGTGGTATATGTATTGTAGCTAGGTCAGATGATAATGCCCCATATTTTCTTCTTTTTTTTTTTTTAAAAAGATTTTATTGGGGAATTGAGGGAAGAGAACAGCATTGGGGAATCGGGGAAGGGGAACAGACAAGTTGCTGTCTTTTTGCTCTTCAGTCTAGTTGCGGAGGATGTTGCTTCACTGGCCATGTTGGTATCGTCATTGCTCTGTTCCCGGATGAGGCAGGAGGGTCGCTGGCCTCTGGATGGTCGCTCACTGCGGCTATTGGCAGCTCACGCTGGCTGCCGGCCACTCACTGTAGCCCATGGCAGCCCACTGCAGCAGGGGCTGCAGCCTACACCATCGCTGGGGTTTGCCCAGCCCAGCTCCAGGTGGAGCTGTTGTTAGCTGTAGAGGGCAGTGTCACTGACCCTCATATGTGGGATCCGAACCGGGGCCGCTGGCATTCCGAAACCAGCTCTTAACCAATGCGCCACTCGGCCGGCCCTGCCCCATATTTTCTAATCCTCTGTTGCTTTAGTCATGTGCTCTGTTCTGCTTGCCTTCTCTTTACTTCTGATCTGTCAGTGCCCTGGCCATCTGTCAAGATCTAAATACTGCTTTGATAAATAATGGAGTTAAGAGGTGACAGTAAATTAGAAAACTAAAAATATAATTGATAACAAAGCTCAAAACGAAAAATGTGCAAAATAGGCAAATCCCAAAGAAATCTAAGATAAAAAGAAAGAACCAAAGCAATGATATACAGCATTGGGACTGAGAAAGGCAATAACAACCACAGTTGTAGAGGACATTAACAATAAGGAATAAAAGAGTTTGTGAAGTTCTAAACACACAGTTTTTAAATTCTAGGTGAGACATTATTTTTTTAACAAAATATTAATGATCAGAATGAAACTCAAGATGTGGAAAATTTGAACAGACTGGAAGCAATGGATAAAGTGAAAAGCACAATTAATAACCAAGTGGTCAATGTTAACATTACCAGCAGTAAGTCATGTTGATAGAATGTACTGCTTGATACCATGTAATGAAAGGGCTTGTCACTTCTGTGGCATTCTTCCCCAAAACCTGTAACGACAGTCTAGGCATGAGAATGCATCAGGCAAACCCAAAGTACAGGACATTCTGCACAATTTCTGACCAGTACTTTTAAAAACTGTGAAGTTTGTGAAAAAGAAATGTCATGGTTCAGAGGAGACCAAAGAGTTAAGACACTAACTAAATACAGTTGGTATCCTGGAACAGAAAAAGGACATTAGTGGAAAATAGGAATTTGGATAAAGTCTATACCTTAGTTAATAGTATTATACTAATGTTAATTTCTTAGTTTGGACATAGGGACCATGGCCATGTAAGATGTTAACATTAGAGAAAGCTGGTGAAGAATATACAGGAGCTCTGTGTTACATTCAAAACTACTTTTTTTTTTTTTTAAATAGCTGAGCCACCCTGCCACCTGTTGGCAGCTCAATGGCAGCTCAGCTCGGGCTGGGCATCGAACTGCTATTGCTTAGAGCTCAGCTCGCACTCTTGAGCAAGCTCTTAACCAACTGAGCCACTTCGCCGGCCTTTCAAACTACTTTTATAAATCTAAAAGTATTCTAAGATTATAAAGTTAATTTAAATAATTAAGAAAAGAATTGTTAAAAATCTGTCATAAAAAAGGGCAGCAGACCCATGTGGTTTTATTGGCTTACTGCCCTCTCTAGTATAGCTCATTAACAAGCAACTAATAATTCTTCACTTATTAAAACAATTTCAAAACATTGATATTATAGAAAGCATCTCAGTTAATTATATGACAGCAGCATTACTTTAATAAGGAAATCTAATCAATAAAGCAAAGAATATATAAAGGCAAAAATCCTAAAGTATTAGATACTTTGTATTAGATAATTGGGTGTATTAGTGTGTTTTGAGAATAATTTGCTATGTAGTTTTTATTCTGGAAATATGGCATGTTTTACTCTACTGAATTATATCAGTTTAATTCACCACATATTGAAAGAATAAAACTACATGATTATAGTATTTCTAATAAAATTCTTAGTAAAACAATTTAAAAAAAATCTGTGGTAAATATAAAAGAATGTTCATTTTTATTTGTTTTTACAATGCAAAGATGAAGGTGGCCTTCCTCAGTTAAAGAGAAAGCCCAGAAGCTTTAAAGAAAAAAATCTATCCATAAATAAATTAAATGCTTCTGTCAAAGTATAATTTCAAATATTAGAAATACAACTGTCATACAAATATAGAATAAGCACATGTCAAAAAACTCATTCAGCCTTTTAATTAATGCAGGAACTAGTAAGATAATTAAGCTAGATTCCAAAATAGTTGAAGAACAGAGACATGTATAGTCCATCTGGAAAGGTATTTGTTTTTCAGAAAGATGTCATAAGAATAATGTTGATAAGATACAAAACTAGTTAATATCCTGCAGAGCTATAAAACCATAACCTTTAGTTTTATATTTTCCCTAGGACAGAAATGTATAAAGTTACATGAAATGTCACAGTGTTTTTGCTCTAATCAAATAGTAAGTTAGAAAGTCCATCACAGGTTTATTTTCCTCAAAAATTAATCCTTTCATAGGCTTGTTAGAACAATATTCCAGTATGACATTGCAAAGATGTGGTATACTCTTTTCATTTCTAAGTTTTGGATAAAATTTTTTTAACTTTGTGCAATGTGATAAGACAATGTCAAACAAATTAAAATAAATGGTTGCTATCCTTAATCAGTGAGCACTAAAGATGGATAATAAACCCAATAGAAAAAAATAGAAAGAATACAAACTAACTGTTCAATGAAGAAGGCACTCACATTGCCAGTAACCATGAGAAGCTGCCTCCAATCCCAGTCATAATTTTTAAAGGCAAATTAAAATAAAGTGAATGAAGAGTTTGGCTATGATATTGGCCGAACTCTGAAAGGTCTATAAGCAAGTGTTGGTAACTGTAGGCATATTCATACATGAATGATAAGATTCAAATTTGTTACAACAAACATGTTAATTGGTCTTCCTTTTTTTAAAAAAAAGATTTTATTGGGGGAGGGGAACAAACAATTTGCTGTCTTTTCATTCTTCAGTCTAGTTGCGGAGGACGTTGCTTCACTGGCCCATGTTGGTATCGTCATTGCGCTCTTCCCGGGTGAGGCAGATCGGTCGCCAGCCTCTGGATGGTTGCTCACCGCGGCTATTGGCAGCTCACGCTGGCTGCCAGCTGCTCACGCTGGCTGCGGGCCACTCACTGTAGCCTATGCTGCAGCCCACACCGTCGCAGGGGCTCACACAGCCCAACTCCAGGTGGAGCTGTTGTTAGCTGTAAAGGGCAGTGTCACTGGTCCTCATATGTGGGATCAGAACTGGGGCCGCTGGCATCCCAAAACCAACTCTTAACCAATGTGCCACTCGGTCAGCCCTAATTGGTCTTTCTTATAATGGCAAAATACTGAAAACCTTCTCAGTAGCTTTATGGTTAGGTAAATACACCAAGTTTCAAATTTATGGAAAAGAATTAGGTAGGTTTATCTGGAAGGTCTCCATGATATTGTTATATGAGAAAAGGAAGATGCGGGCAAATATAAATTTTTTAAAAATAAACTGTTACATGTGTATATTTATAGCTAGGTCTGCAGAAATATAGGAAAATTTATTTAGTGACATAAAAAGTTTTACTCTTCTTTTCAAGTAGGGATAGAGGATTTTAATTCTTGTATATTTTAAATAATTTTTTTCATATAAATGCAAAAATTTAATTATGACATCCTTTGGGAGATTTCCTGTTGTATGGTTTTATAAAACTACCCAGATAATAGGGAAGACCTTCAGTTTTTCCTACTGATATTAAAGAGGGGAAGAAAGCAGAACAAATGTTAATAGTATGTAATACCCTAAAGTGTCTGTTATAAATAAACTATTAAGAGAAGAGGAATGAATATGTATACTAAAATAAATTACACGTATTTGTAAGCTGGGCCTCATGTCTCACTTCTTCCATTACTTTTCCTTAATACTCTTCCTTCCCGCCTTTCTCTTTCAAAGGTGAACATTCTTCCATTCAACTTTGTAGCATTTTTTGACACTCTAATCCTGATGCATTCTTTCAGTAGGGAAAATAGGGCGAGGGTTTCCTCTAGTTGAGTCAGATGGTTGCAATGGTGAGACCAGGCAGGGAGGAGGGTGAAAGCCAACTAATGAGCTGCTTATGTGGTGACTCATGAGAGTCAAGTTTGAAAGCCTTAGAAAGTTGTAGACAAACTGTGTGTGTGTGTGCGTGCGCACGCTACAACAAGCTATGCACCTCTCCAAGATTGCATACCAATGTAATTTAACCTTTGTTTGTTGAGTAAGGCTACTCAATATGAATATCACTTCTCATAATATGTTGTAATAAGTGATGCTTGCAAGTAATATGCAGTGCGTAGGTAGAAGGGCCAATGTAGATTGTACTTGCTCAGACTTCCATGTTTCTGTCTTCACCCCCAGTGTAAATGCATTTGTTCTAGATTGAAAAATCATATAATTACATTTGCTAAAATTGTGTGTAAACTGATAGTATCCAATAACTCAGTGAGAGTCAAAGTATTCTCCTATGAGGAAAATCAAGTTCGTTTTAACAAAGATTGATATCTAATTTTACTACTTAACTATTTGCTTGTTTGGCCGGCTTTTAGGATCTTGCTGCATAATTGACAGTGTTGAACAAATGACAAGTTCGAAAATTCTCATGACTCAAACATTAATTAGATTTTCAGGACCTACTTTGAGGTTTAGCTCCACACTCTAATAAAATAACTAAGAAATATATAGTTTATTCTACAGGTCTCCAAGTAAGTGGTTGGTGTACCATACTATATTTTAAAATTAATGTTGGTTGTTTTTTTTTTTTAAATGGTGAGTCTTAGGTGAAATACGGTAGCCAATAGTAGTTAGTCAGTTTTAAAATTGGCTTATGAGAGTACCAACTGTGACTACTGCCTTGTAGATGTGGCTTACAGCCTCTCCTTCCTATGATGTGAAAAAACGGAAATCTTTCCTTATTTAAACAGTGGTAAGGCTTTATATGTAAATACCCCAGTGAGAAATCAGAAACATTCCCAAATTCATATTAAATTATTTTTTATCAGAATTGTATTGAAGAGAGTATCCTCTGTGGAAAAAAGGGAGACTAAGGAGGTTAAAGGAAGGAAACAATTTGAATTGGGTGGAGGAAACAAACCAGTCTTACCTGAAAGTTTTGACTATTATCTAAGTGTGTTTCAACCATTACTAGCCTGTGCATTATTTTTCAAATGTCAATGCTATATATCTCTGACTCTAAAGGTTATTCATTCCTTGAATGTTGCCAACCATCACTAATAGAGAAATACAAATCAAAACCACAATAAGATACCACCTTACACCCATAAGGATGACTACTCAAAAAAACCAGAAAATAACAAGTGTTAGCAAGAATGTGGAGAATTTTAGAACCCTTTTGCACTGTTGGTGGGAATGTAAAATGGTGCCACTACTGTGGAAAACCATACAGTATGTCCGACAAAGTGAGTCTTATACACCTTTGATGCTTTATGGCAGTCCCTCCACATCCCCACTGCTTTTCCTTTGCTCCCAGACACCCTGGGCTCTGACTGAGCATTGGACTCCTGTCCACTATTGCACTGCACAGTAAGCACACAGCCGCACAACTGGGACAATGTCCAGCAGACACGTGATCTCCTTCCGCGATTTGTTCGCACCTACGAATGTTCATAATGAGAGGTCTGTTGTATCTGTGAAAGTTCGTAACTTGAATGTTCATAAGTCGGGGACTTACTGTATGGGGTTCCACAAAAAATTAAAAATAGAATTGCCATATGATTTAGCAATTCTACTTCTGGGTATATACCCAAAATAATTGAAAGCAGAGTCTCAAAGAGCTTTGTACAACTATGTTCATAGCAGCAATATTCACAGTAGCTAAAATGTGGAAGTAACCCAGATGTCAATTGAATGAATGGTTAAAGAAAATGTGGTATTATACATTGGCCTTAAAAAAGAAGGAAATACTGTCACATGACACAGCATGGATGAACCTTGAGGTTCACTGCATTATTTCATTTATATGAGGTCTCTAAAGTAGTCAGACTCTTAGAAACGGAAAGCAGAATGGCGTTTGCCAGGGTATAGTTTCAGCCATGCAACATGTTTTTGAGATCTAGTTGCACAATAGTGTGAATATAGTCAACACTATTGAACTGTCCACTTAAAAATAGTTAAGATGGGGGCTGGCCGAGTGGCGCGGGTAGTTAAGAGCTGGCTTGGGATGCCAGCGGCCGCGGTTCAGATCCCACATATGAGGGCCAGTGACCCTGCCCTCAAAAAAAAAAAAAAAAAGTAAATTTTATGTTATCTGTTTTTACCACTAGTAAAAGTAAAAAAATTGATACTGAGACCAAGATATTCTCATTTATATGGTGTGGGGTGGGGTCCTGGTGTGGAAAAAATTTAGCAGCATCCCAGATGATTCCATGGCATGGTTAACTTTGAGAACCACTGACATAGGGCCAGCCGAGTGGCGCGGTGGTTAAGCGCTGGCTTGGAAAGCTAGTGGCCCCGGTTCGGGTCCCACATATGAGAGCCAGTGACACTGCCCTCAAAAACAAAACAACAAAACAAACAAACAAAAAAAAACGAGAATCACTGACATAGACATAAAAATAGAAGGAATTGTAAGATAAGCTGCAGACTACGTAGATGATATCATGTGATTTTGTAAATAGTTTCATTCCAGGAAATTGAATATTATTTGATTTATATACTGTTAAATTCTAATTTACTAAGCAATAATTTATTAATTCAGCCATCAGAATTGAAATCAGAGAATCCTCTTAATAGTAAATTGAAGAAATTTGTGAAAACAAATGTATCGAGTACTCTTATGAATGGTTTTCACCAATGCCTACAAGATAATAGCATATCACTTGGTTAAGAGTTTTAAAATCTACCTTTGCACTGGCATACATACAGTTATGTAGCATTTAACCTAAACTTTTGCTTTTTTTGAAAGATTGAGCATGGTTAAACTAGAATTGTGTTTATTGTATACTTCCAATGTTTTAATCCGTACATATATCGAAATTCTTACTTTCTGGATTTTTCAAAATGAAATTTGTCTCTAGCTTGTTGTTGATGCTAGTATTTACACGTGAGAATCATAAATGGTAAATATATTTGATGCAAAAGGAAGGGAAACAGGGAGTATTGAGACAATTTTTGTTATTATAGGGTTTTAGAAAACATGGTACAAATCAGAGACCTAGACAAAGGTGTCAGACTTACTCAGTAAAGTATATTAATTAAATATAACTACCATTTTAATTCCCTGGGTCTGGAATTTCTGTCATAAATATATGAGAATATACAACGATTTCTTTAAGAACACTTTTCAGCCCTGAGTATTACAAAATACCCACTGGCAGGATATTAACTTGGAACAGCAGATTGTTCTTTTTTTAGTAGCCTTTTTCCTGCAGATGTGACTCTAACAGAGGAAGACATATATATATATATGTCTTCCTCTGTTAGAGTCACATCTGTGTGTGTGTGTGTGTGTGTGTGTGTGTGTGTGTGTGTGTATTTGTGCTCCAGCAGGTAATCAGCAGAAGTAAAGATAGCAGTCATTTATTAAATGAACTCTGGTCAATTTAGATAAAGAGTATGTACAACAGTCAAAATGTTTGTGATTTCTAGTGTTCTTACAAAATTGTGTTTTCGAGCTCCTCTAGGTAAATTTTAGAAATACATTTTAACTACTTCAGTCATATTTCTGATTTGGGGTGGGGGTGGCAGATATATTTAGTTTCTGTTCTAAAATGGGAAATGAAACATTGATGGTAATATTTCTTATATCCGAGTATCATATGACATTAGAAAATAGGATGTATGGTACAATCAAATATTATTTATTACAGAGTTGTGAAGTGCTTTGTAAATACTTTCCCCTTACATATGTTAGAATGTACAATTTCTGATCACATTTTAAATTTGATACTAAGGCAGAATTAAGTTTCTTTAGAATAAATATTCCTTTAAAATTTTCATAAAGATCAATATTTTAGCGAACAGGATTTAGACCAAACTTACCTACATATGTGTGTATGCTTCTAACTTGACACTTTACTTTTTGCATTTTTCCTTTGTTGTACTTCAGTCCCTGTCGTAATCTGGAATGCAAAAAGAACTTCCGGGAAGGACATAGTATTACTTTAAAAATGTACAAATAGGAATAGAGTCATTAGTCAGTGGCTAAGGATAGCTGAATTCAATTTCGCTGATGTTTAAATTGTCTAATGTCCTGTCCTTCAGTGAGACCAACATTTGGCATTCAATATCTAGGACTGTGGATGAGGTGAAAGGAAAGGTGAATTCTAATAATGAATCAAGGCAGGAACTGAAGGAGGCTTTGTTTGTTTCTTTAACTTGTTTTGTAATAAGATCAGTTGTTTCAGTGAATAACCCAGTGGTAGTGACATGAGGAATTGCACGTTGCCTGTGAGATGCAGAATGACAGAGGAACTGCCAAAATTCTTTTCATTTATCATGAATTCCAGAAAGAGAACTTTTGACCAGAAGTATCACATTCCTTTTTTTTCCGCCTTAAACTAAACACTATTCGCTCTTTAGGGAATACAGCATTCCAAATTTACTCGAAATCCCAAATGGAATCATATTGCATGAATGTAATAAGAAAAAAAATGTGTAAATAGCACCCAAGAGAGACTCTGGAGGCTGCTTTAGCAAGTTTGAATACAACTTTGTGTCCCTAAGCAGGTCCATGACTAACCCTCTCTCTCTCTGCTCCCCTCCCAGTAATCACACTAATTTGTATTGGAACTTTAATTCAGAATTCCTAAACTTTTAGTCTAATTGGGAAAGAGGAATTTCAGTAGGTTAACATATAATGGGACCTGTTTATGATTTTATTTTTTACATAAAGCTAAAAAAGCAAAATAGGACCTGGGTTTGTGATACAAATCTTTTGTTTTGCTATTTATCTCAAGTGTCAATACTGTGTTGAAAGGAAAGATCACTAAACTGGGTTTTTGACTAGATTGAGCTACTATTTAACTCTGATCTGGCACTTTATTTAATTTCTCTGAGATTGTTTCCTATCTTTTAAGTCCTCCTTTCTTGGGAGAAGAGACTCTAAAGCTCTAGGTAGGAAAAAGGAATAGTTAAGAAATAAATAAATATGGGCCGGTCGAGTGGTGCGGCGGTTAAGTGCTGACTTCGGAAGCCAGCGGCCCCGGTTCGGGTCCCACTTATGAGGGGCAGCGACACTGCTCTGAAAAAAAAAAAAAGAGATAAATAGATAAGTGCTCTTGGTAACTTATATAATAATGTCTCTAGCTACAACAAGAGTTCAGAAGTAACCAGATTTAGACTTGAATTGTGATGCAAGATGGTAGGGTTTTATTCTCTAGGAAGAAGAAGATGGAAAGTGAACAAATCAAGGCCAGGTTGTAAGAAAGATAAGGACTTTCTTTAAGAGAATGATTGAAGCAGAGACTTAGGGAGGTAAAAGATGAGAAAAATGCTTATTACAATTGCATACATTTATGAAGCTAGATAATGGATTTGCCTTGAAAGTTGTGTAGTAGTACATATTTGAAGGAGGTAAAAAGAAGCTATTATATTATAGATTCATGAACAAGAGAGTTACATGACAAAAGCAGTGTTTTATTTATTTTTTTTTTTGAGGTCAGTGTCACTAGCCCTCATATGTGGGACCCAAACCGGGGTCACTGGCGTCCCAAGCCAGCACTTAACCACCGCGCCACTCGACTGGCTCCCAAAAGCAGTGTTTTAGATAATTAATCTGTCAGTGCTTCATTGGAATGTTTGGAAGAGAATATCTGAATTTCCCTGATACATAAATTCTGCCCTGGCATTGGAATTCAGCAGTCAGTTCTTAAAAATTTCACATTCCTCATTGTATTTTATTATCTTATCTGGTATGTAACAATCAACTTTATATTTATATTCTTACTTTCTGTTTCAGAGCATCACAACAATATAACCTTTAAAAAAATTTAATAGACGACTAGGGATTTAAGTTTGAATTAAAATTCAGTCACATTTGGTGCTACGAATGTAAAGAAATATTCAGATGACCAGGTATTTTATGTGTACAATTGTGTTTGTAGTGGTGTCATAATTTACTTTTCTGCATAGTCACCAGTAGGTTTTTTGTGACATTGATTGGAAGATCCATCCTGATTGTAGAAATGTTTAAGTGTGAAAGATATGTCTTGGAATTGAGATTATATA
Source organism: Aselliscus stoliczkanus (assembly GCA_033961575.1). NCBI lineage: Eukaryota > Metazoa > Chordata > Mammalia > Chiroptera > Hipposideridae > Aselliscus > Aselliscus stoliczkanus. The sequence goes on along the minus strand of CM066736.1, from coordinate 94,640,961 downwards.
GTGTTTTCATAATAATGCTTTTCTTAGCAGTATTTGTGTCTAGTTGAAGTTGGACTCCAATACTAATTGCAATCTTAATTAGTATTATATACTAATAATTGAAGCAATAAAATAGGTGAGGAGAGCTATAGGATTTAATATCCAGAGTTAGCGGGAAACAAAAAAGAATAGTTATAGTTATAAATAATAGAAAATCAGATATGTGCACTACTAATGAATGAATAGTGCGAGCAAAGTGTGATCAAAAAGTACGGTGAATGTTTAAATGAACAAAATTTCAGTAAAGACACATTGCCATTAACCCTCTCAAAATACTCCCCCTCACTTCGTACACACTTATCCCATTGTTCTTGCCATTTTCTGAAGCAGTTTTGGAAGTCCTCTTTCGTGAGTGTCTTTGGTTGTGCTATCATGTCTGACTCAATGTCCTGAATCATTTTGACTTTGGGGAAAGAGCCAGAAGTCGCACTGTGCCAGATCCAGCGAATAAGGTGGATGAGGACACATCGTAATGTTTTTATTTGACAGAAAGTGCCATATACCAGAAACGATGTGTGACATGGAGCATTATCATGATGAAGGATGAAACTGTTTCCCCATTCCATGTTAATGATCCATGACTTACAGCACACTTTAAAACACACCATCTCTCAACAATAGCTCACTCCCGACTGACTGCACCGAACAAGTTGAAACTTGTCACAACTCTTACTAAGGTTCGACTCACCACTTCCCATATTGGAGATCCCTGCCTTTCCATTGGATGACACTGGGCAGCGGCATTCACTGTATCTTTTGATGACACTTTGTATAGTATATTTCTGTGTGTGCACATGAGCCAACAGCTTTGGACCTCAGATCTTTATGTCTAAACCAGGGGTAGTAAATCCTGCCCTTTCTTCTTCTCAGGTGGTTATGGGAAAAAATGAAAGATACTGTGTTTTAAATTTACTTAAAAGATTATATAAACTTTTAATGTGCTAACCAAATGTATTTATTATCATTATTCTAAAAATATACAGCAGTATATGATAGTTCTTTATTAAAAAGGTGATTTACAGAAATGGTTAGAATGGGCAGTACTTGTGATAGGAATATACATTTCTGGTATGATTTGAATGTATTATTATTTCAAGGAAAAATATATAAAATAGTGTTATATTTATTTGCTTATGGAAATTAGGAATTTCTGTTAACAATGATGAAATCATCAATATCATAATTCAAAGAATAATCCAGGGCCGGCCAAGTAGCCCACTTGGTTAAGAGTTGGCTTAAAGCAGTGATCTGAGCAACAGGGCCACCATTTCGATTCCCACATGGGCCAGTGAACACTGCGCCCTAGCTGAGCTGTTGCTGAGCTACCAACAGGTGGCAGGGTGGTTCAGTTGGTGTAACAAGATTGCCTGTTCAATGGTGGGCTATGCCCAACCGCAACTTAAAAAAAAAAGATTGAACTCGGCACATTGAGCTGAGCTGCCACACCAGTGGATAGGGCGTGCGCTCTTAACAACAAGGCTGCTGGGTTCCACTCCCACATGGGATGGTGGCTACGCCCACCCGCAACTAAGACTGAACTCGGTACCTTGAGCTGAGCTGCCGACTAGATGGCTCAGAGAATAGGGCATGCACTCTTAACAACAAGGCTGCTGGTTCGACTCCCACATGGGATGGTGGCTACGCCCATCCACAACTAAGATTGAACACAGCACCTTGAGCCTAGAGGCCACGAGCTGCTGACGGGAAGCCAGATGGCAACTGGCGCCTTCCACAACGAAGATTGAGGAACAACAACTTGGCTGGTCCCCTTCCCAATTCCCTAACACTGTTTCCCTCCCCCAACTCCCCAATAAAATCTTAAAAAAAAAAAAAGAATAATCCAAAACAAACAAAAAAGTTTGTATGCGTAAATAGTTTATACAACCTCAAGTGTGCAGATGAGCTTCTTTCCCATCTCCCTGGTCAGGGATCAGTGAAATTACTTGGAGCCTAAGAAAAGCAAGTGAACAAGTATAGCTGTCCTTTAGATGTATTGTCATAGCTCATGGTACACAAGGTTTCCCACAGAATACAGCATCCTCTGATGAAAGTTGTAGACATTATAAACCACAGGGAGAAACAAACTACCATGCAGAAAATAGTAGACTTAACAAACAAGAGAATACAGTCATGCACTGCTTAACAATGGGGATACATTCTGAGAAATGCATCACTAGGTGATTTCATCGTTGCTCGAAGATCGAAGAGTGCACTTACACAAATCTAGATGGTGTAGCCTACTATACACCTAGGCTGTATGATAGAGCCTATTGCTCCTAGACTACAAGCCTGGACAGCATGTACTGTACTGAATACTGTAGGCAATTCTAACACAATGGTATTTGTTTTCTAAACATTTCTAAACATAGAAAAGGTAGAGTAAAAATATGGTATAGAAGATAAAAAATGGTACACCTATGTAGGGCACTTACCATGAATGGAATTTGCAGGGCTGGAAGTTGATCTGGTGAGTCAATGAGTGAGTGGTGAGTGAATATGAAGTCCTAGGACATTATTGTACAAGATTGTGGACTTTAAACACTGTATATACTTAGGTATAAAATGAAGTATAAAATAACACAAGATAAAACAGCCCAAGAGAAAATGATGCAATCAAGAGATGCGGTAAACACGAGAAGTATAAGACTGCTGCTGGCGTAACATGGCATACTGTTTTACAGTAAACTTTTTTAATAATAGAAAGAATATACTCTAAAATAACTATAAGAATATAGTATAGTAAATATATAAACCAATAACAGTCATTTATTATCACTGTCAAGTATTATGTATTCTACATAATTGTATGTGCTATACTCTTATACAACTAGCAGCACAGTAGTTTTATTTACACCGGCATCACCTTAAATGTAAATAATGTGTTGCTTTTCAACATTACTACGATGGCTACAACATCACTAGGTGATAGTTATTTTTGAATTCCATTGTAATCTTAATGGGGCAACTGTGGCATACGCAGTCTGTCATTGACCAAAACATTCTTATGCGGCACATGTTTGTAAATACAAGAATATTGAGATAATGGAAAAACCTTAAAGAGGCTATAAAACAAGCTTATTTAAAAATGATTAGAGATCAAAAGAAGAAATAAGATCCATAATAGAAAACTCATGAATATGAAGAAGGAACAGGAAGATTTCAAAGAGACCAATGTTTAGAAATGAAAAAATATAGTAATCAAAATTAAAATGTCAGTGAGTTTCATTGAATAAACTTTTGTGTTCTTTCTGTGCCATGACATTTTTTCTTCTATAGTATTGTATAATCATTTGAAGAGAGAATTAGAAAAGGGATTTGAGAATATCACTCAGAAAACAGCACCGGTAATACAAAGAAAAAACATAAAAAACAACTGTTAAGAAAATGGAAGACAGTATGAGAGCGTCCAACTTATGTTTAATAGGAGTCTCAGAACTAGAGAATAGAATGAATAAGAGACAGTATATGAAAAGGAAGATAAGAGGCTGGCCGAGTGGCTCAGTTGGTTAAGAGTTAGCATAAGAGCGCGAGTTCTGAGCAACAGGGCCGCCATTTTGATTCCCCCATGGGCCAGTGACACTGCACCTGAGCTGAGCTGCTGCTGAGCTGCCAGCAGGTGGCAGGATGGCTCAACTGGTGAGACAAGACTGCCTGTTTGATGGTGGATTGGGCCGGCCCACAACTAAGACTGAACTCGGCACTTTGAGCTGAGCTGCTGTCCCACTGGCTCAGTGGATAGAGCGTGTGCTCTTAACAACAAGGCTGCTGGTTTGACTCCCGGGGGCGGGACAGTGGCTATGCCCACTCGCAACTAAGATTGAACTCTGCACCTTGAGCTTAGAGGCCATGAGCTGCCTACAGGTCTCCAGATGGCGACTGGACTTGGAGCTGAGGTAGCTAGCTGCGCCCTCCACAACTAAGATTGAAGAACAACAATTTGGCTGGTCCCCCTCCCCATTTCCCCAACACTGTTCTCCTTCCCCAATTCCCCAATTTAAAAAAAAAAAAGAAAGATAAAGGCTTTAAGTTTTCCAAAATTAAAGAAAATCATGAGATTTTAGATTGAAGAAGTTCACTGTCTTCCAAATGGTGCATAAAAATGAATCCATACTTAATAGGTAATATTTATTGAGCACTTAATTATTTGCTGTATGTGTTCTAAGTTCTTTACATGTATTATCTCGTTTAATTCCTTCAGTAATCTTTTGGAAGAAGAACTATTTTTATTCCTATTTAAAAATTGAGGAAACTGAACCCAGAGAAGTAAAAAGTTACTTAAGTGCACACAATTTGTAAATGATGTAACCAGTATTTGAACTTGACAACACTGATTAAGAAATAATAGAAGTACACACTAGCAATATTTGAAATAGAAAGGTACAGGTTGAGATTTAAAAACTTACAATAGCAACTCTGAACAGGTATATTCTAAAAAGATGAGAATTTTTAGTAAAATTTAGAATTTCTGGTTTTAAAAAAACATCTACAGTACCAAAGTTGACTAATGGAAACAGAAAATCTGAAAAGAATTACAACCATTAAATAAATGGATTCAGTTTATAAGAGTTGTATGTAAGAGGAACACCTGTCTCAGTTATTTCACTTGTGAATTTATCAAATTTTTATTAGTAACTTACCTCTTATATGAAATATTACAGAAAATTAAAAGTTGAATGATTTTCCTGAGTAGCACTTATCCATCTCTAACTTATGTCTCACTGCCCACTAGAAAGTAACCTTTATGAGGGCAAGGATCATGCTTTGTATATTTGACAATTGCATCTTTAGCAGTTAGTCGAATACCTGTCATGTGGTAGGTTCTCAGTAAATCGTGACTGAAAAATATAGTAATATTTAAATTAATGATTTAAAATATTTAGAAATATTTCACACTTGTATTCTTTCTCCTTATTTCACCTATTATAATTCCTATAGAGAAATATTAGATTGAACAAGTTTGCTTATATTTTGGTATTTTATGATTTATAATCTCTGAAAATGTTTGTTTTATGAGGTTTTAATAAAAATATATAATATTTTAAAAATATACCATTATAGATGTGTTAATTAAGTGGGGGAATCCATTCACAATATGTATGTATGTCAAATCATCATGTCGTACACTTTAAATGTCTTACAATTTTGTCAATTTTACCTTAAAAAGTTTAGGGAAAAATAACACCAAAAAATATTGGGTTGCCGGAAAAGTCATGATGCATTTTTGCAACAAAAACAAAAAAAACATATCATGACTTAAGTATGTATATTATTTTTTAGAGATATTCTCTGTCAGATGTAGCAGTTCTCTGATTCTTAAAAAAATAATTTGGTGGAGGAAAAGAAAAAAATTCTTGTTTTCTGTTCTTCATCTTAAGTACACAAACTTAAATGTACTTTTTCCTATTTATTCTTTATCATGTTTTCAGCATACTTTGTAAGTTTTTGGCTTATTTTCTTTCTTTCATGCACTTTATTATTTAAAGAGCTATGTCAGATTTAAATGATTTTGCTTTCCCTCATCTTACCTCTTCTGTTTATTCTTTTTGTTTGTGTGTTCTGTTTCTTGCAGTCTACAAATTTTATTTTCTCCAATGATGTTTTTGCTAATGGACTTACTAAAGGTTGCAGTTATCCTTATTGATGGTAAATGCCAGATTTACTCTCAGGTTTTTTGTTTTTCTTTCATGAGTTTAAATCAAGTAAAAGACAGAAATGTTTTAGAAAGGAAAGGGTTAAAGCTTATTATATATAGAATGTGACATTTTAAGTTCATGGCCTAGTGTCATTCATTTTGTTGTTGTTCCTTGAAATCAGAGAATTTTCACTTTTCTGCAATTCAGAGTAACTTTTATGTTCAAATTCAAATGCCAAGTTTAAAAACTTATAACTGTTTCTTCTTAAATGAGTAAGGTTTGCGTTTGATAATTTTTTTTAATAGTGAAAAGGTAAAACATCTGTAACAGAGTACTTAAGTTAAATTTTTTTTTTTAAAGATTTTATTGGGGAATTGGGGGAGGGGAACAGCGTTGGGGAATCGAGGAAAGGGAACAGACAAGTTGCTGTCTTTTGTTCTTCAGTCTAGTTGTGGAGGACGTTGGTTCACTGGCCCATGTTGGTATCGTCATTGCGTTCTTCCCGGATGAGGCAACCTCTGGATGGTCACTTACCGCAGTTACTGGCGGCTCACGCTGGCTGCCAGCCGCTCACGCTGGCTGCTGGCCACTCATTGTAGCCTATGGTAGCTCACTGCAGTAGGGGCTGCAGCCTACACCGTCGCCGGGGCTGGCACAGTCCAGCTATAGCTGTAGAGGGCACTGTCACTGGCCCTCATATGTGGGATCCGAACCGGGGCCGCTGGCATCCCAGAACCAGCTCTTAACCAATGCGCCACTTGGCCAGCCCAAATTTTTGTTCTTAATTCTTTTGTATTTAAAAATCCAACCACAATTATTTACTTTCAGAGAGGAATTCTTAGTGAAGCTGAGTTATTGGCACACCACCAAAATTGTGCATCAAACAAGTATGTGTGGGAATAAAATGATGCATTTCTGGTACTTTATAGTTTTGGGAACAAAGCACTGTTTCTCTGATTTGAGTTATTGCACAGTTTTACTGAAACCATAGCATATAGTCTTGTTTACTACGTCACATTTATTTTTGATGCATATAGGCAATCATCCCCACCCGTTGAGTTAAGTAGTAATTATTTATATAATATTTCCTACCTGTAAAGTTTGTTCTTTTTTTTTTTTTGAAATTCTTTTATTGTGAAATAAACATTTTTAAAAAAAGTTTGTTCTTTAGTTTAGAATTTAAATTCTTGGAATAACCATAAAGTGTTTCTGTGAAATCATATAAAATTATATTTTTATTAAAATTAAAATGAGGTAATGTATTTAAATTATTTTATGTCGGGATATCATAATTTTAACATTCTTATTAAATGATTAAAAACAGATGTATAAAAGTTAAGTCATTTTAATGTGCTTGTGTGTGTATGTTTATACTTCTGTAATTTCCATTGATGCATGATTAGCTGCTATGTCTTAGTGTTATTAAGCAATGTTCATGTAAGTATTTATTAAAATTGCACCCACTTACAACTATTGTAACTAATTAGTATGTGTGTGTATGCTTTTCCCGGATAAAAGTAAACATTTCAACAAGATCACTCATTTTCCTGGTTAGACTAAAAAAAAAATTAAATAGGAGCTGTTAAGTAGTTAAAGGATCTCTGGTGGAGGGCAAAGGAAATACATGTACCAGAGGAGCTATTTTTGTTTATTTCTAGTAAGTTGAGATCTTAATATGATGGAAGTTGGTTTTGTGATATTAAAGTTCTTAATTATTGAGCTTGTGTCACTGGCATTATAAAAAGAGTTCAAACCTTTGGATCATGCAGTTAGATTCATTTGTATTACTAATTTTATTAAATATTGCTGGGATTCATTTATTTTGGTCTAGAAATTTAACTCATGTTGAGAGATATTTTAGTTAAATATTTTAGTTAATATTTTAGTTAAAACTTGTGGTGTGTTTTCTCTCTTTAATTTGTATATAATGTCAAAGCAAAAATTGTTTAATTAGTGTGGCTAATAAACACTGAGAAAATTGGTGGATTTTAAATGTTAAATTGATTCTGAATTACCAGTTACTTTAATATTCATTGGTAATGTAGCAACTTGATATGCGTGTGTACACACACACACACAAACACACACAGACACACACCCAGAGTGCCTAAAAAATGTATACACATGACTTGTATTCATCTTTTGTTATTACTCTATATTGAGTATTACAAGTATTAAAAAATTTAATACAGTTTTTCCTTTCTTAAAATGTGTATACTTTTTTTTTGTACTCTGTATATATAGTTTGATTAGTTTAGTAATAATTCAGTAAATGACTGCTTTAGAATAGTAGAAGGCTCATTTGTAGGTTTTCCTTTTTGCTGTTTCTATCTTAATGTATTTTTAAGTGGCCTCAAATAAAAACAGTGAAGAAATGTTTTATTTTTCCTCAAACATGTAAAATACATCTGGAAGAATTCACATCTGGTTCATGGATTTCCTCTATGGAGATGATCCAAATTCAGTGTCAAGATGAGAGTTTGTACTCATGGGTTTGCAGAATCTTGTACGGAATTTGAAATATTTTGTTTGCAAATAGTTGGAGAAACAATTGATTCAGATGTTTGTGTTAAGTTCTAATTTTACATATTTCTTCCTCGTTGAAAATAAAAAGGTTTTGTGCTTCATAATATAATCAAGTAACTTGTAAAAACACTGCTTACATTTAACATGTTTTGTGTAACCATTCTCAAACGTTGTTTTATGAGAGATCAATTAAATTGTTAAACTTATCAGGTCATGATTATTGGCGATCCTAACTATTATTAGAAATGTACTTCTCGTACATAGTATTGTGTACTATCAATTTTACTGTCACATTTCATTGATTCCATAAGGAACAACAATCATTTTTTTAGCTGTTGTATTCTAACTATCTGCCCAAATGGGATGTATAAATTTGGATTCTCAGAATATAATGGTGTATGGACTGAGTTCCTCCCTCAGCCTCTCTAACAAATGTATTTGTGTCTGAATGGAGACCCTAGAGTAGAATAAAGTAGAAGCATTTATGGGCTCACTCCAATAAGCATGTGAACTAAAAATAATATTGTAAAACTTCTATGAATTATTTGTCTTATGCATTGAGACTGCCAAACTAAGCTGCTAGTGATGTGAATTAACCTTAGTACACTAGAAAAAATGGGTGTTGCTCATTAAAAGGGATGTTTTGTTTTTTTCAAGGATTATTTTTTGTCCCTTTAACATGTAATATATTTTCCATATATAACATAATAAAGTTTATTTGTAGGTAAGTCTACAGCTTTTGCTTCACTGTGTTTATCTTCGAACTTCCTGTGGAATAGAAAAATACATTTTGCATATGTGTCTAATTTAGTCGTTTCTAAACAATATAGCAAGAATTTTTGTGTTTTAGCAGATTTTCCAGTCAGTGCACCACCAAATTGTAAGTATTATGAGTCTTGGAAGGGACCAGTCCTTGAGGGTACCTACTCCTTTCTCCTTTTACTCCTTATTTTAACCTTGCATTCCACTTTAGTCATTGGGATATAGAATTTTGTTCTTGACAAATGAGAATTAAGATGGAAACATTAAATTTTTGATCATATTTATGTTATTTACTATTAGAAAATATTATTTGCAGTACACTCGTATATCAAGCCACCTTAAAAAGTTACCTATTACCATTTGCTTTTGCAACTTGGACATTCTGTGTGCCCTACTTTTTGTTCCAAGGGCCTATGAATAAATACTTACCTTATTTTTACCACAGGGAACTCTGAATGTTTCATTGATACACTGATCTTTTTATGTATTAATAATTCATTGATACGCTCACTTTTTCTGTATATATGTATATATTTAACTTTTTCAAGTATTTTTTGAGGGTCTTTGTAGCAGGCAGTGTTCAGGGTACTAATTTTAAGCTTTCAAAATGTTTTCCTTCTTTTTCTTTCAGGTAGTGGAACTCCCTCATTAGCCTATGTCATTCATTAAATTTACTGCTCAGTTCTTTTTTTTTTTTTTTGAGGGCAGTGTGATTGGTCCTTGTATGTGGGACCCAAACCAGGGCCACTGGCTTCCCAAGCCAGCGCTTAACCACTGCGCCACTCGGCCGGCCCCAGTTTGTTCTTTTCTTTCTCAATACTGTATCCTTTCCTAACCCCTTTCCCTTTATCTTACTTTGAATTTGTGATCTCGTACCTTGGTCAGTACCATTTGATGGTTGTATTTTGAGACTCTAGACATATGAAATGATGGTGTCCTGACTGCAAAGGGTACACTTTAGTAAGTTTTAACATATATCCATGAAGCTACTACCACAATCAAGTTAATGGACATATCCATCACCTCAAAAGTTTTTTCATGTCCCTTTGTAATCCTTTCTCTTCATCTCTCCCCATTCCCATACAACCACTGATTTACTATATTTCACTATACATTTGTAGTGGGTCACATAGTAGCCTCTCAGAAGATATGTCCACTTGGAACCAGTGAATGTCACTTTATTTGGGGGATGTAATTAAGAATCTAGAAATGAGCTTATGCTGGATTAGGGTAGGTCCTCAATCCATTGACTGTCCTTATGAAAGAAAGAGAGAAGACAGAGTTGGTGATGTAATGGAGGTAGGAATTGGTGTGGTGCATCTACGAGTCAAAGATTGCTAAGTATTGCTGGCAGTCACCAAAGCTATGCAAGAGGAACGCAGAATAGATTTTTCCTCAGAGTTTGCAGAAGGATCTAACTCTACGAGCACGTTGACTTTGAACTTCTGGCCTTCAGAACTGTGACAATAAATTTCTGTTGTTTTAAGCCACCAAATTTGGAGTAATTTTTGACAGTAATCCAATGAAATAGATACAAGATTAGTTCTCATTTTCTTTTCTTTTTTTTTTTTTTAAGATTTTATTAGGGAATTGGCAGAGGGGAACAGCGTTGGGGAATCGGGGAAGGGGAACAGACAAGTTGCTGTCCTTTTGTTCTTCAGCCTAGTTGCGGAGGATGTTGCTTCACTGTTGGTATCGTCATTGCACTCTTCCCGGATGAGGCAGATCGGTCGCTGGCCTCTGGATGTCGCTCACCGCGGCTATTGGCAGCTCACTCTTGGCTGCCAGCCGCTCACGCTGGCTGCGGGCCACTCACTGTAGCCTATGGCAGCCCACTGCAGCAGGGGCTGCAGCCCACACCATCACAGGGGTTCGCACAGCCCAGCTCCAGGTGGAGCTGTTGTCAGCTGTAGAGGACAGTGTCACTGGCCCTCATGTGGGATCCGAACCGGGGCCGCTGACATCCCAAAACCAGCGCTTAACCAATGCGCCACTCGGCCGGCCCAGTTCTCATTTGCTTGAATTTTATGTAAATGGAGTCATACAGCATGTGTTCCTTTTTAATATAGATTCACTCACTATATTTATTTTGAGATCCATCTTTTTTGTTGCATGTATTAATAATTTACTTTTTATTAGTATTCCATTGTATGTAATACCATAATTTGTTTATTCATTCACTGTTGATGAACATTTGGTTATTTCCCATATTTGGCTATTATAAATAAAGTTGCTATGAATGTTTATGTTAAGTCTTTGTGTAGACATATGATTTTATTTCTCTTGGATAAATTCCTAGAAGTTGAATGACTGGGTATATTTAAATATGTATTTGTATTTAATTAACTTTTTAAAGAAACTGCCAAAGGGTTTTTTGAAGACATTCTACCATTTTACATTCCTTCAAGTAGTACATCAGAATCCCAGTACCGCCTCACACTGGCCAACTCTTAATAGGGTCAGTCTTTTTAGTTTTTGTCACGGGGCTGGTGGGTAGTGGTATCTCATTGTGTTTTAATTTTCATTCCCTAATGGCTTAGAATATTGAGCAATTTTTCATGTGCTAATTTGCATCTGTGTATCTTATTTGCTAAAGTATGTATTCAGATCTTTAGCCTATTTTTTTTTTAAAGATTTTTTTTTAATTGGGGAATTGGGTGAGGGAACAGGCAAGTTGCTGTCCTTTTGTTCTTTAGTCTAGTTGCGGAGGATGTTGCTTCACTGGCCCATGTTGGTATCGTCATTGCGCTCTTCCCAGATGAGGCAGATCGGTCGCTGGCCTCTGGATGTCGCTCACTGCGGCCGTTGGCAGCTCCCGCCTGGCTGCCAGCCGCTCACGCTGGCTGCGGGCCACTCACTGTAGCCCACGGCAGCCCACTGCAGCAGGGACTGCAGCCCACACCATCACCGGGGCTCGCACAGCCCAGCTCCAGGTGGAGCTGTTGTTAGCTGTAGAGGGCAGTGTCACTGGCCCTCATGTGGGATCCGAACCGGGGCCGCTGGCATCCCAAAACCAGCGCTTAACCAATGCACCACTCGGCCGGCCCCAGAAAATTTTAATTTTAATAAAGTCCAATTTAATCAATTTTTAATTAACTGCTTTTTTGTGTGGTGTATCCTTGAGATCATTGTTTAATCAATGTAACAAAGTGGGTTTTTTTGTATGTTTAATTTTTGTATTTGAACAGGTTTACTGAGGTATAATTTACATATATTAAACTATAGATATTTGAAAAGTTTTGACATATGTATACACCCATGAAACCACCTTTGTAGAAATAATGAATGCGTTCATCACCCCTAATAATTTCCTATTGCCTCTTTGCAATTCTTCCTTCCTACCTTCCCCCGTCTACCTCCCTCAGGCAGTAATTCACTTACCTGATTTCTGTTACTATGGATTTATATTGTAGTTTCTAAAGTTTTATAGAAATTGGAATCATATATATATATTCTTTTGTCTGGCTTATTTCAGTCAACACAATTATTTTGAGATTCATTCATGTTGTATCATATATCAAGAGTTTGCTCTTTTTTTTTTTCCTTCTGTGTAATACTACATTGTGTAGATATACTACAACTTGTTCATCCATATCTGTTGGTGGATATTTGGTTTGGTTTCAGTTTTGGGCTATCAAAAATAAAACTGCAGGGAATACTTATGTATTCTTTGGACATACGCTTTTTTTCCTCTTGGATAAAAGTCCAGTAGTGGAATAGCTGGGTTTCACTGTGGTTACATCATTTTATATTTTCACCATGAGTGTATGCAAAAATATAAAATGATATAACCACATTGGAAAAAAGTGTATGTTCTTTTTAAATATTTATTTTTAGAGTTTTAAATTGAGGTCTATGACCCATTTTCAGTTGATTTTTGTGTATCGTTCAAGGTGTGGATGAAAGTTCATTTTTGCCTGTGGAAATCCAGTTGTTTGAAACTGTTTGTTGGAAAAACTATCTTTGTTCCAGTGAATTTTCCTTTGTACTTTTGTCAAAAATCAGTTGTTGATATATGCCTGAATTTGTGTCTGCACTTGATTCCATCTTCTATTTTTCTGTCTTGATGCCATTACTACACTATTTTGCATACCGCATCTTTATGATGAGTCCTGAAATCTGATCTCTCCCCTTTTTTTCCTAGTTGTTTTGGCTATTTCAGGTTCATTACATTTTGATATAAATTCTGTAACCGCCTTTTTGGTTTCTAAATGTAAAATCCTGCTGGAATTTTGTTTTGGATTGTGTTCAATATATAGCCCAATGTGAGTATGGTTGACAGTATACTGGTTTTTTTTTCACATCCCTTGTCATATTTATTTCTGTTTCGTATTTTTGATACTGGTGTAAGTAGCATTGTTTTAAAATTTCATGTTCAATTGTTTATTACTAGTATATGGGATTATAATTGAGTTTTTTATATTAATCTTGTTTCTTCTAACCTTTTGAAAGTTCGTTATTATTTCTGTTAGCTTTTTTGGTAGATTCCATCACATTTCTTTCTTTTTTTTTTTTTAGATTTTTTTATTGGGGAGTTGGGGGAGGGGGAACAATGTTGGGGAATTGGGGAAGCGGTCAGCCAAGTTGTTGTTCTTCAATCTTCATTGTGGAGGGCACCAGTCTCCATCTGGCTCCCATCGGCAGCTGGTGACCTCTCGGCTCAAGGTGCTGTGTTCAATCTTAGTTGCGTGTGGGCGTAGCCACCATCCCATGTGGGAGTTGAACCAGCAGCCTTGTTGTTAAGAGCATGCCCTATCCACTGAGCCATCGGGGCAGCAGCTCAGCTCAAGGTGCCAAGTTCAATTTTAGTTGCGGGTGGGCATAGCCCACCATCGAACGGCAATATTGTTGTTGCATCAGCTGAGCCACATCCTGCCACCTGCTGGCAGTTCAGTGACAGCTCATCCTAGCTCAGGCACAACTTTGCTGGCCCATGTGGAAATTTAAACGGTGGCCCTTTTGTCCAGAGCTCGTGCTCTAAGCCAACTCTTAACTAACTGAGCCGCTTGGCCAGCCCTAGCATGGATTTTTTTTTACCATTAATGCACAGTATCTCTTAGTTCACCTTTAAATTTTAGGTAATTGAATATATCAACTGTGACCTCATAAATTAGGTATTCCATAAATATAAGAAGTGAGTGTAGGAACGGGGTTCAAAATGGCAGTGTACTGAGATCCTGAACTCACCTCCTCCCAGGGACACACCAAACCTACAGATAACATATGGATCAATTCCTTCTGAAAAAGACCTAAAAAGTAGTTGAACGTCTTCTCCATAACAAAGGCTAAAGGACCACACAGAGACAGGTAGGAGAGGCAGAGATGTAGTCTCGCCCAAAACCCCACCCCCAGTGCAGCAACCCACATAGGAAGGATCTTAGAAATATAGAACTTCTTGTCCTCCCTGTCCCTCCTCCTCCCAGCGTCTCCAGCTGTAGATCAGTCATCAAGGATTTTGAATCCAAGGCCCAAAAGTTTGTTATCCAAGATGATGAATGCTAACATGGATGATCTCTCTGCAAGAGTAGATGCAGTTAAGGAAGAAAATCTGAAGCTAAAATCAGAAAACCAAGTTCTTGGACAATATACAGAAAACTTCATGTCAGCTTCTAGTGCTTTTCAAACAACTGACACAAAAAGCAAAAGAAAGTAAGGGATTGATATCCTCCTTTCATGTGGAATTGCTGCTGATCTCTTTTCTTTAAAACTTGGATAGATTCCAGAAGTTATAGTACTTTTGTTTGTGGCTTCATTGAATATTTATGAAGATAATGTCAGATCTAGGCAAAATTAAGAGCATAACAGAAGAATTCCATGATGTATGAGGTTAGCCTATAAAAATGTGAAAATGTAGAGACTTTATATATAATTAGAAATGCATATATTTATGAAACTTGATAATGTTTTTTTTTTTTTTTTTTAAAGATTTTATTGGGGAATTGGCGGAGGGGTACAGCGTTGGGGAATCGGGGAAGGGGAACAGACAAGTTGCTGTCTTTTTGTTCTTCAGTCTAGTTGCGGAGGATGTTGCTTCACTGTTGGTATCGTCATTGTGCTCTTCCCAGATGAGGCAGATCGGTCGTTGGCCTCTGGATGTCGCTCACCGCAGCTATTGGCAGCTCACGCTTGGCTGCCAGCCGCTCACGCTGGCTGCGGGCCACTCACTGTAGCCTATGGCAGCCCACTGCAGCAGGGGCTGCAGCCCACACCATCACCGGGGCTCGCACAGCCCAGCTCCAGGTGGAGCTGTTGTTAGCTGTAGAGGGCAGTGTCACTGGCCCTCATGTGGGATCCGAACCGGGGCCGCTGGCATCCCAAAACCAGCGCTTAACCAATGCGCCACTCGGCCGGCCCAAAAACTTGATAATGTTTTATCAAATTTGCTTTGATTTATAGGTTTAGCACTGTCTTTTATTATAGGCATACTAGGAGATTCAAAAAAATAACCACCATGTTGTGAAAAAGTGACCAGAATCATGTACTGAATGCACAGCTATCTGTGTCCTCTCGTCTACCATCTTGTGCCTCTTCTCCATTTGCTTCTTTCCCATTTCCCCTCCCCTGAAGGAAAAAATTGGTTTCACATTTGTAAAAGTAATTTCAATAGTTAATCATCTGTGAGAGTATCCTGAACTCTCATTGTTTAATCTTAACCAAAATAAGATACGTTCTCAGTCAGGGCGTGTTAATTGCTACACAGTGAAACACCCATACAGCGACGTTTCAGTCAATGACCGACTGCAGATATGTCAGGTGGTAGACTATATGGCCTAGGTGTGTAGTGGGCTATACCATCTAGGTTTGTGTACATGCACTCTGTGATGTTTGCACAACAAAATTGCCTAACGACACCTTTTTCAGAACGTATTCCCATTGTTAAGCGGTGTATAACTGTATCTAGTAGTAAGATAGGGTTATTGGTTTCTTTTAAATCAATTGAAAATAGAGGCTATAAAATGACTTTTTCCTTGAAACTGAATTGTCAAATTGGGAAATTTGTTGAAAACTTCTTTTACACAAAATAATTTGGTATCTGAAAAGGTGACCTCTGGTTTTGTAGATGTTTGACAGAAAATTTTGAGGAAAAATAGTATGTAAAAAGTACTTGGTAAACTCTAGTAACCAATTCTGGATGTTTCTACTCCAGATCTGTGTTATCTCTGGCACAGAGTTGACCTTTGGGGAATATATATGAAAGTGGATTAAGTTTGATTAACCTTACATAAACCACATCTGGAAGACAAGAGTTGCCAAGAATTTGGTCTCCAGGTATATTTATAAATATACCACCAAGTATATTTATAGTACCCAGCAGATCAATTTTTGCAGAATCCCTTGTGTATTAGCATCAGAATCATGAATAAAATGGGAGAGTTTTATATGTATACTAATTGATAATATTCTCAGTAATTTATCTCACTACTTCTCCCAGAATTTTCTATAAACCTGGCTCTTTGGTTTCCAGAGTTGTAGTCATTCTTCAACAGTTTTTTAATATTTAGTTTGTAGATTCCATTTGCTAAGGAAATTAATAAGGAGTAATGTTAAAATGTTAAATAGGAAAAGAGAGTCACTAATATAGATCATAGTTATTAGATTTGGCCTACTTTTAATCATGGAATAATCTGATGTTTGTATTGGTGTACGATTCAATGAATGACTTTAGCTATATGAGTATGTAATAGTCATACTGCAAAAACATTTTGTATTCTTTTTGTGACCTAATTTACAAACATTTAAAATTGTGTTGCAATTTTGCTTTGCTATTTAATAAAAAGCTGTTTCAGAAGAAAAAAAAAAAAGGAAAGAAATATAGAACTTCTCCCTAAGGAGTGAAGGGTACCTCCCAGAAGAGAGCTTATACACCTGTCTAGAACCCCAGTTTTTGCAACTGTCACCAAGGAGAAACCTCTAAATTGCCTGGTCTGTTTGCCAGTGTGGGTTGTGATTGCAGTCCCACAGGAATGTATATATTTGCATACTTTAAAAGCTGCTACCACAGGGGACAGCTGAGTGGCTCAGTTGGTTAAGAGCTGGCTTAGAGTGTGAGCCCTGAGCAACAGGGCAGCCGGTTTGATTCCTACATGGGCCAGTGACGGCTGCACCCGAGCTGAGCTATGACTGAGCTGCCAGCAGGTGGCAGGATACCTCAGCTGGTGTAACAGCAAGATTGCCTGTTTGATGGTGGGCTATGCCCAACCACAACTAAGACTGAACTTGGCACCTTGAGTTGAGCTGCTGCCGGGATGGTTCAGTGGATAGAGCGTGCACTCTTTACAACAAGCCTGCTGGTTTGACTCCCGCATGGGATGGTGGCTATGCCCACCTGCAACTAAGATTGAACGCAGCACCTTGAGCTTAGAGGTCATGAGCTGCTGACGGGAAGCCAGATGGCGACTGGCCCCCTCCACAGCGAAGACTGAAGAACAGCAACTTGACCGGTCTCCTTCCCCAATTCCCTAACACTGTTCCCCTTTCCCAATTCCCCAATAAAATCTTGAAAAAAAAAAAAAAGCTGCAACCTGAGAGTCTAGCTTCCAGTTAGCCTGAACTAGGTGCTGACTGAGATCCCTCCTTTTGGAACACTGACAGGGCTTGGCACATCTTTAATAACTGGGACTGATCAAGAATAAATTAGATTGCTTAAACAATCACAAAAGTTCCAGAGACTACCAAGAGCTTGGGCAAGGTTGAATGATAAGGCTTATTGACTACACAAGGCTACTTCTTCAAGACTGAGAGTGGTGGCCGTTTCGTGTGTGTGTGTGTGTGTGTGTGTGTGTGTGTGTGTGTGTGAAAGAGAGAGAGAGAGAGAGAGAGAGAGAGACAAAGAGAGAAGCAAAACAAGGAACTAGAGGAATATGTTCCAAAAGAAAGAACAAGATAAAACCCCAGAAGAAAAACCTTAATAAAATCGAGATAAGTAATTTACCTGATAAAGAATTCAATGTAATCATAAAGATGCTCACAGTGAGAACTTCAACAAAGAGATAGAAAATATAAGAGAGTGCCAAACAGAAGTCACAGAGCTGAAGAATACAATACCTGAACTGAAAAATATATACTAGAGATGTTCAACAGCAGATTAGATGAAACAGAAGAATGGATCAGTGACGTGGAAGACGGGGCAGTGGAACTCATCCAAACTTAGCAGCAAAAAGAAAAAGAGGTTGTAAAAAGTGACGATAACTTTGAGACAGCTTCAAGCAGAATAACATTCACATTATAGGGTTCCCAAAAGAAGAGAGAGAGAACAAAGCAGAAAATGTATTTGAAAAGTAATAGCTTAAAACTTCCCTACCCTGATAAGCAAACAGACATCCCGATTCAATAATCCCAGAGAGTTCCAAATAAGATGAACCCAGAAAGTGTCATACCAAGACACGTTATAATTAAAATGTCCAAAATTAGACACTTAAACACAGCAAGAAAAAAACCCAGCTTGTTACATACAAGGAAACCCCCATAAGACCACCAACTGACCATTCAGTAGAAATTTTGCAGGCCAGAAGAGGGGACCTTGATTTATTCAATGTGACGAAAGGAAAAACTTCCAACCAAGAATATTTTACCCAGTAAGGGCATTATTCAGAATTAAAGGAGAGTTTTCCAGAGAAGCAAAAGCTAAAGGAGCTCATCGCCACTAAAACAGCCATATAAGAAATGTTAAAGAGGCTACTTTAACCTGAAAAGAAAAGGCACTAATAATAGCAAGAAAACATATGGAAGTAAAAAATCTCATTGGTAAAAGCAAATATATAGTAAAAGTAGTGGATTAACCAATTGTAAAGCTAGTTTGAAGGTTAAAAGATAAAAATAGTTATCTGTAGGAACAATAATTAAGGGATGCATAAAATAAAAAGTAAAATATGACATCAGAAAACAAAACAGATTGGAGCGAAAAAAATGTAGAATTTTTATAATGCATTCATACTTTGTTATGAACTTAACATAGACTGCTATGTATATAGGCTGTTATATGTGAATCTCATGGTAATCACAAACCAAAACTTATTGTAGATACACAAAAGATAATGAGAAAGAAACCTAAACATAACACTAAAGAAAGTCATGAAATCACAAGGGAAGAGAGCAAGGGAAGAAAAAAGAAATAAAGAGGAACTACAAAACAGCCAGAAAACAATGAACAAAATGGCAATAAGTACATACCTATCAATAATTACTATAAATATAAATGGACTGAATTCTCCAGTGAAAAGACATAGCTTGGCTGTGAACAGTAAGAAAACAAGGCTCATTTATATTGGCCCATAAGAGACTCACTTCAGATTTAATGACACTTACAGACTGAAATTAAGGGATGGAAAAAGATTTTCCATACAAATGGAAATGAAAAGAAAGGTGGTATACCTATACTCATATCAGACAATGTAGATTTTAACACAGAGACAAATAATAAAAGACAAAGAAGGGCATTACATGATAAGGAGTCAGTCTAACAAGAGGATACAACATTTGTAAATATATATGCACCCTACATAGATGCACCTAAATATATAAAGCAAATATTAGCTGAGTTAAGGGAAGAAATTGACAGCAATGCAACAATATTAGGGGACTTTAATACCCCAGTTATATAATGAAAAGATCATCTAGACAGAAAATCAATAAGGACACATTTACCTTAATAGATACATTAGATTATATGAATTAATAGATATATACAGAATATTCCATTCAAAAGCAGTATATACACATTCTTCTCAAGTGCATGTGGAATATTCTTATGTGAGGCCACAAAACAAGTCTCAGTAATATTAAGATTGAAATTGTATCAAGCATATTTGCTGACCACAACGGAATGAAACTAAAAGTCAATTACAAGAAGAAAACTGGAAAATTGATGATTAAACAAAATGTTACTGAATAACCAATGGGTCAAGGAAGAAATCAATAAATACCTTGAGACAAATGAAAATGGAAATACAACATCAATTATCAATATACAAAATCAATATTTAGAAATCTGTTGTGTTTCTATACACTAATAAAGAAAGAAAAATTAAGAAAACAATCCCAAAAAGATTAAAATACCTATGAATATATTTAACCACAAGGTAAAAGACCTGTGCACTGAAAATCATAAGACATTGGTGAAAAAAATTGAAGATACAAATAAATGGAAAGATATTCCATGCTCATGGATAGGAAAAATTGACATTGTTAAAATGTTCACACTACCCAAATCAATCTACAGAGTCATTTCAATCTCTGTCAAAATTCCCATGGTATTTTTTTTTTTTTTACAGAAATAGAAGAAATAGTTATAAAATTTGTGTGGAACCACAGAAGACTCCATATAGCCAAAGAAATTTGATATAGAACGAAAAAAAAGTTGGAGGTACCATGCTCCCTGATTTCAAAATATACTACAAAACTATAGTATTCAAAACTATGGTATTGGCCTAAAAACAGACATATAGATCTATGGGACATAATAGACAGCTCAGAAATAAACTGATGCATATATGGTCAGTTAATTTACAACAAAGGAGCCAATGATATACAATGAGGAAAGGACAATTTCTTCAAAAAACGTGCTGGGAAAACTGGACAGCTACATACAGAAGAAAGAAACTAGACCACTCACTATCTTACACCATACACAAAAATTACTTCAAATGGATTAAAGACTTGAATATAAGACCTGAAATAATAAAATTCCCAAAAGAAAGCTTAAGCAGTAAGCCCTGATGTCAAGCTTAGCAGTGACTTTTCGGATTTGACACCAAAAGCAAAGTCAACAAAAGTAAAAACAAACAAGTAGGACTACATCAAACTAAAAGACTTCTGCACAGCAAAGTAACCCATTAACAATATGAAAAGGCAACCTCCCAAATGGGAGAAAATATTTGCAAATCATATATTCAATAAGGGGTTAATATCCAAAATAAATAAAGAACTTACATAACTCAATAGCAAACAAAGAAACAAACAAACAATCTGATTTAAAAATAAGTAGAGGACCTGAATAGACATTTTTTCCACAGGAAGACATACAGATGGCCAACAGGTACATGAAATGATTTTCAACATTACTAATCTTCAGGGAAACATAATCAAAACCACAGTGAGCTTATTGCCTCACACCTGTTTAGAATGGCTGTTATTAAGCAAACAAGAATTAGCAAATGTTGGCAAGAATATGGAGAAAAGGGAACCCTTGTGCACTGTTAATGGGAATGTAAATCGACACAACTACTATGGAAAACACTATGGACGTTCCTCAAAAAATTAAATGTAGAAGTTCCATTATTATCCAGCTATTCTACTTCTGGGTGTTATCCAAAGATGATGAAAACATTAATTCAAAAAGATAGGTGCACCCTTGTGTTCATTTCAGCATTATTTACTGTAGCCAAGACATGGATACAATCTGAGTGTCCATTGATGGATGACTGGATCAATAAATTGTAATATATTATACAATGGAATACTACACAGCCATAAAAGTAGGAACTCTTGCCTTTTGCGACAACATGGGTGGACCTTGAGAGTATTTTGGTAAGTTAAATAAGTCAGAGAGAGAATGGTAAATACTGTATGATTTCACTTGTGGAATCTAGCAAATGAAACAAATGAACAAACAAAACAAATCAAAACAAAACTCATATATACGGAGAACAGATTGGTGGTTATCAGACGGTAAGAGGGTGCGGAGTTAGAATGGTTGAAGGGGGTCAATTGTATTGTGATGGATAATAATTAGACATATTGCGGTGATTACTTTGTAGTGTATACCATATTCACACATTATGTTGTACACCTGAAACTAATGTTATATATACCAATTTACTTAATTAAATAAAAGAATTGAGTTGAAAATTTTCATAGACTAAGAGAATATCAAATATCCCCTGCTTCTATCATTTTAAAGGTATTTATATTGTAGTGATACCATGTTCATATTGTACAAAGACTAGCATGATTCATTTACTTTAATAAGATTATGGTGATGTGATGATTCATCATGAAGGAACTGAAAATTGGAGATATAAACTCCATTTATAAAATGTTTCAGTGGCTCATTGCCAAGATTCCAAAAGTTGCTGAGTTCTAGCAGACTAGGCCAGTTATTTCCTAAGGTTGTTTTTAAGTTTTTCTATATTTGTACCTTTTGTTATGCCATTTTTTTACCGTCTATCCAAAGACTATCTTTCCTAGGGTGATCTCAAATTCTACCACCTATGTCATTCCTGGGACACAGTGTTTTTATTTTTATTTTGAACATCTATAGCATTTACTTATTTCCAATAATTCGGAGAGCCTTTCAGTAAATAGAGTAAGAGGAAATACTTATGTGCTTATCATGTGGTCTGCATTATCCTGATCTTAAGACCTGAGTAAGACTTTAGAAACAACAGGTAAATATTCCTAGTGAAAACAGATAAAAATATATACTTAACAAAATATTAGCAATTTGAATCTAGTAATATATAGCACAGGTAATGTACTATGACGAAGTGGGCTTTATCCCAGAAATACATGGGTTGTTTAACACTCAATAAAAGAGAGAAAGATACATAGTCAGAGATGACTTCTAAAATGGTGACACGACCCTCTTCCCAGTAAAACCAGTGTAACTGGTAGACGTTAAATATACAAACAAATCCCAACCAACCATTTAAAGGCTCTGAAAATGGTTCTAAGGTCATATTCCAAATGAAGAAACATTTATTCAAGAAAGTCTACTGAATTTCAGTAAGAACAGTGAGAGTCTGTGCCGATTGAGTCATGGCCTGCCCCCTCTTTCAATGGAAGCAGTGGAAGCCTTACCCCAAGGTTCAGTCAAGCACACAGGCTTCATCCTGCATCCCGTTCCCTCAGCCCCCAATCTAAAACTGTGGTCTTCTCCAGAAGGGGCAGGATGCCGGCACTTTTAATTTTCCAGCTCCATGCTTCAGAAGCTGTATTCCATGCAAGAACAGGTAAGAGGTCTGGGACTCTGTTCCTTCACCCAGTCCCCCTCATAGGGGTAAGGAAGCATTACCCAAGGGGCATCATGCTGAGACTATTGGGGCCTTGTAGCCCTCAGTGCAGCTTGCTAGTAGGGTGGAAGTTTCACACTGGGAGGGGAGGATGAGAAGATTAGAAACGACTGCACCCAACTATTACCCACACATAAATAGGGGTGTCATTCTGCAATAAGCTGGCCACTCTTTCTACTGCCAGCTCCAAAGAAGTGGTACAAACATTTTGTGTAGGATGCGAGACAAATCATAAGAGCAGAGAACTCTGAAACTCTCTCCAAGGGACTTTATGTGCAACAGAGGTGGGAAAGTTGAGGCCTAAGGGCACTCAAAAACAGTGGTGACTTTGATGGTACACAATTAAGAGAAGACTCAGCTTCATGGGTCCAACAAGACAAATTGTAGACTAGCTAGTCAGGATTTAATTGGTAAGACTAGAGCAGAGGTCTGCAAACTGCGACTTGCAAGCCACATGCAGTTCTTTGGGTACGTTCTGTCTCAAAAGTTTGCCGACCCCTAGAAGAGCCAATGCTGTCCCTCACAACAATTTAAAAATTATTCGAGAGCGATAAATATATATTTACATAATCACCATTATGTGAATAATATCTTTTAAAAATTTTATAAATGAAATTATAATTTTCATTTTTAATTTTACTTCAGAGCCACATGTACGTACCCAAAGAGCCACATGTGGCTTGTGAGCGCAGTTTGCTAACCCCTGGTGGCTCTTCCGTCTCAAAAGTTTGCCGACTCTTGGATTAATTTATACTCAGTTCACTGTTGAAAACAACTGAGCAATGAGCTAGCAGTTGGGGGCAGTTGACAGCTGGGGGTGATACAGCAGAGGCAGACAACAAAGAAATCAGGTAAAGAGAAGAAATAAACAAGCAAACCACAGCAGCAATCCCTGGAGGAATAGGAGATCAGTATGCAGATTTAATAAATATGTTATATAAAATGTATAGATTTAAACCAAAAATCATGAGATATGCATAGAAATAAGAATGTATGTTTCATACATAGGAAAAAAAGCAGGTAATAAAAACGGCCTTTGAAGGTGTTCAGATAATAGACTTGTACCAATGAAAAGATACACACTGTCAGATTGGATCAAAAAGCATAACCAAACAATATGTTGTTTACAAGAAACCCACTTTAAGTATAAGAATATAATAGATTAAAAGTAAATTGATGGAGAAAGATATGCCATGCTACCACTAATCATGAGAATGCAGGAGTAGCTGTGTTAATTTCAGACATAGGATTTCAGAGGAAGGAAAGTCACCAGGGATAAAGAGAGACATTATGTAAGGGAAAAAGGGTCAGTTCTCCAAGAACACATAATGATCCTTACCTGTATATACCTAACGAGAGAGTGTCAAAATGTGTGAGGCAAGAACTGATGGAAACACAAGGAGAAATACATGAATCCCCTATTATAGTTGGGAGACTTCCACACCCCTCTATCAGAAATTTTCAGTAGACAGAAAATCAGTGACGATATAGTTGAGCTCCATGCCATCAATCACCTGTGGACATGTGTAGGCTGCTTCATCTAGCAACAGCAGAAGACACATTCTTCTTAAGCTCATGTGGAACATTTTAAGGCCCACATTTTGGGCCTTAAAACACACCTTAGCAAATTTAAAAGAATGGTAATCATACAATGTCTGTTCTCAGACCACAATGGAATTAAACTAGCAATCAGTAATAGAAATAGAGTTGGAAAAGCCCAATATGCTTTGAGATTAAACAACATATTTCTAAATAGCACATGGGTCAAAGAAGAAATCTCAAGAGAAATTCAAAAACATTTTGAACTATTAAAAGAAGCTTAAGGAATGGCAGGTTGAAATAAGGATAGCATTTATTTGTTAAGATATGTGTTTCTCATCATGCCATGTACTTTTTATTTTTTCCTCTCTCAGACTCTGCAGGGCTCTATTACAAAACACACAAGTTAGCATTTACTGAGTACTCAAGTATTTGGGGTAATTTTTTCATGTTTAGAAAAAAAAACATACTCAAAAAATAATTATTTTTCAAACAGTTACACAATTATAATTTAATACAACAGAAATTACATATCTGAATCGATTCAAAACATTTACTTTTCACAGTCATTTTGACTTTGAGAAAGAGCCAGAAGTCTTATGGTGCCAGATCTGATGAATAAGGTGGATGGGGACACATCGTAATGTTTTTATTTGACAGAAATTGCCGTACCAGAAGCCATGTGTGACATGGAGCCTTTTTTGTGATTAAAAAAATACAGTGGATGCTGCTGCCAAGTGCTGTCCAACAGAAAACAGGGATCTTAAATCCAGGAAGTGGCGCTCGAACCTTACTTAGTAACAGTGTGTGACAAGTTTCAACTTCTGTATAGTCAGTTGGGTGTGAGCTACGCGTTGAGAGAAGGTGTGTTTTAAAGTGTGCTGTAAATCATCCTCCATCATGACAACGCTCCGTGTTACACATTGCTTCTGGTATGGCAATTTCTGTCAAATAAAAACATTACAGTGTGCCCTCATCCACCTTATTCACCGGATCTGGCACCGTGTGACTGCTGGCTCTTCCCCCAAATCAGAATGATCCAGGATATCGAGGCAGCCATGACAGTGTAACTAAAGGCACTCACGAAAGAGGACTTCAGAAGTGCTTCAGAAAGTGGCAAGAATGATGGGATAAGTTGTGATCAAAGCGACAGGAAATATTTTGAGGGGGATTAATGACAATGTGTCTTCTGTAATAATTTTTTAAAATTTAACTATTCATCGTATTGTTTGACCACATCTTGTATATGTGCCATCCTCTTATTCTAATCTTTAATGGTTGTTCTTTTCTTGTAATTCATACCCTCTTTCATTCCTGTCACAGAAATTGTAACTTTGGTACAGATAAGTTGACTTAAATTTCCACAATTAATTTTCTAGTTCTAAACATCAGAGAAAACAGATATGTGATAAATGAGTTATATGATTACATGAGAGCACTGAAAAATGACTTATCATATATACCTCTTTCTCATATTTGTCTGAGAAAATTAGGTTCTAGTTGGGGGCAGATCAAATTTTTTCACTTAAAACTTTATAGTTCAGCTGTAAATGGCAATTTACGCCCTGTACTCACTGATCTTTACTTTTTAGAGTAAGATGTTTTAAAGCTTTATAGTGATAAAATTATTTTCTAGGAAATAAAAGCACTTGGTATACATCATCACTAAGAAGAAAGTAGGGAATTAGTTATAATTTTGGTTGCCGAATTATGGATCTTTCTAGGACCTTAGATTGTTAATGTTTCTTGAGATCTTATGTTAATTTCTGTTTCTTAAAATGACTAGCTTTGGGGGCTGGCCGAGTGGCGCGGTGGTTAAGCCGCTGGCCTTGGAAGCCAGCGGCCCTGGTTCGGTCCCACATATGTGGGCCAGTGACACTGCCCTTAAACAAAACAAAACAAAAAAAATGACTAGCTTTGCTTTTGCTCTGCTTTTGTATGTGATTTGCAAAGTTATATTTTTAAAAATATTTAAAACTTCAGATTATGTTTGACATCATTTTTCCTCTATAGTTGAGTTTAATTACATTTGGTAGTCTTAAAATTTTTAATTTTAAATGTCCTATAAATTAGTTTAGGATGATTAAATTTTAAACTACAACTAAATGGAATGAAACTTTTACTTAAGCATTCCAAATTGGGCTAATACCCTCTGGACCTCTGCCAAGTAAGAGAAACATAAAAGCAAAACCCCAAAAACTCCCTAGAAATCTACTGGGAACTAAAACTTTATCATAACTGACAATTTTCTTGGTGTTAGATCATCTCATGCTTCATTAAATATATCTCCTTCTGTAGCAAACCACAAAAATATGTATTGGGTCACCTATAAAGTATAGTATTATGCTGAAAAAAAAGCAGTTGTTAAATGCTTTCCATATCCATAGTGCTAATACTTTTTAAAGGGAGAAAAAGGATGAAATATTGGTCCTTCTTTTTTCCCTGTCCCTCCCCCCAAATTATATGTATTTGAAACATTAAATAGTAATTTATTACAGGAAAACCTTAGGTTGTGAATAGCTTGGTTTGCGAGGGTTCCACAAGATGAATAAACGTTTCTAATACATTTTAATGTGGTAAATGAGCAATGTCTTGCAATACGAGTAATTTGTTTTCCAGAATGAATTATGCTCACAAATCAAGGTATTACTGTATTTGCATTTATTGTGTACATTGGGCATTATTCCTGAGTTCTTAACTTCCTTGGAAACATTCATTTCAGTTCATTCTGTCTTTATGAAGCACTTTCTGTGTGTACAGAATTATGCTAAGGACTATGGATACTATTTTTTAGTGCACAGTTATTGGGGTGACAAGCCTACTTATAAGTAACTGAATACAGAATATGGCATATAGTATAGTAAATGATATGTAGAGGTTAGGATAATTAGGGAAGACTTCAAATCGGGAGTAGTAACTAAGTAGATTACTGACACTTCTTGAAAACCGTGGACAAGTTCATAGGCAAGTTTACGTTTGATCTGGACCTTTCTTCTTTTACCTCCTTTAGGATCTGTTGTTTGCCACTCATTTGGCACAAAGTGTATGTTATTTTATATTGTGTTTTGCCTTTTTACATTTACCTATCTAGTTCCACACTGGATTGTACTCCCCCAAAGTAAAGATAGTGTTGTACTTCATTGTGCTTAATTTGTAGCATATTTTGCAGATAGTAAGTACTCAGTGATGCTTCAGTTATATCATCTCTTGAAATTGGTAAGTTTCCAATAATTATTTCTCAGATACTACTTTCTTATATTTTTCTGCATGAAAACTGCAATACCACAAAAGTTAGTTTCTGAGCCTGCCGAGTGGCGTTTTGGGTAAGAGTTGGCTTGGGACACCAGTTCTGAGCAGCAGGGCCCCAGTTCAGATTCCACATGAGGGCCAGTGACACTGCCCTCTACAGCTGAGATGGAGAACCACAGCTCCACCTGGAGCTGGGCTGCCATGAGTCACCGCAAGGGCTAAGGCTGCAGTGAGCTGCAAGGCCGCAGTGAGCTGCCGTAAGCTACTGTGAGTGGCTGGCAGTTAGTGTGAGCGGCCCACAGCTGGTGTGAGCTGCTGTGACCTGCCATGAGCGGCTATCCAATGGCTGGCAAGGGACTGCCTCACCCGGGAAGAGCACAATGATCACTCTTCCAACACCAACATGGGCCAGTGAAGCGTTGTCGTCCACAACTAGACTGAAGAACAAAAGGACAGCAACTTGTCTGTTCCCCTTCCCCAAATCCCCCAATAAAATTTTTAAAAAAATATATTTAGGTTTCTCAGTAGAAGCTTCTTTTTCGTAGCTTCCAGAGCTGGAAATTCAAGAATGGGAGGCAAAGGATGTGTACTTGATTTAGCATACCTGCTTCATGCTTAGGACTTAGAAAATAGGAAATGGTTTTTGGATTATTTAATTTTTAGGTTCTGATAATTTTGTGATTTCATTTTTCATAGTAAATTTATATCTGTTAGGTGGACATGGTCCCTTCTACCTGGGGCAGTATTTGAGTGAGCCCTGGCAATTCTTCTTTCACTAAGTTTATATATCTAATTGTGGTAAGTATACATCACATAAAATTTACCATTTTAAGTTCAGTGGCATTAAATATGGTTACATTATACAAACATCATCACAACTATCCATCTATAGAACTTTTTATTTTTTTTATTTTTTAGCTGAGTCATCTTGCCACTTGTTGGCAGCTCAGCTCCAGCCGGAAATAAAATCAGCGACCCTGTTGCTCAGAGCTCGCACTCTTGAGTGAGCTCTTTAACCGACTTAGCCACTCGGCCGGCCCTATAGAACCTTTTCATCATTCCTTACAGAAACTCTATTTTTAAACAATAACTCCTCATTCCCCTTCTTTCCCCAGCCCCTGGTAACCACTATTCTACTTCCTGTTTCTATGAATTTGAGATCTCATATTAGTGGAATCATACAATATTTGTCCTTTGAGTCAGTCTTATTTCACTTAGCATAATGTCTTCAAGGTTCATCATGTAGCATGTATCAGATTTTCATTCCTTTTTGAGGCTGAACAATATTTTATGTATATACTGCATTTTGTTTATCTGTTCATCCGTTTATAGACATTTGTGTTGTTTCTACCTTTTGGCTATTGTGAATAATAGTGCTATGAACATTGGTGTATTCACCAAGTTTTTATTTCTGAGTGTTTTATGTATTTCCCATTTCTGCCCACTCTTTCTAGTTAATATAATTTTTTTGAAAATACATTTTAAAATAATTCAAAATGTCATTAGTTGTGTCTTTGGCCTATAGACCAGAATCTCTTTAAAAGGTTACATTATTATATTAAAATGTATTCGTTCTTTAACATTTTACTCAGAAAACAATCTTATTTCTTTCACTTTTCAGATTTTTTTGTGGTATCAGACTGCCCTCTGTACACATAATATTTGCTTACAAGAAGTATAAATAAAGTACTCTGGGTGTCCGAGGAAACAATAGTTATTTTAATTGAAGTAAATCAGGGACATGTTTGTAGAGAAAGTGAAATTGAGTTAAGACTTGAAAGATCATGTAGTACTTTGATGAACAATAGGGAGATGAAACAGGCATTCAAAGAAGGAGCATTTTGAAAGATACAGAATCAAGGATGTCCCAGATATGTTTAAAAACAGTGAAAGCTTTATTGGCATGTAGTTGTTTAGGCTGAAGAAATATAATAGAAAAATATGGAAAATTTTGGGGGGCCAAAATTTCTGTAAGAAAGCTTTGGAGTGTTGGACAATGGAATTTGGTTTGTTTTTAATTAAAGACCTTGTTACTTTGGGATCTAGGATGAGTAGTAAGGTCTATGAGGCAGAGTGGCTGAGAACTAGCAGACAGTGTGAAGTGGATTTATAGTTTAAGGGAAAAGTAATAGATTGTGAGAAGGTGAGAAAGTGGGGGCTAGGAAGAGGGAAAGATCTGAGTTTGTGTTAGAAGTAGAATAATTCCATATATAGTGAGTCTTAACATTAGACCTTGCTAGTGAGTAATTGAAAAGGAGCAGGAATAGAAAGTGATTTGAACATATTATTAATTAAGCAAACATTTAATTTACTCTGTTCCAGGCAGTGCCCTAGGCTGTTATGATTAATGAATGAGTAAAACACACTGTTGCTTTTAAGGGTCTTACTCTTGTAAGTAGCTTTTAGTCTTTCCTGTAGCCTAATTCCTTAAAACATTTATGAGTAAAATTTTCATATGAGCAGAAAACAAATTAGCTCTTAAACAAATTTATTCCTAAATAAGTTCATAATGTAGAAAAACCTACATTATAATATATGATTTTGGTATACAAACCCATGGGGCTATATAGTTTCACTGTTTTAAGAGGATCAAGTATTCTAAGTTCTCCAAGTTCTGGAAATATTTATTTTCATGTGTTTTGTATTTGTTCTTTTTTTTTTTTTTTTTTTTTTTTGAGGGCAGTGTCACTGGCCCTCATATGTGGGATCCGAACCGGGGCCGCTGGCTTCCGAAGCCAGCGCTTAACCACCGCGCCACTCGGCCGGCCCATATTTTCATGTGTTTTTTAATCAAAGCATAATAAACTGTACATATTTAAATAGTAGACAATTTGAGGTTTTTTGTTTTTGTTTTTGTTTTTTTGTTTTTTTTTTGAGGGCAGTGTCACTGGCCCTCCCAAACCAGCGCTTAACCACTGTACCACTTGGCCGGCCCAACAATTTGAGTTTTGACATGTGTACATCCATAAAAATTTTGACATAATTAAAAAAAAATGTATATGTGTCATCTCTTAAAAGTTTCTCTGCCTTACCTTCTCAGGCTTTCTGTCACTATAGATTAGTTTGCATTTTCTAGACAATTAAATATAAATAGAATGATGCAGTATATATATATTTTTAGTCTAGTTTCTTTCAATCAACATTTTTATTTTGAGATTCATATTTGTTATTGCATGTGTCAATAAATTATATCTTTGAATTGCTAATGTCTCACTTTATGTACATACCACAATTTTATCCATTCACCTGTTGATGGACATTTGGTTGTTTCCAGTTTTCAGCTATTATAAGTAAAGCTGTTAAGAACATTTGTGTAAAGTCTTTATGTTTACACATGATTTCATTTCTCTTGGGTAAATTCCTGAAATTTGACTAACTGGATCATATGATAGGTGTACGTTTAGGTTTTTGAGGAAACTGCTAAACTGTTTCCCAAACACATTTTACCAATTTACATTCTTATAAGCACTGAATAAGACTTCTAGTTCTCAGACATCCTGGCCAACACTTGGTAGATTCAATCTTTTTAATTTCAGCCATTTTAATAAGTGTGTATTCGTATCGTATTGTGCTTATTTGCAACCTGAAATATGTTCTTTGGTGAAATGTCTGTTCAGTATTTGCCCATTTAAAAAATTCAGTTGTTTGTGTCCTTATTGAATTACAAGAAAAGTTCTTTATGTAGTCTCTACACATTTATGTTTCCTTTGTAAATGTTTCTCCTAATATGTAGCTATGTTTTCATTTTCATAACAATGTCTTTTGAAGTGCAGCTTTTTTTGTGTGTGTGTGAAGTCTACTTTATAAATTTTTTCTTTTTGTGCTTTTTGGCATCATATCTAAGCTTTGCCTAACCTTAGGTCATAAAGATTTTCTTTTATGTTTTCTTCTAGCATTTTTTTTTCTTCTAGCATTTTTATAGTTATAGCCTTTCCATTTAGTTCTCTGATCCATTTTGGGTTAATTTTTGCATATTGTGAAAATTATGGTTTAGGGATTATTTTTGTGGACATGGCGTCCATTTAATTGATCCAGTGCCATTATTTGAGAAAATATCCTTTTTCTATTGAAATTCCTTGATGAAAATCAAGTGTTCATATATGTATGCTCCTGTGTCTGGACTCTGCCTCTCTGTTTTGTTCCATTGATACTTGTTTCTGTCTTTGAAGTCATGAAATCTGGTACTATGAGTTTTCTATTTATTTCTTCATTTTCAAAATTATTTTGGTTATTCTAGTTTCTTTGTATTTCTATATAAACTTTAGAATCAGCTTGCAGATTTGTACAAAAAACAATCCTATTGCAATATTGATTGGGATTATGTTCAATCAATAGATCAGTTTGGAGAGAACTGACATAATTAACGAAATTAAATCCTGCAGTCCATTAACATAATGTATCTATTTCTTGAGAGTTTTTTTTATTTCTTCCATTTTTGTTTCTTTGGGTTTTTTTTTTTTTTTTTGCATATAGATCCTGCACATTTTGTTAGATTTATTCATAAATAATTCATGTTTTCTGATGCATTTATAAATGGTACTTTAAAAATATCATCTTTGAGGACCGGCCAAGTGGTGTGGTGGTTAAGAGCTGGTTTGGGACGCCAACGGCCCCGGTTCGGGTCCCACATATGAGGGCCAGTGACACTGCCCTCAAAAAAAAAAATATCTTTGTGGGCCGCCGAGTGGCTCAATCGGTTAAGAGTTAGCTTAAGAGCTCGACCTCTGAGCAACACGACTGCCAGTTCAATTCGCACTTGGGCCAGTGATACTATGCCCAAGCCGAGCTGCCGCTGAACTGTCAACAGGTGGCAGGATGGCTCAGCTGGTGAGAGCACAGGCTCCTTACAACAAACAAGACTGCCTGTTCGATGGTGGGCTGCACGCGCCTGCAACTAAGACTGAACTCGGCACCTTTAGCTGAGCTACCGCCCAGATGGCTCAGTGGATAGAGCATATGCTCTTAACAACAAGGTTGCTGTTTCGACTCCTGCATGGGATGGGTGCTACGCCCACGCTCAACTAAGATTGAACACTGCACCTTGAGCTTAGAGGCCACGAGCTGTCCACGGGCAGCTAAATGGCGACTGGCGCCCTCCACAACGAAGATTGAAGAACAGCCACCTGGCTGGTCCCCCTCCCCAATTCCCCAAGACTGTTCCCTCGTCCAATTCCCCAATTAAAAAAAAAAAAATATATATATATATATATATATATATATATATATATATATATATATATATTGCTTTGTGTTTTGCACCCTTGCTGCCTTATTAGTTCTAGTAGCTTTTTTAGATTCTTTGGGATTTTTTATGTAGATAGTTATGTGGCTTATAAAGGGAGGAGGCAATTTGTTTCTTCCCTTCCAATTTATGTGCCTCCTTTCCTTTTGTTGTTGCACTTTTTGTATGTACTTCCACTATAATGTTAAGTAGTAGTAGTGAAAACATATATCCTTGACTGTTTCATATTTGAAGCCAAAAACATTCACTGTTTCACCATCATATGCAATATTAGCTTTAAATTTTGTATTGCTAACCCTTTTTTAGCTCAGAAAGTTGCATTCTGTTTCATTCTATTTTCATTCCATTCTTAAATCACAAACTGATGTCATTTTTGTCAAACGCTTTTCTCTACCAAGCAAGCTGATCATATGATATTTTTTTCTTCAGTCTCTTGATATGGTGAATTACACTAAATCAGTTTTTAAATATTGAATTAGCCTTGAATTCCCAGGATAAACTCCACTTTATAGGCTGTATTATTCTTTTTTTTTTTAAATCTCCTTCACGTTTATTTACTTACTTACTTACTTACTTATTTATTTATTTATTTATTTATTTATTTATTTATTTATTTATTTATTTTGAGGGCAGTGTCACTGGCCCTCATATGTGGGACTGAACCGGGGCCGCTGGCGTCCCAAGCCAGCGCTTAACCACCGCTCCACTCAGCCGGCCCTGTATTATTCTTTTACATATTGCTGATTACAATTTGTTAATATTTTGTTGGGAAATTTTCATCTATATTTGTGAGGTCTTTTAATCTGTAATTTTCTTGCTATGTCTTTGTCTGGTTTAGGTCTCAAGGTTATGCTTGCCTCAAAAAAAGGTGTTTTGTTTTTTTTTGTTTTTTTTTTTTTTTAGAAAAAGGTTTTGATACATTTCTTCCTTTTCTATTTCAGGAAATCATTATGTAGAATTAATACTTTAATCTTCCTGAAATATTTATTTGAATTTATTCATGAAGCCAGGAGGCCTAGGACTTTTTTGTTGGAAAGTTTTAAACTAGAAATTAAAACATATCAGACTATTCAGGGTATCTATTTCTTCTTTAATATCTTTAAAAGAAATTTATCCTTTTCATCTGAGTTAGTGAGTTTCTGGGCATGAAGTTATTTGAAATACTCCCTTATTATAATATTGATTTTTGTTGGATCAGTAGTAGTTTTTTTTTTTTATGCCTGATATAGATAATTTGTGTCTTCTCTTTTTTCTTTGGTCAGTCTGGCTAGAAGTTCATAAATTTCGTTGACCTTTCAGAGAACCAACTTTTGGTTTCATTGACTTTATTGTTTATCTGTTTTCTGTTTCTTTTTTTAACCCCCTCTGATCTTTATTATTTATATTATTCTGCCTCTGATTCATACTGTTGAATACTTGAGGGGAACCCTCTGAACAAACCCTCTGGAGTGTTTTCTCTGAGCATTTCTCTGTGCTGTAGTACTCTATTCTGCAAACTCTAGCTCTCTTGGTCTTTCTGGATATCTGCTCTGTCTTCTCAACTCAGGGAGTCTGTTGGACTTTATCCCTCCCTGAACTGCAATCTGGAAACTCAGTGTGGGAAACTGGGGCAATCAGAGGGGTCACCTCATCTCTCATGGATCACTGCCCTTTATTACCTGATGTCCAGTGTCTTGAAAACTATTTTAAATATTTTGCCCAGTTTTTTTCTTTTTTAGAAAATGTGTTTCTGGCAGGAGATTAGCTCTAGTCCCCTGTTACTTCATCTTGGCCTATCATTTTAAATCGTTTATCTAAATCATATACTCTTAAAGGTAAGATAGTTTTATATCCTTTCTAGTATGTAGTACAGGCCCTTGTACTCCATGCTTATTGTGAATTTGATTTATTACTTGAGTTTACTTGAATTGCGTAGAAGAGAGAGGTAAAGCAGAAGAGTAAAGCCACCATCTGACTGCACTTCCCATGCCTGTCAAATGAACTCTGCCTGGAGCCCTGGTAAGAGAATATCTATATTCCATTCCTGTCAAACAACTCTAGCCCTTATAGCTGGATTACTGGAACTACCCCTCTTCCTCCCACCAGATACCATCTGACCCAACTGGTCCATTTATCCGTAGTTTCAGAAGAATGTGTAACTTGATAGACTGATAGGATATTGAGAAAGGGGAGAAATGTATGATTTCTCAAAATCACAGATTATGAAACAGTCTCAAAAAATTTCCTCTTGATGCTGATTCCACATGTCCAGTTTCGTTGTTAATGTGAAAATTGATTTTTCTTTTGTTCTCAAATTTTTAGCAATTATTGTTTCTTCACTATTTCATTCTGTCCCTTTTTCCAAACTCATAGTCCGTGACTATTAGAGCCTCTCAATCTATTTTACATTTCTTTTAGTTGTGATTTCTATTAAGTTGTTTTTTCTGATTCTGTGCTGAGTTTTTGATGAATGTATCAGGCCTATCTTCTAACTCAAGAATTTTCTCCTTACCTACAAAAACGTTTATTTCATCTATTGATTTTTGTTTGTTTCAATTACTATTTTTATTGTTGAATTTTCTAATTGAGTTCTCTTTATACCTACTTTTTTCCCCCCTGCTTTTGTTTTCATTATTACTTATTCTTTTCAATTGAAGGTTTACTTTCATTTATCTCTTTGAACATTCTATATGAATTTATTTTCAACATTTTTGTTACTTATTTCTATAAATTAATTTCATACAGAGTAAATTCACATTCTATTTTTTTTTTAAAGATTTTATTGGGGAATTGGGGGAGGGGAACAGCATTAGGGAATCAGGGAAGGGGAACAAACAAGTTGCTGTGCTTTTGTTCTTCAGTCTAGTTGTGGAGGACGTTCCTTCACTGGCCTATGTTGGTATCATCATTGCGCTGTTCCCAGGTGAGGCAGATCCATCGCCGGCCTCTGGATGGTCGCTCACCGCGGCTATTGGCAGCTCACACTGGTTGCCAGCTACTCACACTGGCTGCCGGCTACTCATTGTAGCCTATGGCAGCCCACTGCAGCAGGGGCTGCAGCCTACACCGTCGCTGGGGCTCATGCAGCCCAGCTCCAGGTGGAACTGTTGTTAGTTGTAGAGGGTAATGTCACTGGCCCTCATATGTGGGATCTGAACTGGGGCTACTGTCATCCCAAGACCAGCTCTTAACCAATGCGCCACTTGGCCGGCCCTGTCTATTCTTTTTTTTTTTTTTTTTTTTTTTTTTTTTTTGAGGCCAGTATTACTGGCCCTTATATGTGGGACTGAACCGGGACCGCTGGCTTCCTAAGCCAGCGCTTAACCACTGCACCACTCGGCTGGCCCTCTGTCTCTTCTTTTTAATGACTAATTTTTAGCATTAGATTTCCCCATACGATTTTGAATATTGTTTGCAGGCTCATTTTGAATGGGAGTTACTTTTCTGCTGTGAATTTTCTCTTCCTTTCCTCCCTTTCTTTTTATACCTGTCTGTTTCTATGTGTTCAGTTAACTTTCACTTTAACTCTCTGTCCTCAATTCAGAACCAAGTGTTATTCCAGAATTTCAGTGATCTTATCACAAGTTATTTTGGAGAGAAGACAAACATTTGGTACTTCGGTTCCGTTTCTGGTAATAGGTTAATGGGTTATGGCGGCGCTCTCTACTTCCTCCGCTTGGGCAGGCATTTTTCTAAAAGCCCCAGGTGACGGTTGACTGCTTGTATTTGTGTGGTTTCTTGCCTCCTTTCTTGAACCAGCTTATTGCTTAGAGGCCACTGCTGGTGTGGTACTGAACTCTGTCACTCCTGTTTAAAATGTGTAATCAACAGGCCTGAGCTTTTAGCTGTTCACTTTTTTTTAAAAAAATTCTGTTTTATTACTGGTCACTGGAGATGTTTATCTTGTTTTTGAACCTGGCTGTACCTTTTGTTATCTTTTCATATATTTTATATCTGCTATGCATGTTTTTGGTATAAAGCCAGTGAACTGAGGTTCGCTATTATGCCATCCTGATTTTAAGTCACATTTCTAGGTTAGGTTTATAAATCAAATGTTATTCTTTTACTGGTCCTCTGCAATAGATAATATATAAGTGGTTTCTTTATAGAGTATTACAAACTTGTGGTTGATTAGTTTCAGTCTAAATTTTGTGAATTAATTCTCCATGAATTTCTGCTCCCCAAGTGTTCTAACCATTGTGGTACAAACCCACATTATTAGCATGGAAATCTGAGGTCCTGGAGCCTACTTGGGTGAATTTGGGCACATTATTTAACCTTTCTGTATTTCAGTTTCCTCCTTTATAAAACAGGTATAATATCTGCTTTCCTTATGTCATGGGATAGTTATGTCATTGTAGAAGATAATAGAGTCAAATTCAAAGTTTTACTTATCACCAGTTTGGAGAGAGACATATTGCAAGGTTCTAGAGAAGTAATTGGATAAAGCACAGCTCTGTGGTTCTTTATAATATAATGGGACATACAGCTTGTTTTATAATCAGTTGTAATATAAGGTGGCCTATGATAAATGCTCAAACACAATTATTAAACAACAAAAAAGGAGCAATTTAGCTTCAGGAAGTGAGCAAAAACTTAAGGAAGTAAGTTGATCTTTGATCTAAAGCCCTGGTGCTTTAAAAATGCCAAGGTGCTATTAAACATAAAATGTGCTGTGAGTGTATTTTATGTACCAAACATTTCCCATGATCTAATCTGATTGAAGACCACTTAGCTATTTCTTTATTTTCCTTTTTTGTTTGCTATATTGGTCAAATCTTGCTATTGAATCTTCATTCTTATTGGTCCTGATGCTTGGGTCTGGTATACTCTGGTTAGGTATGGCAGTCAATCTTTCTTGTGTGAATGAGTGATTCAGATGTTGTTTTTTCAAGAGAAAAGTTTTCTGTGTATATGAGGTCAGACAATTAAGTTTGTGAACTTGTTGTAACAATGTTGCTAACCTTTCTGATATCAGAGGGATTATTTATTATGAATTTGTATCAACTGGACAAACAGTTAATCAGGGGTACTATTTGGAAGTGCTGAAAAGGCTACATGACGAAGTTAGATGACCTGAACTTTTCACCAACAATTCATGGTTCTTGTATCACAACAGAGCACCAGCTCACCGGGCACTGTCTGTGAGGGAGTTTTTAGCCAGTAAACAAATAACTGTATTGGAACACCCTCCCTCCTCCCCAGATCTGGCCCCCAGTGACTTCTTTCTTTACCCAAAGATAAAGGAAATATTGAAAGGAAGACATTTTGATGATATTCAGGACATCAAGGATAATGATGGCCATTCCAGAAAAAGAGTTCCAAAATTGCTTTGAAGGATGGACGAGGCGCTGGCGTTGATGCATGGCTTCCCAAGAGGAGTACTTCGAAGGTGACCATACTGATATTCAGCAGTGAGGCGCATGTAGCACTGTTTCTAGGATGAGTTCACTAATTTAATTGTCCAACCTTGTATGTTTTGTTTTCTGATAATGTAATTATTGAAAAGAAGATTTTTGCCCTCCAGCCTGCTTTTCAAAGATTGTTACATCTGATTTCCATGGAAACACCCATTTTGTTATTATCCAGATACTTTTAGAATGCGCTTTTGCAGTAGAACATTTTGTTCTGTTCGCTGTAATTTTTTTTTCAAGGGACAAAGATAAACAGCTTAAACAGATAACCATCTCTGGTTGCTGCTTCTAACAATAATATTTAGCAGCCAGTGAATAATCTGCAAGTGCCTTTCTCAGAAAGGCTGCATTAAGTAAATAAGCAATAAATATTCTGGGTGACTGATAAATGATAGAATTTAAAGTTAGTCAACTGCTCGTATCAGGCTAAAATATTGTTTTTCTGTTTGATAAATAATGCTCATCTTGTTTAGACAGGTTTTATCAAATACAGTGTTAGCATTTCATACCAAACATATTTTGACAAAGCTTATGAAGCTAAAACACAAATTTTGAACTGATTGAATCATATTTTGTTAGTTTCCTTAGATGAATATTTTGATTTATTTCCAAATCACAAGTTACACTGTATCTTGTGTTTTGAAGAATGATAGCTTGTGTGTAGTGTTGCAAACAGTCACAATTTACAGTAAAACTTGGGTTATTTTTGCCATTGAAATATCAGCCATGAATTGAATTGATACTTGGAGACATATTGGGTTGTTGGAAAAGTAGTGACGTATATTTGCAACAGATGTCACTAGTTCATTTTTGGAAGTATTAGAGTCATTCGCATCTATGTTATTGCTTTGTCATTTAACAGCTGACAGTTCTAGCTTTATTCTAAAAAAATTTAGTGATTTGGTTGAGTTTTGGAGATTTTACAACAAGTTGAAGATGGAAGTCCAAACTGTGCATTTTTGCCATATTTTAATGTTTTACTTCCATAAATGGAAGAACGCATGTCCAACTTGTGAAAAGTTGCATAAAGTTTATGGTGACAATGCTCTAAAGAAACGTCAGTGCCAACGATGGTTCACAAAATTCCTTGCTGGCGATTTTGATGTCAATGACGCTTCTTGGTCAGGGAGGCCCACCGAGGTTGATGATGACAAAATAAAGGCATTGGTCAAGTCAAACCCACGTTACACTACATTAGAGATTGCAGAAACATTGAATGAACATCCATCATTCAAGCGTTCACGACCACCTGAAGAAGCTGGGATATGTAAGCAAGCTCAATATTTGGGTTCCATATGAATTCAATGTTCATTTGACGGCATGAATAAACATCTACAATATGCTCATTAAACATGAGGAAAAACTATCCTTTTTTGAAGCCACTGATAACTGATGATGAGAAGTGGATTGTTTACAACAATGTGGTGCGCAAATGGTCTTGGATCTGACGTGATGATTCGCCACAAACGACATCGAAAACAGACATTCATTGGAGAAGGTTATACTCTCAGTGTGGTGGGATTTTAAAGGTGTGTTTTTTTAAAGATTTTATTGGGGAATTGGGGGAGGGGAACAGACAAGTTGCTATCTTTTTGTTCTTCAGTCTAGTTGCGGAGGACGTTGCTTCACTGGCCCATGTTGGTATCATCATTGCGCTCTTCCCGGATGAGGCAGATCGGTCACAGGCCTCTGGATGGTCGCTCACCGCAGCTCTTGGCAGCTCATGCTGGCTGCCGGCCGCTCACACTGGCTGCCGGCCACTCACTGTGGCTTATGGCAGCCCACTGCAGCAGGGGCTCACACAGCCCAGCTCCAGGTGGAGCTGTTGTTAGCTGTACAGGGCAGTGTCACTGGTCCTCATAGGTGGGATCCGAACCAGGGCCATTGGCATCCCCAAACCAGCTCTTAATGAATGTGCCACTCAGCCGGCCCAGGTGTGTTTTTTGAGCTCCTACCAAGGAACCAAACAGTTTGAATGTGTACTGTTGGCAGTTGGACAGTTTGAATGAATCCATCACCCAGAAACGTCCAGAACTTGTTAATTGTAAAGGAGTTGTGTTCCATTGCGACAACGCAAGATCACACACAAGTTTGATCAGCTGTCAAAAATTATTGGAGCTTGGATGGGATGCATTGCCACACCCACCATACTCGCCTGACCTTGCGCCATCAGACTTCCACTTGTTTCGCTCTCTTCAAAATTCCTTGCATGGTATAACTTTCAATTCAGATGAGGCTGTAAATCAGCACCTTGTTCAGTTTTTTGCAAATAAAGACAAGTCTTTCTAGAACGAGGAATTATGAAGCTCACTGAAAGATGGCAAAAGGTTATCAAACAAAACAGTCAGTGAATCATTGATTGATCTTTGTTCTTTTTATAAATAAATGACCTTTGAAAAGCATAGACAAAATATGTCATGAGTTTTCCAACAACCCAATACTTTTCATTTGATACTTGGCTGCCAATGTATTTTAATACAGGTGTTTTGGTGAGGTTCACCCACTTAATATTTGATGGTTTTATATCAGGTGCCACTGTAATTTGAAGTGTTATTCCTTTGCAAACTTTATAGTCCTAGCCACCTAAGAGATGTAGCCATTCCCAGTACCCTTGCCTGGGTTCACAAAAGAGACAGCTACTGTACACACATCTCAGGTTCCGGTGTTTTCTTGAATTACTTTCTGCCTAAGTAACAGCAGTACGTTATTGGAATCACCAGGAACTCTGCAAAGTAAACTCCTACACAGTCGGGATTTTATCTTTTTTTTAAGATTTTATTGGGGAATTGGGAGAGGGGAACAGACAAGTTGTTGACCTTTTGTTCTTCAGTCTAGTTGTGGAGGACGTTGCTTCACTGGCCCATGTTGGTATCATCATTGCACTCTTCCCAGGTGAGGCCACTCACACTGGCTGCCGGCCACTTACTGTAGCCTATGGCAGCCCATTGCAGCCTACACCGTCACCATCGACTCACAGCAGCCCAGCTCCAGGTGGAGCTGTTGTTCACCATCTTAGCTGTAGAGGGCACAGCATCCCTGGCCCTCATGTGGGATCTGAACCGGGGCCCTGCTGCTCAGAGCTGGTGTCCCAAGCCAACTCTTAACCAACTTGCCACTTGGCCACCCGGGGGATTTTATCTTTGATACACTATTTTCAGTGCTTGACACATGCTAGTTGTTTAATAAACTAATTGAATTAATTAACATTGGCCTCAGGGTCATCATCACTGCACCTATTGCTTCTAGAAATCCTGACACACAGGACCTGTATCCTCTCCTCCAATAACGGCCTTCTGTTTCCTTTTCTGTCCCACCCCCACCCCTTATGACTCAGGCGAGAGGTTTCCTCTATTTCATTCATCAATCACATACTATTCCCTTGTGTAATAATGGCAGTAGCAGTAGCATTGAAGGTGACATTGATTGCTAGTGTACTTGCGTACCAGCTGTGTGACAGTCTAAAGTTTCCATAATTGTGTTTATTAAACATTTACTGTGCTCCAGGTACTATGCCAAACAATATACCTGCATTATAAATTTTAATTTGATCAGCAAAATAAGATGTATTTTATGTTCCGGTAAAACTATATTTCAGATAAATTAGGTAATTTCACCGAAATCGTAACCTAAGTTAGGGCTAGAATCAGTTCTTTTCTGTTTGGTGTCAAAGACCATGAGATTATTAAGTCAGTCTTCTTTATTAATGTATTTGTTTTTGATAAAATTATTATTATTTTTTTATTCTTTTATTGCGAAAGAAACTTTTTTAAAAAAAATTAGTTTCAGGTGTACAACACAATGCAATAGTTATACTTTTTACTCCTCAAACTGACAACCTCCCTCCCCCAGTTCGCCACCCCACTCCCCCCATATCATACATATCTATTATAATTCCTTTGACTCCCTTCCACAGTATACTCCACATCCCGTGACTATCTATATATTCAATTACAGTTGGCATACAATATTATACAACATCCATTTCAGGTGTACAGTGCAGTGATCATGCCTCTGCTCCATCCCTTAAGTGGTCTCCCTAACAAGACATGTGACCATCTGACACGCCACAAAATTTTTACAACATTATTATATTCCCCGAACTGTGTTTCATATCTCTGTGGAAGTATTGTAGTTGCCTATTTATGCTGTCTAATCCCTTCCCCTTCCTCCTTCTCCCCACCCCCTCCCAACTAGCAACCCTCAGTTTTTCCTCTTTATCTATGAGTCTGTTTCTGTGTACTTTGCTCGTTCATTCAGTTTTTCAGATTCCACATGTAATTGAGATGATATGGTATTTGTTTTTCTCCGACTGATTTATTTCACTTAACATAATATTCTCTAGGTCCATCTATATCATTGCAAATGGTATGATTTCATTCTTCTTTGTAGCAGATATTAATGTATTTTTTTTAGTATTTTTTTTAGTATATCTGATAAACTGCCATCTAGTTTTTGGTTTAATATATCCAGTAAGGGTACTTTCTTATTTTCTAGGAAATAGTTAATTCCATTGTTTAACAGCTGTATTATTAAAAGGTTGTTTGTAATATTCACAAATATTTTTTCTATAACTTTTGAACTATTATTTCTTAAAATCTTTTAGAGATACCCAAGATAGAATGAGTCTATCCTTATTAACATTGATTATATTTTCAAATTGTATTTACTTTTATAAATAACATTTGACTTTCTATAAGCAAGAAATCTCTGATTTTTTAAGAAGTCTCTTTTAGATAGGCTTAAAAGTGTGTTTGTGCTGTAATAAAAAATGACTCTAGAGAGCTTAATGGACATAATTTAAAATTGTCTATATCATCTACCTAGTCTGTATGTACATATGCATCTAGTAAAGAGAGATAGGTAATGGAATCTGGAGCAGATATTTTTATTTGGCCTAAATGAAACCATTTAAAATACCGACTAAAAGCATGTGAAAGGGATTGTGTGAAGAACATATAGCTAGAATGAAAATTCAATCATAGTAAGTCACAAGTGAGAGTTTTATTTGAAGAACATTTTGTTTCTAATTTTTGTATTTTTACTTATTTTTTTTTTTTTAGCTGAGCCATCCTGCCACCTGTTGGCAGCTCAATGGCAACTCAGCTTGGGCTGGCCTCGAACCGCTGTTGCTCAGAGCTCAGCTCACACTCTTGAGCAAGCTCTTAACCAACTGAGCCACTCGGCCGGCCCTACTAATTTTTGTTTTTTGATTTATCTTCCTTTGCTAGTTTAATTTAGTTTTATTTTTAGTCCCCCTCTAGATTGTCGATTACAGATTACACTGTTAGCTGTGTTTTTGTTAACCCATCATTATTTTATAGATGAGCCTTTCTAAGAATATTGGTTTAGACATTTCAAAATCTATAGTTTTGATATTTACCGTGTGTCATATAAAGTGCTAATAAGCATTGGGCAAGGCATTGTTCTATAAGATGGGGGTTCTCTCTTTTCATTAAAGTCTTGGAAAAATTAAAACATCAAAGTCATGAAACACTATGTACTTATTATCTAACTATAAAGTCATTAACTCTGGCTCATCCTTTTTTTTTACCAATAAGCCCAGTCTATTCATCAACCTCACACCCTTCCAGTTAGATTATTTTGAAACAAACCACAGATATTATATTAATTGGATCATATGAACTTGTATATATCCATCCAGTTTTTTCCTACAAAGTGATAATTCCATGTGATTTAATTTATCATGTCATCATATTTCAGTATTCTAAAAGTTAAGACTTTTTGTTGTTGTTATTTAATACAACCACAATGTCATTATGATACCTTAAAAAATTACCAATAACTTCTTGATACCACCAGATATCCAACAGTGTTCATATTTCCCCATTTGTGTATGTATGTGTGTGTGTATTGCTTTTCCACTATCTTGCACAGTTGGTTTGTTTGAATCAGCATCCTAACAAGTTCCATATATTGCTTTTAGTTGATAGGTTTCTTGAATCTTTCTTAATTGATAATTTTCTTCTTTCCCTGATTTTCCTAGCAAGTAATTTGTTAAAGAAATCGCTGTCTCTTAATTTCAGTTTAATAAGGAATTTAATAATTAAAAATTAAAATTTTATTTCAATTTCAAGAGGAATATAGGAAACTCATAAATACAAGTAAGTGTATGTACAAACCTACTTTATTTTTCTTAATGTGTCCTTTATTGAGTACTTATTACATGGTAGGCACTCTTCTAAGCACTTCCATATTCACAACAACCTTACGAAAAAGGTACTGTTATGGACCCCATTTAATAATACAGTTGCCTAGACCCCGAAAGCCTAAATCTCATTCAGGGTTCTTCTGTTTCCCTCACTACACTCATCACATTAACTGCACTTTCAAAATAACCTGTTTATTCTTTCCCCATCCTTAGCACTATTAGCAAAATCCCAACTGCCATCATCTCTCTCTTGGATAATTGCGGTGAGACTTCAAAAGATTATATTTATGGTGGAAAATTCAAAA
The DNA here is from genome assembly GCA_033961575.1 of Aselliscus stoliczkanus. NCBI lineage: Eukaryota > Metazoa > Chordata > Mammalia > Chiroptera > Hipposideridae > Aselliscus > Aselliscus stoliczkanus. The sequence continues at coordinate 94,596,095 of CM066736.1, read as the reverse complement.
AGAAAGTAAAGTGACCTCTTTCTTCTGACCCTCCAGAGACAGTTTCTTGGATTTTTTTCAGAGATAATTCTGTTCTTATTCAAGCACACATATTTACCTATCTGGAGCAATCACTGTTAATGGACTCTCCATTTTCCTCAGCGCCCTACCCATTTTTCATTAGTTTCTTCCATTTCAGTGCACATTGTCCTGACGTCTGATTGGTAGCAGCTTGTGATTTTTAGCCCGAGGGACTTCTTTGCCTTGCTTTGTCTGCTCTGGCCATGCACACTGGCAGGCCAGGAGTTCTGGGTAATTCATGCTTCTCAGGATCAGCTTTCAATTGATGATTTACAGAAATTGGGGGAAAAACCTCTAGCTCCTTTGAGTGGGATAATTAGTGCATGTCCTACACTGTGTCTCAGAATTCCTCTGCATGGTTAAGCTCCAGTTTCCCACAACTGTAGCCTGCTCATTTTAATGTACAGCATGGCTGCCTTCTTTTTCTACTCTCCTATCACAGTTTCCTGGGATTATCTCCCAAATAAACTACATGCATTGAAATCCTTACTTTAGGGTCTTCTAGGGAAACCATCACATAAATTGTGGCACATTCAGCACCTACTTTTTTGTTTGTTTCAGTAATCAGAAACCCCTGGAAAAATATCCTATTTAGCCGTAAACACTCCAATTTAGCCATGTTTATTTTTTTTACTTTATTTTTAAATTTTACTCTCATAGGAAGCTGCTGGGTGGGATTAATAGATTTGTTTTTGTTTGAAAATTTTATTGTTTAAATTATTACACAGTAAAATTGACCTTTTTCTTAACTTTTTTTTTTTTTTTTTTTTTTTTTTTTTTTTTTTTTTTTTTTAAGGGCAGTGTCACTGGCCCTCATATGTGGGACCCGAACCGGGGCCGCTGGCTTCCGAAACCAGTGCCTAACTACCGCGCCACTCGGCCGGCCCAAAATTGACCTTTTTGTTTGTTTAGTTGTGCAGCTCTATGAATTTCAACACATGTTTAGATCCCTGTAACCACCACCACCACCTTCAGGATGCAGGACAGCTCCATCACTGCGACACACTTCCTCATGCTGTCCCTCTATTATCACACCTCCTGCCACTCATAAACTCGTAACCCCTGGCAACCACTGAGACTTTCTCTATTACTGTAGTTTTGTCTTTTCAACAATGCCATGTAAATGGAATCATACGGTGTATAACCTTTAGGTCCATCCGGGTTTCTTTCAATAAGCATAAGGTATTTGAGATTCATCCAGGTTGTTGCATGTATCAGTAGTTTGTTCCTTTTTATTATTTACTATTCCATTATGAGGATGTACACAGTTTATTTATCCATTCACCCATTGAAGGGCATTTGGGTTGTAACCAGTTTTTGGCTGTTGTGAATAATGGGCTGTGAACAGTCATGCACAAGTTTTTGTGTGGATACATGTCTCCATTTCTCTTGGGTACATACCTAGGAATGGGATTACCGGGTCATATGGTAGCTCTGTGTTTACCTTGTGCAGAAGTGCCAGATTGTTTTTCAAAAGGGGCGGCATCATTTTATATTCCCACCAGTGGTGTATGAAGGTTCTAAGATTCCCCACATTTTTCCCAACACTTTTATCACTTGATTATACCCATTCTAATGTGTGTGAAGTGTTGTCTGACTGTGTATTTTATTTGCATTTCTCTAATGACTAATGATGTTGAGCATCTTTTCATGTGTTTTTGGTCATTTGTATATCTTCTGAAATGGCTATTCAAATCCTTGTGCATTTTCTAATGGGATTGTTTGATTTTTATACTGTTGAGCTTTGATAATTCTCTGTATATTCTGGAGACTTGGCTTTTCATTTTAACAGTGTCTTTCTTAGAGGCAAAGTTTTTAAGTTTGATAAAGTCTGATTTATTAATTTTTTTTAAACAGACCCTGGTGTGGATGTTATTCTAAGAGTTTTAAAAACTCTTCATTAACCTCAGGTCATAAAGATTTTCTTTTATATTTTATTCTATCCTGTTTATTTATTTATTTTTTTGAGGGCAGTGTCACTGACTCTCATATGTGGGACCTGAACCGGGGCCGCTGGCTTCCCAAACCAGCGCTTAACCACCGCGCCACTCGGCGGGTCCTATATTTTATTCTAAAAAGTTTTATGGCTTTGTGTTTTATATTTAGATCTATGATCCATTTGGAGTTAATCTTTGTATTGGGTTGCCTGAAAAGTCATGACATATTTTTTTGATTTTTCATTGCAAAAATGCATCATGACTTTTCTGACAACCCAATAGAAGATATGAAGTTTAGATTGACATTAATTTTTGTTTTATATGCATATAGGTGACCTGGTGTCTCAAGACCATTTGTTGATAAAAGACTGTTCTTTCTCAATTGAACTGATTTGGCCCCTTTGCCAAAGATTGGGTGGCCATATTCATATCGGCCTACTTCTGGACTGTCTATTCTGTTCCATTGACCTCTATATTTTTTCACTAATACCACACTGTTGATTACTGTAGCTTTATAGTAAGTCATGAAATTTAGTAGGGTGGTTCCTCCAACTTAATTTTCTTTTTCAAATTTTTTTTTAGCTATCATAGTACTTTTGTCCTACCATATAATGTTTAAGAATGAGCTTATCTACATCTACAAAAAAAAAAATACTCTGCTTGGATTTTGATTGATATTGCATTAAATATGTAGATCATTTTGGTGAAAATTGACATTGTTAGTGCATTGTCTTCTGATACTACATGTCTCCATTATTTATTTTTATTTATTTATTTTTTTGAGGGCAGTATCACTGGCCCTCACATTTGGGACCAAACCGGGGCCGCTGGCTTCCCAAGCCAGCGCTTAACCACCGCTCCACTCGGCCGGCCCTCCATTATTTTTTTTTTTAAGGTCATCTTTGATTTCTTTCATCAGTACCATGATTTGTTAGATTGCTACCTAAATATATCATTTATTGGAGCTATTATGAGTATTATTGTTATTTTTCATTGCAGTTTTATATTGTTTATTGCTAGTATAAAGATATTTAAGTGATGTTTGTGTGTTGACCCTGTGTCCTTCAATTTTATTCATATTAGTTCTAGGAATGTTTTTTGTGGATTCCCTGAGATTTTCTACATAGACATTCTTTTTTTTTTTTTTTTTGAGGGCAGTGTCACTGGCCCTCATATGGGATCTGAACTGGGGCCGCTGGCATCCCAAGCCAGCTCTTAACCACTGCGCCACTCGGCCGGCCCTACATAGATATTCTTATTACCTGCACATTGGGACAGTTTTATTTCTTTTTTTCTACTCTGTATGTGTTTTATTTCTTTTTCTTGCCAGAATGGTGAATGTATATATCCTTGCATTGTTCCAGTTTATAAGTGGAAAGTGTTTAATCCTTCTTCATTAATGATGATGTTAGCTGTAGGTTTACTGCACATGCCATATATTAGACTGAAGAAGATCCCTTGTATTCCTTGGTTGCTGAGAATTTTATCCTAATGGGTGTTGAAATTTTGTTAAATGTTTTTCTGATCTACTGATACTATGATATAGTTTTTCCTCTTTAGACTGTTAATATGATGGATTATATTGATTTGTTTTTGAATATTGTAACCAGCCTTACATTGCCTGGATAAAACCCACTTATTTGGGTTTAGTATTCTTTTTATAGAATTCAATTTGCTGATATTTTGTTGAGACTTTTTTTTTTTTTTAATTTTTTTAAAGATTTTATTGGGGGAATTGCGGGAGGGGAACAGCATTGGGGAATTAGGGAAGGGGAACAGACGAGTTGCTGTCCTTTTGTTCTTCAGTCTAGTTGTGAAGGACATTGCTTCACTGGCCCATGTTGGTATTATCATTGTGCTCTTCCTGGGTAAGGCAGTCGCTTGCCCAGTGGCCGCTTACAGCCGCTCATGGAAGCTCACGCTGGCTGCCGGCCGCCGGCCGCTCACGCATGCTGGCTGTTGGCCACTCACGGTAGCGCATGGCAGCCCACTGCAGCAGGGAATGCAGCTTACGCTGTCACTGGCGACTCACGGCAGAGTGGTAGCCCAGCTCTAGATCGAACTGTTGTTCACCATCTTAGCTGTAGAGGGCGCAGTGTCACTGGCTCTCATGTGGGATCTGAACCCGTGGCCCTGCTGCTCAGAGCTGGCGTTTCCAATCCAAGCCAACTCTTAACCAACGCGCCATTCAGCTGGCCCCTGTTGAGACGTTTTTTGTATGTACTTTGTTTTGAATCCAGTTTCTGGCATACTGAGCTTAATATACAGAATGTCATTTTATGTCATAAAAGATTTCATGTTGTGCGGTTTTTCCCTGTTCAGACCTTCTAATAAGTTATTTTACCTCCGGTAGGTAGTGTCTGCCTTACTCCTTTGTTTTAAACCTTCCCCTTAAAAATAATAATACCCCTGGCATCTTGTACTCCTTTTACCCTTTAGATGAGGCTTGCGTTAGGGACTAGCAGGCCCTTGACTTCTATTTTCTTTAAGTAGAAAACCAGTAATTCTCAATTTAACTTCTCCCTTGGGCAATTTTAAAGCACTTCAAAGGATAAGAATGCAAATGAATGTTTCACACATGACGTAATTTCTCAAGTTTAAATTTTATGTAATATTAGCCACATTATGTATAGTCTTTTGAAGGAGTTGGTTAAAATCAAGTTTCCTTGGTTCTTTGTTTTTTGAGATTATGGTAATGCAACTATAAGTAGAAAAGCCCCAAATGATAGCATTGCTTTCATTTGTTATCCAGAAAATTAGTAAAATTCCAATGTTTATAAACCAGAAAGGAACAGGAATTGCAACTCACCTATTTCCTCTATTTAAGCACTAACTTTTGAATTTTATTCTAAAAATAATCAAGGAATTCTTAAGAGTACTTTTTTTAATTTCCATTTTTCAATTAATAGTGTATCTATAACTATTTCCCTGAGCCATTGTATGTGAGTATTCCTGAATTATTAAAGGGCATTAAGCTTCAGGAAGTGAGCAAATTTATTGGGCCTGTAAGATTTTTGAAATCTTAACTCTCTATATTGGTTCGAATCTTAATTTTCTCATAAAATATACAAAGCCTTGATAATAAGATTCATCTTTTCTTAGAAGCTATTTATAAAATTTCAACTTTAGTAACTACAAACTTAATAAATTGTACCTTAGAGGCTAAATAAGATACATGAAGGAAAACTAAATATTTGTATGTGGTGAAATGTTGGCAGTGAATCTGGATAAGGGTAGATGGGTTTCATTGTACTATTCAAATTAAACCTAAATATTTATATACGTACATAAATTCCTCCCTTCTTCCTCCTTCCCTTCCCCCACTTCCACCCTTCAGCTGATTGCTTCGGGTAAAACCTGCAACACACAGTAGAATAGAAGAGGTGACAGCAGACATGCCAATCTTCTTCCTGATCTTAGCAGAAAAGCATTCAGTTTTTCAACGTTAAGTATAATGCTAGCTGTACGTTTTGCATAGATGCTTTTAAATGTCAGGTTAAAGACATTCACTTTTATTATTAGGATGCTCAGAGTTTTTAATAGAAATGATGCTGAATTTTGTCAAGTGCTCTTTCTCCTTCAATTAAAATGATACCATTTTCCTTTTTTAGTTTGTTATAATTTCTTATACAAACATGTTTAAACAATGAATTGTATCAGTTGCTTTTCAGATATATACCAATCCTGTATTACTGGGATAGATCCCACTTGGTCATGGTGTTCGAGGTTTGCAAACTGATCCTAGAAAAAGTGCAACATACCTCATTGCTGAATATCACTATGGTCACCTTTGAAGTACTCCCCCTTGGGAAGCTATGCACCAACACCAGCACCTAGTCCACCCTTCAAAGCAATTTTGGAACTCTTTTTCTGGAATGGCCACAGAGCTGTCATCGTATTACCCTTAATGTCCTGGATATCATCAAAATGTCTTCCTTTAAATATTTCCTTTATCTTTGGGTAAAGAAAGAAGTCATTGGGTCCTAGATCAGGGGAGTAGGGACGGTGTTCCAATACAGTTATTTGTTTACTGGCTAAAAACTCCCTCTCAGACAGTGTCATGTGAGCTGGTGCATTGTCATGATGCAAAGGCCGTGAATTGTTGGTGAAAAGTTTAGATCATTTTCGTCTAACTTTTCCAGCACTTCCAAATAGTAAACTGGGTTAACTGTTTGCCAGGTTGGTACAAATTCATAATGAATAATCCCTCTGATATCAAAAAAGCTTAGCAACATCGTTTTGACTCCTGATTTGGACTGCGAACTTTTTTCATTGTGGACAGTTGGCTGACTTCCATTGTGCACTTTGATGCTTTGTTTCAGGGTCGTATGGGTCCACCCATGTTTCATCTCCAATGATAACATGGCCCAAAATGTTGTCTTCCTCTCCAAAAGGTCCTGGCAAACTTTGACTCTCCTTTGCTTTCGTTCAGCAGTTAGCTACTTCAGGACCATTTTTGCACACACCTTTCTCATGACAAGATTTTCCTAACTGCTTCTCTATCAATGTTTACTTGGTCTTCTGTGCTTTTCATAGTCAGCTGGCGATTTTGACGCACAATTCGACAAATTTTTGCAATGTTTTCATCAGTTCTGCTTGTTCTTGGCTGCCCCGACCTCTCTAAAATCAGTGACTCATTCTCTCCCCTCAGAAAAACGTTTAATCCATTTGTACACTGACATTTTCTTCATGGCCTTATCCCCATAAACTTGAACTAACATGTCACTGATTTCACTTCCAATCTTGCCAAGTTTAACAAATTTAATGTTTGTTCATTGCTCTAATTCAAACTTAGACATTCTCATAAAGGCACACAAAAACACGCAACAACAATAATGAATGACACTCATCAAAACACCGCCACAGGTTGACAGAAACACAGCTGTGAGACACTGATATACCAAGGTTATGAGACCTTACAGAGCTGTTTGTACATTGCTTCCAATGTAAGTGCATGGTGGCAAGTTCTCTAACTTAATTGTCAGACCTCATATTAGCTTTTTACTCATTTTGTTAGCTTCAGTTTGCTTAAAAATTTTGTTTTAAAATAATTTTTGCAACTGTGCTCATGAGGGATATTGGACTATAGTTTTCTTATAATGTCTTTGTCAGGTTTTGGTGTCAGGGTAACACTGGCCTCAGAGTGAGTTGGGAAGTACTCTGTCCTTTACAATCTTTTGAAAGAATTTATGTACATTTGCTATTATTATTGAGTCCTTAAAGGTTTAGTAGAATTCACCAACAAAGCCACCTAGAACTGTAGTTTTCATAATGGGAAGGTTTTTAACCACAATTTCAATTTCTTTGATAAATATAGGGTTGTTTAGGCTATTCATGAGTGAGGTTGGGTAGTTTGTGTCTTTCAAATAATTTGTTTTATTTAATTGTCTAGTTAATTTTCAAAGTTTATTCATACTTTTCCATATAGTCTTTTTAATATCTAGAATCTCTTGTGATGTCATCTCGCTCATTCCTGAGAGAGGCAGTTAGTGTCTTCACTTTTTTCAGTTTGTCTTGCTAGAAGATTTTCAAGTTTTTTGTCTTCTCAGAGAACTAACTTTTACTTTCATTACTTTTTTCAGTATTCCATTGTTTTCTGTTTTGATCCTTATTATTTCCTTTTTTTTCTGTTTACTTTGAATTCAGATTTCTCTTTATCGAGTTTCTTAAGGTAAAAGATGAGTTCATTGACTGAAATCTTTGTTCTTTTCTATTTTAAGTGTTTAGTGCCATAAATTACCCTTATGTCATGATTTAGTAGCATCTTCCAAATTCTGATAGTATTTCTGCTTTCATTTAGTTAAAAATACTTTATAGTATCCTGTTTGATTTCTTCTTAAACCCATGGGTTATTTAGAAATGTGTTATTTAGTTTCTGGATATTATACATTTTCCAGAGATCTTTCTGTTTTTGTTTTTTAAGATTTTATTGGGGAATCAGGGAAGGGGACCAGACAAGTTGCTGTCCTTTTATTCTTCAGTCTAGTTGTGGAGAACGTCATTTCACTGGCCCATGTTGGTATTATCGTTGTGCTCTTACTGGGTGAGGCAGTCGCTCACCTGCCATTGGACAGCGGCTTACGAAAGTACACGCCCGCTACAATCCAGTCCTACTGCAGCCTATGCCGTCTCCAGTTACAGCAGCCCAGCTCCAGGTCGAGCTGTTGTTCACCATCTTAGCTGTAGAGCGCGCAGCATCACTGGCCCTCATGTGGGATCCGAACCGGGGCTCTGCTGCTCAGAGTTGGCGCCCCAAGCCAACTTTTAAGCAACGCGCCACTCGGCCGGCCCGAGATCTTTCTGTTTTTGATTTTTAATTTAATTCCCTTGTGGTATGAGAACAGTTTTCATGACTTGAATCTTTTAAAATTTATTACAACTTATTTTATGGCCCAGAATATGCTCTTATCTTCGTAAATGTCCCAGTTGTGCTTGAAAAGAATGTGTATTCTGCTGCTGTTGTGTGTTCTGTAGACAGCAATTAGGTTAAGTTGGGTGATATTATTGTTCAAATCTTCTACATCCTTACTCTTTTTTTTTTTTTTGTCTACTTGTTCTATCATTTTTTGAAAGAGGGATTTTGAAATCTTCAACTAAATAGAGGAAATTTATGTCTTTTTCCTTGCATTTCTATCAGAGTTGTTTCATGTATTTTGCAGGCCTTCATTAAGGGCATAAATATTTAGGATTTTATATTTCCTTTAAGAATTAGCCCATATTGTCATTGAAAATGCCTTATTTGTTCCTGTTAAAATTCTTTGCTCTCTAATCTGCATTAATATTAACATAGCCACTCAGCTTTCTTTTGGTTAATGTTAGCATAGGGTATCTGGTTTCCATCCTTTCTCTTTTAACTTCTTTAGGTCTTTGTTATTATAGTATTTCTTATAGTCGCTGTATAGTTGGGTCTTGCTTTTTAATCACATCTCAGTGTCTTTGCCATTTAATGTGATTATTATTTAGTATGTTTAGGCTTGAGTCTCTTGATATTTGTTTTCTATTCTCCTTATTGGTCTTTTCTTCCCCTTTATTTGCTGTTTTCTTTTAGATTTAATCAAGCATTTTCTTGATTATTCCATTTTACTTTCTTTGTTGGCTCACTAGTTTTAACTCTGTTTTGTCATTTCTTGGGCTTATACATCTGTAACTTATGGTGTATTTATCACATTCTACCTTCCAGCGATACTGTACCACCTTTCTTATAGTATATGAACCATACAGGACTACTGTACTCTTTCAAATTTTCCCCTCCCAATTTTTGTGCTATTGTTGACATAAATTTCACATTTATATATACTGTAAACTCCATGCTACAATGTTATTTTTGTTCATATAGTCAGTAACCTTTAAAACTGATTAAAACAATAATAATAAAATTATATGTATTTACCCATGATGTTAGTGGTAGTTACCACTCTGTGCTCTTCATAGTTTTATAGAGATCCATATTGTTCATCTGGTATCATTCTTGGCCATTATTTCTTCAGATGTTTTGTTCTGTTTTTCCTCCTCACTTCTTCAATTCTTGTTACTCGTATATTAGTTTACTTGAAGTTGTTCCAGAGCTCACTGATGCTTATTTCATTTTGGAGGGTATTTCATTTTAGATAAATTTTATTGTTGTGAATTCAAGTTTACTAATCTTTTCCTCTGTGACATTGAGCCTGTTGTTCATCCCATGAGGTATTTTTTTAATCCTTATACAGTGTAGTTTTCATCTTTAGAGGTTGAATTTGAGTCTTTTATATGTTCCATGTCTCTCTTTAACTTTTTTAACATATGGGAATCAGTTATAGTAACATTTTCCACTAGTTTTTCTGCTCATTCTATCATCTCTATCATTCTAGATCACTTTTGATTGATTGTTCTCCTTATTATGTGTCATCATTCCCTAGCTCTTTGCTTGTCTATTAATCTTTAATAGAATGCCTGATATTGTGTATTTTATCTTGTTGCGTGGTGGATATTTGTACTTCTATAAATCTTGATCTCCAGATATTTGTAAACATTGTAAACTGTAAACAAATAATTGTTTACAGTTATTTGTAAACAATTTGATCTCTTTGAAACAATTTGATCAATTTGTTAACGATTTGTTATGTGAGTTCAGAGAAAATCCAGTCTAGGACTAACTATTCCCACTACTGATGTAAGTAAGACCTTTCTGTGTACTCTCTTCATTGTCTCATGAATTATGAGTTTTTCTAGTTTCATTGGTGGGAATAGGCACTGTTCTCAGTCATACTTAAATGATGGGCCCTGTTTTCTGTAGTCTTCTCAGATGGCTCTTTGGGCAGCCTCATGTGGTTTCCTCACACTGGTCAGTACCGTGCCGAATTCTGGTGAGGAACCCTGTGAAGACCTCCCATGTTCTTTCTCTGGGCAGCTCCCTCCTCTCGGTGTTCTGTCCTAACAACTCTACCAGCTGCCTTGGTCCCCAAAGAGTCTTTGCTATGTCTCATTATCTAGGGAGTCCACAGCTTTGACTCTGTTTCTCCTCCCTCCACCATGGCCTCTAAACTCTCTGAAGGCAGGAATTGGGGCCAGTAGTAAGAGCTCACATTGTTTCCTGCCTTTCAAGCATCTTTGTCCCTCATTGCCTGATACCCAGTATCTTGCAAACCATTACTGCATACATTTTGTCCAGCTTTTTAAGTTGTTTCAGTGTACAGGGTAAAGGTGAGAGTTCAAAGCGAGAGTCATCTATATGTATTACTTTTAAATTTTATTACCTTGTTGTACTCTCCTATTGTTTGTAGCAGTTTTTTAGTTGATCCACTTCAGTTTTCTAGGTTATGCAGTCATATCATAGGCAAATAATAATTTTACCTTCTAATTTTTGTATCTTTAATTTCTTTCTCCAGTGTAATTGCTTCAGCTATGTCTAGTAAATAATATCAGTTGATAGTGGAACTCATTATATTATTGAAGAATGGGTGTGATGAATTTGTACAATTTTTTAAATTTTGGAGTTGATTTTATTATTTTTATGATTATGTCTATTAATGTGATTAATTATATTAATAGATTTCGATTGTTATTTTGATTTTTGATCCATTATAAAATTTGATATATTTTTTCTTTCTGGAAACTTTTAAGATCTTTTTATCTTTCATTTTCTGAAATGTTATGATAATGTGTTAAAATTAACGGGTTTTTAAAAAACATTAATTCATTATGCTACATACGGAAAGTTAGTCCTGTCCTGAGTTTCTTGACCTTTTTACGCAAGAAAGGGCTGTGTTGTTATATCTTTCATAAATTTTTTTGTATGTACTCTTTCTGAATTTCCTGTTCTAAGAATTAGAATTCCTGCAATGATCTAAGTTTTCTTTTTTTTACTTATTTCACTACCATTTTCCATTTGACCATTTTGGGCCTCTACTAGACAGTGTTCCAGTTCCTTTATTATTACTTAAAATTTTTTTATTATTATATCTTTCATTCTGTAAATGTTCTTTGATATATAAACTCTTTCTCTTAATGATTTTGAAGCCTTCATTCCCCTGTGTTGGAAGTTTTCTGTTTCTCCTTGCGTTGGCTTTATGGCCAGAGTTCCATTTTTGCTTGTTTAATTGATTTTTTTCTCCATATTTGGTGACATTCATGCACACCTGGATCTTCCATTCCTTATCTTTTCCAGGAATTTGTCATGCAAATCAATTCTCTGCTTCCAAAATCTTAACATTTTAAACCTGTTGTCACCTACTTTCACATTACTTTGCTGTTTGTATTTTTTTAATTGTAATTTTGGAGGGTTTTCAGGAGGTCTTAGAGGCAAACACATTTGTTTCATCTGCTGTGCTTAACTGAAAGTTATTAGTAACTTTGTTTTGTGCTCTTCATCCCGGAATTGTTTTAAATTTGTAAATCATGCTCAGTTGTATTTTTTCAAAACTTGAATTTTAGAAGCTGTTCCAAATGTTCATTTCTGTCTTTGGAGTTTACTTCTTGAAATTTTACATTTAAAGCCTAATGTGTAGGGCTCTTTTTGAGACTGATATGCCAAAATATTAACAACTTGAGTCGTTAGGTTACCTCATCTTCTTGCTTTGAGAATGTGTTAATATTATGAATAGGAACTTTTTTTCTAATTACTTATTTGTTGGTATCAGAGAAAACTATTGACTTTGCTATGTTCTTATATCTGCAAACAAAACTAACCTCTTATTAATTCAAACAATATTTAGACAATTTGCTTGGATTCTCTAGGCACACAATCATCTTACACATAATAAAATTTTATACTGATGAGGACATTGTAGTGTGTAATAGTAATAAAATAACTGAATGTAAGTTTCTACTAAAAGCAGTATAGATGACCCATTTAAATTAAGCACCATTTAAAGCAAATTGTTTTGGATAGTCTTTCTTTAAGTATACTTCATCAAAAGCTGTCCACTAAAATTAGACATGTATATGTGATACCCATTATTTTATGATAAAAGAAAAAAGATTGGAGAGTTTCTCAGATTGTAAATTGACTTCTCTTCTGGTCTTAAAACCACAGTGTTTTCTCTGAACTTTTAAGTGTATGTGTATGGTAATGTCGGCAAACACCTGGCGTTACCTTGACCTGGCGTGGCAACAGATTTCAGTCTCCCAAAGTTTCTGTTACTTTATTTCACAAGACAGTTCTTTGTTGGTCAGAATATTGTTCTTTGTTATCATTTTTTTTTTCTCGGTCCTCTTTAAAAATCTATCAGCAAAACAAAATAATTTAGAGGTTGCCTAACCTTTAAAAGGAATTCAAGGGTAATTAAACATTTTTGTGCTCATTTTGGTTGTGCTCTACAAAACCAGTCCTTCCCTAAGAAAATAATGAGACATGCCTGGAAAGATTTATAAAATAGTATGCTTATCCCAGCATTTGTTGTTAAAAAGCTGTAAACACTTTAAATGAACAGCAATAGGTGATTGGTTAAGGAATGATACTGACTGATATATACCTATATAATGGTGTAATATTCGGTCATTAAAAATAATTTTCTTAAATATAGGTAAGTATATGGGAAAATGTACATGTTATAGAAGGTGGAGAAAAACAGGACTCAAAATATATATATACATTATGTTCCCTTTTATCTAAATATTACATCCAGAGATAAATGTTGCAAGGTTGCCTGTCAAAGATCTTAGCATGTCAAATAACTTCGTTTTTTTTTCCATTTCTAATTTTTCTACCATGAATTTATATTAACATAAAGTAATCCCTATAAGGTGATTTATAAATAGAATTCAGCAGTGAAAAGACAGTTCCTAGAGACAGAGAGACTTGAATTGTAGTGCTGGCTTTCTTACATACTAGCTATATGACCTAAATGTCTCAGAGCATTGGTTTAGTCCTTTGTAAAATGATGAGTCTTGTAGGATACAATTTTATATAAAGTGTTTCACAAATAGGAGTTATTGGCACTTTTGTTTGCAGATAGGTGGCCTATTTGTAAATGATCTAATTCATGCATTTGTGCAATTAAAGAAACAAGCAAGTAAAAGTTGGTATTTGTATTTCATTAATGTGTGGAATCTAGTGATGTCTGTCAGTTCAAACTTTGCAACCTTGAAGTATTTGTTTCCAGGTTATGTCGAGGACTTAAAGAAAACTGGAGCTGAACAAGCAGATAACATCCTGAAAAGGAATCCCTGTATTGACTGTCCCCAGATATGCTGTAAAATTTTTATTAGTATGTTCTGTGTGAAATGATGAGGGTCAAGTGGAAGGGAGTAGTCACAAACAAAGTGTTGCACATACACTCGTCATGTATGTTTGAAAACAACATTATTTGTCAGTTTATATGGTATGTCCATTGATAATATCACTCTAAATATATGTGTTTTCTCAGTGACTTGGGAAAGGAGAGCAAAATGCAGGCCAGTCAGTTATGACAGTCAATTCTAAACACTTTTGCACCTGTGATAGCATTTTTTTTTTTTGTTTGCCAATGAAGACATTGGGGAGAGCAAATCCTGATTTTATCCTGTTTGTTTCATGCTTATCATTCTGCTTACTATCTTTTGCTGAATACTCTGTTTCCAGCTGTCTAAATATTCTCTCACATTCCTGTCAGAAATGTGACTTAAGTTTGGGTTCAAGAATTGTAGTGTCCACTCCCTCATTGTTTATTACTTCCTTAGCATACTTTTAGTTAAGATTTGAAATGGTTGAACCAACTAGCATTTTTATGTTTGAAATCCAAACCTGAGGATTACTTCTTATTAAATAGTGGGATCATCTCCGGAAAACCCAAATTCTGTTATTACTTAATCTTATAATGCAGTGAATTTGAAAAGTAGGCATTTAATTGAATGTTAAATCTCATTCTTTGAGAAACCGTTTATGTAAGCTCAATTGTGAGAGCTTTTTTTATTTTCTGAATGTTTGTATATTAATATATTTCATTTGAGAATGCAGTGTCAAATTTCTTATGGAATATATCCTAATGATATTTTTAAATGCATAGTATGAAAGAATTCCTTATATAGCTGTAATTCAAGTGTCAAATAAGAGATCTCATGTGTAACAAGTGTTTAGTTGACTATTTTGACAGCCTGTTTGTGAAAAATTAGGGAAAAAATTCCTGACCAGGCTTACCATGAAATATCATTACTTAGTTGTGGTCACAGTAAGCTTAGTTTTAAAGAAGTACTTATTAAATCTGAAAACGATCCTTGGAATTTCCCAAAAGTTTTACTGTTAATACTTTTTTTAAAAAATCAGAATTTAACAAAATTCCTGTTACAATGTAAACTCAGGGAAATGAGGCCATTTAAGTAAATAAGGAGGTCTCACTACCTAAACTCTCATATTCTCCTTCTGGATGTTATGTGTTTATTATTTTCTATTAGAAGAAATAATATTTTTATAGGCTTTTTTAAAAAAGGGATACTTTAAATTTTTTTGTATAAAACTTGGACAATAAAATGTGTTTCAGTGAGCTGTAAATTTATAGATGTGGATGAAAGTCTAGGGAAACACTAAGGGTGATTGTTAGCCAGAGACCCTTTCACAACATTTCACTTTCGAGAGATCATTCAAATTCAAATATAGTCACAGTAATGCTATGGACACTTTTTAGTTATTCTGTAATTTTTTATTGTATTTTGTGTATGTGTAAAGCATTTGAGAAAAATGAGCACATTAAGAGCTGGTTTTTATTCTAGTTTTAAGTAGCAAAATATCTGCTTATTTAAGTAATAGATCTATTTGCTTATAAAAGTTATTTTGTTATTTGTGAAGTCTCCTCTATTATGGGTACCTTTGGTTTGAGAAGTTAGTATGTTTTGGAACTAACATAAAATAATTTAGTTTAATCCTTATTGAAAACCTATAATTTCATTTAAACTTTGTGAAAATATGCCATTGTCATTCTTTGGTGTATATATAGCGTTTTGTCCCCTTTACCAAGCTTTATGAGCAGCTACTGATAATGAATGACAGATCTCTGAGAGAATAAGATTATTTGCTATTAATTTACAGAATAGAGTCACAACTCTGGAAGAGTTGTTTGTTGAACAAGTGGAACTGATGATGTAGGCTCTATAAATCATTATATTATTTTATCATTAATACCAAGCTCAGATACCTCTTTCTTGATTTTGAAACTGATTGAAATTCATTCATTTTAGAAAAAGGTACTTAATCCGGGAAAGAAGTTTGTTGCGAGAGAGTAAGAAGATTTTTAAAAACTTCTGGGTTTTGTTGTAATCTAATAAAACTCTCCAGTTCTATCGAGGATTATACTTTTCTGCTTCCAAGTAGCTTAAACCAAGGCTAGTTACATGTTAACACCCAGTTTACTAGCATAGCAGGCTTCATGTTTTTGGATCTTACACTCTATACTCTCACAATCCTCAGGGAGGACCCTCAAGGTTCCTCAGGGAGTTTTGTTTATGTAGTTTTATCTATTTGTTTATGTATTAGAAATTACAATTAGAAAATTTAAAGCTATTTATACACTTAAAAATAACAATAATCAGTTGCATATTACATAGCATATTTTTATGTAAAATAAGTATATTTTCCAAAACAAATAAAATAGGGAAAAGAGTAGTATTGTTTTATACTTCTGTAAATATCATTGTTGTAGGGTTCATAAAGACAGCTGGATTCTCATGCCTACTTTGTCTTTCAAGCTCTTGGAATATTTTGTTTTGGTTAAAGTATATGAAGAAAATCAGGCCTCACAAATATGTAGTTGGAAAAAAGGAGGAGTGTATTTTAATAACCTTTTCAGATAATTGTGGAAACTCTTATTTGAATACCACACCAAAATTTAATAGTCATTTCTAAAGGTTAGTTACAGTGTGAATCTGTAAACCCATCAGTGAACTTTTCATACTCTGTTACATTACAGCCTATTGGTCTGGTAGAATTTTTCATTCTGTAGAGAAGTTGTAAACATGATTAAGTTCTCTTTAAATGTTGGAAATAACCCAAATCTTACTTTTTCCCCTCTTTTTACACTGAGTCAATGTGGCAATGAAAGGAGGGACAGGTTTTGGAAAAATTGATAAGGAAAGGAAAAGAGTTATAGATATGACCATAGGAACTGTGGCTGGAACCAAAGGAGTAATAATCATAATTACTAACATTTACTTCACTGAATTATATGTCAGAGGGTATTCTGAGAGGCACTTTGCATGTGTTAATTTATGTAAGCTTTCCAAGATTAGCAGCAGATAAATACTAATAGTCTACCTTTTATATATTGGGAAATTGAGGCAATGAGAGATTAAATAAATTGCTCAAAATTGCAGTTGTTAAGCACAGTAGTAACAGGGTCATCTGGCACAGAGCTGCGGTATTGGTGAACTCTATTTCTGTTCTCTCTCTTGAACAATACAGCTAATTAAGATACTTTTTTTTTTTTTTTCCTTCAGATGTGTAAGAAAGATTTTACATTTTAGAACAGTTTTAGATTCACAGCAAAATTGAGCAGAAAGTACCAAGTGTTGCCATATACTTCCTACTTCCAAAACACAGTTTCCCATTCTACTGATATCCTCCACCCCAAAGGTATATTTGTTACAATGATGGATGAACCTACATTGATTAAAACATCATTATCACCCTAAGTCTATTATTTACATTATAATTCACTCTTGGTGTTTTACAATCTATAGGTTTTGACAAATGGATAGTAATTTGTATCCACTGTTACAATACCATACAGAATAGCTTCACACCCCTAAAAATCCTGCATTCTGTCTATTCACGTTTCTATCACTATTATAGCAGGCAGCCACTATTCTCTTTACTGTCTCCATAGTTTTGCGTTTTCCAAATTGTCATATAGTTGGAATCATACCATATGTAAACCTTTTGAATTGGTCTCTTTCACTTAGTAATATATATTTAAGATTTCTCCATGCCCTTTCATTGCTTGATAGCTCATTTCTTTTAAATTCTGAATAATATTGCATTGTGTGGATGCGCCAGTTTATTTGTCCACTCACCTACCGAAGGACATCCAAGTTTTGGCAATTATGAATAAAGCTGCTATAAATATTTGCAGGTTTCTGTGTGAACGTGTTTTCAAAGCTTCTTTGGGTAAATACGAAGGAGCACAATTGCTGGATCATATGCTAAGAGTATGTTTAGTTTTGTAAGAAACTGCCTTCCATAGTGTCTGTACTACTTTGCGTTTCCACCAATGAGTAAGAGTTCCAGTTACTTCACATCCTTGCCAGAATTTTAGAATTGTCAGTGTTTGGATTTTGGCCATTCTAATAGATGTGTAGTAGTACCTTGTTTTTATTTGTAATTCCTTAATGACACGATGAACGTTTTGTCATGTGCTTATTTGCCTTCTATGTATCTTATTTGGTGAGGTGTCAGTTCAGGTCTTAATACTCTTTTTTAAATTGGGTTGTTCATTTTCTTTATGAGTGTTAAGAACTTTTTGTATATTTTGGATGACAGCACATTATCAGATTTGTCTTTTGCAAATACTTTTCTCCTTGTCCTTGGTTTGTCTTCCATTTTCTTGACAGTGTTTTTCACAGGGCAGAAGTTTGTAAAATTTTTTTTTTTTAATTATTAGCTGAGCCATCCTGCCACCTGTTGGCAGCTCAGTGGCAGCTCAGCTTGGGCTGGGCATCGAACTGCTGTTGCTCAGAGCTCAGCTCGCACTCTTGAGCGAGCTCTTAACCAACTGAGCCACTTGGCCGGCCCTAGAAGTTTGTAATTTTAATGAAATCTAGCCTTTTTATCAATTATTTATTTCATGGTTCATGCTTTTGGTGTTGTATTTAAAAAGCCCTTCAAACCCAGGATCATCTAGATTTCCTCCTATGTTATCTTCTAGCAGTTTTATAGTTTTGTGTTTTACATTTAGGTGTATGATCCACTTTGAATTAATTTATGTGAAGGGTGTAAGGTCTGTGTCTAGATTTCTTTTCTTGTACCTAAATATCTTGTTGGTCCAACACCATTTGTTGAAAACACTATCTTTTCTCCACTGTATTGTCTTTGTTGCTTTGTCAACGTTCGGTTGACTATATTTGTCTGGTCTATTTCTGGGCTCTCTATTGTGTGTGATTGATTAATTTGTCTCTTCTTTAACCAATACCACATAGTCTTAATTATTGTAGCTTTATAGTAAGTTGTGAGGTTGGATAGTGTCACTATTCTGGCTTTATTTTCCTTCCGTATTGTGTTGACTATGATGGTTCTTTTGCCTCTTTATATAAGCTTTAAAATCAGTTTGTCAATATCCACAAAATAACTTCCTGGGATTTTGATTTGGGATTGCATTAAATCTATAGATCAAGGTGGGAAGAACTGAGATTTGACAATATTGAATCCTCCTATCCATGAACATGGAATCTATCTCTTTCGTTCTTCTTTTATTTCTTTCATCAGAGTTATGTAGTTTCCTTCATATACAACTTTTATATATTTTGTTAGACTTGCATTTCATTCTTTTTAGTGCTAGTGTAAAACCTATTGTATTTGTAATTTCAAATAGTACTTGTTCATTACTGGTATACAGTATAGGAAAGCAGTTTACTTTTGTTGATTATCTTGTGTCTGGAACCTTGCTATAATTGCTTATTATTTCTAGGTCTGTTACTTTTTGTCGGTCCTTTCAGAGGTTCTACACAATCATGTTATCTGGGAACAAAGATAGTTAATATTTCATTCTTCCCAATCTGTACATTTTAAAATATTTTTCTTTTATTCTAATTGTATTAGGTGGGACTTCCAGTACAATTTTGAAAAGATGTGAGAGAGGACATTCTTTCCTTGTTCCTAATCTTAGCAAGGAAGCTTTTATTAGTTTCTTATTGTTAAGTATGATGATGTTAGCACTAGATTTTTTTTTGTATATGTTTTCTATCAATTTAACTAACTTGCCCTCTATTCTTAGTTTGTTGAGAGTTTTTGTCATGAACAGGATTTTTTGTCATAATAGAATTTTTTGAAATGCTTTTTCTGCATCTGTTGATATGATCATATGATTTTTTTTTTTTTTGGTTTAGCTTCTTGATATGATTGGTTGAACCAACCTTGCATACCTAGAATAAATCCTACTTGGTTGTAGTGTATAATTCTTTTCACATATTGTTGAATTTGATTTGCAAATATTTTGTTGAAAATTTTGTACCTGTGTTCATGAAAGCTATTGATGTGTAGTTTTCTTGTGATTATTTTTTTTGTTTTTTATTTTCCTGGCTATGGCATTTATGGTAATGCTGGTTTCATAGAATGAGTCAGGATGTATTATTTCCCTTGTTTCTATCTTCTGAAAGAGATTGTAGAGAATAGTCTTATTTCTTCCTTAAATATTTGGTAGAATTCACTAGTGAACCTGTTTGGCCAGATACTTTCTGTTTTGGAAGGTTATTATTGATTCAATTAACAGATATAGGCTTATGCCGATGGTCTATTTCTTGTGAGTTTTATCAGATTGTGTCTTTCAAGGAGTTTGTCCATTTCACCTAGGTTATCAAATTTGTGGGCATGGAGTTTTGCATAATATTCCTTTATTATTTTTTTAATATCTATAGGATCATTTCTGATAATTGTAATTTGTATCTACTCTCTTTTTTCCTTATTTAGCCTGGCTAGAGCCTGGTTGATTTTAATGACCTTTTCAAAGAACCATCTTTAGGTTTTGTTGATTTTTCTCTATTGCATTTCTATTGGCAATTTTATTAATTTCTGCTCTATATAAAATTTTTTGTGTGCTTAATTTGGATTTAATTTGCTATTCTTTTTATAGTTTCCTAAAATAGAATCCTAGATTATTGATTTTAGATCATTCTTGTTTTCCAATATATGCATTCAATGTTATACATTTCCCTCTGCTTTTGCTGAAGCCCACACATGTTGGTAAGTTGTATTTTTATTTTCATTTAGCTGAAAATATTTTAAAATTTCTTTTGAGATTTCACCTTTACCCATATTTTATTTAGAAGTATGTGTTTAATCTCCAAGTATGTGGGGATTTTTTAGCTATCTTCGTTACTGATTTTGCATTTAATTCTACTGTGTTCTGAGTGAATATATTATATGATTTCTATTCTTTTAAATATGCTAAAGTGTATTTTATAGCCTCGAATGTGGTCTGTCTTCAACAAGGTATCTTTTTATGATTATTGAAGAAATTTTTTCAGATTAATGAAGACATTTTTTTTTTTTGAGATTTTTTTAAAATTGGGGAATTGGGGGAGGGGAACAGCATTGGGGAATTGGGGAAGGGGAACAGACAAGTTGCTGTCCTTTTGTTCTTCAGTCTAGTGGCGGAGGACATTGCTTCCCTGGCAATGTTGGTATCATCATTGTGCTCAGTTGCTGGCCTCTGGATGGATGCTCACGGCAGCTATTGGCAGCTCACCCTGGCTGCTGGCTGCTCACGCTGGCTGCCAGCCACTCACTGCAGCCTATTATGGCAGCCCACTGCAGCAGGGGCTGCAGCCTACACCATTGCCAGGGCTCGCAGCCCAGCTCCAGGTGGAGCTGTTGTTCACCATCTTAGCTGTAGAGGGCAGTGTCACTGGCCCTCATATGTGGGATCCGAACCGGGGCCACTGGAGTCCCAAGCCAGCTCTTAACCAATGTGCCAATTGGTCGGCCTGAAGAAATTTTTAAAGTAATTCTGTTTTCCATCAATGATAGAGACTTACCACTTTATCTTCAACTTGCTTGGTGATTTGTCCTAATGGGGGAAAGTCTCTCATTTTGATGCTGTGTTCCTATGTATACCAACCTGCCTCAGAATGAGTTGTATCTATGGGAAATCTAGGCTATTCTTGTAAAATGTATGTGCACATTAGTGAAGGTGTTCTACATTATGAATCTGTACATGATTTACTTTTTATATTGGCTGAGGTATGTCACATCAGCTGGAAATGTTTAAAATAGGGGGACATTTACCATTTCTCAGATTTGTAAGAATAAATTTTCATTATATTTTTAAAATGTGACAATGTTTATCCTATCCCATTTAGTTTTGTCAGCCCAGCGGATGGCAGCTGTCCAGAGAGAGGAAGCAGCCGACGTTTTTTGTGGTGGTGCTGACAGATATTGACTCAGATCGACATTACTGCTCATGCCTAACCTTCTATGAGGCAGAGATCAATCTTCAGGTACAACAACTTTTCTAGCCAAAGTATAGTCAAAGGGACAACATTTGGGAATCTTTTTTTTATGCCATGTTTGTTTTTGTTAGAACTGCCAGCTTGATTTCTATGGGCTACTTTAAAAACACTGAATTAATATATTGTTGATGAGAGCCAGAACAAAAAGTTTCATCCAAGTTTAATTGTTCTCTTTTAAAATATTGATCATAATCTGAACACTTCTAAGAATAGCATATCTGTGAATTGGTTTATTAATATTTTTATCTTTTTATCATGAATGTGTAATTTTCCCTTTTAGTCTTTTCCTAAGGGGATCTTTCACAGGACATAGAGTATTTAATCAATAAGTTTATAGATCACATATCACAATTCTGGATATTATTTTTGAAGCACTCAAGTAAATGTTAACTCATTACTATTAGTGGTGGTATTATCAAGATGATGGAACTGTAATTCATAGGCTATAACTATAGATGTCAAAAATACTGGGTCTATTAGAGTATTAGTTGGGATTCCTAGTTTCAGACAACTGGATCTACTTTATACAAAAAAATTTGTGATAACATAATGGGTAGTTTATATAATTTCATGGATGGTAGGTAAGCACTATTTGGAACTGCCTACCTTGGAGCTGTTGTAGTAGAAACCATACTTTTCCCATCTTTTACCACTTAGCACTTACAATGTTGAATACCAGACAATGTAATTTTCAAAACAGGTGCCTTAAAAAATCCAGTCTCCCTTGTGCAGCCACATTCTCAGATTGTTGATTTCTGCTTTAAGTCTCATATGGGTTGTATTTTTGAGAAAGTCATATTGCAATGAAAACCCCACTCCCCTATAAGGGAATAAGAACAAGCTTTGTTGTTGTTGTTATTTGTTTGTTTCACTTTCAAAGCTCTGTAGTCCAAAAAAAGAAACTATGAAAGAGTTTTGAGGATATTGAGTGAGCCCATTTGCATTATTTGCTGTACTTTCTGCTACATACAGATGAATGAGTATCACCAGCAAGGAAAGGGATTGGCTTGTTTTCTGAAACAGTGTCACAAAGGAGCATTTGTTTGGGTTACTTTAATTAAATTCGAAGATCTGAATTTTCTAGATGCAGAAATCTGATTTTCAGTATAAGTGGAGACAAATCACCTTTCATGTTGCAAACTCACATTATCTAGGTTCATTAGACTGTTTTGAAACCAGCATACTAGTTTATTAATTTACAGTGATAAGTTAAAAGGTTAAATAGAGTAAAATATACATTATCTGGATTATCAGTACGTTCTCTCCATGTTGTCAGACATTTATAGGAAGCCATATCAAAATCAGAAGCATTTTGATCATGGAATCAAACTAGGGAATATCTAATGTCAAATATTTAGCAGTTGTCAGACTAACATAGCCCATTGTTTATATTTGAAATTAGGGATTGTGTTGTCAATGAATAGAAAGTCTAGTCTGTAGTCATCTCTGTTTTAAACAGTGTTTGGGTGGATGTTGCCAACAAATAGCTGATCAAATTCCTATTATGATCAATTAAGTCAAAATAAGAGTCTTCTGTAGTCAAAAGGTTCTCTGTCTGTTTTAGTCGACCTTTTATTTAGTTGACCCTTCAACCAAAGATTATGTTGATCTTTAGAATTTAAGTCAGTGTTGAGAGCGCAGCATTTTCCTTTATGTCCATATTCTTGAAAGTACCTCTTCACAACTCCCTAGAATTGTCTAATGAAACTAACTGATTATTTAGGCTCTCCCTACTCTCTCTTTTACTACCAACTCCTTTCCCTGCAAGTAAAGTGGCAGAAAAGTAATACAGGCACAGTGTGTGTTTGGGGAGGGGTGGTGTTGGTGGTTTCAGTCTAATATGGCAGCACAGGAAGATCTTGAAACACTTCCTTTCATGGACACACCGAATCTACAGCTACACATGGAACAATTCCTATTTTCAGAAATTTCATTTCTGAAAAGAAATCCAGAAATAGATGAGCAACTCTTATACATCGGACAAATGAGAAAATACCCACACTGAAATGTATAGGAAAGGCTGAGACAAACTTGGACTATAAACCCCACCCCTGGCACAGTGACAGGCAATCAGAAACGAACTTCAATTTCCAGCTTTTCCCTGAGGCATGAAGAGTTCAGACCCAATATCTAGTCCCCATCTCTCCTCTGACTACCTGCCTCTCAAAGCCAATGGGACTTGTGTTTGTGAGACCCACCAGACTATAGCAAACAAAGGATTTGTAGTGGTTTTGCAAAGATTTGCAGTGGCTATTCCCCCAGAGCTCAGCACAGTGGGAGCAGAGAGAAATGACATCTTCCAGTCATTTCCTGAAGGAGTCCTATTTGCATACTTTAAAACCTGCCTGAGGTTCTAGGTTTTTTTTAAAATGAGCTCATATCTAGGGGTTGATCTGATTCTCCCTGGAGACAAAGGAGGCTGTCAGGTGCCGTCTTCTTGTCCTCTCTGGCTCGCTCCAGTTCACTGGTTTCTCCTTGGAAAGAGCTTGTGCTTAATACGTCTGGTTACCCAGATTTTGCAGCTGCCATCCAAAGGACACACCCTTTTAATACCCTTATTCTGGGTATTAAATATCCAAGTCCCACAGCACTGTAGCAAACAAAGTTCTTAACTGGGTATATCTAACCTCCCACCAACTGCTCAGTGCTGAGGGAGCAGATGGAACAGAAACATCCATCTCCAGGTATTTTACTGAAAGAGGCATATTTGTGTACATTAAAAGCTGCTGCCTGGCGTTCTTCTTTTTTCATTTTGACTGCTTCTCCCTTTTGATTGCTGTTCTTTGTGAACTTTTGACCCCCTTCCTTCCTTTTTGAGCCTTTTGGTCCTCGCCTTTGTGCGTGGCCCGCTCCATATGCTGCAAACGTCTTGAAATAATTTCTCTTCTAATATTGGGCCCTTGAGCCATCCTCTACTGCTCAGGCCTACTTCTAAATGTACTGTCTCTTCTAATAAACTACCTTTTTACTGCTTTAAAAACAAACAGACAAACAACCTGCTGCCTGTGGGTCAGTCTAGGTGCTGACTGAAATCCTTCCCTCTGCTACACTAACAGGTCTTGGCATACCCACAACTATAGGGAGCACTAAGGATAACGTCAGATGCCTGAACAATCACAGAGCTTTGAGAGCCAGCCAAGAGTGAGGGGAAGGTTGAGTGGTAAGGTTTATCCCCTACAAGAGGCCACTCTTTGAAGACTAGGAGAGGTGGTTGTTTTATATAATGCATAGGAACCAACACAGAGAGTCCAAGTAAAGGACAAAACAAAGGAATATTTTCCAAATAAAAGAATAAGATAAAACCTCAGGAAAAGAACTTAATGAAATAGAAGTAAGTTATTTACCTGATTAAAAATTCAGGGCCTGCCGAGTGGTGCAATGGTTAAGCGCTGTCTTGGGAAGCCAGCGGCCCACATATGAGGGCCAGGATACTGCCCTTAAAAAAGAAAAAAATTCAAAGTAATGATCATAAAGATGCTCACTGAGCTCAAATGAAGACTGGGTGAACAAACTGAGAATTTCATCAAAGATAAAAATATAAGAAAGTACCAAATATAAGTCACATAGCTGAAATATAAAAAGTTAAACTGAAAAATACAATAGAGGGGTTCCACAGCAGACTCAATGAAGTAGAAGAAAGGATCAGGGAACTCGAGGACAGGGCAGGGGCAATCACCTAATCAAAACATCAAAAAGAGAAAAAAGAATGAAAAAAGTGTAGATAACTTAAAGGTCTTATGGGAAAAGATGAAACAGACCCACATTTGCATGAAACAGACCAACATCTCCCTCCAGGAGGAGGGAGAGAGGAAATGGAGTGAGGAAGAGAGGGAGTGAGGAAGAGAGAGAGAGAGAGAGAGAGAGAGAGAGAGAGAGAGAGAGAGAGAGAGAGAGAGAGAGAACTTATTTGCAGAAATAATAGCTGAAAACTTCCCTAATCTGTTCAAGAAAACAGACATCCAAATCCAGGAAACCCAGTGAGTTCCAAACAAGATGAACCCAAAGAGACCAACACCAAGACATATTGTAATTTTGAAAAGTTTAAAAAAGGGAGAGAATTTAGAAACAATGAGAGGCAAACAACTTGTATGTAAAAGGGACAATGAGCAGATTTTTCAGGACAAATTTTGCTGACCAGAAGGGAGAGGGAAGATATAATCAAAGTGCTAAAGGACAAAAACTGACAACCAAGAATACTCTAATCCAGAAAGTTGTCCTTCAGAATGAGGGATAGTTTTCCAGACGAGCAGAAGCTAAAGGAATTCATCACCAGATAGCAGCCTTACAAGAAAGGTTAAAGGGACTTCTTTAAAGTGAAACAAAGGGTGCTAATTAGTAACAGAAAAACATATGAAAGTATAAATCTTAATTGTAAAGGTAAATATATGTAAAATTCAGAAAAATCTAATGTTGTAATGGGGGTTAGTCACTTATAAAGCTAGTATGAATATTGAAAGACAAAAATAGTAATAGTAATAGAAGTGTAATTATAATAATATGTTAATGGATACACAAGATAAAAAGATATGAGCTGTGACATCAAAACAAAATGGGGGGATGTAGAGCTTTAGAATATGTTCAAAGTTAAGTTGTTACCAATTTAAAATAGGCTGTTATAAATATGAGTTGTTTTATGCCAACTTCATGATATCCACAAAGCAAGAGATAATGAAAAAGGAATCTAAGCATATCACTCCATAAAATCATCAAATCACAAAAGCAGAAAGCAAGAAAGGAACAAAAGAATTAAAAAACAGCCTGGAAACAATGAACAAAATGACAATAGGAAATAAATAATTACCTTAAATGTAAATGGAATAAATTCTCCAATCCAAACACACAGAGTGGCTGAATGGGTAAAAAACAAACAAACAAACAAAAAACAAAAAAAAAACAACTCCAGGATCCAACTATATGATAACTACCAGAGACTTATTTCAGCTTTAGGAAACACATACAAGGTGAGACAATTAAGTTCGCGAACTTGTTACAACAATGTTGCTAACCTTTTTTCATATCAGAGGGATTATTCATCATGAATTTGTGACAGCTAGATAATTAATCAAGTTTACTATTTGGAAGTGCTGAAAAGGTTATGTGAAAAAGTTAGATGACCAGAAATTTTCACCAACAATTCATGGCTGTTGCATCACGACGATGTATCTGCTCACACGGCACTGTCTGTGAGGAGTTTTTAGCCAGTAAACAAATAACTGTATTGGAACACCCTCCCTTCTCACCTGATCTGGCCCCCAGTGACTTCTTTCTTTACCTGAAGATAATGGCAATATTGAAAGGAAGACATTTTGAAGACATTCAGGACATCAAGTGTTATATGACAACAGTTCTGAAGGCCATTCTAGGCCATTCTGATGGCCAAAGAATTCCAAAATTGCTTTGAACGGCGTACTAGGCGCTAGCATCAGTGCATACCTTCCCAAGGGGAGTACTTTGAAGGTGACCATAGTGATATTCAGCAATGAGGTACTGTAGCACTTTTTCTAGGATGTGTTTATGAAGTTAATTGATCTCATAAACTGAAAGTGAAGGGATACGCAAAGATATCCCATCCCTTTGGAAACCAGAAGAAAGCTGTGGTTGCTATACTTAACATCTGACAAAATAGACTTTAAGCCAAGAACCATTATGAAAGACCAAGAAAGTCATTATATAATGACAAAGTAGCCAACTCAGAAATAAGATATAACAATTGTAAGTATGTTTTCATCCATCATTGGAACACCTAAATATATAAAGCAAATATTAACAGATGTGAAGGGAAAAATAGACAGAAGTACAAAAATAGCAGAGGACATCAGTACCCCACATTCAACAATGGACAGAAAATCAATAAGGAAAATGGTTTTTGAACAACACATTATATCAGATGAATCTAACAGACATATAGAATCTTCCATGTAACAGGAGCAGAATATGCATTGTCCTCAAACATGTTTGGAACACTCCAGGATAGATCATATGTTAGGTCACAAAACAAGCTTTATAAATTCAAGAATAGTGAAATAATATAAAGCATATTTTCTAACCACAAAAGTATGAAACCAGAAATGAATTACAAGAAGAAAAGTGGAAAATTCATAAGCATGTGGAGGTTAAACAACGTGCTCCTGAATAATCAATGGGTCAAAAAAATAAACCAAAATAGGAATAAAAAAATACCTTGCAGCAAATGAAAATCAAAATACATATGCCAAAATTTATGTGATGTAGCAAAAGCAGATATAGGGGGAAATTTATAGTGATAAACACCTGTAAACACCTAGTAGTAGTAGTAGTAGTAGTAGTAGTAGTAGTAGTAGTAGTAGTAGTAATAATAATAATAACATGTTAAATAAATAAGTCTACACCTTAAGGACTAGAAAAAGGAGAACAAAGCCCAAAGAAGGTAGAAGGAAGGAAATAACACAGAGATCAGCAAAAATTAGTGAAATGGGGAGTAAAAAGACCATAGAAAAGATCAATTAAACTATCAAGCTGTTTTTTGAAGAGATAAACAGAATGACAGACCTTTAGCTATGCTTACCACGAAGAAAGAGAAAACACTCAAATATAATTGGAAATGAAATAGAAGACATTAGAACTAATACCACACAAACACAGAGGATCATAAGAGTGTATTATGAATAATTACATGCCAACAAATTGAACAATCTAGAAGAAATCAATAAATTCCTAGAAACATATAGCCTAACAAGACTGAATCATGAGGAAATATAAAATATGAACAGATCAATTAGTAGTAAAAATATTGAATCAGTAATCAAAATCCCCCCACCAAAGTAAAGTCCAGGACCATATGGCTTTACCGGTTAGTTCTGCCATACATTTAAAGAAGAACTAATAGCAATCCTTCCAAAAACTCTTTCAAAAAAGGAGAGAACACTTCCCAATTCAGTTTATAAGGCCTTATACCAAAACCAGACAGGGGTGCTTGCCACAAGAAAGAAAATACAGGCCAATATCTCTGATGAACTTTAATAAATGGAAAGCTATTCCATGCTAGTAGATGAGAATTAATACTGTTAAAATGTTCATACTACCCATAGTAATCTACATATTTAGTGTAATACCCATGAAAATTCCAATGGTATTTTTCATAGAAATAAAAGAATCATAAAGTTCATATGGAACCACAAAAGACCCCAAATAGCCACAGAAATCTTACAAAGGAATAATAAAGTTGGAGTCTTCACACTTCCTGATTTTATTGTATGTTATAAAACTATAGTAGTTAAAACAGTACGATGTTGGCATAAAACAAACACATAAATCAGTGGAACACAATGTAGAGCCCTGAAATAAACCCATGCTTAGTCAGTTAATTTGTGAAAAAGGTGTCAAGAATATAGAAAGATGAAAGGACAGTCTATTTAATAAGTAGTTTTAGGAAAACTGGACAGCCATTTGCAAAAGAATTAAATTGGGGATCCCCATCTTAAGCCATACACAACAATAAATCAAAGTAAGTTAAAGACTTGAATATAAGACATGAAACCAAATAACTCCTAAAAGAAAACTTAGAGGGTAAGCTCCTTGATGAAGGTCTTAGTGTTGAAATTTTACATTTGACACCAGAAGCAGTGGCAATAAAACAAAAAATAAGTGGGATTACATAAAATGAAAAAGCTTTTGCACAGCAAAGGAAACCATCAATAAAATCAAAAGGCAAACTATAGAATGGGAGAAAATATTTGCAAATCATATATCTGATAAGGTGTTAATATCTAAAATTCATAAAGAACTCATATAATTTAATAGCAAAATAAAACAATCCAAATAAAAAATGGACCTTGAATGAACATTTTTACAAAGAAAACATACAAATTACAAACAAGTATATGAAAAGATGCTCAACATCATTAGGGAAATGCAAATCAAACCCACAATGAGATATCACCTAATACCTGATAGAATTGTTGTCATCAAAAGACAAGAGGTAGGTATAGGCAAGGCTGCGGAGAAAAGTGAACCCTTGTACACTCTTAATGAAAATGCAAATCAGTGCAACCACTATGAAGACAGTATGGTGGTTCCTCAACAGATTTTCAAATAGACTGCCGGAAGATTCAGCATTCTCACTTCTGAGTGTTTATCCAAAGGAAATGAGAAAAGGATATCAAAGAGATATCTGTACTCCCATGTTCACTGCAGTATTATTCACAATAGCCAAGAGATGGAAACAATGTTTTATAAACAGTTGAATGGATAACAATGTGAGACAAACAGATGGATGGATACACACATACACACATTCAGCTATGAGAAAGAAGGAAATCCTGCTGTTTATGACAACGTGGATGGACCTTAAGGGCATTATGTTAATGAAATAAGCCAGACAAAAATACAAATAGTGCATGCAATCATTTATATGTAGAATCTTAAAGGGGGGGAAAATGTCAAACTCTTAGAAGTAGAGAGTAGAATGGTGGAGTAAGGGGCGGTGTGGTTGGGGAAATAGGGAGAGATTGGTACAAAGTTTCAACTATAAGATGAGTAAGGTCTAAGGATCTATCGTTTAAAACATGGTGACTATAGTTGATAATACTGTACTGTATAATTTAAATTTACTAAGAGAATGTGACGTGATGAATGCATTAATTAACTAGATGGGAGGAATCCTTTTACAGTGTATCCGTACATCAAATCACTACTTTAAATATCTTACAATTTTGTCAATTATACTTTAATAAAGAAAAAAAAAAGACAACATAATAGGTGTAAAGAGGTTCTAGGAATTCGTGGATATTTTTCAAACTTTTTATTTGGAAATAATTTTAAACTTACAGAAAAGTTACAAGAATATTACAGATGTCTATATATTCTTTATGCATATTTACCTATTTTTAATATTTTGCCCCATTTTTTTATTATAAATAATATTCTTTTTTTTTTTTTTTTTTTTTTTGAGGGCAGTGTCACTGGCCCTCATATGTGGGACCGAACCGGGGCCGCTGGCTTCCCAGGCCAGCGCTTAACTACCACGCCACTCGGCCGGCCCTATAAATAATATTCTTTATTATTATTATTATTTTAAAGATTTTATTGGAGAATTGGGGGGGAACTGTGTTGGGGAATTGGGGCAGGGGACCAGCCATGTTGTTGTTCTTCAATCTTTGTTGTGGAGGGCACCAGTCACCACCTGGCTTCCTGTCGGCAGCTTGTGGCCTCTAAGCTCAAGGTGTTATGTTCAATCTTAGTTGCGGGTGGGCATAGCCACCATCCCATTCGGGAGTTGAACTAGCAGCCTTGTTGTTTAGAGTGCACGCTCTATCCACTGAGCCATCCAGGCCGCCGCTGAGCTCAAGGTGCCAACCAAGTTCCATCTTTAGTTGCAGGTGGGCATAGCCCACCACTGAACAGGCAATCTTGTTGTTACACCAGCTTAGCTATCCTGCCACCTGTTGGCAGCTCAGCGACTACTCAGCTAGGGTGCAGCATTCACTGGCCCATGTGGGAATCGAACCGGCAGCCCTGTTGCTCAGAGAACGCTCTCTAAGCCAACTCTTAACCAACTGAGCCACTTGGCCAGCCCTTTATTATTTTTAATAGATCTCCTCCTCCATCCTTCACTGCCTCTTTCTCCTTACATATAAACATAAATTATTTTCTGAACCATTTGAAATAAATTTGCTTGTGTCATCTCCTTTTGTCCAGAAGTCTTCAGTATGTTTCATAGTAATAAGTATGACCTCTTATATAAACATAGTATGGCTATCAATCTTGGGAGATTTAACATCAATATTATATTCTTATCTAATCAACCATCTATATTTCAGTTTTGTCATTTGACCTAATAACTTCATTAATTGCCCTTTTTTGGTCCACCCCGTCACCAAGTAGTTTAAAACTCATATTGCATTTAATATTAATATCATTTCTCTTTTCTCTCTTTTCATCTGGAATAGTTGCTCAGCCTTTCTTTATCTTAAGACATTGATATTTTCGAATAAGACAGGTGCCCATGCCCTTTTTTAGTAGAATGCTTATTATATTTTGTTTTTCAGATGGCTCTCATCTTTGCATTGAAGTTATATACATCAACAGTTGGAATACTACCAATGTTTGGAATACTAAGTGTGTTTCTTCTAAGAGTGCCCTTCTAAGGATCACATCTGGAAGTACACAATATCTATCTGTCTTCCATTAATGATGTTAATTTTGGGTAGCTGGTCAAGTGATTGTCAGATATTTCCATTGTGTAGTTGCTAATTTTTTACTTGCAACTAATAAGGAAGACACTTTGAGAAGACATTGTAAGATTATGCAAATATTCTGTACTCATTAATCATACCCTGTCTTAGATTTATCATTTAGTGATGATTCCTTCTTCTGCCAAATTTTATTATCATGGTTGCAAAATGATGATTTTCCAACTCCGTATGCTCTCTACCATCACCAGTCAGCAGTTGGCATTTTGGTACAAGCGAGGAGCATTCCCATCTTGTCTGAGATACAGACTCACGTGTTCCAGTTTCTTTTTTCTTCAGTAGTATATAATTGTTTTCCTGGGTTTAATGCCCAAATTATCCTAGATTTAATCAGTGGGCACCCCTTCAGATTTGTTCCTATATTCTTTTGATGTCGCCCAATGATTTTTATTTTTTAAGTTGCGGATGGGCATAGCCCAACATCTTGAACAGGCAGTCTTGTTAGGAGGACATGCTCTCACCAGCTGAGCTGTTGGCAGCTCAGCAGCAGCTTAGCTTGGGCACAGCTCACTGGCCCATGTGGGAATCGAACCAGTGACCCTTTTGCTCAGAGCTCGCACTCTTAACCAACTGAGCCACTCAGCCATATCCTAATTTTTTTTTTTTAAAGCTAGTTTTACTTTCGGTCATAACAAGCTGATTCAGGCTCATCTTATTCTTTCCCTTCCTCAGCCTTGAAATCAGGCATTTCTCCAAGGAGCCTTGGAACATTTGAGTACAGA
The DNA here is from genome assembly GCA_033961575.1 of Aselliscus stoliczkanus. Classification (NCBI taxonomy): domain Eukaryota; kingdom Metazoa; phylum Chordata; class Mammalia; order Chiroptera; family Hipposideridae; genus Aselliscus; species Aselliscus stoliczkanus. The sequence goes on along the minus strand of CM066736.1, from coordinate 94,563,542 downwards.
ATAATATTAGAAACCAAGATCTGGGTTCTTGTGTATTTGGAATCAGTGTATAGAACATTACTGTTTTTAGCTCACATATTTTCCCATTTGCCATTTTTAGTTGACCAAAAATTATAATTTGTTTAGTTTTAGCTTTTTTTTGTTTTTGTTTTTTGAGGACAGTGTCACTGGCCCTCATATGCGGGACCCGAACCCGGGGCCGCTGGCTTCCCAAGCCAGCGCTTAACCACCACGCTACTCGGCAGGCCCATAATTTGTTTAGTTTTTACAATCACTGTATAGAAAGTTAGAGCTTACTTCTTATGAGTATTCCCAAAACTCTGAAAATATAAAAGAGTTATAAAACATTGGCTCTTACATATTTGTGCTTAGGTAGTAGGTACTAGACAGAAATATATGATGCTTTTCTGTGCTCAAAACAGAAAGTTAATGATTTTTGAAATTGGTCCAAAATATGGTACAAACAAGGGTATAGAATTCCAAAAATTATGTTAAGTGAAATAAGTCAGTTGGAGAAAGACAAATACCATATGATTTCACCTATATGTGAAATCTGAAAAACTGAATGAATGAGCAAAGTAAATAGAAACAGTCTCATAGATATAGAGGAAAAACTGAGGGTTGCTAGTTGGGAGTGGGGCAGGGATGAGGGAGAAAGGGAAGGTATTACACAGCATAAATAGATAACTACAGTATTGCCACAGGGATATGAAAGACAGTTCGGGAAATATGATTAATAATGTTGTAAATATTTTCTGGGGTGCCAGATGGTCACATGTCTTGTTAGGGAGACTACTTCATGGATGGAGTAGAGGCTTGATCACTGACCTGTGCACCTGAAGCTGATGTTGTATAATATTGTATGCCAACTGTAACTGAATATATAGATAGTCACGGGATGTGGATTATACTATGGAAGGGAGTCAGAGGAAGTGTAATAGATATATATGATATGGTGGGGAGGAGTGGCGTGACGAATTGGGGGAAGGGGATTGTCACTTTGTGGAATAAAAAGTATAACTATTGCACTGTGTTGTACACCTGAAACTAATTATAAATAAATAAAAATTTTAAAACCCAGATGATTTTCCTTTTTAGGTTATTATTAAAGGTTGTTCCCATTTTCATTCTGAACAGTTAAACTTTATGTTGTTTGTAAAGAATGTGTTTTTCTTTTATTTTTGGATTATATCATCAATTCAAAGATAGATCTGTTCATTCTCATTTGGTGTGAATTACTTCATACCAAATTTATCATGACACATTATTTGGAAGCCTAAAGAGGAGCAACTTAGGGACATACAACATCGAAAGCATAATTGTGCAACTTTAAAAATGTTGACTTTTATCTCTTTAGGATACAGTACACTGTCAAAAATCACAAGCAAAACTTTGACATAAAATTTTTGATAATATATTCCTCAAATCATTCAACTAGGCAATGTGATAGTGAATTTTTAAAAGTAATCAGTTAATTATGATAGGTGTGAGATTGTTTTTTATGGCTTATTTTTAAAAATTAACAGACCTATTTAAATTTTTTATTTAGTTCTATCATTTTGAAGTTTTTAAATGTTTTTAGTGTTTACGAACAAATAATAATGATGCAATTTGCAATAAAGACATTTGGTATGTCAGCAAACAAAATGTCAAGGCAGGGGTCAATGAATGGGGGTACTTTTGGGAAATAAGATGGGGAATAAAGTGGGAGATACAGTGCAGGCATAAGATATGTTTCTTCATCTCAGTTCTCTTAAAATCTGGTTTGGGAGGCAAAACCAAAACTTAAATATAAAGATATTACAAAGTACCATATGCTATAATAGAACCAGTTCAGTGAAAGAGTTAATAATTGACAACTGGGTAGCTGGAAGAAGTCTTAATAAGTTTAAAGGACTTAGTGGATATTTAAAATGCAAGAGCTAAGATTTTGACTAAGGGAAAGAAAGAAGGGCAATCCCGATAAAAAGCCTATGGATAGGAAACACGATTTTCGTGCTTACGATACATTGAAGGCTTATCCTATTCCAGGCACTATGTTGTTTTACACTTTATTCCATTGTATTTAATTCACATGTAGTTTATTTTCTTCTCATAAGAACAGCACTTAATATGTTTTAACATTGCCATTTTATTTTATTCTTTTGTAATACAGATGTTTTTAAATTAAATTTATTGGGGTGACATTGGTTAATAACATTATATAAGCTTCTATATAATTTTCTTTTTTTAAGATTTTATTGGGGAATCGGGGGAGGGGAACAGACAAGTTGCTGTCTTTTTGTTCTTCAGTCTAGTTGTGGAGGACGTTGCTTCACTGGCCCATGTTGGTATTGTCATTATGCTCTTTCTGGATGAGGCAGATCGGTTACCGGCCTCTGGATGGTCGCTCACTGCGGCTATTGGCAGCTCACGCTGGCTGCCAGCCTCTCACGCTGGCTGCCGGCCACTCACTGTAGCCTATGGCAGCACACTGCAGCAGGGGTTGCAGCCTACACCATCACTGGGACTCACAGCCCAGCTCCAGGTGGAGCTGTTGTTAGCTGTAGAGGGCAGAGTCACTGGCCCTCGTATGTGGGATCCGAACTGGGCCTGCTAGTGTCCCAAGCCAGCTCTTAACCAATGCACCACTCGGCCGGCCCAGCTTCTATATAATTCTGTAATACATCATCTGTATACATTGCTTTTTGTGTGCTCACTATCCATAGTTTGGTCTCTATTCGTCACCATGTATTTGACCTCCTTTACCTTTCTCGTTCTCTCCCCACCCTCCTTTCCCTCTGGTAACCTTCATACTGTTGTTTCTGTTTATAAATTTGCTTGTTTTGTTTGTTAATTTGTTCTTTTCGTTTTATATCCCACATATGAGTGAGACCATATAGTTGTTGTCATTTTCTGTCTGACTTATTTTGCTTAGCATGATAATCTCAAGGTCCATTCATGTTATCACAAATGGCAGTATTTTATCCTTCCTTATGGCTCAGTAGTATTCCATTGTGTATGTACTACATCTTTATCCAGTTGTCAGTCAAAGGAAATTTAGGTTGTTTTCATGTCTTGGCTGCCAAGAATAATGCTGCAATGAACGTAGGGGTACATATATTTTTACAAATAAGTGTTTTTCAATTTTTCAGGTAGATACCCAGAAGTGGGATTGCTGGATCATATGGCAACTCTGTTAACATTCCCATTTTATAGATGAGGCTAAAAGACTTACCCTGCCTCATTTGGGTATAAGTCAAACACCTTGAATCTATCTGCCTCCAAAGACCAAATGTCAATATCAAATACTAAAACAAGGCTGTAAAAATTATATTAGTGTATTATTGGTTCAAGAATAAGTGTCAAGAGTACGACCATTTTGATTTTATTTATTATCAATATCTGACAGTGAAAACATTACAAATCAGTGGAATCTGTGCACTTTAACAAGTGTTGTTTAAATAGTGAGTTTTGTGATAAAGTAAATTTAAATGCTCATAATTAAGTACAGCAATTAATTCCAAATGATTGAGCAATTTGCCCGGAAAATGAAATAATGAAAATAGATTTCTAATCTGATGGGAAAACTTGCAGCAGTTGGGAAAATCACATAGAAAATATTTGGTGGATTTTTCTGAAGAACAACCCAGTCATTTTTTCCCCAAGCCAGCTCTTAACCAACGTACCACTCGGCCATCCCCCTATTTTTCCTTTGTTTCTCTTTACCCTGCACTCACCACCCTTCCCCGCTGGTTATCAAACTAAACTGTAGTCACTGTAGAAAATTTAGAATGTATTGGGAGAAAAGTAAGAGAACAGAAAAAAAAAATAATAGTTTGACCTATTTTCTTTCAATAATAAAGGTTTGATTTTTTTGTTTTTACTAAAGCTTTCTGTAGGTAATTAATGTCTACATAAAAATCTGGATATAATATACTTAATTTTCTGCTGGGCATTGATTTCCCTTATTGTAAATATTATAATTAACACCAGGATGAATATCTTCTTGGAAAATTGTTGATTCCCTGAAGGAGGGTTTTGTTAATTATAATCTACCTAACTAAGCTAGAAAGCATGAACAGAGAAGTGTGGAAATAAACTTATTTCTAATATAATCAACATTATAATATAGTATACTAGAGACTAATCCTCATACTTATTCAACAAAGAGAGTCCAGTAAAAACTAATGTAAGTAAATAATTCAGATAGAGAAAAAACGGGGGGATTTATAAATTCTGAGTGTATTGTGTAGTTTGATAGTTTGTAACATATGCCAATATCCACATGAGATTCTTCATATAGTAAGAATGATGAAAATTACGCTTTTCACAAAGGGTTTTATATCTGTCCTTTCCCCCTTTTTCAATAAGAATTGGATAATGGTCAGACATGCTGAATCTTAACAATCCCCTTGACATCCGCACAGAAGCATTTTGTAGGGAAAAATTTGCACTGAATTAGCTATGATTAGTTAATATATGCTAAAACTATATGAGACATTAAAACAACAGGAGAAATTTTTGAGAACAATTCCCAAAGTGCCTCAACATTAAATGCATTTTAAAAAATGTTTGACAACAATTTTACACCAGAAAGGGCTGTAGTAAGGACTGTGTATTCTTGTTATTATTTCATTTAAACACAAAAAGGATTATTACATCAAAATGTACTTAAAGGAAAAAAGTCTGAATATCTTTCTAGAATTACAGTTTGAGTTCTCATATGTCATCTCTTTTAAATAGTTTATTTGAACTAATACCTATTTCTTATAAAGATTATGTATAAGAATACAAGAGAGAGGAAAGAGAAATAGCCCAAGAATTAGTAGGCTTGACTTGTTAATCCCCATTATACCTTTAATAAGCAGTATGACCTTGGCAAATCATTTCATTTCTCTGGCATGAGATTGTAAGTTAGTAAAATGATGTAGATCCTTTCTAGTATTATTTTTATTTTATCATGTTAACTGTATATTATTTTAAATACATATTTTAATTATGTTCACTGTAGATATACTTTAAAATATCCACCCAAATTATGATCACAGAACATTATTCCTAGTCATCTGAACAAAGCATACTCTTTAGATGAATGTGCATTGCTTGAATTTATTGCTTGATAGTTGCTTATAACCAAATGTCTTGTTTCAATATGCCTTGTTACATGATCATTAAACAAGGTTTCCACACGTATTCTTCAAAAAAATAAAGCTGTGGGCCAGCCGAGTGGCGCGTTGTTTAAGAGCTGGCTTGGGACGCCAGCGGCCCCGGTTCGGATCCCACATATGAGGGCCAGTGACACTGCCCTCTACAGCTAAGATGGTGAACAACAGCTCCACCTGGAGCTGGGCTTCTATGAGTTGCCAGCGATGGTGTAGCCTGCAGCCCCTGCTGCACTAGGCTGCATGAGCTACAGTGAGTGGCTGGCAGCCAGCGTGAGTGGCTGGCAGCCGGTGTGAGCTGCCAAGAGCCGCGGTGAACGGCCATACAGGGGCTGGCAACCAATCTGCCTCACCCAGGTAGAGCGCAATGATGATATCAACATGGGCCAGTGAAGCGACGTCCTCCACAACTAGACTGAAGAACAAAAGGACAGCAACTTGTCTGTTCCCCTTCCCCGATTCCCCAACGCTGTTCCCCTCCCCCAATTCCCCAATAAAAATCTTTAAAAAGATAAAAAAAAAGACAGTTCATTGGTCCCATAAATTTGAGTAATATTTTATATTTTATCTCCTTTGCTTGGCATTGTACAAATAAAATCTGCATATCAAAGTGTGAGAAATTCTGCAATAACGAAATCTTTTTAACTTGGCTTATCTTACTGTTTTTGAAATTTTTGATTAGTAGACCCTTTGGATAAGTAATATCTATTTGCTTCCAGTAAAAAATACTTTGGAAAATGCTGCCTTATGAGTAACTTAAAAAAAAAATTTATGGACTTTGTGCCACTTAAAAATAGGAAGCTTTCTGAGAGTGAATATATAGTAGCCCTACAAATGAATTTGTCTTACTTTCAAAATACTGTAGAGCCCAGGAGATATCGAAGGGGAAAGTATCAGGGGTTTTTTTGTTTGCTGGAGGTAAATTCAGTTCTGAACTGAAGACTAGTGGCCTGATTTGTCTGTTATCCTAAAATGTGTATTTCTCAGGTAGCCATTCTTTTCCATACCAATGCAAGGACAAACTAGGTTTTATCATGTGAACATGTCAACATGATTACCAGATTATTTGGCAAGAAATGAAGACACTTTTCAGAAGGAACTGTAGACTTTACAGAATTTTTTAACTACATCTAAGTCTTTATTTTCAGTTTTGGAGAATTTTAAAGTCCCTAAATTGCTGAGGCAACTCTATATAATGGTACACTATAATAAATAACTTATATTTCAAAAAGGAAATGTAGTACTAAAAGTTTTATTTGCATAGTTCCTTTTATCTTCCTTTTAAAACTGAGTGTATAAAGAAATTTTGTAGGAAGAGTTTTAGTGTGTAACATTATTGTTGAAAATGAACTTAACACAGAGACAATACTGAATACAACTGGTCTTTTGAGGGTAGAAGGAACAGGAATCAAGTATCAGTAGTGCAAAAAGCATGAGGTTGAAGTCTCAACCTGAGTGATAGGATCAACTTCCTGAAGATTGTGCCTATCTACTGTATGGAGTCATCCCATAAAATCAACTATCTAGTAATAATTAGCATTGTTGTCTCAGGATGTGTTTAAAGGGCAATAGCATTTTTAGGGCAGATCGATATGGTGAGTACGAATTTATCCTATATCATTAAAGACAGAGACTGTGAGCAACATAGAATGTAAACTACACAGAAGGGGAATTCCATTAGCTGATGTAGTCCATAGTAATAATAGGTAGGAAAAAAAATCTATAAATGGGCAAGCTGTGCCTTGTGCTTATGATATGTCTAAGAGATAAGGTGACCTTGCAAGTCACTGTGAGACAATTCAGTATTAAATGTAAATGTGTGTCTTTTTGTTGTTGTTAAGGTTTTATTGGGGAATTGGGAGAGGGAACAGTGTTGGGGAATTGGGGAAGGCGAACAGACAATTTGCTGTCCTTTTGTTCTTCAGTCTAGTTGTGAAGGAGGTCTCTTCACTGGCCCATGTTGGTATTATGATCATTGCACTCTTCCCGGCTGAGGCAGATCGGTTGTCAGCCATTGGACTGCCACTCATGACAGCTAATGCTGGCTGGCGGCCACTCATGGTAGCTTACGACAGCCCACTGCAGCCTGCAGCCTACATGTTTGCCAGCAACTCATAGAAGCCCAGCTCCATGTCAAGCTGTTGTTCACCATCTTAGCTGTAGAGGGCGCAGCATCACTGGCCCATGTGGGATCCGAACTGGCGGCCCTGCTGCTCAGAGCTCGCCGTCCCAATCCAACTCTTAACCAACGAACCACTTGGCCGGCCTGTAAATGTGTATCTTTAAGCGGACCTACTAAAACAAAGGAATAATTTTAGGTTAGAAGAACACTTGCAAATATTGTTCAGGGAGATAAATGATGTGTCAGTGTTTTATACTATAAAATATTAAATTTCAAGACATTATTATAACATCTATTACATTGATAGATTATGTTTTAATTTCCTGCTTATTTTTAAGTTTCTCACATATTTTCAATATGTGACTGTCATTGTAAAACACAAACCAAATCAAGCCAGTATGATTACATAATTATTACATAAAAAATATTCTAGCAGCAATAGAAAAGAGGCAGTATTTCCCTAAGATGATAAATTACTTATAGAAAATTTGATCAAAAATACCATGTTACTGTCTCCTAGAACACACCTTTATTTTAACCAAGATGAGTTAAAATTTTTTTTTAATCATAGTAGTACATTTTGCATTGCAAAAAGGAATAGGAATTTTCTCTTAAGACATATTCCGGTAGGAGAGCTATTGGAATTAAGAATAAAAATACCTTATGATTTGTAACACATTTAAAAGTAAAAGTCAACATCTATAGTAAAAAGTGATGTAAATAAAAGTGGAATTGTTTTTACTTAATACTACTTTACATTATATTGGGCCTTTTTTCTTCCTCGTTAATAACTGTTCCATGTAGTGAAAGTTTAATTAAAGAATAGCTTTAAGAAATGACCAATGCATTCTATTTTGTGTTTTGATTAAAGTAGGTTACTCATCATTTATTTGAAATGGTTATCTACTACTCAAGCTGACTTCTAATGGCACTCTAGGGCATTTATCACAATCTCATAAAAATGTGGATAGCTTTATCTCTTTCAGGAATTTCAGTCATTCTTTTGTCATTTCAAATTTATTAGTAATCCTTGAAGAATATGATTAATTAAGTGTGGAGATCTTTGGTAAATTTATATTCATCATATTTTTATTATTTCTAAGGATTCCAGAAACCAAGCAACCTAATTTTAGCTTTTGCTTTGTAAGAAATGAAAGTCTTTCAAGAGCATATGGACCTTATCACACATATAAAAAGGAAATGGATAGTTCCCTTTGGATATGTGCATTTCAACTTTGTTATATTTCACTGTACTAGAAACTATACGGCCTCCAAAGGAGATAGAAAATACAGTTCTTGGCCTCCATGAGTAGGGGGAAAGAGACTTCCCTTGGTAAAATACCCAGAAAACTGTTCCAAGAAAATTCATTCTTACATGTATTCAGTAAATAAATACTAAATATCAACTATGTGCCCAGCTCTTGTTTTAGGAAGTGGGAAATTACCAAGGAAGAAATCAGACAGAAATCCTGGCCTAATGGAGCCAAAAACATGATAAGTGAAGTGGATAATATGTTGGGTGGCAACAAGTGCCATGGAGAAAAATAAAGTAAGGAGAGAGGATAGGAAGTGTTAGGGCCTTGCAATTCCTAGTAGGATGCCAGCACAGGCTTTTGACAGAGCAGAAGTCTCTTAAATGAAGACCTAATGGAGGTGAGGGAATTAGTAATTATGATATCTGTGGAAGAGTATTCCAGGTAAAGGAATAACGAGTGCTTAAGATCCTTAGCTGGGAGCATGCCCAGGATGTTTAAGGCGCAGCAAGGAAGCATGGTGGGGCTAGAGAAAACTAGAGGTTGAGGGAAGCTGTTAAAACAATCCAGACAAGCAATGGTGGTGGTGGCTCCCAGTATTGTGGTAGCAGTGGAGATGGTAAGAAATCAGGATTTGCTGACAATTTGTGTATGGGATTTGAAAGAGGAGAATCTGGATTTTTGATTTGCCAAATGAAAAAATAGGATTTCCACTGAGACAGGGAATACTGCAGGTAGAGGAGACTTTTGGAAGAAAGATTGGAGCTATGTTGTGGACATGTTTGCGATACCTGTTAGTCATCCAAGTGGAGATGTCAAGATGTCAAGCAGGCAGTTGGATATGGCATTTTTTGTCATTTTGGGGAGAGCTTTGGCAGGAGAAATAAATATGAGCAAGCATGATAGATACGTTGGTAAACTGTGCTAGGAATAAAGAGTAAAAGAAAAACCAGTAAAGAAAAGGCTTCAGGAAAGAGGATAAATTTTAAGCCGGATCCTTGATTAATGGAAAGGAAAGAGCATTGTAATTAGGGGAAATGCCCTAGTATCTTAGAATATCACCTAGAAATAAATAAATGCTTTACTACCTTGTTTTTTTGTTGTTGTTATTGTTTTTTTTTGCTTAAAACTTTCATAGTTTATCATATAGTATCATGATAGGAACAGTAGGTGCACAGGAAATGTTTAATTCATAAACGAGAATAATATTTTTCAAACTTTATTTCGTTAACCAGTATGTAGTGATTGAAACTTAGGTTTTTTAAATTCTAGATAATTTTTTTTTTTCTCTTTCTCCCAAGGGCAGTGTCACTGGCCCTCTCATAGGGAACCTGAACTGGGGCCACTGGCCTCCCAAGCCAGTGCCCAACCACTGCACCACTCAGCCAGCCCAAATTCTAGATTTTTTTATTGTGCTAAAATATATGACAAAAGATTTACCATTTTAACCATTTTTAAATGTACACAGTGGTATGAAACATATTCTGAAACTTTGTTTTGTGTATAAAAATATTCTCTTCAAAAAAAAAAATCAACATCGTTGCTTAGGGGCATAAGGAATTTCGAGCTGATTGGGCTTTACTTCTAAGAGCATTGAGTGTTATGCAAGCTTAGAATTCTAATTGTCACTTTTGTTTGAAAGATTGGGACAAACAGAGAAACAAAAATGAAAAATGAGTGTCACATTTTGTTTTGGGGTTGCCATTAAAAATAATTTGAGTGTGTATTATTTACCTTTGATTACTAGTATCTAACACAGAAACCAAATGCTCAAATAAAGTTGTGGTATATATATACCTGGAGTTTAAGGAGTTTTTCAAAATGTAATAAGTATGCCCTGCTTCATAATTTCTTTGCCTGCTTCTCAGATTCCTTTCAAAATAAGCTCTTTTAGTTTATTTTGTAAATTAATATTATAAATTATATTTTGCAATTAACTTTGGAGTTTGTAAATTATATGAAACTGATATGTCTATCTTTTGTGAGTTAGAAACCCAGGAAATTCTGTTGACCACAGTGCCTCATTTTTCTAGGGAACAAAGAAGGAAGAGAGTGAAGGTGAAGTGGAAGTGTCTGGTTTAATTCAGCCCGCAGAAGTGTTTGCTCCCAAAAGCCTGGTGTTGGTATCAAGATTAGATTATCCGGAAATTTTTAGGGTAAAGAACTCTTAGTTATCTTTATTGATTTATATTATTGTGTAAACCTGTTTTGAGTGGATGGTAACAACTTCTTAGTATTTAAAATACCTTTAAATTGATTTAGTAATTTATCAATAAAATAAAATTAATGTGAACAGCAGAAATGTATTCATGGAGATGAACTTAATACCTGAGTGAAGTAATGTAACTATTTAAATCTCTAAAGATGTAATATTTGTTTTAAAAAGGTCCCATGTTTACTGACTCAAATTTTTGTATCTTAAAGAAATTATTTGATTCCCTGTAGCAAATTCAAAATGCATTAGTAATATAACTACTTTGTGTATATTTATTTACTCACCTGCTTTTGAGGAATCCAGGTTGAAGAAAATAGGATGGATATTCGTTATTTCAAAGAGTTCTAATCGTACCACTGCCAACATAGCTTTAAAATATTGTTTACTACTAGGGCCGGCCGAGTGGCTCAGTTGATTAAGAGCTCGCTCAAGAGTGCGAGCTGAGCTCTGAGCAACGGTGGTTCGATGCCAGCCTGAGCTGAGTTGCCGTTGAGCTGAGAACAGGTGGCAGGATGGCTCAGCTAGAAAAAAAAAAACAAAAAAAATATTGTTTACTTCTAGATAATCCTGTTTTTCAGATACTCAGAATTTTCACATGTAAGAAAAACTTTTAATTTAGTTATAAATATATTTAAGCTTTGAAATCAGAGAGCTTATTTTGTCTTATTTCAGTTGCTATCTTCAGTAGTAATGCTGACCATGGTCCAAAAATCACAAGTTTTCTTTGGAAAGTATAAACTATACCTTCAAATTTCCCAAGGATTTGGGAAATTAATACATGATTTCTGGCAAACTTTTCCACATTGTTGAGATTATATGTAGTCTAGAAAAATGAACGTGGTGTCAAGATCTCAATAACAATGGGGTGACTCCTAACAAATGCTAATTTTTCAGTTACAAAATTTTAACAGACTGACAGATTCAGAAAGATTCCCATTTGTCTCCTTTTTACCACTGTCTTTCTTCTAAAGTGTTAATTATAGCCTGTCTTTATTTTGTTATCTTTTGTAAAAATTCACATAAGTTAAATTTTTATGTAGAATAAAAGTTCTGAATTTATAAGAATCACAAAACAAGGTAAAATTGCCAAATGTTTATCTTAAAAACTGGTGTTTTGCAAAGTAAGTTGAGACAAAACAGTAAAGTCCTACAAATTCGCTTGAGTGGTTATCTAAGCGCAAACACCTGTTTTACAAATTATGAATTTCTGTTTTTAATAAGCTCATCTCAAAAGTTCATTTAGAGCTTCTGGTTGTGGAGGAAAATTTAATAAACTTAATAACATTTGCTGCCCAAAATTTATTCCATGGCCACTGTAGAATATACTTTACTAGGTTCAAAGAGAAATTTTCCTAGGAGCAGATGTCACAATTTATTTTTAGTGCTTACTTTTTCCATTAAATAACTGCGTGCATCTTCCCTTTGCAGGCTTGCCTGGGTTTGATCTACACTGTATATGTGGACAGTCTGAATGTCTCTTTGGAAAGCCTCATTGCAAACCTGTGTGCGTGCCTTGTCCCAGCGGCTGGAGGGTCTCAGGTAAATAGAATAAAAAGGGAGATGAAGAGGGCCTGTTCCTCATCTCCTCTCCTCCAGTTAATTTAATTTATGAAGAAAAGAAAAAAGAATTCTTTAAATATTTTCGTTTTAAAGAGGATCTTAGTTTAGTTAAGCATTGTCCCTATGGTCTGCCTCCTAGAGACCCAAGATTCCATTCTTTTCTTAGGTCGTGAGGTTAATTTTAACACAGGGGTCACCTTTCACATAGCGTAATTAGAAGTCATATTTTGTGTAACTTGAACTCTAGTTTACATTTTCTTGGAAATCCACTTTTTTAAATTGAACTTTTAAAATGTGTTCTTTCTATCCCTCTTGCTCTATGTAATTATGCCTCATTTTATTAACTTAAATTAACATTTTTTTGAGTGAAAAAAAATTAGTAGATAACATTAAAGAAACTCTCAAAACAGTTTTTTTGTAACCTTATAACTATTTCTGAATTGATTCATTTATTTATTCGTTTTGCTGGATAACAGGAATTATTTGTTGTCTTATAACCATTTTGTGTGTTGTGTGTAATCTTTAATAGAATGGCTTACATTTAAACTTTGAAAGAAGAGGGCTTCTTTTTCTGATCTCAGCTTGCTGCCTTTAGTAATAATAACGTTAACCATGGTCCAAAATCACAGATCTTTGGGGAGAGTATAAACGATACCTTAAAATTTCCCAAGGGTTTTGTCATAAATTGAGCCTCAAATGAGGACATTAAGTTCTTTTACTGAAATAAAACTTTCTCAAAGTGGTCCTTTGTTTTTCATCTTTTGTATGTCTTGAGATTTTTATATTTGTCTCTGAAGTAGAAAAATAAGAACCTCAGCTCTATTACTTCATGTTTCCATACTTTTAAAACAAGAGACTCTTCCTTCAGTCCTAAAATTGACTAGTTGATCATTTATATTGCTTATTCTTATGTAATATTGGGGAAGAGGATAATCCTCTAAAAATTATATGGTTTATCCTCAGTATGACAAAGATGTTATTTAAAATTGGCATCCTTTTTTCTCACCTTTTATCTTTTTAACTATTTTCTGTCTATCCAGGTATCTTTTGTTACTCTTAAATGTTTATTCCTTTTTTTCCTTTCTGCTCTTCCCTCATTCTCCTACTTCTGCTCCAAGGTCAGAATTTGAAATGTGAGTGGTCACAATTCTAAACTGTAAAGCAGTGGACTTGTTTATGGATTTATTACGATAGTATTTTTGTTGACTTTATTTTTAATTTTTAAAAACTTTTATTGTAGAAATTTTTAAATTACTTATGTGTGTCATATTACATTATTTTTACCAGTTTTATTGATATATTAGCATATAAATGTTTAACGTTTTATTATTTTTTAGCTACATATGATTGCAGTGATTTTTGTATTTTATTACTAAAGTTTCAGTTTTCAACTGCTGAATTTTCTTTTACCATATTCAGTTGGGCAGAAAGTTACTTGAATGTTTTGGGCTACATTAGTACCCTTTGCATCGGTTAATTTGATCTTAATATGATCTTAATATCATCATCTGCTCTAAATCTGAACTTCAAAGGGATTTTGTTTTTATTAAGAAAATGTCTGAAAAGAAATCATTTAAGTGTTTTTGTATGTTTTTCCCCATTCTACAGAAGCTGTTTTCCTTGGGTGCGGGAGATAGACAGCTGATTCAGACTCCCTTGCATGATAGTCTCCCTGTCACGGGCACTAGTGTGGCTCTCCTGTTCCAGCAGCTGGGTATGTCTCTTGTCCCATTTTCAGTGTCCTCTTGTGGAAGCTTACAAAAAACAAAAAGATTTCTTTTAAGCTTACATCACCTGCTATGAATCAAGAACATAAAAAGCAAACCATTAAATACCTGATATATAAAATATGTAATCACATAGGTCCTAATCTTAACTAGTATTGCTTTTTTTTAAGATTTTATTGGGGAATCAGGGAAGGGGAACAGACAAGTTGCTGTCTTTTTGTTCTTCAGTCTAGTTACGGAGGACATTGCTTCACTGGCCCATGTTGGTATCATCATTGTGCTCTTCCCTGATGAGGCAGATCGGTTGCCGGCCTCTGGATGGCTGCTCACTGCAGCTATTGGCAGTTCACGCTGGCTGCCGGCCGCTCACGCTGGCCACTGGCCACTCACTGTGGCTTATGGCAGCCCACTGCAGCAGAGGCTGCAGTCCACACCGTCGCTGGCCACTCACAGCAGTCCAGCTCCTGGTGGAGCTGTTGTTCACCATCTTAGCTGTAGAGGGCAGTGTCACTGGCCCTCATATGTGGGATCCAAACCAGGGCCCTGCTGCTCTGAGCTGGCATCCCAAGCCAGCTCTTAACCAACACGCCACATGGCTGGCCCTTGGTTTTTGGGTTTTTTTTGTGTTTTTTTTTTTTTATAAATCTTTAACCCAGGCCCCTTTGGCTCTGGAGTGAGACAGTTCGAAAGTAGACGTATTTTCTTTATGCTTAAAATATGAATAGATTGTATATTTTGATTTCCCATAGATGAATTACTTTTGTAGAAACTTTGTCAGATGGCATTAAAAATCCCGTTCTTCTCATCCCACTATTTGTATCAGGACTTGATCTCCAATTTTCTAGTAATGGCTAGGATGAATAAATGGGGGGAGAGACCGGCCGAGTGGCATGGTGGTTAAGAGCTGGCTTGGGAAATGCGGGGAGGACACTTTCCCTCTGTACCTTTGACAGCTTGTACTTCATTTAAGGAATGGTGACACTTAAAACTGAGAGTATCAGAGATTCCTGTTTATTTTTAACTGAGTGCTGGGCATATATATATATATTTTGGAGGCCTAGAGTGTAGTTATTTTGAGGAGGATTCACTTTTATTTCTTCTGTATGGCTAGAGACAGTAGCATCAGGAATAACCATAGTCCATGTCAAGGAGCTGAAATAATTTTAAGCTGCACTTCAGTTGTTTAAGGGGGCCTGTCAACTCGCAATTTACCTACTCCTAGGTTTGGTCCTTTATGGCTCCAACTTAAAGCATGAGAGCTTTATAAAGGAACCTCCCTTGGTAAAACCTGAACACATTGTTTGGATGCCCTAAGGCCAGTAAGAGCAAAGGGGATAGAGGGGTGGCTTGCCCTAACTATCACCACTTTGAATAATAATTGGGAAAGGTATGCAACTTAGCTTATCCTTCAGGAAGGAGCTTTTAGCCTTCCAGCTTTCCACAGTGCTGCCTGAATATTGCAAAAATGTGGAAGAATTGGGACTTCTCATTCACTGCTAAGGGGAATGGGAAGGGGACAGCTGTCTTGGAACACAGTTTGACTTTTCAAAAGAGTTAAATAAACCAAATAATCCAGCCGTTTCACTCCTAGGCATTTACCTAAGGAAAATGATAGCATTGTTTACACCAGGGGTCGGCAAACTGCAGCGCACAAGCCACATGAGGCTCTTTGGATATGTACATGTGGCTCTGAAGTAAAATTGAAAATGAAAATAAAACTATTATAGTTTCATTTATAAAATTTTTAAAGAATATTATTCACACAATGGTGATTTCATTTGTTTTATGGCTCTCAAATAATTTTTAAATTGTTGTGAGGGACAGGATTGGCTCTTCCTTCTCAAAAGTTTGCCAACCCCTGGTCTATAGAAATATTTGTACATGAACATTCATATCCCTCTCTTCATAATAGTAAAAAACTGGGAACAAGCTCATTGCCCATCAATGGTAATGAATAATGGTGATGGTTATAGATAAATAATCTGATATATTCATACAATAGACTACTATGAAGCAATATAAAGTAATAAATTATTAATACATGCTGTAGTATATAATAATCAGGAACTAATTATGCTGAATGAAAAAAGCCTGACGACCACCCACTGCATGCATACTATGTGATTTGGCTTCTAGAAACTTCTAGAAAATACAGTCTATAACTGTGATGACAGAAACAGATCACTGGTTGCCTCAGGGGTGGGAAGAGAGAGATTGCAAAGGGATGTGAGGAAACTTTGGGATGTTTGTGTTCATTATCTCAATTATGATGGTTTTACAATTATATACGTATGTCAAAATATAATATTTCAAATTGTAAAAGTGAATTAAAAACATTTTCACATAAAAACTTATACATAAATGTTCATAGCAGTATTATTCATAATAGTCAACAAATAGAAACAACCCAAACATCCGTCAACTCATAACTAGATAAACAAATAGTGGCATATCCACACAATGGAGTATTATTCAGCCATAAAAAGGAATGAAGTGTTGATATATGCTATAATATGGATGATTCTTGAAACCAAATGCTAAGTGACAGAAGCCAGATGCAAAAGGACATACTGTATAATTCCATTTATGTGAAATGTCTAGAGCAAGCAAATCCATAGAGATGGAAAGTGGATTAACGGTTGCCATGAGCTGGCAGGGATGGGGCAATGGAAATTGACTGCTATTGAGTATGCGGTTTGTCTTTGGGTCATGAAATTGTTTTGAAGTTAAACGCTGTTGATGGTTTTACAACCTGTGACTGTATACAACCACTGAATTGTACACTTTAAAATGGTAACTGTCACAGTATGAATTTTATCTCAATAATGAAACAACTACTAGGGCCTTCTCAGAAGAACTCAGAAGCCATCTTGAAGAGGCTTGCAACTGATCTACGATGGTACAGTTTGAGTTTCAGAAATGATAATTGCAGTTGGTTGCAATGTTTTTAAATCCATGGATTCATAATATAATAATATTAAAATATGGTTACCTCAGAATATGACAGGGAACCAATTTGTTACCTGAAAATTTATCAGTAAAGGAAATGAATCAAGCATTATTCTGCCTTGCTTATATGAACTATAAGACAGGGTAACCCAATAGTAGATGAAGGGAATTGTCTCTTTTTAAAAGTATTATATCAATAAATGAAAAAGAAATTATAGAAATAGAACATCATAATTTTACAAACTTCAATGAATTAAAATGTAAGCATCAATAACTGTTATCATAAGAAGAAAAATAAGCTGATATTATTTCCCAAGCCTTGCCAAACATTACTTGTAATTTTGCCCGAGGGATTAAATCCAAGTCTGATCATATATGTACTGAAGACAGGTGAACATATTGAACTGCAGCAAGAGACTACAATTGTCAAAATCTAGGCTCTCAGAAACTATTGGTAACATGTCCTAGGTTCTTTACCAAATAAATTATAAGGAAAGGAAATGAATGGAGGAGAAACCTCTAAATTAAGAGATTCCATGGCTGGCCGAGTGGTTCAGTTGATTAAGAGCTCGCTGAAAAGTGTGAGCTGAGCTATGAGCAACAGCAGTTCGATGCCCAGCCTGAGCTGAGTTGCCGCTGAGCTGCCAACAGGTAGCAGGATGGCTCAGCTAAAAAGATAAAGTGTGGTTTCGGGCCAGCCGAGTGGCCCGGTGGTTAAGAGCTGGCTTGGGAGGCCAGCGGCCCAAGTTCAGATCCCACATATGAGGACCAGTGACACTGCCCTCTAAAAAATAAATAAATAAAAAAAAGAGATTAAAAATGTATCCCATTTGTAATAGAGTGAGTTTGGACTATAGTGTCCAGGGATGCACGTTTGGGTGATGAAACTATCGATAGAAAAAATCAGAGAAATGGTTAGTAGAATAAAATCAGGATAATGTTTACATATGGCACACAGGTGATTGTGATTGGGGCTCTTAGGGTTGCTGGCAAACTTCCCCTTCTTGACCTAGGTAGTGTTTATAAGATAATTCACTAACCCTTATATTTGATTTGTATGGTTTTCTATATTTGTGTTTATCTTGCGATAAAAATATTTTTTCAAAACTTGTAAAACTATTTTACTCTCTGTATACACACACATACATACACACACACACACACCTAACTTTTATGTTTTTTAAAAAGTAAAATGCTTGAACAAATTAGAGATTTTATCTTTGTCAGATAACAAAAAGTGTAGAGTTGGGCAGCATAGGGCTGATACATTGATTCTCGGATATCTCCAGGGATCGTATGGAAATTACACGCTATGCTTTTTCCCTATAAATAATATAGAATTTCCCCTTGTTAGACTGTGAACTTCAAGAACTGCCTTTATAATAAAAGAATAATTAGAAGTTATTATTCTCTGTGTCCTTTATATCTGTCACTGGGCTTTGAGCACAGATGGCATCAATGTTAAATGAATGAATGCACTAGTCATGAAGTGAATGGCGATTATATTTCATTAGGAGATAGTCTGTGAATGGATGAAGTGTGCCAAAACACATGATTAGTCATTTGAAGATCAGATTTCATTATTTTACTCTCTAGTATTTTGAGCTTACTTATCTTTTGCTTACATATTCAAAATTTACTTTATCAGGGAAAGAATAAGGAAAAGATAAGAAAGGAAAGGAAAAAGAAAGATGCCTCTAAAACAGCACTATATGCAGAGTTGTAGTTTCTAGAGCATGTGGTACTGATAATTCTGTCCAAAAGCATGCCGTTATCACCAGTCATTTTGGTTTCAGTGTTGTTCAAAGCCAATATTAGACTATTATCGAAGTTTACTACCTGGGTTGGAGGTCGAGTGGTAGTGGTGGATTTTACAAAGCACAGACAGGAAGCAGATAAGAGTATAAGATTATTTTGTAGCCTTGACTAGTTTTCCTGTGAAAGGTCTAAATGTAACGATAAAATTTCCTTGGTTCTTCTCTCCAAGGAGTAAGATAATAAATTTGTTTTACATAGTTTGAGAGTTCTCTGGGTTTGCCTGCAGTAATTCTGTGAACTTCTGCCATTCACCTCCCTCATTTCTCCATAATTTCCTGTTAATTACCCTAATTTCTTACTTGCCATCTTTTTTTGTTTATTCCTTGTTACAGCTTATGTGATTTATGTTTTTAAATGTGGAAAACTGTAGGCTTTTAAAAAAAATCTTAATAAGATTGTATTCACAGAAACTGGTTTTTATAGCCCCTCCGATTTTCAAATCCAATCCATAGCTTTTTAACTCTGGTGTTTTTCTTTGACCCAAATAATTTTGTGAAATTCTCATGACATCTTTTGTTATACCTACTCATCTATAATTTGGATTTTAACTACAAACTCACTGGTTTTAGAATACTTATTCTCCAATTTTTATAGTATACTATTTATTAGACATTTTTAAAGTCACAGACTAAAATGATCTTGGGTCTTCAGCTATTATCACTCAGTTTTCATAGTTCAACATTAGCCTCATATCATGTGTTTATATTTTTTCCAGTTTTATTGATAAACGATATTATTGACCTATAATATATGTAAGTTTAAAGTATACAGCATGATGATTTGATGCACATATATGTTGTGAAATGATTATGACAGTAAGGTTAGTAAATCTCCATCCCCTCACATAATTATTATTTGTTTATGTATGTGTGTGCTAATAATATTTTATATTTACTTTCTTAACACTTTTTCTTTTTTTCTTAAACTTTATTGGGGAACAGTGTGTTTTTCCCAGAACCCATCGCCCCAAGTCAAGTTGTTGTCCTTCAATTTTAGTTGTGGAGGGCACAGCTCAGCTCCAAGTACAGTCTTATTTTTCAATCTAGTGGCAAGGAACGCAGCCCACCATCCCATGTGGGAGTCAAACCGGCAACCTTCTTGTTATGAGAACACGCCCTGTAATCAGCTGAGCCATCCAGCTGCCAACTGGCAGCTCAGCAGCAGCTCAACTCAAATTGTTGTCTTCTATCTGGATGCAGAGGGCGCAGCTCACTGGCCCATGTCGGAATTGACTAAGCCACCCGGCCGCCCCAACATTCAAGTGTATATATAATACAGTATTATTATAGTCACCATGCTGTACCTTAGATCCCCAGAATTGATTCATCTTATACCTGGAACTTATACCCTTTGACCAACATCTCCCTATTTCCCTGACACTTTAGCACCTGGCGACAACCATTCTGCTGTCTATTTCTATGAATTCACCTCCTTAGATTCCACATATAAATGAAAACATAAGATATTTTTGTTAGTCTGACTTGTTTTACTTAACATAATGCCTTCAAGTTTTCTCCATATTGTCACAAAAGGCAGGATTTCCTTCTTTTTATGGTTGACTAATATTTCATTGAATTATGTGTGCCATATTTTCTTTATACATTCATCCACTAGTGGACACCTAGATTTGTTTCCATGTCTTGGCTGTTGTGAATAATGATGTGATGAACACAGGAGTGTAGATGCCTTTTTGAGATAGTGATTTCATTTCCTTTAGGTATTTACCCAGACATGAGATTGCTGGATTATATATATGGTAGTTCTGTTTTTAAATTTTTGAGGAAATGCCATACTGTTTTCCATGTCTGCACTAATTTACATTTCTAACGACAGTGAGCACAGTTCCCTTTTCTCCACTGCCTTGCCAACACTTATTATCTTTTTTTGGTAATATTCTAACATGTAAGATGATATCTCATTGTGGTTTTGATTTGCATTTCCTTGATGCATATTGTGCATCTTTTTGTGTACCTGGAGGCATTTGTATGTTTTTGTTGGTTTTTTTTTAAGATTTTATTGGGGAATTGGGGGAGTGGAACAGCGTTGGGGAACTGGGGAAGGGGAAAAGACAAGTTGCTGTCTTTTTGTTCTTCAGTCTAGTTACGGAGGATGTTGCTTCACTGGCCCATGTTGGTATCGTCATTGCGCTCTTCCCAGATGAGGCAGATTGGTTGCAGGCCTCTGGATGGTCACTCACCATGGCTATTGGCAGCTCATGCTGGCTGCCGGCCGCTCACGCTAGCTGCCGGCCACTCACTGTAGCCTATGGTAGCCCACTGCAGCAGGGGCTGCAGCCTACACCGTTGCCAGGGCTCACAGCCCAGCTCCAGGTGGAGCTGTTGTTAGCTGTAGAGGGCAGTGTCACTGGCCCTCATATGTGGGATCCGAACCTGGGCCACTGGCATCCCAAAACCAGCTCTTAACTAATGCGCCACTTGGCCGGCCCTGTGTGTTTTTTTTTAAGTTTATTGGGGTGACAGTTGTTAGTAAAATTACATAGGTTTCAGGTGTACAATTCTATAATACATCATCTATATATCACATTGTGTGTTCACCACCCAGTGTCAGTTCTCCTTTCATCATCAAATATATTTGATCCCTGTATGTCTTCTTTGGAAAAAGGCCTATTCAAGTCCTTTTCTCATTTTTTAATCAAATTGTTTTTTTTGCTACTGAGTTTATGATTTCCTTATATATTTTGGTTATTAATTCCTTATCAGATAGATAGTTTACATATATCTTTCTCTTTATTTGTAGGTTGTGTTTTCATTTTACTAATTGTTTCTTTTACTATACAGAAACTTTTTTGTTTTTTGAAAGATTTTATTGGGGAATTGGTGGAGGGGAACAGACAAGTTTCTGTCTTCTTGTTCTTCAGTCTAGTTGTGGAGGACCTTGCTTCACTGGCCCATGTTGGCATCGTCATTGCGCTCTTCCCGGATGAGGCAGATCAGTCGCCGGCCTCTGGATGGTCCCTCACCGCGGCTATTGGCAGCTCACGCTGGCTGCCAGCCAATCACGCTGGCTGCCGGCCACTCACTGTAGCCTATGGCAGCCCACTGCAGCAGGGGCTGCAGCCTACAGCGTCGCCGGGGCTCACACAGCCCAGCTCCAGGTGGAACTGTTGTTAGCTGTAAAGGGCATTATCACTGACCCTCATTAAAGGGCATTATCACTGACCCTCATATGTGGGTTCTGAACCGGGGCCGCTGACATCCCAAAACCAGCTCTTAACCAATGCACCACTTGGCCAGCCCTACAGAAACTTTTTGATTTGATATAGTCCAATTTGTTTATTTTTGCTTTTGCTGCTTGCACTTTTGATGTCACATCCAAAAAATCATTGCCAAGACCAATGTCAAGGAATTTTTTTCTCTGTTTTCTTCTAGTAGTTTAGTTTTTTTTTTTTTTATTTTTTTAGCTGAGCCATCCTACCACCTGTTGGCAGCTCAACGGCAACTCAGCTTGGGCTGGCCTCAAACCGCTGTTGCTCAGAGCTCAGCTTGCACTCTTGAGTGAGCTCTTAACCAACCGAGCCATTCGGCCGGCCCTCTTCTAGTAGTTTTATAGTTTGGGTTTTTAATGTATCTGATTCATTTCAAGTTATTTTTCATGACTAATTTGAGATGTTGTCCAATTTCATTCTTCTTCATGTGAATATTGAGTTTTCACAGCACTGTGTAGTATTTTTGGTTCCTTTGCCAAGTATTTGTTGAACGTATATGTATGAGTTTGTTACTACATTCTCAATGCTGTTCTATTGTTCTATGTGTCTGTTTTTATGCCAGTACTATACTGTTTTGATTACTATAGCTTTGTAATATAGTTTGAAATCAGGAATTGTAATGCCTCCAGCTTTGTTCTTCTTTTTCAGGATTGCTTTGGCTATTTGGGGTCTTTTATGGTTCCATATGAATTTTAGGATTTTTTTCTATTTCTATGAAAAATATCATTACAATTTTGAGAGAGATTGCATTGAATCCATAGATGTTTTGGGGTAATATTGACATTTTAACAATATTCTTCTGATCTGTTAACACAGGATATCTTTCTATTTATTTGTTTCTTTAATTTCTTTCATCAAAATCTTGTAGTTTTCAACAAAATTCAAAGTACAGTTTCTACTGAATGTATGTTGCTTTCCCACCATCATAAAGTCCAAAAATCGTAAGCTGACCAATGTATGAGTAATTTGGGGACTGTCTGTATTGTCCTTATCTGGCTTTGCTTTTAGGATAATGCAGACCTTGAAAATTAGTTTGGGAGTATTCCTTCCTCTTTAGTTTTTTAGAAGAGATTGATAAGAATTGGTATTAATTCTTTATACAAGTATGCTTGGTAGAATTCACCAGTGAAACCATCTGGTCCTGGACTTTTCTTTGTTGGGAAGTTTTGATTACTGTTTTAATTTCCTTACTCATTATTGGTCTGTTCAAAATTTTATTTCCTCATGATTATTCTTGGTATAAACTTTTTATATGCATACTTTCTTTTTGCTTACCCATATTTGGCTTTAGCCAGTTTTTCATTAAATATTATTAGGTCAGTAATAATGGTCAGTTATCTATCTAATTATTATTTTTATTAATTATCTCTAATACCAAATATAGTTTTTTTTAAAAATTATTAAATATTTGCTAGAGTTTATCTTCAGTTTATCTTACAAACATTATTTTGTATATAAACATTCTCTAAATATTGACTGTATGTGTAACTTGCTATTCAGAAAGTTATTTCTGTTTTTAAATTTTTTTTTTTTTTAAGATTTTATTGGGGAATTGGTGGAGGGGAACAGCGTTCGGGAATCGGGGAAGGAGAACAGACAAGTTGCTGTCCTTTTGTTCTTCAGTCTAGCTGCAGAGGACGCTGCCTCATTGGCCCATGTTGGTATCATCATTGCACTCTTCCCGGATGAGGCAGATCGGTCGCTGGCCTCTGAATGGTTGCTCACCGCGGCTATTGGCAGCTTGCGCGGGCTGCCAGCCGTTCACGCTGGCTGCCGGCCACTCACTATAGCCTGTGGCAGCCCACACCATCGCCAAGGCTTGCACAGCTCAGCTCCAGGTGGAGCTGTTGTTAGCTGTAGAGGGCAGTGTCACCCGCCTTCATATGTGGAATCCGAACCGGTGCTGCTGGCATCCCAAAACTAGCTGTTAACCAATGCACCACTCAGCCGGCCCTGTTTTTAAATATTTTAATGGAAAGCTTTTGGTATTCTCTCTTTTGTCTTTCCCTGGAAAATCTGTCGATAATGCTGTAGAATTTTTTGAAGTGATAGTAAGTTTTCTAAGAGTTTCAAAAATAATTTATGTTCCTGAAATAGAAAGATGAAATGATGCCAGAGGAAAGAATGAAGGGTTAGGTTGTGCAAAATTGTTTTCTTTAAAAGAAACACTTTGAAGAAGAATATGTTGATTGATAAATTTATGAACCACATGAATATTGCATCAGTCATAGAATAGTTTTTCTATCGTGATCAAAATCTAATATCTTGGATCACATTTTTATTTTCACGTAGTTTTTCTAGCTTATTTATATAGCATTATTACTTATTTTACTCTTATTCTCCATTATAATGGGGAAAAACGAGGTAGGCATCTTCTTTTTCAATATATGTAGTAAAAAGATCTTTGGAGAAATTGAGTGCACAAGAGTTTAAACCATTAGTATGATGGCATATTGTTCTCAAGGTGAAGAAGGAATAGTGTTTTTCTATAACTATATGTCTATGATTAATCATTTTTTTGACAGTTTGAATATTAGGAGTTTTCCTTGGGAATTTGAAACAAATGAAATTTTCTCCCTAGCCTGTTCTGGAGCACTTTTCTAAAGAAATTGCTTACCATGTGTACTCAACTCCAAAGACATAAAGATCTCGAGGGAAGACTGCTCTAATTTAATTTTTTGTAATAAATATCACAAAGAACATTGTTCCTGTAATGCCTACTTGCAGGAATATATTTTTTTCATCAAATGTTTTCAAAGCCATTACCATGTGTCAGGTCTTATGGTAGTCACAAGGATATAAAAATTTAAAAAATCATAGCCCGTATCCCAGATATATTTTTAGCCTAGTGTATATATGTTTTAGAAATAGTACAGTATACTTAGTGCAATAACAGAGCTAACAAGAGCTAACTTTTAACTAGCTAGAAAAGAGGAAGATGGGCATTCCAAGCAGAAGGAAGAACATAAGCAATGTTATGGAGCCATGAAAGGCCTTCGTGAAATAGTTGTTCGATGTTTGATGACACTTGAGCATAGGATTGTAGGAAGTAGTCAGAAAGTTATCAGGAAGTTGATTGCTTTTCATTTCAAAATTAAAGATTAAATATTTAGGCTAGTTTCGTAAAGAAAGCTATTTTTAAAATACCAAAGCCTGACAGTCATTGATCATTTTTGGATTTGTTAACTAGTGTGCTATGCTTGTTAAAATTATACATAAATAAAGTATGCAGTTTCTGCATGATATAATTTGACAATCGTTCCGAAGAATCCTGGTTCAAAACTGTCTTCTTCATTTACCTTTTATGGTGCTTACATGCTGCTATCAAATAGCTATCTCAATCTTTGTATTGAATTATCCTTTAATTAATGCAGATACACTGAGGCAAGATAGCCATTTAAGTATTATCCTTCATGGTCACAAAGTTCTTGTCTAAAATTTGTTTTGTTCTTTTAGCACTTTAGAGATGTTTCTCCTTACTGAATATGGCTACTCCAACATTTATATGCAACTTATAAATGATGGCAGGACAAATCGTCCTCTTTTCTGTGCTCTGCAGCACTTTGTCCGTGTCTCTAGTCTTTGTATTTTAACTATTTATTTACTAATCTGCCATCTTCACTGAACTGTGAGCTCGTATGAACCCAACTCAAATTTCCTTATATCCATCCCTAGACTATAGCAGTTTCTTATATATCTCAGTAGCTCAGTAAAGGTTTAATAGCGGAGGGTAGGAGGAAAACGGAGCCAAAAGGAAGAATTTTCAGAAGTGTTATTTCTGCTACTTGCTTTAGTCCTCCAGTTATTCTTATTATCCTTCCCCTTATTTGCTGTTATACTCCTAAGTCCCTTTTTGCTTCCTGCTTCTTAAATTTAGAAGTTAAAGTAGATTTAAAAGCCTGGTCAATCAGAATAGGCACAGACTAGAAATCTGGGCTGGTTGGTGTTGAAGTGATTATCCTAGACCCAGAAAATCAATTACAGTGTTAAACAAGGAAGGAAATGTGCTGTACCTTTTTACACAGTTTTGGTTACGTTGGTCTTTTATGGATTGTTACTTAGGATATACTCAGTTTTAGATTTGAATTTTTATGGTCATATGTATTTGTTAATTGACTTCTCGTATTTAAAGATTACCATATTGCTAAACTCTATTTATAAGCGCAGAGAGTGTATTTAATTCATGACACCCTCAAAGTAATAAGCGTTAAATGTGTGTTTGTAACCACTGAAATATACCCATGTACACGTTGCCCAATTCAGTTACATTTCTTAACTATTTTTTTACTTAGAAGATTTCCGTTTCTAACATTTGGAAATAATATTCTGGATTGTAACAAGTATTAAACATTGCCTCTCAGTTATAGTTGCAAAACTAAAACTTATTAAATATATCAAGCTTTACTTAATCTGCGAAGGTAGGGATATTGTTTCTCTTTATTGCAGTATTCCCAGTGCCTGGAGCATAGTAGGTACTCAACAAGTATTGATCGAATGAATGAGAAATCTCCTTTTTTATTACCATTATTATATTGTTTCCTTCATTGTGGATTGACCAGAATGAAGTGGAATAAATTTTAGGCTTTCTGAAATATGTCCTGTCTTGAAATCATGGCCTTCAGTTCCTCAGTTTTCCCATTTGAAAGCTGAGACATGGTGTTCTATTTGTGCAGCATATCATGTTATTTAGAGAAGGGGAGGATCCTGGAGTAAAGTTTTTGGTGTTGTTTTTTCAAAACGGGAAACAAATACATTTGTTAATATTTGATGTTAGGAATTTTAGAACTTTAACCCTAACGAAAAGTTAAGATCAGGAAGTAATTTTTCAGGATGTTTTACTGTTTGAACAATCAACAGGATGTGTATGTACCATTGTACTGAAATCAGTAGTAATTATCACTGGACTGTTTGTTTTTCATATTGTCTTCCCTGCTGTTATTGTGCAGCTTTGGCTAGACATTGGCCACTGAAGACTAGGAAACAATTCAAGGTTATATAGAAATCTGATTATGACTTGTAGCTCAAAGAAATTGGATTTCTGACTAACTATATATTATGAACATAGCAACAAGCATTGTTAGTTAGAAATAAAAATACTAATGCAATTTCTTAAAATATTGGAGATATGGGTTATGGTATGGAAAAATTAGGTGTAAATTATTCTGTATTACACTATATAATTTTGGGGGTAATGAAAAACTTGTCCTTTAAGCACTAGAATATTGTCCCTAATTCATTTCTACTACATGGCACATAAATCCTGTCTTGGCAAATACAGTGTAATAATATTTCCCCCCTTGATATCATCAACTGGTGGTTTTAACTGATATTAAGTAGGGTAGAATTCCTTACAACCGCATTCCTTCACAATTTTCTGATACTAAATGACATTGACTGTGAGTTTTATTTTCTAATAGATTATCAGAACGGAGTCTCTTTTTTTGTGGGGGATTGCAGAGGGTTCAATTAAGAGTGGAGAGCAAAAGTTCTTCCTTAGAGTCTTCAGGAAAAAAGCCTGGATTCCTTCTCTTTTTTTTTTTTTTTTTTTTTGAGGCCCTCATATGTGGGACCTGAACCTGTCCCGCTGGCTTCCCAAGCCAGCACTTAACCACCGCGCCACTCAGCCGGCCCATGGATCCCTTCTCATGGTATACAAATTCTTCATGAACCTTCCCTAGGCAGAACTACTTATAGGTCTCTTAATGCCTTTTCCTCCGTCAGTCCTCTATTTCTCCACACGTGGTCTGTCAGCTTTGAAAGCTTTGCTGCTCTTGTCTCCCTAACTAACTTCTGCTTATCCTTCAGAATCCAACTTAAGGGTCAGTTCCTTTAGATGGGCCCAGTGTAGTCAAAAGGAAGGAGGGAGGCAAAAGAGTCAGTGTCAGAGTAATGCAGTCTGATATCACATAACGAAGAAAGATTCAACTGTCCTTTGCCACCTTTGAGCAGAGGAATGTGGGCAGTTGGTAAAAGCTTGAAAACCCAAGCGTAGTAGGACTTCTGACTTCCAGATCTTTAAGATAATATATTTGTGTTGTTTTAAGCCATCAAGTTTGTGTTAATTTGGTATCGCAGCTATTGGAAACTAATACAGCCACAGACTTTTAAAAATATAAATGTTTGAGTACTTTGACTCAGAAAAACTTGCTAAATTGGTGCAGAGAATCCTCAAGTATACATCACCTACGTTCCCCCAACAATAATATGTAATCATAGTACATTATAATAGCCAGGAAATTGATATTGGCACAATGCTATTAGTTCAGGAAAGGAATGACACTTCTCTGAGTAGAGCTTGTTATATAGTTTTGACTTCAGGAAGTATGTTGAGGTTTTATATCTTCAGAAAATAATATTAGATCAAGCATGATGGGAAAAAATGAAAAAGAAAATCTTAAAACTGAAAGCATACAGAAACAAACTTCACTGTCTTTCAAGTGAATAACGTAGCCACACCTAAAGAGTAAAAACTAACCAGAGTAACTTAAGAACATAATATATGGCTATCCATAACCTTAGGTTTGAGGAGAGAATTAATTGCAAAAAAAAAAAAATACATTCTGCAACTATTTTATATGTAATAAAAGATTCAACAACTGAATAAATGTGTTTATGTTGTTAAGATCCAGGGTTTCCACTAAAAGAAAGGACATACAAATATGTATTGGAGTCAGTGGGGCAACACTGTGGAAATGGTTTAGAATTGAAAGTAATGGGTGGGCTAAGGATTTTTCAGGTGTGTGTGTGTGTGTACATGTGTACCTATATACATGTAAAAGCAAAAGTCCTCAGCAAAATATTAGCAAACCAAATTCAACAATGCAGTGAAATGATCATACACCATGATCAAGTGAGATTTATTTATTCCTGGACTGCAAGGATGGTTCAACATAAGCAAATCAATAAATTGTTGTCTTTAAAATGGTTATATTTATGGTATGTAAATTTCACCTCAATAAAAAAATTTTCTTTAAGGTTGTGGAAATGCTACCTGTTGAATGAAACTAAAATTATAAATGGAATATCTGCTCTTAGAATGAGCCCTGATTGTGAAGGGAAATCTCTAAAGAATATTCCTGGGTCAGTGGACAAAACAGGAATACAGTCATGGCGCCATTTAAGAACAGGAATATGTCCGAGAAATGTGGTGTTAGGTAATTCGTTGTTTTGCGAACATCATAGATTATATTCACACAAAACTATATAGTATAACCTACTATACTCCTAGGTTATATGTTATAGCCTATTGCACCAAGGCTACATTCCTGTACAGCATGTTTCTTTACAAAGCAACATGAGATTAAGTCAAGCACAAGAAGAAATGATGAAATCAAGACACGCTGCTGCCAGTGTAACATATATTGTTTTACAGCAAACTTTTTATGAGTAGAATAATGGTATAAACCAGTAAAATATAGTCATTATCAAGTATTATATACTGTACATAATTTTATGTGCTGTATTTTTATATAACTGGCAGTTCAGTAGGTTTGTTCACACCAGCATCACTACAAACACAAGTAATGCATTACCCTAGACATTGTAATGGCTTCAGTGTTACTACGTGATACGAATTTTTCAGCTCCATTATAATCTTATGGAACCACAATCTTATATGTGTTATGTCATTGACTAAAACGTCATTATACAGCACATGACTATACAAATGTGAGATTAGACTTAAAATATTGTTAACAATGTTAAATTTGCTGCTGATGATAACAATACTGTTGTTATGTAAGATATTATCTTTACCCTTAAGAAAAACAGTGAAGTATTTAGGTGTAAATGTTATGTATTTATACATAACATTATGTATACACTTAAATGGCTCAGAAAAATGTGTGTGGGTGTGTGTAGAAAGAGAGAGAGAGTGCACACTAGCACATATGTACAAATGTTAAAGAAAATGGAACCATCATGGTAAGTACTAGATGGGTGCTCTGTGTACTATTCTTATTCTTGTAACTTTTGTGTAAGTTTTAAATTATTTCCTAGGAAATGTTAAAAATTCATGTATCTGTAAACCAGTTTAATAAATATAGCATCATAAATATAGTTGAAACTTCCTGCATATGCCTACTCTTCCCAAAAGGTATCCTGAATTTGGTGTGTATTAGTCCCAGACATATCCTTATATGACTGTATGTTTATATATACCTAAATAATATGTAATAGTGTTTTGTATGTTTTTAAACAAAACATAGATGCTATAATTCTGTATAATTATTTTACACTGTTTCTCATTCAATTTTATGTTTAGGAGAGTTATTCATGTTTTTTAAATTTTTATTAAAATATAGCTAACATACAATATTATTTTAGCTTCAGCTATACACCGTAGTTATTCAACATTTATATACCTAAAGAAGTGATGATTGTGGTAAGCCCAGTAACCATCTGACACTGTAGCATGCTATCAGAAAATTATTGACTATATTTCCTATGGTGTACATTACATCCCCATGTCTGATTTGTTTTATACCTGGAAATTTGGACCTCTTATTCCCTTCACATTTTATCCCCCTTTTAAATTTTTAATTACACTTGACATTTAATATTATTTTATATTAATTTCAGGTGCACCACATAGTGGTTAGACACTTATGTAATATAAGAACTGATCCCCCTGACTAGTCTAGTACCCACCTGGCAGTATATGTAGTTATTACCTTATAATTGACTATATTGCCTATGCTTTATTTTACATCCCCATAACTATTTTGTAACTACTAATTTGTTCTTAATCCCTTTCCCCTTTTTACCCTACCTCCAACCCCCCTCCCATCTGGCAACAAAAAAAAAGTTATCTTTATCTGTGAGTTTATTTCTGTTTTGTTTGTTTATTTTGTTCTTTAGATTCTACATATAAGTAAAATCACATTGCATATGTCTTTCTCTGTCTGACACTCCACTCAGCACAATACCTTCCAGGTCCATCCATGCCACCGCAGATGGCAAGAACCTATTGCCTTCCATGGCTGAGCAACATTCTGTTGTATGCATATACCACTTCCGCTTCATCCATTCATCCACCAACAGACACCCAGTCTGCCTCCGATCTTGGCTATTGTAAACAATGCTGCAATGAACATATAGATGTACACCTCCCCTCAGTAGCGTTTTGGGTTTCTTTGGATAAATACCCAGGAATGGGATTACTGGGTCCATATTTGTCTCTTGTTTTTGCCTTTGTTTTAAAATCTGTTTTGTCTGGTATAAGTATTGCTACTCAAGTATTGCTACCCCAGCATTTTTTGTTCTTTGTTTCCATATTCATAAAATAACCTTTTCCCCATCCCTTTACTTTCAGTCTGTGTGTATCTTTTGATCTGAAGTGAGTCACTTGTAGGCAGCATACGTAAGGGTCTTGTTTTATTATCCATTCAGCTACCCTGTTGTTTGATTGAAGCATTTAATCCATTTATATTTAAAGTAATTGTTCATAGATTTATAGTTATTGCCATTTTATTATTATTCATGTTTTTTATCTTTTTTTTTTTCCATCTTAAAGAATTCCCTAAAGATTCCTTGTAATACTGGTTTGGTGTTGATGAATTCCTTTAGCTTTGTTTTGTCTAGGAAGCTCTTTATCTGTCCTTCAATTCTAAATGATAGTTTTGCTGGGTAGAGTAATCTTGGTTGTAGGTCCTTACTTTTCATTACTTTGAATATTTCCCACCAATTCCTTCTGGCCTACGAAGTTTCTGTTGAGAAATCAGCTGATAATTTTATAGGAGCTCCATTGTAGGTAACTAACTGCTTTTCTCTTGCTGCTTCTCTGTTTGTCTTTAACCTTTGGCATTTTAATTATGATTTGTCTTGGTGTGGGCCTCTTTTGGTTCATCTTGTTTGAGACTCTCACTTTCTGGGATTTTTTATTTCCTTTGCCAGCTTAGGGACACTTTTCAGTGTTATTTCTTCAAATAGGTATTCAATTCCTTACTCTTTCTTTATTTACCCCCAGGAATTCCTGTGATTAGAACAGATGGTATGCTTCACTTTGCCCCAGAGGCCCCTTAAACTATCCTCAGTTTTTTAGATTCTTTTTTCTTTTTGCTGTCCTAATTGGATATTTTCTACTACCTTACGTTTTAAATTGCTAATTCATTTCTCTGCTTCATCTAATCTGTTGATTCCCTGTAATGTGTTCTTCACTTAGTTACTGTAGTCTTCATTTCTGACTGGTTCTTTTTTATATGTCTATCTCCATTTTTATGTTTCCTATCTCTTTGTCAAAGTTCTCTTTGAGATCATTAATTATCTCATAACCAATGTTTTGAACTCTGTGTCTGGTAGATTGCGTTTCTCCATTTTGTTTAGTTTTTTCTCTGGAGTTTTGTTCTGTTCTTTTATTTGGGACATGTTTCTTCTCCCATTATGGCTACCTTTCTGTGTTTGTTTCTATGTATTAGGTAGGGCTGTCATGCCTCCCGGTCTCCGTAAAATGGCCTTATGTAGTAGATGTCCTGTGAGGCCCCCTGGAGCAGTCTCCCTAGTCACCAGAGCCCGGTGCTCCAGGTGTGTCTCTTATGTAGGTTGTGTGTGCCCTCCTTTTGTATTTGAGCCTTGGTTGCTGTTTGCACGTTAATGGGAGATATTGCCCCTCAGGCTGATTGCTTGTGAGAACTGGCTGTGACCACAGTGGAGGAATTGTTGTGCAAGTGCTGACCTACAGAGCAGGATTCACTTCAGCTGGGCTCTGGTTCCTGCTCTGTAGGGTCAGCACTTGCACAACAATTGCTCTGGTGTGTTATTCTTGGAGGCATCCAGCTGATTCTCTAGCTAGGTCCGAAGCTGGCCAACAGGCATGCCATTTCCAGGGCTTCCTAGGAGGGGACCCCTCCAGGCCAAGTTCAGCCACAGCCTGTGCCCTGCCCAGGATCAACGGGCATGAGCCACAAAGCAATCCACAGAAAGCCCCTGCCTACGCTGGGCTTAGAGGTGTCTTGAGAGGCCAGCAGTGACTAGTGTCTGCTTGCAGCTGCTCAGCTAGAGCTACAGAACATGCTGAAGCTAGATGCCGCTTGTTTGGGTTTTGTGATCCTTTGAGAGATTTTAGAACAGTGAATTGTCTGAGCCAAGACATGCCATTTATACAGAAAAGCCACTGGAAGCAGCTTGGGTGGATTTGCAAATTGGGTGGGGCATGTTCTCCAGGAATCACCAGGATGAGGTGAAAGAACAATATTAGCCAGGTTGATGAAGACTCAAATATGGGAGCCACTTGAGTCTGCACATCAGGAGGAAGGAGGCTCATCAAAGAAGCAATGGCTTTCCCTAGTTCCTCCTTCTTGGAGAAAGCTGCCATTACAGACCTCAACCTGAAGCCAGAAAGTTCAGTTCCTCCCCATATGTTCTTGGTGCCTCTCAAGCCTTCACCTCACAACTGGAGCTCAGAGGAAGTGAATCCATCAGTGAGTGAGTCTGTTATTGAGTAAATCTGTGTGTGGGCTCTTTAAGGGGAGTGCTTGGAACTGCAGCCGCCCTCGTCTCACTCGGCCACAATCTCCACTGATTTTCACAGCCAGAAGTTATGGGGTCTTGTCTCCCTGGCACTGGAACCCTGGGCTGGTGAGCCTGGTGTGGGGCTATTTCTCCGGATTTTTAATCGTCACACATGGGTGTGAGAACAGCCTCTCCTACCAGTCTTGAGGTGTCTTCTTCTGTATGTCCTTAGTTGTAGTGCTTCAGTTCAGCTAGACTTCAAGCAATTCACAATGGTGGCTGTTCTGTTGTTTAGTTGTAATTTTGATGAGGTTACGTACTCTGCCATCTTGACCAGAAATCCTAGAGCCTCTTTTCATATGTTTATCAGCTGTTTTGCTTTCTTTTCTGTAGACAGTAAGTTCATATTACAGTTAAACTTCAATCAAAATGGGAGTTAGGGGCATTGACCTCCCATCCAGTCAAAAATCCACATAATTTTTGACTCCCCAAAAAGTTAACTACTAATCATCTATTGTTGACCAGAAACCAATAAGTCAATTAGCAAATTTGGTATGTTTTATGTATTATATACTGATGCTGTATTTTTACAATAAAGTAAGCTAGAGAAAAGAAAATGCTATTAAGAAAATCATAAGGACGAGAAAATACATTTACAGTATTTATTGAAAATAATCCACATATAAATGGACCCGTGCAGTTCAAACCCATGTTGTTCAAGGCTCAACTGTATTCTCTTTGTTTTTTCTTTTCCTATTGATTTTAGTGGGGATTTTTAAAATCATATTTTATATACTTATCCTTTTACATTTATATACTTTCTAGATAATTTCTCTGTTTGAAACCTGTCTTCATTTTTAAATTTATATTTGGATTGGGAAATTTTTTATTTGAACAACATAATTTGTCAGTCTTTTTATTTATGATTGTGTATTTTATACTCCCTATCTGAATTTATAAAGATATTCTCTGACATCTTTTAATGAAAGTTTTAACATCTTTGTTTTTAAAGTCACTATTTTTTTAAATTAAATTTATAGTGGTGACAATGGTTAGTAAAATTTCATTAGTTTCAAGTGTACGTTCTATACTACATCAAGTTTTAGCCTTTTAATAGGGGCTCCCGTTGCCATTCAGAGAGCTTGTCCATTCAGTGAAACATTTTTGAGTGCCTATTATATAGTAAATGCTGAGCTTGGTAGGACAGATATAGAAGAATATAAGGTCCATTATTACCTTTGAGGAACTCAATTTTAATGAAGGAGATATAAGCAGAAAGAACATGAGCAAAAGTAGAAGAGATATCAAGCTGAAAGAAGTGTTCTGAGAGCTAGGTTAGTTCAATATTGATCACACAAGTGAGGTATGTGACAACGAGATTGGAAAGATGGGAATAGGACCGTGAAGGAATTTAAACATGGAGCTCAGACTTAATCTTGTAGGTTAGTTGTTTTCAAACATTTTTACCATCAGAAACCTAACTTCAAAGGAAGTTAATGGTAGCAACTACAATAATTATAATAATCATAATATAAGCTAATATGTCTTGATTATTTACCATGGTACTGTGCTGAGAACTCTAGGCATTATCCCATTACATCTTTATAGGAACCTTACAGGAGAGGTTTTAATATTATCCTCATTTTACCTGAATCTCAGAGAGATTAATACATTAAACACATTGAGACAAAATTTATCTTACTAAATTGCTTCTGCAGAGCAGAATGCATTTGAAAATCACTATTCCAAAGGATTGGAAGATATTGAAGGGTTTGAGGCATGACAGTGACAGAATCAGATTTATATTTTATGTCGATGCTAGAAACTGTCTGGAGGTTAGACTTGAAGTGAATGACTGGATAAGGGAAATCAGTTATGAAACTCTTACATTAGTCTAAATGAGAGAAGATTAAAAGCTTTACCTGTAAGTTCAGATGTATCAAATGAGATAAGTTGGAAACGATAAAAGACTATAGCAATTAATAATAAACCAAGAAGAAATTTGCATGTGTCAGTGAAGGGACAAGCTATGGTAAAGGGAAATATAGCAAGTATTTTACCATTAGAAAACTAATGGGAACTCTTGATTTAGTGGTTTCATGTAATTAAGGTTGAATTGGTATGTTTAAAAAAAAAGGATGATTCAGTAGTAAAAGAGAAAATAAGAAATTATATACTTACTTAACTTCAATTTGATAAGTATCCGTACTGTATTTTCTAGAGTTGCCACTGAGAAAAATAGGAACAGAGCTTATAAATTTCACACTGCCAGAGAGGATAAAAAGAGCTAAGATAAATAGAAATCATAAAGAAGGGAAAAAATGAGGTAGAACAAATAAAAGTATAAAACAAGGCCATATATATGGAAATAATTACAATAAATATAAGTTGATTAAATGTCTAGTTAAAAAACAAAAGTTGTCAGACTGGATTTTTTAAAAATGTCAACTATATGCTATTTACAAGAAGTAGAAAAAGATTGAAGTAAAGATAGGAAAAAAGTTATACCAGGAAAATGCCAGCAGCAAAGCTGGTGTGGTTATATTAACATTTGACAAATAGACTTTAAAGGGGAAAAAGGTTATTAGAACAATGCCAGCGTGTAAAATAGGAATGTAAGTACAGACCTGGGAGATGAAGTGAGAAGAAGGTAAGAGTGTATTTCCATACAACCAGTATGCTCAGTGAGTTACACTGATTTGAAAAATAAAGAAAAACAAACTAAAAGTTTGGAAACAACAAATTCCTATAGCTTATATGGAGTTTATAGTTTAACCAAATATTTTTCTTCAGAGACTTCAAAAATACTGGCTTTTTTATTCCATGTCATTCTAAGCCAGTGTTTGTGGGCAACACATATAAAATTAAATGCATTTGGTTTCTCTAAAGAGGATACACAGATGGCCAACAGGCATATGAAAAAATGTTCAACCTCACTAATCATTAGAGAAATGCAAATAAAACCACAATGAGATACAGTCTCACTCCTGTCAGAATGGCTATCATCAATAAATCAACAAACAACAAGTGCTGTCGAGGGTGTGGAGAAAAGGGAACCCTGGTGCACTGTTGGTGGGACTGCAGATTGGTGCAGCCATTATGGAAATTAGTATGTGTCATGTGCCGCACTACAAGAGCGGGGAGACTCAAGAAAGGGTGGCGCAGGGTTAATAAAAACAGGAGCCTAGATTGGAGTGCAAGTGGGGCCAAGAGACCCATCTCTCAGGGAGGAGAACCCTGAATCAGGCCGAAGCTTTTATTGATCAACATACAAGGAAGTGATAATTGTTTCTTTCATTGTCTGTGAGTTTTGTGCCTGCTGGCTGTCTTCCCCGAAAGTCCCCATTGTGCTCCAACACAGTTGTGCCTTCACACAACACCCATCACCCCAGGGGATGGAGCCACAGTGCTGAAACCATCCGTTAAGGGAGATTGCCTGATATCATTCCATCAGGTCTCAGCATTCCAAGATACTTCCTTAAGATACCACTTTTGACACCGGGTGGGTTGGGGGGAACAAACGGTTCGGCAGCTGTAAGGCAACAAGTATGGAAGTACCTCAAAAAACTGGAAATGGAACTGCCATATGACCCAGCAATTCCACTCTTGGGTATCTACCCCGAGGAATCCAAGATGCTAATTCAAAAAAAATATATGTACCCCTATGTTTGTTGCAGCACTATTTACAATAACCAAGACTTGGAAACAACCAAAATGCCCATCGGTAGACGACTGAATTAAACTGTGGTACATTCATACAATGGAGTATTACTCCACTATAAAGAATGAAATCGTACCATTTGCAATGATATGGATGGACCTAGAGAACATTGTTAAGTGAAATAAGTCAGTCAGAGAAAGACCAACACCATATGATCTCACTTATATGTGGAATCTGAAAAACTAAATGAATGAGCAAAGTAAACAGAAACAGTCTCAGAGATATAGAGGAACTGATGGTTGATAGTTGGGAGGGCGGTGGGGATGAGGGAGAAGGGGAAGGGATTAGACAGCATAGATGGGTAACTGCAGTATTGCCACAGGGATAGGAAAGACAGTTCAGGGAATATAATTAGTAATGTAAATATTTTGTGGGGTGTCAGATGGTCACATGCCTTGTTAGGGAGACCACTTCATGGATGGAGTGGAGGCTTGATCACTGCACTGTACACCTGGGGCTGATGTTGTATAATATTGTATGCCAACTGTGGTTGAATGTGTATATGGTCGCGGGATGTGGAGTATAGTGTGGGGTGGGGTCAAGGGAATTGTAATAGGTATGTATGATATGGGGGGAGTGGGGTGGCGAATTGGGGGAGGGGAATTGTCACTTTGAGGGGTAAAAAGTATAACTATTGCACTGTGTTGTACACCTGAAACTAATTTTTAAAAAAATACTTATCTCACAATAAAAGAATTTAAAAAAACAAAGTCAACTATGCCATTGTAGCATGAAAGTAATGTGTAATCAATGACCATGGCTAATTTAAATAAATACATACCTACATACATACATAAAAATTAAATGCATTTGGTAAGCATTTGCTCTTGTGTTTTTCAGGAATTCAAAATGTCCTCAGCCTCTTTTGTGCAGTCCTCACAGAAAATAAGGTTCTCTTCCATTCCGCAAGTTTTCAGAGACTTAGTGATGCTTGCAGAGCTCTGGAATCTTTAATGTTTCCTCTTAAATATAGGTGAGGTTTTTTAATTTGGTACTTTTATTTATTTCCAAGTTATGCATTAATCATTAATGATCAGTTGAAATGTCAAAGCACAGTAGATTTGAACCACAGGGCATATTTTACAAAGTCATGATTCTGATAGAAATCTAACCTAGAAGTTGGAGCTTTTCCAAGCCGTCCATTACTGAATGTTGATTAATTTAGTAAAAACATAATTAATTTGAATAGTATTGTCAGTAGTATTTAATTCTCTTTGAATACAGTTGGTGATAAATGTTTTAAGTTAATGCTATATGATTTCTTGGTATTAAAGAGTTATTAATTTGAGGATTGTAATGGTATTATGGTTCTATTAAAAAATCACCCTTATCAGGGCCGGCCAGGTGGCGCGGTGGTTAAGCTGTGGCTTGGGAAGCAGCAGCCCCGGTTCAGTCCCACATATGAGGGTCAGTGACACTGCCCTCAAAAAAAAAAAAAAAAAAAAAAAAAAAGAAACCACCCTTATCTTTTCTAGGTACTTACTAAAGTATTTATATATAAATACTATGATGTTTGGAATTTGCTTTAAACAGTAGAGTAGGGAAGAGAACCTAGTGGGTAGAAAAATATATGTGATTATACATTGATAATTGTCAAATCTGGATTGGATACATAGGATTTTATTTTCCTTTTTCTCTCTCTGTTTTGAGGGGTATGTTAAAAATTTTTGTTACAATTTATGATAAAAAGTAAAACAACAAAACAACCTAGACAGTGATGCCTGATAGTGCTATAAATGAATATTTTATTCTAATATACTTTTATGTCAATTTGATAATTATAACATCTAGGAAACTTAAGTTCATATAAACTAGAATAGTTTAGACTGTCTCCAGATTTTATTTTTTTATCTTGACCTATGTGCTTTTCTTAATCCAAGATAAAAGAGTGTAGGCCTTAATTTTACTTTGCCATTTTTATTGAATGCAAAAATCGAGTATAGAAAAATGGAATTTGAATGATTGTTTTATGTAGACAAATCATCACCAGTATTAAGGGGGAGAGCCCATTAGGGAGTCCGTGTTACCGTCTGATGTTAGATGTCTATGTAAGGAACAATGCTTTAAAGCAGGATTTGAAAAAATCAATAAGACCGTGTGCCTAGTGGGAGAAGAAATAAGGAAGCTGCCCTGGGTTCCACTTACTATAAAGTCTTGTTATCGCTGATATCTTTCACATGAAGATTTTTTTTAATCTGTCCTTTCAAATATTAAATATTAACAACTATGAGAATATTGATAATTTCTAAACATAAGTAATCTAAAACTCATACAAAATTGAAAACAAATGAAGTCATGATGGTTTTGAAAGTGCTTTATGTATATTGTAAACTACATATAAATGAATATTATAATTGTTTATAAAAAATTTAAAAAAATTCATACAGCATAACAATGAAAGAAAAATATGTTTATGTTATGGAATAACACATATCTCTCACATATATTTTTATTATTTCCAGTTACCCTTATATTCCCATTCTCCCAGCTCAGCTATTGGAGGTTCTGAGTTCTCCAACACCTTTCATTATTGGAGTACATTCTGTCTTTAAAACTGATATCCATGAACTTGTAAGTATTCATCTTTAAATTGCCAATTATTTAGGCTAGAGATTTGTCATGTTCCTTGAGCTTTATAACATTTCAACTAATTACTATTTTCAAACCTGTTGTGTTCCCTATAGAAAAGATTGGCTGGGAAAAAAGCATCACTAAAAAATCTAAATATATTAATTTTTTCTGTAGGAAATGTAAGAGATTTACAAAATGAATTCATTAATATTTTAAAATGCTCCTCTTTTGGCACATTGTTTATTTCTCTGTATTCTTCATCTTATCTATGGGAAAGGAAAATAAAATAATGATTAGTATTATATTTATGCTTTTGTTATGAGTACTATATTTATATTTTGAAATGAGGCCTGTGTTAATGCTGAATGATATAATTAAAAAACAAAAGTCATCTGCAAAAGAGCGAAGGGTTTTAGTGGAATACTAGTGCAAGTATGAACCCCACCAAATTATCTATTCTTCATGCCATGTGAATAGAAATACCAGAGAAGGAAAGTAATACTCTACATTCAAGCCAATTCTGGAATAACGTATTTAGTTCTCTGTACTGCACGGTTAGAGGGATTGTAAAAAAATAACACACTTCAGAGAAGGACATCCAGGATTGTCAAGGGTTTAGAAAATATATCCTATGAGGCCCTAAGGAAATTTTCTCAAGTGATAACCTGATACTATTTGATAACTAAATATAAATACTTAAGTGGCTGTCATAGGAAAGAAGAATAAGATTTATTTTTTGTAGCTCTAAAAAGCTGCAACAGAATAAGTGGCTATAGTGGATATAGAAAGAAATTTCTTCCCAATATGAGAGTTTTCAACCATTGGAGCTTCCCAGTAATGAATGGGTTTCCTTATGTGAGGAAGTATGTATACTCTGATGACTGTAAGTAGAGTGCAAAGGAACAGATTGTGTGACACTTTTCAGGGCATTTAAGAACACTTCTTTCCTAAAAATGTTGGGCTATATGATATCTGTGATCCACAGATCTTTAAAATTTTGTGATTCTACTTTTGTTTTAGTTTTAAATGCCAGCAGAGGTAAGCTGTGTTGGTACTTAATACGTAATTACAGTTGTAATCAAATCACAAGTGTCATTTAAACTGACAAAAGACTATTAAACATGGTAATTGTAAACAGGACCCTCATTCATATGTTAATCATTCTCCCTAACCTTATACTTAACATCTAGTTCCTATTTAACTTTGATATCACTCTGTAAAAATATGTGTAAATCAATAAACATATTCAGTAAAACCTCCTTAGTACCTAGTTAGTACTAATTGGAAGCATACCTATCTGGTTTTTAGGTAGTTTTTCCCCAGTAATTTTTTTCCTCTGGAGATGGAACAAACCAGTTGTTGCCAAAAGTAAATTTTGTAATTTTTTGATTAATAAATTAGAGTGAATTTTAACGCTGTTTTCAATGTAATCACTGCAGCAACCTTGGCTAGTTTCTCTATTACATTTTTATGTAATTTATTCTTAAATTGTTGTAAAGTGCTAAAAATAGTTTTCTTTCTTGAGTTTCTACGCAGTACCATTTTGATGTATGCTAATTACTTTGCTTATTAACTCTTGTAATGATTACTATGCTATTTAGGTTAGTAATGGCAAAACTACGATAATAAAGCATCCAAAATGCAATGGTCCAAACAAAATAGAATTTTATTTAACACTCATGCGTCAGTCTGTAGAGGTGTTCCATTATGCCAGTTTGCTCCATGAACTCATCGAAGGTCCAAGCTTCTTTCCTTCTTGTTTCTCTACCAGGATCCCCTTAGGCATTGTTATCTGAGGTTTCTAGGTTGTGTTGCTGTCAGTTCATAGCTTCAGCTACTGAAAGGGGAAAGAGCATAGGAGTGCCTTACAGCCCCTCTATTTTGAGTGCTCGAAGGTATACATATTACTTCTCATATTCCATTGGCAGAAACGTAGTCACATGTCACACCTAATTTCAAAGGAAACTTGAGAAATGTGGTAGTTTCCCCTTATCCACAGGTGACACATTAAAAGATCCACAGGTGATGCCTGAAACCACAGATAGTGCTGAACTCGATATATACTGTTTTTTTCGTATCACACATACCTCTTCACTTAAGGAAGCATCTTAGAACTTCTCTTTGGCATATACAGATTGCCAGTATCACTACTCTTGCACTTTGGGACCCTTATTAAGTAAAATAAGGGATATGTGAAAACAAGCACTCTGAAAATGCAGCAGTCAAGATGACAACTAAGTGACTAATGTGCGGGTAGCATATAAAGCGTGGTTACGCTACACAAAGGGATGATTCACATTCCAGGCAGGAAGGAGTGGGGCAGCGCAAGATTTCATCACACAATTCCGAATGGCATGCAATTTAAAACGTATGAGTTGTTCTGGAATTTTCTATTTAATATTTTTAGACCAATTGACTGAGGGTAAGTAAAACCTCAGAAAACAGAACAGCAGGCAAGGGGGCACTACTGTATACACTAGCTGGGAAACCATCAACCTAGCATTCTTTTACTGTGGACAGCCAAGAGGTTCTTCCACACCTGGTGCTTCTCATTTTGAATTAGTGAAGGCCAAATTAGTTTAACAACAAATACATTTCAGTAATTATACTAATTTTTTTCTTTTTTTTGTCTCCCTCAGTTAGATGTAATCATAGCAGATTTGGATGGAGGCACTATTAAAATTCCTGAATGCATTCATCTCTCTTCTCTCCCGGAACCACTTCTGCATCAGACTCAAGCAGCCCTTTCTTTGGTATGGCATTTTTTTTTAAATAGTAATTTTTCTTAATTTAAATCTAAACTAATATAAGTAGAATTAAACATCATTAGCAATGTAATTACTTAAAAAAGAAATTTCTTAAAACATGAATATAGATTCATGTAGTATTTAGAATAGGAGTATGTATTAGATATTATTTAAAGAGTATCCTTTGAGTCTTAACTGAATATTTGTTCTACTTTCATTCTTTCACTCCGCCTATTTATTTAATGTATATACTCAATACTGTCCCAGGTATTGGAAGCGCACCTGTGAAAACAAGCCTAGACTCCACCTCAAAATCACTGCTTCTTCTAAAATCCACTTGTACCTTCTCTTTCAACCTCCCTATTGACATCTCATTCCTCTTTGGTAGATGTGCTACTTGCAAAATAGCGTGATATTGTTTTGCCAATGTTTTTCAAGTTACTACGGGAAGATGTAACTTACAGATAGAATAAAGTCCAACATTCTGTGTAGTGAAGTTTTAAGGAATCTTGTGGCCTGAGTGTTTCCCGCTGAAACCAATTTAATTTTTTTTTGTAGCTATTTTATCTTAGTGGATTTTTAAAAGCACAGTATTTTGTTTTACTGACAACATTTTAAGTGCCCAATTAACCATCATCAAAAAATTGAAACTTAAGTAGTCTTCATTCT
Source organism: Aselliscus stoliczkanus (assembly GCA_033961575.1). Taxonomy (NCBI): domain Eukaryota; kingdom Metazoa; phylum Chordata; class Mammalia; order Chiroptera; family Hipposideridae; genus Aselliscus; species Aselliscus stoliczkanus. Next base: position 94,520,372 of record CM066736.1, on the reverse strand, counting down.
TTTTCAAGACATTGTAGAACTAAGACTTTCATATTCTTCTTGAATAATATTCCAGGCTGAACTGCATAGAATATTTTTTTTCTCCCTTAGGTAGGAACTTAAATAGGTACTCAGAAGTCTAGGATTACCAGAAGGTATTTTATTCTCAGAAAATTTCAAATTTATGTCAGTCTCTCTGTTATAGAGGTATCTTTAGGATGGGAACATTTAGAGAAGATTGATTTTTTTTTTCCTAATGTAATTTGTAATCTGGAATACCAGGTGTGATAGAGTGGAAAAAGTATTAATGTAAGACTCAGAAGACCTCAATTCAGTCTGTATCCTGCCACTTGATATTACTGGCAAATCACATTCCATCTCTAGATCGCTGTTTCCTAGTCTTTATTTGTAGGATGACTGTTTTATACATAGGATGACTAGACGACTGTTTCCCAAAGTGAAGTGTGGAGATGATTTGAGGTTGTATATGGCAGCCATTTTTATTTTAATAATTATGTATTTTAGTGTTTATTAAAAATCGCATGTAAAACCTGTGATTTTACAGATGATAACATCTAAGAAAATACTATATTCAAAGAGGTACATTGATTTAAAGACAATGTAAAGAGAAGTATTAACTAAATAATTGCATTGGTGGTATATGGATATATCAAAAGCTGAAAAGGTAGTATTTGAGTGATTGAAAAAAGTTTAATGTTTCTAGAAATCTTAAGTTTTTAAATCTTATGTATGATTACTTAATTTATAATTATTTGGGGATTAAGTACTCAAATTAACACAGATTAAGATTTTAGTTCTTAAGTCACTGGCTTTTGGTAGAGGTTTTGCTGCATACTGCTGTACCTTAACATGTATTACTGTGCCACCAGATTTAATCAATGAGTAAAATACATTTTTGGCAAAAATGAGCATGCCTATGTTTGTAGTTGTCAAGTACAATTGGTGGATTATGTGCTACATTATAGTACTATAAATAAGATATAAGAGCATAATATATTGTCAAACTAGGACCAAAATGGAATCACATTTGATGACTGTGTGGGAGCTTTGATACACAAGCATATGAGCTTCATTTGGTTAATAAATAATTGTAGTCAAATGGCAACACAGTACTTGAACTGTGTAATAACCATGGATGATTTATAAACATGAAGGTATTATACTGTAGTAATGTTTAGGTGATAAGGTTATAAATATTTTCTGTATTTCAGTGTCATGTTTAAAGTTTTGTTTTGAATCTTTTGGTCTATTATAAGTATACTACCAAAACCTGAGTATTTGAAAATGATTGTGCAAAAAGAAACACAAAAACTTGCTATATACTGATGCAGTTTCATCTTTTTCTCTGCATAAGTTCTGCATGGATCTTTCTTTCCCACCTGCTCCCCAATCTGTTTTCCTTCAAAGTGTAACTCAAATGTTACCTTCTTTATTAGTTTTGCTTGGGTTGAATTAATTATACTTTATATTTCATGTTATTCTTTATATATTTATAGTACTTGCCTCATTGTATTGTACTTTTACCCATCTGGACTGTGAGGATCATAAGCTTATTTTCTTTCTCCTCACATTTCAGTTAATTAATTAATTAATTTTTAATTATATTAAGAAACATAAAAACATATGCTTCTTTAAAATTTTCAACTATATAGACAAATAGCTCTGCCCTAGATCATTCCCTTAGTATATGTACATATGTAGATTTAAGGTTATTTTGCTTTATTTTCAAATAAATGAGACTATACTGTATGCATTTTTCTAGAACTTTTTTTTCATTGAATATTTTGTGTATTGGCGTAGAATTAATCCCTGGTCATTTGCAGAATGTGAAAGAATTCACGAGACTCTACAAAGTGGGAGAGCAAAATGATTTATTAAAAGTCAGGCAAAGAGAGAGAGTTCTGTTTCGAGATGGCAAAAGGAGTTTTGTCTGGGTAGTCTGATAGAGCTGCTGAAACAGAGGGTTAAGAGAAATATTGGCAGAAGAAGTTTTGCCAGGGCAGTCTGATGGAGACAGCTGTGTGCCAAGGAGAAGAGTGCTGGGGTTTTATATTTTTCCATGCAAGATGTAGGGTGCTTATCAGCTTGCAGGGGGGCTGCCGTTACAGTTGTCCTCTGGGAACTTCCCTGTTCCCATCTATGATGGATGTCAGCTTGCAGGGGTTTGCCGTTGCGATTGGGAACTGTTCTGTTCCCATCTATGATGGGTTTGTTAGTGTGCAGGGGGTTGCCATTGCAACTGGGAACCGTTCTGTTCCCATCTATGATGGGTGTTTGTTAGTGTGCAGGAGGTTGCTGTTGCGATTAGGAACTGTTCTGTTCTCACCTATGATGGATGTAAGGTGCTTGTCAGCCTGCAGGTGCAGTGCTAGCCAGGGGATTCAGGGCCAAGCTGTTAATTTTTAAGTTTTTTCCTGCCAGTTTGCAAGCCCACTCCTGTTAACTCTTTACTTGTTTCATCATTTTGTCTTTGAGATCTTTCCACAATATTACATACAGAGATGCCTCAGCTAATTGTGTTGTATTTCCTAGGGAAAATATATTACAATTCATGTACTGGCATTTTTTTCATCTTAATGTTCCAAGTAGACTAAGTAATAGGTTTTATTGATAGTAAGATCTTCTTCATAACAAGACTTCTTTTCTTTAGGTTCTACACCCAGATTTGGAAGTAGCAGATCATGCTTTCCCCCCTCCACGAACAGCTTTATCCCACTCAAAAATGCTGGTAAGAAGTTTAAGGTTTAAATTTGATGCTTTTAAGGAGAGCTATACTTTTATTTGTATGGTTATTAAAGAAGCTGAATTAGATGGATAGCCTTGTAAAAATGAGAGTTAGATGGACAGCCTAGTTTGGGGGGAAAAAAAAAGGTGGAAGTTAGATCGACAGCCTAGTAAAACGTGCACCAAATTAGAAATTAAGAGAATTGCCACTGACTAACCTTGTGATCTGCTCAAGGAAGAGCCAAAGGGCAGCTCACTAACCAGGTAAAGAGAAGGGCTACAACTATTGCCCTGAGGGGGCAAGAGTAAGTATGGGACAAAAAAATTGGAGCCTGGGTTATAGCCTGGAAAACTGTGCCAAGCATCGAATCAGAAGGGTCAATCAAGAATGAAAAAGGGAAATTTACAAAAAATGGAAACAGAGATTGTTGACAATTAATTAAGTTTGAGGAGGGAGTACATGAAAATAGTCCTAATTAGAAGCCACAAAATGGTAAGTATATAAGAAAGGTCCCTTTTTTATTTTGCTTAATGCATTTCTTAAAGATAAACCTTGTGGCAAGTAAGAGCCTCATACAGCTGGACACCTTTGACAAGTTCCTTAAGCATTTTTTTTTAATTTTTTTTAAAGATTTTATTGGGGAATTGGGGGAGGGGAACAGACAAGTTGCTGTCTTTTTGTTCTTCAGTTTAGTTGCGGAGGATGTTGCCTCACTGGCCCATGTTGGTATCATCATTTTGCTCTTCCCAGATGAGGCAGATCGGTCGCCGGCCTCTGGATGGTTGCTCTTGGCAGCTCACACCAGCTGCCGGCCACTCACTGTAGCCTATGGCAACCCACTGCAGCATGGGCTGCAGTCTACACTGTCGCTGGGGCTCGCACAGCCCAGCTCCAGGTGGAGCTGTTGTTAGCTGTAGAGGGCAGTGTCACTGGCCCTCATATGTGGGATCCGAACTGGGGCTGCTAGCGTCCCAAGCCAGCTCTTAACCAATGCTCCACTCAGCCGGCCCCTTAAGCATTCTTGACTATTGCCTCATTAATTAAATAAAGGGTTGACTGTATAAATCTGTATGTGTCTTTACAGTTCTAAAACTATGATTTTATTAAAACGTGAGTTATCAAAATAGATTTTAAGTCATACCTTATTAGTATAAGAATAGATTTTTATAAGTTGGATGAATTTTGGAAGAATTTTATAAGCTTTTAAAATACAGTCTTGAGGGTTTTTTTTCTTTTATATTTGTGAAGAATTCTTTTGATGGCTATAAAAATCAAATGACTTGGGAAACATGCCCTTCTTTAACATGGTAAAAGGGGAGACTTTGTGACTTGTTTTTTCTGATAGGAAAATTGGATCTAGTTTTGTTTGGTTCAATTTAAGAAAGAACTATTTAATAGCTTACACTGTCCAATAGTGGGACAGACTAGATGCCCACCACTCAGGGCTGCCACAAATGAGACTTATGTGTAGGAAGCACAGACAGACAGACTTACTAAATAACCCCTGAGCTTCTTTACAACTTTTTAACTTTGTAATATTTCATTTGTTTTTTAAGAAATTCAATTACCTAACATGTTTCTTCTTATATTTTCAGGATAAAGAAGTACGTGCAGTTTTTCTTAGATTATTTGCACAACTTTTCCAAGGATATAGATCATGCCTACAACTTATAAGAATTCATGCAGAACCAGTAATACATTTTCACAAGGTAAGACACAATACCATGTTGTACCTGTCCAAAATATGACTCTAATTGAATAAAACAACTTGGTTGTCTTTTTCTAGCAGTGTATTTTGACCTTAAATTATCACATGAGGTTATTTAAAAATCCCTTGCTTTGTGTGGTTAGATGTATTAATAATACTATGGAACTGGCATGTTTATCTTCAAAGTATATTATCTTTCTGTTCATTGGACAGTAGCGCAACCCCAAGAAAAGGATGGTTGAAAGTATATTGTCTTTAAATGGTTTTTCTTTTAAAATTGAGTGTTATTTTCTGGTATTTCCTCTCCTGCTTTATAGACAGATTCATTTTTATTCTTTCCGATACACATGTAGTGTTTCAAGTATGAAAAACCCTTTTTGAAAGAAATGTATTTTATAATAACACTCTATGCATAAAAACATTTATATGTTTAGGCTTTTATCTTTCTATTATTTTGTTTTGATCATTTGTTCATTACTAAGTGATAAATTATTCATTTCACATTTTCTTTCTTTACAGACAGCTTTCTTGGGGCAGCGTGGTTTGATTGAGAATGATTTCCTCACTAAAGTTCTCAATGGAATGGCATTTGCAGGTTTTGTTTCAGAAAGAGGTCCTCCGTATAGATCCTGTGATCTCTTTGATGAGGTATAGTTCTTATGAAATGAATACATTATTTACAGGCATAATTAGTGGTTAAAAGTAGAGAAGTAGTATTTTAAACTTTCAATTGAAATCATTAGTATAATCCAAATATTATTTACTGTTATGCTTATTAAATCTTGGTATTTATATGGTGGATTAGAACAATTAGAAAAAATATAATTACAGTATATCTTAGAAGTACATTAAAAACTTGAACAACTGAATTTTAAATAGTTGATTAAAATTTTTTTGAAAAATTGACAGTGATTGTATAAATGGAACTCTTATTTTTGAAGGCAATAACACGATTTCTTTATCAGTTTCATAGAGAGAAAGGTCTCAGTTTAATGTGTACTTATGTGATTTCAAACAGTTGCATGTAATCAGTGTCCTAGAGCCATAGTAATCAATAATCAACATTTGTCTAGCTCCCTTCAGAGATACTAAATATATGCAAGGCAGATTTAAGTCTCTATCTTAAAGGATTTGGCTATATAAGAAAATTAAGAGATGTGACTAATAATAAGAATGCTATTTTGTGTTAGTTAATATTTCTCTTATTTTAATTCATTTTTCCATTTATCATTGAATTGTTTTCACAGCAACCCATTCAGGCGGATAGAACAACAAATATTATTCCCATTTCAGTTTCTGAAAAGAGCACTGTATTGGAATCAATAAATCTAAAAGTTCCTTGAAGACTATAAAAGAAAAACACTCTTAGCACCCAAGAGAGTGGAGAATAGTAATAGTGATCTTATTTTTCTGCTGATGGGTTTATTTTATATTGAAAAGATAGGAATCAAAGTTTTAAAGATCCTTGATTCAGAGAAGGGTCTCTTATTCTCTGTAAAGATAGTTAAGAATGAAAGAAGAGACATGTTTTAGTTCTGAGTATAGAGACCTGTACCAAATGCTTTTGTTTATAATTAACACAAAGCACATGAAGATTTATGAGTGATTGCCCTGAGGTAGACAATTCTTTCTGATCAATTATTATCAACTGATTCCCTAATACCACTATTAAATAAATATGACATAATCATTGATTATCTAACACTAACATATATCAGAGTTTGATCCTGAACTAAGTAATTGATACATAATGTTTTATGAGGTTAACTTAGATGTTTTCAGAGGCTTATAGCGCCTACATTCTATTAGTGTCTGAAGCATTCTTAATAATTACATTGGTTTATGTATCTCCTTTCTTTTCCATCCAAATTCCCTTCGTAACTCCCTATTTCATCTCAACTAATAAGTCAGATTTAATTGCAGAAAACTTGCTTGCTATAGCCTCTATTTTTGTAAATCCTTCCCTTGCTTGCTCTATTAGTCTAACCATAACCATGACTTTCCATTCTTCGTACTCTGCTTTTCTCTCACCTCCTACTCCAGTCTTTCCTAGAGTGGAGACTCTGAGTGCCACTAGTCTGCATTAAGCTTTGTTTTATGTCTCTAACTTTATATGGCAACCTATCTTTTATTTTGTACACTTATGTACATAAGATATATATTTCCTCTAGATTAGAAATAACGATAAGGCAAGGATTCTGTCCAGGATTCCTATTTGGGTCTCACCGTAGTGTTCATCCAGTTCTATGGTCTGCCTATAGTGGTGATTTTTGGTGTCCTTTTGATGTTGTTACTTGAAAGCCAGTTATTCATATATATGCCTTAGTCAAGGACCTAAAGGGAATGAGACATTAGACCTAATATCTTCTTCTACCCTCTTTGGCCATTTAAGTGGTTTGCATGTGAATGTGTCTTTGTACAAAAATAGTGTTTGCTACTGGAAAAGGGATCCTTGTTTTCCTTTAGCCTCCCACATGACAGGTTTATGGAGCTTTGAGAAGCAGTTTGTATTGTGTGTTTGTTGTCTTATCCCCATATTCCCATCAAGTAGACCTGTTACAATTAAAGAGATGTTTGCCTTTGTTTGACAATCTTTCTGAATCCTGCCCTAGAATAGGTGAAGGCATAGTATAAATGTCTGCTTCAGTGACTCTATTAGTTCCCAGAAGAAAACAGTCTTATACCTTTACCAAAGAAAAAAATCAGCCATCCTCCTCACACACAGTTGTTTTTTCTTGTTAGTACTCTTTTTTCCACTCCAAGTGTACACACTCACACAGTTCTCCCATTCAAATTAGTTAGGAGGGAAGTGGATTAGAGTTTATATAATTTGAGACTGGAAGGAACCTAAAGGTCATCTTGTTCTTATTAAAATAAGATTACTATCTTATTTTAGAGATGAAGAAACAGAAGCTCAGGAATTTAATGACTTGCAGAGCTAGGGCTAGCATTTGAGTGACCTGACTTGAATATTTGATTCATGTTTTGTGAGTGAGGGAAATGTTTGAAGACTTTCTGACCATCTGAAATTCTCTGAGTGAGAGAATTCTCTAAGTGAGGTCTAGAAAATGAGAGGGTCTAAGTTCCAGAAATGACTATGCCCAAGAAAAAATAGGGCCCTAAAATAAATCATTAGAGAGAGACCAGCGGACTATCCAAGGACTGGATTGACTCTTAAGTCTAGAATAGAGGTGAAACCCAGTACAAACCTAAAATATTTTGTTTTAATACTAGTATATATTTTGGATGCTTATTGGTTTGCAAATGTATGAAATTAACACAGTTTTCTAGCATATTTTGAAGTTGTTTTGCTATTTGATTCTTTTTTCCAGTTGGTAGCTTTTGAAGTAGAGCGAATCAAAGTTGAAGAAAATAACCCATTGAAGGTGATAAAGCATGTCAGGGAACTTGCTGAGCAACTATTCAAAAATGTAAGTAAGTATATTTATGTAGACAGTCATTAATTTTAAAAGTGCTAATAAAATATTTTGTTTGAAAAACTAAAAAGTTTCATCTCGTGATAATCTTTTTACACTCATTTCAGACCTTTGTGACTATAAGTTACAAGATATTACAATTGGTACTGTACATCAAAATAGACTAATTTTTAAAGTGCTTTTCCTGTCATTCACGCAATTTTCCAGTTTGTCATTTGCCCTCATTGTGATTTTCATTTAGGTCTCTGTTTTCTTAGGAGCATACTGGGCATTTTAAGACATAAAGATTATACTTATTGAAGACCAGAACTATCTCAGACAGAACTGACCAATGCAATCTGCGTTAGCTTGAGACAGTGATTGTCCACTGGATCAGCAAAGTCATTTGAGTTGGCTTGTTTTGAATAGATAGGGAGTGAAAAGCTGAAAAAAAGACAGCAAAATGTCAAGTGAACAGCCACAGAAACTCAAGAGTGAAAGTATTTTCTGTATAAAAGAAATGCAGTAAGTTAAGATTGCTACTGGTAAGGTGTAAAATAGTAATTTGGATAGCAGGACGATAGAGAACCTAAGATGACAGGGAGATTATGTGCATGTGGAAAAATACGTTTGACTAATGATTACTGGTCATTCCTCTTGCTTGTAAAGCTTTTGAGAGTTAAATCCTTTTACTACGAAAAGGAAAGTAAGTGGGAAATATGGTCTTCCAAGGTAAAGTTGAGGGAAGATGTATTTTTTGGGAGATATAGTTAAGAAGGTTTTTGGGTATCCTGGTATTGTTTAACTTAGTTATTTGCATTGGTGCATTATTTTGGATGTTGGGTCATCAGTCACATCCATTCAAAATCTGAGAAACAATTGGATAAAAGCAAGAATACTAAATTGTGTTTTTTTATTCAATTACGTATGACTTTTATTTCTGAAGCTATTTTAAAATTTATCCCTTGGATTGATACCCTAAACTCCACATATAGCTGTTCAATACTATACTTTCTGTTTTCTGATTAGTATGCTGGGAATTTAAGAAAAGTTTTATCAGAAGGAAAACTTGTGATGTGTCAGCACTTTACATACATCATCCCTAATCCTCATATCAATAATGTATGATTGGTGTCATTATTCCTATTTTACTGGGGATAATTGGCTCAGGATCATATGGTTATAAATAATTGAATTCAGATTTTAAATTCAGGAATTGTCATCTGTCCAGTTACTGAGCCTAAATTCTTTCACTCCATTAGGCTGGCTCATCTCCAGTTGGAAAAATAGTGATATTTCCAATGGCTGACTTTATACTTAGTCCTTTATAAAACACTTTAACACACTTTCGCACTTGATCTTAGAAATTACTCTGTGAAACAGATAGGGCAGGTGAGGAAACTGAAGATTAGAGAGGTTTTTTTTCCCTTGCCTGCTAGGAGTGAGCTATTAATGGCTTTCAAAGAATAGCAAAACATCCAATGGAAGTCAGTGTTTGATACTCTGGGACCAATTCCTATAATACTAAATGTTTATTTCTTAGATCTTTACAAGCTTATTCCAGAACTTCAAAATTTTATAGCCAATTAGTGACCAGAGCTGGGTTGTGTTACATGACTGAGTACACAATGTATGTAAGGAGGTGTGTCAAGCCACTTTGATGCAAAAATGAAGTAAATCCTCGTTTTGCCATGCTGGAACTTAAATTTTCTGATACATAACTAACACTAAGCCAACACAAAACTGAAAACTGTGGTAAAACAAATATCGAGTAAAACGAATATATTCTTAAAGGTGAATATAAAACACAGACAACCTCTGTCCTCTAACACTTTTAAAGGGGTCATCATGAGGGATTTTATTACTAGATAAGAGATGGAAATTGCCCTTCAGATGAACCCTACATTTCTTGAGCCCTTATTGGACTTTTCCCCCACCACCATCTAATTCTATTCCATTTAATTTAATCACTTCCATTCATTCAATTGTGTATTTATTATCTATTATTGCCAGCTATTTTCTAGGTATGCGATTCCCTAATATCCTTGAGAAGAGGATACACACGTACATGATGAGTGAGACTTTGAGAATATCCCAATGCATTGTCATCAGACTTTCTGGGATTCTTTCTAGTTTTAAGATTCTAAAGTCTTTCATGCTCTCAACATTCTTGAAGTAAATATTTTACAGAGTTAAAAAGCAGAGTATGATGGTAAAATTACTGTTTTGGGTCATGCAGCAAGTTGAAGGGAGGGAAAAAGGACGGTCTCAATGGTCTCAATGGAAGGAAAATAATCCAGATGATCTATCTTTAACATGTCAGTTTTTTTTAAATCACATTTCTTAAATTCTCTTTCGGTAAGCAAGAACCAACCATATAATTCGACTGTTTCCTTATTATTTGGTTATAATTGAGACTTGGTTATTCCATTCAGATGTTTGTAAATATTGTAGTGCACAGAACTCTGATATATGTATTTAGCCTCTCTCCTTCACTTTCCTTTGAAATACCTCAAAAACGAACTTTAATTTTCCAATTTCTTCTCACCACTCTTTTATAATGCTTTTTAGTGAGTAGGAATGAATTATAGGAATGTGAGTAGATGTGAATAGGGTGAATTGTAACTGGGTTTAGCTGCTCTTTTGTCTTTCTGAAGCTTAGGAAGGGAATAGGAAAGTGAAATGAAGGGGGGAAGGAAATGAATAAATCCATTAGAGACAAATTGTGTAAGCATTGGTAAGGTTTATACCATGCCGACAATTGGCCATACATTTATACAGCTTTTCTTTCCATGTCCACTTGATAATCCTGGGTCTGTCTCCTTTGGCTTTCAGAATTGTCAGTCTTCATAACAGCACATTTAGCTACTTACCTGCTCTATCCCTGTGATTCTTGATAAACACTTATAAAGGACCCCTAACTGCCCACAAAATGAGAATATTAAGATAAGCTAGGACAAGAACTTTATAAAACCTCCATTTCAAGACATCAAGAAATTAGTTGGACATGTGTTTTACTGTTTTACATAGTGCTGCGTTGCTGATTTTGCATCTGCAGTAGTACATAAATACTAGCTAGTGTGATTTGTCTGACAGTTTTTCTAAAAGTTAAAGGAAAAAAATGAGAGCACTTGGACTTCCTTATAAAATAATATGAGATTTTTAGTTGTACCTTATGGTATTGAAACAAATAGTTTTAAAATTTTTAACAGGAGGAAAAAGCCCAAATACAGGAATAGCCATTCTAAATCATGTATGATTTATACCTTTTATATTTCTGCAGAAAGCTAATTTCACTACCAGGCAAATTTAGTCTACACTGATGATATTTGTACTCTTTGCTAACTGTGAGTAAAGAGATTTTTTGTTGTTTTTGTTATATGGAGGAAGTAAAATATTGTAATCATCTTTAGTCTTAAAAATTCAAAACATAAACAGCTTATTTAGATTATTATGAGGAAATGAGGTCCCAGCCCAAAGCATAAAAATCAAACTCCTTCCCCTATCTTCTTCGTTTGTTTATTTTTAAGTCAGGTTTACTGTGATATAATTTGCATATAGTAAAATTTGCCTTTTATAATGTATAATTCTATGGGCTTTGACAAATAAATGAAGTTATACAACCACCACCACCACAATAAGGACATAGAACATTTCTATTACCCGCCAAAACTTCCTTAATGCTCCCTTATAGTCACATCCTCCCACCACCTTAGCAAGTGATCTGTTTTCTGTCTGGGTAGTTTTTGCCTCTTGCATGGTTTGTTTTTTTTAACTTTTAATTATTATTATTATTAATAGTTACAGATGTACAAACTATGCAATAGTTATCTTTTTCACCCCTTACAAAGTGACTACCCCTCCGCCCTCCCTTGTCCCCCACTCCCGATATCATACATATCTATTACAATTCCACTGACTCCATCCCCACACTATATTCCACATCCCATGACTATATATGTGTTAAATCATAGTTAACATCAAATATTATTCAGCGGCAGCGGCAGATGTACAGTGCAGTGGTCAGGCCACTACACAGTCCATGAAGTGGTCTCCCTGACAAGACATGAGTCCTTCTGATCCCCTAAGAAAAATATTTACAACCTTATTGATTATATTCCCTAAACTGTCTCTTCTGTCTCTGCAGTAGTATTGTAGTTATCAGTTTGTGTTGCCTCGTCCCTTCCCCTTCTCCCTCATGCCCATCCCCATACCATCTAGCCTTGATCAGTTTTTTTCTTTGTGTCTCTAAGACTATTTCAGTTTACATTGCTCATTTATTCAGTTCTTTAAATTACTCATATAAGTGAGATCATATGGTTTTTGTCTTTCTCTGACTGACTTATTTCACTTAACAATGTTCTCTGGGTCCATCCATATTGTTGCAAATGGTATGATTTCCTTCTTCTTTATAGCTGCGTAATACTCCATTGTGTAAATGTACCACAGTTTCTTAATCCAGTTGTCTACCAATGGGCATTTCGATTGTTTCCAAGTCTTGGCTATTGTAAATAGCGCTGCAATGAACATAGGAGTGCATATATTTTTTCGAATTAGTGTCTTGGGTTTTTCAGGATAAATGCCTAGGAGTGGAATTGCTGGGTCAAAAGGTAGTTCCATTTCCAGTTTTTTGAGATACTTCCATACTGACTTCCATAGTGTCTGCACCAATCTGCAATCCCACCAACAGTGCAGCAGGGTTCCCTTTTCCCCACAGCCCCGCCAGCACTTGTTGTTTGTTGGCCTCTTGCGTGGTTTTTTGAGTTAGGTTTCTTACACTTAGCATAATGCATTTCTGATTCACCCACATCATTGCTTATATCTGTTGTTAATTCCTTTTTATTGTTGAATAGTATTCCATTATACGGATGTACCAAAGTTTTATTTATCTAATAAATAAATATCAACTAAAGGACAGTTTTGGCAATTATGAATAAAACTGAACGTTTGCATAGATTTTTGTGTGAACATAAATTTTCATTTCTCTTACGTAAATATTTAGGAGTAGGATGCAAGGATATATGATAACAAAATATTAAGAAACTGCCAGAGTGTCTTCCCAGGTGTCTATACCATTGTACATTCCCACCAGCAATATATGAGTTTCATTTGCTCCAAATCTTCACCAACACTTGGTATTCCTCAGTTGTTTTGTTTTTGTTTTGTTTTATTTTGTTTTGTTTTGTTTTTAGCCATTCTGATAGGTATGTGGTGGTGTCTTATTATGGTTTCAATTTGCATGTGAGTAGGTGAGTGAGAATATACTTGTAGGTCTCTTAGCTATATCCTTCCTTGGTACTTGTAAAAATAATACTTGTCTTAGAATATGAAGTTTCTATCTAGAACACTGGTCTGAAAACTTTTGAGACGAAAGAGCTGCCAGGGGTCTGCAAACTGTGGCTTGCGAGCCACATGCAGTCCTTTGGGTACATATATGTGGCTCTGAAGTAAAATTGAAAATGCAAATAAAACTATCATAGTTTCATTTATAAAATTTTTGAAGGATATTGCTCACATAATGGTGATTATGTAAAAATATTTATGGCTCTTGAATAATTGTTAAATTGTTGTGAGGGACAAGATTGGCTCTTCCAGGGGTCGGCAAACTTTTGAGACGGACTGTACCCAAAGAGCTGCATGTGGCTCGCGAGCCGCAATTTGCCGACCCCAATCTAGATTCATGACCAGAGAAGTTATGCTAACTAGCATCTGATAGGTAGGTAGAGGTCAAGGATGTTACTATGAGACACCCCACTCCCCCCAAAACAAAGAATTATCTAGCCTAAAATGTCAATAGTGCCAAGATTGGGAAATCCTGGATTAGGGCACATTAAATGCCACCAACACATTAATAATAAAGTCATATACCAAGTTTATTGGTGTTAAGGATGAGACATTAATTCAGTTGGGTGCTCATTGACAGGCCTGGAAGGATGGAAAATTGAGAATGTTTCATGCCATCAATACTGTGTTCACAGCCAGACAACTCTAAAAAGTCCAGTTACATTTTCTCAGTGTTTAACAACTTAGTCCAGTGATAGTACTGGTTTCGACTGTATTTGAAAGGATTTGTATAACTTGCTGTCCCACACAGGTCTGGGTGTAATTGGTACATATTAAATAATTATTAAATGCCTAAATTAATATGGGAAACTTGGTAACCTCTAACAAGGTCACTTTGATTCATCATTCACTGCTGAGAACAACATGGAGGAAGAAATTTTTTTTCCCAATGTTGTGTTGCCTACTTTGAATTTCCAGTATGGGGTTGAGGTTTTCTGTTGTGTTTTGCTTTGCTGTGCCTTTATTTGGAGTGCATTTTACAGCCTCTTTTTCTGTAAACCCAAGGCATATATTCTCATTTAGCGTGCCAAGAGAAAAATCCATATTTCCAGACCAGATGATGTGTGACTGTTTTTCAAGTCTGAGGAAATCATTGTACCTTCCATTACTATAGTATACCCTTATGGCAGGATTACAGAGACCATTTCCTTTTTTGATTGATTGATTTTATTAAATTTATTGGGATAACAATGATTAGTGAAATTACATGGGTTTCAAGTATACATTTCTATAGTACATCATCTATATATCACATTGTGTGTTCACCACCCAGAGTCAGTTCTCCTTCCATCATGACATATTTGACCCTCGTTACCCTTTTCTACTGCCCCTCCTCCCTTACCCTCTCACTGAACTATTGTCTGTGTCTATGAGTTTTTGTTTGTTCGTTTGTCTTGTTCCTTTGTTGCTTTCAGTTTTATATTCCACATGTGAGTGAAGTCATATGGTTCTCAACTTTTTCTGCAGAAACCATTCCTTGAGAATCATTATCCAACTTCAAAATTCCCTCTGAGCAGAAGTGCATTTTGCCAGCTCTTTGGGTAGTTCATCTTGGTTGCTTTGGACAAAATTGTTACTATGCTCATCATAAGTATCATAAGTGTTTAGATGTGTAACTCCTTGGTTATTATTTTATATTTGCATTTCTTTGCAATTAAAGATGAAAATTTGGCTGCTTCTTTGTCCCGTTAGAAATAGTGAATTTCCTTGTTTCAACAAGGAGATTCAACAACAAAATTGGGCTGCAGTTTTTAATGAGTTCAGTAACCTTGAAGGGACTGGTGCAAATTTATTTTGGAGTTACAAGTAAGCAGATGTTTCTAAGAATATGTAGAGTTCAGTGAGTCATAAATGTCCTCTCATTTCTGTTGTCTTCTCACAAGTCATTATGTGACCAAGCTGGGTGAAGGTGGTGGGTGTGGCCCTTTATATTCACCACACTCCCCGTTAGAGGGCAGCAATGTACAGACAGCAACCAGAGAACCAACTATACTAGGTTTGGGGGCGTGAGCCTTTTTTGAATCTTCTAAACATAACTGAATTATAGTTTAGTAACCTTAACCCATAATCTGAATTTTTATGCAGAATATCTGTACAGCTACAGGATAGCCTCATTTTTGAATTTTCCTTTAAAATGATTTTTTTAAATGCTCATTATTCTGAATTGTGTATAGATTTGATTTACAGTATTTCAAATTGCTTGTGAGAAGTAAATCTCTTAATGACTAATAGCAATATCTTTTTAAATTAGTGGTTTCTATTGAATCCATTTATTATTATTATTATTATTATTATTATTATTATTATTATTAAAATATAAGTGGCTGGTGATATGGGAATCTTTGGAGAAAGAGATGGTTTTGGTTTTAGAGAGGCCTGCTGCCATGCAATATAATATGCAGTGAATAAATACTTTTCAAATGAATGTACCCTAGACTTTTGCAAAACAGCTTTCAGAATTATTCTAGGGAAGTGTGTGTGTGTGTGTGTGTGTGTGTGTATTAAAAGCTTTCCTATAACAATTCCTATCCTCACACGAACCTTATGAAGTAGGTACTGTATTATTATCTTCATTACAAATGAGGACACTAAAATACAAATGGTGAGTGAATGGACACTACAGGTCACGCTATTAGTAAGTGGCTAAACTGGGATTTGACCCAGGTGGGTTGGCATCAGAGACCATGATTTTTAAAAACTCCCTCTCTCATTGAATTTTCCAACCTTTACCTCTGAACTATAATGCCACCTGTCTCTATCACGTTTTCACACGTAGACCTATTTCTGGGCTCTCTATTCTATTATCTCTTTAAATCCTTCACTAATACCAATTCCCATACTGTGTTAGTTATTCAAGATTTATATAACTTTTGATATCTGGAAAGTTTGACTTCCCCACTTAGTCTTCTTCAGAATTGCCTTGACTATTTTTGGATCTGTTTTGGATTTATTTTGGGACTATTTTTAAGGAAGATAATGTTCTTCCTTTGGATGAAATTTGTCACATTAAAGGATTTTGACTAGAAGCAATATGTGTATCCTTATTTTTCTAAACCACCTTAAGTCATTTTTGGAACAATATAGAAGAATATATAGTAAGAGAGATAAATAAAATGCAGCTGGGAAGGATACCGGCATCACTACTTTTATTTTTCCATGTTTTAAAATTTGTTATAATATTATTTAGATTACGGAAAACATATTTAAAGTTTTAATTTTTAATGAAGAAAATAAGTGTAAATAGAAACAGAAGTAGTGAAGCATATACTTTAAATGATTCTGATTTAGATCTCAAAATCCATATGAATTATATACCCAGCCTGATAAAAATAATCTGTCCAATCACTTTTAGGAAATTGATATTTATAACTTTTGCAAAGATATCTTAGACCTGTGCCTAAAGAACAGACAAGAACATACTACTTTTTAAAAGGGCAAGTTCAGAAACTACAGACCAGTGATGTTGGTGTTAATCCAGATATTATTTTATTTTTTCATTTTTTATTTTTTTTGAGCTGAGCCATCCTGCCACCTGTTGACAGCTTAGGAGCAGCTCAGCTCAGGCTGGCATCGAACTGCTGTTGCTCAGAGCTCAGCTCACACCGTTGAGCAAACTCTTAACCAACTGAGCCACTCAGCCGGCCCTAACGTATAATTTTAAAACAGTTCTTTCAACATAGAGTTTAGAAACCAATTATCATGAAGAATTGACATAGGAATTTACTTATTTATTCTTCCCTGCCTTTGCTAATACAAAGTGAGTATGAGGGCTACTTTGCCAAGAACAAGTTTTAGTTCTGATTTCACCTTCTCAGGAACCTTGTGAGAAAAGCATTAAGTGTATATCTTGAGCAGTTATTTATCCAGCATACATGAGTAGAACCAAAACTAGAACCCAGGCTTTCTGACACTCTAAAGAAGTATTATTTCCATTGTATTGCTGAGATATGCCACATATATCATTTGACATCGCCCAGCCTTTGTTTTATTTGGGTCTGGGCCAAATAACCAAAAAAGAGTTGTGGGGAGCAGCTCTAACAGATGATGTGGTTGGCCATTTGAACTGTCTAGAGAACGTATAGGGTAGTGTAGAGCTTAATGTACATGAGTAACATAGGTTCAGGGAAAAAAGGAATTTTCTGGTCACAAAGAATAATAAATATTAGAATTGGTCAAAGAATGATTGTAAAGCAGCTTTCCCTAGAGAACTTTATAAAAAAGGATGGATTCTATTTGGCCTGTAGTATTTGAAATATAATCCTACTTAACTAGGTGACTGGAAAAGTCTGTGCCAGTCCAGAGGATCTATGAAAATATTAGCTGACATGATTAATTCAGCTGTTGTAATCCTAGTGTGTGTTCAGTATTATGTCCCACTCATTGGGGTACAGTAAGAAGAAGGGGATAAGGAGTTTGTTGGGTATCATTTTCAATAAGGTGGTCAGGAAAGGTGGCACTTGAGCAAAGAAATGCAGGAAGGAAGAGTTAATGCTGTAAATTGGTGGGGGGACGAGCATTCCGGGCAGAGGGAACAGTAAATGCAAAGGCACTGAGGCAGGAACAAGAAGGCTTGTATGTCTGGAGCAGATGAATGAAGAAAACAGTAGTAGGACACAATCACATAGAAAAGCCACATCTTGTGGGGCTTTGTCAATTACTTAAAACCTTTGGATTTTACTTTGAGTGAGATAAAGAGCTATTTGAATGAACAGAGTAGCCAGGTCATGATTTAGGCTACTTTTAACTTAGTTCAGTCTGTCTGCAGTGTTACGAATAGAGGAGGGAGGAAACAAGGGTGGCAGCCGGGGAGACAAGTTAGGAGACAGTTGTTCTGTAGTAAATGAGAGATGTTGGCTTGACCCAAGGTGTTGAAAAATGGTCAGGTTATAAACATGTTTTGAAGGCAATGTCCAGAAGGTTTACAGAGAGATGGATAATTGAGAAAGGCATTAAAGATGGCTCTAAGCTTTTCACATGAGTGACTAGAAAATAAATATGCCATTTACTGAAGTGGGGAAGACTGTGGGATGCAGATTTGGAGGTGAAGATTAAGTGCTCCATTGTGGACATATATTTAAGAGATTATTTAAAATCCAAATGAAAGTACTTAAATTGAATAATGGGTATGAAGTCCAGGAGAAAGCTCAGTTGGAGGTAAAATTTTGTGAATTACTCTGTTTTTATGGTTTAACGATATGAGACTGCAAGTTACCACCAAGGGAGTAAGTATAAATAGGAAAAAAGCCCAAGGTCTGAGCCCAAGGGTATTCACATAGTTAAGCGATTAGGGAAATGAAAAACAAGTACAGGTGTAGCAAGAAGATCTAGAAATCAAGTGAAGAAAGTGTTCATGGGAGAGGAAGAAGTGATCAGTTGTTTCAGATGCTGCTGATAGGAGTAATGCTGGTACTTATATTTTATGGCATGTATCTGAATGTACCTACCGTCATTCATCCATCTGATTTTAGCCTGTGTCTCTCTGAGCTCCCACTCCCTTTCTGACAATCCACCATTGTTATTTTAACTTTTGAATTAACTCTACCTATGTTTGATGTTGCAGGAGAATCCAAATCCTCATATGGCATTTCAGAAAGTTCCACGCCCAACAGAAGGATCCCACTTGCGAGTTCATATTCTTCCTTTCCCAAAGATTAACGAAACCCGGGTACAGGAATTAATAGAGGAAAATCTTACTAAGAACCAGAATGCACCTCCTGCTTCCCGAGTGGAAAAGAAATGTGTTGTGCCAGCAGGTCCACCCGTTGGTATGTATTTGACTGTTTATATATAAAATTCACCCATTTAAAGTGTACAATTCAGTGGCTTTTAGTTTATTTACAAGGTTGTGCAACCATTTTCACCATCTAATTTCAGAACATTTTCATTACCCCAGATAGAAATATCTATGCCCATTAGCAATCACTTCCATTTTCCTCCCAAATACTCCTTCCCCAACTTTAGGCAGTAATCTACTTTCTGTCTTTACAGATTTGCCTATTCTTTACATTTATAAATGGAATATGTGATCTTTTGTGACTTGCTTCTTTCATTTAGCATATTTTTAGAGTTCATCCGTGTAGCATGTATCAGAACTTTATTGCTTTTTGTGGCTGAATAATACTCCAGTGTATGGGTATACAGATGCTCCTCGACTTATGAAAGGGTTACATCCCAATAAATCCATCCTACATTGAAAATATCATAAGTTAAAAGTGCATTTAAAGGGCCGGCCGAGTGGTGCGGTGGTTAAGCGCTGGCTTGGGAAGCCAGCGGCCCCGGTTCAGTCCCACATATGAGGGCCAGTGACACTGCCCTCAAAAAAAAAAAAAAAAAGTGCATTTAATACACCAAACCTACCCAACATCATAGCTTAGCCTAGCCTACTTTAAGTGTGCTCAGAACACAATATCAAAAATGCTGGCAACATAGTACACTGCAGAGTATCAGTCGTTCGCCCTTGCTATCGCCTGCCTGATTGGGAACTGCAGTCACTGCCAATGCCCAGCATGATGAGAGAGTGTGGTACCACATATCGCTGTCCTGGGAAGTGATAAAAATACAAAATTTGAAGTACAGTTTCTAGTGAATGCATGCTGCTTTTGCAGCATCATAAAGTTCAAAAATCATAAGTTGAAACACTGTAAGTCGGGACCATCTGTATATCACATTTTGTTATTCATCGGTTGATGGATATTTGGGTTATTTTTACTTTTTGGCTACTATTAATAATGCTGCTGTGAGCATTCATGTGTAAGTTTTTGTGTGAACATGTATTTTCAGTTCTCTCAGTATATACCTAGATGTGGGATTGCTGAGTCATGTGATAGTCTATGTTAAATATTTTGAGGAACGACTAGACTATTTTCCAAAGCAGCTGCACCATTTGACATTCCCACATGTGATGTATGGGCATGCTGATTTCACCACATGCACTGATGACGCAGAGCATCTTTTCATACACGTATTGGCCATTTTTATATCTTACTGGAGAAACTTCTAGTCAGATCCTTTGCCCATTTTTAAATTGGGCTATTTGTCTCTTTATTATTGGGTTGTTAAGAGTTCTCCATATATTTTTTATACAAGTCCCTTATCAGATATATGATTTGCAAATATATTTTCCCATTCTATGAGTTGTCTTCCTTTACTGATATTTATCTCTTCTTTTTCTTCAGGTATTGAGGGAGATGTGTTAAATCTCCCATTATAGTAGAATTGCCTATTTCTCATTTTAGTTCTATTTTTGATTTTATATTTTGAAGTTGATTTATTAGATGCATATATAATTACAAGTTAGAGCATCGGGGTGATTTATCCCTTTATTATTATGAAATGTCCCTGTTTGTCTCTATCAATGCTTTTGCTTTAAAGTATACTTTGATGTTTATATAGCTGCACCAG
This sequence comes from Aselliscus stoliczkanus, assembly GCA_033961575.1. Classification (NCBI taxonomy): domain Eukaryota; kingdom Metazoa; phylum Chordata; class Mammalia; order Chiroptera; family Hipposideridae; genus Aselliscus; species Aselliscus stoliczkanus. The sequence continues at coordinate 94,499,779 of CM066736.1, read as the reverse complement.
CTTTCCTTTGGTTAGTGTTTGTATTTGTTTTCTTTTTTTATCCTTTCATTTTCAAACTTTTTGGGTGCCTATATGTTAAGATATGCCTCTTGTAAGCAGCAGGTCATGGGATTCTTTAGCCAGTCTGACTGTCTCAGTGTAGTGATTGTATTTAGCTCATTTTTATAAATATAATTACTAATATAGTGGCTTTCATGTAATTTACTGGGGGTTTTTGTTGTTGGTTTTTTTTTTGGTATTTGATCCCCTGTTTTACATTTTCCCCTGGTTTCTTGCCTTCTTTTAGATTAATAAACTTTTTTTTTTCTTTAAGATTTTATTGGGGAATTGGAGGAGGGGAACAGCATTGGGGAACTGGGGAAGGGGAACAGACAACTTGCTGTCCTTTTGTTCTTCAGTCTAGTTATGGAGGACGTTGCTTCTCTGGTCCATGTTGGTATCATCATTGTACTCTTCTTGGGTGAGACAGATCGGTCGCCGGCCTCTGGATGTCCACTCACAGTGGCTCTTGGCAGCTCACACCGGCTGCCAGCCATTCATGCTGGCTGCCGGCCACTCACTGTAGCCTATGGCAGCCCACTGTAGCAGGGGCTGCAGCTATGCCATCCCTCGGGACTCACAGCAGCCCGCTCCAGGTGGAGCTGTTGTTAGCTGTAGAGGGCAGTGTCACTGGCCCTCATATGTGGGATCCGAACAGGGGCTGCTGACATCCCAAGCCAGCTCTTAACCAAAGTGCCATTCGGCCGGCCCAATAAACCTTTTTTTATTCCATAATTTATCTGTTGTTATTTATATATTTGCTAACATCTTTTAGATGCTTATCTAGAGACTAGCACACATCCATTTTTTATAAGTTCAGCTTTCACCAGAAACTTGGCAGGTCAACTTAACCAATCCCAGAATCAAGCCTGGATTCTCAGACTCTTTTCTGCACCCAATATTGGCAGATCTCATAGGGAGAAATAGATGGTTGTGTGTCTCCAGTCCTTTCCCTTCTCTGGCATTTAAGGTCCTCTAATCCTGTGCTTCTGTAGTGCTCTGATATATTTAAATAAATAGTTTTTGCATTTTATCTGACTCTATAACTTTTCCTGGTAGGAGTTTTAGTTTGCTACAAACTGTTCCATCATCCCTGGAAGTGAGTGTAATTTTATTATTAATGGATAACAATATATAATTATATTATTTATGTAATAATGCTAATAATGATTTATGTATTAGCACTTATGTAGTAATGTTAATGTTACTTTTTATTTATTTAGTAATGTTAATTTGTCATTATTTTCCTTAAAATTAAGTCTTTACTTAAATATTGATTGTACTTTCACATAGAGAAAAGAATGGAGAAGGTAGACATGTTAGGGGAAGTATTTTTTGAAGGATTTTGGTCATATAATTTTAATATCCATAATTTGATTGAATGCTTTAATACCCACATGAACAAATCAGAAGTTTGTTTAAAATTTAATTTGCTTGAATAATAGCCCCAATTGTCTCAATATTATCTTTGTATACTCCCTTTATTTCATTTCCAGTTCACATCAAATTCTCTTTTTAGATGCATGTGGAGTGTCTTACTGTAATCAGTGAGAGAGGCACATATGAATGACTCCATATTTGGCCCTACATGCACTTCCTGTAAAACCAAAATACATGAATGAATGGATTCAGGGGCCTGTATCCAGCTTTTTGGTTCATTTGGGTGGATCAGAATCAGGATTTCCCTTGTACTAAAATTAAAAGCTATGAATATTTCATTTTACATGATACTTACTTAATGAGTGTAGCATTGCTCTGTCACCCTAAGAGGTATTTGCATTTTGAGAATTTACTCAGTTTCCAGCTGTTCCTCAGAGGGGCCAGAGTAATGATGATTGTCTGGCACTAGCATCTGATAGCCAAAGCTTTACAAAGGAAGTCCTGGGAAGTCAGGTACCCATAAACCAGAGCAGTTACCAAATGTTAGAAAGCTAGTATTAGAATGCCACTACTGGGGTTTGGGCAATTCCCGAAGAATCAGTAACTCCAAGTCTTCTGGGAGTTAACCAAGTCTTAGTCTCCAAAGGGAAAATAATAATTCCCAGATGGTATACAGATTCATTATGAGAAAATGTGTGTTTTTGATTTTTTTAATGGCTTGTCCTGAAAAAAATTTAAAATACTGCTGAAGAGATTTTAGAATTAAAAGTTTATAAACATGGTTTAAAAGATGTTGCTCTCTCAATAAAGTTATTTGGCATTATTTGAAGATTCTTAAGAAGTTTTCTACTCTAAATATAGATTGATTTCTGTTTGAGTCTATACCACTAACCTACATGTGTGGGAAGCACCAGAGCCTACAATTAAGAATAAGCATTTCAGAAGAAAAGTCATGTGAAATTATCTGTTTAACCATCATGGTCATGCAGAAAATTAATGTTACATGATTAAAAATGATTTGAAGAAAACTAGTAAATTCCAAGTAAGATCTGTTGCCTCATCAATTATATTACACCTATTGATTTCCTAATTTTGATAAAGCACTATAGTTATGTAAGATGTCAACACTGGGGAAAGCTGGGTAATGAGGGCATGGATCTTCTCTGCACTATTTTGCAACTTTTTGTGAGCTTACAGTTATTTCAAAAAAATTTTTTTTAATGATTTGAAGGCTATGAGTTTTCGTATTGATGAAAATGAAAAGATGCTAAGTGGATAAGGTATAATAGTCTTTCTTGTTAGGTATGGGGGGAGTGAAATAAATATAAGGAATCTTTTTGGCTTAAGAATTATTGATGCTACCTCCTTTGTACAAATGATATAGTTCTCTGTGAAATTATACTGTTTAACAAATGCTGCTTTCATTTATATCATTCTTTTAATAAGTTAAATTTATTTTTAATAATTTTAGCCTATGTAATAGACTAGAATTATCTAACATTATGGTAGAGGTCACAGGTATTAAGTTCACTAAAAAGTGACTCTCTCAAATTTGTATAACAGTTACTTGGTTATTATCATTCCTGTTTTTGTGTACAGTGCTTCTTCAAGTCCCCTCTACTCTATAATTTGTAGAATCTAATTTTTTGTGGTCTCTGGTTTTTCTTAGTAATGTCTTTGACATATCAACTTCTTTTTTCATTAGTAGTCTTCTTACATATAAACATTAGCTACTTTTGTCATATACTCCAAACATTTCTTATCAGTTTGTTTACAATTGAAGTTAAAATAGATATTTAGCTTTTCTTAATATAATTTTACTGTGCAAAATGGATTACTTTGCATAAGATTTAAGAGTATCATTGGAATCTATCCTGTGAAATTATCCTCAATAAACCATTGACTAGAGGATATGTCAAAACCAAAAACTATAATGAAAGTAATGAAGTGGAATACCTACAATGCCATATAACAAGGGAAAAAATAAATTCTAAGTGTCAGTGGTCATATAAACAGTCATAGAAACTGTAAACAGTAATATTTCCCTTGCTTTTGTAATTGCCAAAGGAGTTTAATTTATTTGTGTTTTCTTTATATTCCTTTACTAGTTTCGATAATGGATAAGGTGACAACAGTTTTCAACAGTGCACAGAGATTGGAAGTTGTTAGAAACTGCATCTCATTTATATTTGAAAATAAAACATTGGAGACTGAAAAGGTAATAAAATGCCATCTTTCCCAGTAAGAATTCATCATTTTCCTTTCAGATTTACATGCTTCGCTTGCTAACTGACCTCTCCCCTAATTTCATCTTGTTTTTCTAGCAAGTGTTTTGATCAGTTTAAATGAATAGTGCCTAAGATTTATAATCTTAGCCAAGCCTAATTATATGGCTTCCAGAAAAATATTGGTATTCATTTTTTTCCCCTCAAACTTTACACATTGTCTGTCCATTGAATCCTCTTTTGGCATATTACTTAGAAACTTAACAAATATAATTTTATTTATTGCAAAGAATCTAATCAGAATAAGTAATGAATCATAGAAACTGTAGTATTTGACTTAAATGTACCTCATGAAAGCACATCTTCTAGCCTTTTTTAATAAAAGACGCTAAACATAATGTAACCTTTCCTTAGTGACTTGTCATAGTTCTGAACATCTACTACAAGGGGCTAGTAAGCATGTCAAGTAAAGAGTCAAGTTTTTACCTTTACACCAGATGACCCCAAGCCTCTTTATGTTTTGAGGTTATTTGGTTTCCATTTTTCCTTAGGGTTGAAGTGTTACAGACTCTTTTTTTGCTTCTTTTGCTTTCAGCTTTCACATCCTGTAATAATACTATGCACTCCTACTCCCTGACTTCCTCCCTTCCTTTTTGATAGCTGATTTGTCTGTATTTTGGGGTTTTTTTACGTTTTCAAAGTTAAATAAACCTATTATTATTTTATGTAAGGTATATTAACTAGGTCTTTACATGGTTAACTGGAAGAAGCATTCTTGTGGGTGATGAAATGAAAGAATTTTAATGAATAAACCTAAAGATTTCTATTTGTTGCTCCGAGTCCTTTTTCTTTCTTTATTGTGATATTTAAATGAGAAGAGACTATAGAATTTTCCAGTCACAAATTAAAGCTGAATAGTGATTACATAGCTGAGCAATTTAAATGTAGAAAACCACTTACGTTTCTTTTCATTTTAATTTTTCTTTCTATTCTTGCCATGGAGATGTGGCCAGTTATTGAAAGAAGGTGTCTAAGTGCCTGTGGCTATGACTTGTGATCTGAAGCAACATTCATTTTGGTGACTAAATTTTGATGAGTTGTTTTTTTTTTTTAAAGCATAATGTTTTTAAAATTTATCACATAAAGGAATTCTACTTATTTTTCATACTAGTGTACAAATAAAAATAACTATAAATCCACTTATTTGTAATTGTTCTTAATTTCATAGCAACTCTTTTCTAGTTTAATTTTACTGATAACTGTTAAATGGTTTACAGGATGCACTTAAATTTTCAGTGAGATTAAAATTTAATTTTTTTCCCCAGTGGTGCCTTTTGCTCACTTCTGCCTCTCTTGTCCTCAGACCCTTCCTGCTGCACTGAGAGCCCTTAAAGGAAAGGCAGCAAGACAGTGTCTCACTGATGAGCTGGGTTTGCACGTCCAGCAAAACCGGGCAATATTAGACCACCAGCAGTTTGACTACATAATAAGGATGATGAACTGTACGCTACAGGTAATTTTTCCTTCTTCCAGATGATTATTCTTATTTGAGAATACTTTTTATTTTTCCAGGAGATTCAGTAATTACTAATATATCAAGTTCTTGGGCCTTCCATAGCTTACAGGATGAAGATCCATATCCATACCATTTCTGTCAGAAACAGTAATTTATTACTCTGTATGAATATTAAGTTTTTCATTCTTTCTTTTTTTCTCTTGAAAAATACTAGGTTATTTTACTAGTTCTGTAAGCAAGCTTTCTGAAAACGAAGCCATCTTTAAAATATTTGGTTATAGGACCGGCCGAGTGGCATAGTGGTTAAGCGCTGGCTTGGGAAGGCAGCGGTCCCCGGTTCGGTCCCACATGTGAGGGCCAGTGACGCTGCCCTCAAAAAATAAATAAATAAATAAATAAATAAATAAATAAATAAATAAATAAATAAAATTTTTGGTTATATATTACTTACTGTCTGTATTCATGTCAGCCCTTTCTAGTCAGTTTTCAGTTCTATTAAGGCAGAGGTTAATTAATGATGGATAATCCAAATGATAAATGAATTACTCAGCTAAGTATTTACTAAGCACTTTCTGTGTGAGAAGCACAAAAATATATTTTTAGATGGCTTCAAAATATATGTATGATCTTACAGAGATTAACTTGCCACAATATCATGAAGACATAATGTAGAAGAAGCAAATAATCTGGTTTCCCCATCCTATTTCCCTTTTTAGATATTCTGTGACATTGGCATCATATTCTTTACAAGTGATATAAAAATCCTCTCTCAATCTTTTTGCACAAGGAGAAAAGTGTAATTAAATATTAACATTTCAAAGGCATCTGTGGGACTCCAGAGAACCTGAACAAAATGCAGGTTAAATTCTGGTAGACTGGAAAGTGAGAATTACAAGGTATAATTGATAATAAAATTATATGTGGATGAAAGATCTAAATAAATGGAAAGATATACTATGTTCATTGGAAGGCTTAATATTATAGAATTATAAAAATCAGTTTTCTCCAAAATAAGAGACAATGCAGTTACCATCAGAATCCCAACTGGAAGAACAAAACCCTAAGAATTACCAATATATACACTCTTTAAAAAAAAAAGGGGGGGAATTGGCCTTTCAGATATCAATAATTAATTCAAAAGAAGACATACAAGTGGCCAATAGATACATGAAAATGTGCTCAACATCACTAATCTTCAGGGAAATGCAAATCAAAATCGACTCATATCTATTAGAATGGCTGTTGTCAAAAAGACAAGATAACAAATATTGGCAAGGATATGGAAAAAAGGAAACCCTTGTGCACTGTTGCTGGGAGTGTATGGAAAACAGTGTGGAGGTTCCTCAAAAAATTAAAAAGCAAGTTACCATGTGATCCAACAATTTCAGTTCAGGATATATCCAAAGGAAATGAAAATAGAATATCAAAGAAGTATCTGCACTCCCATGTTCATTGAAGCATTATTCACAATAGCCAAGATACAGAAATAAACCTAAGTGTCCATCAGTGGAAAAATAGAGTAAAAACCCTAAGTGTCCATTAGTGGAAAAATAGATAAAGAAGTTTTGTCATACAGACACACACACACACACACACACACACACACACACACACACACAGAGCATTATTATTTAGCCATGAGAAAGAAGGAAATCCTACCATTTGTGACTACATGTATGGTCCTTGAAGCCAGTATGCTAAATGAAAATAAGCCAGACAGAGAAAGACAAATACTGCATGGTATCACTTATATGTGGAATCTCGAGGGGGAAAAAAATAGTCAAACTCTTAGAAACAGTTGCAAACTTTTAGCTATCAGATAAATAAGGCCTGAGGATATAATATAAAACATGCTGACTGTAGTTGATAACACTCTATTATGTAATTGAAATTTGCTGACAGAGTAGAACTTAAATGTTTGCATCAAAAAACAATGGTAAGTATGTGAAGTGATGAATATGTTAACTCAATTGTGGGAATCCTTTTATAATGTATACACCTAGCAAATCATTACAATCAACACTTTAAACATCTTATCATTTTTTTGTCAATGGTACTTCAATAAAATGTAAAAATTTTTTAAATTAGTTTAAGGTTTTAGTGATTAAGATAGTGTGATATTGGACTTCCGGTAAAATGGCGCAATAGACAGACGCTGTGCTAACTGCCTCCCAGGATCACATCAAAATTACAAGCAAATTATACAGCATTCAACCCTGGAGGTCCCCAGAACACTAGATAAACAGAACCACTGGGCGAAGAACTTAAAGAGGAGGCCGTGTCGGGTCTGGTAGGACAGGTAGAGATGAGAGAGGGCGAGCCCCGTGAGGGAAGCCCCAGCCGTGGGAAGCTTGTCTGATTGGGGGAGAGACCCTCTGTCTGCACACCAAGCTCACCAGCCCAGAGTTCCTTTGCTGGGAAGAGGAGTTCTAATATAACCGGCAGTAAATTAGTGAGTACTCTCTTTGCTCAACTCAGTGAGGCTAAGAGTGGCTGGAGAATCAGTGGGGCCGGCACCCAGGCTTGCTCACCGGTGAGCACTTACCTGGTTACTGGTGGAGGGAGTGGCTGGCTGTTTGAGCCGGACCCGGGAGCCTGCGGGGACGGACTGAACTGAGCACCTTTGGTGCAAAGGATGGAGATTTTGGGACTGTTGTTCCCGTGGTGTGGAGCCTGCTGTGTAGGGAGCACACCATTTTGTTGGGTTTGGGCCCTCCCACGGAGGATCAGGTCCAAGACCTCATTGGTCTGGTGAAATTGGCGCAGAAGTGCGTGTGTGCGTGCGCATGCATGTGGCCTTGGATCCCCACCCTCCGCCCAGCTTATACTGCGTTGCCAGGGAAACGCTGGGCAGGTGCCCTCCGGCTCCAACAGGCTGCTCACTGAGACCCGGGAGTGCGCCAGCCGCCTCGGATCCCCACCCTCTGCACGGCTTGTGCTGCGTTGCCAGGGAAACGCCTAGTGGGAGTGATCCGGCTCCAACAGGCTGCTCACTGAGACCCGGAAGTACGCAAGCCGCCTCTGGTCCCCGCTCTCCGCACTGCGCTTGCAGAGTTGCCAGGCTGGTGATTGTTTGTCGGGCTGCTCGGCCTGATCTGCGAGCGGCTGATTGGGACAGGCCGAGACTGGGAGTTTTCCTGGGAGTGTTGTGCCGTGAGCTCTGTGCCTACGTGATCCAGCCAGGGCTCTCCTGGTGATCTATCTAATACATCAAAGCAATCCCAGAGTGACAGCCAGAATGGGGAAACAGAAACATGTCACAAGTAAAAGATCAGAAGAATCCTCTAGAAATGGAACTAAATGAAACAGAGGGATCAAACCTTTCAGAGACACAGTTTAGAACACTGATGATAAGAATGTTTAAGGAACTTAGCGAGGACATAAAGAAGGATAGGGAAGCCATAAAAAACAACCTGTTAGAACTAAAGAATACAATAACTGCAATGAAGAACACACTCAAAGGAATCACCAGTAGAGTAGATGAAGCAGAGGAGCGAATCAGCGATTTGGAAGATAAAATAGCAGAACTCACGCAGTTGGCACAGCAAAAAGACCAAAGAATAAGAATAAAAAACAATGAAAATAGTTTAAGAGCCCTATGGGACAAGGTGAAACGCAACCACCTTCGACTCATAGGAATACCAGAAGGAGAAGAGAAGAAGCAAGGGGTCGAGAATGTATTTGAAAAAATAATGGCTGAAAACTTCCCTACCCTGGTGAAGGAAATCAACATATATGCCCAGGAAGTGCAGAGGGTTCCAAACGAGCTGAAGCCAAACAGGTCCACACCAAGACACATCATAGTTAAAATGGCAAAGGTTAAAGACAGAGACAGAATCCTAGAGGCTGCAAGAGATAGACAGCAGGTTACATACAAAGGAATTCCTGTTAGACTAACAGCTGACTTGTCTACAGAAACTCTGCAGGCCAGAAGGGAGTGGCAGGAGATACTCAAAGTGACACAAAATAATGGCCTACAACCAAGATTGCTCTACCCAGCACAGCTATCACTTAAAATTGAAGGAGAAATAAAGAGCTGCTCAGAAAAGAATAAGCTTAAGGAATTCATTACCACCAAGCCAGCATTGCAAGAAATGTTAAAAGGGCTTTTTAAATAAAAGAAAGGGGTAAACAAGTTAACCCAGGGAGACCAGGAATACAAATAACAAAATGGCAATACATACGCACCTATCAATAATCATTTTAAATGTGAATGGGCTAAATTCTCCAATCAAAAGACAGAGTGGCTGAGTGGATAAGAAAATAGGACACATGTATATGCTGTTTATAGATGGAATAAGATATTTCATGCAAATGGAAATGAGAAAAAAAAAGCTGGAGTACCAATACTTATTTTGGACAAAATAGACTTTAAAATGACTACAATGAAAGACAAAGAAGGGCACTAGAACCCTAATAAACATCTATGCACCCAACATAGGAACACCTAATTACATATAACAGATTTTGACAGACATAAAGACAGAGATCAACAGTAACACTATCATAGTAGGGGACTTCAACACCATTGTCACCAATGGACAGACCCTTAAGACAGAAAATCAACACAGAAAGAGGGGCCTTAAATGACACTTTAGACCAGCTGGACTTCGTTGATACTTTTAGAGCATTTCACCCTGAAAAAACAGAATATACATTCTCAAGTACACATGGGACATTTTCCAAGATAGACCATGTTACGCCACAAAACAAGTCTCAGTAAATGTAAGAAGATTGAAGTCGTATCAAGCAGATATAAAGGAAAAACTGATGGTTGTTGGCTGGGAGGGAGTGGGGAAGAGGGAGAGGGGGAAGGTTTTGGACAGTGTAGGTGGGACTACAATGTTGCCGCAGGGATATGGGGGCAGTTCTGGGAATGAAATTGATAATGTTGTGAAGAGACTATTATGTTGCGTGAAATAAGTCAGTCGGAGAAGGACAGGTACCATGGGATCTCACTTGTGTGTGGAGTCTGAAGAGCTAAGTGAACGATCAAAGTAAACAGACTTGTAGATGTAGAGGGAAAACAGAGGGTTGCTAGTTGGGAGCGGGGTGGGGATGGGGGGGAAGGGGAAGGGATTAGACAGCATAAATAGACAACTACAATATTGCCACAGGGATATGAAACACAGTTCAGGGAATATAATAATGTAAAAATTTTGTGGTGTGTCACATAGTCACATGTCTTGTTAGGGAGACCACTTCATGGATGGAGTAGAGGCTTGATCACTGCACTGTACACCTGAAGCTGATGTTGTACAGTATGGTATGCCAACTGTAACTGAATATGTGGATGGTCACGGGACGTGGAGTATACTGTGGAGGGGAGTCAGGGGAGTTATGATAGATATATATGATATGGGGGGGAGTGTGGTGCCGAACTGGGGGAGGGGGATTGTCACTTTGCGGTGGTAAAGAATATAACTATTGCAGTGTGTTGTACACCTGAAACTAGTAATAAAAAAAAGAAACAAAAAGATAGTGTGATATTGTACAATCAAACAAATTGATCAATGGAACAGAATATAGAGTTCATAAACAGATGTACACATCATGTATTGAAACAAGATTTATGACAAAGTTAACACTTCAGTTATGTGTCAAAAAAGATGAAAAATTTAATAAATAATGCTAGAACAATTAGGTCACCATGTATACATAATGTATCGTGTGCAAAAAAATGTAGAGAACCTCCCACCATACACTGAAATCAGTTTCATGTGGATTAAAGACTTAAATATGAAAACCCAACCTGTACAATTTTTCAAAAAGAATAAAGGAGACATCTTTATGACTTTGAGGTGGAAAAAATATGTTGAGCACAAATAGTGCCGACCTTAAAAGATAAATTTGACTACATTAAAATTAAGAATTTCTGTTCATCAAAAATACCACAAAGAGAGTGAAAATGCAAACCTCAGAGTGAGAGATGTTTGCGGAGCATATGACTATGAACAGATTATTATTCATATTATAAAAACTCTTCTTGCAAATCAATAAGAAAAAGACAGCCCAAATTCTAAATGAGCAAGGAAAACTAAAAAAGTAAGAGTAAAGGAAACCCATTTGGATAAAAAGATGATGTCGGTCAATAATTGGAGAAATCTATGTTAAAACCACAGTGAGATAGCCTTTTATATTCACTGTTTTGTAGTAATTAAAAAGTGAGATAATATTAAGTATTGGTGAAGTTATGGAACAAATGGAATATGTAAACTCTGCTGGTTAGCATGTAAAATGGTATAGTCACGTTAGAAAATGTAATAAGATATAAGATAACAAGAAATAAGATCATTTGTCATTTTCCTATAAAGCCAAGTATGAATATATTCTATGATCCAGTGATTCCATTCGTAGAGGAATGATAGAGATATGGACAAAAATGTTCATTGTCTGAAATAGCAGAAGACTGTATACAATTCGTGTGCCAACCAGCAGAATAGATAATAAATTATGGTATTTTGTTATATTATTTAATCAAGAAAAATGACTGAATTATAGCTTCAAGGAACAATGTGGATGAATTTTGAAGAAGATAATTTTGTGCAAACATAAAAAGGCAATTCAATTATAATACAGTGCCATTCAGATAAAATTCAAAACATGTAACATTATTTAGGGATATTTAATTTAAGGATACAATATATGTGGTAAAACTAAAGAAAAGCAAGGCAATATATATATATAAAATCATCACATTGTACACTACAATTTTATTTGTCAGTTATACATCAATCAGGGTGGAAAAAAAGAAACTCAAGGATAACAAATATTGAAGAAAATTACCTTTGAGGGACAAAGAAGGGCAGTGAACATAGAAATCTTCAGAGGTAATGGTAATACTCTATTCCTTAAACTAGGTATATGGATGTTCATTGTATCATTCTTTATTTTTATTATTATTTTTTCTTATTTTATTTTTAGCTGATCCATCCTACCACCTGTTGGCAGCTCAGCGGCTGCTCAGCTTGGGCTGGGCATCGAACCGCTGTTGCTCAGAGCTCAGCTCGCACTTTTGAGCAAGCTCTTAACCAACTGAGCCACTTGGCCAACCCTCATTATTCTTTAGGTAACCTTATAACTTGTACATATTAATGTCTTAGGTCACTGCTATTAGATTTTTTTTGCAGGGTATATTTATCTTTTCAAACCCATTTCAAAGGATATCTTTCTCAGAAATCCTAACTTGAAATCAAGCATCATAATCTTATAATAGACACTTTGTATCTTCTTTTAGCAAATTGATAACATAAGTGATGATTCATCTTTACTGGACATTTAATCTTACTTTAGAGTATAAGAGACTAGTTATGATAGTTTATAATAGCAAAAATTAAAAGCAACCTAAATGTTACCATTTGGATATTAAGTTAATTATGTTACAGCTTATCTTTGAAATATTGTTCAGCTATTAAGTAGAAAGAGGTGATATATAATATGGACCCATATTGAGAAACTTATATATTGCTAGGTGGGCAAAAAAGAAGTTACATAAAGTAGGTATGGTTTTATTTTTGACCTAAAATGACATGTGTCTATGTATATCATTCTCAAAATCTCAAAGGATATTTACACTGAATTCTTAGTAGTGATGATCTCTGGCATATGGTTTAGAAGAGTTTGACCTTCAATATAAATGTTTCTGAGCTTGAAACATACACACACACACACACACACACACACACACACACACAAAGTAAATTGTATAAAATATAACAAGCATGTATTTTATCATTTTTTTAGAAAAGATTCTCGTTTTTGTAGGAAGGAAATTGTCACACCCTTATGAGAAGAATATAACATAATAAATGTGCCCTAAAATAAGCCACATGTCTTTTGTTACTTTATTAATGTTACTTTGGTATTCTCATTATACAGATCAAGGTCTCTAGAAGCCCTAAAGTTAGGTAATTTCCTGATTCTCTATACTAAACTAATTGGTGATAAAACTACAAAAACTATTTTAGGGTGCTTTCTACCATTAGTTCTGTCTGTGCTGTTTATTAATTGAAGAACTAAGTTATAAGGCTTTCTCTAAACTTAATTTTGGCATATACTAGTTAGTAAGTCGCTTATAGAATAGTCAGGTACCGTTGGACTACAAATATTTTTTTCCCTTGAATAATTATATTTCTGAAAAAAGAGGGCATGGATTTTTTTGCTTCTTTCAGATATACCTGGACTGATGGGCACATGATATTTTATTAATATAATTCAGTATTTCATAAATCCTTAAAACTAGATCCTATCTTTATCCCAGCTCAGGCTGTTGTTTAACATTATATAGAGGCTCTACTGAGTTATAAATGGATTCACATGTGATATTCTTATTTTAATGGGTTATTTATTACCAATTTGGGATTTATTAGTATTTATATTCTTGTCGTAACAACCTCACTTGTGGGAATTTAATATGACATTCTGAACATTTTTTACAAAAGCGTAGAATTTCAAGGCAAAGAGGCCAAACATCTGTGTTGGTGTTTTAAAAAGAAACATCAACTAAATAAACTAATTTTTAGGTAAGGATTCAAAAACTGGAGTAATTTTTGCTTTTTGTGATCCTGAAGTTATTCTGTCTTCCCTATCCTCAAGGGAAAATGAAATGGAACATGAGTACTGCCAAGGGCTTATTCTGTTTATCAGGTTATTTCAATGCCAAGATCATTTTTTAAAGGACTGATTTATAGCAGTTTTAGATTATTCCTACATCTTATTTCAAATAACTGATCATATTTGAGTATTTTTTATTACTGAAACTACTATAAATCTCTAAAAATATCATGGCCTTAACTGTTTCCATTTTAACAGATAAATGATGAAAACTTTACATGTCAAGATCTTAGCTATGCTGTTTGAACAAATGATAAGTTGAAAACCCAGTGAAATCCTCCATTTCCAGCATCATAACAAACTATATGCTATGATGGAGCCTCTTGCTAACAGCAATAGATCTTAGAAAATTACCTCCCAAAATGATTTTGATACATTGTTTTTCCCAAGAAGGAAAGGAAACCTCTACTCTCAAGAAATGGACAAATAGAGAGAACCAAATTATGAGCAATTAGCAGTTGGGAAAACCAGATTTGTGAGTGCAGTGAAGCCTTGGCCTCTGTAAAGAGAACTGGTTGAACCTGAGAGTTTTGCATGAGGGTAGGAAACTGGAAGAACAATAAAATAATCCCTATTTAGTGGCATGCCCCTCACCTTTGCTTCCAGAAGAAGCAATTGTAAATCCATTCTGGAAAAATGCCACCCCAGTTTAAGCAGTCAGGATCCCCATAGATTAAATTCAATAAGATTCAAACTCGTAATTTAAAAATGACCAAATACCGGACCGGCCGAGTGGCGTGTTGGTTAAGATCTGTCTTGGGAAGCCAGCGGCCCCAGTTCGGATCCCACATATGAGGGCCAGTGACACTGCCCTCTACAGCTAAGATGGTGAACAACAGCTCCACGTGGAGCTGGGCTGCTGTCAGTCCCCTCCACGGCATAGCTGCAGCCCCTGCTGCAGTGGGCTGCCATAGGCTACAGTGAGTGGATGGAAGCCAGCATGAGCGGCTGGCAGACCGTGTGAGCTGCCAAGAGCCGCTGTGAGCAGCCGTCCAGAGGCCGGCAACCAATCTGCCTCAACTGAGAACAGCGCAAGGATGATACCAACATGGGCCAGTGAAGCAATGTCCTCCACAGCTAGACTGAAGAACAAAAGGACAGCAACTTGTCTGTTCCCCTTCCCCAGTTCCCCAACGCTGTTCCCCTCCCCCAAACCCCCAATAAAATCTTAAAAAAAAAAAAATTTGACCAAATACCAAGGAAATAAGCCAGTATGAATTAGTGTCAACAGAACCACAACAGATTTAGACCCACCAAAGACTATATATTGGAATTATCCAATTTGAGTATATAATAATTGAAATATTTAAATACGGGCTGGCCGAGTGGCGCGGTGATTGAGTGCTGGTTTGGGAAGCCAGCGGCCCCGGTTCGGGTCCCACATATGGGGGCCAGTGACACTGCCCTCAAAAAAAAAAAAAAATTAAGCAAAAGATGGAATGCAAAATAAGCAAATAACAAGAGACTAATAAAAATGACCAGGTAAGTTTACTTTGTATAATCATTAAAATTAAAAATTCAGAGAATGCGGAAGACTTAATATTGTTACGATGTCAGTTCTCTGCAAATGAATCTATGGGTTGAATGCAATCTGAAGCAAAATTGTAACAGACTTTTTTCTAGAGATTCCCAGGCCAAGTCCAAAATTCATATGGAAATGCAGAGGACTTAGAATGGCAGAAGCAATCTTAAAAAAGAACAAAATTGGAGGACTTAAACTACCTGATTTCAAGACTTACTATCAGCC
Source organism: Aselliscus stoliczkanus (assembly GCA_033961575.1). Taxonomy (NCBI): domain Eukaryota; kingdom Metazoa; phylum Chordata; class Mammalia; order Chiroptera; family Hipposideridae; genus Aselliscus; species Aselliscus stoliczkanus. Next base: position 94,484,259 of record CM066736.1, on the reverse strand, counting down.
TGTGATAATCAAGACAGTGTAGTACTGACATAAGTATCAACAAATAGTGGAAAAGAACACCCAGAAATAGACCCACATACATGTTTTTTTTGACAAAGACACCAAAGCAATGCAATAGGGAGAGAAGTTTTTTCCACAGATAGTGCTGTAGTAAGTGAATATCCACATGGTAAAATGGATATTCTACCTCTACCTCACATCGAACACAAGAATTAATTAAAGGTAGAGCATAGACCTAAACATAAAATATAAAACCATGGAACTTTTAGGGGAAAATATGGAATAGTCTCATGACTTAGGAATGGGCAGCAGTTTTTAGGTCACAGAAAGTGATAACCAAAAGAGATAAAAATTATTATTATACTTCATCAGAATTGAACCTTATGCTCTCAAAAGATACCATTAAGTGGTGCTGGGAAAATTGGGCTGACTCATGCAAAAAAATCAAACTGGACCACCTCCTTACGCCATATACAAAAACAAATTCAAAATGGATTAAAGACTTAAATATAAGACCTGAAACCATAAAACTCCTAGAAGAAAACATAGGGAGTAAATTTGCAGACATTACCCTGAGCAGTATTTTTACTGATACATCCCTGTGGGCAAGGGAAGCAAAAGAAAAAAATGAACTTATGGGATTACCTCAAACTTAAAAGTTTTTTCACAGCAAAGGAAACGATCAATAAAACAAAAAGGAAGCCTACTGAATGGGAGAAGATACTTGTCAACAATATGTCTCATAAGGGGTTAGTATCCAAAATTTATAAAACATTCATACAACTCAACACCCAAAAAACAACCCAATTAAAAAATGGGCAGAGGATATGAAGAGACAATTCTCTAAAGTGTACATACGGATGGCCAACAGGCATATGAAAAATGTTCAGCCTCACTGATCATTAGGGAAATGCAAATAAAGACCACAGTGATAGCCAGGTGGCTATCATCAATAAATCAACAAACAAGTGCTGGCAGAGCTGTGGGGAAAAGGGAACCCTGCTGCACTGTTGGTGGGATTGCAGATTGGTGCAGCCACTATGGAAATCAGTATGGAGGTATCTCAAAAAACTGGAAATGTAACTACCTTATGACCCAGCAGTTCCACTCCTAGGTATTTATCCTGAAAAACCCAAGACACGAATTCAAAAAAATATATGCACCCCTATGTTCATTGCAGCACTATTTACAATAGCCAAGACTTGAAAACAATTCGAAATGCCCATCAGTGGACGACTGAATTAAGAAACTGTGGTACATTTACACAATGGAGTATTCCGCAGCTACGAAGAAGAAAGAAATCTTAACATTTGCAATGATATGGATGGACCTAGAGAACATTATGCTAAGTGAAATAAGTCAGTCAGAGAAAGACAAATACCATATGATCTCATTTATATATGGAATCCAAAGAACTGAATAAATGAGCACTGTAAACAGAAATTGTCTTAGAGACACAGAGGAAAAACTGATGATTGCTAGATGGAACCGGGGTGGGCATGAGGGAGAAGGGGAAGGGATGAGACAACATAAATTGGTAACTACAATATTGCCTCAGGGATAGAAAAGACAGTTTGGGGAATATAATAATGTTGTAAATATTTTTTACGGGACCAGATGGACTTACGTCTTGTTAGGGAGACCACCTCATGGACGGTATAGAAGCCTGACCACTGCACTGTACATCTGAAGCTGCCCCTGAATAGTATTATGTGTCACCTATACTTTAATATATATATAGTCATGGGATATTGAGTATAGCGTGGGAATGGAGTCAATGGAATTGTAATAGATATGTATGATTTCAGGGGTGGAGGACAGTGGGTGGGGGGAGGGGGGTTGTTACTTTGTAAGGGGTGAAAAGGACAACTATTGCATTGTTTTGTACACCTGAAACTAATAAAAAAGAAATCATAATAAAGCTAAAAATACAAAAAAAAAAAGATACCATTAAGAAAATGAATAGGTAAGACTTAGAAAAAATATTCCCAGCTATATATGTGGCAAAAAACTGGTGTGTCTTGTTTATAGAAAGAACTTCTACAAGCTAAGAAGTCAAACTAATTTTTTTGAATGGACCATTTAACAGACACTTTACAAAATAAGATATGTGAATGATCAGTAAACAAATAAAGTGAAGTGTTAATACCATTAGTCACCAGGGAAATGCAAATTAAAACCATTATGAGATACTACAGTTGACCCTTGAACAATGCAGGCATTGGGGAACTGACCTCCCCTGTAGAAAATCTGGGTATAACTAGATTCTCCCCAAAACTTAACTACGCTTGATTGTTCTTTGGTGTCCAAGGGGAATTGCTTTTAGGACTGCCCCCCTTTCGCGGATACCGGAATCCATGGATGCTCAAGTCTCCTATGTAAAATGGCCTAGGTCAATAGATACAGGTGGCCCTTTGCATATTCGTACCTCCAACCTCAGGCTGAAAAAAGTACAGGCTGGAGAGAGACAGAGAGGGAAAACATCTGCAAAAAGACGTATGCAAAAATATTCATAGGAGTTTCCTTTATAATAGCCTAAAACTCGAAACAGCCCATCAGTCAGAGAATAGAGTTTTTTAAAAAAACTATCATATATTCATACAGTGTAATTCTATTAGGCAGTAAAAATGAACAAGCTAACAATACATGCAACCAGTTAAATAAATCCTAAAAACATGACATTTGTCGAAACTAAGTGAATGTACACTTAGTATTTGTATGTTAATTGTATGTGAATTGTGCAGCAAAAGAAAAACCTATAAACATTGAACTGTAATGATATGCAGCTAAAGCATTTAGAGGGAGGTATAATTGATGCCGGTGATTTACTTTGAAAAGCACTAAAAATAAGATGGGTTAATGGTTAATGGATAGGTTAATGGTTAATGGATAGGTCAATGGATAGATAAATGATAAAGCAAGCACAGTGAAAATTTAATGATACATTCTAGTTGGTAAGTATACAGATGTTCATTGTAAAATTCAATTTTGATATATGTTTGAAATCTTTAGGATAAAATAAGTAAACAAATAAATATGTAATTACAGAAAACTTAAGGTGTAGGTTAAACATCAGACTAGACCCAATGAAAGAATAACTGTGAACTGGAATATACATTTGAAGCAATTACACCTAATGGAGCAGAGAGAGACAAGAAAATGTCAAATATGGTTAAGACACATGGAGGATATAATGAGATGATCTAATATAGGACTGTTCACAGTACTAGTCTGTGACAAGATCAGGAACTTGTGCCAGAATGTAAATCAGTGAATTGCAATTCGTTGAAAAAGTCTTACTGTGAAGAAAAAAAAAAAAATTAAGCTACTAAACTGTGGGCTCAGTGTGACCTGAGCTGGATGTGGTCAGTCTCTCTAAAGTCACCAAGGGTGCTGCCTTATTAAAGAGCAGAGGCTTCAAAGTCAAGCCTCAGATTTTGTCACAGATGAAAATTCTAGTCACCAACAAAATGTTATAAAATTTCATTGGTTGCTGGATAAATTCTTACATTGAGCTTCTTAGGCTAAGGGCTCTGAATAATATAGGAAACCACATAGAACTTTAAAAGTCTGAGAAAAAAAGCTGCTCTTCTGGAACCCCCAACATCAGATTGACTTAATCTAGAAGTTTTTAAGGACACTCAAGCACTGCTCATGACCAGTTTGTATGTACAAGGAAGCAAATTGGGGGATTTGTTAACTGCTATGGTCTGAATTTGCCCTCCTAGATTCAGATATTAGTAAAGTGATGGTATTAGGAGGTGGGGCTTTTGGAAGGCTATTAAGTCATGCAGAGCCCTCATGAATGAGATTAATTGTCCTTTTAAAAGAGTCAGCTAGCTCTCTAGCCCCTTCTGTCATGTAGGAATACAATGAGAAGTCCCCACCCCAAAGGGAACCTTCATCTGCCCATGCTGGCACCCTGATCCTGGACTTCCAAACTCTAGAACTATGAGAAATAAAATTCTATTGTTTATAAACCACATGGCAGCCTGGAACAGACTAACACATTAGGATTATATTAATTGGTAGAATACAGCTTGCTTAATGAGGGCATGTATTTTACTCCTTTCTCTCTATTCCTTCTCCATACATTTACTGATTTCTACCGTGCACTAGTCTTAGTACCAGGTACTAAGAACTGGATATATTGATATACTAAAACATTATCCTGGTTCATAAGGAGTTCACAATCTGGAAGGAAATCAGTGAATTGCAATTCGCTGAAATTGGTAAACCAGTGTTTTTAATGTAGTGGGGTGTGCACTCAGAGATGTGTGAAAAATTACTGTGAATCCTATCATGGGGTTACTGGATTTAGAGTGGGCAGGAGATCGTCGCCAAAAGCATTTGTCAGACAAGGATTCAGAAGGAGAGTATTCCAGATAGAGGATTTGCCAATAGAAAAAAGAAGCATGTACAGGACCTGTGTTTTTTTAAAATTGAAGAATATTTCCATGTTGTTGAGTGTAATATAGAAAGGTAGCGGGAGATGAAAGAAGTAAATGGAGTAACTACTGGTTAAAGTGAAAAGATTGAATATGTACATTTAACCTCAGCTAGTACCCAAAACCCCACTAAAACAAAAGTAAAGAATTTTTAAAAATACATAGGCCCACCGGCAAAATGAGAGGAGACAACATCATTTTGGAAACTAGAATACTGATGGAAGTGACTTTACTTAGCTGACCCACGAAAGCCTTTTCCAACTGACAATTGTTAAAAGCCTTGAAGCAGCCCAATTTGCAGGACGGCAAAAGGCTCAGTAATTAAATACATCAAGTTATCTCTGAAAGCTGGAATGGGGCTAAAACATTAAAAAGAGATTTGGTTCAAGTCTCCTTAAAGATGCATTTGGATTCCCCTCCCAGATCCTTTTCCAATTCTGTGTAAACAGCCAGCTGCCTGTCCATTACCCACCCTGACAGAAGATTAAAGGTTTGTTTGTGTATTTATTTTTAAGAGAAAGAGGACATCACTAGCCTGGGAGACACTAGGTCTGGCTGAGAGAAATTCTGTTTCGTTGCAAGCAAAGAGGCTAAGTGAATGCCAAATATTGAGAATATCAGTCAACTTTCCCTTCAGCTCTCAGAACTCTGGCAGCCTGCCCACAAGGCAGGACATTGGAGGACAGTTCTCTGAGAAGTGTGACCAGCCAAAAAGAAAGAGATTTTACTCAAGATCCTGAGGTTAGGAGTGTATCAACAGAAGAGCTCAACTAAGTCATGCTATAATGAAGCTCAGAGTCTACCAGCTTCACCACATACACATTCTTTTTGTTTTCTGTTCATCCTTCAGTTTACTTCTTGTGGAGGATGACCTAAGCAGAAGGGGCTATTGAGCAAAGTCAGTTCATCCTTCCCACCATTGTTCCCCAACTCTGCTTTGATTTTCCTACTCCCCCTTGTAAAAGAGCCACCTCGTCAGCATCCATAATTGCCCTGTCCTTTTCCTACTTGGGTACACATAGCACTCTGACTGCATCACACAACCTCAGCTTTTTTGGCTCTGGAGCTGCTGGGTCAGATACAATCACCACTACCCCTGAAACTAGGCTCCAAGAAATTAAGTAATTTTCCCAAATTACACAGCTTGTTAATTGAAGAGGTGCGTTCTAAATCTAGTTTGTGTTTTGTTTTGTTTACTCTATGACTTGAATTCACTGGTTCTTCAAAAATTGTGGCAATGGATGTTCTATAATTAAATTTAAGTTTAGATCAGGAACCTGTATTCTGGAAACTTGTGGATCTTTATTTTTATTTTTTAAAATAACCATTGCTACTGAAAAGCTCCCACCTTAACTGAATGAAAACAGAACTTGTTTGTATTTGTTGTTGTATATCCAATATCCAGCACAGCAACTGACACACAGAAAGTAATCAGATATTGTTTGAATACATGAATGATTATATGATTCCATGGAAACAGTAATTATTGAAATAATAGTCTACTTTTATTAGTTACTTATCAAGGAACTAACTTGGTTATCAACAGCTTTGAGTTTTAGATTTAGGAGAAAATTCATTAAGAAGTTAGCTAGCTATTCTCACAGCTGTAAGATTAAGGCCAGATCTTTGGCTACCATCACTCAACCAAAACCATTGATCAGAACTTATTGATAAAGCTAGTGGAAACTTTTCAGCTCCTATGTTATTCGACATATGGTAGCATTTGATGATGGCCACTTCCACCTCATTGCAAAACCCACTTCCTTTACCTTTGATGATACCATTTCTCTTGGTTTTCTATTTCTTTTGAATCTCTTCTTGAGTCTCTTTGGTAGGGCTTCTCTTCCCTCATCCTGCAAAGGGTGATGTTCACTTGCATCTGTAGATTAATATTTAGATCTCCCAACCTAAATTTTCCATAGGTAATCTTATTCATCCCCATTACCATCTTTACTTATGCCTTCCAAATCTGTATCTCAAGCCCAAATCTACCTCCCCTGTTCTAGAACTGAATATCCTGTGGTTACTGTCCATCTTTACTTGAACATCGCAAAGCTATTTAGATGTTATGTTCTAAACTAAAATAATCATCTGTTACCCTCATTTCTAACCATCACCCACAAACTCTTATTCCTGAGTTTTCTAGTTCAACATATGGCACCAGTAAGGCTTATGCTTATGTTTGATCAGCTGCTGAGTCCTATAGAGTCTGCTTCCTAATGTCCCTCAACTCCATCTACTTTTCTCTATCCATAAATTCTGCTCTCCTGATTTAAGTCACCAACATTTCTTACCTCTATTACTGTACCAACTTCTTACCTGGCCTCCCTACCTTTATCCTGACGTATCGCTCTACTATGTCTGTTTCCTTGCTTTACCAAAATGATATTTGTACAATTCACATTGCATCTTGTCACTTCCCAACTTAAAATCCTTTCCCTTTGCCCTCAAAAGAAATTCTGATATCCTGCGCCCTTCCTACCTCCTCAGCTTTGTCTTTTACTGCTGTTAATCCCCCAGCCTTTGCACACTTTATTGCCTTAGTTTGGACACTCTTTCTACTCTCACTCCCTTAATTGTCCCTTTCATCTAACTAACTCCTACTTATCCTTTAATCTCAGTCACTTCTTCCTGGAAGCCTTCCCTAGCCCATCAATCATGGATTGGTAGCCATTTCTATGTGCTTCCACTCCATCTTGTACTGCCCCATCCTATCCACCGTGACCCTGCAATAGTGCTTATCATATATAATGATATTCCCTGTTAACTTACGTATATTCCCCATTATGCCTGGCATGTAGTCTGTCAATAAAACATTTGATGAATGAGTAAACAAATAAGTGAATGTAATATAAGTAGCTACTTACCTCAGCAGATTCCATCCCTATACAGGCCAGTAGCTTTTACCCTTTCTTGGCTATAATCCAATCCTCAACTAGAGCCAGCCTCTGTTCACTTTTGCATCTCTGTGCACAGAAATATCTAAGATGATATAGATGGACAGTTTGATAGTTCATGACCCTTGCTTGAAAGTAAAACTTAAAGTTCATATATAGCTGGTCTATACAGTCCGATTAGTACAGTCACTGATAGGAGCAAGTGTTCATACCTACTGCTTAGAATCACCAGGGATGAAGCGTAAGCATTTGTCATTTTTTAAAGTTCCACAGGTAAATTTGGTATGTAGCTAGATTTGAAAAATCAGTGCCCTATTATCTGGTATAGTCATTTTGAGAACTTTTCTTAAATTTTTTTAAATGTGCATTTCTGGGTCCTATCATAAGAATCTCTGATTTGGTAAGTCTGGAAAGAGGCAGATTGGAGTTAACATGTAAAACTTTCAACAGCAAAATGGACAGCTTTACAGATACGCAATTCCCATTGCATGGAGTACTCCATCAAATACTCCTTAGTCATTTTCAGGAAAGCTGGATCAGGATTCCTTCATTGTTGGGGAGGTGGACTAGATGCCCCCAAGATCCATCACCTCAGGATTCTTTCATCCTTGCTCACCAGGAGCAATCCTGGCCCCCCTTGGTTTATAACACACCATCATTGGTCCGTGCAAGACCCCTTTCTTGTTCGTTTATTTTTATCACTATGACACTCTCAATCTCTCCCAATAATTTTAATGTTTTTAATATATTATTTTTATGTAGATGTTCTTGAAAAATGCATATTATTTAGTGCACATGTATTTTTAATTTATGTAAATGGTATGTTATATATCTGTTTCTTCTGTCAGTCAGCATTATGTTTTTTTATATCATTTTATGAGGCTATTGTAAATCTGATTCCAAACCAAATAAATACATTAGAAGGAAAGAAGAAAATAGTCCCATTTTTCATACCAATGTAAATGCAGAATTCCTAAATAAAATATTTGCTAATCAATTCCAGTAGTGCATTGAAAAAATAAAATGTCATAATATAATGGAATTGATCCCAGGGTTTTTTTTAAGTGTAAGTCACCACATTAATAGATTAAATGAGAAAAATGTATGATTAATCAGTGCAGAGAAGGCATTTAATAAAGTTCAGTATGTATTCGTGACAATTCTTAGCAGACTGTTTTTAGAGTAAAGCTTCCATTAAGATAACAGCAAGATAAAGATACATTATCACTACTCTTAACAATGTTAAATCATTATGTTTTACACCTAAAACTAATACAGTGTTGTATGTCAATTATATCTCAATTAAAAAATAATATAAAGGGGAGAAAAAGAAATGAGATCCAAGGATTAGAAGAGAAAAAACTGTCATTTTCAGATGATATGATCTGCCCAGAAAAAGTACCACATTAAACAAATTAACTATTAAGATGTTTATGTTAGGTTGCTGAATATATAAGATCAATTTACAAAAATCAATAGCATTTTTTTTTTTTACCAGCAAGAACCAACTAAAAAGTAAAATTTTAAAAAATCCTCCCTTCTCTTCCTCCTCTCCCTTCTTTCTTTCCTTACCCCCAGTGTTTAAGCACCATAAGGCAGGCTCAGGCAGGGCATCAGTGGCAGCCAGGCAGAGTCCAGGCCCCATACTTACAAACAAAAAGTCCAGGCGAGGTGGTATTGGTGGCCCAGTAGAATCAGAATACTATTTATATTCAGAAGACTGAGCAAATAAGTAAATATATTGAGGATAATGGTAGCCAGGTTTTTCATTGAAAAAGAACAAATATGGAAAAGGAGAAAACTAGATTAAAACCTATGATTTTGAATAAATTAGAAATAATGATATGAACTCATGGTTTTCAACATATATGTAACTAAACACTGAAATAAATAAAACTGGAAATATGTATATATGTGTGGGTGGGGTGGTATATACAGACGGTGCCAAAAAAATGTATACACATTTTAAGAAAGGAAAAAACTATTAAAATTGTAATACTCAATATATACCGATAACAAAAGATGACTACAAGTCAAATTTGACTTCTGCAATTACAAGAAGTACTCAAAATGATAATCATCAGCATCCAGACACTTCTGATTACAGCGAACTACTGCTTGAGCAACGTTGACCAAAGTGTCCACTTGTATACATATTTTTAGCACCCCTGGTGCGTGTGTGTGTGTATCTCCTAGTTCTGTTCATTGAGAAGGCCTGGCAACAGAGACACCCCAGTAATAATGAGCACATCTAGTATCCAGATATTGGTTACCAAATACCGGTACTCACTAAAAGGAAGAAATGACTCTGCAAAAATAGCTAGGGCAAGGAAAAATGTAAAGAAAAGTATGGAGTATCTTTTTATTCCAAAAAGTATAGAAGTGCTCAAAGAATGAATGCACTTTAGTTTATAGTTTGTATTGTCCTAAAATATACATAACATAAAATTTACCATTTTACCCATTTTTAAGTGTACAGGTCAGCCGCATTAAGTATATTCACAATGTTATGCAACTGTCACCACCATCCACCTCCAGAACTTTTTCCATCTTTTCAAACTGAAACCCTGTACCAATTAAACAATAACTCCCATTTCTCACCAGCCCACCAGCCCTCACAATCACCATTACACTTTCTGTCTCTTTGAATTTGGCTTCTCTGAGTACTGCATATAAGTGGAGTCATGCAGTATTTGTCTTTTCTGTGTCTGGCTTATTTCACTAAGCATAATGTCTTCAAGGTTCATCCATGTTGTAGCATGTGTCAGAATTTTCTTCCCTTTTAAGGCTGAATAATATTCCGTTGTCAGTATATACCACATTTTGCTTATGTATTCATCTGTCAATGGGCACTTGCAGTTGCTTCTACCTTTTGGCTATTGTGAAGAATACTGTAATGAACATGAGTGTGCAAATATCCCTTCAAGTCCCTGCTTTCAAGTCTTTTGAGTATCTACCCAGAAGTGGAATTGCTGGATCATATGGTAATTCTCTTTTAATTGTTTTGAGGAACTGCCATACTGTTTTCCACAATGGCTGTACCATTTTATATTCTCACCAGCAGTGCACACATCCCGTTTCTCCACATCCTTGCCAACACTTGTTTTCTGTTCTTTAGATAACAGCCATCTTAAGGGCGTGAGGTGGTGTCTCATTGTGAATTTGATTTGCATTTCCCTACTGAACTCGTGTTGGTGTTGAGCACCTTCTCATGTGCTTATTGGCCATTGGTATATCTTCCTTGGAGAAATGTGTATTTAAGTCCTTTGCCCATTTTTTTTATCAATCTAGTTGGAATTTTTGAGGAACTTGATAATATTCTAAAATTTATATGAAAGAGCATGAAGAACAAAGAGGAGTCTTATCCCTTATCAGATTTCATACTTCGAAATCGTAATAATAAAACCAGTGTTGTATTAGAACACAAACAGACTGATAAACCAATGAAATAGAATGGAATGCACAGAAACAGACTCTTGTTTATTGGAACTTAATAGGTGCCACAGAGGAATGGGGAATAGAGAGTTTGTTTAGTAAATGGTGCTGGGAAAATAAGGTATTATATGAAGAGAAAGAAAGCATTTCTAGATAGCAGCAAGTATTAAGATGCTCTTCAGAGAGATGGAATATCTCACTGTAAAGATAAAACTCCAAATTTAATAGAAGAAATGAAGCTCATATCTTTGTGACCTAAGAGCAGGGAAGAAATTCTTAAAATTAAAAATGTAAATGTAACAATACAAAGAAAAAAACAGGCAGATTTCTTAAGTTATTAAGACTTTTTAATCACTGAAGGACAACATGGATGAAGTTAATATACAGATATTAATAGGCCAAAAATCTTGTTTGTTTTACTGTCTAAAATCAACAAAGAAATAATACCTAGAATATACAAAGATTTTCTGCAAATTAGAGAATAAAACAGCAGCCCCAATGGAAAAATGAAAAAACGATGTAAACAGGCTCCTTGTAAAAGAGAGAACTCAAAAGCTATAAGGATATGCAAATTAAAACAATGACTGTTAATATTCTTAGACTGGCAGAAATTAGAAAGAATAGTGCAAAGTATTGGTAGGGATATGGCCATATAAGAATCTTCATGCACTGCTAGTGAGAGCAGAGATGGGTACAGTCATTTTGAAGAGCAATCAGATCAGATGGTACCTAGTCAGAAGGAGAATTTACATACCCCGTGACCAGCAGTAGTGCTGGATAAATGAGAGAGGGAAGGATTTGGGAAGCTGGAGGAGAGAGAGAGAGCTTACACAAGGCCATAAAAGGCTTGTACTGGTTACTCTCCTATTTGTGATGGCAGGAAGGAGATTAGGGCAATCCCAGTATTTGTCGCTGGGTAAAATTTAGTGGATGTACACCATGGAATACTATGCAGCAGTTTTTGGTGTTTTTTTTATTTTTGTTTTTATTTGCTAAATGTATACATAGCAACATGTACGGATATTAAAAGAATTATTTGGGCCGGCTGAGTGGCGCAGTGGTTAGGCTTGGGAAGCCAGCAGCTCCGGTTCAGGTCCCACATATGAGGGCCAGTGACACTGCCCTCAAAAAAAAAAACAAAAAAAAACAGGAATTATTTATAATCCTATGTAATAAAGTACAATGCTTAAATTTACCCTTGCCTAGTACATGAATTAAAATATAGAATTTATCTGTATACCTGTAATTAGTTGATATTTGTAGATTATGTAATCTATATATTTTCTTATTTTGAAGAGGGGGAGAGCAAGGACAAATTGGAGCCCTTGTGTCTCTAACTGCCTTTAAGCCTTCAACTTTTATGATATTGTTAACTTACAAAAAAAGAAGTTAATTCCCTTCACTACAGAGCTGTACTCACACTAGCTCAGAATTCAAAGAAGCAGAAAGAGAATATTCCGGAGCTGGCAGAGCTGCAGGCCTGACTAACAGGATGAGCCAGCACATGTGCAGCGCCTGACCTACACTGACATCCAAGCACAAGCGTGGGAGCTGCTTCCACCTTCCCAGTTGCTGGCTACTGGATCTCAGAACCGTACAGAGAAGGGAATTCTGGGGAACATAGTTCCATCTTAGCTAAACCTAACAGGACAAAGTCACCACCGTCTTCCCTGTCTATACCTGAATCTAACATATTGGGTTGTCTGAAAAGTCATGACGTAATTTTTCTGTTTTTCGTTGTGAAAATACATTATGACTTTTCCAACAACCCATTATAACCCTGTGAGGTTGTGAACTCGGTTTGTCTTACAAGTCAGTCACCTCCAGGATTAGAATTTGTTATGATATTTAAACATCTCAACCCTGCAGCGACAGGATCTTATTTGCTTTATCTTTTAGAGCAATCATAGAAACTTTCTGCTCCCTTATTGAACCTTGTAATAGAAATTTAACACCCTGAGCTCATTATGATCTTTCTCCAAATTTTCTAGTACTCTGAAACAATGGACTAGCCTCATTGTTCCCCTTATTTGAACTAACATATGGCAACAATTACTTGATTATCTATAGATATATGATTATAGTTGTCTATAGGTGATAATTTAAGGAATTGTTTTGCCATTGAGTGCCCTGGACTACCAGTTTCTCATTAACCACTGGGAAAAGATTTATTAAAATTTTGTTTTTAATAATTATTAAGACGGGCCGGCCGAGTAGCGCATTGGTTAAGAGCTGGTTTTGGGATGCCAGCGGCCCCGGTTCAGATCCCACATATGAGGGCCAGTGACACTGCCCTCTACAGCTAAGATGGTGAACTACAGCTCCACCTGGAGCTGGGCTGGCAAGTCCCAGCAACGGTGTAGGCTGCAGCCCCTGCTGCAGTGGGTTGCTATAGGCTACAGTGAGTGGCCAGCAGCCAGCGTGAGCGGCTGGCAGCCAGCGTGAGCTGCCAGTAGCCGCGGTGAGCGACCATCCAGAGGCCGGCTACTGATCTGCCTCATCCGGGAAGAGCGCAATGACGATACCAACATGGGCCAGTGAAGCAACATTCTCCGCAACTAGACTGAAGAACAAAAAGACAGCAACTTGTCTGTTCCCCTTCTCTGATTCCCCAACGCTGTTCCCCTTCCCCGATTCTCCAATAAAATCTTTGAAAAAAAAAATAATTATTAAGACATTTTTTAGAATAGTTTTCGGTTAAAAGCAAAATTGAGGACAAGTTATAGAGATTTCCCATATACCCTCTGCCCCCACACATGCATTCTCTATTAGCATTCCCCATCAGAGTGGTGTATTTGTTAAAATTAATGAACCTACATTGACACATCATAATCACCTAAAATCATGGTTTATGTTTCTTTCTCGATGTTGTATATTCATTGGGTTTAAACAAATGTATGATGAAATGTATCCATCATTATGGTGTTTTACAGATTTTCACTATCCTAAAAGCCCTCTTTGCCGGCCTATTCACCCAAATTATTAATGCTTTTGAATCTAATAAAATAAAAAAGCCAATTCCAGATTTTCACCCTTAAAAGTTGCTTTTCTCCTGAAACAACTTCTGGTACAGGTCAGAAAAATCATTAAGTAGCACTCTTATAGTCTGCAAGTTTGTTGTATTATGCTGCAAGTTTGTCTGCAAGTTTGTTGTATTATACATTTATCAGTTACATCTGACTAAATGTGTAGAAAAGATGAACAATAATTTCCAAATATTCTGGGCAATAAAATAATTGCTTTTGCAAGTGGAATTTTAAAATATTATCTTACCTATTGTAGTTATATCAGATTTCATTAGGTGTTTGACACACATATCTAAGGGACTTTTAATGGAAATTTAACAGAGTGCTGACAGTAAGAGATTTGACATTCTGTATGTTGACTATTTGAGAACAATCCATGATATATAGCAGTTTGTATTTTTTTTTTTAATTGGGGAATTTGGCGGAGGGGAACAGCGTTGGGGAATCGGGGAAGGGGAACAGACAAGTTGCTGTCTCCCTGTTCTTCAGTTTTTAGTTGCAGAGGATGTTGCCTCATTCTTGGTATCGTCATTGCGCTCCTCCCGGATGAGGCAGATCGGTCGCCGGCCTCTGGATGTCGCTCACCGCGGCTATTGGCAGCTCACGCTGGCTGCCAGCCGCTCACGCTGGCTGCGGGCCACTCACTGTAGCCTATGGCAGCCCACTGCAGCAGGGGCTGCAGCCCACACCATCACCGGGGCTCGCACAGCCCAGCTCCAGGTGGAGCTGTTGTTAGCTGTAGAGGGCAGTGTCACTGGCCCTCATGTGGAATCCGAACCGGGGCCGCTGGCATCCCAAAACCAGCGCTTAACCAATGCGCCACTCGGCAGGCCCAGCAGTTTGTATTTTTGATGAGGCAAAAAGTTAAGTTGTACGCATAATGCAAATGTGCGCTAGTGAAACGCACACTAGTGTGTAACCCTTGCTTTACCCATTCTGCATCTCAACTTGACCTTGTTTTTAAGTAGTCATTGTGTGACTGACATTCTATTTGTGAAGCATATTGTATTTATGATGTGTTATTTAAAGAATAATAAAACAAAAAACACACATGTGCCCAACACCCAGTTTAAGAAATAGAACATTAACATTGAGTTCCACCTCATCTGTTCCCACTCTTCCGCTACCTTAGAGCCACTCTCCTGAACTGGGTTTACTTATTCCTTTGCTTTTCCTCATGGTTTTACCCCTATATGTGTACTCTTAAAATATAATTCAGTTTAGTTTGGCCTGTTTTTACCTTGATATAATTGGGATCATCCTTAATACAATATATATTTATTGATCAACTGCTCATAATGCTCATCCATGTTGATACGTGTGGTTATGGTTTATTCATACTCGCTGCTATGTGAGTCTGTGCTGCTGCTGAAGGATATTTGGACCGTTTTCATTGCGGTCAACGCAAACAATATTGTAACCGAAAATAATGTTGTAATGACTATTCTTACACATTGATGCACTTGTGCAAGAATTTCTCTTGTGTAAACACATAGGAATGGAATTGCTGAGTCAAGATTTTGTGCAACGTCAACTTTACTAGATTATGACAAATCATGTTCTGAAATATCTTTACAAATTTAGTCTTATAACAGTGTATGAGCATTCCTATTACTTCACATCCTTGCCAACTTTTGCTATTAAAAAAAGGATTCTTAGTTTTTAAATTATACCAGTCTGGCGATTGTAAAAGGGTATGTCATAGTTATAATTTGCATTTCCTTGATAACTAATAAAATGAAATCCTTTATCATGCTTATTGGCTTTCTGTTTCTATGTAAGGAAATGCCTATTTGATTTTACCCTTTTTTCTTTTGCATTGTTTTTTTCTTACTGATTTGTAGGAGTTCTTAATATATCCTGAACACCAATCCTTTCATACTGCAGGTATCTCTTCCTAGTTTGTGGTTGTCTTTTCCTTGTCTTTTTGATATCTTTTGATGAAATAAGTGTGTAATTTTAATGTTGTCAGCTTCATTAATCATTTCTTTTATGATTTGTACTTTTTTGTGTCTTGTGTAAGAAATCCTTCCCTATCATGAGGTCAAAAGAGGATAACATATCCTCTTAAAAAGTTTAATAATTTTGGGCCGGCCAAGTGGCTCAATTGGTTAAGAGCGCACTCAAGAGTGCAAGCTCTGAGCAACAGGGTCAGTGGTTCAATTCCCAGCCTGAGCTGAGCTGCTGCTGAGCTGTCAACAGGTGGCAGGATGGCTCAGCTTAAAAAAAAAGAAGTCCATTCTTTTAAAAAAAAAAAGTTTAATAATTTTACTTTGCATATTTAAGTCCTTAATCTATCTGAAAGAGATTTTTTTTTGTAGGTTGTATGAGTTAGAGATCCAGTTTACTTTTTTCTAAATTTATAACTAATTGCCTGCAGAATGATTTATTTAATAATATATCTTTTCTACAATGATTTGCCATGGCTCCCTTTTCGTATATCACATTTCTATAAATATATTGGTCTATTCAGGATTTTTTTCTGTTGCTCTAATTTGCCTAGTTTCACAAAAGCATCACTTAGTGTTAAAGTTTTATACTAAATGTTAATACCTGCAAGGCAAGTCCCCATGCTACATCTTCCTAGGAAATTTCTTGTCTGTTCTTTCCTGTTTGCTTTTATATATAGTTTTAGAATCACTTTATTGAATTCCATGATAAACTCTTTTGGGACTTTGATTAAAATTATGTTGAACCCATAGACTAATTTAGAGAACAAGTGACAGTTACAAGTCTTCCTATCCATAAACTTGGTGTATTTCTTAAGGTACAATATATAGGCCTTTAATGTCCTTTATGACATTTTTTATTTTCTCCATGAAGGCCTCATACATCTTTTGCTAGATATCTCCCTCGTTACCCTATTTTGTTGTTGTTGCTATTGTTGTTAATGTTATTATTGTAAATGGTGTCTTTTAAAATTATATATTCTAATTGCTTTTTTTGACATATAGAATTATAGTAAATTTATTTATTAGTACTGCAAACTTCCTTAATTCTAGTAAGTTGTCTACATATTCCTTTTAGTTCTTTATGTTGGCAATAATATCATCCATGATAGTAATATTTTTTATCTTATTTTCAGACTATACATTTTTTTTCTTTATTGTCTGTCAAGGATTTATAGTATAACATTAAATAGAAGTGATAGCACCCTTCTTTTAAAGTTTAATTGTTGAGCTTTATGTTTGCTAAAATATTTTGTCCTATATCAGGTTAAAAAGCCCTCTTCTATTCCTAGGTTTTAAAGAGTTTTTATTATTTAAAAGTGTTAGGGCCGGCCAAATGGCTCAGTTGGTTAAGAGCTTGCTCAAGAGTGCGAGCTGAGCTCTGAGCAACAGCGGTTCGAGGCCAGCCCGAGCTGAGTTGCCGTTGAGCTGCCAACAGGTGGCAGGATGGCTCAGCTTAAAAAATAAATAAATAAATAAATAAATAAATAAATAAATAAATAAAAGTGTTGAATTTTTTGAAATACTTTTTCTGCAGCTATCAATGGTTTTCATGGGTATTTAAACTTGATGTTAGGAATTTTTCCCATATTGAGATTAGCGTATAATTTCTCATAATGTTCTTCACTGGCATTGGAGCAAGGTTATACTTAGTGTCAGAAAAGGAAGTAGGGAGCTCCCTGTATCTCTTCTCCGAAAGAGTGCATGTTAGATGAAATAGCATGTGCCGTGAAAAAACTCACTAGTAAAGCTAACTGACCCTAGTTTTTCTTTGCGAGTATATTTTACATTTCTAATTATAGACTGTTCAGGTTTTTCATTTTTCATTAATTTGTTTGGTAATTTTTTCCCTAGGGATTTGTTTATTGTTGATTTCTTCTTTTTTAAGAAAATTTTTTTTTTATTTTTTTTAAAGATTTTATTGGGGAATTGGGGGAGGGGAACAGCGTTGGGGAACCAAGGAAGGGGAACAGACAAGTTGCATTGCTGTCCTTCTTTGTTCTTCAGTCTAGTTGTGGAGGACATCACTTCACTGGCCCATGTGGGTATCATCATTGCGCTTTTCTCAGGTGAGGCAGATCAGTTGCCATCCTCTGGATGGCCGCTCAAAGCAGCTCTTGGCAGCTCACACCAGCTGCCAGCTGCTCACTGTAGCCTAAGGAAGCCCACTGCAGCAACGGCTGCAGCTATGCCATCCCTGGGACTCACAGCAGCCCAGCTCCAGGTAGAGCTGTTGTTCACCATCTTAGCTGCAGAGGGCAGTGTCACTGGTCTTCATATGTGGGAAGCGAACTGGGGCCGCTGGCATCCAAGCCAACTCTTAACCAACGCGCCACTCTGCCAGCCCAGAAATTTTCTTTTTTAAAATTGGTTTTGCCAGTTTTATTACTCTACAAATCCTTTGCCTTTGTATCTTTGTTTTCTGTCTAATTTCTCCTCTATTTTTATTTACTTTTTTCTAGTTTTTAATTTTATTCTGTTATTTTTAACTTCTTAAGCTACAGGTTTGAGAAGTTTCTAACATTTTGAATTCACAGAGTCCTTAGTTGTTTCTTGGTGCCCCCTGGGCCAAAAGAAATAACTAACAGCTTCACTAATTAAGTAGTTGGGGCCAACTTAAATGTGTATTTATGTCCTTACTATCAAATAACACTTAAAAAAATAATACACATAAATTGAAAAAATATTAGTACTTTTATTTTTAAATAACAACAATTGCTTACTAATGGGTTGTTAGTACTGCACAGCCACTGAAATAACCTACATTTCCTATTCCACTTTGCTTTAAGCATAGTATTGCTTTTAAATCACTACAACCACTGACAATCATATGATATAGTTGATAGTAACATAGCACAATCTAATGTTGAAACTGAATTACCTCAAGCTAGGTTCGATAAGCTTTTAAAGTTTTCTTCTTTTAAGTATTTTGCTTTGTTAAATGTATTTCCTGGTACGTATTTTACAGTGTGCATTACTACTGTGAATGGATTGGTTTTTTTCCATTTCCATTTCTAGTTACTTTTTGCCAAAATAATTCAAAGCTATTGATTTTGTATATTTATTTTATTACTATCCATTTTACCAAGTTCTTTTATTAATTTTAGTTTTCTAGTAGAGTGTCTGTGGTTTCTAAGCATACGAATACAATAGTATCAGCCCTCCCAAAAGAGTTTTATCCCTCCTTTGCCAAAGTTTTCAACATTTACATATTTGCCAGAACCTAGGTTTTTCATAGGTACTGTCTGTCCGTTTGAGGTATCCTTTGATTTCTAGGTTGCTGAGTGTTTTTATCAAGGATGCTTATTGAAAGGCATAAAACCACAATAGAAAATTGGACCAGTCATTGGATGGGAAGACTTCTTTGTTTCTCCCCAATTTATTCTTTAATTCTCCCCAAATTAACACAATGCAAGAATGGATATTGGATTGTGTCAAATGCTTTTTTCCTGAATCTATTAAGGTGGTCATATGTTGTTTTTTTTCTCTTTAGTTTTTTAACTGAATGAGTTATGTTGATTTTCTAATGTAAAACCTTCTCTCCATTCTACTTGGTCATGATATATTAACTTTTTAAATGTATTATTGGATTTGATTTGCAAAATTGTGTTTAGAATTTTTTTATGTTTATAAGGATATTAATCCATATGTTCTTTTGTTTTTTAATATCTTTGGTTTTAGAAGCAGGATATTGCTAGCCTCATAAAATGAGTTAGCAAGTGTATCTTCCTATTCAATTTTCTGGTAGAGTTTGTCTAGAATTGGTATAATTTCTTCCTTAAGTATGTGGTAGAACTCACCAGTTAAGCTATCCAACCCTGGATTTTTCTTTGTGGGAAGGTTTATAACTCTACCTTCAGTTATTTTATAGATACAGTATCAAGTTATCTTTAAAAAAAAAAAAGCTTGGTGGCTTATATCTTACAAGAAATTGTTTCATCTAAGTTGTTCAACTTATAAACACAAATTTTATAATCATATTTCCTTATTATCCTTTTAATAGCTATAGCAGTATCATTTCTCATAACAATTTGTTGTCTTCTGTTGTTTTCCTTTTTAGTCTGGCTAGATATTTATCTATTTCGTTGAATTTCTCAACAAACCAATTTTTGGTTTCATAGATTTCTCTATTGCTTTTATTCTCTATTATTGAATTCTGATCCAATATTTATATAATATTTCCTTTCTTCTACTTTCTTCATGTATAATTGACTCTCTTTCCATTTTTCCTTAAGGTAGAGGCTGAAGTAACTGATTTGAGACCTTTCTAATACAATCATTTAATGCTATAAATTTTCCACTAAGTATTACCTTAGCAGTAACCAACAAGTTTTGATATGATCTATCTTAATTTTCATTCATTTCAAAATACCTTCTCACTTCCCATTAATTTCTTCTTGAACCTTTAGGTTATTTAGAATTGGGTTATGTAGTTACCACATCTTTGTGGATCTTTCAGAGCTTTTCCCGTTAATACTTTCTAATTTAATTCCATTGTGGTCAGAGAACACACTTCTTATGATCTGAGTCCTTTTAAATTTATTGAGACATGTTTTATGGTCTAGTGTATGGTGTATATTGATAAGTATTCCTCGTATACTGGAAAAGAATGTGTATTCTACTATACAAATCTTGATGGGTGTAGCATTGTGAAATTTAAGTTGTGATGTCCTTTTTCTTTTCCTGCGCAACATCTTTGCTGTAGTAGTTTGTTTTAAAAAAAGAAAAAGGTAAAACTTTCCTGATTCTCAAGTCCACTCCAGTTTGGAAAGTACACCAATGTCAAAAGAAGTTTATAAGTTTCTAATACCCACAGGAGAATTAGTATTTATTACCCCATTTTTCTACTTATTCAGCATAGAAATGAACAAGCCTCACTGTGAAAAGAGAAAAAAAAACAAGGATAAGACAGATTTTTTTTTTTAAAGATTTTTATTGGGGAATTGGCGGAGGGGAACAGCGTTGGGGAATCGGGGAAGGGGATCAGACAAGTTGCTGTCTTTTTGTTCTTCAGTCTAGTTGCGGAGGATGTTGCTTCACTGTTGGTGTCGTCATTGCGCTCTTCCCGGATGAGGCAGATCGGTCGCTGGCCTCTGGATGTTGCTCACCGCGGCTATTGGCAGCTCATGCTTGGCTGCCAGCCACTCACGCTGGCTGCGGGCCACTCACTGTAGCCTATGGCAGCCCACTGCAGCAGGGGCTGCAGCCCACACCATCACCGGGGCTCGCACAGCCCAGCTCCAGGTGGAGCTGTTGTTAGCTATAAAGGGCAGTGTCACTGGCCCTCATGTGGAATCCGAACCGGGGCCGCTGGCATCCCCAAACCAGCGCTTAACTGTAATGCGCCACTCAGCCGGCCCAAGACAGATTTTTAATAAATATAACTTAAGCCAGAGAATTTACAACACTCAATTTAATAACAAAGACAGAGAGAGGAGGTCCACATCTCTGTCTTTGAATCCACCAGGCTTCGATATCTGTCCTTCAAAGTTCAGACTGATCTTCTCTGTCTTTTATCTATGACTAATTTCATGAAAAATACTTTATTACATGTATCCAATCCTTGTTATTTAGGCTGAAGAGTTTGACTATTTTAGTTGCCCCATAAGAAGTTCAGTGCCCTGGCTTGATATCCTCTACCATAAATTTTCTAAATGATAGTCCAAAAATAGCAATCAAGCCAAGAAAAGAACAGTTGTGGGAAGAAAACAGGGAAAATCATAATTTACATAGCTTTGGGGCAACAAGACCCAGATATTAAAGGTATTGTGGTCTAATGCAGCATTATTAAGATGTGGTACATGTGGCACATTTCATGTACCAAGTACGTGAGACTTAGCTAGTCCAAATTGAGATGGGCTGTAAGTGTGCAATACACACTGGATTTTGAAGACTGAGAAAAATGAATGCAAAATATCTCATTGAAACATGAATGCAAAATATCTCAATGATTTTTATATTGATTACAAGTTAAAATTATTATATTTTTAGATGTATTGGGTTGTTAAAATTTATTATTGCATTTTACCTGTTCCTTTTTACTTTTTTAAATCATGCTACTAGAAAATTTTTAATTATACATGGCTCACATCATATATCTGTCAGACATAATTGCCCTAGAATCACACTCAAACCTCAGCCCAAGACAATGGTCCTGCTTCACTTTATCTACATTCATTTTCCTTTGACCTTGGTAACAGAAGACTGGTTTTAAAACAAAAACAAAAAAAACTACTGTTACTCAGAGCTCAGCTCGCACTCTTGAGGGAGCTGTTAACCAACTGAGCCACTCTGCCAGCCCCCAAAGATTGCTTTTTAATAATGGAACTATTGTAGCATGAAACTCAACCCTAGCTACTAAACCTTCTGGCCTATAATTCCATGTCTGCCTCACACTTTACACTTTAGTGAAGTCCACTTAGCTTGGATCTTGCTGTAATATTTTACTGAACTTTAGGCAGTTGCATGGGGCAAAGAATTAGAGATGCCCTTTTAAAAGGGTGAGGAAAATCAATTAGATACACTTGGCCAGTAAGATTCCAAAAGGTCACTGTTAAACCCCTCTTCCTGAAGTTCGCAACATGATCTCCGTCTGCCAGGAGGAGCCAGGCTAGACAATGGTGAAGATCTAGAACCTGTTTTAGAGTCAAAGATATATGTACCTTTTTGTGTAACTTTTCATTCTTTATGATTATTCAACTTTGGACAGGTTCAAAATTTCACAACCATAGTAAACAATTTCCATGAAGTTCCTGTGCACTAAGAATTATGTTTGGTATGAAACTCTAGCCATGTTTTCAGAGTCTTATCACCCCCTATAGTCTGTATCACTGTAGCAAAAAATTTTCCACTTAATTTAAATCTCTTAGGCTCTCCAATGTGGAATGCAATTCTGGCCCTATGTGTTTTGTTGTTGCTTTAATTAGGGTACGTTTCAGAGCAGGTGTTGCAGTTTAAGAACTGACTTTTCTATCAATAACGCATCAAAAAGTTGTTTAGCTAACATTTTGACCACTGCTGTGACCTCTGGAGACACTTCTCGTTAAAGTAATGTAATTTTAAGGACACTCTTTCCTAACATGCTATCCTGAGCACGTTTTGAGGCTAACGTTGTGTTCTGTCAGCTTCTCACAACTAGTTTTTGGAATCTACTCGGTAGCCAGAGTATTTGCAGGGGATATTTGTCGAGATAGCCACAAAAAGAGCCATTTGCTTTTTTGATGAATTCTTGAATAATTGAACCAATTGAAATCATAAATGGAATTTTAAAAGGTTTAGATAATAAGAAATAAAAATAAAAGTCAATCAAAATCATTGAGTCCAAATTTTTTTCTAGATGAAGAAACTAGCGTCCAGAGAGGTGATTTGCTCAAGATCACAGTACCGGGTAGTGACATACTGTGGATCACAACATGGTCTTGGTGATGTTCAGTCCAGTGCTTTTTCCAATATGCAATACGTGGTCCTTAAAACAATAAAATAGTGTTTGAGCTAGAACTATAATAACATTTCTTCAAGTTTATGTAAAGGAAATTTTAAAATTCACTTAAATATAAACTAGTTCAATATTGGTAACTTCTCTTGCGACAAAACATAATGCTTTTCTTAAAATCAGCAGACCTCTTTTTTTTTTGAGGGCAGTGTCACTGGCCCTCATATGTGGGACCCAAACCGGGGCCGCTGGCTTCCCAAGCCAGCGCTTAACTATCGTGCCAGTCGGCCGGCCTGAGTTGACCTCATTTTTAATGCAGAACGTATATCAGTTGTCACATTTAAGCTTTATATAGTTCTAAAACACTGCCACTAAAACCATATGCAAAATAACAGCATTAACTAATGGCATATAAGAGGAAAAAACTAGAGAAAAATGTGGGAAAAGAGAAATGAATCCAAATAACCTAGTCATCTTCCCGTCCAGTTGACATGCCCCTCATTGATAAAGATTTTTCTGACAGCTCTGGTAGAATCACTCCCTCTTCTGTGTTCCATTAACACCTCTTCCTACTTTTTGGGTGGCACGTTAAACATACTGGTTTGCATTAGCTCTTGTGAGGCCTGCCTATTTGTTAGTTCCACCAGCTTGTAAGTGTTTTGAAGACAGAGTAACTCCAATGGTAGGGACCATGTACAAGTTTTCATTTTGTAGGCCCATATTTATTGGTTGAGAAAATGAAGACCTGAATGTATAAACTAAGTAAGATAAACTTTGTTTGATCTGAAAAATGTGGTGCTAGTTACTTTAAGCAAATGTACAGTAATTAGAATAACAGAATATTTCACATATTCACCTGAATCTAAAATCAAGTCAGATATAGCCCTATTTTTTTCAGAATGGCTCAAGGTCATATCACAAAGAACAATAGTGGGACACTATAGACTAGTGAATCTCAAAATTCAGCATGCATTGGAATAACTGGAGAGCTAGTTGA
This sequence comes from Aselliscus stoliczkanus, assembly GCA_033961575.1. Classification (NCBI taxonomy): domain Eukaryota; kingdom Metazoa; phylum Chordata; class Mammalia; order Chiroptera; family Hipposideridae; genus Aselliscus; species Aselliscus stoliczkanus. The sequence continues at coordinate 94,460,075 of CM066736.1, read as the reverse complement.
AACACAGATTGCTAGTCCCCACACCCAGATTTCTGACTCAGTGGGTGTGGAGTGAAACCTGAGCATTTGCATATTTAACAAGTTCTCAGGTCATATGCCTGCTGCTGGTCCAGGGACCACATCTTCTGAACTATTATTATAGGCAAATACCTTAGACTAAGAATAGAAGAGAAGCAAATAGGATAAGAAAAAGAAGGGCGTGGGGCATTGGCAACAATGAGTGGGAAGATGGCAGGCAGACGCAGATGTGGAGCCCTGACAGAACACCAAAGCATTCGAAAGACATGGCCTCTCTCCACCTCATACTTTCCTGACTAGGGTACCACTGTCCTGACACTTGGACATTCTGAAATAAAGGCACTGGGCACCACCACCAAACTTTCTATTTACCAGCCAATCACTTTTGTTGCAGAAAATTGGCCCCCTTCTGCAGCTAGTCTTTTAAAATCAGTACTTTGAGGTGCTACTGTTCTACACAGCACTAAAATCTTAGGGAGAACAGATAAAATCACAAAGAATTCTTAATGTCTCCTTTCACATATGAAAGAATTAAAAACCTTATCACTTGAGAAGAAGAGAGTCTAATCATCTGCAGCCTAATTATAAATGCCCTTTAGGTGTATACTCTGAAATACAGACTACGCTTTTTATTTTGTTTGTTATTTTTATTATAGAGATGTAATTGACATATTTTAGTTTCAGGTGTACAACAGAATGATTTGATATTTGTATATACTACAAAATTATCATTATAAATCTAGTTATCCATCACCACACAATTACAAGTTTTTTTCTTGTGATAAATTTTAAGACCTACTCTTTTAGCAACTTTCATGTGTCCAACACAGTATTATTAACTTTAATCACATGCTGTAGTTTATATCCCATGGCTTATTTATTTTATAACTGGAAGTTTGTACCTTTTGACCCCATTTACCAATTTCGCCCACTACCCCACCTCTGGCAACCACCAATCTGTTCTCTGTATCTATGCGTTCAACTTTTGGGTTTCTTTTTTTATATTCCACATATAAGTGAAACCATACAGTAATTTTTTTCTTTGTCTCATTTATTTCACTTAGTATAATACTCTCAAGGTCCATGCATGTTGTTACAAATGGCAAGATTTTTTTTTTTATGGCTAAATAACATTCGTGGTGTGTGTTATACATACCACATTTTCTTTATCCATTCATCCATTGATGGACATTTAGGTTGCTATTGTAAATAATGCTGCAAATGAGGGGGCTACAGACATCTTTCCTAGTTAGTGTTTTCATTTCCTTTGGATGAATATCCAGAAGTGAAATTGCTGGATCATATGGTAGTTCTATTTTTAATTTCTTGAAGATCCTCCATACTGTTTTCCATAGTGGCTGTACCAATTTACATTCTCACCAACAGTGTACAAGGGTTCCCCTCACCAACATTTGTTACTTCTTGTTTTCTTTTCTTTTTTAAGATTTTATTGGAGAATTGGGGGAGGGGAACAGTGTTAGGGAATTGGGGAAGGGGACCAGCCAAGTTGTTGTTCTTCAATCTTCATTGTGGAGGGCGCCAGTTGCCATATGGCTTCCCATTGGCAGCTCGTGGACTCTAAGCTCAAGGTGCTGTGTTCAATCTTAGTTGCGGGTGGGCATAGCCACCATTCCATGCAGGAGTCAAACAAGGAGCCTTGTTGTTAAGAGTGCACGCCCTATCCACTGAGTCATCTGTGCAGCAGCTCAGCTCAAGGTGCCAAGTTCAGTCTTTAGTTGCAGGTGGGCGTAGCCCACCATCCAACAGGCAATCTTGTTGTTACACCAGCTGAGCCATCCTGCCACCTGTTGGCAGCTCAGTGACCACTCAGCCTGGGTGCAGCATTCACTGGCCCATGTGGGAATAGTACCGGTGGCTCTGTTGTTCAGAGCACATGCTCTAAGCCAACTCTTAACCAACTGAGCCACTCAGCCAGCCCATTTCTTGTTTTCTTGATGACAGACATTCTAACAATGAGGTGATATCTCATTGTGGTTTTGATTTGCATTTCCCTGATAATTAGTGATGTCGAGCATCATTTCATGTACCTGTTTGCCATCTGTATGTTTTCTTTGGAAAACAGTCTATTCTGATCCTCTGCCTATTTTTAAAATTAGATTGTTTGGTTTTTTGCTATTGAGTTGTATAAGTTCTTTATATATTATGGATATTAACCCCTTATTGAATATATGATTTGCAAATATTTTCTCCCATTTGATAGGTTGCCTTTTCATCTTGTTAATGGTTTCCTTTGCTGTGCAGAAGCCTTTTAGTTTGATCTAGTCCCACTTGTTTGTTTTTACTTTTGTTGCCTTTGCTTTTGGTGTGAAATCCAAAAAGACTGATATCAAGGAGCTTACTGCCTGTGTTTTCTTCTAGGAATTTTATTGTTTCAGGACTTATAATCAAGTCTTTAAATCCATTTTGAGTTAACTTGTGTGTATGGTGTAACATAGTGGTCTAGTTTCATTCCTCTGCATGTGGCTTTCCATTTTTCCCAGCACCACTTACTGAAGAGACTGTCCTTTCCCCTTTGTACACATATATTCTTGGTTCCTTTGTCATATATTAATTGACCATATATGTGTTGCTTTATTTCTGGGCTCTCTATTCTGTACCATTGATCTATGTGTCTGTTGTTTACCCAGTACTATACTGTTTTGATTACTGTGGCTTTGTAATATAGTTTGAAATCAGGAATCATGATACCTCCAACTTTTTTCTTCTTTCTCAAGATTGCTTTGGCTATTTGGGGTCTTTTGTGGGTTCCATACAAATTTTAAGATTGTTCTGTTTCTGTGAAAAATACTAATGAAATTTCAATAAGGATTGTATTGAATCTGTAGATGGTTTTGGATGGTATGGACATTTTTTTTCCCCAGTTAATGAGCATGGAGTATCATTCCATTTATTTTCTTCTTCAATTTCTTTCATCACTATGTTACAGCTTTCAGTGTACAGGTCTTTCACCTCCTTGGCTATATTTATTCCAAAGTATTTTATTCTTTTTTATGTAAATGGGACTTTCTTAATTTCTCTTTTATAGTTTGTCATTAGTATATAGGAATGAAACAGATTTTTTATATTAATTTTGTATCCTGCAACTTTACTGAATTTGTTGATTCCTTCTAACTGTTTTTTGGTGGAGTGTTTAGGGTTTTCTATATGTAAGATCATATAATCTGCAAATAATGACAGTTTTGTCTCTTCCTCTCCAAATTGGGTGCCTTTTACTACTTTCGTCCTTTTCTTTTTTTTTTCCTCAATTGCCTTGGCTAGGACTTCCAATACTATGTTGAATAAAAGTGGCAAGAGTAGCATCCTTGTCTTGTTCATGATTTTAGAGGAAAAGCTTTTAGATTTTCACCATTGATAAGATTTTAGCTGTGGATTTGTCATATATGGCCTTTCTATGTTGCAGTACATTCTCATTGTACCCAATTTGTTGAGAGTTTTTATCATGAATGGATGTTGAATTTTGTCAAATGTTTTTTCTGTATCTATTGAGATGATCGTTTGATTTTTTTCCTTTATTTTAAAATTTTTATTTATTTTATGATTTTTATCTCATATTGTTAATGTGATGTGTCACATTGATTGATTTGTGGATTTTGAACTATCCTTGCATGCCTGGAATAAATCCCACTTGATCTTGGTGTCTAATCCTCTTAACATTTTGTTGAATTTGGTTGGCTCGTATTTTGTTGAGGATTTTTGCATTCATGTTCATCAGGGATATTGGCCTGTAATTTTCTTGTGGCATCTTTGTCCAGTTTTGTTGCCAGGGTAATGATATCATAAAATGTGTTTGGAAGCATCCCTTCCTCTTCTATTTTTGAAGAGTTTGAGAATGATTAGTATTTACTCTTCTTTAGATATTTGGTAGAATTCACCAGTGAAGCCATCTGGTCCTAGACTTTTGTTTGTTGGGAGATTTTTGATTACTGATTCTATCTCCTCACGAGCAATTAGCCTCTTCAGACATTCTACTGCTTCCTGACTCAGGCTTGGTAGCTTGTATGTTTCTAGGAATTCATTCATTTCCTCTGGATTGTGAAAGACAGACTAGGTCCTATACACATATATACTAAGGTATATGTGTGCTAATTACTAATATGTTTTGCCCATATTGGTGCCCAGAGTGTCCATCATGGGTCTTACGAACTACACTCAAAGCTAATAGCTTCTCTCTGTATGATGAGTTTGCCCTAGCTTTTGCCTTTCCCTCCTGTAGCCTCTGCCCGCAACTCCTATCCAAAGATTAGTCACCCAACTTAAAATAAATTTTTCCCTTTCCCAATTCTGCCCATCTATTCAAGAAAAAAAATCCTGATCCCTCTTCTGCTGTAAGAATTCCTCTCTTTTTTTCCAATAACCTTTCCACTTTTTTCTCATGTCCAGTATCTTTGCAATCCCTACAGCCCTATTTGCTTTTTCTGCAGCTGTCCTACCTAGATAAATTCTTCCTATTTTGTATATTTTTGTGTTATTTAAGAAAGTTATACCCAGAAAACAAATGGATTAAGGGGTAATTGACTTAACAGAAAGTACTTTCCTGTATTTCATCCATTGTATTTTGACTTTCAAAAAGATTTGAACCTGATTTTAACTTTCAAAAAGATTTTCAGGGCCGGCCAAGTGGCGTGGTGGTTAGGCACTGGCTTCGGAAGCCAGCGACCCCAGTTCGGGTCCCACATATGAGGGTTAGTGACACTGCCCTCAAAAAAAAAAAAAAAGATTTTCATAAATAATTCTGCTGAGCAATTATAGTCTTACAATTAAATTTTTTTTCTGCCAATACCTATTGTGAACTATTTACAATGACATTCCAGAATATGGAATTAGGAGGATGGGGGGAACGCAGAGAAGCATTCTGATTTAGACTGCAGAATTACCCCCAAAGGCTTAGAAATTGGTAGAAGTAGAGAAGTTACAACCATGGTAAAAGTCCAAATGAAAGGTAGTTAAGTATGAAGAAAAAGGAATAGGTTGCAAAATGATGAAGACAGAAGTAACTATTTGATTAAGGTTCAAGAGGGCAGTGATTATATAACTGTTTTGATTTACAGCCTCCAGCGCAATGCACTTAATTCAACTAAAGATAGTTGTTGGATAGATACATGGAAGGAAGGTCACATTGAAAGTATCAACTTGGGCCAGCCGAGTGGCGCATTGGTTAAGCGCTGGCTTGGGATGCCAGCGGCCCTGGTTCAGGTCCCACATATGAGGGCAAGTGACACTGCCCTCAAAAAAAAAAAAAAGAAGAAGAAGTATCAACTTGACATTTGGTTGAGTGTAAGGGTGTGTGATACAAAAGTTTTTGGCTTGGTGACTAAATCAAGTCTGGTCTTTTTTACCAAGGTGGTATGAAAGAGTATTGAGCTTGAAAGCAGGGGTAGGGAGTAGAGATAATTCAGTTTAAGATATATTGAACTTGAGGTCTGCAAGACATCAGATTGCAGGTGCCTAGTCAACTGGATCTGCGGAGGGTGGCCTAGGCTGGAAATATAGATTTCAGTGGCACTTTATACCACAGAAACGGTTGAGCCAGCCTAGGAAAGTAGGTAGTATAAAAGAGGAGATCTGAGGTTGAAAAAAAATTTGAGAAATACTGACATTTAAGGGGTGGGCAGAATAATAAAAACCTATAAAGGATATTGAAAAGGCCATTAGATGTACAAGATCTAGTAGAAAGTGGGGTCATGGAGGCAAAAGAAGAAAATCAGTTTAAGAGTGAAGTGACTATATATAAAAAATAAAGTTAAATTATATGAATAAATATGTAATTTGTGATTAGGCAAAATATGAAGTATAGACACCAAAATGTGTCATTGGGTGCTTAAAGATTATGGGATTTATCACAAGATGTTATTCTTTTCACTTACCTGTATTTACTACATCTTTTATGAAATGGAAGTTTGTGAGCTTTTTAAAGGAAAGTAGTATTGAAAAAAAAAGGAAGGAGAAGGAGGATCTTAACAAATGGTGTGGAGGTTAAATTAAATATCTAAACATTATCCATGTGGTTGGCAAGTCAAAGGTCATTGATAGCGATCTTTACCAGTGAAAATGGGCTGGGAGTTTCAGAAGGCCAAAATCAGTCTAGAGGGGGTTTATCTTCTGCCCGGTATCTAGTTTTATGTTGTCATTAAGAAATAAGTTCAGGGCCAGCCGAGTGGCACATTGGTTAAGCGCTGGCTTGGGATGCCAGCGGCCCCGGTTCGGGTCCCACATATGAGGGCCAGTGACACTGCCCTCAAAAATAAAAAAGAAGTTCAGAACTGCACATTTTTTTCTTAGGATTCCCAGGACTGCTTTCATGTTACTACCCTGACCTTATGTAACACTTCACATTTTACTGAGTGTCTTTCTTATCAGTGCTTTAGGGAAAAAAATGTATATATTTAACCACAGTGTTGATAATTCCTTGCCTGTTTATCTTTAAAGAAGGCTATATATAGTTGAGTCTAACTTTCATGTATTTCCTTCATTGTATTTTGACTTTCAAAAAGATTTGAACTTGATTTTGACTTTCAGAAAGGTTTTCATAAATAATGCTGCTGGGCAATTATAGTCTTAGAATTTAAATTTTTTTCTGCCAATGTCCATTTTTTAACTATTCACAATGACATTGCAGAATACTCTTGTTGAAACTAAGAGTGAGTTAAGTTTTTTTCTTTTATGTTATCATTTTTTTAAATATAAATCATGAAGAAAATTGTCTCTAGTTATTTGTGATAATTGGTTATATAAATGTTTGATTATTTTATCTTTGGATATCATAAAGGCAGCATAATAATAACTTACAGATTTAAAATGTTTTTAAAAAGAACCATTTTTTATATAACCTGACTTATATACATGAAGTTTTTCTAATGTAGAAGGCTTTTATAAGATTTTATTTATTTGTGCACCCTTCTAAAGGTGACAGATTAGCCGTTGTAAATGTGGCAGATTTATAATTCACTCCTGTTTCCTCACAGGAACTTAAGATATAGTCTTTTGGGGGGAGGGGCAGCAAAGGAAAGCAAACAAAATATACAGTATAGGAGCTCTGAAACTATGTAAACTATATAAATTATTGATGTTATCTCTTCATGGTTAAGTCCACCCGCTTTTCCTTGCTTTGAAGGTGGAGGAAGCAGTTTATCAATTAGAGTTTGTTTTTGAAGTGCTCTCTTTGCTTGCCTTCCATGATGAAGCATTTCCTACATAGCCTCCTACCTCTCTGACTATCCCTTCTCCACCTTTGAAAGCTCATCCTTCTTCATTTGTCCTTTAATTTTTCAAGACTACTATTCTTGGGCCGGCCGAGTGGCACAGTGGTTAAGCGCTGGCTTGGGAAGCCAGAGGCCCTGGTTCAGGTCCCACATATGAGGGCTGGTGACACTGTCCTCCCAAAAACAAACAAACAAACAAAAAACATTTTGGGCCGGCCAAGTGGCGCGGTGGTTAAGCGCTGGCCTGGGAAGCCAGCGGCCCCAGTTCAGGTCCCATATTTGAGGGCCAGTGACATTGCCCTGAAAAAAAAAAAAAAAAGAGAGATAAAGACTTCTATTCTTTTTTCTTCTTCTTCTCATTCTATACCCTCTTCAAGGGTGATCTACATCCACAACTTAAATTACCACCTATACATTGATAACTCACAAGTTTATTTCTCAACCTCCAAACCTTTTCTCTGCACCCTATACCCGTATATCCTACTGGCTACGTGGTATTTTATTTTCATGTCTCAAATACACTTCACCCCTAATAGTTACAAGCTGAACTCATGATATCCGTCTCCTGCAACCCTCATCCCTGAGCCTGATCCCCTTACGTCGTTTCCCATCTCTGCAAATGGCATCATCATTAATCGATATAAACAAAAACCTAAAAGATCCTTGACAGCTTCTTCTGCCTCAACCCCAACACCAAGTTATACTGATTTCTACCTCATACAAATCTTTTAACTCAGCCCACTTCTCTCTACCTCCATATCTAGTACCCTAATCAAAGCTACAATTATTCCATTTAGACTGCTGTAGTACCCTTCTAAGCATTCATCCCACATCTGTACTTGTTTTAAATCCATTCATCATCCTGTAGCCATAGCGATCTTTTCAAACTCCAGAAAAACAGAATCCAAAGCAAAGATATGTATGTGTATTACCACCTTATTGGAAAGTTGTTTCAGATTGGAAACAGAATATGAGACAGAGTTTATTGCAAAGGATGTTTGTTAGTATTGTTGGGGTCAACACCTGTGCAAGGGAGAGAGAAATAGAACTGGGCAGAAGGAGAAGCCAAGCAATATTGTTGGCCTGAGGATAGCCTCGGCTAAACCCACACAGGGTTCCGGGGCTGGAAGTCTCCCACGTTAAGCCGAAACGGTTGGGTCTTTATACCCACACCTTGATGAGTCATTGAGTATTGGCTGCCTCGGGAAGGGCTGTTGACAGCACTCCCAGTCATAGAAGCAACAAGTCCTTCCTTGAAGGGGTACCTGGGTAGGGCATTGCCACTTTCACCCCTTGTGCTACTTGGCTCTACTTCTTCCTGCTCTTACATAATCAGGAAAAGTTCCTCCAGAGTCCTGGTGTTCCTCTGTTGCAAGAGGAAGCTTTGAAAATAGTAAGTGGGAAAATCTGTAGCCCCTGCTACTGTAGCTGATCGTAGGTTGCAAATGATACTTATCTCCCTTCTCTACTACCCATTCCTGATTCCGTTATCCTTAGCTAGCATCTCTGTTGTTTCCAGTGACTTCCTGGCAACATGACCCAGGCCCTCATCCAGGAGGGATCTTAGCCCTTGGTCACCATGTTTTTCTCAGCTCAGCACTGCTGCCCTTGTTCATTTTCTATCCAAATTTGGCAAGGAAGTACCAAGAGGTACCCAAGGGGCTTACCCGAGTGCCAAACATATTCCTCCTTGCTCCCATATCTAACATTAGCTCTACCTCCACCTGGCATTCAGGTTTACTTATCTCTGCCAAGATGATAACTCTTGTCTCCTGGTCCCTGGGCATTCAGAGCCTAAAGTGCCTTAGTGGTAACTGTAGTTTATAGACTGATGAGATTCTTGTTCTGTTCTCTGGTAGAAATGTTCTTCCTTTATTGTCTAGAACCTCTAACCTTGCAGAGCTCAGAGTTACAGCAGTGGAAGGTGCCAGTTCTCTAAGTGGGTCACTGGGTATGATGGTAAGGAGGGCCTATTGATTCCTGTATCTGCTAAAGAATCCTGCCCTGCCCTGCATCCCACTCAAAGCCGGGAGCTTTTTATGTCACTTGGTGTGAACCAGAGCAATAGTCCCGGATGTGGAATATGCAGTCTCTATAACCCAGAGAGACCTACAGAAGTTGTGCTTCCTTCTTCATGGTGGGAGATATAAGATGCAATAAACTGTCCTTTGTTTTGAATATGTCCTAGAATGCTACTCCATAAGATTTATCTCCTGTCCTCTGTAATGCACACCTTACCAAGGTTTCCAACATGGTAGCCACTTCTTGCTCGTCCAGCCTGATTAGTATGATACCAGTGTAGTAAATCAGTATAATGTCTTGTATGATGTTCAGATGATCCAAATTTCTTAAGACTGAATTTGGATGGGAAAAGGTTTGGTTAACATATTCTTAAAGCAAAATTGTAAATGTTTACCATTGTCCATTTCATATGAATGCAGATTGCTTCAGACCGTCCTCTCTGATAGGGATAGAAAAGAATGTATGCACCAAATCAGCAGTTGCATATAATATAAGCCATGATAGCCTGCTTTGGCAAAGACAACACATCTTTGTTATGTAACTTCAATTGGAGCTATTGCAGTTACTATAGAATACTTTCATATTCCAGAATCTGTCTGCTTTCTGCAGACACCAGACTGAAGAATTAAATACAGAGATCTGACAGAGACCGTCACTCCTGCATCCTTTAAATCCTTAAGAGTGGAACTAATTTTCACTATCACCACCAGTAAATCCACTTAAAATAGGGGCTAAAATTTCATACCAAGTGGTGGGGAAAGTGTTTGGTACATTATATTTAAAAGAAGAAATTATAAAATTTTATTTTCACAGATATTTAAGTTACAATATTTACCAGGTGCTCATGTTTTTTAGAGCCAAAGTATGAATCTGACTTTTGTTTTTGGGAGAGAAGAATATTTAAAATAATTTTTCTAACAAAATGGCATGATAGCTTACTTTATGTTTGGCATTTATAGCACTATCCTAAAAATAATCGTTTTTGCAAAAATATTAAAAGACTTCATTATTTTTCCCTAGAGACTCACTTAATCTTTTGATATCAAATCATTTTCTTTTGAAGCGCTTATCATGAAATCATCCAAACAGATTATCTCTTTTTTTACTTCATCTAACTTTGTTGGATTATCCTTGGTATCCTATGATTTGATTTAAACAGTTCTTTGACATCACTGTGGTAAATTTTATGAAATCCTACATTGTATTGGCACATGTTCACCTTTGTGTAATTTATTGGGATAAGTAGAGATAGAGGCTAATGTTAATCAAGAAAGTATGTTTCAGTACTGACTAATTTGATGAGGAAGAGGGAGATGATGATGACGATGATAATGGTGGTGATGTATTCTTTTTGTCTTAATTCTTTGGTTCAAATTTGTGTTTAGAGATTCATCCATGATGTTGGACATAGCTATAATTCATATTTTCACTTTCGTGTAGTATTCCTTTATATCAACATATCACATATTATTCATTCTACCAAATATCTTTTTTCTTGTATCCTATTTGACACCCCTTGCAAATGAGGACTAAATTCTTTTCCTGCACTCCTGTTGAGCATGTTTAAAAGCTTTGACTTGATCCTCTATATTTCTTAATTTTTTTTTAAATTCCTGAACAGATGAAATAAAATACATTGACAAAAAAAGTTTTTCTTCCAGCCCTTCCTTTGCATTTTAATTGTAGCAATCAGATTTAAAATTTTCAATTGCTTTTTCATAGATGTGGTATAGTTTCAAACTATCTTGAGGATATTATTTATAATTACTGGAAGACTTCCTTTGCCTAAATTATGTGTTTCCACAGATGCCATTTTTAAATTGCATTCCATGCATTATTGCATTTAAGAGTCGAGAGAACATAGAGGTTTAAAGCACAAATACTGTAGTGAGAATACCTAGTTTCGAATTCTGGCTCTGCCGTTTTCTGGGCATGTAATCCCAGGCAAATATTTAACCTGTGAGAAGCTCAGTTACTTCAACAAAATGGACATAATTATAGTATCTCTCTCCTAGAGATGTTGTAAAAATTAAATGAAATAATTTGTGTAATTCATACTTGAAACATGTCTGATACTTAGTAAACTCAATAAATGTTAGCTATTATTACTGTATGCCAATTGCAGTGTTCTAGTTTCCAGGCATATAAAATTGAAGCAGACTTGGCCCATTTTCTCAAAAACGTAAAACAAAGCTAGGTATTACTTGTCAAGCCTAGCTTCTATGCCAGTGGGAATCATCGTACATAGTAAATAATCATAGTATTCAAAATTGTTATACCTTCTCTTTGGGTGTATAACTTTATTTAGCATTAAAATATAACAAAAGGCTGAAACTACAGTAAGACCTGTGCGCACTATACTTGGAAAGGGCAGGGAAATATAGGGGCGTGCATATGGAGTTGCTGAGAGGGAACAATGTAAATAACAAAGCAAGGCATAGATGGTATATCTAGGGGGATGAGATATGGTGGGAATAACTATATGTGGAAAGAAGATGTTAAATAAAGCTTGCAGCAGGAGGGTGATAGGTCAATTGGGTGTAGAAATGCGTCCACACGATGGGAGGCTTACAAGCCTAGAAGAATTTGGTCATTATCCTGTAATGATCAGAACACAGCTGACATTTTTGAGCAGGAGAGTAATATGATATAAAGAGGTATTTTTGGCTTTGGTAATTGTAATTTTTGTCCCTGTGTAGAAGGTGCAAATGTTCTCAATGTTTGGACAATTCAAAAAAAGATTTTTTTTCCAAGCTATGTCTAATTTAAACTCTAAAGAAAAGTCAGTTGTATAAGACATTTGTGCAAAAGACAGTTGTGCCTTTGAATCGTTTTTTTCTTTAATGTTTAAATATTAATTTTTGAGAGATTCCAAAGTTTTATGAAATAGGAATGCTGGCCATGACAGTTCAAAAGTATGCAGATTGAAAGTACAAAGTAATTAAGGGTAGTGGGAAATTAAGATTGCAGGGCTCACTCTTCAATTGTAGCAGGAAAATTAAAGGAAAACTACATAACAAATTTCAGAATAAAACATGTAGAAGGATTCAAGTCCTTGCAAGTTTATAAATTGCCTGGTATGCCTGTAACTGCATTGCTATTATGTGGCCAAAGCACCGGGGACTCCAGGATGTGTATTTATGAACTGATTCCTCCATAGATAACTGCACTGTTCCAGAATGCTGTTCTTATGTCAATAGTTGTAGAATTCTTGTTTTAAATTTTTCCATGTTTCAACCTAATTAACTCAGAATGTCTCTAACGTGATTTGCAAAGAATTTTATATTTATATTTTGCAATCAGCTTTTGACTGGCGCTCAGGTTTGAGACATGGACTACAATGTGTAAACATTTTGTAAGATAATAAATAGCTCCTAAATGTTTTATGATTGCCTGTTCCCTGCTAATTGGTCATGGATTGAAATTCCCCATTGTTTAATTTTTTTTAATTTGTGGGAAATTTTTATAAATGAGTGTGTTGGACTTCATATCACAGCTGTTGTCATTTAAAGTTTGGACAGAATTGTTACAAATGAAGCCCTGCTGTGAAATCAAAGTCAAAAGGCATCTTGGCATCCCAACCATTTCCTTAGGAGAAGATTACAGCTCAAGTCTGTTGAACTTTATTGCCTTGGGCCTCATGACAGTCTTCAGAAACATGCAAGGCATTTCTGTTAAAGAAACTCAGATGTGCTAGGACACAGGGGATGACATTCCTGTGCATAGCAGTGTCCTGAGCAAGGGGGTAAGGACTAAGTCAGGCAGAAAAAGATGATTCACACTTTTACTGTGTTCTGGGATTATTTTATAAAATCCATGGAGATGATAGAGAACAGAAACTAAATAGGAAAAAGGTGTGGTGTTTTCCTACATTGCCTGACTGGACTTTTTTTTCCAGCTTTATTGAGGGAAGTATAATTGACAAATAAAACTGTAATATATTTAAAGTGAACAACATGATGATTTGTTACAGTGTATACATTGTGAGAAGATTCTGAAAATCAAGTTAATTAATGTATCCATCATTTCACATATTCACTTATTTACTTTTTTTTTTTTTTTTTTTGGTGAGAATATTTAAGTTCTTTTCTCTTGGCAAATTTCAGTTACACAATACAGTTTTATCAACTGTAGTCACAATGTTATACATTAAATCCTCAGACCTTATTCATCTTATAATTGAACTTCTCCCCGTTTCCCCCATGTCCCAGCCCCTGGCAACCACCATTCTATTCTGTATTTCTGAGTTTGACTTTTTTTTTTTTTTTTTTTAGTTAAAGTTTATTGGGGTGACAGTTGTTAGCAAAGTTACATAGATTTCAGGTGTACAGTTCTGTAATACATCATCTGTATATCACATTGTGTGTTTATCACCCAGAGTCAGTTCTTTTTCCATCATCATATATTTGATCCCCTTTACCCTCATCTACCACCCTTCTCCCCCCTTACCCTCTGGTAACTACTAAACTTTTGTCTCTGTGAGTTTTGTTGCTTCATTTGTTTTTCTTGTTCTTTTGTTGTTTTCAGTTTTATATACCACATATCAGGTAAATCATATGGTTCTCAACTTTTTCTGTCTGACTTATTTCGCTTAGCATTATAATCTCAAGATCCATCCATGTTGTTGCAAATGGCACTATTTCATCTTTTGTTATGGCAGAATAGTATTCCTGACTTCAGCTTGTACTACAGGGCAACAATAATCAAAATAGTATGGTACTTGCAGAAAAACAGACACACAAACCAATGGAATAAAATTGAGAATCCAGAAATAAACACACATAAATATGGACAGATAATTTTCAACAAAGAAGCCAAAAACATACAATGGGGAAGACACAGCTTCTTCAATACTGGTGCTGGGAGAATTGGAAAGCCACGTGCAAAAGAATGAAAGTAGACTGCTGTTTGTCACCCTGGACCAAAATGCTTTTTTTTATTCCACTTATAGATGATACCATGAAATATATGTCTTTCTCTGTCTGGCTTATTTCACTTACCCTAATGCCCTCTAGATTCATTCATGTTGTTGCAAATAGCAGGATTTCCTTCCTTTTTAGGGCTGAATAATATTCCAGTGTGTGTGTGTGTGTGTGTGTGTGTGTGTGTGTGTGTGTGTGTGTGTGTACACCACATTTTCTTTACCATTTAGTCATTGGTGGCTATTTAGGTTGTTTCCATATCTTCGCTATTGTCACAATGCTGCAATGAACATGGGAGTACACATAATCACTTCAAGATAATGATTTCATTTCCTTTGGATATATACCCAGATTACTGATTCATATGGTAGTTCTGTTTTTAATCTCATGAGGAACCTCCATACTGTTTTCCATAGCAGCTGTATCAGTTTACATTACCACCAGTAGTGTATACGTGCTTCCTTTTCACTACATCCTCACTAGCACTTGTAATTCTTTGTTTTTTTTTCATAATAGCCATTCTGACAGATATGAGTTGATTTCATTGTGATTTTGATTTGCTTTTTCCTGATGATTAATGATGTTGGACACCTTTTTGTGTACCCATTGGCCATTTGTGTGTCTTCTTTGGAAACATGTCTAGTTAGTTCCTTTGCTCATTTTTTTTTTTTTTGAGGGCAGTGTCACTGGCCCTCATATGTGGGACAGAACCAGGGCCACTGGCTTCCCAAGCCAGCGCTTAACCACCACACCACTTGGCCGGCCCCCTTTGCTCATTTTTAAATTGGGTTATTTGGGTTTTTTTGCTACTGAGTTGTATGAGTTCCTTGAATAGTTTGGATATTAATTTCTTCCTGGATAAGTAGTTTACAAATATTTTCTCCCATTCAGTAGGTTGCCTTTTTATTTTATTAATGGTTTCCTTTGCTGTGCAGAAGCATTTTAGTTTGGATCATACAGTATTTGTCTGGCTTATTTCACTTAGCAGGGTTCATCCATATTGTAGCATGTGTTAGAATTTCCTTCCTTTTTAAGGCTGAACAATATTCCGTTTTGTGCACACATGCACACACACATTTTGTTTATTCATTCATCTGTTGGGTTGCTTTTACCTTTTGACTTTTCTAAATAATGCCACTATGAACGTGAATGTATAAATATCTGTTCAAGTCACTGTTACTTTGGATACATACCCACAAGTAGAATTGTTGGATCATATGGTACTTCTATTTTTCAGTTTTGAGGAACTGCCATACTGTTTTATTAGCAGCTGACCATTTTACATTCCTATTGAGATTTCCTGACTATCCCAACAATATCCCACCCAATAGGTTTTAGCATCAGTGATATTTTTTTGCCTGATCAATAACAAAATACCCTTTGTAGATAACACTAAGAGAGATCAAATATTTCCAATCAATTATAAGATGCATTCTAGTCTCAAAGAAGTTAAAATGTGAAAAAATGTGTATCTTAGACTCAATGAAATACAGCAGTTAAATATTCTAAAACCCCCTCCAAAATTTCTTTGTATAAATTTCACACTTTGTCACAATCTTTGTAAAGCAGGTAAGTAAAGGTAGCTACTCACCAATAGTATATGAAAATATCTTTCTCAAATGTATTTTTATCTCATTTCTAAAAGAGTGTGCTTCAGGGACAGTATTTTTTTTTTTTTCAAACTTAACCTTAGTACTAAGCCTTAGAGACAATCTGGAATAAGAGAAGCCCTGGCCGGCCGAGTGGCACAGTGGTTAAGAGCTGGCTTGGGACGCCAGCGACCCCGGTTTGGATCCCACATATGAGGACCAATGACACTGCCCTCTAAAAAAAAAAAAAAATAAGAAACCCATAGGACAGTAAACCATGTATCTCCGATTTTTGTTTCCATATATTTGTGATTTCTGATAAAAGTCGTAATACTCGTTTCTGTTTGTTTCGTTTAAGGATTGTTCAAGTTTAGAAGAATATAACATTGCTGCAGCATTACTCCCTTTGACCAGTGCCTTCTACAGGGTAAGTTTCATTGATCTATATATAAGCTCATTATGATTTTTATGTATGTATTCAGTATTCAGAACCTGAATCCTGTCCCTTTAGGGTATAAGACATATCTGTGGTTATATTTATTATAGCATTTATTGCATGCTATGTATATAAAATTTAATCTATGATATTAAATCATCTCTTTTTTTTTTTTTTTTTGAGGGCAGTGTCACTGGCCCTCATAAGTGGGACCCGAATCGGGCCCGCTGGCTTCCCAAGCCAGCGCTTAACCGCTGCGCCACTCGGCCGGCCCTAAATCATCTCTTAAGATAGAACCACACCCATTTCATCCCTGCTTATTTTTCTTTATCGCATTTTATAACAACTGAAATTATGTTGTATATTGATTTGTTTATGTTTGACTATTTTCCCCCATTACAGAAAGTAAATTCCATGAGGTTGGGATATTATTTGTCTTATTCAATGCTGTATCCTAATGTCAATCAGTAAATATTTGTTGAATGAATGAATGAAAAAATGAACAAAGTAAATAAATAAATGGGGGCAGAAATTAGAGTTTAACTTCAATGGCAATTTCTATGAACCTTCTGAGAATTTTCTGGAGTGTTTAGTGACTCTCTTAATTCTGTCATGTATTACATTTCTCCTATCCATGCCTTTTCATAAAGAGATTAGTTTTATGACAAACAAATTCAGCAAATTCTTCTTCTTCTCTCTTTTCCTGTGAAGGACTTGTAAGATGTTAAATAGCCATACTCTGAACAGCACATTTAATGCACCCCTCTGAGGTGTGCCGTAGGAAATAATAAACCCGGGGCAGCCAGCCAACCCCCTGTTCAGCTGTACGCACTTAGTTTCAGAAGGCCTAGGACTTCAAGAAGGTAGAATGGAAGGACTTCTGGCTTAAGCTGCTCTCTTTTTTCATAGGCTCTAAGTCAGAGCCTATGTTTTAGTAGAGAACTAGGCACCAGATACAGTGCCTCGTATAGAGTTCTAGCCATGAAATGATCATGCCCTCAGATGCTAGCAGTAATCTTATTCTTTCTGTTCTGCCTGTCTTTTTTGTTTTATCCACCATTTCTAACTGGTGCAGCCTAGCTACTTTCTTAGTAGCAAGTAGGCACTCAGTAAATATTTATTGATAATTTTTTTTAAAAACTTTATTTCAAATAGTCTGCCCACAGTCTCAGAGGTAAAGGTCCTTAATCTCCCTAATTAGGAGTGCTTTCTCTGCTGCAAAGTCACTGCATATATCAGAGCAGCCAGAAAACTCCACCTACATCTAACTAGCTTCATAGTATCTAAGAGCGCTCACAAGGGCATTTGTTTTTTAAAAAAAAAAAAAGGCATTTAAAAATTTTCCCACTTTCAACATCTAAAGATATTTTTAAACGTAGATATTATTATTATGTAGAAGTAAATTCTTATTATGTAGAAGTAAATAAGAAAAACACATAGGTAAAATAAGAATTAACAGTAGAAACTCAATTGTTCAAGTGACACAAGTCACTTATGGTTTTTTTGTTTTTATAAGCTGAATCATTTAACCATTTTGTGGTATATATTAGTGAGTGTTTGATCATCATAGCAGGAACACCATAAATGATATGAAGTAAAACATTTATAGGGACCAGCCCTTACAATGTTACAGAAGCTGAGAAATAACTTTATTGAAGGCTTTGAATGAGAGTCTACTTGTGGGCCTTAAGTTGCTGTAGGTCATCAGGGCAGCAGTCAGGAAGAAAAGCTGAATATGACACAGGGAAAAACAAGGACAAGCTGGAATCTGTGTCTATCTTTTATGTCCTCCAACTTTGACAATGCAGATGGCCCACAAGATAAGCAGCATTGTTGGCTATGGAGCTACACATGTGCCTGGCATTGCACTAGGAAAAGCTAAATGAAGAAAGACATCCAGCAGGAACTGGAGGAATTATAAGCTCAGTTCCTTTTCCACATCAACAAGATGAATCAGCAGATCAGTGACAAAGTATGAGTATATCACCTGCAGCACACCTGGCATATCCTGTACTGACCTTCAGAATTTAAGGGCTACTGCTTCATTTTTCCTTTCCAAATCTTGGACAAATTTTTCTTGTAACCAGTCCTAATCTGAAAATGAAGTTCGTGAATTCATCCTAGAAAAGGTGCTGTATACCTCATTGTTGAATACAGTCACCTTCAAAGTATTCCCCTTGAGAAGCTATGCACTGACACCAGTGCCTAGTCCACCCTTCAAAGCAATTTGGGAACTGTTTTTCTGGAATGGCCATCAGAGCTGTCATCGTATTACCCTTGATGTCCTGAATGTCATCAAAATGTCTTCCTTTCAACATTTCCTTTATCTTCGGGTAAAGAAAGAAGTCATTGGGGGCCAGATCAGGTGAATAAGGAGGATGTGTCAATACAGTTATGTGTTTACTGGCTAAAAACTCCCTCACAGACAGTGTCATGTGAACTGGTGCATTGTCGTGATGCAAGAGCCATGAATTGTTGACAAACAGCTCAGGTCGTCTAACATGCATCCTTTTCAGCATTTCCAAGTAATAAACTTAATTAACTGTTTGTCAGTTGGTTCAAATTCATAATGAATAATCCCTCTGATACCAAAAAAGATTGGCAGCATCATTTTGACTCTTGAATTAGACTGACAGAACTTTTTTGATTGTGGAGAATTGGCTGACTTCCATTGTGCAGTTTGACGCTTGGTTTCAGGTCGTGTTGGTACACCCGTTTCATCACCAGTAATACCACGGCCCAAAACATCACCTTGCCTCTCCAAAAGGTCTTGGCAAACTTCGACTCTCCTTTGCTTTTGTTCAGCAGTGAGCTCCTTCGGGACCATTTTTGCACACACCTTTCTCATGCCAAGATTTTCAGTTAAGATTTTCCTAACTGTTTCTGTATCGATGTTTATTTGGTCGGCTATGCTTGTCACAGTCAGCCGACAATTGTGACGCACAATTGGACAAATTTTTGCAATGTTTTCATCAGTTCTGCTTGTTACTGGCCGCCCTGACCTCCCTTCGTCAGTGACGCATTCTCTTCCCTTAGAAAAACTTTTAATCCATTTGTACACTGCCGTTTTCTAAACGGCATTATCCCCATAAACTTGAACCAACATGTCCCTGATTTCACTTCCACTCTTGCCAAGTTTAACAAGACATTTAATGTTTGTTCGTTGCTCTAATTCAAGCTCAGACATTCTTGCAATGGCACACAAAAACACTCAACAGTAATGAACACCACTCAGCGAGACACCACCCCACGTCGACGTAAACACAGCTGTGAGACACTGATATACCAAGGTTATGAAACCTTACCCAGCTGTTAGTACAGTGCTGCCAATGTAAGCACACAGAGGCAAGTTCGTGAACTTAATTGTCAGACCTCGTAGTCTAGCTTAGCTCAGTTTACACTGAATAAAACCATCACACTGTGCTTTTTTAGTTCTGTGGGACTTTTTAATACAATTAGTTAACAAGTTGTACTAAATACCGTTATGTTTCTCTGTGTTATCAAACTCAGTACAAAGCTATGTTTTAACAGTGGGTTTATGGATTTAATTCTTTGTTGTTGGCTTGGTTTGATTTGATTTGGTATGGGTGTGAATTAGTTAGGGTCCATTGAGGAGCCAGAATCCACACCAGTAATATGAGCAGGGAAAATTTAAAATAAGGAGTTATTCATTAGTAACGAGGTTAACTACGAAGAAGTAAAGAGAATTCTAAAGAACACAAGAATAGCAGATAAAGGGAGTAGCTACTACCTCTAGGACTCAGGCAGAGTACCCAAGAAAGGAACAAATTTGAAAGAGGGCTCATCCCCAACATGGCTGAGCTTCAGACCTTGCTGGAAAAATATTGCTCTAGCCACTAGATGACAAAGAAATCCACTGAGGTGCCACAGACCGGGCTGGCCTGCAGGAAACTGCCTACTGGAGTTCTGGCAAGACTTGCTAAGAATCCACTCACTATGGTGCCAGTGAAACTTGACAGGAAGCCACCATCTGGAGTACCACTGAGACTTGCTAAACGGTAAGCATGTCCCTAGCAGGTGCATAGCACAGGAACCAGAAGGAAAAAGCACACTAGAACCAGGAAAACAGACCACTCATACTGCAGTGTCTCTTCAGTGCTCTTTAATGACAAAGCTTAACAGTGTGCCAGCTGGCAAATGAGAAATGTTCACAGGTCCAGCTCCTGTCCCATCAAGCAGAGAAAAGAAAGATTGATTTGGAAGAAAGCACCACTTTGATAATCGACACAGAAGGTTGTAGGAGGGTGAGGGTGGATCATACTGACTGTTAGATATTTTCTAAATTTCTGTATTATGGCAGAGTATTTCTGGGGCACAGAGCACTTCTTAACTCAGGAAAACCTGTAGATGTAAATTGTGTTCTGGCCACAGGTTGCAAATGAGCCCTTACCTGTTCAGCCAGTATAAATTCCTAGGCCTTGCTAAGCATTGCTTCAGAGAATGAACTCAGCTCCTTGTCTTTTTTAAACTTACTTTAAAAATATTTTTAGGGCCGGCCGAGTGGCGTGGTGGTTAAATGCTGGCTTGGGAAGGCAGCGGCCCCGGTTCGGGTCCCACATATGAGGGCCAGTGACACTGCCCTCAAAAAAAAAAAAAATTAATAACATTTATTTGTCTTTCTTTTTTCAATGCAACAAGTTTATTGAGCATCTCAACATACTAAGTTACTATGTCAAGCAGTATCATGGGCAGCAATGTGAATAAAACATTGACATGACCACAAGGAACTTGTATTAGTCTAATACAAGATGGACATTTTCTTAAATAAAAGTAATACTTATACATGGTTAGAATATTCAGATAATACAGACAGATACAAAATGCAAAATAAAAGCTCCCATTCCCACCCCTATCCAATTTTCTTTGATAGTTGATTTCTTCCTGAGGGGGTGAGGGTGGGAAGCCGTGCATTATTGCCAGAATATACCGATAAAATTATCTTTAAAAAAAAAAACTAAAGTAATCAAACCATTCACACTGTTTTCTTACCTTGCTTTTTTCTCTAAGTAGTACATCTTGGAGATCTTTCCATATACCTTAGGTAGATAGCACATATACCTAATTGTGTTTAATGACTGCATATATATTTTTTTTTAATGAAAAGATTGTGTGTGTGTGTGTGTGTGTGTGTGTGTGTGTGTGTGTGTTTAGCATTCTCATGAAAGCAGAATATTTCATTGGCCCAGATTAGATGTAATATTTGTCTTTTAGAGCTTTACTTAATATAAAAGATGTTCCACTTATAACATTATTTAGATCCTTGGGAATTTGTTATGACATCAATTTAGGGCTTTTTTTCCCCCCTACAGTTTCTTCTCACTTTTTACTTTTAATAAGGTATATGTAATTCATGCTTCTTTAACTTATGAAGCCTTTCTTTTTTCTTTTTTTTAAATTTTTTTTTAGCTGAGCCATCCTGCCACCTGTTGGCAGCTCAGCAGCAGCTCAGCTCAGGCTGGGCATCGAACTGCTATTGCTCAGAGCTCAGCTCACACTCTTGAGCGAGCTCTTAACTAACTGAGCCACTCTGCCAGCCCATGAAGCCTTTCTTGAAGGTGATGCCTGAACAGCCAGGTTTGAATTGTTAGGATTACTCCCCATTCTCAGGCAACCACTAATATACTTCCTGTCTCTATAAATTTGCCTTTTCTGTATATTTCATATAAATGAAATCATACAATATACGTTCCTTTATGTCTGGCTTCCTTTACTGAGCATAATATATTTGACATTCACCCATGCTGGTAAAAGATTTCTTTAGAAATGTTAATTATTAATTAAGAATTTTCTATACCCAGAGTGCATAGGTCACCTTCTGTATTATTTCATATTATACCTAATTCAAAATGTAATGCATAATAAGATTAATTGTATTTTAATATATACATTAGGAAAAAATTAGAAATGTAAAGCATGATTTTCCAGTTAGAAGAAATGGATATTTTTCGTTTCTTTCTACATGATTTTATAGTTCTATAATTTTTCTATTGCTAAATTTTAACTTTTGCTTATACATTCTAAGTGAACATCCACTGATTTATCTGAATGTAAATACAATTTTAGACCTAGGTAGTATTTCCATTTCAAAATATAAAAGCCCAAGGCAAATATATTCAGGGTAGTGTGATAGGAAATATGTTGATCACTACCTGAAAAAAGTCATTTGTGTAAACCTCACTTTCCTAATCAGTCAAAGAAGCAGACTGAGGTGAGAAGCACAAAGCGTGGAGAACTACAGCATTTCCCGAGCCATCTCCAGAGCAATGGCCTCCCTGCCACCGCACTAGCAATAATTTTGCCCCCAACCCCTGCCCTCCAAAATGAGTGACCTAAAATCTGTTACCTGCATCTTTCATGTCAAAGCTTGATATTTTTTGTGTAAGCCCATGTATCCAGTAGAACATTGTAAAGAACAGAAGTCCAGAGGAAGGTGATAAGAATAACAGTTAATATTTATTGAATTCTTACTATGTACCAGGTGCTATATTTGACTTATAGTACCTAGTCCGACTCAATGACTGTTACTCCCATCTTCAGGTGGAGGAAATATGGCTTAGAGAGAGCCTGTACCACTTAGCTAGTTAGTGGCAGAGCCAGGGTTCAGACTCAGTTCTGTCGGATTCCAAAGCTCATATTCTTTAACTATAACAGATTCTCCAAATGAGTCCAATTCATACAGCATACTACTGGGAGCTTTTTCTATCTTTTTCTTAGAGGTATTGCCTTGGCATTACGCTTGTGCCCTCATTTCTCCAACCATTTTCACCCATATATCCAGCAGGGGTGGGGACTAAGTCAGGAGATGCTGATTAATTATATAAATAATTGTCACATATCATTATTTATAAAGTTCTAATTTCCATATCTTTCTAATAGAAAACATACTCAGTGCTCAAAAATCATACCAGGTGCACTTTTGTATTTCTCTGATGATTTATAATAGAAGTTACCTGAATAATTAACTGGCTTTACCTCTCAATCATTAATATGGATCTGACTTTTCCTACTGTTGATATGGTAACTTACAGATAATTCTCACTGATGGATCCAAATGAACCCAAGTTTGTGATATTATAATTGCTACTAGAAGAAAAAACTTATAGTCATACAAGAAATAGATATTTCACCAGTTCTTATTATTTCCATCGGTAAATGACAAAAGTTTCTTTAAAATCTATACAATAGGAGAAGAATTTATTTTTCTTAGACTTCATGATCTGGATTCATTGTATTTCCTACAAAAGGTCTCAAAAGATTACATTTTTGGCAAAAAAAGGGAGAGTGATGCAGGTCTTTTTTTTTTCATATATTTTTTTTCTGCTGTAAAATCAAATACTAATCTTAAAAATGTCAGCAGAAAGAGGTTTGAGCGTGAAGAAGGCATCAACACTGGGCTAAATCCAAATTTGGCCTGGAGAAGAGATGAATGTGTTTATTATTGCAGATGCCTCCAGCACAGCAGAATTTCAGAATGGCCAAAAATAGTGTCTTGCTTTTATTTCCTCCCTTCATTTTCTTCTTGTTCTTCAGCACAACTTAGCATTCCTTTCTCCCCCCCCCCCCCATCATCACAACCTCTTTTTGTTCCTCTTACTTTTTCTTTCCACTTTTCCATGGCTGCTCCTTTCTTCCAGTTCCTAGAAAACCTCTGCTGAAAAGTCATGTATTATTATAATTAGTTTGGAATTGCTGTTCTTCATTAATAATAGTTTATATTCACTGTTTAAACTAGTAATAAAAAGGCATCTGTGGAGTAATTTACTCAGAAGCTCTAGAACGGATATTAATTATTATGTTTTTGTGGGGGTTTTTTCAGTGTAAAATTAACAAGTATTTGTGGAGTATTTTTCTAGACTTTTCAACTTCTTTAATATTATGATCAAAAGTTTGGGGGGCCGGCCGAGTGGCGCGGTGGTTAAGAACTGGCTTGGGAAGCCAGCGGCCCCGGTTCGGTCCCACATGTGAGGGCCAATGACACTGCCCTCAAAAAAAAAAAAAAAAGTTTTGGGTCCTTTTGTTCACTCATCAGAAAATAAGGCAACTGACTGTGGTTCTTTCTGTATCCCAAAAGAAATTTAGTACTGTTCAGTTCAATAAAATTGAACTACTACAATGTCCCGAGTGTTAGGAATACAAAGTGAGCAAGTCAAGGTCTCTGCCCTTGAGGCGTGCACACACTTACAGAAAAGATAGTTTAGTAAAATAAATTATAAGTGTTCGAAAACAGATATAATGTAAGTATTGTAAGTACATTAATTCCTGGTGCAACAGGGAACACTACAAAGAAATTGTCCCATTTGTGCCTTGACAGATAAATAAGCATTTGTATTACAGGTGGGGATGAGGTGAGGAGTGGGTGGGCAGGGAAGACATAAACGTTACAGGCAGAGAAAACAGTATGAGTCCCCGTCAGGGAATTGTGACTGGAAATGGAGGCAGAAAGAAAAGCTCGTCTGTGGCTAGACTATGAAGGGCCTTGTATGGCATGTTAAGGAATTTTAATAACATATACATAACAAGCATTTTTTACTTCTGCATTCATACTTTTTAAAAAAGGTTTAAATAAACTCATAGCAAAAACAAATTTGGAGGAACTTGGTTACTTCTATTCAATAATACTTAATATTTAAACCCTTCTCCAGCAGGCTTTCTAATCAATTTTCCATGCTTTCCTGGGCTCATTCTTCATTGTTTCCTCTTTTCTTTTTCTTCAAAACTCTTTTTCTGTTATTTCTTATACTTCAGTTAGTCTTAGCGCATCCTTCAACGTTAATATACATGAAAGCTACACAAGTCAAGACACTTTTATTAATGTTATAGAGAAAATGGTTCAAAGGATAATTTGTTACCAACAGTTAACCTTCAACCTCAAGATTTATTATTACTGATTTCCAAACAAAAAGGTTAACCCCAGTCATTCTCTGAGAAATACACAACTTGGGGGAGGAGCCTGACATTTCTTCTAGAAGATTATCATGTAACAGAGCAGAGTTTGAAGTACAAATTACCATTCAGTGTAGGGGTCAAACCAGATGCTTAGAAACAGGAAGTTGGTCTTAACAACTTTTTTGTTTTTTAATATTTGTTTTCTGTTCTGGAATTTGGTGTCTTAGGGGGAATAATGTCCTCTACTGTATACTAAGAGATTGAGAGAATATAGTGTGAGTACAATTATTGTAAAGGGGAGTTTTATATACTAAGAAAAGATCAGTCAGACTCTTGGTTACACAAAATCTGCAGCTAAATTCCAGAAATTTTTCATAAGTTCTTTGGGGAAACAGCCAGATTTTAAAAGAATATTTATAAATGCAGATTTAAAATATGTATATGTAGTAGATTGGACACGATTTTAAAATTCTTGCAAAAAAGTACAGCATAGGGAGTATAGTCAATAACATGGTAATGACTTTGTATAACTTTGTATGGTGCCAGGCGGGGACGTCTAGTCAGGGGGTCAATTTGTAATTTATGTAAGTGTCTCACCACTATGCTGTCCACCTGAAACTAATAATATTGAATATCAACTGTAATTGAAAAATAAAAAAGGGGCCGGCTGAGTGGCTCAGTTGGTTAAGAGCTCGCTCAAGAGTGTGAGCTGAGCTCTGAGCAACAGCAGTTTGATGCCCAGCCCAAGCTGAGCTGCCGCTAAGCTGCCAATAGGTGGCAGGATGGCTCAGCTAAAAAAAAAAATTTTTTTTAATAAATAATCACAAAGTAACTGGTAGTAAAAAGTATATATATATATATATATATATATATATATATATATATATATATATATATTCTTGAAAAGATTCTGCATAATGATGGTGTATAATTACTTTCTTTTACTCAACTTAGTTTCCTCACTAATACTGGTTGATTTATTTGTTTTATTTGGTTCATACAAACTGAAGTTTACATATAACCTCTTATGTTGCATGTGATCTAGACCTAACTACATAGGCCATTGTCTATGTATATTTGCAGTGGCATTAGAGTCCAATTAAACTGAATGACATATTAGGAATAATAACACTCAGAAGACCCTATCTGTAAACTGTCATGTGAATATGATAATTAATATATTATTAACATGTGCTGGTGTGCTGAGCTGTCCTTTGTAGAGAATAATGAGATGGTAATGGATGATGATGCCCAGTCACCACAAATACCACAAAGACTAGGTGTTGATTTCAGAAGAGGAATTGAGTTAGTTCTGAGCCATCCATTGTTTTAGGCCAGATTCCCCTCATGACTAGCTCAGGCTATGAAATAAAATGGCACTGTGAGAGCTAACTGCTCTCAGATCCAATCTTACCCCATTTCCCCAGAACTGTTTGTACTGGCCTTCAGACTCTGTGATTTACAATTCAGATAACATGGATTTCTATTTAAGTTACCTTTAAGGGGGAATTTTTAATTATACTCACTTTAAAATAGAAATCAATTAAACTTTTGTCTGATATCATCTTTTCTAAATAACTGTGAGTGTAATAGTCTCATGGCAAGAGGGGGCCCTGTGTCGCTTCCGGGGAACTGAGCAAATCGCTCACCCGCTGCCACCGTATCAACTGCACATCTCCTGAGTAAACACTGCCTAGAAGAAAAAAAGAACTAGCATTTCAGTGGGACCCACAAGTTACAGGGACGATATCTGCCTTCTTTCCTTCTGTTTGCATACATGGACTATTTTTTTTTTCCCCCCAAGATTTTATTGGGGAAGGGGAAAAGTGTTGGGGAATTGGGGGAGGGGAACAGTGTTGGGGAAGGGGAACAGCCAAGTTGTTGTCCTTCAGCCTTAGTTGTGGAGGGCACAGCAAGCTCAGCTCCAAGTCTAGCCACACCGCTCAGCTCAAGGTGCTGTGTTCAATTAGTTGTGGGTGGAACAGCATTGGGGAATTGGGGAAGAGGAACAGACAAGTTGCTGTTCTTTTGTTGTTCAGTCTAGTTGTGGAGGACGTTCCTTCACTGGCCCATGTTGGTATTATCATTGCGGTCTTCCCGAGTGAGGCAGATTGGTCGCCGGCCTCTGGACGGCCGCTCACGTCGGCTCTTGGCAGCTCATGCCAGCTGCCGCTCACGCTGGCTTCCGGCCACTCACTGTAGCTATGGCAGCCCAACTCCAGGTGGAGCTGTTGTTCACCATCTTAGCTGTAGAGGGCAGTGTCACTGGCCCTCATATGTGGGATCCTAACTGTGGCCCTGCTGCTCAGAGCTGGCATCCCAAGCCAACTCCTAACAGACGCGCCACTCGGCCAGCACCAGAGCTCACACTCTTGAGCAAGGTCTTAACCAGCTGAGCCACTTGGCTGGCCCATACATGGACTATTCTTGAAGGCATGCGATTATTGGGTCTGACATTTGGCTGTTTACTTCTCCTTCACTTTTAGTCCTGGAGTAATGAGAAGTGGCAGTAGATACAGCATGGGTGTTTGAAGATATTTAAAGAAACGCAGTTATATGAGTGCAGCCCCTATTCATTTTTTTTTTTTTTACAGGGAGTGGGTGGCAAGAGTTCGCCTTGTACATTTTTATACAGTTGGGTCTGTTCATGATATATATACACTTGGAGACAAACCAGCTGCACATCTTTAGCGCTGAGCACATTTGTAATTCATTTTCAGTAGACTGCCTCAGCAATCATTTATGGAGTACCTACTAAGTATACAATGCTGCAAGGATGGTGGTGGTGGTGGTGATGATGATGATGATGATGATGATGATGATGATAGTGAAAGTTAAAGTATATTAAGCACTTACTATGTGCCAAACATTGTGTTTATGTGCATTAGATTATAATATTCACAACAACTCCGTGATCTAGGTATTACTGTCTCCATTTTAAACTTGAGGAAACTTGAGTCTAGATAAATTTAAATAACTTGTCAGGGTCGTAAAACTAGTAAACAAAAAAAGGTGAAATTCAAACCTTTTTCAAATTCAAAGTCCAGTGGACTTCCACTCTAACAATATAGCATACTAGATATTCTGAAACACCGCTCCCCACCCAAACAAACACCAGCAGAAGTAATAAAACACTAAAAATGTAAGATAAAATGTAAGTATATATTTTTTTTTAATTTTATTGGGGAATAGTGTGTTTTTTCCAGAACCCATCAGCCCCAAGTCAAGTGTTGTTTTCAATCTAGTTGTGGAGGGCACAGCCCACTGGCCCATGTGGAAATTGAACCGGCAACCCCCATGTTATGCGCCTGCGCTCTAACCACCTGAGCCAACCAGCCCCCCCAAAATATAAATATCTTATTAAATGCTTAACTAAGCACCAGAAAGTGAGGGAAACCTTCAAGGGTGAAAAATGAAAAGGAAGCAGGTGGTATGCTGCTGCTTGCTAGCTAAATTTGCAGCTAACCTGAAAATATCTAGCATTACTTGAAACCTAGAGCCTTCAGTATTGATTGGGGAGACTGAAATTTGTAACTATGTTTATCCTAATGATTTAACAGAACAGTTTCTAAGCCACAGGAATACCTTGTCTGGATTATTACTCTCTTACTGGTTTCCTTGCTTTCACCTCTGCCCCTTGCTTTCTATAATCAACACGTCTGCCAGAGTTACCCTTTTAAAAATGTAAGTCAATCATGTCATTCCTCTGTTCAGAAGCCCCGAATTGCTTCTCATCATACTCAGAGGCACCTTCTTAAATGACCTCGGTGATTACGACCTTCAGTTCCCTCATATCTTTGCTTACATGTTGCTTTCTCACTGAGGCCTGTCCTGATAACCCTGTTTAAAATTTTGCCCATTTCTCTCCAGCACTGTTACTCCCCCATCCCTTTGTGTGTATGTGTGCATCACATATACTTATTATATTTATTTTCTGTGTCTTGCCACTAGAATTCAGGCTCCAGGGAAGCAGGAAGTTTCATTTGTTCACTGGTATATCCCTAGACTGTGTTGTTTACATAATCAGTCCTTAATAGTGAATGAAGGAAATTTATGAAATGAGAAAACAAAAATACAGTACAGAGGATCAACAAAGCCCAAAGCGTTTTTGTTTTGTTTTGTTTTGTTTTTTGTTTTTTTTTTTAGCTGAGCCATCCTGCCACCTATTGGCAGCTCAACGGCAACTCAGCTCGGGCTGGCCTCGAACAGCTGTTGCTCAGAGCTCAGCTCGCACTCTTGAGCGAGCTCTTAACCAACTGAGCCACTCGGCCGGCCCCCCAAAGCGTTTTTTGGAAAGAGTAATAACTAGACTTCGTACTCCAGTTTTGTCTAACACCAGAATCCATCCCGTTAACCACTACACACACAGTACACAGCTCCCAAAATTCAGTTTCTTTCCCCCCTCACAAAGCTTACCATCTGTGAAAATGGACACTGGAGTCAGACTAAGACTTAATAGCCTGTGACCTTGGGCATGTTTTTTACGTCTCTGTGCCTGAGTATCATTAACTATAAATGTGTCATTAACTATAAATAAGGGTGATAACAGTCTCTTCCCATAGGGTTATTGTGAGCATTAAATGCTATAGCACATATGAAGTGCATACTGCCCAGCACAGAAGCCTTCAGTAAACATTAATGACTGCTGCTGGATTTTTGGTTCTTGTTATTACCCCTTTTTCTCCCCCTCCCTCTCCCTTTCACTCTCCTTTCCCCTTCCGCTTTCCCCTCCTCCTGTCAAGTTAGCTCAGTTTTCCCAGGAAATGTTATGAATGTGGTAAAAGCCAACCAGAGGTCCTATAGCTACACACACTGGTTGTCTAACACAAGAATCAGACTCAAGCCAACAGCCCATTTAATTCTTATTGTCTCTGTGCTGTTTTGATGGCAATAACAGATTAATAATGTGGGGAAGGGGGGGAGTTTTAGAAGAATGGAGGACATGGTTTGTGTGTTGCTCTTGAGTTAAGAGAATTTTGGGATAACCCTCCAAGGGCTCCATAAAAACAACCCTCCCCCAACACACACACACTCACACACACCATTCTACTTATCAGGCTATCCACTCCCTACTGAAAGGTCCTATACTGATTACTTGAACTGAAAACAAAATATCTGACTAACTCCCCAGTGATATCATGGCAAACATATGTGTTTAGAAGTAAACAGCCACTATAAACATTTGATACTTTAGGTGGAAGGAATATAAACATTCTAGTCAGGCCTTCTATCTATTCTTTCTATCCTCTTTTAACAAGACTGCAAACTCAAATGCTTAAAGAAGCCAGACAAATAATGTAAATGATTGAGATGGAAATTGTACAGAACTGGAGAATGCTTGTTCCATGTTGAAGGAACATCTTGTACTTAGTTCCAGTCATTTGTTGTCAAACAAAAATGTGGGCATGCTGTTGCCAGGTATTCTGCTTTTCAAAAGAAGAAGTCTGCTTTTTAAAAAATTATCCCACATATCAGTGAAATCATGTTTTCCTAATTATTAATAATCAAATTTAAAACAAAAGAGCTACAGGCTGCTGGTTTTTTGCCTCTGTTACAGAACTTCTGTGTGGATCTGTGTCAAAAATAATGAGAATTGAAGAATTTTAATTTGAAAGATAGGTCTGGCTAAAGATATAAATTTGAGAGGCTTCTAAAGACAGATGATTACCGAACCTGTTGGGAGAAGAGAGAAGAGAAAATAATAGAGGTCAGAAACTTGGGAAAAAAATGTATGGAATGAGAAAAGCAAGAAAAGCCAAAGAATGAGACAGCACAAGAGAATCACATATAGATGAAGGAAAGCGGCGAAAGTCCTATTTTGGAACAGAGGTTAAAAGAAAGTTGCTAATTTGAGCAACCTTTTAGTACATGTAGTGCCATTAAAAATTAACACATCATTTATTTTGCAAGAAAACAATGAGAAAAGAAACATGAGCTGAAGCTAGGATCTAACTTATTCTACAGTACAATGGAATTTGATATATTCTGTTGGCCCCTCTAAGTACATTTTCTTTTTTAGAAAAAATGTACTGAAAATGCATTGAGCAGACAGGGACCCTTCTGGGCCAGGGTTCTTGTGAGCACAAGTAGGTACTTTGTGTACCCACAGCTCTGCAACAAATTCTTGTCCTCATTTCTGTTGCGCTCTAGGAAAAGTGAAATCTGCAACTTGGGATTTAGAGCAAGTGTGCCACCAAAACTCTAGAAGGAAAATGCAGGGTTAGAATCAGCATCCTATTGGGAAGAGCAATGGGAAAGCTAATGCACTATAGAAGGGAGAAGGCATGTCATCTGCTGAAAAGTTGTGCAGGAAGGTGGGGCAGGGCTGCGGCGTGGTCCCCTGAGTTCATTCTGATTCTGCCCTAGCCTAGTATAGCTGGCATCCTGGATCCTGGGTCCTGTTGCAGGATTCCAGGACAGCCACATAACCCTTGACATAGAGATTTAAAACTAAAAAATTTACAACAGAATAACTTAATCGGTACATGGAAATTTGTTTGAATGTTTTCATCTTCTAGAGAAAATAAACTTCTCCCAAAAGTATCTGTCTTCTTACTTTGCTATCACTATGTATAGAATACAGTATAAAATGTTTATGTCCCCGAAGTTGAGGAAAGAACTAGCCAGCCGTAATGCCCACTGTGGTTTTGCTTAGAGCCTGTAAGATCTCTGCTATTTCCGCCCACTGTCCCACCTATTATAAAACTTGTTGGTTGGGGGGTATAGTTGTGAGTTATACAGGCCTAGTAGACAGGATTTTATTCACAAGCAACATAAGGGTTGAAAGAAAATATTAGACTACAGATTTTAAATTATTTAAAGACTATTTCAAGAATTTTAAATAACGTAATTAAAAGTACATGATCGGGGCCGGCTGAGTGGCGTGGTGGTTAAGCGCTGGCTTGGGACACCAGCAACCCCGGTTCAGGTCCTGCATGTGAGGGCCAGTGACACTGCCCTCAAAAAAAAAAAAAAATACATGATCCGGGCTGGCCGAATGGCTCAGTTGGTTAAGAGCTTGCTCAAGAGTGTGAGCTGAGCTCTGAGCAACAGCAGTTTGATACCCAACCAGAGCTGAGCTGCTGCTGAGCTACCAACAGGTGGCAGGCAGGATGGCTCAGCTAAAAAAAAAAAAAAGTACATGATCCACTTGAGAGTGTTCACATCATGTGTAGTAATGGAAATTACAATATTTTAATATCTAGGTCCCAAAAAGCTTTGGTTTTTATTTTTACCACCTTAGGGTGTCTCCATGAAGTGTTTGGAATATGTTTACATAATTGAATACATAATTTATTATGTATTAGGTTTTCTTTTACTATTACCAAGAATAATTGAGAAAATGTGGCTAATTCTTGATTTAGCTCAGAAGACACATGAGAGAGTCTAAGTGAGAAGTCAGAAACTGGACACAGAATGCAGTGCCTCCCTCAGGGGTTGAGCAGACAGGGACCGTTCTGGACCAGTGTTCTTGTGAGCACAAGTAGGTACTTCGTGCCCCCACAGCTCTGCAACAAATTCTTGTCCTCGTTTCTGTTGTGCTCCAGGAAAAGTGAAATCTGCAACCTTGGGATTTGGAGCAAGTGTGCCACCAAAACTCTAGGAGGAAAATGCAGGGTTAGAGTCAGCTTCCTACTGGGAAGAGCAATGGGGAAGCTAATGCACTATAGAGGAAATTCCTACCCCCAACCCACTTCCCTTTTGTGTATTTTACACACGTTGAACTTACAAATAAGATTTCATTTGAAGAAAAGCTAAAACTAGATTTTAGAAAAGGTTTGAAAACCACGCCCATCTTTAAATGATCCCAAAAATGTCACCAAAAAGCTTGTTGAATTGATAATCCAATCTTCAATAAAAAAGCCCAAGTTCCCTGACTCCAGATCATTGCTCTCTCTGTATGAGCTCTAATCCTTTTACTGGAGCCATGACTCAACTCTGATGTGCATTAGAATCATCTGGAGTGCTGGTAAAGCCCAGAGATGCAAAGTTCCTATTAAAAGCCAGTTGAAACCAAAATGTCTAGGGCTGAGGCCTGGATATCAGTGTCTTTAAATTTCCACTGATGGACTCAGAAGTCTTTAAGGGTCCCAAAACCCTGAGAATCTATCATTGAGTTTCTTGAAAATGCTAATGATGTCTAATCCATTTAATCCTCACAAGCATAACCTTGAGAGGTTATGAGATTTAAACCTACTTTTGTCTTTATTTAACAGATAAGGAAAAATTAAGTAACTTACCCAAAGTTATTTAAACTCAGGTAGAACCCATTCTCCTATGAGTTGACCTTTAAAGTAGTGGAAGGTAATGAAATGGTTGTTTTTAAACCACTGACTTTCAGGTTGTTATTTTTATGTAGCAATAATAATATAAATACTGGTACATAGTAAGTGCTACGTGCTAGCTAATAACATTATTATCATTATATAGATCTTCGATGCCAAGTTTTGACATCCAAATACTCATATGATCAATAAGGAGCTGTTGTAGGTGCTTGGGTAAGGGGACCAACATAAATTAAACAATATTTTATTAACTTTACAATGGAATATGGCTTAAAAGAAATACTGATTAGTGCAAGGGAAGATATTTTCAAGAATTGTTTTAGAAGTTTCACAAAAATAAAACACCTTATAAGGAAGTGCTAATCAACGGTCCTTGCCGAATGACTTCACACATTACAATATCTGCTGAAGTTAAGCAATTTTAGAACTTCTGTGATTCAGGATATTGTGTCACCATTAATAATTCTTGTTCTTCTTCATGGTTACAATCAAAATTTTACTGGCTTCATCCCGATAGCTGTGAATTTTGTAGGAAATTTTCTATAAGATAACAATGAGAGTACTAATTCAAAATTCTCAGAGGTTAACAAATAATGAAGAAGTTTGTTTTTGCTCCGGGAAGTCCTAGAATGCTTTTTCTGAAATGTTCTCTGGCTGCCGTTTGCATTTTTGGTGTCTCTCAAGTTAAGGAGACCTTTGTATTGGACCAGAATTTTTGTCTATTTACTAAGTAATTGATTTCCCAGTTGCATGTTTGATAACTTGACTCATTATTTTATAAAGATCTGTGGTGTAACAAGGAAAACTGCGGGATAATAGCACATTTTTCTTTATTGTTTTTCTTATAAAACAAATTTGTTTGTTTAATTGATGTGTGGGGGGAGTTACAGAGACTATACTTGGCCAAAACTAAAATCTGTTATCTTTTCCATCCAAGAAAGTTAACAAGCTGACATGACTTCTGGGAAGTGTGTTTCAGCTGACATCTGGGTGTGCCCCATGTCAGAGTGTTATCATGAGAAATTGGTCCACCAGGAGTGGAATTTGAATCCTCCAGAAGGATTGAGTAAAAAAAAAAAAAAATGATTTGGACTATATCACCTTTTTTGGAATTAATAAATTTTGCTTTTTTACAACATAACTCTCTCTGAAACAGGATGCTATGTCACAATTGGCAGTTACTTGTTCTTCATGGCACAACTATTTGCCATTTCAGTGGCTCCATCCCAGTGTTTTACAGCCTTGCACGTGACAGTACATTTGAGAATTACCATCCCAGCCCCCAGCAGAGTGCTGAACACATCTTTGGCCCTCTAAAAAAAATGTTTGTGGTTATAGCCTAATTTATCCTTAGGTGCCAGTGCTGTGCAGAGAGCCTTCTGTCCAAATGTGGGTCTTATTTAATCATTGCTTCAATTTATTTATCTTTTTTCTGTCATCCTGTTTTTCTTCTTGGTCTTAAAAAAATGAGATTCTCTATCTAGAAATGCTTTAGGAATGCTTACTGTGCTATAAAAGACAAAAGAACATCAGTATCTTTATATTTGTGATTGACATGTGTATAATCTTAAAACAGCGTTAATCTGAGAGAGATCTTTTTGTTTTACATGGCAACCACTTGCCAAAGACAGTAAAAGGATTAAGGCATGCATCCCATAGGATGGATATAAACAAATTTCCTATTCCTTCTCCTTAAATTTGAAAATCATAATTCTTGTTATCTAAATCATTGATTAAAATGTTGAAAAGGGCAGAACTTCATAGCAGTCCACTTGACACTTCCTTTTAGGATAATGTCAATCTACTTAGTCATTAATGTGTAAACTATGATGGGAAAGGTAATTTAGAATAAAATTACAGAATGCCTAGAATGTCATGTTAAGGAATTTAGACTAATATTATTCTCTAGCCACTAAGAAGCGTGCAATAGCATATTCTTGAACAGGGCAACGACATGTGTTTCAGAAACTTACAGCAGTGTAGAAAATGTTCAGGAGGCCCGAGAGGTGGAAGGGCAGAAGCCCCTTAGTAGACTAGTGTAAGAGACAAGTGTTGATGAGAGTACTTAGGTAGAGATCCACATGGAAAGTTTCCTATAGCACAGTTTGCTTTTAGCAAGAGTTACAAACCTGAGGCCAAACAAATCATGTAAATGAGTTAAGCATGCCTAAGGAAAAGCATGTCAGTGATGGCAGCCACTACTCATCACCAGCAGTTGTCACCAGGCAGGAATGCAGGAACTGTTATCACATCTTTCAATTTCTCAGGAGAAGCTGGAAATTTAGCTTTTATGTAGAATCTCTTCATTTTTAAATGTTGCCTTAATTTTTTAAAAACCCTAGAGAGCCAAAACAAGACATCTGGAGCAGATGGAGCTAACAGGGTGCCAGCTTTACAACACATAGCTTTTAGCTTCTTCTGGTTGTGAATTCTTGTTGTGTGATATAGTAGAGAAAGGATAGGAATTAGCAAACCTTGGGTGAGGTACAGCTTGATAACATAATTGAGAAAAGAATGGAAAATGCAAAACTCATGACTCTGAGTTGCCAAAGCAAAGATTTTATTAACAACTTGTCTCTACAGAGCACTTTATAAATAGATTGCTCTTCTAATTTAGTTTTGCTTGGGTAGCACTGTTTTCTTCTTATTAGTCAGCATTGTTAGCATTTTTGAAAAATCATAGTTTTGATAGAGACTTGTGGAGGAGCTGCTGAATTACAGAAGAAGTTATTATGGCAGAAAATAAATTATGTTGTGCTATAAATACTTGACTCAGTGACTCAGCAAATTCCCTTTATGTCCAGAGAGAAACATTTTGTACCTCACTCATGAGATCTGTTTTGAATTTGTGCCGCTTTACAGTTGTCCCTGTTTGTCACTGATAGAATTTTACATGATGTGAGAGACATGAAGATAAAGAGAAATCGCTTTCAGAGGGAGATTTCAGTATTGGGGAAATGAAAGCGGGGGAACCCTCAGTCATAGGAGTGCTTCAGTAATAGTGACAGGGAGATTACCAGGATAAGTCAGAGAACCATCTGGAATGACTGTGAGAAATTAGATCATTTTAGTATACTCTTAGGTGGCATTTCCAGCTAATAAAATTACAATAAAAATTGTAATGTTCAAAGCAAACCCTTGGAAAATATGTAATTAACCTTTTTAGAATTCAGAAAGCATTCTGTGTGTCTCCAATACCCATGTTTAAGATACTTTAACCAGACATTTGAGTTGATGCCAAATTAAGCTATTGGAAGAAATAGCTTAACATCATGACAGTGAGAAAGCAAAGAGAATTGTTCAGTACACAGAGCATTCAGCTCTCTTTCCCTTAGGATGGCATCTACACTCAGGAAGTCGAGAAAGAGAGGATGTGGCCAGATTATTTGGTGCCTTATAAAACACCATTTTCTGGTTTTAGTACTTCTCTAACTAGTTGTGTGACCTTGGTTATGTCCCTTTACTTCTGGGTGTCTTAGCATCCCCATATGTCAATGAAAAAAATAAAGTATCTTTGGGGTTTCTTTTAGCTTCGTGAGTCTATACTTCAAATAAATAAGTGATTTAAGTTTAACAAGTGTTACATGTTTGTGTGCACCTGTATATTTCCACCTTTTTTGCTCTCACACTAGCAGAGGTGCACACTTTTGCAAGTGTTTGATGATAGGCAGAAAAATCTACTGCCACTTAATGTACTTTGAGTTTGAGCTCCTCCCACCTCTCCACGAAATGGGAACCTTTCTCTGCACATTCCAAGGACCCCAAATGGACCTCCCTCCCAGGGAGACTTGACCAGGCAAATTGGGAAAATATATGGTTTCCCCAGCCTTGTTCCATTCCCTTTTCCAGCTTCATTGTCCATCTTATTTTTTCTGCTTCAGACTTCCAATTCCCTCATGACTGCTTTTTCTACCCTTTTAAGGAAACTTAATCTCAAAGCCTTCTTTCATATTCAGTTGTGGGCAACTTGATAAAGGTATCCCCAGACCTACAGGACTATTTGCTTTTTAGTAGGAACTAGGCCTTAAACTATACAAATAAAATATGAATAGTAAAATTCTAGACATTAATAAATGGACATAGAGGCTGGGGGCTGAGGGTGGCAAGGTGGGTTTTGTGGTGTTCCTAAAAAAGCCTTAGAAATGGGAAGTGATCCCTGGTGCTTGAAAACCATTTCTAGTCCTAGAACAGTTTCGTATAGCTTTATAGCTATTTGTTCTTAGCCCTGGATCTGTCTTGGTTAATTTTAGCCAGATAATTACTGCTATTTACTTATTTTCTACAATTCTAGGTATAGGTGTGGGCTTACCCATGTGAACACTTGAGTAACTTTGACCCACTCTCTATGATTGAATATATAATTCTTCCTGGGGAATGGCTGGTAGGTCAACAGCTTCTTCCTCATTCTAGAGGCTGAGTTTTAATGAATCTTTCCAAAATAAATAAGAAGCAATAGAACTAAAGTTGAAGAAGAGCTGTTTTTCTTAAAAGCCAAGGCGTATTTCTGTTTCAAGAAATTCATTTTCTTCACCCATTGTATATAGTCGATTATAATATCAAGTTTTTCTTCTCAAAAATAGGTTGGTCTACTTCTACCAGACACACATCCAAGTCATGAAGGTATTATCTTCATAGTGAATGTAAGCCAGGTGCTTAGGTGACTCATCTAAAACTATTCTGTCAGTCAAAAACTTTTCAAGGTCTAACCCCATTATTTACTGCTCTGTGGCCTTCACTTTACGTAGGCACCACTTTAGTGAATCACACTGGCTGGCTGTCACTCATTCTTTGAAGACCACAGTTTCAAAATAAAACCCTTAGAAAATGTAGGCACTGAAGTAACAATTGCAGTTACTTCATCAACGGTTGACTGTACGTACGATGGATGTAACCTACAATTTGAGCCTTTATTTGGTCACTGACAAATCTTAAGTTTTTGAGTCAAAACTTCAGTGAAATTCAGAAATTTAGGTCCCAAGATGTTGACTTTGTTGTTTATAGGAAATGCTTTCAAGGTTTACTCTGCTTTTCATAATTCTAACAAAATACTTAAAAACAATTTTTGTCTCTGCAGAAGTTGAGTACAGGGAAACCAAAGAAGGAAAAGATGTACTACAAAATTATAATTCAGTAGTGTTGTGGTTTCTGCTTTCAGTAAGAAGTAGTAAATAGTATGAGGAAAAAGTTCACTTTTCTTGGATTATTTACTTGGTAATAAAATTCAAATTCATATCACTTAAAATCAGAGCTTCCTAATTGTATTTTTCCTCTAGATGCTCTTTGTCATTAGAACAGTCTCTAAGATAGTGATAACGTTATCCAAATCAGAGGATTTAAACTCTAAAGTTCAGTCACACAAGGAAAGAAACATACTCTTCCAGGGGACATACCCTTGTCTTTTTATCCTAACATGATATTGACCTAGATGTCCATGGAGGACATCCAGAGCTAGATGTCCATAGCCAGCTTTCCAAGTGCTTGGCCCATCTTGTTGCCTCTGCAGATCCTTAAAC
The DNA here is from genome assembly GCA_033961575.1 of Aselliscus stoliczkanus. Lineage (NCBI taxonomy): Eukaryota > Metazoa > Chordata > Mammalia > Chiroptera > Hipposideridae > Aselliscus > Aselliscus stoliczkanus. Next base: position 94,421,163 of record CM066736.1, on the reverse strand, counting down.
CACGTACTGATCCTCTACGCGGGTAGCGCTTACATTCCCCAGAGATGTCCATGACCTCCCACATGGGCTTTTGGCTAGTGTACAATGACCTTGTACAACTATGCCACTGCCCCCACTACCTCCTTGAGCCCCTGTTTGCTAAATATGTATTAAGTGCCAGTGAGGTTTCGTGGTTTGTATCTTTCAAGCAATTTGCCCATTTTATCTAAATTGTCATTATTGTTGACATAAGGTTGTTCATACTTTCCTTTATGACCCTTTTAATATCTGTAAAATCTCGAGTAGTGTTACCTCTCATTCCTGATATTGGTAGTTTTGTCTTTTTATTTTTAATCAGACCAGCTAGAGATTTTTCAATTTTATTTATCTTCTCAAAGAACCAGCTTTTGGTTTCATTGATTTTCTTTTTTTTTTTAAAGATTTTATTGGGGAATTGGGGACCAGGAATATCATTGGGGAACTGGGGAAGAGGAACACACAAGTTGTTGTCCTTTTGTTCTTCAGTCTAGTTGTGGAGGACATTGCTTCACTGGCCCATGTTGGTATCATCATTGCGCTCTTCCAGGTGAGGCCGATCGGTCGCCGGCCTCTGGACAGCCACTCATGGCGGCTCTTGGCAGCTCACACCAGCTGCCAGCCACTCACACTGGCTGCCGGCCACTCACTGTAGCCTGTGGCAGCCCACTGCAGCAGGGGCTGCTGCTATGCCTTCCCCAGGGACTCACAGCAGCCCAGCTCCAGGTGGAGCTGTTGTTCACCATCTTAGCTGTAGAGGGCAGTGTCACTGGCCCTCATGTGGGATACGAACCGGGGCAACTGGCATCCCAAGCCAGCTCTTCTTTTTTTTTCTTTTTTTGAGGGCAGTGTCACTGACCCTCATATGTGGGACCTGAACCAGGGCCGCTGGCTTCCCAAGCCAGCGCTCAACCACCGCGCCACTCAGCCAGCCCCCAAGCCAGTTCTTAACCAATGCACTACTCAGGCGCCCTTCATTGGCCTTGTTTTGTTTTCTGTTTCATTAATTTTTATTAATTCCCTTCAGCTTGCTTTAACTTTTAATTCACTTTTCTTTTTCTAATTTCTGTAAGTGTAAGCTGAGGTCATTGATTTGAGACCATTTTTCTGTTCTAATACAGAAATTAATGCTATAAATCTCTCCCAAAGTATTGCTTTAGTGGTATCCCACAAGTTCTGACGTGTTGTATATTCATTATTTAGTATAAGGTACTTTCTAATTTCCCTGTTTATTTCTTCTTTGATCCACAAGTTATTTAATTTCCAAGTATTTGGAGATTTTCCAGATACCTTTCTGTTATTGATTTCTAAATTAATTCCATTTTGATCTGAAAATATGTATAATTTGAACCCCTTTAAATATATTAAGACTTCTTTTATCACCCAGATGCGTGTTATCTTAGTAAATATTTTGTATGCATGTGGAAAGCACAGGTATTTTCTGTTGTGCTATCAATGCCAATCAGGTTAAGTTAGTTGATAGTATTATTCAAGACTATTATATCTTTGCTTATTTTCTGCTTACATTTCTATTAATTATTTATAGAGAGATATTGAAATTTCCAACTATAGCTACATATTTATTTCTCATTGCATTTCTATCAGATTTTGTTCATGTATTTTGAAGCTTTTTTATTTGGTACATACACACTTTGGGTTTTTGTGTCTTCTTGATTAATTGACCCTTTACCATTATGAAATGACCTTCTTTATTCTGTGGTAATATTCTTTGTTTTGAAATCTAAATCATCTTCTGCTAACATAACCACACCAGCTTTCCATCCTTTTTTTAAAGTAAATTTTATTTTAGAGTATTTTGACATTTACTAAGTTGCAAAGATAATACAGAGAGTTTCCACATGTCTCACCCAGTTTCTCCTATCAGCAACCTTTTTTTAAATGTTTTATTGAACCATACAATTCACCCATTTAAAGTATGCAATTCAGTGGTTTGTAGTATATTTCCTTCCATCACAATCAATTTTAAGACATTTTCATTACCACAAAATGAAACTCCATTACCCATTAGCTGTCACTACCCATTACCCTCATCCCCGGAGCCCTATGGATCTGCCTGTTCCAGACATTTTATCTGAATGATATCATACAATATATGATCTTTTATGACTGGCTTCTTTCACCTTGCATTATGTTTTCAAGGTTCATCCATGACATAGCATGTATTAGTACCTCATGTCTTTTTATTGCCATATAATATGAGATTACACTGCATGTATATACCACATTGTATTCACCAGTTGGTGAACATTTAGGTCGTTTTCATTATTTTTATTGAAATATACTTCATATATCATAAAAGTAATTTTTTAAAGTGTGAAAAGGGCTTTTGCTTCTCTAAGTAGTATGTAGTTATAGAGTATCTGCTTTATCTGATCTTCAAAATTTTTATTGCTTTTAAATCCGTTTTATGACTTCTAAAATTTTATTAATATTGCTGATCTGGTGTTCTCTCCTTTCTCATTCCGTTTGTTCTTATATGTTTTGCCATTTTGTTTTTGTTTTAAATTTTTTTTGCCACCATTTGAGTAGGATTTGGAGACCAAAGAATATTAAATTGCTACATTTAATAAAAAGTTCTCTTTGAACTATTTTTGGTGTGGCCAGTTAGCTCAGTTGGTTGGAGTGCAGTGCTCATAACACCAGGGTTGCCCGTTTGATCCCCACATGGGCCACTGAGATGTGCCCTCCACAACTAGATTGAAACAACTAGACTTGTAGCTGATGGGTGCTGGAAATACACACTATTCCCCAATTAAAAAAAAAAAATCTTAAAAAAAAATTATTTTTAAAGAAGGAAAATAAATTATTCAAAATTCCATTACCTTTACTTCATTTTCATTTTACCTTTTTTCCTCCCAGTCTTTGAATACTTGCAGACATAATCATAGCATATTTGACTTGTTTCCTGAAATGTAGCATGAGCACTTCATTATTAAGTACATCATCATATTAACCACTTTAATGGCAGCATGGTATTCTTTTGTGTTAACAGTTTAGTTAACCTTTCTTCTCTACAGTTAGACATTAAAATTGCTAACTTCGGAGGGGGGTATAGCTATGAAAGATAATGCTGTAATAAAACACTGTTGCTTTTCTTCTATTGCTCCTTTTGCTCTTACACCTCAGAGAAAACACCTTGTTATGTATCTACTAGTCTATTTTGCTGATTATGTTCTCCCAGTTTACAGTACTGTTATAAACAACGTTATTAGATTCATTGGCCATCACATGTGGAGTTCCTGTCTCTTCATAGGCACTTTGTAGACAGGGATCCCATAGTGCTTGGTACTAAGTTAATTAAAAACACACGTTTGCAGTAAACTTATGGATAGATTTTTTGGGGGGGCGGGGGTTGTTTCTAAACAGGTTTAAGAATAATTTAATCATACATGTTTAAAACTCCATGAGTTCATAAAAGTATGAATAAAAATAACTAATTGGTAATCTGTGATGGGCGCTAAAAGAAAAACACCCTTTTTAAGAAAAAAAAACCCTGATAAATGAAGAGATAAAATCATGTATTTATCCTGCTTTCTAATGCAGAGTATACATCTGGGTCACCAAACAGTTGATGAGGGGAAGTTTCTTTTTATAGAAATATAAAGAAGGAAGTAGTGCTAGAATGAGAATGCCACTATTTTATTACACCTAGTGATTAATGAATCTAGGCATTTTCTATCAATGGCCTTTAACATCACAAAAGGAGAGACAACCAGATGTGCCTCTTGTGGTAGTACCATTTATGAAGTATTATTGCCAAACAATCAAACCTGAATCTGATCAAGCCTCTATATCCAACTACCAATTTAGAAATAAAGAGGACAAAAAAATACGTCACACCACTGAAATGCAGTCAGCAACCACCAGACTGTGGAAACTCTGTTGGACAAATGATCCAGTCTCTTCAGCAAATACATTGCAAGTTGGGGTGGGGGAGTGGGGGCGGGGTGGAGAAAGAGAGGCGGACAGATGAGAGAGGAACCTGTAGATTAAAACTGACCTCAGGGCCAGCCGAGTGGCGCATTGGTTAAGAGCTGGTTTGGGATGCCAGCGGCCCCGGTTCGGATCCCACATATGAGGGCCAGTGACACTGCCCTCTACAGCTAACAACAGCTCCACCTGGGGCTGGACTGTGCGAGCCCTGGTGATGGTGTAGGCTGCAGCCCCTGCTGCAGTGGGCTGCCATAGGCTACAGTGAGTGGCCGGCAACCAGCATGAGCTGCCAATAGCTGCGGTGAGCAACCATCCAGAGGCCGGTGACCGATCTGCGTCATCCGGGAAGAGTGCAATGATGATACCAATATGGGCCAGTGAAGCAACATCCTCCGCAACTAGACTGAAGAACAAAAAGACAGCAACTTGTCTGTTCCCCTTCCCCGATTCCCCAATGCTGTTCCCCTCTCCCAATTCCCCAATAAAATCTTCTAATAAATAAATAAATAAATAAATAAATAAATAAATAAAACTGACCTCAAAGACATATAAACTAATGGTAATATATGGACCTTATTTGGGTTCTTCCTGAGTCAGACAAACTGATTATTTAAAAAAAAAAAAGAAAAACATTTTTAATGTAATTAAAAATTTAAGCACTGGCTAGATATTTTATATTAAAGAATTAATTTTTAATAGATTTGTAAAAAGTCTGCATTAAATAATTTCTCATTGGAAAAATAACTAATGTACAATAACCCAAAAATGTTTACAGACAACAACAGGAATTATCATATTTCTTAGGCCCCTCTCAAGTACTTTCAGGCACTTTTAAATGGCATTGAAACCAGTAATTGAAGTTGACAGTTGACGTGTGATAATGTTCACACAATATCGTTTATAATAGCATAAAGCTGGAAACAATACAAATGCCCATTAACAGGAACAGGGAAACGCTATATAGTCATACAGTGGACTTCTGTGTAGTAGTTACACTGTGCAGTGATTAAGAAACTTAGGTTTTCGGAAAAGTCATGACGCATTTAGAAAAATACGTCATGACTTTTCCAACAACCCAATAGATTCGGTAGCTAAATCTTGTGGGTTCAGATCCCAGCTCTGGGTCCATCACTTCTTGGTATTGTTTTCTTGGACACATTATGTAACTTCTCTGTACCTCAGTTTCTTCCCTTGTAAAACAGGGTTAATAATAGTACTGATCTCAATGGATCATGAGATTGCTGTAAGGACTAAGTAAGTTGATAAATATATATATTGAGAGCTCAATACAGGTTAGTTATAATAATTATTTATTATTATTACCTAAATAAATTTAGCAACATAATGTGTGAAAAACCAAGTTGTAGATTAAAACACAATATGGTACCATTTGTATAAAGTTTAAAAACTGCAAAAAGGGTGGGGGTGGGGCAGATTGGATCCTGTCTTGTATTTTTAAGAATACCAAATCCAGGCAAAGGACTTGACAACAGGCTTGTATTTGATTTCTGCTCATTTCTGGACCACAAAGGAAATTCATTGATTCATCCTCTGATCTCTCAATATTTACGAAGCAACTTAAAACAGAGAATCATTAGAAAAATAAGTGGTTTAAGGATTTCAACCCTGCCATTCCAGCTACTGACATGGCACATCAAGTGAGTACTGGCTAATGCTGGTGAATGAATGTATTTCTTCTGCAGAAATTGTGTGCCTGGATTTTCCAAGCAATTTAGGAGAGGTTTAGATCATTCTGAATTTGAGGCTACTTGCACTGTTGAATCCTAGAATATCAGGTAATTGAACAAGAAAAGCTGCAGTAGCTTCTCACAATCACTTCCCTTTAATTAATTCAATTACTCACCATTCTTTCAATCTCACTGACTAACAGAGTATCCTAAATACTGGCTTCTTCCATGCCACTCTTCTACCTCTTCTGAGTTGTATGTTTACAGAAGCCAGTGTGTTTTGTCTCAATTACATAGCTTAGTTCAATATTACATAAATCAATGAAATATAAGTTGTATACTTGGAAAAACATCAACAAGGGATGAAATGAAACCTGCAATATTATCCTGTATATTCTTTATGGCTATATAACAGGTATAAAACATAAATGGAAATGAAAAATACCTAATGTAGCATCATTGTTACCTCTGGGATAGAAGGGAAACTAGACCAAGAGAGGTACACAGTGGGCTCCAACCAAATCCATAATGTTGTATGTCCTTTGTTTTAAAAAAAAAATCACAAAGCAAATATGTTTTAAGATTTGGTTAAGAATTGATAAATACAGATTTTGGATACACATTTTTCTATTCCTAGCTTCCTTTTGTTTGCCTCTCAAGATTAAGCACTTCCAAAGTTCATCACAAAATATTCAAATTAATTCTTAAAGTGACTTAAATCTAGACTTGGTCAGGCCAGTGTAGAGTTGTAAAAGGACTTGCTGACACCATCCCTGAACTGTACAATGAGGTACACTTGTATTTCAGTGTCCAGAACTGCATAGGAAATACCCAGCAATTGAAACAGTGAATCTTTGTATTCTGCATTATTCTTTTAGACCATTACATATTTATGGAATCAGACCTGCCAGCTAGCTTTTTTCCCCTGAAATCTGGTTTCCCTCTGAGCTCCCTAATTGGAGCCTTGGGCATGGAGAGCAAACATGTCTAGCCTTAGACAGGCCCCTGATACTGATATCTTAACCTTTCTCTTGACCAGCTTGTCTCTGAGATGATTTGTGTCCATTTATTTGGATTTGAATCTGGCCTGCTGGTTGGTGAGCCCCATGAGTTTATTCTCTATATCCTGTCCCATGCTGAGTTTCCTTTGAATGCTTTGTGGAAAATGAATGGCATTGCTTAATCTAGTACCTTCAGGGCTATTTTTTCTAGATAAGGAAGGAAGTCAACACATTCTTAAAAATGTCGTAAAATTGCATGGCAAAATATCACTTGTTTCTTTAGGACAGAATCATAAGAATTATGAAATGTAAAATAAGTATTGTTGCCAGAATTGAAGGGAAAGAAAGATGTCATCTGTCAACAACATTCCCTACCACTGCTGCTCTCACTCTCCGAGTGGATTGAGTCTCATCTTTGTACAAAATAAAGGTGATGAAACTGGCCTATTTGACCATTTTGAGAGACCATCTTGGGAAAGTTTTTTCTTCCAACCAAAGAAGCGATTAGAATTAGGGGATAGTTTTATCCACAGGTGCTTATTTTCTTGGTTTACTAAAGCTACTACTACTGTCACACCCTAGGGTACAGTGAATCTGAAACACTAAACATTACCATTGCATCTTTCTCTAGATAATTATACTATAGTTTTGTTTTGTGGAATATCTTAATTTTTGTATCTTACAGAAAAGATGTAGAATCATTGAAAACCTTTATACAGTATATCTGTTCCCCTTTCTTCTACCATTCTTGCTGTATGACCTTGAGCAAATTCATTTCTTTTAGGGTCTCTCACATGTAGAGTAGAGCTCCGTTTTTGCAGTTCCTCTCAAGCTCTGATGGAACCTAAGTAGAATAAGGCACTACTGCCCTCTGCTGGTGCTAAGAACACACCCACCATCAGTGCAGTGGCCCTGCCCATCCTAACAGCCAGGGACACAGTGCCCTGCGCTTACAGTGGAGAAGACAGCAGGAAACCGCACGAAAGGAGGCAAATTTCATGTTTGGAGAAATAATAATATTTGAAATATTTTTGAATTAATGATTTTCATGCATGTATAAGATGCCAGTCATTTGTGACTGTGTTGCCACCAAAAAGTAATCATCCTGTAATCATCACTTCACCCTGCTATAATTCTCACCTAGTCAACAAGCTGTGGGTTCTGGCCCTTTGGGCTGCTGTCATCTCTCTCACACTCTTCTTCTGCCTTGGAACATATACAGGTAGTTCCCTTCTTGTTCAAAGATTTAGGGAAGTTTTGGCATATTCACTCTTAGTTTGTGAATAAACAGGAAGATAATAACTGATATATGCCAAGGAAGATGAATATGCAGCATCAGTAAGAAAACCGCTGAAAGAGATAGGCAGGGCTTTTCTCTCAGGTTCTCTAGAAGCTCTCTAGAAAGTCTCTCTCTCTCTCTCTCTCTCTCTCTGTCTCTCTCTCTAATATATATATATATATATCTGTATGTGTGTATATATATATATCTGTATGTATATATATATATACACACACATCCTCCATAAATATATATTGTCTATAAATAAATATATATGTAAATATATATTTATATATATGAATATATATATAGATATATATTCTCTATAAATATTCTCATATTCCTGTAGAGCTGTGAAGTTATAAAAAAATGATTTATAATTAATAATAACTTTCTGTGTTGATGATTCTGAAAGCACTCTATGCGAGAAACTGTTAACTACTTGTTAAGAGCTGTTTTTTCTGAGCTCATCTATATTAATATTAGAACTACAAAATTTTAAAAGCTGCTATTGGTCACATTGCATTTGTAAGAAATGGTGCTGCCTCTGAATTCCTGGAGAAGACAGTAGGAATTATGACTTTATCAGTTTGACTTTCACACCTGTGATACCTCTTTCAGAAAAGGCCTGTGCACTGCCCTGAGGTCACAGTTAGTGCTTAGAGTGCTGAGGGGCAAAAGAAAAAAATGAGCAACCCGCATCCAAAGTATCTTCTAGCAAACTATAGAAGGAGCATGTGATTCACAGTGTCTGTGGCTTCTGCTTACATACTCACAGCCCCACGTGCATTTTGTCCATGATTTCCCCATAAGTATATAGTAGCTATGTCTTAAATGAGCAGCCAGCATTGTGAAAACCAAGAATAAACCCTTGTGCAACTCCCACTTGGGGAACTCCTGGTTATTGCTTCATAGTCAGCCCCAGTTCATAGTCATCTAATAAACGTATAGCCCAACTCCTCAGCGGCAATACCTAGACCTATCCTGAAAGGGACTTAGACAGGATGCGGACATACAGACTCTTGACAGGCAAAATCACAGCCAATCAAAATCCAACTACACAGGTACTACATTTCATGGTCTGTATGGTGCCTGTTTCAGTTCTGGGTTTAGTCTGCCCAAGACTAAGAAGGAAATTAGCATGTATTGAGCATATAATTTTTATAAGGTATCTTATACATCTGTTACGCAACCCTAAGAAATGAACCAGCTGCATCCCTAAGAAATGAACCAGCTTTTGCTATATAACTGTTTTGTATGTAACAATAGTAATATTCAGTGTCCCGCGTTTCAGGAGAAGATAATGCAGCTCATTAAATTACTTCAAAAGAAAACTGATATTATCAGTAATGTTAGTTCTACTCACAGAAAACAGATGAACTCAGTTCCAAAGAATAAAATGGACAAAAAATTGTCCATCTATTGAGAATGTTACCTGCTGTGTACTGAGAAATGATGGGTTTTAAATTTTGAAACATCTTGAACTTTTAGAAGTGATGGCTGTGGAAAGATGACTTAAATCATTAACTGAAATCTGGCAGTGTAAATTATCTGTAAAAGTTTAAATGCAGGGAACATTTGAAATCTTGCTCCCAGCATATGTTGTCAGTTTGGCTCAAATAAACTCTTATAAAACTTCAAAAAATTAAAATAAAATGCATTGTTAATTGAAATCATGTCAGAGGTTTCAAGACAGAATATTACTTTGGAAAACAAAATCCTAAAATGTAGAAAAAAACAGGCAGCAGTGCTAATTGGTATGTATTTTATGATTTGCTTTCAGTTCCTTTGCAAGACATTTTGGTGTATTAAAAATAGGGCCTTGGGGGCCGGCCGAGTGGCGCGGTGGTTGGGAGCTGGCTTGGGACGCCAGCGGCCCGGGTTCGGATCCCACATGTGAGGGCCAGTTACACTGCCCTCTAAAAAAAAAAAAAAAAAAAAAATTTGAGCCGGCCGAGTGGCATGGTGGTTAAGCGCTGGCTTGGGAAGCCAGCAACCCTGGTTCAGGTCCCACATATGAGGGCCAGTGACACTGCCCTCAAAAAAAAAAAAAAAATAGGGGCCTTGGAACCAAACTAACCCTGGGCTTGAGACCTAATTCTACCACTTATGTAATTGCTATATGGCTTTGGACAGTCACCTAAACCTTTCTGAACTTCTGCTTTCTCTTCATTAAATAATAATGTGCATCTTACAGGATTTTTAGTATTAAATGAGACGCATAAATATTTCTGAAGTGCTTAAGTGGCTGCGGAATTAGTTTTCCTTCCCTCTGTAGTTAATCATAGAGTAAGGTTGACTCTTACTCCAAAGCCCAGCAGGAAGTCCTGGAAAAAAAAGTTTGGTTTGAGATTACCTTCTCATTCCCAGACTTGGATACCAGAAAATGCTCTTGAAGCCCAGGACAGTCTGCTAGAGCATTATGTGAGCCAGGCAGCAGCCTTGGAGGGGAAGTAAAGGGTTAGAGTGAGCAGGAGGGAGGGTACAATTCCTCTTCAGTCCCAAACTCATGATATGCCCTCTTTTTGTGTGTAACGCCAGGCGGTTGGCTCACTCACATTCAATTAGTACTCCTCAAAAATATACTCTAAAACCAAGTAGAAGAATTTTAAATTATCTGGAGTTTTATGTTATGTCATGATTGATAGATTCTAATATGTGTTCTAATTGTAATAAAGCTACCAACTCTACAGCGCCTACTGTGGATACGGGACAGTGCTAAGTACTTTCCATATCTTCTGTAATTCATATAATACCTTTGATTTTTAGCTGTTGTTAAAATGTTCATTTTGATAAAGTGACTTAAGACCCTAAAGGGTTTGCTTAGCAAGCCCCAAACTGCCAATTAAAAAATGAGCAAGCTGGGCCGGCCGAGTGGCGCGGTGGTTAAGCGCTGGCCTGGGAAGCCAGCGGCCCCGGTTCGGTCCCACATATGAGGGCCAGTGACACTGCCCTCAAAAAAAAAAAAAAAAAATGAGCAAGCTGATGTTTGCTAAACGTATACTGCCATAAGGTATTGTTTCGATAAATCCTTTGAGCACATCTAGGGTTAACTGTAGCCCCTGTAACCTTCTGAACTGTCATAACCCTGCCAGCCTCATGGTGGTGTGTATCTTGTGTTCTCACAGAAACTGGCCCCTGGAGTCAGCCAGTTTGCTTACACCTGTGTACAGGACCACCCCATCTGGACGAATCAGCAGTTTTGGGAGACAACCTTTTACAATGCAGTGCAGGAGCAAGTTCGCTCGCTGTATCTCTCAGCCAAGGAAGACAATCATGCCCTACACCTGAAGCAAAAGGTAAGATGAGAGAAGAAAAGTACATGTGTGGGTCTGGAATCCTGGCTTGAAAAAAAGCTTATTCAAATATCCCCAGGGCAAAGGAAATCTAGCCACTTGCTACCAGTGTATTTGGACTTTACTTTAGGGAGTTCTGTGGTGAGCGTCTTTCTTCTGTTGATTTCTTGTGATATAATGTCTTCTGTTGATGTTATATTTTTTCCATAATAACTTCTTAAACAGTTATTTAGCGCTACAATTGTTATATTATATTTTAATAAATAGTAATTCCCTAGAAACAATTCCAGGAAGATGAACAGAAAGAACAAACCTTTAAAATACCGAGGCAGGGCCGGCCAAGTGGCTCAGTTGGTTAAGAGCTCGCTCAAGAGTGCGAGCTGAGCTCTGAACAACAGCAGTTCAATGCCTAGCCCGAGCTGAGCTGCTGCTGCTGCCAACAGTTGCAGGATGACTGAGCTAAAACAAATAAAATAAAATACTCAGGCAGATGCAATTAACTTCTCGAAGAAATGTCAAATAGAGTTAGTTGACTCTAAAGTAAATGTAGAGTCGGCCGAGTGGCTCAGTTGGTTAAGAGCATGCTCAAGAGTGCGAGCTGAGCTCTGAGCAACAGCAGTTCGATGCCCAGCCCGAGCTGAGCTGCTGCTGAGCTGCCAACAGGTGGCAGGATGGCTCAGCTACAAAAAAAAAAAGTAAATGTAAAACTCAGTAGTTCTCAAAAGTATGCCTTCAGTAGTTCTGCTTAAAAGTGTACCAGAAATAAATCTAGGTCTTCCTTTAATATATACATGTTTTTATATATTTTATTAGTATCAAATATTTTAAAGAAAGTATTTTAAAATAGAGAAAAAAATTATTTTTAATTTGAAAGAGGAGCTTACATTTTTCTGAAATTTTAAATTGTCGTTCACTAGCTATTTGGTCTTGGGCAATTTATGTTACCCTCTGTGCCTTATTTCCTTGTTAGTAAAATGGATAGCTATGATTATTGTAAGATTTTAATACCTAATACAAGTAAAATGTATTAAAAGTGCCTGACACATAGTAACTAATAGTTGTTTGGAAATTATTATTCTCATTAATTCAACATAAAGCAGCATTAAAGGCTGACTGTCAATGTTGATTCACTTTCAGAGTAATTTTTCATTCTACCTGCTAGGTTAATACATTGCTGCTGGTCCTTTCCATCATCCTCTATTTAAATTGGCCTTATGTTATGTGAGATAAATGAACCTAAATATCTATACGAACTACACAGTAGTATTCAATATTTCCATGCCTTGTGTCATTTTAAGCATATTATTGGTCTGCTATTGAATGTAATAAGAATAGAAACTTCAATAACAAATAACACTCTCTGACATCTGATATTCCAAATTATTATTATGATGGTTAGTGTAAATTTAAAACTCAGATTTTTCTTTCAAAATACCAAATACACTAGTAGTGTGAGGTCTGCATCTTACACTAATTGGGCTGGTGTGGTGCTTTTGATAATTTTTTAAGGAACTGTAATGATAACATTGATATATCTCAAAAGCCTTCATAAGCCAAACACGTGTCACTGCTTCTGTGTCCTATATTCTAAAGATGGTTGTCTCCAAGCCCCAGGTTAGATACAAGTGAGACTATAGATGTCCAGCCCTTCACAAGCTATAAGTGCTATGCAGATGTAGGTTACTCTCATTATTTAACTCTTCACCCTGCCAGAAAACTGCTCTTAACCCTCTGTCAGGCACAACTGATCTCTCAGACTCATTGCACACAAAGATGCCGCTATGAAATATATCTTTACTATACTAAATCACAAACACGACTGGAGATAGGTTACGGTAGAGGGGAAAGGTATGGAAGCGATGAGTCACGATACTTAAGTTAACTGTTAGATTATTGAAAATTTGTGTGCAATAAATCTGTGAGATCAGTTGCACCCGACAGAGGGTTAAAAATCCCATGGTGGGCTGGCCGAATGGCTCAGTTGGTTAAGAGTGTGAGCTCTGAGCAACAGGGTCGCCGGTTCGATTCCCACATGGGCCAGGGAGCTGTACCCGAGCTGAGCTGCCAACAGGTGGCAGGATGGCTCACCTGGTGAGAGCATGTGCTCCTAACAACAAGGCTGCCGGTTGCACTTCCAGTGGGATGGTCAACTACTCCCACCTGCAACTAAGATTGAACACTGCACCTTGAGCTGAACTGCCAACAGGTGGCCAGATGGCGACTGGACTTAGAGCTGAGCTAGCTAGCTGTGCCCTCCACAACTAAGACTGAAGGACAACAACTTGGCTGTTCCCCTTCCCCAATTCTCCAATAAAAAAAAAATACTAAAAAAAAAAAATTCCATGGTCACCCATGGGTATGTGGATAATAATATTTGACTCCCACATTTAGAAGGAAATCTACGCTTGTATTTTGTGACTTCAGTACTCCATCTCCTCCTCCCAAAGAGCAGAAGAAAAGAAACATATCAGAGTATTTGTAAATGCTACTGGAACATTCATACCGGAGCATTTATAGGTACTTGCGTCAATAGTTTGTTAAAACTGGCAACCAAAAAAGGGATGGAGCCAAGGAGATAAATAAATGTATTGAAATATCAGCAATGAGAAGTTCCATCTGTGCTTTGCTACTTCCTCCTTAGGTTTCACTCAAGTCCTACCGGATGTGGGTAAAAAAAGCCTAGGTTTTTGTTTTGTTGTTATGTTTTTGTGTGTGTTTTCATGTCTGCCAGTATAGATATTTTATAGATGAATTAATTAAACATCTCCATGTTTCCTGAAGCTCACATGAAGTGATTGATTTTGATTCTGTGGCTTTGCTTGTTTTAGGATAAGCTTCTTGATGACCAGTATCAGGAGAAGACAGCAATGGACCTGGCAGCTGAGCAGCTCCGTCTTTGGCCTGCTCTGAGCAAATCAACTCAGCAAGAGCTGGTGCAGCGTGAGGAAAGTACTGTCTTCAGTCAGGCCATTCACTTTGCAAATCTCATGGTCAACCTTCTGGTTCCACTGGACACAAGTAAAAACAAGCTCCTAAGAACCTCGGCACCAGGCGACTGGGAGAGTGGGAGCAACAGTATTGTCACAAGCAGGTACCCGCATGTGAACACACAAGAGAGCCTCCCATTCTTCTTGGCTTAGCAGAGAATATAAAGGATTTGGGGCAAATACTACTGGACATATTTCAAAAATTAACTGTTTTTTCCAGCTTCAGACTGGCCTCAGTTCTTCTCTATTAAGAGACCTTCATTTCATTCGACTGTTCTTAACCACCTCCCATATTCTGTTCTCTTTCATGACCTGATTTTTCAAATGTCTCACACACTAGGGATCCAGCCCTTCAGTTACTTTCTGCCATAGCAATTTACAGAAAGCACTTTGGAAAGTTAATAGTGACCTCCTCCTTGCCAAAGTGGTTATTTGTTTCTTGGCCTTCCTTTTCCTCAGTTTGTCCATTGTATTTGCCTGTAACCATGTCCTCAGCCATGCCTGACTCTCAACCCTACAAATTCCATACCACTGAGAATGAAACCAGGGGATTCAAGGCCTGAAAGGATCTGACCCCTGACTACTGCTCTGACCATATTTCCTATCGCTTTTCTGTCAACCAACCTGGTCTGCCTGCTAATGCTAGTCCTGAGACACTAAGCGTAATACTGCCTCAGCGCCTTTGTACTTGTTCCCACAATCTGGAATACTTTCACTGAAATAGTCCTAAATATCTCCTTCACTTCCTTTAGTTCTCTGCTCAAATGTCACCTACCCACATAGGCCTTCCTGACTTCCCTCTTAAGTAGCACATCCATCACTCTTTTCTCCTGCCTTGCTTTTTTTTCCTTTGTGACATTTTCTTTTTTTTTTTTTTTTTTTTTTTTTGAGGGCAGTGTCACTGGCCCTCATATGTGGGACCGAACCGGGGCCGCTGGCTTCCAAAGCCAGTGCTTAACCACTGCACCACTCGGCTGGCCCATTTTTTTTTTTTCTCCTTTGTGACATTTTCTACAATCTGATTAACATAGTGAGTGGCTGAGGTACCTAAGTTCTTTAATGCTTTGGAATAGAGCGATAGCCATATTCACTGCTTAGCTTCAACACCAATTCAGCTAACTTGTTTGGATTTGGAGGAAAGAGAATTAAGTAGTTTAGAACATGCAAATGAGTCTTGTCCATGATTAGCAGTTTAATAGAAGGCATAGGAGGCAGAAGTATTTGTTGAATAGTGAGAACTGAGTAAGCAACAAGGACAAGGATTGAGCTTTCATATCTGCTCCATTTCAAATTAACTACCTTCTCTTGTATGATTTTATCACATGCAGAAGACCGATGGCTACCAAGTAACCAAAAGGGTTGTGATTCATTCAGAAAGAGATGAATGTTGACAAGAGAAAGGTTCATAGGACACTTTGGTTCTTCCATTTAGAAGAATGTGCTATTTGCTTAAAAAAGTTTTTTTTTCTTTGCCTACCAGGGAACATGTTCCCCAATCGCCAAAGGCCAAAGATAGCCATATGACTGTCTGGTTCTATGTGGTAATTAACACATTTTTTGCAGGAAATGAGTAAACTCGTCATATAGCTTTTTATGCCCGCTTACAAAGTGTTAACTTGGGAGGACAGGTTTTTCTTTAGCAGGTTCAAGTATCAAATAATAAATGAAAGCATCCCATTTTGCTTTATTTTCTATGGTTCCTGAGTTCCTTTTAGGAAAATTACAAGAAGGTATTCCTTACAAAAATAAATCTGAGTCCAAAGGACAATGCCTGACATTAGCTTCCAAATGTAGGCAAGCGGGATATCATGTTTCACCACCATCACTTAGAAAGAAGCCATGAAGTTAAGTGAGCTTCTACTTGAGTATACATCTCTTTGAGCAAATTTAATTGCTATGGAAATTGATTGTGATATAGTAGTAATTCGTCACATTTATGTACTGACCCTGATTTCTTTCCTTGACTTTCTTAGTATTGCGGGAAGTGTAGCTGAGAGCTATGACACAGAAAGTGGGTTTGAAGACTCAGAGAATGACATTGCCAATTCTGTTGTGCGTTTCATAACCCGATTTATTGACAAGGTTTGTACAGAGAGTGGAGTTACTCAGGATCACATCAAGAGCCTTCATTGCATGATACCAGGTAATCACTTTGCAGATATTAGACAACCAAAATGTTGGAAATAATTGAGTAAGAATAATTCTTATGGGTCTACTTTTTCCAGCATAATACCTTTAATACTTGTTTTCCATGTAGATTAGCTATGTTATTTATAGTCCTCCCTCAGTATGCACAGGGGATTGGTTCCAGGAACCCCCACAGATACCAAAATCTGTGGATGCCCAAGTCCCTTATATAAAATGGTATAGTATTTGCATAGAACCTATGTACATCCTCCCATATACTTTAAATCATCTCTAGATTACTTGTAATATCGAATGCAATGTAAATGCTTTGTAAATAGTTGTTATACTGTGTGTTGTGTTGTTTAGGGAATAATGACAAAGAAAGCCTGTACATATTCAATACAGATGCATCATAGGCCTAATTACATAGTACATGTTAGCAACAACATAACTTTTTTTTCTGACTATTTTTGATCCACAATTAGTTGAATCTGATGTGGAACCCACAGATATGAGGGACGAACTGTATTTATGTTCTGAGTAGTTTTTTCAAATATTTTTGAATTGTGGTAAAATATATATAACATAAAATTTTCCATTTTAAACCATTCTGAGTGTAAAATTCAGTGGCATTGATTACATCCACAGTGTTATACAACTGTTACCACTGTACATATATATTACCAAAACTTTATTATCACTCCAAACAGACACTCTGTACCCATTAAGCAGTAACTCCCAATTCTCTACCCCATAACCCTGGTTTCCTCTGATCTTTCTGTGTCTGTGAATTTGCCTATTCTAGATATTGCATGTAAGTGCAATGTGTCTGGCTTATTTCACTTAGCATAATGTCTTCAAGGTTCATGTATGTTGTAGCATGTGTCAGAACTCCATTCCTTTTTTTTTTTTTTTTTTTTTTAGCTGAGCCATCCTGCCACCTGTTGGCAGCTCAACGGCACCTCAGCTCGGGCTGGCCTCGAACAGCTGTTGCTCAGAGCTCAGCTCGCACTCTTGAGCGAGCTCTTAACCAACTGAGCCACTCGGCCGGCCCCTCCATTCCTTTTTAAGGCTGAACAATATTCCATTGTATGGATATGCCACATTTTGTGTATCCATTCATCTGTTGATAGGCACTTGGATTGTTTCCACCTTCTGGCTTTTGGGAACGTGGCTACTATGAGTATTCACATAGAAGTGTCTGTGTGAATCTTTATTTTCAGTTCTTTTGGATATATACCTAGGCATCAAATTGCTGGGTCATATGTTAATTCTATGTTTAACTCTTTGAGGAACCACCAAAATGTGATTAGTTTTTAATTCTAAAATATCCAGAATTTGTTTTAATTCTGTTTGTTTTGTGTCCTTTCATTTTAAATACTCTGATTTATCCTAGGAATTGTAGCTATGCACATTGAAACCCTAGAAGCAGTGCATCGAGAGAGTAGAAGACTTCCACCTATACAGAAGGTAATTGTTTCAGACCACATGCTTTCAGGGTATAACATCGCTTCTTTAAAAGGCAACAGTAGAATGTTGTTCCCCAGAAAGTACCTTCTCCTAACATTTTACAGAAACCAGCTCCAATTTTAATGATACATTAAACTTTCAAAGGAGTTTATCATATAGATCCTCATAAAAAGGATACTGAATAGTGGATTCAACAAAGGAACAACAATAACCTCTTGTTGAGTCTACTTTTATAGGCAGGGTATAAATTATGAACATTCTAGCTTCCAAGCCAAGGTTTTATGCTCTGCCTACTTCCAAAAAAAAGGACTTAAGGCAATTACCATAAACACCAGGTTCTTGAACCTGTATACCTTATAAGCACACATCACAAGTATCTGGGAAGACTATTAAAAACAGAGTCCTGAAAACTACCCCAGCCTCCTAAAATGGAGTACCCTGGGACTTGGCCTGGGAATCTGTACAGTAAGTAACAAGCCTCCCAGATGGTTATTTGGCAGCTAGTCTGGCACCAGACTGTGGACTAGGGTTCAGGGCCCTCTTACCCTTACCTGTACAACAGAACTATTAAAAATAGATTCAAAGGAAATGAGAAGCCAGATGGATAGGAAAGATAATTCTATCAGAAATCTGAGATACAGTCATCATTATACTTTGGCTTTACATTTAGCTCTGAGTGTCCTAGAGCCAAGAAAAAGAATAGTGCTGATTTATATAGTTTTTATTGTTTACTAAAAAATAAACATCTTCAGGGGAGATGGATTTTATTTTGTTTCATTTTATTTTTTATAACTCTTCAGAAGAGTGTATCACGTGGTTCCTTACTTCACAATGTGTAAATGTTCATTATTTAGCCTTTTATTGTATTCTCAATAAGAGCCAAGAAGGGTGGGTCTTTAAAGCGTGTATTTTTTTTTAAGTGTGTAGTTTTTCACCTTACAAAAGTAACAGTGCTCTTTATATAAAATTGAAGCATTAAAAAGATACACATTGTATAAGTGAAAGTTCCCCATGGTCCTACCCACCCCCACACCACCTCTATCCTTAACCATGATAGCACCACCTTTAATAGTTTGGTTCATATTCTTTCTTTTTTTTTAACTTTTAAAAATTTATTTTTAAATTACCGTTGATATACAATATTATATTGGTTTCAGGTATACAAAACAACATAATGTTTAGACATTTATATACTCGCAAAGTGATAACCCTAAGAAGTCTATTACCCATGTGATACTGTATATAGTTATTATAATATTATTGACTACATTCCCTATGCTGTACGTTACATCTCCATGACTGTATATTTTTTCAGCTATAATTGACATTCAATTTTATTGTGTATCAGTTTCTGGTAAACAGCGTAGTTGTTAGACATTTATATAATTTATGAAGTGATCCCCCCGATAAGTCTAGTATCCACCTGACACTATACATAGTTTGTACAATATTATTGACTATATTCCCCATACTGTACTTTACATCCCTGTGACTATTTTGTAACTACCAATTTGTACCTTTTAATCCCTTTACCTTTCTTACCCAACCCAATTTGGTTCATATTCTTATAATTTTCTTTTCTTTTTCCAAAAAGGGGATCATAATATACATACTGGTTTTTTTCACTTAAAAATGTATTCTGGATAACATTCTATGTTAATATATATAGATTCATGTCATTTTTTAAAATGATCATAGAACATTGACTAGATATTTCAAACGTTTTAGTAATTTCCAGTGATTTTGCTTTTAATATGCAGTGCTACAAAGAATCTTTTCCCATTTGAATGTAGATATGTCATTTCTGCCTCCTTCCAAATCTGTTTTCTCATTTTGGCTACCTGGGAAGTCTGGCTCGAGTTCTTTAGGTCTGTAACTGAAAAGATAACCTTTTGGAGACCCCACAAAAGTTGTGTTTAAAACACTTTTTCTGTTGTTAGCCCAAGATTCTTAGACCTGCTCTGCTGCCAGGAGAAGAAATTGTTTGTGAAGGTCTTCGAGTCCTTCTGGATCCTGATGGAAGAGAAGAAGCCACCGGGGGCCTGCTTGGAGGTCCTCAGCTGCTGCCAGCAGAAGGAGCCTTGTTCCTCACCACATACAGAATTCTGTTCAGAGGGACTCCCCATGATCAGCTAGGTAGGACTCATACATGCCATCTGAACCTGGAGATCTGTGTACTACGTGAGGTTTCGATTCCATCTGTTGACAGTGATTTGCAAATCGTTTCAGGTTCAAAATAAGCCTTTTACCACACAGGTATTTTTTTAGAAGACTTTTGTATAACACAGCTAATGATAATTTGGATCATAAAGTCTTACTTGAAGAACCAGTAAGTTCCTTGAAGTGATCATAATTTCATGAGGCAGCATATTGTGACCTAGGAATATTGACAATATCTGGCTGCTAACAGTGCCCCTTGCTGATTTGCCCCCACCTTTCTGAGTCCTACAGTTAACTATAAGGCTACAGTTTTCCCTTGTATAAAATTAGGAAATTGAGCTTGATTGGTCATAATGAAATGATTCTCAACCTTGATTGTGATGAATTTGAATTATCTAGAAAGCTTTTTTTTAAATACCAGTTCTGGACCCAACCCTCAAACAATTGAATTGAAATCTGAATTAGGATTCTAGAAATGGGGATACCTAGGTATCTGTGTATTTTTAAGCCCCAGAGGTGATTGTGATGCATACCGAGGATCAGGAACCATTGGGATAAATGGTCTTTCCTCATCCGAAATTACTCATTCAGTAGCTTTTGATGAGTAGTACTACGTGCTAGGCATTTTGTTAGACAGTAGAATTCAGATGTATAAAATGTATAGTATCTTTAAAGTCTCACAGTTGTATAATTCCTTATGTGGATAGAATCAAGATGGTTTATTGTCTTGGATATAAACAATTGCTTACCATATAATAAGCAAAAAGCTCATAAATATCAATAAACAAAATGTATCTACTATAGGAATAGTTGTGCTTATTTTGAAAAAGTGAAAATAGAGCAAAATGTCTCAGCCCTCTCCTGTGATATTACTGTATATAAATCATATTTGTATTTGAAAGTATGTATTTTTAAAAAACTAAATACCTTGTACTTAATTAATTTTTTTCTATGACTTTTTTTGAGCTCAATGGCCATAAACATACATTTTGGAAATCAATGTCATGCTTAGTGTGAAAGCTTCTATTGTTCTATAGTTTTTTCCTGTCAATTTGTGGGTTAATTTCACATTTTAGGAAAATTATTTTATCAGAGAAAGCCTTTTCATTTGCCTCTTTTAGTTCTCTTTTTAAATTTCTAATTGAAAATTTCTCCTTTAATAACACATAGAAATCTTATCATTCTACATGTGTTATATAAGCATAGATTTGAACTTAAATCTTATGTACATCCTGATTTTGTGTAGCATCTGAGTATGAGCTGAACATAAGAGGATAATCCGAATTTTGCAGGTTGGGAATTGATAGGTCCAGGGAATGAGGAATTCTGATGATAAGTGGATAAGTGTATAGGCATGTAAGTCAGATAAATCTGGTTCAGATCTCACCCTCTGGCTTCCTAGCTGAGGAGCCTTGTGTTGCTGCTCCTGTTCCGTCACTGGTACCACTGCCTGAAATGCCCTCCCTCGTCCCCCTGCGCATCCAAACCTACACTCTCTTCAGAGCTCACCTTCTCTCTCACTTCCTCCAAGAATCATTCTCTAGCCATCTAGCATGCAGAAGTTTTGTCCCTTTCTGAAATATTTAAAGCGTTGTTCCCTCAAACCTAAGAGCTAACTACATGTTGTTATACTCTGTGTACGACTCTCCTGTCCCATGGGGAGCTGTAAGCTCTCCAAGGGAGGCTTCACGTGTGCCACTTCTTTTCGAGGCTCTCATCTCCGTAACCTCAGGTAGTTGATAATACTTTCCCTGTTTTGCTTTAATATTTAAACTCCTAAAAATCTTGGGCCTAAGCCCAGTCCTATGTCGTCCAAAGGTACATACACATAGTACAGCACCTTTACCACATATAGAAACAAACTTTAAAATTCTTTTCTCTTTTGCTTTATTTTTACATTACAGATCGTAGTTGTCTTTTCATGAAAATACTATTTTTTTCTTTAAAGATCTTATTGGGGAATTGGGGGAAGGGAGCAACGTTGGGGAATCGGGGAAGGGGAACAGACAAGTTGCTGTCTTTTTGTTCTTCAGTCTAGTTGCGGAGGACGTTGCTTCACTGGCCCATGTTGGTATCATCATTGCACTCTTCCCGGATGAGGCAGATCGGTCGCCGGCCTCTGGATGGCCGCTCACTGTGGCTATTGGCAGCTCACGCTGGCTGCTGGCCGCTCACTGTAGCCTATGGCAGCCCACTGAAGCAGGGGCTGCAGCCTACACTGTTGCTGGGGCTCGCACATCCAAGCTCCAGGTGGAGCTGTTGTTAGCTGCAGAGGGCAGTGTCACTGGCCCTCATATGTGGGATCCAAACCGGGGCTGCTGGCATACCAAAACCAGCTCCTAACCAATGCACCACTCAGCCGGCCCCTGAAAATACTACTCTTATTCTGTATGAAACCTGCCCTTCCTATAAGATTGCCTTAACCCAAGTGATCTTTCCTGGCACCCCAAGGTTGGGAGAATAGATCGAAGGCAGGCAGGCTGTGACAGTTCCTCCACTCTGGAAAAGGTTGTGTTTCAGGAGTGAATTGCCATGCAGTAAAATTAATGAATGTGATTCTAGATTCATGGTATTTTCTCTCAATGCATTTCTGGGCATTGTCCTCCCCAAAAGGCATTTCTCTGGTCATTTCTCCACCAGAGGTTGATAAAATGAGCAGCAGAGACTAGAAATGAGCTGTCAAGTGCTGTTACTGAATCTGTGTCCTGTCTTCCTACAGTTGGTGAGCAGACAGTTGTGCGAAGTTTTCCCGTTGCCTCCATCACCAAGGAAAAGAAGATTACAATGCAGAACCAGCTACAACAGAACTTGCAAGAAGGACTGCAGATCACATCAGCATCTTTTCAGGTATTAGGAAAGGGAACCATTCTATTATTTACAAGTTTTCTACAAATGATGTCATGGCCACTTTTTGTGGTCATGTGGTCAGAAGTTAGTGGAGGAGAAGTATCAGAGGGTCTTAGAGGGTATTCTTCAACTGAGTGAACACATGAATAAGTCTTGGATTTAATTTCTCATTTGGTGAACACTGTGGCCAACTCAGAGTGCCAATAAATTATCTGTCCATATTTAGTGCTCTTAGACATGGAAATATACACAATTGACTCTTGTTCTCTGACAAGTCATACCTTAGTCTGTGTTTGATAAAGCCTTCAGATAGAAGGTAATTCTCTTGGCAGCTGTTTCAGAAAGAAACACTTTAAAGCTCCTCAGTGGAAGAGGTAAAACTCTGAGACTTATAACAAGGACTAAAGCATTATTGGTACTAACTGCATAACCCCTAATAAAGCAAAGGTTTTTCAGTGCACTCTGACCATATTAGAACTGTGGAATTACTGATGCAAACCAGATACTGGAAGAATGGTCTTTTCTTAGTTTTTTCCTGTTTTTACAATTCTCAGTCTGTAATATTTCGCTGTTGCTATTCTGCATGCCTTGTCTCTGCCGTCTCAGATTTCCTAGGACTCCAGTTCTTGCCTCCTTCCTTCCAATCAAGCGGCCCTCCCTAGTGTTTCCATATGCTAATTGTGTGAAACGTTAGACTGCAGATCTCTAAGCTCCAGTCCTGCTCCCATCACCTGAGAGCAGTGACTTCCTCGGGGTTTAGTTGCGGTTCCAACTGCCCAAGGACTCTAAATTAGAATATGGCCTAGCTACACTGGTAGGATTCTAGTCACACCAAATTTTTTCTTTCTAGATTTATAGTATCTCTTGGTGGGAAAAGATCTGAGTTGGCCTAATTCCCTTCTAGAACCAACAGCTGGGAAAAGAGGACATGTATCCTACTTCAGCCACTATAACTTAATTTTCTTATCTCATCATAGAAAAGACAGTCTTAAAACAACCTAATCAAGATGCATGATTTTTCTTGCCAACTGACCACCTATGGCAATGAAACCTCTCTGAGCCTTAATTTTTTTTTGAGGGCAGTGTCACTGGCCCTCATATGTGGGACCTGAACCAGGGTCTGGCTTCCCAAGCCAGCACTTAACCACCACGCCTCTCCGCCGGCCCAATTTTTATTTTTAAAATAAAAAACTATTGGGTTGTCGGAAAAGTCATGACGCATTTTTGCAATGAAAAACAGAAAAAAATACATCATGACTTTTCCGACAACCCAATATATTGCATAATATCCACGGTCCCTTCAACCTCCAAAACTCTTCCATTTAGTATTGTTATTTTCTGTCATTTCAGTCATTTGAGGAGAAGTTATCTGGAAATCCTTAATGCTTCTCATATGTTTCATCTCTTTTGCCTCCAGTTGATTAAAGTAGCATTTGATGAGGAAGTGAGCCCAGAAGTGGTGGAGATTTTCAGGAAGCAGCTGATGAAGTTCCGTTATCCTCAGTCCATTTTCACCACCTTTGCTTTTGCTGCTGGACAGACTGCCCCACAGATAATGCTACCCAAACAGAAGGAAAAGAACACTTCCTTTCGGTAAGAAGACAGTCTGTTTTCTTCATTTCAGCCTTCCCATAGCTGACTGTCAGAAGTGCCCTGTCTTTTGGGTCAAGGTGTAAGGGCTGCTCCTTTTGTTCACTATTCTGTCCAGCCATTGGACCAAGCTCAGAAAGTTATGGAACAGCAGCACTGGTACCTGTGACAAGTTTCAAAAACTGAAAGCTACAAGAGGGTTGACTGTCATGTCCATTGCTCATGATGCATTTTTAGAATGTAAAGTTCTGTTTTCCTTTTTTTCCGATATGGATCACTTTCTGTCTTTGAGCAATTTCTTTAGTTTTTGTTAATATCCAGGTGGAATAGACAGTTTTGCTTTGTTCTAAATATGGGAGTATTTTTTTGTCTTTTTATTTTTTTGTAACTTTGTTTTGGTACAGTTTCAAATTTACAGAAAAGTTACAACCTGGTTATTAAGAATTCCTCTATGCCTTTTAGCCAGATTCACAGTTGTTTATGTTTTGTTCCATTTTCTTTATCATTCTCTCTTTCATATATATTTTTTTCTGAACCATTTGAGTTACATACATAAGACCCCTTTATCCTTAAATACGTCAGTCTGTATTCCTAAGAACAAAGACATTATCTTACATAATGACAATACAGTAATCACAACCAGGAAATTTAATTGGTATAAACCTTTTGTTTAACTCAGAGTCCATATTCAAATTTTGCTGATGATCCTTTATAGTTACTTGTTTTTCCTTCCTGGTACACAGTACAATCCAAGATCAGGCATTGTATTTAGTTGTTCCTGGTACACAATACAATCCAAGATCAGGCATTGTATTTAGTTGTTATATTTCTTTAGTAGGAACCCTTATTTTCTAATGAAAATTTTTAGGAATTTATGTTGAAACTTTTAAATTTCAGTTATTACAAAATAACAATTGGTTTAAAATTCTCTTCAGTTAGGGATAAAATATAGGGCTAAAATTTCAGTCATTCATCATTAATCACCTGGTATTTGGGCATATGCCAATACAAATTACATGTTAGGTGTACTCTACGGACTTTGGAGTAAAAGCTTTTCCTTTGCCTGAAATATAGGTAGGCTCGGCATGTTAGAAGAGTTGAGGTTCCAGACAGTGTATCATTTCTCAGTTGCATAGCTAGCTACCTGTCCCACTGTTACCTGGTAAGCGAAGGAGACTACACATATCCAGGCATGGCTGAAGCATGAATGGCTTCTTAGATATTTAATCTGTGAACCAAGTATCTTGTCTTATCACTGTGGAGTCACAGAAGAGCCTATTGTATTTATTATCCCAGTCTCTGTGGAAGAAACAAGCTTTGTAATGGTGCTTTATGTTTAGAATTTATCCGGCAAAATTTATATATTATATATAAATACATTTAAATATATAAATATAAATATATATATATATAGTGAAGCTTATTATATTAAGCTTATACTATCCAGCTGCAAAAGAAATAAGCAATTTTTAAATTTAAAACATCTTGGAATTTTCTTGAGTGTATAAAACAAAGGGATATAGCTCTAGTTGGAAGAATTTTTCAAAAGTCTTATTGAGCTTAAGTTACACCAGAAGTGACTCACAATAGACTTTAATTTAGGAAATACCAGTATTTTATGATTTCTAACAATTATTTAAAACGTTTCATGACCCTCAGATTTACATTTCAAATAGCTAAAGACAGGGTCTGGTAAAAGTACTTGACAATAAAAGAATCCTTACCTTTTCACCAAATGGCAAGAAAACACAAAAAGAGTTCTGTTCTTTGTAATAGAGAAGAACATAATCAAAAAACAATCTTATTTGACACCTTCATCTCAATATGATTATTTAGGAAACAGGTTCTTTGTTTAATTCTCTGGATTGTAAAAACTGTGTACCCAGATTTTCTATCAGCAAGAGCAGGTAAACTCTTTAAATAAATAAAGTACTTTTAGGTCCGTTTGACTTACATACTAGTTTCCCTTTAATTAAAGCTGATTCTCAAAAGGGTGCTCAAATTTCTGATTTCTGATTTTTATTCTCTCAAAAAGGGGAATTATATTATTATTTTACATATCTCAGAAGGCTTACAGTGTGAGAAGGTGGGACACCACACATACACACTTAAAACATAAGAAATAAGGTGTTGCCAATTATAATTGTCATATGATCTCAAAGAAAAGCCTATGAGTTAGTAGAAAGAGTTTGAATCAGTAGATAAGGGGGCAGGCTGGCTTTCCTTTCAGAACTCCCATAAGCATAGTTTGTGGGTACTGGTGGAGGCAGTGGCATGGATAACCAGATTGGGTGAGGGACATGCTTGACCCAAAAGCCAAGCTGAGGAGTTTAGATTTGGGGTGATAAGTGGTTTGTGTCTCACTCTAGCTTCTTGCACTTTTTGCCTAAAACAGTGTCCTGATGACAGCTATGTTTCATTGAAAATTAGTCTGCTGCCATATAAAAAGTGATCTAAAGGAGGGGTTTAGTGAAGATCTGAACAATACTAGTGGCTGTGGAAATAGAGAAGAAACAAGTTGATCTATGGCAGTATCTTCATATTAAATTGACATTCTCTTTTGGTTTTGTGACTTGTAGCACCTTCTCAAAAACGATTGTGAAAGGTGCCAAAAGAGCAGGGAAAATGACAATTGGGCGTCAGTATTTATTGAAGAAGAGGACAGGAACAATTGTGGAAGAGAGAGTGAATCGTCCTGGATGGAATGAAGAAGATGACATATCTGGTATGTGAGAACTTGTTTTTCCTCCTTGAGTCAATTTTGTTCTTTCTTCTTATATGAGTAAGAATAAGAAACTGATATGTAGTTGCACTTAAACCTGACTCACAAAAACTTAGATCTCATAAGATTGGAGGTACTTACCAGCTTCTCAGAACTTCTCAAAACTAGAAAAAAAACTTTTTATTTTATCAATATCCCATTGTTCAGATAAGATTGTATTAAATTGTACTAAATATAGTAAAGTATTTACTGTCCTTTAGTAAATCCATAGAGCCATTGTTGCATGGGTCTTTTTAAGGAGAAAGAAACTCACTGCATAGGAAATTTCGTTATAAAGTAGTCACTATATCTTCTTGTTATGGATTAAGAATAAGGAAATAAGAACATTGAGTATTCAAAGTTGAAGATTTGGGTTTTTGGTAAGAATATTGTGGGTGCCCTTAATCTAAATGGAGGACCTAAGATGAAGGGATTCTTAGATGATTAAAAAGAAATGCGTGGTAAATATTTAAAAGAACAGAATCTGGGAATCTGAGATACCTCTCAGTCAGGAAAACAGATGCAAAAAACCAGTGGCAAAATGTCTTATTGACAGTTTTCTATTCCTTAACCCAGTATCGAGTATGCTAATGAAATTTATGCTAGAGAGAATTCGATCCAATAGACAGGAAGCCATTGCACCCTTTTCCTTCTCAGGATCTTAGAGGCAATCACCAGTACTTATATAGCTACTGCCTCTGATCATCATCATCATAAACAACAACGTTTTAAAGAAAGAAACCTCACCTTTAGATAGATCACTGGCTAAAGGTCTCCATTTCAGTATATCTACCTACAAGTTTGCTTCTGGGCAATGGGAAGACTCACCATTACATTCCTGAAATTATCATTTGTTGGAACCCTGGCCTCCTCATAGTCACATGGAAAATTAGTGCTACCTATCACTATTATTTTTTATTTTATTTTTTATTTTATTTTATTTTTTTTAGCTGAGCCATCCTGCCACCTGTTGACAGCTCAATGGCAGCTCAGCTCAGGCTGGGCATTGCTGTTGCACAGAGCTCAGCTCACACTCTTGAGCGAGCTCTTAACCAACTGAGCCACTTGGCTGGCCCTACCCATCACTATTAACTCTTCTAATTCAAAGTTTTTATGATTTCATGGAACAAAAACTATTATTCTGTGACAGTTATTCCCCAAAAGACCTAATTGTATAATGCTTTTTGTGCCTTTGAAAATAAAAGGCCAACACAATACTGATTCCTGATAATAATATTTGCATTCTGAAATTCACAAACTAACACACAGTCGTATATTTACAAGGATAAGTTGTTAGGTTTTTTTCCTTTTAATGGAAGAGAGGCACATTGTTCTCTTTGACATTAAAACTTTGAGTACATTTCCAAAAACTTTTTTTTTTTTTTTTTGAGGGCAGTGTCACTGGCCCTCAGATGTGGGACTGAACCGAGGCCGCTGGCTTCCCAAGCCAGCGCTTAACCACCGCGCCACTCGGCCGGCCCATTTTCCAAAAACTTTGAAAGCTTAATTTGACTTCTCTTACTTTAAAAAAAAATAAGGAAAGTAAATTCGAGCAGTTTTTAACAATGGAATTTTTTTTTTTTTTAGTTAGAACATGCAGTACCAATTAGGAATGTTGTGTTTTTTTAGCGTCCTCCCTAAAATACTTGATTATTGGGTAAATCCTTCCACATCTAAAATTTTAAAGGATTCTGTAACCTATGATTGCAAAATTGTGAGGGAGTTTCCCATGTATACCACATCCTCTGACAAAAATATTTCCACAAAAAGGGATAACTTATTCATACCTCTCTAAGAAAGGTCTTTTCCAATACTAGTGAACTTCTGCATAGTCTAGAAATTTCTAATAAAAGTTTATGCTTTGAAAAGTTAACTGAGGGCCGGCTGAGTGGCTCAGTTGGTTAAGAGCTCACTCAAGAGTGCAAGCTGAACTCTGAGCAACAGCAGCTCGATGCCTAGCCGAGCTGAGCTGCCTCTGAGCTGCCAACAGGTAGCAGGGTGGCTCAGCTAAAAAAAAAAAAAGAAAGTTAACGGAAACCTGGATGATGAGTTTGTGTAGTGATCATATTAAAGATCAATTTTACTGACAGGTTTAGCCTCTGACAAAGTTCGAGTGTTTCTTCTATGAAGTCCTAAATAGAGATCACTGCACTATGGCATGAAGCAAGCCTAACTGAAACAAAAAATATGAGTGATAAATTCAAAATTATATTGTGTTTAGAAATTTTTAGTTAATTTTCCTGAATTTTGAGTTATTTGAGCTTCTGATACTTTATTTTCTGTCTATCCATTACCCTTCTAATTTATGTTGGAGCATAATGATTCCCCATAGATGTTACATGACTTAATTTGTGATATACATAATACCTTAGTGCTAATATAAACACCTCTTGGTTGTAGGATCCTCTTCAAAAGGAAGTTTTTAATCTTCTACTTTTAGCTATAGCATTTCCTCAAAACCTGTTTCTGCCATCACAGTTTCAGATGAGAGTGAACTCCCCACGAGTACCACTCTGAAGGCCTCAGAGAAGTCTACAATGGAACAGTTAGTAGAAAAAGCTTGCTTCCGAGACTATCAGCGTTTAGGTCTGGGAACCATAAGTGGCAGTTCTTCTCGCTCAAAACCAGAGTATTTTCGAATCACTGCCTCCAACAGGATGTATTCACTTTGCCGGAGGTAAGTGTGTTAGGGGGCTCCAAAAAGAGACCTCCTTTCCTTTCTTCCATTTGAGTCTTGAATGGGCTATTTGCCTCCATAGCCCAGAAAGAGAGAAATGTGTCAGAAAATAGGAGTAAGTTCTCCAGGGATATATGTGATTAAGAGACCTTTATGAAACATGAGCAAGCATCTCATTGGCATTCCCAGAAGTGCAGTTATATCACTGAACAGTGCCTACATTAGATCAGAAGGTCAAAGGTAACAATAGTTTTGGTCCCCTTTATGAATTTCCCTTGTTTGCCTTTCTCTTTCCATTTGCCTCTTTTCTAGCATGCCTGAAGATAACTTGAAGTAAGTATAGACTATGCCCAGGCAGCTAGGAGAGATGAATATCTACTATTGGCCAGGAGTCCAAAAACTTTTTCTTTAAAGAGCCGGTTAGTACATATTTTCAGTTTTGCTGGCCATATGGTTTCTTGTTGCAGCTACTCAACACTACTACAAAAGCAGCCGTAGACAGTAAGCAAATGAGTGGGCGGGGCCAATATGGCCCACAGGCTGTAATTTGTTGACCCAACTGTAGACAGGGTATTCTTATGCCATCTAATTAGATTATTTTCAAGGGATGTTACTTAAATAATGTAAATGAACACATTTTCTTTTTTGTATTATTATCTCTTGCTGTTTTCTTTATCCATTAAGCCCTATGCCATGCTCTATACTTTTAAAACTACATTTCCACCATCCACAGGTTAAATTATTTCCATCTCCAGGTTCTTTTCTTTTGTATTTGTAAATTCTTGGTTTGATTTAAATAGAATAATGCTGTGAAAGCAGTTTGTAAATTGTAAGCCTTGTACATATTTTAGAAACTTGTCTTAATGTTACTATTGGTTTCAACTCTACTATGGTTGAGGAACTATAAATATTTCATTTTTATGACATTTTAAGTTTACAAATCTTAGCAATGTGAAACTTTAAAAAAACAAGTTGGGAATATAGTTTGAGATTTGGGCCAAATAAAAAAATTGCATTAAGTACTGAAAGGTTGTAATTCTGTTAATTATACAGTAATTTTCCTGGGTGCTCTGTCCTTCTAACTAAATTCTCTTTATTAATAAATATAAGTGGTAGTGTCAGGGTGTGATTTGGGAAGCTTACTATCAAAATCATGCCTGCCAATGAGAAAATAGACCTCATTTATCATTTCAGTCTTCAGAAACAAAATAAAATTTTAATAGACCACTTATTAGAATATTTGTGATAAAGCATTTATGGTGATATAAAATAATATATATCCCTTAAGCTGTTAGAATGAAGAAAATGGAATAATAAAAAATAATCCAGGGCCGGCCGAGTGGCGCATTGGTTAAGCGCTGGTTTTGGGATGCCAGCGGCCCCGGTTCGGATCCCACATGAGGGCCAGTGACACTGCCCTCTACAGCTAACAACAGCTCCACCTGGAGCTGGGCTGTGCGAGCCCTGGTGATGGTGTGGGCTGCAGCCCCTGCTGCAGTGAGCTGCCATAGGCTACAGTGAGTGGCCCGCAGCCAGCGTGAGCGGCTGGCAGCCAAGCGTGAGCTGCCAATAGCCGCGGTGAGCGACATCCAGAGGCCAGCGACCGATCTGCCTCATCCGGGAAGAGCGCAATGACGATACCAACAGTGAAGCAACATCCTCCGCAACTAGACTGAAGAACAAAAAGACAGCAACTTGTCTGTTCCCCTTCCCCGATTCCCCAACACTGTTCCCCTCCGCCAATTCCCCAATAAAATCTTTAAAAAAAAAAAAATAATCCAAAAGAAGGCCAGAAAGGAGACAAAGGGGAACATAGAACAGATGAAACAAATAGAAAGCAAGTAGTAAGATGGTAAATTTAAATTCAAATATATCGGTCATTACATTACATTACTTAAAAGTTGACTAAATGCTCCAATTAAAAGAAAAAGATTAACAGACTTTTTAAAAAGCCTTATGCTATCGCTTCTCAGCCTTTTGGCTAAGATCAAGTGTAAAAAGCATTATGCTACTTGTAAGGGATTTGTCTAATATACAAGAATACAAAAAGATTGAGAGTAAAAGGAAAGAACAAATACACCATGCAAAACTATTTCAGAAAAACTGTCATGAGGGGTGCAGCACAGGACAACGAAGTCTAACACCCCATTAAAATGCTCTGGTCTGACAGCAGGCAGAGACCCTGAGTGAACCCCCACATCACTAATACAGACTCAGGAGAAAAAGAGAAGGGTGGCAGCAGCTCTGAGCACCTGAATGCCTACCCCAGGCAGGCTCTGGGTCAGGCTCGTTGCCCTGGTATGTCTGACCACCGCCCTCCCAACTCCCTTTTCTGTGGAGACTTGGGTTTCAGATGTGAAACATTCGTCTCCTGAAATCAGATCTGGTTTTCACAGGATGTTAAGACTTTTCTTTCCTGGGAGAGTGAGCACTTGAAGGAGACCCAAGTTCCAAGCCCTTCTTCTCTTCAGCCATACTACTGTAAATAGGTTTTCCACATCTCAGGAGCAGCTGGGTAGGACAGAAGTATCCTCATCCTGCCTAGCTGGGATCTGCAGCCCATTTTACAACTACAAAGGATTACTTCCATTCTCCACAAAGTGACCATAAATTCCCTGGGGCCAGAGAGTATAACTTCATAGCTCCATTTTACAGAAGAGGAAACTGAAGTTGGAAAGGTCAAGGAATTTTTTCAAGATCACCCAGTACTTGGAAAAGGCAGTTCTTCACGTCCAACTGAATTCTAAGGAGCTTTGTGAAACTTACAGGACCAAAGGAATTGCTTGATTGCAAGAAAATATTTGAAGACTTGAACAGGCAACCATATTTATTGATAGAATGCTGAGTTGTAAAGAGACAGTTTCGTGCTCCAGTTCTACTCAACCCAGTTTCACCTGGGTACCACGTGAAGCACATCCTTCTCATTACATGGGTAACTCACCTAGACAGCTGGTTCAGCTTATCTGACAAAATCATACCTTCACAAGCAAACATCTAAAATTGGGCTATGTAAACTTCCTATACCAGTAGATCCCTTCTTATGAATAAAATTTTAGATGGAATCTCAAAATATGAAATAGATAATGGGCAAACTACTGCAATTGAAGCTAGGCTAAGAGTGGGGGCTCAACTCAGCCATCTCCTTAGCAGTTTCCTCTCCCCACCCTCAAGTGGTCCCTAAGGCCCAGCGAACATGCCACTTTAGAATTCTGTGGGATCTAGTTTGAAAATCACTGGCCTAAACTATTTGGGCACTAAGAGCATCAATAAATACATCTTTCAATAGTAGTTATCAATCGTATACTATATTCCAAGCATTGTGCTGAATGGTGATAAGGAGACTGTGGTGAATAAATTAAGACCAGACTCAAATTATGTACTCCTTAACCATAGGGAAATTTTTTATATCAAATGACAAGTCCGGAACTAGAGTGGCTATGGAAGGTGGCATAATCGCCAAAGGTGTCTATGTCCTGATTCCTTAAGCTTGTGAATATGTTATCTTACATGGCAAAGGGAAATTAAAGTTACTTGATCAACTGACCTTAAAATAAGGAGGTTTAGCAAGCGGCCAGTTAGCTCAGTTGTTTAGAATGTGGTACTAATAAAATAAGGAGGTTATCCTTGATTATCTGAGTGGATCCAATGTAATCACAAGAGGTTTTAAAAGTGAAAGAGGGAGGCAAAAGAGGGGTCAGAGTCAGAGAAAGAGACATGAGGGTGGAACAAAAATCAGAGTGCTTCATCATGAAGAGAACTGAACCTACCATTGCTGGCTTTGAAGATGGAAGGTCATAAACCAAGGAATGTGGGTGGTCGCCAGAATCTGGAAAAGATAAAGAAATGGATTCTTTCCTAGAGTTGCCAAAGGAATGCAGTCCTGCTAACACCTTGGTTTTATTTACCTCAGTAAAACTCATTTTGAACCTCTCTCCTCTAGAACTAAAAGATAATAAATTTGTTTTTATTTAAGAAAAACAGAAAAGCTGTAGTAACTATATAAATATCAAAGTACGTCCTAAAGTAAAATGTTACCAGCAGTAAAGAAGGGCGGTCCATAGTGACAAAAAGTTAATTTCATACAGGATAGTTCATTATTACCAAGTGGAGTTTATTACAGGAATAAAGAACTGGCTTGACGATTGAAAAGCATTAAGAAGATGGGGGAGGGGCGGCGCGGGCCGTGGCGGGGACAGCGAACAGACCCTGCAGAACCACCAGCAGCCCACCGGCCGAGCCCTTCCTGGCCGGGCGTCAGCGGGGCCCAGCCAGCGGCCAGGCCTCCATCTGTGCGAGGGTCGTGCGGCTGCTGGGCCAGAGCAAGGCGGGCCACGCCAGAAGCAGGTGGGCATCCTGAGCCAGGACAGGTCCTGTCGCGTGCTCAGCGCCGAGCAGGTCAAGGCTCTGAAGGGCCGGTTCAGCTTTGATCACCCGGATGCCTTTGACAATGAACTCATCTTCAAAGCTCTCCAAGAAATCGCTGAAGGGAAGACAGTCCAGATTGCCGTGTACGACTTTGTCTTCCATTCCCAGAAGGAGGAGTCGGTCACGGTGTACCCTAGCCTTCTACTCCCAGGAGGTGCGAGACCTCTTCCCCATGAAGCTGTTTGTGGACACGGATGCGGACACCTGGCTGTCCCGCAGAGTATTAAGGGACATCAGCGGAAGAGGGCGGGACCTCGAGCAGATTTTATCTCAGTACATTACATTCGTCAAGCCTGCCTTTGAGGAATTCTGCTTGCCAACAAAGAAATACGCGGACGTGATCATTCCCAGAGGTGCTGACAATCTAGTGGAGTGGCCATCAACCTCATCTGGCAGCACATCCAGGACATGCTGAATGGGGGGCCCTCCAAACGGCAGCCCAGCAGCTACCTCAACGGCTGCCCCACTGCACGCAAGAGACAGGCGTCGGAGTCCAGCAGCCGGCCTCACTGACCTGTCGCCTTCAGACCCCAGCCCCGCACTCCAGGAGACGAGAGGTGGCACGGGTCTCCGGTCCCCTGTACATAGAGTTTCCTAGGACACTGCTTATTTAAGAAAACACCCTGGAGATAAGATGCCTTTGATTTGGGTGTTTTGTTTGTTTGTTTGTTTGTTTGTTTGAGGGCAGTGCTACTGGCCCTCATATATGGGACCTGAACCGGGGCCGATGGCGTCCCAAGCCAGCGCTTAACCACCGCGCCACTCGCCCTGCCCTGATTCTGGTTTTCTGATGGTTGTTTTTTGGAGCAGTAAAATGAAACAGAACTTGACCTTCAGCTTATGTGACAAACTGTGCCAACTACTACTGTTGATGCCTAATTACGAAGCCAAAATGTAACCAGTTATAAATACATACATATAAAGGTCTATTTTTCTGTAACTGTATAGACACTGTAAAGCCGATGGTTGTAAGTATTTTGCAGCAGGGCGTGCACTGGCGTTTGAGGACTGGAACTTGCGTCTCTCCGAGGGGCAGGCACCCACCGTGTTCCAGTTGGGGCAGGCGGAGGCACCGGTGGGTGTGGGTGGA
Organism: Aselliscus stoliczkanus; assembly: GCA_033961575.1. Classification (NCBI taxonomy): domain Eukaryota; kingdom Metazoa; phylum Chordata; class Mammalia; order Chiroptera; family Hipposideridae; genus Aselliscus; species Aselliscus stoliczkanus. Next base: position 94,385,796 of record CM066736.1, on the reverse strand, counting down.
GGAGTCTCCGGTCTCACGCTCTGAGTGCCTGAGGAATAGCCCTTCTGGGAGCTGGAGCTTAGTGATATGTCAATGAGAGATGCTCTTTTCGTTCTTGTTGTTGAAATTAGGCAACACCTCAACTGAGAAATCAAACTCAGGGAAGAGACCAGTGGGAAGAAAAGCCTTCTGCTTTCTCCCTGCGCACCCCTGGCTGCCCAGGTGGCAGCCCCACGATTCCTTCCTCACTCACCTATGTCTCTGCCTCCCCAGAGCCGCGCTGCTCCTCTCGCCCTCCCTGGCAGGGATGTGAAAGGGTCACTTCCTGGTGGAATGGGGTAGCGGGGAGGAGGACTGCCTGGTGTCGGGTCTGAGGACACGCTGGTCCCCCTGCCTCCCAGGGAAGTCACTGATTGGATTCCTCAGGCCCTTTCCCAGATTGTGGAGTGTACAGTGGCCCCTTGCAGCCTGGGCTTTGGTGAGGACATTTGCTGGCAGGAGGGACAGCTGGCAGCCCCTCACAGGGTGGCTCTACCCAGGTGGGGAGCGGTAGCTTTTATTTCCCAAGATGGGTTTGCAGTGAGCCGGGATGGCATGCACCTTTCAGCCCCCCACCATTCCCCAACCTTTCTCAGTTTTCGCCCCTTCCGCCACTGCCTCCCAGGCACCAAATGTCCCTTATTAAAGTGCAGGGCCACTGCTCTTTCCAGGCATGGGTTCAGCAGCATCACAGACATGCTGATTTACTCATTGACCACACTGCCATGTGTCATGGCAGTGGCTGGGCATGGACAGGTGGGAAGATGAGATACAGTATTGACGTTATAAGTTGGAGGCTTAGCGTGAAAACGTGGGGTAGAGAATTCCACATTCCCCGAGGGCTCCCTTTTGGTGCAAACTTCCTTCTTTGGAAGAAGGACAGATTCCTGGAGGTTCTTGGTGGAGGAGGTGGGGAGACCCACGGAAACTGAGGTCTGAGTAGATCCTACAGCCTCAGCTGGTGACTGCCCAACCCCAGAGCCTTTTCAGGTCTGTGCTGACCATCTCAGAGGCCCTCAGCTTCTCCATGTGGCTGCCCTGCCCAAAGAAATTTGGGGGGCCCGCCGCTTCCATGGCTCTTGTAGCCCATTGGACATGTCACCCAGTCGCCCCCGTAGACTCAGCATCATCCAGCCTGATTCCCCTTTTGTGTACTCAGTTGGACTCAACTCTGTTTTGCTTTTTCAAAAAGTCAAACCTAATACCCCACAGAGCTTTGCCAATCCCGAGACATTGGGGAGAGTGTGCCACGGGCTCTGGAGGGACCGCCCGACGACCACAGTACCTGATGAGCACGGCGGGGTCCGAGGGGCCTGCTCTGAAGGCCGGTACTTAACCAAGATGGAGAGTCCTAGCGTGTGTTTCAGTCAGCAGTATCTTTCTAGTCATGCCTCATGCTGAGATGCAGGAGGAATGGCAGGCTGGAGTCAGGGGGCCTATGTGCTCGGGCCCATGTCTCTGTCCTGGAGAGCCGTGGCCTGTCAGTGTAGCACCCCCAACTTTACTTGAAGCTCCCAGGTGCCAAACCATTTAGTACCTTGACTGTCTGTCCCACTGCCTTGGAAGATGGGTATTCCCGTCTCAGAGCCTTGACTCACCCAGCCGCCTGCATCTACTTGTGGTGCTGAGACCACAGTGCCTGCGCAGCCCAGTCCTGGCTGGGAAAACCATCACCAGTTCTTGGTGGCTTGGCTGAGGGCATGGGCCACGCTTACTGGCCAACGCTGACCGACAGGGCCCTGGCTCTGTGACGCCCTGGGCCCGGGGCGAGGAAGGGATGGGAAGCGCTGCCCCTCTGATGAGCCCAGCATCCAGCTGAAAATCTGAATGTGCGCTTTCTGTGTGACAAGTGCTGGGTCTCTGATGCCATGGGAGACTCTTTAGTCCAGACACCATGGCCTGAGCTGTCCGGGGAGCAGGCCCCAGGGTGGTGTCGGCTGTGTGTGTGGGACTCTCAGCTTCAGGCCCTCAAGGTGCTCACTGCTCCCGCCCTGTCCCACCCCCAGGTGTTGTCCATAGACCAGGTTCAGGAAACATACCTCGAAGCTTCATGTCATGTGAAGGCCGGGCCCCAAATTTCTTCATGCTCATGGGACCCGTAGGAGCAGAGAGACGGGAGTCTATAAGGAGGAAGCAGGTGTTGTGACCTCAAATGTCCTTCGATTTGGAATGGCGAGGTTGGGCCTTTGAGGCGGTGACTAGACAGCACGATGTCTGAAGGTCAGGCTGAGGGAAGGTGGCAAGGAAGGCCTCGAGTTCACCCTTTACTTAGAAGCCATCATTTCTGCAGTGCCTCGCTTGGGTCCAGGCTGCCCAATGGCCACAGGACACTGGCTTTCTTCCTCTCTTGGGCTCTACTTGGACCCTTGCCTTGGTACCCAGTGGGCCACCAGTGTCAGGCCACTGGGTCAAGCTGAAGGCATGCACACTCCTCAGAGCAGGTGAGAAGCAGGCGGGGCTGGAGCCCGGGTGGGCTGTATGTCATCTCTTGTGCAGGGTTGGGCCAGCGGGGATAGTCTGTGCTACACAGACTGGACTCCGCCACTCCTGCCCTTCACTCGTGAGAGAAACACTCTTGGTATCAGACAAAGCAAGGGAGAGGAGAGGCTGGGAACCCTCTGGGCGAGTCTAGCCCAGAGCCCTGTTTGATCTCTTGTCTTTGGGCCTCTGCCGCCTCCTGGGCAGATGACTGGTGTGACAGCTCAACCTCTGCACACCCCTCTCTCAGGAACAGGGTGGGCAGCTAACGACTTAGGTCTTTTTGCCTTCCAGATGCTTGCTCTTCCTCCTTTCCTTTCTACCACCCTGCCTTTATTGTTCATAGTTACAAAAATGACCACATACTATGTACTTTGCTGTAAATAAAAACTGAACCAAAAAGAAAAAAAAAAAGAAAGAAAGAAGAAGATGGGGCCAGTGGCCAAGTGGCGCATTGGTTAAGAGCTGGCTTGGGACGCCAGCTCTGAGAAGCAGGGCCCCTGTTCGGATCCCACATATGAGGGCCAGTGACACTGCCCTCTAGAGCTAAGATGGTGAACAACAGCTCCACCTGGAGCTGGGCTGCTGAGTCACCGGCGACGACACAGCTGCAGTCCTTGCTGCAGTGGGCTGCCATAGTCTACAGTTGGTGGCCGGCAGCCAGCATGAGTGCCAAGAGCCCCCATGAGCAGCCATCCAGAGACCGGCGACCGATCTACCTCACTCGGGAAGAGTACAATGATAGTGCCAACATGGGCCAGTGAAGCAATGTCCTCCACAACTAGACTGAAGAACAAAAGCACAGCTACTTGTCTGTTCCCCTTCCCCGATTCCCCAACGCTGTTCCCCTCCCACAATTCCCCAATAAAATCTATAAAAAATAAAATAAATAAAAATTTTCAAAAAGGTTAAGTGAGAACTTCAACAGAGATAGGAAACATAAAAAAAGAACCAGTCAGAAATGAAGACTACAATAACTGAAATGAAGACTACATTAGAAGGAATCAACAGTAGATTAGATGAATCAAAGGATCAAATCAGCGATTTGAAACATAAGGTAGCAGAAAACACTCAATTAGAACATCAAAAAGAAAAAAGAATCCCAAAAAATGAGGATAGTTTAAGGGGCCTCTGGGACAACATCAAGTGCACCAACATTCATATCATAGGGGTACCAGAAGGAGGAGAGAGAGAGCAAGGGATTGAAAACCTGTTTGAAGAAATAATGACAGAAAACTTCCCTAATCTGGTGAAGGAAATAGACATGTAAGTCCAGGAAGCTCAGAGAGTCCCAAACAAGATGAACCCAAAGATACCAACACCGAGAAACATCATAATTAAAATGCCATAGGTTAAAGACAGAGAAAATCTTAACAGCAGTGAGAGAAAAATCAGTTAGTTACCTACAAGAGAGCTCCCATAAGACTGTCAGCTGATTTCTCAACAGAAACTTTGCAGGCCAGAAAAGATTGGCACAAAATATTCAAAGTAATGAAAAGCAAGGACCTACAACCAGGATTACTCTACCCAGCAAAACTGTCATTTAGAATTGAAGGACTGATAAAGAGCTTCCCAGACAAGAAAAGGCTAAAGGAGTTCACCGACACCAAACCAATATTACAGGAAATGTTAAAGGAACTCCTAAAAGGGGAAAAGGAAAAAAAAGATTAAAAATATGAATAATAAAATACCACTACATATCTATCAACAATTACTTTCAATGTAAATGGATTGAATGCTCCAATCAAAAGACATAGGCTGATAGGCTGCAGTGAGTGGCCGGCAGCCAGTGTGAGCGGCTGGCAGCCAAGCGTGAGCTGCCAATAGCCGCGATGAGCGACATCCAGAGGCCAGCGACCGATCTGCCTCATCCTGGAAGAGCGCAATGACGATGCCAACATGGGCCAGTGAAGCAAGGTCCTCTGCAACTAAACTGAAGAACAAGAAGACGGCAACTTGTCTGTTCCCCTTCTCCGATTCCCCAACGCTGTTCCCCTCCACCAATTCCCCAATAAAATCTTTAAAAACAAAAAAAAAGACATAGGCTGACTGAATGGATAAGAAAACAAGACCCTTACATATGCTGCCTACAAGAGACTCACTTCAGATCGAAAGACATACACAGACTGAAAGTAAAGGTATAGAAAAAGATATCTCATGGAAATGGAAATGGAAAAAAAAAAGCTGGGTAGCAATACTTATGCCAGACAAAATAGACCGTAAAACAAAGGCTATAACAAAAGATAAAGAGGACATCGTAATTCTACTTCTAGGTATTTATCCAAAGAAAACCAAAACACTAATTCAAAAATATATATGTATCTATCAGTATATGTTTATTACAGTATTATTTGCAATAGCTAAGATATGGAGGCAATCTAAGTGTTCATCAATAGATGAATGGATAGAGAAGTGGTATATACACATATATACAATGGAACATTACTCAGCCATAAAAAAGAATAAAATCTTACCATCTAAACAACAGGGATAGACCGAGAGGGTGTTATGCCTAGAGGGTATTAATGCAGAGAACAACAAATATCATATGATTTCACTTACATGTGGAATCTAAACTAAATAAATGAACAAACGAAATAGAAACAAACTCATAAATACAGAAAACATTTTGATGGTTGCCAGATCAGAGGGGGTTGGGAAATGGGTGAAGGAAGGAAAGGGATTAAGAGGTACAAATTGGTAGTTACAAAATAGTCATGGGGATGTAAAGTATAGCATAGGGAATATAGTCAATAATATTGTAATAACTATAAAGGGTGTCAGATGGGTATATTTATTGGAGTGATCACTTCACAAGGTATATAAATGTCTAATCACTATGTTGTACACCTGAAACTAATATAATATTGTATGTCATCTGTAATTGAAAAATAAGTCAGTTTTAAACAATGGCTAAAATTTAAAAGACTAACAATATAAAATTCTAGTAAGAATGTTGAGCAAATAGAACTCCCGTTTATTGCTGGTGGGATTGTAAATTGGTTAAAGAGCTTTGGAAGGCTGTCTGGCAGCATCTACTAAAAATCTAAATATCCATTGAACATATGCTGAACCTGTTATCTCCCACATCTCCTCCTAGGTGGAGTAGAATTTCCAATAGAAATGTATATCTGCTCCCAAAAGACATGTACAAGAATGTTCATGGAGACATTTTTCTTGCACAATCAAAAACTAGAAGCTACTCAAAATCAACAGTAGGAAAATTGATAAATAGCAATATAATCACATAGTGGAATACTGTACAGCAATGCAAATTAACAAAGTACAGCTATATGCAATAATGTGGATGGATCTCATAAACATAATGTTGAGCAAAAGAAGCCAGGCACAAAAGAATAAATTCTATTGAATCTTTTTTTTCTAAAGTTAAACAACAAGCAAAACTCATCCATGTTATTAGCAGTCAAAAATAGTGATAATCTTTGAGAAAGGGGGAGAGCTAGTGATTCGGAAGAGACACAAGGATATTTTCTTGGATGCTGGTAATGGTCCACTTCTTAACCTATGAAGTAGTGATATGGATTTCTTTGGGGGTTAATTCATTTATGTTTCAAGCATTTGTACAAGTTAGTCTTTGATGAAAAAGTTTCCACAGCAGCTCCTGAAGCCCAGTCTCCCTCTTGAGGCTTACTCTGGAGCCAGAGCTGATGGCTCTGGGTAGTGGATAGGTTGGGTGGCAGAGAAAATGGAGGTTCCTTTCGTTGTATAATAAATGAGACTGGTAATGAGAGTAGCCCTGCTGGTCTTCAAGCTCAACAATATTTGCTTCAGAACTAGTGGCAATCTAGCTGTCACTCAAGCCTATGCCTGGTAGTAGGGAACTCTTAGATCCTATGTGTAGAAGAGCATGCATGGTATGTGGTGCTCATGTCCCATGGAAAGAGGGGACAGTCCGCTATAGGGGGCAGGGAGTGAAGAGGTGTGCTGGTTTTTCCCCAGTTACTAAAATGGCGCATGAAGCCATTCAACAATACTCCTGTACCTAGTGCACAAAATCATTACATCTAGAAATAATGGGGGGAGGAGAGATAGATATTAAATTGGAGTTTGAAATAGAGAGTCCTAATAATGGAACCGCTTTTCCAGTCTTCATGAATGATTACGTCTATAGCTAGGTCTCTTCATCAGTTTGTGGCATTAGAAAATACAGCTGATAACTTCTTACAATACCAAAGTGCTAGATTTTCAGAATGCCTCCAAGGTATTTCTGGTTAAGTATGGAAAGTTAATCTGGCATTCACTAAAGTTATTGAAGGCTATGATTTACATGACCATGAACCGGGTTTCATCTCCCTCCTCTCAGCCATGGCTTATATCAAGATTAGGGATTAGAAAATCTGGAAATAGTTGTGATAGTTGCACAATATTATGAATGTACTTAATGTCGCTGATTTGTACACTTAAAATGGTTAACATGTTAAATGTTATGTTAGGTATATTTTACCACAATAAAAAAAATATGAGATTAGAAGTTGGGAGGTTATTAATATGAAATCTCTTTAGTGTAACATTTCTAAATAAACTAAAGGAAAGAAATGATTCTGAAACCTGCCTGTCTTATACTTACTTGCTAATCCATAAAAACAAGGTACTCTTGTCTGTTTTTCATGAGCTAATCTTTTTTTAATTATCTACATGTAGTATTATTAAAATATTTAAACTTGTTTTGACATTTGAACATATTGTTCTCATACCAGAAATCATTTGCTTTTTTATTTTTAATCCTTTCGCCATATCGTCTAATATTACTATACCCTATTCACTCTTGTCTTTTCATCAACCTAATGAATTGGTAGTTTGACTTGTCATTCTCATGAAGTTAACATTAATACGAGTACATTAATCTTACAATCTTTATTTCAAGTTGACGAAAAGTAATGTATAAGGCAAGGGAGACCATCAGTTTAACAAGGGCCTTTTTAATAATTCTATATAACCTTCTCATTCTCTAAGCTTAGGTTATTGAGCCAAAGTCTACAGTATCACTGAAAGGGGCTTATTTCCAAAAACTACAGATTAGTGGATGAGTTAGCTGTTTTCACCATCTAGGCCTTTTCTTCTCAACCCTTGAAGAACTGAGCTGATACTGAGTTCCGTGGTTAAAATATATGTCTTCCCCTGCAATCAAACTTTCTGAGTCCTAGAAAATTGCTGTGATATTATGATATTCATATTCTTATATTCTCTCTCCCCCCTCCCACTCTCCCCATTTCTTTTCCCTTCTCCCCCTCCCCGATACCCACCCAAATCATTCTGTTTCTTTCTTCCATGTCCCTGAAGCTACCCTGGCCTTTTGGTTGTACCTCAAGCTGTACAGGACAGTAGTTTACCGAGAGTAGCCCGCTGCTATCGACATAATCGCCTGCCTGTTGTCTGCTGGAAGAACTCAAGAAGCAGCACCCTGCTCCTCCGATCTGGAGGGTTCCATGGCAAGGGAGTAGTTGGTCTTTTCAAATCTCAGAACTCTCCTCAGTCAGGTAAATATCTCTCTACCGCACAATTATGATCCTCTTACTTCAGAGTATTCTTAAAAATAAAATGTGTAAAGCCTGGTCATGCCACTTGTTCCCTGTCATCAAGTCTCTCCCACATAAGCTTTCCAGCTGTGCTACATTCAGCAGGTACATCTTAAACAAGAACTGCCCTTGATAGTATGGGGTTCATTTTAAATTTGACATGTCTGTCTGTATTGGGGTTTTAATAGAAATTAATAAATAAAGTCTTTGGTTCTAGGCTCTTTTCCTTTCAGTAAACCAGAGTAGCATCCACTGATGGAAACTAGATTATATTAAACTAATCTTTTTTTTTCTCTTCTGGGAAGCATTCATATATATTTAACAGCTTTAGAGGCAAGTGAGGATTCTGACCCATATGATATGCGATATCCTATCTCATTCCTACAAGTCACACACATAAAAACAAGTCAGCAAGCCAATGACCAAAGTGCTGCTTTAGGAGCTCTGAAGCAAAGTCATTTTTAGGAAGCTAGAGGATGACCGACTTAAGAAAACGGAAATAATAAATGTTGTATCTCTTTTTCTGAGACTGTTTTTGAGCACCGTATCTGAGGTCTTGAAGTCAGTCAGCTATATTTTGCTGATCTTTCTCATAACTTCCAGCTTATAGTAGATGCTCAATAAAATTAAACAAGGCCACTAAGCTACCAGATCCAGTTTAGGAGTGGCTTCATTCTTTCCTCTTTCGAAATGAGTTAAGTCCGGTTCTTTGGTTCAGCGGGTAAAACCGTGTGCTTTTTGACAACTCTTCTTTATTCTCATCCATTTCCCTCCTGAAAGTTAAAAGTTAGCCAGCATGTCTTATGTCTTTTATCATTCGGTTGACTGAAGGCAGCACACACAACACTGTGTGTGTGTGTGTGTATATATATATATATATATATATATATATATATATATATATATTTTGTTTTTTTAATTGGGGAATCTGGGAAGGGGAACAGAAAAGTTGCTGTCCTTTTGTTCTTCAGCCTAGTTAGTGGAGGATGCCGCTTCACTGGCCCATGTTGGTATTATTATTGCGCTCTTCCAGGCTGAGGCAGTCACTCACCGGCCATTGGACGGCCACTTACAGCGGCTCAAGGCAGCTCACAAAAGCTCACTCCCACGGCCGGCCAGCCCCACTGCAGCCTATACTGTCTCCGGTGACTCACAGCAGCCCAGCTCCAGGTGGAGCTGTTGTTCACCATCTTAGCTGTAGAGGGCAGTGTCACTGGCCTTCATGTGGGATCCTAACGGGGCCCTGATGCTCAGAGCTGGCGTCCCAAGCCAACTCTTAACCAACGCGCCACTTGGCCGGCCCTACATATTTTTTTTGTTATTATTCTACCTGGCTTGGAGTCTCAACATTGGTATAATTGAAGACAGTTTGCTTTTAGCTGTTTCTGCCCTGAGGAATCCTCCCAGTCTGTATAGTGGTTATACTATTATAGAACACAGTGTGTAGGTTCTATAAAGTGAGCAAATCATTTCAGGAGCATTGATGAGCATATTGCCAAGCTTTCAGTTGGAAAACATTGAAACTGTTTTTTTTCCACTGGTTTCTGATTTTTAATGTAATATAAATTTACTATATTTCATATTTTTAAGCTTACACATTTGCTCACATTTTAATATCTTTGAAATCAGATGCATTTTACAATTGAAGTGATCAGGAAGAGTTTTGTCATAGTTTAAATGGCAGAGTTCTTTATTAGTACATAAAACGGTGCATTTTATAATGACATAATTCATGAAATAGAATAGTGGCATCTTAAAGCTGATAAAATATAATAATATAATAATGCTAATTATTTCCTATTCAGGTTGTAAGAAAATTTGTTAATATCTATTATCCTTCTAAGGCATTCCTCCTGATGCCTCTTTAAAATGCAGGGCCAATTTCATTTGTTTCTGTTTTACTCCCCACAAACCAGACTTTGCTCTCTCCAACCCAGAATTGCTCTCACAATTGTTTCCATCTGTGCATACTTTTTGCCCCTCTTTTAGAAGGACCAGGGAGTCGAGCAGTAGCTGCTCCTGTCTTCTCTCCATCTACCTCCACTCTTCCTGCAAATAATCCCTACAAATTCATGTCCCCTGGTATGGGGAAATCCTAACCTCTGCCCGTTCTGGGATGCCAAGGGCACCTGCTGCATCCTCTGCTCCCAAGCAGTAGCATAGACAGGATGGTTGGGGATGATCCTCACGGAGATGTTTTCCTTTGTGAATCTTCATTTTGAGTTCCTTGGATAATAGGAAACTACTACTGTGCTTGGAAGGACAGCCCCGTGCTTGTTTTCCAGACCTAGGCTGTTTCTGGGAGGAGGATGAGGCAATCAAGGAGTAGGTGTGGTGAAACCAATATCATAGGAGGATTAGCCATTTAATAGTTTGGAGCTTTAAGTGGGGCTGGTTTCTATATTTGGGTGTGGTTACTCGAAGATTGTATATAGAAAGAATAAGCAAAAGAATATGTGTATATACATGTATATATGCCTCTTTTATTAACACAGAAACGGTTTGTTTTATTCATTATCTCTTTCTTTTATAGCTCCTACCTCCTCTTTAGAATCTTCCAGCAGCATAGAACAAGAAAAGTACTTGCAAGCCTTACTGAGTGCAGTTTCTGTCTATCAGAAACTCAGTGGTAACACGCTTACTGTCAGGCCAGCACTTGCTCTGTCTCCAGGTAAGATCTGGTAATACTTCCCTTCTTGACAACTATGAAAAGTAAGATTCATTGCTGGGGTTAGTCTCTTTAGATATTTGCTCTGTTCATTCCACATGACCCCTTAAAGTTTTTACCTTGTGGAGCTATCACTTAAGTTCCTTTTACTTAGAAATCAGTGTACCGTTGTTAATTTCTATTAAATAGTAGCCAAATTTAGAGATTCAATTATTTCCTTTTTAAAAGAGTATAAAAAGGAGAGGAGGTAGGGAACATAAATAAAGTCACCTGGGCTTTTTTTCCCTCTAGAATCTGTTTTACATTGACTTTAAAATATTATTACAAAGTTGAACGTATAAGTTGAATATCTGTTTATTAAATGTATATTTATTAAAATTGTCATGTATAAGTTTAAAATTCTTGAAATTTCTGCAGCTTTTTATGATTTGCAGTAGAGTTTGTTTTCACTAGATTTGGATGAAGCCATTAAGACTTGTACTAATATTTTGTTTCAGTTATCATGTGATGGAACCCCAAAGGGTTCATGTAGAGGTAACCCTAATGTGTTAGACACAGGAGCATGTGACTTGAAAAGTTGGTCTCCTTGGCTTAATCAGCTATTTGAATTAGCTCAACATAAGCAGAAAGTGGCTTTTCCTGTAAAGTAACACCATGCATGCCTTGCTTCATTTATCATTAAATTCTCTGATTGCACTTGCCAAACTTAACTCTCTATAATCTTGCAAATGTGTGTATCTCTGAGAAAATAGTAACAGTGCCTTGTTATCTCCATTAACGCTTTAGAAACTTACAATGTTTGGCAGCAATTAGACATGCTACACACGAAGATAACTTTTTGTCATTTGAGTAATGTTAACCCGAACGACATGGTTTTTGTTCTTCTTTTTGGCTGACTTTAGGGACTGAAAGGAGGACTTCAGGAATGTCCACTGTGCTTAAGCAGGTAGTGCCAGGACATTTGGATGTAAACCCATCCAATAGCTTTGCTCCAGGAGGTTAGTAAGATTGATTTTATAACTGAGCACTGATACAACCTTAAAAGCAAAAAACTTTTTTCTAGATAGTGATACTTTAAATCAACTAATCATGGTTCAAATTGTTTTTAATTACCCTTTTCTAAATGAATGACCAAATTTATTACTACCATGGTAACAGATGAATTTAGCCTCTTGGGAAAAGAGGTATAATAATTGCCGAAATCTTACATATTGATGAGTTTGAAAGCATTGGGAGTTAAGGCGAGCATGTCTAAATGGTAAGTCAGACCTGGGAGTATTCCACGATGTTTCAGGTTTGCAGGGTAGAAAAACTGATCACAGAAGCATAAACAGGTAGGGAGAAGTGATCCCAGACCCAAGTGCTGCGCCTCCAATGCCTGTAATTTTAATCTGTTGTCTGCAATGTTAGTTTGGGGAATAAGAGAGAATTATATCCAGGTTACCTTTTTTCCCTCTGGGCTGTAGCTGCAGCATGAGGAAATAGACAGAGGCTGAATATTAGCTCTTTTAGCTCCAAAGATTGGTCTCCTTTGGTCTCTGGAGGTTTATGTTGGGTTCTTTTACTTTTCGGAGGAAATTGCAGACCAGGTATATCTCGTTTGTCAAGCCCTACTGCTTCACAGTGGAGTCAGTCACAGGCTCTTAGACTCTCCTCTCACTTTCTCACTTCTGTGCGATGCTGAATGCCCTTGAAAACATACCAAGTGCGTGATCTTCGTTCTGCTTGAATATCAGAAATGAGAAGCTCATTTCTTTGCATTTGTAAACAACTCTATTTGTTAGAAATTCTTTCTCATATTGATCTAAAAATCTACCACCATGAACTTTACATATTGACCTCTAAAGTTAGAAAATTTTAAGTCTTATCTCCTACAGTAGAGCCCTTCATTCTTAAAAGTTATTCTCACCTTTTGTCTCTGAGAACTTTAGTTAACTCTAAATATCCCCAATTCAGATGGTTGCAGTCCACTCGCCATCCTTTTCATTCTGTGGATGCTCCACTGAATTGAACTCACACAGCCTAAGATTACATTGGGTGTGGGGACAGCTCCGTTCATCATTAGGTTCACCCATATTCAGATTAACATCATTCGAAATACTTGTCTGCTTCACGTATGCTGTTCTTTTTTAAAAAACTTTATTTATTTATTTATTTATTTATTTATTTATTTATTTATTTATTTATTTATTTTGAGGGCAGTGTCACTGGCCCTTACACGTGGGACCCGAACTGGGGCTGCCGGCGTCCCAAGCCAGCTCTCAACCACTGCGCCACTCGGTCAGCCCACATGTGCTGTTCTTAATATATTAGTCTTGAAGGTTGGTTTCTGGACCTAAATATACTATGTACTACACAATTTCATCTTTTTCGATATGGACTTTATTGTTTTAGACTTTTGTATGTTGATTCTATCCACTGCTGTATTAGCTGTTTTTCTAAACCTCTTGTCTACGATAGATTTGATCACTGTTCTCATGTGATTTGTTGTTTTAAAAACTGTTGAATAGGGCTGGCCGAGTGGTGCAGTGGTTAAGCGCTGGCTTGGGACGCCAGTGGCCCCGGTTCAGGTCCCATATATAGAAGACCAGTGACACTGCCCTCAAAAAAAAAAAAATGTTGAACAACCAGAGCTAAGGACAAAAGCCTTTAGCAAAATAATATAGAGGCTCCCCTAAAGAAAGAGAATCATCTGTTCATCTGTACTGATTATGAATCCTTCTCCTAAAACTCACCTGGCTCATATTTCTAAATCTCTGCCAATCACTGTAATCCAATATTTACCAATCTTTCACACTGTTAACTGTATCACAAAAGATTTTATGATTAGTTTAGCATGACTCATTATAGGAATTAGTGCTTTTTCCTAAGTAATCATAAATAGTTCATTGATAATCCATTCTAGAATTTGGTTCAAAGTCAATATAAAGGCTCTAGGGCCGGCCGAATGGCGTGGTGGTTAAGTGCTGGCTTGGGAAGCCAGCGGCCCCTGTTCGGGTCCCACATATGAGGACCAGTGTCACTGCCCTCAAAAAAAAAAAAAAATGGCTCTATTTTACAAAAAAAAAAATTTTCCCTTTGAAAACCAGGATTACTATGCACATCTCCTGGCAGTTACATTGGTTCTTTGGATGCTCGTTTTTCTATTGCAGGATTCCTAAGAGCTTTCAGTGTTCTCAGTCGTCTTCCTAATGAGGCCTTAAGGTCATTGTATTAGTTTTCTAGGGCACTGTAACGAAGTACCACAAACTATGTGGCTTAAACAAACAACTATTGTCTCATACTCTGGAGGCTATAAGTCTGAAATCAAGGTGTGGTCAGGGTTGGTGCCTTCTGAGGGCTTTGAGAGAGAATCTGTCCCATGCCTTTCCCCTGGCTCCTCGCCGGTCCTGGCACTCTTTGGCTTTCCTCACCTTACAGAAGCATCGCTCAGATCTTGGCCTTCATCTTCACACAACATTCTCCTTGTGCGCCTATCTCCAGATGTCCCCATTTTATAAGGACACCAATCATATTGAATTAGGGGCCCACCGCGCTCCAATATGACCTCATCTTCACAATTACATCTGCAATGACCCTATTTCCAAATGAGTTCACATCCTGAGGTACTACATAGGTGTTATGACTACAACATATAAATTGGGGCGTGGGGGGACATAGCAGTTCAACCCATGGCAGTCATTTATAGGTTTTTTTCTGAATTTTTAAAATACCATTGTTTTAAAGTTTAAGATACAGATTTCATTCTTCTCATCATTTCTTTCCGGGTGAATCTGAACTAAAAACAGTAAAGTGACTTTCTCCTAAGATTCCTGGTGTTTTGTCACCTAGCCCTCTTGTCAGATTTGCTTCAAGATTGCTGTTCTCCTTATTACTTCATTAACCATCTACAAGTTTATACTGTCAGCAAGGTTTGTCAGCAATTTTTCCATTCACCTGTTAGTAGAATGCAATTTCCAGCATTTGTCTTATTGAAGACCTTTCACCCATGCCCGGCTCTTGTATTTTACCTTTGCAATCTTCACCAAGAACACATATCTATTCCTCCATTTGGCCAAGTGACCTGTAATATAAATTTTAGCTATAAAATTGTCTCTCCTATGTTGGTACCTAAGGCTTATTCATCAATCTGTTTCACCTACATTCATATATATATATATATATATATTGGCCTGAGACTTATGACTTTTTTATACAAGGGGATCCCCAAGAGTGGTTACATTCTGTTATGAGTCCCTTCTATGTTCTTCTCAAAGGTACCTGGAAGGCTATATTTACCTTTTTGGGCTAAAATCCCCTATTTAATTTGTTTCTGACCCATTCTGTGCATAATCAGGTAATAATTATTATTTCTGACACCCTTCTCAAATACTTCCTTCTGAAAATTACTGTGAACTTAGTGTGTTTCATATGACAGTGTTTTTGTTCCTAACCAGGTGCCCATCATTCTGTTATGTTAAGCTAAGATCAAGAAATATAAATCTTGTTCTTTTACTCCATCTCTTAATTCTGCACTCCCAAAACCTCCCAGATTTTCTGGGGTCCCAGTGATTAATTGGAAGATGAGATCCTCCTGTTTCCTGACACCTTCAACTTCTGTGATCCCTAGATCTGCTTCCTTAGTGTCTTCTGATGTTGTCATCCTTCCTCATGTAGAATAGTTAGAATGGACTGGAACAAGCAAGTTTGGGAAGTCTCAGAAGATTCCTTATTAACATGAACAGGCAGACACACATTCAGGGCAGGGCTAGGTGTAGACAATTGAATGCCCTGCCCATAGTTCATTTCCTTGTACGTACCAGCAATTACAAAGAGCTAAGCACCACTTCTCCAGAGGTTCCTTGTTTACTCAATGTGGGAAGAGCCTCCTATCTCTAAGTCTTCCTCTTAAACTTCTCCTTTATTCTCTTCTGTGTATTTTCACTGTGTTCTTTATTCCTTTCATTGTCATAGAATCTTGGTTCCTGGTTTCCTGCTTATGTTATTTCACTGTGTACCTTTCTCACTCTGATGAGCCAGAGTGTAGATTGACCTCCATGTTCTCCTTCACCCTTTTTTCAGTCAGGGTGATCACTTTGCATTCAGTATGCATGCTAATGAGTTCCTAAGGCAGGGGAAGCAACCTTCTTTACACAAGAACCAGATAAGAAAAAATGAGGATGTGAAAAGATCGCATTGCTTTTCACTTAAAATTAAACTAGCTTTTGAGCCCCATGGGAAGAAAATGCATATACTTACAACTTGGATAAATTATTTTGTTGAGTAGAAAAATGCCATGAGAAAATTGGTACTGTGTCTTGAATAAAAAATATAATAGCTAGGTATATTTGAGAAGTAGCCACATTGAGGCAGCTTTTTAATTTTTCATCCTTCTCATTTCCATGGACCTTTAACTCTACCTGTGTTATTTTATCCTTGAAATAACGTCCAAATAGGTATTTTAAGAAGTTCTGAGATATGAAGTGACAAGGTCACTTAGCATATAACTGGGACTAGGATTAGTTCAGTCCATTTCAGTGACTGATAAATATAGTAACCCACTTCCACATCCAATCCAAGCATTCCTTTTCCTTCTCTTCTTTGTTTGGTACAAACGAAGTGGAGGGAACAACACCACTGCTTAGGAAATACTCATGCTCTGAAAAACAATGCATTCCCATGGGCGGGATGAACTGCATCACTTTTTCCCTGAAACAGTCCCCTTAGCCAGACCCAGCTGGACAGATCCAGAGTGACAGATCCAGGGTCACGTCGTTACTTAGGTGACAAGACACTAGGATTTTGGTTCAGGTTCATTCAAATTCAAACCACAGCCTTACCACTTAGTGTATAATATTGAGCAGTTTAGAAAACCTCTTAATTCTTGGTGTCCTCATCTATAAAATGGAGATAATAAATAGTATCTAGATTATTTACAAGGAATAAATGAAATAATATATGTAAAGCATTTAACTTAGTAACTGGCTCATAATAATAATAGGAGCTCAATAAATGTTAGTCCTATTATTATTGTTGTGGTTATCATCATTATTGTTGCCTAATACTCCACTGAAATTGGAGGAAAGTCTACATTTGCATTTAAATTGCTTTAAGCCAGGTTGGAAGATTGAGAACATATGCTCAAAGTCTATGCCAATAACTTTCAATTTTTTTTTATCTTGATTCACAGTAGGAAATACATTTAGGGCCGGCCGAGTGGTGCGATGGTTAAGCGCTGGCTTGGGATGCCAGCGGCCCCGGTTCGGATCCCACATATGAGGGCCAGTGACACTGCCCTCAAAAAAAGTCTAAAAAAAAAGGAAATACATTTATGTCTAAATGTATACATACTTATTCATTTTATATCACAATTCAGGTAGGATTAAGTTAAGTCACAATGCAAAATGTATATGAGTATATACTAAAACAAAAGTGTCACAAAATAATATTCATTTATACCACATACAATGCACATAGTATTTTTGATTTTTTTTTAAGGTTTTATTGGATTATTGGGTGGGGGGAACAGTGTTGGGGAATTGGGGAAGGGGACCAGCCAAGTTGTTGTTCTTCAGCCTTCATTGTGGAGGGCACCAGTCGCCATCTGGCTTTCCAGTTGGCAGCTCATAGCCTCTAAGCTCAAGGTGCTGTGTTCAATCTTAGTTGCGGGTAGGCATAGCCACCATCCCATGCAGGGGTCGAACCAGCAGCCTTGTTAAGAGTGCACACCGTATCCAGTGAGCCATCCGGGCGGCATCTCAGCTCAAGGTGCCAAGTTCAGTCTTAGTTGCGGGTGGGCATAGCCCACCATTGAACAGGCGATCTTGTTACACCAGCTGAGCATCCTGCCACCTGTTGGCAGCTCAGCTCAGGCGCAGCATCACTGGCCCATGTGGGAATCCAACCAACAGTCCTGTTGCTCAGAACTCGCTCTCTTAAGCCAACTCTTAACCAACTGAACCACTTGGCCAGCCCAGTATTTTCGATTTTAATCTGTTTCACTTTTTAAAAAATACTGATTAGATCTACTAAAGTGATTTCACAAACCACAAGGCAGATGCTACAGTTTTGAAAAATATGACTCCAGGCCTATGTTACAGGCTCACAAGTATTTACCACCTAGGAATAACTCAGGAAACTAAATAGACCTCTCCACCATTAGTGTAATTCCTTTGGCTGATGCAGCTGCCAGATGGGATTATGTTTCTCAAAGCCCTCTGCTGGCCCCATATCAGTACGGGCCATTTTCTCATTGCTGATTTTCTGCTATGTGATAAACATTGGCAGTTTTTCATTAGTAAGCCTCTATTTGGAGGAAGTGTTTAGTTTTTTTTTAATACCCTTCTTTTCATTCTTTCAGGGCAAATAATTGAGTTGAAGATACAATAGAAGACCACAACAGCCCACAGTGTATCACTTTTAAAAAAGAAAATAGTCAAATGTTTTTATTACCAATATAGCAGGCTCTCAGTGTGGATACAAGAATAAGTATGATAAGGTCCCTGCCTTTTAGAGCACAGTCTAGTAGAATAAAATGTGCACATAATCACAATGCAGTATGATTAGAGTTCAAATAGAGCTCGCTACAACTCTGCGGACACTCAGGAATGGTTTTCAGAAGAGTTCACTTTGTTTCTGGATCTTAAAGAACAAAGAGTTTGTCAGATAAAGAAATGAGAGAAACCATTCCAGGCAGAGGGACAAGCATAAGAAAGTGATGTGTTTAGGGAACAGTATTTCAGAATCAGGAACCAACTGTTCAGCTTTCACTGTAAGCATTTAATGTCCCATTCTCCAGTAGGAAAGCTCAAAACCTTGGCAGAAAGGAGAGCCTTTGCCAGCACACAGGAGACCGAGTGTCTTTGCCATGTCATCCCCAGTCTTTGTTCTGTCTCCCACTAGCATTCTCTGTGTGCATCCAGCCAGCCTTTGCAGACCTTAGCTTTCGGACTTCCTTTGACGACTGAAGTCATCAATGCCCTTCACTTCCTGCTTCCAGAGGAGTGAGGCAGAAATGAAAAATCGCTTCTAATGATTTTTCTTTTATCAAATTATGTCATATTTTATGCAGTGCTGCAATGTGTAACTTAATAATACTGCTGCTAAAGTATTCGATCCTGAATAATAACAGAACCATTTTCCTTAATTGACTTGAGCATTTCCTTTGCTCAGGACGTAATGTAACTGTAACTTACTGCTCACCATTTTTGTTATTGCCAGGTAAAATTTGCAGTAGTCAAGAAGTGTTTTCTTTCTGTCGGGAAAAAAAAACCAATATTACTCAAATTACAAAAGTATTATCTCTAATGCTGCCTACCATTTTGGTGCAACTAGGGATTTTAGGAGAAGTCATTACTTCAAGCATCACAAGCTGTATTTTAGTGGCATTGGGGATTGTCACAGGATCATGAATTTTTGCTGCTCATAACTGTTTATGGAAAATAAATATAATTTCCATATGAAAAGAGAAAATAGAAGATAGTGTGGCAATTCTCAATGCTCTATTGCAAAAACATGCTCTTAGTTATTCCAAATGGTTGCTAGAGCTTCATTCCTGATGTGATGACGTTGCTCAAGGAACAAACGTGTTGTGTGACAGACACGTAGCATTTGACAATCAATCAGCCTCCTTAAATATTAGGGCCAACGTATTCCTAACATTTACCCCCTCCCTAAATTCCTTAATCTTATTATTGTCACCAAATGACAATTTTCAAAAGCATATTCCATTTGGTATAATTTTTTAGTGACACTCTGCTGTGCTGTTCATTTCATTGCGCTTATATTTATAAACAGGTGCTGAAATTTCATTTAAAAGGCGCTCAGTTCATCTTTTTTCTGTGACTGTGGAGTTTTTTATTTGTTAATCAAATCTTCTACTTTTATTTACATTTTTCTGCTTTGGTAACTTAATTTTAAAAATTAAATAACCTATTCTTCTCTTGCTCAATTTGTTCTGATGTTTGCTGCTATATACATTTCATTCCTCCTTCTGTCTTTAATCTTACCTACCAGTGCATGGGTACAGAGATATATGTTTTACTCAATCAGATCCCAAATCTCCAACTAAGGGAAGAGTCCATAATCAAGGTACTGTATTACCTGTCATGATGTGTCGCTCTTTTTAACCATCTTCATATGAAAGCATATGTGTTACAAGCGATTTTTTTCCACATTTGTTTGTCAAATTATCTCTCATTCTCCAGCCCACGTTCTGAATTTCCTCCGTGGTTTCATTTACAAAAACTTAACATAATATCTAAGACAAACTCATAGATTATATAGAAAGATTCATCCATGTTAAGCAGAATCACCTGTGAAACCTTTTCTTAGAAACTGGTCTCCTACTCCTCTAAATACTTATAAAGAGACAAGCAGATGTGACATTATCATAATGAGTTCTGGTCACTAGAAAGATGGCTAGATTTAACATTTGGCAAAGATTAAAACTTCTCAAAGAGCTTTTCCAAATCTAGAGAAGAAACCCCACTTTAGGGAAGCAGTGGCGGCATCTTATACCCCTGTGATCATATCACTAAAAGAACACCACAGTCTATGGACATTTACAGGGGGCTCCATTCTTTGGAAGGTGCTACAGTGTTAGTCAAGTTTGAAACAGTATATGCCTTTGTGTTTGGATATATAATATTTAATAGTCTTGCATATAGAAATCCTTGATTTTCTAATTCATATAATTAAGGTCAACTGATAACATGAGATTCTTCTAACAGCTTAGCTTGGCCTTTCCCTTAGAAGACATCTGCTTCTGATTATAAATTTTAAATAAAACCTCCTAAGATTTAGTGAAATGTACATTACTAAATTTATATCTTCTCATTATTTTTCATGGATACTGGGGAAAATGAGTATAATACAATTTTTACTGATTTAAAATTGCATTATTTTAGCATGATATGCAAATATTCTAAATCTAGCCTGAGATTTTATTAGGTTTAGTAAAGTTCTAATTTATTCCTTACTCTAGATTTCTTGTTGAATTGACTGACTAAAGCAGAAGAATGTTCCTTCTTTCATGAAGCCCTGAGAAATGGAGTCACTCCACATTCCCCCTCCCTAGGCGTCTTTAGTGCCCTTCCAGCAATTTTTTCTTTCCCATTGTCAGTGTACTCTTTCTATTCAGTATTTACTTACAAATACTGAGTTTACATCAAAATACAGCAATAAGATTGACTGGGGTGACTTCTTAGGTCCTTCCATGCCTAATACTGTATAATTTTGAAATGCCGTATTGAATAATGCTTATATGTTGCAAAAGTAAATGGCAGGTGACCAATATGATCCATGATTACCTGGATTAATTAACTTGATATTACCTCTAAAACTATACCTACAGAGCATGCACGTTTTTCCCTATTCAGTGGCCTTCCCACATCAGAATACCTCACTCAATTGTTTTGGCTTTTGTGAAGGTGTATGGGCAAGTCTTCGTTCTAGCACTCGCCTGATGAGTTCTCCAACATCCTTCATTGATGTTGGTGCCCGGCTGGCCGGTAAGGATCACTCAGCCTCTTATAATAACAGCACCTACCTGCAAAACCAGCTCTTGAAACGCCAAGCGGCCCTTTATATATTTGGTGAAAAGTCACAACTAAGGGTAAGATTTCTTCTCCTTACTTAGAGACTTTATGGATGCACGAAGGCAGTTTATAAAACTTATAAACCAGCTTTCCTAGAAAATTTTTTTTACAGCATGGATTCTTAACCTGGAGTTAATAATCAATCTCAAAAAAATTGTACCTCATTTTATGTCTGTACATATGTCTACTTAGATATACTTAGGTAGGTAGATATGCATATACACATGCATATTTATTAGCCATGAAAATAAGTGCTTTTTCATAATCATAAAAAGATCAGCATAAACATCAGGAATATTAGGAAATATATACACAAAAAAGAAATAATAAGGTTTATTCAGGCTCTGTTTTTCCACTGCCTTAGTTCAGCTTCCATAGGATTCTGTGCCTCTGGTGAAACAGAAGGTTTAGTTGTAAACCTATTAACAAATAAAACTACAGGAAGGTAGAAGAGTGGAAAGATAACGACTGTGGTAGCACCTGTGGAGCAAGGGGAGGCCAAGGCTGTTTTCTAAGTTACATTTTTTTAAACTTTGCAAGGCTATATATATACAGAGACACATATCCTAAGACATGTCAGAAAATTCAAAATATTAGATGCTTATAACTTGATTCTTTTAAATTATTGTGCTAAAGAGTTTCACTATGCTCAGGTCCCATAAATTATAGTCTCTTTCTCCAAAAGCACCAATAACTCCTTAGGTTTAATGTTTTTATAATTCACACATTACAAAATAAATTTTATTACTCCTGATAGTTGTGTGGGAAATAAAAGTATGTGTTAATTCAGAAATCCCCTCAAAGTCTAGACCAGTGCTCCGGTCAGCACTGGGCCATCTAGATGGACCTCCAGTTGAACTGTGGAGTGGAGGCTGTGAGCAGGATCCCACATGCTGGGTCCTTTAGATGCCAGCGACTGACTCATCTTTTCTGTGGCAAGCTTGCTAGCTCTTTTCCCACTGCCTGGACTGCTGCAATCACTTAGTCACCAACCTTTAGAGTAAAGGGCATGAAACTGCTGGCTAATGCTCAGTTTTTAAATATGCACACGCATCCTCTGATACAGCAGATAATTTCATATGCAGAAAATAGAACACCTTTCAGGGTTGTTCCAGGGTTGCCAGCACAGCCTCCTTGGCACCAGAGTACCAGGGTGTCTTTTCCAGAGTACAGACTTTCTGCACTTGAGCGCACCACTTACTCATGATCTGAGGTTGGTCACTTGAATGCTCACCTCTGCCATTGCCTCACACTCGGGTTAGCTGTGTTATCATGGGTATATGAGTAAGAAAGACTGACTGCTTGGGACCTTTCCTCCTTTCCTCCCTCCCTTCCTCCCTTCTTCTCTTCTTCTCACTCTCCCTCCTTCCTTCCCTCCCTCCCTCCTGTCCTTCCTTCCTTCCTTCCTTCCTTCCTTCCTTCCTTCCTTCCTTCCTTCCTTTCCTTCTTTCTTTATCATAAAGAATTATATTTAAAGAAGATAATTTCACCATCCTGACACAATAGTTATTAGGATATTTGTATATTCCATTCAAGTTTTACTTTTTATTAATTCGGCTGTGTCTGTAGAGTATGGCTCCGTATCTGTGATGCGTGCCACATTCTAGCTCTCACAGTGCTGTCTAGTTGTGGCTCCATACGGTTTTCTCCCAACAGAAGAAACATAGGAAAGCAAGCAAGTGAGAGCAACTTACTCTAAATAATCATGAATTGGTCTTATTTACCTTTTTAAATTCACATACTTAATACCTTATATATAGTAACAAATTCCTTATGACCTGCCAATGTGTCTCAACACTATGATTGATAACTCCTGGTTTATAAGATACGGCTTACCAAGATCATTTATAGTTGGGGATGGAAAGAAACTTGGTTTTCCTGAAAAGTAAACTATCTCTTATCTATTGTGAGTTTTTTAAAGAACTGTAATAATATATAATGCTAAGTTCTTTATCTCAAGCCACAACATGTTTTCATGTTGTATAATGGTTTTCATAATTATTTTAATAACTACATAACATAACATTGTATATTGTTGGATGTTTTGGTATCTTCTATACAATTGCAGTCACATTTTCAAGCATATAGTTTATTATTTTTTTATTGAGATACAATTTACTAGGAGTTTTTTCCTACATTTTAAATTATTCCTAAAAGTGAAATTACTAAGGCAAAGAAACTTCTTTTCTTGATACATATTATTAATGCTATTTAAAAAAAAAACGGGAGTTTTTGCTTTTTATTTTAAAATTTTAATAGGCCTTTTTTAAAGTACTCTAAAATAACTAGTATAAAACATTAAATAGACCTTATATATAAATCCTTGGCAGCAGTTATTTTTAATTGTGGTAAAATACAAATAACATAAAATTTACCATCTTAACGTGTACAGTCAATGATGTTAAATGCATTCACATTGTGCTACAACCAACATCCAAAAAACAGTTTTACTCCTAGAAAAGCAGATTGACGCAGCAGAATAATTTGGGCAAAAGATGAGGAAAGTGGAAAGAATATGAGAATATTAACTCATTCTTTAACAAGAGAAGTTAGAGAATTTTTAAATCTTCTTCAGAATTAGGTAACTAGATTATCAAAATAAAATATACAACAGAGCCATCAATTTAGCATTTTTTTAATTACAAATGCAATCTCCCATAGAATAAATTCCATATGGATTAAAGATATAAATGATAAAAGTATTCAAATAAAGATAGATTGAAATGTGTCATGTTAAGTGAAAAAATACTGTCCCAAGGGTAGAAACCAACAAAGGCTTTCATGTTTTACTGTATATAATAATTTTTTATTACTGACTTTAAAAGAGTAACTACAATGTTAGTCTTAGGACACTGCGATAGTGATTTTATTTCCTTCTGAATGTTTATCTTCACTTTTTTTTTTTCATTTTACAAGAACTGTGTTTTACGTGTTTAATGAGAAATATGTGTATGTCTACAAATTTTAATGTGCAGAGTTCTAGAATCTCAACAATATATTATATTTTAATTACAGTGTGCATCTTAGGGAAATTTAGTTTACGGTTTTATAGTAATCATACTGTCCGTGTCTCGCTGGTTCTTCTTTAGATTTCCAGGTTCATGACCTTATAATTGGCTTATATTTGGTGTTATAAACTCCATCAGGTTCCAGACGACCAGTAGTCTCTTCAAGTTCTCAGAATGACAGGAAGCTGAGCCACACCACTAGGCCTATTGATGGCTCTTTACCTCAGTACAGACACATTAGCCACACAATATTGACCTTCCTGCAGCTACTCAGCCCCAACTAACTGTGTATCATTAAGCATTGCCCTGTTGAAAACATTGCTCTTTTACCTATAGCACTTCATTTGCCTAATTCTCTGCTTCTTTATCCACAGAACTTTAAGTTAGAATTTGCTTTAAATTGTGAGTTTGTTCCTGTTGAATTTCATGACATCCGACAAGTGAAAGCCAGTTTCAAAAAGTTGATGAGAGCTTGTGTCCCCAGCACCATTCCTACTGACTCAGAAGTGACCTTCCTGAAAGCACTGGGAGACTCTGAGTGGTTTCCACAGGTAATGTCTGGAACAATTTGTCTTTGAAGTCAAGAATATACAGAATTGATAGTTGACAAAAAAAATACTGTGTTCCCCCACTCCCTGACATTTTCCCCTTTACTGGGTGCCCTCTGTAAAGGCCTTTTGGGTCCAGGAAACCATAAGATATAGAAGAAGAGGAGGTAGAATTCTTCATCCCTGGCTTTTTATCTCTGTGTAAGTGAAAACTTGGTTTCCCTAGGATGCTAAGGAGGAAATGATTATTTTTAGATGGAAACTTTTTGATACACGATAAACTTAATCAACATATATTTATAGGGCTCCTGCTCTGTTGTCAACAGAGTGAGAATTCAGGACAGAATGAGATTTCTAGATGACTTCAAGAGCCTTGGATTTGTCTCTGCCTGCTCCATGTCTCTAGATTTTAGATTAACCCCCAAAACAGCTACCGAAAGCACATTGGATGCCCTAAGGTTTAGGAAAAACTTCATATCCTTCCTTTCAGCTAAGTCAAACATGAATGTTTTTAATTGAACTCCTATTGAGAAATTGAGAAGAAATAGGTATGCAAACAAACATGACCCACATGTTTTCCATACCTCAGAAAGAAATGTGTTCATGACATGCTGCATGTATTAGACACTGATGCAGACATTTGGCCAGGAACATCTCGGCAGTATAGCCGTCAGCCTTGTCTTTAGGCCCCAGTGCTGTGTTCATATTCCTGCTCCACTGCACAAGTTCCCAGCCCCTGTATCCCCTGCCCCCATCAACTTCCAAGCCTCCTGCCTCCCTCAAGGAGGTATAAACGTTTTTCCCCCACAGTATATTGGACTAAAAGGCAAAAAAAAAAAGCCGGAAAGTGATATTGAGTACCCAGGGCAGTGACTCTTAAGGTCCTTCACTGGGAAAAACAGCCCACACATGTAATTAGCTATAAACCTATATCAGGGTATATTAATTACTTTCGAGGCTATTCAGGATTCTTCGAGTACCCATGAAAGGAGCTAATCAATATCCTCTTCTGTCCCTAAGCTACAAGCCCCAGCCTCAGACTGTTCCCACCACCCAACCGATCTGTGTTTCTAGTACATTCTGTGTTCTCCTTACTCCAAAGTAGATCCAGACCAGAAGTGTGTGACTAAAAACAGTAGAAAACATTGCCATGCTTGAGACATTGGCATTTTAAAAGTTAACTCAGAACAAATGCCAAGCCCAAGAGTTCAGGCCTGGTATGAATGAGTGCCTTACAGGACTAGTGAACGAGGCGCTTCCCACTGCTGGAGAGGACGAGGTTCCCGTCCTGGTGTTGCAAAGTCTAGCCTAGCTCTGCGTAAAATGCTGGCTCGTTTTGTTTTGTTTGACGAAATTCTACAAATTATGTCAAGTGATGCTTAACGTATTTTTTAAAGCTAGAATGTTGCACATTTGGTTTTGAAATGTATATGCTCTGTTCACACTCTCATTGTTCACTAGGGACTGTGAATAAATTGGCTTGGCTTTAAAAGCTGAGCACAAATACAAGGTTTTTTTCCCATTAAATATACAGCACAGGCAAATAAGAGTTTTTTAAAGATATAACTCATTTACTATAAAGTTTACCCTTTTAAAGTGTAGAATTCAGTGCTTTTTAGTATAATCACTCAGTGGTTGCAACTCTCCCCACTATCTAATTCCGAAAAAATTAAGAGTATCCGAAATAGAACTTACTGCATCATCATAGAAAAACAAAATTTAAGTCCAATAACTATGTTGAGATGGCTTCTTAGAATCTGTCTTTTCCACTCCATAGAACTTCTACTTTTGGGAAATCATTTAAGATCAATTTATTTCATTATGTGTCTCTTGAACACACTGGTTTAAATTGTGCCTACTTTTAAAATGTGTCATTGTTGGGCCGGCCAATTGGCGCAGTGGTTAAGCGCTGGCTTGGGAGGCCAGCGGCCCCGGTTCGGGTCCCACCTGTGAGGGCCAGTGACACTGCCCTCAAAAAAATAATAAAATAAAAAAAAATGAAATGTGTCATTGTTCAATCTTGATTTTTTTTTTTTTTAAGATGTTTTTGGGGAATTGGAGGAGGGGAACAGCGTTGGGGAATCAGGGAAGGGGAATAGACTAGCTGCTGTCCTTTTGTTCTTCAGTCTAGTTGTGGAGGACGTTGCTTCACTGGCCCATGTTGGTATTATTATTGCGCTATTCTCGGGTGAGGCAGATCAGTCGCCGGCCTCTGGATGGTCGCTCACAGCATCTCTTGGCAGCTCATGCCGACCGCCGGCTGCTCACCCTGGCTGCCAGGCACTCATGGTAGCTCACGGCAGCCCACTGCAGCTCCACTGCAGCCTATGCCGTCACCGGCAACTCACGGCAGCCCCACTCCATCCAGGTTGAGCTGTTGTTCACCATCTTAGCTATAGAGGGCGCAGCATCACTGGCCCTCATGTGGGATCCAAACTGGGGCCCTGCTGCTCAGAGCTGGCATCCCAAGCTAACTCTTTAACCAACGTGCCACTCAGCCAGCACTGTTTAATCTTCATTTTGACAAAGAACTTCAACTTTTTAAAACTAATATTGTTCTTTCATCCAAATACGTTTTCCCTAACTTGTCTGCTTATCTAAGGTTGGTAGGAAGTCTGTCTGTGCTTGGTGCTCAGGAAGCACCTGGTCTGACTGTGGCATCCTCCTGTCTCTTAGCTTCACAGGATAATGCAGCTAGCTGTGGTTGTAGCAGAAGTCCTTGAGAGTGGTTCCTCTGCTTTGGTCTGTTTGGAAGAAGGCTGGGACATCACCTCGCAAGTAAACTATTACCCATCTTTTCATATTTGTAGTTTTGTATTTGTATGAATTTGTATTTCAATTCATTGGTTTTTTTAAGTTCTGCAGATGAATCTTTTGTATAATGACTAATGTGTATGGACAGAAAAAGCCTTGTGTTGACCACCACCTGGTACCTATCAGAAAGCTCTGTGCCATGAGCTTCCCGGCCCTACAGAGCCTGAGCTCTGGCTCGAAGCGTCAGGTTCCCATACCGCAGATGCACCACACAGCATGCGAGTGAGCTTGGACCAGCCTTGGCAGTCCTTTCCCTGATTCTCTATAGGGCCCTCCTTTACTCCAGAATGAAAGGGAGAAATATGAATATAAACTACAGTAATATGTTAATCTACACCTGCCCAAAAGTAGCTATAGATTTGAACTGATTCTCTGGCCTCATTTATTAACCTAGGAGAAAGCCACACTCAGCAGACTGGCCAGATAAGGATTAAAATCTTAATTCCCTGACAGAAAACATACAGCCAGAATGAATTTGACTTTTAGTTTTTACTGGAAAGTTTGCAGAATTAATTTAGCTGGCTGACTTGAAGCAGTTAGTGAACAAGTTTGCTGTCAGGTATCTTTGCTTTTAAATGAGCTGTCATCAAAAGGAAGTGCTTTGTCTTAGCAACAGGATTTTGTCAGGACTGAAAGTAATGAAGTATCCATCCTGCTTGTGCCCTAGGTGACATCCCTGGTTCAGTTACTCAGTGATCCCTTTTATAGGACACTTGAAGGCTTCCGGATGTTGGTCGAAAAAGAGTGGCTCTCTTTTGGCCATAAATTCAGCCAGCGGAGCAGCTTGACCCTCAACTGTCAGGGTAGTGGTTTTACTCCAGTCTTCCTACAATTCTTAGACTGTGTGCACCAGGTGAGTAAAGCATGCTTAAACTTGACTTGATATGAAGGAAAGAAAAGAACTAGCATTTATTGAGCACTGCAGTGCTGTGCCAGGTACCTTCATATCATAACTCTGATGGACTCAGCCCTAAGATTTGCCAAAATCTCAGCAGTAGACTCCTGCCTGGGAACAGAGAAGAGAAAGAACTAGTTGGTTTCTGAAACTAGGACGGTTGAGCTAGCTATTGGGCTGGCCCCCAAGTGAAATGGCCAGCACTCTAAATTATCATCTCCAAAGAAAGGGAGCAACTTGGGTTTGTTCTCCAAGAAGGTTTGACCTAGAGTAGAACAGCAAAAATCCTGAGGTAATGGCAAGGCCCAAAATCCAGCCTGTGGTCTTCCCAGTTTGGGAGTACCTAGCTTGTGCCTGGGAATACAAGGAAGTAGAGACTAACCCCTAGAGAAAGAGTCAAGACCTAACCAGAAAAGCCTATGAGGTTGAGAACACTGGCTTGGTTCTACAGGGCTAATCAAGAGACCAGACAGAAACCCAGGTGCAGAATCCAGCCAAATCCAGTGGGAGCCGGGGTGGGGGGATGTGAATGCTCTAGGCTCCCTCCTATCCTCGTCTCAGGTACATCAGATAAAACTCCCTAATGGGACCTTAGTCAGGATTGGACTGGAGAATTAGATGGCACTGAATTTGCAAATTGGAGGCATTGGTGCCAGTGGCTAAACTGGCTCAGGAAAAACAGAGTTTCATCTGCACCACAATGAATGGGTTCTAGCATGTCAAAGAGATTTTTCAGAAAAGTGAGCCTCTTTGAAATACATTGGCCTCAACCATGTATTAGAAGGAAAGGGGACTGGATTAAGAAACTGGTACATTTACACAATGGAGTATTACGCAGCTATAAAAATGAAAGAAATCGTACCATTTGCAACGATATGGATGGACCTAGAGAACATTATGTTAAGTGAAATAAGTCAATCAGAGAAAGACAAATACCATATGATCTCACTTATATGTGGAATCTAAAGAACTGAATAAACTAGCAATGTAAACGGGGGGAAAAAAGGAAAGGGGGAAATGTTTTCAGGAGCAACAATTGGAACAAGGTCTTTTGAAGGTGCCAAGTTGGTGTATGGTTATGTTTTATTTTGGTTTTTTATAATATTAATTACTTGATCAGCTTTTTAATTCACTACATAATTTTTAAAAATTATTTAAAGTGTATAATTTGGTAATTCTTCATATATTCAGAGTTGTGCAATTACCACAATCAATTGTATAACATTTTATCACATTAGCAGTGACTTTCCACCCCTACCCCCCACCCTCCTCTACACACACACACACACACAGACAGTTATGTTTTTGATTGTTCCAGTTAGCTCCTTAAAGAAAAGACCTATTGATTCTGTCCCAGCAGTATCTGGAGAAGCTAGCAACAAGGTTGAGTTTATACTTTTAAAACCTGCAGCAAGTAGTGTACACAGCAGGTCATTGAATAATGTCATTTCATTCAACATCATTTTCAATGTCGTTTCATTATAATGTTGATGAGAAAAAAATTGTCAATTCCCGGCCGGGGCCGCTGTCTATGTAGAGTTTTCATGTTTTCCCATGTCTGTGTGGGTTTCCTGTGGGTCCTCCAGTTTCTCCCCACATCCCAAAGCTGTGCATGTCCGGTGAAGTGGCGTGTCTGCATAGTGCCAGTCTGAGTGAGTGTGTGGGGGGCGAATGCGTCCTGAGATGGAAGGGCATCCGGCCAGGGTGGGTTACTGCCAGGGTAGGACCCTGAACTGGAATAAGTGGGTTGGAAAATAATCGCTTGTTTTTATTACTCTCTCTTAAATGTATGTGTATAGTTCATATTTATTTCAGTGTTTAATAGTAGAAGAGTTTTGGGTCTTTATTTGGAAATTTGGTGATGTTTTTGTGACCAGAAATATGCCATAGAAACTTAACTCCTGTGTTTATATCAATTAGCCTGTGGTAAAATTGCTTTCATTGTACGTCATTTTGTTTCAAGTCGCAGTTTCCAGGAACCCTATCAACAATGTTAAGTAAGGACTTACTGTATTTTTTTCCTATTTGATTATTAGCCTTTTTATTTATACTTTTTTTGGCAAATAGATGACAGAGAAGTTTGGAGACCATTGTCTCTGAAACATAAAGCCTAACTGAGACCAAAGGAGAAGAGCAGTTATTTTATCTTTATCGAAATAGGTGAAAGTATATGAGTTCTTCATGAAAGCTCTTATTATTATCTTTCTTATCATCTTATTATGCTTACCGAATGTACTAAGCTATTTCTACCTCTATGCCTGTATACCACGACTGCGAACAATCGTTACTAATAGTATTGACTGTTTACTATGAGCCAGGCACTGTTCTCAGCACTACATTTTATTTCATGATTCTAAGTAATCTTGAAAACTTTTCCTGACCCCGTCATTTGTATCCCTAATGAATGATGTACAGACTTTTTGGTAGCATTTATAACACTAGAATGCTTATTTGTATATGTCTGTTGCCTTCTGCTTAGGCTGAGAATTCTAGGGAATGGGGACTATATCGTATTAGTCTTTATATCCCCAGTATCTAACACAATTATAATTTCAGTCTCCAGAATGGAGTAGACACTCATTAAACATGTGGAATGAATGAATAAATAAACATCTGAATGACCACCTTGTTCAGGCTCTCATATCCTTCATCAAGATCATCTAGAATCTCCTCAGAATTGCTAGCATAATCTTCTCAGTTATGATGCTATTATCTTCTTTCACAAAAATCTTTAGAGGAGACAAGAAAAAACTTTCAGTGGCTCCACGTTTCTTAAAGAATTATACTTTCTCATATTCAATTTGAATATAATGTCAAAATTTCTCTTGAAAAGTTTTTCAGGTTGTTTACTGGAGGTCTACGTTCTGTTTCAGTAAGTGCACACAAGTAGTTTTTATCTGCAGTGAAATCATATCACTGTTATTCAGTTGAACACTAGATGAAGCAATTGACTCTCTTTTAGTGACTCTGATGTAGAAAGGGCATATCTTTAAATATTAAAATCACAATCTCATAATGTGGTATTCACACTTAAAGGACATGTAGGAACAGACGCTAAATGATGGAACATCTCTCACCTAAACCTGATTCAGGTATAAATTCATTGAGAGGAATGGCAGGTGGAATCACCCATGGAGACTTTTTTAACAAGAATTACACTGAACCCATATCGACATTTTTTTTTTAAATAAGAATTAAACTGAGGATAAGCTGTTTGTATAACAAACTTCTTTACTCAGCCTTTTAAGATAGCCTCCATGGGTATATAAAAAATGTCTATATTTCAGTTTTATATATTTTTATCCTAAAATAAACTTAAGATCTTTTACAATTTCTGCTGAAATAAAAGTTTGTGACTATTCATTTTTTATGTATCATGTTGAAGTAACATCCTCAGATTTCACAAGGTAAAATAGAGTTTAAAATAAGTAAGTTTGCTGCCTTTGCAAATAAGGGATTAAGAACTCTAAAGACATCTTCCCCCACAGAAAACAATTATAAAACCTGGACATGGGGAAAGGATATTTTTTAACAAATGATATTGGAATAACTGGGTATCTGGATGAAAAGTATGAACCTTGACACTTACATCATTCACGAAAATGTATTTGAAATGGATCATAGACCTAAATGGCCAAAGGGAGTTCTTAAAACAGAAAATAAATGATAAGAAAAGGGAATCTTGGAATATCAGAAAGGAAAAAAAGAACAACAGAAAGTAAAATATGGATAAATACAATAGACTTTACTTCTTTCTCTTGAGTTTCCTAAACTGTTTGATAGTTGAAGCAGAAATTTTCATCGTTTGATGTAGTTCTCAATATATGTAGAGGAAATAGTTATGACAGTCATATTATAAATGGAAGAACGTAAATAGAAGTAAGGTTTCTACACTTCATTGAAACTGGTAAAATGTCAATACCAGTAAACTGTGATAAGATATAGAATGTAATACTGGGAACAATCACTGAAAAAACTATAGAGAGATACACTAAAAAACACTGTTAGAGGGGTGACCAGTTAGCTCAGGTGGTTAGAGCGTGGTTGATAACCAAGGTTGCTGGTTCAATCCCCGCATGGGCCACTCTGAGCTGCACCCTCCTTAAAGGAGTCAACTATGCCATTGTAGCATAAAAGCAATGTGTAACCAATTACCATGGCTGTTCCCCAATTAAAAAAAAAAAATTTTTTTTTAAACAAAAAAACACTGTAGATAAATCAAAATGGAATTCTACAAGTGTTCAAGTAATCCACAGAAGGCAGGAAAAAGAAAACAAAAAAATACAACAAACTGAAGATAAAAAGTAAAATGACAGACTTAAGCTATAACAGGTAGCAGTAATCACATTAAATGGAAATGGTCTAAATATTTTATGACCTAACTATATGCTATGTATAAGAAATTCACCTCAATGTAAAAGTGTTGTTTAAAGAAGTTTTATTAATAATAGCACAAAACTGGAAGCAAAGAGGGGACAAAATGTCCTAGAATAGATGAATGGCTAAACAAACTATGGTACATCCACAGCATGGAATACTACTCAACAATGTAAAGGAATGAGCTGTTGACACATGCAACAACTTGAATAGATCTCAAGAGCATTATATTGAGTGAAAAGAAAAAATAAAGCAATCTCAAATGGTCACACACTATGTAATTCCATTTATTTAACATTCTCAAAATGACAAAAATATAAAGATAGAGAATAAATTATTTGTTTCCAGGGGTTGGAGATACTGGGGGCAAGGGATTGGGTGTAACTATAAAGGGGTAGCAGGAAAAACAAACCAAATCTCCATCATCTGGTGAACAGATGAACAAATTCTGGTATATTCATACAATAGAATACTACTGAGCAAGCAAAAGGAATGAAATCGTCATATACACGACAACATGGATGAGTCTTAAAATCATTAATGTTTATGAAGAAAGCCAGATAAAAAACACCACACACTATATAATTTCATTTATATGAAATTCTATTAAAGGTAAAACCGCAGTTACAGAAAAAAATCAGTTGTTGCCTAGGACCATTGGTCAGGGGAAGGCAGGGACCACAGAAGGCCATGAACAAACGTTTTATATAGAATAGGGAGCTGTTCTGTATCTTGATTGTGGTGATTACACAACTGTATACAGTGACCAAAACTAATCAGCCTGTGTGCTTAAAATAGGGAAGTTTTATTATATTTAAATTCTACTTCAATGAACTTGAAAAATATTTTTAATTAGTAAGTCCAACATCTCAGAAAACTGAAGTTTCAGATTAAAAAAAACCAGCAGCTATCTATTATAGTTTTTCCAGGGAAAATTTTGTCCGTCTGGTTCCCAGAGAGTATTTAAGCCTGGCTGCCTATTTTCTGGAAGCAGAGCAGAAAATGGGTCCAGGGAAATCCCATTGAAGTGTACAGATTTTTACTTTTTCCATGCTTTTTTTAGTCTCAAGCCTCATCATTAACCCAGTAGTATCTGGTATCCCCAAGTCTAGAGCTTATCAAGTTTGGATTTTCCAGAGATCAAACCTCTCATCTCTTGCTTGCGAGATGGTAATCACCTGACGATACTGGGTAGGGAAGCACCTTAAGGCCTCCCCACTGCCTCTGTAGACTTACAGCTAGCCCTCATTCTTAGCTCTCATTTCATCCCTATTGATGTTCCTCAGCACTGGGACCCTTGAGTCCGGAACCTTTCTGGGTTTCCAGGGCAAGCTGTTACCCACTCAAATCGTTTTCATCCTCCAGGCATCCCAGTGTCCTTTCTTATCATTTAACTTATTCTTCCTTCTATTTTCCATCTTTCAAAAATTTACTGAATTTTCTTGGCCTGCTACTGTCTCCCCTCCAGTCTCCCTACCTCCTTTTGAACTTTCTGTCTTTTAAATTTTCTTTTCCTTTAATTGAAGAGGACTGAGTTTATATGGCTGGATTTGGCTTAAGTTAAATGCACTATTAAATGTGTTAAACATCCATGTTCAACTTGCAAAATTCTGCATACCTAAACATTAGAGTCAGCAAAAGAATCCACTCAATCAGTAAGAGATGGGAGGTTCTCATATAAGACATACTGTCCTCCCAGAAGGGAACATCATTGTGCCCCAGTATAACAATAATTACTTAGAATGTAATGCTTGTATTTTAATGTTGGGGGTGGGGTGGGTGTGAGAACAGTCTAGAATGTTGGAATATCACCTGTATTCTGTGGGCACCTCTTAAGGGTATGAACAAAGCATTTTAACACAAACTAAAATGAAGTCCTAAATTTCGTTTCTGTTATCTTTAGAATACGTTACAATAAATGCTAAAAGTACCTCATGTTAAGTTATATAAAGCAAATGGGGTATAGGTTTAATTTCTGATAATTTTAAGGATTTAAAATGTAAATGTTCTGTGTAATCCAATTAGTTCTGATATTGAAAACAATTTTTTAAAGCTCAACTGCTCAATTATTTATAGGTGAATGCTTTACAAACTAGAAAATAATATTGTTTAGAGTCTAAAGACCTCTTTAGTATGTTTCAAATCTGGCTGTAGCATGTTAAAATTTTTTAATTAAAATATAAATTTTTAAAAATTTGTCTGAACCTTCCTTTGACTTAGCACCTTATACATATTAACCTGAGTACAGACAAGTCATGGCAAAGCGAGCACGTGATCTTAATTGCAGTATGTCAAGGAGGCGTAGTTATGGTAGGTATCAGCTTTGGTGAAGCAAATTATTTTCTGCTGAAAAGAGATTGTTTATTCATTCAAAAACAGGAGATTATAGAAGACTATAGTTAACAAATAGTACTTCTGACTCTTGCTGACTTAATTATAAGGTAGTGTTTCATCATCTCCTGCATACTGGTTTGAGGCATTAGAAAATGCCTTCTTTAAATACTTTTCAAGTGAACACTAGTGCTTTACATGACGCTGGCTTTTGCCAGACGATTTGAATTAGTGCTGTCTCTCAGGGGCACAAAACAGAGCCAGGCCCAACAACATTTTAAAAATAAGTACAAATTACACAGCAGCAAAGCAAAACTTTCCCGGGTGGAATGTGTTCACTGCTTATTAACCATTTCTAACGTGCTGAATGCCAAAAGGCAGTTCATTTTGTTGAGGAAATATGCCTAGACCTGTCCATTAGTACTAATAAGAGTTACAAAGAAAACAGATGAAGCACTGATCTTAAATTAGAACTGCCTCATCATATAAAAAGCCATTGTTTACGCCAGTATATCCAGGTGTCAGATGAATTATAAGTGCTAGATCACTGTTTCATAATAGCAACATCTGGCAGATTTTTTTGTTGCTTCTAAAAGAAATTGGCTTAGCTCAAATGATACTATTCTAAGCTACTTCCTTTTCTTAAAATAGTTGAACCAAATTCAAAAGGAAAGTACATCAAAAATACAAAAATGAAATTTTTACCTAAAATTTCTCTTTTAAAATATACCAAGGGGAAAAATATGTATAATATAAATGAAAACATGAAGTATAAGAAAGCAACTCCTTTATTTCAGCATTAGAGTAAATCTTTGAGG
Organism: Aselliscus stoliczkanus; assembly: GCA_033961575.1. NCBI lineage: Eukaryota > Metazoa > Chordata > Mammalia > Chiroptera > Hipposideridae > Aselliscus > Aselliscus stoliczkanus. The sequence continues at coordinate 94,349,727 of CM066736.1, read as the reverse complement.
ACATCTTAGAACTTTTTCATTATTTCCTACTTTGAGAAAAACAAATAACAGTTATAACTTTGCCTTTGAACTTTATTCAAATTGTAAATCGATTCGCTCTGTTCTGGCTTTGTGATACGCTTCTCACAGTTACCGTATGCCAGCACTATGCCAGGACCCATTCCAAAGAGAAAAGCTATTTTATCTTTTGAAGATAGAGCTTTCCTTGTGAGCATACTTGTGAGGTGCTAAACTGCCCTCACACAGGCTGGTTATTCTAAAATTTATCCATTAATATTGGCAAAATAGCTGCAGTTAATGGACTCATGCTAAGAGTTTCTGGTGTCTACCTCCTTCCTCATCAACTGAAAACTGACAAAAAATGACAGAATCCAAGCTGTTTTATAACAAAACAATTTTGCATTAAAGCTTTTAATATTTAAGCCATAAAATAAGTCTGAATTTGTATATCAGCCTCATTTACTAATTTTTGACCTTTAACAAATTATTTAACTTTGTGCTTCAGTTTAGAAATATATACGTGAAATATTCAAAATCTTATGTAAATGATTGCAGAGTACAGGTATACAATTACAGTTTGTTAAAACTCAATCTGTGAAATAGCAAAAATTGGTATTGGCTACTTATTTTTTCTAGGGTGTGTCTAACCATACCCACAGTTTTTCAAATGTTGATACCATTCTATATAGGGTCCCTTGTAGCTTATTTGTAATTCCAGAAAGCAAACCCAATTTTAACTTATCATATTTTATTCCCAAAATGTTGACCTTTCCTGGGATTTGAGTCATAGCTTATTTTTATGGGCCTTTAAATTTTACAAAGTACTTAATGGCACATGGGCAAAAAATAAGTCTCTAAATTTATGTTTCTCCAAATTCCATTTCAGATTTCTTATAAATAAGTGAAATTGGCAGGTTTCACTCCATAATGGAAAACAAAACTAAAATGCCTCACACAGCTTAGTCTTTTAAATCTGTATGTTTTTATATTCATCAAGATAAATGCAAAATTATTTTGGACAGTGGAATCCAGATGATGCCTAAGAGAGGCTTAAAACTATTTATTGACATATTTTGGGAAATGCTCATGTAGAATTTATTGATTGTGATGTCTATCAGTACCAATTCTACATAATATAATAAGGCTAAATTTATTTGAAGCAGACTTGCCTTTTAGCCCCCAAAATCTTGTGGCCAACCATAAAGAAAACTAATGAAACCAAAAACTCTTCTTTGAAAAAAGCAATAAGATTGATAAACCTCTAGTTAGATTAATCAAAGAAAGAAGACACAAATTATCAATATTAGAAATGAGGAAGATGACATCACTACAGGTTCTACAGGTATTAAAGGATCATGAGGGAATATTATAAATGATTTTGTACCCAAAAAATCAATTAAGTTGGACAAATTCCTTGAAAAACAAACTATTACACTCAGTCAAGAAGAAATACATAACTTGAATAGGCCTACGTGTACTGAGGAAATTGAAATTGAACTTAAAACTTTTAGATGATGAAAACTTCATATACAGATGGTTTCACTGGTAAACTCAACAAAGTATTTAAGGAAGAAATAATAGCAATTTTACAAAAATTCTTCCATAAAATTGAAGCAAAGAAAATACTTCCCAACTCATTCTGTGAAACTAAAAAAGAAAAACCATATGGTCATCTCAATAGATGCAGAAAAAAAAAATTGACAATATATTACATCCATTACCTGTAAATATTCTAAGAATACTAGGACTAGTAAGGGAACTTCTGTGAACTGTAGATAATATCTATTTTAAAAACCTATAGCCAGTATCATACTTAATAGTGAGAGACTTAATGCTCTACTCTAAGATCAGGATGTCTGCTTCACTACTCCTATTCAATATTGTACTAATATTGTGCTAAAGATCCTAACCATGCAATAAGGCAAGAAAATAATAATAATAAAGACATCCACATTAGAAAAGAACAAGTAAAATTGTCTTATCCACAAACAACATAATTAACTATGGAATCCACACCAAAAAAATTAACCATTGGAATATTAAAATTTAAAAATCATTACCGTTTAATAGAGTATTTTTTTAAAAAAACATGAAAAAAAATCTAACAAAATATGTTAAAGACCTGAACACTGAAAACTACAGAACATTATTGGGAGAAATTAAACACTTAAATGAATCAAGAGATAACTCTTGTTCATGAGTCAGAAGACTTAATATTGTTGAAATGTCACTCTCCCCAAATTGACCTAAAGATTCAATGTCACAATGAAAAATCACAAAATCACAATGAAACTCCTAGGAGGCTATTTTGTAGAAACTGGCAAACTAGTTCTGAAATCGATATGGAAATGCAAAGGATCTAGAATATCCAAAACAATTTTGAAAAAGAACAAAATTGGAGGACTAGCACTGTCTGATTTCAAAACTTATTATAAAGCTATAGTAGTCAAGACAGTGTGATTACTGGTGTAAAGACAGAGAAATAGATCAATGGAACAGAATAGAGAGTCCGGAAATAGTCCCACATATATGATATTGGGTTGTCGGAAAAGTCATGACGTATTTTTTCTGTTTTTTTGTTGCAAAAATGCATCAGGACTTTTCCAACAACCCAATATATGGAAATTTTATCTTTTTTTTTTTTTTTAAAGATTTTATTGGGGAATTGGCGGAGGGGAACAGCGTTGGGGAATCGGGGAAGGGGAACAGACAAGTTGCTGTCTATGGAAATTTTATCTTTGATGAAGATGCAAAAGCAATTAATAGAGAAGGATAGTCTTTTCAACAAATGGTGCCAGACAATTGGATTTCCAGATTTAAAAAAAAAATACATTCCTAGCACCAATATAATAATTAATTCAAAGGGGATCATAAACTTAAATGTAAGACCTAATACTATAAAACTTTTAGAAGAAAACAGGAAGAAATCTTTGTGGCCTTGGGTTAGGCAAGGATATCTTAGATTCAACACCAAAAGCATGATCCAGAAAAGAACAAATTTATAAATTAGGTTTTTTTCAAAACTAAAAACTGTTCTTCAAAAACCACTGTTACGAAAATGAAAAGAGGGCCAGCCAAGTGGCACGTTGGTTAGGAGCTGGCTTGGGACACCAGCTCTGAGCAGCAGGGCCTCCGGTTTGGATCCCACATATGAGGGCCAGTGATGTTGCGCCCTCTACAGCTAAGATGGTGAACAATAGCTCGACCTGGAGCTGGGCTGCCTTGAGTCACTGGTGACGGCATAGGCTGCAGTGGGCTGCCATGAGCTACCGTGAGAGGTTGGCAGCCAGCGTGAGCTGCCAAGAGCCGCCGTGAGCGGCCATCCAGTGGGCATCGATTTGCTTCACCTGTAAAGAGCGCAATGGTAATACCAACATGGGCCAGTGAAGCAATGTTCTCCACAACTAGACTGAAGAACAAAAGGACAACAACTTGTCTGTTCCCCTTCCCCAATTCTCCAATGCTGTTTCCCTCCCCCAATTCCCCAATAAAAAAAAAAAATTTAAAAGAAAAATCACAAAGTGGGAGAAAATATTTGCAAATCATTTATCTGCTAAAGGATGTGTATCCAGAATATATAAAGAATTCTCAAAAGTTAACAACAAGGAAACTACTAACCTATGTTTTTATGGGCAAAACATTTGTACTGATTTCACCAAAGATACAAAGATGGCAAATAAGCACATGAAAAGGTACTTGACATCGTTTGTCATTATGAAATGCAGATTAAAATCACAATAAGATACCACTACAAACCTATTTTAATGGCTAAAATTTTTTAAAGTGACTGCCTCAAATGTTGACAAGGATGTGAAAGAACTGGACCTCTCCGATACTGCTGGTGGGAATATAAAATTGAACAACCATTTGGGAAAACATTTTGACTGTTTCTTAAAAAGTTAAACACACCATATGGTTCAGCATTCCATTCCTAGGCAGTGACACAAGAGAAATGAAAGCTTATGCTCTACAAAGACTTGTACATAACTGTTCATAGCAGCTTTGTATGCTATAACCAAAAATCGAGAAGCGACCGAATGTCCATCCACAGGTGAATGAATTAACAAATTGTGCTATGTCCATACAGTAGAATGCTACTTAGCTATAAAAAAGAATTAACAACTGATAACTCAACAACATGGATGCATCTCAAATAATTATGCTTAATGAAAGAAGGCAGAAGAAAAAGTACATACACTTATTCCATTTATATAATTTTAGTAAATGCAAATCAATCTGTAGCGACGAAAAGCAAATCAGTGGTTGCTTAGGGAAGGGGGTGCAGGAGGCAAAAAGGGCACAAGGAAACTTTGGGAGTTAACAGATGATGTTATCTTGATTGTAGTGACGGTTTCACGGGTATGTAGATATTGCAAAACTTATCAAATTGTACACTTTAAATATGTGCAGCTTATTGTACGTCAATTATACCTCATCAGAAGGAGAAGGAAGCGTGTGGCTTGTGCCTTTTGGAGACCGCTGTGGTGTGGCACTGCAGAAGAGTCTAGGTCTCCCATTTACAAGGAGGAGAAGAAGCCAATGAACTGGACAAACTGAGTCCTTGCGATGTCTGACTAAATGGAGACAGTGTGATTTTTCTTTCTCACTGGAAATATAAACACCATATTTTGTCTTGTGAATGCAATCAGGTCTTCATTTCTTATTATAGTGGAAAGACATTTCAGAAAACTCCTTGTGTTTCTTAATGTCAAATTCCAAATGTGGTATCTAGGTATTTATCAGCTCAGCATTCAGGTCAATCTGATGTTTTTTTCATTGACAAATTCTCACATGCTTGCTGTTTAAATTGTTGCTAAAGAGTGAGTAAAAAAAAAAAAATGCTCAGTATCTTTTCTTCCACTTTCAGTAGACCTGATAATTAAGCTCAGTTTGGGGGCAGATTGTATTTCAACCCCAAGCAGTTAGCAAATGTTGGTGCCATTGTGGCACGCAGATACATAGACACATACGCACGCACGCATGCTCGTGCCCCCAAGCACTAACACCTTCATGACCTTGATGTTCTCTAAGCACTAATTCCAATTCAAGCAGGGTGAATGCCAGAGGCTTTGGAGAAGTGTCTAACCTTTCTAACATAATTGTAGAGTTCAGGGTTTGTGGTGAGGCCAGTCGCCCAACACAGTGGGCTTTGAAAGCGTTTTTCCACTTGTAGAGTTTTGCCTCTAGCTCTAGCATATGATCTCCCTGAAAGGCCTGTAAGTTCAATTTAAGGTCATATTATTTCCATCCTACTTTACCTCAGAAGTGGGTCTTCAAAATTATATGCCTAAACATATTAAATATCAGAATAATTAAGGAAAGATAGAGATGTATATGAGGCAACTGGTTCCTGTGGAGAACAGTCATCAAGAGAAATGTTTTGTTATTCTAGGGCTTTGTTTAATAAAAGTTCTTAAAAGAGTTTTTAGATCCTGTTGTGGACTGGGTCAGTGGATATAGCCATGAACCCTTCTTCGCCTGAAAACACTGAGGCAGGGAGCTGGCCAGTGACTGCCAAGGTTTATTTCAGGGGCTGTTGGGGCCTAGCTGTTCTTGGAGCTCAGCCTTCCTGAGCACACTGCAGATTTCTCCTCCCTGAGACTCTGAGATGGTAGGGAACCAAGTTCCATCCTCCTGGGCCAGTCTCCGTCTCTGCTGCCACCCACATTCCGAGTCACCCCATCTCCATTGTGTGCCCTGGCCCCTGGGTTAGTGCCATTGATTCCAAAACAGAAGCTGGGACTAGAGAGCTTTACATGGCATTAACGGACAGGTCATGAGGGGAAGGACAGGAAACTTCAGTTCTAAACTGTGTTTAGAAAGGAGCTGGGAACACCTGAGAACCAGGCTTAGTGGAGAGATAAACCCGAGGCCTGTGTCTTCTGGTGTGCATACGTATCAATAAGGACAAGGTGTTCGAAAGAGGACTGTTGTGCTAAGGCACATATTTGATAGTTGAACCAGACATAGAGGGCTAACAAAGCAAGAAAATAAAAGCTATTCTTAGGGCCAGCCGAGTGGCGTGTTGGTTAGGAGCTGGCTTGGGACTCCAGCTCTGAGCAGTGGGGCCCCGGTTCAGAGCCAACATACAGGGCCAGTGACACTGCCCTCTATAGTTAAGATGGTGGACAATGGCGCCACCTGGAGCTGGGCTGCTGTGAGTCCCCCGGGATGGCATAGCTGCAGCCCCTGCTGCAGTGGGCTTCCGTAGGCTACAGTGAGTGGCCGGCAGCCAGCGTGAGTGGCTGGCAGCAAGCGTGAGCTGCCGAGAGTCACCCTGAGCAGCCATCCAGAGGCCAGCAGCGATCAATCTGCCTCACCCAGGAAGAGCGCAATGATGATACCAACATGGGCCAATGAAGCAACATCCTCCACAACTAGACTGAAGAACAAAAGGACACCAACTTGTCTGTTCCCCTGCCCCAAATTTCCAACGTTGTTCCCCTCCCCCAATTCCCCAATAAAATCTTTTTAAAAAAAAGTATTTTTCTAAATTGTATTTTCCATTATAGAAATGGAAGAAAATATTACTGATTAAAATAACCACTTTTAACTTATTTTTATGCCCAGTTATAATGCTGCAAAATAATAACTGTTGAACATTAAATATGTGTCAGATTGACTTACATTTTATTTAATTATAACTATAGTCTCCTCAAGTATGCTTAGCCTTTATAATTAGTTGCTCATATAGCATAATTACAGGAAACCCATATTGTCTAATCCTTTCATTTTCACTGATGAGAAAATTCATATTTAATACATATGCTTACAGTTCTACTAAACTGGAATATGGCACTCTACCTAGCTATTCAGTCATGTCACAACTGTCCCATGGAAAGCTCTCCTCTCCTGTGGAGACATGATGCAGCAGACAGGGCAGTGGCTCAGGTCAGGAAAGCAGTTCCATTGCATAAGAGTCAAACCTTCTTTTTAATAAGTCTTCCTAAAATCTGTTTTATTTTGTTTTACTTATAAGCAAAAGTTTTAGTTCATTTATAAAGCTGATAAGAAAATGTTGTAGGTTTCTAACCAGCTGATAAACTTTGATAAAGGTATATATCCAGATTCTGACTTTAAATCCCCATTAATCTATTGGGCATATTACCCACATGCCTGCTCACTTTGGCTGACCACCGCACGTGGGAGCCGCATTGCCAAATTAAATATGGAGAGGAAAGCTGGCATTTAGATAGGCTGCCTACAGTGTTCATTTGAAACAGCTTTTAAGCAAGTACAATTATGGTTGGAGCTTATCTCAAGCAAACAAAATTCCCTTAACTAGTCATGAGACATTGTTTGAACAATATAGAGGTGAGATTGCTAGGTGATTGGAGAATGTCACAAGGTCATCAGCCTACTTTCTGCCAACATAAATAAGATGGCTCCTCAGAGTCTGCGTACAGTTTGCCTAAAGCGTGCTATAGCTCAGGGACCTGTCTAAGCTCTGCCTTGCTCCCTCACTTCCACGTCATTCCCTTATCCTATGTCCAGTGACCTCACTGTCTAATTTACTGATGAAGAATTAAGGTTAAAAGGTATCAGTTCCTCCCCCTTCCCTTTGCACTTGAACGTATCTTTCTTTTTATCTTCTACCCCTTCTCAGTTCCAAGACTGTTCCTTATTTCTGGGCCCTTAGCCTCTTTCGTTCTTGTTTTGCCAGGGCCTTATCCTCTTAGTGATCAGCTCTTTCTCTACATTTTATTCTCTCTCTATGGGCTCCTTCTGCACTGCCTTCAGACAGGCACACATTTCTTTTTTCCAGAAAACATCTCTTTTTATCCCCCTAAACAACCTTCTCTCCTCATTCCTTTCATTGCCAAACATATGTACCATTTTTCTTGTTGTATTATACACGATTACACCACAAGTGCCTAGAAAGCAAGAACCGTAACTTATGTTAATTTACATCTGTCAAGTGCCTAGCACAGTAATAAGGCAGTGAATGGGCCACAGACCTGGGAGCCTAACAAGCCAGGGTTCAAATTTGGGCTTACCAGTTACTGCTGAGTGATGTTGGGTAAACTACTTAATCTTGCTTGTCCTCATTAGTAGCTTCCTCATTTGTAAAGTGGGGATAATGCCTATCTTCAGAGGATCTGAATAGATATGTTTGCAAAGAGGACATACAAATGGCCACAGGTACACAAAAAGGTGCTCAGCCTTACTAATGATCAGTGAAACACAACTCAAAACCACAAGGAGGGCCAGCTGAGTGGCACGGTGATTAAGCACTGGCTTGGGAAGCCAGCGGCCCTGGTTCGGGTCCCACATATGAGGGCCAGTGACACTGCCCTCAAAAAAGAAAATACAAAGGGAACTTCTGTGCACTGTCAGTGAGAATGCAAATTGGTGTAGCCCATATGGAAAACAGTATGGAAGTTTCTCCAAAAATTAAAAATAAAACTACCATCTGATCAGCAATCCCACTGCTGGGTATATATTTACAGGAATGAATCACTGTCTCAAAGAGATATCTGTACTCCCATGTTCACTGCGGCACTATTCACAAGAGCCAAGATTTTCAAACAACCTAAGTGTACATCTGTGGATGAAAGGATAAAGAAAATGTTTTAGGGCCGGCCGAGTGGCGCATTGGTTAAGCGCTGGTTTTGGGATGCCAGCGGCCCCAGTTCGGATCCCACATGAGGGCCAGTGACACTGCCCTCTACAGCTAACAACAGCTCCACCTGGAGCTGGGCTGTGCGAGCCCCCGTGATGGTATGGGCTGCAGCCCCTGCTGCAGTGGGCTGCCATAGGCTACAGTGAGTGGCCCGCAGCCAGCGTGAGCGGCTGGCAGCCAAGCATGAGCTGCCAATAGCCGCGGTGAGCAACATCCAGAGGCCAGCGACCGATCTGCCTCATCCGGGAAGAGCGCAATGACGATACCAACAGTGAAGCAACATCCTCCGCAACTAAACTGAAGAACAAAAAGACAGCAACTTGTCTGTTCCCCTTCCCTGATTCCCCAACGCTGTTCCCCTCTGCCAATTCCCCAATAAAAAATCTGAAAAAAAAAAAAAGAAAATGTTTTATATGTAAGCAATGGAATATTATTTAGTCATGAAGAAAAAAATGAAATTCTTGCATTTGTGACAACTTATAGAGCATAATATTAAGTGAAATAAGTCATAGGAAGATGAATACTGTATGATTTCACTTGTATGTGGAATCTGAAAAAGCCAAAGTCATAGAAACAGGGTAGAATGGCCATTTCCAGGGTCTGGGGGGAGGGGAATGAGGAGAAGTTGGTCAAGGGGTAAAAACTTAGTTATAAGAGGAATAAGTTCTAGGGGCCCAATATACAGCATGGTGACTGTGGTTAACCATACTTGATTATATATACTTGAAGGTTGCTAAGAGTGTAGATATTAAATGTTCTCACCTCCCCCCCAAAAAAAAAGTAATTATATGAGGTGATGGAGGCTAACTAACCCTATTGAGGTAATCATTTTACAATAGGTATATGTATCAAATCATCACGTTGTACACCTTAAACTTACACAATGTTGTATACCAGTTATATCTCAATAAAGTTAGAAAATCATGCTTACCTTGCAATGTTGTTACAGAGATTAAATGAAATTACGTTTATAGTATGGCATCTGGCACATATTAGGTGCTCACAAAGGCAGGTTCCCTTCCTACCTCCACTCATGGTAGGGATTCAATTGATTGAGTGACCAAATAGTCTCCTGCATTTAGTGGCATGGCATCCACTTTTTATTTGATTTGATTCTTACTCTTTTATTTGCCTTGTGTGTTTCAGGTTCACATCCAGTATCCAACTGAGTTTGAATTCAATCTCTATTACTTAAAGTTCTTGGCTTTCCACTATGTATCTAATCGCTTTAAAACATTTCTCCTGGATTCAGACTATGAAAGATTAGAGCACGGTACGTGTTTGCATGCTCTTGTTCCATCTTTTTTGTTAGTTTTGTGTGATTTTAATTTAAAAGTCTAATAACATAAATACCCCCAAGTGTGGCAAGTCATTTTAGGGCTTGAACTGCGAACGTAGAGTGGGTATGAATGTGTTCCCTGATTCTAAAATTATGTGCTGTGTTAACTCTTAGGCACTGTGAGAGCTCATCCCTGTAGCACCTTTGAAAAGTTAAATCTGCTTACTATTATAATATCTCAAAGCGGTATCACTGTTTGAGAAGAAATGTCTGGCTCAGTTTTTCCACCACAGGCACACTCTGGTAGGAATAGGTGCCTGTTCCTAGAGGCAGTTTGAATAGCCGTTAAGGCCATGCGCTTGGAGCAAAAAGACGGGTTAAATGGCAGCACTCCTAGCTACCAGCTGAGCACCTTGGACAAGTTAGTTACCTCTCTCAGTTCTTCAATTTCCTCATTTTCAAAATGAGGACCATAATAGCACCCGCCTCTTTGAGCCGTGATGATCACATTAGGAAATATTTGTAAATCTCTGAACACAATTGCTAGCACATAGTAAGCACTCAGTAAGTTTTAGACAACATTATTATGATGTTTAAAAGCAGTAAGAATTGTGGAGAGTAGATACTGAAAGTCAGCCCCTGTGAAAATTCCCCAAGGGAATGATTTTACATCCTTACTTCTGTTGTTTTAGGGACAATACACATGTCTATTTTTGTTAAGAAAACAAGCAAATTTTTGTAAATCGTCTCTTTTCAGAATACTATAGGTACCTAAATATTTACAACGAATACCCTTTTAGTGGCTAAAAATATTTCCTGATATTCTCAGTTTAAAATATGAAATCAGGAAATACTGCTCTCCAGTGCATGCTATTAAAATTGTCTAGTATGGTATTTCATACTTTTGGTAAGGAAGCCAGCACTAGTGAGACCATTTCGCATCTTATTATACTTCCAGACCTTTGACTCATAGACTTGTCTTTCCACACATCAAAATCAGAAACCTTTATTTCCTAAGCACCCATGGGTTGAGAAGGCATTAAATAGAGCTAGCCATATTGGACATTGGATTCACTTGGAGAATTTTTAAAATAACTAACATCTGGGGCCCATCCTCAGAGATTCTGACTTAATTGGCCTGAGGTAGGCCCGAGGCATTGAGATTTTTTTAAAGCTCTTGATTTTTCTAATGTGTGGCCAAGGTCAAGAACTGATGCACTGGACTCTACAGTTAAAAGGTAGAGAGGAAAACATTAGTCTTGGGGGGGCCCTCCTAGTTTAGGCTTTTGTGCAGCCTTGGGCTTAAGACATTCTTTTCTGATAAACTGGTAAAAGGCTTGTTGATTTTTGACTGAGTCCTTTATTCAAAGCAAGACAGTGCTGCCCTGAGAGGCACCCTTTCTGGTCTTGTAAAGAAATACCTCCTGCCTCACCTAACACATCTTCCTCTCTATTAAAAACAAGGTGGGCTCATGTGAGTAACAGATTGTCTGTTTGGAAGGTACAAAAATAGTGTCAGAAAGTCCCTGAAGGGCACCCCCCTAAATTTGGCTTTTGTTTTTAAGTCACCCAAAGATACAGACCACACCCTTCTGTCATCCCAAGTCTCCATGTCCATGATTTGCGGTATATATAAACTACTAAACAAGAAAACACTTTAAATGGCTTCGTAATAAACAGCCAACAACTTAAAAAAGAAACATAAAATTATGTTTTTGACTGAGTTTCATCAAATCAACTCTAAGTCCTTCCATTTTCTCTTGAAAAATATGTAGACTGTCTCCTGTTATGGACTTCTGGGAATCACGATATAGATGTAAAATGTAGATTGGAAGAGAATCACGTGGTACTGCTAAATGCTTGGGAAAACCTTATCAGATGTTTTTCTTCCGTTTGAATTTGTTTCCATATAACTGGGACGTTCATTCCTATCTTTCTTTGCAGTTATTTTCTAAGGTTTCTGCACGTACATTACTGTTTCTAGAGCTGTGAGAAATATTCCACTTTTCATCGTACTTTTAGGCAAACCTGTTGATTTATTTGACTTCTGTTAAATTTTTTTTTGGATTTACAGGAACTTTATTTGATGATAAAGGAGATAAGCATGCCAAAAAAGGAATTTGTATTTGGGAGTGTATTGATAGAATGCACAAGAAGAGTCCCATTTTCTTTAATTATTTATATTCACCAGTGGAAATAGAGGTACAGTAAGAGAGCATTTGTTTCATTTTCTGAATATTTTGTGTTAAAGTTTTCCTTATTTTTAGTGTATATAATAGGCTTTTTACAAACATTTGACTAAGTTTAATACCAGAATCAAAAGTTTGATACACTGTGGGTTTGGATGTGATAGAATGGAGACTGTTCCCCAAATTCTTGACCACAGAATTAGAATTTGGCCCCAAAACCCAGATGGGGTAACTTCAAGAAAGTCAAAGCAAGGCAACTTTCCCTGAGAAGAAAGAACACGTAGAACTTTAAACCTCAACAGGTCATCTAAGCTGAAAAATCTGAAACCCTTTAGAAAAGATTTCCCTAAGTCTATCTGTGTCAAAGCCATGGAAGAACCTCTGTGGGAAGCAGGCATGTGTGGAACCCCTGCGAGAAGGACAACGTCTGGGGCAACGCCACCCTACCACACACATCTGTGTGAACATAGGCTCTGAGGTGGAACAGACTTTACTCAGGGCAAGACAGCCCCTGCCCCAGGCCCACGCGTTAGGTCCCCCCTCTCCAGCTGCTCCTTCCTCTTGAGCTGAGGGGTACGAGACACCAAGCGTACATGCTTAGGTGCCCCTCCTTCATCTGAACCATGCTGTGGTACCTCAGGATTCCTTTCCCAAATCCAGGTTACTCACCAGCCCACTTCTCCAGATCTGTGTCCCAAGCCGGCGCATGTACTGCTGGGCCCAAAGGGCCGCCGAGAGGTAGCTGTTGGCAGGCAGTGGACAGAGTTTAGCTGCTTGGGCTGGGGCTCACACATTCAGAAAACACCCTCAGAACATAGGGCAGAGCGAGGTGGGAGGGGCGTAGGCCGAGGACTGGGAGCTGGGACCAGCTCCCTTAGTTCCATACACTTTATGGTAAGAATTCCAAGGGGTCCAGGAATTCTCAATGTGAGCCTGGCCTTCCAGGTCATTAAGAAGTTATATTTGTCAATGATAGAACGAGGATATACGAGGATAGAACATACTTTATCTAATCATTTATTTTTGCATATACATTTAAATATTTAGACATGTAGTATTTGAACCTTCATTCATACGTTTGTCCCAGGCCCTGTAAATGTTAGGGACCAGCATACAAGTAAACTTGGGGTCAGGATGAAACTATATTTTCATATAGTTTCTATATGAAACTAGAATTTTCTTTAAACAGGCCCTGAAGCCCAATGTAAATGTCTCCAGCCTCAAGAAGTGGGATTACTACATACAGGAGACCCTTTCCTCAGGGCCTTCATACGACTGGATGATGCTGACCCCCAAGCAACTCCCCTCTGAGGACTCTGAACTGGCCGGAGAGACTGGGCCCCAGAGCCAGAGGAGAACAGTGTGGCCGTGCTATGATGATGTCAGCTGTTCTCAGCCCGATGCTCTCACCAGCCTCTTCAGCGTAAGTCGACAGTGTGTAGACACACACCGAGGGCACCGAGGGTCCTGGAGGCGCACGAGGCCTCAGGAACCAGGCTCATTTGAGACTGGTTCACAAACTTCTAGACGTGTCTCTCCTCACTCTGGTCTAGTGTTACAGGTAGCATCTCGGGAGTATGTAGAAACCAAATTTGCTCCCCAGCATCAATGGAGGACCAGGCTCAGCTACTGGAAAAGACTTTCAGTAAAAAAAAAAATGAGCTTTCCAGCATTATGAGGAAGCCGTTTAGCAAATGGAGCAATTTGCAGCCTCCCAGCTGTGTGAGCTGCCCAGGCAGCCTGAGTCAGGCCTGGGTTATGGCTTTTGTGGGTGCTTTGCTTCCTCTGGTCAGAAGTGGGGTTGCTGATGGCCTGATGGGAGTACTGCCAGGCATCTTCTACAAGGAATATTCTGGAGTGAAACCATCCTGGCAGTAGCTACTCGGACGAGAGCAGCAGCCCCAAGGAAAGAGTTTGAGCGTGATGGGGCCAAACAGTTCCTGAAGAGTCTCTGTCTGGCTTTCTGAGGAGGAGTGTGCTGCAGTAAAAACAGCCACAGAAGCGGCCGCTCTGATCACCCGCTTCCCTGCCTGAAGGAAACTCCATTCCTTGGGCATTTCTTGATTCATTCTTTCCACATCTGGTTTGAATCATCACAGTTGAGGGGTTCCTCTGTCAAGGGCAGACTTCTCTCCTACCTCAGCTATTAGGGTTTGGACACTGGCCGAGTGCTTGACGTTTTGCTGCGGCCTTCAGATTTCCTATGGGCTGGCCAAGGGTGAAGGTGTTTGGGATACATATTTCTTCTCTCTATTTAAGCCATTCTGTACAAAAAGCCCTGGTTACAGAGCCTAATAAATCATTCTTGCCACAGTGCATCACACCAGCTAGAGCTCCCACCACTATTCCTGGCTTAGGAAACCTCCGCAGCCTGTGTTTACCAAGGTCTGCAGCTGCCCTCTGGCCATACTGTTCATCTGGGCCCAGGGCACAGGAGATGTGGTTTTGGGACACATCCTGACTTCTATGAATTACTTAACTGTCAGAAAACCCCTTTTAATGACTTTGCAGGAAATTGAAAGATTGGAGCATAAACTGAACCAAACCCCTGAGAAGTGGCAGCAGCTGTGGGAAAGGGTAACCGTGGACCTTAAAGAAGAGACCAGAGCAGACCGTGTGAGTTGGCAAAGCCCTTTCAGGAACTGCTTCTTGGCTTTTGGAGGATGTTAGGTCAGGTGGGGCCCTCTGCCACAGGTCACCCAGGTGGGTTTATAGCCAGAGGGAGGGGTCATGCCCTAGGGTCCCAGGGCAGAAAGTTCCAAATGACCGAATGTTCCCTGAGTGTCTCACTTTACCACAGTGACATAATACTTATGTTTCAGGGCTGTGTGTCCAGGCGAAATTACTGGGTTCTTTTCCATCTCAGAGCCTCTGTGGTTCCAGCTGACCCTCTACCGCAGGAGGGAGGAGGGCAGCGCCAGGACCGTTCGCTCCAGAAATAATCAGAGGAAATAAAGTAGTTTAAAATGAACAAAATATGCTATTGTCTATTGTTCATGCCCTCTTTTCTGTTTCTGAATTAAGAAACATTTATCATAAAAATATTTTAAAACTAAATATCCCGTTTTCTGTTTTTGACTTGAAAAACTTTTATCACACATGTAATATGGGCACCGTATACACTTTAGCATCCTGCGTAACCCACGGTGAGGTAGTGGTGTCTCATCTCATGCCAGAGGGGACAGGCACAGAAATCACACAGCTAGAACTTGGTACAGCCACGAATCAGCCCCATGTCAGGTTGGCTCCAAATGCAGCAGATGGGAAGCCAGGGCAGAGTTCTGAAGAGCAGCTGGGTGGAGGGAAAGGAGAGGTCAGCAGAGTCAGAGGTCCCAGAAGGGTTACAGGAGATGGAGTGCAGAGAGCCTCAGAGTGGCTTGAAGGGGTCTCCTGGGCTATGTGTCTTGCCTTCAAATGGCAATTCAGGAGCTGTCATCAGACAGGCCACAGGTGGGTGATGTCATACTGCTTTTTCCTCAGAAAAATAAAATAGTTTCTTGGGGTTTTTTTCTGATTATGAAAGTGAGATATAATTATTCTTTTAAGTAACTCAGAAAGTTATAAAATAGAAGATAAAAATCACCTACAATTTAAAACCTAGAAATAAACCACCATGCTTTTAAACTTGCTTTACCATTCAAAACACACATATAAAAGGAATTTACTATACATACAGTTTTAAAACCTGCTTTCTTTTTTACTTAACATGTGGCATACATGTCCTTTCATTTGTCACTGTATGTAAATGAGCAGCATTATTTCTAATGACTGTCTAGAATTCCATTGTATAGAAATGCCAGGGGTGGAGGGGTTTGTCCCCTAAAGATAGGCGTTTAGGCTGTTTCCAGTGTTTTACTATTACAAACACCTTGATACATACAGTTTGCTCATTGGTCCAGGTTTTCCTTGAGATAAGTTTTTAGGAAGTAAACTACTGGATGAGTAGCTTGAAGTCTTTGTAAAGCTTTCCTAGCTCCTGTTCTGTTTTTTTCAGCCCCAGAGACACCTTTCAGGCTCCCCAGGAATTGTGTCTACCAACCTCCCTTCCTATCAGAAGAGGTCTCTGCTGCACCTCCCAGACAGCAGCCCAGGGCAGGAGCGGAGTGCCAGCCCCTCCCCGTCCAATGGAGTGGACCGGAGGGCAGCCACGCTGTACAGCCAGTACACCTCCAAGAATGATGAAAACAGGTCGATGTGCTGAGCCCACTGGGTGGGCTGCAAAGGCTCTCCCCACCCACGGGCCCTGTGACAAGCTAGGCCTGTGAAGTACAGCCTTCTGGAGACTTAAAATGGATTTGCATTGGTTCTCTGTTTCTATTTTAAATGTGTTAGATGGTTCTTTGAAGAGGGAAAATCAAAATTACAACTAGAATAATGCCAAGAGGTTGTAGCTATTTGTGGTTGAGTCCTGATTGCTTTTATCTCACGTCTGCCAGATCTTTTGAGGGAATGTGTGTCAGCCAGCACTTTTTCAGCTGCAGGCATCAGAAGTCTAGCTCATTCTATAATAGCTCAGGCAAAAAGGAATTTACTCACATAAACTGGGAGGCCAGGCCTGTGCCAGTCGCTCCCACAGGCTTCAGCCTTCTATCCGTTTGCCAGCTCTGCTTTCGCCCTGGATTGCCACAGTCCCAGCATGGCACAAAAGATGGCTACTCAGAGCGCCAGACCTCAGCAATTTGGTAATTCCAGCAGAACAAAACAGTCTTTCCCTGAAGATCTAGTAGAATACTTTAGGGAGAACTCTGGCCATTTTTTGGATCATTTGAGGGAAATAGAGATTTGACAAACAAAAACAATAGAGATCCCTTTACAAAAATTTGTAAGTGAAAAATCAAAATGAACTGCCCTGTTGTCATTTCTTCTAGGTCCTTTGAAGGAACACTTTACAAAAGAGGAGCTCTGCTGAAAGGTTGGAAGCCCCGTTGGTTCGTTTTGGATATAACAAAACATCAGGTAATTCTGTCAAAGCCTGCAGAAATCACATCTGTGTGGGCTCGGCTCAGCGCCCAGCTGCTGTGTGACTCTCAGCAGCTAGATGCATCCCTCATGTACACACTGCTTTCCAGAGGCCTCTCGTATGCTACGTGGGGCTCCTCCAAGGACCCAGCATGTCCCTGAACCAGGGAAGTTCCAAGCCAGGACAGGACCTGATGTTTGCAGCATGTGGCATATTACATGCACAGAGCCTGCGCCTGTGAGCACTGCCCGGAGTACAAATTACCTTCGGCCTTGCAACATAACACATCCATTCAAAACTGAGGGCACTAATTTATTTGATGTGATTGAACACCATCACTGTACAGTGTACGAAAGAAGACATCATTATCCCTCAAAGATGGCAACAACAGAGGAGGGAGGCCCCCAACACAGGCAGAAAAAGATGTACCACCCAAACCTGGAAATCCCAGTGGGCTGGACCTCACTGACCATGTCAGGAAGTCTTTTGCCCCTTGTTGGGTTCTTAGCCATTGCTGGAGCAGCCGTCACATCCTCAGTGTCATAATCTTTGCTCCAGTGATCTCAGGGGAGATGGGCCCCTACCCAAACCTCCAGCCCCTTTGCACCCTTCACTAGTGAGAGTCGCATAGCCTCCCGTGTTCTGACTGTGGCCTCACCCTACCTTGGAACTGACAGTTCATCCTTGAGGCAGAGGGGTCATGTTTTGGTCCTCCATGCATTCACTTCCCAAATGGAGCCTGTTGAGAAAAATATGAACTGTTACCCTCCTACAATGCTCTGGTTGGACATCCTTCCAGGTGAAGGGGGATCACCATTCCTGTTCAAGGAGTTTCATTAAGGTTATGCAAAGTCTTTTGGGGAAAATGTAGGGCATTTATTTTCAAATATGCAGTGGAAGCCCTTTGTTGGGGGCTGTACGTACCTTAAAATAACAATGTCTCTGAAATCACAGCCTGTACTATGTAAAGAGTTCCATTAAACCACTAAATATAGGAGAATGTCATAATTTTTCTGTAATTTACAATTGCATCAAATTACATTGGCGTTCTTACCAACCATTTGGATTTCTTTAACATGAAAGGTATATAGTTTTCCCATTTAGCCCTACTTATACTACCCCTGAAGGGAGCAAGAAATAAGTCTGAGGCCAGAACCACAGTGATGGAAGCACCAGACACCTTCCTGCAGTATAAGTTAGAGGGTGAAATCGGACTGGGTACCGATAAGGCTTTTTCACCGGCAATTTCTTTCTTTTTTAAAAATATTTTTCTCATTTTTTTCTTATTCCAAAAGTAATGCATGTTTGTTATTTTATTTTTATTTTTTTTTAATAGGGCACTGTCACTGGCCCTCATATATGGGACCCAAACCGGGGCTGCTGGCTTCCCAAACCAACGTTTAACCACCGCGCCACTCGGCCGGCCCACATATTTGTTATACCAAATTCAAACACCTCATAAAGATGGAAAAGTCCCCTGTGCCCCCAATTCCCAGAAATAACTACTGTTAACAATTTGGCATATATTTCTCTAAACAATTTTTATACATACATATACAGATGTATATGTATGTATAGTTTGAGTTGCTAAGAAGGTTAAATGAGTTATATACAAAATAATCAAAACAGTCCTGGTACATAGTAATCACTCAGTCAAATATTATGCTACTTATTCTGTTTTTTCAAAAATCATTTTATATCTACATGCTACTTGGCAACTTACTTTTTTTAAGTATCTTGAACATATTTTCCTACCAGTTTATATAGGTCTTTATCTTTTTTTTGGTAGCGGGGGGGGGGGGGTCGGGAAACAGTGTGGTTTTCCAGGACCCATCAGCTCCAAGTCAAGTAGTTGTTTCAATCTAGTTGTGGAGGGCGCAGCTCAGTGGCCTATATGGGGAGCGAACTGGCAACCTTGGAGTTTTGAGCACTACGCTCTAACCAACTGAGCTAACTGGGCGCCCTTCTTCATTATTTTTGAAAAGCTATATAGTGTTCCATATTATTGATGTCTTGCCATGTAATTAACCAACACCCCATTGAAAGATAGATATTTTCAATTTTTAACTGGAAAACAAAAAACAGTGCTGAAGGAAACCTCTTTATACATGTTTTGTTTTGTTTTTTTGCATGCATGCATGCATGCATGAGTGTTTCTATAGGATACATTTCTAGAAGTGGGAAGGGTGTATCGATAGACATAAACATATTCAAGGGCCGGCCAAGTGGCTCAGTTGGTTAATGTAAATTAAAAAAAAATTTAAAAATAAAACATTTTAAATTTTAGTTGATATTGCCGAATTGTTCTCCAAAAATTTCTAACAAATTATATTCCCACTAACAGTGTTTGAGAGTACCTAGGGCTTTACATTCAACCTGGATATTATTGGCCATTTTTAATATTTCTTAATCTAAATAAAAAGTGAAATCTCATTATTTCATTTACTGTCTTTGATCAGTGAGGTTGCCCATCTTTTCAGTTGTTTACAGGTCATTTGTGTTTCTTCTGTGACTTGCCTATTGAGATCCTTTGACCATGTTTTTTTTTTTTTAGCTAGGTTATTTATCGTTTTCTTATTAATTTCTAAAAACTCTATGTATATTCTAAACATTAACCCCTTTTTTATTTACATATATTTTTACAGTTGTTAGTTGACATTTAATTTTATTATTTAATATTTGTTCAAATTTTCAAAAATATGTCTTCTTTCCTCCTTTCTCATAGCCACCTAATATTTTTTCCTAAAGACAACCAGTGTTTTTAATTTCTTATCTATTCTTCCAGGCATTGTTTAGCAAGATATAGAGGAAAGAATTCAAACACTGTTTGACAATCCATGCTGTTTTCCCTTTTTGTGTCTCTTATGTCCCGTCTGTGTCCTTTTGGTTGGTTCCAGCTACGGTACTATGACTCGGGTGAGGATACAAGCTGTAAAGGCCACATCGATCTGGCTGAAGTGGAAATGGTCATCCCTGCTGGCCCCAGCATGGGAGCCCCAAAGCACACAAGTGACAAGGCTTTCTTTGATGTAAGTTCATCTCACTTGTCTTTTCATGGCTCTGTCCACACATGATCCTTATCATCGTCCATCTACCTCCGAGAATTATGGAGCCATTGGTGGTGATTGTAGATGGGTCACAGAGCCCTGATTATGGGAATTGCTACAGAACTTGTACTCGGCACTCTGATCTCCAGCCTGACCTGTCCCAGCTGTCCATACGGCTCAGCAGGCTGCACATTGCTTTACACAAAGGAGTCCTGCAAAAAGTATCCAAACACATACGAAAGCAAATGAACTCCTTGTTAAATATTGTTAGTTATTTCTGTCACCACCTACTGTCAAGAACAGATGTTTACTTCATCTTTTCAGTGGTCTGAATGCTTGACCACCCACAAAAAAGCTGTCCTAAATCACTCATGATGACTCTCTACCCTAACATCTTCAGCAGCCCTTCGCTAGGCCTTAGAGCCTTTTATGGTTCATGTGATAAGGGACTTATCTAGCCCCCAGAGCCAAGCAGGGTTCACAGAGGGCGGAGGTCATACTCCAGTGCTCTGCACAAGCCAGGAGGCTGCTCCCCTGACTCTGTGCTTCCAGTGTGGCCCCAAGTGAAGACTAGAGAAGGGAGTGGGAAGGGGACACAAAAACCCACTTCACGGTGGTGTGGATGTGTCTCAGGCTTCCCCGAGGAGCCCAGGAGCTTACTTGGCCCTTTACTGCACTGACACAGTGCTTGGGAAAGGCCAGAGGCTCCGGCCATTCCTGAGCCGCCTCCTTGGTAGGAAGGCCTCAGGAAGATGCAGAGTAAGGCTCTCCTGGTGTGTCTCCCCTTTCTGCCGGAACCCTTTGGTGGGTGTTCATCTGCTGTAGGGATGGTAACCGTCCCCTGTAACTTTGGGGACTAGAAAGCCATGATAGTGTGGTAGTGGAGGAGAGAGAAACTCCAGAGGTCCCGGGGGTACGGAAAGAGAAGACAACAGGGACTGACTCACACACTTGTCCGAAGCCATGCCTTTCTACAGGCAGGTCAACCCTGCCTTTAATCTCTGGTTCTCTTCATTTGCCTTTGTAGCTCAAGACCAGCAAACGTGTGTATAACTTCTGTGCCCAGGATGGACAGAGTGCCCAACAGTGGATAGACAGAATCCAGAGCTGTATCTCTGATGCGTGATGCCCGTGGTCCACCCAACAGCAGAGGGAGGCAAGACTCCTGGGAAAAGAGTGCGTTGAGGAGCTGACAGCTTCCTATTGGGTTCTGATGAGGCAAGCCAGGGCCTGAGGTTCTCCTGCCCAGTCTTACCCAGCTCCCTTTCGGCAGCTGCTGTGTCTGCTTAGCCTGAGTGGATGTGCTGCACAGGTCTGATCAAGAGCCCCAGGCACTCCCTGCATCTTGCACTAGGTTATTCTAACAGGGTCTTAGTAGTGAGGGATCGGAAGAATGCTTCCTGAGCCAACTTCATCCACCCCATAGGCAAAATGGCTGCCACCCACTTGGGTCCTTCTTCATGAAAATCAGATCCGTTTTGCTCCCCAAGGTCAAAATTTCCTTAGAGTGCTTTCTGACCAGCAAAACTCAAAACCCTCCAAGATTGTTATCCTCGGCACAGAGTAGGTTTCCTGTCAGCGGCTCCTGCTATTAATGCCCAACCTTGGAGATGCTGAACTCTCTGGTGCTGCCAACAGGTTCTTCCTGCCAGGCCTTTGGGGTTCACAACAAGAACATTGGTGCTCGGTGGCAGGAAAAAGGGAGCACACAGGATTATCCTGATGGGAAGACCATCCAGGGAATGACGCAACAATGACCCTGCCAATGCAGGGAAATAGTGCTTCCAAAACCCTGGCTTCTCTGAGGGGCCAGGGCCCTGTGTTCTGTGTATTCTTCTACTCCCTGACAGCTTCTCACACACAATAACACGCAGGGCGCTGAATGGACTAACCCACAGAACACACACGCACTGCCCTCCTAGTGAGGATATTGGGAAGACCGAGCCAGCCGTTCATGACCACACAGCACCTGTGGCGAGGGCCGTGTGGACCACAGCACACTGCAGCTCGATGGGGAACCCAAACAACACTTCTGCATGTCAACAGCAAGAACTGCTTTTAGGATTTCCTTCACTTTTGGTAACCTTGTGTTGTTCAGCTTAAGCTCTGCATCATGCTGTTTGTTCATGAGGAACAGAAGCAGCATCTCTGATCCAGACCCTGCGGCCAACTGGAGTCAGAGGTAGCTAGGCCATTGCATTTGTTTTGGAATGTTAATATGTTAAATACCAAACTAATATTTCAAAAATATGTATATATGATTTCTGTATCCTTGTTTTTCAGATAGCCTGCTTATAATTTAATATAAAATTAACTAAACTGATTCCATCATAAGATTTCAGTGATGAAATGGTTCCCTTTCTAAAAAAATAACCACTTTGTCTTTGTAGGTTAAAAAATAAATAAGATTTTCAAATTTAAAATTATCTACACATTAGAAAATAGAACTGTTAATATATAAGAAATTGGGGGAATAATAAGAATGAAGGATTTTTCTATCATTTTCATTTTATAAATTGCCACCTGTGAAAATGGTTTTTGCACATTATTTGTATTTTTTCTTTGTATATGAAATAATTTTTTGTACTATGTAAAATACGGAGCCCATTGTACCTTCAGCTATTTGAAACTGTACACAGTGCTTCTTTTGTAACTGGATTCTTTTAACTTTCATGAAGGCATTCCATGCCTTACATTCACTAACCACTTTGAATTAAATTTCTTAAGAAAAAACTCCCCTCATTTGCTGTGAAATACAGTTCATTCTGCAATACATAGCACTCAGGTGACAACATTGAAGATTCATACCTGGGACTGAAGGAGCTAGGGTAAAACACATCACAGCCCATTCTGTGCCTTGGTTCTATTACTGTCATCATTGCCCTTGGCTCAGGAAGCAACCAGACACTGGACATGCTGGCGTGAGCGTCCACAGCCTGGACACACTGCTGCAGTTTAGGTGACAGACCTGAGGGCTCCCACCCGGTGCCCCTAACAGGCTGTGTGAAATTGATTAAGGCCTTTGCCTCTTCTGGGTCCTAATTTCACCTCCTATGGCATGTGGCAATTTGTGGAAATTTTAGGCAGGAGAATTTGAACTCTAGTTTCATAGCAGATTTTTCTGCTTCCAGAACTTATTAAACAACGCAAATGAAGGAACAGTGATTTCATCTCTGGACAACACTTCTAGTTAAGCCCTTGTAGTTTACCAGGCAGACCTCAGCCACATCTTTGTAGCCAGCAAAAGGCATGTTCCCGTCTCGGGCCTGAACGTCCAAGTCCTTTGCTCTCCAGGAGCCCTCTCTGAGCCAGACATAGGAGCCCGTCAGAGCCACAGAGACTCAAGGTGAGGCAGCGACATCCCCCTCCTCAAGCCTTCCAATTTCCTCGCTCTGGAAGCTCCTGTGATCCAGGCCCCGGCCCTCAGGCCTCTCATCCTCATGGCGGGCCCTGTGACCTGCCATTCTCCCTGTGCTGTATCCCTGGCATTCAGTCAGGAGAGAAGCAACTGGGACATGGAGCTGAGCACAAGCTGTAATCACAGTGTCAGTGTCTAGATGTCCTTCGTTCCTCAGGCCTTAGCTGTGACAGGGAGAATGACACCGAGTTCCAAGGAAGAAAGACTATGGCCTGGCACACCCCACTAGCCTGACAGGGCCCTCCTCCCCTGTGGCTCCTGTGACAAAGCCTTTCTGTGTCTGGGCAGACTCAGGGCAGCACATGAGTGTGAATTCCATGCCCGAGTCCTTTTTCTCCCCTCCCATAGCTTTCCACCCTAGGTCTTCTTTCCGGAGCTAGAGTTTAACTGTTAATGAGATGGCAGGTTTGCTTCTCAATGGAAATTGTCATTTCTAGATTTTTCATCACTTCTTTTAAGAGTTACTAAGTAACCCCATTATCCCTTAAAGAAATCCTGAAGCAAGCTGATAACCAGGAAATGCCGTCAGCAATGGCAGCTGGAACTATGAATTAAACAAAGAATAGAGCAGTATTGATGAAAAGATGGGGCTTAGAGGAGCACTCGTAATCCTAAACACTCATGTGCCTTTTTTTAAAAGAAAAAGAAAGTTGATTTTAATGACATTTCATTTTTTGTAATACATTTTTTTTTTTTTTTTTTTTTAAAGATTTTATTGGGGAATTGGTGGAGGGGAACAGCGTTGGAGAATCGGGGAAGGGGAACAGACAAGTTGCCGTCTTCTTGTTCTTCAGTTTAGTTGCGGAGGATGTTGCTTCACTGTTGGTATCGTCATTGTGCTCTTCCCGGATGAGGCAGATCGGTCGCTGGCCTCTGGATGTCGCTCATCGCGGCTATCGGCAGCTCACGCTTGGCTGCCAGCCGCTCACGCTGGCTGCGGGCCACTCACTGCAGCCTATGGCAGCCCACTGCAGCAGGAGCTGCAGCCCACACCATCACCGGGGCTCGCACAGCCCAGCTCCAGGTGGAGCTGTTGTTAGCTGTAGAGGGCAGTGTCACTGGCCCTCATGTGGGATCCGAACCGGGGCCGCTGGCATCCCAAAACCAGCACTTAACCAATGTGCCACTCGGCCGGCCCTGTAATACATTTTATTTAACCCAATGTATCAAAACTATTATTTAAACATGTAGTCAATACACAAAGTGATTAATGAAGTATTTTATATCCTTTGTTCATACTTAGTCCCCAAAATCCAGGGTTTATTTTACACATACAGCACATCTGAGTTTGGACTAGTGTGTTACCTGCTTTCTGACACCACTTATACGAACTGCGTGTCATTTTTCCCCATCATCGCTCCCACACCAGCTAGGCGTCTTAACAGTTCCATTCAATTTTGACACTAACTCCAGAATTAGCACAGACCCCACAGTTAAGGGCTTAGTCCCACAAGACTGCCCCCACTTTAGATTCCAGCTGCAAGTCCCAGGGGGCACCCATACTTTTGGCTAACTCGCTATAAATTTGGGAGTTCCCATAACCCCCTCCTCAGGTTCACTAATTCTCTAGAAGACATCACAGAACTCAGCAAAACACTTTACTTAGTGTTTACCAGTGTATTATAGAGGATCCGTCTTAACAGCAGCCAAAACGAAGAGAGGCCTAGGACAGGGTGTGGGGGAGGGGCGGGGCGGAGCTTCCGGGCCCTCTCTGGGCGTGGCACGCCCCCCAGCTCCTCAATATGGTCACCAACAGGGGAGCTCTCTGAATTTGGTTCAAGACTTTATCTAAGTCATTCTCCAGCTTCCCTCCCTTTTCCAGAAGCAGAAAGGTGCCACCCTCTCCTCAAAAGTTTGGCCTTTCTGGTGACCACGCCCCATCCTGAAGCTTTCTAGGAGAGCCACCCTAGTCACACATTTGCATAAACACAGGTGAAGAACAAGACACTCCCATCACTCAGGAAATTCTAAGCGTTTTAGGAACTCTGTGCCAGGAACCCAAGACAAAGACCAGATGATGATGATAATGATGATTATTATTACCATTATTATTATCCCACATTTCCAGTGCTACCATACTAGACAATGCAGGCTTAGTGCAAGTAGCCTGCTCACCGTAGAACCTGCAGTGACAAGAAGAGACCTGCCAGCTCTTCTAATTCACTGTGTGACCTTGAAGCTAAATCCCTTAACTTTGCTGAGCTTTGACCTATAAAATGAAGAACCCAGGTGGTCTGTGATTTTGTGGTTTCAATGTTTACCTTTGCAAAGACTCAGGTTCCAAACTGAGATTTAAAGGATTTGCTGGAAAAGACGAAATCATCTAAATCAGTGCTTCTCAAAGTGTAAAGCACATATGAATCATCTTGTTAGAATGAAGATTCTGACTTGGTATGTCTGGGGTGGGGTAGACATTCTGTATTTCTAACAAGCTCCCAGGTCATGCCAAGGCTGCTGGCCCAAGGATCCCGGCTGGAGTAACAGAGTGTTAGTCCCAGGCCTCTTGATATGCAGACACACCGTGGGAAGGAAAGCAGGGGTGGCTGGGAGAGCCAGGAGGCCATGATGCAGGTGTGAAAGAGAAAGGGAAAGAAGGAAGGACGTGGGGCAGAGGAGACTTAGATGGCAATGCAGCTCTAAGGAAGTTCGGCAAGGCAGGTGGGAAGTCCTCAAGCCACCAAGAACCGTCAGGAATCACATCTCCCAAGAACGGGCCTGCCTGGAATCCCCGCCATGCTGTCATTGGCTGAGTCACAATCCCTACAGCCGGAGACCTGAGAGAAGTCTTTTCATGGCTGTCACCATCCACCCCTTGTGCCACACGATCTGCTTCCCCACCAGGTTCGGAGAGCAGCTCCTCCCTGTTTTCCTTGGGCGTCTATTCCTAAGGGAAACCCAGAGAGAGAAAGAGGGAGGTCAGAGGTCTAACTACAGCCCCTGTCAACAGTTAATCTCATCCTCTCCCTCTTCACCCTCAATTGTGAATTCCCTCACCCTCAACAACCTCAGCAGATGTGGAGGGCTTTACCTGGTAGGAAACCTTCATTCCAGGGGGGAAAAGGGGACCTAAATCAAACACTTCTCAGGTCTGGTTGCTATACATGTCCTTTGATGATGACAGTGGACATTATTGGAGGTGCCCAGGGGATCACCTGGGTTCCACACACATTTCTTACTGCCCCCATTATGTAGAAGGAGCCCTACCTCCTCCTGATCAGGGTCAAGTAACCCCCCTCCTGGTCTCTGGACACAGGAATCCAAAGTGCCCTGGTGGCAGCCATAAACGTTCAGCAAGACCCTGGTTGCACCCTAGTCCAATGCTGTGCTGTGTGAAATTCTTTGCCTTCGCATCAGGTAAAGTCCCAGAATGCCGTGCTGCCTGAGGCTGTGTGCTCAGCAAAGGCAAAGCCATACCCAGATTAGGTCTCTGTGCCCGTGAGGACAAGCTGCTGGCCCTTCCAGGATGAATGGGGTTGATGTGGCTGACTTGCCCCCAAGTGGTGAGTGGATTGCCTCAAGGAACAGTGCCAGATCAGGGGTTTGGCCTTTGATACTGACAGGTTGGATATTCAGAGGCAGCAGGACCTGGAGTCACTTTGGTATGTGGGAGTCCATGCTGTTGGGCCCATGTTAGCCCTTGTATGGCTTCTGCCTCTGCCACTGGCCACTCAGGTGCCCAGTGTGCTGTTTCCAGTGTAGCCAATGACAAGGACTGCCAGGTATAACTGTACCTGTAATTTTGTTTACTTATTCACTGCCTCTTCTGTGTTGGGTGCTTCCTAATGGGGAATAGCATGTGGTACTAAAGTCTTCACACTTCACGCTTTCTCCCATATGTCCATCTGCATGCCCACCGCACACCTCCTCACCCCAGCCTTCCAGTCCTTTTCCTTCCAGGCAAATGGCCAGGCCATTAGCCACCACCCAAGAGTATATATATTCTCTCCCCCTTGGGCCACTTTTCATGTGCACAAAGTGCATAGCCAAGACCTGTTCATGGCTCTACCCAGTGGGAATATGTTCTCTCCCTTCCTCTGTCATGCAGCCACTGTCCACCCTCAGCCATACCCATGTGCCACGTCAACCCTCCATACACCAAGCTCCAGCTTTTTTCTCTTCTTTCAGCAGGTACAGGCCAGGGGACAGGTTCTAGCTATGTCCTCATGCAGTTTACTTGTGCCCCTGGACCTGCTCAGACTCAATCCTGGAGGTAGCATTTCCAGTTTACAATGGACTGCGGTCAGGCCCGTCTGACTCTGATTTCATGCATCCAACAGAACCCAGCTCAGAGCAGTTGTAGATGTCCTACTTGGTGTGCCATGGTCAAGAGTTCTGCTCTATCAGACCTTCGTAACACGCCCGAAATTGTTTCTCTAAAGTTGTGTAATTCTCTGTTGCCGATGGCGTAGCCTTGCCGTAAAATCCAGGGGCCTGCTTTGCAGTTCTCCCTCTGGGACTTAACTTGCCATAAGCTCCATACTATATCTTTTCTCTTTCCCACTGATGCGGGCAAATACCCGAGGTGGGGTGCAGGGAAGACACTCAGGCCCTGGCCCTTGAAGGATCTTGGCATCACATAGGAAAGAATTCAAATATGAGCCAATATAGTGAAAGTAAGTTTATTTAACAGAGAGTAAGTAAGGAAAAGGCCACCCCCCAGAGAGAGTGGTGAGGTGGTCTCTAAATCACTTGTGGAAGAGAGACCCTCTCCACCCTTTCAGGGTAGGGTTTATGCATGTTTGTTTCCATGGAAAATTTCTTGGTGTGGGAAACTTTGCAAGGTACAAGAAAAATAGGGACAGGTTTATCTTTTAACTTTTGCAAGGTACAGCCTGTGGCTAGTTTGTAATAGGTTTAATTATGGGAAAGGCCATTACAATGGAATCTCTTTGCTCAATAGGCTTCCCTCCGTGTGTTCTATGTGACTGATTAACATCTGCCTGAGTTCTGTGTCTGGTGACGCAAACCTGGCTTGGAATCCAACCTCCTAGTTCCTTCTCCCGTAAAAGTAGTCTTCATGCCCCTTCCATATATTATCACTACCGACACTTCCAGCCTGAGAGTTGGCCAAATTGTGTGACCCAAATGGCAGGATGGCTTACACTCAGCCTGCACCTTCTGCAGAGCTCCTTGTTAGGGGACCCACCTACAGCTGGCAGCCTTTCGTGTCACCTGGAATAATGTTTTGTCTCTACCCCTAAGGCAGTTACCAAGCAGGCACCGTGCTTTTTTCACTGGGGTAAGAGATTAGAAGATGCAGCAATTTCTCTTACCCGGGAGGGCATATCCCAGTATACCCCTAACCAGTGAACCCCTGAAAACTTGGCTGAAGTGGTAAATCCTTGAATCTTCATAGGTTTTGCATGCCACACTTTGGAGTGCATGTGATTTAGCTCTGGGCTCCCGCAGAGAGGCACCTCGTGCTCATCCCATGTAACCAGTACAGTGTCATTGAGGTAATGGATTGATGTGATGTTCTGTGGGTTATCCAGATGGTCCTGAGCTCTTGGGATTGTATTATGACAGAGAGCATGACAATTAACATAGCCCTCAGGCAAAGCTGTAAATGAATATTGTTGTCTCTCCCATGTGAATGTGAACTGTTTCTGACCCTCTTTTCTAATTGGAATGGAAAAGAACACATTCACCAAATGACTGCAAACCACATACTGGAGGCCTTATTTGCCTGCATGAGCAGTGACTCCGTGTCTGGCACAGCAGCTGCAAGTGGGGCTGCTACTTGGTTAAGCCTGAGGCAGGCCACAGTCTTCCCCCAGGATATGCCCTCTTTCTGCAGGGGTCGGACTGGTGAATTACATGGAGAAATGGTGGGCACAACCACCCCTTCATCCTTTAAGGTGTTAATGATGGCCTTAATTTCTGCCACGTCCCCTGGGGTGAGATGTTATTTATTCACCTGCTTGGGCAGGGCAAGGGAGTAGGGAGAAGGCAGTTTCAGGAGTTTCCACTTGGCTTTCTCTGCTGCAATAGCTCCTGCCTTGTAGGCCAGGGAGCCAATGCAGGGGTTACTGCAGCTGTCACTGCATGTGGATTCTAATTCAACACTAGGGTACAAGGAACTACTGAGTGGGTTCATGGACCTAGTGAACGCACTGCTAACCCAACTTTAGCCAGGACTCCACTTATCACCGTGCCTCCATAAGCTCCACTCTGAAAAAGGACCCTTCCTGATGTTTTGAGTCTCCAGATGTTAATGTTCAAACTCTGTGCCTACTATTCCCCTTTGTCTAGGGAACAATCACCTAAATAAATGGCCACAGGCCCTTAGGGATAACAAAAACTATGGAAGGAATCATCATCATGCAGACTTGCTGCAATTTCGCAGGGCCCTTCCTCCTAGAGACCTGGTTCCCCCCTCGGTGGGCTCCATATCTGAAAATTTTCTCAGGTCAGGGAAGTGAGCAAGGGATGATGACTTCCTATTGCCCCTGCCTCCTCCATTTCTGCCGGCTCTTTTGGTTGTAGATGTTAAGCCGAGTCTTATTGGCTCCCCTCTGTTTTGCCCCTAGGGACATCATGCTCTATTCACCATCTCCCCAATTTTCTGTGGATCAAACTGCCTTGCCTGCCCCCTTTGACCTGCCAGTCGTACTGGCCATATATAACACACCCTTTCCAGCATGCCCACTTTCCTCAGCTTTTTTTATTTCTTCTCTACCATCTGCCAGGAGAACTCTGGTATTAACTCTTTGCTGAAGGTTGGCCACTACTTTTTCCAGGTTACTAAGAGCCACCGCAGCCCCTGGTGTCCTCTCTAGGGTATTAAGCCTTGTGTCTCAAGAAAGTGCCCTCAAGTCAATGGATTCTTGCTTATCCAGTCTTACATTCCAGCTCCCTTAACCAAGCACTGTCAAAATCCAGTCGCAGGTACCCCCTGGTTCCTGCCAGCATCCATGATAGTTGCTATTCTTTCAAGGTAAAATCTCTCTCCTTTAGCAGGCCCAGCATGTCCCCAGCCAGATTAGTTTGGAATTAAACACTGACTATGTGCTTGGCAGCCAGGAGAGGTAGTGGGGGCAACTCTTAAGGGGACACCTGTTGCCCTGCAGGGGTGAGGCCTCTGTGAGTAGCAGAGGTGGCAGCTCTTATGAGGAAGGATGGGCCACCTCTGCAAGCGCAGAGGGTCAGGGAGGCTGCAATGCCAACATCCTTGGGGGCAACCATCCAGATGTCTTTATCTCAAGTTTCAGGTTTCCAGATTTTCCCCACCAGGACCTGACCTTCACATAAGTACCTTGGCTGAGCATTCAGACTTATCAGGAGTTGTGCAGCTCTAACAATTTGTCTTCAGCCTGCCTCTCAGCTATATCTGTTCTCCACTGCAAGAGATAAGGGCCTCTTTGTACGCTACTACGGAAGCTCTCTGCCTCTCACACTTACCCATTAGCAGCTTGTTAGTGGCCTATAGTTCCTCTCCTTCCCTCTTCAGGGCATCAGGACAAGTTAGCAGTAACCACAGGCAATTTTTTAAAGGCATTGTTCCCACATAATTTTCAAATGCCTAAATTATTACACTGGCCACAGCATTCCTCTCCTCTAGTGAGTTTTCCCAGGTCTTCACTAGTGAAACATTTAGCATTTGGGCTGCTAACTTGCTCCGGGGACTGCGGCCCGCTGTCACCCAGGACTTCCTCCCTGCCGCCTCCTGAGTGAGAATTCCCAATTCCTATCTTGCCACTGTTTTCTCATACCACTCATGTTAGTGCTGGTCCCTGAAGAAGTACACACCAGGACAGGATTCGATGTGCAGGAGGTTTATAGGGAAACACCTGTGAGGGAACGTGGGTAGGGAGCCGTGGTAAAGCTGGGAGAGATGTCAGACTGTGATATAGGTTTGACCCCTGCAGTGGAGAGACATAAAGACAGAAGGTCGGGTGGAAGAGTCTTAGGCTGCGGCCTTAGTGCCGCTAAGGAAGTGGCAAGGCCAAAGGAGAGTCCTTTGCCAAAACTGAATTCATTGCAAACAGTGATGGGTACATAGCACAGCAGCAGGGGCTGGGCTGAAATCTGAGAGGTACATTTTCATGGCCACCACAAAATGTTTAGGGTTTTGTCTCTGTGGAACTCTAGACCCAAAAGAACAAAGGTATCAGCATTTTCTACCTGAGGTCAGTGTACACTGAAGCTCCTGGCTCTGTCACTTACTAGCTTTGTGGCCTTGGGTGGTCTCTAACTTTTCTGAGCCTCATTTTCTTCAATGGGAATAAAAACTGATGATATATGTGAAATTACCCTGCACAAAATGTACTTTCAGTAAATTGTTGGTTAAATCAGATTTATTCAATAAATATGTAATAAACACCTAGTGCGGGTTGGGCACTGAGGACTAGGGGTGAGTGAGATACAGTCAGGCCCAGAGATCTCACAACCGACAGAAGAATCAGAGCATCTGTGGTGGGCACAACGACAGTCCCCCAAAGATGTTCACATCCTAATCCCCAGAACATGTGAACATGCCACCTGATGTGGCAAAGGAGAATTAAGGTTGCAGGTGGAATTAAGGCTGCCTGTCAGCTGATCGCAAGAGATTATCCTGGATGGACCCAGTGTTATCAGTAGGGTCCATATAAGTGGAAGAAGGAGGCAGAAGCAAGTGTCACAGTGACGTGACAGGAGAAAGACTCGCTCAGCCGGTACTGACTTTGAAGATGGATGGAGACCATGCACCAAGAAACGTGGGCAGCCTCTGGAAGCTGGAAAAGGAAAGAAAACAGATTCTCTTCTAGAGCCTCCAGAAGGAACACAGCCCTGTGGACACCTTGATTTTAGCCCCATGAGACCTATGGTGGACTTTGGACCTCCAGAGCTATAAGGTAATAAAATTTGTGGGGGGTTTTTTTGTTTTGTTTTTTTCCAAGATTTTATTGGGGAATTGGTGAGATGGGGTGAGGGGACAGCGTTGGAGAACTGGGAAAGGGGAACAGACAAGTTGCTGTTCTTTTGTTCTTCGGTCTAGTTGTGGAGGACGTTTCTTCACTGGCCCATGTTGGTATTATCATTGCGCTCTTCCCTGGTGAGGCAGTCGCTCGCCAGCCATTGGACAGCCGCTCACAGTGGTTCACAGCAGCTTACTCGGGCTGCCAACCACTCACACTGGCTGCCTGCTGCTCACGGTAGCTTATGGCAGCTCACTGCAGCAGGGGCTGCAGCCTATGCCATCACTGGCCACTCATGGCAACCCAGCTCCAGGTGGAGCTGTTGTTCACCATCTTAGCTGTAGAGGGTGAAGTGTCACTGGCCCTCAGGTGGGATCCAAACCCGGGCCCCACTGCTCAGAACTGGTGTCCCAAGCCAACTCCTAACCAACGCACCACTCAGCTGGCCCATAAATCTGTCTTCTAAGCCACTAAGTTTGTAGTAATTTGTTACAACAGCAACAGGAAACTGTGTTCTCATCATACTGGTGAAGTACAGTGATATGTGCAGTGTCAGAGGTGTGTGCGGGCACAGGCGCCCAGGACAGGGACACCAGATGGGAGATGGCCCTGGGGCAGCAGGGAAGGCAGAGGGCAGAGGTGTTATGGAAGGTGTGGGCTCAAGGGGCTGAATTGGGTAGGGAATTGCTGCTGGGCCCTGATGTGGGGCACTCACAGACATGCAAACACACAGTCCTGTCCTGCAGACAACACACAAGGACATGCCTGTTCACACATGCACACATGTACACACCCTAGTGACACAGACACTCATAAATGCAGACCCCACCAGACACAGCCCACCATTGTCTGGATTCCACCTGGCTTTGGAGACCTCTTTCAACATCCACAATTCCTGGGGACAGCTGAGTTTAGCAGGTGGGTCTGGGGCCCCTAGCATGGCCCTATCACTTGAGCCACACCAGTAAGAGGTGGCTAGAAGTCATTTCTCTGCCTAGGCCCTCAGAATGTGAGGTACCAGGGTTAGCCTGCCCATGAGCATGTCCCCCCAGACCTCTAACTGTAGGATGGAACCTACTGTGAATGAGCTGGTCACCCCAAACTACAGTGTGTCCACATTTCTATGCATTTGTCTGTTCATTGTTCACTCGTTCACCACGCATTTATTGATGCTGATGCCTACTTTGGGCTCCAAGTAAAATAAGCCATTATCCATACTTGCAAGACATGTAATGTAGTGTAATCAGAGCTGTGAGAGGGTGGGGACAGTTAGGGGCCTGTAGAAAGAGGGGAGGAGGTCCTAGTCCAGTCCTGGGGATGACAGACGGTGCCCCTGAGTAAACGACATCTATGCTGAGTCTTACAAGAAAGAGCAAGCTAGGCCAAAAGGAAGTCAAGACAGGCAAGAAGGGAAGCTTAGGCAGGTTGTGATGCCTGTTTAGAAAGCTCTCCCTGGTGAAAAATGCACAGGGGACAGGGAAGGAGGGAAGGCAATAGCTGTAATTGTTCAGACTTGAGAAGGCAGCAGGCAGGATAGATGTGGAAGCTTCAGAGACATGCCTGAGATGGATTGGGGCCTAACTGGTGGGGGCAGAGGGTGGGGAAAGGGAGAGGGGCACTCATCAAATTGATGCCTGGGACCCCAGGAAATAGCCCCAGCCTCAGAGTCAAGTGCCAGGAGTGGGGGGAAGAATAGCCAGGCAGAGAGCAAAGGCCCTGGCCAGACTCCACAAGCAGGTTACATGCTTCCTTGAGGTGCGGGTGGAGAGAGGGTGAAGGCAGTACCTCCTGGCTCTGAGGGGCGGGGTGCCACAGCATCAGGCAAGAGAACCCCTGCCCAAGTCACAGACCAACCGTACAACTTGATGGAGAGAAAGAAATTCAGTAGCCCCGCCACGCTTTGCAGCTGAGGTGTCCATGGTTTGGAGAGGTGAAATAACCTGTTGAGGTCACACGGTAGTATCTGTGGAGCCAGGTTTTAACCCAGGCTTGCATGACTGCATCCTGGGCTCACCTTCCCCAGCCATCATACTTCCACCAGGCTGCCCTTGGTGCCAGAGAATTGAGAGTGCAAGGGACATGGCACCCTGTCTCCCACCCAGCCTGGCCAGGCCACTTTGAGGGGCATTTAAGGCCAGGAGCCTCCCCGCATGGCTTCCCCTCCTGGGAACTAGCCTAGGACATAGAATTCCCTCTGTGGGTGTAATGAGCTGGGACCCTCCAGGGAGAGCACGCCACTCAGCACTCTCACGCCTTCTGCACACGGGCTGCCCACCCCACCACTAGACCACCTGAGAGCATATACGCTGGTCTGGAAGTGAGGGTTCCTGCTTCTCTCCCAAGAGGAGTGCAAGCCTAGCCCAGCTTATCCCCCACAGTCACACAGCTCAGCCTTCCAGGAAATGCAGGGCTGGCCAGAAGAAATAGAGAGTTCAGGGCTTGGAACTGGGATGTTCGCGTGATCCTGGGGAGATCTGGTCCTGACTGAGCCTCTGTTTCCTCATCCGAAACATAAGGTTGGGCATTTATCCTAAAGTTTCAGCAGCTGTGATGGTCTTTGCATGTGCTCCGCAGTCCCTGGCCCCACTCCAGCCTAAGGGCTGGACAACAGATGCCTGGTCCCTACAGAGAGCCCCCAACTCTGGCCTCAACAGATCCACCTCCTCACTCCCCCCAGATCCCCCAAGGAGGTTCCGCAGAGCCCCAGCCAGAGGAATGCGAGCCATTCCCGGCATCTCCTCCCCTGTGGCCAGCCAGAGAGGGGCTGGGGCCTCTGAGCCATTCTGACAGGAAATTAGCTGGGCCTGGCCTTCCCCACTACCAGCTGCTCTGCTGACCCTGACCCTGTGTTTTCCGAAACCTGATACTGCAAATTTCAGATCCTCTTCTCCATTCCAGAAGCCTGGCTTAGCTCTGTGTCTAATGGGCCTCCAGCCTACATGCGGGTCAGCCTTCCTGCCCTGGAATCAGGGTGCCTGGACTTCAGCCCCTGCTGTGACCCTAAACAGGCCCTACCCTCTCTAAGCGAGTGCTCTCCCCATTGCTGAGCCGAGAGGCAGAGCCCAGGGGCAGAGTAGCTGCAACCTGGGAAGTGGGTTGGAGGCACCCCAGAGGGGATGTGGGGAGACCACTTAAGAGGCTGCTGTGGTCCTGAGGAGGAGGATGGTGGTTTCAATTAGGATGGGACAGTGAAGATGAAAAAAACTGTACAGAGTCCAAAGCTACTGGAGAAATAAGGTGGAGCGAAACTGGTGGTAGTCTGGCCATGGAAGCTGAGGGGGAGAGGTGTCCAAGGCCCCCTGGTTTTCTGAGTTGCACAGCTAGATGGCTCGCAGTGCCTCTCACTGAAATGTGGGCACCAAAGGCTGACCAGGGCTACATGGGGGTGGGGGTGGGGGGTGGGGAAGGATCATAAGTTCAGCCTTGGTCACATAGAGACCAAGGTCTCTTTCAGATGTCCTAGTGAACAGCTGGATGTACAGAGAGGAATGAGCTGGAGATGCACTTTTGGGGGCAGAAAAGTAGAGACAGCCATACAAGCTGAGACATGGATAAAGTCGCTAAGGGCGAGAGTAGGGAGTAAAAGGAGATGAGAAGCAGCCTGCCCCTGGAGGACACTACTGCTGACTGACCGACAGAGGGTGGACCTAGTGGGAAAACCTGGAGGAGCAGCCAGAGCTGTAGAAAGAACCAGAGGAATGATGTGCCCATGCAAGATATGAAGAAGGGCCCTTCAAGGAGCCAGGAATGTTCAGGAATGCTGGAGCTGCCGGAAAAGTTGGAAGAGGCCAGCGGAAAAGCTACTTAAGGTTTAGAGTCCTGGAGGCCACTGGGGACTTTAGGGGGCATGTTTCAGTGGAGTGAGAGGTGTGGAAGCCAGACTGTAGTGGATTGGGAGGTTCCGAGAGGTGAGGAAACAGAGACGATGTTATGAACAAGCAACTCACAGGAGGGATGTTACTGTCAACAGGTGGGAGGGAGCTGGGGCAGCAGCTGGAGGGGCATGGAGTCAGAGGGGGTTCTTGTTTGTTTGTTTTCAAGGCAAGTGAGACTTGAGCATGTTTTTGTGTTGCTGAGGAGGATCCTGTTGGGTAAGACATGCGAGTGCAGGCATGACACACAGAAAAATGGTTTTGAGCCCACAGCAGGGCTTACCAGGGCCACTCCATGCCAGGGGCTGAGCTACAGGGAACGTGCAACCCAGGCCTCCTTCCAGTGGTGTCTTCAGGGCCCACTCTTATCACACTGCTCCCCAGAGCCCCATCCTGTTCTGTCCTGAGAGGGAAACTTCTGTGGGGTTCTGAGGTTAAGGAAGGTGAGCAGCTTCAGGTCCAAGAGCAGCTTCTGAGGTGCAGCGGACACCGGGGGTGCAGAGGGCTCTCTGACCTTGCACACTGGGATGGCTAGGGCACTGCCCACAATTGCTCTATGTGCTCCACAGCCGATGCCTAGCTCCTTCAATGGCCAAGTGTGTGCACCTTATGGGTCCCGCTTAACTGTAGTTGTGGAGAGCAGGGATTGGAGATAGCTGGGCAGACAGTAGTGGGCCATGATGACGGTGCTACATCTCCGGGAGAAGAACCATGGGCCCCTAGGCCTCTCATGGGCATAAAGCCCATTGCCATGACAAGAAGCCTGGGACCTGCTGGATGATCTCCCTGATCCCTCCATTCCACCCTGGTATTATCACCTGGCTCTGCTGATGTATTTAGAAGAAGCCCAGCATACCACAGGGCAGAAGTTCTCAGAGAGTAGTCCCTGGACCAGGAGCATCACCTGGAAACTTGCTAGAAATGCAAATTCTCAGGCCCCACCCATCATCTATTGATTCAAAAACTCTGGGGGCCGGGGCCAGCAGTCTGTATTTCACCTTCGAGTGATTCTGAGACACCTCTGCCATCAGCATTCACGGTCTGACAATTACGTTTCAAACTTGGCTCTGTGCACTTACATTGGCAGCAGTGTACAAACAACTTAGTAACGTTTCATAACCTTGGTATATCAGTGTCTCACAGCTGTGTTCCTGTCGACGTGGGGCGGTGTCTTGCTGAGTGGCATTCGTTATTGTTGTTGTGTGCTTTTGTGTGCCCTCACGAGAGTGTCTGAGCTTGAATTAGAGCAACAAACAAACATTAAATTTCTTTCTTTTTTTTAAACATTAAATTTCTTGTTAAACTTGGCAAGAGTGGAAGTGAAATCAGGGACATATTAGTCCAAGTTTATGGAGATAACGTTATGAAGAAAACAGTAGTGTACAAATGGATTAAACGTTTTTCTGAGGGGAGATAACAGATCACTGATGAAGAGAGGTCAAGGCGGCCAGTAACGAGCAAAACTGACGAAAACATTGAAAAAATTTGTCGGATTGTGAGTCAAAATCGTCGGTTGACTCTGAGAAGTATAGCAGACCAAGTAAACGTGGATAGAAAAACAGTTAGGAAAATCTTAACTGAAAACCTTTGCATGAGAAAGGTGTGCACAAAAATGGTCCTGAAGGAGCTCACCGAAGAACAAAAGCAAAGGAGAGTTGAAGTTTGTCAAGACCTTTTGGAGAGGCAAGACGATGTTTTGGGCTTTGTTATCACTGGTGATGAAACGTGGGTGGACCAATATGACCCTGAAACATAGCGTCAAAGAGTACAATGGAAGTCAGCCAATTGTCAATGACCAAAAAAGTTCCATCGGTCCAAATCAAGAGGTAAAACGATGTTGCTAACATTTTTTGGTATCAGAGGGGATTATTCAAGTTTACCTTTATTTTATTTATTTATTTTTTTTTTGAGGGCCGTGTCACTGGCCCTCATATGTGGGACCGAACCGGGGCCACTGGCTTCCCAGGCCAGCGCTTAACCATCACGCCACTCGGCCGGTCCTCAGAGGGGATTATTCATTATGAATTTGTACCAACTGGACAAACAGTTAACCAAGTTTACTATTTGGAAGTGCTGAAAAGCCTGCATGAAAAAGTTAGACAACCTGAACTCTTTGCCAGCAATTCATGATTCTTGCATTACGACAATGCACCAGCTCACACGGCACTGTCTGTGACAGTGTTTTTAGCCAGCAAACAAATAACTGTATTGGAACACCCTCCTTACTCACCTGATCTGGCCCCCAATGACTTCTTTCTTTACCAGAAGATAAGGAAATATTGAAAGGAAGACATTTTGATGACATTCAGGACACCAAGGGTAATACAATGACAGCTCTGATGGCCATTCCAGAAAGAGTTCCAAAATTGCTTTGAAGGTTGGCTCTGGTGTGGGTGCATAGCTTCCCAAGGGGAATACTTCAAAGGTGATCATAGTGATATTCAGTAATGAGGTATGTAGCATTTTTTTAGGGTGAGTTCGCAAACTTAATTGTCAGACCTCATATGTGCTTATGTGTAATATATATGTATGTGTATACATACATACACATATACAAATTATAACTTGAGTGGCTTGGCATAAAACTGCCCAAAAGAGGCTATCTGTATTATTAGAGGTGGCAGATGTAGACAATCACACACATTTGCTTCCTTTGAGGGTTCAGGTGTTAGGTATTATGAGAATTCAGTTCCCTTCAAGCTCCAGATTCCATCCTGAATGATGGTAAGCTGTGGTTCCACAGAGTTTTTTTATTAATCCTGCTGTTCGCCTCTGCGATGAAAGAGTTGAGATCCACAGTGATCGTGCAGCCCAGGCGACATGGGTACTGCTGGGCACCCCAGCTACTGCTGTCCACCCACCCAAGTACTGCAGGGCACCCCCTGCATCTGTGCATTAAGCCCTCATTATCCAGGATGAATGCAAAACTGCCTGTGCTGAAAGGTGGGGCTGGGTGCCCACATTGTACCACATGTTCCCCTTGTCCACAGCTGATCTGAGTGGGGCCACTTCATCTATGGGAGAGCCGTGCAAACGCTGGTCTTGAGAAATGAGAAACTGTTGTCTCCCATCAAACCGTTCACTTTGGCCTTGTCTTACTGGCTCCAGCAGCGGCTTTCACAACATTCATTCCCTGTGGCTTCAACCACTTTCTTCACCCCGTTGTCTCCTGGTTTTCCTCCAACCTCACTGGCCACTCCATCTAGGTCTCCTGTGGTGGCTAGTCTCCTCCCAAACCTCTAACAGTGGACTGGGCCCAGGTGTCACTCCTCAAACCAGTCATCTCTATTTTTGTTCTCCTTAGATTATCTCATCTGTCTCACAGCTTTAAATGTCATCCAGCTAGCGAGAAGTTCCACATCGAAATCCAGCCTAAACCTCATTTCTGAACCCCAGACTCATCTATCCAGCTGCCTCTTACAATCCCCACTTGAGCATCAGTAGGAATCGCAATCAGAACATGACTAAAATGAAATTGCTCGCCCTGCATGCCTTCCCCACCTAAAAATAAAACTTAATTCTCTTCTTCAGAAACTGAAACTCCATCATTTCAGTTGCCCTGACCAAAAGTCTTAGAGTCGTCCTTAAAATGTTCCTTTCTCTCACACCCACAGCGCATCCATCAGCAAATACTGGTAACTCCACCCTCAAAATACATCCGAAACTCGATTGCTGATCACCACCTTCGCCACTGCCACCCTGGTCCAAACCGCCCTGGTCCATCTCCCACCAGATTCCTGCAGGAGCCTCCTCACTGCTCCCTGCTTCCACCCTGGCCCGTCCAGTTTGTTCTCAACACCACAGCCAGAGGGACCTTTGTAAGAGCATGGCGCTTCTCTGTGGAGCATCCTCTAATGCCTTCCTCTCTTTCTTGGAGTAGAAGTTAAGTCCTTACAATGGCAAAACCCTTCGCGATCTGTCCTTCTGACCTTGTCTCCTATTGCCGTCCTTTTGATCACTCAGCCATACCACCGCACTCACCATGCCTTCTTCCTAGAACTCTATTCCCCCAGATATCTTCAGGGCTCACCCCTCACTTTCTTCAGATCTCCGCTCAAATATTACCTGATCAGAGACACTCTCCCTGAGCATCCTGTATGTAACAGCACCCGCCCTCTCCACGCACCTCCCACAGCCCTGGCCCTGCCCTGTCATTTCCACAGCATGCATCACTACCTCACATACAACTGCTTTTGTATTATATATGTCTATCTTGCCCCATTAGAAAGTATGCTTCGTAGAAGCTGCATCTATGTTTTGTTCACAGTCTGCTTTCCAGCTCATAGAAGCATCATCTAGGTACAAACAGGCACATAAATCAGCCATTGATAAAAACCTGTGGAAGGAAGGAGCCAGAGTGACTGAGAGGATGGCTGCTGGTCTGTGAGGAGGAAAACCAAGCCAGCCAAGAGAGGAAAGAGAACACACCAAAAAGCAGGGGTGACAGAGACCAAGCTCCTTAAGAGATGGGAGCAGAGCCGCCATTCCAGTCTTCATGAGGACGGAGCCTCAGTGACGCCTGCGAGGCTGCCCATTGTATCCTCACAATCGTCCCCTGCCCCTTTCCTGATGACATTTGGGTTTTTGTTCCTTGCCACCAAAATAGCCTTGACTTCCAACCAGCCACCCATCCATGTCACCATCCTACACCCAACCTCCCAATCACCTAGACATCTAATTATCTGTCTACAGTCTACGGGTCCTTTCTTCCCTATAAGCACCCATCAGCCTAGAGTCTACCCATCTTCCCCTCAACACATAAGCAAACAACTCTTCCTCTGAACAGCAGTCTTTT
Organism: Aselliscus stoliczkanus; assembly: GCA_033961575.1. Classification (NCBI taxonomy): domain Eukaryota; kingdom Metazoa; phylum Chordata; class Mammalia; order Chiroptera; family Hipposideridae; genus Aselliscus; species Aselliscus stoliczkanus. The sequence continues at coordinate 94,308,647 of CM066736.1, read as the reverse complement.
AAAACACACATAGTGGAGTGGAGCCAGATTAGGAAGGGTTGTGAGCACCAGACTAAGGCAATCCAACTTTATTGCTAAACAGTGGGGAGCTATGGAAGGATTTTGATCAGAAAAGTTACATAGTCATATCTGTATTCTAGAAAACAACACAAGCAGCTATGAAGGAGATGGATTAGAGGGGAGAATCTAAAGGCAAGACGACCAGTTGGGATACTATTGCAATATTCCAGATGATGAATTAGGACGGAGGCATAGCAGCTAGAGAAAGGAAGCTTCTAGAAACACGCAGAGGAGCAGCCCTGGGAGCAGGCCCACCCAGCTGGGCGACTGTCTAATGGGGCCTTGGTCTGGCCACCACCAGGTGTGGGCCCAGACAGTGTGCTTGACCAGCGCTGAGTGGGGCTGCCCGTCCTGCACATTCAGCCCAAGATGTCCAGGACGAGGAGTTCCCAGGAAGCCCTACCCAGAACCAGTTCTTTTTGGCTCCACCTGCAGAGCCCGCTGTCCTAGAGCTCAAGCAAGTGACATTTCCAGAGTACCCAGCCCTCACCAACTCCAGTCTCACAGCTCAGCCCTGGCCGTGGAAAGCTGGGGCCTCTTTTCTGTTAATTTTCTCCAACTCCTCAGAGGCTGGGCCTCAGGCCCAGTGAAGTCACAGTCTGGGAGGCAGCCCTGGCTCCCTGCCCGCCCACGGAGGCTATATTTGGAGCGACAACTCCCTACAGACACAGACTCAGGACCCACCCTGCAGCGTTGCCCCAACCGATTTCACTGACTATCCAAGCAGCGAGGGTATCACATGTTCACTTGTTTATTTATTCACTCATTTCTTCACTCATTTCTTCATTCCACAAATATTTATTGACCCCCTAGTATGATGTGGCAGGCACAAGAGGACGTATGGTGGGCACATGTAAGTATGCGTATATATGGGTATCTGTTTAAATAAGGATAGCAGAACATACTCTCGGTGCCCTCCCTCGGGGTTCATCGATGCTGGTGACTCAGAATCAGGTGTATATGGCGTCGGTGGGCACCTGTGTGCAGTGTGTGCAGGCGTGTGCTCCCTGGGGAGGCAGCTGTGACTCAGCTGCACATGGCATCTGTATGTACCTGTGTGGATGTGTCCGTGTATGCAGGCACGAGCAGAGGTTCCTGCCCACCCCCAGGGTGTGGGGGAAGTAGTGGTGACTGACTCAGCTGTGTACAGTGACTGGGCACCCCCAGGCCAGCTCTGACTTTACGGCCTTGCTCACTTGCCAAGCCAAACAGCCAATATTGGGTGCAAACATTCTATCAGTGTGTAGGGAAATAAAGTCCCTGCCAGCAGCCTCCAGTAAACAGGAGAGACTTAGCAGTCTGGGCCCAGTTGCATTTGCCCCCAGCTCCCCTCGCACCCCCACCCCTCCACCACAGGTCTAGGGCCCCTCCTCTCAACCTCCCCCACCTGGCTTCCTGGAGGCTCGGAGGCCACGTCCCATATTGGCTCCTCCATCTCCTTGATCCACCAGTCCCAGGTTGGCACAAATCAAGAACGAGGCCCAGAGGTACAGAGCTGCCAGCCCAATCCATTTCTCTACCACAAAAAAGAACCAAAAAAAAAAAAACCTTTCTGTTTCAGCCACGGGTGCATCTTTCTTCCACATCTGTGCCCACCTGTAGCCTTAGCAAGCACAGTCAGGGACCATTTCTGATCTCCAGGCTCCAGAACCCCTGGCCCCTCCCCCATCTTCTCTCTGTGTTCCTTGCCCTATCTCTCCCTGGCTGTCTCTCTTCTTATCTGTTGGGGTCTATCTTTGTCTCCTCCAGGCAGGCTGTCTGCAGCAGACGCTTCACAAGAGTGGAGGTGCTGACAGGGTGTGGGTGTGGGGAGGACACTCTGTGTCCCTTCTTGAGCCTTATCAGAAAAACTGAAGTAATTGCTCCGGGCTCAGGCTGGAATTTCGCCCTGGATGACCTTGCTCTGTTTGCTGAGGCCTCCACAGGGACAGCCCGGGTCAAGCCAGTCAGGAAACAGGCTCCTGCTTGTTGGCCGCTCCTCCTCACCCACTCTCATTCCCGCCTCCACAGAGCAGGGCCACAGAAGACACAGAGGAGGGGAGAGGGCTGCCCCTTTCCTAGGCACTTACAGAAACAGGGACCCTGCTGGCGCTGGGGAGGCTGGGACGGTGTGAATCATGACCAACATGCCTCAAGGTGCCAGCAGACTCTCCAAGAAGAAATGCTCACAGGCTGAGGAGGAACAGCGGGCTGCCCCCATAGTCTCCCTGCAGGTGTTTGCTCCCAGGCAGGCCTGCACTTGCTGGCCCAGGGTACGTGCCAGACATGGCTGGGAGAGGTCCTGGAGTCAGGATATATGGGATTTCCAAGATCCATCATTGCCTGTGTCCCCTTGGGCAATTGCCTCATTCTCTGAGCCTCACTTTTCTCATCTGTAAAATAGTGCCAACTTTCTGGGTTGTTGAAAATAAAATGAGATGGGGCAGGGTTGGCTCCCGGTGGGCTCAGGGCCTGTGGATCTCTTCAGCTCTTAGCAGGACACCACTGTGACTCGCTGCCCCGTTCCGGGCGCTCTGGAGCCGCCTCCTTCCTGAATTGAGAGGGGGACGAGGCTGCAGCACATCCCGCCCCGCTGGGTGGGATGCATCCGGCCGAGAGGGACAGGACAGCACCAGGCTGCCTCGCCTGGCCCCCTGGTCCCCTGGTCCGGTGGGGAGTCGTGGTGCACGCCTGCCACCTGGCGGCCCCCGCCTGCCTCGCCCCACCGCCTGTCGTGTTTAGGCACAAGGTCATTTCCCCGCTAAGGCGTGACCATGCCACTGCCCCGGGTCTGGGCGGATGGGCGACCTGCCTTGGAGACGCTGGGTTTCGGGATTGTCCTTTCTGGGGGCGGGGGCGTGTTCCTCTTCCAAAGGGGCTGACGCGTGGGCCTCCGGGTTGCCGTGTGATCCTGGTAGGTTGTCTGTGGAAGGTGGGGTTACAGCTAGGTGTTTTATGCTCTTTGCATACCTGCGTTTTCTCCATTTTCTACACTGGGTATGTATTTGTGATAAAAAAAAAAATTTCTTAACTATAAACGTTATTTTTTTAATCACTTTGTAAATTATATAAATATCTAACCACTATGCTGTACACTTGAAACTGAAACTAATGTAAAATGATATTGAATGTCAACTGTAATTGAAAAAACAATTTAAAAAAAATCACATGGGGGTCTAATTGGCCTGTTCCTTAAAGGAATTCTGCAAGTTTTAGTATCTCTATTTGCGTGAAGTCTCTGGGAAAAAAATGGGTAACAGGGCTTGAGACTTTGGGATTGATACTCCATTCTTCACATATGCTAGGAGTAACTTTAATTTATTTGAGAAGAAATAAAGGAAAATTGTCCCTAACTTTAGAATAGACCAGATGGACCAGAAACTCTTGAGTGTTTCCGGATTCTCTGTGGAGCTCTGATGGGGGCACGGAGGAGGGGAGGGGCTGTATTGGGGATTATTTTATTTGAGGACAGGGATTTGTTTCAGGAAAGGGCCATTAAAAAGCCAGCATTTACTGAGCACCTACTAGGTGCCCTGTGCTGGCAATACAGCCATGAAGCTGCCATCCTGCCCTTAAGGAGCTCTGGGAGTGCTTTCGGGAATGTTCAGAGTGGAAGTGCCAGTCAGCAGCCTTGACGCAGAATCAATAAGAACATCGAAAGTGGCAGTGGGAGCCACAGCTGCCAGCTGAGGGCCTAGGAGGTAGAGTGAACAGCTCTGCCCCCTACCCTTCCACCCCCTCCTTCACCCCAACAGTAGAAAAGCTGTGTAATGGCCACCAAGGAAGCCACAGGATCCCTGAAGGAAAAGCAGAGGCTGGGAGTCCTTGGGACTCTACCGGGAGGCAGCAGTCACAGGCCCTTGAGATCCACTCCGTGGCCTGGCTGGGCCTCCAAAGGGCTGGTGTGACAAGGGAAGTGCGAGCCTTGTTGGGCAGAAGCCCCACCCTAGGACCTCATTTGTTCACTAAGCCGTTCAAACATGTGTCAAATACTTACCTGCCTTTGCAGGATACCCCTGAAGTGACACCTGCATGTGCAAGTGTAAAAAGAGCAAGTGTAAAAAGAGCACCCCGGGTATTTCCCAAACTCTCCAGTCGCCTCGCATGACTGACCTGCCTCAGTCACCTGTGGGGATTTCTCAGAACTTGCCAGTCCCCCAGCAAAATCCCCATTTTGTAGCCTGGACCAGCCAAGATGGAAAGCCCCTGGCCACATGACTTGCTAAAGAAAATGCACTGAGATGAAACATCAGGGCTAGTGTCTCTGCAATGTGGAGAAACCTGAGCAGGTTACCCATCCCCTCACCAATGAGGGACAGATGGACATCATGTGCTCCAGAGGTGACACTCTGAGAAGACATGTCACCTGTGCAGTTTTCCCTTAGAGAATGCAGACCCTGAATCTGACACTCAAGGTGACACAGCAAGGCAGAACCTCTGAAATCAGACTGCTTTCCAATTCAGTACTTTTGAAGGCCAAGCACTGCCCACTTATAATCTCCAGCTGTGAGGACAGCCACTCAAAAAAAAGAAAAAAAGAAAAAGCCATTCACTGTCCCTTTAGCCATCTTCCAGTTAAAAGCGCCGTGAGGAGGGCCGGCAGAGTGGCGTGGTGGTTGAATGCTGGCTTGGGAAGCCAGCGGCCCCGGTTCGGGTCTCACATATAAGGCCAGTGACACTGCCCTCAAAAAAAAAAAAAAAGTGCTGTGAGGAGTACAGGGCCTTGGGGCTCAGGGTTGAAATCTTCCCTGTACACCTTTCTTGAATAGATTGTGTGTTCCTTGTAAGCAAATATTTCAGACACAAATGCCCTCAGCCGGGAACAGAGTCCAGTTTGGCAGCGTTTGACAGTGATGCTGTTTACTTTTTGTTTGTTTGTTTACTTTTCTCACATGAAAAGAGGGGGCTGGGCCTGATCTTCTGAGAGGAGCAGAAGGACAGATGAGCATGGAGGTGGCAGCAGTCCTGGCACCCTGAAACCAGAAAGGTATCTTCCCAGGGAAGCTGGCTTAGGACAGTCCTGTCTGACCCATCAGAAGGGGCAGAGACCCTGAGAAGAGAGGAGGAAAAATGTAGAAAGTGGGACCCAGGGAGGCCCATTCTCAGAGAGCCAGCGTGGGCTGCCAGTTAAAGCAAAGAGCGTTGGCTGAGGGGAAGAGGCAGGGTGATATGGGACAGGAAACAAGGGATTCAGATGGGGAAGAGCCGGCAGGCTGCTGGGCTCAGGACTACACGGTAGGGGGTTCGCTAAACAAAGCTTTCCCCCTCACGTCCTGCTGGCCTCAGCAGCACCCTGTGGACTGTTGTCCAGGAGGTGGACATAATCTGGAAGGCCTGCATTCCTGTGGGCACACAATCCTAAGGAAGTGTGCTGTGTCTATGTGGTGGGGACAGGAAAGGAATCGGAGGCTAGCCCTGGTTGGAACTTTGTGTCCGCCACAATTTACCCACAACCCAGGGCCAAGGACTCAGCAACCTCACAAGTCAGTGGAAGCTGAGCACAGGATGAGCGCATGGACACAGACTAGCTAGGTCATGGGGGACAGAAACACCAAGATAAAAATGTTTGACATCCAAATGTATTTCCAGGGCTCGAGAGGAGGCAGGTAGTGTGATGACCCACATCCTAGGAGTTTCATTGTGGACCTGTCTCATCCACTTCCGGGTCCTTCTTTGCAGAGTGAGGGGTTTGGACTGGCTGACCTCTAGAGACTACCCAGTTCTAGTGTTCTAGAGGCACGATGGTTACAAAGAGTAAACTGCACCCATCTTGGGTATAAAGTCCATACATGTCACTTGTGTAACCCCTACCCATTTCCAGCACCTCAGAGGGTTCACTGGTGCCCCTTTCCAGTCAACACCCCCCTCCCATGAACACACCACTGGGTAACCACGATTTTGACCTCAAAATCCACAAACTAGCTTTGCTAGTTCCGGAAATTAATGCAGATGGAATCATTGCTCTGTTTGGCTTCTCTGTTCAATATAATGTCTGAGATTCATCAACATGGTTGCATCTCAGTGATATATTAGTGTAGGAGCCTTATCTGACTGTAGCACAATTCATGGATCTAGTCTCTACTGATGGGCATTCAGGTTGCATCTGGCTTGGGGTCATTCTAAACGAAGCTGCTGTGAACATCTTGTAGGGTCTTTGGTAGATATGTGCCTCCTTCTCCAGGGAGGGGAACCAGTGGCCCAGAGGGTAGGTGTCGTCCTTAGCTTTAGCAGATACTACCAAACAGCTTTCCAGAGTTGAGGAGTGACTTTCACAGGTCTCAAAATGGATATATAAAGAAGAGAATCGAGAGGAAGAGAGAGGAAAGAAACAGATGTTCCTCAAACTATTCCCAAAACTGATCCTTTCAGTCAAATTTGAACACCTAATAGGAGCTGGTGAAAGCCCCGTGCGTCTTCCCCGCTTCTACATGGCCTGACCTTAACTTATCTTTTTGTCCCACTAGAGCAGCTGGGCCCTGCTGGCACTACCCTGAAAGTACAAGGGAGGCTGTGCCAAGTGGAACAAGCATTAGTGTTCGACAAGGTACGTCACCAGCTGGGAGAGAAATCTGAGCACTCATCCCTCACCAGCTGCTGAATGGTTCTGACTGACCCTGCCTGTGTTTAGCCTCTCAGGGAAAGAAATCAAGGTCCCTTACAGCAGCTTTCACACTTCATGCCTCAGCAACCTGCCTCCCAGAAAGACTTCCAAATATATCCAAAGCAATTCCCTTTGGGTCCATGTTGAAAGGCATTGAGTTTCCGAAACACAACGGCCCCCATGGGGCGTGCCAAAGCTCCATATGCTGCTCCCTGCCAACTCATGAAAACAGCCTCTCCCTTCCAGGTGCGCCCCATTTCCACCAAAAAGGTCAACTCCTGGGACTCTTTAAAGGGAAACCCTGCCTTCAAAAGCCTATTGTGTTCTGGAGCATGGAACTTGCCTTTCTGCAGAGCAGGCTTTTGCAAGCTTGGCACTATTCACCGTCTAGGCCAGATGTGTCTTTGTGACCAGGGGCTGTCTTGTGAACGGTAGGCTGTTTAGCAGCATCCCTGGCCTCTACCCACTGCATGCCAGTAACACTCCCAGTTGTGACAACCAAAATGTCTCCAGACATTGCCAAATATCCCCTGAAGGGCAACATCGTCCCTGGTTGAGAACCACTGTGGTGAAGAAAGAACAGTTTTTAAAAACGCGAACCAGTGCTCTCCCCTCTGGAAGGAGGAGATCAGATCAGAGTCCCAGGACACAAGCTGGTCCGAGTGGCCGCCTTTGTCCACAATAGGTGTTTTAATCTTGGCAACCATGTAAAACCAAACCAAAACAAAACAAAAACCACACAGTTTACTCTGGTAAAACTGAAAGAAAAACTGAAAGGCATAAAATGAGTCTGGGAAAGCAGAGCTGAGGGGACTTGGAGGTCACAGCAACAGTGAGGGAGAGAACCATCTCTGTAAGTTCCCGTCTGAGCTGACACGTCAGCCACGGTTCCCCACATCAGTGCCTCAGACGCCAAGCAGGAGGCTATAGCTAATTTCATGATGGCATTGATTTGGGGGGCCAAACACAGTGTTTTCAGGAAGCAAACCAAGTCCATCTCATTATATGAAAATATGCACACATACACAAACTTTACCCAACTGTTTTGTTAAACAGCTTTAAATGTACATTGTTCTGGTATTTTTTATTTTCTTACTGAGTCCATTTTACATAAAAAAGAAAAAAAAAAGTACAAAACATTTTTAATATATCTTAGAAAATCAGCAAAAAAATTAAGAATGTTCAGCATATTACAATGTTCAGCATTGTACAATATTTAGGTAAGAATGTTTGAAAATTATAAATATTTTGTTCCTTCTCAACATGGCACATCGTAAAAATACATTTAAAAAACTTTTTTCATATATAATTCCTATAAATGATCGTATCCCTGTCTATGAAGTAAAAGGCCTGATTGTGACAAGCATTCCCACACTCTGAAATTTTCTGTACAGTCACTACAAAAGTAAAACCAAGGGGTCCGTCAGTACTTTGACAGCTGAAACCATTGTATTTTATTTATTTATTTATTTATTTTTAAAATCTCCTTAAAAAAAAAATTTATTGGGGAATTGGGGAAGGGGAACAGTGTTGGGGAATTGGGGAAGAGGAACAGCCAAGTTGCTGTCCTTCAGTCTTAGTTGTGGAGGGCGCAGCTAGCTCAGCTCCAAGTCCAGTTGCCACCCAGCCAGCTGTAGGCAGCTCGTAGCAGCTCAGCTCAAGGTGCCATGTTCAATCTTAGTTGTGGGTGGGCATAGTCCACCATTCCATGTGGGAGCCGAACCGACAACCTTGTTGTTAGGAGACGTGCTCTCACTAGCTGAGCCATCCTGCCGTCTGGTGGCAGCTCAGTGGCAGCTCAGCTTGGGTGCAGCTCACTGGCCCATGTGGGAATCAAACCAGTGACCCTGTTGCTCAGAGCTCACACTTTTAACCAACTGAGCCACTCAGTGGGCCCCAGCTGAAACCATTTTAAATCTTAGGAGGAATTCAGTAAATATAAAAATACCATTCCAGGGCCAGCCGAGTGGCTCAGTTGGTTAAGAGCTCGCTCAAGAGTGCGAGTCTGAGCTCTGAGCAACAGCAGTTCGATGCCCAGCCCGAGTTGAGCTGCCGCTGAGCTGCCAACAGGTAGCAGGATGGCTCAGCTAAAAAATAAAATAAAAATACCATTCCAAATGGGATTTACTTAGTTCATCTCTGAGCTTGGATTCATTAAGTATAGCAGGTCCTCGAATAACCATTTCATTCAACATCATTTTGTTATAACATTGATGAGACACGGTAGGAACTTAACTCTTGTTTATATGAATTCGCCTATGGGAAACATTGGTTTTGTGCTATACATCATTTCGCTTAAAGTCGCAGAACCTTTTGATGATGTTGAGTGAGGACTTACTATATCTATCTTAGCCAAAGCATTGTTTAAAAGGATTCCTGGGGCCGGTCAAGTGGCATGGTAGTTAAGAGCTGGCTTGGGAGGTCAGCGGCTCTGGTTCGGATCCCATATATGAGGGCCAGTGACACTGCCCTCTTAAAAAAAAAAAAAAAAAAAAAGGATTCCTGCCTCCTAGATAGTGACACTGAATCCAGGGTGTAAATCAGTAACACTGCATTAAATAAAAACCTTCTGCACAGCCACATATATGGGCTATAAACACTTAGTCAAGGCAAGGTCCACGTGCAGCTAGTGACTTATCAGCGCAGCAATGACCAAAGGCATTCCATGGGAAGCGGCACGCAAGGGCAAGTAGACTGGGCCATCTAGTTTAGAAACAGGTACTTGGAGAAGGCAACGTGCGGCCACAGGAAATGACTGACCCCAGTCCTCAGAGGTTCTGATTATCCAGTGAAACTGAGCACCAACCCCCACTCCCCTCCAAACACTGAGGGTAACAGCGCCAACTGCACTGTATGCACGTGGCCTGTTCCGACAAGAATCTGAGAGCTAAAATGGAATTTTCAGAAGCTACAGTTTTCAAAGAAAGAGTCTATTAAGAACTTTACAACGCTGGCTTTTCCTTTTTTTTTTCTTTTCTTTTCTGGTAAGTCCTTATTTGCAGGAAGATAAATAAGGCTTCCTTGGTATATTGACCCAATTGGAGCATTGAAGGAAGAAGAGTTAGAAGCAGCAAAGCCAATCCCTTTTGTCTTTAGCATAAAGCTGTCCAGCTACACTCGGAATCTACAGATCTGATGCAACCGCTGTCACTCCGTGGTCTTTTTTCCTTTCCAGCTCTTCTCTCTCTCTTCAAGTTCTGCCTGGGTGAAAGCTGCAGGGCCCCAGTTAGTGATCAGGTGAGGGTTTTTTGAACCTAAAAGACAAGCATGCTTTAAATACTGCAGTATATATTATTCAATGAGCATTATCATTTTTCCACAGACAACACAGCAGCTCTCCTACTTCATCTCTGAGGAGCGCCCCTACAGGGCATATCAGCCAGAACAACCAGAAGAGGCACACAAAGGGCCCTTCTCGTCTGTTGGCGGCCACGTCAGTCAAGAGAAATTTACCCTAAACAGCTTGGGTTTCTGTATATTTGGGCTAAAGGAGTTTCTTCGCACAATTCAAATACACAAATAAAACAGAAAAATAAATTGAATAAACATGTGAGTATGATTACTTCAAAGAGTGCGCTACCTGGTTCTATCAGCCGAATCAGTCCTTCGTGGTGGGCCACTTTGTCCTTCCAGCTCTTCGTCTTACTAGTTGCCATCTCTAGCTTCTTTTTAACTCCCTGGAACAAAAGGAGATTTTGGATCAAGCAAACACACTGGTGGCTTAAGAGTCACATAACAGAGATTGGACACTTACTATATATGCTTGTGGATTATCTCATTAAACCCTCTAAGAGACAGAAACTATCACCACTCCCATTTTACAGATGCGGAAACCAGGATTCAGAGTGGTTAAGCAACCTGCCTGAGGTCCCACAGAGGACCTAATCCACCCTAACTATAGATGAATATAAAATCCTGTGTGCCAGGTAGGGCTTACTGGCTCCCAGCTCCAAATCCACCCTTCATTGTCCTGCTTGTGGCACTTAATTCCCCCTCCCCAGCTGGCACCATTTAGCTATGGCAGTAGAAGGTGCTGAAGGGGCACTGGAGGAGGAAGGAGCTTTGCCTCCAAGGCCCACTACGCTCTCCTGGCAGCTCCTGTGGCACGGGGGACACCCATGTGCTCGCCCCAGTGAGTTTAGTGCCACCTCCCTGAGGGCAGTTTCCCAGTGAGCGCTGCTGGCACAGCACCCAGGGGAGCTTATCTGCCATCCAGTGGGCCAACACCGTGCCCCCCCCACAGAGGTCTGGATCACAGCACTGGGCTTCAGGGGACCCTCTTCCAGATGTTCCTTCCTGGGTGCTCTGCCGCGGTCCTAGATGCAGTGGCTGCTTCCTGCATCTGCCATTCCTATGTTCTCAGAGTTTTCTTTACCCTTTTGTGAGTAATCCCATTATAGTTAACACTTGTTTATATTAAACTTCCCCCTTTTGAATTACTGTGTGGTTTCTGTCTCTTGACTGGACTCGGAGTGATATGCCTCATTGCCTGGAAAAACTTCTTCCTTACTTAGCTGAGCAAAACTCTTACTGTGGCTTCTCATAGCTACGCAAATGTTTTCTTATTAAAAAACATTTGTTCTTTAACATTTAAATGCACACATTTGCAGGAGCGCGCTTACCTCATACTGCTCGAGTGCCTGTCTCCGCTCTAACTCCAGCTGCTCCAGCTGTTCCATGGCTTCCTGAAGCGCCCGTTCCTTCATAACTCGCTGATTCTCCAACGCCTGCTTCTCCGCTTCGGTTGTCTGGATGGCCTGCTGCTGCTCCAAGTGCCACTTCTCCAGTTCAGCCCTCTTGGAAGACTCTTCCTCCAACAACCTGCAATGTGGAACAGCTCAGGATCGAACGTGCCGGGTCACCACACCTGACCCAGCCCTTGACAGGGGCGTGTTAGAGCAGGAAAGAATATTTGAGGTCATCTAACCCGCGTCTCATTTTACAAGGGGGCAACCAAGTGCCAGAGAGGCCCATGTTCACAAAACTGGCAAGGTAACCCATGGGTCCTGCTCCAAACTCTGTTTCACTCTTTCTGAAAAATAATTAATAACTTTTAAGAAGGGCTTACTGTGCCACGAACTGGGTCAAGAGTTAAGTGTATTTTCTCAGTTAATCCTCACAATACGCTTAAGTACTATTATTATTCATATTTGACAGAGAAAGTAAGGCACAAAGGTTAAGTGACCTGTACCGAGTCATTCACCTGGTAGGGGGTCGGGCCACGTTTTGAAATTTGTCTCATTGTTACAACATTCAAATAGTTTTCATCTAGTAAAAACTTATTACCAAGGAAAAAACTGATAATTAAACTAATGAAGGTGAGGGAAGAAGGAGCTAACAAAAAAGTAGAATAACAATAGATACCATTTACTGAACATGCCAGGCATTCTACCGTCATTATTACTAAGCCCCCAATAACTCTGGAAGGCATTATTATCCCTCTGTTACAGATGAAGCAATCGAAAATCAAAGGGTTTAATTAAAAGTATGTTGCACAAGGAGCAATAGATTTTGACCCAGATCTGTGATTCCAAAATCTTACCTTTCAATAACAGGCTACCTATCTGAGAATAGCCAACTATGCAGTTATTTAAATAAACAAACTAACATACAGCCCAAATCTGTACCCAAAGTGTGGGCAATGTGGTTAGATGCCAGCCTTAGACAGCATCCATCTCTAGTGGCTTGACCATCAGTATTGTGGTAACAAGCCGCACGGCAGGCCAATTACTACCTAAGAGCATCTGCTCTTCTAAAACCAACAACAAAGGAAGTAAAGCAACAGCTCTATACCCCTTATCTGACCACCAACAGCCCCCAGCCTCCACCCACACCACTATAAGAATCCCCTCTACAACATCCTATAAGATGATTGTCCAACTCTGCTCAAATACTATGTCTGTGTCACAGATGGGGCCAGTTTATTCATGGGCAGCCTCAGTCCTTACAAAGTTTTTCCTCAATTAGATGAGCTCTCCCATCCACTATCCCTAGTGCCACAAAGGACCAATCTGCACCATCCTCAGATGTCTCTTGGAATATTAGGTCCACACCTAAACACAACACGGCAAATGTAGTCTGACCAGTGCAGCATCTATTATTCGCCTTTTATATACTTTTCTAGGCACTGGGGTTACAACAGTGAACAAGACTGGAAGGGCCCATTTCTTCACCCTGGTGGTGAAAGGATAGAGCGGGGGGTGGATATTTGCAAGTGTTTAGGTTGCCCAGCATCTGAACCCCCTTCATGAGACTAGGGAATCCGTCACAGGAGGCATCTTGATGGGAAGTATGGCCCATCTCGCACGACACAAGCCACAGGCCAGACACCTGGCCCCTGCCTTGTGGCAGCCAGGGCCTGGTGAGTGCCTCTGCTGGGTTTGGCTAAGCACGTGCCCCTCCTAGAACTTTGACACTGAAGCAACTGACACAAAGAAGCAGAGTCAGTGGAGAATTTATCTTGCTAGTGACAGCAATATTCACTGTCGAGTGATGGCAGGAGCAACTACCGACATACAGCGCCAAGGCTGGCATCAGTGCGTGCCCCCTGGATTTGGGCCTGGTTTGGGCTGAGCCTCCCTTGGGTCCTGCCTGTGTCTCAGGCCTGTCCACCTTCCTTTCTGTGGAATTGGTGAACTACTGAGGAACCGTCCATAAAATTATTTTATTGCTTTAGCTAACCAGGTTGGTTTCTGTGATTTGCAAACAAGCCCCTGACCAGACTTTAACCTCTCTATGCCTCAGTTTCCTTGTTTACAAAAAAGGAACAGGAATGACACCCACCATCAAAGGTTTGCTGATGAATGAAATGTGATAATGTGTGTAACGTACTTAGAACAGTACCTATCACATAGAAAGTGCTCACTAAATAGTAGTTCTTATTATTAAGAAGGAATATGACCTCATTCGTTATGGGTCACTTACATTCATTCATGCTGCCTGAGAGTATATGAGGTTTTGGCAATCCTACGACAAGGAAGTAAAACCCCTGAATCTTTTTAAATTAACTCTATTCAGCTGCTCTCCTAGATCCTGTACGTGTTCTGTTGATATGTTAAACGATCTCCTTGATATAAAAACCATCATTCCAGCCTGTCTTCTATGAATGCTTATTTTGACATTCTACACATTATCTATCCTCCTCATCCGCAAATAAGATAAAGGAACAGAAACTAACTCTACCAAATGGCAGACTTGCGCACTTGGCATGCATTATCAGTTACCCTTTACACCAAGCCCACGGGGTTGGCAGTTACCCTTACTCTACAGCTAAGGAACTGAAGACTCAAAGTAGTGAAATAGCTTTTCTAAAATTACACAGCTAGAATTTACCAGAGCTGGGAATCAAACCCAGAGCTCGATTCCTAACTGCCTTCAAATAAATGAGAAGGACGATCACGTGATCATAAAAGAGAGCCTGCTGTTTCATGTGGTCCCAGTGAATAGAACTTGTTCCATTTATTCATTCAAAAACTGTCCCTTGGGGACTGGCCAAGTGGCTCAGTTGGTTAAGCGTTGGCTTAGAGCTCATGCTCTGAGCAACAGGGCTACCGGTTTGATTCCCACATGCGCCAGTGAACCCTGCGCCCGAGCTGAGCTGTCACTGAGCTGCCAACAGCTGGTGTAACAAGATTGCCTACTCAATGGTGGGCTACACCCACACGCAACTAAAGATTGAACTCGGCATCTTGAGCTGAGGTGCCGCCAGGATGGCTCAGTGGATAGGGAGTGAGCTCTTAACAAGGTTGCCGGGTTCGACTACCACATGGGATGGTGGCAATGTCCAGCCGCAACTAAGATTGAACACAGCACCTTGAGCTTAGAGGCCACGAGCTGCCGATGGGAAGCCAGATGGAGACTGATGCCCTCCACAATGAAGACTGAAGAACAACAACTTGGCTGGTCCCCTCCCCCAATTCTCCAACACTGTTCCCTTCCCCTAATTCCCCAATAAAATCTTAAAAAACAAAAAACAAAACACTGTCCCTTGGGCACTTACCATGTGCCAGACACCATACCAGTTGCACACAGACTTGACTAAGGTGTGCTCCTAGGACTTACAGACCCAAAAACTTAGTGGGTGGAAGTTATAATGGGACAGACGGGCCTAGCCTCAAGAACTTTCCAATAACTGAATTGTCCAAATGTTAAATGAACCATTTTCTTCTGAATTCCTATTCAGAAGAGGCTAGATAACCTTCAGGATTACACATCACAACAACAAACTTCAATTTTAATGAAAAAAAAAAAATTACAAGACCCAGATGGCTCACGTCAGAGTTTGTGTATTTAAACAATTTACTATAAAAAGTATCTCTGGGGAAACTTAACACGCTGACAGAGAAAGGGCCATCCATGGCAAGAACAAGATGCCAGATATTCCAAAAATGACTCGCTATTGCTGACAGAAAGAATGGGAGGATTAACCCTTGACATACACCCTGGGCCTAAGACTGTTTCATTTCATTAGGACCCGGCTTAAACGTTTCTATCCCAACTCGGTGACGACTTCCTATGGGTTTCTACCCAGCAAGGTCTACTCCAAGGAGTGAGGGCAGGGAGAAAGCAAGCCCCTTTGCCAATCTGACAAAATGTCTCTGAACAAGGCCCACCTTCTGGGACTTCCGGCAGGACAGGCAGGACTTGCCTCACTCAAAAATGACCACTAGAGGGCGGCAGTTTGTCCATTTCAAGTTCCCAAAATGAAGTTCAGAGAAAACTAATTTAGAATAGTAAAATAATTGTATTCAGAAAGTGGCCTTTGCACAGCAAGAAAAAGTTAGGTTTTGTGCAGTAATTTCATCTTATTGGAGCAGATCTGTATGTAGTAGTTATATTTACATTCAAAAGGTTGAAACCATTTTGCTATGTCCTTAAATCAGAGTGCACCAAATAATTAGCCAGAGCTTTTTAAATAACAATACTCATGCCTGGCTCCTAGCCACAGATGCTTTAGTCAGTAAATGTGAGACCGACACGAGGTGTGTATTTTTTTTAAAGCTTTACAGGTGATGATATTTACCGCGGGTTAAAAACAAGTTTTAGGGCCGGCCGATGGTTGGGAGCTGGCTTGGGATGCCGGCGGCCCCGGTTCGGATCCCACATGTGAGGGCCAGTGACACTGCCCTCAAAAAAAAACAAAAAACGAAAAACAAAACAAAACAAAAAACAAACAAGTTTTATTATCCAAAATTGCTCTTATTCAAAACATCATTCATTCTATAAACACAAAATAACTAATACTGTAATAAATTTCTAGAGTTAATCTATTGATATAATCTCTGCTGTATCATAATCAACCTCTCCCAAAACCGCTGAGAGATAATATATGCACCATAGCTCACCTAGGAATTCTCTGCACAAGGGCAATCTATAAACTCCCAACACATCACAAATTATAAAGAAGTTAAAAAAAACATCTCGTGTCCCTTAGAGTGCCTCTCTTTGGAAGTCACATGGGACTTAAACCTTCCCATGTAGAATCTTGTGCTAACATCACTGCCAATGGCAACTGGACAACATTCCCAAGGATCTGGTTACCATCACAGGACAGTGAACACATACTTGTGGGCCCTATAAATGCCAGGCAATATGCTAAGCATTTAGTTTTCTATTTAGAAGATAATTTTTCCTTAACAGAATCAAAGTTTTCAAAATCTATTTATTTTTTAAGTCATTTTGGCAAAGTACACGGCGAAGACCTCTTTTTTCCCCCTCTTCTCACCTAAAGATTACATGGACATCCTCTGCTGCTCCACCTGGGGCATGGCAGCTGTGGAAAACCTGCCCCAGCTCATCTCACAGCTGCTCCCAGGACAGGGCGGCACAGCTCAAAGCCTAGGGTAGACCTGCACTGACCGGCTGCTGCTGCCGCTGCTGGGGTAAATATTTTTAGTGTTGCAACACTGACAACATATCTTGAAGAAGGTAAATGGGGGGGCCAAGTTAGAAACTGGACAAGGATAGCTCAGATTTCCTTTTGGGGTCTTCATTCTACTTTGCCCCCCTTGCTAATATAAAGGCCAAAAATTTAGAGTTTCCATCCAGACCATGACTATCACAAATAGTAAACTGACTTTAAAAGGTATAAGGGTGGAAAAAAAATGTAAGTTTTAAGAACTTCTAAAACTAAGACTTCAAATAATAATTATTTAAGGAATGTCACCAATCCTGAATGACCCAATGGAACCTGCTTTATTTTCTCCTTTCCCCACCAAAGTGGCTGCAACTCTAGCCTGAAGCAGGCCCCTGTCCCCAGACCTCAGGCCCTCTCTGGTCTGGAACATGTTGAAGAAGCCAGGTTCTCACCAGAGCTGATCCTGGGTCCACGGACACTCTAGAACATGACGAAGGGCACCCAAGCAAACATACCCAGAGGACTGCTCTGAAATATTTAGATATAAGGCCCCAGAAGCAAGGCTCTTCCAGTGCCCCAGACTGAGAATACACGACGCAGCCAGCCAAGCCTCCGGGGTCTCCCCGATCTGGCAGAAATGCTCCCCCTCCTCCAGAGTGTCGGTCATTCCTAGAAACTGTACTAGCCCAGGCGATAAAGGCACAGTATACAAACTGGTCTGGCACCTGGCCTGAAGCTTCCGCACAGTCTCTTCATCCTGCCGGGCCTGCCTCTCATCCTCAAGTGCCTCCTGCAGCTTCAGGTACATGTCTTCCAGCTCCCGTACTCGCTGCAAGTATTGTTCCAGCTCAGAGGACTTTTGGGCAACCTGTTCTTCCATCTGCTGTCTGATCTGATGGTATAAAAGGCTCATGGTTAAGTGCGGGCTGACATCACCCTCAGGGAAGGTCTCCCTCTCCACCACCAACCTGAGAGGTCGCCAAAGCCCCACAGGCGGCAGACCTGTCTCTCAGACCTTGAACAGAAGATGGATGAAGCGAGAGCACTCAAACCACAGCCAGAGTCCCCAGGGACAAACTACAAGCCCAGTACCAGCCACTCTTTAAGACTCAAGTCAAGAAAAAAAAAAATATGTTTCCCTATATAATTTCTCTCTAAATTCTTTTCTGTCTTAAAGGCACAAGCTCGTTACCAACAGAGCCTTTTGTAAAAGGAATGACCCGTCCCAATCAGAACCACCAAAGGGGAAAGAAAACCCTGACCTGCAGCGATGCCTCCTGCACAACCCACCTGCCGAGCACCCCTCTGCTCTCCCTCCCTGGGGCACCTCCTCAAGCAGTGAAGTGAGTGTCCTAACAAGTTTATGGTTTCTCCCTTCTGAACTAATAACACGTTCATGAACTAAATAATCTGAATCTCTGCCTTCGAAGTCATAAGACAGGGACATCCTAAATGTAACAGCACACATATTAGCATATGTGCCTGCAGTTTATAAAATATTTTCAACAGCATTAGCTCACTTTATTCTCATAATAGTCATGAGAGGTCATATGTTAATCCCCTTAATTTAAAGAAGAGGAAACTAATGCTCAGTAAGCAGCAGCAGGGCGTGGCACTTTTACATCACGTCTGCCTTCCTCTGTGCTTTTCTCTCACAACACGAACACGTCCATTTCCACTCTAAGCAACAGAAAGTTGCTGAAGGTGATATGATGAACGTCTGTTTAACAGGCCCGGGGCTCACCACTCTCCCACACGTTACCCGCTCCACGGGAGAAAACCCGTGCTCCAGTAACCAGCTAACTACGTGAACCTTGGATCTCTTGGGGATGAATCAGAGCTGCCCAGAGCAGCAGACCAGAATTCGTATGTTCTCATGATTTCAGAACCCCCCACTTTGCTCATTACAGAGGAGAAATGTCATGGAACCTATGCTTACTTTTTCCATAGCTATTTATTTTCCAAGCCAGGACTCTTTGAGAAGGAAAAGGGATGCTATTAATAATTACACCAGGATGGCAGGGACTGTCCTGGGCAAACTTGGACATACAATCACTTTAACCACAGTACTTATCACCCCATTTCATAAATTTCTACTTTGGCGTCTTGAAAGCAAAGTTTATGTCTTTTACCTCTATGTCCTTGGCATGGTGCCAAACACATAGCAGGTGCTCCAAAACCAACAATGGATGAATGAATGAACAAATACTTCCCCCAATAGCCTACTGCCAAGTCAGTGGCAGAGCCAGGCGCACAAGATGGCCTCACTCCTGTCTCCCACACCTTCGCCCCTCCCCCAGCCAGGCTGGCTCTGTGAGCTGATGCAGGCTCATTCCCCAGCCGTGTGAAACTCACAAGCTTCTCTCGCTCCAGCTCTGTGCTGAACCTGGCCTGTAGTTCCACTTGAGTCTGAAGTCGTTTCTTTTCTTCTTCTGCTGCCCGAGATGCTGCTTCTTCCAGTTTCTACCCAGTCAAAACCCCATCCACAGAAAAGCAGGAAATGTTACAGTGGAAGTGGAGACAGAAATGGTCACACTTAAACATATGCGAGAATTCAAACATTCTTAATGTTCAATAAACACAAAATAAAATCTTTTAGATCTGCTGGAATGCCATTCCAACAATTTTTGGGGTCAACATACCAAAGACATTAAGTAAATGAATGACTACTGATAAGTCTGAACATTTTGCAATCGAGTCATTGAGTTCAATTTATCTGCAAATGCATTCACGAGGTTTGAGATCTATTTCTTCAGTTTTCCTGTACAGTGTTGACGTCTCACGCATTATTCCGTAAAGATTTTACCAGAGCTCGACTTCCAGAAGGGTGACATGAGGAACTCCATGGACCCTCTCCCCGGTGAAATAACGAAAACAAACAAAGACATTTAAAGCCTCTGGGAATTGTCTTAAGGGCAGACAGCAAAAGGAGAACATTTATTCAAGAAAATCAGCTAAATCTCAGTAATAACAGTGGGAGTCTATGGCATCTGACCGACAGTGCGGTTCCTCTGTTCCCCCACAATGTCAGTGAGAAGGAAGCTCCACCCAACAGCAATAAAACTAAGAACACAGGGCTGCCTCTCTCCTCCTCAGGAGGGGCAGGCCACAGTATTTCCCATCCTCCCCAGCTCCATGTTGCAGAAACCCTATTCCAGGCAAGAGTGGTTGAGAGGCCTGCGACTCTCTTCCCCCACCCACCCCACTCCTAGGGTGGAAGTTCTATTTCAGTTATGACAGGCTGAGAACACTGGGCACCATCTCCTCTGTCCCAGCTCACTTGCAGGGCAGAGGTTCCACACCGGGAGCAGCAAGCTGAGGCCAGAGGCTATGCCCCCCAACTAGTAACAGGTTCATAAAGCAGGGGTGGCACTCCAGGAACGCAGACCACTGTCTCTGCCCCCAGCTCCAGAGCACTGGCACTGAGGTTTGCCCAGGGAGAAAGGCAGGCTCTGAAGCTCTCCCTAAAGGAACTGACTATTTAAAACACAGTGTGAGGAATTCAAGCCTAAAGATGCTCTTGCAAACAATGGCGATTTTGGTGGTAAGGAATAAAAGGAGGCTCGCAGCTCCATGAGATCAGCAAGCTAAACCACAGACCAGCTAGAAGTTTGACAGAGAGAACCTGGGTAAGACAGCAAAGAAGAGCGCTCACCGCATGGGAACAAGTCTTAAAAGACTACCTGTGGGCCTGAATTTAAATACTATCAGACTGTGGGGCACTGTCGGTGCCAGGGCATTGCTGAAAACAACAGGGCGACCACTGGAGATCAGTGAGCTCGAACAGAGAGGGCTGTGACACCAACACAGGCAGAATAACAGAGACTTGCAGAGACAGCCCTGCTAGTACCAGGTCATGCCAGGGCACCGTGTGCGTGCCCAAGGCTGTTCCTCTGAGGAGCACAGAGGCTTCATACAGTGAAGAAAACAGACCTCGCGGAAATAGTCCAGCCACTGGTCCAGCCACATCACTAAAAAAATAA
This sequence comes from Aselliscus stoliczkanus, assembly GCA_033961575.1. Lineage (NCBI taxonomy): Eukaryota > Metazoa > Chordata > Mammalia > Chiroptera > Hipposideridae > Aselliscus > Aselliscus stoliczkanus. The sequence goes on along the minus strand of CM066736.1, from coordinate 94,288,168 downwards.
ACCAGCAAACAACAAACCCCTGGAGGAGGGGAGGAAGCTGTATTCAAAGTGCTACAATATATTATCTAAATGTCCAGTTTTCAACAAAAAATTATGAAAATCTCTTTCAGCAAACAAAGAGGAAAGTGTGACTCATACCCAGGAAAATGTAGGCAATAGAAACTGCCTTTGAAGGGGCCCAGATGGTGGATTTAGCTAAGACTTCACAGAAGTTATGTTTACAGAACTAAAGAAAAGCATGTTTAAGGAGGTAACAGAAGGTATGACATCCCATCAAATAGAGAATACCAATAAAAAGGCAGAAATTATAAAAAGAACTAAATGGAAATTCTGAAGCTGAAAAGTACAATAACTGAAATGAAAAATTCAGTAGAGGTTCTCACCCATATATTTGGACTACAAGAAGAATCAATCAAAGATAGATTGACAGAAATTATGCAAGCAGAAGAACAGAGAAAAAAAGGAATGAAGAAAAGTGAACAGAGCCTCAGAGAAATGTGGGACTCAATTAAGTGCACTAACATTCACCTAATGACAGCAGCATAAGAAGGAAGAAAGGAGTAGAAAAAATAATTGAAGAAATAATGGCGGACATGTTCCCAATTTGATGTAAAACATTAATGCACACATCCAAGAAGTCCAACTAACTCTAGAATAAACACAGACATCCACACCCACACATACCATAGTCAAACTGTGGAAAGAGAAGACAAAAAGAAAATCTTGAAAGCAACAAGAGAAAAATGATTCACTACATACAAGGAAACTCCAGTAAGATTGACAGCTGATGTCTCATCAGAAACATGTGACTAGTTCTGATCAAAATATTGTAAACAAGTGTAGGTGTGACATTTCAGGGCTGGAGTACTTAATTGCCAAACCCTAGAACACTTTTAACTCTGGTACAGTGAATAGCAAGATTTGAGATGCTGGCTGTTCATCAGCCTGGATTTCATATATATATATATATATATATATATATATATATATATATATATTCCCTGATCCAGCAAGCCCACTTCTGAGAATGTATTCTGCAGATACATTAGAACATGTAGGAACACAGGGACAAAATAATTCCCTGCATCATTGTCTATTAAAACAACCCAAATGTTCATCAACCAAGGACTGGTTAAATAAGTAATGATATAGCCATTTAAAAGAACATTATGTAGCTATAAACAAGAATTAAAAAGCTCTTCATACTGACATGCAAAGATCTAAAATATATACAGAAGGTACCAAAAAGAATCTATACATATTTTAAGAAAGGAAAAAAGCTGTATTAAAATTGTAATACTAAATACATACCTATAACAAAAGATAAATACAAGTCACTTTTTTTTTTCGGTTTTTTTTTTTTTTTTTGAGGGCAGTGTTACTGACCCTCATATGTGGGATCCGAACCGGGGCCACTGACTTCCCAAGCCAGCGCTCAACCACCATGCCACTTGGGGGGCCCAATACAAGTCACTTTTGACTTCTGCAATTACAAGAGGTACTCAAAGTGGTTACCTTCAGCGTAATTTTAATACAGTCTCTTCCTTTCTTAAAATGTGTATGCATTTTTTTGGTACCCTCTCTATATAAATTGAAATAAACTAATTACAGAACCATGAGATGGAGTGTGTACATTTTGTGTTTAAAGAGTGGAAAAATAAGCGTGCGTATGCCTATGTTCATATATATACATTAAATAAATCTAGAAGGATGTACAAGAAATAAAAATGAGTGGCCATCTTAGGCAAGAGGTGGGAACTGGACAGAGGGAAGAAAGAAGTAGGAGGAAATCTTTTCAGTGAATCCTATTTTGTATTTTTAAAATTTGAACCATATGCTTGTATTGCCTATGCAAATGATTATATTTTTAAAAGAAATAAAAATAGATTAAAAGTGATTTTGGGAGGAGGGATGAACAGATAGAGCACAGAGGGTTTTTAAGGCAGTGAAAATACTCTGAATGATACTCTAGTGGTAGATACGAGTAATATGTCATTATACATTTGTCCAAATCCAAAGAATGTACACCAAGAGTGAACCCAAATGTAAACTATGACTTTGGTGATTATGGGTGTCGGTGTAGACTCATCGACTGTAACAAATGTGCCACTCTGGTGAGGACGTTGACCACTGGGGGGCTATGCATGTGTAGAGGCAGGAGGCATGTGGGAAATCTCTGTTACCTTCCTCTTAATTTGATTGTGAACCTAAAACTGCTCTAAAAAAATGTAAGTCTTTTTTCAAAAAAATTTGTTTGGATAAACCTTTTAAAGAAATCTATTAATTTATTTTAAAAAATACCATGAGTTTGCATTCCTTCTTCTGAATTAACTAAGGAGTCTCACGTCTTACAAAACTCACAAATATGTAACCTAATTCCAGGTGATTAAAATATTTACCTAAGCAGTATTTTTCTAAAAACGCTTCCATGAAAAATTGGAGAATTTTATTTCTTGATAAAAAAATAAAATTAAGGATTATTAAGGGATCTGTAATCATTTTCTAACACTTACCGATCAAACCCCAAATCGGTTGCTGAAATAATTCTATAAAACTAGGCAGTGGGGAAGCTGTCTCAGTGGCCGAGGACAGGTCAACTTGGGCATACATTCACATAACACAGCAGGGCACCTACACGGTCCCGGGAGGCTGGGTTTAAAAGAGTTTGAAAGGACGCCAGATGGATGCATCTGAAACACACGATGCTAAGTCAAAGAACCCAGTCTTGAAAGCTAGCTTACCTGTATGATTCCATTTATATGACAATTTCAAAAAGGCAAAAATATAGGAACAGAACACAGATACAGAGATCAGTGGTTTCCAGGGGTTGGCGTGAGGGTAGGGTCTGACTACAAGGAGCAGGATGAGGAGATTCTTTGAGGCATTGAGATTGTTCTATATCGTGTTTGTGGTGGTTACAAGAATCTGGGCATGTGTTAAAAATCCATAATACCATACATAAACCACAAATCTCACTGTTTATAAATTTTTTTTAAGTAAAAAGAAGGAAAGGACACAGGAGTTTCTATATTAACTTAGGTAGTAGTTTCAGGAATATTCACTTCATAATTATTTGTATACACATATTTTATATTCTCCTCTGTATGCCTGACCTATTTCATAACGTTTTCTAATTATAAAAGGTCACCAAGTCCAGGTCCCCACCCCACTCCCATCACACCCACTTCTGCAATGTGCACAGTGGATGGACGAAGCAGCAATCACGTACTGCAGATGCTCATCCTGGCCCCCGAAGGGAGCTTTTAAAGAAAAGGCATTGCAGCAGAAAGAGGCAGGATGCGGGAGTGATTCGGAAGGAAGGGCAGCAAAGCCTAAGGAGCTGCTTTTAAAAAGTTGGTGCGATGGATAGAAACAACTGTTTCTAAGATTGTACGTCCACAGGGTTCTTAAGATTATCAAAGTATAACAAAATTGTGTGAGTCTACAAGTCAGCACAAAGTGCGGCATTTCCATGGGTTGCAAAGGGAGAACCCATCAGGAATGGGGGGCCTTGTACCATGAGCAACGCCCATGTCCCAGGGCAAAGGTGCTGTAGAGAAGGATGCAAAAGGTCTTTGAGCTCCTGGTTAACAGGAGCTCATTGATTCAAGCAGACAGGCTCCTCCCAGAGGTGTCCCAAAGACCATGCCCAGACACTGAGGACTCACCGCCACCCCAAAACCACTGTATAACCAAGGAATGGGGTTCCCCGGTGAACGTTAACCATCCTGCACAGCCTATGGTACTTGACCCCCTAGCCCTGAGATGGAAGGAGGAGCTGACCCAGACTGTGTCTTTGACCCCAAACAGTAAGTAAAACCCACAATTCTATACTTGGGTCTTGCAAGGTACTCATGAGTGAAGATGGGAGTTATGGAGGTGGGGGGGGGGGATAAAAAAGCAACAGACCCTGCCTAAGTCATCAAAAGTGACCTTGACATTCTGAGAAGAATAAACTTTCTCATCTTTCTTGGACAAAATTCAATTGTGCTCATTCTTATAAATATGCTTTTCTGGTCAATGAAATGTCCTTTTTGCTATGACACCCTCACACTTTCAGGGCTGTGAAAACCAGGGTGTCTCACTCAGTGGTCTAGAAACACTTCCTGAGAACACAGTTCACCAAAAACAATCCCCCTACAACTGCAGTAACCTGGTCTTGTAAGACCAGAGCTCCTCATGAAATGCGAGCCGTCCCAGCCCAGCGCCCACTCCCACCTTCCTCACGGTCTCCAGCTCCTGCTGCTTGTTCTCGTTGGCCACCTGCAGCTCCTTCATCTGCCTCTCCAGTTCGTCCTGCTCAGCCAGCAGCTTCCTCCGGAGTTCTTTCCGACGCTGGCGGGCTTCTTTGTGTGGCGGGGGGCTGCCCAACTTCAACAGATAGATAGTAGAATGAATGGCTGTAAAAGGTGTAGAAGAGAAAACAGGAAATACACTTTAGTTTTTGTAAGCCTAACAGGCAAAGGTCACAGTGGAAAGAAAGCCAGACAGAGACCCAGGGCAGATTCTGATTCTGTCACTGGGCTCCACTGTGACCTTGGGCAAGTCGCATAAGCTCTTGCAGCATCGCTTTCCTCATCTCTAGAATGATAGACAGGATTTCTAAAGTCCCTTCTGGCTCCAAAATTGCATACCTGTATATCTGTACTTAAATATTTGACTCAGGAATACCACATACACTAGAAGAATTTAAAACACTTTCAACTCTCTTCTCCATACTTCTCAAAAGGCCAAAAAAGATGCAGACATAGGAAGGGCTGAGATTCAAAGTTCTGATATCTGATTGGCTACCTGCGGTGTTTAGTCTGCCCCTCATCTATGCCTTATGAAACCATCTCCCTCTACACACCCTTCTTGAGATGATAATAGTAACTACCATTTATTAAATATTTGCCATAAATATTTGCCATATATATATATATATATATATATATATATATATATGTGTGTGTGTGTGTGTGTGTGTATGCATTATCTAACTTTTACATGAAATTTGATTTCTTTCCTGATTGTTTCAATTATACAAATTTAATTTTTTTTTTTTTTTTTTTTTTGAGGGCAGTGTTACTGGCCCTTACATGTGGGACCGAACAGGGGCTGCTGGCTTCCCAAGCCAGCGCTTAACCACCGCGCCACTCGGCCGGCCCATAAATTTAATTTTTTGAATAGCTAATACTTTCACATTGTTCAAATTCAAATGAAAGGACATGAAGGAAGTCTCCCTCCCACTCCTATCCCCAAGTACTGGCTTCCCCTCTCCACTAGCAACTAATACTAACAGTTTCTTGTGCCTCTTTCCAGAGATATTTTAAGTATACAAATAAATATGTATATATGCCTTCCACCTTCTTTTGAAACAAATAGTGGCATAACACACTCTTCTGAGCCTTACTTTTTCCAATTAATTTATCTTGGAGAGCTTTCCATATCGGTATACAAAACTATACATAAAGTATTGCACAGTACTCTGTTGTGTAAGCTGTACCACAATTTATTCAACTATTTCCCAATTAATGGACATTTGAGTTGCTTGCAATCTATCACAAACATTTCTGCACTGATAAGCCATTTTAAAATGTGCAAGTATATCTTCATTATCTAATTATTAATCCTCACAACAACCCTGAGAGGTAGGGACTATTATTATCCCCATTCCACAGGAGAGAAAAGCAGCTACAAAATTCATAACTCAACCTAAGTGACTCAGGAAAAAGGATTCAAACCTAGCTGCACTTGCCTCAAACTCTTAAACCACATAAAAAATTATCACAATTTTCAATGTAATATATTTTTTACCTGAAATGGAGGTTCCTTATGACTTTGATTAAATTTAGTTTTAAATCCTGGCTCTAGAAATCATATCCCCCTCTCTCTGTTTATATAGAGACCTAGCCTTTCCCTCAGATAATCAGCAACCCCTGAGGCGGCAGCAGACAGCAGCCAGATCTGACGAGTGGTCACAGGCCTGGACCTCTGGCAGGTTACAGATAACACCTTGACCTAAGTTGTGTTTCAGCTCCTGAGCCCTAAGGTGGAACGATCCCTGGCTACTTTCCAGTGAAACCAGACAGAGAGACGCTGGAAAAGACCTCAGAACTGTCCTCAAGACCTGAAGAAATGATTTATTACCCTTACCTCAGCCCCGGCCAATCAGCTTCCAGCTGGACCCTAAATCCCTAACCCACAGTGTCCTGTGATTTTGCCCCATATAATCTGTAACCTATACACAATCAGGGAGTCGGGTTTTTAGCATTAGCGTCCCACCTCCATATTGGCCAATTCAATATGAAACTATTTTTCTTTCTATACTGCAAACTCCTGCTCATGCATTTCTTTGGGCCAGTGCACACAGGCAGACGGACTCAAAAAAAGGGGAAAACTGGGGTCCTGGTAACATATCTATGTCCAAGAATATCACATTCAGAATCCCCATTCATGATTTTAAAAAAAAAGAATCTCATATATAATGTCTCATTCTTTACTAATTTTGGAATAATACTTCAGTTTAAAAGTTATTAAATCAAGTTTGTGTTCTTAAGATAATTCTTTGAACCTAGTGATTCCTTGTGGAAATGACAGATCTTGAATATTATTCAAAAACTACTGCATTATTCTTCTTCTGTTTTATATATTACTCAACACTCAAGGGGGTCACTTTAAAAGTTTTCACAGTGTAGGGCCGGCCAAGTGGCTCAGTTGGTTTAAAGCTCGCTCAAGAGTGCGAGCTGAGCTCTGAGCAACAGCAGTTCGATGCCAGCCCGAGCTGAGCTGCCGCTGAGCTGCCAACAGGTGGTAGGATGGCTCAGCTAAAAAAAAAAAAAAAAAAAAAAAAAAGTCGGGCTGGCAGAGTGGCATGGTGGCTAAGCGCTGGCTTAGGAAGCCAGCAGCCCCGGTTCAGGTCCCACTTTTGAGGGCCTGTGACGCTGCCCTCAAAAAAAAAAAGAAAAAAAAGTCTTCACAGTTGTTAAAAGGGGAAATTCCATACTCTTTAAATAGTAAGAGTAAATAAAACTCAAAATGTCCAGTTTGTAATTTTCCCACAAGTTCATTACACAAATGAAATTGATGAAAAATTTGGGAACTCCTCTGAACTCTTTTTCTTTAAGTTACTATGTTACAAACAGACAATGAGGAAATAACCCCTTAGTATTTTAATGAGATTCAAAAATAGACAGTCAGAGCTCTCAAGTTATGTCATAACAAATAATGAAAATTACCATACCCTGGATCCACTCCTGTTTCTTCTTCTTATCTGAAGCACTGATTTCAAAGGTCTTATCAAAACATTTTATGAGAAAAAGGCATTTCTTTCCATCTTTGTCAGGCAAAGACTAAAGCAGAAAGGAAAATTAGTTCTTTAAAATTTTATTTTTAAGTATTTAAATTCCATCTTAATTATTTATACAAATCTGGCTGAAAGTCAATGTCAGTGAAAAATATCTATAAGTGCCTATTACTGATTTACTAAAGCTGTCTCCTAGGGAACATCACTATGGAAACCATGTGTCCCAATGAATATACTACATCTGGACTGCGAGAACCATCAACGCCTGATGGGGATGCCATACTTTGGGCTTTACTGAGCACAGTGACTCTTGTACCTGAGCACATCCCTTACAGGAACCCTGGAAGATACATCCATGGAATTGTTACAACCGTTGACTCTGGTAAGCCTGGGTGATTCCCACACCTGTTTGATGTAGCTCTCCTCTCCTTACACCTGGGATGTTGCTGCTCTAAGCTGTAATTCCTGTCCTACATCCTTTTGAGATAGCTAGGATGGCCTATTATAACCTCGTGAGTCTCTATGTTTAGTTGATTCTAAGAAGAGCCCTTAATGGGCAGTGCACACCCTAAGACGTTCATATATCTGTACCACTTCATCCATCAAAATACATTATTGTTTATGAGTGAGATTTTTAGGTATTTTAAATATTCTTCAACAAATACAGATGTAGTAGTAGTAGTTCAGATATAAATTAACAACTCAAAAAGGTATGTTCTTGAGGAATTCACTTCTTTACAGAATTAACAGCTGTGAATAAAGTGTCCTGAAAGTCACCCAAAATATTCAAAGGTAAATGCTCACATCTTCATCAGTTTTATTTATTGCATTCCAAATGGTCCAGATTTTCTGGTATAATCATGATTTCAAACATTGTCTTCCTGAATTTTTTTTTCCTTTATTTTGTTTTTTATGACTCCATTTTATTTAATAAATGATTCCTTAAATGTACAAATAAATGAAGTTTAATCCCTATACTTTGTCCACGAGTATAAGACAGAAAATAAATTCACATTAGATAAAAATTTTGTTGGCTATCTTTAATTTTTAGTTCAGAAACTATGGCGATTTTATTTTAAAAATGTAAATTTTAAAGATTATTTTAAGGCTCTCAAATCTTGAAGGAGGAAGATAAACGACTTGAGCAGCAGGGGGCAGCACTGGAAAGAAAACTTACCTCTACACAACAGTTTTCATCCAAGAGAATATCTCCTTTTTTGTCTTTCAGATCCTCACTCACATAATAAGAAATTATGTTGGGTTTTAGTACAAACCAGCGTTCAGTCCAGTTTTTCCGTCTATGGCCTTTTTTCATCATGTAACCCTATGAAAGATTAAATCTGATATAAATGCCTGTCCTTTTATTTACAAGAACTAATACCTCTTCCTTGATATTCTTGCCTATTCCATTACCTGACTGATGTATGGTCTTGAATGCATAAATATCAGTGGTTCTTGCCCTTTGTGGATCATGAACCCTTTGAGGATCTATGAAGGCCAGGGGCACTATACCCAAATTCACGCCAGCATATGCAGACAAAAGTCTACACAGAATTTGAGACACTCAGAGACAACCCCTCCCCTCACTGCAAAGCTATAGATAGTAGACTTTAGAATCCCTAATGTTAATAGCACTGTGGTTTTTTAAATTCCTTACCTTTTAGGGATATCTACAGAAATATTTATCAATAAAATGAAATGTCTGAGATTTGTTTCAGGATAATAGAAGAGAGGCAAAAGTAGATAGGGCAGGATTCACCATAAGTTGATGGTTACTGGAGTTCATTATACTATTCAGTCTATTCCGTTTAAATCTCTCTCTCTCTCTCTCTCTCTCTCTCTCTCTCACACACACACACACACACACACACACACACACACACAAGCCCCTAACAGTGATTCTCAGTAAATCAAAACTTCAATCAATGAACATGCTAAAAGCTTTCTGCTTGGCCAAGTATACCTTCTCAACCAATCACCTCTGGCACCAACCTACGTGTCTATCTGACCTTACATTATTCTGGAGGATGGATTCTGTTTCGCATGAGCAGAAAAAGAACTGGACTGATAGTTAGAATACTGGCTTCTAACTATAGCTCCTATGTTCACACTTACTTGTCCTATACTTCCTTTCCACATATCAACCTCAAAGGTGTATACTTCAAATTTTTACTTCAGCACAGCAAAATTACACATTATTATAGGCCAAAGCCCTTCAGCGTTGTTCAAAAATAGCTGATATTTAAATATTAACTATTAAAAGGTGCTGATAGCCTATGGTAGACTATACATAGCATTAAAGATATGGTATTAGCTTGCCTGTAAGTTTCATTGATTATTATAGAAAGCTTTAATCATATTACTTGTTCAGTTTCCTAATCTTTAGACATTTAAGCAAAAGCTATCTCATACTGAAATTCATCTATAGCCCTATATCCTACCATCCTGGTAAGTGTAAAAGTCCTCTTTGGACAGAAACCATGTCTCATACTTCTCTGTAGCACCAAAAACCTATACAAATTAAGTCTCAACTAATTAATGTTTATTGATGGGCTTCATTAAGCAAAAAGAACAAAAACAGGGCTGGCCAAGTGGCACAGTGGTTGAGAGCTGGCTTGGTATGCCAGTGGCACGGGTTTGGATCCCACATATAAGGGCCAGTGACGCTGCCCTCTTAAAAAAAAAAAAAAAGAACAAAAACAACAATATCACCTACTAAGCAAAAAAAAGATCAAGGTAAAGAAATCCCAAATCAGTTATTATTCAACATAATAAAGTAAAAAATTTGAAAGGTCCACTAAAAATATATGAGTTCAATTTAATAAGCATTAAGCTTCACACATGTATATCAGATGCTACGTGGTACTGAGAAAACAAACATATCTAATAAGATAAATGCAACTTTGCTATATAAAGTTATTTATTTAGCAAAATTTCCAAAATGAAGGATATTTTTCTGATTTTATAAAAATAATATAAAATCATACACACAGAAAGTGCAATAATAATAAAGGAATAAGAAAGAAAATAAAATTTACAGGAATCCCACAATCTAGCGGCATGCATTTTCACATGCCGGGGAGCATGCTCCAGACAGCCCTGTACATGCACATATCACACTGCATGAAGGGATTACAAGACACTGCGGTTCGACAACCTGTTTTTGCCTCTGAACAATATGCCATAGGGATCTTTCACACCAGTAAGTATGGATGTACACATGACACAAAGGCACTTTAAAAATACTTTTGGAAATGCGATCATTTAAACAGTTCTTTCAAAATGTCACCTCCCAATACTTAAGCGTACTTCAGAAATGCACCAATAATTCTTTAAAATGGAAGTCTAATGTAAGAATGGGAAAATAAGAAACTTTATTCCTGTTCTAAATCAGTGTAAAAGTCTAAGTGGCTTAAACTCATCTCTGTCATGAAAATTTGTTTTCTTTCAAACGTCAAATTCTAAATGTGAGAAGAAATGCAGTGTTAAAGGACACTTACCTGTTTCAACACATCTAATATAAGCTCATTGAAGACTTCATTAATTGCCATAGACACCGTCTGTCGATCCATGCCTTTGCTAAACTGTCCATTTCCAATAAGCTCAATCAGTTCCCACACAGAAAGGCCATCTTTACCGTCATCAAAGTTGATTTTATAATGTTCAAATTGTTCTTGCTGCCAACCTCCTCCCATAGCTTCTGTCAGTTTCTTAAGCAGGTATTCAATCTATATAAAGAATTCAAAAATTATTATTTCCTAGTAAAAAAATAACTTTAACTTAGGTATCTATCTACATTATTTGAACTGATAAGGTCAATTTAAGAAATATTATTTTAGGGCCGGCCGAGTGGCGCATTGGTTAAGCGCTGGTTTTGGTATGCCAGCGGCCCCGGTTCGGATCCCACATGAGGGCCAGTGACACTGCCCTCTACAGCTAACAACAGCTCCACCTGGAGCTGGGCTGTGCGAGCCCCGGTGATGGTGTGGGCTGCCATAGGCTACAGTGAGTGGCCCGCAGCCAGCGTGAGCGGCTGGCAGCCAAGCGTGAGCTGCCAATAGCCGCAGTGAGCGACATCCAGAGGCCAGCAACCGATCTGCCTCATCCGGGAAGAGCGCAATGACGATACCAACAGTGAAGCAACATCCTCCGCAACTAAACTGAAGAACAAGGAGACAGCAACTTGTCTGTTCCCCTTCCCCGATTCCCCAACGCTGTTCCCCTCCGCCAATTCCCCAATAAAATCTTAAAAAAAAAAAAAAAAAAAAGAAATATTATTTTACAGCTCCAATAGTGGATCTTTAAAGGATCATGATACTATCAGGGAGAAGGGTATGGATAAATTTCACTGGTTCTATATTAACCCAGAATAAGTAAGAAATCAAAAACCAGGGCCAGCCGAGTGGCACATTGGTTAAGCGCTGGTTTTGGAATGCCAGCGGCCCCGGTTCGGATCCCACATGAGGGCCAGCGACACTGCCTTCTACAGCTGACAGCGGCTTCACCTGGAGCTGGGCTGTGCGAGCCCCGGTGATGGTGTGGGCTGCAGCCCCTGCTGCAGTGGGCTGCCATAGGCTACAGTGAGTGGCCCGCAATCAGCGTGAGCGGCTGGCAGCCAAGCGTGAGCTGCCAATAGCTGCGGTGAGCGACATCCAGAGGCCGGCGACCGATCTGCCTCGTCCGGGAAGAGTGCAATGACGATACCAACAGTGAGGCAACATCCTCCGCAGCTAGACTGAGGAACAAGGGGACGGCGACTTGTCTGTTCCCCTTCCCCGATTCCCCAACGCTGTTCCCCTCCACCAATTCCCCAATAAAATCTTTAAAAAAAAAAAAAAAAAGAAATCAAAAACCAGTAGCGCCCTCTAATTGTATAGTTGTATACAGAACTAAAGCAAACTGCCAACATCCACTACAATACACAAACTAATTAATGTGATCTAATTACTGTCTTGGTTAAATATTTCAATATATCAGAATATTAATCTTACCGAACTAATATGGAAGCGACTAAATTAAATAAGCATCTGAAAGTATATACAATTTATAAATTTTCCACATAAGCCAATTATTTTAAATTCATGCTGCTTCCTCCCACTGGAACACTGGCAATGTTGCAAAACAATGGTTGAATTCCTGGCTTGGGCTGGAAGAACTTATTAAATCCTGAAACATAACCTTTGTGCAGAAAATACTACTGTTATTAAAATCATAACAGTTAAATAAAACAGTGAGGCAGTAATACCGAATGAGCAATTGATATCTCTTATCTTCTGAAAAGCCTCAGTATCCTACCATGCTCTCAAACTCAACATGTCCAAACATGAATGAGCCACCTGAGCCACTGCCATCTTCCAGGTGGCTTGCCTTTCTATTACTGATTTCAGCTGGGAACAACACCATTCACCACGGTGGGATCCTTGTTTTCTACTCCCTTCCATCAAATCAGTGACAAAATCCTACTGTTTTTTACCTCCCTAGATAAGTGTTTTTCAAACTGTAGGTTAAGACCCAATATGAAATCACCTTAATGGGTAGTAACCAGCATTTTCTTTAATGGAATGAAAAATATTTGAGTTCACTCATAATAAAGACAAACATTGTTTGTGTCATTTTACTTCGTGTGTACATGTGTCTATGTGTGCTGGATCATGAAATAAAATGTTTATCATCCTATAGTTTGCAGTCAAAAGAGAATGAAAAAGGTGCCCAAGACAGTTCTCCAATCTGTCTCCTCCTAGTCCGTCTGCCTTTGCTCAGGCCTCCAGGTTGGTATCCTGGCCTCCAGCATAGCACCCCTGAATCAATATTCTGCCAGAGGGCTTTTTCTAAGTCAAAACCTAAGCCTGTGACCTCCCTTCTTTCAACTGTGTCCTGGGTCCCTGTCACCTCAAAGATAAAGGCCACCTCCTGGGCATCCCTTGGTGATTGGCCCCCTGCCCACTATCTCTAATGTGCCTTCCGCTATGCCCACCAACACTAACAACAGCAGCAATCAGGGGTCTCAAGCTTGTTCTGTAAAGAACAGACAGTAAATATTTCAGGCTTTGTGCATCTCCGTTATATATTCTTCTATGTTTGGGGTTGTTTTTTTCTTTTTCTTTTTTTTTTACAATCCTTTAAAACATAAAAACTATTCTTAGCACATAGACAATACAAAAACAGACCATAGGCTGGATTCAGCCAGCCAGCAAGTCAGAGTCTGCCAACACTTGCCATAGATTATTAGTAGTTTACCCACTTAACACACTTCTTATGCTTCTCTGCCTTCCCCTAGGTTATTCCCACTCCAAATGAGACCAGCAGCAACAGCAGCACTTGGAAGCCTATGCCAAATGAAGTATCCCACCAAAGACCCCCAAATCAGAATCTGCCTTTGAACAAGAACCCCAGGAACTGCCATATGTACATTAAAGTTTGAGAAGCACAGCTCTAGCAAAACTGCTCTGACCAACCCCAAACCAGGTCAGATGTTCTATGTCACTGCACTTAGCATATTGTATTGAAATTATCTTTACTCATTTGCTTCCCCACCATTTTCTGAATTCCATAGAGGAAGGACCATGTCCCACTCATCTTTGAATCTCCAGAACTCAATATAGTACCTAGAGCTCAATTAATATTTGCTAAACTGAAATAAAAATTAAGCTAAGCCTCAATTTTTCTCATCTATGAAATAAGCAAAGTCACACTCATCACATTTAACTACTATAGGGATAAAAATGAAACAAATATAGAACATTTTGCACAATGCCTGGCACAGTAAGTACTACAATATAACTTCCCATCTGCACTGAGTGGAACAGTATTCAACCATTTTAAATTACATTTAAGAAAGCATTTAGGAAATAACATAAAGTGAAGAAGAATGCAAAATTAAATTTAACTATGATTTCCACTCCATAAAGATTATGTAAATATTTTGATAAATACTAGAAGAAAACATAGAAACATTAAGTCTAATTGTTACAGATAGGATTGTACATTATTTTTTTTCTTTCTCTTCTTTACACTTCCATTAACTTGGTTATAATATTGTTTGTGAAATAATATTTTAACAGAAAAAGAATGCAAAATATAGTAAAAACATGCTTGCATAGAAACATGCATTCAAAAAATATTACAAGGTAAAAAAATATAAGAGTTCTACTGATTTAATTTGATGAGATATTGTAAAATTCTCTAGTACGCAGACTATCTAATCCCCTGAATCTAGCATATGGTAGGTAGTCAAGAAATGTTTACTTGTTGGAGAAAAACACACTTAGGTCTTTCCTTTCTCTTATTGGAGATATATCATCTTCTGCCAAGCTTATCAGAGATTATCTTCTTGGCTCTTAAACAGAAGTAACAGGGATAGTGAGCAGAAGAGAGAAAAAGGAAATGGTTAAGAGGAAGAGAGAGAAAGAGAAGAGGGAAGGAAAGAATGAGACAGAAAAGAGAAGAGAGAAATAACTCAGGCAAGAAGAGATTGAAGAAAAATAAAGAGAGAAAAAGAAAGTAAAAAAGAGCATTAAAATAAATAATTGCCCATGGCAAAATAACTTAAGAGGCCTTAAAATGTACAGAAATTCAATCTCCCTAAGGCAGCAAAAACAAGGAAGGGCCCATGCTGCCTGATCCCAACTTGGGGTAAAGGCAGAATAGGCACAGCTAGAAGTTTTAGTAGCAAGGCCAATGTAAGCATGTGCATATGACCACATGTATGTAACAGGATGATGAGTGGGCGTGACAAGATGGCACGTCTGAGTGACCACTTGTACCGAGTCAGGAAATGCAGCCTCAGTTCTTCCTCATTTACTGCTATGAATGAATCCAAGCCCCTCATACTCCAAGCTTCAGCTCCTCTTGTATATCAGATGACCTTTTATAATGTTTGTAACTCAGCAAGTATCTATCAGCAGCAAACACAGATTTAGAGGCAGCTTCCCAGGTTCATCCGGAGGAACCTTTCAGAAAGGGCCGTCCCAAACCCTTCAGGGTTTGTCATCAGCACTCAGTATCTATTCAGCATTCCCAGTGACTGTGCGAGACAACAAATCTAGATTCATTTCCTGCTGTCTTTCGGCACAATCTTACACTCATAACCAAATAACTGAAGGGCCTCTCAATTCATTATATTGAGCCAAGGAGAGACAAACATTACCATTCTCAACTGTTCAATTATACTAAATAATAAATCATGTGCTGCCGTGTTCGTGCTGCCGTGTTGGTCTCAAGTGGCCTGCATCAATTCTAAGAGCTCATTCAGTTTCAGGAAGCAGCTTACTTCCTCCTTCCAGGCAAGTTTCGCCGAAAATAACAAAGAATAAACTTTTAAGCTGCATGTGATTTTCGAGGCCTTTGGCTCCAAAATTTACTTAGTTAAAAGTTCTTTCCCTGCATCATTTAAAAGAGCCTTTATTGGCTTAACAATAATTCAATTTTAAAAGGGTCTCTTAAAACTATTTTCGGTTTGATATTTAATTTTTATCAAGGCAATTCTTCCAAACAAGCGCACAACAGACTCATCCTGTTTTGTTCTTGGCTCTGTGGGAAATGAATAGTAATGTAAAAACTATACTTTACACCAAACACACATTTCCAAAAATACCATTTGACAAAAATTACAGAAACATCTCAAATGGGGACATACTATTTCTTGACTTTTGTGTGGTAAGTCACTTAAGTATTTATTCAATATTCTTGATACTAATTTCTGGGTAATGGGAAACTAAGTCAAAAGTAAATTTATTTATGCCACTTATGTTATTCATATAACTACCACTGTTACTTATACAGTATTAATCAAAGCTGGAGAATAAAATCTTACTTAAAAACAGCCTGGACTTAAAATGCAAATGATAGTTATAGTAGGTAGATTATTAGAAACAAAAAATGACTTTAAATGTATAAAGTCTAAAAACTGTTGGTAAGACTACAATTAAACTCACATACATAATCATGACAAATTAAGACACTGTATTCCAAATTTTATTTTATTTTATTTTACTTTTTTAAAGATTTTATTGGGGAATTGGTGGAGGGGAACAGCGTTGGGGAATCGGGGAAGGGGAACAGACAAGTTGCCGTCTTCTTGTTCTTCAGTTTTTAGTTGCGGAGGACGTTGCTTCACGGTTGGTATCGTCATTGCTCTTCCCGGATGAGGCAGATCGGTCGCTGGCCTCTGGATGTCGCTCATCGCGGCTATTGGCAGCTCACGCTGGCTGCCAGCCGCTCACGCTGGCTGTGGGCCACTCACTGCAGCCTATGGCAGCCCACTGCAGCAGGGGCTGCAGCCCACACCATCACCGGGGCTCGCACAGCCCAGCTCCAGGTGGAGCTGTTGTTAGCTGTAGAGGGCAGTGTCACTGGCCCTCATGTGGGATCCGAACCGGGGCCGCTGGCATCCCAAAACCAGCGCTTAACCAATGCGCCACTCGGCCGGCCCCCAAATTTTATTTTTATATATATTTTTCACGCTGAATTTTATTAAAATCTGTAATTCTAAATAAAACCAGTTCAAAATGTAGTTTTTTAAAAATGTTAAGTATTTAGGAAGGAAGCAAAATCTAACAGAGAATAGCTTCCTTAAGAAATATTATGACTCTAGTGTTTTCCACAAAATAGCGTGACCTCGAATTTGCAGTGCTTGGTGAAAGGCCAGGAGATGTGCTAAGAGCTCAATAAATACAAGGCCATATTTTAAATCTCAGGAGGCTGGTTCAGCAGCTAGACAAAGCAATTCCACATAAATCTGTTCCAATGATCCCTTCTTTCCCCACACAAGTACTCCTGGCCATAGAGGAATAATCTCTAAAATTAACTCTAATTCTACTTCTAATTAGAAGAAATGGAGGGAATTAAGAATGTCAAAATATAGAGGAAGTCCAAACAATAACATGACAAGGTTTGCTATCTGGTTACCCTATCAAGTCAAAGAAGGGCTACTCCCTTCTCAAATGAGATTAATTTGTCTGGAAAGAGGACCAAGACATTCCTGTCAGCCTGCAAAAATAAAGGTAAGCATGGAGTCTTGGCTGGGCTCTGGGGTGCAGAAAGGATAGTCATGGTATACGTCCAAGTTCATGTGGGTCCCAGTTCTTCGGGCCACTTGGAACAGAAATCTTTTGAGTTTCTGAGGCACAGCAATCAGGAAGCTGATGCTAACTGGCTCCCTTCACAGCCTGTGTGTCAGTGATCATTTAAAGCCAATGACAAGTCCTTCACATCAAGCAAATGCTGCCTCGAAGAAGAAGGTAAGTCTCCTTGTTCATTAATTTCTAATTCTGAAACCAGGACAAGGTAACTTTCAAGTCCAACACAAATATTTTTGTAAAGGAAAGAACCAAAACATCACAGGTAAAAGACCCACCCCTCCTCCAGTTCCAAAGAAAACGCAAATAAATTTGAAAAACTGAGTGTAACTTCAAAAGGTCATAAAAGACGATACTGGAAATTTTATTATCATAATTCTTCTAGGCAGCAGCTGTTTTTAAACAACCATTTTAAAATATATACCACTGGTATATCTCTTTCTACTCTTATCAATATTCCATTCCCTTCTATATGTCGCTATATTAAGCTAGACAATTTTCAACGACAAAAAAATTCCATAGCTCATTTTTTAAATTTCCCCTTTAACGAACATGCACAATTACATCATTATGGTTATTAAGCATTAAGAAACTGTTCCCACCACTGCAGAGACACTGCTTTCTCCTTGGTTACCGATGACCACCTAATTGTTAAATCCTAGAGCAACTTCTCACTCATCACGCTCTAATTTTTCTGTAGCATCGAATGCCAGTAACTACATTTCTGCTTCTTAGAACTTCTTCTTTCGTTGGTACCCATGACTCAACATTCTCCCAGTTCTCCTCCTACCTCACAGACTTTTCTTTTTTTTGCGGGGTAGGGGAAACTGGGGGAGGGGAACAGCGTTGGAGAATCAGGGAAGGGGAACAGACAAGTTGCGGTCCTTTTTTGTTCTTCAGTCTAGTTGTGGAGGACGTTGCTTCACTGGCCGACGTTGGTATCATCATTGCGCTCTTCTCGGCTGAGGCAGTCACTCGTTGGCCAGAGGCTGGACAGCCGCTCACTGTAGCCTATGGCAGCTCGCAGCAGAGGTTGCAGCCCACACTGTGGCCGGCCATCTTAGCTATAGAGGCAACCAGGTGGCGCTGTTGTTCACCATCTTAGCTGTAGAGGGCAGTGTCACTGGCCCTCATATGTGGGATCTGAACCGGGGCCCCACTGCTCAGAGCTGGTGTCCCAAACCAGCTCCTAACCAACGCGTCACTCGGCCACCCCCCTCACAGACGTTTCAATTCAGCTTTCTTTACCGAATCTACTTCCTCTTCTTGCTACAGAAACAGTCCCAAGCTTCTGTCCTCAGCCTCATTTCTCCCACTACAGCCTCTTCCTACCTGAGCTAACCTATTCCCATGGCTTCCCTATCTCTGTCTCCAGCCCTGACCTCTCACGAGCTCTAGATGTGCACTTCAGCTGAATACAGGACAGCTCCATGAGGATGTTCCAGCTAAAATGCCAAATATATCAAACCCATCATTATGCATGTGTCCCCAATTTGTTCACTGTCGTCTCCTTCATTTATACACGTGTGTGCACACACATTCGTGCACACACACACCAGTTACCATGGAACCAGACACTGTTAAATGCTTCATATACATCAACTATTTTAATCCTCACAAGAGTCCTGTGAAGAAAGGAGTTATCCCCATTTTAATGATGGGGAAACCCAAGCAGAGATTAAGTAATTTATTCAAGGTCACATAGCCAAAAAGAGGTAGAATCAGGATTCAAACCAGGCAATCTGATTTCAAAAGACCATGCTTTAAACAATTACACTATATTACCTCCCAATCGCTCAGGCCTGAAACACCTATATTTCTGCACAGCAAGGCAATATCAGCTTGGTCCTGTGACCTCCAGGTCCCTCCCATCTGGCCTTCTGTTCCATTCTCACTGACACTACTTCAGTCCTCAATGCCACTTACCTTTTCTTGACTTCCCACCTCTCATCTCTCCATATTTCATTTATTTACTTGTCACTCTCTTGCTCAAAAATCATCACTGCCTACAGGATAAAGTAAAAATTCTTTCCAGCCTCATCTACCACCACTCTTCTTCACAGCCATCATGTTTCAGTTAGAAAGGCTATGGGTCATTCTTTTTGACTCTGTCCAGCATCTGACCCCCTTCCTACGTCAAGGGAATTCTCGACCTCCCAATGTAGGAGCTAAAGTGCCTTTCTGAGCCTCCTCTGAAGCTAGCTTCTGGCACCTAAGCCATAGCAATCAGATGCATCATCCAGACTGAGAACTCCCCTGGTACACCGCGGGAATAGCTGCAGGACGGTCTGAGCCCCCAGCATGCAGGGTCAGAGGTGTTCCATGACACAAATGCAACACCTACCCTCTGCTGACAGCAGCATTCTCCCTGCGCTTCCTCACTGGTGTGACCAGTGTAGTTCCCGGCTGCACAGCCTCCACACCTGGTTTTTCAGCCATCATGGCGACTCTGAACTACCCCACATCCTTTTTAAAAATTCCTATCTGGCTTAAATCAGCCAGCCCCAATGTTTATAAGTAAGCATTCTTCACTCATCTCTAAACATGCCATTTGTTTTAGTGCCTCATATAACCTTGTCCACTGTTTCGTCCATCCAGGATTCTTCTCCTCTGCCTTCTCCATTAATCAACTCTTCCATCTTTTAAAACCCAGCACAAGTGCTACTTTACCCATATTAAATATAATAGCTAATACTTAATGAGCTCTCTCTCAGGGCCAGGCATTCTTCTCATTTTGTTTTCACAGAAACAGCAAGAGGCAAATATTAACTTCGCCCTATTTTACAGTTGAGAAAACTGCAACAACAAAAAAATTAATTAAACTGTCCAACATCACACATTTAGTGATGGAACCAGAATTCAAATCTAGGAAATCTGACTCCAGACCCCTGCTCTTAACCAGGAAACAGCAAATTATAGCCCATGGGTCAAATCTAGCCCAGCAACCAAATCTGGCTCACAGCATGTTTTCACATACCCATGATCTAAGAAGTTTTTACATTTTTAAGTGGTTGGGAATTTTAAAAATCAAAGGAATAATATTTCATGACCCATAATGAAAATTACATAAAATTCAAATTTCCACATCTATTTTATCTAAACACAGCAACATACTGTTTATGGCTGCTTTCATGCTGTAACAGCAGAGTTGAGTAGCTGCGACAGAGACAGTATGGACCAAAAAGCCCACAAATCCTCAAATATTTACTGTCTGGCCCTTTACTGAAAAAGCTTAGGACCCTGCTTTTAACCACTACATTATATTACCTTTCTTAAAAGCCTTCCTTGATCCCTTACTTCCCTAAAGCTGGTATAAATCTTTTCCTTCTCTGTAATTGCACTGCATTTGAATCTCTCGTATAACAGGTAGAATTACACTTGACTTATATTGTTTTTCCTCCAGCAGACCGTAAATTCCTTGAAGGCAGGAAGTAGTCTTTCTCACTTTGTATTCCTCTTGGTGCCTTACTTATTGTTGGCAGTCAATAAATGTATGCTGATTTTACATAAAATATTGTAGTGTGAACTTTTAAAAAAGATTTTCCTGGGCCGGCCATGTAGCGCGGTGGTTAAGAGCTGGCTTTGGACACTAGTGGCCCCAGTTTGGATCCCACATATGAGGACCAGTGACACTGACCTCAAAAAAAAAGATTTTCCTAACGTGAAGGTGAATCATAGAAATCACAGACGAGACTCTGTATCGGCAGGATGGGTGATAACGGGCACCCTCAATCGCTACTGGTAGGTGTTTAAATTGGTACAGTCTTTGTGAACGGCAATTCATCCTTGTTCATCTAATACCTTCAAAGTATGCATTTCTTAGGACTTAGAATTCCACAGCTAGAAATTTATCCTCAAGGAATATGCAGACTAGTATGCAAAAACGCATGCAATAGTAGTTATAGGAGTTAACATATCTATTGAGTACATACTACAAGCTGGGCACTGAGCTAAGTCCTTTAAATGAAGAATCTCATACCCCTTAGAGTTAACATTATTATGAGATGTATTTTACAAATGAGGAAATTAAAACCAGAGATTAAATAATTTGTCCGAAGACAAGGGATTACAGACTTTTTTTTTAAGCTGATTTTAATTTTGCATATTATGAGGCTTCTCTAAATTTATTATTGTAATAAGCATGTATTACATGTATCATTTTTTAGGGCAGTAAGAGAGCACAAAAACCTTACTCTTCTATTTGTTTTCCTTTGGAAGCTTAGGGGAAATAAAACCAAACCAAAACAAACAAATGTCCTTTTTCATTACTTTGGAAAGTACAATAAAAAGTCACCACCATGGACTTTGAAACAAGAACAGAGTTTTCTCACATAAAACAGCCTTGAGAACATTCTGAATCCTATGTGTTTCCCCTATAGCATCACTCAATCAGTCCATACGGTTTTGTCAATAGGCAGGTAGACAGAAAATTACGTTGTGACTTGTACTGAAAATTTACTCTTTGGACATAAAGATAAATTCATCTATAATTATAGCAATTTAGAGAAGAAGAGTCCCACCCTGTCTGCAAATCCCCAGAGGTTTTACATGACCCCAAAGCACTAAATTTTGGACTTTTTGGGATTCAAGCTGTTTTGCCTCTGATTCAAAAAGACTAGTCTAGGGCCGGCCGAGTGGCGCATTGGTTAAGCGCTGGTTTTGGGATGCCAGTGGCCCCGGTTCGGATCCCACATGAGGGCCAGTGACACTGCCCTCTACAGCTAACAACAGCTCCACCTGGAGCTGGGCTGTGCGAGCCCCGGTGATGGTGTGGGCTGCAGCCCCTGCTGCAGTGGGCTGCCATAGGCTGCAGTGAGTGGCCCGCAGCCAGCGTGAGTGGCTGGCAGCCAAGCGTGAGCTGCCAATAGCCACGATGAGCGACATCCAGAGGCCAGCAACCGATCTGCCTCATCCGGGAAGAGCGCAATGAGGATACCAACAGTGAAGCAACATCCTCCGCAACTAAAACTGAAAAACAAGAAGACGGCAACTTGTCTGTTCCCCTTCCCCGATTCCCCAATGCTGTTCCCCTCCACCAATTCCCCAATAAAATCTTTGAAAAAAAAGACTAGTCTAGGATCTCCTTCCATATCTGCACTGAATTAACAGAAATACTTCCAAGCTAGGTCTGATAAATGCTAAGATAACTATGTAAAAACTTCCCAGAGCCACACCTTACCTCTTCTGGCACAATAATTAATGGGTACTTGTCCTCAGAAAGAAAGTTGAAAATAACCCATATTTTAAATGAATCTTCTTCTGTAATGAGCAGGGGACTTTTTGTGAGGTTTTTTTTGACACAGAGGGTCCAACACATCCTATTGAATTCAATCTTGTCAAAGTTGTCTTGGACCTAAAAAAGAATGAGGAAAAATTCCAATGAACCAGTCCAAAATAAGCAGTATAATATAAGCCAAGTAAAACAGAAAGACAAAGCCTACTATAGGCTTCATTTTAATCAATCCAATTAACCAACAGCCATTTTCCAAGTATATACTTAGATACTACCCTTTTAAAAGCCCAATTCAGGATGTTATATTTAGCATGACACTGAAGCAACATCTGTCCTCATCACTCACTTGGCATATAAAATACTGACTTATCGAATAGTTACTTTTCTTCTAAATAGACTACCAATCCTGATATAGAGAAGTTGAGAATGTCAAATTATTCAAGATGAGCCACATATAGATATCTTTACCTATACAGTCAAAGAAGATACTTTCTTTTGGGGAAAACTATTTAATTGAAATTCTAAAAGATAGGGCTGGCCGAGTGGTGCATTGGTTAAGAGCTGGCTTGGGACACCAGCGGCACCAGTTCGGATCCCACATATAAGGGCCAGTGACACTGCCCTCTACAGTTAACAACAGCTTCACCTGGAGCTAGGCTGCGAGCCCTGGCGACAGCGTAGGCTGCAGCCCCTGCTGCAGTGGGCTGCCATAGGCTACAGTGAGTGGCCAGTAGCCAGTGTGAGCAGCTGACAGCCAGTGTGAGCTGCCGATAGCTGCAGTGAGCGACCATCCAGAGGGTGACGACCGATCTGACTCATCCGGGAAGAGTGCAATGACGATACCAACATGGGCCAGTGAAGCAACATACTCTGCAACTAGACTGAAGAACAAAAAGACAGCAACTTGTCTGTTCCCCTCCCCCAATTCCCCAATACAATCTTTAAAAAAAAAAAAGAAATTCTAAAAGATAGCCCTGCCATTCAGTCATTCAATCATGCATTTAACATTCCCACAGCATCCACTATGAGCCAAGTACCATGCTACAAATTCAGGAGATAAAGATGAAGAACTTGGTCTTTGCTCTTAAAATATTCAGTTTATTAGGGAAAACAGATATGCAAACAGACAAATTTTAATATAACACGATGTATAATTCAATCGTTTTTCACTAATTCAACAAATAATTTTTTTTTTTAAGTTTGTAGCAGAGGATAGTTTTATTAGAGCAGAAAGTTACAGCTCTCAAAACAAGAAGGGGTCCTGACGGGGATGCCCCAACAAATAAAAGTTAGATAGTAATTATTATCAGCTAGGGACAATGCAAAGATACTTAATATAATACTAGCCCATGTCTCCAAGGAATGTCAAAACAATTACAATACAGTGTGATAAACACTAGACTAGAAATAAGCAGAGGGTTCTGTGGAAACACAGAGGAAGTAATCCAATCTTAACAACTGGGGGAAGAGATCTTGGTGGCTGCTCCTGGCTGGGGGCTGTCCTGCACCTAAGAGAGGAAGATGGTGGCCACAAGATGAAAAAGTCACTGGAGTCAACCAACTCTAGGCTCCAACATGTTATGAAAAGTGGAAAGTATGTGCTGGGGTACAAGCAGACTCTAAAAATGATCAGACAAGGCAAAGCAAAACTGGTCATCCTTGCCAACAACTGCCCAGCCTTGAGGAAATCTGTAATAGAGTACAATGCCACATGGGCCAGGACTGGTGTCCATCACTACAGTGGCAATGACACTGAATTGGGCACAGCGTGTAGAAATACTAAGGGTGTGCACACTGACTATCATGGATCCAGGTGATTCTGGTATCATTAGCAGCATGCCAGGACAGACAGGTGAAAAGTAAATCATGTAAAATTTTTCTTTAATAAAACTGGCCAGAGCTTGCTTTAAAAAAAAATTTTTTTAAGGGCCGGCCGAGTGGCGCGGTTGGTTAAGCGCTGGCTTGGGAAGCCAGCGGCCCCAGTTTGGTCCCACATGTGAGGGCCAGTGACACTGCCCTCAAAAAAAAAAAAAAAAAATTTTTTTTAATAAGTATAAGAATTGGGGGAAAACTGGCAGAAAAAGTGACTCACAGAGCTGTGTCCATCAAGAGTCAAACAGTTCAAGAATGGAGTCAAGAATGTCCCAAGTAGAACAGAAGGTGAGAACACCCAGAAGTAGAGACAATCATGCTCAGTTTGGAAGACCTGTAGGAAGTTTACTATGAAGGGGCACCTGGTGTTAGAGAGGGGTATGGGTTAAAGCTCTTCATAAGTGCAAATAACAGAAACTACTTTGAGTTCCTTTAAACAGGAAAGGAATTTATTGGAAAAACAATGGGTAACCTCAAAGATCCAACACAAGCCCTGGAAAATTTAGGCCCTGAAACTCAGCTGTTACCAAGCTAGGCAGTCAGAACCATGACTGAAAGTACTCATGGGAACAGCATGGTGGAGATACCACTCTGCCAGTGTAACATGAGGCCATTATTATTGCCACTGACCCAGCTGCAGATTCAAAGTTCCGTTGGCTGAGTCTGGGTCACATCCCTTCACTCTAACTGCCAGGGAACAGGGAAAATGAGTATCTGAACTTTTCAATATCTGAGATGTAGGACAGTTCCTGTCCTTCACCAAGAAGCTGGGGAATGTCCCAAATATAAAAAAAAGAGTTCAGGGCCGGCCGAGTGGTGTGGTGGTTAAGTGCTGGCTTGGGAAGCCAGCGGCCCCGGTTTGGGTCCCACATATGAGGGCCAGTGACACTGCCCTCAAAAAAAGAAAAAAGAAAAAAAAATCAGCTACTGGACAGACAAGAAAATTACAAATGTCCACTGCAGGGGCACAGTGAAAGATGAGGCTAGAGAGGTAGGTGAAGACCAAGTCATGAGGAACCTTATAATTCATTAGGATTTATTTGTATTAAAAGAGTAGAAGGGAGCAACATACACAACCTTCATTTTAAAAGCCATTCTGGGACACTATGGAAGAGGTAGGACAATATGAGCAAAAGGCATTTCTTTTTAGAGAAATCTAAACAAAGTGTTGTGTGTACTGTAAGGAAGAAGTCATTAGCTGGCTGCAGGGAGAAGTTTCTCTTGATCTCTACGTAGGATTTGTGGTTTGTAAACCAGTTTGCAGGAGCAGAAAGATATCCTACGTGCTCCACCTTCAGCACCCTTCTCAGTGTGGCACCATTTCCCACACCCCCATCATACACAATTGATCTCCTGAAAGGAAAGCAGTAGCTGCTGCTGCACTTCATTTTTATTTTTCTTTAACACCATTTATTGAGGACGTAGTATCTGCTCACCATTTTATATGCAGTTTCTCACTTAAACTTCGTGTTAGCCCTGTAAGGTTAAATACTGTCCCTATTTAACACACTAGGAAATAGAGGTTCAGCAAAATTGAGTACCAAGTTGACATGGCTAGCAAATATCAAAACCATCAGAGTTCAAATGCTGTTTCTTTCCACTCTGCCAAACTGCTATATGACTGAAGGCATCTCTACAGGATTAGTTTCAAAGACCATCACCACCAATGCTATCCACCACAATCTTAAAAAACACTATGTGGGGGCCGGCCGAGTGGCGCATTGGTTAAGCGCTGGTTTGGGGATGCCAGCGGCCCCGGTTCGGATCCCACATGAGGGCCAGTGACACTGCCCTCTACAGCTAATAACAGCTCCACCTGGAGCTGGGCTGTGCGAGCCCTGGTGATGGTGTGGGCTGCAGCCCCTGCTGCAGTGGGCTGCCATAGGCTACCGTGAGTGGCCCGCAGACAGCGTGAGCGGCTGGCAGCCAAGCGTGAGCTGCCAATAGCCGCGGTGAGCGACATCCAGAGGCCAGCAACCGATCTGCCTCATCCGGGAAGAGCGCAATGACGATACCAACAGTGCAGCAACATCCTCCGCAACTAAACTGAAGAACAAAAAGATAGCAACTTGTCTGTTCCCCTTCCCCGATTCCCCAACGCTGTTCCCCTCCGCCAATTCCCCAAGAAAATCTTTAAAAAAAAAACAAAAAAAACAACACTACGTGGAAGATATGCCACCCAGGGGAAATGACAAGTGCACAAAAGCACACACATAGCCCTGCTCTGAGGAACAAGAAGTGATTCTGTGTGGATTATGTGGTGAATTATAGGGTTCCTGAGACAGAGTGGCCAGATTTATGGCTGGAAAAGCAAACACAGACCAAATCACAAAAAGCTTTATAATTTTTTAAAAATAGCCTATAGGAAACCCCCAACTGAAGACATTTGGAGCAGAGAATGAGCAGGTCATCTGCAGCCCCGGTCAGTACTCTGTGGAAAAGATGGTATTTGAGGCAGAACTTGAATTATTGATAGATTGGAAGTGCAAGGTAAAGTATTCCAAAGAACAGAAAAGGAGATGGCATGAGCAAAGGTATGGCAGGAGCAGCACACCAACTATATTTGGGGAATAGTCACAGTGTGAAGGAGACAAAAACAAGGGAGAAGGAAAGATAAGGTTTTCAATTATGGGTATCTTCAGCTTGAAGTCTGGTAAGACATTTAGATGGAGGTGTCCAAAGACAGCCGAAGAAGTGAAACCATAACCTAAGAGCAGAGGCAAATTTGTGAATTAACTGCATGCCAATGACAACTGAAACCATGATAGTCAATGAGATCACTGAGAGAGAACACAAAGTGAGAAAAGAGATGGGATCAAAAACAGAACCTTAGGAGATATGTACATTTGCAAAGTGACAGGAGGAAGAGGAATTATGATGACTGAAAAGCACTCAAAGTGGCAGGAGACCCACAAAGAATGAGAATTGAGTGAGGAAAAAGTTAAGAAGAAGTTTTGATCAATAGTGCCAAATGCTACAGAGAGATTAGGGACCACTGGTGGGCTGGCCGAGTGGCGCGATGGTTAAGGTCTGGCCTGGGACGCCAGCGACCCCGGTTCGGATCCCACATATGAGGGCCAGTGACACTGCCCTCTACAGCTAAGATGGTGAACAACAGCTTCACCTGGAGCTGGGCTGCTGTGAGTCCCCGGGACAGCATAGCTGCAGCCCCTGCTGCAGTGGGCTGCCATAAGCTACAGTGAGTGGCCGGCAGCCAGTGTGAGCGGCTGGCAGCCGGTGTGAGCTGCCAAGAGCCGCCGTGAGCGGCCCTCCGAGAAGAGTGCAATGATGATACATGGGCCAGTAAAGCAATGTCCTCCACAATTAGAAGAAGAACAAAAGGATAGCAACTTGTCTGTTCCCCTTCCCTGGTTCCCCAATGCTGTTTCCCTCCTCCAATTCCCCAATAAAATCTTTAAAAAAAGAAAGAAAAGACCACTGGTTTTGCACCTCAGTGGTCACTAGTTACCTTCAAAACAGCTAAGAAGTTTGGGTAAAAGTTAAATTACAGTGGGATGAGGGACCATGCATATTCTCCATAAACTAGTTTTCTGAGGAAATTAGTTTTTATCCAATTTCACTGTATCTTACTTAATTTTAATAAGTTATCTGTTTGGATCATTCCTTCTCTAAAATCTAAAACACTATTATTTAGTTTAATCATGTTCAAAGTTAAAAGCATATTAAATGATAGGATTTATACCTTTCTAAAAAGTACAAAATCAGATTATATACGAAAAAGCCACAGCTAACATCATACTTAACAGTGAAAAACTGAAAGCTTTTCCTCTAAGATCAAGAACAAGGCAATAATGACCACTCTCACCACTTCTTTACAACACTGTACTGAAAGCCCTATCTGGAGCAATTAGGCAATCAATCAATCAATCATCAAATAAATTAAAATGCATCCAAATTGGAGAGGAATTAACTGCTTGCAGATGACATGTCTTTCTTATATGCAGAAAACTCTAAAGAGTCTACAAATGAACTGTTAGAACTAATAAACAAATTCAGCAAAGTTGCAGGATACAAAATCAATACTCAAAAAACAGTTGTGTTTCTGTACACTAATAATGAACAATTTAAAAAGAAATCAAGCAACCAATCCCATTTACAATAGCATAAAAAAGAATAAAGTACTTAGGAAAAAACTTAAAAGAGGCACAAGACTTGTACATTGAAAACTATAAAACATTACTGAAAAAAATTAAAGATGACACAAATAAATGGAAAGACATCCCATGTTCATGGATTAGAAGACTTAATATTGTTAAAATGTTCATGCTACCCAAAGCAACACACAGATTTAATGCAATTCCTATCAAAATCCCAATGGCATTTTTCTTGCAGAAACAGAGGACATCATCCTAAAATTCATATGGAATCTCAAAGGACCATGAATGGCCAAAACAATGGACAAAGCTGGAGGTCTTACATTTCCTAATTTCAAAACCTATTAAAAAAAATTAAAAACCCATATTATAAAGCTACAGTAATCAAAACAGTATGGTACTGGCATAAAGATAGACATATAGACTAATAAAACAGAATAGAGAGTCCAGAAATAAACCCTCACATATATGGTCAAATGACCTTTAACAAGAGTGCCAAGACTACACAATGAGGAAAGGATAGTCTCTTCAACAAATGGTGCTGGGAAAACTGAAATACCAATAGAATGAAAATGAATCCTTATCTTACACCACATACAAAAATTAATTCAATGGAATAAAAATCTAAATGTAAGACCTGAAACAAGAAACTCCTAGGAGAAAACACAGGGGTAAAGCTTCATGACATTGGAATGGGCAGTTTCTTAGGCGACACTAAAAGCACAAGCAACAAAATCAAAAACAAATGAAGCTTGGGCTGGCCGAGTGGCGCGGTGGTTAAGCGCTGGTTTGGGAAGCCTGTGGTCCCGGTTCGGGTCCCACATATGAGGGCCAGTGACATTGCCCTCAAAAAACAAAACAAAACAAAACAAAAAAAACAAATGAAGCTACATCAGACTTAACAACTTTTGCACACAAAGGAAGAATCAATAGAGTTTGACAATGGTGAACCAGTCCTTGCCATCAGAGAACTTACTGTGGAGTCAGATGTCAAACAATACAGCAATAACACAACCACCTGCCTGCATGATGAAAACTGTAGTAAGTGCAATGAAGGAAAAGCACAAGATGCTATGACATTATAGGAGAGCTGGTTAGTTCTGGGAAGGGTGGAGTCCTACCTGGAGAAACCTCTCCGAGGAAGTGACAATCGAGCTAAGCCCTAAACGGTGAACAGGAATTAGCTGCATGTTATGGGTGGGGGAAGACTTACAGCAGAGGAAACAGCATGTATGAAGCTCTGTGGCAGGACGGATCTTCGTAACTAAAGGGACAGAGAGAAGGCCAACACAGCTGCACTGGAGTGAACACGAAGGGGAAAGGAGGAATGGAGGCAGGAGACGTTGGCAGAGGCCAAACTGAACACAGTCCTGCATGCTATAATATAGATGTCAGACTTTAATGGAGATGATCTCTACGTCTATTATAACTATAACAGGTCTAGAAATCTATGACTCTATACTCCATCTCATCTAAGACTACAAGCTGCTCCCAAATCCCAGTTTACATCACACACATTAAATTAATAGTTTCATATCTTTTGGAAAGCTAAAAACTGCTGCCAGTGATCTCACGGTGTCCAACTGAAAGATAATAGCCCATATTACTTTTTTTTTTTTTTAAGATTTTATTGGGGAATTGCGGGAGGGACACAGCATTGGGGAATTGGGGAATGGGAACAGACAAGCTGCTGTCTTTTTTGTTCTTCAGTCTAGTTGCAGAGGACGTTGCTTCACTGGCGCATGTTGGTATCATCATTGCGCTCTTTCCGGATGAGGCAGATCAGTCACCGGCCTCTGGGTGGTCGCTCACCACGGCTATTGGAAGCTCACGCTGGCTGCCGGCCACTGACTGTAGCCTATGGCAGCCCACTGCAGCAGGGGCGGCAGCCCGCACCGTCGCAGGAGCTCGCACAGCCCAGCTCCAGGTGGAGCTGTTGTTAACTGTAGAGAGCAGTGTCACTGGCCCTCATATATGGGATCCAAACCGGAGCTGCTGGCGCCCCAAACCAGCTCTTAATCAACACACCACCCGGCCGGCCCTATATTACTTAAACAATGAAGAAAACTGCTTTAAAAACAATAACCGTCAGGGAGATACAAATCAAAACACAGTAAGATACCAAACTTCACACCCACTAGGATGGGTATAATCAAAAAGAGAAACTAACAAGTGCTGGTGAGACTATGAAGAAATTAGAACGTTCACACATTGCTGGTAGGAAAGTAAAATGCACAGCTGCTTTGGAAAACATTTTGGCAGTTCCTTAAAAGGTTAAACATAGAGTTGCCATATGACCCAACAATCCCATTCCTAGGTATATGCCCAAGAGAACTGAAAATATGCATCTACACAAA
The DNA here is from genome assembly GCA_033961575.1 of Aselliscus stoliczkanus. Classification (NCBI taxonomy): domain Eukaryota; kingdom Metazoa; phylum Chordata; class Mammalia; order Chiroptera; family Hipposideridae; genus Aselliscus; species Aselliscus stoliczkanus. Next base: position 94,257,230 of record CM066736.1, on the reverse strand, counting down.
AACATGAACATGAATGCTCAGAACAGCAAATTCATAATAACCAAAAAGTGGAAACAACTCAACTGTCCATCACCTGATGAATATGCAAACAAAATATGGTATATCCATAATGGAATATTATTCAGTTATAAAAAGGAACAAAGTACCATTACATGCTACAACATGGACGAACCTTGAAAACATACTAAGTGAAATAAAGCAGATGTCAAAAGCCCCATATTGTATAATTCTACACAGATTGTATGAGACGAGATAGGCAAATCCAGACAGACAGAAAGTAGTCAGTGGTTGCTGAGGGCTGTGGGGGAGAAGAGACTGAGAGCTAATGGGACCAGTTTTTTTGAGAGAGGGTGATGAAAATATTTCAAAATTGATTGTGGTGATTGTTGCACCAAAAAGTGACTATACTAAAAACCAGTGAATTATACACTTTAAACACTTAAACTGTATGGTAGGTGAATTATATCTCAATAAAGCTGTTATTTTAAAAACCAATATTTCTTTAAACTACATCACTCAGATTTATATTTGTATTTCAATGGCATAAAGTCATCCAGAGTTCTCAGCATGGAACCTCTGTATTCACTCAGAAGTTTTCAGTCCTGTACAACTTCACAAATATGATGAAAATGTAGATCCAACTAGGCCATTCTGCCAAATTAACACTACATAACCTTCAAATAACAATGAAAGAAAAAATAACACAGGCTAAAGGACAGTAAGAAAGAACCATGCAAAGGTGTGGTTTGGGGCATTAAAGAGCAGTGCCCCTTCCTATGAAATGACAGTGGTTAGGCACACATTTGAAGACATTTTGAGTAAAGGCACATCCATTCAACTAACAGAAATTTGAAACCTCATTTTATGGAAGAACTACAACTGACATGTGAACAGCAAGTATCTGGTAAAAAAGTATAAATGTCAGCCTAGGAAAACTGAATGCAGAGGCTGCTAGCAGCTACAGAAGGGACATTATATTGAAATGAAATATTTCTCTTTGTGTGTTTATCTTTTGTGTAAATGTATGTTTCCAAAAAGACCAAAAAAAGGATTATGTTAGAAAGCAATAGATTCTCCAATTAGGATTTAGCATGTTGCCAATGGATTATTGGTCTTAATCATAGCCCAGACCAACCTTTAATATGTAGAATCGGAGAAAAGAACTGAAAATGATGCAGACCAAAAAGCCTAATAGGTAATTAAATCTCATGAAAGAACTAGACTGCCTCATAAACATGTTGAAGCAGAACTAGTTTTTGACGTAGTCTATTGGAGCTCAATAGTAAAAAGCTAACAATATATCACTTTCTTCAATTACTCACTGTCAGATAATCCAGGTATAGTATCTCTCTGCCAAAAAAAAAAAAAAAATCTTCCTAGATGTTTACAGAATTTCATTCTTCACTAAAGGAAGGATTTAACAAATAATCAAAGAAAAAAGTTTAATATTCAGAGGAGAGGAAACATAGTTAATACAAGAACAACAGATATAGTAATCATTTAAAGTCTCAGGAAAGCTGAAAATAAATTTTGTCAATGTGAAGAACACAGGAATGATTATCTCTAAGGAAGCAAATATAGAAACCAAATGGAAAAATTACTTTTTGGAAAGTGAGTTTCAATATAATTTATGTCTTTTTTTTTTTTTTAAAGATTTTATTGGGGAATTGGCGGAGGGGAACAGCATTGGGGAATCGGGGAAGGGGAACAGACAAGTTGCTGTCTTTTTGTTCTTCAGTCTAGTTGCGGAGGATGTTGCTTCACTGTTGGTATCGTCATTGCGCTTTTCCCGGATGAGGCAAATCGGTCGCTGGCCTCTGGATGTCGCTCACCGCGGCTATTGGCAGCTCACGCTCACGCTGTCTGCGGGCCACTCACTGTAGCCTATGGCAGCCCACTGCAGCAGGGGCTGCAGCCCACACCATCACCGGGGCTCGCACAGCCCAGCTCCAGGTGGAGCTGTTGTTAGCTGTAGAGGGCAGTGTCACTGGCCCTCATGTGGGATCCGAACCGGGGCCGCTGGCATCCCAAAACCAGCGCTTAACCAATGCGCCACTCGGCCGGCCCCTATAATTTATGTCTTGATCCCAACCCCTTTAGAATACTTCTCCTAGGCAAAGGAAAAAAAAACCCACCAAAATAACTTGCAGGAAAATGACCAAAATGAACACTAAAGAACACCAGATACCAACGAAAAGAATCATCTTAGAACACCTGAGAGAAAACCTAAGAGAGCTAGACAGAGGCTGAGCTAGTTTGAGATTATCAGAATGGCTGTTAAGCTGCTCCACCCTGCTCTATGTATCCAATAACTGCGAAAACATAATGATTCTTTCTGGAGGGAGTAATTAATCCCTCAACAGTACAGTTAAAAGAACACTGGCCCAGAAGTTAAATGGCTTAGGTTCAAAATCTATCTACCCTTTATTAGCTAGGCAACTTCGTGCTGTGTTTCCTCCTGAGTTAAATGGGGAGAAGAATTCCAAGTATGCACTGCAGAACTAGCATGAGGATCAAATGAGACAGTGTATATATAGAAGCACATCTTGCAAATGTTTGATCATTATTTTACATTTTCTTTGCATAACTGAGGACAACTCTAAGTTTTGTGTTAACATTCTTCAGTCACTATGGGCATTTTTTTCCACTAAGTTTCAAAACAAAGCACTAATCTTTGCTCAATTTAAACCCACACCACGGAAACCCTGGCAGCTTTATTTGGATTGAAGGACTGGCAAAATTCCACTCCAGGTGGCTAAGCAACAATAAACAAGGGCTCACTGTTTCATCACATCCTCACTCGTTCCGTGAATAAGTTTTTCTCCAAATTTAGTGGCTAATTTTGGACTTTTAAAATACTCCTATATTTTCTCCCCAGTTACAAAACTTCAAAATATCTAAATACTAAAATAAATAACATGTTAAAACTTAAAATTCAAGATGTTTAAAGAAAGTTACATCAAGGAAAACAAAATGCAGTACTAGGGTATGGCACTTCAAGATATTAAACCATGTTTTGTTTTGTTTTTTGTTGTTGTTTGTTTTTGTTTCTTTGTTTGTTTTTGTTTTTTTTGAGGGCAGTGTCACTGGCCCTCATATGTGGGACCGAACTGGGGCCACTGGCTTCCCAGGCCAGCGCTCAACCACCGCACCACTCGGCCGGCCCAACCATGTTTTTTTATCCACTGGCTCAGCCCACACAAATTCTAGCACTGAAAAATAAAGCAATTTCCAGATTTCTGAGAATTTCCCAGCATGTTCTATATTTTAATAACACATAATTCTGCATATTGTCTTTAATTTTTAAGATTAAACACATGTACATGGCAGATCATCAAATATTTGCTGAGCATAACATATTTACCTATAACAAATATAGAACATAAATGAGCTACCTTATCAATGAACAGAACAGCAGTCAAAAAAGCCCAGCAAGGGCCGGCCGAATGGCTCAGTTGGTTAAGAGCTCGCTCAAGAGTGCAAGCTGAGCTCTGAGCAACAGCGGTTCGAGGCCAGCCTGAGCTGAGTTGCCGTTGAGCTGCCAACAGGTGGCAGGATGGCTCAGCTAAAAAACAAACAAACAAAAAAAACCCAACAACAACAACAAAAAAGCCCAGCAAACTGATGGTTGCCAGAGGAACGGGGGTGTTGGGGAGCTGGATGAAAAAGGTGAGGGGATTAAGAAATATAAATTGGCAGTTACAAAATAGTCATGGGAATATAAAGTTCAGCATAGGGAATATAGTCAATAATGTTGCAACAGCTATATATAGTGCTAGGTGAGTACTAATCAGGGGGATCATTGTATAAATTATACAGAGGGTACCAAAAAAAATGTACACACATTTTAAGGAAGAAAAAAACTGTATTAAAATTGTAATACTCAATATATACTGATAATAAAAGATGAATACAAGTCACATTTGACTTCTGCGATTACAAGAGGTGCTCAAAATGGCTATCATTAGAGTAATTTTAATATAGTTTTTTCCTTTCTTAAAATGTATATACAGGGCCGGCTGAGAGGCTCAGTTGGTTAAGAGAGCGAGCTCTGAGCAACAGGGTCGCCAGTTCAATTCCCACATGGGCCTGTGAGCTACGCCCGAGCTGAGCTGTGGCTGAGCTACCAACAGGTGGCAGGATGGCTCAGCTGGTGAGAGCACGTGCTCCAGGATTGCCAATTCAACTCCCACATGGGATGGTGGGCTACACCCACCTGCAACTAAAGTTGAACACGGCACCTTGAATTGAGCTGACGCAACCTGCCAATGGGCAGCCGGATGGCAACCGGACTTGGAGCTGAGCTAGCTGTGCCCTCCACAACTAAGACTGAAGGACAACAACTTGGCTGGTCCCCTTCCCCAATTCCTCAAAACTGTTCCTCTTCCCCAATTCACCAATAAAATCTTTAAAAAAAAAAAAAATGTATATACATTTTTTGGTACCCTCTGTATAAATGTTGAACCGCTATGCTATACACCTGAAACTAATATAAAATAATATTGAATATCAACGATAGCTGAAAAAATAATCAAATAAATTTGATTAAATCTTTTTTACTGAGATATAATTCACATACCATAAAATTCACTCTTTAAAGTATACAGTACAGTAGTTTTAGATATTCTCAAGGTTTTATAACAGTCATCACTGTAAAACTCTAGAACACTTTTATCACCCCAAAAAGAAACCACATGCTCATTAGTCACTCACCATTCCTATCTCCCCCAACCTCAGACAACTACTAATCTGCTTTGCATATTGATGTATTTGCCCACTTGAGACATTTAACATAAATTGAATCATACGACACGTGGCTTTTGTGAGTCTGATTAAATCTTACATTTCATTATAATGTGGTTTCTCTTTTTTTTTAAATTAAAGCATGATTAAGGTAATGCTATCATCTTTGAAATGAAAACACTTTAAAAAACATACATAACATATATACATATAAAACACATACAATGAAGAGCAAAAACTGAGACTGATAGAATAATAGATATAGATACAAAGAATACTACATAAAGGAACACACTGTAATTTTGACAATGTTTGCTACAAACTTTCTGAAAAAATAAGTGATTTTTTTTTAAAGGAAACTTGACTTACATTTAGCATTTTCCAAACTACTAACTTATATTATTAATATTAGTTATTGTACTTTGCTATTATAAAAAGATACTAAACTATTAAAAGAATTTATACACATAAAAAGCAATAAAAACCCAAAGAAGCCATAGGAAAAAGTAGGTAAACAGTTGTGGTATTTAGGTGATGGGAAAATAGAGATGTTTAAATGCATTTTATTTTTAATTTAAATGTATTTAATTTAAATGTCACTTTTTGAAAGGCATTTTTTTGTTTGTAATCCCTTTTTTTTATTCTTTTATTGTGAAATAAACATTTTTTATTTTTAATTAATTTCAGGTGTACAACACAGTGCAATAGTTATACTTTTTACCCCTCAAAGTGATCATAATAACCCTCCCCCAATTTGCCACCCCACTCTTCCCCCCATATCATACAGATCTATTACAATTCCTTTGACTCCCTTCCACAGTATACTCCACATCCCGTGACTATCTATATATTCAATTACAGTTGGCATACAATATTATACAGCATCAGCTTCAGGTATACAGTGCAGTGATCAAGCCTCTATTCCATCCATGAAATGGTCTCCCTAACAAGACATGTGACCATCTGACACCCCATAAAATATTTACAATATTATTATATTCCCCGAACTGTCTTTCATATCCCTATGGCAATATTGTAATTACCTATTTATGCTGTCTAATCCCTTCCCCTTCTCTCTTATCCCCACCCCGCTCCCAACTAGCAACCATCAGTTTTTCCTCTATATCTATGAGACTGTTTCTGTTTACTTTTCTCATTCATTCTGTTTTTTAGATTCCACACATAAGTGAGATCATATGGTATTTGTCTTTCTCCAACTGACTTATTTCACTTAACATAATGTTCTCCAGGTCCATCCATATCATTGCAAATAGTACGATTTCATTCTTCATTGTAAATAGCACTGCAATAAACATAGGGGTGCATATATTTTTTCGAATTAGCGTCTTGGATTCTTCTGGGTAGATACCCAAGAGTGGAATTGCTGGGTCACATGGTAGTTCCATTTCCAGTGTTTTGAGATACCTCCATATTGATTTCCATAATAGCTGTACCAATTTGCAGTCCCACCAACAGTGCACCAGGGTTCCCTTTTCTCCACAACCTCGCCAGCACTTGTTGTTTGTTGATTTATTGATGACAGCCATTCTGACCGGAATAAGGTGGTATCTCATTGTGGTTTTTATTTGTATTTCCCTAATGATCAGTGAGGTTGAACATTTTTTCATAAGCCTGTTGGCCATCTGTATGACCTCTTTAGAGAAATGCCTCTTCATATTCTCTGCCCATTTTTTAATTGGGTTGTTTGGTTTTTTTGGTGTTGAGTTTCATGAGTGTTTTATAAATTTTGGATATTAACCCCTTATCAGGTATATCATTGGCAAATGATATACCTCCCATTCAGTAGGCTGTTGAAAGGCATTTTTTAAATACTCGTATATCTAAAAATTTCATGCTTGACGCTATAAATATCAGAAAGCAGGAATTCACATTCCTTCGCGTGAATATATGATTACTTTCATACCTAAACTAATGTACGTGATATGGAAAAATAACACTAATACATTGTTCAGTTTAATAAAAATAAGTTGAACGATATATATACACATATATGTATATATGTATATATATAAAACATGATCTTATTTATATAGAAACAAAACATTGCATATTGTGTAGGTATATGTTTGCATGTATATTAAAAAGGGTCTGTAAAGATATTTACCAAACTGTTAACAATGGTTACTCCTAAAGAGTCAGACTAAAAAGGGTAAAGAAACATTCACTTTTTTTTTCATATATTTCTGTATTAATTGCCTATTTAAAAACAAGCATGTGCTACCTTTTGTGATTTTTTAATCACCAATTTTTAAATTACTTGAATGTGCCATCAGTTTAAATTATTTTCTCCTAAAAAAAAAAGTAAAAGTACATTAAATTCAATACTTTCGTGTGTCAATTTTTAATTATCCAAACCAAGGAAGAAGCTGAATATGACAGCCAATGCCAATGGGTTACATTTGGCTTCCAAACACATAATAGGTTTTGTGCAGCATCTTTACTCGTGACATCCACAGGAAGCACCTGAGTGGTACTCTGAAAAGTCTACGATGAATACTTTGCTGTGTAATATCTATTTAGTAAAGATAATTAACATCACTGTTAGTATTCACATTTTACCCCGTCATACCCATGCTTTAACAATCGTTGCCAGTACATGTGGAATCAAAATTTAAAAAAAAAAAAAAAAAAGCACCCTGAGAGAAAATAGGTAGAGATTAATAAAAAATACAGTGCTCATTCAAAAAATGAACAAGTTGGGAAAATAGCAAACCAAGTTTTAGGAGACAGTGGAGAAGACGGAGAAATGGTAGGTTCCTCATTCTTTCTTTTTGATTTACCCCCCTCCACCCCTTGGTGCTTCACACCACGCTGAACTCACCCACCAGGGCCTCTGGGGCCCAGTTGAAATGTGCAAATCAAACAATGCTGTGAGCAAGAAGAGGTTAGAATCATACCTTTTCCAAAATGAACTTGTTTAAATACGGCATGTAGCCCTGATTGGAGACGGGCCCCTCATCATCATCCCTGAAGTGCTCTTCAAGGGCAATGGGGTCGTGTGGAACCTTCAGCACGGTGCACAGGTTATGGGAAAGGACCTACACGGGGAAAGAAGGTGGTTTAAAGCATCCACTAACCAGCACATGGCCCCTTCAATGTCTGAACGCAACTGGCTACCCTGGGGAAAGCAAGATGGAGACTGAACTAGCAAATACAGGGTGAGTGCTGCTCAGCTGCCAGCTCCCCACTTGTTACCCATGAATGTCTCATTCCCGCCTCAGTTTTGATTCACTTCAAACAAGTCTCTCTTACATGCCCACAGTGAGCCAGGCTCCATGCAAGATCTGTGACTATAATACTCCTTCTAGTCTTTTACTAATTGGCCCACATTAGAAAGTAAAAGGGAAGGAGCAGCAAGAGAATGTGTTGAAAATTAAACTCCTCCCCAAGTACAGCAGTGTCAGTCAGAGCTATAAAAGAAAGAACTGGGTAGTAGGCAGCTGCAGCCAGGGTTCTGGACAATGTGGCTGCCCTGGGCCAATTACAGCCTCTCTGGGCTTCAGTGTTCTTATTTGTTCAACAAAAAGGACCAAATTAATATGCAAATAGACCAAATATTAATTAGCAATCTCTAAGTGTCCAAACATCTCTAAAATTCTATGATGCTAGGCTATTTTCAGCATGAGTATTAAAGAGTATAAACGTAAAAAGAGAAAGAAATCAAGGGCCCAGTTTATAAATGAGAAAAATCAGTAGCAAAAATATCTTAGGAGTTACCAAAATGGTTGAAGCATTTTGCAGAAAATTAGCATTCTATACATAAAGGGTTACTGATCCTGGCAATCACCTAAATGCATACTTGAACATTCAGGCAGGTAAATTAGCAGTCTGGGCCATCTCAGTACTAATCTTGTTTCACATTAAATGAAAATTTAAAAAGAAAACTTAAATGTCTTCCATTTCATTTGTGCATTCTAAACAGGTCAAATTACATAGCTAAGGTTACACTTCCTTTAACAGAGAATCTTATTAAATGTTAAGTCCCAAGTCAAAATAGTACCTATTTTTCTCAGTCCCACCCATTTAATCACTTAAAGAGCCATTCATCTCAAAGACTTTCAATTCTATTAAGCAAGTTATTTTTTTCTGCATACACATATTTCAGTTAGTATTTTTTTAAATTAAAAATATTGAATCTATAAAAAGGACATTTGCATATCTTCTTTCTACATTTATTTGGTTTCTCAAAGCTTCATTTATGTAGAGATCCTTTTCTACATGCTCTACTGGTTTTAAGGAAGTAAGTAAAGTAAAGGAAGTAAATTCACAAATGGTTATAAATGAAGTAATGAAGACTTTTATCAGCCCCTACAAAGCAGGCTGTGTTTCTTGAGCAAACTCTCCACTTGCCAGTAGTAGAGCACAAGAAAAGAACACGGTGGAGCTTTTATTGAAGAATCTCACACTACAGTCTGAAAAATCCTGCATAGATATTTCCTTTCTCTTATTTACCTAGTAAAACCTGTAATTAGCTACCCCCAAAGAGGTTTTGTGAGAATTAACTTTAAGAACATATCTCTTAGATAAGGATCCACAGTCACTCAAATTTTAAAACCATTTGGGACTTTACCCAAGTAAAAATTCCCAACCCCCGGTTAAATTATGATCCATCCATAAAATGTTAAGAACAGGAGGAAGCTCACTGTGTAATGATTTGAAAAGATCTCCAAGATAAATTAAGTGATAAAAGCAGTGGACCTAAGACTATTTATTGTGCGACACATTTTATGTAAAAGAAAAGGGAAGAAAAAAACTAAGAAACTCCAAGAGGACATATAAGAAACTAACAACAGTGGGGGAAAGACTATTTTGATGTTAGATGAGTGGAAAGCAACTTTTCACCGTACCTTCCCTTTTTATTGTTTTGGAAAACAAAATTACCTATTCAAAAATGTACTACCTATTTTTAAATGTATCTATTTTTAAAAGCGGCCAGCCTAAGCTCACACAGCTAAATCTGTTTATCTTCAAAATCTCTACTTTTTCTTCTACATTAACCTATTCCCTAGAAATGAGGTATAAAAGAAAGGCATATTCCACAGCAGTGTACCGCGATTAACGGATAAACGAGATATAAGGGTTCAATAAATGAGTTCAGAAAGGAGAAATAATGTGTGCAACAGTGTCTTCATAGAAGTGAAAAGTAAGCTGGGCCTTAAAATAAGGAGAGCTTTTTGGTAGGAAAAGGGTTTGGGGAAAATTGAAAGGCTTAGATAGGGGAGTAACATGAAAAAAGTAGTTGATTAATGCAAAAAATCCTCGGGGTACAAAAAAGGAGACATCAACCTTCCCCTTTCCCATGGCCAGCCCTCTCTCTGCTTTTGGGTTTCATAGATCCTCCACCTAAAAGCCTGGCGGGAACCTTGGACACCATATTGTTATCCTTCTCATCTTATAGATGGTGAGTTCTGGCCCAAACAGATTAAATTTGTTTTTCTTGACTAAGGTTACTTAGCAGAACTGAGCTAGAATTCAGGTTTTGTAATTCCTAGTCCCACACTCTCTAGTAATAAGGAACATTATGTTTTCAGTGCTCTACAGTCAAATGCTCTTTGTATGTATAGATGATTAATTCAATTTGTTGATGCCACTGAAGATTTGGGTTTGAACTCTAGACTTCAGCCTTGGACAATTAAACAGTACTTTTGTTAAATATAGGGACAGCTGAATTCAATAGTGATTTTTCTTAACCACCTTTATTTAGTTAAGCAAACTGTGAGGGAGGCAGCACAGTATATAATAGTAACAAGAACTCCGTATGAAGACACTTAAGTGCCAGCCCTGCTCGTGTGGTCTGTTCCTGTTCAGTGGTTGCCATTTTTCCTTTTTAGATATCTTAATATTTAGCTACTCAACTCACTTAATCTCAGTACCCTCACTGCAAGACAAGGAGCTGGACTTGTCTCTAAAGAAATTTTTTAAAGCCCAATCCTTAACTGTTAACCCCATTTCATTTCATGAATTCGACAAAAGAACTATAATTTAGATCAGATATTTAGCTTTTTTCATTGTTAATAAGGCCTAGAATAAGGAAGTCTTCTTCAAACAAAATAACAAACTACATAATAGATAACTGAAAGGTTTTGTTAACTGAAAGAGAAAAAATTGCGTGCTATCTTTAAAAACTGTTATCAGCAATTTTGTAAAAGTCTAGATACTATCTCAAGATTTTTTTATATAAAAAGTAAAATGTATAAAGAAACCAAATCTTGAAGGTCAGAATATAAACTAGTAACAAGAAGTAAACACTCCAGGGCCGGCCGAGTGGTGCGGTGGTTAAGCACTGGCTTGGGAAGTCAGCGGCCCCGGTTCGGGTCCCACATATGAGGGCCAGTGACACTGACCTCAAATAAAAAAAAAATTAAAAAAGTAAACACTCCATACGTTTATACTATAGTTGATGGTTTTTAGAGTACAGTTACATTATCCATGACTTGGTCTTAGTCTCACCCCAGAAAGTCAATATTACTGCTATTTTACAGACTAGGAGATGCACTCCAAGTGACCGGGTTGTCTGTAGTGAAACTGGGACTAGGACTAGACTAGACTAGACTAAACCTTTTGCTCTGGTGCCCTTTCCACTGTGCCACCTTCCCTCTCTCTGGAAAGAGAACCCTGCCTATCCAAAAGTGCCTCTTGCTGTTGCTAAGGTACAGTTTCAGGACCCGACAAGATGGCCAAAGCTATTTAGCAGAGCCAAGTTAAATCCAGTAGTGAAGAACTAACTACACATGCCTAGAAATCTGGGACCATTCCCTCTCCGGGAGCCCCCATCTCCCAGCACCCACCTTTGGGAGAAACTGTTCCAAGAGGCACTGGGCCTCCTCTCCAGATGAGGAAGCTGGAAAGCAGATCAGGACAAAAGCAATCAGGAGGAACGAGAATTACGCATTCTTGATTTGTAAAAGGACTGCTCCTGAATCACTCTAATCAGTGCCTGCAAGTTTCTTGAAAAAGCTGAATTTACCCCATTTCAAGTGCCTGCTTCTCCATACACCATTCTTTTACCACTGACATGATTGCCAAGCAGCTTTGCTCTCATTTCCCTGATTTGAAGAATAAACTATCGTTACTACAATGAGAGATCCGTAACCATGCCAGAAATCCATCTCTCCAGTTCCTTCATAGCTGTCTGCTATTGCCCTATACGGACGGCCTCTGCTGACAAGAGCTGACTAATGAACTGCATGAGCCCTGCTCGTGTGGTCTATTCCTGTTCAGTGGTTAACCACTCACCCTTTTTAAGCATTTTGCTCCAACTACCATGAAAATGAAATCAAGGGTGAGGAACGACCAACAGTGTTTTAACACACTAGTGCATAATGTTTACCTTCCTCCCTCCCAGAGATGTAGCGATTATAAAGGTTCCCTGAAATGTGCCCCCCAGTCACACAGTTTCCCTTTACAGGATGTGCGTAATGGGCAAAATGCAACACTGAAAAAAAAGGGGGGAGGAGGGGTGAAGGGGTGGAGATCTCTATTCCAATAAGCTTATCTGAACCAACACAGTTACAGAATTATAATTCATAATGGGCAAACTTTTTTTAAAACATAAAAATTCCTGTCTGAATTATAAAATTTCAAGCTGATGGCAAATTACCAGAAAAGTCTTCGTAACAATGAACCAGTGACCAATTTCCTATCAGCGCTCTGCCCTGCCTTAAGAGCATTGTCTAAATAGAAGTCCTGCCCCTTAACACATGGAGTCATTTTCCCTTTCCTGATGGTATCCTTTCCTCCTGCTTGTCACTGCTTAAGTTTTGTTTGCTTTCTCTTACATTATCTTTATTATATGCTTACATTATCTTTATTATATGCAGCCTCAGAAATCTCAAAGTCATGGTTAACTCATGATAGTTGTTATGGCAATGCAATCAATCCCATCCTAGACACTTAACCAAAGTCATCTTCAAGTGCTGCTTATATCATGTTATCCCTTGTCTAAAATTCATCAGAAGCCCACAGAAGTGAAAACGAAGTATGTATCTGAGCTCCATATTTAACTCACTCAACAAGCCAGCCCTATTTTATCTTTCTAGCCTTATTTTGTCCCACCCCTCTGTACCAACAGTACAAATCCAGCCAAACAAATTTACTCCCTGTACCCCAAACAAGCCCTTACCACCCCTTTCCTCCCCCAGGCCATTGCTCCAACCACCCCTACCTCCATTTCTACCTAATAAATGTCATCCCTTTCTGAAGGCTCCACCACCCAAAATCAAGATGCTCTTTCCCGACTCTGTTTCCCAAGCGCTCTGTATTTCTTATTTTCTGCTACCACACATGATTATTCTCTCCCATGAGATTGAATATTTCTGAAAGAAAAGCCATGTCTTACCCATCCTTACATTCCCACAGCACCTAGCATGCTACCCAGAATGCAGAAGTCTTTTAATAAATGCTGAATGAATTCTTTCCAAAAATTTTCAGTAAACAATAAAACCATAATACTTTAATCATGACAACAATCTTAGGAAATAACCTATTCCTAGCTCCTTAATTCACAAAAAGACTGATTAGTACCAAAGCAGAGACTAGAACCTAGGTCTCCTAATTACCTGTCACACAATGATGGCCTAATGGTGGAAACATTCCCTCCTGCCTATTCGCATCCCTCAAGACTGGGTCATTCTTCAAACTCTAGGAAACCTTCACTGACCCTCCCTGTCTCCCCAACTCCTATTCAGCATTTAAATGAATTCTGGTTCACACGAGAGTGGATCTCAAATACCTAACTGCAGCTCAGTGAGGGAGGAAACCCTGCCTAATATTTTCCTTCTGCACCCTTGACAGTGACTGGCATAGGGCTACGGGAGAACTCAGTAGAAGCATAACATGTATGGACAGATTAGGCAGGATAACTAACTCAAAACCATCTGCTGTGATGTTGTCCACAAAATATATGCCACTAAACCACAATACATGCCATTGGATTACATTCTAACTGAATCACCTTTAAAAAGTTATCTTGGATAATTCATTAATTAGCCCTCTTCAGAAATCAAACATAAAATATTGGCAAATTTGACCACATAAAAAATTTTTAATTTCCCTTTAAAAAGAGACACCATAAGAAAACAAACTAAAAAGACTAATAGGTCCAATATTCAAATTACTCTTAGAAATTACTAACTAAAAGATGAACACCTAATTTAAAATAAACAAGGACACGAATAGAAAATTACAAAAGAAACAAACGACTAATAAATATAGGAAAAGACATTTAATCTCACTAGTAATGAAAACAATGCAAATTAAAAGAGGTATTAGGGACTGGCCGAGTGGCACATTGGTTAAGAGCTGGTTTTGGTGTGCCGGTGCCCCAGTTCGGATCCCACATATGAGGGCCAGTGACACTGCCCTCTTCAGCTAACAACAGCTCCACCTGGAGCTGGGCTGTGCGAGACCCGGCGATGGTGTAGGCTGCAGCCCCTGCTGCAGTGGGCTGCCATAGGCTACAGTGAGTGGCCAGCAGCCAGCATGAGCGGCTGACAGCCAGCGTGAGCTGCCAATAGCCACGGTGAGCGACCATCCAAAGGCCAGCGTCCAATCTGCCTCATCCGGGAAGAGCGCAATGACGATACCAACATGGGCCAGTGAAGCAACGTCCTCCGCAACTAGACTGAAGAACAAAAGGACAGCAACTTGTCTGTTCCCCTTCCCAGATTCCCCAACGCTGTTTCCTTCCCCCAATTCCCCAATAAAATCTTTAAAAAAAAAAAAAAAAGAGAGTATTACTTTTTGCCTGAGTGTTTGAGCAGGGGGAGTAAAGATTGCCAGCACCCAACACTAGAGAAAGCATAGAACAGTTCTCTCCAACACTGCTGACATTAGGGCCAAAGAATTCTTTGTTTGGGGAGCAGGAGGAGGTATCCTATGTGTTGTAGGATGTTTGGCAGCATTCCCAGCTGAAAACATCAAAACATCTTAAATATCTGTGCATAGGAAAGTGTTAAATAAACCCTGATGCATTGACACAGCGAAGTAGTTCATAGCCGTTGTAAAGGATGGTGTCTGTATCTACGCACATTGAAATGGAACGATGATCCTAACACACTGTTTAAGAAAATAAATTACACAAAAAGGCAACCAATGAAATGGGAGAAGATATTTGCAAACAATACCTCTGATAAGGGGGTGTCCAAAATATATAAAAAACTTGTACAAAAATTCATACAACTCAACAATAAAAAAAAAAATCCAATTTAAATCTCTAGGCAGAGAATCTGAATAAATACTTTTCCAAGGAAGACATACAACCGGCCAACAGATGTACAGTAAAACCTTGGATTACAAGTAACGTAGTTTGCGAGTGTCCCCCAAGACGAGCAAACATTTGTAATACATTTTAACTTGGTAAACGAGAGATATCTTGCAATATGAATAGTTTGTTTCTGGAATGAATTATGCTCACAAACCAAGGTATTACTGTATATGAAAATATGCTCAGCTTCACTACTTATATGGGAAACTCAAACCCAAACCACAGTAAGATACCACCTCACACCTGTTAGAATGACTGTTATCAATAAGAAAAGAAATAACAAGTGTTGGAGAGGTTATGAAAAAAAGGGAACCCTCATACACTGCTGGTGGGAATGTAGATTAGTGCAGCAGCTATGTAAAACAGTATGAAGGTTCCTCAAAAAATTAAAAATAGAGATATTACATGACCTCTCTTCTGGGTATCTACCCAAAGTTTTGAAAACACTTATTCGTAAAAACATATGTACCTCTTTGTTCACTGCAGCACTATTCATAATAGCCAAGACATGGAAATAGAATGTCCTTCAACCGATGATTAGATTAAGAAGATGTGGGAGTCTTCTAACCTGCCATCTTTGCTCCAGCGCTCCAAGTTTTGTCAAGTTCATATCATGGTTTGACAGCTCCTTTTCCTGATCCTGCTTCTTCTCTCCGTTTTTTCCATAGGTGTTTCTCCCCAAAAACCCTTGTACTCCCAACTGTCTCAGCATCTGCTCCCTTGCAGACCCAACCTGGGCCAGATACCTTCTCAACAAGTCACTTATCCAAGTCTGGCACTTGGCAGTGTGGATCATCCCCACCTCTTAGACATTTTTTGGTCCCATGACATGATATTTTCTAAGTTCTTGTCCTCCCTCTACCAAGGTGCCTTTATGGCATCACCTGCCTCACCCCTCATTCTTCCACTCTGGACATTTCCCAAAGCCCAGCTTTCAAGCCCTGAGTTCTTCATTCTCTTTATCCTCTTCTTAAAAAGTGCTTTTATTCTGACAACATTAAGTCACCTCTATTCTAATGACTCTCAGATCTCTCTCTGGTTTTGACCTCTCAACTGAGCTCTGGTTTATATCACTAATACTAGAGATTTCTACGCCAAATTTGCCTCACATCCAAAAATCCCAAAGAGAACTCATCACCTTTCTCCCCAAAACAGGTTTCCTGCCCTGATTTTGGCTCTGGCCCCACCTTTCCGTTAACAACAAGACTATGGACTCCCCTCTTCTTGTACCTCTTTTACTTACAGTTTGTCTTATTTCCAGATCTAAGTCAGCCCCCCAAGGCCACCTCCTCTCTGCACTGAGTGAGCTGCTCTGTCAGCTTCAGGCTAACCAGAGAGTGTGAGGCTGGGACACAGGGGCTACTGGTCACACAAAACCCACAGCAGCAGTCCCATTCTCCCTTTTCAGGTCCTAACAGAGAGTTGCTGAATAGCCACCACTCACTAGGCTATGACCGTGGTCAACACACCAAGCTAACCAAATTACATTAGGAGGCTAATCCTGGAAGACCTTATCTTCGACTCCACATTTTACAAATGAGGAGACTGAGGCACAGTAAGGAGAAATGACTTCCCATGGCCACACAACTAATGGGGCAGAGACAGGTCTCCTGACTTCCCAACCAGTGCTCTCTCTCCTCACACTTTCTCCTCTTCCTCCAAAAGATTTACTTCCCAAATCTTTCATTATAGATATTCTTATAGAGGAGTTTCACACATCCCTTAAGGTCAGTGACAAATGTCTCTTCCTGTAGACGCGTTCTCTGACCTAACTCCTAACTCTTACTGAGGCCGGGGAGGCTCCCTTCCTCTGTGGTTCCTGGCACCGTGTACTTCCTTTATGTCACTACATGTGAGCTGCCCGTTTGCTGGTCTGTATCACTCACAAGACTTTAAGCTCTACAACAGTAGGGATCATATCTGTTTTGATTCCCATTACCACCATCCCAGGCCAGCACTCATCAATTCACTCATTGGCTTTCATAGCAGCCCCCCAATTGGACCCCCATCTCCAGCCTCTCACCTCTAATCATCATAATCATCATACCCACATTATCAGATTAATCTCATCTACTTTTGTCGTACATCTACCCAAAATGTTCTATTAACTTCCCCTCTTTACGGGATCAGTTCTGAACTACTCATTCTAACAGAGTCAACAAATAAATATTAACCATTTAGTCTGTGCAAGAAAACATCTAACATGTAACCCTATCCTTTAAATCCTAATTTTCCACTATGCCTCACAACAAACATTCTACTCCAACCAGTATTTCCTTACTGCTCACAAATACCCCAAGTTTGGGCTCTTGCTCTTTTCTACAATGCCACCACTATACCTGCCACCTTCCTGTGACTGTAACAGACACGAGAACTGTCCCATTCCCGCCAGAAACAGCGAATGTTCTGGCTTCTCCATGAAACTTTCCTTGTCTACAACTGTCTGCATTTCTTTGTTTCCTTTGAACGTCTATAGCAGCTCTGACAGAAATACAATGCAAACCCCATATAGAATTTAAGATTTTTAATAGCCACGTTTTTAAAAAATAAAAGGAAACAGGTAAAATTAATTTTAATAATACATAGCCAAAATATAACTTCAACATATATTTTAAAATTATTAAGTAGATATCTTATATTCTTTTCCTGTACTAAGTCTCTAAAATCCAGTGTGTATTTTATATTGACAGCACACCTTAAGTCGGACCAGCCACTTTTTAATACTTAATAGCCAAATGTGGCTAATGGCTAACATTACTGGATAGTACTCATTTTCCACACTCTCTGGAACTTGCTTATATGTTGTCTTATAATAATTTCATGTACATATTATCTTCTTTACTAAACCACACACTCCTCAAGGTAAGGAACAAGGTTGTATATGTTTTCTTGTTGTTAAATGTCTTGTTATTCCCATTTAACAGATAATCTTAAAATACAAGAAGCAAAGCAAATACCCCAAAGTCGCCCAGGTAAAGAACCTCAGAATTCCAATCTAGTTCCACCTCCTAACAGTCTGGTGTCCCATTAGCTAATAGCGTTTTATCAAATCATCACTGAAGAAAGTCACTGAGAGTTAAGTCAGTTGGTCACCAGCTCCTGCTCTCAACTCCGGGTTAACAGCCATCTGGCTGGGACATCCATCACCCTAGGAACTGAAAGTGATGGTGAGTTGTTCCCTGGTAAGGAAAGAATGTTCCACCCTCCAAGGGCTGTTCATCCAGTGAAATATAATACCTTCAGCCATCTGGCCAGTTGTCCACCTGAGCAGAACAACTTTTATCCTAACTGGTGTTACATCTTCTGGCTGGTACACCATACCATACACTACTGTCCTGGTCTAAATCAAACACAGTCAGAAAGCTAACTATTCCTAAAGAAGCAAAGGTACGGAAGAGTCCTAAGATGAAAAAGTTAGTTCTTCTAATGGTACAGACAGAAATCTCTCCCTAATAGCAAGATCTCCTTAATATGAAATTGGACTAATGAAGATTTACTCCTAAATACATTTCTACAATTAAGGAATTAATTGCTGAGAATTACAGTTTCAAGTAGACACAGGTTTTGAGTAAAAAAAAAGGAAGCAACCTTAAGGTAGAATGAGAAGAAGAAAATAAGGCAGAAAGCGGAGCAGAAAAAATAGACTTATGAAGTGAAGCCTTGAAGCTGAGGCAAAGGGCTTCCTTGGACTTATGTTGTAGGAAGCAAACAGGAACACAGGTAAGAGGGTCTGAGGAGGTGAGTCAGGGGATCCTGGGTTCCCATGTGCTAATTATCACTGAGGGAACTATAATAACCCTCTGGTTGAGAGGCAATGAGAAATACCTCCTCTGCTAGAGCAAACAGTAAGTGAAAAAGGTCACACAAAACCTCTTCCGTCTCTAGCTTCCAGCTATGTACCTCTGGGACCCCAAAGGAAATACAAAATGGGGATCAGGAAGGTTAAGAACTCTGAGTCATAAGATTAGAAATGCACTGGCTGTTAAGATGGAGGGCCTCACACACACACAAAGCACCTCATGGTTTGCATATTACCTTCAGTAAAGCAAAAGTTTGCATGTATTTCAAAAAAACACAAAAATTTTCAAGCTATCCCACATAAAGTTTCTAGCAAATAAGGAATGGAGAAAGGAAATAATTCAGAATCCATTATGATCATTTTAAGATTTTTATTTTTTTTTATTTTTTTTTTGAGGGCAGTGTCACTGGCCCTCATACGTGGGATCCGAACCGGGGCCGCTGGCTTCCCAAGCAAGCGCTCAACCACCGCACTACTCGGCCGGCCCTTAAGATTTTTAATGTCTCTTATATGCCTTAAATTTGGAGAGCTGTCTTTATTGTTTTATTTTGGTAAAATATAAAAACTATATATATATATTTACAAAGACTTTTTATAAGCTCACTCATGACTCCGATCCCCTAACCGCCATTTTTTTTTTTTTTGAAGGGCAGTGTCACTGGCCCTCATATGAGATCCGAACCGGGGCCGCTGGCGTCCGAAGCCGGCTCTTAACCACTGCGCCAATCGGCCGGCCCTAACCGCCATTTTTTTAAATTAGATTTTTAGTTCCTCAACAGAAACAATTTTTACCACAGGGGTTAACAGGAACAAAATCACTAAAGATTAGGGAGGGAATATTACACATTCCAACATCACAAGAACTAACCTTATCTTTTTTTATTTTCAATTACAGTTGACATTCAACATTATTTTTTATTACTTTCATGTATACAACAACACAGTGGTTAGACATTTATATAATTTATGAAGTGATCCCCACCGATTAGTCTAATACCCACCTGGCTTATTACATTATTCACTACATTCCCAACCATATCTTCTACATTGTGTTTCACCCAATAAACACCCTTTACTGCAACTTGCTTCCTTTATATTTTCAACTGCCTGGCTCAATCTCTTTTGTAACCAGCCAGGTTAAAAAATTTTGAGGCTAAATGCATACATGAGAACAAAACACATGACATTATTCACAAGATACATAAAACAATTGCAAGGCAAAGAATAAAAAATTTAGTTAAAAATCTATCATTGAGAAATGAATAAAGATTCAAACTACACATGTTGTTCCTAAAACTTTTGTTTGTTTTTTTTCATTTAGATCCTCACTAGTTCTAAGGTCTTTTACTTCAAAAGGGCACAATTTAAAAACAAAAAACAAAAAACAAAACCCTCTGTTTCTAAAAACAAGATAAAAGTGCACAGCAAATAAGCTTATTTCAAGACATTTCAGCACTGACATGTAATTCACACTGCAACCATAATTGCAAAGTAGAGCTATAAGAGAGGTTGCAAAAACATCACTAGATTTTGCTATATTTAGGAGAGCAACACTTAACTATAACAACAAGAGTATTAATTTTAAGATACATTTTGATCTCTGGAAGGAATATAAAAAACTAGTAATAATGGTTACCTCCAGGGCAGGGGTTGGAGGAAACTTCCTTTTCAAGTTTGTGAATGCCCTTTTGAAATCCTATCAATTTTATACCATGTAGATATATGAACTATTCAAAGTTTCTTTTTTGTTGTACATTTGTTTAAATAGCCTTCATCTTTTCATCTTCTTGGAATTGTATGTATTCTTAAGTAACACTGGAGATTTAGCATCCTTCAGCAAGACCACTGAAATTCTAAATAATTTGAAGATAATTTTGAACATCAGTGGAGAAGAAAATAATTATTGCTTCTACTTCAAATAATATGCTCTGTACCTATTTCCATTCTGACTTCTGCAAATTTACATCATAAACTAAAAGTAACAATGTCTGCGGGGCCAGCCGAATGGCTCAGGTGGTTAAGAGCACGAGCTCTGAGCAACAGTTGCCGGTTCAATTCCCACATGGGCCAGTGAGCTGCACCCAAGCTGAGCTGCCGCTGAGCTGCCAACAGGTAGCAGGATGGCTCACCTGGTGAGAGCACATGCTCCTAACAACAAGGTTGCCGGTTCGACTCCTGCATGGGATGGTGGGCTATGCCCATCCGCAACTAAGATTGAACATGGCACCTTGAGTTGAGCTGCCAATGGGCAGCCAGATGGCAACTGGACTTGGAGCTGAGCTAGCTGCACCCTCCACAACTAAGATTGAATGACAACAACTTGGCTGTTCCCCTTCCCCAATTCCCCAACACTGTTCCCCTTCCCCAAACCCCCAATTTAAAAAAAAAAAAAAGTAACAATGTCTGACAGATGGCTTATTAATAAGGTTTCCTAAAATATGGAATCCATACACGAATGTCCCTCATTTTAAAAAAAACAGACAAAAGAAGGGCACAAACACGAAAAACAAATCAAGGAAAAAGTTGATTAAAAATTTTTTTTTAACATTCAAAGCAATGATATTTACTCAGCTACCTATGGGTACCTAGCACCTTTCTATAGATATTTTTTAAACTTTCCATCAATCTCTCTCAGTTTTTTTTTTTTTTAAGCTGAGCCATCCTGCCACCTGTTGGCAGCATAACGGCAGCTCAGTTCAGGCCGGGAATCAAACCGGAGACCCTGTTGCTAAGAGCTCGCACTCTTGAGTGAGCTCTTAACCAACTGAGCCACTCAGCTGACCCTTACTCTCATTAGTTTTTAATCTGCCATCAGTTATCATAGAGTATACCAAAACTGCATTGAAAATAAATAATAAAGTCTTAAACTATACAGTTTGTTCTAAGGAAGGACTAAGGACTATTCATGAATACAAGTTTAAAAGCAGGTAGAGAATGTGTTTCTGAGGATTTCTTTCCCCACCATTAGCCTATTGCTATCTACTTCAGCAGCTGAAACCTAGATCTCTACACAATTAAAAAAAGCTTATTGAAACAAGAACTTAGTTTAGTATCCCTCTGGATTCCAGCCTAAAACAACAGACTAACACCAAATCAATATGACAATAAAAAATGAGTTGCCTTCCAACAATCCAATTGCAAATTAAGCTAATATAGCTGAAGATTTCTGTGGAGCGCATAGGCTGAGTGTGTAAGTGAAGACTTGCACAGCAACTCAGGTCGGGAGCCAGAAATGCAGCACCTGGAGCCAGAGAGACAGAGGTCCCCAGTAGAGGGGACACAGATTGCCAGGAAAAAAAACCAATGAGATCACAGAGAATGTGGGAGGAAGAGAGAGAAAGAATCAAAGTAAGGAAAGGGAGGCAGAGGTGCTTCCCTTTTTTGCTTTCTGGGACGAGGATACTTTTAAGAAAGATGAAAAAGATATTGACCTGCAATGACCTCATACCTAGCTGTTTTAACAAGGAAACATCAGTATAACTAAACGACAACCCAACATCAGCTTCTATAGTTGTGTATGTAAGTCACAAATGGTTTTTAAATTGTTTGATATTTTTATCTTATTGATAAGTTTAATGAAAGTCCATGTTTGCAACAACAAAATAATAACTTATGTGAATTTTTTATTTGGATTTTAAGTTTCAAAATTTATTTAGATAGTAATTCTTGTTTTACTCAAAAATATGCTATTAATTAATAATAAAAATTAGGTATAAAAAATAAGCTTTTTGGATACTAAGCTGGGGACCCTCAAAGAAAAAAATTTTTTTTTAAAAGATTTTATTGGGGAATTGGGAAGGCGAAGTGTTGGGGAATTGGGGGAGGGGAGCAGCCAAGTTGTTGTCCTTCAATTTTAGTTGTGGAGGATGCAGCTAGCTCAGCTCCAAGTCCAGTCGCCATCCGGCTGCTCATCGGCAGCTCGCGGCAGCTCAGCTCAAGGTGCCATGTTCAATCTTAGTTGTGGGGGGCACAACCCCCCATCCCATGCAGGAGTCGAACTGGCAACCTTGTTGTCACCAGCTGAGCAGTCTTGCCTCCTGTTGGCAGCTCGGTGGCAACTCAGCTTGGACACAGCTCACTGGCCCATGTGGGAATCCAACCTGTTGCTCAGAGCTGGCACTCTTAACCAACTGAGCCACTCGGCTGGCCCAGAAAATATTTAATTATAGCAGGGACTCAAACACATTTCTCTAAATGAGTACTGTACTGCAAAGTAATCTCCTTAGAAGTAAAAAATAAATTTATTTCCCAGATGATGCTAATACTCCAAACTTTTCACAAGTTTTCTTTAGAGAATATGTAGTTTATGAGCTATGGCAAAGAAGAATCAATCTCATTACTTTATAATCTCCAAAGTATATGTATATAATAATAATAATAATTATTATTATTAACAACTCTCACAGATAAAAGGCCATGTCTTCCTTGAAAATCTCTTCTCCCTCAGCTGCAGGGTTGCCCCAAAGTGTTCTTATGTCTCATTTTTGGTTCCCTAGCTTCTATTGTTCCTCTGACCACCTACTGTAGCCGGTCCCTAAGGCCATCAATGAATCTCTCCTCTCCTTTTTTCAAGCTCCAAACGACCAGATCCTGTACCAACAGCCCCACACTTCCCAAGGGCATCATCTCCAGTTAAACATCCATCCATCAAGGACCTCAAAACAAAATAAAACAAACCTCTACATGTTCAGAGCTAACTACTGTTTCTTCTCTAAACAGTTTCTTCTCATAACTTTCCTGTTTCTATTAAAAACCACTACTATCTGGGCCGGTTGAGTGGCGCAGTGGTTAAGAGCTGGCTTGGGATGCCAGCGGCCCCGGATCGGATCCCACATATGAGGGCCAGTGACACTGCCCTCGGAAAAAAAAAAAAAAAAACAAAAAACCACTACTATCCAATGATCATCCATCGTTGAAATCTGAGGCATTTCTGACTCTGTCCTTTTCATTTCTCTTCACACCCAGTCATGGGTCCAGACCTATGGACAGCAAAGCTCCTTCACCCACCATCTCCCCCTTGTCCATCCTCACCACCTCTACTCCCCATTACCTCTCATCTGGACTACTGCAATAGCTTCCTAATTCCAATCTGCCCAGTCTACTCCACCCCCAGTACATATGTTACTGCCCTAGTGACTTTCACGTGCAGTTCTGATCATGGCCACCATCTCTCAGAAAGTTGGAGGCCCTATGGCATCTACCTAACTAGCTTGGCATTCAAAGCCATTAACCCCAATCCATTTTTACAGGTCTATCACCAGCAATAACTCTCTTTTATACATACACAGAACACATACCGACTCACATTCTATTCTCCACTTAAGAGAAGTTACACAGAAGTCCCCACAAATGCGTGATTAATTCCTGTCTGCTCCAATAGTTCACAGGGATGCCTTACAGCTAACAGTCAATAAATATCCATTGAATGTGTGAGTGAGTGAGTGAGTGAGTGAGTGAGTGAGTGAGTGAGTGAGTGGAATGGGCTTAACCCTCCCCATTACTACATAATCACATCCTAGCTTGCTTCAGAGTTCATTTCAAAGTTTTTTCATGAAGTAATCCCACCAGTAAAAATTGTCTCTTTCTCTAAAACGTCATGGTCTCTTATCCTCTGTCACACTCAACATCTTCTGCCCAATAATATTTCTGTATTTCTTATCTCTACCATCAGACTTTACAGTTCATAAAGATAGGGTATTGTCTGAATAATATAACATTTTATACACACACATACACACACCACATACACACAAAGAGTACCTTCTCTAGTGGTTGATTATTCTCTTTATTTGCCTACCAAAATTTAAACTCTTTGAAGGTGAAGATTCATATTCCCACCCCCCACACCTTTACTGCCATATCAGTCTTAGTGCTGGGCACAGTTATCTCACACATTAAGTATCCATTACATAGTGAATGCAACCATTCACTGTGTCAAAAATAGTGAAGGTGGGGCCGGCCAAGTGGCGCATTGGTTAACAGTGGGCTTGGGAAGCTGGCTCTGAGCAGCAGGGCCCAGGTTCGGATCCCACATATGAGGACCAGTGACACTACCCTCTACAGCTAAGATGGTGAACAACAGCTCCACTTGGACCTGGGCTGCTGTGAGTCTCTGGCAACGGCGTAACTGCAGCCCCAGCCGCAGTGAGCTGCCATAGGCTACAGTGAGTGACCGGCAGCCAGCGTGAGCAGCCGGCAGCTGGTGTGAGCTGCCAAGAGCCACCGTGAGCGGCCGTCCAGAGGCTGGGCACCAATCTGCCTCACCCAGGAGGAGCGCAATGACCATACCAACATGAGCCAGTGAAGCAACATCCTCCACAACTAGACTGAAGAACAAAAGCACAGCAACTTGTCTGTTCCCCTTTCCCTGGTTCCCCAGCGCTGTTCCCCTCCCCCAATTCATCAATAAAAACTTAAAAAAAAAAAAATTTGTGAAGGTGGGCCAGCCAAGTGGCGTGTTGGTTAGGAGTTGACACAGGAGGCCAGCTCTGAGAAGCAGGGTCCTGGTTCGGATCCTACATGAGGGCCAATGACGCTGCACGCTCTATAGTTAAGATGGTGAACAACAGCTCAAACTGGAGCTGGGCTCCAGTGAGTTGCCGGAGACGGCGTAGGCTGCAGTGGGGCTGGATGGCAGCGGGTGTGCGCTTTCGTGAGCTGCTGTAAGCCACTGTGAGTGGCCGTCCAATGTCCAGCGAGCGACTGCCTCACCCGGGAATGCGCAATGATAATACCAACATGTGCCAGTGAAGCGAAGTTCTGCACAACTAGACTGAAGAACAAAAAAGACAGCAACTTCTCTGTTCCTCTTACTCAATTCCCCAGTAAAATCTTTAAAAAGGAAAAATCAACATTTAACAACCATCATTAAAAAAAAAAAAAAAAAGACAAGTGTCAAAAATATTTTAGAATGGGGCCAGCCGAGTGCGTGGTGATTAAGCGCTGGCTTGGAAAGCCAGCAGCCCCAGTTCGGGTCCCACATATGAGGGCCAGTGACACTGCCCTCAAAAAAAAAAGAAAACATTTTAGAATGCCCATATAGTTTTCCAAAGTGATAAATTTTAACCCTCATTTTTGGATATTTAATTTTTAGTCTACTCTTTAATAAAACAATTACAGCATTCCCCTTTTATCCATGGAAGATACAATCCAAGACCCCCACCAGTGGATGCCTGAAACTGCAAATAGTACCAAACCCTACACATACTATGTTTCTCCTATACATACATACCCATGATAAAATTTAATTTATAAATTAGGCACAGTAAAACAATATTAACTAATAACAAAATAGAACATTTATAACAATATACTGTAATAAAAGTTATGTGAATGTGGTCTCTTTCTGGAAAATGGATCTGATAACCAAGATGGCTGCTAAGTGACCAACAGGTGGGCAGCATATACAACGTGGATAGGCTGGACAAACGGATGGGGTGGGGCTGGGACAGGACATTGCATCAGATTTCATCACGCTACTCAGAATGGCACGCAAATTAAAACTTATGAATTATTTCTGGAACTTTCCATTTAATATTTTTGGACAATGGTTGACCGCTAGTAACTGAAGCCATGGAAAGTGAAACCACATATAAGGGGGGCAGGGGGCTTATGTATATGATATTTCCTCCCAGAAGATATTAACTCTTAAGGGCCTAAACACACTAATCTTGTTATGAAATTATCTTGGTACTGTACACAGAGTAAACACACAAAAGGTTATTGTATGAACAAATGAATGAACAAATTAAGGCAAAAACCCTACTCCTAGCCAACAGATTAATGAACATCAAACTTCAGAGTCAAAACAAAAAATAAAAACCTAAATAAAAATTTTTTTTTAATATTTTCAATTCCAGAAACACTGGCAAGATGAACAAAACTGGATCAATTCTGAAGTCTCTCAGTAAATAAGGGAGAGAGAAAATACAATTGCACAGATGCATTATCAACACCTTGTGTGTTGAATGCTATAAACTGGAATTTTAACACTTCCTGCCAAGCTGAAGTCAAGAATCCTCCGAACACTTTTTCTATTAGCAGCCACAAGGACAGTTTTGAATGGAGTGTAACAAAAATATAGAAAACATCTCATTGACGCAAACAATTAGAAAAGAACTGGCTCAAAAGTTTGAAAATCTTTGTTCTACATTTAGTTATGCTACTTACAACTGTGACTCTTGGCAAGTCACCAAACATTTCAGAAGCTTCATCTACCTTATCTATAAAATTAAGGAGTAATCTGGGAATATCTGGGGGCAGGGGGTACACTATTCTTCTCTTGAGAGATCTTTAAAATAAAAATGATGGCTGAAAGCAAAACATTTAACATTGTCTGATGGGGTTTTCAATGTATGAAAATTGATCAACATGACAATTACAACATAAAGCAGGGATGTTAAAGAGATGTATATGGTGATAAGGTTTCTGCATTCCTCTTAAAGTGGTAAAATACTAATTCTAAGTAGACTGAGAAAAGTTAGGTATATATATTATGATCCATTGAGCAACCATTAAAAGAACTATACAAATAAATATAGTAAAAAAAAACCAAAAACCTCAGTATTAAAATGGAATACTAAAACATATTCAAATAATCTAAAAGAAGGAAAGAAGAAACAGGAACAAAAACAGAGAGAAAAAACAAACAGAAACCAAATAAAAACTAGTAGCCCTAATTCTAACCATATCAATAATTACATTAAATGTAAATGGTCTAAACACACCAATTAGAAGACAGAGATTGTCAGAATGGATTAAAAAACAAGACCCAACTATACACTATCTACAAGAAACCCACTTTAAATATAGTAGTATAGGTGAATTAAAGTAAAAACAGTAAAAAGTAAAATGCAGCTCTCTTTACAATCACGGAAAACTGGAAATAATACAAATTTCTTCAAGGGTGACTGCATTAACTATGATACATCCATACAATGGAATATTACTTAGCAATAAAAGAATTATTAATACACACAACATGGATGAATCTCTAAGGCATTATGTTGAATAAAAGAAGCCAGTGTTGGGCTGGCCGAGTGGCACAGTGGTGAAGAGATGGCTTGGGATGCCAGCGGCCCCGGTTCAGATTCCACATAGGAGGG
The DNA here is from genome assembly GCA_033961575.1 of Aselliscus stoliczkanus. Classification (NCBI taxonomy): domain Eukaryota; kingdom Metazoa; phylum Chordata; class Mammalia; order Chiroptera; family Hipposideridae; genus Aselliscus; species Aselliscus stoliczkanus. Next base: position 94,229,299 of record CM066736.1, on the reverse strand, counting down.
CCAGTGACACTGCCCTTTAAAAAAATAAAATAAAAATAAATAAAAATAAAAATAAAAAAGCCAGTGTCAAAACGTTACATACTGTACGACACAATTTATATGACACTATGGAAAAGACAAAACTATAGCAATTAAGAACAGATCATTGATTGCCCACAGTTAGGGGTGAGGAGGCAGCATGAGGGAGTTTTTTGGGAAAACAGAACTGATGGAAGCCTGATTTTGGTAGTAGTTATACAAAACCTATATATGTGTTAAAATTCATAAAATGTTCACCAAAAAAGTCAATTTTACTTTGTGTTAATTTTTTAAAAATAAAGATTTAGTGATCTCCGTGTACCTTTCCAGACTGTAATCTTATAAATGAGAAAAGGAGAGGAGTGCCAAAGAACGACAGAGGGAATGCTAAACCCTACCGGCATAAAAGCCACTACTCATAAGAACCTCCTGCTTATTGCACAAAATATGCAAAGCAAACCCAATCTTCAGGAACCCAGAAGAGGCCAAGAAAACTATTCAGATCCAAAATGTGTATATTTGAAACTGCCTGTGAATGGCTCTTCTTGTCTGTTTCCATGTTTTATACTTTCAAGAAGCTGCCAATTTCTCCTGGCAAAGTGCCACTTTCCGTACTTAGGGTTACTCAACTTACAAGCATTCCTGTATGTATTCCTTATACTCTCAGTTAATGAGGGGATCTTTGGCAGTCACAGTAAAGACTCTGCAAAACTGCTTTTGCAAGGTGCCAGAAAGATGAGTGCTCCTAGCCCGGGAGTAAGGTCCCTCCGGGACACCACACGCCTTCGAATAGTTCCAGACCCGAGGACGCTAGGTGGGAAGTTTTCTTCACAAGCCACAAAGCTTCCCCACCGCCAAAGCCCCTAAAGGAGGAGGCCGCAGGAGGACGGGCTCAGGGGCACTTCTCCCTTCTATGAGCTGCCCAGTTGCCTCGGGTGCAGCGGGCGGGTTTGAGGACTGTCACGATGTGAAGCATGCACCGAAGAGGGTTCTGCCCGGTGACGTTTGGCAAACCTTCCTCTCCCAGAGGTAGGGGTAAACTCTGGGTAGGTTGTCCCACCGCCCTCACCGAGTCGGAAACTTTCTGGGGGCCCCCCGCGCCAACAGCGAGCCCCGCTCGCGGCTCAAAGACGCCACCGCCGCCTTCCCCAGCTCATGGGGAACACTGAGGGCAGTCACAACACAGTGTGGCCCGAGGGTAAGAGGGAACCAAAAAAAAAAACAACCCAATCCCAGTCTCTGCCTGCTCTGCCCGGAGCAGGCCGCCGGGGCGCATTCCGGCCCGCCCCACCTTGTAGTGACCGCGCCGGGTCCCGCTTCCACCCGGGGGAGCGCGCGCCGGGGAGGCCCGGCATAGGAGACCCCGGCGGGGGCGCCCACCTTGAGCTGGGACTTGGAGACCTTGCCGCTGCGGTCCAGGTCCAGTGCGGTGAAGGCGTGCCAGATAGCCTTGAGCAGCTCGTCCTTCAAGCCCCCCATGGCCGCGGCCCTGTAACCCCGACCGCCCCGCCTGCCCAGCCAGCCTCTCCGCGCGTCTGACACCCCAGCGCCTCCGCCGCCTGGCCGCGCAGTCACCTGACCTCCACAGGCCCTGCCCCCTCGAGGCCCCGCCCACTCGGCGCCCGCCTGGAGCCTGGAGCCTGGAGCCTGGCGCAGGATTGGGAGCCCCCGGTGGGTGGGTCTGCCCTCCTAACCAGTGGGAATTCCCTGCTTCCTGTCCTGGCTAGGATGGTAAACGCCTCCCCGCAGCCCCCTAGTGTTCCCCAGGCCAGCTCGGGCCATTTTTGGTGCTCGCGTACCCTCAAAATAAGAGCCCCCTCATCCCGAAGAAAAATATGAGCATCTGGGTGAGCAGCCTGCCTGGCTCCAGCCGGCGCCCCTCCGTGGAAAAGGGCGCCCTGGTCCTACCCCAGGGACGAGATCACTGAAGAGACCAGACAAGACCCCAAAAAGTCCCCAGGCAGGAGCTCAAATGCTAGCGCAGTCCCTAGAGGGAGAGGATGGGAAGCAAGGAAGGGCTTCTGATGCCTGCTGTGTGGTGGGCTCTGGAGGCACAGACACAAGGTTTAAGGTGGGTTTAGAAGTCAGAAAGTCAGGCAACCTTTTCTTTCTAACTCAGCTGTTGAAGGGTCAGTTTACAACTTAGGAAGGGTTTGACCTGGGTTAGGCTGCGGTTCTTGGTGTTTGTATTTGCATAATAGGAAATCTGGGAGGACCCCAGCAAATCACTCCACCCATCTTACTAATCAGAAACAGGGTGGACCTTTTAAAAGTACTTACCCAAGTCTGAAAGAGCATTGTAGATGTTCAATTAATATCTGGCATCAATAGTACCTTGAGCTCTTTGGGCTTCAAATTCTCCACATATTAAATGAATTTGGTTGTACCAGATGTTCTGGAAAGGTTCTGGTGCTGGTATCCTAGCGTAATAACTATTGTTGGCTGATTCCAACCTGATTGGGTCACCAGGCACAATGCCTGGCCTCTCTGATCCAAGACCAAATCTGAACAATATGAAGAGAAGACTAAATACCAAGAGTTTTCCAAAGAAAAACTCAGATATCTAAGTTTGATTTTGTTTTCCTCTTTTATGTTCCTAAATGCACACATATGTACTTTATAAAAAAGGAAAAGAGTGTCATAATGAAAAGAGATTAAGAAAGAGCAGAAGGACCGGCCGAGTGGCGCAGTGGTTAAGCACTGGCTTGGGAAGCCAGCGGCCCCGGTTTGGTCCCGCGTATAAGGGCCAGTGACACTGCCCTCAAAAAAAAAAAAAAGAAAAGAAATGTTCCTGAAGAAAGAGCAGAAAAAGAAGGATCTTCTATGAGCTTGAAGCCAAAGGTAACATGGTGGGAGAGGAGAGGGTGGCCCCATTGAAGGGAGGAGGCAGAAACAAAGGGACTGTGGGTCCCTGTCTTGCCCTGCAACAATGCAGTTTCTATCATTTATCTTTCTCAATTCCAATCCAAGTCTGCTAGTCAGCAGAAGCGCATGACAAAACCTCTAATTTCTTCATGCCAACTCAGCTTTCCGGGACTAGTGACAAAAAAGAACCCTTCCTAGCTCTCAAGGTTCAGCTTAACCACTAGGTGACACTCCTTCTCTCTCTGCCTGGCAGCACCAGATATACCAAAGCTTTTTTTTTTTTTTTTTTGCTTTTTTTAATCACATAACAAGGACACTCTGAACTTCCAAATTCCTACTTCTTCCACAATCCCCATTCTTACAGTCCAAACAAAATTTAAAGCAGAATGATGTCATGGAAAGAGCTGTGCTTTGGAACCTAACAGATTAATTATGTATCACTGTATAACCAATTACCCCCAAATTTAACGGCTTTAAACAATAATAAACATTATCTCATATGTTCTATGGATCCAACATTTAGAAGCCAGTCAGGATACGGGGTTGTAGTCAGCTGAAGACTAGGCTGGTGCTGGAGAATCTACTTCCGAGATAATTCACCTACATGAACTTATTCACAAAAGGCCTCAGTTTCTCCCTATGTGGGTCTGTCCGCAGGCTACTGGAGTGTCCTTACATCATGTCAGCTGGCTTTCCCCACAGCAAGCAATCCTAGAAAGAGAAAGGTAGAAGCTGCAATGTCTTTTATGATCCAGCCTTGAAAATCACTTGCCATCATTTCCACAATGTTCGACTGACCGCTCAAGTCAGACCTAGTTAAAGTGGGAGAACTACAAAGGAGCATGAATACCAATAGGCAAGAATCACGGGGGCCATCGTGGATGCTGGCTACCATACAGACATAGGGCAGGACCCAGGCTCCACCATTTGCTCACCTATGAGCAAATATGAGGCTTTGTTTCCTCATTTGTAAAATGGGGGTGCTAACATTTATCTGACAAAACTGCTATGAGGCTTAAATGAGAAACCAATATACATGAGACACAATATCATGGTATCTAGCAACTACTGATGTTTGACTCGCGGTGGTTTTGTACTGTGTCAATTTAGCTAAACTGGAATGTAGTTTTCCAGATTTTCCTTCCAAGTCTGTTTCCAGATAGGACTGGCCACAAAAGAAATTTGTGTAAGATTTGGAAGGAGCGAGTGAAGCCACACTAGTGCTCAGCTGGTTGATCTAGGGTGCCAGGTGTCAGCTGCAGATTCTAAATTTGTTACTGATCTGCTGGCACACATTGTTGGTGCAGAGCAACAGCCGGACCCCAGTTCCTCCAGCTCCCATTACATTTCCTATTTCATCTTCTGCAAGTCCTGAGGCAAGGCACATATGTATTATAGTTCCACAGAAAGGGTGTCTACTTCCTCAGCAACTACCTGCACCATCAACATAAGAGATAGCTAGGGGTTCCGTTGGTCCTCATGGGTTCCAGTTTGCCCTTGTGGATTCTAGTTTGTCCTCGCTCTCCCCCAATTCAATCCAACTTTTCTTCCTGACTGCTTGCCGTGATGACCTATCAATTTCAGGCCCATTACTAGATGCAGAGGTAACAGCCTTCCGTAGACTTTTTCACAAGTTTTTCTTGTGATCGCTGATTAATCGCTTTCCTCTGATCCCCCAGCCATCTCCTTTCAGACCTTTTCTTCCTTAGCTTCTTCTCTAGTCATGATGTATGTAATCCCTATAATAAATTCTATATTCCACAGTGGTGCTACTTCCCTGATCAGCCCTTAACTGATAACTGACCTTGGTGAAGTTAGATACGGCTAACAAAAAATATGTGCTATTGGCTTTGGACAGAGCATTTTTGGCAGCTAAAATAGCCTTACATAAAGGCTTGAAGGACAGTGAAGGAATTACAATTGAAGGTTAGTTTTATGAGTTGAATTGTGTCCCCCAGTATTCATATGTTTAAGTCTTAAGTCCCATTGCCTCAGAATGTGATCTTATTTGGAAATGGAGTCTTTACAGAGGTAATCCAGTTAAAATGGGGCCATTGGAATGGGCCCTAATCAATATGATTGGTGTCCTTATAAAAGAGGAAATTTACACATAAAACATATACACAGGGGAGAAAGACATGTAAACATAAAGGCACAGATCAAGTTGATGGCGTCAAGCCAAGGAATACCAAAAATTGCTAGCAAACCACCAGAAGCTAAGAGTGAGCCATGGAACAGATTCTTCCTCATAGTTCTCAGAAGGAATCAACCCGACTAACATCTTGATCTTGGATTTCTAGGCTCCAGAACTGTGAGACAATAAATTTCTGTTGTTTAAGCTACTCAGCTCTGTTGTTTAAGCCTCCCAGTTTGGAGTACCTTATTATGGCACCCCTAGCAAATTAATACAGTTGGTTAAAAGGTGACCCACATTATATAGTGGAAGAAAGCTTGGCAACAGTGTTGCCTGGGGGTAATGTGAAAATTGGAAAATTTTAACCTAATGAAAAATAGAAAGGATGCTTAATGATCTTGTGACATGGCTGAGGAGTTTCCAATTGGAATGATGAAATTGCCATTGGCTTCTATTTGTCTAAGACAAAATACAAAAATGGAGTTGAACTTAAAAATGAATTGTTCAATATTCAAGCAGAATTTAGAAGGACTGCAACTCATTTGCAAACAGGGCATTTCTTATGGAAAAGGAAGAATACCTAAGTGCAAAGTCAATAGCCTACAGGGAAGAGCCAAGAAACACTTCCAGGCAGCAGGATTGGGCCTTAGCCAAGGAACTAGAAACAGGTGCCTGGATAGATTTCAGAATTGCTATGGACCAGTGACAGCTATATGCCTCTCATCCCTCTTCCCTCCACTTTTTAAATGGGAGCATTTATTGTAGTTATTCTGTCCCTGTATTACCAATACATGTTGGCCAATGTATAAAAACAAAAAGTTAACATAGCAGGCCTGATTGCTTATCCTTAGCAAGATCTGCTTGTAAGATTGGCCTTTGGCTGGCAAAACCTAGATTTCAGGAAGGATTCCACCATTAACTGGTAAGGTCGCTCTCTATACCTAAACTGTTTGTACAAGTAATATGGTTTATGTTGAACACCCGTCTTCCTTCTAAGAGTCTGCAATTTGGGTACATGCCAGGCAGAGACTGCCTACATAACTAGTCATCAATAAAAATCCCAGTTGGCAACATTTCTCATGTGTTTTCACAACTCATTTTAGGATGAATTAAGCATGTCTTGTGTAACTACACTGAGAAAGGACTCCGAAAGCTTCACCTGGTTTTCTCTGGACATTGCCCCATGTGCCTTTTCCTTTTGCTGATTTTGCTCTGTATTCTTTTGTAGTAATTAATACATCTTAGGCATAAGTATGACTATATGCTGAATCCTGTGAATCCTAATGAATCATCAAACCTGATGATGGACCCCCAACACAGGCAGGAAAGGGACAAATAACTTCTCTTTAAGTCACAGTTCTTCAGGCAATCAAGGAGCCTAATCCACCTGAACCTGGTTTTGATGAGATCATGAAAATTCCATGAATGGTACATGAATTGTGGTAGCTGAGATGGGGTGAGGATTGTGGTGGATAATCTCCAAGATGTGCATTATATCAAGAGGTGAAGTTTAATTCCCCTCTTCTCGGATATGAGCTGGATTTAATGACATGGCAGGAGTGACAGCCTGGGATTTCTAAGGCCAGATTATAAAAAGCTTTATAATTTTCACCTGTATTTCTTGGGATTCTCACTCTTGGAACCTTGCTGCCGTGCTTTAAGAAGCTAAACCCACATGGAAAGGCCACATGGAGAGAGACAACAACGCTGTTCAGACCCCAGATGTTTCAACCATGCCAACCCAGACATCAGACATATGAGCAAAGGAGCCATCTTGGACGTTGTAGTCCCAGGAGATACTCTGTGGAGAAGAACGGAAACTCCAGACATATTACCCCAGTCTATCTGTCCCTGCCCTCTCCAGTCGTTTGAGCCAACCCAGCTGAGGCCCCAGATATTGGGAAAGAAAAATAAACCATCCCGTCTATGCCCTGCCCAAACTTGCCACCTAGTGAATCATGAGAATAATAAAATGGCTACTGTTTTATGCCACTAAGTTTTGCGCAGTTTGTTATGTAGCATTGGGTAACCAAACAACAGTGACAAGACAATATTCCCAAGATAACATTTCCTTCTCCTGCCCACCAAAGAAGACTCTGGCTTAGCCTACTCAGACTCTTCCCCTCCCCTACCTTCCAAGGAGAGTCCTACCTTCCCAGACCAGTTTTTGAGATGGTTCCTTTTTTATTTTTATTTTTATTGATTAGTTGATTGACTGATTGATTATAATGAAGAATTAGGAAGAAAAGAAGACCACAATGCACTGTATTGATTTATAATTACCCCTGGTCATTCACAGAATGTGAAAGAATTCACGAGACTCTGAAAAGTAGGAAAGCAAGAAAAGGTTTATTGAAAGTCAGACAGCGAGAATGCCCATGGCAGTGTCTAGAGAAGACAGCTGTGCCAATGAGAAGGAGTGCTGGGGTTTTATATTTTTCTATGCATGATGTAGGGTGCTTGTCAGCTTGCAGGGGGGCTGTCATTACAATTGTCTTGTCCTGTTCCTATGTATGATGGATGTGAGCTTGCAGGGGGTTGCTGTTACAACTGGCTTCTTCTGGGAACTGTTCTGTTTCCACCTATGATGGATGTCAGGTTACAGGTACAGTGCTATCCAGGGGATTCAGAGCCAAGTGGTTAATTTTCAAGCTCGTTCCTGTTAACTCTTTGCCTGTCTCATCCTGCTAGCTCACAAGCTGGCTCCTGTTAACTCTTTAGCTGTTTCATTGTGCTGTTTTTCGGGGAAAGGGCAGTCACTGAGAAGAGAAGAAAAGCAACTGTAGAATGTGAAGGCAGAAGATGGGAAACGGGATTCTGAGGTCTCAGGGGCGACTACACAGTTCCATTGTGTTTGAAAAGTACAGATAAAGGGCTTGAAATCTTTTTAAATTCCTTTTGGTTGGATGGACTGTATTTTTTCATTCACAACTAGCTCATTCATGGCTAACACTTAACTCGTGGCTTTTTAAGTATTACAAATTAATGGCATTCCCTTCCCTTGGACCATGTTACAGACCATTTTGTCTGTTTCTGCTAAGTGCTACATAGGAAAAGTATGGGCTGACAGGAGAGTGTATGCGGGTAAACATGCTGCTCATTTGGAGACAGGAAAGCCTGCAAATGAGAAATGACAATGAGCCCGAGTCGTGAAGGATAAGCTGCAGTTAACTGGGCAAAAAGTGAGGGAAGAAACTTCCAGACAGTAGGAAGAGCCTGGACAGGATATGGTGCAGTCAAGAAACCCAAGTGAAGGCCAATATGACTGGAGTGTGGAGAGCAATGGCAGGAGTGCTGAGGCAGGAGGAGAAATTGGAGAAGTCAGCATCTGAGGTCTAAGAAGACAGGAACACTGGTGTTCCTGTCAGTTAGCTCTAGAGAGCTCTTATCTTCCCCAAAGGTCTGAAATACCCTATAATCAGTGGGCACAATCTGGCAGCAAGAAGCGGAAATGCTGAATGATTGTGCCTGAAGATGGCAGATGTAAGAGTAGTGTCTCAGCCACTGGGCACTCAACAGCTGATAGCATCTTCATGGCTTCCATTACCCCACAGCTTTCCTGGGGATGAAAGGAAGCTTCTGGTTCCATGGGAAGTTTCATAAGCTGGCCCCAGGATTTAAGCAGAGCCTCAGAGAGCCAGGACTGACCCAGGTCCTCAGAGCCAGGTGAAATTACAGTCTTCTCAACTGGCGACAACCACAGTCTTCTCTGCCTCATAGGGTTGGGTTATTGTGAGGAACAAATAAGATAACAGCTGAGAAAGCATAATCTCTAAAGCCCATCCAAATGGGAGGGGCAGTTGTGATGAACAAGGAGGAGAATAATAATAATAGAGTTCTGGTGCCAACAAGGACAAAAGCCTCTGAGGCCTTAGGGCTGGGTGGTTTGATCAAGGTGCGAAAGCAGCAAACTCTGATTTTTTAATTATAAGAACTGTGTGACAGGGCAAACTCTTGAAAGCCTTCTCAGACTTCACTACTTGGAGTTTAGGCTGCGCCCATGTTCTACAGAAAATCTTGTTTTAATGATCTTTCACTGAGACAGATCTGAATGCATGAAAATCCATTACGGAGGATATGGATGAGGGTAGGCTTCTCAGAAGTGGAGATGGAATCTTAAAAATTAGTGAAAGTTCACAGACAGCTGTAGAAGGAAGGGCATTCAGAAAAAGGTAGTTGTATGTGCAGATGTATGGGGGGAACGGGGCAGTGGGGGAGGGCATGTGGGAGATAGAGAAGTAGGAATGTACCATGGTGTTTGGCTATGTGGTATTGTGATTTATAATAAGAAAAACGTGTTTGGTCTTTTTTTCTGATGCAGAGCTCCCAAAACCCTTGGAATTTCCTAGGTGGTGAGAAGAAAAAGGTGTCTTTTGTTATGTTCATAAGGTAACTATTGGAAAGTACCTATAGGTGGTGTTAGTCACCAGAGGAACCAACAGATTGATTAGAGGTTTGAAACTTTCTGTCCCACCCCCTGACCCCTGGGGAGCAGAGAGTGGCTGGAGGTGGGGTTCAATCACCAATGGCCAATGATTTAATCAATCATGCCTATGTAATGAAGCTGATATGGGCCAAACGAAAGGGCTTCTCACTATAGAAACTCTAAGTTTTCTTTTCCCTAGTGTTTTGGCTCTGTAGCCCCTAGTTATAATCATTTTTCAAATCAGTTTCTTAATCATAAATAATAGATTGTTTTTAACCTGAATCATAGAAATCTCCTACCCCCTGCTTTAAGTAATTAGTCTGTTGACTATGATCATTGTATCACAGCTCCCTTTCCAGGTCTAGCTCCCGAGTGAACAATAACTGAATGACTGGTTAAACCAAAAGAAAGGCCAGGATTCACGAAACTGAACAAATTTTTCATCACACAGTCACCCTGTGTCAATGGCTTTGAATCTGCTTCTTGGGCCAATACTTTTAACTCTATTAACTAATATCCATCTCTCTTCATCTAGGGGCCATGGAGATACAAGTGATGCCCCACCAAGACTTCCAGTGCCTCCTGAGCAGATGGTCCTCCAGGCTGATTTCGAGACTCCTTCCCCTCATCTAAGATCAGATATGGCAAGAGTCCTGTAAATCCCCAATAGGCAGGGACAATGACCACATTCAGCAGTAAGCAGATACAGAAGAGACCTCCTGTCCCTCAACTTCCCATAGAGATTTATGGGGCTCATGTCTCTCAAGGGGGACATAAGACAGGCAATTAGAGACAAGAATTGTGTCTCCGAAATGCCTGGATACATGAAGTATCATTTTTTTTTTTTTAAGATTTTATTGGGGAATTGGGGGAGGGAAACAGCGTTGGGGAACCAGGGAAGGGAAACAGACAAGTTGCTATCCTTTTGTTCTTCAGTCTAGTTGTGGAGGACTTTGCTTCACTGGCCCATGTTGATATTATCATTGCGCTCTTCCCGGGTGAGCAGATCAGTCCCCGGCCTCTGGATGTCACTCATGGCGGCTCTTGGCAGCTCACACCAGCTGCCAGCCACTCACGCTGGCTGCTGGCCACTCACTGTAGCCTATGGCAGCCCACTGCAGCAGGGGCTGCAGCCTATGCCGTCGCCGGAGACTCACAGCAGCCCAGCTCCAGGTGGAGCTGTTGTTCCCCGTCTTAGCTGTAGAGGGTAGTGTCACTGGCCCTCATATGTGGGATCTGAACCGGGGCTCAGAGCCAGCATCCCAAGCCAGCTCTTAACCAACACACCACTTGGCCGGCCCCAGGTAACATTCTTCCACGTCCAACATAGTCTACTGAAAATAACTGCCCAAAAGACCTCCCTATCCACCCAAACTTGCCCTTGTTTACCATAACCATTAGCCATTATCAATCACAGGTATCAATCAAGCAGCCCCACAATTAGAGAGGAGCAGCCCATTCTAGAAGAGAAGGAAATAAAAACTCCAAGTCCTTGCCAGTCAGCGCCTTTTGAGCCACTCCTTTGTGCTTGGGCCTGCTCCCATCTCTTTGGAGTGTACTTTAGCTTCTAATAAACTGCTCTTTCACCACTGTATTTCTGTGTCTCATTCAATTTCTTTCTCGAGATGCTAAGAACCGATCTATATACCACATCAAGAAGGGCCTGGTCTCCAGTAACAAAGCCTCCATAAATAAAACCAAAAAAAGGATGGGGTTTGGAGCTTCTGGGTTGGTGAACTTGAACGCATCCATGTGCCAGGCCCCAAACTCCATGGAAACAGAAACTCCTGTGCCCAGGACCTCATCCTATGTATCTCTTCATCTGGCTATCCATTCATATCCTTTAATATCCTTTGTACTAAACTGGTAATCTAGTAAGTAAACTGGTTTCCTGAGTTCTGTGAGCCACTCTCGCAAATCAATTGAACCCAAGGAGTTGGTTGTGGGAACCTCTGATTTCTAGCCACTTGGTCAGAAGCACAGGTGCTTCGACTTGCAATTGACACTGAAGTCTGGGCGGTCCTGTGGAGACTGAGCCTTAACTGGTGGGAGCTGATGTTATCTCCAGGTAGATACTGTCAGAATAGACACAGGCAGGTGTTGGAAAATTGCTTGGTGTAGGGGAAAACCCATACATCAGAATTGGTGTCTGAATCATAGGCTAAGAAACCTTGGTCTTTGCAGTCAGAGAGGTGATTCTAGAGAGGCGTTTTTTTTTTTTTTTTAGGAGATATTGAATCCAAAAGCCAGGCAGACCCTCCAAATGAGAGGTGAAATCTAAAAGGACTAGACAGAGAGGAGGAGAATCTGGTAGAAAAACAGTGGTGCAGAAATCAGGGAAATGGACCAAACCAAACCTCTAAACCCAAGAGAGGCAGAGCCTGAAGAAGGGCCTGATTTGTACACGGTTCTTGTGGTCAAAAGCAAGAGTGTGACCTGAGGGCTATGGGTAATGTCCAGCCCAGATGTGACATACAAGTAGATGAGATCAGCTAGAGAGAATAAAAAGTAAGATGAGACAAGGGTAGAATCCCAACAAACACCAAGATTTAAGGAGTGGCTTTAAAAGCAGTTTATTAAAGAGGCTAAGAAAGTACAGCCAGAGAGGTCCAAAGTCACCCCAACCCCTAGCAACACTCTCAACCCCACTCTCCCTTCATAGTGCCTCTCGTTCCTGAGTTAATTCTTGATCCTTTCCCCCCACCCTCTCCATCAAAGCTCCCCTTCTCCTGAGTGTAGGAAAGCTATCTAGGTTAAGGCAATCCACACTTAGGTTTGAATGACCAATGTTTCTCTACCTTCAGCCAGTCCCTGAGTGTTTTAGATATAAGTGTTACCTGTGACTGTAAATTAATCTGTAATGGATAAAATTTTTGCCTACTTGACTTGGGAATGATAAAGAAAGCTTCAATTGTGAGTACCCTGGCCATTTACTTTAGTTTGGGGGAAGATAGATAGATAGATGATAGAGCAATACACATTTTAAGAGAGGAAAAAACTATTAAAATTGTAATACTAAATATATACCAATAACAAAAGATGAATATAGTTCACCTGTATACATTTTTTTTGGCACCCCCAGTATATATAAAATGCAATATTATTCGGCCTTTATCAAAAAGGAAATCTTGGTGTTTGTAAAAACATAGGTGAAACTGGAAGACATTATGCTAAGTGAAATAAACCAAACACAGAATGACAAAGACTGTTTTATCTCACTTATATGTGAATCATAGACGCAGAGTAGAATGATGATTGCCAGGGGGTACAGGGAGGGGGAAACAGGGAGATGGTCAAAGGTACAGAGTTTCAGGTTTGCAAGATGAATACGCTCTGGACATCTAATGTACAGCAATGTAAATATAGTTAACATACTGTATTGTATATTTGAAATTTGCCAAGAGGGTAAGTTCTCACCACAAAAATGTAAAAATAAAGAAACCGCCACAGTGGTAACAAGGTAAGGTGATCAATGTGTTAATGAGTTTGATTGTGGCAATTATTTCACAATGTATATCAAAACATCAAGTCATACATCTGGAACAAATATAATTTTTTTTGTCAATTATACCTCAATAAAGATGGGGGAAATCAACAATATCAAAAAAAAATAGTTTTTTCTTCCATTCTTCACTCTCTTCCTTTCTTCCTCCATGTCTTCCTTCCTTCCCTCCTTCCTTTCTTCCTTCTACAGATAAGTAGTGAGCACCTTATCTGTATCGGGTATTGTGCCGGGGCTGGAGATACAACAATGAACATGCAGGTAGGCCCTTCCCCACCTGCACTTACAGTTGGATGGAGGTCCTGTCCTGGCTGCTGATGACTTCAGGAGGCAAGGCCATGTGGGTGCTGCTGTTCCCATTCCAGAACTGTTCAGCGGGCCCCAGAGTAGCTCCCTGCTCCTTCCCACATTTCCACATCTTTCCCCATCTCTCCTACCATCTAACCCTTGACATATTATTTTCAGGTATATAATTATCATCATTTATGCAAACTTTTCCAAACATGCCTAATTATCTTATTATCACAATAAAAACTCATGAAATATGTATCATATTTGCTTTGTTATCAAGTTTTATTTGGTTACAACAATAAACTGTCCATTTATTTCATATTCATACCTAAATTTTTCCAAAAAAGAATTAAAATTGAAGCAGAGCACAGGTCATTTATAAATAGCCAAGGTATAGATAATAATAGCTAGTTGGTAAATCTTTCTTACAGTTGAACACTAATTTATCTTCAACCAAAAAAAGAATGCAAACAAATTTGCATCAATGTAGAGGCTTCTGAATGGTACTAGATGATTCAAATAAAGACTATATAAAAGGGGTTTACAGATTTGGTGAGGGTTAAAAATTAGGAAGTATATGTTATACTAAGAAAGTATATTATTAGAACAAAAGTAATTTAGAGCTGGATAAAAATGGAAAGTTTTAATGCAAACTGATGGACCTGAAACATACTCTTCAGGTCTGTCATCTGGAAACAACTTTACTCACTACCAAACATTGATTTGCACACTGAACATTTGGATTCTCCTATGCTCCTAAAAAAGAAACCAGGGCTGGGGCCGGCTGAGTGGCACGTTGGTTAACAGCTTGCTTGGGACACCATTAGCCCCAGTTCGAATCCCACGTATGAGGGCCTGTGACACTGCCCTCTACAGCTAAGATGGTGAACAACAGCTCCACCTGGAGCTGGGCTGCTGTGAGTCCCCAGGGACGGCATAACTGCAGCCACTGCTGCAATGGGCTGCCATAGGCTATAGTGAGTGGCTGGCAGCCAACGTGAGTGGCTGGCAGCCGGTGTGAGCTGCCAAGAGCCGCTGTGAGCGGCCGTCCAGAGGCTGATGACTGCTCTGCCTCACCCGAGAAGAGCACAATAATGATACCAACATGAGCCAGTGAAGCCATATCCTCCACAACTAGACTGAAGAACAAAAGTACAGCAACTTGTCTGTTCCCCTTCCCCGATTCCCCAACGCTGTTCTCCTCCCCCAATTCCCCAATAAAATCTTGGGGGAAAAAAAAAAAAGAAACCAGGGCTGGGGTGGCCGGTTAGCTCTGGTGGTTAGAGCACAGTGCCCATAACACCAAGGTCGCCGGTTCAATCCCCGCATAAGGGCCACGGAGCTGCGCCCTCCCGAGCTAGATTGAAGACAACTACTTGACTTGGAGCTGATGGGTCCTGGAAAAACACACTGTCCCCCAATAAAAAAAAATCCTTAAAAGAAAGAAAGAAACCAGGGCTTTTTGAAGCACAGGCAACTCCATATCTTGGAGCATGGAAAAATCAGGAGGGACTTGTATCATTCAAGAAAAGGATGCTTTTAAAAATAATTGAAATAGTGCTGATTGGACAATGAAGCCAATATAACAGGTTCTCTCTGTCCATGTGATTCTTTTGAGCATCAGAAAAGAATACTTATAGTTAATTATAACGTATGTAAAGTCCATGTATCGAAGTGAAAAGTTTTGAAGAAGTGTATGAAAAAGTAATTATAATACAAAAGGAAGATAAATACAATAAAATATATTTAAATTCTTATTAATTTTCAAAGGAGGTGTTAATATTTTTTGCTGCTTTGTTTCTTCTGTTAGGTACATTTTGTGTATAAAGTATAAACATATATTTCTCTCTGTGTAATGAGGGAAGAGTATATACAAGAAACTGTAAGTAAGCTAAAGAGTTATGTAAAAGCAAGGATTGTACCAAGAGCAGGAAAAATGATTTAACCCAATGGTCACATAACAACCAGGTAAAAAGAGCGTTTGATAATGTGTTCCAGGGTGATGCACTAATCAAATGTCAGACAGAAAGAAAGCTGACTCAGCAGACTTAATCTTTTGTTTGCTGGGAGGTAAAATCTTTGGATGATTCTACTAGTATATTAAAGGTTAATTGATGGGAAAGATGTGAAAATGTGGGAAAGAGCAGGGAGCTACTCTGGGGCTCGCTGAACAGTTCTGGAATGGCAACAGCAGCACCCACATGGCCTTGCCTCCTGAAGTCATCAACAGCCAGGACAGGATCTCCACCGAACTGTAAGTGCAGGTGAAGGGCCTACCTGCATGTTCATTGTTGTATCCCCAGCCCAGGCACAATACCCGATACAGAGAAGGTGCTCACTACTTATTTGTAGAAGGAAGAAAGGAAGGAGGGAAGGAAGGAACACATGGAGGATGAAAGGAAAAGAGTGAATGCCTAATATGTAAGTCAGGCTTATATTTCCAATCATTCCAAACCAGGTCAACATTTAACAAAGGCAGTACAATCAATTATGTGATACTACTCAAGCAAAACTTTAAAAATACATAATTTCAGGAAATCCTCTGTGAAAGGTATAGGCATGAGAAGTGTCAATGATGGGGCAAATAAGGTTTAATGATAAAAGAGGTTCAGCCTCCACAAAAAAATATGATTCCATTTGTATGAAATGTCCAAAATAGGTAATTTCATACAGACAGAAAGTAGATTAGTGGTTGCCTAGAGCTTAGAGAAAAGGGAAAATAGAGAATTACTGCTAATGTGTTTCTCATTGGAGGCATGAAAGTGTTCTAAAATTGATTGTAGCGATGGTGTTACAACTCTGTAAATATACTAAAAACCATTGAATTGTGTTCTTTAAATGGTGAATTGTATAAGATGGAATTTTATCTCAATAAAGCTATTATAAACTGGGAGAGCAGCTTGATGCATGCCAGCTCAGGTTTAAGAGGTGCCACCAAATCCCCTGCTCCAAACCAAGAATCGATTATAAATAACCCTGACCTATATAAATAACCTAAAATGAATAAACCTACATTGGCTAGCATGAGATGGTATTTTAATTTGGGGTCTAGTAAAATTACCCTAACCCTAGAAAAGTATCAAAATAAATATTACTTATAATAATAAGTATAGAGGCAATGAAAAAGAAATTAAATCCATGGTTTTCATAATTTTAAATTAGATTTAGAAGTGGCTATAGCCTCTGTGATTATTTTATTTTCATGATTCTGTCTGCTGTTTGGTGTGTTAGGATGTTTGTAAGGTTCAAGGAATCAGTCTTATTGGATTTATGATTATAACATGGATTGTTTAAGGGCATTTAATTAAGTTATGTAGTGATCAGTATGGTGGACACCCCAACACTCATTGCACTCTGGGACAATTAGTAAAAGCCAGCTGGCAGTCTCATTCTGCTTCCCAGTGATTGGTTTAGGAATGGACATGTAACACAACTCTGGCCAATGAGATGCCAGTAGAAGTCCAATCTGGGGCTTCAAGGAGAGATTTCCACAAGTCCCCAAAAAGGAGAAATAAGAGTCCCACTTCCTCCTCTGAATGATTGTGTCTGGATATGATACTATTGTAGTCAGCACACTCCTACAAACCTGAGAGTGCTGCCAATACATAGAGTAGGGCAGAGCCAAGAAAAGCGCAGTAAAGTGGGGCTGCAGCCATGCATACTGCGACCACAGCCCACCCACCTCAGGACTTCATGGTATGTGAGATCAGACATTTCTATACTGTTGAAACCATTTTGATTCAAGGCTTTCTGTTATTTTCACCTCCAAAAAATATAATTTATAATCAGGATTTAAATGTAAAATATAGTCTAAGAAATTTTTATTTTCTAAGTTTTGTTTATTAGACATATAAACTTGATAAATTGAGCATCGGTTTTACTGAAAGTTGAAGCGAGTGTTCCACTGCACACACAGAAGCCCCCTGGATTTTAAAGAACCTAAAAGCAGTTGCAAAGAGCCAAAGTTCAAAGGATTCATCTCCTTGATCCTTACATAAGAATCCACTGGTAACATGACACATCTTCCACTGTGGCATTAAATATAAACTCAGGGAAGGCATATCTGCAGGAATCACAAACGCTGATTTCTGTGGTATCATTTCTGTGGAGAAAGAGAGGTTAGAGAGCCCAGAGGAAAAAGATCACTAGCAGCTGTGCTCTCTATCAATGACCAAAGAGGATTTCATAAGCCGAGAGTCCCCACCTCAAATGCCTTTTGGACCCAGGCAGTTTCTATACATGAATGAAGCTGAGTGAGAGTGAGGCAATAGGAAATGGTGATCCCATCTCCACTCAGCCCCGGGTGATGTTACTGGGAGGAAACGTAACTTCAGTGTTGCCAGATCTTCCCTTTTTCAAGAAAAGCCAGAAACCTGGATCATGTGAATCCATCAAGTTTTAGATTAGGGCAGCCAGTTCAAATTAAAAAACAAAACACTGTGGGTCCAAACAGAACACATCTACAGCATGTCCACGGTCTACAGGCTGCCATTGCAACCTCAGCCTATAGGCTTAGAACATGTTGGTAGAGTGGACATATGTGAAAGCTGAGACATCAGCCCTATGCTGCCAGGTAGGGCAAGTGTTTTTCTCCCACAAGAGCTTCTTAGACACCAGATTCTGGACCACGTAGCTGAAAAGATGTAATTCATAGTAAGAGCCCAGCAAGAACAGCAAAATGCACCTGCAGAGTTGAATGAAATGAGCTGTTGCATGGAGCTGGCTAGTGCCATCTCCTCCAGTGTCAAAGGCCGACACACAATTTTCATTTCCATACTTGCCAAGGCCATGTTGTATATCAGTGATTAGCCACCAATGTGATTAGTCTTACTAAACTCCTCTGCTGTGTTCCTAGGCTTTATAAATTAGGAATCAGTCATCCGCTTACAACTGAAAAAAAAATGAGAGAGAGACTGATATGGCCAGTCCACAGAGACATGAGTCTCAAGAGTCTTTTTACATCTCTCTGGAGCTTTCCAGCATAGCCCAGTACATCCCTGTTTGCAGTGGTCTTACAACAAATATTCCCTGGGTTCTTGAAGATAAGAAAACTAACCCCAAAGCCTGTGAATGCCTCTGACTCAGAGAAAAATCTGCTCATTTTCGTGGGCCTATTTGTGTGCTACAGTATTTTAAAATAAGTGTGATGTGACACATCGTATCAGGAGGAACTTAGGTTAGATATTAAGAACAATGTTCTAACTAACAGATTGTGAAACATTTGAGTAGGTTACAAATGAGGAAGTGGAGGCTCCATCTAGGCAGGACTTTTCCGCCAGGGTAAATGCCTGAATTCTATTGCTGGTCAGATGCTATCAGTCGTCAGGTGGGAAGGTGGTGTTTGTGTGATGTGTCTCCTCCAGCCTGCTCTTCACTCTTAATAAGAGCTGCCATTTACAAAGGGGCAACCTGCACGCTGTCCTAAGTCCTTTATCTTCTCAAATCCTCATAGAAACCCAGTAAGATCAATTATCTCCATCTTACAAATGAGGAAACTGAAACTCAGACGAAATAACTTGCTCAAGCTCACACTGTTAATAAATGGCAGAGCTAAGATTAGAACTCTCCTCCGTGTGGCTTCTAAGTTCAGCCTCTTTCTATAAGGCCATGTTGCTGCCATCCCTTGGCAGAGCACCTGTGGCTGCCTATGGGGAAGAGAGGCCAAAGGGCACGTTTAGGCAAGGAAAACATTACCCAAAAAAGTGGTGAGAGTGTGGCTGAGGCCCCAAGAGGAAGCCAGTGTCAAGAAGAGAGATAGGATGCCCACTGGGGAAAAGGCAGAGACACAAAGGGGAGGCAAAGTCAGAACCTGGAAGTCAGGGGATATCCTTCCAGAAATGAGTGTGCACTAACTTGCACAGTCCAGGAAGTGAAGGTAGAACGGGGAGGTCCTTTTAAGCAGCATCCAGCTTTGCTGCCCAACCTCCCAAGCACTAGGCTGGGTGCTGCTGGCCCGCCCAGCTCAGATTTTCCGTTGGTGACTCTTGACCTGCTAATAATGCCTTTGGGGAATTCTCATTCCCACTCCCCCACCCTCTAGCAATTGTCTTCAATGTGCAGGAGCTGAAACCGTTTCCAACAATGACTGTGCAATTTAGTCAAGTGCTTGTGTCCCTGCTCAGAATACCTGTAATCATGAACCTTTCCTTATCTAAAAAAGTGTCCCTGTTGTTCTTGCCCTACTAGGGCCCAGGTTCCTGGAACAGCATCATTGCTACAACTTAGGAGAAGGCAGATTGAAAACTGCTGGGTCCCTAAAGCCCCGGTATATTATGTTAAGCCTCATCACCCTTCCTGCTTAACACTTGTGGCTGCAAAAAGTTAGTGTCTCTATTGCAAAATCAGCCACAACACAGCTTCAGTCCAACTCTGAAGCATAAGCCCCCTGTAGCCTGTTTCAAGAGGTGGTCTGGGTCCTTCATTCCCTCCTTTAAGAGCTCATTTCCAAAAAAAAAAAAAAAAAGCTCATTTCCCAAACTCCAGTATGGCCCCAGTAGCTCCAGTTTCCATGTTCAGATAGGAAATCTAAGGAAATGAGCATAACCACAGAAACATGGGAGAACAGATTCACTGGGCTGGGCTGCCAGCTGTTCCACTAGAACTGATATTGAGTTACTTTAATTAAACTCAAATCTTCCTGGAAGCTCATGCTTCATGTAGGGAGCCCCAAACCTGCCCTGCTGATTAGTGCCTTTGGGAAATTCTTTCATTCGGTCTGCACTTTCCTGAAGCCCATCCCCCACACCCCCATAATGAGGGCAGGAAGAGAAAAAGTACCCAGAAATAAAATAAACAAATAAATAAATAAACCAGAAGGACTTCTCTTTTCTCTGAAGGGCCTTAAATTGGCCAAGTCAACAAATCAATCAATGCAAGGACACATCTTCCTGAAATTATTTACCTCACACACCCCCTTCCCAACCCACTATGAAAAAACAGCTAGAGCTGACTTATCTATGACTGCAGTCAAATGTTAATTTCTCCCTCGGGAGCCACCACCCACTCACTCTCATGCCATGTGCTGCTGCCAGGGCTGCACCCCAGGGTCTGAGGTAGAACAAGTCTCCCAGGCCCCGGGCAATCCAAACATCAAGTGCTCCTGGCCATAGGGATGGGAACATGACCCAGTGAGAACAATGCGAATTTAGCGGGGACGTCTGAAAAAGAGGTTCTCACACTTGTCTGCTGGACTTGAAGCACAAAGCAGTGAAATACATGGTTCTAGGACTGCTGCCAGCCATCTAGATGTTCTTTGAACCTGAGTCTGAAGATGACAGCAAAAAGCAGAGCTGAGAGGAGAGAGAGAGTCTTGATGACATCATTTGAACTTTAAATTCAGCCATGCCTGAAGCCATCTCTGCCCCTAAACTTTTTTCCTATATAAACCAATAAATGCCCTTTTGTCAGAAGCCAATTTAGGTTGGGTTTTCTGTCACTCAGAACCAAAAGAGTGGCTGACTGAGTGGCTCAGTTGATTAAGAGCTCGCTCAAGAGTGCAAGCTGAGCTCTGAGCAACAGCTGTTCGAGGCCAGCCCGAGCTGAGTTGCCGTTGAGCTGCCAACAGGTGGCAGGATGGCTCAGCTAAAAAAAAAAAAAAAAAAAAAAAGGGGGTTTTAATGTTTATGTGGCAACAAAAGATAAGGCCTTGAGGCCTGACAAGACCTGAAGTTGGAACAAAGGTGCCGCTACTCCCCACAGGATAGAAAAACTGCTTACCAGCCTGAGGAAAGAGGCAGAAAGCTTGCCATTGACCTGGGTCACAGGTATAAAAAGAACCATCTATACTAAATTGGAACCCCAAGCCTGTTTCTACACCAATGTGGGACCTGAACTCACATCATCCTTCAGGTGCAGGCCACAAGATGTTGAAAAGTATAAGTAAATTCATACCTAGACAGCTTGGCAAGATTGGAGAAATCAAATACAAGAAACAAAAATCTTGAAAGCAACCTACGGAAAAAGACAAGCTACCTACAAAAAACTGACAAACATTAGCAAGGTACTCATCAGCAACAATAAAGCAAGAAGACAAAGGAATATCTCAAAATTGCTAATCTATTGAGCTGCAAAGGATAATAAGAATGAGACCTAGGAGAGTGCCTGGTAGCCACACAGAGAGCGATGGTTTCAGAACAGAGCGGTTATGTCAAAAGTTGCTGAAGCAGGTTCTGTTTAAGCTACATACCCAGTTGGCATTCCGTATCAGTCTCTGGGAGCTGTCAAATGAGGAATCGCTGCTTTTCTCAAGCAAATTTTGGCTCCTTCATGTTTTTTGACTCCTATTCTCCTGCTCCTGCCTCTTTGACCCCTTTCACACCTCAAAAAACTCTAGAATTAATGGTCTTAGGTGGTGAGTGAGGGTGGATAAATAAGGACAGTTAAATTGGGAGCCTTTCCTATGAGCTTGATTGGGGTTTTGGGGGCATTTTTTTTTCCACAGGTTTCCTTTTCTCCACTGAAATCCCACATCAATGTTTGGATTTTTAATGTGGCCTAGACCAATGTGTGGTTTTGTTTGGGTTTTTTAGCTTCCCTTGAGAGAATAAATGATAATGAAGAGAACTATTTAACAAGGTCCTGATTTCTCTTGCAACATAATAGCTTAACTTGCCTGCTTTTATGTGCACCTTTTACTGTCAGCTCGGTAGATGGCATCCTTATGGGCAATATTGGTACCTGCAGAGTAATTGATACCTTGGTCTCTTGTTTGCAAGCCCTTCTCCCATCGGTCCTAGGTTAGACTCTGTCCAGCCATGCAGGGGTGTTGGTTTGTGAGTGCTGCAGCAGTGGGCATAATGAATCATTGACCCAGTGGACACAAAAGGCGTACCAAGTAAAGTAACTTTAAATAACTGACTTCAGAGGCTAGTAGCTAGGAAGTGGCTTTTAGAAAGAGATACCCAAGGTTGTAAAGATTTTTTTCTTTTTTTTTTTAACCATTTGTAGATGATGAAAAGGTAGGGCTCGCCCTCTTCATGTCTACTTCTTAATAGTTGTATCCCCCCCCAAAAAAAAGTGTTTGTTTCTTTTCCCACTGCCCTACCCTGTCCCCCATTAAAACAGAAAACAGGGATTTATGTCCCATTCTTCGATACATGTAAAATTTGCACAAAAATATCTTCTATGAAAATGATTTGTAATCTGTAGACTTAATTAATACCTGGGAAATGTCTTGAGATGTGAATCCCATCCTTTGGGTTGTGGGATTTTTTTTGTTTTCTCAAAATAAATCTGATCTTTAAAGTTCAAAAAAAAAAAAAGTTGCTGAAGAGTCATATACAGTTAGGACAGAGACATGTCCATTGGATTTGGTGACCTAGAGATCATCGGTGACTTTGACTTAGTAGTTTCAGCAGAGGGGTGAGGGAAAAAAGCAGGTGTGAGGAGGTTGACGTCAACATAAGGAAGTGAACTTAAGACTCCAAAAACCCCTTTGCGTCAAACACATAGCCAGCCATGACATTTAAAACATAAAAATTATTTAACACACACACAAACACACACACACACACACACACACACACACACACAACTGGACTCTTACTTATCTTCATGAACCAAAAATGGAATAGAAACAAAGAAAGATCAGTGGGGCTGAAGCCGAAAGCTTGTGGGCTCTAAGCTCTAAGTCTGGAAGTCTTACCTACGCTGGCAGGTAGGTAAGAAGAGTTCAGCTCCCTTGGGGGTAAAACAGGCTCCCCACAATGTGGTTGACTGAAACTCTCCATTTGGTACCAGAGGCTGATGGGGGCTCCACCGCTTGTGAAAAGGAGCTGAAGAAAACAGCTGTCAATCTTTATTGGAGTCCATGGAGGGGTGGAACAGAAAACAATTTGCTACCAGGAATTGTCAAGCTACCTGCTCACCTATGACTAGATCCATCATATCCCAAAAATCCTGGATGGAGAATCATGATCCAAATTTCTGGCTCTAGGTTGAGGCCCAGAGGGCCAGATGGAGGCATCCTGAGAAAGGATGAGAGGAAAGTAAGAAACAGAGAGAATTAAACAAAACAAATATGTTCTCCGGCCGGCCAAGTGGAGCATTGGTTAAGAGCTGGCTTCGAGGGCCAGTGGAGTGGTGCATTGGTTAAAAGCTGGTTTTGGAATGCCAGCGGCCCCAGTTTGGATCCCACATATGAGGGCCAGTGACACTGCCCTCTATAGCTACGATGGTGAACAATAACTCCAACTGGAGCTGGGTTGCTGTGAGTCCCTGGGATGGCATAGGCTGCAGCCCCTGCTACAGTGGGCTGCCATAGGCTACTGTGAGTAGCCAGCAGCCAGCTTGAGCAGCTGGCAGCCAGTATAAGCTGCCAAGAGCCACTGTGAGCAGCTGTCCAGAGGCCCGCGACCTATCTGCCTCACCCGAGAAGAGCGCAATGATGATACCAACATGGGCCAGTGAAGCAATGTCCTCCACAACTAGACTGAAGAACAAAAGGACAGCAACTTGTCTGTTCCCCTTCCCAGATTCCCCAATGCTGTTCCCCTCCCCCAATTCCCCAATAAAATCATATATATATATATATATATATACTCATTCAATACTATCATATATATATATATATATATATATATATATATATATATATTCTCACTCAAAACTATCCAAAACATATGAAAGAACCTACTGGTGAGAAAGATAGCCTTTGAAATTAACAATCAGGTCAGAAATTTTCTCGAATTTCCTCTGGAAACTTGTAAAAGACTTTAAAATAGTAGGTTGAAAATGTTCAGAAATGAATGCACATCTCCCATTTCAAAAGGAACTTATTAAGCAATACTAGGCTGAAATGAAACAATACGAACAATAACCAATTAGAAATCCTTGAAATGGCCAACTGTAACTGAATATATAGATAGTCACAGGATGTGGAGTATACTGTGGAAGGGAGTCAAAGGAATTGTAATACATATGTATGATATGGGGGAAGGAGTGGGGTGGCGAATTAGGGGAGGGGGGTTGTCACTTTGAGGGGTAAAAAGTATAACTATTGCACTGTGTTTTTTACACCTGAAACTTTTTTTTTAATGTTTATTTCACAATAAAAGAATTTTTAAAAAAAAGAAATCCTTGAAATGAAAAATACCCTAATTGAAATCTAAAAGGCCATAAATGGGAGAAACCCTAGATTAAATACACTCAAAAAGTAAATTAGAGAACTGGAAGGAGAACTGAGGAAATCAGAATATAGCATGAGATGAACAAAAAGAAACAGCGGGGCCGGCCGAGTGGCGCGGTTGGTTAAGCGCTGGCCTGGGAAGCCAGCAGCCCAGGTTCGGGTCCCACATCTGAGGGCCAGTGACACTGCCCTCCAAAAAAAAAAAAAAGAAAAGAAACAGCAATTAAAACATGGAGAACAGATTTTAAAATTTAAGTATTTATACAATAGGAATTCCAGAGAAAAAGAATTGAAAGAAATGGTAGAAAAAGCAATATTTACAAGAAAATTACTGAGTTTTTGGGTTTTTTCCAGAATTGAAGAAAAAACCTTCAGAATGAAAGAAGTTTACATTCAGTCAAATTATTATTCAAGAGCATTGAGAGTGGGGAAATTTCAGCATATAAAAACTAAGAAGTTCTTACCACTCATGGCCCTTACTCAGTGAACTACTGGATTTTTATTTTAACATGACGCTTCTTCATTTTTATTTCTTTTATTTTATTGGGGAATTGGGGGAGAGGAACAGTGTTGGGGAATCAGAGAAGGGGACCAGCCAAGTTGTTGTTCTTCAGTCTTCGTTGTGGAGGGCACCAGTAGCCATCTGGCTTCCCATTGGCAGCTCGTGGCTTCTAAGCTCAAGATGCTGAATTCAATCTTAGTTGCAGGTGGGCATAGTCACCATCCCATGCGGGAGTTGAACCCGGCAGCTTTATCGTTAAGGGCACTCGCCCTATCCACTGAGCCATCTGGGCGGCACCTCAGCTCCAGGTGCCGAGTTCAATCTTTAGTTGCGGGTGGGCATAGCCCACCATTGAACAGGCGATCTTATTGTTACACCAGCTGAGCCATCCTGCCACCTGTTGGCAGCTCAGCAACAGCTCAGCTAGGGTGCAGCATTCACTGGCCCATGTGGGAATCAAACCAGTGGTCCTGTTGCTCAGAGCACACACTCTAAGTGAACACTTAACCAACTGAGCCACTCGGCCAGCCCCGTTTCTTTACTTTTTAACATCTCTAAAATCATGATGCAACAATCAGTTGGCAACTTTTATTTTTAACTTTGTTTTTTCTTTAAAAAAAAGTCTAACCTTTTATTTGCTTAGTTTTCTATGTTCTCTCCTAATGTATCTTCAAACTTTCCACCGGCTGTGTAAATCTCCTCTCAAGTTCTTTTATTCCCATTAGGCACTCTATCTATTCCATCTACTTGATGGTGTCTCCCCTGGAGCCTTCTGACTTCTCCAGTATGAGCCGGTTGTCTTCTAAACCTACAGCATCATCATCATCTTGGATTCTCCATTCACCATCATTTGGAGATTTCCTCTCTTTTCTGATGAAGACCTGGTCTTCTGGTTCCCATTTTTTTCTACTTCTTGGTTTATCCCTTGTTTTAATGGAGCAAATTCTCTTGTTATGTCCCAAGAGTGCATTGAAAGTAACATTTTTTGAGACTTTGCATGTCTGAAAATATTTTTTTTCTGTTCTCACTTGATAGCTTGGTAAGGTTGGAATTCTAAGTAGAAAATTATTCTTTCCTCAGTATTTGGAAGGTATTTTTCCACTGTCTCCTAGATTTCCATGAGAAAGCTGAGCATTCAGATGCCTTCTGACCTTTGAGCCTTTGTAGAAAACGGTTTTCTCTCTGCAAGGTTTTAAAAATATCTACTAACTGCCAACAGGTGGCAGGATGGCTCAACTAAAACAATAAAAAAATAAAAATAAAAATCTACTTATCCACACTGTTCTGGAATTTCTCCATGAAATACCAATTTTCATTCACTGTGCTATACTTTTAGTGGATCCTTATATACTTTATGATGAGACCTTCATTCCAGCTCCAAATCGTATCAAGGCCAAAATCTCATCTCCTGTTGTCTTATATCAACATTAAAATCTCATTCTCAGTACCTATGACCTATCCTGTTCCAGCTTCAGATTCTGACTACCATGCTAGCTTTGAGCTCCTTATTGGTTTCTGGCATTTGAAAATTTCTCTTCCTTGTTTTCAAGCTGTCTTGGTGATGTCATCCTGATGACAGCTTTACATATCACCTATACACTGACAACTTGCACATAATATATCCACACCAGGCCTCTCCAAACCTGCATATTCAGCTGCTGTGTGATATCTCCATTTGTGTGTCCAATAGAAATCTCAGACTTAAAATTCCAAATCAGAATTCCTGATAATCTCCCTGAACATGCCCCTTACTCATTCTTCGGCTTCTCAGTAAATGACAACCTTCCAGATGCTCAATCTGAAACCTCAAAATTAGCCTTGACTCTTCTCTGTCTCACACATACAAATCTATCAGCAAATCCTCTCAACTTCACCTTCAAAACATATCCAGAGGCCAGTGAAGTCTCACAGTCTCTATTGTTAACACCTTGGTTCAAACCACCATCATGTCTTGCCTCAATTATTGAAAGAGCTTTCAATTTTGTGGTGTTGGACTGTCACTCTGATGCCTCCAGTAAACTACTTGTATACACATAGCCTCTGTATTCACGTCCTTAAATGGTCCCTCTCCCTAAATCTGGGTTGGCCCTATACCCTACTTTAAATGTGAAAATGTGACAGAACTGATGCTTGCCTAAGTTCTGATGTGATGAGCCTAAGCCTTAAGAAGCCCTGGCAGCTTCCATTTGTGCACTTTTGGAAGACTTGAGCTGTCATGTAAAAAGTCTGACTAAGCAGTTGGAGAGGCCACATGAAGAGGGAGAGAAGAGACTAGAGACCACCTCGAGGTGAACCAAGGCATTCAGCCAATGGGAAGAACCAAGCTGTGAAAATAGGACTCCAGTGTTGCTGTCACAGTCAGCCCTCAACTGTTTGTGAACACACAGTGGACGTTCCAGGCCCAGCAGAAATTGCTAGGCCTGCTGCACTTGGTCCAAATTCTCCATGGCCCACAGAACCACGATAATAAAAGTTTGCTGTTTAAGCCTCTAAGTTATAAGATAGTTTATTTTGCCACGATATGAACTGGTTGTTCAATGACCTAAACTCTAGTGTCCCTGCTTCCTCCTTCACACACCCTTCAGCCTGTTCTCCATACAACAGCTGGGGAGATCCTTTTAAAACATGAGAGGTCATATCACTCCTCTGCTCAGAATCCTCCAGTGCTTCTCCTCTCACCCAGAGTAAAACCAAAATCTTTGTCACAGCCTCAAGATTCCAAGGGCTGGCAAACAGGACAGTGGGCCAAAACTGTGTACTGTCAGAAAGACAACTTTTACACTTTTAAAGAGTTGTTCTAAATTTTTTAAAAAGAGGAAGAATATGCAGTAGAGAATATATATAGCCTGCAAAGCTTAAAATATTTACTATCTGGAACTTTACAGAAAAAGTTGTTAACCTCTCTGCCCTATGTGATCTGGCCTCTTGATGACCTTGGGCTCATCTACCCTTGGCCATTCCCTCTGCTCATTTAGCTCCAGGCAGACTACCCTGCTTATTATTTCTTGCAATTTCTTCTGGTTTATCCAACCAGCCAGGAATGCTCTTGCCCTGAGGTCTTGGCTCCTGCTATTTTCTCTGCCTGGAATGTTCTCCCTCCAGATATCTGCCCAGCTAACTCCTTCTCCTCCCTGTTTTGTACTCAAATGCAGCTCCTCAGTGGGACCTTATCTGACCACCTTATTTAAAATTACAATCCCCTATACACTCCCACACTCCCTGACTCTCTCTGCCTTATTTTATATTTTTATATATATATCATTATCTAATATACTTTTTTACTTTATGTTATCTCAGCTTATTTTCTATATTATACCACTAAAATGTAAACTCCATGTAGACAGATACCTTTGTCTGCTTTCTTCACTGATGTATTCTCAGTGCCTACTGTTTCTGGTGAATTGTGGGTACTCAGTACCTATTTCTTGAATGTCTTTAATGAGTCATGAAAACCATCCCATTCCTCTGTTTTCTGTGCAGCACTCATTGCTAGCTGTAAATTCCATATTTAGGAATTTATCAACGAACTCATGAGAGTGGGGACCACAGAACAATACTCAAGTATCCGATGTAGTTTTTGTTTGTTTGTTTGTTTTTTGAGGGCAGTGTCACTGGCCCTCATATGTGGGACCGAACCGGGGCCGCTGGCTTCCCAAAGCCAGCGCTTAACCACCGCGCCACTTGGCCGGCCCCCGATGTAGTTTTATTTAGCAAATAAACATACCTCCCACCCATATTTTAAAAGAATGAATGGGAAGTGAGGACGTGGAAACACGGTAAGTCAACAACTTTTTCAATAATTTTTGGGCCAGCCAAGTGGCGCATTGGTTAAGCGCTGGTTTTGGGATGCCAGCAGCCCCGGTTCAGATCCCACATATGAGGGCCAGTGACACTGCCCTCTACAGCTAACAACAGCTCCACCTGGAGCTGGGCTGTGCGAGCCCCGGTGATGGTGTAGGCTGCAGCCCCTGCTGCAGTGGGCTGCCATAGGCTACAGTGAGTGGCCCACAGCCAGCGTGAACGGCTGGCAGCCAGGGTGAGCTGCCAATAGCTGCCGTGAGCGACATCCAGAGGCCAGCGATCTGCCTCATCCAGGAAGAGCGCAATGACGATGCCAACATGGGCCAGTGAAGCAACGTACTCCGCAACTAGACTGAAGAACAAAAGGACAGCAACTTGTCTGTTCCCCTCCCCCAATTCCCCAATAAAATCTTTAAAAAAATAAAAATAAAAATAAATAATTTTTACTGTTAATGGGAATGGAGAAATGGGATGGTGGCTGGAAGAGAATGTAGTGTCAAGGGAGGATTAAAAATGGGGATACAAGGGGCAGCCGGTTAGTTCAGTTGGTTAGAGCACAGTGCTCATAACACCCAGGTTGCCAGTTCCATCCCCACATGGGCCACTGAGATGCACCCTCCACAGCTACTATAGATTGAAACAACTACTTGACTTGGAGCTGATGGGTCCTGGAAAAACACACTGTTCCCCAATAAAAATTTTAAAAAATGAGGATTCAAGGAATAATCCAGATTGACACAATCAATAGCACAGGGGAAAGGAGAGGATTAAAGAAGCAGAGTTCTTGGAAAGATGAGAGCAATGGGATGCAGAGCACAGGAGGAGAGGTTGGCTGGTGATGGGCAGAGATCTATCCTCCCACTGAACAGAAGGAAAAAGCAGCCAACAGCAGTTAGAGACTAGTTAGTGGGAAGATGAGGGAATTCCCTTCTGCCTTCCAGTTCCTCATTGATATATGGGAGATGAGATTATCTGCTGAAAATAAGGAGAGAATTGATATAGGAGGTTTGAGAAAGAGGACAGACAAAATTTGGAGAAAGACAAAGACTTTACTAGGGAAATGTGAAAAGAGAGCTAGGCAGTTATTGAGGGCCCATTCGAGGTCTGTAATCATGAATTTAAATGAAAGCGGGCAACCCAGTTGGTAATTTTTCTTCAGCAGCATCCAGCTGCTTGGTTGCAGGTGCAGAAAAGACAGATTGGAGTTCAATCAGGATGATTGGAGCAAAGCAGTGGTCCTCAGTATGTGGTCTCCTGACCAGCAGCATCAGAATTATTGAAAACTGGTAAGAAATTCAAATCCTCAGGCTTTGTGGCAGCCCTCCTGAATCAGAAACTCTGAAAGTAGCGCCCATCAAAGTGTTTTAACAAGTCCTTCAAGTGATTTTGGTGCTAGACCCAGTCAAGCTTGAGCAACACTGCAATAAAAGGAAAGAACACAAGAGCTGAGGATACTTATAAGGAAGTAATTATAATAGCAGACTAGAAAGTCTAAATTTAAAAAGACAAGAAGTAAAACCCTGATCCAAAGTCATAAAGTGGTGAGGTCAATGTCTTAGTATATAATAAGGTCAAATAATTGTAATGTGGTGTATTTGTTTTTTATTGCTGCCATAGCAAATTACCACAAATTAAGTGGCTTAAGAAACCACCCACTGGAGCAGCCTGTAGCTCAGGTGGTTAGAGCACAGTGCTCATAACACCAAGGTTGCCGTGTCGATTTCCACATGGGCCATTGAGATGTGCCCTCCACAACTAGATTGAAACAACTACTTGACTTGGAGCTGATACGTCCTGGAAAAACACACTGTTCCCCAATAAAAAATAAAAAAATAGGGCCGGCCGAGTGGCGCATTGGTTAAGAGCTGCTTTTGGGATGCCAGCCACCCTGGTTTGGATCCCATATATGAGGGCCAGTGACACTGCCCTCTACAGCTAACAACAGCTCCCCCTGGAGCTGGGCTGCGCAAGCCCCGGTGATGGTGTGGGCTGCAGCCCCTGCTGCAGTGGGCTGCCATAGGCTACAGTGAGTGGCCGGCAGCCAGCATGAGCTGCCAAGAGCTGCTGTGAGCGGCCGTCCAGAGGCCAGCAACCGATCTGCCTCACCAGAGAAGAGCACAATGACGATACCAACATGGGCCAGTGAAGCAGTGTCCTCCACAACTAGATTGAAGAACAAAAGGACACCAACTTGTTTGTTCCCCTTCCTGGATTCCTCAACGCTGTTCTCCTCCCCCAATTCCCCAATAAAATCTTGAAAAATAAATAAATAAAAATAAAAAAATTAATTAATTAATTAATTAAATTTGTTTAAAAAAAACCCTCTAACTATCACTAACTATCTCATATTTCTATAGGTCAGGTCTAGGTACAGTATGGCTCCACTGGGTCCTCTGTTCAGAGTCTCATTGAGGCTGAAATCAATGTGTTGGTGGGACTGCGTTCCTTTATGGAGGTTCCAAGCTCACTCAGGTTGTTGACAGAATTCAGTTCCTTGTATAATAGTTGGAGGGCTCACAGATCCCCATTTCCCTGATGGCTGTCAGCTTCTTAAAACTTCCTATATTCCTTGTCACGTTGCCCCCTCCACCTTCCAACCAGCAAGCTGGTGATCAGCGCTGTGCTTTTAAGTTAGTGGTCTTTAAACTGGGGCTCCCAGGGGTGTGCAGGCACAGACATTTTGAGGGGACCTATTTAAGGGGATCTTTGACTTCCACAGGTACGTTTGCTTAAAATTGATCTAATGATGCACCTTCAGGGTGTACCATTATGCCTATTGTCCTTTGCCATCACCTCTTTACAAAAGAAAGGTATATCTCTCACCCATCCTGAATCTTATATCATGAATTGACCCAGAATATAAAAAATTATCTCTTTAAACAGGACACCCATAGTAGGCTTCATGTCTTTCCCTGTCTTATACATATTTGTATTAGTTTGAAGCATCACGTTGAAAACAGGGTAATGGGGCACATTTCAGATGTTCCAATTTAAATATATGATAGAATGGGACCAAGGAATAGTGACAAGCTGTGTTCCTTCCTCCATCTCCAGGCTGCTGTGAAATCTCTGAAAACACTTCTTCAGAGACAGAATCCTGTGAGAACAAAGCAAAGAGAAGTTCAGTAGGAAATACTAGGTGGCAGCACCTTATAATACCTTCTAGGGGCAAAATTGGGGCAAGTCTCTCTGCCTTGTCTAGCCATTCAATTTTAGAGCTAGAATTCAGACAAGATATGTTTGTTGTAAGGAAATATATTTATTGATTTTGAAAAATGAAGCCTGATTGGCTGATTAATTTGATAATACATTGGTTTCACCAATTTTTCTTAATGGCAGACATTTCCCTTAAATTGAATGAGTCAAATCTGCAGGTCCAAGGTTTTGACAAATTATACTTAAAGCCTATAATAAGATAAAAGCATTTCACTTAAAAAATTATATTAGAGGGCCGGCCGAGTGGCGCATTGGTTAAGCGCTGGTTTTGGGATGCCAGCGGCCCCGGTTCGGATCCCACATGAGGGCCAGTGACACTGCCCTCTACAGCTAACAACAGCTCCACCTGGAGCTGGGCTGTGCGAGCCCCAGTGATGGTGTGGGCTGCAGCCCCTGCTGCAGTGGGCTGCCATAGGCTACAGTGAGTGGCCCGCAGCCAGCGTGAGCGGCTGGCAGCCAAGCGTGAGCTGCCAATAGCCGCGATGAGCGACATCCAGAGGCCAGCGACCGATCTGCCTCATCCGGGAAGAGCGCAATGACGATACCAACAGTGAAGCACCATCCTCCGCAACTAAACTGAAGAACAAGAAGACAGCAACTTGTCTGTTCCCCTTCCCCGATTCCCCAACGCTGTTCCCCTCCACCAAATCCCCAATAAAATCTTAAAAAAAAAAAAAAAAAAAAAATTATATTAGCAAGGCATTTTAAAATTAATATTTTTATGTTCCCAATTCTTGCTAAGTATACTGTGTTAAATAATATGCCTCTACATGAATGAATGAGAGATATAAGTAACATTAATTTGTTAAGTCTTGGTAAAGTCTTTCTTGGTATGCTTCCCAGAAATTGAAAGTAAGGAAGTCTAACTGGGTAACAAATGCTTTGGAAAGTCAGGTGGTTTCCAATTCCTTTGCTTTCAACAAAACTGAAAATTGAATTGTCAGCTGATAGATTATTAAAAATAGTTTTTATTAAAAGTTAATAATTGCTATGTGGTTTTTGGCATATAACTCAAAAGGAGCTCAAAAAATTGACAAAATCTGCAATAACAAAACTCCTTCCATCCTCATTTACTTATTCATTTGAATAAGGTAATTTTTAACCACCAAGACATGGAGTAACAAAAACACAGGCCCATCCACCTCATTAAGAGAGACATTTTCACTAAAATTTTGTTTTCATGTTTAATAATTATTTATCATGATTATAACACATTTACATTTTTTAAGCAATTGTGTACTAATAATTATAATAATATTAATTCAGTCCAGAAGAAATTTAACATCTATAATCTAAAGAACAAAGGAAATATTTTTTATTCCAATTCATATACATTTTGTTATGGCAGAAAAGAACAAGGTAATCAATAAAAGATTTTCAAGGAAAAAAATATGTTACATCAGGGTAAAATTCTATGTGGAAAAGTGCAGTGGATTCCACAAGTCCAAGGAGCAAAAGGTACAAGATAAAATTCCCACGTTAAAAAAGACCTTGTTTGGGCCGGCTGTGTGACGCATTGGTTAAGAGCTGGGTTGGGATGCCAGTGGCCCCAGTTCAGATCCCACATATGAGGGCCAGTGACACTGCCCTCTACAGCTAAGATGGTGAACAACAGTTCGACTTGGAGCTGGGCTGCCATGAGTCGCCAGGGACAGTGTAGGCTGCCATAGGTTACAGTGATTGGCCAGCAGCCAGCGTGAGCTGCCAATAGCCTCGGTGAGCGACCATCCAGAGGCTGGCGACCGATCTGCCTCACCCAAGAAGAGTGCAATGACGATACTAACATGGGCCAGTGAAGCAACATCCTCCGCAACTAGACTGAAGAACAAAAAGACAGCAACTTGTCTGTTCCCCTCCCCCAATTCCCCAACGCTGTTCCCTTCCCCCAATTCCCCAATAAAATCTTTAAAAAAAAAAAGAAAAAGACCTTGTTTGTCTTTTTTTTTAATGGATAATAGTGGGCATCCAGTTGCCATGGTATTTAGATTCTATTAGATATGTTTTTAAAAAGGTATTACAACAGTTTTAAATGTCAGTATTACAATAAGCTGGAAATTACATCCTTCAAAATTATTTAAACTTATAGTACAAATTCTAAAACTGATTTTGGGGAATACAGAAGCTCGAAAGTTTGAAGACTGCTTGGTGAAGACAATAGCCTGAAATACCTGACCCATAGTAGGTGCACCAATATGTCTTTGCTAAATTTAATTAGCATCAAATGTAAAACTAGAGTCAGAGAGACCAACAAGAGGCTGTTGCCATAGTTCATTCACTTTTAATATTTATTGATGGACTAGCCAGCCACTCTGTGCGGGGAACTGTATTATTAATACAATCCAGAGATCAAATAGTAACCACAGATTTGCCCTTGTGGAGTTTACAGGCCTGGAGAAGGGCAATGAGGCCTAAACCAAAGCAGAAGCAACAAGGGTGGAAGTGAGGGGACAGATGTAAGCAGTACTGACACCTGCTGGCTTATTTGCACATCTGTATTTTTATCCCTAGTTTCCTTTTTAACAAAAAAGACTGACTTGCTGAAAATCTAAGTCCCAATACTGAGGACTCAATTGCAGGACCTCCTCGAAACTGAGTGATTTTGTTACACAGCCCCCATCCACCACCAATTTTTTAAGTAACAAAATAACTCCTGCTGATCTTAAGAATTCAAATAACATCAAAGTGTAAAAGCTGAAAGCTTAGCCCATCCAACCTCATTTCTGTAAAGCAACCAGTTTACAAAATGGGATGATTTACATGACACCAGACTCCAAGTGGGAGAGGACATCAAGTAAATTACGCACACACATGAATACACACACACACACTCAGGGTAGTAAAAAACGAAACTGTTACACCCTTTGTGATTCCAGCTGCCTCTGGACCTGGGGCCCAATGAACTTTGTCTGTGCCTAGTCCCTGCAGGCTGATTCCCTATCCCAGAGCTCTACTAACCCTAGTTCCCATCCATCTATCTCATTCCTTTTGGGGACTCATATATTTGAAAACCCTGCTGATTAACCCAGATAAATCACTAATTGGTCTAACTGGTAGGTCTTCCCAGCACCCACTCCCCTGGCCAACATGTCCTGCCCCAGAACTTGGCTGGCCTTAGACAGCCCACAAGAGGTGAAGAAGGGAAGGGAAGGCTGAGCAGAGACCCTGCTCAGCCTACACAGCTGCCCTACACAGCTTTTTGGGAAGCTTTAGAGCTCTGATTCCATATCTGCGCCCTCCTTGACCCAAGGCAGACCCAGAGCTCCTGGGCAGCAAAAGAGCAAGCAGTATTTGCCAGAGGAGCACCAGCCGATTCATTTCACTCTTTTACGTTTCCCACCCTCGAGATGTTTAGCAGCTCCTACAGCGTGTTGGTAACACTATGAGACTGAGACAAATGCCCTGCTCAACGAATATACCACCTCTTTCATCCTCTCGGACTCTAGACCTTTTTAATTCAGAAAGGCTTGGACTGGACACAGCATCGATACTCCCAGTATCTTCCCTATTGTAGGTGCAGAGAAAGCATGAATGACCAAGTGAATGAATGAATGAACAAATAACTACATGGTTTCTCTAACTTACTTTTATAAGACTGTTATTTTGAAATGTTAGAAATTTCTTTATTATTACTTATTAAGCACTGCTTAATACTGCAGAATTTCAAATCACCCTTCGAGAACTCATTCTTCCCTCTCCCACCCAAATTCTTTATAAAGAGCTTTTCAAGTAACAACATGCTGTCTTCTCTCTTCTGTATAAAACTTTATGAAATAAAGGCAAAGAACTGTGTGCATCTCTGCAAAATGCTGCCGATGGCTGTGGAAACAGTGTCTGCCCAGGCTCTCTTTACTGTCCGGGTCCTGAAAGACTCTTGTTCATGAACTGTCTCTTCACAAAGCAAGTCCACCACTTGCTGGGTTTATCATTCTGAGAGTCAAAAACTTTCGCACACAGTCTCAGTCCAGTCTCTTGCCTTAGCTGTTGTAAATACGCCCTCATCACTTCATCTTCCTGTTTGTTTGCAGGTTTGGCATAAATTGCGTTAAGTGGGAAACCAGGCTCTCCAGGGATGGGAAAATTAATGATTCCCTACGTATACATTTCTTTCTCACCTTGGCTTCTGGAATTGCACTTTTGGAGTCTCTTTAGACACTCAGAAATGTAGAGAGTTATATATATCAAGGTCCGATCAGCTTCATTCTTAATTTCATAGTTTTTGAAGAAGACATTGGCCTTGAAGTAATAAATGGCTTCATCCACAATTTCTGTATCTTTTGTCTCTCTAGGGGTGGGTCCTTTGAACTGACTTCTGATAGGCAACAGTGCCATGTTTCCAATGAGTTTGGTGTCGGGGTCCATGAGAGAAGAGTGGTAAGCCAGCATCTTGGCGGCCCCCGAGTTTCAACCCAGATGAGTACAATCGGCTTAGAGCTCTGCGCTTCCCGCCTGGCAGCTCAGGAGGGGTAAGCGGAAGTAAGACTGTTACTATTTTAATATGCCTCCATTCCCTGCCTTGGTTCAGGCCCTCATAATTTTGTACCTGTACCCTTCACCCAGCCCAGAAGTCTCAGCATTATATCTATCCCTGCTCTTAGCAACTTCATCACTCCCACATCACAATCTGCCTTGAAGACCATCAGACTCATCTCCTTATGCTCTACATTCAACCATTCATTTATTCATTCATTCATTCGACAAACATGTATCGAGCATCTGCCCTGTTTCAGGCATTGTTCCAGGCATTTGGGACATATCAGTAAACAAAAAAGACAAAACAAAGATTCTTGCTCTGGAAGAGCTCACATGCAAATAAATACATTATATCATATGTT
Source organism: Aselliscus stoliczkanus (assembly GCA_033961575.1). Taxonomy (NCBI): domain Eukaryota; kingdom Metazoa; phylum Chordata; class Mammalia; order Chiroptera; family Hipposideridae; genus Aselliscus; species Aselliscus stoliczkanus. The sequence goes on along the minus strand of CM066736.1, from coordinate 94,192,587 downwards.
GTAAGGTGAAAAGTTATATAAAAAATAAAAAGGTAGAGCAGGGAAAGTAGGATCGGGTGCAGGCTGAAAGGTGATGTATATTAAAAAGAGTGTCAGGAGCAAGTGAGATGATCAAAACCTTAAGAAGGTGAGTGAACGAGACAAGGGGATAGCTGAGAGAAGGGCATCGAAAGCAGAGGGCACTGAGGTGGGAGTGTGTCTGGCACATTTGCAGAGCAACAAGGAGACATGTGTTGCTGGAACAAAGTGAACCATGAAGAGAACAGTAAGAGGAGGGCCAGAGGTAGAGTCCCTGGGTCAAATAACGCAGACCCTTTTCGGTTATTATAAGGACTTTGCCTTTCACTCAGTGAAACAGCAAAATGTTGGAGGGTTTTAAGCAGAGGAGGGACTTGCTCTGACATGTTTTAAAAGAATCCCTCTGGCTCCTGAGTAGAGAAATAGACTGGCAGGGGAGGGGAAGGAAGGGACCGGGGTAGGGGTGAAGGTGATGTAGAAGCAGAGGAAATTTAGGAGGCTATTGCTGTTACCCAGGCACAAAATAACTCATAGTGGCTCTGATCAGAATGATAGCAGTGGAGGTGGTGATAAGTGTTTGAATTCCGAATCTGGATATATTTTGAAGGCAGAGCCAACAGGATTTCCTGACAGACTAGATATGGGAGTTAAGAAACAAAGTAAAATGTGACTCCAAGGGTTTAGTCTGAGCAATGGCATTATCACCATATGAGAAGGAGGAGGCTGTGGGTAAAGCAGGCAGGGGTAAAATCAGATGTTTGGATTTAAACACGTTGAGCTTGGGTTGACTTTTAGGCATCCAAGTGGAGATGTCAAGTAGACATTTGGATAAATGATTGTGGAGAGAGACCTGGGCTAGATCTCATGTTTGAAATATCATGTATTCACTGACATTGCCAAAATCGGTTCTAACTTCACCCCTAAGCTTCAACCTTTTTTTTTTTTTTTTGAGGGCAGTGTAACTGGCCCTCATATGTGGGACCCGAACCGGGGCCGCTGGCTTCCCAAGCCAGCGCTTAACCACTGCACCACTTGGCCGGCGCAAAGCTGCAACCTTTTATATTTTACTGCCTACTTGACTTATTCATTTAACTTTTTAACACACACTTCAAATTTAGCATGTCCAGACTAAATTCCTAATTCCTGTCTCTCTCTACAAAACATAAACAAATGAACAACAACAAAACAAAAAAACTCAATGGCAATTCCATTCTTCCCAAACCTTTAAGTCATCTTTTTTTTTTTTTTTCAGCTGAGCCATCCTGCCACCTGTTGGCAGCTCAGCCGCAGCTCAGCTCAGGCTGGGCATCGAACTGCTGTTGCTCAGAGGTCAGCTCACATTCTTGAGCAAGCTCTTAACCAACTGAACCATTCGGCAGCCCTTCCCTTAAGTCATCTTTGATTCTTGTTTTCAAACTGCATATTCAAACCATCACAAATCCTGTTGGACCCATCCCCAGGCTATCCTTATTACTTTCACCACTGTATGCTGGTCCAAAGAACCACATCATCTGGATTTGGTTTATTACCTGGGTTATTATGACTTCTGAACTCTGACAGTCTCTTCTCCACATGATCAAATTGATTCTTTTCAAAGGTAAGTCAGGCCTAGCGGCACGGTGGTTGGGGGCTGGCTTGGGATGCCAGTGGCCCCGGTTCGGATCCCACATATGAGGGCCAGTGACACTGCCCTCTTAAAAAAAAAGGTAAGTCAGAAGGGCCGGTCAAGTGGCACAGTGGTTAAGAGCTGGCTTGGGATGCCAGCGGCCCTGGTTCAGATCCCACATGAGGGCCAGTGACGCTGCCCTCTAAAAATAATAAAAAATAAAATAAAAATAAAAAATAAAAGGTAAGTCAGAGCATCTTATTCCTCTGCTCAAAACCCTCTGATGACTCCTGATCTCAGAGTAAAAATCTGTAGGCCCCACAAGATGTGGCACCCACCATGTATAAGCCACCTCTCTACTCGTGTCTCTTTTCACTCTTCCCCACTCATTTCACTTTTGTCACACTGGCCTCCTCCAACTCGCCAAGCACACTCCTGCCCCAAGGCCTTTGCACTTGTGTTTCCTCAGCCTAGAAAGCCCTTTCCCCTGATTTGCAAAACTGTTACTCCTTCACTTTCTTCATGTCTCTGTTTAAATGTGACCTTGTCAAAAAGGTGTTCCCTGACTATTTTACAAAAAAGATTACACCCTATCTCCCTTACCTTGCTTCGTTTCTCCCTGTTGCACTTATCATTGACTGACATTATAATATATATATGTTTGTTATCTGTCTTCCCTAACTAGAATACAAGCTCCACAGTAACAGAGACTTTGTTTTGTTCACTTTCCTATTCTCAGTGCTTGGACCACTGCCTACCATGTAGTAAATATTCATTAAATAATTGCTGGGTGAATGAATGAATGAAATAAACATGGCTTCTCTGGAGCTTAAAGTTTCACCATGACACCAGAAATTGTCCAGAGAAAAGAGACCTCAGCATGAATTCTCTGAACACAGGTTCATAGCATAACACCACTACACACACACACACACACACACACACACACACACACACACACAATAATCTGAAACCCTTGCAAATATACAACAAAGGGGAAATGATGAAGTGTACCTGTAGGGTGGAAAAGTATGCAGCCATTAAAAACACTAATTATGAAGACAGAAAAATGTTATGGGATGTTACGGAAAAATAGCAGACTGTAAAATAGAACAGCTCGTTTTATTTTTATTTTTTTAAGATTTTATTGGAGAATTGGGGGAGGGGAACAGCACTGGGGAATCGGCAACAGGGAACAGACAAGTTGCTGTCCTTTTGTTCTTCAGTCTAGTTGTGGAGGACGTCACCTCACTGGCCCATGCTGGTATTATCATTGCGCTCTTCTTGTGTGAAGCAGCCGCTAGCCGGCCACTGAATGGCGGCCCACAGTGGCTCACGGCACCTCACGAAAGCGCACGCCAGCTGCCTGCCAACCCCACTGCAGTCTTCACTGTCCCCAGCGACTCAGGGCAGCCCAGCTCCAGGTAGAGCCGTCATTCACCATCGCAGCTATAGAGGGCACAACATCACTGACACTCATATGTGGGATCCAAACCAGAGTCCCCTGATCAGAGCCTGTGTCCCAAGCCAACCCTTAACCAATGGGCCACTCGGCCAGCCCAAGAACAGCTCTTAATATATAATCACTGAACTGCTATAATCACAGCAATGTGTTAGGCCTATTAGTGGGATTGTGGGTAGTTTTGTAGTCTTTTTTTCTTTACAATTAAAAAAAAAAATCTTGTGTTCTTTTTTTCCATAAAAGGAACAGATTTTAACTGCCTGGGCACACTGGCTGAGGAAAATCCCAGCCCACTGAAGTCAATGCCCAAGTTCCCCCCAGAGAATCCGGTGCAAAGCAGAGGGGTCGTGGGCCAGGTCTGTGCCCTTACTGAGTGGTAAGTGAGGCATACAGCATTTGCATGACTAACCCAAGGAAAAAACCCACCAGAGAGTTATTTCTATGTAAGAACAGAGAAATGCAGAAGTAAATCTACTTGAGCCTAACTTGGCTTTAAAAGGAAACCAAACCATGCTCCTGGAGTTTTTTTTTTATTTTTTTGTTTTGTTTTGTTTTTTGTGGGGGGAGAAAGTTGGGGGAGGGAAAGGGGCTTTTCTGTTGGGAGGTAGAGTCAAGTCCAGTCTCAGTGAGAACCAAGCTCTTCCACAGGGTTCCAGATTTATGGGCCTGGGGTCCTTTGAGGGAAGGGGGGCCCTCAGTATTAGTGCAAGGGGTTCTAATGCCATTAACACACTCAACATTCAAAGGCCAGCATTTCTTAACCAAACTACTATGAATTATTTGGTCATCATAAAAGGTATGGAACTTCTTCCCAGAAAAATGCACATCAGCCCAATTTTTAAAAACAATTTCAGGGTTTTCATGGACCCCCTGAGTCCTTGACACTCCTACTTGTCCCTGTATCCCCCCTTTAAGAATCCCTGCTGGGGTTGAATAAATACAATGTCTTACATGCGGTGTATGCAATATGTATGCAATTTTTCAGGTCTGTTGATAGGATTGTGATGAATAGATACAAATTAAAAGAAATACTGAAGCTAAAAGAAATACTGAGGGAGGCCAAGTGTTGCGTTGGTTGGGAGTTGGCTTGAGACACCAGCTCTGAGCAGCAGGGCCCTGGTTCAGATCCCACATACGAGGGCCAGTGACACTGCCCTCTACAGCTAAGATGGTGAACAACAGTGCGACCTGGAGTAGGGCTGCCATAAGTCTGGGGCAATGGCTTAGGCTGCAGCCCCTGCTGCAGTGGGCTGCCATTAGCTGCAGTGAGTGGCTGGCAGCCAGTGTGAGCGGCCAGCAGCCTGTGTGAGCTGCCAAGAGCCGCCATGAGCGGCTGTCCAGAGGCTGGCGAACAATGTGCCTCAGCGGGGACGAGCGCAATGATGATACCAACATGGGCCAGTGAAGCAACACCCTCCACAACTAGACTGAAGAACAGAAGGACAGCAACTTGTCTTTTCCTCTTCCCCAATTCCCCAATAAAACCTTAAAAAAAAAAAAAAGAAATACTGAATTCAGAGATGTTGTTGTTATGTATGTTCAGTAAATGCTTGTGCAGGCCCAGGAGCATGTTATGAGGGGTCTCCTCTCTCTGCAGGGAGGCTGTCTCCCAAGTGACTCTTTCAAGAGAGTGCGTCCAGCCAGCTGTTCCCCTTCCCCAGGGCCTAAGGCAGAGGACGGCCATATCAGAGGAGTCGAGGCCCTGCGGGAACTGAACCAAGCTTTTCGGGGGCGGTTTTCATGGAAATGCTGCACCCCCTGGCTGGCTCACATGTATAGAAGTATTACTCTCCAATTATGACAGGGTTTTCCAGACGCAGATTGTCAGCTCATGTCCAAACGGTTACCAATATGGGCCTGGGCGCGAGACGCAGCCATTGAGGTCGCCATGGGTGAGCGACCATGGGTACAGTCCCTGAAGAGCCTGGGCGTGGGTGGCCAGCACCCGCCGCGGCCACCCGCGGAATGTCCTGCCCTCGAGCGCCCTCGTCTGGTCGCGTCCTGGAGCCTGGCCCTGACCCGCTGAGCGCACCCCCTTCCAAGCATCCGGGGCGCTCAGTGCGCCGAGGAGGCCCCGGGCGCCCTGGAATTCCGGTTGCAGATAAGCCTGGGCTTCGCGCAGGGTGCCGCGGGGCCCCAGGCTATGCAGTCCTTGGGCACCCTCCTCCCGGCCGATCGCAGCTTAATGGGGCGATAGCGAATGGAGGCAGGCATAGCCCAACCCGTTCCCCATCCCTCGGAGTTCTTCACTCATTCCCGAGATTCTCAAAGACCTGATTTAGACTTTGGCAACCAAAGTCGAACCTGGTTGGCGCTAGGCGCCCCGGGCTGCCTCAGTATGGGACTCTTTTGACAACAGTATCTGGCACACAGTAGGTATGCGTGCATCTGTTGAATAAATAAAATAGTTTATTTTTATGTTTGAACGGTGTCTGCTTCAACGTTTCCAAGAGCGCGTACAGTCAGCACTGTGCTGGGAAGAATGTGGAACAGCTGAAGAAGTGGAGGGAAATATGGGGGCCTAGCGAGCAGCTTCTGAGTGAGCTGGGAAGTTAGCACCCAGAACCTACCCCGGCGCCGCGCCTCGGGGCCGAGGAATTCCACGCAGTCAAAATCCCGTGGTCAGGATCCCGTGGATGCCGTGGTCAGGAGGTGGAAAGGAGCGAAGGGGAGAGCCCAACGGTGGGTACAGACCCGGCTTTACTGGGTACTAAAGATATGGGGTCAGGGAAGTTCGAGACCCCAAGATACCTCGACAGAAGGACGATGGTCAAAAGGGCCCCCAATCCTCCCGCGGGGCAGCACGACACATCTACCCGGGTTCGAAGGACGGACACAAGGGGGCCAGGCCCGGCCCCACCACACTTTCAGGCTCTGGGGGACAATGGTTGCCTACAGGGGGCAAAATGTTCCTTTGGTTCTGCTGAGATCAGAGCTAAAAATAGAAGCTAAGGTCAACGGAAAGGAATGAGGCTGAACAACCAAGTATGTATGTTCCTGATGATAGTAAAGTAGCATTACCAAACACAGCAGTAAGGAGTGATTATTTAGTAAAGAACTCTCAGATAAATGAATGAAAATTTGGAAAAAGAAAAAAGTAAGTTCCACATTATACATCAAAATAAACTCCAAGTGAGTTAAAATGCTAAATACTTTAAAGAACAGTCATAGAAATACTACATTAAATACGATAAAACAGTCATATTTATGAATAAATGTCAGCTTCGAAACAATAGGAGACACTGCAAAGGAAGACTAACATTCAAAAATATAAAAACTGGACAGGATTTTCAAAAGGCAAAAGCTTGAGAAAAATGTTTGCACCAAACAACAAGCAGAAAAATATCTCAAATGTGTAAGTTATAAATGCTTGTTCAAATATATGAAAACAACCAAGATACCAGTAGCTAAATAAATTTTTAAAAAGTAAGTATGTAATTCGCAGGAGAAATGAAATTGGTGAACAAGTACATGAAATGTTCATTGTCCTTTATAATTAAAAATTTTAAACTTAACCTTGACATAGCACCTTACATCTACTAAAGTAGCAAAAATGTTTTAAAATTGTAATGCATAATGTTAGCAAAGTGGTAAAACAATAAAATCACCATAGCTTCATACAATTCTTTTGAACAGCAATATGGTGATCTTTGTTCATTCAGCAAATAGCTTTTGAGGAGTTCGTTGTAATGGAGAGGAACAGACAATATACATAGTATAAGGTGGCAATAGTGCTAATAGGAAAAATAGAACAGCAAGTGATAGGACTTAACTATATGAATGTGGTTAGGGTTGGCCTCTCTGATTAAAAAACATCTGAACAGAGACTTGAAAGTTGTGAGGGAGCAAACCTTGTTCACATCTGTGGGAAGGGTGCTCCAGGGTAGGAGAACAGAACATATAATGACCCTGAGGCAAGAGCATATGACCAGTAGAATGCCATTTGATTCCTTTTTAACCATGCACATAGTAATAATTTGACTATTTTAAAAACTGATTCACTTTATATACATATTAAGACAATGGTGAGTTCGTTAAGGTGAAGCAATATAGTCAAATATCTGTTATTTTATCTTCACTAAACTAACAAAACTTCAGCCTCAATGAAAGGTGACATTGCAAAAAGATTGCTTCACCCCATCCTCTCCCAGAGCTGGAGTCAGCCAGACATAAAATGCTACTTCTTCATTTTCAGCTCATTCAGTCCTTTTCTAAATAAAGAATCTACAGATATTAATTAAATCACTCCCATAGTTCAGAGAAAGGGTCTTCAAAGTAAAAGAAAAAGAAAAAAAAGGGAGGTTTATCCAGTTTTGTGGGTTTAAATATCATCACTATCCTAATGATTCTCAAACAGAACCTTAACTCAAAACTCCTCTCTGAACTCCACACTCAAACATCCATCTGTCCACTTGACCTCTCAAAATGGATGTCAAATGTCCAAAACTGACCACCTCTTCTCCATTCCTCCTTTCCCAAACACACACACACACACACACACACACACACACACACACACACACACGCACACACACACACTCCACATAAAATAGTTTCTCTAACAGTCTTCATCTTAGTTAAGCAAGTCAATTCTTTCATTTGCCTCAAGCCAACAACTTGGAGTTGTCTTCGACTCCTCTCTTTGCTTTAAAAGCTGATTCAGGGCCGGTTGAGCTGCCGTTGAGCTGCCAACAGGTGGCAGAATGGCTCAGCTTAAAAAAATAAAAAATAAAATAAATAAATAAATAAATAAATAAAAGCTAATTCAGGTAAGAATCAGTCCTCTACTTAAAACCTACCCTTGTTTCCCCATCCATTAACTGTAAAGATTGAAGTGCTCACTATGCCTTAAAGGTCCCATCACCTCTCTGACCTTTTCTCTTATGACTCTCCCCTACCATCATTCCTCTCCATCAGACTGACCTCCCAGACTGCTTCTCAAACACACCAGGCACTTGCCCACAGGCCTTTGGACTCCTTCCCCTGGCCTGGAATGATTTTCCCCTCATACTCACACATGGTCCAGGCCTCATTTCCTTCAGATCTTTATTCAAAAGCCAAAACAACTTTCTCAGTGAGACAAATGCACAAAAAACACCATGCTTTGGATTTTCTACTTTATCACTATCTAAAGATATATAGATACACACACACACACACACACACACACACACACACACACACACATAACAGGGGAACCAAAAAAATGTATATAAGTGGACACTTTGGTCAGTGTTGCTCAAGCAGTAGTTTGTCATAGTCAAAAGTGTCTGGACACTGATGGTAACCACTTTGAGCACCTCTTGTAATTACAGAAGTCAAAAGTGACTTGTATTCAGCTTTTGCTATTGATATATACTGAGTATTATAATTGTAATACAGTTGTAATCCTTTCTTGAAATGTGGATACATTTTTTTGACACCCTCTGTATACACATAGAGATAGAGAGATATAGACATTTCACTTGTTTATTTTGCTTCTTATCTGTAACTCCCATTAAAATGTAAGCCTCTGAGGCCAGGGGCTGTTGCTGTTTTGTTCGCTGATATATCTCCAATGCTGAGAACAGCGCCTGCCAAATGGAAGGCACTTGATAAATATTCCCTGAATAAATGAAAAGGGGAAGGAAAAGCAAATAACAATAATGCGGTAAATATCCGAAACAGAAGGAAACATTCTAATTCACAGAAAGCTAACTTAGGGAGATTACTAAGAATACAGGTTGATAGTGCAAAAGATTCCACAAAATATAAGTAAGTGCCTGAGTCACCAAGATAGAGGCAAAAGCCAAATAGTCCCTGACAAAGAAGACTGACTCTGAGGCTTGTAGTTTCCATCCAGCTCCCTCTTCAGAATCACGGTCCTCTGAGGAGGGAGAGTGGCAGAATCCGCACCATGCCCTGCCCCACAGACTCACCTTGGTCCTGGAAGATGAGTGGACGAGCTGATGGGACAAAGGGATGCCAAAGAGATGTTTCTCTCAGTTGGGCTACTGTCAGGTAAGACAGTAATAGAACACTCAACTCAAACTGGTTTAAATAATATAAGGCCTTTATTGTCTCAGAAACAATGGGGACTTGACCAGTGGTTGATCTGGAAGTTCTCAACATCTTCAGCAGCTTTGCCTCTCTGGCTTCTCTCAGCTCTTCCCTCTCCTGTGTGTTGGCTTTGTCTTTAGGCTGTTTCCTCACATGGGAACAGAAGCGGCTGCAGTTTTTTTCAGTTTCTTTCATGCATCCTTACATAGCACCATCTATACAGATTACTGGGCTTCAATCTGTTCAGGCCAATGACTGTCATGTGCCCACCCCAAAGTAGCCCCAATGGCCAGAGAAAAGGCAACACACAGAGGAAGCCAGAGCTGGCTTAGTCCCTTCCCTGAACCAATCAGTGGTCCAGGGAATGGGGTTTCTCTAACTGGTTTAAGACATACCACATGGCTCCACCATAGAGAAGAAGGGGTGGCATGGATGAAGGTGCCATAACAAAGGCACACCCACCCAGGGCTGGGGTGCAGGAGACCATTGTCTACTTCTTTCCAACTCTAGTCTAATTACCCTCCCTTCATCAGAGCTGAGTCCTGCAGAGGCTCCTAAACAATGTCACCAAATTTCTGTTGGGAACTTGGTACAAAACCCCAAACTGCACACTGGCTGCAGACATAGCTTAGGGCCTCTGTCTGGACAGCATGGAGGCCACTTCAATCATGGTCTCCTTTGTCCCTGGTCAGTCATTCCCACTGTGACCCCCTGCCTCTCTGTCATCCCAGACTAACTCCCCAAAAGCAAGTCAGTCCTGGCACCTCCTGTACACTTAGGCTGAAGTTGTCCTCTGCTCTTCCTGCCACTCCTGCCAGCCTCTTGAGCCTTTGTTCACTTATAGACAGGAACTCCCTTATCTAACTTAACTAAAATCTGGCTGAGGACATGGCTTTCCTTGCTGACCTTTTGAGGGACACTAACTCATTCCCATAGCCCACCTCCCATGGGACAAGGAGGAGGGTGGTCAGTATCCTTCCACCTCTTACCATCTTTTTTGGACTGTCACGCTTCTGTGAGGCTCTCTTTCTTGGCATTGCCATCTATCCACCTCCCAACATTCACTGAGGATGTGAGCCCCTGACTCAGAGACTTTCCAGGGGAAATATTGCCATCATCCTAGATGACCTAGTGTCTCTGTGGATAGTACATTCTACACTTAATCTTAAAGTCTCTGACTCCCTCATCTCCAATGACCTTTGCTCTTCTTACCACTTGGGCCACTCATCCCCTTGGCCACACTCCGAGCTTTGTCATCACCTAGAAATGCTATACTCCAACAAAATCCCATTCTGCAAACATTGCTGCCTGTTCTTGCAGCTTTCCCTTTTCTATCTCACTTCCCCCTTTGTCTCCTTATCCTTCCATCTTCTTGTCATCACTTACTGCTGAGCTCTTTTGGGGAAAATTCCATGGACTGGTACCAGGGTCTCCAGTGTCAACCCCTTGACATCTGGATTCTCTCTCTAATGCACCACCAAATCTGCTCTTTTCAATATCACCAGAGACTTCTGTGTTGCTAAACTAAAGGGACACTTCAGTCCATATGTTATTAGTCCTTTTCTGTATATTGACTATTTTCTCATCCTTTTTTTTTTTAAGGTTTTTTTTTTTTAATTGGGGAATTGGGGGAGGGAACAGCATTGGGAAATCAGGGAAGGGGAACAGACAAGTTGCTGTCCTTTTGTTCTTCAGTCTAGTTGTGGAGGATGTCGCTTCACTGACCCATGTTGGTATTGTGATTGCGCTCTTCCCAGCTAAGGCAGGTCGGTTGCCGACCCTTGGACAGCCGCTCACAGAGGCTCTCGACAGCTCCAGCTGGCTGCCGGCCACTCACGGTAGCTTACAGCAGCCCACTGCAGCCGCACCTCAGCCTATGCTGTCCTTGGGAACTCCCGGAAGCCCAGCTCCATGTCAAGCTGTCGTTCACCATCTTAGCTGTAGAGGGCGCAGCATCACAGGCCCATGTGGGAGCCAAACTGGGGCCCTGCTGCTCAGAGCTGGCGTCCCCAAGCCAACTCTTAATCAATGAGCCACTCCCACTCGGCCTGCCCTATTTCCTCATTCTTGAAATTTTCTTCTTCTGGAACTACCAAGACACCAATCACACCTCATTTTCTTCTATCTCCTTGAATGCTCTTTCTCCACCTTCCTCAGTGATTCCTTTTCCCTCATCAACCCCATAAATAGTGCTGTTCCCAGGGTTCTGTCCTGGGGTTATTTATCTCATTTTACAAATTCTTCTTTGATTATCTCACTCATACCCAAGGTTTCAATAACTACTCAAATGCCAGTGATGCACAACTCTAAATGTTGGGCATTGATATACAGCTGATAGCCCATTGGATTTTGCCACCAATGTGACCCTCAGGGACCTTAAATCCAGCATATCCAAAATTGAACTTTCTATTGTGTAACCTGAATTCCCCTTTTTCTACACTAAAACATCATACCCTGTGAGAAATAGCAGAGTCTATATTAAGACCACTAGATGCTGCCTCTCCCCTAGATAGAAAAGGAAATTTGAACAGTACTTATTATTTTTAATTTAAGGTGCATTTAAATATCCCAAACATTCTTTTCATTTAGCAAGTTGGTGAATGTAAAAGACGTTTGTAGTCCTATTTTCCCCCTTAAAGTCCTGAATAGCTCAACTGTGAACTCTTCTCCCATAGATAATTTCAGGAGGAAATGCTGTCTGTGCCTTGATCAGCTGCCCACCTTGGGATAGCAGTTGACGTGAGTCATGGAACCTGGAGCTGAGTCTAGGTGCACCTGTCTGCATGTTCAGAAATGAGTTTTGCTTCATTGCAAATATTAAGCTTTCTGTGAGAAGAGTCTGGGTCACAGTAAAGCTAAAAATTGATGCCCTCTGAGGACACACCAGGAAAGTGTCTAGGTTTCTGGGTCTCATATCCTCTCCTGAACTGTGGGCTGTCAGAGGCAGATGCCAGGTCTTACATAGTGGAGTTTCCTAGAGTTTCCAAAACTGGCTGGGGGGCAGGAGTCCCTATTGACACAGCTCTTCTTGAGTACCACACTGTGATCGAGGGATGCAGAGTAATCTGAGGTCCAAGGATGAACAAAGCTTTGGATAATAGTAATTGAGCCTACTCAGTTTGTCATCTGTGTAAATGAGAACTCTTGGTGCATGGTGTAAGAAACTGAAAACTAACCAACTGCTTTCAGAAAGAAAAATGGGTAGAGCTTATTAGAGGGATAATTGAGTCTTTCAAGTAGCAACTAAACTAGAGGATGGGAGGGAAACCCTGAGTTTGGGCCTCAGTCAGGTATAACTGGGACCAAGGATTCAGTGTCTGTTGTCTGTACGCTGGTTTTAACTTACCCCACTCAGACTGGACTCCAGTGTGGCTAGGTGTCAGTAGCTCCCTGTCCTCTCACATCCCACCTGTGCCCAGCAGAGAGGGATTGGTTTATTCTCTCTCTGCCCTGAGGAGGGATTCTGGCCTAGCATGGGTCGGGGACTGACCCTCATACCACCACTGCTTTGGCTGTGAAGAGATCTGATGAGCCCTCTTAATTCAAGTGCCTGCCACCAGACCAATCAGCTATGACATGGGGACAGAGTCTCATAGTATAGACCTGACAGTTGGGCACCCACCCCACATAAAAATGTCACTTTCCAGGGTAGAAAGAATTGTTAGAATGTTACAATTACAATTACAATTAGAATATGGGAAGCCATCCCCCAGTAGAAATTACTACATCATCGCTAAGTGGTTTTCAATCCTTCCCCAAAACACAATCCAACAGCATTATCACGTTGTCCATGCTACGTTCATGTGCCAAAATACATGGGAACATGGCTGAGCCCTCTATCCTTGCACTCTCATCCCTCTCAGGCCTCTCAGCTGCTCTCCCTTTGCTGCCCTTCTAAGGCTTCAGACCCACTCATCTCTCCCAAGCTCCTGTAAGTGTCTAATCACACATTACCCTCTGTATTTCCCTCCCTCTCACCATCCGATCTCTGAGTTCTCTTTTTTTATTATGCCCAAAGGGAAAGCCTTGAAGTCACCTCCCTGAGAAGGGAAAATGCATGCAGACATAAATCCACATGTGTCCTGGTTTCCCATAAGGAGCATGGTGGCTGAGGAAGGATTTTCTCCCAAGAGCAGGTGAGGGAGAAAAGGTGAGGGGAAGAGCAGTCCTGTCGCAGTCTTCCCCAAAATGGTCTGCATCCCTTGCTGGGTGAACCCAGAGTATTCTGACACCCCAGATGTATGAGCCAGTGCGTGTGAGCTCATATGTGAGCCAGTATGGCACACTGACTTCACATGGCTGACAACACGTGAAGCAGCAGATGGGGGTTGTGCCAGCCCCTTCTCACTCACTCCCCATCCAAGCCAGGATCCAAACCTTTTGCCTCTGGATTGCAACTGAATTTTGTTTTATGCACTGACCCTTGCTGCTCTCTAAGATTTTAGTTCTTTATTCACCCTCTGGCCATTTTGGTTAGGATCTCTCTCTAATTTCAGGCTTTACACAGAATGCCCCCAAGCTAGCCTGCATGGCAAGCACTCCAGCCAAGCTCACATAGAGGCCGGAGGTACCCAGATTCCTCCTAGTCCACTCTGGGCACTAGGTAGTAAGAAAGGAAGAGAACCGGGCCGGCCGAGTGGCGCGGTGGTTAAACGCTGGCTTGGGAAGCCAGTGGACCCGGTTCGGTCCCACATATGAGGGCCAGTAACACTGCCCTCAAAAAAAAAAAAAAAGAGAAAGGAAGAGAACCTCTGCCAAAGGGAAGAAAAACCCAGCTCCAAAGTACAGCCCTGCCCTCCATCACAGGCCCCCAGTCCTATCTCTGCTCGGGCCACTCAGTATTCAGGGACCAGGAGAAAGGAAGGGGCAGGAGGTGGTAATGCCCAAGCCTCAGACATAAGGCCCAGACACAGAGGAGGCAGCACCAGGAACGCTGGGGCAGAAGGATAGATAACGGACAGGAGGGACAGTGCCTAGAACTGGCCTGCTGAAGGAGCAGACAGAGGGGCCCATGTTGCGGTAGGAGCAAATTCTCTGGGCCCTTGTCAGAAAAGGCTGGGGCTTGGAAGAGGCCAAAGTTGCCATGGTGATAGAAACTCTTCTCTCCTTTTCCTCCCAGAGTTGCTGCTACTCATTTTTCTTGATTGGCAAGTCCTAGGACTTTTTATATACTTTTCTTTCATTTGCTCACTCATCATTATTTTCAACTGTTGTCTAAACAAGAATAAATAACAATTGATATTTTTAAGCAGTTTATCACAGAATTAAAACCCAGAAGTGGAAAACATGAACCTGGCAAAGGGAAACTGGGTTCCCAGTACTATTGTGCAAAACTAGCTTGCTTCCTCTCCTCTAGCACACACAGTATGTTCTCACCATTACAGTACCTCCACGCACTTTTCTTCTCTGTGCCTGTTCATGCTAATCCCTCTACCTAGCAAACCCTTTACCTTATCCACTTGACAAACTCTTACTCATCTTTTAAGACCTAGATGAAGTGTCACCTCTCCTAGGAACAGCAACATCCATCCTCCTTTCCACTGGATTAACTGCTTATCATTTGGTCCCCAGAGTGACCTATGCATGCCCTAGAAGAGCACTATTTTTTTTACTGTACAGGTGTGATCAAACAATATGGTGAATGTTTAAATTTTTTAAAAAATTGTTACAGGGCCGGCCGAGTGGCGCATTGGTTAAGCGCTGGTTTTGGGATGCCAGCGGCCCCGGTTCAGATCCCACATGAGGGCCAGTGACACTGCCCTCTACAGCTAACAACAGCTCCACCTGGAGCTGGGCTGTGCACCCCGGTGATGGTGTGGGCTGCAGCCCCTGCTGCAGTGGGCTGCCATAGGCTACAGTGAGTGGCCCGCAGCCAGCGTGAGCGGCTGGCAGCCAAGCATGAGCTGCCAATAGCCGCGGTCAGTGACATCCAGAGGCCAGCGACCGATCTGCCTCATCCGGGAAGAGCGCAACGACGATACCAACAGTGAAGCAACATCCTCCGCAACTAAACTGAAGAACAAAAAGACAGCAACTTGTCTGTTTCCCTTCCCCGATTCCCACAACGCTGTTCCCCTCTGCCAATTCCCCAATAAAATCTTAAAAAAAAAAAAAATTGTTACAGTAAAAGACACATTGCCATTAATCCTCCTCAAAATACTCCCCTCGCTTCGAACACACTCACCCCATCATTCTTGCCACTTTCCGAAGCAGTTCTGGAAGTCCTCTTTCCTAAGTGTTTTTAGTTGCACTGTTGTGGCTGCCTCAATATCCTGAATCTTTTTTTTTTTTTTTAAGATTTTATTGGGGAATTGAGGGAGGGGAGCAGCATTGGGGAACCAGGGAAGGGGAACAGACAAGTTGCTGTCCTTTTGTTCTTCAGTCTAGTTGTGGAGAACATCGCTTCACTGGTCCATGTTGGTATCATCATTGCCCTCTTCTCCGGTGAGGCAGATCAGTCGCTGGCCTCAGGACAGCCTCTCACAGTGGCTCTTGGCAGCTCACTCTGGCTGCCAGCCGCTCACGCTGGCTTCTGGCCACTAACTGTAGCCTATGGCAGCCCACTGCAGCAGGGGCTGCAGCTGTGCCACCCGGGGGACTCACAGCAGCCCAGCTCCAGGTGGAGCTGTTGTTCACCATCTTAGCTGTAGAGGGCAGTGTCACTGGCCCTCATATATGGGATCCAAACCGGAGTCACTGGCATCCCAAGCCAGCTCTTAACCAATGCACCACTCTGCCCACCTTCCTGAATCATTTTGACTTTGGGGAAGAGCCATAAGTCACACATTGCCAGATCGGTAAATAAGGTGGATGAGGACACACCGTTATTTTTTTTTTGTTTTTTGGGTTTTTTTTGAGGGCAGTGTCACTGGCCCTCATATGTGGGACCTGAACCTGGGCCGCTGGCTTCCCAAGCCAGTGCTTAACCACCACGCCACTCGGCCGGTCCTGACCGTCATGTTTTTATCTGACAGAAATTGCCATATACCAGAAGCCATATGTGACACAGAGCCTTTCTGTTGTGATCAAAAACTACATTGAATGCAGCTGCCAAGTGCCCTTCAATGGAAAAGCAGAGATCTTCAATATAGGAAGGGGTGCATCATACCTTAGTGACAGTGTGTGACAAGTTTCAACTTGTTCGGTGCAGTCAGTCGAGTGTGAGCCACTGTTGACAGAAGGTGTGTTTTAAAGTGTGCCATAAATCACCCTCCATCATGACAATGCTCAGTGTCACACATCACTTCTGATACGGCAATTTCTGTCAAATAAAAACATTACGGTGTGTCCTCATCCACCTTATTTACCGGATCTGGCACTGTGTGACTTCTGGCTGCTTCCCCAGAGTCAAAATGATTCAGGACATCGAGGCAGCCACGACAGTGTAACTAAAGGCACTCACAAAAGAGGACTTCCAGAAGTGCTTCAGAAAATGGCAAGAATGATGGGATAAGTGTGTTCAAAGCGAGGGGAGTATTTTTGAGGGGGATTAATGGCAATGTGTTTTTTACTGTAATGAAGTTTTTTAAATTTAATCATTCACCGTATTTTTTAGCATCTCATGTTAATTTCAGGTATTTTTAAAGTTTAGTTTTTGTGATGACAAAATAAATATGCATTGTTTAAAATGTAAAGTTAAGAGACAGGAGTAGGAAGTATCCCATAATTCCACCACTCAAGTGACGGTCATTGTTAATGTTCCGTTCTTTTGTTTAATGCTTTTAAAAAAAAAATCCTGTATATACAATTTTGCTTACTTTTTCACTTTAACATTATAACATCCATTTCCCCAAGTCATAAAAGCTCGTGAAACATTACTTTAAATAGCTATATGGTGTACTCTGAAAACTAACCACTTCATTCAGAAGGAAAGGAGGCGGTGGAAATGGCATTCCTCTCAAGTGTGCATCTGTCCTCAGTCATTTTCAGTTCATAGGACTCCATTCCAGCTTCGAAGAGGCCATGAAACTGGAATCGCCTTCCCCCATTTCCTGCATTCCTCCAAACACTTCCAAACTTGTCTCATCCACACTCATTCTTCCTCTGCTCCAGGTTGAGGACTTGCTATGAGTTTGGCTAGTGGTTCAGTCAAACACTAAGTTTGAATCCTAACACTTCATAGCCACGTAATCTGGGAAATTTGTTTTACGTCTCTGAATATCATGTGCAAAATGGGGATGCTGTCATAGTTCTTATGAGGATTAAATTACATTATGTATGTGAAACATTTAGCACATAATGGGTGAATCACCCAACAGCAAAACCCAAATTCCCCTCTAGCTACAGCACTCTCCTCCCTTGCCCTTTTTTTCCAGACGTTTTTGGAAAATGATTTATACTTACTGTCTCTATTTGCTCATGTCCCATTTACACCCCAAATCGATGTAATCTGCCTTCTGTTCCTCCCCTATTGATACTGCTCACCAAAGAGCTCCTGATGAACTCTAGATGCCTTCATGGAACTTTGAGTCATTTCTTAATCTTCTTTGTGCATAGTCAATTTCTCCTTCAAAATTTTCTCTTGGTCTCCATGACCAGAATCTTCCCAATTTTCCTCTCACTCCTCACTCTCCTTTTTGCTGCCTTCTTTAGTTAGTATCTGTCCTCAACTTTCACGTGTCTGGAAAAAGCAGGATTCTTTGCTGAGAGATCTGAGTTGGTATTCTGGTTCTCTTACTTATCAAACTGAGTTCCTAAGTTATTTAACTCACCTGAGTCTCCACAGTCTTGTCTGTAAAAAAACGTGACTCCTCTCCTGGATTATCATCCTAAATAAAGTCATTGTACAACCAAACTTTTATTTCCCACTGGTGAACGGATTAGTAGCCATAAACTGGAATTCCAGGCCTGGGAACCCATTTCATAGCATAAGAATGTAAAAACTCAAAACAAATAATATCTTCTTCAAAACCTTTATTAACCATATAAAACTAAATAATATAAAATATGATATAAGTGTTCCTTTGAGGTATTTTTCTTCATGGGCTGGACTGGCTGAGGTTTCTTAGACTGTTAATGAGGTTTGGACAGAACATGCCATCTTTTTCTGGTAAATCTTCCTAGAGCATACATAGATATTTTCCCTTACTCCAGAGACCTTTGAACTGCATTGAAAATTAGGGTCATCTGCCACAAAGAATAAAAATAGTTCAATGATGTTCTGATGAATGCCTCTCAAAGTTTATAAAAGCTAAAAGTTGGGAGAGGGACAGTTTCAATGATGTCTTATTCTTCCATTTTTATAAAAATCTACTTTGCTAAGCTTCTGAGAAATTTCTAACAATACAACCAGGTTTGCAGAAGAAACTTCTAGATCCACTCACTCTGCAATGTCTGTCAGTTTCAGTGATGCTTTTTACAGTAATACAAATGCTTTCAAAATTGTTTCCTTTAAATTCCTAGTTCCAGGCTTCACTTACAATTTTCACAATATCAAAAACAATTCCAAAGTTCTTTTTGATCCATCTTCCTTGTTGCTTTAATTGGCTTTTAAAAATTTCCCAAAAATACCTTAAGGATGCAACAACTTATTTGATCTGATGGCTAGTCAGTGAGGTGCTCTGTGATGAACCGGGAGAAGAAAAACTACTCTGTCAGGATGCTGCTGCTTAAAAGTCAGGAGGTGGCCTAAAGAATTACCCAAACTCAGCTTTTATCAATTTTTTAAATGTCATTATTTCTTGACGTCTGGAACAAAGTTGAGTTAAAATCAAAGCTTGAGAATTGGCTCTTCAATAGATATTAGGTTCATTAATTAAAGGACACTGCCTTGGATGGATTCTTGGCAAGATCAAGTTACAGATAAGGCAAGTTTCAATTTGCAGCCAACTGCAATGTGATTCCTTCTACCCAACTGTATAGTATTTTTCTTTACTAAAATCAGCTTTCCAAAAACATAGTTTTATCAATGTTAAGTATCTGTCCCAAACAGTAACAGGACTCTGCATTTTAAATTTTCTGGAAAATTCTTCAATGCTTCAATATTAGTACTTGCAGCTTTGGCATGATGTTGCTAAGTTCTCATTGTTATAAAAACAAACAAAAACTTTTCAAAGTGCTGTGTTCTCATCTAATGAAACTCCTATTCCCTTGTGTCCATCCACAGGGATTCTAAGTTCAGGGCTTCCTTAGTCTTCCCCCATTTTTGTCCCTTGAGCCCTCACTCTACCTTGCAGGATTCCTCCAACATAGCACTTATCACATTTTATTTTTACATGGGTCTCCTCTATTTTATCCTAAGTCCCTCGTGGGCCAAGGCTATTTCTTACTGGTCTTTGGTCTACCAGTTAGCACACAGAAGGCACTCGGTTAAGTCTCCTGTGTTGGATATGAGCCCAGCTCTCATCGCAGCTTTCAGATGGCTAAAGAAGTCTCTGAAAATCAGATATTTTTCTACTTTATATTCTTAAACAATATGTGAAAAATCTACTGCAACTTTTGATGAAAAACACCCAATTTTCCTCTTTGAAGCTAGTGCACTAAAAAAATGAAATTTTAATGACTTGGAGTGATCCTAAATCACACTTTTATGGTTATGCTCCAACCTATGCAGCTTTTTAGGTTGTCACCTACAACTATCAGCTTATATATCTAATTGATCTGTTTGCACCAATTCTTCTCACACCTCAAAGTTGTGCTTTTGAACATGCCATAGGCTAGAAAGCTAAATTAATCAAGCTTGTTAGAAATACTTATGGCAGGAATAGTCCCTAATCAAGAAAAATAATATACCCATGATGAAAAACCACAAGGATCTTGCAACATTCATTATATCTGCTCAAAGGCCTTCATTGCTTTCTCTGGCTCTAATCTACAGAAAAAGATGTCATGTAGACTTAGCAGTTTATCACTTAAATTTGCCCTCTGAATTCTTAAAATCCAGCTTAGTTTAGTGGGCTAAAAACCCTTCCCACCTTAAAGTTCTCTTCTGTGACTCAGTTCACTTTTTTTTTTTTCTTTTAGCTGAGCCGCCTGTTGGCAGCGCAGTCCATGGCAGCTCAGTTCAGGCCAGGAAAAAAAACCAGCGACCCTATTGGTCAGAGCTTGCACTCCTGAGTGAGCTCTTAACCAACTGAGCCAGTTGGCTGGCTGTGACTCAGTTCAAATTAA
Organism: Aselliscus stoliczkanus; assembly: GCA_033961575.1. NCBI lineage: Eukaryota > Metazoa > Chordata > Mammalia > Chiroptera > Hipposideridae > Aselliscus > Aselliscus stoliczkanus. The sequence goes on along the minus strand of CM066736.1, from coordinate 94,172,353 downwards.
GAAAGTTATGGGTCATATTATATTCACTTAAAAATCTAAAGCTATTTTAAGCTACATTATACTATCTTTCTAGTAGATCAAAAGCATAATATGCAATGTGATATAAAAATATTAATATTTATGACAAAGTAAAAATATTCATTGATGGGTAACTTTTTTTTAATCCCAATATGTAACTAACGTGGACTAAAGCTCATCACTAAATATTCAATTCATATTCTACTAAAAAAAATGTGTCTTTTGCTTTTAGTACTTTATATCTACTATACTCTAAATTTTATAGTGTAGTAATAATGGAGATAAAATAGTAGAAAACAGGCATCACAAAGATTTAGACAGTTAAGCTCAGAGTGACTTTTAATATGCCAATCAATGTTAATAAAACACAAGTCAAAAAGACAAGTGCAAACAGGGCTTATACCAAAATTAATAGGAAAACAATAGACAAATTCTTTTCTTCCAATATCTATTAGCCAGTATTATTAGTCAAATGGCTAATCACAGATAAAATATATTTTGTGAAAAGCTTGGAATAGTCAGAAGTCATTCTGGCATTTCAAACAGCTATGTACGGTACCACCAAGATTAGTTTATATACACAAATATTGAGGAACCAGGCATAACAGTTAAAAACAGACTAACAATACAATCAAGTACAAAACTTGGGTGGAAGGAGGAAATATTTTTTTTTTAAAAAAGTCTGGGAAGGGCATTATCAGGAAAAATTACAAAACCAGTAATAATTATACTACATTAATACAGCATTCCAAAGGGGAGTGGGGAAGGTGCACTTCTCCAATGCACTAGCTTCAAAGTCCAAAAAAAAAGAAAGGCAAATAGCTGCTTTTCATCAAGAGCAGCTATATATTTCACATAATTGTTTTCAAAAGAATGCCTATTAACAACGATGATTGTTTAATGCTACAATTTTACAGCAAAGACAAAACTAAAATAGCAGCAAATTCACAAGGCAATACTTCCACAGAATTATCATTCCATGGTTCATACAGTGCCTACAAAGTGCTCCCAGTTGGATATACAAGTATAATTCACAATCAAAAAAAAAAAAAAAGAAATATAAGACTGACACACAGGTACATTGAAGGCTAAGCAGTAACTGAGTCTCTTAGCATTTCCCTTTTCAAAGGGAGAATGTTTGTAATAAAGCCCTTGAATCCTTTTTACAGGTCATTATAGGGAAGGACATCTTTTATTACAACCCAACAGCAAACTATAAGCAGCAGACCACCATAGTGGTTAACCCTGGAAGGCTGATGTAACATCCAACAGTGACCGACATCCTACAGAAGACTGACTGGTAAGACTGATGCAAGCCTGACAGAGCACTGGTCAAAATACAGCTTTTAACTGTAATTCACAAATAAAAGTCCTAACAAGTAAACCACTAACACCGATTTTGAGAAAGTGATTGCAAACTGAATCCTAGCAGTGATTTCAACCTATCTTCCCTCTTGTCACAGTTTTTTGGGGGAGGTGGGAAATGAGTAGTTCAGTATATAGTAAGGCTGACAGAACGGTTCATTTTCTTCCCAATAAGTCGAGATGTTCTATTACTCTGGGTGGTAGACCTAGTAGCCATCCGGTCAGTGAAGAGTGCTCTTTCCTCAGCTGCAGCTTTTGCCATCTGGGCTTTCTTGAGTTCCCTAAGAACATAAAAATAGGAAACAACATTTTTCACCTATTGTATTAATTAATCCTAGGAAGGGATCCTAAGAGGCCAAACACAAACTATATTATCTGGGGAGATCTTTGCATGTCATCATTATTCAAAGATGCAAATAAGGCAGAAAAAATATGAAACTTTAGCTTCTGTTCAAACAACTTCCATTTATGATATAATTTTACTCTGTGCTTTCAGAATTAAAATATATACACTTAATTGCACGTAATAAAGACTAGTAATGACTGGGTTTTAATTTAAAAATAAGTTCAAGGGCCGGCCGAGTGGCGCAGTAGTTAAGCGCTGGCTTGGGAAGCCAGCGGCCCCGGTTCGGTCCCACATATGAGGGCCAGTGACACTGCCCTCAAAAAAAAAATAAAATAAAATAAAAATAACTTCAAATAGAATTCTATACTGTGAAAATATCTTTGCATAACAGATGAAAGGAAAATTCTATATTCTATTTGTATGAACAATGATGGCTATCAAATTAGCAGCAAATAAACCCTGTATTTCAAGTAGTTTTATTACGTTAGAATCAAAATGGCAATAAAGCAAATGAATTAGAATTATTCCAAGTTTTCTGAAAATGTCAAAGGTTATGTGCATCAAATATGAGAAGCAGCTATTAACCTAATCGACATTAATCTCATCCTTTCATAAAAATAAGTAGAAAAGAAGTTTTCTTAAAAAAATTTAAGTCCATAATTTCAAAGATTAGAAACAATACAAATTTATATAGGTCAAATACCAACTTACGGCAGAAATCCCCAAACTTTAACTGTATAACATGCCAAGTCATTATATCCTTCACTGACAGAAAGCCTTCATCATCTCTCATTAAAATTTGTGAATAAACACTGAGAAAGTAAAAACAAAACCCCCTCACTTACTTCTGCAAAAGTGAATTTTTGAACTTTTCAGCATTCAATTCTATTCGTAATTGTTCTGCACTTTTGCGAGAAGCAGACAGCAATACTGAATGCTTTACCAGTGCCATTGCTGACGGTCTTCTCTCTGGATCTGGATGAACCATAACCTTAAAAAAATAGGTATAAAATTAAGGTAAAGACATGTGATTGAGTAAAATACTGAACCATTATCAATAAAGTGCTTTATATACAAAATACTCACTTTTAGCAGCTCTGTAAATTCTTGCGAAAGCACTTGTGGAATTCGAGGTAATCTACCCTGTCTGATTTCATGCCATTGGTCTCCATTTCTAGGAAGAGGTTCAGCACCAGCAGCACATACCACTGTGAGAGCAAGGGCAAAAATATCCGCTTTTGGTAGATGGGTATAGTTCTGTAAAATTTAAAAAAAAAAAAAAAAATTAAGGGAATATAAAAATAGTCAAAATAAAGTAAGATTAGACCTCAATAATGATTTCAGTGAGAAACAGCACTAAATTAAAATGTCCAACGCCACATTTAAGTTCAGGACCTATTCAGAGAACAAGCTAAATTTGGGGAAATTATTCTAACTACAAAGTATTAAACACTCTGGGGTGGGGGAGCGGTAAATAATTTTCTAAAAGTGAATGTCTCCTCTTTATCGCTAGCCCAATTCAACTCTCAGAACAAACTACTATACTTCTACGGATATGAAAACACAAAACATACATATACTGACAAGTTACAAATACAGTATACAGCATATACATGTAAGACACCAACATATAAAAAAAACAATGGGATCATATAATTGTTCTATTTTCATTCAAAACTTATTGAAAAATATTTCATCACTCTTTTTGAAACAGTACTATTAACAACATGCCATAATTTACTTAATCATTCCTGTATTGCTAAGTACTTATTCACATTGTTCTCAGTTTTTATTAATGTTTCTATATACGAGATTCCTAGAAATGGAAATTCTGGGTTAAAAGGTATGTGATTTTAAAATGTTGCTAGATACTTATTCTTTGATCTCTAAACAGGCTATGCCATTTTAAAGTTCCAACAGTATTGTATGAGAACTTCTCTTTTACAACTCCACCATTGTTGAATATTATAAATCTTTACCTTTACTGACTTTTGCTAAACTAAATACCCCAGCTGATGGTTTAAACTTCCTATTTTATATCATCATTGTACTAGTTATTAGCTTAAAATTTTAATACATCTGCATTTATGTTCTACCAATTAATAAATGTTACAAAGCAAATGGCATTATTAAAAGAGAAAAACTACCTCCTGCAAAACTTCATTTGCAAGAAAACGGCTATCACCCTCTTCAACTTGTGGACTAGAAATCCTTGTTACATGCCCAAGATCACCTAGAAGTATTGAAACAAATGCAGCCAAGTGTTAAAACACAACAGCCTCTCTCTTTATTTTTAGGTAATAATCTGGCTATCTATATTCTTTCTTACCTATTTTAAATATAACTTTGTTGGATACCCAGTCATCTTCATCTCCTTCTTCAGAGGCAGCATTTGGAATCGAGGTTCGAGATATGAAAATATTACCTGTCAAACAGGTATTTATGTAAGCCATACTAACAATTAATAGTATAACCAAAGTTCACAAACAAGGTCATACATCAGAATTATCCAGAAAGCTTATAAATATATAGAGGGCGTCAAAAAATACATAACGCATCTTAAGAAAGGGAAAAACGGTATTAAAATTGTAATACTCAATATATACTGATAACAAAAGATGATTACAAGTTTTATATACACACACACACACACACACATTCTGGTAACAAACGATGATTACAAGTCATGTGTATACATTTTTATTTTTTGGCACCCCCAGTATATAGAGAGATTCTCATATGTTCTACCCCAAACTCAATGAGGGTTAAGAATCACAAGAGATAAGAACTGGGGCTATATTTTCTAAGAATATATTTTCAGGCCTATCACTTGTTCTTTGACCCCTTAGAAACCACTGCATCAAGCCCTTCTCATCTACATATTGATCATCAGCAGTTTTTACTACTTAGAAATACAAAGCAATAACATAGTTAACTGTACTGCCGCCAAAACACAAATTTTATCTAATGCTACAGGGCTGGTGTGAAGAAAAGTCATGCAGCTATTGAGTTTGGCTGACCATGCAACATCTGTATCCCAATGTGGTTTCATGGTCCACTATTTCAGATGTATATACACTTTTTTCCTTCAAATGGGTAAACTCATGATTAACACAAGTTTTAGTGCCAGACTTCATTTTAATAGTTTTATCAATATAGTATTGAATTTATAAATGTTCTATTTATTGGAGTCATTGTTCCAGTTTGGCTTTATTTATAGGACAAATTATTTTATGGTGGTATTTGTAAACTGGAAATTTTAAAACTTCATAAGCCTTAATATTTTCAACTTCTGTACTTACACTGTAAGGGTCTACTATGTTTGTCTGACACATAATACAAGATATGACTGCATGTAGGCAAACCTTACAAGTCACATTTACTGCCATCAGTCCAAATATATTCTTTTTGAAAATAAAAATTTTAGTGAATTGTTTAAGTACAGATAAGAACTTCTTCACATACTCATAGAATTGAAACAAACTGTGTAAAAATGTCTTAAATTCCTGTGGATTACACATTTCCACAGGTTAAAAAAAAGGAAAAAACCAAGACTTTTAAATATAACTTAAAAACACCTCTCCTAAAATGTTTAACTTGAATCCATTCTTTTAGTTATAACTTCAAATTTATAAGAAACAGAGAGAGAGGAATAAGCTAAGTGATGCAAGGAAGCAACCAATCAAATCTAGAAGTCTATTATTTTTATTTTTTTATTGTTTAGAGGGCAGTGTCACTGGCCCTCATATGTGGGATCCGAACCGGGGCCGCTGGCGTCCCAAGCCAGCTCTTAACCAACACACCAATCGGCTGGCCCAAGAAGTCAATTATTTTTAAAAGCAGGGCAAGGTAACACTTAATAAATGAAATATGGACTTAAGACAGATGTAATGCATGATCCTGAAATGAATACTAATTTGGACAAATCAACTGTTAAGGACTTGGATTAACTGGGAAAAATTTTAATATGATCTGGCTATTAGATGAGATGAAAACTTACTAAAATGTAAAGGTAGAGATCGTTGACTTAAAAAAAAATTAAACAGTATATACATTATGTTATTTTAATTAAATGAGGGTGCACTAAGATATTACTGTAAGATTTATTTGCATCCTTTTTAAAAAAATTTGTTTATTTTTTTAAAGATTTTATTGGGGAATTGGGGGAGGGGAAGAGCATTGGGGAACTGGGGAAGGGAACAGACAAGTTGCTGTCCTTTTGTTCTTAAGTCTAGTTGTGGAGGACATTGCTTCACTGGCCCATGTTGGTATCATCATTGCGCTCTTCTTGAGTGAGGCAGATTGGTTGCCAGCCTCTGGACGGCCGCTCACGGCAGCTATTGGCAGCTGACTGCCAGCCACTCACTGTAGTCTATGGCAGCACACTGCAGCAGGGGCTGCAGGTATGCCGTCCTGGGGACTCACAGCAGCCCAGCTTCAGGTGGAGCTGTTGTTCACCATCTTAGCTGTAGAGGGCAGTGTCACTGGCCCTCATATGTGGGATCTGAACCGGGGCCGCTGGCATCCCAAGCCAGCTCTTAACCAACACGCCACTCGGCAGGCCTACTTGCATCCTTTTTAAAATGCACTACTAGGCTCAAAAATAAAAAAAGTTAAAAAGGGGGCCAACCAAGTGGCACGGTGGTTAAGTGCTGGCTTGGGATGCCAGAAGCCCTGGTTCGGGTTCCACATGAGGGCCAGTGACATTGCCCTCAAAAAAAAAAAAAAAAAAAAAAAAAGCAATATAATCGGAATGCATGTACCATTTTCATGGTACTTTATAGGCTAGAAACACCACATTTGTAAAGTACTTCAGTTTTCAAAGCATTTCCACACCTTAGTTGACTCTAATTAACCCTGTTAGCAGCAATGACATTATTTTATAACTGTAGTTCCAAGGACCAATAGAAGAGTGGGTAATTTTTTAAATCTGGCTTATCTATATTTTAAAATATTTTTACAGGGCTGGCCGAGTGATGCGTTGGTTAAGAGCTGGCTTGGGATTGGGACGCCAGCGGCCCTGGTTCGGATCCCACATAAGGGCCAGTGACACTGCCCTCTACAGCTAAGATGGTGAACAACAGCTCCACCTGGAGCTGGTCTGCTGTGAGTCCCCAGGGACGGCATAGCTGCAGCCCCTACTACAGTAAGCGGCTGCGGTATGAGCTGCCAAGAGCCACTGTGAGCAGATGTCCAGTGGCCGGCAACCAATCTACCTCACCCGAGAAGAACACAATGATGATACCAACATGGGCCAGTGAAGCAATGTCCTCCACAACTAGACTGAAGAACAAAAGGACAGCAACTGGTCTGTTCCCCTTCCCCTGTTCCCCAACGCTGTTCTCCCCTCCCACAATAAAATCTTTAAAAAAAAAAACCAAAAAACTTTACAATGTGTGCTCATTACTGCTTCTGTAATAATATATTGTTTTAATTGAAGGTAAGATTTAAGCCTGCACCTTGATAAGTACCACTGCTCCCCTTCAGTCTGAAGTCGCCTTTGAAAGAATACTCTGATATTGTTCTGAGCCATAGTATGGTCAGGTATACTGGAGCCACTTACATATATATATATATGTATAAACATCAATTTTTTAGCTGAAAAATAGCCTAACAGTAAAGAGAAAAAAAAACTAAACCCACTATATTCCTATTCACTTGCAATCTTTTTAATAAAGTTACAATCATAATGCATTATTTTGTTTTCTGAGTCATACAATTTTATTTTACAGACTAGAAATGTTTGTAGAGTACTTAAGTTTTCAAAACATTTTCACATTTCTCCGTTTATTAATAACGCTGATAGCACCAGTATTAATTCATAATTATGGTTCTATAGTCTAGTAGAAGGGTCTTTAAACACAGGTTAAGTGTTCCCCCAACAGAGTCCCACTTTGAGGCTATGCAGTTTGCACAAGATGCCTCAAAATTTTTCCCAGTTTTTGGGCCGGCCGAGTGGCTCAGTTGGTTAAGAGTTCGCTCAAGAGTGCGAGCTGAGCTCTGAGCAACAGCAGTTCGATGACCAACCTGAGCTGAGCTGCCAACAGGTGGCAGGATGGCTCAGCTAAAAAAAAAAAAAAAATTTTTTTCCCAGTTTTTAATAAAAATAAGTTCGCTAAATCAAATCTTTTGAGATAGCGAGATGAAAGAAAATCATAAAACAACACTAATAAAGTTGGCTAAAGGTCTTTTAAATGAACAATGAAAAAAACAGTAAAATGTAGGTTTTTATATTGTTTTAATGAAGTCATTTCCTCTATATTCCTAAAATCACAGGACAGAGGATTTGTAATACTTACTAGGCTTTATATCCATGTGAACCAAAGACATTGAATGAATATACCTCAAGCCCCGGCCAACTTGCAAAAGGAGATCCTTCAACTCTGCTTCGGTAAAGTAACTCATGCTTCTGTAGTTTTTACTTATGGCATCTGCTAAACTTCCACCTAACAAACATGAAAAATATTTGCATTATCTTCTTTCTATCTTTATTGAATGACCAGACTTAACCAAGAAAGGGACATTTTATAAGACTTATTCCCTTTCAACCTGCTTGTGAAATTCAAATTTTATTCTATCAAAAAGTAATACACTCAAATGGGTACAAAGCACAATGTAGTCTTTGTCTCATCCCTATACCCCCGGCAACCCATGTGGTTCTTTTCCCCAGAGTAAACCAATTTTATCAGTTTCTTACCCATTCTTTTCAACTCCTTTTCATACAAATGATAAAATATTTTTCATTATCTTGAAGATCATTTACCAATGCACAAAAACTACTACCCCTTTCTTGTGTCTCTACAAAATTCTACAATATAACTGAATGGTAATGCATTAACCAATCCTTTGATTGATGGACATTTAAAAATAATTTCCAAGTCTTTGCTACTAAATACACTCTAGTCTAAGGAATAACTTTGTACATTGGTCATTTCACATATATTTAGTACATCTCCTAGAAACACACTGCTGGGGGTCAAAGGGTATGTACAATGTAATATATGAGTGCATTGTGTGTGTGTGTGTGTATAGAGTACTATTTTATTACATATAGAGTAAGTTCCTGTAGCTGACAGGGCCATTTCTCTGTTTATCCACTGCAAAGGAGCTTAGGATTGGTATTCACACCATCAGGAGAGCAAGACTTGACTGCCTCTGAAAAGTTCACATAAAGAAATAATAGTATACTCAGTTTCTGATTTCCAAATGGCTAGTACTTAACTCTTAGAATGTGTCTACATGAATCTCGGGTGATTATACATATACAAATACACACACATACTCTACCCCATAGAGAAGGCTATACCAATTTATACTCCCATCGTTAATGTTATGAGAATACCTGTTTTGGGGCCGGCCGAGTGGCACGGTGGTTAAGCGCTGGCTTCGGAAGCCAGTGGCCCCGGTTCTGTCCCACATATAAGGGCCAGTGACACTACCCTCAAAAAAACAAAAAAAAACCCCAAAAAACAAAAAAAGAGAATATCTGTTTTCCCACACCCTTGACAAGTCTATAAATTTTATAGGTAAAAACCAGTATCTTAGTAGTTTTAATTTATACTACTCTTACTATGAATTAGAATAAAACCTGCTTTTATAGAATCAGCCAAACCAATCATCTAATTTGTTTATACTTTTATAAGTTTATACTTACAAGTTTTCAACTTTACCTTAGAGGAAATGAGGAGTTATATTTAATGAAAAAAAAAAAGTCTAAAACAAACCACTTCTGTTTAAAGCTTAGTTAAGAATAATAAAAGCGGGAAAGTCAACGAAACATTATGAAAGGTTTTACAATTTGAAGACTGAGTAAAATGTCAAATGTGTTTTTAAAATAAAAATAAATCACACACCTGGGTATCTTAGGCTTAAGTGTGTTCTCCATTTTTAAGTTGTATAAATCTTGAACCACTGGGAAGAAAAAATAGGGCTCTAGAAGGGAGTCAGGTCAATAAACCCGTCAGACAAGCGGGCTTGAAGTCCTAGATCAAGTTTAATAAGAAAAAATATGGCTGCTTTTTAATGGATCTAGCAACAATAGCTAAGCCTATCTATCTCACTGCTGAAAAGGCAAGAGAGGTGAGAAGAGCAAAACATTCATCTGATTTTCAGATTCTCTTCCGCTATTCATCAACACTTTTCTAAACTTATGTACGGTAGAAATTTCAGTCTATCACCAAACCAAAGACAAAAGACTTAAAATGGGGAGCTGGCTGAGTGGCTCAGTTGGTTAAGAGCGTGAGCGCTGAGCAACAGGGTCACTAGTTCAATTCCCACATGGGCTAGTGAGCTATGCCGAGCTGAGCTGCCAACAGATGGCAGGATGTCTCAGCTGGTGAGAGCATGTGCTCCTAACAAGGTTTCTGGTTCGACTCTGGTGGAACACACAACTAAGACTGAATATGGTACCTTGAGCTGAGTAGCCATGAGCTGCCAACAGGCGACCGGATGGTGACTGGACTTGAAGCTGAGCTAGCTGCGCCCTCCACAACTAAGACTGAAGGACAACTTGGCCATTCCCTTCCTCAATTCCCCAATAAAATGTTTTTAAAAACTGGAGCCAGCCAAGTGGTGCGTTAGTTAAGTGCTGGCTTGGGATGCCAGTGGCCCCCATTTGGATCCCACATATGAGGGCCAGTGACACTGCCCTCTACAGCTAAGATGGTGAACAACAGCTCCACCTGGAGCTGGGCTGCTGTGAGTCCCTAGGACGGCATAGCTGCAGCGGGCTGCCATAGGATACAGTGAGTGGCCTGCAGCCAGCGTGAACGGCTGTGAGCTGCTGGCAGTCAGTGTGAGCTGCTCAGAGCCACTGTGAGCGGCTGTCCAGAGGCCAGAGACTGATCTGTCTCACCCGAGAAGGGCGCAATGACAATACCAACATAGGCCAGTGAAGCAACATCCTCCACAACTAGACTGAAAAACAAAGGACAACTTGTCTATGACCCTTCCCCTGTTCGCCAACACTGTTCCCCACCCCAACCCCCCAATTAAAAAAAAAAAGGCTTAAAATGCAAATGACTTTGAGATAATAGGAAAGCTTAATCACTGATAAAGAACATCAGTTAATCAACATGTAAAAATGAATAAAAGAACCCTTTCCCTGTGAAACTGGAAAAGGATTGGAAAATCAGGCCTATTATTAAATGTTAGTACATCCAAAGCTTTCCATGGAGGAATGGTGGAAAAGGGAACCAAAGAAAAGAGCTCAAGTGTACCAGGATAGCCTTATTTTCTTTCGTCTAAGCAGAATAAACAACCATACAAAGAGACAATCCAGTTTCACACAGGTCTATTTATTTTTAAAAGATCTTTAAGTTTTATACTGCTCCAAAACAACAAACTGTTTCAAAAGATTATTTTATAATCTGACTTTATTACAGGGTAAGGCCTTTGTAATCTGAGAGAGTAGAAAGACCACTCACTCTGCACCCTAAGCCCAAGAGTTTTCTCAAAAATTACCTGAATTACACAACCATGTATTTAGCAGGTTGTTTTAAATTTGTGATCTCTGGACTACTACTGAATCAGCCATATCAAAAAGATGAGAGGGAGGAAGAAACTAAAAGGAGATGGTGTCCAGCAAATATGGAGTGAAGGAGACATTATGGTTGAATTATACTACATTACATGCAGTTAACTGAAAAATAAAGGTTAAGAAACAATATTTTACAAGGTCATGAAAGATAGCTACATAAATATTTTGATGGTATGAATAGAAACATTTCAAGAGATGTGTAAAACAAACTAGTACAAGTATGGAAAACAAAATGACACCTCAGTGAGAAATCAGGTATGAACTGGATCTTTTACTTGTTTTGTTCAGTTTTAAATACAGAAAACCTGCATCCATTTATTTATTCACAATCTATGAGGTAGCTGAACTTGTTTAAGGAAAAATTGAGAATCAAAAAAATAATAATATAAAAATAAATCTTTACTATCACAAGTGTTCACTAAACTCTAAATTCTCTAATTGTCACAGAAAATATACAGAAATAAAAATCCATTATATATCAAGATTTGAGTATTTAATGACAGACGTCTATAAGAATCAAAATTGTGGGCCGGCCAAGTGGCGCGGTGGTTAAGAGCTGGCTTGGGAAGCCAGTGGCCCCGGTTCGGTTCCACATATGAGGGCCAGTGACACTGCCCTCAAAAAAAAAAAAAAAAAAAAAAAAAGAATCAGAATTGAGACCAGGATTTTGGTACAAGTTTAACAAAAAAAGAGGGACCCAAGTTGGTCCTTGAAGGACTTGCTAAAATATACACAGATTCAAAGTTAAACCTTTACACAGGCTCATTTTGTTTGTCATGAGGAGAAAAAAGGGAGGGAGGCATAGCTAAATTAGAACTTACTTAATAGAAAAGTCTTAGTGGATTCTAGTGGTAAAATAGGTTGCATAGATGGGACTAGGGGCAAGGTTACAGAATGCGTTGAACAAATGGCTGAGTTCAGATCAGTAGTGAGTCACTGTCATTTCTATTAATAACCACCATCAATTTTAGCAGCTCATAAAATGAAATGGAAAGCTAAATATAGGGAACCTGCACTATTAACTACTGTATCCCACATACACTATGCTAGGTGTTAGGAATACCAAAATACATATGGCAACACCAGTATCTTCTCAAGATCAGTTTAATTTGATTAACTAGCATATAATATGCACTGTTCCACTACTGAGGTGGAAGGGACAAGGTTTCCAATCTTCAACATCCAGGTAGGCATTACTTCACTTTAAATTCATGTTAGGCTTCTGATTTTTGAATTTGTAAGAGACAGGAAAGAGCAAGATTTGAGATAAAAGTATTTCCTCAGTGTTCATTTGAGTTCACAGGTTTACAAGGGAAGCACTACTCTACTTACCATTACAATATTCGTTCTGTATAAGCATATGATCATCTTCTGCCCAGGCAGAGAAATATCGAACTACATGAGAATGTTGTCCAAGCACTGCATGAGCATATACTTCCCTCAAAGCGTTCTGCCTAGGAGAGATTTGAGATGAATAAAATCATAAATCAGGGGCCGGCCGAGTGGCACATTGGTTAAGCGCTGGTTTTGGGATGCCAGCGGCCCCGGTTCGGATCCCACATGAGGGCCAGTGACACTGCCCTCTACAGCTAACTACAGCTCCACCTGGAGCTGGGCTGCGCGAGCCCCGGTGACGGTGTGGGCTGCAGCCCCTGCTGCAGTGGGCTGCCATAGGCTGCAGTGAGTGGCCTGCAGCCAGCGTGAGCGGCTGGCAGCCAGCGCGAGCTGCCAATAGCCGCGGTGAGCGACCATCCAGAGGCCAGCGACCCATCTGCCTCATCCGGGAAGAGCGCAATGACGATACCAACAGTGAAGCAACATCCTCCGCAACTAAACTGAAGAACAAAAAGACAGCAACTTGTCTGTTCCCCTTCCCAGATTCCCCAACGCTGTTCCCCTCCGCCAATTCCCCAATAAAATCTTTAAAAAAAAAAAAAAAAAAAAAAAAAAAAAATCATAAATCATTTTTATTCAAGCCTAAACTGAATTAATTTATCTGAAACCTAATAAAGAAACTTGACTTCTTTATTCATTATGCTGAAAAACAGCTTGCTTAAGAGAGAGACTTCCAGATTTTCCCAAAGACTTCCATTAAAGAATGTCAGTTAGAAAGAAGAAATCTTACTAGACCTAGGAATCAGAAAAGATGAAACTCCATTTTACTTTGAATTCATGGATGCTATCAGAAATAAGAAGTTTAAGTTAGGTTCCAACGTCAGACTACTTATAGTACTTTACCTAGTTCAATAAGAATAATACAAAACGAAAACGATCTAATGAAATCATTATTTCTCAAAAATTAGAGAATTCAGTGTCTGATCACCTAAAACCTGAATGTTTGTAACACTATAGGGAACAAAAAAACCAAAATTTTAAATACATACTCATCAACAGAGCCGGCCAATGGCTTTTTTGATCGCTTAATGGCATAAATGCATCCATCCAGCCTCTTCACACACTTAAACACAGAACCGAATTCTCCAGAGCCAATTTTCTCTAGCTCATGAAATTCTGTTGTATACCGTGACTTCATATTGCTTTCAGTAATTGTAATTCTCTGTAATAAAGTGTATCCAGGAGTCAAATATATGGTGATAGAAGGAGAACTGATTATGGGTGGTGAGCACACAACATGATATATGATATATTATAGAATTGTACACTTGAAACCTATGTAATTTTACTAACCATTGTCACCCCAATAAATTTAATTTAGAAAGTGTGTATGTATACATATACATACACACAAAAATATGAAAATGGTTTTTTCCTATGATAGCACTGTAAAATTTAAAAATTATATCATGTTTTAATGCTATTCAACATTATATATAGTAACATGTTAAAAAGTAGAAAAACAAATTTCAGAAACAATAAAAAAAAATTAAAAGGTTATTTACTTTAGCAGGTCTTGTTTCATCTTCAAATTCATAATCACTGGCTTCCATGTCTTCACCACAGGAACTAAAAAATATAATGCATTTTTTTCTATCAACATATCTGAAAGATACATCAACTAGAGATCCAAAACTTTATCTGATAGGTGTACAGTGAAATGAAATTTTAATAAAAATAGAAAAGCATTTAATTTTATGACCACAAGATATAGTTCAGCTGATGAAAATGTGGTCCCTGCTGAGATATGCTCGTTAACCACATCACACCACCACACCACCACCACACATCAAAATTAAAGCCTTTCTAAATCAAAGGTCTCAGCCTGCCTCACTTTTGACACCAAGCTATCCAGGCTTTTTATTCCTTCCTTATTAATGCCACTCCTTTTCCACAGCTGATTACTTCCCACCTATCTCTGTTGAGAATTAGGTACTAGTAATAGAGAAAATTTCCAGAGTATAAACTTCCATTGTCATTCAGTTGAAATTAAATTTTGTTAAGTATACTAAACCAATCTTGCGTGGTTGGGGAACCAAACCATTGAATAACTAACTTACTCATTCCAATGTGTCCTTTTTCTTCTTCGATACTGTCCTGAGGAATGAAGTAACACAGAATCTGGTGTAAAAGGATTAATATTCACTTGAGGGGTCTGTCGAATGTCAAATTCCCTTTTTCCTGATTTTTCTGTATCCATGAATAGAGAACCACCTCGAAGTTTAACAGAGCTGGAATCAATTCCTCGAGCTTTGGAGAGCAAACTCTAGGAGAGGAAAAATAAGTTTTTAGGATCCAAGTCCTATACACAACCTTCTCAACCTAACCTTCAAGCCTTTGGCTGAATGTGTAAGTCGAAGCAACACACAAGCCTTTGTTGTAGTACTTCAACCAAAAGAAACAGAGGTTAAATTAGGAGTCTGAACCTGAATAATAACCATCTTTTCTGAAAAAGATAGCTAAGAAAAATAGGTCTCTGGCCCTAAAAATAGAAATGGAGTACCACCAATGCATATTAAAATCCAGTTCATTCTAGAAGCTGAAAGCTAACAAACTCTTTCAATCCATCTAAAAATAGAAAGCCCATAAAGGGAGCCCATAAAAGATCCTCTCCCTCCCCCCCACCTAAACAGGCCTTAGAAAGCCACCTCCCCTGGGCTCCTCCCCTCCCTTCCAGAGGGATCTTGCCTTGGGCAAGTCGGCTATTCCGCAGTACAGCTCACAGCGAACATCTTTCTGAGAATTAGGAACTGAATCCATTAAAAAGGTACATTTTCCATATTCATCTTACAAATGGCGATACCTGTCTAAATTTGGGGAAGTGACCGTTTTTAAAATTTATGGTTACTTGTCAAGTTCTTCTAGTAGTAGTAATATGCATACCCTTGCCACTCAGACAGGTGCTGAACACCTACCTGCATGATGCATTCTCAACAACACGAATGCTGTCCAGTCCAAGCCCCAGTCCCAATGCTCTAGTTTTTCACAGCTGGATGTTCCTAATCATCATACTTAGGCTGATCACACTTGGGGACTACAAATCCACGGGTGTCAACAAATGCTTACCCAGTACAGCGTTATGTCTGGAAATAAGTTTAAACGGTACCCTGTTATTTACAAGTCTTTAAGCCTGTAAATCCTTGGAAGGCCAGCCTTTTTCTCCTCGGCCGAAGCGCAGTGTCCCTACCTGTCTCCATCTCCCCCACGGCCCCCCATAAGTCCACATGACAAGAAAAGATAAGCGCAGGAAAATTATTTTAACCGAACTCCTGCGTGCGCCGCCCAAATTACAGGACCGATCACTGCGTTTAAAAGGCACCATATGGCGGGGGGGCTCGGGAGTGTCAGGTGGCCGGGCCAGCACCCACTCCAGCCTTCTTCCAAACCGCGCTATGGGCGCCACACTCCCGGCTGACACGCTCGGGGCGGCCCTACTCGGCGGGCGCTCAATCATCAGCCCCCTGGACGGCGCTGGGCAGCCCCCCTTGAAAGATGAAGAAGTTCCCGACGAGGCCCATTGTTCAGTTACATAATCCTAACGGACAACTTCTGGGCAGGGCCCAAAAAGTGGGATTGCCAACTTTTTGTTGCGGAGCAGGAGAGCGAGAGGGGGGTGCGGCCGGGCAGTTAGGTAACCGAACCCGGGCAGCGCCCGCCCCAGGCGCCTTTGCCGTTTTAAAAGGCTACAGGCGGGCGCGGGGGGCGCCCGGGCCCCAGTGTCTTCTCACCTTGGGCGTGTGCGGCGTGTCGAACAGCCGCAGCTTGCGGAAGGTCTTGTGCGGCGGGGTGCCGGGGTGGTCGGGCAGCGACGCGCAGGGACCCTCCCTGACCCTGCGCGCCCCGCACAGGCGCGGGGACGCGTCCCCCGGGCCGCCGCAGCGCACCGGCGAGAACGAGCTGCCTAGGAAGTAGGCGGCCGCCGGCGACTTGACCGGTGACGAGGAGCCGAAGCCCTCCTCCTCCCACGAGTCGCCCTCGGCCCCGCCGCCGGTCGCATCCGCCCCGGGGCAGGCGCCCCGCAGCACCATGTCCTCGTCCAGCTCCCCGGGGCTGCCAGGGGCCGGGCCAGGCGAGCGGCAGTGCTGGGGCCCCTGCTCTAGGGGGCTCCGCGCGGGAGGCAGAGGAGAGTCGGGCTCCTGAAAAGCGGAGTCCTCCCCGGTGCTGTGGCCGCTGCCCTCCTCCTCCTCTTCTTCCTCTTCCTCCTCACAGTCGCTGCAGGGCGAGAAAATCAGTTTCTGTCTCAAGGTGCAGGAGGCCCCGGCGCGACGGGGCGGCGGTGGCTGCTGCCGGCTCAGGAAGCTCATCGCGCTCCTGTGCCCGGGGCGGAGGCCCGCAGAGCCGGGATCCACGGAGTCCAGCACACAGGCGGCCCAGGGGGCGGGTCCGCCACGTGCAATTGGGCGCGTCTGGTGGCCGCCGCGGCGGGTCTGCGTGGCGGCGGACTGGGGCTCCGGGACGCTTGGAGCTGCGGGCGACGGTGGCGGCGGCGGCGGCGAGGCGGACTCCTCCGGAGAGGCGGGGCGGCCCGTGCGCCGCGGCAGAGGTCCCCGCAGGTCCGGCCGCGAGTTCGGGCTCCGCGGCTTCCCGCGACCGTTAACCACGTGAGTGTCCAGCCCACCAATCCCCGCCCAGCCCCGGGTTTGAAAAAACAGGAGGGCGCGACGTAGCCCGCGGGGGAGGGATTAGTTACGTGATTTTGGCGCGAACCTGCTGGCTCCGCCCCCACGCGACGCTGGCTGGGCCCTGGCGGGCGCGGCGCTGCGAACCAATGAGGGAGCGAGGTTGCCGCGAGCCAGGCCCTGCTCCGTAGGGACTAGGCCGAGCTAGGGAGCCGAGGCGGTGCCTCCGGGAGGGGACGTAGGGAGCCGGGCTTGATTAGGCCGAGGCGAACGCAGTCCTGCACTCGCCCTCTTAGGCCGCCCCCCCTCCGGCGCTCCAGGATCTGAATTGGGACTGGGGAAACAGGGAGAACCTCGGGGTCCCTGCGGGTCAGGGGAAACGCGGAACCGCCGTGGCCCTCAGGCCTCCAGTCCCCCCTCCCTGTGGGGCCGGAGTGTTGTGGGCGTGGCTGTGGGCAGTCACGTTCCCGGATCGAGGTCGGAGCCGGAAGTGTTGGCTCGGGCCGCAGGTCCTTTCTGAACCATGTGAGCCGATGGCTTAGGCGAAATCCGACGATGGACTCGCGAGTTCTCGAGGCGTGGACACCGGCTGCGGTAGCGGCCTCTGGAGCCTTAGTCTCCCTCCAGGGCGCCTTCGGGTGGGGTGTCTGCAGCGAGAGGAGCTCCCCCCGGCGGTGGCTCCCTCTGCAGTCCGCCCCAGACTTGTCCACAGTAAAAATAAACAGCACCCCAATTGGCCCTAGCAGAAAACCCAGTGCCCAGATCGCGACTGCGGTGTTGGTTAGCCAGCACGTGGGCGTGTTGGAAAACTGATTGGCCTCGTTCGCGGCAAACGTAAAGGCAATTTGAGACCAAATCCTCTAGTACTCCATTACATGGTGATGTAATTCGTCACTGTCACACATAGAGGTTTCTTAATTTTTCAGTTGTAAAGAACCCCATGGTTAATATCTTCATGGTTGTTGTTTTTTCTGTATGGTGTGTGTCTGTTTTATTATTCTTTAGGGTGTATTTATTTAAATGAGAATGAGTCAAAGTATATAAACTGCCTTCCAGAAAAAAACATGGCATTCTCACTAGCAGTTGATTAGAATACATGCTTGTGAATTCTGAACATAAGTGGGTATTTAAAGTTTGTTAACGTAGTTTTGTTGTTTTGACATATTGGACAGATTTCATGAGCTTAATGGCCATTTATATTTATTTCTTATTGTAGCCCTTTATGAATATTAACACTGCCATATATGTCGTTCTAACACTCCTCCCCCCCGCCCCGTTCTATCACTTTTTAAAGGCTAAACTCAAGCTGGATTTTGAATAACGGAAAATCCTCGTACTCATCACCTGGGAAATTCCCTAAAGATGCACCGAAGGGCAAACAATTGTCTTCTACAAACATTTGTTAACATGTATAAATGTCTGTTTTGCATGTTAGTCTGAATTCAGTTTGAAGCTCTTGAAAGACAGGAAATCTACCTTCCTGTGTGTTTCAAGGGGAAGCGTTTTCTGATTTATGGGGGCCAAAGCCAAGGAATGGTGTTTAATACCCTCCCTCAAATGCCTCCGCTCCTGATGACAAATAAACTTTTTGATATGGATAGTCAACATTTTCCCAATTTCGTGTGAAATGTCAATAAAAATAACTGTAGAAAACATCCACTCTTTATTAGTCTGTAATATGAGTTGTATGTAAAACTAGTGTGCTTGCTTCCTAAGTAAAGGGGAACTTTCAAGCCCCAAAGACTTCTCCCCCGACCAAGGTTGTTCTTAAGCCCCTCCCATGTAGGAATTCTTTATCCCCTCTGGCTGTCTCTGGGCTAGCTCACATCCCCTCCCCCCTCCACTCCTTCACAACACCCTGCTTTATTTCCTTAACAGGTTATATCTGTCTCAAAGTATGTTGTTTATTACTATCCCCTTCTAGAAAACGAAGTCCCTCGGTGTTATTGCAGTATTTTGATGTGGCTTACGTGCCCAATATCTTCTTAGGGATCAGAGAGCCCTAACTTACATATTTGTTGGTTTGTTTTTCTCAGTATCAATTCAATGGGACAGAAGTCTCCCACCTACCCTTTCAAAAATTTCCAGCCCAAATCCCCTTCCTGGACGTAAACACTCTTTTAACAATTTTTGTTTTTTCAACTCTGAATTTGGCTGCCTGTCATATTCCCTAAACTGGGAGGTCCTTTAAGTAGGCTGGGGCAAAAGGGCCTGCACTCCTGATGGGAAGGGACACATTCTTGGCCCACAGCCTCAGCCCTTTTTGTTTTTTTATATATATATATATTTATTTTATTTTATTTTATTTTATTTTATTATTTTATTTTATTTTTAGCTGAGCCATCCTGCCACCTGTTGGCAGCTCAATGGCAACTCAGCTCAGGCTGGCATCGAACCGCCGTTGCTCAGAGCTCAGCTCACACTCTTGAGCGAGCTCTTAACCAACTGAGCCATTCGGCCGGCCCCTAAATCTATTTTTTTTTAATATATTTTATTTTATTTTATTTTAAGCCCCAGCCCTTTGAATTCTTGGCACCCACGTCCTCACACAGGAGAGGTACATTCCCAACAAATGTATGTAATGACCAGGTGAAAAAAGTAATGTCTTTATAAAAGTGGAAAACAAGACTTAAAGAACCATCTTCTCTATAAAGCCTTTCCTTGACTTTCTCCACTTCCAGGTAAGACATTCCATGCATGGACTATGTAATACACCCGACATGAACTAAGTAACACTTTTTACTTGTCCGGCGTTCTCCCCCAGGACTGAGATTGTTTTATTTGTCTTTGTAGTTCTAGCAACCAGCGGTGTGCCTTTGCCCCTGAGAAGGTACTTAATAAATGTTTCTGGAATAATTAAATAAAAATCTTGTGTTCTTTAAAACAAAAGTGCCAAAATGAGTAAGAAACCCAGGGCTTGCCTCCTCCAGCTGAGAACATGCCACAGTGTTGTGGTTTAACTGCAGCGATGTCCTAACTGAAATTCTAAATGATTGTTCTGATTTTTTAAATTTCATGTTTTCTGAGTACAGCACTCACTGTACTGGAGAAACGGGTTACGCCCACCTGCCCCAGGGCATATCTAATTCAAATTTCCTGTTCTTTCCCTACCCAGTGTTATTTCTAACTATAATGTTGCTAGGCAACTTATGCAGAATCCTTGAGCTTGTGGTAAAGTTGTAATAATTGAGTAAAAATCTTGCCTCTAAGGCATTGGCAGAACAAACTTAACCTGTTTGTCTCCTTTAAACAGAAGGCTTTGCACTTTAATACCACTATTGTCAGCCCATTCACCTTCCTTAGCAAAATAAGCAGGAGTCCTGCCCTAAAGATTTGTAATTGAGATTCCTAAATCACCCTCTCAAATACTTTTTATACAAGCACATGAATATATGTGCATATTACTATTAACATAAGAATGCACTTTTGAATGAAAGATCCTTCAGAACTAGAAACTTATTTTTCAGTCTGTAAAAATGTTTCATGAAACTAAACAGGCTTTACCTAAAGCTGAATCTTTTCTAGTTTATGCTTTTGATTCTGAAGAAGTTAACTCTCGAAACAAGAGCCTACTCTGATAGATTTCTAATAAAAAATAAATAAAAATCACGTTAGTCAAATTTGTTTTTCACTTAAAAAACAAATAATATGCTAAAAAAGTTTTAGCTTTCTTCCTCTTCCTTGTTACCTTTACCTTTCCCCTTCTGCTGATTCTCTCAGCAACCAAACACTCCTACCCAGTTCTAACTGTTACCAACTGCCAGGTTGGTCCCAGGAATCCAGATCTCAGACTGGAATGTGCTATAACTCCTACTACTGCTCCTGTTTGACTTCCCAGTTATAGATTTCTCTACTTTGTCACTTTTATTAATACCCTCTGATGGATGATGTTGTTTGACCATTTCTCCATGTGTTCATCAGCTCACCCTATGAATATAATACGGTATAATCAAATCCAGTTCCTCTTTAGTTGGTCAAAGAATTAAATGGAGACTAGCATTGTCCCTTACAAATAATGTTTAGTAAATGTTATGTGTGCTCTTAATTATAGTAATGTTGTTTAAGAATAATCCACACTTGTTTATGGCTTTGTAGTCAGTAAATACAACATTTGACTCCTGTCAAATAAAATAAATTTGCTTAATACAGACAGACAGTTGAGTTTGTGTACAACCAGTGAGGATAATCAAATCGGAACAGAGATAGTACTGATAGAGTAAAAACTTGAAAAGGATAGCTCGGGAAAAGGGACCAGTTGAGAATTTGTATTTTAATGACTTGAACACTATTTCTTGTCACGCCTACATAATCTTTTTTTTTTTAATTCGTTTATTGTGAAATAAGCATTTTTAAAAAATGAATTTCAGGGCCAAGTGGAGAATTGGTTAAGAGCTGGCCTGGGACGCCAGTGGCCCTGGTTCGGATCCCACATATGAGGGCCAGTGACACTGCCCCTTAAGCTAAGGTGGTGAACAACAGCTCCACCTGGAGGTGACGGTATAAGCTGCAGCCCACCCTGCCCCTGCTGCTGTGGGCTGCCATAAGCTACAGTGAGTGGCCGGCAGCCAGTGTGAGCGGCCGGCAGCCGGAGTAAGCTGCCAATAGCCGCGGTGAGTGACCATCCAGAGGCCGGCGACCAATCTGCCTCGCCCAGGAAGAGGGCAATGATAATGCCAACATGGGCCAGTGAAGCAACGTCCTCCACAACTAATCTGAAGAACAAAAATACAGCAACTTGTCTGTTCCCCTCTCCCAATTCCCCAATAAAATCTTTAAAAAAAAAATTAGTTTCAGGTGTACAACACAGTGCAATAGTTATACTTTTTGCCCCTCAAAGTGACAACCCCCTCCCCCAATTCGCCGCTCCACTCCCCCCATATCATACATATCTATTACAATTCCCTTGATTCCACTCCACACTATACTCCACATCCCGTGACTATATATATATTCAATTACATTTGGCATACATAATCTCTTTTTTTTTTTTTTGAGGGCAGTGTCACTGGCCCTCATATGTGGGATCCGAACCGGGGCTGCTAGAGTCCCAAGCCAGCTCTTAACCCCCTGTGCCACTTGGCCAGCCCAACATAATCTTTAAAGTCTACGAACATACTATTTCTGTTTATGTGTCTAACATTGATATAATCTAGGGCAGATTTCATTATTTCCTTTAGATATGGATTACATCAATTATTCGGATTACATGCAAAAAGTTTGAGGATCTAAGATACTCATTCGGTTTTTGCTTGGGGTCTTCAGCTATGAGAAACCATGCCAGGGTAACTTAGAAGTTGTGTCTGTACATACACAAAACCTTGGCGATCACCAGCTTTATTAGTGAAAATTCTTCAGGCCTGCTCCCAGTTTTCTCAGTCCTTACATTGGCCCCTAATCTTGAAAGACTTTATAGGCCACTGCAATCAGTCAGCACTGTGGCAATTATACTAACTTCAAGACTTTTCCCAAGAGGGCCGGCCGAGTGGCACATTGGTTAAGCGCTGGTTTTGGGATGCCAGCGGCCCCGGTTCGGATCCCACATGAGGGCCAGGGACACTGCCCTCTACAGCTAACAACAGCTCCACCTGGAGCTGGGCTGTGCGAGCCCCGGTGATGGTGTGGGCTGCAGCCCCTGCTGCAGTGGGCTGCCATAGGCTACAGTGAGTGGCCTGCAGCCAGCGTGAGCGGCCCGCAGCCAGCGTGAGCGGCTGGCAGCCAGCGTGAGCTGCCAATAGCCGCGGTGAGCGACATCCAGAGGCCAGCAACCGATCTGCCTCATCCGGGAAGAGGGTAATGACGATACCAACAGTGAAGCAACATCCTCCGCAACTAAACTGAAGAACAAAAAGACAGCAACTTGTCTGTTCCCCTTCCCTGATTCCCCAACGCTGTTCCCCTCCGCCAATTCCCCAATAAAATCTTTAAAAACAAAACAAAACCAAAGCTTTAAAAAAAAAAAAAAAAAGACTTTTCCCAAGAGAAAACACTGACCACTGTCCATATCATTCCTAGATAAGAGGAGTTCTTAACCAACATATTTATTTATTTATTTATTTATTTATTTATTTATTTATTTTATTTTTAAAGATTTTATTGGGGAATTGGAGAAGGGAACAGTGTTGGGGAATTGGGAAAGGGAACGTTGTGTTTTTCCAGGACCCATCAGCTCCAAGTCCAGTTGCTACCCTCAATCTAGTTTTTTTTTGGGGGGGAGGGAAAGGGGATGCAGCCCATCATCCCATGCGGGAGTTGTACGCGCTATCTTGTTAAGAACATGCACTCTACCCAGCTGAGCCACCCAGCTGGCCCTCAACCAACATATTTATTTTTTGTTTGTTTGTTTTTTGAGGTCAGTGTCACTGGCCCTCATATGTGGGACCCGAACCGGGGCCGTTGGCTTCCCAAACCAGTGCTTAACCACTGCATCACTCGGCCGGCCCCCTCAACCAACATATTTAAAACTATAGTTTTGTGAAGCAGTTAGCCAAAACATCATGCTTCCTATTTGCTTTTTTTTTTTTTTTTTGAGGGCAGTGTCACTGGCCCTCATATGTGGGACCCGAACCGAGGCCCCTGGCTTTCCAAGCCAGCGCTTAACCACCGGGCCACTCTGCCAGCCCTCCTATTTGCTATTTTAAAACTCCTTTCTGCTGCTGGAATGGAACCAAGCAGCCCCCTATTCTCCTATATTCCTTTTTTATGTCTTTTACAGAGGCCCAAAAGGCTGCTTTTATCTATATTCTTAATGAGTTTCAATAACTGAAAAGCTCACTTCACAGAAATGCTATCAGTAGGAAGCATCAAAAGGGAGAGCCAGTGTGCAATACACTTTCAGGTAATTGATGAATTGCCTCTCCTCTGGGGTTAGTGACATACACAGGAAATGACCTGCATGACCATGAGGACTGCCAGTTGTTTGCTGGCCACACTGTGGTGATTTAAACCAGCTCTGTTCAAATTACTGCAGCACAAAAGATGTGATGACTCCTCCAGTGAGTCAAGGGGCCCTGTCTGTTTAAGACAGCGAAAGGACATAAGGCAGACATCCCATGCTGGTCTTTTGTGTAGCAACAGGAGTGTGTTTGGGCATTTCTATGTTTTGATGACTCAGTGGTGGGTGAGTCAGTTTTAAAGTTCTGTAAAAGGACTCCTTCAGCTCAGACCAGATTGAGAAATGAGCTCATCCAGTAGCTAATTGGATAAAGACTACCCAGTAGTATGTGATACGATCAGCTGATTGGTGGTGTAAATATGTACATGAAAACACATACCAACCAGGATGGACTAGTCCCCAAATGCAGAAATTAACTTTACTTGGCAGTCATCTACTGAGTGCCAGCTATGTTCAGACAGCATCCATGTCCCACTCACTGCCTGTTACCTTTATACAGGTCAGAATATGAGAAATGTCCTAAGGATCTCAAAGAGCTGGGGTACTTTTGAGGGAGCTATGAAAGGTATAGTGCCAGCTATATGGTAGGCACTGAGTAAGATGCTTTACATATTTATCTAATCTTTACAGAAACCCTCTGAGAAAGGTATTTTTATTCACATTTCACAGACGAAGAAAATGAAATCCAGAGAGTTTAAATGCCTGCGTCACACAATCATAGAGCTAGTATTACTGTTTCTGAGATTGTATTCTACTTCTCTGAAGACTATCTCTTTCTAGAACCCCAGAAAGAATGGAGTAAGGTCAATGTGAAAACCAACTGGCAGACTTGATGAAGGTCACTGGACCCAGCTGGTAGGCCAGACCTGTTATGCATTGTGATGCTAGAGTCCTCTGGACAGCAGGGCACACAGCTTGTATGTTAAGAATGACGGAAGTGGGATCCAGAAAGAGGCAGACTTGAACATTTACTTATTTGTTTTACCATAAAACCAACATGTATTTTAAATTCTAAAAATCAAGGGGAAAGATCACGAAGATTGATAGTCTCCTGTGTTGTGGAGCGTATGGGGGATATTCATTCCTATCTACTATGTGGATGGGTGTAAATGGGTACCATTTTAAAAAGATTGTTTTGATGATTTCTGTTACAGTTTAAATATTGATATTCTTTGACCTAGTAAATGTTTAAAACATTTGTACAGATTTGCAAAAATACCTAAAGGAATGGTTATTGTTGTATTAATTCATTCAATAAACATTTAATGAGATTCTCCTGTGGGCCTGGCACCCCTCTGGCCACTGGGAACACAGCAGTGAAACAAAACCAAGTTCTTACCTTTCATGAAACTTTTGAGACCTCTGATGGAGACAGACAATACTTAAGTAAATATACAAAAAAATATCAAGTAATGACAAGTTCTATTAGAAAAGAGGGGCAGAATAAGGGATTAAGAAGTAGTAAAGGGTTGGAGGGAAGTGCTATTTTAAATAGTGTGATCTAGGAAGGCTTTTTTTTTTTTTTTTTTTTTAGGGCAGTGTCACTGGCCCTCATATGTGGGACTGAACCGGGGCCACTGGCTTTCAAAGCCAGCGCTTAACCACTGCGCCACTCGGCCGGCCCTTTAGGAAGGCTTTTCTGAGAAGGTGGCATTTAAGCAGGAACCAGTATGAAGTGAGGGAATAAGCCAAATGGAGACATGGGGAACGGTATTCTAGGCATTGCCCAGAATACCAAAAACAGGAAGCCACCCAAATGTGCATTAAATACTAAGTAACCAAAGGTCACGAAATAATGAGACAGCCATATGTGGAAAATGAAAATACATATATCTAAAATATAATGAGGGCCGGCCGAGTGGCTCAGTTGGTTAGGAGCTCTCTCAAGAGTGCAAGCTGAGCTCTGAGCAATAGTAGTTCGATGCCCAGCCTGAGCTGAGCTGCCGCTGAGCTGCCAACAGATGGCAGGATGGCTCAACTACAAAAAAAAAAAATATATATATATACATATATATATATATATATATATAATGAAAAATGTCACAAGACTGTACAATTCCATTAAAAAATAATAAGTTCAAACCTATATAATTTTACTAACAAATGTCACCCCAATAAATTTAATAAACAAACAAACAAATAATAATAATAAGAAGGAACCTAAAGCCAATATATTTACCACAGGAAGACATCTAGAGAAATACACAAAATTGTCAAAAAAACCTCACTCTGAAGGGTTGTTGTATGGATTGAATGAAAGAACAAGTCAAAGTGCCAAGGTACCAGCTAAAGAGACAGCCTGGAGAAGGGCCTTATCATTGTCTCTGAAACAGGCTAGGGCAGACAGAATTATGACACAGCCCTGAAGACCCATGCCCTTGCCTTTCTGATGTACTTGGAGCTATCCTCTCAGATCGCTGATGCCTGAGCCCTCCTTCCCCTTCCTCGCTTCCCCACATCCTTATCTCCCTCCTCTAGCTTTGCTCTTGGGAACAAAGCCTGTGCTTCTGTTTTCTTAGACTGGATACTTCATCTGGAGTGGTCTTCCTGCACATTTCAGGCGAGCAGCTCTGTGTTCTGGCTGTAGTCTGTGACGAGGTGCTGATAAGGAAGAGGGCTTCCAGGATCCCTCTGATTTATTTATTTATTTATTTATTTATTTATTTATTTATTTTTTTTTTTTTAAAGATTTTATTGGGGACTAGGCGGAGGGGAACAGCGTTGGGGAATCGGGGAAGGGGAACAGACAAGTTGCTGTCTTTTTGTTCTTCAGTTTAGTTGCGGAGGATGTTGCTTCACTGTTGGTATCGTCATTGCGCTCTTCCCGGATGAGGCAGATCGATCGGTCGCTGGCCTCTGGATGTCGCTCACCGCGGCTATTGGCAGCTCACGCTTGGCTGCCAGCCGCTCACGCTGGCTGCGGGCCACTCACTGTAGCCTGTGGCAGCCCACTGCAGCAGGGGCTGCAGCCTACACCATCACCGGGGCTCACACAGCCCAGCTCCAGGTGGAGCTGTTGTTAGCTGTAGAGGGCAGTGTCACTGGCCCTCATGTGGGATCCGAACTGGGGCCGCTGGCATCCCAAAACCAGCGCTTAACCAATGTGCCACTCAGCCGGCCCCCCTCTGATTTATTAAAGGGTCACTTCTTTTTTTTTTTTGATTAAAAATAATTTTCAATTACAATTGGCATTCAATATTATATTAGTTTCAGGTATACAGTGTAGTGTTTAGATATTTATGTAACTTATGGAGTGATTACCCCAATTAGTCTAGTACCCACCTGACACCATACATTATTATTACTGTATTAGGGACTATATTCCCTATGCTGTATTTTACACATCCATGACTATATTGTAACTGGGAATTTGTACTTCTTAATCCCTTCACCTTTTTCACCCAGTTCTATCCCTCCTCCCATCTGGTAACCATCAGTTTGTTTTCTGCATCTATGAGTTTGTTTGTTCATATATTATGGTTTTTTTTAGATTCCACAAAGAGGTGAAATCATATGCTATTTGTTTTTCTCTGTCTCACTTATTTCACTTGGCATAATACCCTCAATGTCCATACATGTTGCTGCAGATGGTAAGATTTCATTCTTTTCTTTATGGCCGAGTAATGTTCCATTGTATATATATACCACATCTTCTTTACCCATTCATCTATTGAGGGACACTTAGGATACCTCCATATTTTGGCTGTTGTACATAATGCTGCAATGAACAGAAGGATGCATATATCTTTTTTTTTTTTTTTCAGCTGAGCCATCCTGCCACCTGTTGGCAGCTCAGCGGCAGCTCAGCTCAGGCCGGGCATCAAACTGCTGTTGCTCAGAGCTCGCACTCTTGAGCGAGCTCTTAACCATCTGAGCCACTTGGTTGGCCCAGGATGCATATATCTTTTATAAGCTCACTTCTAAATGCAGAACAGGCTTTGTCCCTGGTTATCACCTTCGGAATATTAACTGAGCCAGGAGCTCAGTTTGGGTGATAGGATTGATCACACACACTCCTGCCAGTGTTCACGGAATCACCTGCCTCCTTCAAGGTGACTTTTGAAGCAGTGAGGCCTTAAATGTTAGATGCCCACTCCCATTGCCACCCACCACCACCCAGCTCTGCTGACTTCCAGAGCCCTGTGTGTCCATATGTTTGTCAACCAATTGTTGGAAACAACACAAGATCACAGAAAAATGACCGGTTTAAATGAAATACACAAAAAATATTCTGTGCTCTTCTTCTGTTTCTAACAATTTTTCAGTTGATTATTTTGGATTTCTAGGTAGATAATCATATAATGGATAATAATTCTCTCCTTTTTCCTAGTATTTATGATGTTTTCTTTTATTGTTTAATTGCATTAACTAGCACTTCCAGAACAGCATTAAATAATCAGAGAGATGTTCAGTGGTTGGTTAGATCATGGTGCTAATAATAGGAGAGGCGGTGAGCATCCTTGTTTTCCTGCTGACTTTAAAGGGGATCTTAAGAAGACTATTGGGGGCCGGCCGAGTGGCGCATTGGTTAAGAGCTGGTTTTGGGATGCCAGCAGCCCCGGTTTGAATCCCACATATGAGGGTCAGTGACACTGCCCTCTACAGCTAACAACAGCTCCACCTGGAGCTGGGCTGTGGGAGCCTCGGTGATGGAGTAGGCTGCAGCCCCTGCTGCAGTGGGCTGCCATAGGCTACAGTGAGTGGCCGGCAGCCAGCGTGAGTAGCTGGCAGTCAGCGTGAGCTGCCAATACCTGTGATGAGCAACCATCCAGAGGCTGGCGACCAATCTGCCTCATCCGGGAAGAGCGCAATGATGATACCAACATGGGCCAGTGAAGCAACGTCCTCCGCAACTAAACTGAAGAACAAAAAGACAGCAACTTGTCTGTTCCCCTTCCTTAATTCTCCAACGCTGTTCCCCTCCCCCAATTCCCCAATAAAATGTTTTAAAAAAAACAAAAAACAAAAGAAGAATATTGGTTGATAAGATGTGTGTATATGTGTTTGTGTGCGCATGCACAATAGATCTGTGGTATATTAAACAAATATTCTTTTCCTTTTATCAGAATATTTATGAGTGGTGAATATTAAATTCTATCATTTTTTTGTGTTTCTCTTAATTATTCTGCTTTTTCCTCTTTTTATTTATTTATAGGGTGAATTTGATTAATGGATTTTCTTATATTATATACCACTCTGTCCTTTCTGAAATACACATACTTAGTGAAGTTGTTTTTAAAATATACTGCAAAATTATGTTCATATATCTTGTTTAGGCATTTTCCATCTATATTTCTGAATGGGACTTGTTCATAGTTTTTCTATTGTATAATCTTTATAAGATTTTGGTTCATGAGACACTGGAACATTTACTTATTTTTCTATGCTTTGGAATAGCTTTAATAATATGAGAAATATTGATTCTCTGAAAGTTTGAAAGAAGTTCCTCATTAACGTATCTAGGTTCAACATTTTGTTTTTGTTTTTTGAGTTATGGCTTTTGACAGCTTTTGTTCATGATTATTTATCTGTTTAGGTTTTCTACTTTTTTTGAGTCCCTATTGGTAATTTGTATTTCCTTGAGTATTATCCATTTCATTCATATTTTAAGTTACATGTGCATAGGCTTGGGCAAAGTATTCCCTTTTATTTCTCATCACTTCCTCTGTAACCATGGTTATAAACCCTTTCTCATTCCTAATTTAAATATTTATGTTTTGTCTTTCTCTTTTATTATATTAGCTAGGAGTTTATCAGTTTTATTGTTTTCTTCCTTCTACCCATTAAGAGCTAGATCTTAGATTTATCTGTCAATTATATTGTTTTTCTGATTTTGAAATAATTCATTTTGTTTTTATCTTTATCAATTTCTCCTGTTCACTTTCTTTAGATTTGCTTTGCTGTGATTTTTCCCCCTTCTAATTGCCTGCATTGTCTGCTTTGTTAATGGACTTTTATTTTGTCTTATTCAGCAATAAAAGTGTTTAAGGCCACACATTTTCTTGTGAATACAATTTTGGCAGCATTCCATAAGTAGCATTTTATTGAGTTGTTTTTAAAATGGTCTATAATTCAGTTTTTAAAGCTTTGTATTGAAGTATAATACACACAGAGAAAAGCAAACATATCAAAATATGTACAGTTTGGTGACTATTCCCAAATTCGAAACCCAGATTGAGAAACAGAACATTACCAGCCAGGTATATAACTTACCAGGTACATAACTTACAGGGCCCAGTGAGAAATGAAAATGCAGTGTTCAGATTTTACTAAGAGCTTTAAGATGGTGTCAGCTGAGCATTAAACCAACTGCAAATTCTCTCTAAGTGCAGGACCCTGTGCCCATGAAGCTGGTCCTGCCAACACCCCTCTGGGCTCTCTTCCCATCCCTAACCCCACCTCCCACCAACAATATCCATTATCCTGACTTCAAGTGGTGAAAATAGTTTTGCCTGTACTCCTTTGTGTCTAGCTTCTTTTGCTCAGCATTATATTTATGAGGATCATCTATACTTTTACACGGAGTTAAAGATCATACATTCTCATTGCTGTATAGTTAAAACTAGCTTGTAATTCTGTTTGGGTGTGCCACTGATTGAAGAGTTATTTAGGAGAACTTGAAAAGCTTTCCTAAGTGGTTGAGCACAATAGGCTGACTATGACTAACTTCCTAGTTTCGGGCTCTTTTTCCTCTGAATGAGTGGGTCCTTACAGAACATAGTGTATGAGTAAGACTCAGCGAGCTTTATTCCCTCCTCATGTTCTTCTGATAGCCAATAAGGATGAAAGAGGAAGAAAGCTAGCCAAAGAAGGTAGCTAAAGGCAACAGTTTTTTGTTTTTTTTTAAATCTCTCCAGGCAGTTTTACTTTGTTTTGTTTTGAACTTCTCCAGAATAGTAGCATACACTGATTATTGCAGATAAAGGGACTGAGGCTGCCTTGTCAGCCGGCCAATGGCTCAAATATGATGACCAAACAGAAAATGTTTTTAACAAAGTACTGTTTGTTTGAGCCTCAGTAATGTCATTGGGATTCTTTTTTGAAAAAAACAAACAATTTTATTTATTTTAAAATAGATAATAAAAAGTAATACATAATACAAAATTTAAAAGGCACAGAGGTCTACAGTGAAAAGTAAGTCTCCCTTTCACCCCCAGCTTCCAGCCTATTCCCCAGGGACAATCAACATTATTATTTTCTTGTATATTGTTTCAGAAATGGTCTATGCAAATAGATATAATCTTTTAAATATTTTTATAAGTAATTATAGCTCATTGTGCATATCATTCTGCACTTAATATTTTTAGGAGATTGTTTCATATTAATGCATATAGGACTGTCTTATTCTTTTTAAAGGCTGCATAGTATTCCATTGTCTGGATGAACCATAATTTTTTTAAAAAGTTTGTTTTCTTTTAGCAGCTTCATTGAAGTAAATTTACACACCATAACATTCACCTATTGAAAATATGCAATTCAATTATTTTTAGTTATAGAATTGTTACCATCACCACAATCCAGATTTAGAACATTTCTACCACCCTAAAAAGCTTTCTTATGTCCATAATTTATCTTTTAATTTTTTTTTTTTTGAGGGCCAGTATTACTGGCTCTCATATGTGGGACCGAACTGGGGCCGCTGGCTTCCCAAGCCAGCGCTTAACTACCACGACACTCGGCCGGCCCTATCTTTTAATCTTCTAATTAAACTTTACTTTTACTTTTCGCTAATTCATTTTAATGTTTCCTGGGGTCACAATCTTTTGTTTTACTCTCCAGCACTGGACAGGGTTTAGAATGGTGAAGATGTGTTGGGAGAGCATTTCAAACCTCATGTGGCATTGATCCTCTCTTTTAAAAAGCAGCTATTTTCCTTTTCATTCCAGGCTGCCGTGACTTTGGAGAGTGAGATATAGGAGATCCTGAACATTTTGCCAGTAAGCTGCTTGCTTTCCCTCCTTCTTTCTCTCTTCATGAAAAGCAGTACAGTCTTGAGGGCTGGCCGAGTGGCGCGGTGGTTAAGCGCTGGCTTCAGAAGCCAGCGGCCCCGGTTCGGGTCCCACATCTGAGGGCCAGTGACACTGCCCTAAAAATAAAACAAAACAAAAGCAGTACAGTCTCAAGAACAATAGGTAGGTTAGAGGAGATGGGCAAGCATCTGCTCTCTCCCACCAGAAGATAGCTGGTCACGATAGATAGTAACTAAGTCACACTGGCTACAGACTGCCCTGACAGAAGTGGGAAGGAAAAGGCAGGTGACCTCTCCATATTTACTAACACACTATCTCAGACAGGCACCGTTTTTTTGGCTGATGGTCACCAGGGCTGATGAGAGAGTGTGTGTCTCTTGTTCTACCCACAGCCCATGGCAAGCATGCATACCTGCAGTGGAACAGATGGCAGCAGAAGGATACATACCTGCGAGAAAACAGATGGCAGGGTCACCACATGGTCTAGAAAGTGAAAATACTATAGGTCAGTCCATTGCTGTGGTTTTGCATTTCTCCATATTTTCTCTCAGTTCTATTCACTACTACCTTGTTTCAAATAAAAGGTTGTCCAAAAAGTGCTCCAGAACAGGAAATATCACATTGAGATATACAGTGTAAAAAAACAGTTTTTTTCTGATCCTGTTCTTCCAAAATTAGGGCATCTTTTTGTTTTTTCTTTCTCAGGCTCTTTTTTTCTCCTTGGTTTTAAAATAGAGTTATGTGCCTGTTACTGTTAATATACAGCCTCATTTATATTTTATTTTCAACATCAGTAATTCTCCAGTTAAAAATTAACTAGGTGGGGGCCGGCCGAGTGGCGCATTGGTTAAGAGCTGGCTTGGGATGCCAGCTCTGAGCAGCAGGCCCCAGTTCGGATCCTACATATGAGAGCCAGTGACACTGCCCTCTACAGCTAGGATGGTGAACAACAGCTCCACCTGGACTTGGGCTGTTATGAGTCCCCTGGCTGGCATAGCTGTAGCCCCTGCTGCAGTGGGCTACCATAGGCTACAGTGAGTGGCCAGCAATCAGCGTGAGCGGCCAGCAGCTGGTGTGAGCTGCCAAGAGCCTCCGTGACTGGCTGTCCAGAGGCTGGCGACCGATCTGCCTCACCCAGGAAGAGCGCAATGACGATACCAACAAGGGCCAGTGAAGCAATGTCCCCCACAACTAGACTGAAGAACAAAAGGACAACAACTTGTCTGTTCCCCCTCCCCCAATTCCCCAATAAAATCTTAAAGAAAAAAAAATTAACTAGGTGGATCCTGTTCTCTTCATCTCTAACATGAAAGAGAGGAGAGTAGATACACAGCATGATCAAAACAGAGCCCTAAGGGAGGAGGAGGAGGGCTTTGTGCCTTCCCCACCACCTTCCCCTCCGTGCTGGCCTCAGCTAGCAGGGTGCCCGCTCTCCCAGACTGGCAAGGGGAAAAGTGCAATGCAGGAGGAAGTCACTACCTAGTCATCCTCAGAGTCCTCCCTGTGAGGGTGCCCTCCCTCCTGCCAGGAAGGGCCCATGTGACTCAACTTGCAAAGAGACAATAACCATCCAGCAAAAACAAAGCATCTGTGTGCTCCGGAAATCTAAACTCAGGGACCAGAAGGAACAGGAGTCTGAGAAGGTCTCTGTAGAAGGTGGCCTGCCAATGGGCCACTTGATACAGGTGCCTTTGTGAGAGCTGCCAGTGTGGATGGAGCCTTCCGGTGCCATTTCCTAAGGCCTTGGATATCTGTTGTGTGACTTCTCTGTAGGCTACCTTGCCCCTGAAGGAAGTCAAACTCCAAAGCTAACGAATGACTGGAGACGGAGAACCAGAACAGGAATGGGATTGTGCCTTCAGTGGGCACTCTCTTCAGAAACCCGTCCCATCCTTGGGCCAGACTGGGCTGGACCAGTGGCTCTGAGCTCTCGAGGCTAGAATACCCGGTATATTAGTTTCCTGTTGCTGTTGTAACAAATTACCACACATTTGTGGTTTAAAACGACACACATTTATTCTGTTATACTTCTGGAGGTCAGAAGTCCGACATTAATTTCACTGAGTTAAAGTCTAAGTGTCAACAGGGCTGGTTTCTTCTGTAAGCTCGGAGGGGAAAATCCATTTCCTTGTCTTTTTCAGTGTCTAGTGGCCACCTGTATTCCTCTGTCTTCAAGGCACACCCCTCCAATCTCTACTTCTGTCGCCACAGTATCTTCTCTTTGACTATCTCATTCCTCTTAGAAGACCACCTCAGGCCCACCCAGATAATTCAGGACAGTCTCTCCATCTCAAGCTCCTTAACATAATCACATCTGCAAAGTCCCTTTGGCCATAAAAAATAACCTTCACTGATTCTGAGGATTAAGTCATGGACATATTTAGGGGGCCATTATTCAGCCTACCACATCCCAGGACTCCCCAGAGCAGCCCACCCAGAATCTTCTCACACAGTGCTGAAGCTCGGAGAAGCCTAAGGCAACAGGACTCTCCCATAATTTATCTCAGCGGTACTGCATTAGGATGTTTTCAAACTTTTGCTATTATGGGCAATGCTGCAATGAGTATTTTTTTTTACAGCAGAGGACAGTTTATTAGGGTAGAAAGTAACAGCTCTCAAAATGAGAGGGGGTCCTGACTGCAGTGCCCCTGCAATGAGTATTTCTTTTTTTTAAGATTTTATTGGGGAATTGGGGGAGGGGAACAGACAAGTTGCTGTCCTTTTGTTCTTCAGTCTAGTTGTGGAGAACATCGCTTCACTGGTCCATGTTTGTATCGTCATTGATCTCTTTCCGGATGAGGCAGATCGTCGCCAGCCTCTGGATGGTCTGTCACCGCGGCTATTGGCAGCTTGCACTGTCTGCCAGCCGCTCACGCTGGCTGCCAGCCACTTACTGTAGCCTATGGCAGCCACTGCAGCAGGGGCTGCAGCCTACACCATCGCTGGGGCTCGCGCAGCCCAGCTCCAGGTGGAGCTGTTGTTAGCTGAAGAGGGCAGTGTCACTGGCCCTTATATGTGGGATCCGAACCGGGGCCGCTGGCATCCCAAGCCAGCTCTTAACAAATGCGCCACTCGGCTGATCCTGCAATGAGTGTTCTTGACATCATCTCTCCACGTGAGTGCATCCTTAGGAGACATTATTAGGAGTAAAATTGGTGGGTCAAAGGACATGTACACTTTATTTAAATCTATTTCCCTACATCCTTGCCAACAGATCAACTCTTTTTTTTTTTAGTTGGGGAATTGGGGGAGGGGGAACACTCAAGTTGCTGTCCTTTTGTTCTTCAGTCTAGTTGTGGAGGATGTTGCTTCACTGGCCCATGTTGGTATCATCATTGCATTCTTCCCGGATGAGACAGATCAGTCGCTGGCCTCTGGATGGTCGCTCACCGCGGCTCTTGGCCGCTCACGCTGGCTGCTGGCCACTCACTGTAGCCTATGGCAGCCCACTGCAGCAGGGGCTACAGCCTACTCCGTCCCTGGGGCTCGCACAGCCCAGCTCCAGGTAGAGCTGTTGTTCACCATCTTGGCTGCAGAGGGCAGTATCACTGGCCCTCATATGTGGGATCCAAACCTGGGCTGCTGGCATCCCAAAACCAGCTCCTAATCAATGTGCCACTCAGCCAGCCCCAGATCAACTCTTTTGATATTTACCAATTCGGTAGGTGAAAAATGCAATCTTGGTATAACTATTTTTTAAAGCTTTATTTTGAAGTAATTTTGGTATAGTTTCAATGTTATTTTTTCTTATTATAGGTGAGACTGTGTATCTTTTCATGTGTTTAAAATTCCATTTCCATTTCTTTCCTGTGATTTATTAGTCCCTCATGCAAAACACTGTTTCTGAAGTTATAGTCAACAGTGGCAATCAAGCAAAAAAGTGGTCATAGGACTAAAAAAAAGCCCACCTGGAGAGTGATGATACAGATGGAGAATTCAGGGGCAGGCAGAATAAGACTCCTGATATCAGGCTGGGTTTCGACAGCAAGAAGAGTCCCTTGGCATTGTGCTCTGATAACCACAGCCATAGCTTCACATGTCTGGGATCCAGGAGAGCTGACCAAGGCAGACTCACTCCTGTGGAATAAGGTCAGAGTCCACTTATTAGACTTGGACCCACAGGCAGGGCGGCAAAGGGAGCTTAGCCCAACAGTTGCTGTCTAAGAACATGGGGTAGGAACTATTGGCATCCTGTTGTCTCTGGTCAAGGTTGACCTGGGTTCCTGGACTGGGCTCTGTCTTTGGGTGAGCAAGTGACTCTCTCTGTGGGGATGGAGGAAGGTGACCCTATCAACTGTCCCCTGAGACTGTAGAGTATGGTGCAAAAGGCCAAATACTGGCAGCAACCTGTCCATCCATTAGGACTGGGCTTACGAGTGTTGAATGTTGCTAGTAATAAGTGATTCGCACTTAGGACTCTAGGCTTGGCCGAAGTTTGCCCTGTAAGTGCGTGTGTGACAATGATATTTAGTCCTCAGCACCTTCTAGTCCCAAGGATTGCAACTGGCATCTCAGGACTGAATATGAGATACCCTCAGAAGTTTTTCTTTGGTCAACACTGGCTATTAAGCAAAAATGGCTGCCAGATTGGGCAAGGAGACAAAACTAGTCTCCAGGTTTGGTGTGGGCATTTATTTCCTCCATAATGTCATCCCATTGACCCAAGGAGGCAGTCAGCATCCTTCTCTTCCCATCACTCACCCTGTTTACTCCCAGCATGAAATGATTTCCCTCAAGGTTAGAGAAAAGACTGCCCCTGCCCAGGCACAGCTGATTGATTTATTCCGGAAGAGTCGGGGAAACGAGTGGTGTGTGGTTGTGGCTTGTTCCCTGAACCTACACAGCGCCTCCTGCTGGTGGCCCACCCCAAGGCTCACCAATAGTACCTTTCATTCATTAATTAGTTCTTTCTTTTTACTTTGAAACACCCACAAGGTTTCATCAGCTTCACAATAGTGAAGATCACCTTGCAGAAAAAAGTGGTCGATTTTTCTGTTGTTTCTGATTTTCTGTTTAAAAGAACATTAAGCAATTTCAGGATGTTAGAAAAGCCCTAAAGGGATGAGAGGGCGATCTGGCTGCGACATCTGTCACCCCATTGATCGCCAGGGTTGATTCAGCTGATCTGGCTGGCTAGGCGGGTGTCCCCTTCCTCCCTCACCGCTCCATGTGCGTCCTTCCCGAAGCTGCTCGGTCGAAGAGGATGACCTTCCCCGCTAGAGGAGAGGACCATTCTCCGGTCAAGGGTATACGAGTAGCTGCGCTCCCCTGCTAGAACCTCCAAACAAGCTCTCAAGGTCCATGTGTAGGAGAACGTAGGGTAGTCAAGCTTCCAAGACTCCTGACACATCCAAATGAGGCGCTGCATGTGGCAGTCTGCCTTTCTTTCTTTCTTTTTTTTTTTTTTAGCTGAGGCAGCTCAACGGCAACTCAGCTCGGGCTGCCATCGAACCGCCGTTGCTCAGAGCTCAACTCTCACTCTTGAGCGAGCTCTTAACCAACTGAGCCACTCAGCCGGCCCAGTCTGCCTTTCTTAAAAAGGAAAAAAAAAAAAAAGAAAAGCCCTAAGGAAGTGGGGGAAAGCTTTCTGCTGAGTTTTATGTGGGTAAAAGAACTGGTTATAAGAGCTGCTTCCAACTGGGACTTATTGCTCTCCAGGGTCCTCAAAAAGCCCTGTCACTGGCTTGGAGCAAAATTCTCTTATTTACCTTAAAGATAAGGCAAAGCCCTTTCAACAGCAGAGATTGCATGTCTCTGCTTTTTCCATAGAAATCGCAGAATTTGTCTGGAGGACCCTGCAGCTGAGTCTGTAACCCAGATTAGAGCTGGTTTCCACATACTTTCTGAGGCTTTTATCTGAGCCAGGGCTGTTGGACAGAGTGGTGAAGGGCAATCTGCGGAGGGCTTTTGGATAATGCGTACAGGGAAACCAGGTGGAGGTGAGGCAGACTTGGGGGAGATTTGGGATTGACAGTAGAGCAAAAAACCCATTTTATTTCACTAAAATGTGGAAAGTGAAAAGAAAAAGTTTTGCTGGATAATTTTCATTTTAACTATTCATGCAATTCTTTACTTGCTTCAGCGTGTCTTTCTGTCTTTCAGTTTTAGCCGTGCTCTGGAAGCACATGAAACCCCTGCATGGAGGACTGAGGATTCTCTGTACCCCTCACACCAGGCTGAGAGCCAGAGGGGACAGGTAGAGGTGACCTGCTGCTCTACAAGGCCTCCTGGAGTTAGGGGAAAGTGGAAGCTGCCAGTTATATTCAGGGAGTCCATAATCTAAAAGGAGAAGCAGGTAATATATTCCTAAAATACAAGCCACACTCGTGTCACAGCGAGAAGAGAAGGGCTAAAAGAAGAGCTTTCAGGCCGGCCGAGTGGCGCAGTGGTTAAGCGCTGGCTTGGGAATCCAGCGGCCCCGGTTCGGGTTCCACATATGAGGGCCAGTGACACTGCCCTCAAAAAAAAAAAAAAAAAAAAGAGCTTTCCTCAGCAGGGCAGGCTACATAATCGCTCAGTGCAGAAAGAAAATGTGGGGCTTCTTGGCCAAAAAGCAGGAAAAAAGTGCTGCTAAAGGTACACATAAAGCCAGACGCAAAAGAACAAATAGTGTATGATTCCACTTACATGAGGTACCTAGAGTAGTCAATGCATAGAAAGAGAAAGCAGAAAGATGGTTGCTGGGGCTGTGAGAGAGGAGTGGTGGGGAGTTATTATTTAATGGGTATAAGTTCAGTTTGGGAAGATAAAAAAGTCCTGGAGATGGATAGTGATGTTTGCACAATAATATGAATGTCCTTAATGACACTGAACTGTATACTCAAAAATGGTTAAAATGGTAAATTTTATGTTGTGTATATATCTTAACCCCACCCCTCCCATACCCTACTTGTCATGGTCTTTTTTATTTGCTATTTAATGTCATTCTAAGTAAAGAAAAATTAAAGGTAGATTTTTAGCATGAATTTTACACTTCATCTTTATATTACCCAATGCCAATCTTAAGTGAAAATGGAGTATTTAACTTGTTTTGGAACCACTGAAATTACACAATTGGAATTCTGTGGCTCATCCTAGGAGGAGGGCACCTCCAGCTGCCTAGAAGAGACAAACATGAGCCAGGCTCTGTAAAGGTCACAGGAGGACGGGAGGACCCCCCTGGGCACAGAGCCTGGAGAAAGAGCTTTTCTGGCATGGGCCCTCACAGGTGCTTGGGCCAGGTGCTCTCTTGAACCTGACAGATCTCCTCACCCCTTTTCACAAGCCTGCCACCCCAACTCACAACAAATGGGCTACTCCAGGTATCTTCAAAGCTCAGAGCTGGGACACTCGGCACAGGGATGGACAAGAGGCTAAAGCTGGCTGCCTGCCAGGAACAGTGTGGTGCTGCCAACCTGGGGTGGGATGGCCATCATCCCACAGGGTGACACACCTATCACTGACCCTCCTGCACTGGCACCCAGGACCCTACCAGAGGGAGAGAGTACAGCATC
This sequence comes from Aselliscus stoliczkanus, assembly GCA_033961575.1. NCBI lineage: Eukaryota > Metazoa > Chordata > Mammalia > Chiroptera > Hipposideridae > Aselliscus > Aselliscus stoliczkanus. The sequence continues at coordinate 94,132,717 of CM066736.1, read as the reverse complement.
AGCAGCAGTCACAGGGTAAGGGTGAGAAGCGGGAGGCCAGGCAAGGGAGTGGCAGTGACAACCCATCCAGGGAGGCCACGGGGGTGGGACTGTGTAAGTCCTGGCTCCAAGCGCCTAGTGCCTGCTCCATTGTTCCGTGAGACTTCACTTACAGAACACAAATGCAAATTAAAAGTTACTAAGAATTTCAAGACTACAATCACAGTACAGTGCATTAACTGGAGTGCAGGGCCCTTCTGAGTGCAGGGTCTTGTTCAACTGCACCGGTCAGGTGTCCATGAAGCTAGCCCTGTTCCTCAAGCCAAAAACAAGAGGGTATTTGGCTGGAGTGTTCTTCGAAAGATTCCCTTGTGTAGAGGTGGTTTTCTTGGGTTGAAAGGTTTGTGTTGCGCATCGTCTGGATTGTATTGCAGTTATGCTCCCACTGGCTCCATTTGCTGAAGTGTACTCTTGTTTCATCAAGTGCCTTTTGGGTGTTTTTCAACTTTGCAGGGCTCCTGTCTGCATCCTGCACTTGAAGAAACCCATATTAGCTTTACCAAGTAGCAACTGTCAGCACTTCAGCTGAAGTCCTCCCTTGGGGAAGTTCGCCTCCCTGGGTTCCTGAGGTCCCACTCCCAGGAAGGCAGGTAGGAGACCAACTAGCAAGATGCCTCTGCCCTTTTCTCTGATGCCAGTAGGAAGGCATTTTCTTTGGAGCTGAGGAATAAGCAGGTCACTGGCGGTCCAGCACAGCCCTGCCCAGTCCAGCTAGCAAAGGAGATGGGGCTAGGGACAAACAGCCTGGAATCGGAGCAAAGGCAGATGTTAGAGGCCCAGGGAGATCTACAGCTTGGGTTTGGGTCCTGGAAAGCGCAACAGGCCTGGCTGGGCCCAGCAGAGGAGCTGCCTGTCAGCAGCCAGGCCTGGGACTGGAGGCAGGAGCACTGCCCTCTGACTTGATTCTTTTCTTCCTCTGTCCCCTCATGCCGGCCCCTTTCTGAGCCTCAGCTGGGAGTTCTGGGTGTTTAAATGTCTCTGTCAAGAATGAAGACTGGATCTGCGGGTGACTAAGACCTTTTCTAACGTTTTATGTCTATGAAGAGTTTTGAAGGGCAAGCAGCCAATCCCCTGTGCAACCCTGAAGGGTTTCCTATTTAAAATGACTAACTCATGACCCTTTTTAGTTAAGACCTCAGAGAACCTGATCAAAGATAAATTTATATTAAACAGCACATTGTTTTTCTTTTTACTGTAAAGCTGGCAATGAAAAACAGCCCCATTTCAGCTCCCTGGTAAACAAAGCATGGTGAACGACAGTGAGGGAGTGATGGTTGCAGGAAAATCCTTCACAACCCCCTTTCTTTTGGACCTTGGTGGACTCTACACTGAATTTCTAACATTCGAGATTGTTTTTCAAGTGCTCAGGTTATTAGGCAATCAGAAACCAAAGTTCATCTTTACAACCTCGCCAACAAATTATCTTTGAAGAAGGCAGTTGTGCTATGGTGAAAAAAAACACTGGACTTGGGAGTCAGAAAGTCTGGGTTCTCAAGTCTTTGCCCGCCTCTTCACAGCTGTATGGCCTGAGTAAGGCACTGAACCTCTCTGGGCCCTCAGTTTCCTCCTGTACAAATATAGGGATTGTAAATCCCACATATCTCACAAAATTGTTACGAGTACATAAAAATGTAGAGAAAAGTTACTTATTTTGTGCTTGATACACGATATACTCTCAATATATGTAGGTTGGGTTATAATTTATTACATTTATCGTATTCTCTGCAACACTTCCCCCCACCCTATCCCAATTAAATAAAACAAATATAAAGGTAACATTTTAAAAATTACTGTATTCAAAATTAATAACAAACTTTAGGGTAAATAAGCTTTGAAACAAAAGTACATAAGCAAAAATAAATAATTTACACCAACCCACTATTCTAATTTTCAGAGTAAAGCCATTTCCAATTACAGCACTGTTATCTGGGCTCCAGCCTGTGATAGTTCATTATTTTAAAAATATTTAACAAAAACCTGAACATTAAGTGAAGTCTTTAACAAAACCAAAGCATTGGATTTAACTTTTTAAGTAACCTTGTAATTTTATACATAATCCAATGTAGTGCTAATATATTTAGCATTTCAGCTTGAAGAGTTGGTATTTAACAGGGATAGAAAACTATAATGAATAGTCTTCAGATGGTGAGATACAAATAAAAATGGACAAGTATACAGTAGAACGAAAAGTGCAGACACTGAACTAAACTGGGGGAAATATTTGAAGGCTTTACATCCTTTATTATCCATAATGGCTTTTGGAATTATGATTGTTTGACATATAGAACCTTTAATGTTTTAGATATAGCCTTTATTAATTTTTTCACAGTAAGTTAAAAATCCATCATAAGGCTCCATAACACTTCACTGGTCTTGCACAAAGACTCTGGGAATTTGCGATCTGATAAGAGTACTGTGAAAATGTATTGTATTGCCCTAATTTCATACTTCCTTGTACACAATGAATCAGTTTGGGGATCTAGTCCACAAGTTATGTACACAAAAGTGTCAAGAATAAAAAGTTCTCCACTCTTGCATAAAAACGTGTACAGTGTTTCAGGAATGGAAAACTTCTCCTCTCCTTGGGCCTGGGCTTCATGGATCTCTGCTGCCTGAAGGTGGATGGCTCCTCTTGCCTAATTGCTCTACTGTTCTCAGGATTAGTCATCCAACCCTGGCGTTTCTCCTTGTTGGATCCTGGATGCTATTCGGATGGCTTCTTCCAGAGATGGCTGTTCTCCAAGCTGAAACAGGAACATACATAAACCCACAGTTAAGAGAATGCCAAAGAACAGTATATGCTAGAAGTGGAATTTTTCTCTGTGATTTTGACACCTGGGCTTGTTAAGATATTGCTGCTGATCCAATTGGTAAGAGCACAAAAACCAATTCCTGCAGAATAATGCAGTTTCTTTATTTAGGATTTTGATAAACCTTCACACACGCAAGGGACAAAAGATGCCCGTCTTTTCCAACAGAGAGATGTAGAAAGCATCCTGAGCATTTAGCTTCTATGCCCATATACTAAACTAAAACCAATAGCTGTCGTTTTCCTGAGTGTGTCCTAACCCTTTCCCAAGTAAATACACGAACAACTCCCCCCAAGGAAAGGTGATCTGCACCTAGCACTCTTAAGTTTCTGCTTGAATCCAGTGACTTCCCAGAGAATGGTTTTCTTCTTCATCTTCTGATATTCCCCACTGTAAAACAGGGCTGTGCAGTGATTCTTGGCCTTAGGGTCTATGTTTACACTAGGTTCATTTCAAAGAGCAGTTCCTCAGTACTTTGTAGAATCCTACCTAATTAAACTTTTATTTTGAGAATGAAGATAGCTGGCTGGGTGCACACAGGGATATATACCAGAAGCTTTATTTTTCTTGCTGTAAATTCCCCTAGGATATGCGAAGGTAGTAGAGAACAAAGTGTTGGTCTCTTTGAATCCCCCTCAAACACAGCCGTTTCCTTCAAGTGGCTAAGTGACACAGGTTGTTCTGCGCCCTGCCTCTTGGAAAGATTATTCATAAAGCACAGTATAAAAGTTGAGAGGAGCGCTGCTGCTGACAGAGGACAGCTGCCACTGAACTCACCTGAACTGCAATCTGGGTGCCGTTGGATGTTGCCACTAAGGTCAGAGGTCTGGTTTCTGTGGTTACTAAGTGATGGCTGTGCTGTTGGTGCCCCATTTCTGATGACGCAGTATGGAATGCTGCCAAGTCCTGAGCCACAATTGCAACCTTAAAAAATACACAGAAGAATTAAAACTACGATTTACATAGATTAAAATCCATGTGATGAGAAGGATCATCTTCAAATTCAAAAGGAAAAACTCTCTTCTGACCATAAACTTGGAGAAACTTAAAGCTGTAAGGGGCCTTATGTATTGTCTATTCTGGACTCTTTTTTATTTTTATTTTTTAATTTTATTGGGGAACAGCCATGGTCATTGGTTATACATTGCTTTCACATACAATGGCATAGCTGACTCTTTTAGGAAGGGCGCAGCTCACAGTGGCCCATGCAGGGATCGAATCAGCAACCTTGGTGTTATCAGCACCACACTCTAACCAACTGAGGTAACCGGTCACCCCAAGGACTCCTCTTTTTTATTTAAAGAAGTTGAAGCTCAGAAAGAAGGGATTTATCTAAGGTTATGAAGTGAGGCAATGGCAAAACAAAGTAGAGCGCAACGGAGAAGTGGACGCTCTATACCAGTCTCCATTAACCAGGGGAGACGTGACTATGCCTAGGTTCTATCAGCCCTAAGTGGCTGCTAGGTGAGTTACACATATGGACTAATTCACATCTCAAATGTGTATTTATTCTTGTTTGGAGCAACAGTATATTATCTATATAACATACTACTTTCTCCTGTTTATCTGGTACATTTAAAATTTGATTTTCATTTAACTAGGAAAACTGAAAGGACCATTAGCATTACTGACAAATAGCAACATATCTTGTTATACTCATTTCCTGTTTTAGAGTCCATGAAATCTTTCCATATTGTTCCTGAAGCATCCAGCCAGTGGTTAAAAATGCTTTTGTGGTTTTTAAACCACAAATGTAGCTTTTTCTATATAGCTAACATAGAAAATGGCATCAACTACTTCTGTTATAGGATGTTCTAAAATTTCATTCAGCCAAACTCAGAGAAAGAATAGGTTAAAAACTAAAATTTCTATTTTACTTGGCCATTAATCCACTAAAAATGCTACATTTATTAAGCTAATAGATATTCATCTTGGATCAATCCCAGTATAATCTACTCACAGTTCCATAATCTACTCACAGATTTCAGCCCAGCAGGAGCAGAGTAGTTTATACTAGACTAACCCCTCTTGCAGATAACAATCATAAACTGTGGACAAAAATATGAAAAAGAAGCTAATCAAAGGGATTGGAGAATGAGGAAAAGCAGGCAGAAACTGTAGGGGATTCTCAAAGGAAGGGAACCACGTTGGGTCACATCTACTTTTCCATAGGTTTTCCAGTGAGGGCGCTCCCCAGTCTGAGCAGCTCAGGGCAACTGAAAGTATCAGATAATGGAGTCTAGGGGTGCTAGAATGCCTACACATTAGGAGGAATACCTCAGAAAGGAGAAAACTAACGGGGGATCCCCAATCTGTGTATAAACACTCAATTCCTTAAGACCCCAGAACTGCACATGTGTGGGGAAGGTTCCAAAAAATTTGGTAGAAAGCAGCAGCTGGAAGGCTGAAAAAGTTGCGAAGAGAGTTTAGTGAGACAGAATTCAGTGTTTCAATCCCACGAAGTTAGGGGGCTTTATTACAAATATTGCCAAAGCACACCCTCCAGATAACTCATAGGTGGTGTCTGAACACCTCACGTGGAGAGTCAGCATTTGCCCAATGGCCTACACTTGCAGCAGCAGGAGTGACAGCAGCTGGTCCTCTGTGGTGATATCCCTATTGCTGGAAGGAGCCCTCAAAGCCTTCTCTCCTAAGCATCTTCCCAACCCACAGGCTACAGATAAGCTGTATAAGAATGTTTGCTTTAGGGTCACTATCTTTCCAGACCTGCAACTGTAACTAGTACAAAGTGTGTTTACCTAAATTGGGCTATAATCCCATCCAGGAATCCTAGAGCATTGGAAATGGCTGCAAAATGATTAGGTGGGACCATTCCATAGATGGCTTGAAAGCTCGTGCTTGGGTTTTTTTGTTTTGGCACAAGGTATATAGTTAGCGAACAACAAGCACGCCACATCTCAGGTGTTGAGTTTTGACAGTTAGATACATCTGTGAAACCGTCACCTTAAACAAGATATAGTACAGTTCCTCCATATTCTATGCCATCAATTTCCATCCCCTAGCCAAACAGCAATTTCTGAATTCTATCGCATGGATTCATTTTGTCTGTGCTTGGATTTCATCTAAGTGGAACCATACAGCATGTATTCTAGAGGAATTTCTGTGTCATAGGATAGAGGTATGTTTAACTTTGTAAGAAACTGCTAAACGGTTTTCCAAAGTGGTTGTATCATTTTACACTCCCACTACAATATATGAATGTTCTAGTTGCTTCACATCTTTGCCTACATTTCAGTCATTTTCCTGTGTCTGAAATGGTATCTCACTGTGATTTTAATTTGCATTTCTTTTATGACTAAAGATATTAAATACTTTTTTGTGTTATTGCCATTCATGTAACTTCTTTTGTGAGGGGTCTGTTCAAATGAGCATTCAAATGATTTACTCATTAAAAATTGTTATTTTGCTCATTTCTGATGGGCTCTCCATCTTTTTATTGTTGATTTGTAGATGTCTATTATATAATCTCAATACAAATTTGCTGTCATATATACTGTGAATATCTTTTTACCACTTTGGGGCTTATCTACTCTTGTTCTCTTTTTTAAGATTTTTATTGGGGAATTGGGGGAGGAGAACAGCGTTGGGGAATTGGGGAAGGGGAACAGACAAGTTGCTGTCCTTTTGTTCTTCAGTCTAGTTGCGGAGGACGTTGCTTCATGGCCCATGTTGGTATCATCATTGCCCTCTTTCTGGATGAGGCAGATCGGTCTCCGGCCTCTGGACGGCCGCTCACCGCGGCTATGGCAGCTCACTATAGCTACCCAGCTGCTCACGCTGGCTACAGGCCACTCACTGTAGCTTATGGCAGCCCACTGAGCAGGGGCTGCAGCCTACATCATTGCCAAGACTCGCGCAGCCCAGCTCCAGGTCGAGCTGTTGTTCACCATCTTAGATGTAGAGGGTAGTGTCATTGGCCCTCATATGTGGGATCTGAACCAGGGCCACTGGCGTCCCAAGCCAGCTCTTAACGAATGTGCAACTTGGCCGGCCCTCTAATCATTTCCTTTTTTTTTAAAAGATTTTATTGGGGGAGTTGGGGCAGGGGAACAGCGTTGGGGAATCGGGGAAGGGGAACAGACAAGTTGCTGTCCTTTTGTTCTTCAGTCTAGCTGCGGAGGACGTTGCTTCACTGGCCTATGTTGGTATCGGCATTGCGCTCTTCCTGGATGAGGCAGATCAGTCATCGACCTCTGGATGGTCGCTCACCGCGTCTATTGGCAGCTCACACTGGCTGCCAGCCGCTCACAATGGCTGCGGGCCACTCACTGTAGCCTATGGCAGCCCACTGTAGCAGGCGCTGCAGCCTACACCGTCAACGGGGCTTGCACAGCCCAGCTCCAGGTGGAGCTGCTGTTAGCTGTAGAGGGCAGTGTCACTGGCCCTCAGATCAGAACAGGGGCCGCTGGCGTCCCAAACCAGCTCTTAACCAATGTGCCACTCGGCCGGCCCTCTAATATTTTTCTTAATGGTATCTTTTGGTGAGCAGAATTAATTTTAATGAAGTCCAATTTTTTTCTTTTATTGTTAGAGTATTTTGTATCCTGTCTAAGAGATCTTTCCCCTAAGGTTATAAAAAGATTCCCTTTTCTTCTAAGAAGCTTTATGATTCGGAGTTTTGTATTTCAAGGTATAGAAGACCTTCAACTTTATTATTTTTTTCAAGAATGTTTTGGCTATTATAGGTCCTTTTTTTGTTATTTAAATTTTAGAATAATATTGCCTATATCATCAAAAAGGCCTGCTGGAGTTTTGATTGTGATGGTCTTGAATCCATAAATTAATTTAGGAAGAATGAGAACTACTAATTTTGATAGACTCTTTCACTGAAAAGGGTAAGGTAGCTGCAGTGAAACTTCACACTGCCTTCAGTATAGTACAAGAAGTTTTTAAATGTATTAATATCATTTATTTTAAGGGAAATGAAAAACTAAAACTACGAAGAGATACATCAAATAGGCAAAAATCCAAAAGTCTGATACCACTATGTTGACTATGCAGAGGGCAAGACGCACTCTCAAACGCCGGTGAGAATGTAGACTGGTACAACCCTAGAACAGAAGTGTGGCCATACTTGTCACATGTATGTATCATTTCACCCAGGAATTCTGCTATAGGGATTCACTTGGCATAGAAGATTCACTTCTATACACATACAAAATCACATGTGCACAAGGTTATGTGTTATCTGAAATAGCAAAATAACAAATAAATTATGTCATGTCCATACAGGAATATGATACAGCTTAAAAAAAGACCAAGGAAGCTCTCTATATAATGAAATAGGAAGATTTTTCTAGATATATTATTAAGCTAAAAAAAAAAACAAAAAACAAAAAAAAAACAAACCAAGGTGAAAAACAGTATAGTTTACTACCATGAAAAAAAAGGGGGTTGTAGATGACTATTCATTTGTGTTTGTTTGTATATACTTAATGAACTGTTGGAAGAACACAAGAAATTAATAAAAGAGGAAGAACTCGGTCGATGGAAGCAGGGGTGGGGAGGAAGATATTTCAATGCATACTTGTATATACTTTTTTGAACTATGTGAACTATATTACATATTCAAAAAATTAAATAAATTTTGCAAATTAATTTTTCCTTAAGTATCTGATGATGATGATGATGTCAAGAAGAGCTATCATTAATGAACACTTAATATATAACTGGGCTGAGTAGTTTATATGCATTATCTCAACAGATGCAGCAGTCACTCCTTTTTTACAGATGACCAAAACCTGAGACTCAGAGGGTTATGTAGCTAAGAAGTTGTAAAACTAGGAGTCTGAAATTTGTGTACTTAACTGTTATACACTCTGTACCATCTATTAACAGTTGACACTGATATGTCGGATGGATATAAAAGAAAAAAGCAATTACCTGCTGCCCTTCTGTACCCTCAGCAGTTACCATAGCAACAGAGTGTGTTCCTGCTGAGGAGATGACTGCATCATGAGCAGGGACTGTGATGGGCGTGCCATCCTGAGTTACCATTGTGATGGTATTGCCAATGGCTTGCATGTCTGCTTGAGATATGTTGACCTGAAATACATTTTACAAATCAGTTAAGATTTCTTCTTATATTTGTCAATCTTTATTAAGGACTAGGACTAATCCCTGTATAAATCTACTCTATGGGAACAAATAAGCATTTTACAATGGAATAAACCTTTTAGAAAGAGGTCATCAGAAAAACTGAGTATTTGTTAAATGCATTTCCTCCTCTCCATCTCTACTGCTGATTAGGACCCTTAATTTTCTCCCTTCCAACTTTCTGCAATAATACAACTTCTTTCCAGGTATCCAGTGTAACCCTTCTCTAACCATACTCTACCTAACAAATTTCATTACATTCCCTGCGTAAAACCCCAGAGACTCCCCATCACTACAGTTCAGACTTCTTACATGGCATTCATGACCCTTCACAGCTTCCCCAGACTCACCTTTCACTCCTTCCAAACCAGCATCTAGGACTTCCAACCACAACCAACCATTTGCAATCCCAAAGAGTGTTATATTCTGTTATATCTTCATGATTTTGCCCTTCCCTCCACTCTGCCCGGTGAACTTATGAGAAATTTTCAAGATCCAATTGAATGGCCATTTTCTGTAAGGGCCTCCAAGATTCCTCAGGAAGAATCATTTACTCCTTTCTCCAGACTGCCAAAGCACTTTACATATCCCTGAATTATATACCCACTGTTATAAGAAATTATTGTTCATTTTAGGAATGTCTCTTTGCTAATAGGTTATGATACCCCCTTCGTGTCTTCCCTACACTGTCTACCAAAATGCCTAGTGTTCAATAAACGTTGATTATTTAATTGACTAAAGGAATGAACAGAAACCTAATTCCAGAAAGAAACGGGAAGGCTACATCCAGAGAAAATATAACATTGGGATGGGGAAAATAGCTGTTTTGGAACACATAAAGAACTCATTCTCTATGGTGAGAGAGGAGCCATGAGTGTGACAAAGCAATAGGTTCCAGTGTGATAAACACTAGAATTACCCACGAGTGGAACAGGCTACCTCTTAGAGAGAAACTGCCTCATCTGTTTTGGGGCTGCTTTGGAGGGAATTTCTCCTGTATAAGCGGGGAAAGGCTAGATCAAATGACCTCTGTAGAGGGCCTCTGTGGTGATCTAACTCAAGAAAATGTCTTCAGGTTGATGCTAAATAAAACTGGTTAGTAAATATGATCTTGCAGGCCAATCAGTGGCCGAAGGGGACTGTGTGGAATTAGTGATGTCAGTAGTGAAGAGGAAGGAGATGAGTGGGATGGTACAAGAGCTTTGTATTTTCCAATCCTGAGTATGTTCTGTCTCCTTCCTAACATCAGCATCTTAACAGTTATCAACACAAATGGCAGATTAATCATGGGAGGTAAAGCTCTGAGAGACTGGTAAGGCAAGAGTTCTCCATGGAAAAGGCAAATATAGGAGGCTAAAGAACCCCATATGCCTATTTCCACCAGGTACTAAGACAACCTTAGCTAGAGCTTAAAAAAGAAATCAAGTCTGAATTATTTTAAGCCAGTGGCATCTAGAAAACAGTAAGTTTGCCTACTGGAGAACAACCATTACATTGCCTTTCCTGGGAAATTAAGATACTTGTTCTATTAATTCTGTGAAACTAGTTGCGTGAACTCCCATGATTCCAGATATGGAAAGAGATACACTTTGTAAATTTTAAAGGTTTGGCCATCACTGACTTCCCGGGATCTTTGAATGTTGCCATCATCACTCAGCCAAGGCTCTGCTGATTTCCCAGTCTCACCTCTTGGATCTAATCAGCCACCAAATCCTATCTCTTCTCTGAATTGTGTTTCACATGGATCCATTACTTTTTTTTTTGAGGGCAGTGTCACTGGCCCTCATATGTGGGAGCCGAACTGGGGCCGCTGGCTTCCCAAGCCAGCGCTTCACCACTGCGTCACTCGGCCGGCCCGATCCGTTACTTTTCAAGCCCTCAATTTCACTGTGGTTCTGAACTTCATCACCTCGCCTTTGAACTATACCAGTAACACCCTCTGAATCTTAAGAGTCACAAACCTTCCGTCTCTACTAATCTCCTGGTATGTGGGTTTTTTTGGCAAGCTACTAAAAAACCTTCAGGAAAGCTAGCACTGCCTACAAGCTGAAGTTCAAACTTCATGCTCTGATATTTGAGGATTTCTTCAACTGGGACCCAACTTGACTTTCAAGCCCAGGTTCCGAAAAATATTAGCTTGTTTGGCTTTTGATGGATACTTACATGCTGAGTCCCATCCTGGGATATGAGCGTAACTTGTTGACTCAATCCAGATTGGGTTACTGTGGCCACTTGTGTAGATACAACATCGTCCCCTTCTACACCTGTAACATACGTGATCTGAGACCCTTTAAGAACGTCTTCACTTTGACCTGTTTAAAACAAATGAATTATTTATTTGACTGACCAACTAAGATGTTTAGAAAGCATAGGATATTTTAAATATCATAGAGAAGTGTATACAAATTAAAGTGTATTACATCTAAATAATGAAAATGGCTTCTATCACCTCCTTCCAATTCCTCCATTTTGCAAAGCCAAATCAAATCAAAGCAGACCAGACCAAACCTTTCCACATCAAAGTTAAGTGTTCTAATTTTGGAAGACCTCTCTGATTCTCTTAGAAGAGTGATACTGTGCATGGGGCAGGGATGGGGAGAACTGTACAGGAAAACTGACATGCCAGTAACCCTTCCAATATGGCAAGTATGCATGAGGTTCTTGAAGTCACTTAAAAAGCTAAAAATTGGCTGGCCGAGTGGTCCGTTGGTTAGGAGCTGGCTTGGAACACCAGCTCAGCAGCGGGGCCCCAGTTCGAATCATCCCATATATGAGAGCCAGTGACACTGCCCTCTACAGCTAAGATGGTGAACAACAGCTCCACCTGGAGCTGGGCTGCTGTGACTCTCTGGGATGGCCTAGCTGCATCCCCTACTGCTTTGGGCTGACATAGGCTACAGTGAGTGGCTGGCAGCCAGTGTGAGTGACTGGCAGCCAGTGTGAGTGACTGGCAGCCAGTGTGAACTGCCAAGAGCTGCTGTGAGCGGCTGTCCAGAAGCTGGTGACCGATCTGCCTCACTCGAGAAGAGTGCAATGATGATACCAACATGGGCCAGTGAAGCAAGTCCTCCACAACTAGACTGAAGAACAAAAGGACGGCTCTTGTCTGTTCCCGTTCCCTGATTCCCCAAAGCTGTTCCCCTCCCCCAATTGTCCAATAAAATCTTTAAAAAAAAAAAAGCTAAAATGATAAGACAATCTTCATAAACATTAACCACAAATCTGGAATGGTGTATAAATACAACCTGCTAATATACGTTACTTAATTTTTTTTATTATTATTAGTTTCAGGTGTAGTAATTTACTTACTCTTTAACACAAGTGATTGATTGCAAGTCATCAGTACATAATGACATCATTGTGTAAAGAAAATGTAATGGCATGTTATCTGAGGTAAGGTTAATCATTTAATAAGTGACAGAACAGGAACCACCATCCACTTATTTCATTAAGAACAGCAAGTAAATAGCATTTTCAACAGTCCATTACTGCCATACTTGGCAACCAGGAAGATTACTGATCATTCTCTTCCATCACTTTCGCCTCCCGTGAAGACAGAAAGAAGGTATATATACAGAAGGTGCCAAAAAAATGTATACACATTTTAAGAAAGGAAAAAATTATTAAAATGGTAATACTCAATTTATACTGATAACAAAAGATGAATACAAGTCACGTTTGACTTCTGCAATTATAAGAGGGGCTCAAAAGCAGTTACCATCAGCAAGCATCCAGACACTTCTGATTATGGTGAACTACTGCTTGAGCAACGATGACCAAAGTGTCTACTTGTATGCATTTTTTTGGCACCCCCACCCAGTATATTTTTTTCCTTCAAAGAAGGACTTCATATGCTAATTTAAGAGTATTTCCCAAAGTTAGTGGTTAATGCATGCATTCATATGGATATAGCCATCCTAGTGTAATTTCTATGGTAGTCGTTACTTCATTTCTTTTTGTCCTATCCCACAGCTATTTATATACCATTATTCCAATAGGTTGTAAAACCTAGGGGAGCATATGAGAAAAAGAAAACAAATCCATCCCTATTCTTGGAAAAACAACTTTAGTTTATTTAACAGAAAGTATATTATATTATGGACCATTTTCTTGAATACAAGGAATTCTGACAATTTGTTATATCAACATTTAAGAAAGAAGCTGAGAAAAAAAAAAGGAAGAGACTGAGGAAGCTTAAAAAAAGGAAGAGTCTTAAAACCTAAGTTTGACATTGTCAGAGCCTGCTTTCCAACTGTCAGGATTCAGCAGTTATAATATGTACCCATGCATACTTAGAGTGCTTTGGCTAGAAAATAATACAGCATTCAAAACGGAGGGGTTTGTTATATTCTTACTATCACACGATGAAGATCTGAAAAGAAAAATTAGAACTACAGAGAATCATCTGAGCAGGTAGTGAGTGATCTGTTTCCCCTTATTCTTCAACAAACTTTTTCCACCTAAATATTTGCAATGTGTCAATATCAGTTAAGAATGGGAAAAGATTTTTTTTTCCAATTTTCAAATTTACTTCATTTAAGAGGTACTCAATGATAAGACAACCTATAATTTGTTCTTTTGTTCTAGAAAAACCTACTTCATTTTGCCTATTTACCTATGCTGACTTATTTAACTGAAATCATAGAATGTGGTTCTCTGGAATATTTTGTTTAAGAGCTTATTGGTATTGAAACGAATGTTTTGGTCTCCTACAACACTACCTAATAGCACATGAATGAACCAAGAGTTACTTGGGAGTGCTTCATGCTCTGATGATTAAGATCAACACACCCAAACAGTCTAGCTGCCCTGCCTCTCTCCAGCCTCATTTCACACCACCCTCTCAGGAAGAAGTGCCACACTGGCCAGGCTTCTTTCAGTCTCTCCAATTCACTTTGCTCTCTCCTCAGGGCTTTTTACATGTGCCATTCCTTCTATTTGGAATGTTCTCTTGGCCTTTTCTCCCCGTTTCCCCTTGCCCTAACCCCTGCTTCTCCACTTAGTTAACTTCTATTCACCTTCTAGATCACTCCAAAACTCATTTCCTCAGGGAATTTGACAGCCTAGACTAGACTAAGTTTCGTTATACAACCCAGAGCACCAAGTACTTTTCTTTGATAGCACTTACCACAGTTATAAATTATATGTTGCTGTGATTATTTGAATGAAACTTTATGATTTGAGAAAATACTATTAATCGTAAATTCTGTTGATTCTCAGACACAGAGACAGATACACTAGACAAAACCCTCACCTGGGGGAGGCTCAAAGAAGGCTTCCTGCTCCTCCTCGATGGGCTCCGTGTCATTGTGAGCCGTCCTTTTGTGCATGGCCAGCGTGGAGATCTGCTTGTATGTCTTCCCACAGTGGTTACAGTTGTATGGTTTGGAGTGAGTGTGAACAACATGATGTTTGTACAAACTGGAATATTCTGTAAACCGTTTATCACACCCAGGGACTGTACAAACATATGGCTTTTCCCCTAAGTAAAGAATAGCACCAAAAACAAAAACAAAAAAAAAATGAAGTCAACTTTTACATATGAAGACATAACCATTCCATACTTCCCGGGAAAGGAAAAAGAAAAAGCTTACAATAGCAAAAGCAAGTAGTTGCCAAATCCCTTTCTACCCTGCCATGAGACAGCACACAACAAAAGACTCCCTAACAATGATTCAGACTTGGCTAACAAAGTAGTCTGCCTCCTGAGTGTTGTCCTGTGTCTCAATACTACTTTTCCCCTAATTTCAAGAGATGAGAAAATTAAGGATGGTTTTGTTGCCCAGTTTAACTCTAAGCTTTGATGATTTATTGTTACCTATTATTAGCTAACCTAAATATGATTTATGATATTATACTAATAATAACAATAATAAATGCAATTATAACTTACGCAGTTTATCCTAAAGATTTGATAAGGGGAATAAAACAGGATTTTCTAAAAAGCCTATATACCAGTGACACTGCCCTCTACAGCTAACAACAGCTCCACCTGGAGCTGGGCTGTGCGAGCCCCGGTGATGGTGTGGGCTGCAGCCCCTGCTGCAGTGGGCTGCCATAGGCTACAGTGAGTGGCCCGCAGCCAGCGTGAGTGGCTGGCAGCCAAGCGTGAGCTGCCAATAGCCGCGGTGAGCGACATCCAGAGGCCAGCGACCGATATGCCTCATCCAGGAAGAGCGCAATGACGATACCAACAGTGAAGCAACATCCTCCGCAACTAAACTGAAGAACAAAAAGACAGCAACTTGTCTGTTCCCCTTCCCCGATTCCCCAACGCTGTTCCCCTCCGCCAATTCCCCAATAAAATCTTAAAAAAAAATAAAAAATAAATAAAATAAAAAGCCTATATAGCTTGGACACTTCGGTAAATCTAAAAGGACATATGTGTTTTTATTAACTTCACTTGACTTCTTACATCCATTCAAAAGCTACTGAATATTCACTAAAAACAACTAGGCAATACAAAGGGAAGTAAAAACCATAAATCTTTTTTTTTTTTTTTTTGGTGAGGGCAGTGTCACTGGCCCTCACATGTGGGACCCGAACTGGGGCTGCTGGCGTCCCAAGCCAGAGCTTAACCACCACGCCACTCGCCCGGCCCCCATGAAACAATTTGAGAACAATGTAGGCAATACAACCATTTTTAGAACTTTTTATTATGGAAAATTTCAAACATGCACAAAAGTTTAGAGAAACAGTGTAATAACCCCCATGTACCAATCAATCACCTGGCTCTAACTATCAATTCATAGCCAATATTGTTTTATTTATTCACTACACATTTCCCCCCCTTCTTTCTACCCTGAATTATTCTCATCTACCCTGGATTATTCTCAAACAGCTCCAGATAGCATTCCATTGCATCTATAAATATTTCAGATTGTGTATCTGAAAGATGCAGCCTTTTTTAAAAACAACAAAATTAACCATAATTATTTAATATCATAAAATATCTAGACAGTATTAATGTGGTAATGGTGGTGGCGGGAATCTAGAACTGAAATCAAACTGGAAAAAATTAACCTAATTGTGGTTTAAATGAGTACTTTTAACCACACCAAAGAAGTTGGGGTTGGGGAGAAAGAATAAACTAATTAAAGTAACTCATACATACAGTATTTGACTAACATGCTCAGTCTTGGACTAGGTTGTGGGGTTGGGGGGAACAGCAAATAAATTTTCAACTCTTTTAAGCAGTGGTATGGAAAAAGCAACTCTGAAACTATTTCAGACATAAAAAATATTAAGCAGGGCTGGCCGAGTGGCACGGTGGTTAAGCGCTGGCTTGGGAAACCAGCGGCCCCGGTTTGGGTCCCAGATATGAGGGTCAGTGACACTGCCCTCAAAAAAAAAATTAAGCAAATAAGTAAATGTGTCAATGCTGTTGGAAGCTAGAACTCTTGCTGTGGACAAAGGGACATACAAATATGGAATGGGGGAAGGAAAAGAAAGAGCTCTGTCAGATGAAATGCATTGGAAGCATTGGTGTAAACTCATATTATTTCCAAAATGTGCATATGTGTGTGTATAAACATATGCATGTCCTACTTTATTCTCATTTTACACCTTTCTTGGGTAACTGCATTTCCCCCCCATAGTTCTAAAGAGTAAAACCACTCACAAATAGTAAAATCTCATACTAATGTAATCTGTAATATGTCTTGGACATAAAGTGATTAGAGATTGCCTCCATCCTCTGCCCAGTCCCCATTCTCAAAAGAGGACAAGTTAAAGTTCTTATCTTGGTGGATGGTTTGGGGAAGGTGTGGTGAAGGCAAAGCCAGGCAGAGAAATGGGCAATTCCAACTGGGGAAATGGGCCCTCTTCATAGTTAGCCTGGAGCAGAAACAGCCACTAGGTGGCACAAAACCATAGTCAAGACATATCTGGGTTTAAATTGTGCTTTTCAGCTCCTTATAGGCCACCTACACAGCCTCAACTGGGTCATCTGATCAACCTTGCAAGAATGGACTGCATAAATGTTTACACTCACTGACAGCATAATGTGGGCATTTACTGTTTCATACACTTGATGATCATCAGGCAATCCTTTCTACCAGCTCAGAACTACCTCTTGAGTCAGACCAACATTTACAACTACCTACTGGATCTCTCTACTTCAATGATTCACAACCATGTATACATATAAAAGACCTGGTGAGTTTTTTAATATATACTGATTCCACGCCTCACTCCAGTAAAATTATGTTAGAATCTTTGCACACAGAATTTGGGGAATGAATCTATATTTAAAAGGCAAATCTAGTGTGCAGCCACATTTGAGAGCATTGCTCTCCCGACCTGAGTGTACTAAAAGATCAGTATGGTCAAACTTAATATAGGCATCCCTCTCACTAGAATCTAATTTGCCCATAAAATGTGTTGAATGACAAACTTTCAGGTAATGGGTCTATATTCCATTACTTTAAATGGGAAAAATGTTTTCCCAGTCAATTTCCTCAAATATCACAGAGGCTCTTAAGCATAGGAGTTTAGTTTTCCTCCTATATTGCAAACTTGTACAATAATTTAAAAATGAAATGTCTTAATGATATAAAAGGAATGCAAATTATATATTAGCAAAATATCATCTTTCTTCTAATCCATAGCCACCTTTTCTAGGCCTCTTAGGTTTTCACAGTCTTTTTAACTTTCTTAGGAAACACATTAACTTAATCATGTAGAGAAGATGATAGCAACAGTGCATAATGTACTTACACAATGTAAGCATAAGATATGAATGTATCAGAAATATGACTTCAGTGTATTGTATGTTCTCTCACTTAGATTTACATGTGATTTAATAATTTTTCCTTTCATAGAAAAATGCACCCACAAATAGATTTATTTATAGTGTTTTCAATTTGGATCATAAATTTTGGGTAAAAATTTTACAAATCATTATAGCAAATAGACAGATGGTAAGAGTTCAGATGCTGAGGGATACCCAGAGACCTATAAATTCCAAACTGACACTGCTATCTTCCCTTTCCAACTTGCTCTTCCTCATCCTAGCACCATCCAATTTATCATATAAGCTAGAATGGCAGGTTCTTCTTTATTCCTCATGACTAACTTGGTCACCAAGCCCTTTGCCGATTCCTCTTCAAGGTCTTTCATTTATATCCTTCTCTACCTCATTTCTTTTTTTTTTTTTTTTTTGAGGGCAGTGTCACTGGCCCTCATATGTGGGACCCGAACCAGGGCGGCTGTCTTCAGAAGCCAGCGCTTAACCACCGCACCACTCGTCTGGCCCTCTACCTCATTTCAAATATGCTAAGACCTCTTGATCAGTCTCCTTGCTTATGGTCTCATCTCCCTTTAATTTCTTTTTATATTATTGATTGAGTGATTTTTTTTTCCCTAAAAAGCAAATTTTCAAATTTTCTTTAAATTCTCTTAAGGCCTCCCCTCTGCCCCAAGCAGTATTCAAACTTGTTAACGTACCCTTTCAAAAGAAAGGGGTTGTCGATCCCCGAAAATATTTACAGAAATACCCAGGTGTCTGTGGAATGCAGCCTGAGAAACATTGACTTATGCAACTAAAGTTCCATTCCGTAAAACTGTCTTTTAATTTTGAATTATTACAAGTTTCTGAATACCAATAATAAAAACAATGTTAAAAAGTTTCTTGTAAAACGAATGCACATTCTGCACTACCTGCCCATTCCAATGACCTTTCCTTCCCCACCCACAAAGTGGAGCATCGAAGTTAAAAACTTTTGTGCTATAAATGGTACCATCAAGAAAGTGAAGACAGGCCTTTTGAGCTTCCTTTGCTTGGCCCGCTCCAAACTCTTTGGAGTGTACTTTTTTTTTCTAATAATGGCCCTTAAGCCATTCTCTACTGCTCAGGCCCGCCTCTGCTTCTTTGAAATGTATTTTTACTTCTAATAAACTCCTTTTCTGCAACTTTAAGAAAAAAAAAAAGGAAAGTGAAGACAACCCATAGGATGGCAGAAAATACCTGTAAATCATATATCGGATAAGGAAATTGTATCCAGAATATAATAAACAATTCTTACAACTCAACAATAAAAAGACAACCCAATTAAAAAACAAAAAAACAGGCAAAGGATCTGAATAGGCTTTTCTCAAAAAAAAGATACAAATAGCCAATAAGCACATAAAAAGATGCTCAACAGGGCTGGCCAAGTGACTCAGTTGGTTAAGTGCTCGCTCAAGAGTGCAAGCTGAGCTCTGAGCAACAGCAGTTCGATGCCCAGCCTGAGCTGAGCTGCCGCTGAGCTGCCAACAGGTGGCAGGATAGCTTAGCTAAAAAATTTTAAAAAAGATGCTCAGCATAAGTACATTTGGAAAAGGCAAATAAAATCACTTCACACACTGGAATGGCTATAATCAAAAACATATAACAACAACTGTAGCTAGGATATGGAGAAATTGGAATCCTCATACATTGTTAGTGAGATTGTAAAAGTGTGCAAACATTTTGGAAAACCGTTTGGAAGTTCCTCAAGATGTTAAACACAGTTACCATATGTGACCTAGCAATTCTACTCCTAGGTATATACCGAAAAGAAATGAAAACATGTCAACACAAAACCTTGTACATGAATGTTCACAGCATTATTCATAATAGCTGAAAAGTGAAAACTGGTGGAAAAATAAAATATGTATTCATAGTATTTCATTATATAAATATATATAATGAAATACTATTAAGTACTTAAAAATAAAAAAACTACTGATATATGCTATGACATGGCTGAACCTCAAAAACATTATGCTAAAAGAAAGAAGCCAGATGAAAAACACTACATATTGTATGATTCCATCTATATAAAATGTCCCGAATGGGCAAATCCACAGGGATACAAAGTAGACTAGTGACTGCTTATGGTTAGGGGGTGGGAGTAACAGAAGACCACTAACAAGTATGGAATTTCTTTTAGGTGGGACGAAAGTGCTTTAAAATTGAATTGTAGGGCTGGCCGAGTGGCTCAGTTGGTTAAGAGCTCACTCAAGAGTGCGAGCTGAGCTCTGAGCAACAGCAGTTCGATGCCGAGCCTGAGCTGAGCTGCCGCTAAGCTGCCAATAGCTCAGTTAAAAAACAAAAACAAAAAAAACCCACATAAAATTGGATTGTGGTAATGGCTGTACAACCCTGTGAATATACTAGAAAACATTGAATCATATACTTTAAATGGATGAATTGTATAGTATGTGAATTATATCTCAATAAAGCTGTTAAAAAAAGGATCTGTCCACAGACCACCCCTCCCACTATGCCTCACAAGCACCATGAAGCCCACTTTAAGAAACGCCCTTCCCATGACAGCACAACACACAAGGCCCCTGCCTACCCCGCCCCGACCTCATTCTATACCACTCTTCTCCAAGTGCTCCACGCCTCGTTATATGGAGCCACCTAATGTTCTGCAAATAATGCATGCTTTCTCATACATTTGTACTTTTCCCCATGACATTTCCCCTGCCAGGAATACCTTCCCTCTACCCAGCAAACTTTAGGACTCAGTCTAAAAGTCAAATCCCCCTGTAAAACCTTCCCCGAATGCTTCTCCCACAGAGATGGCTGCTCCATTCTCTGATCCCACAGCATCTTGTTCTTGTAAATAAAAGACACTCTGTACTCTGCGGCAATTATATGTCTACTATAATATTTCTTCCCAACTCAACTGCCCTCGACAATGTCTTATCTGCATCTGTATCTCTGATGCCTGACAGGACAAAACACAGCAGATGCTCAATAACTATTTGTTGAATAAATGAATACATAAATGCTAAAGTGAAGCTTTTTATAAAGTTGCTTAATCCCTCTCCACCACACCAAGTGGTAGGAAGGAAGGAAAAGGCTACTTGGAAATGGTTTATGAAAGAAGCAGGAGTTAAACAAAGCCTTGAAAGTTAAAAGACCAAGAAATCGGAGACTGTTACCTGTATGTATCCGCACATGGTTTTTATAATTGGTTGCACTGGCAAATGCCCTCCCGCATCCTGGTTCTGTGCAGTAATAAGGTCTTTCTCCTGTGTGTGTCCTAATATGTACTTTTCTGATATTTGATGTTGTAAAAGACCGACCGCAGCCTTCAATGGGACATTTAAAGGGCCTTTCTCCTGAAAACACAAAAGGGAATAAATTATATGGTGCAAAAATATATTGAATATATAAAAATAAAAATTGAAATGTCTTATCCTTTAATTCTGCTAGGATCATGCTCAAGACTCTAGCCTTCTTGTGTTTGAGCTTCCCTTTTAGTTTTGTTTTATTTTCCTGTAAACAGCATCTTCTTCTCCAAACTTAAATTTACATAGGAAAATCTAAGCAGTATTCAAAGCTCATCAATGCTTACATGACTCTCCAAGATGGAATCAAACAGATGAGCATATTATAAAGTAAGCTAAGGAAAGCAAAGAAAGAAATATCATAAAGAAATACAAAAGAAAAACAGGGAGGAACAGGATTAAGTTAGAACAACTCTAGAATTCCCTAAAAACTTATCTCCTACTTTATTTATTCCATAATACTTTGAAGAAAAATGATTTTTGGTCTTTTTTTTTTGGAGGGCAGTGTCACTGGCCCTCATATGTGGGACCAAACCAAGGCCGTTGGCTTCCCAAGCCAGCGCTTAACCACCGCGCCACTTGGCCGGCCCAGATTTTTGATTTTTTAAAATCAAATGTCTAGCACATAATAACATAATAAAATTACTGGTTGAGTGTATTACTATTCTCATACTCTTATTGGAAAGTGTACTCTGCCGATTATATTCCTTTTCTTCATATTTGCTTTATACAACCTCAGAAGCCAAAGAGCCTTTAAACTGTCAAACAGAAAACAGGCTCTGCTTTTGATTCCCATGTGACCTTTTCTTGAAGGAGCTCAAATTAAGCAAACAACTTCTAAGACAGAAAAAAAGTTCTCTCTCTCTCTCTAAGTGTGTGTGTATAGATAGATAAACAGATATAGATATTTATCTCTATATATTTTTCTTTCGGTCAAGTGAAATTACGATTTTCTTGTTGTTAGAAACCATTCCAAAAGATTTCTGCCCTCAAGTATGAAGTCATTTAAAAAGAAGCAGGGGCGGGCCGGCCGAATGGTGCATTGGTTAAGAGCTGGTTTTGGGATGCCAGCAGCCCCGGTTTGGATCCCACATATGAGGGCCAGTGACACCGCCCTCTACAGTTAACAACAGCTCCACCTGGAGCTGGGCTGTGTGAGTCTCAGCAACGGTGTAGGCTGCAGCCCCTGCTGCAGTGGGCTGCTATAGGCTACAGTGAGTGGCCGGCAGCCAGCATGAGAGGCTGGCAGCCAGCGTGAGCTGCCAATCGCCATGGTGAGCGACCATCCAGAGGCGGCGACTGATCTGCCTCATCTGGGAAGAATGCAATGATGATACCAACATGGGCCAGTGAAGCAATGTCCTCCGCAACTAGACTGAAGAACAAAAAGACAGCAACTTGTCTGTTCCCCTTCCCTGATTCCCCAACGCTGTTCCCCTCCCCCAATTCCCCAATAAAATCTTTAAAAAAAAAAAAAAGGAGCAGGGGGCAGGACAAGTGGCACGATGGTTAAGAGTTGGCTTGGGATGCCTGTGGCCCGGGTTCAGATCCCACATGTGAGGGCCAGTGACACTGCCCTCAAAAAAAATAAATAAATAAATAAAAAGGAGCAGGAATCTTTAATCCTTTCTTTAATGAGAATGTTGTTCAATATATTAACCTAAAGAGAACAAAGAGTTTTACCTTGGATAAATCCCTTCTCCTTTCTGGATCTAGATGACCTCTAAAGTTTTCCCAGCTCTGACATGTTATGATAAGATACCAGGCATTTTAACCATTTTCACTGGGCTATATATTTAACTCCTCTAATTCTGTAACACCTTGCTTTGTTTCTGCACTAAAATCACTTGTGTTTGTAACAAAAGCCCCTGAAACCCCTTGCTCAATCCAATGTTACACCAATGAAAATACTCATATTTAACATGAATATGTGGCTTGCTGAATGACTACTATCAAAGGAAGCACAATTTCGATGTTTTGACCAAATATTAATAGAACTAGATTATGGTTTTATGGAACTTTCATATAAAAAGTTGAGATCAGGGACAGCCCAGTGGCTCAGTTGGTTAAGAGCACAAGCTCTGAGCAACAATGTTGCCGGTTTGCTTCTCACATGGGCCAGTGAGCTGCACCCAAGCTGAGCTGCCAACAGGTGGCAGGATGGCTCAGCTGCTTGAGAGCACGTGCTCCTAACAAGGTTGTAGGTTCGACTCCTGCATGGGATGGGCTACACCCACCCGCGACTAAGATTGAACATGGCATCTTGAGCTGAGCTGCTGCGAGCTGCCGCGAGCTGCTGCAAGCTGCCGCGAGTTGCCAATGGGCTGCCAGATGACCACTGGACTTTGAGGTGAGCTAGCTATGCCCTCTACAACTAAGAGTGAAGGACAACAACTTCCCCAATAAAAAAATCTTAAAAAAAACACACAAAAAAAGCTGGTATTATATAGCAAATCCAAATAGAATTTGCAGGAGCTTGGAAACACTTGCTTCTGATATAATGAATAAAAATAAGTGCATGAATGAAATAGAAGCAGAGATCCACAGCTTTGCTCTTGAACATCATAAAGTAAAACCCATTTTGGATCATATTTGAAATAGAAGTTTAATGACTGGAAGAATCCTCCCTGGAAATGTGCTAAACTATTTCAGAATGCTTATAACTATTTGGGGAGAAACTTATCACACTATATTTAACACTCTGTTGTAAATCTCAAACAAATTTATCTTACTTAGTCAACAGCTTATAATTGAGTCTTGTATCAACAGTTTCTGAAATTCTTCAAGCTCTGACCCAAAGCAAATAATTATCTTTATAACACTAATTCCATAAATAATCAAGTAGTAAGAAGAGAGGGGAGGAGGGAAGGTAAGAACAAGTACCCTTTAGGAAAAGGAGAGAAGGAAATTTAAAGGGGAGGAGATGATCACATGCCTTTCTTTCTGTGGGGCTGTTAGGGGTTCAGACACTTTCTTTAGCAACAGCTTAATGCACGAGAAACAATACTAAATTGAGAAGGAATTGGGTGCCTTAGGTTCCGGGCTCAGTTGGGCTACTAAATAGATATGTATTCCTTGGTAAATAAGCCTGTTGCTTAGATAATTCCTGAAAACTGGGAGGGTTGGTTATCCAGGGCCACTGAACCTTTTTTGGGACATGGACCCCTTTGAGAGTCTAACAAAGTTATGATCCCTAATCCTGCAAAGAAGCATACGTGTGCAAGTGGAATTTCAAGAGTTCAAGAAAAGCCCTTAACAATGACTCTCTGAAACGCTTCCAGAGACTCCTTCCCCAAGTCCCCTCCCTGAAGGTAAGAACTCCTGGACTTGATATAATTGTTCACACTGGTACCTGTATGAGTTCTGATATGTTTCTGTAGATCTCCTGAAGTTTTGAAAGATTTAGTACAATTATCTTCTGAACACCGATATGGCTTTTCTCCTGTATGAGTTCTGAAATGACTTTTTAATCCATAACCTTTAAGAAAAATATAAAAAATTTAATTACACAAGACCCCTCTAAGCATCTTCACTGAGATTAAGCTATTTAAAAATACAGTAAACACAAAGTATACAATACTAGGCAAACAACAGAATAACTATTAAAAATGTACAAGAATGTGATAGCTCAGGACTGTCATGCTGAAAATGCAATAATTTCATCACTGTCTAGAGGAGGCTGTATGTTTTTCTTTTTATAAAGTACCCCAATCTTATTTGATGTTCACAACTCATAATCCAAAAGCTTGAAGTGGAATGGAGACATGGAATAAGGAACAGGGTGGAAGCCAGGAGGCCTCGTCCCATTGCTAAGTCCCAGCTTCCTATGGTTCCCTAAGGTCTGTCCTGATGTTCAATTCTGTGTCAGTTTTTATTTTTTATTTTATTTTTTTTGAGGGCAGTGTCACTGACCCTCATATGTAGGACTGAACTGGGGCCACTGGCTTCCCAAGTCAGCGCTTAACCACCGCACCACTCGGCCAGCCCATGTGTCAGTTTTTAAATGCTTGACTTTTATTTTTCCTGCTAAAAGAAAGCAGGGTGTGGAGTGAAACACCGAACACAGAGGCAGAAACAAAACAAGCCTGAGGAGAAAAATGAGAACAGAGAGAGGAACAGAGCAAGTAGGACAAAAGGTAGTTAAGGGAGAGACGGTCACTGTGCATTTGCTAATTCAGACAATGGTAAGGGGTCAGTTCCTGCTATTGGCCTGTCTCTACTTGCCCCCTACGTGGAACTAAGAAACCAAGAAAATTCACACTTTTACCTGTTGCAAATGCTTTCCCACAGCCTGCATGTTCACACTGGTAAGGCCGGTCTCCTGTGTGTGACCTCTCATGGACCTGTCATTAAAACACAGGCATGACTCTATTTCCTTCAGGCATTCCTCAGGGATATGGTGTCAACAAAGGCCTATTTTTCTTTTTTCACTGCTGAATTATTTTGTTGTGTGTGTGTTATTTTTGAGAAACAAAAGATAACTTTTCTCTTCTCAAAATCTACAGTCCAACAATTCTCAAATAGACCAAAGTGCTCTTTGTTAAGAAGCACTCATTTTATTTATTTATTTATTTATTTATTTTTTTATTTTTAAAAGATATTATTGGGGAATTGGGGCAGGGGAACAGCGTTGGGGAATCAGGGAAGGGGAACAGACACGTTGCTGTCTTTTCGTTCTTCAGTCCAGTTGCGGAGGACATTGCTCCACTGGCCCATGTTGGTATCGTCATTGCGCTCTTCCCAGATGAGGCACATTAGTCGCCCTCCTCTGGATGGTCGCTCACCACGGCTATTGGCAGCTCGCGCTGGCTGCCATCTGCTCACACTGGCTGCCAGCCACTCACTGTAGCGTATGGCAGCCCACTGCAGCAGGAGCTGCAGCCTACTCCGTTGCCGGGGCCGGGGCTCGCACAGCCCAGCTCCAGGTGGAGCTGTTGTTAGCTGTAGAGAGCAGTGTCACTGGCCCTCATATGTGGGATCCAAACCAGGGCCGCTGGCATCCCAAAACCATCTCTTAACCAATGTGCCACTTGGCCAGCCCAAGAAGCACTCATTTTAAATAAAGAACAGGGACACTGAAGGTTTGAGGTCTTCTAGAGTGATCAAAGGTGTTTCTATGGAACATATGCATGGTGAGAGCTAAGAGCTGAGTGTAGGGAGAGGCTACACAATGTAAGGGCAAGAACGGGGAGGCTCCTGCTAGAAGGGCTTCGATCTGAGGCAAGGCTTCCCCAGTGACTAGTGGGGTGGCCATGGCACTTGTCTTCTCTAAGCCTCCAAATTCTCTCAGCAAAGTGGGTACATAATAGTATCTGCTGCAGAGTGCTGCTGTGACGAATGATCATGACAATGGCCAACATACACTGAACTTCTACCATGTGCCAGGCCATTCTTTTCAGTACTTTACATGTACAGTATTATTTAATTCTCGCAACCATTCTATGAGGGAGGTGCTTTTTATCATCCAACCTTATAGATAAGGAAAATGAGGTACAACGATGTCAGGTAACATGTCAAGGTTACACACTGGTAAGTAGTAGAGAGGGGCTCTGAGGCTGCTACTCCAAATATGGTAAATGCACACTTCTTGACACACTGCAAGTTATTCAATGATTGTTACTATTATTATTATTTTTTTTTTTTTTTTTAGCTGAGCCATCCTGCCACCTGTTGGCAGCTTAGCGGCAGCTCAGCTTGGGCTGGGCATTGAACTGCTGTTGCTCAGAGCTCAGCTTGCACTCTTGAGCAAGCTCTTAAGCAACTGAGCCATTCAGCCGGCCGGCCCTATTACTATTATATTTATGAGTGCTATATTGTGTTTAGCTGCAGGGAAAGTACTTGGCCTACATATCTGGAAGATAGAACCAACCAACCCCTACTTTTGCTTGATTTCAGCAAATCACTGTTAACAGAGCAATTACACACTGCTCATATAATTATATACATTTCACATTTGACAAAAATGTATTCAAATATACAGAGTACCTACCATGTGCCAGGTAGCATGCTGGCCATTAGGGAGACCAAGATGAAGTAAACATAGTCGAAGCCCTCAAAGGCTTGACAGTTTCTAAAATCTGCATAGGCTTTTGTGTGTCTTTGTATGATTGTGAATGTGTGTCTGTACCTTGATAAGAGGGGGAAAAACAACAGCATTTGAATGCTACAAGTACATCATATTGGCATTTAATGTCCTAGGTATCTCATAACTACATACAGCATTTCTTTATATGTACCTTAAGATGATGAGCTGTTGTATATAATTTTCCACATCCATCATATGCACATCGAAATGCCTTCTCGCCACTCTGTTGAGATTTAGCAGTTACTCTTGTTGCATGTCCTTGTAAGACAATCTAGATGAAACAAAAAGTATGATTTAAATTACTTACACAGAAATAAAATTGATGAAATTACTATTTTCAGAATAAAAAAGATAAATTGTGATGTAGGTTTCCAGACTCAGGTCATTTTACGAAGACTCTATCATGCTGAGCCAGTTAGGCTCATTCTGTTCCACAGCTGAAGTCAGCGACTCTAGAAGGAGTTGAAAGGAGACACTCGAGGGAGTACAGCAAGAGCTCACAGATCTAAAGCAGTCCCCTCTTATCCATGGGGACACAGTCCAAGACCTCCAGGGATGCCTGAAACCGCAGACAGTACTGAACCCTATATGTACTACATTTTTTCCTACACATACCTACCTATGATAAAAGTTTAACTTATAAATTAGGCACAGTAAGAGATTAACAACAATTAAAAATAAAATAGAATAAGTATAACAATATACTGTAATAAAAGTTACGTGAGTATGGTCTCTCTCTCTAAATATTTAGTACACTGTAATCACCTTTCTTATGATGATGATCTGAGATAATAAAATGCCTTATTAAGTCGAGAACTTTCAACTTTTGCTTAAAGGAAGCCTTTACAGCTTCTCTTTGAAATATCTGAATTGCCAGCATCACTACCACTATGCTTTGGGGCCATCATTAAGTAAAATATTATTAAGTGCTTGAACACAAGTACCACAATACCATGACAGTCGATCTGACAAGCAGATAGCTACTAAGTGACTCGGGGGCAGGTAGTGTACACAGCATGGATATATTGGATTAAGGAAAGATTCACCTCCCAAGCAGGACGGAGCAGGACAGAGTGAGATTTCGTCATGCTACCGAGAAGAGCACGAAATTTAAAACTTATGAATTGTTTATTTCTAGAATTTTCCATTTAATATTTTTGGATAGCAGTTGGCCATGGAGAACTGAAACCACAGTTAAGGAAGGGAATGCAGTGTTCCCATTCTAGAAAAATCAACACAAGTAGCATCTTCGTTATATGCAGATATTCCCTGACATACTCAACGGACACACACACACACACACACACACACACACACACACACACACACACATTCTTTTTTTTTAGCGCACGTGTCCTAAAAACAATGTAAAAAAGCATTTTCAATTTTAAAAGCAATGAAAAAGAGGGTGTTAGGTCATTTGGTCGCCTGTGAAAGACATTATGATCCATATGATCCTACTCTGTTCTTATATTCAGTAGAAGATCACTTTTCTGGAAATCGATTCCATAGGACTTCAAACAACTGCACTGATTTCAGAGGCTTTTCAAAGATGCCCAACTATTTTAGAAATTAAGATATTGTAAAAACTGAATGACTTTCTATTCTGTGAACCATGTGGTGATAGTGTTGCAACATTCTATCTGTACACGTTGTGACACATGGCTCAAAAAGACTCTTCCAAAGCGTTTTTATATTGTAAAAATTTTTAAACAATGGAGGAAAAGAGATCATCACGGCTGAGGAGATACTGCAGATGCTAAAGGTTGAAAGAGAAACCAGAAAATAAAAGGCATAACAAAATTAAGCAGATGACCCTTTTTCCCAAAGAGCTGTTAGAATCCCTTTGGTTTTTATTAAAGAGAACTTATTTCCCAAAGGGATTCTGTCACATAGCACCAGCTGCAGATCAACATAGAGTTTTTGGTAAATAAAAATTTCATATATATTTCTAATTACCTCATCCTTTTCATCTCCATTTTTTGTTTCTAAAGATTTTATTGGGGAATTGGGGGAGGGGAACAGCATTGGGGAATCAGGGAAGGGAACAGACAAGTAGCTGTCCTTTTTTTTTTTTGAGGGCAGTGTCACTGGTCCTCATATATGGGACCTGAACCGGGGCCACTGGCTTCCCAAGCCAGCGCTTAACCACCGCGGCACTCGGCCGGCCCTCTGTCCTTTTTTTTTGTTGTTGTTCTTCAGTCTAGTTGTGAAGGATGTCACCCCACTGGCCCATGTTGGTATTAGCCTTGAGCTCTTCCCAGCTGAAGCAGTCCCTCCTCGGACAATGGACGACGGCTCATGAAATCGCAAGGCAGCTGCTGGCCAGACCCGCCATCGTGCAATGGCGACTCATGGCAGCCCAGCTCCGGGTCAAGCTGTTGTTCATCATCCTAGCTGCAGAGGGCGCAGTGTCACTGGCCCTCATATTTGGGATCTGAACTGGGGCCCTACTACTCAGAGCTGGTGTTCCAAGCCAACTCTTAACCAACACACCACTCGGCCGGCCCTTCATCTCCATTTTTAAGGGAATGAATGTGCTTTGTGCTTTACAGACTCTGAGTCAGTATGATAACTGATTAACAAAAATTATTTTTACTTATATTACTAAATATTTAGGTTTAAAAATAATCATTGTTTGGCTGGCCGAGTGGCACGTTGGTTAAGAGCTGGCTTGGGACGCCAGCGGTCTCGGTTCAGATCCCACATATGAGGGCCAGTGACACTGCCCTCTACAGCTAAGATGGTGAACAACAGGAGCTGGGCTGCTGTGAGTCCCCGGGATGGCATAGCTGCAGCCCCTGCTGCAGTGGGCTGCCATAGGCTACAGTGAGTGGCTGGCAGCCAGTGTAAACAGCCGTCCAGAGGCCAGTGACCGATCTGCCTCACCCAGGAAGAGTGCAATGATAATACCAACATGGGCCAGGGAAGCAACATCCTCCACAACTAGATTGAAGAACAAAAGGACAGCAACTTGTCTGTTTTCCTCCCCCAATTACCCAATAAAATCTTTAAAAGAAAAAAATAAAAATAATCATTGTTTCCTCTATTTTCAGGTAAACCCAGATATTTTCAATATGAATAAAATTGTGACTTAACACATTTAATTCAGTCATATGATGTATTTACATTAAATAAGATTATTTTTAGGGTAGATACTTTTCAAAGTAGTGAAAAAGCAGTTTATTAGAAGAGATAGTGTACTTCAAATAGCAGTGGGCCCAAGCAGTAAAGAATGGCTTAAGGGCCCATTATTAGAAGAGAAAGTACACTCCCCAAAGAGTATGCAGCGGGCCGAGGAAAGGAAGCGCAAAAGGCCAGCAGATACTTTTTTAAAACTTGTTTATTTCTTATCCTACTGTATGTGACAAAACAGCTTTTACAAATCTTTCTTCTAGGGCCGGCAGAGTGGCGCGATGGTTAAGCGCTGGCTTGGGAAGCCAGCTGCCCCGGTTCAGGTCCCACATATGAGGGCCAGTGACACTGACCTCAAAAAAAAAACACCAAATCTTTCTTCTACCTTTGAATAGAGCTATCTAAACTCTGGGAATGGGTCAGGTCCTCACCATTCGACTACAGTAATACACATATTTAAATGGTAAGGAGAAAGAGTAGAGAATTACCAAGACTAGAACAAGGGTCAGGGGGCTGACAGAGGCCCAGAATTAGGTAACAGCATAGAAAACAGTGGTTCAGTATGCTTAATATGGACACTGGTGGCTACACAGAATGTACCTTAGGATTTTCCTTGAAACTGTTAAATCAATTAAGAAAACAAGCCATAGATCTCAATGTAATTGTTAAATTATAAGCATTAATTTAGCTATACTCATGTGTTGCAGTGTATTATCCATTAAATATTGCAGACTACAATTTTCTGATTAAAGGTAGGCCTATGTTGATAAAACATTTAGGTAAAATATGGGTGCAGTTCCCAATGGTTGTAAAGGAAATACTTATTCACTGAAAAGTGTCTTTACAAAGAATGACACAATTCTACATATTCTCTGCCTAGGAAATTCCAACTTCCTGCCGGCATGAGGTCTGTTCTTATCCAGAGCTGATTCTTCAATTCCTCAGCATCTATGTCATATTAAGCTTACATCACTGGCATGGCGCTTGATCCGACTGCCTTATTTTAAAGATATTTGTATTCCTTTCTCTTCCATATTAGTCTAATAGCTCCTTGAAGTCAAGGATTGTGTCTTATCTGCCTTCATACCTTACAGTGTGACGTAAAAGGATTTATGTCACTAAATATATGAACAGAATCAAAAGGAACTGAAAGTTTTTTGGGGGGAGTGTTAAAAAAGTTCTAAAATTAAGATTGTGGTAATGATTGGGCAACTCAGTGAATTTGCTAAAACTACACTGTGGTTGGGCCGGTCGAGTGGCACGGTGGTTAAGCGCTGGCTTGGGAAGCCAGCGTCCCTGGTTCGGGTCCCACAGATGAGGGCCAGTGACACTGCCCTCAAAAAAGAATAAAAATAAAATATAAATAAAACTACATTGTGGTTTACCACTTTAAATGGCTGAACTTTACAGTATGTGAAATACATGAAAATTGGAATAAGAAAGTTTCTGTTTATGTCTCAAAAACCAGAAGAGGGCCAGCTGAGTGGCGTGGTGGTTAAGTGCTGGCTTGGAAAGCCAGCGGCCCCGGTTCGGGTACCACATATGAGGGCCAGT
The DNA here is from genome assembly GCA_033961575.1 of Aselliscus stoliczkanus. NCBI lineage: Eukaryota > Metazoa > Chordata > Mammalia > Chiroptera > Hipposideridae > Aselliscus > Aselliscus stoliczkanus. Next base: position 94,100,932 of record CM066736.1, on the reverse strand, counting down.
GACACTGCCCTCAAAAAAAAAAAACACAAAACAAAACCAGAAGAGCCTGTATGAATCCTTCAAAATTAGCTCTTATTTTTAAAAGTTCACTGTTATTACTTTTTCTAATTATAATTATAACAGTAATCCATGTACAAGGACACTGGAGGAATCTGGATACCATTGCAAAGAGTTAAGAGAAGTTCAAGGGAACTATAATTCCACCATGGGGGAAAACTCTTATTAATATCATGGTGTGTTTCTATTCAGTATTTTCTAAATGTACATCCATTAGTGTGTAGTTTTATTTGAGCAGAGTTGGAATTATGCTTTACATGAATTCTAAAGGCAGATATTAATTGAAAGTGAGACTCCGAAGCAAGAGAAAAGAGTTCTTGTCAGTCTCCCTACTGCGTTAGAAGCACCAGGGAAGTGAGCGTATTTATCACCTTCTCAGGTCTGACAGATTAAGCCTAACAGCTCACAACTTCAGACTAGGTTGTGGCAGCACATTATCCTGGAGAGGCTCACATCTGAATCTTTTCTGTTGCTATATTGTTCCCTCCTAGGCCAATTTATCAGAAGCTTTAATTCTGGTATGAAATACACATCGAGGGCTTGCATCTAATTTAATTAAGCTGAAACAATGAAGTAAAATAGAATTCATAACCTCGGATGAGGATTAAAAATTATTTCAAAAAATGTACTTATGGGGGCTGGCTGAGTGGCTCAGTTGGTTAAGAGTTGGCTTACAGCACGTGCTCTGAGCAACAGGGCTGCCAGTTCAATTTCCACATGGGCCAGTGAACGCTACATCCTAGCTGAGCTGTTGCTGAGCTGCCAACAGGTGGCAGGATGGCTCAGCTGGCTGGTGTAACAACAAGATTGCCTGTTCAGTGGTGGGCTATGCTCACCGGCAACTAAAGATTGAACCTGGCACTTTCAGCTGAGCTGCTGTCCAGACGGCTCAGAGGATAGAGCATGTGCTCTTAACAACAAGGTTGCTGGTTCGATCCTGCATGGGATGGCGGCTACGCCCACCCGCAACTAAGATTGAACACAGCACCTTGAGCTTAGAGGTCATGAGCTGCCAGTGAGGAAGCCAGATGGTGACTGGCACCCTCCATAAAGAAGACTGAAGAAAACAACTTGGCTGGTCCCCTCCCCTAACTCCCCAATACTGTTCCCCTCCTCTAATTCCCCAATAAAATCTTAAAGAAAAAAAAATGTACTTACGTGGTACATATGTGCAATGGAATATTCCTCAGCCATAAAAAAAAGAAGGGAATCTTACCATTTACGACAACATGGATGGACCTACAGGCTACTATGCTAAGTGAAATAAGTCAGACAAAGAAAGACAAATACTGTATGATCTCACTTATATGTGTAATCTAAAGAACAAAACAAAACAAACAAAACAATATACTCATAGATACAGAGAACAAACTGATCGTTGCCGGAGGGGTGGGGGGTTGGGGAGTTGTGTGAAAAAGGTGAAGGGATTAACAAATATAAATTGGTAGTTACAAAATAATCACAGGGCTGTAAAGTACAGCACAGAGAACACAGTCAGTAATGTTGCAACAATTATGTATAGTGCCAGGTGAGTACTGGACTAATTGAGGGGATCATTACAGAAATTATATAAATGTCTGACCACCATGCTGTATACCTGAAACTAACATAAAAACAATACTGAATGTCAACTGTAACAGAAAAAAATACATAATTAAAAAAAATGTATTTACTTCTGCTCCTCTTCTAATATGTACATTGTATGCCTCAAGAGCTCAGGGTGGTGACGTAAGGGGCAGAAGCTCCAGTTTAGGAAAAACTGCTGAGGCTTCCGAGTGTATGTGCTGCAGATAGAAAATGGGACGGTAACAAATGAACTTACTTCTAAACCAGCTGAAATCACTAGCATTTGACACGTTACGAAAATTATTAGTAAGGGCTGTTTGTAATGGAACTATTTGCATGAGCAACTCTAATGATCTAACAGACCTAGCTTAACACATTTTTTGTGGGAAACGAGTAAACTCGTCATATAGCTCAAATGCCCGCTTACAAAGTGTTAAAAGCATTCACATGGAAGTACAGTAGGATGAGGACCTAGAACAACATCCAACTAGCAAAAGGAACCTCTTGAAAGAAAACCACTGATATTATAAATGCCCTACATCATACAATACTCGGAAAAATCTCCAAGAATGCAAGGAGACATCATCCAAAAGCCATTTTGGCTTTTATCTCAATACATAGAATGTTTGAATGGGAATGGGATGGGATTTTCTCCCCTTTTAGTGGAAATATTTCCTTATGAAGCCCTTCGTCTCTTAATGTCGGCTAATATTTATCTTTTCAATTCTCCAACTGTTTTGTTCTACTTGGAACCTGCTTTGTGTCTACCACCTCCCTCTTATCCTATTTCCAATCTAACCTTCCTTCCCATCTATCTCCTATCCCACCTTCACCCCCGCCATCGCAGAAATTCTGAAATAATAAATGTTTGATAAATGACTGGTTAAGTATCTACCTCATACAATGATAAATAAGATACGGTCCCTGTCTTAATAGGGTTCTTATTCTAGTTAGTGAAATTGTCCTATAAATGAAGGATTATATTAGAATATAATAGCTGTTATCACAGCAATCCATGCAAAGTTCGATGGGGGACAAAAGTGGAAATTGAGCAGTGATGTGTAGGTCAGGGTGAACTGTCTAGAGGTGAAATTTGAAGGCTGAAGAAGAGAGGTGGGGAAAGCAGTCTAGGCAGAAGGAATAGGATGACCAAAAGCATGGAAGTGTGTCTAAAATAAATGGAAACTTGGGGCTGGCCGAGTGGCGCGGTGGTTAAGCGCTGGCCTGGGAAGCCAGCGGCCCCGGTTCGGTCCCACATATGAGGACCAGTTACACTGCCCTTAAAAAAAAAAAAAAAAAAAGACTGGTTTGCTAAAATAAATGGAAACTTAATATGAGAGTATTATGTCTATATAATAGAATGGAGAGCATGAAAAAGAAGGAAATTTAGGAACACATTTGGGAAGAACGTTAGATGCCATTATGAGGAACATGCCTAGATAATGAAAGCAAAAGGAAGGCAACTCTAGCTTCGGAGTGGAACAGAGTGAAAGACACAAGAGGCAAGGAGACTAAAAGAAGTTTGTGTAATCATAAAATAAGGAGGGAAGAAGTAATGGTAACCAGCCTGGGTCAATGACGAATGGCTAGAAAGCAATAAACGATTCTGCAAGTTTTTTAAAGGTGAAAATGGACTGAATTCAAAATTCAAAAGCTAAATTAATAAGCTAAAGTGATAATGGGTATTTCAGGGTTATACAGTACTGGATATATGTAGTCTTTGTAGAAAGAAAACAACCTGATATATGATCCCAAGGGAAATGTCTCAAGGGCAATTTAGAAGCTAACACCAGTGAACTAAAACCATCTATAGAAAACAACTTCATTACTATTTGTTTAAAGTATGCTCTGAGAATTAAGAGATAACCTAAGTTCTGCCATAAATTCATCATGTGATGTTATGTTACCTGTCTGTATAAATAACATACTGTACTAAATCAGTAATTTGTTTTAAAATCTTTTTGAAGGAGTCAAACTCCTTTGCCAGATAAACTCTTACACAGCATTCTATTGTGTAAAACAGATAAAGGTGTTCCTGCTGCTGATGGTCCAGGCAGGTATGGGTGGCTCAGAACTCTGCTAGTCCCCAAGGCACCTCAAGGAAACCCTAGGATCTCCCAAAATCAGAGTCTGAAAATCACTGTACGAAACAGATAATGCTAAGTCCCTTCTAGCTTAAACATTCTAGGATTCTGAGGAGGTGCAAACCCCATTGGTAAATAAAGGGCTAGGTCTAAGATAGAATTTCAAAGTGACTTTATTTTTTATTTTTAAAACAGGGAATTTCCATTTTTTAATATTTTTTATTTTTCTTTAGTAGCTGAGTCATCCTGCTACCTGTTGGCAGCTCAGCGGCAGCTCAGCTCAGGCTGGGCATCGAACTGCTGTTGCTCAGAGCTCAGCTCGCACTCTTGAGGGAGCTCTTAACCAACTGAGCCACTCGGACGGTCCACTTTTTTTTTTTTTTTTTCAAGAGGGCAGTGTCACTGGCCCTCATATGTGGGATCTGAACCCAAGTCGCTGGTGTCCCAAGCCAGCTCTTAACCACCGCACCACTCGGCCAGCCCATCAAAGTGACTTTAGTAATAGAGTTTAACTACCATTTACTGAAGGGTTGCATTTATGTGATGCATGGTGATGGGTGCTTTGCATGTGCTGTCTTATTAGTTTTTCATGACTACCCAATGAATCAAATATTATCTATGATTTACAAATTTAAAAAATGAGGCTCAGCATGGTTAAGTAATGTGACCTGTCCATGGTCAAAGATAGAAAGTAGGATTTGAAGCAGATTGGCTCTAGAGCTTAAACTATTTTTTTTTTTAACTTTATTGGGGAATAGTGTGTTTTTCCGGGACCCATCAGCTCCAAGTCAAATCATTATTTTAAATCTAGTTGTGGAGGGCGCAGCTCACTGGCCCATGTGGGAATCGAACTGGCAACCCTGGCGTTACAAGTACCATGCTCTAACCAACTGAGCCAACTGGCCACCCACTATCAGCTCAGCTCCAAGTCAAGCTGCTGCCTTTCAATCTAGTTGTGGAGGGCGCAGCTCACTGGCCCATGTGGAAATCCAACCAGCAACCTTGGTGTTAAGAGCCTGTACTAGAACCACCTGAGCTAACTGGCCATCCATCTAGAGCTCAAGCTATTAACCTACCAGACTTCAGGATGCTGTAGTCCAGTGCTAACTAACTGGCAGAGCTCCTGCAGACATAGAGACCTGACAGGGTTGAGGATAACTGGTGCGTCTTACTGCCTGGGTTAGTATTTAAAATTCTATTTACCATAATGGCCTTACACACACAGCAAATAAAACTTTTTTTTTTTTTTTTTATAATATATGATTTTTTTTTTTTTTTTTTTAAGATTTTATTGGGGAATTGGCGGAGGGGAACAGCGTTGGGGAATCGGGGAAGGAGAACAGACAAGTTGCTGTCTTTTTGTTCTTCAGTTTAGTTGCGGAGGATGTTGCTTCACTGTTGGTATCGTCATTGCGCTCTTCCCGGATGAGGCAGATCGGTCGCTGGCCTCTGGATGTTGCTCACCGCGGCTATTGGCAGCTCACGCTTGGCTGCCAGCCGCTCACGCTGGCTGCAGGCCACTCACTGTAGCCTATGGCAGCCCACTGCAGCAGGGGCCGCAGCCCACACCATCACCGGGGCTCGTACAGCCCAGCTCCAGGTGGAGCTGCTGTTAGCTGTAGAGGGCAGTGTCACTGGCCCTCATGTGGTATCCGAACCGGGGCCGCTGGCATCCCAAAACCAGCGCTTAACCAATGCGCCACGCGGCCAGCCCACAAATAAAACTTTTGTTATTTGATGTGTATAAACTTGTATATTAAGATATAAATAATTTTTACTCTTGTGGGAGGATAAAATGAAAGCAACTTGAAGAATTTTTTAAAGTCTGTTCACTTTCAAGACAGGAATTAATCACAGAAGTGTGGCAACAGAAGGACCTTCAGGGAGCCATGGGACACATCAGCACTGCCAGGAAGATGCAAAAAACAAACAAAACCCCCCTACAGTTTGCTAACGATTATTAGTAGGTAGTGGTCCTTCACTTTTTATTTTTACCTCTCAATAACAGCTGGAGTTTCTAAATATAAACATGATTACCTTTAAAAAAAATACAACAGCTATCTGTACAGTCATTTTAGTTTGGGTTTTCTCTTGTACTTCTCTGAACAACAAACAAACAAAAAAAACTATGAAATTATTTTTTTAAAGTCCTGGGTTCCACCCCAGACTTACTAATCAAATCTTTGGAAGTTGTAGTTGTGGGTGGTTTTGTAAAAGCTCCACAGCTCAATTTCATGTTTACCCTTGATTAACAACCACTGATCTAATACCTTTCTTTTAGGGATGAAAAAAGAGGTTTAGAAAAGCAAGGTTCACTTGCTCAAGATCACAGTTAGATAAAAGTACAGAAAATATACATGAAATATGATCCTCATTCAGACTGCCTACACTAAACAAGTCTTGGGGTAATTATACAACCCATGTTCTGGGAGAATGTGCCACCCCATCCACAGACTTGTAACCAGAAAAGATGGTGTAACTTAGGCTGACCAGTGATCTATGCCTTCTGTGGCCTGGCTTAAAACGTCAAGCTGAGGGCTGGCCAAGTGGCGTGTTGGTTAAGAGTTGGCTTGGGGGGCCGGCCGAGTGGCGCATTGGTTAAGCGCTGGTTTTGGGATGCCAGCGGCCCCGGTTCGGATCCCACATGAGGGCCAGTGACACTGCCCTCTACAGCTAACAGCAGCTCCACCTGGAGCTGGGCTGTACGAGCCCCGGTGATGGTGTGGGCTGCGGCCCCTGCTGCAGTGGGCTGCCATAGGCTACAGTGAGTGGCCGGCAGCCAGCGTGAGCGGCTGGCAGCCAAGCGTGAGCTGCCAATAGCCGCGGTGAGCGACATCCAGAGGCCAGCGACCGATCTGCCTCATCCGGGAAGAGCGCAATGACAATACCAACAGTGAAGGAACATCCTCCGCAACTAAACTGAAGAACAAAAAGACAGCAACTTGTCTGTTCTCCTTCCCCGATTCCCCAACGCTGTTCCCCTCTGCCAATTCCCCAATAAAATCTTTAAAAAAAAAAAAAAAGAGTTGGCTTGGGATGCCAGCTCTGAGCAGCAGGGCCCCAGTTCGGATCCCACATGAGGGCCAGTGACACTGTGCCCTTTACAGCTAAGATGATGAACAATAGCTCAATCTGGAGCTGGGCTGCGTGAGTTGCCTCCAACAGCGTAGGCTGCAGTGGGCCTGCCATGAGCTACCATGAGTGGCCGGCAGCATGAGTGGCTGGCAGCCAGCGTGAGCTGCTGTGAGCAGCCGTCCAATGGTTGGTGAACAACTGCCTCACCCGGGAAGAGCAGAATGATAATACCAACATGGGCCATTGAAGCGATGTCCTCCACAACTAGACTGAAGAATAAAAGGACAGCAACTTGTCTGTTCCCCTTCCCCGATTCCCCAATGCTGTTCCCCACCCCCAATTACCCAATAAAATCTTTAAAAAAAAAGTAAAAAGGTGAATTTGTTATTTAACCCAATATACCCAAAATAATATCATTTCCACATGTAATCAATGAGAAATTATTAACGAGCTATTTTATATTTTTTTCTTCATAATAAGTCTTCAAAATCCACTATCTATTTTATACTGAATCAGATCACCTGTTCTCCAAAACTGCCTTGGATTCTAGCACAGAAGCTTCATCTGGGTTTCTGTGATATTTCTATTTCTTTTGTGCCACTTTGCAATTATATGATGAATCCTGAAACCTGAGGGAGTTTCAGAATGCTAATACATACTGTATACTGTTTTTCTGAATAGGTAAGATTTTCCTAGAAAGGTAGTGAGTTCCCTATTCTTTTTTTTGTTTTGTTTCAGGTGTACAAAACAATGTAATAGTTATACATTTCACTCCTCAAAGTGATAACCCCCTCCTGCAGTGAGTTCCCTATTCTTGCATTCATCCATAAAAGGGCCTAGAAATGCTAAGAGAAAGAGATTCTAATGTAAGAAAAGTAGCCTTACATACCTGCATTTTTTTCTCTTGCTCATTTTCTCCAATCATTCCAGCACCTGTTACACTTTCACTTCCATCAATGGACACCTATAGGAATAAAATAAACTTAAAAACATTTTACATTTTGATAATTGCTTAGGCTGGGTGATAAAACACATGGGTATTCATTATCATTTGCTTTTGTGTAAGTTTGAAAATTTCCGTAATAAAAGTCTGGGGAAGGGGATGGGGACACCCAGCTCTTTTGATGTAAACCTTAACTGACTCTTTCCTTCACCTTTTCCAATCTCTAATTTCTACTTAATTCATAAGCAGTTCCATCTATATACTTCTCTTAGGGCACTCATCTTTGAATATATCTTTTTGTGAGTTATTTGCCACCCATTTCTTTTCTGTAAGCTCTTATCCCATCACTTTATTTTTCTTCCAATATTTCTTTCTAAACTTCATTTTTTTTTTTTTTTTAAATTGGGGAATTGGGGGAGGGGAACAGCGTTGGGGAACCAGAGAAGGGGAACAGACAAGTTGCTGTCCTTTTATTCTTCAGTCTAGTTGCAGAGGACGTGACTTCACTGGCCCATGTTGGTATTGTCATTGCGCTCTTCCCGGGTGAGGTAGTCGGTCGCCGGCCACTGGACAGCCGCTCACAGCGGCTCTTGGCAGCTCATGCCGGCTGCCAGCCACTCACACTGGCTGCCGACCACTCGCTGTAGCTTATGGCAGCCCACTGCAGCAGGGGCTGCAGCTATGCCGTCCAGGGTCATGCGTAGCCCAGCTCCAGGTGGAGCTGTTGTTCACCATCTTAGCTGTAGAGGGCAGTGTCACAGGCCTCTGTGTCATATGTGGGATCTGAACCAGGGCCGCTGGCATCCCAAGCCAACTTCCAACCAACGCACCACTGGGCCGGCCCACTTCATTTAAGATAAATGCCAATCTTCTTATTGATGATGTCTGGTTTGACTCCCCCCACTTTTATTTTTGGTGTGGTATTTTTCTTTTTTAAAAATTTTATTGGGCCGACCGAGTGGCTCAGTTGGTTAAGAGCTCGCTCAAGAGTGTGAGCTGAGCTCTGAGCAACTGCAGTTTGATGCCCAGCCCAAGCTGAGCTGCCAACAGGTGGCAGGATGGCTCAGCTAAAAAAAAAAAAAATTTATTAAATTTATTGTGGCAACATTGGTTAATAAGATTATACAGGTTTCAAATGTTTACTTCTATAATACATCATGTGTATATTGCATTGTGTGTTTGATTTTGACTTTGAATTGCTAGTTTCTTATTTGATAAAATATACATTTTTTTGTTTTCTTTTCTTTTAATGAAAAATAAAGAAGGATGTTCTGGACATTGTAAACTGATGTACCTTTGCTGCATACTGTTCCAAAGCACTGATGGTGTCAGGGTCAATCGTGGCATCCCCAGTATGCAGACCTGCCACTGTACCATCAGCCTGAATCGCTAAGATGGTGTCAGACTGCGGGACTTGCACTGCATGGTGGATGTACGCTGTGGTGCCGTCTTCCAGCTGAACTGCCTGTAATGCGCTCTGGTCATAACTATCTGAGGGAGTAGAACAGAATGGCATTATAGATAGTCTGATAAGCTATTACATATTTAAAGGAAGAAGAAAGTGAAGTTTTATTGAGTAATTTACATGAGCATTGGCCCATTTGCTTTACATGTGTTATTTCATTCAATCCTCACAATTCTGCGAGGCAAGTATATTTACCACCCCCACTGTACAAACGGGAAACTGAGGTTTTGGGAAGTAAACTTACTTTCCTAGGAACAAGGAAATAAATAAAACTAGCAATTAACAGTCAAAATCAGCATGTAGAGAAATCAGATTCAAATTCATGTCAGTGTGACTCCAAAGTCCATTTTTTCCCCCTCTAAATAACTATACCAAGCTATATAGTAAAATAGTAAATCTATCCAATGAACCCATGATTTACTCACACTGCTAAAGAAAAATATCAAAGTTCACTTTTTCTCATCTTTAAGAAGCAAATTTACCTACAAATTTAAATATTCTAAAATTTAAAGAATTTCCCCCTTTGGTTTCACAACTAAACAGTCTTTCTAAAACATGTTATATCATTCTACAATAAAATATTTTATAAAGTAATAACAATAGCTAACATTTATTAAATATTTACTATGTGACAAGAATTATCTTAAATGCTTTACATATGTTTGCACATTCTGTCATCCCATTTTACAGGTTTATAATCCTCATTTTACAGATGATGAAACTGAAGAACAGGGAGGTTAAGTAATTTGCTTAAGGTCACACAGCTAAAGAATGGCAGACCAAGATTTGAACACAGATACTCTGGTTTCAGAGCTATGCTCATTATTCCTATGCATTCTATCTCAAACCCTTGCTCCTCTCCACACAAAGCTAATAAACGTTAACATTTTACGATGTTTGCTTCAGATAGTTTGAAATTTTTTATTTAGTTTTAATTAAAGATCAACACAAAGGGCAAAGGACCTTGTTAAACAAGTTATATTTAAGTGAAAGAAAAAAATCAACAATTTAACTTTCAAATATTTAATATTTTAAAAGCAGCCTCTATTTGAAGTCTTCCAGGGAACAGGTGTTTCCGACCTGGTATTGGACAGCTCAAATAATTAGAAAGTTTTTCCTTAGACTGTGCCAAAACCTGCCATCTTGTACTTGAGAACAAGCACAAGCACAATTCTTTTACATGACACCATTTCAGTAACTAAAGACAGGTTTTATTTTTCCCACACTGCCACTTCTCCCTTATTTTATTCATATTTCCAAAACTATTTTACCTTTGGAGGTATGGTGAATAAATGCTGTAGTTCCATCTTCTAACTGTACTGCTTGACCATCCTCTAGACGTAAACTGTCCCCTGCTCGAGAACAATGCTTACATTTAGATCCCACATTTTCTGACAACTCAGCAAAAACAGAGCACATAAATCATTAAACACATTATATAAAAACCTACACTTGCTTTATGGGTCCTTGAACATTTAAGTAATTTCAGTAAAGCTACTCTGAATAAGTGTTTAAAGGTAAAAAGATATTAAGATACTTGTTTAGGAATATACCAGGGGATAAGGAGAGTTGAAAGAAGGAAAAAAAAAAAAGAAAACGAGAGACATATAGGATTTTGCTGAAATGATAGAAATATTTTCTTAGCACTGTTGCACATTTATCTCAAGTGCAGTCCAGTAACTTTTTTTCTATTATCTTTGAGAGAAAGTCTCGATTAAGTTAAAATGGCCTTTAGATGCTCTTTTTGACATCTACTAATCTTCCCTTTCAGAAGGGGAACTAGAGGTCACGATTAAGTTTAGTAAGAGGAGCTGGACGCAGCAAATACTGAAGTATGAAAATCAAAAGGGTAAGTAAGTATCAAATACTTACTACTTTTAGGTATGGGTACATGTTGAACATAGGCAGCGGAACCATCTTCCAACTGAATGACCTGGCCATCTATGAGTTTTCCATCTGGAACAAAACATTTAAGCCAATAAATTAGCACAAGCAAAAAGTTTTAAACTTTATACAATTTCAAAATTATATCAACTATAAAAACATACACTACTTAAGCTCATGTTCATCTTGATTCTTCCCTCAATGTTCTGAGGCAATTCAATAACACATCCAGTGATCCTATAGAAAGCAGAAAATCCTCCCTCAGCCATCCTTCCTCCCCTCCAATTTTCAATTAGACAAGTTCAAGAGGAAGAGTGGCTCATCACAGCGGGCTAAATGAGTTGAACCTCTACATGAGTTGAGCCACTTAAGAACAGTGACTCTGACCATTGGGAAGCTGAAGCTGGGAAGAATAAACAGATATGTTCAGTGTACGTGAGGCCAGTTGTCATTCTCATCCCTGGGGGCATAAGTCCCTGGACTATGTATACCCATCCATGCACAGTAGGTTTCCATAAAAACAAGTAGTTTGAGAATTAGGCTATTTCTTGAAGCAAAGTAAACACCAACTCAGAGACAATGTTATATAAGCAAAACCAAATGTCTTTACTCTTATGCATATTTTGTAAAAACCTTAAATAGTAACTTGAACCAAAAAAAGTAAGAAAGGTCTTACTAGAAATAGGTTGGGGACACTTCCCCTCCCCTCTTCTCCATCTTTCAAATATCTCAAAGGGTATCTCCAAATTATCATAACAAAATGTAAGTTAAACTGAAACTATTTAAAATATGCAATACAGAATCTTTAGGAGGGATTGGGAAAGGGTATAGTTGCTAAGTGCTCTAACTCTGAGGTTATGCATCGCTGGTATTAACCAATGGGCTCTATATGAGGGCACATACCTTTAGAACTGTGTTGTATATAAGCGGTAGAACCATCTGCAAGTGTTACTGCTTGCAAGCTTACGCCTTCCATATTTTCTAAATTGTCACCATCTATTATTATAAAAAGATAGTTATTTTCTTTAGATAACTATTATATATGCATGCTGTTTAATTTTTTTTATGAAAATTTTAAAGGTAGACTGCTTAACTTAGACTCAAATAGAACTTTTAGCATTTACAAAAAATATTTCCCTGCTCTATTGTACCCAGCATCCACACCAAGGTAAAAATGCTCATAGAAAGGCTTAGCTTTGGCTTGCCTTTAACTAAACCAGGAAGAGGGAAGTAAACACAGTGAGTTTTCATTTTCCCTTAAGGTAATTGATATTTTCAAACCCACATGATCCCTTCAAACAAGATTGCTCACCTGCCACTGTTACTGCCTCCGTCAGGCACAGGGTAACATGCTGAGCCTCCATCCCTCCTCCAGGAAACTCTGTTATTCCCTGAGAATCTCGATTTATTTGGGCTAACAACATTTTTTACCTTGAAGAAAAATATAAGCACTTGAGAACAAAGAACGATGCATATGAAAAAAAGCTACAAAGAATATTTCTGAACCATAAAAAATTGCTAAGAAAGTAAACGGTGTTGGAAATAAGCTGAAATTCCACTTACTAGGCAGGTTAAGGGTATTAACCCATAGTCCAAGGCATGCTTTTCAGAATTCATCAGTACACTATTAAGCACACTGCCTATCAGTCTTGCCTGTCGGTTTTGTACGATGTCTAAAATTCCCATAATTAGAGTTCTTTGGATTTAGCATGGTTGAAGATTTCTATTTACAATCCATTAGCAATCCTGTTGATTCAATCTTCAGAAATCTATCCTGAACCTGGACACTTCTCACAACCTTCGACATTACTTCCCTGATGCAAGCCTAACTACCATCTCTCACCCACACTACTGCAGAGCATCCTACCTAGTCTCCCTGCTTCTACTGTGACTACCCCACAGTCTCCTGAACACAGCAGGCGAGTGCCCTTTGTTTAAACATGTCCCTCTTCTGCTCAAACCCTGATAGCTTCTCATCAGAGTAAAACCAAAGTCCCTACACTGGCTTATGACGCCAATCATCTTGCCCCTCATTTCCCACTACTCTCCATCTCACTCATTCCATTGCAGCCACAATGGTGTCCTTGCTTTTCCTCAAACAGGTGTTCTGCTGCTTGAGGATCTTTACATTTGATGTTTCTTCTGCCTGAAACATTCTTTCCAGCATTTTCATTATTATTCCCTCATCTTCAAGTCTTTCTTCAATGTCACCTCAACGAGAGCTTCCTTGTTCACCTTATTTCAAACAGCACCTCTTACCCCGCAAACATGATATTCCCTATCCCTCTTCCCTCCTTCATATTTCTGCATAGTACTTATTATTTAACATATTAAATATGCATTAAAAATGCATTTAACATATGCATTTACTTATATATTTTTTTGTTTCTTATCTATTTCCCCCTCCACCAGAATGGGCAGGGATTTTTACCTGTTTGCTCACTGCTGACTCAAGTGCCTAAAAATTATTTGGCACACAGAAGACACACAATAGGTGCTGAATAAATGGATGAACGAATGGCTCTTTTACCAACCACCACTGCAACCTCCTTCCTCCCTTCTCCCACCTCCAGGTTCTTTTCCCTCTGTGGACCTTGAGCTGTCTCAAACAGGATTTGGGATAATTTAGCTCCTTTAAGCCAGGGAACTGGGCCAGAGTGTCTCTTGAGAACCTTTCCAGGTCTAAAGATCTGATTTTCAGCGTCAATATTTTAAAAAGCAATAGGCAGAAAGCAGTAATAATTTGCAGCTATACTTATGTTTAGGACTACTTGGAGGTTTTTATTTTAGAAACTCTGTAAATTGTGCCCTCTTTGGACTAAAGACAGGGACTGTGGTTTAGACTCACGGAAAGATATCAGTGCTGTGACAGAAGTCAATTAAGGGTTGATTTTTCAGGGATTCCTGCAAGATTCATAGAGCACCCTGAAACTTCAACACTTTCTTGCTACCTCTGAGGGTTAACAGAGGAGTCTCAAAGTAACACTGGTACTCTACTGTTAAGATGCCTGATGAGTATACGATTGGGACAAGCTAGTTTTCAGAACATGCACTGTCACTATATAACAGAAATAAATTAAGATAAGGAAATGCAAGGGGAAACACTTATACAGATGTAGTAAGTAAGCAGTGCATGGTTTTTGCAGTGTTCGTCTAAGAGATAAATTTTGAAAAAGGCAGATTACACGGTAATGAGTCATGAAGTTAAAACATATCTAAGGTTAAATCATAACTCAGCCTTTGTCCTTTTCAAGTATTTATAAATCTCCAAATAACTACAATATATAACATCAATAGGTAGCTGGCATATCGGCAATAAATAAAAGTTCTATCGTCTGAAATCTGGCCGACCGTTAACTTTCTTTAGGAAGGCTTCACAGCACCTATAGTTTCAATCCTAATGGGGAAAAAAAAACTGACTCTAACTGAACGATGAGACAACTGTTTTCTGGACACAAATTGCTGGAAAATACAAGGGGTAGTGAAGCAAGAAAGGACTCGAGTTCAAATGGGCACTACAATTACCAGAGATACTAAGTAATGGCAGGTGCACAGACCATTTTATTTTTAAAGTTCTCAAAAAGACTCTGTGAGAGGGCCGGCTGAGTGGCACGGTGGTTAAGCGCTGGCTTGGGAAGCCAGCGGCCCCGGCTCGATTCCACATATGAGGGCCAGTGACACTGCCCTCAAAAAAAAAAAAAAAAAAAAAAGACTCTGTGTGTGATACAATTAATTCATGCCCGTTGTTAGAAAATGATCCAAAGGGGAAAATCTGATACTGAAGAAAAGGAATAAACAAGCCAGAAATAAAATACTCTACAGTTGCTCACACCATATCCATCATCATGTCTCGATCATTTCTGTCATCAATATTTTCAGGTTGTATGAAAATGAGCATGGAAGAGGCACATGACATCTTTAGAAAGGGCCACCTTGTGGAAGGCAGTCAATTTTATGTGCTTTAATAAGAATCCTGGGCCAAAATCAGACAGAGGAGGTTGTCTTGAAGCACTAGGAATCTGCAATGAAGACACAATGTGTGTAATAAATAAAGTTCCTGCCTTTGTGGAAAATAATGATGTATGTGAGCATAAGAGAAGAAGAAGAAAAAAACTACAGAAATGTAGCAAATGTTATATCCAGAATATATAGAGAACTTCTATAAATCAACAGCAAAACCAAAATATTATGATCTGGACTCTACTAACTTCTCCAGTATGGAGGATAACCTAAGTTTGCCTAAGATTGAGGAGGTTCTGGGGACATGGGACTTTCAGTTTTGTTTTGTTTGGGGTGGGAGGTGGGGGTTGTGGGATAGTCTTGGGCAAATCAAGACAAGTTGGTCACTCCTTCCCTCCAGTCTTGTTCTAGCCACAGCCTGCTCACATTTTACACTCCAACAATATTGATTAAAATTCTAGTAGTTAATGATACTAATGTGATTTAATAATGTTAACAACACAAATATATTAAATAGAAAGTGAAAATGATAACTAACCCTTCCATAATACTATATGCCAGGCATTATGGCTAATTTATTCAATCCGCCTAGCAATCCCATGAATTAAAGTACCATTTTATCCTAATATTGCAAGTGAAGAAAATGAAGATCAGAAAGGTTAAATGTCCTTAATTTCACAACATAAGTGGCAAAGTCTGCCTTCTAATCATTTGGCTTAACAACTGTTACAGGGGCTACTGGATTATTTGCCGCTCCCAGAACAGCCCCACAGTCTCTTGCATCTGGGCCTCTAAACATTACTATTCATACCTTCTAGAATACTCCTCCTGCTCTCTTTACGTGGCTAAATTTTTCTGGTCTCAGAGGCCACCAGACAGTTTTACCTAAACTCCTCAAACTGGGTCAGAATGATTCAGATTTCCCATGATACTCTGTCTATACTCTTATCATAACATTTATCACAGTATACCCATTCTTCTCCGGAGTGGAAGCAACAGATCTACAGTAACCAGTTACTAGAACAAAATATCTAAGGAGGATGCCCCTACAGGTAGATGAGAAAGTGTGGGTTATACCTAAGAAGGAATGCTTGTAAGACGCAGTACATTACACTTAAGAATGAGGACTCTGAAGCCAGGCAGCCTGCTTCAAAATCTCATTTTTCCACATATTATCTATGTGATTTGGGGCAAGTTACTTAACTGCTCTGTGCCACAGTTTCCCTATCTGTAAAAGGAGGGTACTTCACAGAGCTGTTATGAGGATAAATATAAATTCTTTAGAACAGCACCTGGCATTACATATATGTTTGCTATTAATTGTTATCAGTAGTTTTATGCTAAAGGAGGAGAGATTATATAGCTCCGTGTCTCTCTCTTATTTTATTTTCCCTTACTACTAGGTTTTTGGGGTGACAGGGAGTAGATTACATTCTTAAAATAAATTCCCAGGATTAAAATAACTGGATAGAAAAATATGAGCATTTTTATGGCTATGACAATTTACTGCCATTAGTTTTTTAAAGTGTGCTAACTGCATTGCCACTAGCAACATAATGAGTGTGCTCCTTTTACCACATCTGTACTGGCATTGGCTATTACACTAGAAGGTCTGTCTGTTATAAGAACAATGGACGATTAGTCAAAAAGATTAAAAAAGGGAAGCATAAAAATGACATATACCTTAAATATTTTAATTTTAATATGTAAACATATATCATTCATTAATTTTTGATAGAAGACCAAGGCCTTTACTCTGAGAATTGGTCTGTGGATCTGTTCAGCATGCCCTTTCTACAAAAATCACTAGCACAGTGAATTCCAATTGGGGTTACTTTAAAGAAGACCAAGAACTTAAGATTCTTGCAAAGGGATTTTAAGATAGACCCCTTCCATATTTAAATGTTTTCCCCCCTCTGATCTTTTATAGTTGCATAACTTACAGGACTAAGTCCAATTCCTTGGTCTGACATTCAGCCTACTCTCCAACCTGGCCCCTACCTACCTTTCTAATTTCATCTGCCATTATTCTCCTTTAGGTCTTTACTTTTACCATGGTCAAACTACTAAAATATGTTTGTTGGATAAATGTCCACGATTTATATGGTGAGTACTATATGTATGTACAGATACATGTATGTGTGTGCACACACATACCAGACAATGTGTATGCTTTTATGGATATAGAGAGGTAAAACAGAAGTGGTCCTTGCTTTTAAGAAACTCAATCCATTACTCCGACATGTAAAAACAGGTAATTAAAACAAACATGGTGGGGCCAGCCGAGTGGCTCAGTTGGTTAAGAGCACGAGCTCTGAGCAACAGAGTGGCTGGTTCGATTCCCACATGGGCCAGTGAGCTGCGCCCAAGCTGAGCTGCCAACAGGCAGCAGCATGGCTCAGCTGGTGAGAGCACATGCTCCCAACAACAAGGTTGCCAGTTAGCATTTGAATCCTACAGGATTTTCTGTTATTTGACTTCTGGCCCAGGTCACTTTGAATTACTTAGTTTTTATTATCATAGATTCACCTGCATATGGATTAGTAATTTGGCGGCGTGTTATGTATCTGAATCCTGTTCAGCTCCTAGGCAATTAACCTACCGCTGAGCTTCCATTTCCTCTTTTGAAAAAAATGGGAGAACACCCAAGTGATAAGGCTGTTGTAAGAATTAAGTGAAATAATGTATGGAAAGCCCATAGCACTCAAGGTGTACTCTTGTGTAAGTTTTCTTTCTTTTTTTTTTTTTTTGAGGGCAGTGTCACTGGCCCTCATATGTGGGACCCAAACCAGGGCCGCTGGCCTCCCAAGCCAGCACTTAACCACCGCACCACTTGGCCAGCCCCTGTAAGTTTTCTTTCGACAGGTGAGGAAAAGTGAGGTTTACAGAACCTTGTTCTTGGCTGAAAGATTTCTCATTCCTGATACCTAATGCTCCTCTCTCCTCTTACCAGTTAACTCCTACATCTAGTCTGCCCAATTAGACTTTATAAGCCTTCTAAGGTATGTACTATGTCCTATGGGTCTTCGGAATTTCGACTCCCAAAATTATATGCTCAATAAATGTATAATGACTTTAAAATACCTCATGTTGCAGAGTGCTTTACAATTGTCATCCATTATATACCAGGGGTGCCAAAGAAATGTATACAAGTGGACACTTTAGTCAACCAGTAGTTTGCTGTAATCAGAAGTGTCTGGACACTGATGGTAACCACTCTGAGCCCCTCTTATAATTGCAAAAGTCAAATGTGACTTGTATTCATCTTTTGTTATCGATATATATTGAGTATTACAATTTGAATACTGTTTTCCTTTCTTAAAATGTGTATACAGTTTTTTGGCACCCTCTGTATATCCAGTCACGCTGACCTTCTAGTTACTAGTACACACCTAACTCTTCCTGCTTTTGCACATATATTTCGGTGTCACCTCTTACTTGAAATAACTATTCTACCACCATCTCCTTATTCTCTATCACAGGACTCTATTTCTTTCATAGGAGAAATTCACTTACCAGAATTTCTAAGTGAACTCTAAGTTCCACAATGGCAGAGTCCCCATCTGTCCTATTCACCCTTGAATCCCTAGTGCCTACAAGAATGCCTGGCACATGGTACCTGTTTACTAAATATTTGTTGAACAAATGAATACGATTTCTATGAGCTCATGGCAAGTTAACTGCCCAAGACGGGATTACAGATTAGGTTTTCTTTTATTCAAGTGCTCTTTTCATTGTGTCTCACTTTTTATAACATGCTATTGTATTATGTGTATATAGCAAATTAACTGCCATTAATTTAAATGATTACAACTTTTTGTGACTATTACTCCATACTATGTAAGTCTCTGTTATTTTCAACACAAGGCCAAATGCATTCATCATAATTTAACTTAAAGATAATAAAATAATACAGTAACACCCATGCTATGCCATATTATGTACAATACTTAACATACTGTTATCATTCTAGGAACAGACATCTTATATTTTAAAAGTTAAAGAGTTGGGTACTTGGTAGGTGCCTGAATAATTCAGTTGAGAGATTGAGCTTTTGAGTCAGTCATATGTTCAAGTCCCAGCTTTGCTGTGTCATAGTTGGACAAGTTACTCTAAACTTTAGTTGACTCACCTGCAAAATAAGGATAAATAACTCCAGTACTTGACTTAGGTTTGTAGTTAAGATAAAGTTTATGTATATATATATGTAAATCACCCCAAAAAATCATTTAATTCACCCCAAAAATCATTTAGCCAAAGTTAAGTGCTGCGTAAAGTGCTATCTTAAGTACAAAAAAATGAAAATGTAGTTTGCAATTAATTGCCTGTGTATACACAGTAATGGACACATTATTTTCACAGGGTTCAGAGTTGCTACTGCAGCATAGTTTTAAAATGGAATTAGATTTATGGAAAAATATGTTGAAAACTTTATCACTGTTTTCAAAATTTTGTTTTCTACAAGGGAGAGGGAGATTTCTCAGTCTAAATCCATCTTAAAAACAAAACCATTTTGACAGCACAATAAAATTTAAAATGCTGTGTCACTAATTAAGCACAGAACGAAGCAATGACACATGCAACTCGTGGTTTTATTTCAGGACACTGTGTCAGGAAGTGTTCTGCAGCAAAAAGACTCAGAGCTAGGTAAAACCTCAGACTAAAACAAAAACGAAAACTAGATAAAAACTTCCACATTAAGTAAGGATGAAAACCTCAAGACTCAGATTTCCTCATGTGATCATAAACTACATATACATTATAAATAATTAATAACAGCTAAAGTAATAGTAGAGGCACAATTCCCCCATCAATCTAGATCATCTTCCCATGAAGAACACAATGGGGACCAGCCGTGTGGCTCAGTTGGTTAAGAGCACTAGCTCTGAACAACAAGGTCTCCAGTTCGATTCCCATATGGGCCAGTGGGCTGCGCCAGAGCTGAGCTACCAACAGGCAGCAGGATGCCTCAGCTGGTGAAAAGCACGCGCTCCTAACAAGGATGCCAGTTCAACTCCTGAATGGGATGGAGGGGGCCTGCCAACCCCCCACCCCACAACTAAGATTGAACACGGCACCTTGAGCTGAGCAGCTGTGACGGGTGGCTGGATGGCGACTGGACTTGGAGCTGAGCTAGCTGCGCTCCCCCCCCACTAAGATTGAAGGACAACAACTTGGCTGTTGCCCTCCCCCAATTCCCCAATAAAATCTTTAAATAAAGAGAGAACACAATGAATCCTTACTTCACAGCAGTATCTAAACTTGCAGCAAAGGCTATGGACATTTTGCAAATCATATCTGACAAGGTACTTTTATATAAAGACCTCTTACAACTCAATAATAAACAATCCAATTTAAAACTGGGGAGGGCCGGCCGAATGGCGCGGTGGTTAAGCGCTGGCTTGGGAAGCCAGCGGCCCAGGTTCGGGTCCCACGTATGAGGGCCAATGACACTGCCCTCAAAAAAAAAAAAAAAAAATGGGTTAAAGATCAAAATCGATATTTCTCCAAAGATATACAAATGGCCAATAACACATGAAAAAATGCTTAAAACCACTGTCTTTGGGAAATGCAAATCAAAATCTCAAGAAATACCAAATCATACCCACTAAAATGGCTACTATAAAAAAGATTAATGTTGACAACAAGTGTTGGCAAGGGTATGAAGAAATGGGAATTCTCATACGCTACTGGTAGGAATATAAAATGGTGCAGCCACTTTGGAAAACAGTTTGACAGGTCTTCAAAATGTTGAACATTGCCTACCATATGACCAAGAAATTCTACTCCTAGGTATTCTACTAAAAGGAAATGAAAACATGTCCACACAAAAACTTTTACACAAATGTTCATAGCAGCATTACACACAAAAAGAAAAGGTGGAAAAAAACCAAAATGTCCATCAACAGATAATGAATAAAAAATGTTATGTCTATACATGAAATATTTGACAACAGAAAGAAATGTATTATGGGCTGGCCAAGTGGCGCGGTGGATAAGCCCTGGCTTGGGAAGCCAGCGGCCCCGGTTCAGGTCCCACATATGAGGGTCAGTGATACTGCCCTCAAAAATAAAAAAAAAAGAAATGTATTGCCACATGTTATAACATGTACCTTGCAAATAATATGCTAAGTGAAAGAGGCCAGTCACAAAGGCCCACATACGTGTAATTCCATTCATATGAAATGTTCAGAATAGGCAAATCTGTAGATTACAGGTTGGGGGAGGGGTGGAAGATTAAGGGAGAAATGGGGAGTAACTTAAAGGGTACTTTCTTTTTGGAGTGATAAACATGTTTTAAATTGACTGTGGTGATGGTTCCACAACTCTGAATATACTAAACCAATTTGATTACATACTTTAAATGGGTGCATTGTAAGGTATGTGAAATATACCAATAAAGCTGTTATTTAAAAAATAATAATGGGGGGAGGGGACTATGGAATTTCCAAAACACGCCTGGATTAGTTACGAATCTCATCAGTTTTGGGTGTCTCCTTATCACCTATTCTCTTACTAAACACGTAACAATGAACTTATATTAAATACACAGATTTCTGTCAACTACAGCAAGACCTAAGTAGCTTCTCATAAAATTCAGGGCAAAGCTGACAATTTTTCACCATATTCCCCCCTTGATTATACCAGCTGATTAGACACTTCCAAATCAAAGGTTGACGTTGGTTTTAAACAAATAATGGGTTTAGCAATGGTCTTTTTGCCAAGTTTTTCCCTAACTTCGTTAATGCGCGGGGGGAGGGGGGGAAGATTTAAAAAAAGGATAAGGTGAGGCAATAAGAATTCGTTCACGTTCCACAACAAAATGTTAAAAAGCAACTGAAGGATTCGTTCCTTCATTGGCCCCAACCGAGAAAAAGGTTACGATAAAATGGATAGTTTCTAATATTCGATGTTAGGCCTCAGAGACCTAAAAATTAAAAAAAAAAAAAAAGTGAAGGAACTAAGTAATCTGCACAATCTGGGTGGGAGGAAATTCTGGGTGCGGTCCGCAAGTGGGGTCCGCGTGGGCCCTCGGCCAGTCCCGCCACCGGCGCCCCAGTTGCGGCCTGTGGCGCGCCGTCCCAGTCAAAGGAGCCTCGCCTCGGCAGAGCCTGGGGACTCGCTCCTCACGGAGGTCAGGCCGAGAAGCGCCGTTGGGCTCCCGAGGGCTCCACCCTCCCCTCTTTCATCCCCTCCCCTCGGCGGTCCCCAGAGGGGAACAGGCGGGGCACAACGCGGAGACACGGTGGGGGGGGGCGGTGGCGTCCTCAGTGAGAAAAGCTCCGCCGCCCCAGAGTGGCGGCCGCGGGTTATTAATAAACTCCGCTTCTGCCCAGGCGCCGCTCCCGCGGCCGGCCGTAGAATCGGCAAGGCCTGCGGCGGAGATTGAGAAGCCGGAGTCAGAGCCGAGGCCCAAGCTGGCCCGCGCCGCCGCGCTAAGGGCGGCGGCCGGGCGGAGAATAATGCACACTGGGTAAAAACACATTTATATACGAACCTCCGAGAAAATTTTCCAACAATTCCTTCGTCCGACCACCATGCACCAGGACAGGAAACAGCCGCCCGGCCCCCAGGCCCCGCAACTCGCATAGTGAGTGTGAAGCCCGCCCCCAGTCTTCATTGGGCTGTCATTACGTCACTCACTGGACGCTTTCGGCCTGCCATTGGCTCAAATTTAGGCTACGCAAGAAGAAACCGCCTTATCCACGCCCCTTTTTCGTTACGTCATGCCTTACAGCCAGCTCCTCAGTGGCTTGCGCCTAGTGCGGAATCAAAGTCCCTGTGTCTGACTGGTTACCAGACCCGCTCATCCCAGACCGACAGCGCCTCGCTGACGAGTGAATTATGCCGATTCTGGGGCTCCAGCGGGAGGCGCCATTTTGTAGCGAGGGAGGGAGGCTGGTCCTTGTGACTAGCCGGGAGGGAGAAGGAGTGGCTGGCGCCATTTTCCCCACAGGGGCTAGGAAGTGGCCTTGGCTCTCCTGGTGGGCTTATTGGAGAGCGTTCTGGCGACTGGTTAGGCTTTGCCTGGCGATTGCCGAGTGTCGCCCGTGGGGAGGGAAGTCGTTGGGAGGGATAGGACGGGATGGAAAGCCCACTAGTTCCCTGGGGGCTCTGGGTGCCACCTGAGGCCTTTGGTCTTGGGCAAGAGCTCTGCTTATCCGAGAGCTGCTGTTGCCGGTCACTGGTTGCCAAGCCTCCCGGCTTCTGCAGTCGCCGGCGTGGCACCGTTCGGTGGGAGGTTGAGCCCCCTTGCCCTGCCGAAGCTCCGGCGCAGCTTGGCACCTGCGCCACAGTCTTGAATTCTGCTGGGAACACTGCGGATCTTTTTGTGCCTTCATGTTTAGGTTCAAAATTGGAAGTCTTCTGTAATGGTGTCGCTCCTTTCCTTTACCCTTTCCCTTTTGTGTGTCGCGAATTAAAGGAAAGTCAAAAGGGTGGGAAAAGCGTTGACTTGGACTCCCCAAACCCATTAAGACATGGATACAAATTAGTTGTCAAGTTTAGGTAATATTTTTGTAGGTCTTAACCCAAACTTTTTCTATACTATTGGAAGTACTAGCCATTTCAGTAGTATTAAGTATTCATTTGCTTTTGACAAGCCGACTGAGTCAAGATTCAAGTGTGTAGACTAAAGGTTTGTTAAATCAGGCATTCCAGATATATTTATAATTGAATTATTAAGAATGAGGTGGCTGGCCGGTACCAGGTTTGTGTTTTGTCTGCTTGCAAAAATTGCAAAGCTGAATGATGTTTATTGCCTTTGGCATTTCAGACGATTATGGACTAGCACAGGGGTTAAATCAGAGGGAATTTAAAGGTAGCCTTCTGAGTGAGAATAATTGATTTACAATTGAGCTTAGTTTGAGATTTTAACGTTACCTTCTTTTTAGTGGGGGAGTGGGGGGTCAGGCTGACATAACCAGAGTATTGTTGCACAATCGGTGTCTAAATGTCATTCGAAGGAAAATGGGACTTGTTTTGTTTCAATACATATTCCTTAGAAGTCTAACGTAGTTATACATTACATCTTTATAAAAATGAAAAATGTGACAAAATTGGATGTTACTTGAAACTGGAGGAATGGCTCACTTAAAACAGTCTGGTACCCAATGGATAGATTGTTTGCCCTAGGGCTGTATAGAGTTCAGATGAGAAACAAGATGTGTTTGTTGTTTTTGAGGGCAGTGTCACTGGCCCTCATATGTGGGACCCGAACCAGGGGCCGCTGGCGTCCCAAGCCAGCTATTTTTTTTTTTTTTTAAGATTTTATTGGGGAATTGGCAGAGGGGAACAGCGTTGGGGAATCGGGGAAGGGGAACAGACAAGATGCTGTCTTTTTGTTCTTCAGTTTAGTTGCGGAGGATGTTGCTTCACTGTTGGTATCATACGCTCTTCCTGGATGAGGCAGATCGGTCGCTGGCCTCTGGATGTCGCTCACCGCAGCTAATGGCAGCTCACTCTTGGCTGCCAGCCGCTCACGCTGGCTGCGGGCCACTCACTGTAGCCTATGGCAGCCCACTGCAGCAGGGGCTGCAGCCCACACCATCACTGGGGCTCGCACAGCCCAGCTCCAGGTGGAGCTGTTGTTAGCTGTAGAGGGCAGTGTCACTGGCCCTCACGTGGGATCCGAACCGGGGCCGCTGGCATCCCAAAACCAGCGCTTAACCAATGCGCCACTGGGCCGGCCCCCAAGCCAGCTCTTAATCACTTACTGTACCACTTAGCTGGCCCAAAAAACAAGGTGTTTTAATTTATACTGTCTGTACCTTCTAGATGGTATATCTGTATTACTAAGTCCCATGCCTGTAGTTTACTCATTAAAACACTCATACAGAACCTCAAAAATAATTTTAAAATAACCCTTTAATTGCAGTTACAGGACATCCCCATAACTAAGTAGTTGTAAAAATTGGTGGTGGTGGTGGTGAATAGATCGCTATAATTCTAATCTGATTCTGGGAGAAACCTGAATTATGGTTTTTGTGACAGATAATAGAACTTTGTGTTAACACTATTTACGAGTGACTGCGGAACAGAGTTCAAATGTACAAAGTATTCAGAGCCATTCATAATCACATTTTCCCCAAATCACCTCCTATCCCTTATATTTTGTATCTTAAATCAGTGGCTTGAAAATATTTTACTTCCTACCAATGCTAGTCTAGGCTCTTAAAGCTGGGCCATTTGCCCAATTTTCTAGAATGCCTAACATTTCTAGCCCCATTTAAAAACTATTACCATCACGTTTTTAAAAACATTTCCTTCGATAACTCAAAACTTTGTGGAGAATTGATTTTAGCATATTTGTACAGTGACATAACCATTGTTATATGTATAGAAAAAATAGAGGTAAAACCACTTAATGCCATGGTGTGATTCAGAGGACATATGAAAATGTAGGTAAACAAATGTAGCACAGTTCCTATCAGAGATGCATTCAAGTGCTTAATAAATGGTAGCCCATCTTTCTCCAATTCTTTCATGGTCTGCAGCAGTGGTTCTTGAGTACTCTGATAGCTCCTTTGATATTTTGGATGAAAACTATGAAAAAGACATTAAAGTTTATGGTTTCATAGCGCTCATGGATCCAGACTTAGGGTCCTTGCTTGGTCTGTAGACTAAACACAGCTTCCACACTGAAAGCATTAATCAGGGCTTAATTAGAATATATTTTGGAAGTGTTACATGATTAGGTTAAAATGTTCCTTTCGAGGGCCGCAGAGTGGTGCCGTGGTTTAGCTCTGGCTTGGGAAGCCAGCGGCCCCGGTTCGGGTCCCACATGTGAGGGCCAGTGACACTGCCCTAAAAAAAAAAAAAAAAAAAAAAAAAAAAGTTGCTTTCCAATCTCAGATAAATGGTTCTCAGTATATATGACTTAAGTATAGCTGTAGTACAACTAGTAATGTTTTGTTAGTGGCTAATTGCATGATTCTCCTCATTATAAGCTGGTGTATAGTAATTCTGGTATGAATGCAATTTTTCCATTTTACAAACACTACCCTTGGACCACTTGTTAATCCTATTTATTATATCTTTGAAAAATCACCCAAATAGTGAGCTCCAAGGTTTAACAATTGTGGTAATGTGTGCTAAATATTAGTGGCAGACTAAGAGGGAAATATACTCTTAATTTACAAAAGGTTATAAATCTAAAGCCCCTGAAGATGCCAGGTGTCCCTTTGAAACTGGCTACCTCTAAAGATTGCAGTTATCATCTTGGCTTCTAATTATATTTGCTTAAATCTAAAGTAAAGCATTCCAGACAAAGGGAAACCCAAGTTTCATTAATATACGTAGTAAGTCTGCAGTGTTTCAGCAGTTGAGTTAAATAGTGGGTAGTCCATGAATGAAACCAGTTTTCTGTTTTGTTTTTTTTCTTTTTTTTGAGGGCAGTGTCACTGGCCCTCATATGTGGGACCCGAACCAGGGCCGCTGGCGTCCCAAGCCAGCTCTCAACCACCACGCCACTCGGCCAGCCCTGAACCAGTTTTTAACATGATTTTATATTCCGGGAAAACACTCTTGAGACAAAGATTTTTTTTTTTTTAAAGGTGGAGATCATGTCTCCAAACAATAAGATTGATACCATTTTATAGAAAAACACTTAAGTGCTGTAGTTTGGGGGTGGGGGTGGAGTTTAACTCAGTCTTAAATTCCTAAATCTGTATTACATTGAAACATAACAGACGTAACATTTTCAGAAGAAAAGAATTTTAAGGATACCCCAAAATTTAAACAGCCCAAAGTTTGGCACTACTTTAGGTCGGTCGTTTGACAGGGTAATGGGTTTTAAAAAAACAAACGTAACAAAACAAAATACTGGGGGACTATAATCTCCCTAAGACTATTTTCCCCTGAATATGGTTAACAATTCTACAACCATAAATAAAACTTAGTTATACTAAACACAAACATTTCATGTTACATTTTAGAGAACTTGAACTAAATTTAAGATTTGCTTTAAACAAAACTGAAAATTGAGATACTCAAATACCATAAAACTCATCATTTTAAAGTATATATACTTTAGTTTTTAGTATATTCACAAGGCTGTGCAACCGTCACCAATATCTAATCCAAAACATTTCATCATTTCCAAAACGAAACCCTGTACCCATTAGCAATCACTCTTCATGTCCTCCTACCCCCTACCCCTGGCACCTCTAATTTAGTTTCTGCAGACTTGCCAATCCTAGACATTTCTATAAATGGAATTTTATGTGTGACTTCACTGATTTCAAGGCTCACATTGTAGCATGTATCATCAGTACTTCATTCCTTTTCATTGCCAAATACCTGATTTTATGGATACACGACATATTGTTTATCAATTCTTCAACTGACAGCTACTTGGGTTGTTTCCACCTTTTGGTTATAATGCTAGTATGAACAATCATGTACAAATTCTTGTGCGGACATCTTTCATTTCTCTTGAATATATGTATATATATAGTGTCTATAAACACACACACTACATACAGAGCCAATCATAATCTCACATGTGTGCGCCATCACAAGTTCGTGAACTTGTTGCAACAATGTTTCTAACCTTTATCAGAGGGATTATTCATTATGAATTTGTACCAACTGGACAGTTAACCAAGTTTACTATTTGGAAGTGCTGAAAAGGCTGTGTGAAAAAGACGACCTGAACTTTTCACCAATTCAAGGCTCTTGCATCACCACAATACACCAGTTCACATGGCACTGTCTGAGGGAGTTTTTAGCCAGTAAACAAATAACTGTATTGCAACACCCTCCCTACTCACTTGATCTGGGCCCCGATGACTTCTTTTTTTACCCAAAGATAAAGGAAATATTGAAAGGAAGACATTTTTATGACATTTAGGACATCAAGAGTAATACGACAGCTCTGATGGCCATTCGAGAGTTCCAAAATTGCTTTGAAGGATGGACTAGGTTCTGGCATCAGTGCATAGCTTCCCAAGGGGAGGACTTCGAAGGTGATTGTAGTGATATTCAGCAATGAGGTATGTACCACTTTTTCTAGAATGAGTTCGTGAACTCAGTTGTCTGACCTCGTGTGTGTATAGAGTGTTGAGGAATTAATGTGACATTATTTTCAACCTATTTTCAACTGCGAAACTTCCACAATATACGTTTTACATCTTATCAGCATGAGGTTTCTGATTTCTCCACGTTGTTACCAGTACTTGTAATTGTTTACCTTAATTATAGACATGCTAGTAGGTGTGAAATATATTTTATTCTGATTTGCAATTTCCTAATGACTAGTGGTGTTGAGCATCTTTTCCAATGATACCTACCATTCATCTCTGCAGAAATATCTACTTGGATTCTTTTCCATTTTTCAATTCTTATTGAATTTTAAGTGTTACTATATACTTAACATTTGCAAATATTTTCTCCTCTGGATTGTCTTTTCACTTTCTGGAATGTGTCCTTTGATGCATACAAGTTTTAAATTTTGATGAAGTCCAAGTTATCTATTTTGTGGCTTTTTCTTTTGGTGTTATATCCAATTAACTGCTGTACTGCCTAATTCAGTCACAAAGATTTATGCCTACTTTTTCCAGAGTTTTGAGATCTTCTATTTAAATATGGTGTGAGGCAAGGGTCTAACCAATTTCATGCTTTTGCATGTAGATACCCAGCTGTCTTAGAACTATTTGTTGAAAATATTCTTTCCTACATTGAATGGTCTGGCACCTTTGTCAAAAATCGACTGCCCACAAATTTAAGGGTTTATTTCTGGACTCAATTTTATTCCACTGGGCAGTATGTCTATCCTTATACCAGTACTACTGTCAGGATTAAATCATGTTCGCTATTTTTAATCCCTTGTATTTCCACATGAATTTTAGGATCAGTTTATCATTTCCTGCAAAAACAGTAGCTGGGATTTTTATAAGGAATTACACTGAATTTGTAGATTTGGGGGGAGTACTGCCATCCTCACAATAACGTCTTCCAATTCATGAACGAGGGATCTTTCAATAAATCTTATTTAGGTCTTCTTTCAATAGATTAGAATGTATGTTTTTCAGTTTTAAATTTATTCCTAAGTATTTCTGATGCTATTGTACATGGAATTTTAATGTCACTTTCATTTCATTGCTGTATAGAAATACAACCAATTTTTGTATATTGATCTCATGTTCTGCAACTCGAGGTCATTAGCTCTTTTTGTGTGTGGATTCCTTAGGATTTCCTGTAAGATCATGTCTCCTGTGAATATAGTTTCACTTCTTCCTTTCCAATCTGGAAGTCTTTTATTTCCTCTTCTTGCCTAACTGCCCTGGCTAGAACCTCATATACATTGTTGAATAGAGTGGCAACAAGGGGGCATGCTTTTTTGGTTCTTGATCTCAGGGGAGAATGTGGTTTTTTTTTTTGGTTTTTTTTGTTTTAAGATTTTTATTGGGGAATCGGAGAAGGGGAACAGACAAGTTGCCGTCTTCTTGTTCTTCAGTTTAGTTGCGGAGGATGTTGCTTCACTGTTGGTATCGTCATTGCGCTCTTCCCGGATGAGGCAGATCGGTCGCTGGCCTCTGGATGTCGCTCATCGCGGCTATTGGCAACTCACGCTTGGCTGCCAGCCGCTCACGCTGGCTGCGGGCCACTCACTGCAGCCTATGGCAGCCCACTGCAGCAGGAGCTGCAGCCCACACCATCACCGGGGCTCGCACAGCCCAGCTCCAGGTGGAGCTGTTGTTAGCTGTAGAGGGCAGTGTCACTGGCCCTCATGTGGGATCCGAACCGGGGCCGCTGGCATCCCAAAACCAGCGCTTAACCAATGCGCCACTCAGCCGGCCCGAGAATGTGTTTTACGTCTTTGATCATTAAGTCCATGAACTTTAGGTTTTTGGTAGATGCCATTTTTCAGGAACTTTCACTGAGGAAGTTCCCTTGTATTTCTAGTTTGAGTTTATTAAAAGGATTTTGAAAGAAACATTAAAATACTGATCAGAGGAAGCATTTAAATATAGGAATCAAATAGAGTATAACTGACAAATTTCAATATCTATAAATATAGATCTATAAATATAAAAAGGAAATATCAACTGTGCTTAAAAAAAACCTGCGGGGGGATTACCACACACCAAAAAAAAGTTACTTAACAGATATTTATTCTTTCCATGGTGATAGAATCCTGGATTTCTAGCTGGGTACCTACTTTCCCTTCGATAAGTGTGAAGTGCTGTTGCAAGGGTGGCCAACTTCAAAGGTCAAACCTAAAATTCAGGCAGGATGCTGTCATATAGTAACAGATAATCGTCACCAAAACTTATATAGAATAGAGCTGACATTTTTTTTTTTTGTTTTGTTTTTTTTTTAAAGATTTTTATTGGGGAATTGGTAGAGGGGAACAGCGTTGGGGAATCGGGGAAGGGGAACAGACAAGTTGCTGTCTTTTTGTTCTTCAGTCTAGTTGCGGAGGATGTTGCTTTACTGTTGGTATCGTCATTGCGCTCTTCCCGGATGAGGCAGATCGGTCGCTGGCCTCTGGATGTCGCTCACCGCGGCTATTGGCAGCTCACACTGGCTGCCAGCCACTCACTGTAGCCTATGGCAGCCCACTGCAGCAGGAGCTGCAGCCCACACCATCACCGGGGCTCGCACAGCCCAGCTCCAGGTGGAGCTGTTGTTAGCTGTAGAGGGCAGTGTCACTGGCCCTCATGTGGGATCCGAACCGGGGCCGCTGGCATCCCAAAACCAGCGCTTAACCAATGCGCCACTCGGCCGGCCCAGAGCTGACATTTTTTTTAACTGGTAAGTTTTAATGTAATTTGAGGTCATTCATTTTACAAAACATGGAATGCCTAGTATATGCTTATGGCATTGTGCTAGATCTTTCCCAAGACCTGATTTAGTCTATTAATACAATTTTTAATGACTTTTTCTTCATGTTTGCTACAAGGACTACACCTGGGGCTGAATAGCAGCATGTAGACATAGGGCTGTGGTTTGGCCAACCCTGCTCTACACTCTGGTCTCTTCCAGGGATGAGCATAGCAGTCACCATTTTGAAAAAGTATGTAGGTTAGTAATTACCATGTTATAACCTGCAGAAAAACAGATAAACTTCCTTTATTTAATAGTGATAAAGGACTAGGTTTTTAAAAGATGGATTGCTGAAGTTTAGAAAAAAAGTGAAGATTTTACGCTGGTGTCAGCCACTAAAAAAGACCAATACTGAAACCCAAACAAAATCAGAATTAAATTTCTATAAATTAAAAATTAAGTTATAGGTTAGTGAAACTAAGGGAAAGGTTATATGTTAAATAAAATCTACAAGCAACTAATTACATGTCTGTAAAGACTCTCAAAAAGTTATCAAAAGTCCTACAACCTTATCTAGAAATAGAGATATCAAGATTCATAATCTGTAAGAAACTATACTTTGATGTTAAATTTAAGGAAGTACTGAAAGTAACAGGTATATATTAAATGCATACCATTTGAACACTATTTAATATTAAATATAAGTTTAATTTTAAGGTCTTTAATTTCAATTAAAATCCATAAATGGAAATTAGTTTGGATTGTATGACAGAGGAAACAATAAAACTTGTTCTCAAAGACATACCAATACATTTTCTTGAAACAAAACCTCAGCAAATGAGAATTTTCATACTGTGCATGGGAATAACTAAAACCTTTATTAGATATGGTTTTCCAATAACAGTGAAAACTGGAATTATCAATTCAAAGAGCAGTGAAGTCTGAAATTTAAAAAAGTAGACTAAGTATTAGGTAGGGGATAAAAGATAAAGGAAGACGAAAATGTTTAATACTATTCAATATCTCCCCTCTGTACACAATGTTGCATATATACAACTACTCCATTTTAATTTTATTGATTTTATAATAGTGAAATCCCCTTAAACAACCTAGGGTATACAGATGGTGTCCAACTTGGTGGGGGGGGAGTAGAAACACACTTGATAACAGTTTTCATCCACACATTTTAGACAGACAATTCTTTTTTTTCTTTTTTTTTTTGCCAAGATTTTCATAGTAAATTCATAAATATAGGAAACTTTTCACTCCTTCAGTGTTAAAATAGAAAACCAAACAGTGCCAACAATAGTGGCTTAATTATTGGCATACAAGAAAAACACAACACCAATGGGTTTTCTTCATTATGCATTTTAAATATCAATATGTGCATGTTTCATTTTTACAGTTATAAATTTTCTAGTCTGTTATAGATAACAGCATTTAATAGTTTTAAATCCATTGAGATGTTGCTTTCAATTTGAAATATTGAGTGTATACATGTATATAAAAAAATAACCCAATGTATGACTCATCTGACAGATGTTTAAGATCAATAAAGGCTTATTTTTGAACATGCAGTTAGAGAGAAGCAAGCCAACCTCTCTGTTATCTTGTTGCTGGCTTGTTTTTGCAGTGGTATCAGTAGTGGTTTTTGGAGGGGAACCATGTGCCTTCAGCCTATCTATTTAAGATAAGATACCACAGTCAGCAAGAGAGGTAAGAAAGATGGGGAAAGGGGGTGGGCAGGTGTTAAATGTCAAATTTTAATGTATGAATTTTGTACACTTTCTAGGTACAGGATAAAAACAAGCCAATGAAGAAAAACTTTCAACATTAGGAAAACACTGCAATCGAATTAAGACATAATAGCCAAATTAAGTTCTTTTAATAGATTGCATATATAGATGTTTAGCCACACTTTGATCAACTCCTTAAGAGTAGAACTTTATATCCAATTTACATGCTTCAAATATCACCTTTCTTATTTGTTACAGTTAAGGTCTTGTATCCAAATATCCACTTGTACACCGAGAGCTTTAAGAAAAAACAGGACACAGAGGGAGTTGCCATTTTTTAGCAGCAATGAAATACCACTAACCCCTTTTAACATACCGAATTCAAGTCACTATCAGAGGTGAGCGCACCACAAAGTCACCAGGTACAAAATTGCTATTTCATTTTTAAATTAATAACTTGAAATTACCCTTGCCCCCCACCCCATTATATCCCTTCTTTTTATAAACAGCAAACATTTTGCTATTTTATACATAGGCTAGCAGGCTTGTTTCAATATGAAAGTGCTAATTCATTTACAGATTTTTTTAATCAGTTATGTAGTGCTACAATAAATGTCCAATAATCTACATAGGAACAATCTTTGATGAATGAAATGATGAAGACTGAATAAGGTTATCAATTACCTTATCTTATTTACATATGAAGAATAGATACCCAATGGTGAGGAAGAGACAGAAATCGGACAATTAATTACTCATAGGTGTAAAAATTACATCTACCTCTGAGCTTATACTGTAAATGAGACATTTTAAATAGTCCTGTAGCCCATGCCTATTTTTTTCCTCAGAAAAAGAAAAGCTGCCTTCATGACATCCCCTCTTATTTCATATTTCCACAGTGTCACTTGAACTTTCAGTCAGAATCTTACTTTCTTCAAAAAATAAAGAAAATACCCCCCCTCAAGTTTCCTCCCTCCCCCCCAATCCCTCTGGTTTCTTTTTCAGTGCCAAGTTGCATGATCAGGTCCCACCTCCTGGGTTTTTGTCCATCTGTTGATCAAATATTTTAGAGTGGATAACACGAACCAGTTCTGGAACCGCTACTGGGAGGAACACAAGCTCTTCACTACACTCACACAGCAGGAAGGAAAGTGAAACTCAATTCATCCCTGGTGCCGGGCCTCCAAAATTGAAAGAGCTTGGCACAACTGGAGCACTGAACTTGTATCCTCCATGCTTTTCAATCATTTTGGATTCTAGAAAACAAGTAAGTGATAGTTTAATAGAACGTTTGGTCATCTTACTACTTTGGAGAGCAGAAGAAATTGGTATTAACCATAGCTTTACTAGTATTAGGCATGAAGTTCCAAAGTTCTCCCTCCAAATGTACAGGAGCAGAGACAAGTATTATGGAGAGAAGATAAACTCTCCTGTTGTATTCTGTAGACTTCTTAGCCAACTTTCACTTCCCATTGTTTTTTAAAAAAACTTTAAAAACCCCATTTTGAGTCAAATACTGAATCGGTAGGATCCAATCTTCAAAAGGACTAACAGCTAATGAGTCTAAATGCAAGCAAACCCAAACCCAAACAAAAAAATACTTTAGAAAACTGCCTTCTTTAGAAAACAGGAGGGCCCTTCTTTAAATATAAAAGTAATTTGACTAATAGTATTAAGACATAGAAAATTGTTAGGCTATAGATTATCTAAAATGTCTGTTTTTGAAATGCATACTGACTGGAATGTTTGAGGATGAAAAGACAAGATAATGTCGGAATTTTCTTTATATGCTTAGAAGAGCAGTTTTCATAACTTCAAACATTTTTCTACATTTTTAATAGGATTTTCGACTATCAAGCCATCACCATGAGCTTGAGCGACCTTATGAAAATTTCTGCACACGGAGTCTTCAACTACACTTACAGTCAATTATATAGCCAAACACAAAATTCATTACTTCATTTCATTCCTTCAGATTAAACTGAATTCCTATCACCTGCAACAACTGTAGCTTTTATATAATTTTAAATCATTTAATATAAAATCTTAAAAGCTGTACCAAATCATTAGTTGCATTAAAGAGGGGTTGTGGTGAATTAACATACCATGGGCTGCTCTTCTTTGATCTGCCAGAGTTGCTATATCCTGTAACTGTTTTCTTTGTTCTTCATTAAGACCATGAGTCAGAGCCTGATACCACACAGGATTACGATTTTGTATAGCTACCAAAAAGAAAAGAAACCAGAGTGAAAAGGGCAATAAAAGAGGTAGGTCTGGTAGCTCCTTTCTATTCAGTTCCCTGTACTCTACCTCTAATACTAAAATTGTGACCTATTTTATATTCCTCCAATAATAACTTAAGTTATTGTGAAATAAATGATATTGGGTGGGGGGGCAGGGTTAAGATTCTGGTGTAGCTTTATGCCTCAAAAATATAATTCTCATAAGTAGATTCATATCTCTAGCAAAGAAGAAATCAGAGCCTAAACAATTCTTATATAATAAATAACTAAGGAAAGTTTAGAAATAAAATTAACCTCACCCCCTTAAGAGATTCAGAATTAAAGCAACTTGAAAATAAATCAAGGATACTTTGGTTAGAATTCTCAAATCCCCAAATTACAAAACAAAAATCAGAAGCATTAAGTAGATACAAGAAAGGGGCAAATGGGCCGGCCCAGTGGCGCGGTGGTTAAGCGCTGGCTTGGGAAGCCAGTGGCCCCCGGTTCGGTCCCACATATGAGGGTCACTGCCCTGAAAAAAAAAAAAAAAAATCACACAATGTTTCATGAAAACATGCACTACATATATTGACATATAATGGTATCAAGTCTGATCATGTATTTCTCTATTTCAATGAAATAGCTATACAAAGGGATGTGTGTGTGTGGAGAGTGAGTGAGTGAGAGAAAATGTTCTCTATAAAGATTTTCCACAAAGAATTTTTTTTTTTTTTGGAGGGCAGTGTCACTGGCCCTCAGATGTGGGACCCGAACCTGGGCCGCTAGCTTCCCAGGCCAGCGCTTAACCACCGCGCCACTCAGCCGGCCCAATAATTTTTTTTTTAATGGAAAAATTTCAAAAATGAAAATGGATTTTCTCATATACTAGGTGTTTTGTGGGGGAAATCTGACCGTCAATCATATGATTTTATATTTCTACTTTATTGCATTTACTGTGCATGAGCCCTCTAGTTTAATTCCTTAATCCTTTAGGGATTAACATGTGTTTAAATCTATAAAATACAAAGCAATGGACAAAAGCAAGTCAGTAGTTCTTGGCACCTCAGTCAATTCTTCCCGCCTGCCATGCTCAGAAACCACTTCTTTAGGGCCGGCCGAGTGGCTCAGTTGGTTAAGAGCTCGCTCAAGAGTGCGAGCTGAACTCTGAGCAACAGCTGTTCGAGGCCAGCCCAAGCTGAGTTGCCGTTGAGCTGCCAACAGGTGGCAGGATGGCTCAGCTAAAAAAAAAAAAAAAAAAAAAAAAAGAAACCACTTCTTTGTGTTTTTGCAACCTTGCAATCAGAATTGCTTTGTCATGGGCTTGGAAGACTAATACTCTGTAGCCACACACATTGTAATAGAGGAGGAAAAGAAAAGGGACACCAAGGCCATTATTTATAAATGGTCAAATTCTCAACAGGTAAGTGTGGATTTGGCTGGATAGACAAGATACACAAACCCATAAACACACAAACATAAGAGTGGATACTTCTGAGTAAAGATGGGAGGCTAGAAAGCAGAAATGGGAAAGAGGAATCGTCGTTATATAAACTTGTTGAACTACACTATTTTACTATAATGTGCATGTCTCAAAATTATAATCTAAATAAAAGTACCATGATAATAGGATGAGGAAAATACTCTCCAACTATGGCAACAGTAGAAATAACTTAGGTTATTTTGCCTAACAATCCTAAATCATATTCTAGTTTGGATTTGATATACTCAAAATCCCTTTAAGGGATTTAAAAACAGACTGGTTCAGGGAAATGGATCATATAGAAGTATTTGAATTACATATAACGAGTTGACTTACTTTGAAATATAGCTTTAAATATCTGATACTCATCAACAGGGTTATCTTCATCATCAATGATTGTGGAATAGCCTTCCAGAGCAGTCTCCTCAGCATCATCTTCTTCCCAGTCTTCATCATCTCCATCTTCACCTGCTTGCTTAGCCAGAATCTCCAAATATTCTTGACCATCTTCATCAATGTCATCTTCATCACTCCCCAGTTCTT
The DNA here is from genome assembly GCA_033961575.1 of Aselliscus stoliczkanus. Classification (NCBI taxonomy): domain Eukaryota; kingdom Metazoa; phylum Chordata; class Mammalia; order Chiroptera; family Hipposideridae; genus Aselliscus; species Aselliscus stoliczkanus. Next base: position 94,064,146 of record CM066736.1, on the reverse strand, counting down.
CTGGCAAGTCATAAAATAGGTGCTTTTGTTAATACTGAAATATTCTGTTACTCAACAAACTGACAGTGATAACGGTCAATAAATTACAAATCACAATTGAATAAATTCAAGGAAGAGTTCCAGGAATTGGTGTTTTAAGTACATATTCAGCAATAAATAGAAAAAAAATCTCATAGAAATCCAAGAAACCCAACCACAATTAATATTAGAGGCTTAGCATTTGGTATATTCTAGGCCTTATGTTATATACCAAACCAAACAATAGTAAAGTAACATAGTTCATATTACATCCACAGACCATGTTTTGCAAAATTTTTTTTCAAGGCTGGCTAAGTTAGTAAATGATAAAAGACCAAAATGGCAATAGCTATCTTATTTCAAAACCTTTACAGTAATTTCTCTTAACCAACATTTTATCAATTTATACTCTTGTAGTCTACAGATGAAATGTATTAGGCAACATTCAATTAAATTAATTTTATAGTGCCAGGATGCTTGTTTTGCCATTAATAAATGATAGATGTTTGCTAATACTAAAAACCATAAATGCTTAGAACTGCTTTATGTGTTGGAAATATAGCTGAAGATCCTGCCTTCATGGACCTTACACTAGTGAGAAGGTAAGATAGTTTTTCCACGAATGGATACACATGAATACATTTGGCTATGATCCCATATTTCTTTAGGAGGAGGGCTAACAAAATAAAATATCCAGCGCTATTTCTAACAACATAGGTTTGGCTTCCTCCATCACAAATCCCTTACCGGTTTCATCATCATCTTCAGCTTCATCATCTTCATCACTGTCATTTTCATGTTCTGCATGGCAGGCATATGCTCTTTTTAATCCATTAAATAAAAGGATAAAAGCAGGCAAAATCTGTCCAGAAACCTGATTTAAAACCTGTGGTATTTGTTCCATATCAATGAGAGCACACAGGCCCAGAACACACATCTTTCTGTCATGCAGCCTAAAAAATAAAATAAAATAAGATTTTCTTCTTTCTTTTTTAATTTAATAAACAAAGTTCTTTACAAAGTTAAATAAACAACTATCCAATATATATAACTTACCCCAAGAAACAATCAACATCATTAAGCCACTGTGTAATAAAATGATTTGTGACTGGTTCAACATTATTAGGGAAGCGAAGATTTTCTAAGGTGTTCAGAAGTAGGTGTGGATTATAATACAAAGCTGCAATGGCAACTTGCAGGCACATTGTTCGAAGTTCACTTGTCTTTACCTCTCTCGTCAGTCTCTCTAATGCTGCTTCCACAAATAAGGGAATACACTGGAAAGAAAGCAAAATATCCCAAAATTGTAACGAATAGCAATCTAACTATCCTACACATATCAAATTACCTGTTGCCTCAGCTAGCCCCTTTGTCCCATTAGATGACACAAGATTTTATTATTGATGCATTTCATGGGGAAATTTAATTTTAGAGAAAAACAAATCTTCACTGAGATATTAGAGCCTCACCATAACAGCAATCATGGATTCACAATATTCTTATTGACTAACCTGTGGTAATCATTTTAAAATATATGCATGTATTACTTAACTCATCACATTGTGTATCTTCAATGTATACAATGTTATATTTCAATTATATCTCCATAAAGCTGGGGAAAAATTGCTATTGAAACTGACCATAGAAATTTAATGATTAAATCTAGCATACTGCAAAGTGATAATGTGGCAAGCAAAACTCTCACAACATACTAAAAAAATCTTAAGTCAAAATTTACTTTGCCTGACAACAAGTAGCCTAAAATTTGCCATATTTCACATATACATATTAAACATGATCATTATTATAAATTGGTTAAATTTTAAACCAATGTTATCTAGGTGTCATAATAAACAATAATGTACAGAACATATAACAAATAGCCAAGGAAAAAAGTGGAAGGAAAGATTCCTTCTCTGAAACCTCACACATGAATCATTAATAGTTAGCCTCACTGACCTGGTCAATGCCACGCCCTTTGCACTGTAGAATGATGACTTCTAACAACTTTGCTGCATGACACTCTGCATCTTCTCCTGCAACTCCTGTAAGAACCTAATCAAAACAATATAAATTGCAGTGAGGCAACAGGAAATCTTCCAATCTGAGAACTTCCATCCCCATCTAGTGTCTCTGGAGTATTTAGACAATCTAAATTAATATGAGTGAACGCAATGTTCAGACTACAGTCTAAAGCATCTGTGAAGATATGGAGTTATTTATCTATCTGTCCTAGTCCAGCAATCTGGGATCTCGGGCTACATAATTAAAACATCTCCCCTGTAGTGCCATTCTAGATTATAGCATGTTGACAACCACTACATTTTCATACAAACATGCCAAAGTACCTTGACCTTAGCCATTACCTTTCTCAGGGATATCTGGCTCTTATGTAAAGGACTACAAAAAAATAAGCTGAAGGGCTGGCCAAGTGGCTCAGTTGGTTAAGAGCTCCCTCAAAAGTACGAGCTCTGAGCAACAGGGTCGCCAGTTTGATTCCCAGCCCGAGCTGAGCTGCCAACTGGTGGAAGGATGGCTCAGCTTAAAAAAAAAAAAAAAAAAAAAAAAGCTAATATTGTTAGGAAAACCTTTCCTCTACACAAATTTTAAAACATCAAAAATATTGACATCAAAGTGGGAGAGGTGGAGGAAGAGGAACCTTGTTGATGGCATATGTCCCGAGACAAGAAATAAAAAACATGGACTTGAGATACTAGTTAGCACTAGAGAACTAAAAGTGATAAGTGTCCTGGAATACAATCGTATAGATAATATGTGTTCCCAGAATATTAACATAAACAATATTGGCAATAAATGTTGGATAACATAACTAGGTGATTATTTTGTGACTAAGTGTTCAGAAACAACAGATATCAATGAGGACAACCACATCTAAAAACTGCATGGAGCAAAATCAGTTTTTAAATGCCTGGTATTAAATAAACAGCATGCTGCCTCTCAACAAGTTCTGTTAGAAATTCAAATGCTACCAATTACATTAATTCTTGTATCCATAGAAGGACACCAATTCAAATATTTTACCCCCACATCTAGTTTAAGAAAAGCATTTATTTGAAAAATTAGCATTAGCCATAAATTTATCTTATGATTTTTCTAAGAAATGGCACAGTACTTTTGACCCTCACATTTTACAATCTTGCTATTTACTATATAATTACTGTATATCCTCCATAAACCCACAGCCTCCAAGGATTTTTCTTTATAAAACATCTCTAACAATTCCTGATGCTTTTAAAAATCTCTCAAGTTCAGGATTCTTTCCTTCTTTTGATCCAAAGCCTATTAAAGAACTAAGCTAAAGTAAACTCCAGGCACTCTAAAAATCAAAAATCGTAACTCCAATTAAATGTCAGAGGGCAGACAGAAGACAAATACTTATCAAACCCATTTCAGTGACATCTAGGATTCAAAGTCTTTTTTAGGTTACAACTGTTAAAGCCCTTATTCTGTTAGATCCATATAATACATCTGCCATAATGTGGTATCATGTAGCGTCACAATTTCATACTTTTTATATCAACAGTATTATATGTCCTTCTATTAATTAAAAATGACCTACCTTTTTGCACATACTGTATATCATTTCAAGATATTTGGTATCAGACAGAAGTGTATCTGTATCAACCGTCACATAATTATGAAGCAGAGGCATCATATCTGTATAATAAAAAGCATCAGTCAAATATAAATGCTTTGTTTCTGAAAAATCTCCTTAGAAAAAGAATGTAAATCTGAGATTGTTTTGTCCCTAACATTTACTTTTAATTAAGGTATAGTCCTATATAGATGTAAGAATGAATCATTATTAAAATGAATTCCTTTATATTTAGTAGCTAAAACAAAAAGATTATACCAAGAAGATTGACCGGGGTAGGAAGGAGGGTGAGATATGTGTTAAAAAACAAAAACAAGGACCAGCCCAGTGGCGCGGCACGGCGGTTGGGTGCTGGCTTGGGACGCCAGTAGCCCCGGTTCAGATCCCACATATGAGGGCCAGTGACACTGCCCTCTAAAAAAACAAACAAACAAACAAACAAAAAACAATTTAAAAACAAAAGTCATAACTAATTCAAAGTATGCAATGGAAATCAATGCTACGGGTTGTCCTTGAGCATTAAGCACTAACGATAACTTATCCAAACAATGAAGCATCTAGAGTGTTCAAAAGTATCTGTTAACTGACATACTAAAAATGAGTCAAAATGGGGGGAAATCCTCCGTATTTCTATGCTGACTTGACTTACCTGTAAAATAATCAAAGCCATCTTGTTGAAAAATCTCAAATACCAGAGGTAGAAGTTGCCACATCTGGGGAGACACTTGTTGACATGTCAAACTATGTGCTAAAGAGAAGATCTCCTCATAGAATTCTAAAAGAGAACACTGAGTCATTAGGACAATGCTTGCTGATGTGAAATGGCAGTAAATTGTTTGTACAATCAGAGGTATATACCTAAGACATGCTGTTGTAAAACAGTTCCAATGACTTGTAAGCAGATTCCCTCAAGCTGCTGGGTTATCTAAAAGAAAAAACAAACAGGGCCGGCCGAGTGGCGCAGTGGTTAAGCGCTGGCTTGGGAAGCCAGCGGCCCCGGTTCGGGTCCCACATATGAGGGCCAGTGACAATGCCCTCAAAAACAAAACAAAACGAAACAAAAACAGAAAAAACAAACAAACAAAAATCACATGGAATTACAGCGCACCAATGAATTACTAAATAATATATAATGTAATTAATTGCATTTAAATATAAAGTCAATATTGTTAAGAAATCATTTTAAATCTTTGCTTTCAAATGACTCCATATTATGCTGTGAATCAACCTGGGATTCAAATTTAATGAAAAACCATTACAATGAGACAAACACAAAACATGTGTAGTTTACCTAATAAGGAAAGGAAAAAAATAACGTCCTGGAAAAACACGAATACTTATGAAAATAAACGAGCCACAAACATTCTACAGACAAACTTTAGATCTTTTTGTGTATATAGATTAATTCAGCCCCGTTGTAATTGAAAAGTCACTGTCAGTGGCTTACAGAAAAATTATTTGAAAGCAGGCATTATTCCCACTATTCCTACTCCTAATAATTCTTATGTCACCTCCATCTATATAATAATGTTAAATAGAGTGAACCAGGCCCCTAAATCATACAAGACAGACAGAAAATACAAGTTCCTTTTTAATTGGATGCCCCTCAATTGGATTCCAAATCTCTGAAATTCATTAAGATGTTTAAAAAGTGGGGAGAAAAGCAGATAAAATTTACTCATCAGGTATAAAAGCAGATCATCCATCTCAAATACATATTATGTTTAATACATTTTCAACTCTTCAAATATAGTAAACAATTTGTTAACCATAAGGTAGCTTAGTTATCGCTATAGGGTTATGACTATCTCCCAATTATAATCTAGAATACAAATATAGTTTACTAAAATCTCATGTTGCAAAAGGCAACTTGTAGATAATTCAAAAACAAATTTATGGATATAAATATCTGCACTGGAATTATAAACATCAAATTCAGGGCAGTGAGTCCTTCTAAGAGCAGGACGTAAGGAACTGAGATTAGGAAGTAGTTGGCGCCCCAAGGGCTTCAAATACATCTATCTGAAATTTTTTTTTTTTTTTTACTGGACATAATGTCTAAAGGATATACTGTAGAACATTAAAATCTAATAAATTTAGGTGGTGGTTAAACAGTATTGTTTATAGGTTTCTTTGTACTATTTCTCATTTGTATATACTTTCTAAAGGATAACAATAAAAAAAACTAGGAAGATGATGGTGATGGTTGCACAACAATGTGGAATGTACTTAACACCAATGAATTGTATGCTTAAAAACAGTGAAGGTGCTAAGTTTTACGTTATGCGTATTTTACCACAATTTTAAAAACTTTTTATTAAAAAGTGAAATTAAGTAGAATATGTTTTGGTAGAATATGAATCAGAGAAAGGTAACCTTAAGAGGGAACCAAAACTGAGCCTTGAGGTAAAGATATAATACAATATAACTTGTCCATATTCCTCCTAATAATAAAGAACCTAAAATAAGGTACAAATCTTATCCTTACAAAAGGGAACTAGTTAAAAGATGGCAAAATCAAGGTGCGTGAGAAGATGATCAGAGAATTATATGTCAGACCCCTCCAAAAGCATACAACAGTTGATGGAGAATGGCTTGAAATAACCTAAAACCTTTACAACACTGGATCATTTTCTTACCTCTTTATGATCTTCAACTACACTAAGAAGCGTGTCAATGGTATTCAGGATTCCCATAGCAGTAACTGCTTTGTCATCACTTCCTTCTTCATCTGGCCCAGTTTGGATTACTTGATTAAATGTCATTGCCTAGATTCAAGAGAATATAATTTAGGTTTGCCATTAAATTAGTATAAACACATTTTGGTCTAAAACTTTTAATTTTTAAAATGTTCTCATTGGGACAGGACAACCAATCAATGTCTCCAATAGATTAATAAACATTAAAGATCTAGGACTCTATAATCAATGGTACTGCTCTGCTACTTACTAGGAACCCTAACTTCATTCAGGAACTTCACAGAGATATTAGGGTTAAATGAGGCAAGGCATAGAGACTGTTTAGTATTATGAATACTTTAATATTACTGGTTAACATTCGACAATGCCCAAATACAGGTATACTAATCATCAAGGTTTTATCTGTTGTAATATTCAATCACTTAGAAACAAATTTCTAAGAAGGAAGGGGTCGTAACTAATTATCAAACTAAATTATTATAAATGTAATATACATACTTAATAAATGCTACATTTATTCAAATTCCTTTCCCATTGTAACATCAGCTGTCAAGAACATACTTTTTCAAAAAGCTCTTTGCCTTTTTTAAACCCACAGCAAATATCAAGGGTTAGATTCTTCAAACCTTGATACTTAGCAGGACTATAAACTGCATCAAATAAATCATTGTAGGGAGAAAAGGAATGGATACTTGTTGGGCACATGTTTGTACTTTCTATTACCCTTAAATAATGTACTTAATTCTCAGAAGTTTGGGGCTATGTACAGTAAACAAAGGCCATCGATAAGATACCTATTTACATAAATTTCATTTAAAAACAGTAACTATTGTGTCTATTTCATCTTTAAGTTGGATCAAAGTAGTACAGGAAACCATATGAACAAGGCAATCATAATGCAACGTAAGGTAATGGTTAAGAATATGCACTGTAAAGGCATACAGCTTAGGTATGAATCCCAGTCTGGCCTATTCTAGCTATGGGCAAGCTACTTAACCTTTTTATACCTCACATTTTCTCCCAATATAGGCATATTCCTCACACAGGATTCTGTTAGAATTAAATGAGTTCAATGTATATCAAGCATTTACAACAGTATCTGACATACAATAAGCTTTGAAAATACCTCCTATAAGTAATACATAAATGATTGGTTCGAAAAACATACCAAATGTTGTGTCATTTCTACTGCAATTGGAGTAACTTCTTCACTATACTCGCATATCATTTTCTGAATTACATTAGTAAGATCATCATTTTCTGTTTCTCTGATAATATGAAGAAGAGCCTGCATTACAGGTCTGATGAATGGTGTGATGTATTCTTTAGCTGTAAGAGGAAAAGAGAAAATTTTTTTAGCTAAAATAGCTAAAATTCCCTAAAACCTGATACAACATACACCAAAGAGTAAAAAAAAGATACTTTCACATAAAAAGAAAGATAATGTGTCAAGTTTGTAGGACTATGCCCTCTATGATTACGTGTAAACATACTGTACTTTTTTTGAGATATAAACCCCGTTACCTTTTTCTTGATTGCTGATCAACACTTGAAGTGCAATAGCAGCTTCTACTTTCACAGGCATTTCCCTATCATCAATCAGACATCTTCGTGTCAGCTCTAAGGCTGTTTGCAGATTCTGGTCACTTTTGAACTTCACTTCACAAAAATAGTGAAGGACCCAGCAAGCCTTTAAAAAAAAAAAAAATGTAGTGAGTTACTAGAGGTATCTTACATTAAATTCGCCCAAGGTACAGTTATCTCTGTTCCAAAAGTTCTGTGTATGGGAATTTGGAGGCTGGCCAGTGGTAGATTATGTCCATTAAGACAACACTAGACCAGTACTATGATCCCAACTTACTCTTCGGCTGCATGTTTGTGTGGATAGCAAGATCTGAATGCAAAACACAGACAGATACTGCTACCAGACACAGATGAAAACTATGCACACATTATAGCAGCCATTTAAACATTTATATGACAGAGAAGTCTAAAATGAAATATGGCTTATAACGTGGACACTTAAAAGTTTCCATTTAAAAGTTTCCATAAGCAGTTATTCATTACAAGACATAAATATATAAATACTGCTTTAAAACATACCCTTGCTCTCATGTAGCCTAGTTCACTGCTGAAGAGCGGGAATACATGATTTTGCAACATGTATTCCATCTGATCTTTGTAGATCTTTTTCTGTAAATATAAACAAAAATTACTATTGAAAGAGTTCCAAATATAACCATCTCAAATGCCAAATAGATACACCAGAGTTAAAATGACTACTAATGTTAAAACATACATTTATTCTGATTCTTTGAACCCCAGGATCCACACCCAATTATTTTCAAACTTCACCATTCAAAAACACTGAATACATTCTTTAACCTTTTTATATCATTTGTTTAGAAAGTAATTATGCCAAATCTTAGCAATGTTTGAGTAATGGAATGTGGTTAATTTTATTCCATACTTTATAAAACTTTTTTCTTATAAAACTATTATAATAAAAAAAAATCTCTAGAAAGGTTCTAAATGAACATAACAGATCGAGAAACATCCTGATCTCAAGGTAATAATAACCTGGATATCTAAAAAGATAACTTGTATTTTATAAATGGTAACATGCTTTTGAGAATAGGTCATTGAATTGCATGTTAAATCAACATTAAAAGCTGATAAACACAAAACTGAAGAAAACTAATGAGACACGAGAACTAATGCACTGTGGGATGCTGGAATGGATTATGGACCAGAAAGGACATTAGTGGAAAATCTTGTGAAATGTGAAAGGAGTCTGTACATTAGTTAATAGTATCATATCAATATTAATTTCCTGGTTTTGAGAATTATGGCATGACTATCTATATCTAAGATCATTAGGGGAAGCTGAGTGAAGTGTAATGAGAACAATTTTTGCAATTTTTCTAAAATAATTTTCTAAATTATTTTAAAATAATTTATCTAAAATAAAAGATCTGTATGTGCCAAGAGAATTCACTCAACTCCCAGCCTTCTATACAACAAATATTTACTGTCTTTAATTTGTACTTTATGAATTAAGAGAAGGATGGGTAGAAAGGTATAGAAAAGCTGAAAGATGCACAAAATATACCCACAAATTAATGGTGACAAATTCACCTCAGCCGCAGTATTGTGACTACTTATAATTTGAATAGCTGCCATTTATTAACTTTAAAGTGAAAACAAATTTCAAATCTTATTTATGAAGTCAGACACAATGTATACAATTAAGTTGAGGATTCTAAAGATAAATCCAATCCAGTCATTCACTCTTTACTAGAAATGTCACAAAAGCATGATGTTCCTAGGCTGTGAATGAAGGCATTCATGTATAAAGATCAAATTTTTGAGAACAAAAAAACCACTATTACAATTATCTCGCAACATGAAAAGAAAACTCATGCAAAACAAGTACCTTCATCAAAAGGAACAAAAAAAACTAAACTGGACATCATTTTTAAATTGTATCAAAACTTATACTTCAAAGGACACCATCAAGAAAGTGAGAAAATGGGCAGGCCGAGTGGCTCAGCTGGTTAAGAACACGAGCTCTGAGGACAAGGGTCACCAGTTCGATTCCCACATGGACCAGTGAGCTGCATCTGAGCTGAGCTGCCGACTGGCGGCCAGATGGCGACTAGACGTGGTGCTGAGCTAGCTGCGTCCTCCCTAAGACTGAAAGACAACTTGGCTGTTCTCCTACCCCAATTCCCCAATAAAAATCTTAAAGAAAAAAAAAAAGTGAGAAAATAACCCACAAAATGGCAGAAAATACCTGCAAATTATATATATATATATATATATATAAAAGATTTAGTATTTAGAATATATAAAGAACTCTAATAATTCAACAAGATAATATTCAAATTAAAAACAGACAAATGATTTGAATACACATTTCTCCAAAGAAGATATACAATGGCCAGTAAGTACATAAAAGATTTTTTTTTTAATTTTATTTTATTGGGGAACAGTGTGTTTTTCCAGGACCCATCATCTCCAAGTCAAGTAGTTGTTTCAGTCTAGTTGTGGAGGGCACAGCTTCAGTGGCCCATGTGGGGATCAAACCAGCAACCTTGGTGTTATGATCCTGTGCTCTAACCACCTGAGCCAACCGGCTGCCCCAAAAGATTCTTAATATCATTAGTCATCAGGGAACTGTAAATCAAAAGCACAGCACGAAACCATGACATCAACTAGGATGACTATAACAAAAAAGATAGATGATAGTAAGTGTTGGTGAGGACACAGAAAACTGGAACATTCATACATTGCTGGTGAAAATACAAAATGGTACAGCCAGCCACTCTGGAAAAGAGTCTGGCAGTTTCTTAGAGAAATAAAAACATTATGTCCACACAAAAAACACATACACAAATGGTTCATAGCTCCACTGTTCATAATAGTCAAAAAGTGGAAACAATGTAAATGACCATCAACTGATGAATGGATAAACAAAATCTGGTATATCAATACATTGGAATATTACTTGACAATAAAAAGGAATTCAGCATTGACATATGCCACAACGTGGGTGAACTTTGAAAATATTATGTTAAGTAAAAAGAGCCACTCAAAGGACCACATGTTATATCACTCCATTTATACGAAAAGTCTAGAAAAGGCAAATCTACAGAAGAGACAAAAAAAATAGAGTAGGCATAGCCTGGGCTATGGATGTCTCAGAAACAACGGGCTGGGATGTCTCAGAAACAACGGGCTGGGATGTTTCAGAGAAAATGGAATAACTATTAATAGGGTTTCTTTTTTCCTTTTTGAGGGCAGTGTCACTGGCCCTCACATGTGGGACCCGAACCCGGGCCGCTGGCTTCCCAAGCCAGCGCTTAACGACCACACCACTCGGCCGGCCCTAGGGTTTCTGTTTTAGAAAACATTAACAGTCTTGATGTAGCATCTTCTTCGTATCCTTAGTCAAAGGGGTTCTGGACCAGCTAGTCTTCAGATGATTCTTGAAGTTGATTGTTCTATCATTTACTTATAATTTTGTGATCCTGGGATGCAACAGGCATAATGCTTACCTACTCTGCTTTCTTGGACCTCACCCTCTAATACGGTTTTTTGTTATGGGGTTATGAAAATGTTTTTGAATTAGAGGTGATGATTACACAACTCTGAGAATATAAGAAAACGTGCTGAATCGTGGACTTTAAGGGTCAACTGTGAGGTATGTGAATTGTATCTCAATAAATCTGTTATTAAACTACTTGAGTACTTATTAAACTACTTATTACACACACACACACACACACACACACAGAAATACCTTCAGAAGTATTTCAGCTAAAGAACCAATCATATGCAGGGCTCCATCTTTTTTTCGAGGATCAGCATTTGGTTCCGTAAGAATCTGGTAGCAAAATCCCATAGTCTTTTGCAGTACCTAGATTAAAAAAGAAAAGGATACTTTATTGGATAAACCAGCAATCCTAAGAAAACATTAATGACAAAATGACTTAATGACTAACAGTAAAAACACTGTATATTGGAACAAATTTTAAATATTAAAGCAAAAGTATTCTACACAATACATAACCTACCTCTTTTCTCTTACTACAGGCTGTAAACAAAAGTGTCTGGGCAGCAGTGGTAGGAGAAATGAAATCTTCAAACACATCTAGAGAATAAATTTACAATTAATATACAAAACAGTATTTTCTTCAACAAACAATTCTACATAATTGATAAATGATGCTCTGTTAAAAAAAAAAAGGATCTTCAAATTTTGCTAAATCTTCACGTGAGGTGAATATGAAAATGAATCCAGATTCCCATATAATTTTACGAAAGCCTAATTCCAAGTCTTTTCTGTACAAATTAAATGTTAATCCATCAATTTTTTCTAATGATTATTTTCTTTCATACAAAACACTACTACTATGAGAATTTTCACGATAGGGCCACAAAAGTATAAACTACTAAAAAAATGAGATTCTGGTAGGAAGGGCTAATATTGAACATTAGCCAAATTACAATTCTTTAGTTCCATTAAAAGACTCTTGTGTGTCTCTAGCTTCCAGTATGCATCTTCTCAATTCCCACATATATGATGACTGATATGGGGTCCAAAAGTATAGTTTAGATATTTAGTGTTAAAACACAATATTGAATTTCTAACAGTTTTGGAATGTGCCAGAAGTACATCTAATAACTTAATAACACTACTGTATTGTGTCTCCTAAAAATGAAGATTATCACTATCACATGCCATGATTAATGAATAGTACCCTAAAGTCTAAACAATCAATAAATTACCATATTTTGATGTATATAATGCCCACTTTTTTTTTGCCCAAATTTTAAGGGAAAAATAAGGATGCACATTATACATGGGTAGTACTAATTCCATATCTATATTCTTTTATTTATGCTATGAGTTAAAAGTATAACTCTGGGCCGGCCGAGTGGCGCGTTGGTTAAGCGCTGGTTTTGGGATGCCAGCGGCCCCGGTTCGGATCCCACATGAGGGCCAGTGACACTGCCCTCTACAGCTAACAACAACTCCACCTGGAGCTGGGCTGTGCGAGCCCCGGTGATGGTGTGGGCTGCAGCCCCTGCTGCAGTGGGCTGCCATAGGCTGCAGTGAGTGGCCCACAGCCAGCGTGAGCGGCTGGCAGCCAGCGTGAGCTGCCAATAGCCGCGATGAGCGACATCCAGAGGCCAGCGGCCGATCTGCCTCATCCGGGAAGAGCAATGACGATACCAACCGTGAAGCAACATCCTCCGCAACTAAAACTGAAGAACAGGAGGACGGCAACTTGTCTGTTCCCCTTCCCCGATTCCCCAACGCTGTTCCCCTCCACCAATTCCCCAATAAAATCTTTAAAAAAAAAAAAAAAAGTATAACTCTAGAATCAGTGATGATATCCGTATACAAAATAATACCCTGGAATACGATAATCAGTTTTGTTGAGCTTACAATGAAAATGCAATGTAAGTAATTTCGGCCAACAAGTCAACGAAATGAAATGAAGAACATATTGTTCTCCACAGAGTAAGTGACTCTGACTTGACAAGACAGGTGATGCCAATTTTTTACCATAGTGAACGGCATGACATTTCTCTTCATACACTTGAAGTGGGAGCTAGCAATCTAGCTATTTTTACAAAAAATATTGGAAAAATCCCTTGGAAAATAAAAACGAAAGATTTTTTTCTCTGAAACTTTGGGCCAAAAACGTGGGTGTGAATTATACCAGGGAGTGCATTACACAGCAAAATACAGTACAATGAAACAAAGATTTTTTAGTACCAAAGGCAAGAGGCCTTAAATACCTCCTATACACAACCTTAACTGACATAGTTCTAAAAAAGTGAAAATTCCTCACCAAACTTCATGCGTATATATTCATAAGGATCTTCCTGCCAAAGTTCTTCATCAGCATCTGTATAGCACATCAATGGAAAAATAACATCTTGGATAATGCCCTGTAATCCAAAAGTTGAGAAAGTAATAAGCTTAAGTCAGTCTTCAAATTTAAACCTTCAAATTTCTGTTAAGCAGTAAAACAAAAATAACTATAATATTTTTTTAAAGTTTTGCATTCACAGATCAACTATCAATGTGTATATTCTTTTCTCTGTGCAACAAGTAATTATGATATAAAACATGTACATACGCAGCAATTAAGTATTCTGCAAAATTACAACATGAAATTTCAGCCCATCAAGTCCTACAGTTCCAAATAAAGCAAATTACTCATAAAAATAATACATAAGCCAATTATCCTCAAAACTGATCTGGTAAAATAGACCTCTGCTTACTCCAAATTACATAATGAAAGTGTTAACTAAGCATAATCCAACAGTAAGAACTAAAAGGCAAATTTTAAGGTAACAGTTTTAAATGCAAAGGTAATCTGAATATTCACAAAATACCATTTATAAGTTTATGTTAAGGTGTTATATCTAGTTTTTCTGCTCTACTCTTAAAACAATTACCAGCACTACACTAAGCAACACAAGTCAACAAAAAATGCATTTTTCAATATTTATGGTAATTAAGGTTATTTCCATTATATTTTCTAGAAAACATTAAAGAAAGAAAAGTATTACTTGTATATGAGGCTTCAGGTTCTTCCAGGTGAGGGCATGAGAGACTCCTTGATTAATGTAATTTAATGTCTGTTGTAAAACTCGAGGAGCCATGTATTGCTTCTCCTTGTACTGATATAACACCTTTAATAAAACCTTCGGGAAAAATTTTTTGATCAAAAACCAAAACTTAAATAGAAAATTAACCACTTATTAAGCCAGCAAAAACACCTGACAATTATCTTAATATCCAGGTCATCATCATAAAATAATAACCATATACTTTTAGAAGTAATTTTTAAAATTACATATTGAAGAACCATATTTATTTCCAAGGCATTTAAATAAACAAACTGAAGTAACACTGTATCAAAGGACTATTTTCTGATTAAATATAAAAAGGGAAACCCATACATTATTTACTGAACATACCACAACAGTCTGAGACAGCCCTGTATCATTAAAATTGCCTTCTAAGAAAACCTTACCCAAACCATTCACCTACCTATTTAATGTCTGGCCAGTTTTCATTCTATTTCATATTTCAGAACAATGATTGTCAAAATCTGGTCCATAGACCTCTCTAAGTGTCAGTGAGGTCAAAACTATTTTCATAATAATGCTAAGATGTTATTTACCCTTTTTATTGTGTTGACATTTGCATGGATAATACAAATGCAATGGTAGTAAAACTTCTTGTGCCTAACATGAATCAAGGGAGTGGCACAGAGGTGTACTAGCTATCATCATAATTCTTATAGCTACATAACTACAGAACGAGCTTTCTTTCTTTTCTTTTTTTTTTTTGAGAACAAGCTTTTTTTCAGAATGTCCTTAATGAACCAGAATTATTACTAAAAGGGAAGTATACATATAGCACTTCTGCTACAAACTGAGGAACAATCATTAGAAGAAATACCAAAATAGTAGCTTCTTTCATCACACACTATCCTATAGTTGAAAGAAAAATTGATACACAAATGATGGTTATTTTTGTGTATTTAGACTTGTGTATATAGCAGATTCTTTTCCTCAAAAACGAACAAAATTAGACTGTCACTTCAAGGAAAATAACTGACAATATGTTACTGGTGTTAAAATCTGAGCTTTCAAGGAAAAATTAGACTTCTCGAAATTTTGAAACCACTACTTAGATTCAATTGAGAGCTTTCCAATATTTAAAGATACTTCAGAGATTGGTGGTGATACTAACGAATGTGATTTTTTAATTGCAAAACAAAATGAAAATCTTCACTAACACAATGAGTCAACATTCTCTAAATGACCACTGCAGAAGCAGAAGTTACAAAATCATGCACGGATAAAAGACCCATTCAAAGTGCAATACAGACCAATGGATGTTACTGTAATAGACAATGAAATGTTCAGTTAGTTTCAAACTCTACACTACAATCTTTAAGGAACTACCAGTGTCAAATTTTGGTGTGATATTAAAGAATTTCCACAACTATGTGAAAAGTCTATTAAAACATTCTTTCCTTTTCCAGCTCTTTGTGTCTAAGGCCAAACTGTCTTTATGTCCCCCAAAACAATTAAAAAGACTGAATACAGAGGTGGATGAGTATATGGCTGCCTTTTATTAAGCAAGACATTCAAGATATTAGTAAAAATGTTTAACAATGGCATTTCCTCTTATCAAAAATTTTTCATTATGGAACATATCTATTTTTAACAAAAAACACATATTCTACATTAATATATAATGGGCTTATTATTTTAAAATGAATTAGCACTGTATTAGTATTAATTTCTAATATAGTAAATATCCCTAGGTATAACCCACATATATGCAAGCTCGTTGGGGTTCTCAATAATTTAAGTGTAAGGATTGTGGTGTGTTTTTTTAAGTTGCAGAAAAGGAGTTTATTAGAAGTAAATATACATTTCAAAGAAGGAGAAGCTGGCCCAAGCAGTAGAGAATGGCTCAAGGGCCATTATTAGAAAAGAAAGTACACTCCAAAGAGTTTGGAGTGGGCTAAGCAAAGGAAGCTCAAAAAGGCCAAGTGCAGGCCGGCGAAGTGGCGCATTTGTTAAGAGCAGGCGTCCCAGCGGCCCCAGTTCGGATCCCACATGAGGGCCAGCGACACTGCCCTCTACAGCTAACAACAGCTCCACCTGGAGCTGGGCTGCGTGAGCCCTGGCAACGGTGTAGGCTGCAGGCCCTGCTGCAGTGGGCTGCCATAGGCTAGTGAGTAGCCGGCAGCCATCATGAGCAGCCGGCAGCCAGCGTGAGCTGCCAATAGCCACGGTGAGGGACCATCCAGTGGCCAGCAACTGAGCGCAATGTCGATACCAACATGGGCCAGTGAAGCAACCTCCTCTGCAACTAGACTGAAGAACAAAAGGACAGCAACTTGTCTATTCCCCTTCCCCGATTCCCCAATCAAATCTTTATTAAACAAACAAACAAACAAACAAACAAACAAACAAACAAAGGCCAACTGTAAGGAATCTTGAGGCCAAAAATGTTTGAGAACTGCTACAGGATTCAAAATGCGAAAGACTGCTGTGGGAAGCTGACAGCACCCCAGTGTCTGACAAGGCCACATTGCCCTGCTCAGCACTGGATATTAGGGGTGCTGCCTTATGGTTGGTCATGTAATATCTCCTGCCTCTATGAACCCATGTGCCTTTTCTTCTATAGGAGACAATATATTTACTACACTTGTGATATGTTCCTGTGGTGCCCCAATGAGCTAACTACGCAGACAAGGACAGGTAAGATCTCCTAAAAGAGGGGAGACAACCCAAGCCAGGCGGTAGTTCCATAGGGGACCCCTGAACTGTGATATTGGGGACTCAAGCCCCTTGGAAACTGAGGCACAGACCTCTGACAAACTCAGGCCAGTAAACTCAGGCCTGTGAGAAGCTGATGCATTTGCCTAAGGGCCCTACTGTGAATAGTCTCCTGGAAGATTAAAAGTCTTCAGGCCATGAGAGTTCCGGGTAAGAGGCAGCTCAAAGACATCCGCTGACCATGGATTTGTTAATCAGCCTTGTGTGAATTCCTTTGCCCAGTGCCTTGTTGTAGCAACAGATACTGAAGCTTTGACTGAGAAACGGATGCAGCCCTCTGTAGGATAAGAGAGGTGGGAGACCCTTTTGGTTGCTAGGTATTGTTATTTACAAACGAATAGATTTTAGATGCTTTTACCTTAAACACAGCCACTCCTAGTCTTTTGGTATAGCTCAAGTATACTGTGAGTTTTATGATTGTGTTTTTTTTTTTTTTTTTTTTTTAGATTTTTTATTGGGGAATTGGCGGAGGGGAACAGCGTTGGGGAATCGGGGAAGGGGAACAGACAAGTTGCTGTCTTTTTGTTCTTCAGTTTAGTTGCGGAGGATGTTGCTTCACTGTTGGTATCGTCATTGCGCTCTTCCAGGATGAGGCAGATCGGTCGCTGGCCGCTGGATGTTGCTCACCGCGGCTATTGGCAGCTCACGCTTGGCTGCCAGCCGCTCACGCTGGCTGCGGGCCACTCACTGCAGCCTATGGCAGCCCACTGCAGCAGGGGCTGCAGCCTACACCATCACCGGGGCTCGCACAGCCCAGCTCCAGGTGGAGCTGTTGTTAGCTGTAGAGGGCAGTGTCACTGGCCCTCATGTGGGATCCGAACCGGGGCCGCTGGCATCCCAAAACCAGCGCTTAACCAATGCGCCACTCGGCCGGCCCTATGATTGTGTTTAACTGCTAGGATTTAGGATGATTTCTAGATAGTCAAGATAGCTTTAGTAAACATTCTTTAGGTGACAAACAGAAACCGAGTCTGGGTTTCATAGCAATTATCATAATAAAGACAAGGTAATCCTTTAACGGAAGAGTAAGTCACAGTACACCCTGGAGACAGCACTTACAGGGGAGTAGAGGACTGTGTAAATCCTGAGAACTACAAACCACGCTTAATGATTTGTTACAGTTTGCTTCCTTGAAAATTCTCAATAAAAGCTATGCGCTGACCCGATTCGGGGCTCAGTCTTCTTTGGCTGAGTCCCTTGGGCTCAGTCTTCTTTGGCTAAGTCCCTTGATCTCGCTCTTATCTTTCTTCTGTGTCTTGTTTTTCTTTAATCTGCGTTGCCCCTCTCGTGTCCCACTTGCCCTTGCCACGCAGGACGTGACAGACTGCTACATGTAATCTTTGGGTGTTGAAAAAAGTAGAAATAAGCAAGACAGAAACTAACTTAATGATGTCATGTTTCTACTTGGAAAAATTATCTCAGACTTACTTGCTGGACACCAACAGCAAACGCCTTCAGAAATACTTCAGCAAATTCGCTATATTCTTTGGAGACATTGCCAGGGCTTCCATATCTAAAAGAACATTAAAACGTTGGTTGTTTCTTTATAATGCTTTATATCAGGACTCAGGAAACTAAAAGCCTGAAAAAATAAACTTAAATCGTTATATCCAGGAGCTTACCTTTCAAAAAGCCTTGCTAAAATATGTAAAGCCCACTTCTTACATTTCCACCATGGTAACTCGGGTCTATCATCTTCTTCAACTTGAAGTGTTTCCTTATTTAAAGAGACATTTATTAATAATAGTAAAAGATGATACAATCTAATAGAAACAGTATCGTGTAAGAACAGATTCACAAAAACATGAATGATCCACCAATGTTGGCCTTTCATAACAAACACCTAGATTTGGAAAAGTACTAACCCTTATTTGAATATAAGAAGTCCTTCAACTGCTTCAACTGCTTTACAAAGGATATGCTTTCTAAAATTCTTTTTTTATAACTTTTTTTTTTTAAATTGGGGAACAGTGTATTTTTTTAGGACCCATCAGCTCCAAGTCAAGCAGTTGTTTCAGTCTAGTTGTGGAGGAAGTGGGGATGGAACCGGCAACCTTGGTGCTATGAGCACTGTGCTCTAACCAACCAAGCTAACCAGCCGCCCCAATTCCAAGTTGAGTAGTTGTTTCATTCTAGTTGTGGAGGGTGCAGCTCGGTGGTCCATTTGGGAATCAAACCAGCAATCTTGGTATTATGAGCACTGCACTCTAACCAACTAAGCTAACCGGCGGCCCCCTAAAATTCTTATAAAAGCTTAAACCCAAACATTTTAGTCAAGACCCTAATAACATAAAATCAAGGCCATGCCAAATAGCTTAACCAAAACCAATATATTTCAAATCAAAAAGGCCTAAGAAACTCCATTTTAGAAACCTAGTTTCAGAAGTATTAGTCTAAATACACAAAGATATATATATGTGAGAATATTCATTTACAAAACTATTGGTAATAGTGAAAAATTGCCAAGAACTTAACATTAATAATGAGGTGTTTAATCACAGAACATCCATAAAAGACTACTAGACAACCATTAAAAGATTGGATTGGGTCATTATATATTGACCTGAAACATCCATGACACATTTTAAAGTTACTATGAGGAAGTGAGACTGAAACAACTAAAATTCCCACACATCATCAATGAAAGCAATGGTACAACCACTTCAGAAATCAGTTTGGAAGTTACTTATAAAGTTAAACATACACCTGCTCCATGACCCGATTCCATTTTTGGTACTTAACAAAAATAAAAATATACGTGATCACAAAAAGACTTGTGTAACAATATTCATAGCAGTTTTATCTAATACTAAAATCCTGAAACCACCTAGATGCCCGCCAACTTGTGAATGGATAAACTGTATAATATCCATACAATGGGATACTACTTGACAATAAAACGGAACAACCACAACACAACATGAGTACATCTAATAAATATATTAAGCATAAGAAGGTAGATACAAAAAATTTACTTTTATATTAAGTTCTAGAACAGGCAAAACTAATCTATGGTACTAGAAATAAGAATGGCAATAGTAGGGATGACTAGAACCACCTATCAGTAAACATTCTATCTAGGTGAAATGTTTACAGGGATGCATATGGTTGTCATAACTCATTGAACTATTTTCTTATAATATGTGCATGTTTATGGTTATAAATTATACAAAAAAAGGTACAGTATATATGAAAACTTTTCAAGTTATATTTTATATAGTGCTATTAAGTATGTACAAAAAAATACTCATCAAGGGCAACCAGATGGCTCAGTTGGTTGGAGCGCATGCTCTTAAGAACAAGGTTGCTGGTACGACTCATGCATGGGATGGTGGTTGTTGGAAAAGTCATGACACATTTTTCCAATGAAAAGCATAGAAAAAATACATCATGACTTTCCCGACAACCCAACAGATTGAAAATGGCAACTACACTTGGAGCTGAGCTACATCCTCCACATCTAAGACTGAAGGACAACAACTTGACTTAGAGCTGATGGGTCCTGGGAAAAAACACACTGTTCCCCCAATAAAGTAAAAAACAAAAACCAAACAAACAAAAAACCCTAATCAAACTAGTTTCCTACGGATTGGGAAAAATGTTGTATTTATTTCTTCTTCATTGTTGGTTTTTTTTTCTTTTTTCTTTTTTTTGAGGGCAGTGTCACTGGTCCTCGTATGTGGGACCCGAACCGGGGCCGCTGGCTTCCCAAGCCAGTGCTTAACCACTGCGCCGTTCAGCCGGCCCTTTTTTCTTTCTTTTAAATAAAAATTTCAGCAATAAACTACCAAACAGGAGGTTAGTGTTATGTATTTATTTTATTGGGGCACAGCCATGATCACTGGTTACACGTTGCTTTCATGCTACAATGACATAATTGACTCTTTTAATCCTCCATCAGGTACAATTGATCTCACAGATTCACTGCACACAAATTTTCAAATATCTAACACTTAAGTATCGTGACTCATCGCTTCCGTATCTTCCCCTTTTACCATAACCTATCACCAGTCGTGTTTGTGACTTAGTAAAGACGTATTTCATAGCAGCATCTTTGTGTGCAATGAATCTGTGAGATCAGTTGCGCTCGATGGAGGGTTAAGGAGGGCGCAGCTCAGTGGCCCATGCTGGGATGGAACCGGCAACCTTGGTGTTATCAGCACCACGCTCTAACCACCTGAGCTAACCAGTAACCCCAGGAGGTTAGTTTTACTTATGCCAGTAATAAAATTAGGCTGGATAAATTACATAACCCATGTTTCTGTTTAAAATAAATTCAGCAGGATTGTTTTTCTTTTTGAGGATTAATTAAGGTATGTAAAAGCACAAAAAACATACCAGGTATTCAGGACTGTAAATTTGTCACCTCTCTAGAAAACTAAGTTACAAAAAAAAAAAAAAAAAAAATTGTAATTATTTAAAAAATTGTGATTAAATAAGTTGGATAATTTTGTATGTTCTAAAACTCACTGGGCCGGCCAAGTGGCGTGGTGGTTAAGTGCTGGCTTTGGATGCCAGCAGCCCCAGTTCAGATCCCAAATATGAGGGCCAGTGACATTGCCCTCAAAAAAAAAAAAACAAAACAAAAAAACAAAAAAAACCCCCCACAGAATTGGACCCTTTCAAAGGGTCAATTTTATAGTATGTGAGTTGTAGCTCTATAAAATTACTTAAAAAAATAAGCAAAACTAACTATGAAGTCTGATCAACTTATAAGTTCTCCCCCTGTGCATGGGTGTCTGACAAATTATTCTGCTAAAAATCTAGCTATGGACTGTTTCTTTAAGATATAATTTATAAGGCCAGCTGAGTGGCTCAGTTGGTTAAGAGCGTGAGCTCTGAGCAACAGGGTTGCTGGTTCAATTCCCACATGGGCCAGTGAGCTGCACCCAAAATGAGTTGCCACTGAGCTGCCAACAGGTGGCAGGATGGCTCAGCTGGTGAGGGCGCGTGCTCCCACCAACAAGGTTGCCAGTTCGACTCCCACATAAGATGGTGGGCTACCCCCACCTGCAACTAAGACTGCATACGGCACCTTGAGCTGAGCTGCCCTGAGCTGCTGACAGGCAGCTGGATGGCGACTGGACTTGTACTTGGAGCTGAGCTACCTGCACCCTCCACAACTAAGACTGAAGGATAGCAACTTGGCTGTTCCCCTTCCCTAATTCCCCAATAAAATCTTTAAAAAAAAAATAAAAAGATATAATTTATATATAACATGATATTAGTTTAGGGTGTACAACACAATTATTTGATATATGTATATACTGGAGAATGATTACCACGGTTAAGTTTAGGAAGGTGGTCAAAAGGTTCAAAGTTCCAGTTATAAGATAAAATAAGTGCAGGAGATATACTGTATAGCATGGTGACTATGGTTAACAATATTGTATTATATATTTGAAGGCTGCTATGAGAGTAGCAACAAATTCACATCACAAGGAAAAAAATTTTAATTTTTAATTAAAAACTGAGATGAGGGCCGGACCAGTGGCTCGTAGGTTAGGAGTTGGCTTGGGAGAGCAAGCTCTGAGGGGCAGGGCCGCCGGTTGGGATCTCACATGGGCCAGCGATGCCATGCCCTCTACATCCGGGACGGTGGGCAGCAGTTCGACCTGGAGCTGGGCTGCCATGAGCAGCCGTCTAATGGCCAGGGACCCCTCTGCCTCAGCCCAGAAAAGCGCAATGATCGCATGAATGCCAACATAGGCCAGTGAGGCGACATCCTCCACAGCTACACTGAGGAGTGGAGGGACAGCAACTTGTCTGTTCCCCTTCTTCAGTTCCTCAAAGCTGTTCCCTCCCCCAATTCCCCAATAAAATTTTTTTTAAAAAAAAGCAAAACTGAGACAATAAAAAAACAGAAGAATTAGGATGAAATAAAGATATATAAAAGCACTTACTATATGAAATAACCCTTCAAATTTTTACTTAGTATATGCACATATGTAAACAAATGAAATGGTGTCTCTTTAGAAAAATTTGCATCACAAATTACTTAAGTTTATAAAGAATGTTACAGGAAATAGCAGAGAAAATTCTCAAAACATAATTATGTTTAATAATACAAGGAAACACAAAGAGACTTACATTAGGTACATCTCTATTCACAACAGTCTTTAAAATTTCTATCCATTCTGTCAGGTTCTGTTGGTTTATAAGTTCCAATGGTAGTGTATACTAAATTAAAAATCAAGAATCAATTTTTAAAATCCTTACAAAAGAAAATCCCATTTCCTTTTACAAAAACCTACAAAAAGTACTTCATTCAATCCACATTTCCTGTTTTTAGCACACAAGCAAATTTTCTATTTGGCTGATTTGGTTAGTTATCTGCACTACTGAATTGTGGCAATGACAGTGGGCATCCTTGTCTTGTTCTCAAATTACTGGGAATATATCTTATTTTCACCATTAGGAGATATTTATTGTGGATTTCTAGTGAACATTTTTTATGAAGTTAAGGAAATATCTATTTCAGAATTCTTAGTGTTTTTTCTGTTTTGTTTTGTTTTGAAATCTGGAGTCGTTATTAAAATGTACCAAATACTTTATCTGGCATACTCAAACATGGTTACAAGCCTCACTTTTCATATAAGAGTTAATCACAGAAACTGATTTCTTACTGTTAATCCATTCTTGCATTCCTGGAACAAATCCTATCTCTTAATAGGCTTAAAATCAATATCCTATGTAGAATTTTAGGACATCCATTTCACAATTTAGAAGGGGCAGCATTTTTATATCAGGGTATGCTGTCTCAAAAAATCTGTTGCACAGGTAAGTATTTTGTCCTATGCCCTAAAACATTTTATACAAAAAACGTATTTTTAATATAAAAGTTGGGGGCTGGCCGAGTGGCGTGGTGGTTAAGCGCTGGCTTGGGAAGCCAGCGGCCCCGGTTCGGTCTCACATATGAGGGCCAGTAACACTGCCCTCAAAAAAAAATAAAAATAAATAAATAAATAAATAAATAAAAGTTGGGATCCTACCCATTAGGGGGAAAAAGAACGAAAACAGATGTATACATGCTGTCTACCCAGATCACTTAAAAAAGAATTACAGAGGGCCAGCAGAGTGGCGCGGTGGTTAAGAGCTGGCTTGGGACCAACCCTGCTTGTGAGGGACAGTGACAATGCCCCCTTTAAAAAAAAAAAAAAAAAAAATTACAGAAGAAGGAGCAAGGAGTCAATGGAATGACATGGAAGTGCCCTTAGGTCAAAATAGACATTACCGTATTTTGCGGCATATAATGTGCACTTTTTTTAACCGAAATTTGTGAGGAAAAAATAAGGATGCGTGTTATACATGGGTAGTACTAATTCTGTATCTATATAAATGTTTTTAAATTCTTTTATTTATGCTTAGGAGTTAAAAGTGTAACTCTAGAAATCAATAACAATATCTGTATGCAAAATAATACCCTGTAATATGATAATAGGTTTTGTTGAACTTCCCATGAACTTGCAACAACGAAGAGTTCTTGGCCTTTTATGATGCATAAACATCATGAATTTGGTACTGGTTCATAAAATTTCTTGTACTTTGTCTATCTGTTCTTGTGTTTTGCAATTATGTTATGTAAAATTTCTTGTACCATAATGTTAAAAAATGAATGCCAAAATTTCTTTATAATACAAAAAACAAGTACCTAAATATAAACAAATAAAAATTTGAATTAAAAAAATTAAAATGATGGCAACAAGTGGCAGGATGGCTCAGCTAAAAAGAAAAAAGAAAAGAAAAATAAAACTAAAGATTTTTCCCCTGCAAGTTTGGACACAAAAAAGTGGGTGTGTATACAGAAGCACGTTATACACGGCAAAATACGGTAGGTTATCTTTAAAGATATACCCAAGACTTGTAAAACCCAAACAAACGAAGGAGTCAGTTACAATCTCAGTGGAGGAAAGTCACAAGATCTATTTAAATGAGATTTAAAAAGTGAAGGACTGAATTGAACCAAAGGTCCTGGTAGATTAGATGAATCGTTCTATAGCTATACACCAGAAAAAGAACCAGGATTTTAATACTGATCAAAAACTGTTTCATAAATAATTACATTCCAGTGAGAATACAGTCACAACCATTTCCTTGGTGGACATCTTTATCCCACAGAGATTTAGAATATACAAGAAAGTTGAAGTCCATTATTGTGTGCCAGTCAAGCTCACAGTATTGATATTCTTGTGTAAGCTTAGAAATAGGTTTTGTAATTACTGGGACAATCTACGTGTATTTGGCATATCAGAGTGCTTGTTAGATATAAATTATAACCAAGTAACTGATTGTCAGACTTGTGAATTCTGAAGGTAAAAGGTGTAAGAAAAATTAGCTAATTTTGTCAATAGTGTTGCATTAAGAGAACTTAAGAATGACATTTATATTTTAAGATTATTAGTTTGTGTATTTGGGAAAGTATGCTTCGTTAGACTTTTAACATACTTATAATTTTGGCAATTTATATTTGACTAGCAAATCACCCACTTAATCTAGACACACGAACTTTTTACATATGAAAACTGCTTTATAAAAATTACCTGAACAAGAGCATAGACGATCTTGAAAATTTGTTTCTGGATAAGAACCGATTGATCAGATTGATCAGAAAGAAGCTGAATAAAACGGTCCTTGAGCACTGGCAGGAAATGCTGCATTGCTGCTACCAATGGACTCCGTTCCTCTGGTTTCTTGTACCTTTGGGTAGGAATACAAACTAATTCTGTAAGAATTTACTTTTATTTCACAATTTATGTATGAGATATACATTTAAACTGCTTGTTTGCTCACACAATGATTAGTAAATAGAAGAAAAAACCTACCATGGAACCAAATAACAAGCAAAAGCAACTTGAAAAAAACCTCAAATAATAGAATATCTAAAATTTACTGAGCATTTATCATGAGGTCATAATCTTCAAGGCCTCATTAGTATCCTCACTTCTATAGTTGAGGAAACTGATGCACAGAGAAGTTAAATATCTTTCCCAAAATACATTTAGGTATGAACTTCAGCAGTTGAGATCCAAAGACTGCCCTCTTAACAACTTAACTATGACATATCTAATTCTGAATATTGGTACAACTGAGGAACTGAAATGATTTGGCTTTTAAACATTAGCAGCTGATAGATATAAAATCAATTATATTTTACCATCCTTATGTAATTTACATACCAAGAGCATTAAAGCAGAGTGCCATCTACAAAGCAAAAACTATTGTTTCTAAAAGCATTATAAACCAGAAGTTCTATTATAGCCCATTTGACAACAAAATCAGACCTCAACAGGTTATTTATGATCTTTATCCCATTTAGGGTGAATATTCACATGTTTTTATAGTAGATATGTGTTTGACTAAAAGAAACACTACAGAACATTTATTATTTAAACTTTATAACCTTTATAAAACCCAAAAAATCCTGAATTCTGAACCACATTTTGCTCCAAGGTTATGGGTAAAGAATTGCTGACCTAATTGAGACATTTTTGCATATAGATTCTTGAACATTTTGTGTTGTTAAAAGGTCTGTTGGTGGGGCTGGCCGAGTGGCGCAGTGGTTAAGTGCTGGCTTGGGCCGCCAGCGGCCCCGGTTCGGATCCCAAATATGAGG
Organism: Aselliscus stoliczkanus; assembly: GCA_033961575.1. Taxonomy (NCBI): domain Eukaryota; kingdom Metazoa; phylum Chordata; class Mammalia; order Chiroptera; family Hipposideridae; genus Aselliscus; species Aselliscus stoliczkanus. The sequence goes on along the minus strand of CM066736.1, from coordinate 94,037,310 downwards.
GCCAGGGACACTGCCCTCAAAGTCTAAAAAAAAAAGGTCTGCTGGCTTATTTCAAAAGAGAAATTAAATAATTGAATATAGTTTAGAACCAAGGGAAAGAAATGCCAGCTTCCATTATGTCTACATTACATTAAATAAATTGCTTTAAAGTGGTTTTCCCCTACCAGAATCCAGTTTTACCTACTGGTAGACTTTTTGCAGAGGGAAAATATTATAAGAATTATATATCTGATGGTTCAGTTCGCTCAAGAGTACGAGCTGAGCTCTGAGCAACAGCAGTTCGATGCCCAGCCCGAGATGAGCTGCCGCTGAGCTGCCAACAGATGGCAGGATGGCTCAGCTAAAAAAACAACCAAAAAACTATTTGGGCTGGCCGAGTGGCGCAGTGCTTACGTGCTGGCTTGGGAAGCCAGCGGCCATGGTTCGGTCCCACATATGAGGGCCAGTGACACTGCTCTCAAAAAAAAACAAAAAAAACAAAAAACAAAAAAAGAATGAGAGCTGAGGGCCGGCCGAGTGGCTCAGTTGGTTAAGAGCTTGCTCAAGAATGCAAGCTGAGCTTTGAGCACCAGCAGTTCGATGCCCAGCCTGAGCTGAGCTGCCGCTGAGCTGCCAACAGGTGGCAGCATAGTTCAGTTAAAAAAAAAAGATAGAAACTCTTAAAAGGCTGGATTCCTTTTTGCTATTGAGTGAAATGAGAACCAAAGTAAATCTCCAAGAATAAAAAAAAAAACAAAAAAAACAAAACAAGAGAAATGTTCACACTAATAATGACTAAGACTACTAAACTATTAACTGACAGCTTATTTTAAGTATTTTAATGCGCTGAGAAAGTATATCTAACATACACTTTAAAAGGTTATTTGTACATTTCTTTGAGTCAATAAAACAATTTCTAAAAGCCATTTGCACTCTCCAATCTGATTATACAAACTATAATAATTATAGACAATATTCCCTTTTAACAATAAAGGTGAGAACTATATTAAGCACGTCTCTTCATTTATGCAAACCAGGTGATATCTCACATTAACAGAGTTTGAATACCTATCCATGTTAGACATTCTTCTCTTCTACTTCCCTCTCTACATTGAGTAGTGAACTGGGAATTGGGTGGTACTGGTTGCTAATCTAAGTTAATGGGTATGAACATAATTTACTGTAGGAAACAAATTACTATTCCATAAGACCTGAAAATTCCTGAACCAGTGAAATTGTGACACTTATAAAAGCCCGCTACCATAAGGCTATATGGTGTGCCACTCGGATGAGCCATATTGATAGGAAATCCTTAAATACTAGCCTATCATCACTTTTCTGTTTAAAAATTTAAAAAAAAGAAAACCTCCAATGGTTCATCTGTATCTAAAATATCACATCCAAATTCCCCATCATGGCATTCAAAACCCTCTTTAAGGTGGTCCCAATTTACAAGTCCAAAATCATCCCCAACCTCAACAGAAATTATCCAGACCATTTAGCAGTCACCTCACTACCCACTAAAGACAGTGTCTAATTTCCACCGCTGTACCTTTCTTTCTTTGTTCATACTATTCCACATGGTGTGACATGCCTTCCTCTTCAAATGCTCCTTCTGTGCTCCTTCAACTGACAAGTATTTCCTGAGGATCTATGCTCCTGAAGGCCACAACTTCCAATTTCTCCATGAATTTTCTTAGAACTGCTTCAGTCCACACAGATCCCTTGTGAACACCTTGTGCTCCACAACCGAACACTGGCTGAAAATGAACTGGAATTCCAATATTGTAGCAGACTCCTGTGTCTCCTATTAAAAAATTCCTGTCATACTCTCTCCTGCTAAGATTATAGGACAGGAGAGACTCGAACCTCCTCAATGACAATGACAACTTATTATTTATTCTCTCTCATTTTAGTCACTCACTTACCAGAACTACAACAACTGGCACTCTGACAGAGGTTGGAGCAACAGCTGGAACATTCCTTAGCAGGAAGATGGGTAGCTGGTGGGAACACAAGAAAACACCAGTACCAATGCTGTAAATGGAATTATTTCTCTCCTGCTCAGAACAAAAGCAGCAGTTCATCAGCTACTTTGAGTTGGGACCCAAAAAGGGTATCGGAGGCTAACATAACTACAAGCCCCAAAACTAGAGGGCTCACAATGGCATCTGTGTAGCTGTCAGGACTGGAAATAAAGCCACCATCATGGTGTAAGTGTTCCTCATGCCTTCTACATAATTTTCAAATATTAAAACTTTCATTTGCCTACCAATTTCATTACTTCCAACACACACTTAAGAGAAAATCCCTTGAAAATCTGACTTACTACTTTCAGCGCTGTATATCTCAACTTCTAAGGTTAGATTTTTTTTTTTTCTGATCTCTAACCCTAGATCTAAAATGATCCCTTGGTCTAAAATAATCTTTCTTACTGATACCAATTACGTACATGAACTACAATTTGCTCAAATATGCGAACACTGAAACAGGTGACTGTAAATCCCTCAAAACACAATGATTAAAAATGGTCATATGAAATCCCAACATATTCTTCTTATTAGAGGGAGGTTCTTGAAACTTATCAAGAACTCAAATTAAGATAAAAATTTACAGGAAGCCAGAATAAAGAGCTCTAATATTTAATGTACTCTGATCTCCTACACATTTTTTAAAAAAAGATTATCTTTAGGCCTTTTATCAGCACATAATGAGGAGCCCATATAGAGGAGTTAGAGATAACTCAGTTTTTGAATAGGGAAACATAATGATTAAGATTTTGAATAGGGAAACATAACTCAAGTAGTTTATTAGTTTGATCAACAGAAGAGACTGCAGAATTAAAATAAGAATGCCGTTGCAAAAAAAAACCCTGTGAATTAAAATAAACATAATTCACAAATTTAAACATATATATATATATATACCAAATGTAATTTTAGCTGTTCAAACAAATTAGCTTACATTTTCCAAGCTTTTCCCATTTCTCAAAACTCTATAGGAATTGAGAGAGACACTTACTCATAATTTTTCACAAGCTGATAGAGGCAAAGAAGAATTCCTAGCCAACAAGCGCTGTTGTCAGACTGAAGATAAAAGCCAATTTTGTCCACAATGGCAGTCCAACGGCTTGGATAATCATGTTTGATGATATGATGAATGCATGTTGTAAGCTGTACCCTGAAAGTCAAAAATAAACAATAAGGAGAAACAAATGCTACCTAGATAAAATTTTGCTAACTCACAAAGAAAATGGCTGTTTAGACAAAAGTAAGTCACTGAACAAAAACTGATCCTACTATTTCAAATATCAAAAGACTATACAATATAAATTGTATGACGGCATTCTATAGTTTCTTTACCCCCTTTCATCTGATCAGTGTGTTTCACAAGTTTTACATGAAACTTAAAAGATTTTGATTTTAGAAATGTAAAATTCAATTGCATTTAGAAAATGAGGGGAAAAAAATTTATCCTGTAACAGAATTTGTTAAGTTTCCTGCTACAAAAATGACAGGTTTCTATGTTCTGAAAAGACCTCCCAATTTCCCTCCCGCCCACAAATTACATACTGTAACAATGGTAAGTTTAAAATATATATATATAAATATATATTTATACACACACACACACATACATACATACATATATATATATATATATATACCTGATGAGCTCAGGAGAGTGGATAATGGCCTCTACAATATTTTCCCGAATACAATGTCGATCTTCTTCTGGAATAGTATAAGGTGATATATCCCGTGGTGCTGTTTCCCGATCTGGCCAATACTGTGTTATCATATTTTTCAAATAGATAACACCTAAAATATATTTTGACAAAAAAAGAGTATTTACTATGAAAGTACTGTGAATATCCCTTATAAACTGGTGTCCACACCTGAATCTATTTCTTTCAGGTTAACCAGTTAGTCAAGCTATCCTTTTAAAAACAAAATAATGAATTCTATTATTTTAAAAGTTGATAGTCAAACACAAATTTAATACTCAGCTACAGTAATCATTACCCACAAAATTTTTATTAAACACACAACCTAAGAGAACTTTGCAAATAAACACACAGGCTTTTTAAATCACGTTTACTCATAACACATATTTTCTGTAGAAAAGCTGTATAGATTAATTTTACCAAATGAAGCCTCTAAAGACACACACACCGAAAGAGCTTCTACAATTAGTAACACTGTGATAGACTGAATATCTGTGGCCCCCCCCCAAATTCAAATTGAAATCCTAACCCCCAACATGATGCTAGTAAGGCATGTGGTAGGTGATCAGGTCTTGAGGGCTCTGATATCATGAATGGAATTAATGCCCTTATAAGAGAGACCCCAAAGAGCTTCCTCCCTTTCCACCAACTAAGTTTCTATGAACCAGAAAGTGGGTCTTCATCAGACACCAAATCTGCCAGTGTCCTGATCTTGGACTTCTCAGCCTCCAGAACTGTGAAAAATAAATTTCTATTGTTTATAAGCAATCCAATCTACAGTACAGCAGCCAAACTAAGTTACACACAAAGATGATTTCTATCATAGAAAAATTACATTATATGTAAATGCTTAAGTCTAAAAATCTAAGCATTTCAATCATACACCACAATCACACGACTTCATGTTATTTTATGGGAGAATTAGCTGTGTTCAAAAATTACAGATTACTACTTTCTGTCAGCTATCATACTGCTGCTGTCTTATATATTGCTGGTTAACTCGAACTGAACTAGATTGCTAACGATATTTTTTATCCAGCCTTCTCCCCACAAATGAGGGAAGGGAGGTGGGGAGAGAGGGACAAGCAGGAAGAGGAAACCCTCCACCACAAATGTACAGGATGTATAGGAAAGGGAAATTATTAAAAATTAATTAATTCCTATATTCCACAAAACACTGGCTCTTCTCTGATTAGTAAATAACTCTTACCTGGAATCCTGTGCCTATTTAAATAAGGATAACTGACACAACTCTGTCAGTTATCATACAAATGATTTTATATTCTACTCTGCTTTATCTTGGGGATTAAAATGCCATCTCATAGGGCCGGCCGAGTGGCGCAGTGGTTAAGCGCTGGCTTGGGAAGCCAGCGGCCCCAGTTCGGGTCCCACATATGAGGGCCAGTGACATTGCCCTCAAAAAAACAAAAACAAAAACAAAACCATCTCATAGTATTTTTTAAAAAAAGACTACATATTAAAATACCCTTCAATAAAAGTTTCAAGATAAATTACATCTACAGTAAACAACACTGACTCAGTATATGGGACAGACATGTTTCAGATTAATACTACTTCTAGAGGGCCAGCCAAGTGGTGCAGTGGTTAAGCATGGCTTGGGAAACCGGCGGCCCCAGTTCGGTCCCACATATGAGGGCCAGTGTCACTGCCCTCAAAAAACAATAAAAATAAAAATAAATAAAAAATACTATTTCTAGAATCTTGATTCTTTAGAGCTTCAAAACAAAGATCAAAATTAAAACTTGATACAGCTTGAATATTTCCTTTTATTGTAATGTACAAAGGAATTCGGTATATATTTATTTGTAAAATTTGACTCCATATTTTAAAAATTGTTTAGTCTAATAAAGCATGTAAACAAGTGAGAACTGTACTGCAAGAATCTTGTGATTCAGACTATTCCACCCAGAATGTTTGAACTGTACTACGAAGACAGAATGAATGCATCTTCAAAGTCTATGATGAAAATCACCATTTGCCAGACACTACAGAGTATCATTCAATTATTACAAGAATGTAATTTTTAAAGTAACGATTATATTTTTTAAGTTTCTGACCAATTTCATAGTTTGGTTGCTTCTGGTTTTGCACATACTAATAAACACTTTCTAGTACTATTTAATTTTGCTCTATAGATACCCTGCACTGCCATCAAGAAGAACAAGTGGGTCCTGGAGCAAATTAATGCATGCAACAATGCTGGAGACAAAAATTACAAAATTGAAGGGCACATCATGAGAAGGCAGGAGTTTTTTAGAAGACAATAATGCTGGGCAAATAGAAGGCATCAAGAAAAAGAGGAAGACAAAATATGAGATAGACTGACTCCATAAAAGAAGTGACAGACACTATTCTTCTATAGGAGTTGAGTAGGGCTGTTGAGGACAGGATATTGTGAACATCACTCATTCACAGGTTGGCCAGAAGCCAGAGCCACATAACACACACAATGCACATAATTAAGTCTCTAAAATGTGTTAAGGTCCGTCCTAAGTGCCAAACACTTTCAACATCTTAGTAAAAATTTGAGATTTACAGGCAGATTCGTATCTAAAATATAACCAAATGGGAAAATATCAACTTCATTAGTAAAAAATATGACAGTTAAAACAATCAACCTTTCTCTATTTAATTAGAAATTTTTAAAAAGACTTACTGCTGACCAGGGTCCAGTGAAATTATATTTTATAGGCACAAAATATGTTCCATTTTTGGGCTACTTACATACCAATTTAAAAAAATACAGTAATACCTTGGTTTGCAAACATAATTTATTCTGGAAACAAACTACTTGTATTGCAAGACATCACTCATTTACCATGTTAAAATGTATTAAAAATGTTTGCTTGTCTTGCGTAATAGTTGCAAACCAAGTTACTCGTAATCCAAGGTTTTACTGAATTATAAACAATTATATACATTCGCTTATTTACGAGTACCTTCGGTGTGTCAGGCAGTATTTTAGGCATTGGGAATATAACTGTTAATGAAACAGACCTGAGATTAAATTCTAAAAATTGAGAAATGGCATATTATGGTAAAGTATAAATTTTAAGATACACTATGTAAAAAAAAAGGACAAATGCTTACCATACACTAAACGAAGCAAAGAATTTTTTTTTTTAGCTGAGCCATCCTGCCACCTGTTGGCAGTTCAATGGCAGCTCAGCTCGAGCTGGGCATCGAACTGCTGTTGCTCAGAGCTCAGCTTGCATTCTTGAGCGAGCTCTTAACCAAATGAGCCACTCGGCTGGCCCAACAAAGAATTATTTTATAAACAAAATTGGTATAGGTATGAACAGCAAGAAATAACACCGGAATATAACTGATTTTTCCAGACGGGTGAAATTATTGGTTCTTTATATTTCCTATAAAATTAGTACATCTGCAAATAAATTAATAAGACAAAGATGTGAATTTCATTAGTCCAACAGATAATACTAGAAACAATGTGCCACATTTTCACATGTTTGATACTAAGGGAACTACGCACTATCTTGTTGAAACCTGAACTAAGAAATAGTACTTTTCGGGGCTGGCCGAATGGCTCAGTTGGTTAGAGCGTGAGCTCTGAGCAACACGGTTGCTGATTCAATTCCCACATGGGCCAGTGAGCTGCACTCTCTGCAACTAGATTGAAGACAATGACTTGAGCTGAGCTGCCAGTGGGTGGCCGGAAAGTTAAAAATAATAATAATAATAAAGTGAATTTGCTTTTTAAAAAATAAATAAATAAATAGTACTTTTCAAATTGTTGAAATAAACAGTAAAAGCAAATATCTGTAAGAAACAAAAGCAAATATGTATCTGTACGGAACAATTGCAGAAACAAAGAGGCTTGTATCTTAGAATTATCCATCTGGGACAGAAACAAGGAATACATAGAATCTTTTAATAAACCCCATCAATTTCTCTTTCCAGCTTCTCTTTTAATTCATGGAAATATCACATTCCTTTGAACTCTGCCACCAGATAACAAGACAGTTGCTGTTTGTCATAAACACATTAAGAACAAACCAATTTCCAGGGAAGAAAATCATTGAAGTGACAGCCCAATGATGCTATTCAACTATGAACCTTTTAAACAATACATTTAAATATACCCAAGAAAATAATCCAGGAAACTTGCCTGCTTGTCTCACAGGTAAATCCAGTTGTTCTGACATAGTAATCTGAAGCAGCGTCGAAACAAAATTCAGAGACTTGTGTGCCTATAATAAAAAACATACATTTTAAATTTCAGCAAACAAATGTTCTCATGTACTCTATTCCACTCCTTGGCTGGCACCTTGAGCTGAGCTGCTGCACGGATGACTCAGAGGATAGAGTGTGCACTCTTAACAAGGCTGCTGGTTTGACTCCCGCCTGGGATGGTGGCTACGGCCACCCGCAACTAAGACTGAACACAGCACCTTGAGCTTAGAAGCCATGAGCTGCCGACAAGGAAGCCAGATGGCAACTGGCGCCCTCCACAACAAAGATTGAAGAATGGCAGCTTGGCTGGTTTCCTCCCCCAATTCCCCAACACTGTTCCCCTCCCCCAATTCCCCACTAAAATCTTTTTTAAAAAAATAAAAAATTTAACATCATAACTCCTAAAACATTTTGGATGTTCGCCTTTGCCCACATTCTGTTGCACCTCCCAATTAGCATTCTTAACCTACACTGGTGGCAGCAGCACAAAAACAATATCTTTTGATACCTATTTTCCCCAATTCAGTAATAATTTCTCCATAAAGACATTCTATTAAGTGGCTAGATTCAAAACTAAATCAGCAAAAATTAATAGCCTGGGGTGGTGGTGGTGGTTTCCACAGTGCTATTAATGTTTTATTTCTTAACCTGGCTGTGTTATACAAGTGTGTTTAGTTTGTGAAAATTAATTGGCTATACCCTTTATGATCATTCTTTATGCATGTTATATTTCAATAGAGAATTGAAAAATCAATAACTGAACATTCAACAAAAGCAGGATACAAACTAATAAATACCTTTATATGTATATGCAAAGCAACACATACAGGAAAAAATAAAATATACTGAAAATGCAAATACAGTAGTTATCTCTTGGGTGGTAAGATTATAGAGGAGCTATTCTTTTTTTTTTTTTTTTGAGGGCAGTGTCACTGGCCCTCATAAGTGGGACCCGAACCGGGGCCACTGGCTTCCCAAGCCAGAGCTTAACCACTGCACCAGCCCAGAGGAGCTATTCTTTATACATTGTTTTCCAAATGTTATACTATGAACCTGGGTCACTTTCATTAATAGTACAAAAAAGTTACTTAATGATTCCTAAATTTGTCACATTTGTTTCCGATTTTTTAAAAAAGAACTCAACATGCAAATTACATCCCTTCTTGTATGTTTCCTGTTTTATCACCTATGATTTACCCACCAGCTATGTCATCTCCTTCCAGCCCATGTTTTATTTTTTGCACATGGTCACATGAACAGTGATTTTTTAGTTTCCTCTTGATATACCTGCCCCCCCCAAAAAATATTTTTCGAAACAGAAAATATTCCATTTGGATATAAAAAATTTCTTTCACGTTAAAACCTCGAGTGGCACTTTATTCATTCAGTCACTCCAAAAATTATTTATGCAGGTGTTCTTGGTGCAAGACATTATTCCAAGAACTGAGAATACAGGATTGAACAAGACAAATGAGGCTTCATGACCTCGTGGAAACTTAAAGAGTTTAGTGAAGGAAAACAAGACAAACAGGTAATTGCAATAAAATATAATGAAGAAATAGAGGACAAAAAAGAAGAATCAAAAGGAGAATCTCCTAACTCAGAGAAGTAACACTTAAATTTAAGACCTGAACAGGAGTAATTAGGTGGGTGAAGGGGAGTTATTTGTCCTTTCCAGTACTCTAAATAGATTTGACCACAGTTAACCACTCACTATCAGTTTCTTGAAACACCCTTTCATCTATGCAATTCATACACTACTTTTCCTGGTCCTTTCTCAGGCTCCTTTGCTGGTTTCTCATCCTATGTAATCTGTAAATGCTGGAACCTGGTGCCAGGACTCAGAGGCTATCTTTTCCACTCCACAGCTGATTTCATCCAACCCATCTTTTAAATACCATCCATGTCAAATATGTTATTTCTAGTCCAGGTCATTTTAACAGACCTACTTAACATCCCTAACTTCATTATCTCCCAAGTTTCTCAGACTTACTATGTTTAAAGCATCTTTTCCACTAAAAACTATTTCCTTGCACCACATCTTACAACCTTTTTCCTTTCTCATCACTATCATCAGTTCTTCATACCTGAAGCCTGTCTGAATGTCTTCTTTAATACTTTCCTCTTCCTTATCCCTACTCATCAGGCCCTGTCAAGTCTATACCCAAAATGCTTATATAATTAATAAATGCACTTTCTGCATTCCCATTAACATCACCCTGATCCAAGAGAGACTGTCATCTCTCTTAATGTTTGCCCCCAACCATTCTCTCTATTTAACAGCCAATGAGCTTTAAAATTGTAAATCAATCCCCTGCAAACAAACCTTTCAACAACTTTGTACTCTATTTTCCAACAATATCTTGCCCAGCCTATTTCTTCAACCTCATTTAAAGAAACTTTCTCAACCCCTACTGCCCCACTGTACCAGCCTTCTTTAGGTTCTTTCAACCACATATTATGCCATTTCAGAGAAGTTAGACATGCTGTGACTTTCTACCTACCAAATCAAGACTCTTAGCTCCAATGCTTCACCAGAGTTAATTGGTTCATAGTTTCATTCTTTGGGTTTCAGCTTAAACATTTCCTTAGAAAAGCCTTTCCTGGCAGATTATTCAAGCTAAAGTAGGGCTCCCTGTTAATCTCATAATCTCCAGGTTTTTTCCCACCATAACACTTATTACATATTTGTAATTATATTTACAGACTGACTTATATCTGCCTCTCCTGTTAATTAGACTTTAAGTTCCATTGAGAGTAAGGACTACATTGTTTGTACATCCAATTCCTCCTATGATACTTGGCATTTAAGATATTCGACAAATTTATTAAGTGAATAACTGAACGAATCAATTAAAAAATATACCTTGGAAGCAGCTGTGATCACCCAGGGGCAGTATAGAGTAAAAAGCGTATTTATATTTAAGGGGTAGACAGATGACCCCACAAAAGATCCTACTATCCATACTACTACTATGGAACTTTTTAGGTCATTTATATTACAGAATGTATCTTATCTCCTGCATCAAATTATGAACTCCTGGAACAGACTGCTGGAATCAGATAGTCCTGGTTATAAATACAGGTGATGCCACTTTTTACATTTTTAACTCTTGAGCAAGTTGATTCAGCAAATCTAAGTCTCAATTACAAAATTAGTATAACATATTTCACAGGATGGCTGTTAAAAAATAAAATACAGAAAACATTTTAGCAAATATCAAGACAACAAATGTTATGTTGTTTATATATCCACACACAGCAGAATTTCATCTTTCTCAGACAGTATATATTAAAGCCAGTAGAACATCAACAGAACATTGACAAATTAATCTTTAATTCCTTAACAACCCATAAAATACAGCCTATGTAGTTTTGTATATAAAACATTCTCTTGAGGTCCCAATACTGCAGTTTTTCCTTCTGAGTTGAAGAAGACTGCTTTCTATGACTGGAACCCCAAATGAAAGTTACTGATTTATGTTTAGAAGTCATGTTAAAACAACAAAACCACCACAACCACCACTGGTTTTTTTGGCTGGACACACTACATGAGTTAAAAGTGAGCATATACCACTCACTGTACCATCCTACAGCACAACAGGTGCTCCAAAAATGTTACATTAACAAAGGACCTTAGCAATTTCAAACTTCTTAAGGTTTAAATATAAAAAACAAAACTGAAAGAATACTTAAAGGAAACCAAGCTGCTATTTTTATTATCTTGGTGGGGAAAACTGACACGAAAAGCCGAATGAAATAAAACAGTCCCCCTGCCCCACACCCACCCAACTGGGGACAAGTGGTTTTACTGATGCTGATGGGGATAGGAGCCCATTAGCAATGCATAAGGCCTGGGCACATGGGGGCAAGTTAGGGCATATTCATCTTCTCAGGATTCTGTGGCTCCTTTGAGGACGAGAGAGCATCTTGAGGGGGGAGCAATTCGAAGAGCAGCAAGGGAGAGGTTAGGAGCAGCTGAGAGCCCCTAACCTGAGGGAAGGCACCACAGTAGGCAGCAACATCAGTGTAGAAAGCTGGATCAACCGGTCAGTAGGGGAAAATGGGGAGGAGACACTGGGTTGGCTTCTTAGGGAGGGATCCAACCTTGGCCTGCGTGGGCTCTCAAGAATACCTGGTATTCCCTAGTAGATTGGGGCAGGGCCCAAAGCCCTTTTCCCTGTGGGACTCCTTAAGGAGAAACAGGCATTCAGGGAGCCCCCTGGCAAAGGGTGCCAGAATTAGTCCTTAAGGCACAGCTGGGGGCAGACAAGGCGCCAAGGCACAACTGGTGGGGGGGGGGGCAGGGGCAGCCTCCAAGCTGAGTGCCAGGGTCACAAGAGGACGCAGGACCGCCCACGCTTGATCGGTGTGGGGTTGAGCACGGCCCGGACAGCCTCAGCAAACACTTCCTTGACGCCGTCCTGCTGCAGGGCCGAGCACTCGAGGCAGTGCACAGAGTGGATCTGCTTGGCCAGTGCCTGGCCCTGCTGTGGCGTGATGGGCGCCAGGCCGTGCTCCTTGAGGCGCCGCTGGGCTCTCAGGTCCGTCTTGGTGCCCACCAGGAGGATGGGCAGGCACATCAGGGTAGTGGTGGCACATCTCTGTGAGAATTGTGCTCCACATTCTCACAGGAGGGTGAACTGGAGGGGAGATGGGGGGCGGCGGAAGCGGCTTGAGAAAGAAGTCATCCATACAGCAGTTTTAGTATCAAGTAGATAAAAAGTAAAACTGTTTTTTAAAAAATGGAAAATATCCACAACATCTGAGGAAAAGTTAATCACTCCCCCAAAATTAGCAAATACATACAAATTACAAAAGAATGAGTACTAGTGACAAGACAGCCCTACCTCAAAACAATACAGTATATGCAATACACCAAAGTGCTGGTGATGAGGTGAAAAAAAAAGAACTCACACAATGCTGGTAGATATATAAATTGGTACAACCATATTGGAAAACTGGCAATTTCTAACATGCAACTACCTTACAACCTAGCAATTTCACCCTTATGTATTCAAGAGAAGTACTTATGGCCACAATAATACCTGTCCTATGACAAGAGAATGTATAAACAAACTGTGGTACAATTCATATAATGAAATACTATACAATAACTTAAAACAAACAAAAAACAAACCAACAGAAACCAACTTACAGATCTCAAAAACATGCTAAGAAGCCAGACTAACGGGTACATACTATGTGATGCTATGTACATGAAGTTCGAGGACAGACAAATCTAACCTATAGTTAGCAGAAGTCAGAATAATGGTAACCTGGAGGAGGAAAGCTATTGATTGGGAAGTCTCAAGGGAAAGTTGTAGGCCAATGCAAATGTTATACAGAGGGTGCCAAAAAAATGTATACACATTTTAGAAAAAGGAAAACTGTATTAAAATTATAATACTCAGTATACACCGATAACAAAATATGACTACACGTCACATTTGACTTCTGCAATTACAAGAGGTACTCAAAGTGGTTACTATCAGCGGCCAAACACATGATAGAGCAAACTACTGTTTGAGCAACGTTGACCCAAGTGTCCACTTGGATACATTTTTTTGACACCCCCGGTATATATCTTGATCTAGATGGTGGTCCTAGGTAAAGAATGTCTGACCTGTACATATTGAGACTTACATGTAAATTATCCCTCAATTAAAAAAATAACAAGACTACTTTTCCCTGAACATTCCACAGCAGCATTATTCAGAATAACCCCAAAGTGGAAATAACCCACAAGTTCATCAACTGATGAGCTGGATAAGCAAAATGTGGCATATTTACTGGGGGTGCCAAAAAAAATGTATACACATTTTAAGAGATGTTACCTATCTATTACTTTTCAAAGTTGAATTGAATTACAACAGCAGTGTGTAGTATGATGTTTGCTCAAAAGGTGGCATTAATATCAAATGAATGCTAATGTCACCACATGACAGGCAGGACGGTCAAAGAAAGTGGCGGAAGCATGGTTGTTGTTCCAGGAGCACAAGTCCATTTTGAAGTGCTATTTGAAATTCAAGAAAATTGTGGAAGTACAACGACAATGGAGGTGTGAGTATGCAACAGAACCTCCAACACGCCTAACAACTGTATGCATTTGTGATAAGTCTGAGATGTATGGTACTGTGTGTGATGTGCACAAGGGAAGACTCGGGAGGCCTCGCACAGCAACAAGTCCTGCTTCTTCTGCCATGGTGTTGGAAGAGTTTACACGGCCGCCACAAAAGTCTACCAAACAATGCTAATCAGAAATGTCTAGACGCTGATGGTAACCACTTTGTTATTGCACTTATAAGCACCTCTTGTTATTGCAGATATCAAACGTGACTTGTATTCATCTCTTGTTAGCAGTACATATTGAGTATTACAATTTTAATACAGTTTTTTCCTTTCTTAAAAGGTGTATACATTTTTTTGGCGCTCTCTGTCTCTCTCTCTCTCTCTATACACACACACACACACACACACACACGATGGGAGTATTATTTGGTAATAAAATAATTAAGTACTTATAGATGCTGCAACATGAACCCTAAAACAATTATGCTATTGGGTCATCGGGAAAGTCATGATGCATTTTTGCATTGGAAAACATAGAAAAATATGTCATGACTTCCTGATGACCCAATATATGAAAGAAGCCAGTCACAAGACTACATATTATACCATTTCATTTATATGAAATGTCTAGAATAGACAAATATATAAAGAAAGAAAGTAGCCTAGGATTGGGAATGTGGGGGAAAACGGGGAATGACTGCTAATGGGTATAGGTTTCTTTTTGGGGTAATGAAAAAGTTCTAAAGTTTGTGATGATGACTGAATAACTCTGAACATACTGAAGCCCACTGAATGGTATACTTTATGTGCTGAATTCAATAAAGTTATTAAAAAACCAATAAAACTGAACTATGAAAACTTATATACTCTTATTAAGTTACTTTACCTTTCAAATATACACAAGTATACATCTAAAAGTTCAACTGACAAAAAAAAGTGTTACCTTCAGACAACCTAGCTAGACTAAGGTTAAGGAAGAAAGGCTATTTCAGTCAGCGGGAATAGCACAAGCAAACTACCTGGGTCATCTGTTTACCTGCACCATACAAACCATTTCCATCCTGCTGAAATCCCTAATGCAGGGACCCTTGTATTCTCCCAAAGAACAAAACAAATGGATTTAAAGTAATACCAAATATCAGACACCAGATTCCCAAGAAAATTGAGACAGAAAGTAGATTAGCAACTGCCTGGGGCTAGGATAGGGGATTAACTGTAAACTGGGAAGAGTAATTTGGATAATGAAAATGTTCCAAAACTGGATTGTGGTCATGGCTGTACTACTCAATACATCTGCTCAAATCACTGATTTTCACTTAAAACAGGTGAATTTTATGGAATGTAAATTACAACTCATTGAAGATTTAAAAAATTTTTTTTAAAAGACTAGAGATCTGTACAATTATAAAATAGGTGAAATTAATACATCCATTAAATGTTCAAATTAGGAAAAACCATTCTTTTAAGCATTGGGTGATCTCTAACAACTTTCTGGCATTCTTGGTATGTATAGCAAACTGTAACTTATTTCAAAGAATCTGTTATCACATTAACTATTATTATATTACATGTATTATAATAAAAGATCTTTACATATTATAATAATTTAAAAATAAGTATAAATATCACTAGCATCAATCTTTATCACAAAAACCTTTAAAATTTGAGTAATTATGGTATTCTCAACAGTTTAGCAAACACCGATAGAGGCCTTAAAAGATGCTACAATCAATCTTTTATATGAGTCAAAGTATAAATGTTAACTTCTGAGTGCAGGCACTATAATTACTCATATATGCCCCTGTTCCAGTTCCTGGCTTGTAGGAGAGAACCAGAATTAAAGCAACAAATGGGCCATTATACATCATTAAGTAGAGCTAAAACTACCAATGCTCAATTTTAAAAGCTGCTAACAATAACACCAAAATCCTTTTAGACAACTTCTTACACCTTCTCTTTATCTGTCAACAACCCACATAATTCCACATTCACCCTTAATCCATCTCATCAAAATTCTTCACAGGCTCCCTCCATCTCCTTTAACTTCACTTCACTTACTAGTCCTTACAATGTGCCAGACAATACTGAGATAAAAGATTACTATGAGGTAAGTTGGGAAATGAATTCTGTTGGGTTGTCAGAAAAGTCATGACGTATTTTTTGTTTTTCTTTGCAAAACTGCGTCATGACTTTTCCGACAACCCAATAATTGGACTAACAGGTAAAATTTTGAGTTAGACCCTAAAGGACTTAAACCCACAGAAATGAGGAGAAAGGATTTTTTTTTTAAGATTTTACTGGGGGATTGGGGGAGGGAAACAGCGTTGGGGAATCGGGAAAGGGGAACAGACAAGTTGCTGTCTCTTTGTTCTTCAGTCTAGTTGCGGAGGACCTTGCTTCACTGGCCCATGTTGGTTATTATTTCTGCGCTCTTCCTGAGTGAGGCAGATTGGTCGCCGGCCTCTGGACTGCCGCTCAGGGCAGCGCTTGGCAGCTCACTCCCACTGCCCCAGCCGATCACACTGGCTGCCTGCCACTCACTGTAGCCTATGGCAACCCACTGCAGCAGGGGGCCTAAACCGTCGCTGGGGTTCGCACAGCCCAGCTCCAGGTAGAGCTGTTGTTAGCTGTAGAGGGCAGTGTCATTAGCCCTCATATGTGGGATCCAAAGCGGGGCGCTGGCATCCCAAATCAGCTCTTAACCAATGCACCACTCGGCAGGGGGAGAAAGGATTTTTAAATGGAAAAGAAGTATGAGTGTTATGTTAATGAGATTATCGGGAGAATGAAAGAGAAGTGTCAAAGAACAAAAAGGAATAGGCAGGGCCAGCGCATTCGTTAAGAGTTGGTTTTGGGACGGGGGCCAGCTAACAACAGCTCCACCTGGAGTTGGGCTGAGTGAGCCCCAGCGATGGTGTAGGCTGCAGCCCCTGCTGCTGTGGGCTACCATAGGTTACAATGAGTGGCTGGCAGCCAGCATGAGCTGCCAAGAACCGCGGTGAGCGACCATCCAGAGGCCGGCGACCAATCTGCCTCATCCGGAAAGAGCGCAATGACGATACCAACATGGGCCAGTGAAGCAACGTCCTCCACAACTAGACTGAAGAACAAAAGGACAGCAACTTGTCTGTTCCTCTCCCCCAATTCCCCAATAAAATCTTTATAAAAAAAATTAAAAAAAGGAACAGGCAAACTGTGACCAAATCAAGATCTAATAAGTGTGAACTTTTTTTGGAAGTTTTTACATGATTAGATCTATGCTGTAGGAATACAAGGTCTTGAAGCAGTATAAGGGATATAATTCTAGGATAGATGACTATAATACATTACAGGTGGAAAACTATTATTACCACAGGTAAGAGAACACACCTGAAAACTACTCCACAAGGCAGCTTCCCTACTCCCCCAAATAATCTAATCTTATAAAAGAAAATAGAAAAAATACACCTAGCCACATAAACCAATTTGCCCCGACACACCCTTTTAACCTACAATCTTTTCCCACTCCCTTACTAGCATTCCACACACTAACTCTGTAATCAGAAATTGTGTTCTCCAAGTTTATCAATCTTTTTAAAGCTTTGCCCCTCAAAAGTCTTCATTTTACTTTAAACTCCCATTTAGAAATGTCAACAATGCTTTCTTTTTCTAATAGCTTTTTACTTATTAAGGAAAAAGGAAACTAAATTGCCCAAAACCAACCTTCTTACTTGAAATTCATTTTATTGGCTTTGTTCTACTTTTATGCACAATTCTCCAGTCTCCTTTTTCCTATTTCTGAAAGTTCCAGAAATGGGAATGGCCCAAAGTATATAGCCTTCGGTCCACCCCACACCTCTGGGTCATACTCCTTTCCTCTCAATTCACCTGTAGAAAAAAAATTACTTTTCCATTGCTGTTTTGTCCTAAACTACATACAGTTCCACTTTCCTTGCCTGCTAGACATTTTCTCCTGGATGTTTACCAGCTCACCAAACCAGATTTAAAACTTAAGCTATGTTTTCTCCAATATCAGTTTCCCCTCTAGACACATATTTTTCCAATATAATCAGCTAATGTTAATATCTTTTAAAGTTTACTCTTTAAGAGGTAACTTTTTATTTCTCTCCATTGGAATACAACCAAAGAGGACTTCAATTAGCTACTATACTTTGCACCATTTATAAGGAAGAGAGAGGCTTAATTTAAGGGCACTGTGACATCAGATTTTACATAAAATAAATACAACCGGATAATTTCATGATTCAAAAGATTTCTAACCTTTTTGTTTTACTAGAGAATTTGACAGAACAAATACTTTATTTTACCTACATGAAATATGAGGCATAATGAGGTTACGTCATCATAGTGGTAGAATCAGGACCAGGCTGAAGCTCTTCACTGTGTCCTCCTGCCTTTCATTAAATAGCAGTAACACTTAAAGGCTTTCAAACTGAGAAGTTTTTAAACACTTAAATTATAAATTAGTGGCCAAAAGAAAAATCCACTTTAAATCAAACTTACGTGCCACTGACAGAAACAAGTAAAATGATATGTACATCTAATATATTTGAAAAAGACAATTATTTTCTTACCAATATTAATATACTGCTATCTTTCTGTCAGATTTTTAACACACTGTGTCAACTTCCTGTCTAACAGCCAAAGTATCCAGGGACTTTCCCTCTCCCAAATTCAAAACAGTATCTACTTCATGCCAGTCTTAATTAAGGAATGTTGCTGCTCAGACTACATACTGTCTTAAAAAAATATATGCTATATTCTCATAAATATTTTGCTGAATTTCTAGACATGTCAAATTGTCCTATAAACACGCTGTCATTTTGTGAATTTCTAGATCTAAGATTTTCATTAATTAAACATTGTGTAAGTCCTTTATTAAACTGAAATCATATTAACCACTTATAAATAAAATATATCACAGTAGTAATAGTAACCATCTGTGAAGATCCCAGAGGTGACTCAGGATAGTTTCTGAATTTAAAAGATAAACACAATACACCAAGAAATTTATCAAAGCTAAGCCCACTTACTTTTTCAGACAAAGCATGTGAGAAAGCAGCATTTCTGCCTACATAACCACTTTTTAGCATATTACACTTAGGAAATGAGGGTTTAAAAGGCTTCTAGGTTAGCCTCTGAATCCCACTTAGAGTGTTTTTCTTGGCTGCAAGTATAAAAAAAGAGACAATATTGATACTGAGATTATATCTGCCTTAACCAAAGTCAAATGTAACAGCTTCCTTATCCAAGACTTATATATGTACCTCTATTATAGTTCGGACCACATGTATTGTAAGGACCATGTTGCCTACGGCACTCCAAAAAGGTAGGAATCATGAACAACTTGCATCTACCTCTTAGCTCAGTGCCCAGGACAAAGATATTTGCTATTAAATGAAAGAGCTGGGAATTGTCATTCAGAATAAATATTTCAAAAACAAAACAAAAACAAAACAAAAAACAAAAACAAAACAAAGTTTCCTGGGGCCAGCCAAGTGGCTCAGTTGGTTAAGAGCTCAAGCTCTGAGCAACTGGGTCACAGGTTTGAATCCCACATGGGCCAGTGAGCTGCCACTAAGCTGGTGAGAGCACATGCTTCTCGCAGCAAGGCTGCCGGTTTGACACTAATATGGAATGGTGGGCTGCGCACATGGCACCTTGAGCTGAGCAGCCATAAGCTGCCAAAGGTGGCTGGAAGGCTCAATGTGCAACAAGGTTGCTAGTTCGACTCCCCCATGGGATGGTGGGTTACACCCCCCCACCCCAGGTCTCCCCACCCCCACCCAGCAACTAGATTGAAAGCAGCAATTGGATTTAGAGCTGAGCTTGTGCCCTCCACAACTAAGATGGAAAGACAACAACTTGACTTGGAGCTGATGGGTCCTGGAAAAACATAATGTTCCCCCTCCCTAATTCCCCAACACTGTTCCCCTCCCCAATTCCCCAATTAAAAAAATAAAAAAAGCTTCCTGACAGTACATTTAAAACTTAAGTTCAAATGTGAGCTACATGACAATCAGGACTTTTTCTTGTGTACAGTATTGGATCGCCAACATCAAAGATAATTTTTACTACATGACAGGCACTCAAATATATTTTTTTCTTTTAAAGATTTTTATTGGGGAATTGGGGGAGGGGAACAGACAAGTTGCCGTCCTTTTGTTCTTCAGTCTAGTTGCGGAGGATGTTGCTTCACTGGCCCATGTTGGTTATTATTTTTGCGCTCTTCCTGAGTGAGGCAGATTGGTCGCCAGCCTCTGGACGGCCGCTCATGGCGGCGTGGCAGCTCACTCGGACTGCCCCAGTTGCTCATGCTGGCTGCCGGCCACTCATAGTAGCTTATGGCAGTCCACTGCAACAGGGGCTGCAGCCTACACTGTCGCCAGGACTCCTGCAGCCCAGCTCCAGGTGGAGCTGTCGTTCACCATATTAGCTGTAGAGGGCAGTATCACTGGCCCTCATATGTGGGATCTGAACCGGGGTCGCTGGCGTCCCAAGCCAGCTCTTAACCAGTGGTCCACTAGGCCAGCCCTCAAATATTTTTTAAATATTTTAAATAATAGAAATAATTATTTGTTGAGTGTCTACTCTCAGCTAATACTCCAGGGTTAAAATTTTCATCTAAAGATTTAATTCCTACTGGAGATAAATTAAAAATCAATGTTTAGAGAAGAGACAGCAATTTAGTTCAAAAATTAAAATAAAATGTAAGGGAGAATAAACAATGTGTTATAAAGATGAGTTTTGAGTTTATATAGCACCACAGGAGGTCAGAGTGGGAAAAGATGGGATTTAAGATAGGATTCATGAGGAAAAATTTTAATTTTAAGTAATAAGAACTTAACAGGAGGGGTGAGTGGCATGAGTAAGGTTTGTACACAGAAAGGTTTCCAATGAAGAACCCTGGTAGTGAAGCAGGAAGAGAGCACAGAGGCTGTTGCCTATTAACATAATCTGCCCAAAACCTTCAGAGATATTTTATCTTTATCCCACAAATAAAGAAACAAGTATTGGGCCGGCCGAGTGGCGTGGTGGTTGAGCACTGGCTTTGGATGCCGGCGGCCCCGGTTCGGATCCCACATATGAGGACCAGGGACACTGTCCTCAAAAAAAAAAAAAAACAAAGAAACAAGTATTTCTGAGTTTTTGTACACCCAAGAGAATAATCTCTGGAACCTAACAATTAATGTTGAATGAATGAATACCAAATGTCACACATTTTAAATTTTACAATAATGCTACCTACTTAATGACCTCAGTGTCTAAAGAATATGTACTGGTGTTCTTTTGCCATCAGTGCTGATCATTTTCCATTGATATATACAACTACTAAGCTAGTAGACTAACATAGAAAATAAAATGTAAGGCATATTGGATTGGTTAATCAACTGACAGTTTAAATAATCTGGAGAGAACTTACTAGGTGCCAAACGCTTTCTGAAATTTTTTACATGCCACTCAACTCACATAACACAATGACATACACACTGTAACTACTTTAATTTTATACATAGGGAAAATGATGCCTAGAGGTTTAATAACTTTCCTAAGATCCCCCAGCTAGTTCAGAAATTTTTCACTAGTTTTTTAAAAAAGCTAAAGTGGTTTTCAATTATATTTCCAACAATATTACTTTTTAATGGTTTTCTCCAGGCAAAGTTTGTTAAAATTTTAACAGTTCAAAAAAATTCTCAACATATTACAGAGTAAGTCAGATGTTTCTGAAAATATCTGCGAAAGAGATATCTGCAACGGTTTAATGAAACTTTCTTATCTATATGTAATATTAACAAGTAGTGAAGGGCCGGCCGAGTGGCGCAGGGGTTAAGAACTGGCTTGGAATACCAGGAGCCTGGGTTCAGATCCCACATATGAGGGCCAGTGACACTGCCCTCTAAAAACAAAACAAAAAAAAACAAGTAATGAAGCCTAACATTGACAAATCAAAGAAGGACAGTAATAAAAGACAAATACCTGGCCTCCTGAAATTCAAAATTATAGTGAGAACAGTTAAGTAAAACATGTATGATGATAAATTAGTGCTACAGAGAAAAATAAACAAGCGAAGGGAGTTAGAGAGTGTGGTAGTCCAACTCTTTATTTTTGAGGGCAGTGTCATTGGCCCTGATATGTGGGACCAAACCGGGGCCGCTGGCTTCCCAAGCCAGCGCTTAACCACTGCACCACTCGGCTGGCCCAGGTAGTCCAACTCTTTAGTGATATGGAGACTAGTTGGAAAAGTGACAGAAATGAGAGAACAAGTCTGGGAGATAACTGAGTCAAAAGGGTTCCAAACAGATGGAATAGTTAATCACTGAGGCAGGAACACTTTTTAAAAAACTATTCGCAGTATAATACTTCGATAACATTTACAATTTTTACAGAACTGTGATTACTTCACTTAGCTGAAGAGATTTATTCAAATGTCAATGATCTTTTTCTTTTAACTAAATGAACCAAAATATAGCTTAAGTAGCGACAGCATGGAATGATTGGTTCATCCATGCAGTCAAAGCAAGAAGACCCTGCCAGATATAAAACGTTACTTTCCCATTCTTACTACAGTTATACTTCGTCAAGACTTATCTGGGATCTATTTCCTAAGTCAAGGTTCTATCATAGAAAGCCAAAGCAAAATTTATTCAAATGGATCACTTCATTAGAATGAAGATTAAGATGAGAATAAATACTCATGAGAATAAATACTCTAACAGAAAAGTTACCTTAGGAAAATTACTTTAAAAATCTAGGTGTAATAATCAAAAGAAATTTACAAAATATAAATAGCTAACAATCACAGAAATGCAAACCAGATACCAAATTTTCTTTGACAGAAAAGATAAGCAGTGTTCACCATTTGAGTATTCCAAAACCCTAACAGCAGCTTCACAGTTAAGTAAAAAATGCTTTGAATACTATTTTATTTGTTTATCTTCCAAAAACTAGCTTGTGAAATACTTATCCTAGGTCTCTATTACAAGATGTTAGTGAATAGAACTAAACACTCAATACCTGCTGGAGGAATAAATTAATTTTCAAATTTGCAGGAAGTGTTACTTATCCTATTTTTCTACAAGAAAACCAACTCTTTCAAATAATAATTTTTAAAATTGATAATTACATGCTAGTATGTTTAGTCAAAACAATGTGCTATCAGAGCAAAGTCATGGTGGAAAAAACTACGACTAAACTTCTAGAGTGTCTAGGCTTATACATGCATTAATACTTCATAAACAAAATATTGTTTTGTTTAACCTATCACAAAACAAAATCAAACTAATAAGTGATCCATAACTCCCTCCATAGTTTGGTAATGGTTCAAATTGGGAAAATGTTTCAATTCATTATTTTATATCCAAAAGAAATCTAAGCTCCTCCCCAAAGCTACTTTGAGACAGAATTTGACCATAGGTCTTGGTATGATCAACTGGTGCTCATTTACATACAAAATGGATTTATCTCTTTATTTTAAAACAACTTTATACTTAACTTGTCTCAAGTCTGTAGGTGGTCTTAAAATATAAGTTCTTTAATGGTAGGGATCTCTAAAAGTTGCATTGTACACTGAAGATGCTGAATTAGGACTACTTGTGCAGCTTTTAATAAGTCAATATAAACGTTTTTAAATGATTTGCCTACCAAGTAAGAGGAGCATGAAATAATTCAAATTCTACTTTAAAAGACTTCTTTTTACGTTAAAAAAAAAAATGTACCCTAAACTTCAGAAAGCTGGCAAAATCAGTAGTATACCAAAGACAAAAATAACTGGCATAAGAAGTTAAAGCGGTCCTTTTAAGAAGCATTTAAAATACTCATTCAAAGATAAAAAGTTGCAGAAATCTATAAATAGAGAATGAAACTAAAGACAGCACAAAATACCCCCACATCATAAGGCTGTTTTCCAAGGCTGGTCCCTCAAAAACGTGGGGGTAAAAAAAAGAAACCACCCTCCCTCAGTGAGTTGATATGGAGCTTGGCACGTTTCAAGGCACTCTGTCTTACCCTGTCTCACTTGACAGTCACAGAAACACGGTGGCCTAATTTTATGAATGGGGAAAAAACTCAGCATCAAGAGGTTAAGCGACCTGCCCAAGGTCAGTAAAGAAATGAGTGTTGCAGCTCTCCCTAGAAGGGTGCACTTCACCTGACACTTGTCACTACAACGCCCTGCCTCCTGACTGACACGGTATTAAAGAGCCGTGAATCAGACTCCGGTGAGTCTCCCGCACTCCCCTCACCCTGCTGAATTAGAGGCGGGGGCTTGCCCCTGAAAGCGTTCCCCAGCAGCTCGGCCGGAGAGCAGCGAGTTGTGCAGGTCACTGATCAGCCCGGTGAAGTGACAAGCTGACAGGCGGCAGCTCCCTAGGGACCCGTTCTGCGTTCCCAGCAGCCCCTCCAACACCCGGCGCCGCCGAGCCCGCTCCCGGAAACGTCTGAAAAAACCCTCCCCGTGAGTTTCGCCCCCTCCTGGGCGCGAGGAACCAGTGGGGAAGGAGCCAGGAGGCGGTCGGCGACCCGGCCCAGCCGTATGTCCAGCCCGTCCCGCCCGCCTCGTCTCAGCCGGCTCCTCGTGCCTCGACCTCAGCCAGAGGCCCAGCTCAGGAACCGACGCAAAGGCTGCCTGGGCCGCCACCGCAGCAGCAGCCTGGGGCGCCCCGGCGTGGCACTCGCCGTCAGGTCCCCGCCCCACCTCTCCCGTTGGGCCCCTCCGCGACGCCGTCCGCGTCTCTGACCAGGCCCAGAGGGCTTGGCCTGAGACAGACCTCCCGCCCGCTCGCCCGCCCGCCGCCGCCAGCCCGGCGTCCTTACTTCATTGAGCTGGCGTTCGGCGGCCTCACGCAGGGCTGGGTCCATAGTGCCCCGCAGGGCCTCGATAATGGTGTTGGGGTCCATCACGGCGCGGACTCGGTCAAACGCGGGGCTCGGTTGCTTCTGAGCCAGGAACAGCGCCGCTCACTGCGCACATGGACCCGCCGCGCTCCGCAGCGGCAACCGGCGCGAAAGGAAAGAGAAGCGCCAAGGCCCCGGATAGAACCTCTTCGCCTCGGCTTGGAGGCGGGAGATGCTTCGGCCACTTCCTGTCTGCGCGCCGCGGAGCACCTTGGGATATGTAGTCCGGGCGTGCAGTCGCCAGCCCACGTGGCCCTGAGCCGTCTCTCATGCCGACTAGTCGTAGGAGCTCATGAAAAAGGAAAACCGTTCAGACTCCACAGAAAGAAAATTAAAATAATCAATTACAAATTTTCACATCGTAATATACTTATAGTGGCTATGAGGTGAATCTGATACAATCCATTGCTACTAGTTGGGTAGTTGACATTTTTTGAAAAGCAATTTGAGACTGTTTTCTATAATTTTGACCCAAATAATCCCATTTATGTGACTATCCTTAGGAAATAACGGAAGATTAAATGAGCTTTATGTGTAAAAGGTGTTTATCACACTATATATTTATTATAATCAAAAAGTATGGCTTTTTATTGAGTATCCAAATTTTGGCAGGAACTGTATGTAAATCACATCTAAATGCAGATTAAAAGCACAATCCCTGTTAAAACCAATCTTCTTTAAAACAGTTAAAGAAACAGTTTCAGAAGGTTAAATAACTTGCCCAAGCTCCCTTACAAGTAAGAGGTTCACCTAGCATTCAAACGCAGGACATTTGTTTTCAAAGTTTTCATTCCACGGAATCACTTCGCTTCTTAAGAGAAATATCGAGCAATATGGGAATGGTTAACTCTTTCACTGCGTTAATCGATTTCAAGTTTTTTTTTCAAAATGTATCAGAAATCCACAAAAAGCAAAAAGTTGATATTTTTACTATTTTATGTATTTAATAATAACAATTTGAGCTGCTTGTATATAAATGACAATTTTTATGTATAAAAATTTCTTATTGTTATTCATTCTTGAAAAAAACAAAAATACAGAAAAATATACATCTGCTTTCCTAAACTTCCTTTCTGGAAGTTTCCATCCGCACTCAGTGGATGGAAATATTCATTCGGATATATCTGACTGTCATGGCGAAAGGGCAAGTTCCAAATATCCATTCATGAATATTTCACACCAAATAATATATAATATTTTAACATATACTTATTACTAACTAATATATAATAAAATATTTTGTATCATTTTAATATAAAATTACAAAAATTATATACCTTGTAACAACACAAAACATTTTTGTAAGGATACAGCTTTGTAACATAAACAAAGACTGAGAAACAAGGCTGGCAAATAAAAGTAATTGGTTTTCTAGAATGGTGAGATTTTGAATAATTTAATATCTGTTATTTTTGTTACAAAATTATGTAAATAGTGTTAAATGGAAAACCACAGGTCCAAAACGGCACCATGAAAGCCCCATGATACCAAACCTAGATTTAATACCTGATTTAATTTCACCCTCTTCCAAAAACATAATCTTAATGAATTTCCTGATCAACACTAGTGAGGTTATCTGCTTGGGAAAGATCCTCTGCCTTCCCCTAAGAGAAAGTGTCCTTGCCTGAAAAAATCCACTCTTTTAATTTCTTAGTCCCACCCTCTTTGTGTGTAAAAACCTTCCATTTTGTTCAACTCATCAGTGACCTTCTAGTTGCCAAATGGGATGCTTCTATAATCCAACTAGATCTTCAAATTTACTCTGTTGAATTTTGTTTTTTAACAATAGATACTTAAAATGAATCATTAGCCTTCAAATACAATTAGTTAAAAGATCACTTATTGTTTTTAGTTTGCAAAAAGGAGAAGGGGGGTGACTGGTTAGCTCAATTGGTTAGAGTGTGGTGCTGATAACATCGAGGTTGCCAGTTTGATCCCCATATGGACCACCGAGAGCTACACCCTCCCCAAAAGAGTCAACTATACCATTGTAGCATGAAAGTAATGTGTAACCAATGACCATGGCTATTCCCCAATAAAAATAAAGGAGAAAGGGGGGCACAAAGGCCTTTCGCTGGAATAATGGGTTTTGCAATATTAATATCTCTTAGATGCCTGCAAGTGAGGTATAATTATTCCTAACTTACAAACGAAGAATCCAAGACTCAAATAAGCTACTTCAATTGTGAAAAGTCATAAACTTTTCATAATATAACCCGTAGTTAGCTCTATCATTGTACTGATACAATCTGTTTAAGAATTTTCCTACTTCATCCCTCAAATGTAAGGGCCTTGAAAATAGGGGTTATGTGTTTTTTTTATTTTTGAATTTTTATAAGAGTTTATTTGAGTATGTCAAAACTGATGACAATTGCTGGGAAGCAAGATCTCAAAAGCTCTGTAAGGGTTATGTTTTATTCACTTTAAGATCCTCATCCCCTACCACAGATCTTGAATGTTTACCAGGATTTCAGTACATATTTTAGTGAATAATTGAAGAAAGGAATGAATGAACTGGTAATGACTTGGTGGCTGAGCCAGAATTGAAACCTCAGTCTTCATGATTCCAAAGTCAGCCCTCTTTGCTCTACTACGTATCTATTTTAGATTCCAGAATTGACTTGTTCATCATGGAATTATGACAATTGCTACATAGTACAATGTACGTATGACAATTGCTACATAGTACAATGTACCTGACACATAAAAGGTGCTCCAAAAGTGTTAATTCCCTCTCTCCCTGAGTACTGGGAACCAAGAGCCAGCAAGGTTTACAGACCTACAGCTGGAGTGGGGCCTGTGTCTCATGGTTCAGAGAGAACAGCACTCATAAGCTACTGGATTCTGTCTAGGGTGCCAGAGTTCCTTTATCCACCTCAGGAGGTTGGCTTTAGGACTCCTCAGGAGCTTACCTGGCAGTGAGATTACCACACCCAACTTATTCGTAGGTTTGTTTTTATTTTGTCAAGTTAGCGACAGATATGGCTGGAAATTTAGATGTGAACTTCTCCAGGACAGGGGCCATGTCTATCTCTTTGTGGCAGATACAGAAATGAGTGTGGTCAATAAAAAAAATGTGTGAAGATCAATTGGAAAAGTGCTAAATTAGGCCACTACAAACATAAATAGGTAACCTTATCTCACCCCTCAATTCCATTTGCCAGTGCCACAGCCAATGTAGATATATATGTGCTTCCCTGGGCAAGCCCAAGGAATTCAGAAAACTATGAAAAGTATAAATTTCAGGTTTTCAAAGGTGGTTTTGAACTGGGATGGGATTAGACAAAAACCAAGGAGAGATAAAGATCAATGTAGGTATGATTTGGTTAACTGATCTTATGAATGATGGATCTATTGGTCAAACAGAAAAAATATGTCTGGCTGCAGGTAAAAGAGAGGAAATGGGCATTCAAAATATGCCCATAATAGCTATAATATAAAGGAAAGGCAAGAATTAATCTTCTCTTTACAGCCTTCCATTGGAGAATTTTGTGGGTGAACACCAATGACGAGGTCCTTGATGATAAGTACCTAGCACCCAAAGGCATCTTAAACCCCAGACTAATTTGTCTGAGGTGACAAGATTTTGTCAAGACATCCTATAATTACTGAGACCCCCACATCCTAGTCTTCCTATGTTAGGTCTATTTCAGATATTCAGAGCATTTTAGACAAAAATTTTCATAAAGTTTAGTATTTTCAATGAAGGTAATCATTATATTTGTAACTAAGTGGAATTCATTTTTACAACTTGGTAAGATTTTTACTCTAAACAATTCAAAATGTAGGGAGTAAAAAAAGACTAGGAAGCTAAGAAAAGAGTTATTGATTATGTTCCAAGGCTTGTGACAACTGTGCTGCCTTGGGTATAACTGTTATCTCACTGGCTCTCATTTTTTTTGTTGTTCCTGTCTGTAAAATGAGTAAATATTCCTATCCCAGCCTCTCTAAATTATTCTGAGAATCAAATGAGGTTGGAAAGTGCTTCGTAGCTATAAAGTTCAGTACAGAAGTAAATTCTTCTTGGTTTTAAGGAAAGGGATGAGGAGAAAGGAAGAGAAGAGGGCAAGGAAGTAGAGTTAAAGAAAATAAAGAAATAGGGATAGAAGCCATCCCAGCAGCTGTTAGTCTGCACATTCAGCAGCTTGGCTCATACATATCTCAAGTGTAACATATGCAAGGAAAAGTAAAAGACTATCTTGTATTGAAATTGTCACATGAAGACCATTTTATTATTGCATCCTTTTAAGTACACTGATCTACACAAAAGTGAATTTTATGCCCAAAACCATACAAAAATTTGAAAGATCAACTTCATCAATGTATAATTTATATAAAATTGAATGAGTTTTCACAAAGTTATACACCCATGTAATACCACCACAATCAACATAAATGTTTTCTCCTTCTGCCCTTCCTAATCAATCCTTCATCTTCAACTCCATGCCACATATACCCATTGATGTGCTTTCTATCACTATCAATTCAATTTTCCTTTCCTTGAGTTTCATATAAATGGAATCATTCAGTAAGTACTTTTTCTGTCTGGCTTTTTTCACTCATCATAATGTTTCTGAGATTATTTCTATGATGTTGAGTCTAGTCAGTAGTACCCTCCTTTTACCATTGACTGGATATACAAGAATTAAGCCTTCTCTGTTGATGGATATGTGGGTCACTTCTAGGTTTTTGCTATTGTGAATAAAGCTGATGTGTACATTTGTGCACAAATCTTTGTGTGGATATATGTTTCATTTCTCTGATAAATAGCTAAGAATGGGGGCTGGCTGAGTGGTGCGTTGGTTAAGAGCTGGTTTGGGACACCAGCAGCCCCAGTTCAGATCCCACATATGAGAGCCAGTGACACTGCCTTCTACAGCTAACAACAGCTCCACCTGGAGCTAGGCTGTGAGCCCCTGCTGCAGTGGGCTGCCATAGGCTACAGTGAGTGGCCGGCAGCCAGCGTGAGCTTCTGGCAGCCAGCGTGAGCTGCCAATAGCTGCGGTGAGCGACCATCCAGAGGCCAGCCACCAATCTGCCTCATCCGGGAAGAGCGCAATGACGATACCAACATGGGCCAGTGAAACAACGTCCTCCGCAACTAGACTGAAGAACAAAAGGACAGCAACTTGTCTATTCCCCTTCCCGATTCCCCAACGCTCTTCCCCTCCCCCAATTCACAAATAAAATCTTTTTAAAAAATAGCTAAGAATGGAATAATGGATTTGCATTGTAATTTTATAAGAAACTGACAAATCATTTCTCGAATTGGTTGTACAATTTTACATTCCCACCAGCAATTTATGAGCTTTCCACCGTTTCACATCTTCACCACAGTGTGAATTCTCAGTCTTTTTAAGTGTATCTGATAGAGTAGATACGCAGTGGTAATGTGATTCAATATGTCATTACGCACAAAAGGCTTTTCTCTAATGACTAATGATGTTGAATATCTTTTCATGTGCTATTAGCTATTTGTATCATTTTTATAAAGTATCTGTGGTAATCTTTGTCCCATTTAAAAAATTGGGCTGTTGCCTTCCAGCCATTGAGTTGTAAGATATTCCAGATTCAATTCTTTTAGCCAGATTTCTGTATTGTGAATATCTTTTTTCAATCTGTGTTTTGCCTTTTTGTTTTCTTAATTGATTTTCAGTAAACAGTATTCTATTTTGATAAAGACCAATTTATTTATTGTTTTTTGTATAACTGTGCTTTTTGTGTTTTATATAAGAAATCTTTTCCACCCAAACATTTTCTCCTAGAAATTGTATAGTTTTAGCATTTATGTTTTGGTATGTGATCCGGTTTGACTTAATTTTTCTGTATGGTGTGAGGTAGGGATTGAAGTTAATTCTTTCTGCATATGAATATGCAGGATCTGTTAGTATAGTACAATTTGTTGAAAAGTTTATACTTTGACTATTGAAGTACTTTGGCCCCTTTGTTGAATATCATGCACCAAAGATATGTAGATCTATGTTTTGAACTCCATTGATATATTATCCGATCATCCCTATGCCAATATCACAATGTCTTGATTAATGTACCTTTCTAATAAGTCATGAAGTCAAGTAGTATAAATGCTCCAACTTGTTACTCCTTTTTATTTTATTTTTTTAGCTGAGCCATCCTGCCACCTGTTGGCAGCTCAACGGCAACTCAGCTCGGGCTGGCATTGAACCGCTGTTGCTCAGAGCTCAGCTCGCACTCTTGAGCGAGCGATTAACCAACTGAGCCACTCAGCCGGCCCTCTGTTACTCCTTTTTAAAGTTATTTAGACTATTCTAGGTTATTTGCTTGTCCAAATACATTTGGAAAATTCAGCTTTTTAGATTCTAGTTTAAAGAATATCTGTTGGGATTTTGGTAGTTATTTCATTTAATCAATGCATTAATTTGGGTAAAATTAATATCTTAGCAATATTGAGTTTTCTGATCCATGAATGTGGTATATCTCTCCATTTATTTAGATATTTAAAAATTTCTGTCAGCAATATTGTGAGTTTTCAATGTATAGATCTTGCATGTATTTTCTTTCTTTTTTTTTTTTTTAAAGATTTTATTGGGGAATTGGGGGAGGGGAACAGCGTTGGGGAATCAGGGAAGGGGAACAGACCAGTTGCTGTCCTTGGGTTCTTCAGTCTAGTTGTGGAGGACATTACTTCACTGGCCCATGTTGGTATTATCATTGCGCTCTTCGTGAGGCAGTCACTTGCTGGGCATTGGACGGCTGCTCACAGCGGCTCACAGCAGCTCATGAAGGCTCACGCCTGCTGCCAACCAGCCCCACTGAAGCCTAGCCGACTCACGGCAGCCCAGCTCCAGGTGGAGCTGTTGTTCACCATCTTAGCTGTAGAGGGCGTGAAGTCACTGGCCCTCTAAATGGGACCTGAACCAGGGCCTTGCTGCTCAGAGCTGGAGTCCAAAGCCAACTCTTAGTCAACACACCACTTGGCCGGCCCTTGCATGTATTTTCTTAAATGTATCCCTAAATATTTCATGTTATTGTTAATGATATTTAAAATTTTCATTTTCCAAGGTGGCAGGATGGCTCAGCTAAAAAAAAAATTAAAAAAAATAAAATTTTAATTTTCCAATTATTTATTGCTTGTATCTAGTAATACAATTTTTTTAAAGCAGTAAATTAAGTAGTTTATTAGAAGAGGTAGTACATTTAAAAGTAAAAGTAGGGGGCCGGCCGAGTGGCGCAGTGGTTAAGCGCTGGCTTGGGAAGCCAGCGGCCCCGGTTCGGTCCCACATATGAGCGCCAGTGACACTGCCCTAAAAAAAAAAAAAAAAAAAAGTAAAAGTAGGCCTGAGCAGTAGAGGATGGCTCAAGGGCCCATTACTAGAAGTTACATTCCAAAGGGTTGGGAGTGTGCCACGCACAAAGGCGAGGCTCAAAGGGAAGAAACGGTCAAAAGGAGCAGGTCAGCAGTCAAAGATAGAAGGAAAAAGCAGGAGAAGCCCGGACTTCCCAGTACTTGGGGGTTTTATTCCTTTTTCTCTAGGATGGGTTGTTCCCCCATGGGTGTGGGAACCACTTGATTGGCACCTGTGATTGACAAGAGGTACTGCGCAGGTGCGAGTGACTGATCTGACCTAGTTAGGTATTTTGTGCCCATTTGTTTTCCCTGCGGAGGGGATGTCCCAAGGTGGTCGCACTCTGTGGGACTGTGCAGGAATGCAGAGATCTGATGACTGCCTAGTTTTCCCTTTGAGAGACATGATCCCCATAAAAGCTCTATGGGAAGCTGAGGGACAGACAGGAGGTCTCTTCTGTATCTGCTTCCTGCTGGGCAGGGGCATAGAGCTGTCCCTGCCTATTGGGGGTTCACAGAACTCTCACCCTAGCTGATCTCAGATGAGAGGAAGGGGTCTTGAACTCCTCCTGGAAGACCGGGCTGGCTTCTTTGGTTGTGACTGGTAATCTTGCTAGGGTGTCCACTGTATCCCCAAGGCCCCCTGCCTGGTTCTTCAAAGGTCCTGAGGCTGAGCTACGGTGAGTGAATGAGTGAGTTTCCGGTCCACGGGCTGACCAGCGACCTGCCTGGCTTCCATGGAATAATACCTCGGCTTCAAGAGTACTCTCACTCCATGAGGAGGTGGGTGCGGGAGACAGAAGCAGGCTCCTCCTATCGTGGTCCTGCTGCCATATCTCCCGGGGCCTCTCCCTGTGTCCCTACAATTTTTTTTTTTACCTTGTATCTTGCAATTTTGCTAAGCTACATTGATTTTAGTAGTTTTTTTTCTAGGTTCCTTAGAATTTTTTTTTTTTTTTAAGATTTTATTGGGGAATTGGCGGAGGGGAACAGCGTTGGGGAATCGGGGAAGGGGAACAGACAAGTTGCCGTCTTCTTGTTCTTCAGTTTAGTTGGGGAGGATGTTGCTTCACTGTTGGTATCGTCATTGCGCTCTTCCCGGATGAGGCAGATCGGTCGCTGGCCTCTGGATGTCGCTCACCGCGGCTACTGGCAGCTCACGCTTGGCTGCCAGCCGCTCACGCTGGCTGCGGGCCACTCACTGTAGCCTATGGCAGCCCACTGCAGCAGGGGCTGCAGCCCACACCATCACCGGGGCTTGCACAGCCCAGCTCCAGGTGGAGCTGTTGTTAGCTGTAGAGGGCAGTGTCACTGGCCCTCATGTGGGATCCGAACCGGGGCCGCTGGCATCCCAAAACCAGCGCTTAACCAATGCGCCACTCGGCCGGCCCTGGAGGTTTCTTTTTGGAAAGGTTTTGAATTGCGAATTTCAATTTTAATAGATATAGGATTATTTAGATTTTCTACTTTTTCTTGTCAATTTCAACAATTTGTGTCTATCAAGGAATTTGTCCATTTCACCTAAGCTATCAAGTGTTTTAGCTACAGCGATTCATAATATCCACATATTACTCTTTTAATGTCTGCAGTATCTATAGTGATATCCCTTCTTTCATTCCTGGTATTAGTAATTTCTGTCACATTTTACTACTTCTTACCAGGTCTGGTAATTTTTTATTGAATGCTGTATTTTGTGAATTCTATGTCATTGAGCAAGTGAATTTTCTTGTCTTTCTTTAATGAATGTTGGGCTTTGTCCTGGCAGGCAATTAAGTTATTTAGGGTTCAGTTTGACACTTTCAAGTCTTGTTTATAAGATTTTTAAGAGTACATCAAAGTTAGCACTTATTATAGGGCTATTTTACAGTGCTACTAAGGTGTGGCCTTTTGGGATTTCTATTTATGTCCCAAGTGATCAATATGGTCTCTATAGTATAGCTGGCAGGAACTCTAGGGTCTCAGACCTATGAGAACTCTAAGTACTGTGCAACTCAGAGCTTTCTGGTTATTTTTTGCCAGTCTTAGTTTTACCCTATGTATATATATCCCAATATTCAGCAAAGACACAGGGGGACTCAGTGTAGATTTCCTGTGCTCTTTTTCTGTGTAGTTCCCTCCTTTCAAACACCCTAGCCTGCTATCTCCATCCACTTTGGCTTCCTTAAATTCCCTAAACTCTGTCTCCTTGACCACAAAGCTTCCTGTGGTCAATCCTTCCTGCCCTATTGTCCAGATTGTGCCTTTGGACACAAAACTGGGGAAACTATTGGACTTACCTCGTTTGTTTTCTTTCTCTCAGGGATCACAATCCTAATTTGTTTCTTGTTTGAAGTCTGAAAACAGTTGTGTCATACATTTTGTTCAGTTTCTAGTTGTTTACAACAGGAGGTGCTCACTGTTAGCCCAGTATGGTTGGAAGCAGAAGACTCTCTGCAATTTTTAGCTAATATGAACAAGTGGACACTCTTTATCACCTAAAGTATTCAGAGTATCCATGAGGATCACAAGAGAAGTCACACATCAGGATTATGTTTTTAACTCACAATAGAAAAGTTTCCTTTTACTTGCCCACTCATAATGTGGGAGAGATATGCTACATATTTTATCCTTTAATAAGCAGGACATATTTAATGGTTTTTAATATGCAGAGTTAGCACAACAGACAGATTGAAAGGGAAGAATAAGTCAGAATACATATGAGATAGCTTTGGCTACAATACCCAGAAAGCCCAAACATCAGGTCAGATTACCCCATTTCCTAGGAAGGAGGTCTGTGTTTGGATATTTGGTAGCCTTCATCTTCGAGAAAGGCAATCTAATTGAGAATTAACTCACAAACACCTAGCTTTTAGCTGGCAAAAATCATTCTAGTCAGCCATATGCCCTCAATGCCATTATGGTTTAGCAAAAGACACATGAGCTTCAAAGTTGAACAGATGTGGGTTGAATCTTGATTCTACAACTTCCTAGCTTTGACATGACTGAGGACCTTCATTTTTTCTTCTGTAAAGTAGGAACAACAGCAATTTTAACTTTAGGTTGGTGTAAGACCGCACATATCAAGTGATTAGCAAAAGCCTTGTACACACAGTACACAGAGTACAGACAACTCAACAAATGGTAATTTGAACAGACATCTCACCAAAGAATATATACAGATGGCAAATAAGCATATGAAAAGGTGCTCCACATCATATGTCATTAAGGAATTGAAAATTTACAGAACAATGAGATACCACTATATGCGTATTAAAATGGCCAAAATTCAAAACAAGCGACAACACCAAATGTTGGCAAGAATGTGAAGCAATGTAAACTCTCATTCATTGCTGATGAGAATGCAAAATGGTACAGCTACTTTGGAAGACAGTTTTACAGTTTCTTACAAAACTAAACATACTCTTACTATATGATCCAGCAATCCTTGGTATTTACCCAAATGAGTTGAACACTTATGTCAATACAAAATCTGTACATGAATGTTTACTGTAGCTTTATTCATAATTGGCAAAACTTGGAAGCAATCAATAAGTAAATGGATAAACAAAGTATATGGTATATCCATACAATGGAATATCACTCAGCAATGAAAGGAAATAAGCTATCAAACCACAAAAAGACATAGAGGGACCTTAAATACATACTGCTAAGTAAAAGGAGCCATTATGAAAAGACAACATACTAGATGGTTCTAACTATATGATATTCTTAAAAAGGCAAAACTAAGAAAAAACTGAAAAGGTTAGTGGTTGTCAGGGCCTCAGGGGAAGGGAAAAGGACTGAATAGGTGGAGCACAGGGGATTTTTAGGTGATGAAACTATTCTATATGAGACTATAATAATGAATATATGTCATCATAAATTTGTCAAAACACAGAGAATGTACAACACAAAGAGTAATTCTTAATATAAACTATGGACTTTGGTTAATAACATATCAATATTGGCTCACCAATGATAACAAATGTACCACACTAATGCAAGATGTGAATGATGGGGGGAAGCTATGTGGAGAGGAGTGAAGGGGTACATGGGAACTTTCTGTATTTTCTGCTCACTTTTTCTATAAACCTAACACAGCTATAAAAAATAAAGTCACTTTAAAAGTCAACAGTGGCAAAATGGTAATATTATAAAAGTGGAGAACAAATTAGTAGTTATCAAGGGTTAGAGATGGTGGTGGAGAAGGGGAAAAGAAGTGGTGTGACTGTAAAGGGGTAGCACAACGGAGATATGGCAATGGAATAGCTCTGTATCTTGATTGCCGTGGTGGCCACACAAATCTACACATTTGATAATAAGACACAGAATTATTACACACACATTGTACCGATGTCAATTTCTGGATTTTAATATTGTACTACCATAAGACATAATGGGAAAACTTGGTCAAGAGTACACCAGATTTCTCTGTACTATCTTTGCAACTTCCTGTGAATCTATAATTGTGTAATAATGAAAAGTTTTTTTAAATAATAAATATCGTAACCAAGAGGAATCCAAGTAGACATAAAAGTTAAATGTCATGTATTACCCTGGATGGGCTCCTAGAAGAGTAAAAGATATTAGGGAAAAACAGGACACATGAATAAAGTATAGACTTTAGTTAATAACAATGTATCAGTGGCAGGTCATTAATTGTGACAAATGCACCACACTATCATGGGATGTTAAATAGGGGGAACTGGATGTGGGGCATATAGGAACTCTCTGTACTCCCTTTGCAACAATTTTGCAAATCTAAAGCTATTCTAAAATAAAAAGTTTACTTAAAAATAATAAGTAAATAAGTAAATAGGGCCGGCCAAGTGGCGCGGTGGCTAAGCGCTGGCTTGGGAAGCCAGCGGCCCCGGTTCGGATCCCACATATGAGGGCCAGTGACACTGCCCTCAAAAAAGAAAAGAAAAGAAAAGAAAAGAAAAGAAAAGAAAAGAAAAGAAAAGAAAAGAAAAGAAAAGAAAAGAAAAGAAAAGAAAAGAAAAGAAAAGAAAAGAATTACATTAAAAAAATAAGTAAATAAATAAATAGTGGCATGTTAATAAGAAACATCAATCCAAGTATGTAAAGACTTATATTCAGAATATATAAAGAATTCCTACAAATCAGTAAAAAAATGCATAAACAGACAACTCAATTTAAAAATGCCCATGGGAGGGCCGGCCGAGTGGCGCAGTGGTTAAGCACTGGTTTGGGAACCCAGTGGCCCCAGTTCAGGTCCCACATGTGAGGCCCAGTGACACTGCCCTCAAAAAAAAAAAAAAATGCCCATGGGCCGGCTGAGTGGTGCGGTGGTTGGGCGCTGGCTTGGGACGCCCGTGGCCCCGGTTCAGATCCCACATATGAGGGCCAGTGACACTGCCTTCAAAAAAAAAAAAAAAAGAAAAGAAAAGAAAAAAGAAAAATGCCCAAAAGACTTAAACAAGCATCTTATCAAAGATAAAAACAAAATGGACAATAAACATATGAAAACATGTTCCGTGTCATTAGTCATCAAGAAATGCAAATTAAAACCATAAGGTAGCATTACTCATCCAAAGAATGTCTAACATTTAAA
The DNA here is from genome assembly GCA_033961575.1 of Aselliscus stoliczkanus. Lineage (NCBI taxonomy): Eukaryota > Metazoa > Chordata > Mammalia > Chiroptera > Hipposideridae > Aselliscus > Aselliscus stoliczkanus. The sequence continues at coordinate 93,999,546 of CM066736.1, read as the reverse complement.
TAATTGACAGTACAAAGTATTGGTTAAGATGTAGACCAACTAGAATTCTTATGAGTTGCAGGTGGAGTATAACTTGGTACAATCACTTTGGAAAAATGTTTGGCAGTGCCAACAAAAACTAAAATGCAAATGACCCTGGATATACTCCCTAAAGAAATTAGTGTTTATGTTCATCAAAAGACATGCACAAAAATGTTTGTAGCAATTTTCTTTGTAATTGCTCGAAACTGGAAATGACCCAAATATCTATTACTATTGTAGAATAGTATACTACACTGTGATGACAAAGGACAAACTATTGATACACACACGACATAGATGAATCTCCCCGATGATGTCGAAAGAAAAAGTCACACACAATAACAATACATATGTACGACATCACTTACATTAAATTGAAAAACGGACAAAATGGGGCTCGCCGAGTGGCGCGTTGGTTAAGAGCTGGCTTGGGACGCCAGCGGCCCCGGTTCGGACCCCACATATGAAGGCCAGTGACACTTCCCTCCACGGTTAAGATGGTGAACAACAGCTCCACCTGAAACTGGGCTGCTGTGAGTCCTGGGGATGGCATAGCTGCAGCCCCTAATGCAATGGGCTGCCATAGGCTGCAGTAAGGAAGCTGCTGGCAGCTGATGTGAGTTGCCAAGAGCCGCTGTGAGTGGCTGTCCTGAGGCAGGTGACCGATCTGCCTCACCCGAGAAGAGCGCAATGATGATACCAACATGGGTCAATGAAGCAATGTCCCCCACAACTGGACTGAAGAACAAAATGACATCAACTTGTCAGTTCCCCGATGCTGTTCCCCTCCCCAATTCCCCAATAAAAATCTTTAAAAAAAAACTAGACAAAATGAATCAATGGTTGCAGAAGTCAGAATAGTAGTTACCCCTGGAGAGGATACTGATAGGGAGAGGGCACAAGAAACCATCTGGGATAATGGGAATAAATGTTCTACCTATTTGTTTGGATAGTGGTTACAACAATTATATACACGTGCAAAAATTAGCTTTTCACTTAAGATTTGCACACTCTATTATATACTTATATGTTACATCTCATTAAAAATTTTTAAAGAAACAAAATAATAGTATTCACCTATGTCAACCATAAACTAGAAAAGATAATAGAAAATAAGATATAATCACAGTAACACCATATTGACATACCATAAAGCCATAGTAATTAAAAGCATGCACATGTGTCACTCACTCAGGAACAAACAGGGAAATGGAACAGAACCATAAGCTGAACCCTCATATATTGGGTTGTCAGAAAAGTCATGACGTATTTTGTCTATGTTTTTCAAAGGACATTTATTTATATAAAGAACAAAGATCGGGCAGGCCGAGTGGCGCATTGGTTAAGAGCTGGTTTGGGGATGCCAGTGGCCCTGGTTCGGATCCCACATATGAGGGCCAGTGACATTGCCCTCTACAGCTAATAACGGCTCCACCTGGAGCTCGACTGTGCAAGCCCCAGCAATAGTGTAGGCTGCAGCCCCTGCTGCAGTGGGCTGCCATAGGCTACAGTGAGTAGCCAGCAGCCAGCGTGAGTGGCTGGCAGCCAGCATGAGCTGCCAATAGCCGCAGTGAGCGACCATCCAGAGGCCAGCGACCGATCTGCCTCATCCGGGAAGAGTGAAGTGACGATACCAACATGGGCCGGTGAAGCAATGTCCTCCGCAACTAGACTGAAGAACAAAAAAGACAGCAACTTGTCTGTTCCCCTTCCCTGGTTCCCCAATGCTGTTCCCCTCCCCCAATTCCCCAATGAAATCTTTAAAAAAAAAAAAAAAAAGAACAAAGATCAATCAATGACATATTGCCTGTTTTGTTCGATAACTTTTTGCCATCTTTCAGTGAGCTTCATAATTCCTCGTTCATAGAAGGACCTGTCTTTATTTGAGAAAAACTGAACAAGGTGCTGATTTACAGTCACATCTGAATTGAACGTTATACCACAAAGGAGTTTTGAAGTGAGTGAAACAAGTAGAAGTCTGACGGTGCAAGGTCAGGCAAGTATGGTGGGTGTGTAAAACGTCCCATTCACGCTCCAATAATTCTTTTTTTTTTTTTTTAAAGATTTTATTGGGGAATTGGGGGAGGGGACCAGCCAAGTTGTTGTTCTTCAATCTTCGTTGTGGAGGGCGCCAGTCGCCATCTGGCTTCCCATCGGCAGCTTGTGGATTCTAAGCTCAAGGTGCTGTGTTCAATCTTAGTTGCAGGTGGGCGTAGCCACCATCCGATGTGGGAGTCGAATCAGCAGCCTTGTTGTTAAGAACCCATGCTCTATTCACTGCGCCATCCAGGCAGCAGCTCAAGATGCTGAATTCAGTCTTAGTTGCGGGTGGGTGTAGCCCACCATCGAACAGGCAATCTTGTTGTTATGCCAGCTGAGCCATCCTGCCACCTGCTGGCAGCTCAGCGACAGCTCAGCTCGGGCACAGCATCACTGGCCCATGTGGGACTCGAACCGGCGGCCCTGTTGCTCAGAGCCCACACTCTAAGCCAACTCCTAACCAACTGATCCACTCAGCTGACCCCCAAGTTCCTATCAATAATTTTTGACAGGCGCTCAAACTTGTGTGTGGTCTTGTGCTGTCACGATGGAAAACAACTCCTTTACAATTAACAAGCTCTGGACGTTTCTGGATGATGGATTCAATCAAACTGCCCAATTGCTGACAGTACACATTTGAATTTATTCTTTGGTTCCTTGGTAGGAGTTCGAAAAACACGACACCTTTAAAATCCCACCACACTGAGAGCATAACCTTCCTCTAATGAATGTCTGCTTTCGATGTCGTTTGAGGAGAATCATCACGTTGGGGACCAAGACTGTTTGTGCACCATATTGTTATAAACAATCCACTTCTCATCACCAGTTATCAGTCGTTTCAAAAAAGGATCGTTTTCCTCACTTTTAATGAACATATTGCAGATGTTTATATGCACCGTCAAATAAACTTCTTTGAGTTTATGTGGAACCCAAATATTGAGCTGGCTTACATATCCCAGCTTCTTCAGGTGGTCATGAACACTTGAATGATGGCTGTTCAATGTTTCTGCAGTCTCTCATATCGTGTAACGTGGGTTTGACTCGAACAATGCCTTTATTTTGTCATCATCAACCTCAGTGGGCCTCCCTGACTGAGGAGCGTTGTTGAGATCAAAATCACCAGCACGGAATTTCGTGAACCATCATTGGCACTGACGTCCTTGTAGCTCATTGTCACCGTAAACTTTATGCAACTTTTCACAAGCTTGACGCGTATTCTTCCCTTTACGGAAGTAAAACAGTAAAATATGACGAAAATGCACAGTTTGGTCTTCCACCTTCAACTTGTAAAATCTCCAAAACTCAACGAAGTTGCTCAATTTTTTTTAGAATGAAGCTAGAACTGTCAGCTGTCAAATTACATAGCAATAACATAGATGTGAATGACTCTAGTACTTCCAAAAAAGAACTAGTGTCATCTGTTGCAAACATGCATCATGACCTTTCTGACAATCCAATAAATGGGAATTTTATATATGACAAAGGTGACACCCTAAAGTATTGGGAAAAGTACAGGTTGTTTAGGGGATAGTTTTGGAAAAACTGGTTTTTTATAAGTAGGGAAATAAAACTGGATTGCTAGCTCTCACCATATACACAAGTTGATCCCAGATAGATTACAGACATAATTTTGAAAAGAACAACTATGAAGCTAATAGAATAACTGATATATATATATATATATATATATATATATATATATATATATATATATATTTACTTAGAGGAAAGGAAAGTCTTTTATTTTTATTTTATTTATTTATTTTTATTGGGAATTGGGGAAGGGGAACTGTATTGGGGAATTGGGAAAAGGGAACAGCCAAGTTGTTGTCCTTCAATTTTCATCGTAGAGTGTGCAGCTAGCTCAGCTCCCAAGTCTAGTTGCCATCTGGCTGCCCATTGGCAGCTCAGCTCAAGGTGCCACGTTCAATCTTAGTTGTGGGTGGGTGTAGCCCTCCATCCCAAGCAGAAGTTGAACCAGCAAATTTGTTTTTAGGTGCACATGCTCTCATCAGCTGAGACATCCTGTCACTTTTTGGCAGCTCAGTAGTAGCTCAGCTCGGGCACAGCTCACTGGCCCATGTGGGAATCAAACCAGCACCCTGTTGCTCAGAGCTTGCGCTCTTAATCAACTGAGCCACTTGGGCGGCCTAGGAAAGGCTTTTAAAACTCAAAATCAAAAATGTGTCTACATGAGGGGCTGGCCGAGTGGCGTGGTGGTTAAGCGCTGGCTTGGGAAGCCAGCGGCCCCGGTTCGGTCCCACATATGAGGGCCAGTGATACTATCCTCAAAAAAAAAATAAAAAAAAAATGTGTCTACATGAAAATAAGGATTCCTGTCCAATAAAACATACCATAGACAAAGTTAATAAACAGTCACAGACTCTACAAAGATGTTTACATCTAAAACCCACAGAGAATTATTATCAAGTATATATGTGGAATTCCTGTGAATCAATACAAATAAGAAACAAAGAAAAAATGGAAATTTGTTATTAAAATGCAGTTCATAGAAGGGGAAGCTTTAATTGCTAAATGGGACATAAAGAAATGCTCAAGATCATGGGTAATTAGTGAAACATAAAACAATGAAATACCATTTTTATTCCATTGGAATGACAAAAAAGATAAAGTTGCATAATACCAAGTATTTACAATTAACTGGGAAGATTGATCCTCTTCTGTGCTGTTCATGAGAGTATAAACTGATTCAACTATTTTGGAAAATAATCTGTTAGCACTTAACAAAATCAAATAATGCTTATATACTGTAAGGCAGTACTTGCAGCCCTAGGTCTGTAATTACAGAGTATATTCTTCATAGCTTTTGTTGTAGGGGGAAGTACGAGGCAACCCAAGTATCTATTACTAGGGCAATGGAAAGATAGAAGTAGTAAATTCACACTTTGGAACACTATGCTGTGGTTAAAAGAAACAATCTTTACATACCTTTAGCAATATAAACAGATCTTAAAAACACAGTGTTGTGTGAAAAAGGAAGCAACTTAATGAAATTTATAGCAAAATGACATTGACATAAACTACAAACCCATTCACATGCCACTTCTGACCATAACGGAGTGAATAGCCCTATCACTGTAACCAACTATAAAACTGGACAAAATATATGAGGCAGCATTTTCAAGTAAAGGAAAATAAAAAGTGAAAGACTATGATTCCTGAGGAACTAACAAAGTGAGCCCCACGATTGTCCATTTATCTGTCTGAGAATAATTCTGAACCCAGCTCAAAAATTGGGTTCTGGCAGAATACAGGGATCCCACTGATTTGAAGAGGCAGAGATTAGAGTTTAGGACAAGAGAAATTGCTGAAATCTTTGAGGTGAGATTTCACAGAGGAAGGAGCTGTGTAGGGAGGTGAAGCCTGCAAGTCTCTGTAGTGTTGGTCTCCCATGAGAACATGGCTGAGGACTGGGATGTGTGCACACACGGAGTGAGACCATCCAAAGTTTGCTGGGTAGAAGCTTCTAGGTGCTGTAGAATGAAACATACAAATGGGTCTAGGCAGGACCAGAAGACATAAATAAATTACAATAACAGGTGACCCATACATACTCTTACGTCACCTGTCCTGCACTGAAGCCTCTCTTTCAATTCACTCCAATGATGGGGGCAGGAAGCTTAGGTCGAGTTCACAGGTCAGCTTATATGTTGGTACTAGTAAAAAATAGACTGCTGCATCACAACTCTACACTGACCTTAAAGGAGAGTGGTGAAGGATAATTCTCCCAGTAGGTAGAGTTGAGAACAGTATATTCATTCATTCACTTTGTATGGAAAGATAAGTGGCCTGAGATGTGGATATATGTGGACACCTAGAGGTGAATGTTTGTCTGGTTAATCAGGGTCCTAGAAGAAGAAATATTGGAAGATGGGATAACGAGTTCTGGGGAAAGGTAAATGGATGGACTTAAAGAAATAGGCACCAAGTGTGTAGATCTTTGTGTCTCATTATAATGTCCACCAGAAAGCAAATGTCACAAAGGATGCACTCAGAAACCAGGTAGGCATGAGGACTTATCCTGTAGATCTCAGCTATACTCTCCCTTTGGCCATCTTAGTGCTTAAACAGTGGGCCTATAAATGGAGTGGCAGGCTGGCCGAGTGGCGCGGTGGTTAAACGCTGGCTTGGGAAGCCAGTGGCCCTGGTTCGGGACCCACATATGAGGGCCAGTGACACTGCCCTCAAAAAAAAAAAAAAAAAAAGTAAATGGAGTGGCCATAAGAGCAGGAAAAGAGACTATGCATGGGAACAACATTTGGGTTTCTTCTAACCAAAGTTGATCTGGCTATTGTTGCTGAATCAATGCCCAACCTCCCAGCAGAAGGATTAATACTGAGCCCTTAAAATTACTCTGTCCCTTGAGAAGACCAGGCAGATTGATTCTATCACAAGCCTCCCTCCCTGGAGGGGCAGCAATGAGCTCTTACTAGTATTGACAACTACTCCAGAAATGGAGTATTGATACAAACATAAAACTGATGTTGCCTGAGCTATAAAGTCCTTTGTCTCTGACCTAGGAGTCTCTCATATTTTGCCAGCCTCCACGAAAGTGTCACTTGCAAATACAGTTCTTAACATATATTCATGTAATCTGTCTGTGTGACTGGGCCTCACCTCAGGCCTAGTCAAAGGCCTTTCAGTTCCTATCCCAGGGCTTCTCTGATGCTATATCACAGAATATGCATAGAAACATGCCTGGCTTATGCATGTGCAACCTAAACGTGTGGAAAAGTTAATAGCCTGTGAGGCAACCCTTGACCAATGGGCAATGATTGCTGATTCTTCCCTTCTTTCTTTTGGTCACATGGTCCTGAGATACATTTTGTAAATCTTCTCACAGTCCCACAGGCCAATCCCCTTTAGTTGTAGACAACTAAGAGCCTTTCTTTGTATTGGGTCTTTCTCGTTCCTAGTTTCACTTCTCATTCCTGCCCTCTGGAATTATACTTCCAGATAAACTACTGGCATTATGTCTCAGATTCTACTTTTGGGGAAACCCATACTATGGCAAGGCAACTTCAGATGTGGTGGCAAGACAACTTAAACTTTTTAAGCCTGAGTGACTTTGGAGGGTGGTATGCCTTCAGAAGAAATCTGCAATACAGTAGAGAAGCATGTTTACTACTGAAAATATTTAATTTGAAATATTTGTGTATATCCTTGTGATGCCCAAGGCACAAGACATGATGTTTACCTAGATATCAAGTAAAAGTTAGATTTTCCATTCAGCAAACATATATTGAAATTCTACTATGTGCAAACCAGTTCTGGTTCAGTGCTATGTTCTTAAAGATAACTGACGCCATGAGAGAATTAAGATATGAGAAATGGGGAGAAGATAGGTAACATATCAATAGAAGTAGCAGTAAATAATTAAGCACCTATTCTGTGCATGGCTCCATGGTTACCCTGCTTTAAAGGGAACAGATGAAATAGTCATTGTATTTATTTCAAGATACCCATAATTTAAAAGAAACAATGTTTTTATATAATGCAGAGTTGGGAGCAAGAAACAGTCTTAAAAGAAATAGAAATATGGGGCCTGCCAAGTGGCACATTGGTTAAGAGCTGGCTTGGGACGCCAGCGTCCCCAGTTCAGATCCCACATATGAGGGCCAGTGACACTACCCTCTACAGCTAAGATGGTGAACAACAGCTCCACCTGGAGCTGGGCTGCCATCGTGAGTCCCAGGGACAGCATAGCTGCAGCCCCTGCCATAGGCTACAGTGAGTGGCCGGCAGCCAGTGTGAGTGGCTGGCAGCTGGTATGAGCTGCCAAGAGCCACTGTGAGCAGCGGTCCAGAGGAGGGCGACTGATCTGCCTCACCCGAGAAGAGCGCAATGATAATATCAACATGGGCCAATGTAGCGACGTCCTCCACAACTAGACTGAAGAACAAAAAGACAGCATCTTGTCTGTTCCCCTTCCCTGGTTCCCCAATGCTGTTCTCCTCCCCCAATTCCCCAATAAAATCTCAAAAAAAAAAAAAGAAAAGAAATAGAAATATGAGCTCTGAAGAGAGAGGTAGTCATTAACTTGTGGCTGAAATATCATGGTTGGTGGATGGAGGAAGTGGCATCTGAGCTGGACTCAAGATACATAGCATGTAATAGCAAGACTATCATGGCAAAATATCGCAAGCAGAAGAGATGACAAAGGGGCCAGTCCAGTGGCGCATTGGTTAAGAGCTGGTTTTGGGATGCCAGCAGCCCCAGTTTGGATCCCACATATGAGGGCCAGTGACACTGTCCTCTACAGCTAACAACAGCTCCACCTGGAGCTGGGCTGCGAGCTCCGGCGACGGTGTAGGCTGCAGTCCCTGCTGCAGTGGGCTGCCATAAGCTGCAGTGAATGGCCTGCAGCCACCATGAGCGGCTGGCAGCCAGCGTGAGCTGCCAATAACCGTGGTGAGCGACCATCCGGAGGCCAGTGACCGATCTGCCTCATCCGGGAAGAGCGCAATGACGGTACCAACATGGGCCAGTGAAGCAACGTCCTCTGCAACTAGACTGAAGAACAAAAAGACAGCAACTTCTCTGTTCCCCTTCCCTGATTCCCCAACGCTGTTCCCCTCCCCCAATTCCCCAATAAAATCTTTAAAAAAAAAAAAAAAAAAAAAGAAGAAGAGATGACAAAGGCACAGAAATGGGAGGGCATGGTTTGGAGAATGTGGTAATTAGGATCTTTAGTTGCAAAGATCACATTACTTTAAGTGATAATAGATTTCTTTCAAGGTTTGTGGGAAAATAAAGAAGATGGGAATCTCAATCATGTAGGACTGAGGCCTTATAGGGGATTAAGTTCAGTTTGAGAACTGGAGGCTATACTGGATCCAAGGCAGCTCTTAAAAGTCAAGTATTTTGTCTGGATCCCTTTCTATGGTCTGTCACTATGTAGGGATGCTCTCTATCAACAGCTGTTGCAACTACCACTTAATTTCTCATTATGTGTCTGCATACTCAAGACTGCTGTCTACTTCCTGATTCTCTTGTGTCATAACTTTTAGTTACAGCTTTTTCTCTGTGTGCCTTTCAGCTTCTGACCCTGATATTAACTACTTTACTGTCTGGATCTCAAATTCAATCTTTGCAAGAGAAAATTTGATTGATCTGGTTAATTATTATCATTCCTCTTGGGTAATTGGACAGACTATGAATAGACTGGTCAATTAGATGTGTCAAAGGTGACAGAGTCTTGTGGTATAGAACAAGGTGACCTTAAAGTCATGGGCGTAGAAGACACAGTTCCAATACTGGGAATATCAAGTAAATAACTTGGCCTAATCTTAGGCATATAGCAAAGAGGAATAAGCCTGGGGCAAGACAATGATAGCCCTAAGTGCCAGGATAATCCATTTAGATTTAGTTGACTAGGGTAGTAGTTCTGAACCCTATCAGATATCTTTTTGTAATGTCCTCGCTGCTATTCTTAAATGAGGTCCATAGATACTATAGCCTAAATACACACACACATTTCTTTTAAGAAATCAATATAGTGCTTTAACTGTAATATAAGGGGAAAAAAGAAATGATTTATAATAAAATAATATAGATTTCAATATGCAATTGTTAATGGACAACTACACTAAAAGTCATAAAGTAGTACATGCAATTATACATAGCAAAATTATAAATTTTATAGTGACAAATGCAGTCTGATACAAGCATGTTGTATTGGTGACTCGTACGACACCAACAACATTGTAATCAGTAATGTAATTTTTTGAAATGATATCCTCAACCCTTAGCATAGTGTCCAGTGCTCAGGTAAATTTAGTGTTTTTTGTAATGAAAAAAAAAATCTGAGGGCCGGCCGAGTGGCGCATTGGTTAGGCGCTGGTTTTGGGATGCCAGCGACCCCGGTTCGGATCCCACATGAGGGCCAGTGACACTGCCCTCTACAGCTAACAACAGCTCCACCTGGAGCTGGGCTGTGCGAGCCCCGGTGATGGTGTGGGCTGCAGCCCCTGCTGCGGTGGGCTGCCATAGGCTACAGTGAGTGGCCCGCGGCCAGCGTGAGCGGCTGGCAGCCAAGCATGAGCTGCCAATAGCCGCGGTGAGCGACATCCAGAGGCCAGCGACCGATCTGCCTCATCCGGGAAGAGCGCAATGACGATACCAACAGTGAAGCAACATCCTCCGCAACTAAACTGAGGAACAAAAAGGACAGCAGCTTGTCTGTTCCCCTTCCCCCCCAAAAAAAAAAAAAAAAAAATCTGAAAGTAAAAGAAACCCATTAAAGATTTTAAAGAGACAAGTGTCTAGATCAGAACAATCTTCAGGAAGATATAAGACTCCTAAAAGATGATGAGCTTCAAGGTCTAGGTTGGTTTCATCTTTGGCTCAACTGCCGTTTCTACCTCAGTACTTGTAAGTAGTAAGCACTCAATATATAATTTTGAATTGATTTGATTTGAATCAAATAATTTCTCTAGCAAAGTGCCCACAGGGCCCTTTGGTATAACATTATCTTCAGGCAGAGCTCCAGAAAAGCAGTATTAGTGGAAGAGACTCCCACACCACAAGGCCCAAAGTCAGTCCTATCTTTATTTCACAGGTGCAGGACTCTGTAATTTGAAATAGAATGTTCTAGGTCCAGCTCTGTTGCAAAGAAAGCTACCTATTAGATCATCTCAAGATTCATTAGCAATAAGCCCACAGATCCACAATCACAGAAGTCTTTTCAAAAAATCCATTCTATGTAGCTGGCATTCAACATGTTCCAAATTTTGGTTGGCTGTTTAAAGAAGATCTCAGTATCTAGCATAGTGCCTGGTACATAATAACCATTTAATAAATAGGCATTGAATGGATGAATGAATAATAGCAGTTGAAGACAGTGCCTAAGAGAGAAAAAATGAAAAAGCAAATTTCTAGTGTGTGTTAAACCAGAACCAGATTTGTTTTCAGTTTGAAGAACCATCAAGCAGATTGCTCAAAAGCAGGTACTCAGGCCACACATCCAAAACAAAACAACAAAAAAGTGAAGAATACATGTGCATTGTTACAAAGTAGTGCAGAAGAGCTAATGATGAAAGGTAAGTTTCCTCATCAACTTCTTCCCCCACTTTCAGCCCCAGATAGGTCTAAATTTCTAAATATGCAACTTTGTTCAAAACATCTTGTGAAATTGTATCTATTTGCAGCTTTATCCATTTTCTCTAACTATGAAATTACCGATCTGATTAAGAAGACTTAAATATTGAGTTAATTTTCAAACGGTGGGGAGAGTTCACAAGGAAACACTTCTACCATTTCCGTCTTGGTGGCCATAGCAGATGTGCTTGTAACTACTCTGTACAGAGCCATTGTTCTCTTTAATAGCAAAAAGACAATAATTTTATTTATAAGTAAACATTTATTGAACACAATATGCAAGTATCATTCTAAGCACTCACTTTACAAATATGATCTCAATTTAATTGTCACAACAATGAAGTATGTACTATTATCTCCGTTTTCGAATGAGAAAACCGAGACTGAGATAGTTTAAATAACTTGTTCCGAATTACATAGAAGACAGTAAACAGTGGCACTTGAACACAAACTGCTTGATGAAAATCTGAATATATCTCAGACACAATTCTGAAACCTACTGCTGTCAGACTCCTGACAGAAGGTCTACTGTTTTTCAGTGTATACTATCATAGTCAGTTATAGCATTAAGCAAAGGCAATACTGATCGGAGTGGGATAAAATACTAAAAGAAGATTTGGGGAAATTATGCCAACTCTTAAAAAGAAAATAAACTTTCCTATAGTGCAATGGTTGGCAGCCACCTTTCCTCCTAAGTTTCCATCCCAGTTTACCCCCGAAGAACCTTTCCTGATGGAGGAGAAACACTGATAAGTGAAGAGCAACTCCAGTTAATAAACAACCTACAAGCACACCAACAGTAGGGTATTTTAGTAGCTTATATGGTGAAAATAATGCAGTTATTTAAAATAATGATCCTAGAGATCTTTGAGACATGGGCTAATGTTTGTGTAACCTTCCTGAAAACAGTAAAATTGAAAATTATAGCTATGATGCAGCTATATAAAAACTTCTTGTGAACAAAATGTTAAGAAGGGAAGCAAAAGAAATTGTAGCTTCTGGTTTAGGGACTGTAATTAGGTATGATTTCCCCCAGAAATTTCTAAACTATTGTTTTTTGACTAAAAAAGAAACTTACATAAAACCAATAATGCATTATTATACAAAAAAGGGTTCTGGCCTCAGTCGTGTAGGAGTGGGGAGAAACTAGCGAAAAACCTTCAAGTCAAGTTTATCAGGGATCTCTAAAAAGTCCCTCTGCGATGCTCCCATCTTGTTAGAAATTTCTCTCTGAAACCAAGGTTTATTTTCCCTTGGAATTCTGGAAGTTTTGCTCTTGCATTAAAAAGATAATTGTGTGTGTTTTAATTTTTATTTATTGCATTTTGGAACTGAGTCAGGCAAATCAATTTTGTTCCCGCGCCAAGTCCCTTTGATCTTCGAAATCTAACCAGTCTTTGAGACACAGCACGTCCCCTTTCACAAGGTCAGCAGCTTCCACTGACATCATGTTGCTTGGGGCCACTTCAAGATTTCAATTTTTGCTCTCCGACTCCAATTCCCTGGCGAGCTCACCGCAAACCTGCTCCAGATCCCCCCGGAGCGGCGTGGTGGCGACTGGGTAGCCGAAGGGCGGAGCAGCCCGGGCGCAGACGGTGGGACGCGGCGCGCCAGAGGCTGCAGGCGGCGGGGCCCTGGAGCTGCGGCGGCGACGCATCCACCCTTCCTGCCGCCCCTGTCCGCGTCGCCTGAGCTGACTCAGCTCTTCCGGTCATCGTCAGGGGTGGGTCCCCACCGCCTGAAGGTGCGGACCGCGAGCGTCACTGCTCACTAATGTAGGAGCCGCTGGCCGCTGGGGCCCCTTCCAAACCGGCTGCGTTTCTACCCCGCCGTGACTCAGCCGCTGCCGCCGCGACGCGCCTCCGCCCGCCCTTAGGTGCTGGTCTCAAAGGTCCTGAAAGGGATCAGCGCCTTTGCTTACGCCCTGCAAAGCCGTTCTAAGTAAACTGAGGAGTTGAGGGCTCACTCAGCTCTGAAAATAGTCCTGACTTCGCATTGCAGAGTGGGTACTTTTGGACCGGGCAGTTGGGACCTCCGGCAGCCCGGGGTGTTTAGAGCCCAACGACTTAAATTGAAAATTCAGTACCTGCCACTTGTCATGGGTGTGATCCCCAGAGAATCGCTTAATCTGACAATCTCACTTTGTGCATGGGTGAAATGGGGGGTGGCTCCATATCCACCTTGGTGATTTTGGCACAGCCTAGGAAATCATAGGAACACAGCAAGTCTCATTTTCTATTTCTTTTAAAATACTTTATAGATGTAGTTCTTCCTCTCCATGCCACTGCACCCTTCAGGTACTTCTTAACATCTCAGTATAAAGTCACCGCAGTAACTAACTTCCTAACTGGTTTTGCCACATTTCCATCCAACTCACAATGACCTGGTATGTTTTTACTGCACATTATGTTCTTCAAGCCATTGCCCTGCTCAGGAAAATGTAACACCTCCCTTTGTCTTTTGGTCTGAGTCCTTTACACGTTATTGAAAGCACTACAGTATAATCTAGTTTATCCGAACCCCCATCCCTCCCATAAATATTTTATGCCTACTCTTCACCTTGCATTGTGGTACATAGATTTCTGCCTTCTGGGAGCTGGGGACGGGAGTAGAGGAGTGTAAATGAACTCATAAGCACATAATTATGACGGGAGTAGAGTAGTGTACATGAACTCATAAGCACATAATTATAATACTGTGTAATACAGTGCTCTGATCTAAGTATGAACAGGAGAGAGAGCAACAAAGGAAATAGAAGGGGGAGAGGAAAAGGGATTGGATGGCTTGATGGACGCATAGGAGTTTACCAGCACTCTGATAGATGGTGTATAGGTCAGTGTTCTAGTTGTTGTAGAACCTGGAGGCGGTCTGTGCTCTGTACTGTTGCTGTTCCAGAATGCATGAAGCATCTAGATCTTTTTCTTGGTTTTCTTGGGTCCAGAAGTACAATGGGAAATAAAATTTGGATTTAAAAATGTACATTACTAAGCAAAATAAGTCAGAAAAAGTCGAGAACCATATGATTTCACTCATATGTGGGATATAGATCTGACAGCAACAAACAAACAAGACAAATAAAAACTTATAGACAGGGCCGGCCGAGTGGCGCATTGGTTAAGCGCTGGTTTTGGGATGCCAGCGGCCCCGGTTCGGATCCCACATGAGGGCCAGTGACACTGCCCTCTACAGCTAACAACAGCTCCACCTGGAGCTGGGCTGTGCGAGCCCTGGTGATGGTGTGGGCTGCAGTGGGCTGCCATAGGCTACAGTGAGTGGCCCGCAGCCAGCGTGAGTGGCTGGCAGCCAAGCATGAGCTGCCAATAGCCACGGTGAGCGACATCCAGAGGCCAGCGACCGATCTGCCTCATCCGGGAAGAGCGCAATGACGATACCAACAGTGAAGCAACATCCTCCGCAACTAAACTGAAGAACAAAAAGACAGCAGCAACTTGTCTGTTCCCCTTCCCCGATTCCCCAATGCTGTTCCCCTCCGCCAATTCCCCAATAAAATCTTTAAAAAAAAAACAAAAAAACTTATAGACAACAGTTTAGTGGTTACCAGAGGGTAAGGTGGGAGAGGGAAGAGGGTTAAGGGGGTCAAATATATGGCGACACAAGGGGATTTGACTTTGAGTGGTGAACACACAATGCAGTATATAGATAATGTATTATAGAATTGTAAACTTGAAACCTATATAATTTTATTAACCAATGTTAACTCAATAAATGTAAGTTAAAAAAAAAAAAAGAACATCACCTGACAAAACACAGATTGCAGGAAGAAATAATGGACTCCTTAAGGGAGAAGTCCCATACTGAGGAAGAAATTACCATAGAGGGTAGAATTGGCCACAAGGTCTGAGTGTTAGAGAGGGCAGTGTTTGTGAGAATTTTGTAAAGCTGCATTTGAACCTGCCTAGCTTAATCCTGGGTAAGAGAAGGCTGTGTACTAAAATGGAAACACTGACCTACCAGGGGCCCAGGAACTTTTCTGGGTGGCATGCAGAAAGAATTGAATTGTTATGAACCCAGCACACACTGCTGTTGGGTCCCTACTAAAAAGAGCTGCACATAAGAAAAGGACAGGCATTTGCCTACTGATTTGAGAGAGACAAATAGTAGAGGTCTGTAAATCAGCAGGGACAGATTCAAGATGGCAGCAGCAGAGAGAGTGGATGCTCCAAGGGGCCCAGGTGGCATTGACATGGGTACTTGGAGAGAAGACAAGGGAGTCAAAGAGGTGACAAGCAGCAGTTCAAACAGGGACTGTGATTACAGCTGATCTAAGTTTCTTTTTATTTTTCTGAATTAAATAGATTTTCCATTGTGAGCATGTTTTACTTTTAATGTCATAAAAGGAAATACTTTTTTAAAGTCATTACCCAGTGTTGGTGCAGATGACGTAAAATGGGCTCTCTTGTTCCCTAGAGTTTTACGAGAAAGGAGCCTAGTACACTTTTTGACTCACATGTGAAAATTATTCATATTGTTCATAATTTTGGCTTATATCAGTAATCAAATATACAGCCAAGATGATGATTTAACTACTTTGGGAGGATAACCAAGGAGAAGTTGAGTTGGGTATGTGGTATATTTGTAAGAGTGCTACATCCTCATTTACCACAACAGGAAGGCAATAGAGCATGTTTAACACAGATACATCAAGAAGTAACAGCATAGGGCCGGCTGAGTGACGCATTGGTTAAGAGCTGGCTTGGGATGCCAGTGGCCCCGGTTCGGATCCCACATATGAGGGCCAGTGACACTGCCCTCTACAGCTAACAACAGCTCCATGTAGAGCTGGGCTGTACAAGCCCCGGCGATGGGTGTAGGCTGCAGTCCCTGCTGCAGTGGGCTGCCATAGGCTACAGTGAGTGGCCAGCAGCCAGCGTGAGCGGCTGGCAGCCAGCATGAGTTGCCAATAGCTGCAGTGAGCAACTGTCCAGAGGCCAGCGACCGAGCACAATGACAATACCAACATGGGCCAGCGAAGCAATGTCCTCTGCAACTAGACCAAAGAACAAAAATGACAGCAACTTGTCTGTTCCCCTTCCCCGATTCCCCAACGCTGTTCCCCTCCCCCAATTCCCCAATAAAATCTTTAAAAAAAAAAAAGAAGTAACAGCATAAACACATTATTTTGAAATATGAAGGCAAATAACTGAAGCAACAATAAAAAGAGGAAAACGATTGTCTTTGGACTATGAAATTGAACAGGGCAGAAGACTGCTGTTTTTCACTATACATTTTTTAGTGGTATTGAAATATTTTTCAATGTTTCAATGAATATTTTCAACGCAATACTTTAAAACTTCATTCATTTTTAAAAAATGGGTAAAAACAAAAGCATACAAATCTGTTGTCCCAGTAATTTCTTTTTTATGTATATATTCTAAGATGATAATTACAGATATGGGCAAAGATTTATATACAGTAGTAATTGCAGGATTATTTAGAAGCAAAAACTAGCAATTGTGCACTATGTTTAACATAATGCAATAATTTTTTAAAATTATGGTGCATCCATATGATGATTTTTTTTTTAAATTGGGGAATTGGGGGAGTAGAACAGCATTGGGGAATGGGGGAGGGGAACCAGCCAAGTTGTTGTTCTTCAATCTCAGTTGTGGAAACTCCAGTTACCATCTGGCTGCCCATTGGCCTCTAAGCTCAAGGTGCTGTGTTATGTTAGTTGCAGGTGGGCATAACAGCCATCCCATGAGGGAGTCGAACCAGCAGTCTTGTTGTTAAGAGCACCCGCTGTATCCGCTGAGCCATCTGGACGGCAGCTCAGCTCAAGGTGCCGAGTTCAGTCTTAGTTGAGGGCAGGTATAGCCTACCATGGAACAGGCAGTCTTGTTGTCAGGAGCACTTATTCTCACCAGCTGAGCCATCCTGCTGCCTGTTGACAGCTCTGTGGCAGCTCAGCTCGGGTGTAGCATCACTGGCCCATGTGGGAATTGAACTGGCAGCCCTGTTGCTCAGAGATTGTACTCTTAAGCTAACTCTTTTTTTTTTTTTTAAGATTTTATTGGAAAATTGGGGGAGGGGAACAGAGTTGGGGAATCAAAGAAGGAGAACAGACAAGTTGCTGTCCTTTTGTCCTTCGGTCTAGTTGTGGAGGATGTTGCTTCATTGGCCCATGTTGGCATCATCACTGCGCTCTTCCCGGGTGAGGCAGATCGATCGCTGGCCTCTGGACGGCCGCTCACAGCAGCTCTTGGCAGCTCACATTGGCTGCCGGCCACTCATTGTAGCCTATGGCAGCCCACTGCAGCAGGCGCTGTGGCTATGCTGTCCTGAGACTCACAGCAGCCCAGCTTCAGGTGGAGCTGTTGTTTACCATCTTAGCTATAGAGGCAACCAGGTGGAGCTGTTGTTCACCATCTTAGCTATAGAGGGCCCTTTCTTTTTTTTATTGGGGAATTGGAGGAGAGGAACAGCATTGGGGAATCAGGGAAGGGGAACAGACAAATTGCTGTCCTTTTGTTCTTTGGTCTAGTTGTGGAGGATGTTGCTTCACTGGCCCATGTTGGTATTATCATTGTGCTCTTCCCCGGTGAGGCAGTCACTCACCAGCCATTGGACAGCCACTCATGGTGGCTCATGGCAGCCCACTGCAGCAGATGCTGAAGCCTACACCATCATGGGCAATTCATGGCAGCCCAGCTCCAGGTGGAGCTGTTGTTCACCATCTTAGCTATAGAGGGTGCAGCGTCACTGGTCCTATGTGGGATCTGAACCGGAGCCCTGCTGCTCAGAGCTGGCATCCCAAGCCAACTCTTAACCAATGCGCCATTCGACTGGCCCTCTTAAGCTAACTCTTAACCAACTGAGCCACTCAGCCAGCCCACATATGATGATTTTTTAAATCACATTTTTCAGAATTATTTAATTTCATAGTAAAATGCCAATTTTAAAATGAGTGAAAATAAAGCCAGAATGCCCAAGTACATATATTCATAGTAAACAGACTGTAAAGAAATAATTCAGAATATCTATGGTGTTTATCACTGGGAATTATAATGATAGAGTTAAGAGTATGCCAGTTAGATTCCCTAGGAAGCACATGCTGAGTTGCAGTTAGGAGTGAAAAAAGTTTGTTGGGGATTTACACCTATGAGAAAAAGGGGGAGGAAGCAGGACTGAGCAGACATGACACAAAATCTCTGCAAGCTCAACAAAGAACTTTGAAGCAAAGATTTCCTCTTGGAGGTGTCCTGTGTTGGGTGGAAATAGCCAGGACTTTGTACCACCACCTCCCACAGTCATTGCCTTGAGCCACCCTGAGAAGAGAGTGATCTTGGCTAGAAAGCTGAGGATGACCAAGGGGTTAATAGCTGAAGGCTTTCAGCTGACCATAGTCCCTGGAGCTTGGCAGTGAGTCCTTTCTTGAAGGGGAATCTGACCACTGTATCTCTCTATCTGCAACAAAGGGTGATTTTTAAAACATCTATTTTGTATACATTTTTGTAATCTCCTAATTTTTACACCAAATATGGCATATTTTAAAATAATAAGTAGACTCCAAATAAAAGTACAGAAGGGATTACCTAAAGTGCATATGCTTCAGAGCATTGATTTGTTTTGTTTGTAGTCAGCTATTTTACCTGTTCGGAGGTCATTGTTGTCCTGTTTCGCTTGTAGGCTATGTTCCAAATAGGTGAGGTTGCCAGAGCTGAGTTCTAGCAACTCATCTGTGTAATGAGGAAAACTTATCTCTCTATAATTGTGAAAATTATATTATTCCTCTTGATTGACTAGTTCTTTCATTCACTCAATGCTGTTATGAATCTATCTGTTAAACTATTATTGTCCAAGGCACTTTGCTGAATGTAGAAATTAATAAGATGTTGATCACACACTTATTATTATTATTATTTTTTGTAGAGGGCAGTGTCACTGGCCCTCATATGTGGGATCCAAACCGGGGCCGCTGGCATCCCAAGCCAGCTCTTAACCACCGCACCACTCGGCCGGCCCGATCACACACTTATAAAGCTCATAGTTTAGTAGATGAATAAGTCATGCACTTAATAACATGTTTAAAATGTACATACCGTTAGCGTTTCAGTTTTGCAAGATGAAAAGAGTTCTGGAGATTGGCTGCACAAAACCGTGAATGCATTTAACATTACTGAACTGTACACTTAAAAATGGTTAAGATGGTAAATTTTATGTTACGTGCATTTAACCATAATTTAAATTAAAAAAAAATGTACATACCCTATGACTTAGCAAGCATTGCTTATAATAACAAAAAAGTAGAAGCAACCTAGGGCCGGCCGAGTGGCGCATTGGTTAAGAGCTGGTTTTGGGATGCCAGCGGCGGTTCGGATCCCACATATGAGGGCCAGAGACACTGCCCTTTACAGCTAACAACAGCTCCACGTGCAGCTCGGCTGTGTGAGCCCTGGCGACGGGTGTAGGCTGCAGCCCCTGCTGCAGTGGGCTGCCATAGGCTACTGTGAATGGCCGGCAGCCAGTGTGAGTGGCTGGCAGCCAGTGTGAGCTGCCAATAGCCGAGGTGAGCAACATCCAGAGGTCTGCGACCTATCTGCCTCATCGGGGAAGAGCGCAATGACGATACCAACATGGGCCAGTGAAGCAACATCCTCCGCAACTAGACTGAAGAACAAAAAGACAGCAACTTGTCTGTTCCCCTCCCCCAATTCCCCAATAAAATCTTAAAAAAAAAAAGTAGAAGCAACCTAAATTTTTCAAAATAAAATGTAGTATATTCACATGTTAACCTGAATTGGTCTCAAAAACAATTTTGGGTGATAAAAGCAAGATGAAAATGATACATACATCATGATATCATTAATACAAACTTAAGAACACAGAGAATACCACAATCCATTGGTGATGGGTACATACTCATATCTGTATGCAAATAAAATTGTAGGGAATGGAACTGAAGCATCCACACCAAACTCATGGTGGCAGCTGCCACTGGACATTGACAGAGACAATGGGGCTGAGTGGAAAGTGTGTTAAAGGAGATTTAATGTTATTTATAATGTTTCACTTCTTTTAAACATATGGAAACAAATATGAAACTTAAAAATTGGTAATTCTCATGGTGGGGATATGTGTGATTTTTATTTTATTTATTACACGTGTCTTAGGTTTTTATTTTTAAAAAATAAACAACTACACAGGTTCCCCGGCTGCAGGCCCGCGCGTATATCCATTCCTGTGCCCTATTCCTGCCATCCCTCCATCAGCATGCCGATGTTCGTGGTGAATACCAACGTGCCCCGCTCCTCCGTGACTGACGGGCTCCTCTCTGAGCTCACCCAGCAGCTGGTGCAGGCCACTGGCAAACCCACCCAGTACACTGTGGTGCACGTGGTCCCGGACCAGCTCATGGCCTTTGGGCGGCTCGAGTGATCCGTGCACGCTCTGCAACCTGCACAGCATCGGCAAGGTCGGCGGCGCGCAAAACCGTTCCTACAGCAAGCTGCTGTGCGGCCTGCTGGCCCACCGCCTGCGCATTAGCCCAGATAGGATCTACACATCAGCTACCTCGACGTGAACACGGCCAACGTGGGCTGGAATAGTTCTACCTTCGCCTAAGGGCTGCCCAGGACCTGCCTGCACCAGGCCCTGCCGCCTGCAACATTTGCCCGCCCTTTTCCCACCTCCCGATAGGGAGAAATAAACGGTTTGGAGACCGAAATAAACAAACAAACAAACAAACAAACAACTACAGAGTAAAGCAAATGATGCACGTGTAAAGAGAGATGTAGGTAAAGTTCTATGGAGGTTCAGAGTGGAGAGAGATTATCAAAGACAGGGCGGGAGACAAAGAGGGGTCCGCAAAGGCATATGAACTGAGCCTTCAAGGATGGAGAAAATGAAGATAGATGAGAAGGGGAACACGGAGTGGTATTCCAGGCAGAGTGTGCAGCATGAAAGAGGAGTGGAAACAGGAAAGCAAGGGACTCTTTAGTAGTTCAGCTTGGTGGTTCAGGAGAGAGATACCTGATGAAATAGCAGGAAGTGAGGTCTGAAAGGTGTTTGCAGCCTCATCCAAAAGGAGCCTCCTATGAGAACACAAAGAATTTGTTCTGTTGATAGAGGCTGGCCATGGGGGTTTTGGAGTTGTGAGAAGGGGAGGATTAATCAGGTCATAAAATATAAAATAGCTTGAAACAGAGAAAGACCGGAGGCAAAGAAAGCCAAGTAGGAGGAAATGATTGTAAAAGCCCAATGGAGAGATGAATATAGGTCCTCCCCCATCTTTTTTTTTTTAAACAACATTACTGATCCTGGAACCCTTTTGACCACACAGACAGTAGCCTCTGAGATAGTGTTTCTGCCTCCAGGCTGGTTTTTTCCAACAATTTTTCCTGTTCCTACACACAGCTGAAGGTTATAACACGCTCTGCTCAGTTAACAGTGGTTCACCGTAGCAGAGACAACTGGTCAAAGTGTGCATTTTGAAAGAGGAGCCACATGATTTTCTCATCAATCATAACTTTCATCCTGTACAAACACTGTCCAAAAATGTTCAAAGTTCCCAATGCCTGGTTCTATTAGAAGATTCTGTTCTCTTGAGAATAGAATGGGGGCCACGTTTTTCAGCACATTCCCCAACCCCAGGTCTGGCAGCAGCTAACCTCTCCAGCATTATCTCCTTCTGCTCAATGGGTTCTACACTCCAGCCATGTTGATATGCTCTGTAATCCCATAGACATAGCCATGGATTTTCTTCCCCCACCCTTTGTTTGTCTGTCTGTCTGTCTGTTTGTTTGTTTGTTTGTTTGTTTGTTTATTTTCTGGGATGCTCTTCCTCCAAATCTCTGCTCCTTAAAAATTCTGTTTACTCTAGGGATAGGGACGAGATTCCACTTCTTCCATGAAAACATTTTTGACCACCCCAGAGGAAATCTCCTTCTCAGTTATCAAGGTTTTCTGTCAGTCACATGACAGCTTACACAGTCTGTCTGTCTGTCTGTCTGTCCGTCTCTGTCTCTCTCTTTCTCTCTCTCTTTCTCTCTCTGTCTTTAACATTATGCCTCTTCCTCTACTTAGATACTTAGATTTTAAATCTCTGGAGGTAGTAAACAATTTTTTTTTGCCTTTTTTTTTTTTTAATTCCTTTAGAATACACTAGCCCAAAGTCCTTGCAGGTCGAAGTGTTCGATAATGAAAACAACTACCATTTTTTGAATGCCTTTTGGTGCCAGACACCATATACATTATATATATTTCTTATAACCCTAGAACATAGGTAATGTTATTCGCATTTTACAGAAGAAGAAGAAACGGGGTCAGAAATATTAATTAACATGTCCAATATATATGCATAGCTAAAAAAGAGAAGATTTAATATATGAACAGGGCTCTGATAGGCTACGAATCTTGTGTTATTTTCACTACATTATGCTGCTGTTCTTATGTAATGATTGAATGAATGAATGAATGAATACATTTTTGAGCATGTTTTCTTTCGCTTGCTTTTCTGTGGTGTAATTCTGCCCTGGAGGCTATCCCATCTGGTAGAGCAGAAGGAAATACTAGTCAGTCTTTTTTTGCCAGTTGTATTAGTTTCAAGGAATAGAAATCCAACCCACATGGACTTACACAATGAAAGTAAATATGTTGGTTAATAAACAAAGAAGTCCATGGTGGATTTCTGGCTTTAGGACTGGATCAATGTTGTGACAAATTTGCCTCTCTCTTTCAGTTTTGCTTTCCTGAGTTGACTTCATTCCCAGGCAGATTCTCCCTGTTTGTCACCTGCTGGACAAATATGGCCACCAGCAGCTCCAGGTTATGTTCTACCAACTTATTAACCCCAGCAGAGAGTGCCTCTTTTGTGATAGCTACAGTAACATTACGAGGTAAGACTGTCATTACCCAGCTTAGGTCACATGCACATCCCTGAAACAATCACTGTGTCCATGGGGTATTGTATTGCTCTCATTGGACAGGGCTAAAGCTGGGGTTTGGGTCAACTCTACCAGAACTCTATGGATTAAGAACGGAAAGGAAAAGTTATGGTATCAGACCAGAAGAGATGCTGGGCAGGCAAAATGGATATTCATTACACACATATTCACTGAACTACAACTCTACAATCTCATCTAGGTTGATTGTGCCTGAGTAGAGACCGCAGGTGACTCCAGGATCTGTCTTCCAAAGGCTCACTACACAGGGCTATGCTTTTCCTGGTTTAGTCCCAAATATTGCACTGTTCTTCAGAGGAGTTATATAATAAAACATTCTACTCATGGGAAATGGTTCATGCCTGGCTTGAGTCCTAGCATGGTGTCCTAGGGCCAAGTGAGAGGAAGAGACTGAGATCTGATACCACAAGGGGACACAGTGTCAGTTGTAGCAGCACTGGGCAGGCCAATCTACCATTCAGAGGGCACAGTGACAAATACCAAGCAGCAGATAGGCAAGCAGTTGGGATCTGGGGCCAGGAGATACTTAGGATTTCAGATAAATAGATAAGAGACTAAAGTTAGGGGCATTCCAGCCCCAAGGATTGGGAATTGAAAGGAGCAGGCATGCCCCAGTTGCAGGAGGATCAGGACACTGGGCAGAGTATTAGAATTGGATCTAAGACATTATACTGAAATCCATGGACTGAGTCTAGAGTCCAAGGGAGAGCTGAGTCAAGAATGAGACTGGGGGTTAGTTATATGATACAACTGGGTCATAAGTTCAGACTAGCATCAGCCTTGATAGGAAACTCTAGACTGTGGGACTAAAGCACCATAAATTCCCCCTGCCTCTATTCAGGATCATGTCCAGTGACTAAGTCAAAGCTGAGCCTACAGGTACTATCGAATGACCTCAGAGAAGGGGAAGAAGGGAGACAGAGGTTGCTTCTACAACAAGATCTAACAAACTAAGAAATTTAAGTGGCATGTGTTTTCTCATTGGAATGCATAATAAAAAATTAAATTGAAAATAATTTCAGGGCCGGCCGAGTGGCGCATTGGTTAAGCGCTGGTTTTGGGATGCCAGCGGCCCCGGTTCGGATCCCACATGAGGGCCAGTGACACTGCCCTCTACAGCTAACAACAGCTCCACCTGGAGCTGGGCTGTGCGAGCCCCGGTGATGGTGTGGGCTGCAGCCCCTGCTGCAGTGGGCTGCCATAGGCTACAGTGAGTGGCCCGCAGCCAGCGTGAGCGGCTGGCAGCCAAATGTGAGCTGCCAATAACCGCGGTGAGCGACATCCAGAGGCCAGCGACCGATCTGCCTCATCCGGGAAGAGCACAATGATGATACCAACAGTGAAGCAACATCCTCCGCAACTAGACTGAAGAACAAAAGGACAGCAACTTGTCTGTTCCCCTTCCCCGATTCCCCAACGCTGTTCCCCTCCGCCAATTCCCCAATAAAATCTTTAAAAAAAAATAATAATAATAATTTCAGCTGGATTATATTAAGAAAAAAAAGAACTGGGAAAGAAATAGTCACAATTGTAATAGGATGTTAAATGAGATTTTACTGTGTTCTTAGTTTCAGAGCTTAGAATAATAAGTAGCCAATACCCCATATTATAAGGAGATGTGTCAGATCATTTATTTATGCATGACTTGCTCAAGAAGTGACCCATAAATTGCTTCTGAAACCTGTAGCCTGTCACCTACTTTTGACATGAGAAAAGAGAATCAAGGAGAGGAGGTTTGAAAGTGAGAATTTCTTTGAAGAGAACAATTAAAGGGCTGTGGTTTTCTCACTCTTAGGTCAAGAGAAGGTAAATAGTAGGGACCTGTCAGGGAGGGAGACAAACTAATATCTCAAGGTGGATGTGTGCTGAATGGAAAAAAATGCTGTAAGGTGGCTGGGGACTAGAGCAGAGCATGGTGAAAGTGTTCTTGGGACAATCTGACCTGTGTTCCCTTAGGGGTGGGGCAGAGAGTCTGCTGTCTTATCTCACCTGAGAGCTACTAGGTGAAATGCTGGGAAGGGGACTGAACATGGTAGGTTAAGGGGTTAGGAAGGGAGAGTTAACAGAGTGATTTTGAAAGGTAATAGTAAGAATAAAAATTGTTCCTTCGTGAGCCGGCCGAGTGGCACGTTGGTTAAGAGCTGGCTTGGGACACCAGCTGCCCCGGTTTGGATCCCACATATGAGTGCCAGTGACACTGCCCTCTACAGCTAAGATGGTGAACAACAGCTCCACCTGGAGCTGGGCGGCTGTGAGTCTCTGGGACGGCACAGCAGCTGCCCCTGCTGCAGTGGGCTGCCATAGGCTACAGTGAGTGGCCGGCAGCCAGCGTGAGTGGCTGGCACCAGGTGTGAGCTGCCAAGAGCCGCTGTGAGCGGCCATCCAGAGGCCTGCAACCGATCTGCTTCATCCGAGAAGAGCACAATGATGATACCAACAGGGGCCAGTGAAGCAATGTCCTCCACAACTAGACTGAAGAACAAAAAGACAGCAACTTTTCTGTTCCTGTCCCCCGATTCCCCAATAAAATCTTCACACAAAAAAATTGTTCGTTCCTTTGGATAAATGGTAAGAAGCCTGAGTACTCCTTTTAGCTCTGCCACAAATTAGCTGTGCTGGTATGGAAAATGACTTGAGTTCTCTGTATGGATTATTTTTTTTTTTTTTAAGCTGAGCCATCCTGCTACCTGTTGGCAGCTCAGCGGCAACTCAGCTCGGGCTGGGCATCAAACTGCTGTTGCTCAGAGCTCAGCTCGCACTCTTGAGCGAGCTCTTAACCAATTGAGCCACTTCGCCGGCCTGACTTGAGTTCTCTGGATCTCACCTTTTCTTCTATAAAAGAATTGTACTAGACTGTCTTTAAAGTACCTTGAAAGGATGTTCTATGACTTCGTAATTTCATGGGTGTATTTGGATGAGTTTTGATTCATAGACTGGGATGGATTATTATGAGATATATATAAGGTCAGACAGTTAAGTTCGTGAACTCATCCCTAGCAAAAGTGCTACACACCTCATTGCTGAATATCACTACAGTCATCTTCAAAGTACACCCCTTGGGAAGATAGCTATGCACTGACGCCAGCACCTAGTCCACCCTTCAAAGCAATTTTGGAACTCTTTTTCTGGAATGGCCATCAGAGCTGTCATTGTATTACCCATGATGTCCTGAATGTCATCAAAATTTCTTCCTTTCAATATTTCCTTTATCTTCAGGTAAAGAAAGAAGTCATTGGGAGCCAGATCAAGTGAGTAGGAAGGGTGTTCCAATACAGTTATTTGTTTACTGGCTAAAAACTCCCTTACAGACAGTGCTGTGTGAGCTGGTGCATTGTTGTATTGTAAGAGCCATGAACTGGGGCTGGCCGAGTGGCGCGGTGGTTAAGCGCTGGCCTAGGAAGCCAGCGGCCCCGGTTTGGTCCCACATATGAGGGCCAGTGATACTGCCCTCAAAAAAAAAACAAAAAAACAAAAACAGAAGCCTAGCAAGGGCCGGTCGAGTGGCTCAGTTGGTTAAGAGCTCACTCAAGAGTGCGAGCTGAGCTCTGAGCAACGGCTGTTCGAGGCCAGCCCGAGCTGAGTTGCCGTTGAGCTGCCAACAGGTGGCAGGAGGGCTCAGCTAAAAAAAAAAAAAAAAAAAAAAAAAGAGCCATGAACTGGCAAAAAGTCCATGTCTAACTTTTTCACGCAAGCTTTTCAGCATTCCCAAATAGTAAACTTCGTTAACTGTTTGTGCAATTGGTACAAATTCATAATGAATAATCCCTTTGATATCAAAAAAAGGTTAGCAGGCCGGCTGAGAGGCGCATTGGTTAAGAGCTGGTTTGAGAAGCCAGCAGCCCCGGTTTGGATCCCACGTATGAGGGCCAGTGACACTGCCCTCTACAGCTAACAACACCTCCACCTGGAGCTGGGCTGTGCGAGCCCCGATGATGGTGTAGGCTGCGCCCCTGCTGCAGTGGGCTGCCATAAGCTACAGTGAGTGGTCAGCAGCCAGTGTGAGAGGCTGGCAGCAAGCATGAGCTGCCGATAGCTGCGGTAAGCGACCATCCAGAGGCCGGTGACCGATCTGCCTCATCTGGGAAGAGCACAATGATGATACCAACATGGGCCAGTGAAGCAACATCCTCTGCAACTAGACTGAAGAACAAAAGACAGCAACTTGTCTGTTCCCCTTCCCTGATTCCCCAACGCTGTTCCCCTCCCCCAATTCCCTAATAAAACCTTAAAAAAAAAAAGGTTAGCAACATTGTTGCAACAAGCTCACGAACTTAAATGTCAGACCATGTATATATGTTCATATATACGTATATATTACACACACACACATATATGTGTGTTTGTGTGTGTATATATATATTACATATATATATATATATATATATATATATATATATATCCATCCATTACACTAGGCCCTAGAAATTTAGGTCTCAAGGGTAGAGCATTCTCCCCTTCCCTACCCCCTCTTCTGTTAACAAGTATTTAAAAGATGAACTAATCAAAAAAATTGAAAAGAAAAGGTTGCCTATAATACCACAAACTGAACACAGTACTAATTATATTTTGGCGTATTCCTATCCAGATCTTGACAGCCTACCTGCGAATTTACCCCAGTTGCAATCACTAGCACACGCTTTGTATGTTCTTACAGAACACCAGTTCAATAAACTGCATGACCAAGAAGATTGAAAGCTTGTGGTGATTCCAATTATTGCACAATAATTGCAGGCAAGTAACAGCTGGCCTTTGATAATACAGCCTTTGGGGCACAGAGCTACTCTGGAGTGACCTCTCTTCCTCCTTCTCCCCTCCCCACCCTTACTTCCTGATTCCTCAGCAACAACAGGAACTCAAGAGGCGCAGTAGAGCTAAGCCACAGCAGCCTTTGATCTACATGACATTTGCTTCTGGGTTAGAAATACCCGGTGACCCATTTAGCAGACATCGTAGCAGCCACCAGAATCCCTAAAATCAGAGTAAACCAATGTCAAGAGGATGTGGAGGTGCGCTGGTAATTCTACTGTTAAGACAGAATATCAGGAGACAATCACAGACAATCAGAAAGGTGATGACACTCCATCTGCCTTAGTGCCAAGCCCCGTGTTTCAGTTCCTGTGACCTCAGTTCTACTGACAAGAGAACACCTGAGTCTA
This sequence comes from Aselliscus stoliczkanus, assembly GCA_033961575.1. Lineage (NCBI taxonomy): Eukaryota > Metazoa > Chordata > Mammalia > Chiroptera > Hipposideridae > Aselliscus > Aselliscus stoliczkanus. The sequence continues at coordinate 93,971,288 of CM066736.1, read as the reverse complement.
GTCCTAGCAAAGTCATACTTTTTGGAGAAGTCTTTGTACATCCTCATCTAGGCAAAGACAGAAATGATTTAGGTGAGGCCTTGAGATGCTGTCCCTAAAACTTAACCTGGTATTATGGAAGCTTAAAGAGCAAGGGGAGAGGTAAAGGGCAATGGGGCTAGAGAAGCAGGTAGATAGGGATTGGTTCATGGAGTCCCTGCAGTTTGCAGGGGAGGAGTGTCCCATCATTTGCAGCAGAATGTAACATGTTCAGATCTATGTTTCAGAAAAATTGGTCTGGTAACAGTGTGGAAGATGATTTGAAAAGGGCAAGCCTAAAGGCAGAGACCTGAGGTTATTATAATAGTTTGTTAAGATACTAAAATTCCTAGAAAAGAATAGGATTTCATTATTAGATGAGAAAAAGAGGACAAAATGTACTAGAGGATAGAGAAAATACTATCTTCTTGGAGAATTCCATAGGTAAAATACCTTTCTTTCCTGTTGCCTTTTCTTTTTGGCATTGAACATTTTAAAATATATATATGTTTATATTTTTTCTGATTACAAAAGCAATCCATAGTCATTGGAAAATTTCAAACAATTCAGAAATATTTAATTTCTAAAGTAAGTCTTGCACAATCCCAACCCCCAGAAGTAATAGCTGTTACCAATAAGAGACTTCCATCACAGTGAGAAGTCCTGCTCTTACCCAAGGACATGAAATGCCTCACAACCAGATCTCAAAAGGCAAAGCAATGCTCAGATTTCTTGAAGAATAAATGGTGAAAGGTTTTAGAGGAGGAAAGGTATACAGAAACAACTGAGTAAAAAAGATTAAATACTAAAGGAGCTGATTAACTCCCAATCTTATTTTCTGCTCAGCAGTTCAAGTGCCTGAAGCTATCCAGGTTGCTTGACTAAGTGGGTGGCTAGTGTTTACTTAAGTGGAATAAATGAGCTCTAGAAGTTTACCTTCCTTCTTGATTAACTGTTCATAAGTTGCACTTTTTTTTTTCTTTTTATTTATTTATTTACCTATTAAGAGGGTAGTGTCACTGGCCCTCATATGTGGGATCCGAACCGGGGCCGCTGGCATCCCAATCCAGCTCTTAACCACCGCACCACTTGGCTGGCCCGATGAGTTGCATTTTTCAACAGAAAAGTGTTGTCCTGTGGCTAGAAAATGTTTTCCATTCCCAGCAGGCCTCTTGACATAGTGGAAAACAACAGAAAATGATTCAGTAGTTTTTGTGCCCATTTGTACTTAACAGATTGGGATAATAATACCTGTCTGCCTCCCCAGGGAGATGATGAAGCAATTGAATGATTTCTTCTTGGTCACTTGCTTTTGAAGTCATAGAAAAAAAATCTAGACTTGAGATCTTTTAAAAGAAAGAATTATTCTTTCTAGGCAATTCTTGGTGAGTTTCTTTAGAAATAAAGCCTTCTTGGAACCATCCTGGGATTTAACAACTTTTACAATCAGAAATTCTGAACTCTTTCAACTGCATATAACAGAAACTCAACTCAGACAACGTTAGGTGAAAAAGAAAAGGCTATTGTTTCACCTTTCTAAAGCCTGACAAAAGTGGGGTTGGCTTCTGGGATACAAGCTCCATCAGGAACTATAATTGGACCTGTGAAATTTTACTTCAGTATCTGTACACTGCTTGAGTGGAGGAGATGAATCCCTGGAAGGCTTGGAGTGGCCATATGCATGTCAAAACATCAAAAGCTAGTTATCAAAGTCAGGATACCAGAACAACTGTGCAGAGATCAAGATGAGAGATGGAAACAAGACAATCAGGATCAGGGTTCCTAATGGTTTTCCAAGCCTTGTTTCGTTTCCCTTTGTATCCTGGCTACTTTGGGTGAAACAAATTCTCTTTGCACTAGTTTGGTGTGAATTTCTCTTGCTTATAACCTAAAGAATCATAATTGTTATGGACTAAATGTTTATGTCCTCCAATCCCCCAAATTCTTTTCCTTTTTTTTTTTTTTTCCAATTTCCCAGATTTCTATGGTGAAGCCCCGCTCCCTAATGTGATGGTATTTGAAGGTGGGGCCTTTTGGAGGTGATTAGATTTAAATGAAGTGATGAGAGTGGGGCCCCCATGATGGGATTAGCGCCCCTTGAAGAAGAGATATCAGGAGCTCTCTTTCTCTGCCATGTCAGACAACAAGAAGGCAGCTGTCTGAAAGCCAGGAAGAATTCTCACCAGGAGAGTCAGCAAGCACCCAATCTTGGACCTCCCAGCCTCCCAAACTGTGGGAAGTAAATATCTGTTATTTAAGCCACCCAGTCTATGGGTATTTTGTTATAGCAACCAGAGTTGACTAAGACAACTAGGAAAGAAAATTAGTGATAACATTTGCTGTGTGCTTTCTGTAGGGAAAACACCTTTCCTATACTGAGACTTCCCTCTCAAAGGTCACTTATTTCTAATTGCCAAACCCAGTGACTTTTACTCAATTTTCATTCTTTTTTTGCCATTCAAAATGGAGTGAGAGACAGGCAATAGCAGATAGGAAAGATGCCCTCTTAACTCTTCCTGGTAGGTGACTGAATTTGGTCTCTATCTTACAACCTGAGCGGGCCTTACCTTTAAAATGTCTGCGTTGAATACACTAAGATTTCTCGAAATTCATATCCTGAGAGATTTTATTCTTTATGTAAGTGGAAGCGAGAACTCTAAGCTCAAGCATTGTATGGTCTTGACATGTAGTGGGTCCCAAATATATGAGTAACTGGCTTTCAAAGAAATCTCAAACTATCGGGGTACAAGAAGTAGTAGAGTATATTGGTCGGGAATCTCCTGGAGAAGGACTGCTGGGTTCTAAATTGGGCAAATGAACTTCTTAATTCCTTCTTGTGCAGTGGAGGTTGTAATGGACCTAACTCACAAGGTTATTATGAGGATTAGACAGGATAATATATGTAAAGTTCTTGACAGGCTAAGCACATAGTAAGCACTCAGTAATTATTAGGTGTTATTATTATTATTATTATTTGATTACCACTTTCAGCTGTGATGTGGTAAATCTCCCTCTCCTGTACCTTAATGACACCCTGGGCAGATTCTGTGACTTGATTACTAAAACTCAATTCAGTCTGGTTTAAAAGGCAATCTCATGATTGTTTCAAAGGTCTGTGCTTCCTCCAATAAAAGCTAGCCTTTTGACAGGAGGAAACAAGTTGACTTTTTTTCTTTTTTTTTTTTGAGGGCAGTGTCACTGGCCTTCATATGTGGAACCGAACTGGGGCCGCTGGCTTCCCCAGCCAGCGCTTAACCACCGCGCCACTCGGCCGGCCCTAACAAGTTGACTTTCTCTTTTATTTGTTTTAAAGATTTTACTGGGGAATTGGGGAAGGAGAACAGTGTTGGGGAATTGGGGAAGGGGAACAGCCAAGTTGTTGTCATTCAGTCTTAGTTGTGGAGGGTGCAGCTAGCTCAGCTCCAAGTCCAGTTGCCATTCAGCCCACCCGTCAGCGGCTCATGGCCGCTCAGCTCAAGGTACCATATTCAATCTTAGTTGGGGGGTGGGGCACAGTCCACCATCCCATGCAGAAGTCAAACCAGCAACGTTGTTGTTAGGAGCATGTGCTCTCACCAGTTGAGCCATCCTGCCACCTGTTGGCAGCTCAGCTCGGGTGGAGCTTATTGGCCCATGTGGGAATAGAACCAGCGACCCTGTTGCTCAGAGCTCATGCTCTTAACCAACTGAACCACTCGGCCAGCCCGACAGGTTGACTTTTTCTTTTTTTTTTTTGAGGGCAGTGTCACTGGCCCTCACATGTGGGACCAAACTGGGGCCGCTGGCTTCCCAAGCCAGCGCTTAACCACCGCGCCACTTGGCCGGCCCTCAGGTTGACTTTTTCAATCCTCCTCCCACTCTAGTACCTTGGAGGGCAGGTGAAGGCTGGGCCATACCCTGGAACACCCTGTCCCTTTCCGTTTTTGAGTAAGAACTCAGGGAGAGGAATGACACAGTCAGGGCTCTTCTTTGTTTTTGTTTTGTTTTTTTCAGCTGAGCCATGCTGCCATCTGGTCGGGCTGGGCATTAAACTGCTGTTGCTCAGAGCTCAGCTCCCACTCTTGAGCGAGCTCTTAACCAACTGAGCCATTCAGCCCGCCCTCAGGGCTCTTCTTATGTAATACTATCTAGTTGCCTCTTGTTGGAGAGGTATCCCTGAAATTTACTACTCTGGTTCATTTTGTTCTGCTAGTGCTGTGGCCTCTAATGAAATGGGAGCCTCCACCCAGGTGAATGCACCCATCTCCTTATGCACACGGTTTAGATACCTCGTTGTTCTGACAAACTACATTCAGAACACTTGTTTCCCACATGGCTGCTGAATAACCTCCTAGGGAGGATGTGTAATAAATAGAATGCAGTGTAGCTGTAGCAGATGAGACTAGGCCAGATGTTACTAAAGAGCTTCTGGATTTCAGGTACTTTAAAGAGAGCAACAACCTAAAATAACAGTTATTGAATACTTACTAAAGCTAGTTCTTATACATTATCTATTCTATGTGATAAGGACTATTAACTCCATTTTACAGAGGAAGAATGTGAAGGTAAGAGGAACTAAATCAATTGTCATTATTTCTGAAGGTGCTGTTTCTTACATACTAATTTCCACACTGACAAAAAAAAAAATTCTAGTTAAGATTTCAGAGAGGTGATTATTAATAGTCATATTTTGGACATTTAGGATATAGCTGTGCTAGCTAATGTTAAATTTCTTTTTCTGATGCAAACATATATTTTTACTTTGTATCAATTCATCACAAGTATAAGGGCCATAAAATGTCTTTTTGGCACAACTTGAAGTTAATAATGGACATGATAATCCCCATTTCTTTTTCTTTTTGGCAAAAAGGTAATTCACTGAAAATTAAAAATCCTTTTTTAAATCCTCAAACAAATCCCTCGTCCAAAGCTCTAGCACTTAATCACTTGCCTGTTCAGTTATAAATAAGTATGTATAAAAAGCCTGCTGTGGGGGCCAACAGAGTGGCGCAGTGGTTAAGTGCAGGCTTGGGAAGCCAGCGGCCCCGGTTTGGGTCCCACATATGAGGGCCAGTGACACTGCCCTCAAAAAAAAAAAAAAAAAAAGCCTGCTGTGTACTAGGCACTGTGTTCAATGTGCTGGGATACTGTAATAACCAAGGCAGACAAGGTACTTGCTTTCATGGTGCTTAGGTTTTACCTAAGGAAACAGACAGTAATCAGAATAATAATATAATTTCAGATGATGTGATGTGAGGAAAATAAGACTGTCATAAAACAGAGTGCTAGGAGGAGAGCAATATTAAATATGAGAGGAAGGACTAATCTTTAGTGTTAATTACTGAATGATGAGGAGGCAGCCACTCAAAGAGCCTCTCAGACCAGAGCGCTGGCAGGTGCAAGGGCCTGAAAAAACATTGGCAGCTTTTCATGTTTTGAATACTGAGAATTCTCCATTCCTCACCCTTAGTGAGAGAACCCAGCAGTAAGTATGATGCGAGATTGGAAAATTTTGCTTAACTTTTGGAATGTAAAACACCTGGTATGGAAATAAGCAAAAGCCAAGAAGAAAGTAAAGGTAAATTGGAGCCTAAAAGTGTACCCAGCCTACTAACAAATTTTTCTTTCGCAAAGGTGAATTCTAGGAAAGTTGATTTCATTTTATTAATTCAATAAAGTTACTAACAAGGAATCCACCTTAAGTTGCATTTTTATGCGTGTGCACCACTTCGTTTATAACTAAATGCTTCCTGAGGTAAAATAGGAAACAACCACATTGCTCCCTGTATTTATGCTTCTCAACAGAGGTCCTGTAGTAGGCTTCCTTATATTTGTGGTAAACTACTTTTTTAAAAAAGGCGAAAGATTTATGCGATCTGAAGAGAAACCAGAGTATTAAACTACTTTTAACCATGCATCAAGGCAATAAAAATAGTTTTCATGTGATTATGTCTTTGGAAGTCTGGCACAAAATGTGATTTCACTTAACTGAGTGTGGTGTGACAGCTGTAAATTGCCACATTCCAGCTTAATGCTTCAAGATTGTATTTTCAGTGTGACTGCGTCGCTGGCTTTTCTGGCTTTGGCTGCCTTTTCCATAGAGAACCTGGCACTCAGGCAAATCCCCTGCAACCCCCTCATAGAGATGCTGATGGATTTCTGTCTCTCAGAGGTTCTAACGTGGCAGTGTTCCATCCAGACATCCTGGGTATCGCTTCTCGGCCTTTTGGCTAAGATCAAGTGCAGACATGCTGGGCACAAGCACGGGTGTCTGTGTCTGTTGGCCAAGAGAGGGTCCTCTGGGAGTTTTGCCTTGGGGCCAGCATGCTTTGGTAGGAAGGCATTGGGCCAGTTGAATAGGGCAAGGAGTCTTATTCAAGGAAGCCAGAAGTTGTGTGGTAGGCCGGAGAATCAATTTTCTCTCCTCATTATATGGTTGGGTCATTGAGTAAGTGCTTAATAAATAATTTGTAGTGTTCAGGCACTCTCCTTGATACTTGTGATATATGGATGAATGCCTAACTCAAGGAACTCACCCTAACTTGTTTGGGGAAATAATCTATAGCTGCAAACCATTTTATAGCTGTCCCCCACCCAACCCCATGACTTCTTATAACTCATTAAATGAATTTTCAACTAGTTTTTGTCAAATACTTCCAGAAATAAACAAGACAGATTGTTCTAGGATTCATATTGTATACATTAAAATGTTATAATGGTTCTCTTGGGGGAGTAGAATTAGATGGAGATAGGGACAAGGACTCAATTTGTACATTTTTATCTTTACTATTTGAAGTTTTTGTAACAATTGTTTGGCAACATTATTGTTTTGTAACTCAACAAAAATATTATGAGCAATTGTTTGTGCCAGGCAGTCTTCTGAGCTTTGAATGAAGTAGAAAGAGTCCCCTGTCCTCACAGAGCTTCCATCTCAACTGGCGAGGCAACACCAAACCAAAAAATCCAAACAAATATTCCATATCATATAATGATGATTGATGATGTATCCTACGGAAAAAGTAATTTTTAAAAATAAAAGTGTTCTGGGCCGGCCGAGTGGCGCGGTGGTTAAGTGCTGGCTTGGGAAGCCAGCAGCCCCGGTTCGGATCCCACATATGAGGGCCAGTGACACTGACCTCAAAAAAATAAAATAAAATAAAATAAAATAGTTCATTTAAAAGAGTTATGATATCTTGTTGTTAACTATTCGGTAATCAATCCCTGCCTTGCTTCTCCCACTTCCATGTAATCTTCCTTAAATTTCCTCCTTAATTTCAAATGCATAAAAGAAGCTGCAAAACTGTTATTCTCCAGAGCATTTGAGGTCTTGCTCCCTGACACATGTTGTCAGTTTGGCTCAAATAAACTCTTACAAAAATTAAAAAACAAAAATTTTTGCTATTCTGATTTGTTCAGCTACCCTTGACTCTTTAGAGACCAGAGTTCTGTATTGGCCTGGGCAAATAGCAGCACTGAGAGGAACGGGCCAGAGGGCCAAGGCTCAAAGCTTTGAACTATTTGGATTCTTGTTCAGCACTCTCTCCACCCAGCACAAATGAAAAGGCAGCCTGCCTGCGTTCTTTTGGCCCAAGAGTGATGTCAATCCAGAGAGTTTGACCTGGTTCATAGCTCTTGACCAGAACCCAGGCCTTTTCCCACCTAGTGTAGGGACAGACCTCACTCCTGTGCCAGTCAGTATTTAAAGGTGCTGACCCTGCCTACCCACATCCATAGCCTGCTTCTTCTTTCCAGCTTCACCAGCTGGCTTCCAGGGACCTGAGCCCACTGGCTTCTGGCCTGTCTTGTCTGACAGCTGCCTGAACACTGGGACTAAAAAATTAGTTCTGAATGCCTGAGTCCAGCCATCACATTCCAATCTATTTTTAGGACAACATCCTCCTTCCTTGGCTTCCTGAGAAACTGCTCTTCTTTTTCTATTTCTAAACTGTTTCCATTCCCAATTCACACTGGAGTCTCCTCACCTGGGAATGCAAAACTTAGAAGTCCCAGTCCCTGCCCACAGCTAAGGAGAAGATCCTGTTTTCACTGAATTACTCTAGTCAAAGAAGAGGTAAAACTTGATATGTTATTAAATTTAAAAACAAAAATCTTTTTGGTTTTTATTCCAATTATGACACAAGCTTATTACAGAAACGTTAGAAAGTGCAGCACAAATAATATGTTTTTTAATAAGTTATTTTCCTTTTGATCTGTTCTCCTGCTCACAAGTTTGTTGTTATTGCTTAAATATATTATTCATGCATATGAGACAAAATTCAAAAAGTAACATCTCACTTTTCTCCTGCCATCCATCTCCTCTCCCCAAAGCAAATTGTTCATAATATTCTCTTGTGCTCCTTTTTATTTCTGTAGTTATGTCCACTTTCTTTTCTGATTTTAGTAATTTGATTTTTCTCACTTTATATCTTAGTCTTTTATATCTTATAAATATTTCTCAATTTTGTTGATCTTTATAAAGAACTGACTTTTGGTTTTATTGTCTCTATTATTTTCCTATTCTGTATTGTGTTTATCTCCACACTTTATCATTCCCTTCCTACTGCTAGCTATGGATTTAGTTTGCTCTTCTTTTTCTAGTTACTTAAGGTATAAAGTTAGGTTATTGATTTACTTTGTTACTCCCATTATTATTTATATAAGGTTTATTATTTTTTATTATTTTATTTTAAAAATCATGCAGAATAATTGACATTTTGCAGTACTGTTCTGTGAATTTTAACAAATATACAGACTCACTAACCAGCAGGCTACATAACAACTACTTGTTCTATTAATTACTGAGAAAAGTGGTGAAATCTCTAACTATAATTGTGACTTGTGTATTTGTTTCTTTCAGAATTATTGCCAGTAGTACAAAGAAGTTTTTTCTTGAACCACTTTAGAGTGAGTTGTTGATATACATAAAATTACTTTTTCCTTTTGTAATTAATATTTACGATAGATATTTTGAAACTATGTAAATACTCATTTTTCATCAAACTTTATTCATTGATTTAAAAATACAGATTCTTGATTTTATTATTTTATTCCATGGGTTATAGTCTTTAATATCATTATATATTTTGTAGCTCAAGATATACTCGATTTGGCCTTGAAGCCTCTTCAATCGGTCTCTTGAGTCCTTTTGATATGTCAATGTCATTCTTTGAGCACTTCCTTTTTTCTTGCATAAGATGTTCCAGACTCATCTTGTATTTTTCCATGTCCCAACCAACTCTGTAATCAGTCATTTCTCTAAGAAATGGAGAATACTATTTAGAACCAAGATCTTAGGGCTGGCCGAATGGCTCAGTTGGTTAAGAGCTCCTTCAAGAGTGCAAGCTGAGCTCTGCACAACAGCTGTTCGAGGCTAGCCCGAGCTGAGTTGCCGTTGAGCTGCCAACAGGTGGCAGGATGGCTCAGCTAAAAAAAAAAAAAAAAAAGAACCAAGATCTTGACACTAAACATACTCATTACTCTTAGGGTGTCACTGACCCCAGGCCCTTTTAGTGGAGACATTCATTTACATTTATATTCCTTCCAACATCCATCTATCTATCTATCTATCTATCTATCTATCTATCTATCTATTGAAAACCATGATTTCACACTGACACTTTCAATTTCAATCCAACATCATAGGTTTCATTCTACTTTTCTCCCTTTCAAGTTTCTAATTCTAATGATGGTAAGAAAATCTGGGTTTACATTACCCCTAATATTACTATTTGTTTTTTATCGATCTACCAGTTTGTAACCAATCCCTTATTGCTGTACCCTTTCTCAAAGGCAGATGCCCACCTTATCCCACTTGAACTCCAACACCTAGCACCAGGTTGCCCTATACAGATGCCGTTTTCACCTAGTTTTGACTCTGGGCTAATGCCATCATTGCTGCATCAGTGGACACTCTTTATCCTCCTTTGGCTTTGAAAACCTGCTTTGAGCCACCCCTCCCAAGGGATGTCTGTTATGTGGTGTGCAGAAAAGCAGTAATATAGCAAGGCTGAGACTGCTCTCCTTAGAAGAGCTTGCCTGCAAGTTTGGCTCTTACCTGGCGTCTTGTAACTTGGATTTCAGGAGGGTTCCCACCATTCCCATATGGATAAGAATGGCCCACCTTGCCCAAACCGTTTGTATAAATAATATTATTTTGGTTGAACAACTGCTTTCCTTGTGGGCAAGTGGAATTTTGGTACATGCTAGGTATAGAGTACCTATGTGACCAGCTTCCAATAAAATCTTTGGGCACTGAGTCTCTAATTGAGCTGCTTTGGTAGACAGCATTTTACACATGTTGTCATAATTTGTTGCTGGAAAAATTCAGTATGGGCTGTGTGATTCCCCTGGGAGAGAACTCTTGGAAACTTTTATCTGGTTTCCTTTGGACTTTGCTCCATGTGCCTTTTTTCCCTTTGCTGATTTTGGTTTCTATCACTTTGCTGTAATAAATCATAGCCATGAGTATATGACTTTGTGCTGAGTCCTGCTAGTTAATCATTGAAACTGGGGGTGGTCTTGTGGACCTCTGACATACTTTGCTTGGGCTCTGAAATCCCACACAGGGCTGCGTCTTCTTTCTCCTCACTCTATTTAGGTTTTAAGCCCCTCTGCTGAATTTGTCTTCTCGTTCTGCCTGGACTCTGACACTCTACACCAGGTCACCCCACTTCAGGGATGCTGTCCTCCCACCACTTATTTCCAGTTTTTAGCTATAGTGACTAAAGCTGCTATGAATACATGTGGATAAGTGTTTTTGTGAACATGTATTTTCAATCCTTGTAGGTAAATTCAGTGGCACTGCTGGGTCATAAGAAGGTGTTTGTTTAGTTTTATAAGAAACTGCCAAAGCTTTTCCCAGAGTGGTTGTACCATTAATACTCCCACCAATAATGTATGATTACAAATTATCCTCTAAAATTGATGTAAAAATTATGTATGTAATTATGTAATTATCCTCTAAAAATTATAGTTGCCTACCAACGTTTACCATTTTTGGCCCTCTTCATTTCTCTGTAGATCTGTATTTCCTTTAATACGAGTATTTTATTTTTTTTTAAAGATTTTATTGGGGAATTGGCGGAGGGGAACAGCGTTGAGGAATCGGGGAAGGGGAACACACAAGTTGCCGTCTTTTTGTTCTTCAGTTTAGTTGCGGAGGATGTTGCTTCACTGTTGGTATTGTCATTGCGCTCTTCCCGGATGAGGCAGATCGGTCGCTGGCCTCTGGATGTCGCTCACCGCGGCTATTGGCAGCTCACGCTTGGCTGCCAGCCGCTCACGCTGGCTGCAGGCCACTCACTGTAGCCTATGGCAGCCCACTGCAGCAGGGGCTGCAGCCCACACCATCACCGGGGCTCGCACAGCCCAGCTCCAGGGGGAGCCGTTGTTAGCTGTAGAGGGCAGTGTCACTGGCCCTCATGTGGGATCCGAACCAGGGCCGCTGGCATCCCAAAACCAGCGCTTAACCAATGCGCCACTCGGCCGGCCCAATACGAGTATTTTTTGTTGTTGAAGATTTTATTGGGGAATTGGGGGAGAAGACAGTGTTAGAGAATTGGGGAAGGGGAACAGACAAGTTGTTGTTCTTCAATCTTCGTTGTGGAGGGCGCCAGTCACCATCTGGCTTCCTGTCGGCAGCTCAAGGTGCTGTGGTTAATCTTAGTTGTGGGTTGGTGTAGCCACCATCCCACGCGGGAATCGAACCAGCAGCCTTGTTGTTAGGAGTGCACGCTCTATTCTCAGAGCCATCCAGGCAGCAGCTCAGCTCAGGGTGACGAGTTCAGTCTTAGTTGTGGGTAGGCATAGCCACCATCCCATGCAGGAGTCAAACCAGCAGCCTTGTTATTAAGAGCACATTCTCCAGCTACTGAGCCATCTGGGCGGCAGCTCAGCTCAAGGTGCTGAGTTCAGTCTTAGTTGTGGGTGGGCATAGCCACCATCAAACAGAAAATCTTGTTATTACACCAGTTGAGCCATCCTGCCACCTGTTGGCAGTTCAGTGACAGCTCAGCTCGGGCGCAGCATCACTGGCCCATGTGGGAATCAAACCGGCGGCCCTGTTGCCCAGAGTTCGCACTGTAAGCCAACTCTTAACCAACTGAGCCACTCGGCTAGCCCTAATACGAGTATTTCTTTCTTTTTTTTCTTTTTTTTTTTTTTTTAAGATTTTATTGGGGAATTGGCAGAGGGGAACAGCGTTGGGGAATCGGGGAAGGGGAACAGACAAGTTGCTGTCTTTTTGTTCTTCAGTTTAGTTGCGGAGGATGTTGCTTCACTGTTGGTATCGTCATTGCGCTCTTCCCGGATGAGGCAGATCGGTCACTGGCCTCTGGATGTCGCTCATCACGGCTATTGGCAGCTCACGCTTGGCTGCCAGCCGCTCACGCTGGCTGCGGGCCACTCACTGTAGCCTATGGCAGCCCACTGCAGCAGGGGCTGCAGCCCACACCATCACCGGGGCTCCCACAGCCCAGCTCCAGGTGGAGCTGATGTTAGCTGTAGAGGGCAGTGTCACTGGCCCTCATGTGGGATCCGAACCGGGGCCGCTGGCATCCCAAAACCAGCGCTTAACCAATGCGCCACTCGGCCGGCCCTCTTTTTTTTTTTTTTTAAAGATTTTATTGAGGAATTGGGGGAGGGGAACAGACAAGTTGCTGTCATTTTGTTCTTCATTCTAGCTGCGGAGGATGTTGCTTCACTGGCCCATGTTGGTATCGTCATTGTGCTCTTCCCGGATGAGGCAGATCGGTCGCTGGCTTCTGGATGTCTCTCACTGCGGCTATTGGCAGCTCATGCTGGCTGCTGGTCGCTCACGCTGCCTGCCGGCCACTCACCGTAGCCCATGGCAGCCCACTGCAGCAGGGGCTGCAGCCTACACCATCGCCGGGGCTTGCACAGCCCAGCTCCAGGTGGAGCTGTTGTTAGCTGTAGAGAGCAGTGTCACTGGCCCTCATATGTGGGATCCGAACCGGGGCCGCTGGCATCCCAAAACCAGCTCTTAACCAATGCGCCACTCAGCCGGCCCACAAGTATTTCTTATATTCAACATCTGCTGCTAACAAATCTCTCAGCTTTTGTTTATCCCAAATGTCTTTATTTCATCTTTATATTTGAAGATATCTCTGCTGAATTTAAAACTCTCAGTTCGTAGTTTTGTTTTCATTTTCTTTAAGCACTTCAAGGAAGTTGTTCCACTGTCTGCTTATTTGTATATATATATATATATATATATATATATATATATATATATATATATATATATATACAATTTGTATATATATATCCTCTATTTGTTCTTATTGTTGTTCCGCTGAATGAAATGTTTCTCTTCCCCCTAACACCCTATGGCTGTTCCAAAACTTTTCTATTTATTTTTGGCTGTCAGTATCATTATGATATGCCTAAATGTGTTTTTCTTTATGTTTCCCCTGCTTGGGGTTCAATTAACTTTTTGATCTTTGGGTTTATTGTTTAAACAAATCTGTAAAAAAAAAAAAAAATTGCCATTATTTCTTCAAGTATATCAAATAGCTTAATTTTTTTTTCTCTTTTCTTTCTTTCTGAAATTAAGTAGACATGTGTTAAACTCGGCCTTTTCCTCTCTACAGTGTCTAATCTGTTGTTAAACCCATCTAGTAAAATTTTCATATCAGATATTGTATTTTTCAGTTCCAGAATTTCTATTTTGTTCTGTTTTATGGGTTACATTTTTTTTATTACTATCTTGTTTACCTCCTTATTATGTTCATGTTTTCCCTTAAGTCTTTAAACATATTCATAATAGCTTTTGAAGGAGACCAAAAGTTTTGCCTTTTGGGTTATTGATTTTTAAGTTGGATATTAAAAAAAGACTCAGAAAGAAACTTTTTGACCTTCCCTCTCCTTTCCTGCCTAAAAGATTCAGAGGGGAAAAAGACCTGCTTCAGGAAGGGAATCGTAGCAAAATCACCTTAGCATCTGACAGAAGATTCTGAGAAGGAGCTTGTTTACTAGATACACCACACCACCACCCCAAATCTAACTTCACATGTGTGTTCTGCTCTGCAAATAGCCCATTCTCACTTTTGAAATCTAAGATCCTGTCCTTCCCCACTTCTCCTTTGTCCAAAATAACACATATACCCAATTTTACCTTACTGTTTCTGGAATTTTCATTGTTATGTGGACGTATATTAACAATTTTATTTTCTCCTGTTAATCTAGCTCTGTTAATTTGGTTATTAGCCCAGCTAGATGAATGTAGAAGGTAGAAGGAAAAGTATTATTTTTTTAGCCCCCATACTTTTTTCTTTAAAGTCATTTCTATGTCTCCCTCTATTGATTGATTTTTTTCTTCTCACTATGACTTCTTTGAATGCCTAGTAGTTTTAGACTGCATGCTATACATTGTGGATTCCATGCTATTGAACATCTTGATTTTATTTACTTCTTTAAAAAATTGAGCTTTGATCAATGTTGAGTTTTGTTCTGGTACATAGTTAATTTATTTGTGTATCAAATTAATCCTTTTGAATCTTGTTTTTAATTTTATTAGTGTATGTCTAAAGCAGCCTTTCCTCCAGGGTTAGATTAGCCCTAATACTAAGGACTGTCTTTCTGGATTGTTTTCTGAATGCCCAACGTGGCCAGCAAGTTTTCTCCACTCTGGTTGATTGGAAATTTAATGTCTTCCAGCCCCCTGTAAATGCTGGAATCTCCATTCAGTTTATAACTTTTTAGTACTTGGTATTTCCCCGGTATGTGTTCTTTGCTCCACTTCATATAGTCTTACCCTGGGCTTGTGAAGATTTTCAACCGAAGATCCAAGGAAACTCCTATGCAGCTATCTAGAGTGTCTTCTTTGTTCTTCTCTGGTAAACTGCCCTGCAAATTCCAGCCAAATTGATAGCCTTGAACTCCAATCCCTTTCTCCTTGGCTGAGTAACATCTCTGTGCTCTGTTTGGGCTGCCCCTCCTTTTGCTGTGGTCCCGAAAGTGCCTCTAGGTAGAAAGCCATGATGCTCGAGAGGCTCACCTTATTTACTAATGCTTTCTCTCAAGGATGACAGTCCTTGACTATTCAACATCTGAAAACAGTTGTTTCATATATTTTGCCCAGTTTTCTAGCTGTTTGCAGTGGGAAGGCTGGTTCTGGTACCAATTACTTTGTCATGGCTAGATAGGGAAATCTCAAATTGGCTTTAGGTTTTGATATATATATATATATATATATATGTATATAAATTTTTTTTTTTTAAAAAGATTTTATTGGGGAATTGGCAGAGGGGAACAGCGTTGGGGAATTGGGGAAGGGGAACAGACAAGTTGCTGTCCTTTTGTTCTTCAGTTTAGTTGCGGAGGATGTTGCTTCACTGTTGGTATTGTCATTGCGCTCTTCCCGGATGAGGCAGATCGGTCGCTGGCCTCTGGATGTCGCTCACCGCGGCTATTGGCAGCTCACGCTTGGCTGCCAGCCGCTCACGCTGGCTGCGGGCCACTCACTGTAGCCTATGGCAGCCCACTGCAGCAGGGGCTGCAGTCCACACCATCATCCGGGCTCGCACAGCCCAGCTCCAGGTGGAGCTGTTGTTAGCTGTAGAGGGCAGTGTCACTGGCCCTCATATGTGGGACCTGAACCGGGGTCGCTGGCTTTCCAAGCCAGCGCTTAACCACTGCGCCACTCAGCTGGCCCTTTATATTATATTTTAAGAGGCTTTTCCAGTGGTTTCTCTTGGGGAGGGTGAATAGTGTCTTGGAAGGAAGGATGGGATGGGGTCTTCTGAGATTTGGTAATGTTCTATTTCTTGATTTGGGGACTCCCACATTGAGCTGTGATTATGTCTTCCCTACTTCAATATTAATTTTAGATTCTCAAAAAAGTTTTTCAGCTTTTATTAGATAAATATTTTGCTATGATTGCCCAAAGGCTATGCCTCCAGGGCATGTGGGTCAAATTAAAAGTAGAAAAAGACTATGTTTGCTCTAGCGATTAGAAGGGAAGAGAAAAAAAAGGAGCTTGACAATAAGGGGGAAGAACAGAAATGTCTAAAGGAATTAATTAGTTGTCTCCCAGTCTCTCTTCAAACAATTCATAAACTCTTCATTGTTCATTATTGTTTAATGGAGTGGATTTGTTTTTGAGTGTGATAAAGTGCTAAATTCTGATTTAAGGTTGCCCAAGGGTAAAATCAGAGGCTTCCCTATGCCAAGAAAGGTCTTTTTACTACAAGTTAATAAAAAAAAAATTTTTTTCTATTTAATCTTCTAGTACTTTCATAGTTTTGCTTGTTAATTTTAAAGATTTAATATCATCTGATAATTAATTTTGTATATAGGATATGATAGGAATCTGACTTAAAAAATTAGTTAGACAATTTTCTCAGTAGCATTTATTATCTTTTTTTTTTCTGATTTAAAATGCTACCTTTATCATATACTAACCCCCATAATTACTGGGGTCTATTTGATCTCATTTATTTACCTAATTTTTTTCCCCTGCCTCAGTACATCCCCGTTTCAATGATTATAGCTTTATAATATTTTTTTTATATCTGCTAGTATAGGTTTACCATCCTCAGTCTTCTTTTTTCAAAAAGTATCAGTATTTTTAACATCAGACTGTTTCAGTCTCTGCTGAGCAGACTTGTATATTTAACCAGTAACCTTATGCATTTGGAGAGCTTTCATGCATCTGAAAGGCATTCATTGCACAAAAACATATTGAGAAAAGGCAATGTGCCAGATCACTAAAGGGTACTTATAATCTGGTGGCAGATAATAAGAATACAATTGAAACATAATCAGATAATTTCTAAAATAGAGGCAATCCAGGGGAGGAAGTACCTATTAAGACTGATACCCTTAAGACAACTTTTCAAAGGTAAGCAATAATCGGCTATACAAAAACATTAGGGAGAAGACATTTAAGGCACAGGGATAACTATTACAAGGGCACAGCAGCACAAATGAGTATGTATGGCATGTTAAGGGTACTACCTGTGGTCAAAATGGTTTCTTTTATTTATTTGTTCATTCATGTTGGATTCAAAGTGAGCTAGACCATTTGAGCTTGTGTCAAATCATGAAGGGCTTCAAGATCGTGTCTCGGAGACCACTCTAGTTGTAATATGAAAAATTGCTTAGAGGTGAGTGAGAAGAGAGATCATGAGATCTGAATGAGGAGGGTAAGGAGATTGAGATCTGGCTAGACCCAAAGTTTGGATAAGGGTGTGAAGACAAGAAGCAATTCACTCATTTATTTATTCAACAAGTTGAATTTAATGAATGCTAAATGAGAATTCTTACATTTATGGCTTAAGCAAGAGAGGAGCTGATGGTGCCATCATCCAAGATGGTGAATACAAGGAATGGATAAAATTTGGGAGGTAAGATATTGCTTTCAGATTTGGATGTTCTGAGTTTGAGGTCGATAAGAGAAATAATTCTGAGATGTTGTAAATTAAATTAGAGTGGCTTGAGAGTGACAGGAAGAGACAGGACTGCTAATCTGTTAACAGCTGCTGACCAGCCAACAAAAGATTTCTCACATTCCTGTTTTGCCTGTTGGAACTTTGGATTAATTCCGAGGTGGTTATTCCCAAAGATTACTATATTGAGGCACCACCCAACTCCAGGTGCCACTGCTTGTAGTTTACATGTGGGCATTCCAGACTGCTGTCCATAGCCAATCCACAGAAGAGGACATTTCTTTATGGGGACTCTGCTATTCCAGAGCTGGCCCAGCTTCACCTTCTCCCACCCCTTTGCCTCTAGCTCATGTAAATTCTTTCAGACTACCTCTTCCCCTTTCCCCACTACTGGATATATAAAAATGCTTGCAAAACTGGGACAGTGGACATGCTGTCTTTTCTACCTAGCCATACTGCTGGTGGTTGAAACTCCATGCCTTAAGACCGGTCTTTTTGGTAAGCACTTTTGACTCAACAAAATCTTACTTAAAAAAGACTTCAGTTGTGGGAATTGAAGATTCTTAGTTTAACAAGGTGCTTGTGGTAAACCATGGAGTAAACATCTAATGAGTTTTATGTGTCATTCTGGTATTTGAGACAAACATTTGTCATCTATGTATGTGTAAGAGATTGTTGAAGTCATGGCCAAGATTGCTTAGGAAAAGTTTGAGAAGAGAGTGGATTTCTGGAAGGAATATCAGCATTTAAGGAGTGGGGAAAAGAAGAGTGTCCTTCAGAAGAGTTTACTAGCTGGTCAGAATTGTCATGGAAACCATGAAGGAGGGAATAGTTAATGTATTAAGCAATGCAGAAAGGTAGCAATGACTAAAAACTGACCACTGAATCCAATGAAAAGAAGCTCACTGGTGATCATAATGAGAGCAGTTTCAGCGGAGAAAAGGTGGTAGAAGTCAAGAAGTTAGAGAGTATCCAAAATGAAATTCAGTGTCTTTCCCTCCAATCCAACTCCTCTTCTTAAGTGCAAATATTCCCGTCAGCCTCCTAAACCAGGAACTCTCTAAACACCTAGCCTCTTTGCTTTCACTAGTACCTTTGTTTAATTAGGGCATTTGCCCTCTAGATTCTTTTAATACTTCCTTAACTTTGAAATATTCCAGAAGGATAAATCCAAAATATGATGATTATCTATGGATGGTGGTATTAGAGATGATTTTTATGTTTTTCTGTCTTATAGTTTGCTTTTCCAATATTTTCCTGGAATGACTATGTATGTACTTATGTAATTAAAGTAATAAATGTTTAAATAGCTTTTCTCATACATTATCTTATATCTTATGTCATCTCTTTGCTTCCAGTCTACTAACCTGGGTCAAGCCAGGATTATTACAATAACCTCCTAGCTTCTCTTTCTGCTGCTTGTGTGGCATTCCTCCAATTCTGTCACTCAGAATAAGCTTTGTAAACACAAATCTTAATATGTCCCTCTCTAGGTAAAAGTTCTTCAATGGTTTCTGATATCTTTGAGGATTAAGTTCAAATTTCTAGCACTTTGTCATAAGGTACTTGTTTTATCTCTTTCATCTCATTTCTTTCCAGTTGCCTTCTCTTTGTTTGCAGCTTGTTCAAAAATAAACAGTAGTGTGCCGGCAGAGTGGCTCAGTTGGTTAAGAGTTGGCTTAAGAGCATGAGCTCTGAGCAACAGAGCCACCGGTTCGACTCTCACATGGGCCAGTGATGCTGTGCCTGAGCTGAGTGGTCGCTGAGCTGCCAACAGGTGGCAGGATGGCTCAGCTGGTGTAACAACAAGATTGCCTGTTGGATGGTGGGCTATGCCCACCAGCAACTAACACTGAACTAGGCACCTTGAGTTGAGCGGCCGTCCAGATGGCTCAGTGGATAGAGCATGCGTTTTTAACAAGGTTGCTGGTTCAACTCCTGCATGGGATGGTGGCTATATCCACCTGCAACTAAGATTGAACACAGCACTTTGAGCTTAGAGGCCACGAGCTGCCAACGGGCAGCCAGATGGTGACTGGCACCCTCCACAACGAAGACTGAAGAACAGCAACTGGGCTGGTCCCCTTCCCCAATTCCCCAACACTGTTCCCCTCCCCCAATTCCCCCCAATAAAATCTTTAAAAATAATAAAATCAATCAATCAATCAATCAATCAATCAATAAACAGTAGCTTCCACCCTTTGAAAAGCTTTCTTCCTTTCTTTGTTAATTCCCACTCATCCTTTAAATCCATTTAAAAATCATTCTTCCTAGGAAAACTTCACTGCAGCCCTATTCTAATTTAGATACTCCTCTCTTTTGCTATTGTAATCCACACACCTCTCATTGGTATTACACTGTATTAATGCGGTTGTTTGTCAATTTGTTGGCTATTTAATTTTTTCTTCTATGAATTGATTATTAACAGTTTTTGTCCACTTTTCTTTCAAGTTGTCCTTTTCTTATTGATTTGTAGTAATTGTTATTTGTGTGGCAAATATTTTTTCTCAGTCTGTTCTGAGTTTTAGAGTTTATTCTCTGGTGTTTTTGTCATACTTTATTTTTAATTTTTTGTGTAGAAAAATACCAAAGTTTTAAAAATGGTTTTGTGTCTTGCTCTGGAACACCTCTACATTAAATATATAAATTTATTTGCTTCCAATATTTTTGTTTTTTTATAATTATCTTTTGGAATTGTTTTTGAATAAGCATTGTCCACAATGTTAGTATCCTCATAAATATCATTTTCTATGGTTGAAAATGTATTCAACAAATTTATTTTTTTTTAAATATTATTGGGGATTGGGGGAGCGGAACAGCATTGAGGAACCAGGGAAGGGGAACAGACAAGTTGCTGTCCTTTTGTTCTAGTTGTGTTACCGGCCAACTGAGCAGCACCAACCCCCACCACTGAAAAACTTTAATGTTTTCTTTTCTATAGAAATGTTAAGTATAAAAATGTTAAGTCTCCTTCCTAGTTCTTTAGTTTCTTAGCTCTAGGGCCTTGATTGCTTTTCTGACAGAAGATCCCCCTTGCTTCTTAATTGATTTGTAAATTAGTTCCTGAATCTGAAACAATAGAAGTCTCCTACCCCTGCTTCCGATAACTAGTTGAAAGCCTGGAACTTCCTAATATCCCCCAGGCAAGGAAGCTAAATGTCAAACCCATTCTGTGTCCAGACAACTGAGTGATGGACTGAATAGCCACAAGTTTCATAAGAAGTAACAGATTTGTATTTTTGTCCTCAATCAGGAGCCTTGAGGATACAGGGGATACCCCAACAAGCAAAGAAGCCAACACAGTCTTTCAAGTGGAGCTTGAGACCCCCTTCCTCTCATCTGAGATCAGCTAGGGTGAGAGTTCCATGAACCCCAATAGGCAAGGACAGCTCTACGCCCCTGCCTAGCAGGAAGCAGATACAGAAGAAGAGACCTCCTGTCCCTCAGCTTCCCATAGAGATTTTATGGGGATCACGTCTCTCAAGGAAAAACTAGGCAGGCAGTTAGAGGCAGGCATTGGGTCTCTGCATTCCTGCACGTCCCACAGAGTGTGACCGCCTGGGGGACATCCCCTCTCCACCCAAAACTCCCCTTTGTATTGTAATTACCTACCCCTGCTGGAAGAGCAAATGGGCGCAAAATATCCAACTAGATCAGACCAGTCACTCACACCTACACAGTACCTCTTGTTAATCACAGGGGCCAATCAAGTGGTCCTATGCCCAGGAAGAACAGCCCCATCCTGGAGAAAAAGGATAAAAACCCCAAGTCCGGGAGGGAAGCTGGGCTGCTACTGCTACTTCTGCTGCTGCTTCTTCCTTTTAAGCCTCACCTTTGTATGTGCCCCCTCCACACTCTTTGGTAATGGGCCCTTGGGCCATCCTCTAGTCTGGATGTACTGTCTTTTCTAATAAACTACTTATTTTACTGCTTTACTCTGGTATCTGGTTCAATTCTTTGCTCGAGTTGCCAAGGACCTGGACCCTGCGCCAAGAAAGGCCCACTCTCCGACAACAGTTGTGGAGGACATTGCATCACTGGCCCATGTTGGTATCATCATTGCACTCTTCTTGGGTAAGGCAGATGGGTCGCCAGCCTCTGGATGGCCGCTCACAGTGGCTCTTGGCAGCTCACACTGGCTGTCAGTCCCTCACGCTGGCTGCCAGCCACTCACTGTGTAGCCTATGGCAGCCCACTGCAGCACGTGTGCAGCTATGCCATCCGGGCAACTCACAGCAGCCCAGCTCCACCTGTTGTTGGTTCACCATCACTAAGATTGTTGTTCACCATCTTAGCTGTAGCAGGCAGTGTCACTGGCCCTCATATGTGGGATCCAAACCGGGCCCACTGGAGTCCCAAGCCAGCTCTTAACCAACGTGCCATTCCACTGGCCCTATTCAACAAATTTATAGAATGCCCACTTAACTGCTGGGGGACACAATGATGAACAAAGAGACAAGGCCCCTACCTAAAAGAGCCTACATTCTAGAGGTAGAGGCATACAATAAACAAGAAAATAATCCAAATAATAATTGCTTTTAATAATGACTATGAAGGAAATAAAATGAATTATTGTTAAGTAGAAGTTAGAAAATGTAGAAGAAGGAAGAGGGGTGCGAGGGGGTCCATAGCACCTACAGAAAAAGCTCATAGCTTTGATTAACTGCTTCTAGCCAGGTATCTGTTTTTACAACACAGAGGACAAGAGGTGGTCTGGAGCAAGATAAAGATCCGAGTCCATAGACCTCCAGCCATTTTAGGAGGTCATGCCCTCCTGTGGAAGAGCGTGCACCACCATTTCCTGTGGAAGAGCTTGCACCACCGTTTCCGCCAAATCAATATGTAACTTCCTCACCACACCCAGCAAACTATAAGTTCTAGGTACTAGGGGACCGGGGTGCATAGCTATGCCTCTCTCTCCCACCTCTGTCAGATCTGTTCTCATCGCTGAGAACGTATCACTAATAAACCCTGCTTGCATACTTATGAGCTTGCTGACCTTTGATTCTTCACTGAGCCGCCCACATTAGAATTACCTCTTACAGTGGTCACCAAATGCCTTAATAAAAATAGGCATAGGACTTACACATAAAACAGTTCCATTAAATGGATCTCCCATTATTTACTTAACCATTTTTCTTTAGTGTTGGGGTGATAGATTGCTTCCACATTTACCATTATACTTATTAAAGAACAACTCTCTCTATATATTTCCAGGGGATAGTTTCCAAGAAATGTAATTACTGGACAGGAACAGTATTTTTATACACACTACCAAGTTGTTTTCCAGAGGGAATTCCAAGAAACTCTCCAGTGAGTCAACGGAATACTGCTCTGAGGGATCGGAATGGAAAAAGTTAACTGCTAAAAAGGCAGGTTTGGGCTCAGCTCAAAACAAGACAAATCTGATGAGCAGATCTGGGTTTACACGTGAGGGACGGCAGGGTGATGCCAAAGGAAAGCTTTTTCTTGGGAACAAGAAAACCGGATTCTAAACCCGTTTCAGCCACCCTTTGACCTTCATCGGCTATAGCTACTCCCTGCGTCTTTGTTTCCGGAAACCCGGTAGAGAATCGGCTCAGGTTTTAGGTTTTATAACATCTTCAGACCAAGTAGTCTCTAGCCCCTCCCAATTTCAAGACAGTAGCTTGTGGAATTGGTGAAGAAAAGGAGTGGGCTGAGTCAGCACCCACCCAGAAATGCCAACTAATCACTCGCGGGCACTTCCGGCGACCGGGACAAAGGTTTTGAAGTCTCTGGAAAACTTCACTTCCGGAGAATTAAAGCTGCGCTTTAGACGTCTGGGTCCGCGAGTCACACCAGGTGACGCCAGTGCCTCGACTGCGCATGCTCCTTTGCTGCGCGAGGCGGGGCAGGGCACTGACTGGGGAGGGCCAGACCCTGACT
The DNA here is from genome assembly GCA_033961575.1 of Aselliscus stoliczkanus. Classification (NCBI taxonomy): domain Eukaryota; kingdom Metazoa; phylum Chordata; class Mammalia; order Chiroptera; family Hipposideridae; genus Aselliscus; species Aselliscus stoliczkanus. The sequence continues at coordinate 93,947,976 of CM066736.1, read as the reverse complement.
TGTCTGACGTTTACGCCGCAGGCGCGAGCGCGCGAGGCGCGGGGGCGGAGCCTAGTGCGAGTAGGCATAGCTGGTCCCAGCCGAGCGTCGCTGGTATCGCTGGGCTGAAGTGGTCTCAGGTGAGTGGGTCGCCCCGGAAGTGGCTGTAGCTGTGGCCCTCTGTGTGTTATAAGGAGCCAGCGGCTGAATCGTTAAGGTGGCGCAGCATCACCCCTCACCCTCTCCCTTCCTTGCAGCAGCCATGGCGAAAAGCAGGCTCACCGAACGATCGCAGACTGGGGCACTGCATATGACCCCAGCCGGGGACCGGGCAGTGGGGACGCAGAGTGCCGCGGCGCCAGGCAGCGGAGACCATCTGAAGGGTGAGTGGATTTAGGGACCAGACCTGGGCCTGGCCCAGAGGCGGGAATGTGTCCATAGGGGCTCCGCAGGGGGACGGATCCCAGCGGGTCCCGGGGATTTGCGGAGGGGAGGGAAGCAGGGATCTCTCGGCACCCAGGGGAGGGAGCAGAGACAGTGGAGGACCTGAGCTTAGGCCGCTGCCCAGCACAAGGTCGGACAGCAAGTAAGTGCGTCGGGAATGTTTTTTCAGTTGAATTCAGTGAAAAGGAATGACACTGGCATGTTGACGCCCAGGGAGATTGTAAGGTTGATAATATTGAAGCTAAGGCAAGCTGTAAGGAACTTGAGCATTCGTTGCTTTGTTTTCGTAGACGAGGAAACTGGAGGCGCAGAGTGGATATATGACTTGCCCAAAGTGACGGAGCCACGTTAATCAAATTAACTGTGTCCAGGTGTAACGTCCAGGTGGCAGAAACACTTGGGTTTGAGTCCCTGCTTTACCATTTACTTATGACTTTGGACTTGTTATCTTTCAAAGCTCAGTGTCTAAACTATACAGTAGGGATAATGATGATAATAATAGTATCAATTTAGATTGGTGCTTGGATTAAACGAAATAATTCATGTGAAGGTTTTAGTTAGTGCTTGGCTTATATGACGTATAAATAAGTGGTAGCAATTATTGTTAATAGCTAAGATCTCTCATTCTAAAAGCTTTTTTCCACTACACTATCCTGGCATTTCTCGGGGCTTTAAGTATTATTTTAAGAACAAAAGTGTACCTAGAAATTAAATACTTTGATTCCATCTTGGCATAGAGTTTTTCATTGCTTTTCAGCAGTTGAAATGATCAAGCTCTGTAGATTCTTTTAAAGCCCATTAACTTGAGGAGATACTAACAAATGGCCATTATGTTGTTTGCAGTTTACTGACACTAGTATGTTCCACACCTGGTGGTGGATAAGTACAGAGAGGGTCTTTCAAGAATGTCTAGCAACAATTGTCACTATAGTCAACAAAGCATCGTGCACTTGGGCCGGCCCAGTGGCGCGGTGGTTGGGAGCTGGCGTGGGACGCCAGCGACCCTGGTTCGGATCCCACATATGAGGGTCAGTGACACTGCCCTCAAAAAAAAAGAATTGTGCACTTAACATTTATATATAAAGATAGTATGTTTAACATTGAGCTGAAATACTTTTTTTTTTAAGTTGGTGAGCAGTGTTTTTCCAAGATTCATCAACTCCAAGTCAAGTAGTTATTTCAATCTGGTTGTGGAGGATTCATTTCAGTTGCCTATGCTGGGATAGAACCCGCAACCTTGGGCGCTCTAACCAACTGAGCTAACTGGCTGCCCCAGTACTTTTTGAATCAAATTTAAAACATTGAATTAAAGAATGTCTAACTGAAAATGATATTTTATTTTCAAATAATTTAAAATGTCTCAGGTTACCTAGCTCTTTAAGTTTTACATATGTGGATATTTGCCTACCTTATAGACAGACAGTAGAGCCAAATAACTTCAATAACTCAGAAATGAATTGTTCTCAAATGCACTCTAAATTAAAGGAACATTGTTTTGAAGATAGTACTACTAAGAGTGACAATAATCCAGGGGTTTCCTGAAAAAGTGTTTTCCATGTAGGTTATCCCTAAAGATTGTTATTTGATTTGTGATAGCAGTCAGTTGATTTATTACTGTTTTGTTGTTTTCTTTAATCTAATGCTGTTCGGAAAATAAAACTTTGAAATTTCCATAGTGCTTTTAAATTGTTTATCTTATTTTATCATTTGAACAACACATTCACCAATTATTTTTTATTTTTGATTGGGGAATTGGGGGAGGGGAACAGCCAAGTTATTGTCCTTCAATCTTAGTTGTGGAGGATGCAGCTAGCTCAGCTCCAAGTCTAGTCACCATTTGTCTGCCCATCTGCTGCTCCTGGCTGCTCAGCTCAAGGTGCCGTGTTCAATCTTAGTTGCAGGGGGGCGCAGCCCACCATCCCATGCGGGAGTCAAACCGGCAACCTTATTGTTACCAACTGAGTCATCCTGCCGCCTGTTGGCAGCTCAGCTCAGGCACAGCTCACTGGCCCATGTAGGAATTGAACCAGAGACTCTGTTGCTAGAGCTCACACCCTTAGCCAACTGAGCCACTGGGCCGGCCATCACCAGTTATTCTTATGATGCTGCCAAATGACTTCTGTATACTGAGTGTGAAGACATTCCTTCATGGACAAGCAGGATTTGGATAAATATGTTTTGGATAAGAGAAGGGAATGGGATTCCAGGGAGGGTAAGGTTACTGTGAATCTTTTATGAGTGTCAATAGAGTAACTTGGTCTGGAGTAAAGGATATTTGTTGAGTGGTAGGTAGCAGGAGATAAAGTTGGCCATGGTCAAAGTGGCCTAGAACTGGGTGGGGTCAGCAAACTGTGGCTCATGAGCCACATGCGGTTCTTTGGGTACATTGCGTCTCAAAAGTTTGCCGACCCCTGGAAGAGCCAATCCTGTCCCTCAACAATTTAAAAATTATTTGAGAACCATAAATATATTTTTACAAATAAGGAAAATTTAAAGTAATATTATAAATGAAACTATGATAGTTTTATTTTTATTTTCAATTTTACTTCAGAGCCACTTGTACGTACTTAAAGGGCCGTGTGGCTCATGAGCTGCAGTTTGCCAACCCCTGGTGGCTCTTCCGCCTCAAAAGTTTGCTCACCCGTGGTAGAGGTATAGAGGGCTTTCAAGTGCAAAGCAAAGGAAGTTTTTTGATCCTTTTTATTAGTAATTACCAGTTTTTTATTTTTCTTCTTTTCCCTCTGTCTTTGTCTCTGTCTCTGTCTCTCTCTCTCTCTCTCTCTCTCTTAATTAGTGTTAGGAATTCTCTCTTTAGACAAAAGATTTTGTGGACCTTTTACATAAGAGGGTTTGATTTACTTGCTAGTATTAATCAGCTGTGATGTGATCTCATTAGTAACTACTTAGCCACCCATTTTTCAGGTTATGAAAAACAATTTTTGATAATTGCAGGTGTTAACTGGTCATTCAAATAGGAAACGGTTTTGGAGAACAGATAAAAATTTAAGTAACTCTTGATTGAGAACTACATAGTGATGACACTTTAAATGAATTTGTATTTTTGTTAACTGATATATCTACATAACTTTGACAAATAATTCTGTGTACATTTGAATTATTTTCCATGCTACATGCCGCGTTCAGTACATTTAGTGGGTTCTTTGCCATGACTCTGGTCTCTAGTCTAACATCTGACTGAGCCTTATAGATTGAGGACCACTTTGAAGACTTGAGCAAGGCAATAACACAACACTGAAAGTCTAATTCTTGCATGACAAGGAAGGGTGAGACAAGACAACAGGTAGAACCACTTAAAAGACTCATCCCTTAATCTGTGTGCAAGGGTGCCTGGACCAGGGAATTTTCTTTTCTTTTGTATTGTTTGTCCTGGCTGATCTGTTTCATAGCAAGTCATAGAAGTTCCCCGTTTTGATTTAAGAGAACCCTTACGACTATATTTTTCAACATGTCAATCATTACCCTTGTGAGCAATATGAAATGAATTTGGTTAGTAATGAGGAGCCTTTTTTTTTTTTTAATGGAAAAGAAAATAGAGTGAGTGCTTTACATGAAGTAGGGGGGTATTGTTCTTTGAATTTTTTTTTTAATTATATAGGTTTTGTATGTACCAGATCATAAAATAAAATACATTGCTTTTTGTGGAATACAGCCAAAAATGTTTGAGAAACACTGTCTTGAAGTTGGTTTCATTGCTTTTAGAAGACAATATTGTTCGAACTTGGATAATGAATCCCTCTCGGATACCTATTCTAGATCCTACTTTGCTAATTTGGTTCAACAAACACTCTTTGAAGGTCTGCTATGAGCAAGGCACTGGCTAAGAGGAAAAAGGAATCTCTGATTACTGATAACTGGGAACTAAGGTTAAAATTGGCAAGTGGGCATCAAGGTATCAGCCTGTTGGTTGATAACAGTCTCAACCCAAATATTATGTGTCAGGATTCTTTTGCTTATAATCAATAGAAAACACAATTGAAACCCTTACTGAAAGGAAGTTTATTGGTTCATAGAACTAAATAATCGAGAGATTAAGCAGGACTGCCTGGCTTTATAGTCTGGAACCAAGTGCTTCGGTGATCTCATCAGGATCAGATTTCTTTGTCTTCGTTTGCTTACTTTACTGATGTCTGCTTTACTTTAAAGTTGATTCCCCTTGAAGGTCAAGGTAAATGCTTCCTTGTTAATTTTGAGGATATTTTTCCTAGCATTACCAATAAAAGTCTAGATATTCAGTCTGATTATATATTGCCTCAGATCAAGTGCTTGTCCCTGAACCTATCACTTGTCAGAGGGTAAGAATAACCTGATTGGCTAAGCCTGATTCATGTCCTCCACCTAGAAAAGGGAGTAAGGATGAGGCTAAGTCAGCTTTCCCAAAAACGTGGTTCTCTATGTTGGATCTCTCATGATTTGTGCATAACCATCTTGGTGTAGAAATGAAGAAAGTGAACTAATAGTACCAATTTTGGGGTTAGATTAGATATAAGGAAAGAATAAGGATTCCCATCAAAGGTGCTGCTTCAGGTGATATACCTTGAAGTCTCCGCTGGGCATGGAAGGAAGAGAAGTGAGTCCAACCGAAGGGAGAAAATGGAGGGAGTAAGTTCATCATAGAATAAAGGTGATCAAGGAATGGCACGTTGGGATTTAAAGTGTCCATGGTAGAGCAGTCTCTGGTTATGTGACAACTTAGTATACCCCTGGAAGTGGGTGGCTAAAGTTGAATAGAAATAGAAGAATTTTGAGGCTGGATGGATCATCTAAATGGATGATGAATCTTTTAGGATTATTAAAAAGTTTACTCAGGCCGGCCGAGTTGCGCGGTGGTTAAGTGCTGGCTTGGGACTCCAGCGGCCCTGGTTCAGGTCCCACATGTGAGGGCCAGTGACACTGCCCTAAAAAAAAAAAAAGAAGTTTACTGTAAGCTTGGTCTCTTCAGCAGATTGGGGGAGGTGCCTGAAAGTGGTTAGCTGATAGTGAGTGAGGGTGTGTGGGTTGAGTGGTAACAGTTACAGGGCATACGCCTTAAAGAATGAATGAGCTTTTATATCAAATTGGTAGCACTCTTTCTTCTGCTACTTACAAACATGGTGTGTGTGTGTGTGTGTGTGTGTGTGTGTGTAATAGTTAATTCTTTGTGTTTTATAGTTATTTTAACTATTTAAATTTATACTCGATACTGACGCTTTTTATTGTAATAATTTAAAATTTTGAAAGCCCTTGAAATAGAACTTACTTCCAGCAATACAACAATCGATTCTTGAGACCCTAAAAATCTTGTTAGAGTCTCTGTAAAGTTATGTCCTCAGGAAAGATAGGTCTTTGCTTCCCTCATGGTGGGGTCAAGCAGGCCTAGGAAACACTGGATGTTGAGAACTAGTGGAGTAGATGACCATTAAAAGTCATTCCTAAGATCTTGTAGACAGAGAAAGATTTTGCTATTCAAAAATTTTTGATATGATGGGCCTGCCGAGTGGCACGGTGGTTAAGCGCTGGCTTCCCGGTTCGGGTCCCACATATGAGGGCCAGTGACACTGCCCTCAAAAGAATAAAAAATAAAAAAAAAAAAAAATTTTGATGTGAAAGTAATAAGAAATAAGGATCTACTATAGGGGCATTAAGGGTAAGTTACGATTTTTCAGGATAGATATATACAAGTTAGAAGTTAGAGAAAGGGTGCTTTTAAGGGGGAAGAATTGAGGATACTGAGTGAATGGAGAAGATAATTTTGAGAGCAGGATCCGGATGGAAGTGTGTTGGCATTTAATGCAAAAATAAGGGAAAGAGACAAGGGAAGATAATTTTGTGAGCAGATCTTAAGTTACAGATTTGGGAGCCCATAAAGTATGGAGGCAGTATTATTGGTTGAGAGTAGGGAAATATAGAATTAAAGGCTTGAAGAGACTTGAAATAGCCCTTTTGGAGAGTGCCATAAAAGGATTTTTGTTTGCCAGTAATAATCTTAAATGAAAATAGAAAAAGATGTGAGCTAGTTGTAGGCCAAGGGAGCATGATGATAGTACCTTTGGCCTGGGAGGGGATTGGAAAAGTAGATAATGGGATAATTCAGATTGGGAGTTAGTATGATGGAAGATTTAGAGGTTAATGAATGTATAAAGTACTGGTGTGGGTAGCTCTAAATGCTAAATAACACACATATCTAATGCAACCAGAAGGCACACTATAAATTTGTATGCTGCACACTTAGATGTAGAGTTATCGTTAGAACAAGACCTTTACCTTTTATCTCTGTTTAGAACTAAATTAATTATGTGCTAGCCTCTGGGTTTATTAGAATTATATTTAAGAAAGATTTTTGAATCATAATAGCCAACAGTCCCTATTTATCAGTTTGTGTGAGAGAGCTTCATAATTGAATGTCACATAGCATTATTGCATTCTTACCAGTTTTCTTGTGTTACTGTTGAGCACAGTGCTTACAAAAGTTTGCCTGATTTTAGAAAGTGAAGAAAATTAACCTGGATTAATTTTGTTTAAGTGTATATATATTTCATCATCCAATTGCAAGACAACAAGCAGCAATCAGAGAGATGTATACTCAGAGAACTCTCAGGATAGATAGTATTCTATACAATCCAGTTAAATGTTGTCTAACACCATTCTTCTCTCTGATTCTTTATTTAGGACTGGTGAATTCATAATGAGAAGAAAAACATTGTAGTTTAATTTTAGAGCTGGCATGCTAAATGTCTTATTTAATTTTTAATTTAAGAGAACCGTGTTACATGTTCAAGTCTTCAAAAATATGTTTAGCTACAATACAGGTTAGAAGGATATAAACTCTTTTTTAATCTTGTAGTCTTCAACTAAATTTCCCCCTGCTCTCTGAATCTTGCTTCCTTCACTGTACACCAGGGGTCTGCAAACTGCGGCTCGCGAGCCACATGCAGCTCTGTGGGTACATTCTGTCTCAAAAGTTTGCTGACCCCTTGGAGAGCCAATCCTGTCTCTCACAACAATTTAAAAATTATTCGAGAGCCATAAATATATTTTTACATAATCACCATTATGTGAATAATATCCTTTAAAAATTTTATAAATGAGAGCCGGCCGAGTGGCTCAGTTGGTTCACAATTCGCTCAAGAGTGCGAGCTGAGCTCTGAGCAACAGCAGTTGGATGCCCAGCCCGAGCTGAGCTGCCGCTGAGCTGATAACAGGTGGCAGGATAGCTAAAAAAAAGAAAAAAATTTTATAAATGAAACTATGATAGTTTTATTTTCATTTTCGGTTTACTTCAGAGTCACATGTATGTACCCAAAGTGCTACATGTGGCTCGCAAGCCACAGTTTGCTTATCTCTAGCGGCTCTTCCATCTCAAAAGTTTGCCAACCCCTGCTGTAGCCCAGTAATCTTGCTTTCCTCAAAGCCCCTTTGTACCATTCCTTGGGGATATAGCTAAGGGCAGTCAGTCTCTTAGGAACAGACACTGAGCAAATATTTTGTACATAACAGATGGCTCAGCATATAGTCCTAAGCAACTCTACATTTGAGTACATACCTTACATAGTAGAAACCCTGAAGAGAAGTTCCAAGAAAGGGAGGAAAATCAGCTATTTATTTTTACAAGTAAATTCTGTGTCTACAAATATCTACAGGATGAAAAACAAACAAAAAAAAACACAACAAAATTATTAATGGTTTCAAAGAGTTTAAAAGATATCCATAATATCAAGTTATTTGTATCAGCACCTTTTGTACTCTGGATGTGATTCTAACAGGGAAGTAAGTGAAAAGTGAGGGCTGGGCAAATTAATTCCAGGTAGATTTAAAAGTAGCATACCTTTGGGGCCAGCAGAGTGGCGCGATGGTTGAACGCTGGCTTGCGAGGCCAGCAGCCCCGGTTTGGGTCCCACATGTGAGGGCCAGTAACACTGCCCTCAAAAAAAAAAAAATAAAAGTAGCATACCTTTGGGCTGGCTGAGTGGCACGTTGGTTGGAGCTTGCTTGGGACACCAGCGGCCCCCGTTCGGATCCCACATGTGAGTGCCAGTGACACTACCCTAAAAAAAATAATAATAATAAAGAAAAGTAGTATACCTTTAAGAATTAATAGACCTCCAGAAAAATCACACAGACTATGTGTTAACATGTTTTTGCTTTGATGTCAACCCATAGAAACCTATGCCAAATACTCTATTTATATATTACCCTTATTCCTTTTCTAGTAGAGTACCTCATTATTTAATAAAGTAGGAAAAGAATCATTTTAGTCTTGTGAGAACAGTTTGTATTTAAATAGGGTTTTGGGTTTTTTTTTTTGGTTGAATTGGTTTTAGTGCACGAGTGATATTTTTGTAACTTTTGGCTGATTACTTGTTTCTTTTTCTTTTTAGGATGAGTAGATATGATATATTAAGAGTCTTTAAGATAGGCATTGAATTAGATATAATGAGGGCAAAAATATAGCGGACAACTCAGCATTTATCATAAGATTCTGCAGAGATCTTTTCATATTTGACCCATCTCCGATGTTTAAAGTCTCTGTTTAATTCTCTGTTCTGCAAAAAGGCATGTATACAAATACATTAGTGAATTAATGAACTAGACTATTAGGAGGCAGGGATGCGTAGTTTATTACTCTATTGAAGCCATCTTTGGTATTATTTTATTATCTCATTTCTTCCTGTAATAAATTTTAAAACTATGCTATGAGCAAATAAGCTTCTATTTGTGACTTGTTTTGTTTGTTTGTTTGTTTGTTTGTTTATTTACTTATTTTTTTTTAGAGGGCAGTGTTACCAGCCCTCACATGTGGGATCTGATCCGGGGCTGCTGGCGTCCCAAGCCAGCTCTTAACGACTGTGCCACTAGGCTGGCCCTGTGACTTGTCTTTTTGTTTGTTTGTTTTTTAACTTTATTGGGGAACAGTGTGTTTTTCCCAGGACCCCTCAGATCCAAGTCAAGTTGTTGTCCTTTAATCTTAGTTGTGGAGATCACAGCTCAGCTCCAAATCCAGTCACCATTTTCAATCTAGTTGCTGGGGGGGGAGGGGGGGACGCAGCCCACCATCCCATGCAGGAGTTGAACCGGCAGCCCTATTGCTCAGAGCTCGCGCTCTAACCAACGGAGCCACCCAGCTGCCTTGACTTGGTTTTTGAAGTCAAGTCCTTTTTGAGATTAAGATGAAACATAGAGATAAAATGATAGGGACTAGTTGTCAGATCAGGCTGAGTAAGTAATATGTTTAGATTACAGAAAATTGGAAATGACAATTTGTTAATCTTAGTGTTCGCATACTAGAACTCGATAAACCTAATATTGCCTTGCAGAAAACCTGCTTCAATGAACAGATAAGAATAATTTATATTTAATATATTTAGCAATTGGTGTTTCAGCAGAAAGTGAACGTATTGTAAATGGATAGTAAAATGCTTTGAAGATATACTTAGCACTATTAGGATTTGGTTTTTTAATAGATATTACAACCTCCTTTGGGCCTCTATTTACTTGAACCCTTTCACTGCGTTGATTTCAAGTTGTTGTTTTTTTTCCAAAATGGGTCAAAAATCCACTAAAAAATAAGTTGATATTTTGACTATTTTATGCATATATACTGAAACCCAGCAGAAGAGGGCAAAGTTTTTTGAGCTCATGGGATAAGCTTGAATCCCACAGTCAGCGGATGTAAACATTCATTCAGATATATCCAAACGTCTCAGCAAAGGACTTAAAATAGGTAGGGTGAACCAGATTGTTGTTTCTTAAGCTTTAATGTGCATGCAGATCACCTGACTATCTTATTAAAATGCAGGTTCCGATTTAGTAAGTCTGGGATGTTGGCTTAGAGTCTGCATTTTTAACAAGCTCACTGGTGATACTTGCTGATTCATGTAGCTCCCAGAACGTGCTTTGAGTAGGAAGGGGCTAGGTGGTTTCTATTGCTCTATGTTCAACATATTATAAAATTTAGCAAAATCTTACTAATTCAGTTGTAACATATATAAAACTGCCATAGTGAGACAAGGGATAAAATGAAAGTTAAGGCTTTTTGGGTGAAAAGAAACAGAAACCAGTTTAATGAGCTCAAAGAAAAAAGGGAAGCTGTTCTAAGAATAAGAGACAGCCTCACTGGAGTCTGTGAGCACTAAATTAAATGGAACTAGGTTTCAGGGGAAGTGGAAATTAAGAAAATTAAGTAGGTTAGCTATCTCTCCCATTTCTGCTCTCCGTGTTTCTGTTCTCGCCTCCCTTCTGGTACATTTTTCTGGTACGTCTTTGGCTTGCCATGTTATTGACTGTGACCTTCACTGTTTGACCTTGCAGCCTCAAGATTTACTATTCCTTGACAACAGTATCTCCTTTTCTGTTCAAATTATCAAGAGAAAATTTGGTCAACCAATAATGAAACATTTCTACTTGGGTCAAGTGTCCAACCTTGGGTAGTCAGCCTTCTATGTTTGGGAGGTAGTTAGTGTTGGAATCACATGGTAAGAATGGGGCCAGTGAGATAGGCCCCTTTAGAGAGGGGAGTGGATGGACACGGAAAAGGTGCTGCTTTCCAGAATGGAGTTGGAGGTAGAGCTGGCAAAGACACCTGTCTAGTACACCTTTATGAATGGATGTTCATGAAGAATGCTTTGTTAAATTATTAGAGTACAAGCAGTCCTATACTCATGTTTAGGATACTTCATAAAAGCATGTATAATATAAAAGTTACATAGGCAGTAGTTTGGGGCATAGTGGTAGAGAACATTCTCAGAGAACTAAAAATAATAAATTCTAATTATAGTATATTTTATATATATATTTTTAATTCTTTAATTGTGAAATAAACATTTTTTTAAGAATTAGTTTCAGGTGTACATCACAGTGCAATAGTTATACTTTTACCCCTCAAAGTGACAACTCCCCTCCCCCAATTCGCCACCCCACTCCCCCATCCCCATATCATACATATCTATTACACTTCCTCTGACTCCCTTCCACAGTATACTCCACATCCCGTGACTATCTATATATTCAATTACAGTTGGCATACAATATTATACAACATCAGCTTCAGGTGTACAGTGCAGTGATCAAGCCTGTACTCCATCCATAAAGTGGTCTCCCTAACAAGACATGTGACCATCTGGCACCCCACAAAATATTTACAATATTATTATATTTCCCGAACTGTGTTTCATATCCCTGTGGCAATGTTGTAGTTACCTATTTATGCTGTCTAATCCCTTCCCCTTCTCCCTTATCCCCACCCCCCCTCCCAACTAGCAACCATCAGTTTTTCCTCTATATCTATGAGTCTGTTTCTGTTTACTTTGCTCGTTCATTCAGTTTTTTCAGATTCCACATATAAGTGAGATCATATGGTATTTGCCTTTCTCCGACTGACTTATTTCACTTAACATAATAGTTTCTAGGTCTATCCATTATCATTGCAAATGGTATGATTTCATTTTTCTTTATAGCGGAGTAATACTCCATTATATAAAATCCCCTGAGTGTTATCAGTATATACATTGGATAGCGGTAAATGTAGGCAACACAAATGGAACCTCCCACTTCTACCTGTCCCCCAATGAGTACTGTTAAGGTGTGCTGGCCTCCCCTCTATTGACTGTCTTGGGAGAAACAGCCCTGCTTATTCTCCTGCTTTTTGCTGTTTCCTGGATCCCATTTTTTACTTTTATTTTGCATATAATTTTTGAGGTGACACTAAGATTACCTTGTGAAGGAATGCATTCAAATTGTCCCATTCTTGGAATTACAGACAGAGCCACCCAAAACATTTGAGGTTCAACTATATTCTGAAACCTTTGGTGTAAAGAAAAAGTATAACATTCACCAGTTGCAGTAATGAATCCTTGGGTTCTTATGACAGTTGAAGCAATGCCAGATACCTCATTTTTCCTAAGAGGCCATTCTGTTTATGTTATCAGCTCCCGTTATAGATAGATATATACAACTGAAAGTCAATGATAGCATTTAGAGCAATGCCTTTTTCCCCATTTGGCTTCTCAGCAAACCAAAGCTACAGATGCTGGTGTTCTGCCTTTTCATGCTTCTAAAATGGACATAGCCCCGAAAAGTACTATTATGCCCAGTTAATAAACGTCAAATACAATTGTACTTAAAATTTAATGATACAGTGTTTGGGACCAGAGTGTGAACACCTTTTTGGGAGGAAAGCCTTTAAGGAAATTATTTTCTGGCTTGGAATACTGTGGTCCTTTATACTTATCTTAATTATAGTTTGTTTGTTTTTTCCCTTTCAGAAAAAGCCTGTGTAGAAGCTGGGTCGGCAAGAATGTCGCTTCTTATATTGGTGTCCATTTTCTTATCTGCAGCTTTCGTTATGTTTTTGGTATATAAAAATTTTCCTCAGCTTAGTGAGTAAGTATACTGAAAGAAACTGAAAAAGTCTAGACATCTATAGAGATGAAAGTGAATTACAAGTTAAACTAATTTTAAGCAACAGAGCTATCATGGTGATTGTTTATCAGCTCTCATGGCTTGTAGAGAGTCCATATTGACACTGTTACTTAAATACTTTTTCCAAATATGACTCTTGATTTTCTATGCAGGGTTTTCCTAGCATGCTCCACTAATGTTTCTAACGATCCTACACATGTGCCTATGCCTTTTTCCTTTTCCTCCTTCATTGCATGTGTATACATATATAAAACTAAGTTAAAGTTTTGTGAAATGGGTGGTGGTTTCTGATATTTTCTAAACTATTCATTAAATTTAATTAATTAATTTTTTACTTTTATTAGCATTTATTTGTTGCTGAATTTTCTCCTGGGCCATAAGTTTTTGCTTCTTCATTTCTTTTGGGGCATCATTTTCTTCTGTGCAACCTCCTTTTCTGGTTTAGGAACAGTCTGCTCTTTTTCTGTTAGGACCATGTCCGTGTGGCAGGGAGAGCTTATCTACGGTTAGTCCTCCCGTGAGCTCTGTGTGTTCTGCTCCGCATCTTGGGAGCTTTGTTTACCTGGATGCGCTCAGTGACCAGAGAATCTACATCTAAACGCTTAAGTTCAGCATTACTCTCTGCATTTGTAAGCATGTGCAGTAAAAATTCTGCGTTGTTTTTGGGCCATCAGCCCTGGGCACATCTCCCAACTCCACCATTGTAATGACGGAATGGCACATATTGTTTTTGTTAGGTGACATCCTTTAGATTCTTTTCGGATATGCATACCCTTGATGGCCTGGCAGGTTCACAAGTGTTCTTAAAATGAACCCATAGATTTGAAACTCTTGATTTACATGGTTTTGTGGGATTCTCCGGGTCAAGTGAGTAGCGAACCATTTTCAGAGGTCACCTTAAGCCGCTTACGGGAGGAGATCATTTTATTTTTTAATGCTAGTAGTGACCAAGTCAATTTATTTTACATCCATAATAGATATTGACCTGCATTTTGAAAAATACTGATGGTCTTCTCTGCTCTTCCCCTTTTCCATCCTTGTGACCAATTTCTGTCTTGCTTCTTTTCATTCATTTCCTTACCCACCACATTGATGTCTCCTAGCTCTTTTTCTCTTCCCTCTTTTATGGAAATGATACAGTCTGAATAGGTACTTTTTACAATAAAATGGACCTTTTAAAAGACTTGTATATCTAGTACACATCCCCAATTACTTAGCTAAAACCTTGGGGGCGAAATGTGTTTCAGAATTATATTTTTTTAATTTTTGAAAAATAACATGTACGTCCAGTAGGATCTGGGGCAGCATCCCTTGATCAAGTACATTAATAGTTTTGCAGAGAAACTTGCATCATAAAAGACTATAAATAAGTTTATGTAAATGTGTGTTAAGTTTTGCTGGCAAATTATAAAGAACTGTTGGTTTTCAGAGTTTCTTGAATTTTAAGGAAGTGATTATGGACCTGAAACATACTTTAATAGGGCAAACTATCCCAGGGCTATTTAACCACAATAATACCACCCTTGTGTAATCATAGATTACACATGGGACTACTAAAATGTAGTTAGACTTTCAACCAGGGCCAGCCTGGTGTGGTAGTGGATAATTGAAATGTCATTTCAGGGTATCAGGAAGTTCCTGTTTCCTCTAAATTCATTAACAATTTCTTATGCTTGAAAAGTTACAGTCAAACTTATTTATATTTTAATACTTTGATTTCTGTATCAATGTAAATGCCTTCGGGAGGATAGCATGTTACATTATGTTAATATTAGTATAATTGAATTTTAGAGCCTTTCTGGTTTTGATCAGGCAGTAGGAAATAAAGAGCTGACTTGAAAGAGGAAAAGAATATAGAGTGTATGTTAATATTGCCTTTGTTCCCAATCTGCTCTGAGAATAACATCACATGTATATAATATGCTATTATAAACCTTTTATAATTCTGCTTATTTCCTTCTGTGTTTGTGTTGTATGTGTGTATGCATACAACCCCTATAAAGAGTTTTTTCAGTTTTTAAATTTATAATTAGAAAACTCATTTACCTGCTATTTTTATAGGACTTAGACAGCATTCTGTCATTGTGCAAAGACAATTAAATTTTATCCTGTAAATAAATGGGCACAATATATATTAAATGCAAAGATGATAATTTAAGGTTTTTACGAACAAGAAATCATTCAGTTCTAAACAAGAAATTAAATGTAAAGTAGAATTAATAGGGAAAATGTCTCAGTGTTTTAAAATTTATTTTTTGATTATAGTTGACATACAATATTATTGGGTTGTCAGAACAGACATGACATATTTTTTGTTTTTCATTGCAAAAATGCATCACGACATTTCTGACAACCCAATATATTAGTTTTAGATGTACAACATAGAAAATGTTTAAGTTTTTATCTAAGCTTTGAGCGGAATATTACAGAAAAGATGTGAACTGTAAGTTTAATAAAATTTTTACTTAATTTCAGTTGTAATTGATTATTGACTTTAGCTTATAAGGATCACCCAAAGTGATGTTAAATATGTTTTAAGTATTGCTGACATCAGTGATTCCTTTCTTAATTCAAAATTTACACTAATGTTGAAGCGGATGCTTTTAATTTTTTAATTTGAGTCATCCTGAACTTTCATATATAGAATACATGTTTCACTATATTATGTTATATTAAAGCATTAAAAAAATAATTCTTAGACCTTTGAACTTAAGAATTGTGAATTTATGCTTAACATATTACAGATCAAGGCATCATCATTTTCGATAAAACTTTATGTTTCGAAGTTGACTGACTATAATGTTAATTATGTTGGCAAATTTCTGCTTCAAAATTTTTCACTTTAATTTTATTTCTTTAGAGAAGAAAGAGTGAATATGAAGGTTCCCAGAGATATGGATGATGCCAAGGCTCTAGGAAAAATTTTATCCAAATATAAGGACACCTTTTATGTACAAGTACTTGTAGCTTATTTTGCTACATATATTTTGTATCCTTTTAATTGAAAAATGTTTTCTACTTTTGTTCAAGAAAAAGGTATTTGTAAAAGATCTGTTCAGTTATATATAACTTTTTCCTTTTAAAAATTGTTAATGCATTATAATTATATTAAATAGAACACTGAAAAATTAAAATGTAAAAAATTCTTTAATCCTTTCTCTTCAACTCAATTATTATTTCTGCATATTTATTACCCCAGTTTTATTGTGTTCTGGTCCTTCCACTTATAAACATTTTCTTTTCCTCTGTATTTGAGATAATTATTTTATTAATTGATTGTCTTAATTTAAATAATTATTTTGAATTAATCACCATATCATAATTTAAAAAATTTTCCTTAGGTTTGAAGATATAATTTGTATTTCATTTTTTGCTTTTCTAGATGTTATGAATTTTTCTTCATGATTTTTTTCCCTTTCATTTAATTATGATTTTTCTTCCATTAATTATGATTTGTAAAACAAATCATAAAAGGATAGCTAGTCATTCAAAGAGTATGGATTTTTTTTTTAATAGTACTTAGTACTTATGCCTTTGTTTTATAAACATATATGTTGTATTTTAACTAGTCAGGAAAATAACTATTCTTTCTAAATATTTTCACACTGCTTATGCTACTACTGATTAATCTTCCATTTTGTGTACTTTAATTTCTGATTTTTGTATCTTTTATTCTATTTTCAAATCTTCTCAGTTAATGAAAAACATTATCTTTGATGTTGTAACTAATCATTAGCCTTTTAAAACCAGCTTTTATTTTAAAAAGACAAGTTACTTTGTTAATTCTCTCAAACTATTTTTATGCTTGCTTCCTTTTTTTATTCTTTTCTTTTGGTTCTTTGCAATTTCTTTTGGTTTGTTGGAGTTTTCAAGTAAAACCTTTTCGCATAAAATTCAATAGCATTTTCTTTTCTTGGATTTATATTGGATTATATATTACATATTATATATAATATTCTAATATCTTAGTGATAAATACATTTACAAAAGCTTTTGCTGCTAATACAAACATTGTTCCTTTACTCAGCTGGTGAGAAACATTTTTACTTGGGCAGCGTACTTTATGTAGATAGATGCTTTGTCATTATCTTCCCTATGTATTATTAGAAAAAGTCAGATTTGGGGAAAATTTGGAGAATAATTATTGTGCACCTGTCTTTTTTTTTTTTTTAGCTGAGCCATCCCGCCACCTGTTGGCTGCACCTGTCTTTTGACAGGTCACTTGGGGCAGCTATTTGTATATAAACTGCTTTAATTGTATATAAACTGGTCTAAGAAATCCATAACTGCTGCCTTTTCCTATTCCATTTTGTCACCTATCTATGAAAACCTTAGTATTAGGCTTACAGGTTATTTTGCTTTTATATTTTTTAACCATAAATTAAAATATTTTCCCCAAATAAGAAAAAAACTTGATTCATCTCTTTTATTTGACTTCGTTTTTTTGAAGGTTTTTATGAACATTTTGTGCACACGGCATACTGTTTCTATTTACTTTAGAAAATTATTTTTTTTTTTTTGTCCCGTTTTGGGAGGGATATATGGCTGAGGAATAAAGGCAATGCCCACCTATTGGGTCAATTAGTCAGGTAACATAAGTGAATATTGACTATCTATAGGGTGATGATGTTGTAGACTGGTTGTCTTAGTATTTACATGCAAATTAGTAGAAGAGAATAAACTGTCCTGTAGAAAGTGAATTGGAAGTATAAGAATTGGTTTATTATTACGAAATACACTTGGTTTTAAATTTTAAGTTATTGGTTAATATTGTCCATTCATAAGGTTTTATTGCATATTACTGTTTGTTTAATAATTAAATAATTGTAATGGTTTTGCGTCATGTTTTAGATTTTTTTTTTTTTTTTAGGACAACATAACCAAGAAGGAATAGATTTTTTTATAAGATCATTTGTTAAGTCAATGTTTTATAAATTTTGTTTATTTACACTTTTGAATTTTAAGCTGAGTGTTAAAAAGGTACTTTTTGAAACTCACTGAACCAAAAAGAGAAAGACTTTATCTTAAGGCATATAACTAGAACAGTGTTGATTAATAGAAATGTAGTATGAGCAACATGTAATTTTAAAATTTTCTAGCTGGCACATTTGAAAAAGTAAAAAAAAAACACCTGAAATGAATTTTAGTAATACATTTTACTTGAACCAATATATCAAAAATATTACTTCAACATGTAATCAACATAAAAATTATTGAGATAATTTATATAATATTTCGATAGTAAGTCTTTGAAATATGTGTATTTTATACTTATAGCACGTTTCAGTTCAGACTAGGCACATTTCATTGTCTCCATAGCCCCTTGTGGCTAGTGGCCTCTGTACTCAACAGTGCAGTACTGGGACCTTCATTTGTAATACCTGCCTTCAAACTCTTGTATAGAAATCACTTTTTACGTTATAATTATTTCATCCCTAGCATCTATTCATTTAACCAGCTTTTTAGAAATACTAATTATATGCTAAGTACAAATCTAGTGTTTTGTGCATTCAAAAGCAGAACTGTTTCCATCTGGAATAATGGGTAGTTATGGGAAGAGATATGGCACAGTCATTCTAGACAGAGCAAGTTTAGAGCAGAGCTTACAAGCACAGGGCATGGTTAGGAAGTGATCAGTAATCCGGTTTAGGTAGAGTATAAGGTTTAGGCAGGGGAGGATTAAGAAATAATTTTAGGAAGATTGTTTAGACATTATACTCAGATTATGGATAAATTTGAGTACCACATTAAGGAATTTAGAATGTTCATTTCGTATTAGCTAGTCATTGAGGAATTTTGAGATGTGGATGACATTAAAAGTGTCACCACCATCTCATTCCTGTTTGTTTCCGTGAGGCTAAAATCTTAGAGTAACCTAAAAATTTTATTACGGAAAGTTTAAAACACACAGAAATAAAGAAAATCATATCATGAGCTCCTATGTACGCATCACCCATCTTCAGCAATTATCAATATTATACCAATCTTATTTTTGGAAGTTCTTTGACTTTGTATTTTTGGCCTGTTAGAGAAAAGTGAAATAGGTGAAGGACCATGTTTGTGGTTGGGAAAAGAGATTAACGTTTATTTTGATTTAGGATATACTGAGTTTTAAATATTCAAATAGCGGTGGGCCAGCCGAGTGGCGCAGTGGTTAAGCGCTGGCTTGGGTAGCCAGCGGCCCTGGTTCGGTCCCACATATGAGGGCCAGTGACACTGCCCTCAAAAACAATAAAAATAAAAACATATAAAAATATTCAAATAGCAGATACCCATACCCAAAAGTCAATCAATAGGAGACTGATTGAATAAGCCATGGTAAATGTGAACACTGGAGTACAATGTAGCTGTTAAAAAGGGTGAGAAATATATCAATATGCTTTTAAGGCATTATATCAAGGTATTATTAAGTGATAGAGATGAAACAGGGATAAAAGTGAAACTTCTCTAAATTTATTGTGTAAATTTCACTTTATATTACACATATTTATAAAACCAATTAAAATGAAAAGAGAATCAGGAATCTTAAAAATCAAAAGCAACCTCATTAAGATGGGTACTATCAAAAACTAGAAAATAACAAGTTTTGGTGAGGCTATGGAGAAATTGAAACCCCTATGTATGATTAATAGTACTGTAAAATGGTGCAACTGCTTTGGAAAACATAATGTTTTTGCAAAACATGAAAAATAGAATTACCATATAATTCAGCAGTCCCACTTCTGGGTATATAACCAAAAGAATCGAAAGCAGTGTCTTGAAGAGATATCCATGTTTATAGTAGTGTTTATTCACAACAACCAAAGGGTGGAAGCAGGCTGGCCGAGTGGCGCAGTAGTTAAGAGCTGGCTTGGGATGCCAGCGGCCCCAGTTGGGATCCCACATATGAGGGTCAGTGACATTCCCCTCTTAAAAAAAACAACAAAAAAAAACAAGGTGGAAGCAACCCAAGTGTTTTTTAGTGGATGAATAAATAAAATGTGGTATGTACATACAATGGAATGTTATTCACTCTTAAAAAAGGGAAATTCTAACACGTGCTACAACATGGATGAACCTTGAGGATGTTATGTTAAGTGAAAAAAGCCAGTTGCAAAAAGACATGCCATATAATTCTACGTGTATGAGGTACCTACAGCAGTCCAATTCATAGAGACTGGAAGTAAATGGAAAGTTATCAGGGGCTTTGGGAAGGAGGAAATGGAGAGTGTTGTTTAAGGGTGTAGGATTTCAGTTTTGCAAAACAAAAAGAGTTCTGGAGATTGGTTGCACAGCAGTGTGGTGGTACTTGCTGATACCAAACTGTAAACTTGAAAATGGTTAAGGTGGTAAATTTTACCACATTTCTAAAAATTTATAAAGCAAAATTAAACGATGAATTCAATAGTATAATAAGTTGTTGGGGGTTTGACTATAAGAATTCTTTCAAATGACCTTGAAAACAATAATGTGACTGAACATCCCTTCTGGAATAAATATGAAAGAAATCAAACTATTTTCAGTTATTGTTAATAATGTTCTGAAATTCTTAAATATATAAAGTTTCAGAATTATACTATTGTACATATTTTATATAATATATATTTAATAGCATGTAAAGCAAATAGGTA
Source organism: Aselliscus stoliczkanus (assembly GCA_033961575.1). NCBI lineage: Eukaryota > Metazoa > Chordata > Mammalia > Chiroptera > Hipposideridae > Aselliscus > Aselliscus stoliczkanus. Next base: position 93,927,529 of record CM066736.1, on the reverse strand, counting down.
TTTGTGACATTAAGAACCAACATTTTTTCGTGTAAGAGAAAAGAAATACAAATCTAAATAAAGCTAGAAACTTAAGCTCAAATCACATTTTCATGCAGAGAAGAATGGCTTTGTGAATATTACAGGATAAAAGATAGGAACTTATTAAACCATTCTGAGGGATACAGTAGCAAAATTCAAACAGTGATAAATTCTACAAATGACCTAGTTTCTTCAACAGATAAATTGAAAGAAAAAAGGATACTTAAGTGATATAGTGAGCAAATACCATTTGTGGGCTTTTTTCTTTCTTTTTTTTAATCCTGATTTAAACAAACCAGCTGTAAAAGAAAAATTTTGGGAAATCTGAATACAGACTAAATACAGAAGGTGCCAAAAAAATGCATACACATTTTAAAAAAGGAAAAAAAAACTATTAAAATTGTAATACTCAATATATACCGGTAGCAAAAGATGAATATAGGTCATATGTATACATTTTTTTTGGCATCTCTAGTAGTAGATATTTAGAATAGTAAGGTATTATAGTTAATCTCTTGAATTCTGACAATGGTATTATAGTTATTTTAAAAAGAAAATAAATGCTTTTAAAGGTATTAAAGTAGTTGCGTATTTAATGATATGTATGGGATTTTCTTTAAAATAATCCAGTGTAAGGGAAATAGACAAACCAAGATTGTTTGTATGTTGTTGAAGTTGTATATGGATTTATAAGACATCATAATACTAGTTTCTCTACTTTCATATGTGTTTGAAACTTGCCATCAAGTCCTGAAGAGCTCGTAATAAATTAATAAAGCTTATTTTAAATTATTTTTTAGTGGAGGTATGCAGTAGACAGATGGAAAATTTGAGACTGGGGTATTTGACTGGAAAGGTTGAATCAGAGATAAGATAGTTAAGAGTTATCAGTATATATGGCCAGATACTTGAAGCCATGGAAATTGCTGACTTTCTCAAAGGAACGGGAGAGTGTGACTAACAGAATGTTAGAGAAATCCCAGAGTTGAGAATGAGGATAAGAAAAAAACTAGAGAAGGAATGATCTGTAATGTAGAAGAAAAGGAAGTTTCATGAGAGAGGATGTTTAATCCTATGCAAGGATCATTAAAAAATTACTTGAGAAAAAGTTGTTAATTTTGGCTGGGAAGATGTTTCAGTAGAATAGTGGACCAGTATGCTGGGTAGCAAGGAGACAGATATACCTCTGTCAAGGAAAGCCTAGATTTTCTTTAATTTATAGACATCTGAGTGATTTTATACAGGATGGATCCCATGAAAGAGCAAGAAGTTGAAGAAAGAACCCAGGAGAGGAAGAAATCTGAAATGAAAACAAGTCAAGTGGGAACTAGAGAAAAAAGGAGAGAAAGAAATAATGGAACAAGTCAAGTGGGAACTAGAGAAAAAAGGAGAGAAAGAAATAATGGATGATGATAGACATTTTAAAGTAGGAAGGAGAGTTAGTCTGACTGACTTTTAAGTAAATTATGTTAGAGGGTAAAAAGGGGTCCAAGCCAAAACTAGCAACTAGAGGAAAGTAGAAAAAAAACAAATTGTTTTCAAAATAAGATTTATGATTTTTACTGTATTTTTAACCCCTTTTCTTTTTTTAAATTAGTGAATTGAAGCAAATGTCTATAAGTTAAATTAGAAATAAGTAATTATTTTACCTTACATATATCTAGATTTCCACAGAAAACATGTTTCCTGAAAACATTGGGAAATCAATGCATTTGAGAAGCATATTTATTGAAAAGGTTACTGAGACCTTTTTCTTCTGTTTCTTTTTTTTTTTTTGCCAGTTCCTAATTCCTTTTTTTTTTTTTTGGCCTAATTCCTCTGTATCTGGTGTGTGTTTAGTAAGTGATCAATTTAGAGTTAAAGGCATTACAACTGAGGAGTCATATATTTTTAAATTTTTGAATATAATTTTATTTTTTAATACTGAAATATTAATATAATCTTATGAGCATGATAGCTTATGTATTGATACTTTTTTCCTGAAATGTTGGATTTGTCTTTTAAAAATTCCACTTAATTATGTTTTAATCCTTAACTTAAAAGTTAACAGCTTGCAGACATTTGCTATTCCGGGCTCTATATTCCTCAGTATACTCTCAGGGTTTCTTTATCCCTTTCCACTAGCCTTATTTCTTGTTTGTTTGGTAAGTATATAAAGTAAAATTGGGAGACTAGAAAAAAAATCACTTTAAATAGAGTGATGAGGACGGCATTATTAATCCCACTAGCCTGTATAAGCATAAACTCATTACTTTTAAGAGGCATTTAACTTTAAAGTAATATCTAAGTCCCTTCATAAGTAGGTGTTATAGTTTTTATTTCTAGAACTGGGGTATCATAGCCTTAATTGCATTTATAAGCTCTGTTTTTACCTTTTCTTCCCATTGTGATTTGTAAAAATAGTCCAAGAGTGTTGGTTGGCAAAATGAGTTAAGTCCCAGGGCGGTATTTTCAAGCATAGCAATTGAAAACAAAATTGGCTCTTGAAGTTTTATTCTTAGGCTAAAGGCTAACATTAACTTATTTGGATACAGTCACTAAATTTAATTACAAGTGCCAGTTTGTTGTAGCTGGTCTCATTTCAGTTATAATTTGGTCTGAGAAAGGACTAGATCAAATGCGCTCTTGTCCTCTGCAAGAGATGTCATGCAGAGCGTCCTCCCCACACCCCAAAAGAAGTAAACTAGTCGGGCTTTTCCTTCAGTGAATATATCCATGTGAATAAGACGGAAAAATACAAAATGCTTATGGCTTCTTGTTATTTTTTAGTGTTCTGGACTCGGTGCCTCATTTTGCTACATGCTTTCCTATTTAGTTGGGAGGCCAGTTGTATACAAATACCTAACAGAGAAAGCAGTAAAATGGTCACAGCAGGTAAACATGTGTTTTTTAATTATTTAATGTAATTCTTTGGCTAATTGGGAGGTCAGTGTATAGTTCCTACATAAATTAACTCAGACTCAGGGCTTCAATAAAAATGATCTCTTGGCCAAAACAAATTCAAGTGGTAGGCAAATAATGAATGTTAATAATTTCAAATACAAAGGTTTTGTTCCTGTAACAGTAATTTTAATTCTTCATTCTTAGTAAGTTCAATCAGAGCAGAGAAGTCAAAATGTTGATGTGAAGGAATCCACATATTTAGATGCTTCACCTGTTTTGTGTTGATGCAGTTATGCTGTCAGTTGGTCCCTGAAGAACTTGTATCAGCCAGCTCCTTTAATGCATTTCATCAGAGGGGGCAACTATTTCCTTCAGTCAGGATCATCTGTGAAGGCTAGCAATAATAAAAATAAGCACTATTACACAGAAAAGTCTAACATGTATTGCTTAGAAAATCCTATTTTAAGAATGAATCAAAAGAAACACTTAACTCTCAGAGGAATTTTAGAGATCTTTGCCTGATCCCTTTGTTTTACTGACTAGGATTTTAACAGAAATTGAGCATGTGGCCCCAAATCATATTTACTTGTAATGCAAGATCTAGAATTTCAGATCTCTAGACTTGTAGATTAGTGTTCTCACTCTTTCACATATGTACTGAATATTAAAATCATTTTACATGTAAGTTTTTCTTTGGAATAGCTGTTTTCTATAATTGAGCTTATTAGTTATTCAAACAAGTATTAACTGTAACCACTGCTTATATTGGCCGAATATTTCTGTAAAGTTGTTTAATCTCATTTATCAATAATGAATGAATTCACTCATGTGATATATATTATAATAACATGAAATGAAGGTTATCTGAATTTTTAAAAAAAATTGGAGACTAGGTATACTGATGTGTTATCCTAGCCCTTTACATTGTAGGAAGTTAAAGGCATTAAAAAGTTGGTTACTTGGGCCGGCCAAGTGGTGCGGTGGTTAAGCATTGGCTTGGGAAGCCAGCGGCCCCGGTTTGGGTCCCACATATGAGGGCCAGTGACACTACCCTCAAAAAAAAAAAAAATCACCATGAAAAGTTGGTTACTTGATATGTATCTTGTATCTAGGCATAAGTTTAACTTTGCCATTTTATGTTCAAAATGTCATTGTTGAGTCATCATTATGTACTTGTAGGCTGATACAGAACCATCTTTAGTAGTGTAATGTTAAGCTATAAGCACAATTAAAAAAAAAACTCATTCCATGTTATTTTGCTCTGGTAATGAGCATTTGATAAGTAATTCATTATAATTTTCAAGTTCCTCTTTTTATCATTTCTGTTGGATAAACTGAGCTGTCAAAGAGAATTTGAAATAAGGTATTTTATATCAAGCAATTATTTTCAAGATTGACTTCATCTTGATCCTAATTCTTTTCTTTCTTACGACAGGTTGAACGTCATAGAGAACATCTCATTAACTACATTATATTTTTGAGAATAACACCATTTCTGCCTAATTGGTTTATTAATATTACATCTCCTGTAATAAATGTACCATTGAAAGTTTTTTTTATTGGCACTTTTCTAGGTAAGGCCCCTGGTTCATGCTGTGTTAGAACTCATTGTGTATGTACGTAACTACAAGTGTCCAGCTGGGTAGAATTCATGCTCTTTGCAGATGTACCAGGACCATGGCACAGCCTGGCCTGTATAAATACATGCTCAGAAATGTTTGTTGGACTGTGTTGATTTAAGTATTTTTTGTTACTTCTTTTAAAGAAGAGCATTCCCTACTGGATATTTTTTTAATCATGAAGTATTAAGCAGGATTTTTAAACTCCATTCTCTTCTTCAGTGGAGAGGGAAAAAAATTCAAGGTGCCTTTTTTGAATAATTTTTTCCTGTATCTTTTAAGCAAGTACTTAAATATTGAACTTTAATTTTCAGTAGAGAGTTGATCCTATTTTTCATTTTATTAAAATGATTATTATAGGCATTACCATAATATTGGGGAAACAAGGATTAACAAATGTTCTTGCTTTCAAGGAGCTGACACTTAATTTTGAAATTAATAAGTGGACATAAAGATTCATTTATATATTTTATGAATTCTGATGGTTCTTTAGTAAGAATATTCTGCTCTTTCAAATTTAAGTTGAATTGTTTAGATACCAACAAAATGAGCAGATTCTTCATATACTGAGTGTATTAAAGTTTAAGCTAATACTTGTGAGAATAGATCTTTTTCAAAGGAATAATCAGGGCCGGCCAAGTGGCGCATTGGTTAAGAGCTGGCCTGGGAAGCCAGTGGCCCCGGTTCGGATCCCACATATGAGGGCCAGTGACACTGCCCTCTAAAAAAAAATTAAAAATAAAAAGCCACAATATCTTTAAGCACTAATGTGGTTTGTTGCTTACATTAATAATAGGAGGACACACCACATTTTAATTAGAGGTTAGTGGGGAAAAAAAATAATCAAAATCAATTTTTTAATTTTTGAAAAATTCATTGACAAACTTAAAATCTCATTAGGGGTAATTTTGGATTTTGTAAAATAATGTTAACATTCATAGAATGAGGAGAGAATTTTTGTCCACATCTTATTTTACAGTTGAAATACCTAGAGATTTAGTTAACTTCAGCTTTGGGTAAAGAACAAACAAAGTTTGTTCTGGTTTTTAATGAAGTGTGATTATTTTGCCTGTGCTCTTGTTTAAGATATTATTTTTATTTATATTTGGAATATCTTTCATTTCTGAGTATCTCCTACCACTTCATTTTTAAGTATATCCTACCAAGGATGAAGACAATTTACTCAGTCTTAGTTTTGTACATTTAGGTTATTTCCTGATTTTTATTACTATAGTGCTTTGATGAACATTCTTGAGACTAGATCTTTGCTCATACATATTATTTACTAAAGTTGAAATTGTTGCATCAGAGCACATTCTTTTTTTTAAGCTTCTTGATAAATGTTATAAAATAATTTCCTGGAAACTTTTCTTGGGTTTTTAAATCCATTATCCTTATGAAGTGATTATGAAATATTTAATTCTTTATATGGAAATAAACTTGGGAGAGGGGCTTTAAATGAAATTAAAAATTTCCAAACTGGAGATTACTATATATATATATTCTTCAAATAAATTTTATACATGCAGAAAATTTTAATTATAAAAAACAATGGATAATTCTTACTGGTTTGTTGTTTTGTTTTTAGGTGTTGCACCTCCTTCTTTTGTAGCTATCAAGGCAGGAACAACGCTGTACCAGCTTACAACAGCAGGGGAAGCTGTTTCCTGGAACTCAGTATTTGTTCTTATGATTTTGGCTCTTCTCTCTATCCTCCCAGCCATCTTCCAAAAGAAACTAAAGCAGAAATTTGAGTGAAAAATCATCTGGCTTTTAGTTTTTTGATCATCATCATCTCAGGATTGGCAGGTTTATGTGTTAAAATGACCTCTTTAGTAATTGAAACAAGGAATTGTAAAATAAAATATTTCCTATGGGACAGTTGAAATAATGTGTTTAAGTGGAAAAGGACAGAAGACAATGAGAATGAAAATTGATATACTATGAAAAATGCTGTCAGTAGTTGTGGTAACCATCTTGTAAATTACTATTCCAAGGGTAGCTATAGATAATTAGTATGGTAGGAAATCCTGACCTAATTGATTCATTCAGTTTAATACCTTAATGAACTGGTTATGGATACTTACCCTTGACTTGATATTTTAATATTTTTCTCCCTTATCTCTTACAAATAGCTAAAAAAATATATATAAAAGAAAAGATTCTAGATTTTTATAAATAATATTGTAGTTCTGGCAAATATTAGCCTTCTTTCAGAGCATAAACTAAAAACTAAAGCTCAAAAGATATTTACATCTTCTTCCTCTTTTTACCTTTGAGGTAATGGATTTGTTTAGAAGTTGCATCTTAGTAGACTACTGAATTTGGAAAAGATATCAAGTTATATTTGTTTAGTGAATTTTCTTTTTGATTTTGTTTTGTTCTAGATTATATCATGGATTAGTCTGAAATTTAAGATTCTGACCAGTCTATCTTCATCTTTTTTTTGCTAGTTTTCACAGTATTCCCACTGTGCATATACAAAATGGTGATTACATGATAATTGTATCATATTGGTGTTGATAATTTATATTCAGATAATATTTTGTTACACAGTTCCCCTTTACTATCTCAAAAGGGAATCAAAACAAACTTTCAAAGTGTATAGTTTTTAGATGTTAATTATATTACTTATATTTTGAAACAGAAACAGTGACAGTGCAACATTTAAGTAGTTAAATCTAGTTTATTTGTTCAATGACTGTAAAATTTACCTCATTTATTTATTAGTCTGGTCATTAAAGTATGTATTATGTAATTATTCTCCGCATGATACGCTTACAAGAATGCCTTGTTTCATTTCTGTTGATGGCTTTTTTGTTTGGAGCTGCTTTTGATTAGTGCAGTTTCCTAATTTAGTGTTTTTATTTTAATAACTCAAAGTATAATTAACTTCTTACATGGTAACTACTCTATTGAAATAGCCCTAGAAACACAAAACAGCTTTTTGCTGCTTGCTTAATGGTAATACACTTGATTCTAGGACATAACTGATCTAAAGTAAAGTACTTTCTAAGTTTTTCTTTTACCCAAGAATGTCATGTTGAAAAGTACTTCTTGGGGCCGGCCGAGTGGCGCGGTGGTTGAGCGCTGGCTTGAGAGGCCAGCGGCCCCGGTTCGGGTTTCACATATGAGGGCCAGTGACACTGCCCTCAAAGAAAAAAAAAGAAAAGTACTTCTGCTGTGGAAAAATCCTTGTATGTTTTTATTTTGAGAGGTATCATCATCTCAAAGCCTGTTTCTACTATATAATGTGGACTGATTTATTATTTTTTCTATCACAGCATTAACAAATGGATTTACTGTAAATACAGAGAAAATATATTGAGTAATATACTATTCTTATGTCATCCGGCCTTTTGTGTGAAATTATTTATTGTTATTTCTAGCAAGATTTCCTTTCTTATTGACCAGACTGAGTGATAAAGCTTTTGTTATTTTTACGAATGAACTTAAAACATAACCTTTTTGGACAAAGCTCACTAAATATTACTGTATAAATGTAATTGAATAAATTTTTATCAGACTTTTAAAAATAAAAGTAAGAGTTTGGGCTCAGGAGAAGCCTCACTATTTACTCCAGTGTGTATATATTGTACTTAAACTATTCTCAGAGTATTTTCCATATCCTTATCATTGATTCTTTTCCTTTGCTGATGATTTTTGTTGTTGTTAGAAAACTGTAACTGTCACTCAAGATGGGGTATATTTTCTTCTCCCTAGAGAATGGCCAATCTTTGCAGATTCATCATCATTGACTATCAAAAAAAAAAGAACCCTTCAGTGGGCTGTACCGTAAATGCAGTTGATAGCCTTGGTGGCCTATATTCATGGATTCACAGACTTGGCCTGATGCCAGATACAGATTCAAGGTTTAGCCACATCTTTTTTTTTTTCTCGAGGGCAGTGTCACTGGCCCTCACATGTGGGACCCGAACCGGGGCTGCTGGCTTCCCAAGCCAGCACTTAACCACCGCGCCACTCGGCCAGCCCATAGCCACATCTTGAAGACGGTTACATAGTAATAACTACAAGAGAGCAAGTATGTGGAGTGAGTGGGGATGCATGCCGGCTAACTAGGAAGTTCACATACTAAGCGACACACTGTCCCCTTCTTAGTTAATGGCCCCTCTCTAGAGCTCTGTTATCTCAAGTGTAATATTTCTAAGACAATAAATACAAACTAAAATGTAATAAGAATTAAAAAACTTAAATGTAGTACTTGGGGTTTATTTCACGGTAGTATTTATATTTTAAAAACTTTCATTGAATAAAAATAAATTCTCTTGAAATTCTAATGCACATTTGCACCTGTAAGACCAAAGAAAATTTTAAAGTTTTCATTTTTATAGTTGGCTTTTGAGAACCTTAAAGCAATTTAAATTGTAGAGGTAAATAAATACTGGTAAACGGCTAAGTTTCTAATATATATCATCATTCCACTATAAAGGAATCTTTTAGAAATTCTTGTTGAGTTTTTGAAAATGATAGAATCAAATAAATGGGTTGAAGTTTTTCTGGTGTATAATTATCATTCACTGATTGTAGTTTAGATGTGTAAAAGGTAGATTTTATTGCAGTTTTAGTATTCTGAGGTTTTTTTTTTCCTTTCTTACCTAGGATACAAAATCTCTTACCCTTACATATAGATTGAGATTATTTTTCCTATTTTTGTGTAGCCAGAAGCTAAATTCTGTCTGTTATCCACCTTACCAAATACTTTATATGATCTATAGGTTTAATGCAATTCCTATCAATATCCCAGCAGGATATTTTTGTAGATACAGACAAGATTATGTTAAAATTTATATGGAAATGCAAAAGAATTAAAATAACTAAATCTCAGAAAAGTGGAATAAAGTGAGAGGAATCCCTTCTAGATTTCAAAACTTACTATATAGCCACAGTAATCAAGACAGCTTGGTATTGGCAGAGGGATAGATACATAGATCAATGGAATAGAATAGAAACACCAGAAAGAGACCCACACAAATAGATTCAACTGGTTTGGGGTTTTTGTTTGTTTGTTTGTTTGTTTTTTAAATTGGGGAACAGTGTGTTTTTCCAGGACCCATCAGCTCCAAGTCAAGTAGTTGTTTCAATCTAGTTGTGGAGGGCGCCTCTCAGTGGCCCATGTGGGGATCAAACCGGCAACCTTGGTGTTATGAGCACTGTGTTCTAACCAACTGAGCTAACTGGCTGTCCCTTCAACTGGTTTTTGACAGATGCAAAAGCAATTCAGCTGAGGAAAGATGGTCTTTTAAACAAATGGTGCTGGAGCAATTAATACTTGACAGCGGAAGCATGATCCATAAAAGGGAGAATAGATAAATTGTAGTTTAAAATTAAAAATGTTTACAAAAGATCTTAAGAGGATGACAAGACAAGCTACAGAGTGGGAGAAAATATTTGACTACCACATATCCAACACAGGCCTGGTATCTAGAATGTTTAAAAATTATCAAATTTCAATTATAAAAAAATCCAATTACGAAATGAGCAAAATATATGAACAAACATTTCACCAAAGATGATATACAGATGACAAGCACATGAAATGATGTTCAACATTAAATTAAAAGAGAACTGCAGATTAAAACCACAATGAGATATCCCTACACACCTATCTGAGTAGCTAAATAAAAAATAGTGATAACATCAAATGTTGGCAAAGATTTCGAGAAACTGGGTCACACATTCATATGTTGCTGGTGGGGATGTTAAATGGTACAGCCAATCCAGAAAACAGTTTGGCAGTTTCTTTTAAAAACAAAGTATGCAACTATAATATGACCCAGCAATTGCCCTCCTGGGTGTTTATCCCACAGAAGTAAAAACTGTTCACACAAAAACCTTTTATAACAGCTTTATTTATAATAGCCCCCAACTGGAAACAATCCAGATGTTCTTCAATGGATGAATTATTTGCCTGTGGTACATCCATACCATGAAATACTGTTCAGCAATACAAAGGAATGAACTTGATTCATTCAACACCTGGGGACTCTCCAGAGGATTGTACTCACAGAAAAGACAATCTTGTTACATGATATACTATGATTCATTTCTATAACATTCTAGAAATGATAAAAATTATGGACATGGAGCGGAGATCAGGTGTTAAGGAAGAGGTGGGTGTAGGACAGAAATGTGTGTAGCTATGAAAGGGCCACAAAAGGGATCCTTGTGGTGACTGAGCTTTTCTGTATCTTGACTATCAATGTCAATAGCCTGGCTGTGAAATTGTGCTTTTCAAGATGTGTCCTTTGGAGGAAACTCAGTAAAAAGTAAATGAGGGGTCGGCTGAGTGACTCAGTTGGTTAGAGTGTGAGCTCAGAACAACAGGCTGCGGGTTCGGCACCCCCCGATGTTCCCTGCCCCCCCCCCCGCAACTAAAATTGAACATGGCACCTTGAGCTGAGCAGCTGCAAACTGCCGACAGACGGCCAGATGGCTCAGTGTGCAGCAAGGTTGCCAGTTCGACTCCCACATGGGATGGTGGACTGCACCCCCACACCCCGCACCTTGCAACTAGGTTGAAAGTGGCGACTAGACTTAGAGCTGAGCTGTACCCTCCACAAATAAGATTGAAGGACAACAACTCGACTTGGAGCTGATTGGTTCTGGAAAAACACAATGTTCCCCTTCCCCAATTCCCCAACACTGTTCCCCTCCCCAATAAAAAGTCTAAAAAAAAAAGAAGTAAGTGAGATCATTCTGTATTATTTCTTATAACTACATATAAATTTTCAATTATCTCAAAATAAATAGTTTAATGTAAAAATATGACAAATATGTTGGAGCTAGTGCAACAAAGCTCCGGGAAAGAAGAAAACAAAATGAACAGTAGAAATTAATGAGCAAAACAGCAATAGATAAGATTAATAATGAAAGTTGGTCCTTTAAAAAGGACATTTGGCAAGATTGATTAAGGCAAAAAGAGAAAATGTGCAAATGCAGACCAAAGAAGGAAAAATGGCTATATACACAATGGGGTTTTTTAAATATTACCGAGTTAAATGTATACTGGACAAACTAAAAACAGGTAAATTCCTAGAAAAGCAAAGAATACGCAATGCTCCAAGTGGCACAAGAGAAAACAAGGCATATAGACTAAAATGCATTAAAGGAATTGCAAAGGTAACGAGGCACCTCTCTCAAAGCCCAAGTGTTTTTCAGGTAAGTTCTAACAAACTTTCAAGGAAGAGTTTATTTTTATCATATACAAAGTTTTCCAGAGAGAAAGCCCACCAGTTCGTTGTAGAGGAACATAATTTTGATTTCAAAATCTGATGAGATAATGCAGTAAACAAATTATTCCATTTATGAACACTGATACAAAAATCCTAAAATATATCTAAATCCATCTCACATTTAGAAAATACATCAAGAGTAAATAGAATTTATTTCCAACCTTAGAAATGGTTAAACATCAGAAAAATTTATCAGTGAAATTTCTCCACATTAAGAGGAGAAAATCATATTATCTTGATAGATGCAGGAAAACTTGATGAAGCCCAATACCTATATACAATAAAAATTGCAACAAGTCAGTAATAAGAGAGTATTTTCTTTGTTTTGATATGTTGTTTACCAAAACCCTACAGCAAATTTTATTCTTTTTTTTTTTTTAGCTGAGCCATTCTGCCATCTTTTGGCAGCTCAACAGCAACTCAGCTCGGGCTGGCATCGAACCGCCGTTGCTCAGAGCTCAGCTCATACTATTGAGTGAGCTCTTAACCAACTGAGCCACTTGGCCAGCCCACAAATGTTATTCATAACGGAAAACTAGATGCATTCTCTTTAAGATTGGGAACTTAATCCTTGTTAAGTTCCCTCTATCATTACTATATATAGTATGACATGGTTGATACTGAAGGTCTTTGCCAGAAGCTATAAGGAAAGAGAAATATTAGGTGTAAAAATGGGAAGGAAAGATAAAACTGTCTTTTTTTATGTTTGCTACTTTTTTTTTTTTTTTTTTGAGGGCAGTGTCACTGGCCCTCATATGTGGGACCCGAACCGGGGCCGCTGGCTTCCCAAGCCAGTGCTCAACCACCGCGCCACTCGGCTGGCCCAAAACTGTCTTTTTTTGACATTGACATGTTTTCATTTAATTTTTTAAAAAGTAGAATAAGGGCCGGCCGAGTGGCGCATTGGTTAAGCGCTGGTTTTGGGATGCCAGCGGCCCCGGTTCGGATCCCACATGAGGGCCAGTGACACTGCCCTCTACAGCTAACAACAGCTCCACCTGGAGCTGGGCTGTGCGAGCCCCGGTGATGGTGTGGGCTGCAGCCCCTGCTGCAGTGGGCTGCCATAGGCTACAGTGAGTGGCCCGCAGCCAGCGTGAGCGGCTGGCAGCCAAGCGTGAGCTGCCAATAGCCATGGTGAGCGACATCCAGAGGCCAGCGACATCCAGAGGCCAGCGACCAATCTGCCTCATCCGGGAAGAGCGCAATGATGATACCAACAGTGAAGCAACATCCTCCGCAACTAAACTGAAGAACAAAAAGACAGCAACTTGTCTGTTCCCCTTTCCCGATTCTCCAACGCTGTTCCCCTCCGCCAATTCCCCAATAAAAAATAAAAAAAAGTAGAATAAACAAAGCTAAAATGAGGCTTTAGCCAAGTTGCTAGACACAAACAAATGGCACACAAGTTAATAGGATCTACCATCTTAAAAGATAATCTTTGGAATCTCAGCCTTACACCACGAGGTGGGCTCTGTGCAGAAGGAATAAAAAAGTTCTCAATATTGTTATTTACTGTTCTGTCTCCTAACTTACCATTAGCTCTTTTGAGGACAGGACTTATACTGATGAGAGGGAAGGTTGATGATGAAGTCCCATTCCCCTAGCCGGGGTAAAGAAACTAAAAGTCCCCAGGAGGTGGGCAGTGGGTAGTAAGAGAGTGGTTGAGGTGCAGTTAGAGGGAAGAGAAGTTGCTCAGAGAGAAACAACTTCAGGGAGGGGAAGTTGGACCTGGAGCTTCTCTATTTAGTGGCGAAAGGATGGATCTGAAGCTCTGTCACAAGGCCCTGAGCAGATTGGAACCCAAAGTTTTCAAATTACTGCTATGAAAAAAGAGAAGTGCTGTTGAAAACACTCTGAACATCAAGCCTGGAATCTGAGTTGGAACAGTTTGACATAGATCAGCGTAGTCAAAGAAACTATCCCAGGCTTGTTTGTTTTAAGTAAAGAATGGGTTTAATGAATAAATATATACTTACAATTTCTGTGTTGTATTTTAAAAAATTGACCACATGTTTTAGCGTAGTTTCATCATTATTAAGGATATTATGGTAGGGGCACATTTCATTAGAATGTGTGACATTTTTGGAGTTGGCTATCTAGCAACCATATTCTAGATATTTTTAGAAGACAAAATGGGGCTGGCCAAGTGGCTCAGTTGGTAAGATTGCAAGCTCTGAACAACAAACAAGGTTTCTGGTTCGATTCCCACATGCGCCAGTAAGGTGCGCCCTCTACAACTAAGATTGTGAATAACAGCTTGCCCTGGAGCTGGACTGCCATGAGTGGCTGGCTATGGTGTAGGCTGCAGTGGGCTGCTGGGAGCTACCTTGTGTGTGGCTGGCAGCGCAGCCAGTGTGAGCTGCCGGCAGCCAGGGAGAGCTGCCATGAGCCGCCATGAGTGGCCGTCCAATGGCCGGCGAGGGACTGCCTCACCCGGGAAGAGCGCAATGATAATACCAACAGGGACCAGTGAAGCGACGCCCTCCACAACTAGACTGAAGAACAAAGGGACAGTAACTTGTCTGTTTCCCTTCCCCAATTCCCCAACTCTGTTCCCCTCCCCCAATTCCCCAATAAAATCTTTAAAAAAAGAAGAGGGCCGGCCGAGTGGCGCGGTGGTTAAGCGCTGGCTTGGGAAGCCAGTGGCCCCGGTTCGGATCCCACATGTGAGGACCAGTGACACTGCTCTCAAAAAAAAAAAAAAAAGAGAGACTCAACAAAAAAAGAAGAAAAAACGGACTTTACACTGGGAATTTTAGATTTTACAAAATCACTGGAAAGTTTAGAGGAGCAGGCTTTAGACTACAGATTTAATAATGACTCCTAGAAAACTCCAGAACTGGCAGGAATTGTGTTCAAGAACTCACCACTAGAACTGTGATTTAGAGCTCAAGGCAGGACCTGAGCCGCCGCCCCAGCCGTTGCTGCTCCTTAGATCCAGGAAGAAAGAGCCTGCTACTTTTGCCACTGCAACTCCATCACATCATCCACAAGGATGGATGAAGATGGACCATTGGCATCTCTACAACCCTACTTGCCCATAGAATGCTGTCAAAAGGAGCAGGAAAATTGCCTCTGTTTCTCTTTTCCATTCAAATGTCTTGGAAGTGCCTTTAATTTATGGCATTTATTTTGCATGCAGAACTCTAGTTTTTAGAGTTTGTAGCTTTCCAGCCTCTGCAATAAAGAAAAGAATAATCAGGGCCAACTACATACTTTGCAGGGTTCCGTGCAAAATGAAAATGCGGAGACCCTTATTCAAAAAGCACGGGGAGGGCCGGCCGAGTGGCGCATTGGTTAAGCGCTGGTTTTGGGATGCCAGCGGCCCCGGTTCGGATCCCACATGAGGGCCAGTGACACTGCCCTCTACAGCTAACAACAGCTCCACCTGGAGCTGGGCTGTGCGAGGCCGGTGATAGTGTGGGCTGCAGCCCCTGCTGCAGTGGGCTGCCATAGGCTACAGTGAGTGGCCCGCAGACAGCGTGAGCGGCTGGCAGCCAAGCGTGAGCTGCCAATAGCCGCGGTAAGCGACATCCAGAGGCCAGCGACGGATCTGCCTCATCCAGGAAGAGCGCAATGATGATACCAACAGTGAAGCAACATCCTCCGCAACTAAAACTGAAGAACAAAAAGACAGCAACTTGTCTGTTCCCCTTCCCCGATTCCCCAACGCTGTTCTCCTCTGCCAATTCCCCAATAAAATCTTTAAACAAACAAACAAACAAACAAAAAAGCAGGGGGAAAAAAGTTCTATTAAAAGTACTAAAATATAAAGATTTTTCCTTTCTTCCAGGGTCTTCTTGATTTCTCATGGTGTTTTTATTTTCTATTTAATGTTGTTCTAAGTAAAGAAAAATTAAAATAGTAAATTATTAGCTTGAATTTTACGTTGTTTATATTGTGTGGTGCCAGTTTTAAATGCCAATATAAGAGCAGTCAACTGCATGTGGAATCACTGAAATTATGCGTTTCTATTTTGAAGCTTATACATATTGGGTTGTTGGAAAAATCATGACACATTTTTGCAACAGATGGCGCTAGTTCATTTATGGAAGTACTAGAGTCATTCGCATCTATGTTATTGCTATGTCATTTGAAAACTGACAGCTCTAGCTTCATTCTTTAAAAAAAATTGAGCGATTTGGTTGAGTTTTGAAGATTTCACAAGTTGACTATGGAAGACTAAACTGCATTTTCGCCATATTTTACTGTTTTACTTCCGTAAAGGGAAGAACGCACGTCAAGCTTGTGAAAAGTTGCATAAAGTTTGCGGTGACAATGATCTAAAAGAACGTCAGTGCCAACGATGGTTCATGAAATTCCGTGCTGGTGATTTTGATTTCAATGATGCTCCTCAGTCAGGGAGGCCCACCGAGGTTGATGACGACAAAATAAAGGCATTGATCGAGTCAAACCCACGTTACACGACACGAGAGATTGCAGAAACATTGAACATCCATCATTCAAGCATTCACAACCACCTGAAGAAGCTGGGATAGGTAAGCAAGCTCAATACTTGGGGTCTGCATGAACTCAAAGAAGTTCATTTGACAGTGCATCTAAACATCTGCAATATGCTAATTAAACGTGAGGAAAATGATCCGTTTTTGAAGCAACTGATAACTAGTGATGAGAAGTGGATTGTTTACAACAATGTGGTGTGCAAACGGTCTTGGTTCTGAAGTGATGATTTGCCTCAAACAACATCGAAAGCAGACATTCATCAGAGGAAGGTTATGCTCTCAGTGTGGTGGGATTTTAAAGGTGTTGTGTTTTTCGAGCTCCTACCAAGGAACCAAACAATTCAAATGTGTACTGTTGGCATATTGGACAGTTTGAATGAAACACCCAGAGTTTGTTAATCATAAAGGAGTTGTGTTCCATCACCACAATGCAAGACCACACACAAGTTTGATCACCCGTCAAAAATTATTGGAGCTTGGATGGGATGTGTTGCCATACCCACCATACTCACCTGACCTTGTACTGTCAAACTTCCATTTGTTTTGCTCTCTTCAAAACTCCTTGCATGGTATAATGTTCAATTCAGATGAGGCTGTAAATCAGCACCTTGTTCAGTTTTTCACAAATAAAGACAGGTCCTTCTATTTATGAGGAATTATGAAGCTCACTGAAAGATGGCAAAAGGTTATCGAACAAAATGGGCAATATATCATTGATCGATCTTTTTTTTTAGATAAATAAGTGACCTTGAAAAGCATAGAAAAAAATACATCAGGAGTTTTTTGTTTGTTTTTTTGAGGGCAGTGTCACTGTCCCTCATATGTGGGACCCGAAGTGGTCCGTCGGCTTCCCAAGCCAGCGCTTAACCACCACGCCACTCGGCTGGCCCCCATCAGGACTTTTTTGACAACCCTGTAAGTATGTGTTTCATTCTTACAGGAATAGTGAAAATGCTGCAAAATGTAACTCAACTGTTTTTATTTCACTTGTTGATATGCACACATTCTACCAACATTCTCTGCCTTTGACTTATGATGAATAAGGAAGAACTGAAAGGAAAAGGAACTATGCATTGCATTTCCTTTTGTGTCATTTTTAGCAAGTGGTTGGTTACTACAGGGAAGTCACATAAATAAGAACGCAATAGGGCTTTTTGACAAATAACCCTTCCAAAATTATACTTATGAAATATACAGAAAAATGAATTCATCTACTTAAGAAAAAAAGAATGCAATAGGATTCCTTGGTCATTTGTGTTTCTTAGAATGCCATTGGTTTCTTTCTGCATTGGAAGGGAGTGCTGGTTTGAATGGGCTATCGGGATAGTCAGCGCCCATCCTTGTGTAATGGTAGACATAGCTTTACCTTATACTGGCTTCTTGAGTCTTGCTGAACCACCAGCTCTCACAGGTCCCCTGGAATTCTCTGCTTGTGGAATATTACAAACGCTGTATGGGAATGAAGACGCAAGAACAGCAGATATGTGTATTGCTCATACAGTGTCTGCTCACATGCGTGGTCCTTTGCCCCATCAGATTTCACTTATAAAAACACAAGTTCAAAAATAAAATTATTAAGAATTTTATGATGGGAACAGCAGAGCACAAACCCAAGTGTGTGGCCCTTCTGAATAGAGTCTTGTGTAGGTAGAATGCCCATGAGGCTGGCCCTTGGCATAACAGAAGGATGTCGTAATGGATGCGGACTGCTAACTACTTATATCCAGTATATGGATAAGTGAGGATGGAAAGTGAAGGAGGCAGAAGCAAAGGGACAGAAAGAAGCCATGTATGAGAGAGAGAGCACAGCATGTGTTGACTTCCTAGTTCTGTGAAGCCCAATTATACTTCCTGTGTGCTGCTGTTTACCAACACCACATTGAGCAATGCAGAGAAAAGGCAGCCCCACTGTTAGCTCATATTGTGACTTTGAGTGAACCAGAAAAAGGTGCCCCTTTCTTAAGACACTTTACTGCCATCTGTTGGAAAACTGTCACAATAACTATGTAAATTCATAATGACTACAATGAATGGTGTGTCTTGGACGATGCTCAGTCTGTATAAATGTGAGTGGCAGCTCTGGCTGTTACCTTCAGGGTCCCCGAGGTCAGTGGCTCAAATGCTGACAACTCACAACCTGAGCTTAGCAAACTTCGTGGGCAGCAGGCAGGAGTCAAGGTGGCAGGCCAAGGGGTGGCCCAGCCACACATCTGAATCCCAGCCTTAGAGGCGTTCAGCTGAGTATCAAAACCAGTAGTTCTTCACTTTATATTGTCTTGTCCCTGGAAATCCATGAAAATTGTTGTGATGGGGCCTTTTGGCCAGTTTCAACATTTTTTTTTAAAATGCTATTTCTTATTACTTTTTAGGAAATTTTATTCTTGTTTTTTTTTTTTAAAGATTTTATTGGGGAATTGGCGGAGGGGAACAGCGTTGGGGAATCAGGGAAGGGGAACAGACAAGTTGCTGTCTTTTTGTTCTTCAGTTTAGTTGCGGAGGATGTTGCTTCACTGTTGGTATCATCATTGCGCTCTTCCCGGATGAGGCAGATCGGTCGCTGGGCTCTGGATGTCGCTCACCGTGGCTATTGGCAGCTCATGCTTGGCTGCCAGCCGCTCACGCTGGCTGCGGGCCACTCACTGTAGCCTATGGCAGCCCACTGCAGCAGGGGCTGCAGCCCACACCATCACCGGGGCTCGCACAGCCCAGCTCCAGGTGGAGCTGTTGTTAGCTGTAGAGGGCAGTGTCACTGGCCCTCATGTGGGATCCGAACCGGGGCCGCTGGCATCCCAAAACCAGCGCTTAACCAATGCGCCACTCTGCCGGCCCCAGTTTCAACATTTGACAAATACTTTCACCCAGGAGAAGTCTAAACAGGCAAAACCCAACCAAACAACAACAACAACAACATAACCAAACAAACAAAAAACCTTTATTCACTTATTTATTTTTACTTTTGGCTGGAGTTATATTAACCCTTTATGTTCCAGATATCTTATGCTAATTAAAAGGTCTGAACATCAGCTTAATGTAAAACAAAAAAAAATGGGAAAACTGACTATAAATTCAGTTTGTTTCATCTTTCTAATTATAGGATCCCTGGGGTAGGAAAACAATAGAAGGATTCTCGAAGGTGCTGCTTTTGGAAACCCTGTGCACTGCCAGGCCCTTCTTTGTAGATGTGGGTAAGCCAAAGACTTGAGAGAATGAGGGACCTGTCTGAGGTCACATCATCTGAGTAAACTGCAGAGTTGTTAGGATCCTAACTTGGGTTTCTTGGTTCCTAAGCCAGGCTCCTTCTCACTCCTCGAGTGGGCAACTGCTTTTTTCTTCCTCCTCCTCCTCTTCTTCCTGAAATTTCATAAACCTTTATTCAGACTCATAGAAAACACCCAAACCATTTTATCAATATTTACCAAAAGGTTATTGGCTATTGTAAATATACTGTATTTAATAACAATTATTAATAATTGTTTTGTAACCTCTACACTTACTAGTGACCTAATAACATCTCTTTGTCACAGAGTACTTTAAACTATATTCTTAAAAGCAGAGCATCTTATGTATGAATAAAGCAAAGTATCCCACAAATGCAATCTAGGACATAATGCTCTGAACTTTAGAATTCAGTTTATTTTGATTACAGCTAATTCTTAATGTGTTAAAAGTCTTGTGCTATTTTATTCGGTCAAATTCATTATTATATGTAAGCTTAATCATTTCAACAATTAAATATTAATTTTTCTCTATGTAATAATTCTTGTATTTTTTTTCCTATCTGTCATACTAAAGGCAGATTGATATAATCTAGAAAACTGATGATATGACTTTGTATGTTTTTGTTTATAGTCAGGGGAAAAATACTAAAATATTCAATTATTAATTGTGTAGATCTTTCCCTGTTTTTTATTAAGGTACAATTTACATAAAGTAAAATTTTCTCTTTTTGGGTGTATGGTTCTGTGAGTTTTGACAAACATAAACAATTGTGTAACCACCACCACAATCAAGATATATAACAATTCCATCACTCACCCCTACCCCCCAAATCTTTGAGAGCTCAGCCACAGTTATATATAGCTTCCTTTTGGGATCTGCTCCAAGGGCCTTTCACTTTCCCTTATTAGGCCATCTGGCCTTTCCCAGGAAGCTTTTGGCCCTCAAATTGATGGGAATAGTGAAACCACTATGTTCACAGTCTAAGGGAGAGCACTGGATGCAGTACATGGAAGGCCATCCACCCAGACTTTCCAAAGGCTCTCAACTTAAGGAATGGGGCGGGGGGCGAGGGGGTCACTCTTGGATTTGTCAAGAATCAGAGTTTCCCCTCTGCTTATCTGGTTTGGCCACCCCATCCTTCTCAGCTTCCTCGGGTACACACACACACACACACACACACTACACACGTGTGATTATTTACATGCAAATACACAAGCATACCTCTAATATATAGAAGCACATCCACATCCACATGATCACCCCTATACACAAATGCTTACTCACATATAAAGAAGTTCCAACAGACATGTACATAGATGCATATATACAAGTACATGCGTGTGCTCATGCCCGGTTTTTTGTAAAGTTGCACTACTTGTGGACATTATCTGCAATTTGTTCCTCCTGTTGCTCAACTTCATAGTTCCCCATGCCACAAGGCATCAGGTGCTACTTGATGCTGACTTTTCTTTGGGGCTTCTTTGTTGCCATAAGTAATAGTGGCTGAAAGGTGATGCATGATTTTTAACCAATCTAGGGAGCTTGTGTTATTGAGAGACATGAGGAGCCCAATGCTTTAATGAGCAAGATTTTGGGGGTTGGTGGAACAGTACGACATGGGAAAGGAAAGCGTGTGTAACTTCTTTCATAGAGATGGATCACTGTACAGAGAAAGCTGTCTGCCAGAGATGGTTGTGGGTGTGTCACTCTATATCTAGCTGTATTTGTGTTTCTAGTCTTATGAAAGTCCATATTGTGAAGCTGACAGTTTTATCTATTATATATCATCAGTGGGATTCATTTCAGTTTGCACATGATGAACTCTTCGTTGAGCATTGGAGAGGAAGGGTTTTGAGTACCTGTAGGTTCATTAGCTAAGTTTCTTTTTTTTAGATTTTATTGGGGATTTAGGGAAGAGGAACAGTGTTGAGGAATTGTGGAAGGGGAACAGCCAAGTTGTTGTCCTTCAGTCTTCGTTGTGGAGGGTGCAGCTAGCTCAGCTCCAAGTCCAGTAGCCATTCAGCCGCCCATTGACAGCTCAGGGCAGCTCAGTGCAAGGTGCCATGTTCAATCTTAGTTGCGGGTGGGTGTAACTCACCATCCCTTGCGGGAAGTGAACCGGAAACCTTTTTGTTAGGAGCACGTGCTCTCACCAGCTGAGCCATCCTGCCACGTGTTGGCAGCTCAGCTGCAGCTCAGCTCTGGCGCAGCTCACTGGCCCACGTGGGAATTGAACTGGCAAACCTGTTGCTCAGAGCATGAGCTCTTAACCAACTGAGACCCTCAGCCAGTCCAGCTGATCTTTCTTGAATGCTGTACTGTGAACTGGGGAATGGGCAGGTTCTGCTAGGTGGAGTCAAGTTGATCCCAGACTTGTTGGAGGAAGTGCCCTGCTGATATAAGCATAGACTATCTCTGGAGGGATAAAGAAGGCATTGTTAACATGGATTGCTTTGGGGAAGGAAACTGAGTGGCTGGTATCAAGGCCCTGTGTGATGAGAGGGAGAGGGGTCTAGGAATCCAGAGGAGGATAGTTAGAAAGGGTGGGGCATAAGCTTGGCCTTGAAGGGGATCAACAGGTGAAAGAGGACAATTAACCTGGCATTAGCTTGGAATTCAGGATTGGTCCTATCTTGCCTTCAGAGGCTCTACTTAGAGCCAAGGTAAGAATGTACAGATGGGAAGGTTAGGAGGGCTGTCCTAGCCTCTTTACCTATATGGTATGTCAGGCCAGATGAGGGTCCTCACATCTGCCTAATGCACCATGGCCTTTCCCTTTGGGCCCAGAGCAGGCCTAGTTTGGAAGGTGAAGGTGGGGAAGCTCCTGTTTCCTGAGTTTGTTCGTGTTTTTTTTTGAACTGAGAAAATATATTTGAGTACAAACAGCTTATGAAACTTAATACTTTTTTTTGCATCGTCAGAGGGTATCACTGAACTTACAACCAACTTGCTTGCTGAGTCTGCAGTTCAGATGGGAGACTTCTCTCTACTGTCTTCATATGCTTGGCGTTGTCTAACAGGCAGTTTTCTCCCCGTTCTGGAGTAATTTAATCTTCCTATTAGAGGTAACCAGCCCCTGTGGACTGAAGGGACTCGAGTCACAGGACAGGGATTTCCTCTTAAGATTTTTTATTTGAATGTTTGGAACTCTTGATGCAACATTCTAGAGCAAGGTGTTGAGGGCCTGCTGTGCCCAAGGGACTGATAAAGGAAAAAGCGATTTATTCTTTGTGATTTGATGCACAGATAAAAAACTTAACACACAATAACAGAAGTTGGTCGTTAATAAACCACGTCCTAGTCTTTCAGCGCCTCCGTAGGTAGACGGACTCTTCAGTTTCCCCACGTCTCGGCTCCGAGCTCTTGTGTAGTTTTAACACTGCAACGTCAGTGATGCATATGTCCAGAACCAGTTTCAAAGACTGTCCAATTCCTCTCCTCTTAGTTCATCTAGTTTTCACTGTCTCTTGGTCCCAGGTTTATCTGAATGATGACCCTTGGTCATTCTCTGCTATTGCTCGTTGGGGTGCTCTCGATTGTCCCCGTGTTTTGTGGGCTGGTTGGGAGAGGGAGCTTGGGAAGGGTGTGCCACTGTGGGGAGGTTGTGAGTCACCGGGATGCCTCCGAGGATGATCCCTTCCATGGCGGCAGGAAGTCCTCCCGGGGCCACGCCCACGATGCCTGGCGGGTATCTGTAGGTGGCACCATTGAGCTCGGGATGGATCGCCTGCTGGTCTATTACTGACCAGGGAGCCGTGGTGACGAAGAGCTCCTTGTTCACACAGTTTCTTAGGCTTTCTGGGATGCGATCTGTGATTGCCCGGCAGATCTCCGTGGCAGCCGCCTCCCTCATCTCTAGTGAGGCTTGTTCACTATACCAGGCTGTGTGGGGTGTACAAATGAGATTCGGTGCGTCTTTCAAGGGACCCTGAGCAAAGCTGAAAGGCTCCGACTCGTGCACGTCGAGGGCCGCCCCTCGTATCCTGCCTTCCTTGAGCGCCTGGGCTAAGGCTTTCTCATCCACCAGCCCTCCCCGGGCCGCATTCACCAGGAAGGCGCCTTGCCTCATCTGCTTTATAGTAAAGTCATTGATGAGATGGTGGTTATGCTCGTTGAGATTACAGTGCAAGGAGACGCAGTCGCTCTGATACAGTAGGTCCTGCAGGGTATAGACCCTCTGCATGCCCAGGGACCACTCTATCCCATCCTGCAAGTAGGGGTCATAAAAGATGACGATGAATCCAAAGGCCTTTGCTCGAACGGCGATCGCCTGCCCTGTGCGACCGAAGCCGATGAGGCCCAGCGTCTCCCGGCGGATGCGGGCGGCTCCCGAGGCAACCTCCCGGATCTGCTCGACGCTCTGCACCTGCGTGCCCTCCCGCAGGGCCTGGTACAGCCACGTGTTGCTCCGGTACAGGTTGAGGATGTGGCAGATGGTGGAGTCGGCCGTCTCCTCCACGACCGCCGACGGGACGTTGCACACGGCGATCCCGAGCTCCCCCGCAGCCTTGATGTCCACGTTGTCGTAGCCGCTGCCTATCCGCACGATCACATGCAGGGCCTTGAACTTCTCCAGGTCCTCCCTGGTGAGGGTGATGGTGTGATGCATCATGGCGCCGACGGCTTCGTTTAGAACCCTCTCGTGGACCTCCTGAGTGGACTGCGCATCACAGAAGGCCACAGTGGCCAGGTCCTTCAGGATCGGCATCGCCACGGTGCAGTCTCTGCCGTCCAGCAGCGCCACCAGGGGGCGGGGGTGCAGGGGCCGTTCATGATCTGGGCGCGGATACCAATAGAAATCTGTCCACAAATTCTATAGTTCACACGAGGATGGGTTGTCCATCTTTTTTAGGGAATTCAGCTTCATTGGTCCAAAACCATCGACGGCAATGAAACCTCGTCCCAGGCCGCGGGGGTCCACGGCGAAGGGCGGCTCCCACCCCTCCCACCCCACCCGCAGCGGTCCCTCAGCGCGGCATGGCTCCCGGCTCCATCCTCGCTCCTCGGGCCGCTCCCGGGCCATCTTAAAATGTCCTGAGCTTTTTAAAAACTGGACAAAGGCCATCGGCTCAGGGATTTTTAGACCCATGTAACTCTTCCTTGCAGAAGTGCTTGTTGAAATTGGGGTAGCAGGGCCCCAGTCTAAGGCCTGAATTGCTAGGGCTGTTATCAGGCTCAGGTAGGGTCAGGGAGGAGGTTTTGTATATGTTAACTTACACAGATCAGAGAAAATGGGGTGGGAAGGGAGGTGCAGAAGGGGAGCCATAAATAATTGATTCATTTTGGACTTTCTAAATTCTGAGGTGAGGATAGGTTATGGACCTTTTGGTCCCAAGCAGGGTATCCCTTCAAACTGATATTTTAAAAATATTTGTTGAATATATATTAAGCAAAGGAAAAGAAACTGATTTATTAATAACCATTGTATACTTTTTTCTTTATGTTAAAAATAAAGGATTTAGAGGTTCCGGTAAGATGGTGGAATGGACAGACGCTTTCCGAACTGCCTCCCAGGATCACATCAAAATTACAAATAATTTATACAACATTTAACCTCGGAAGTCCCCTGAACATTAGATGAACAGAACCTCCAAACAAAGGAACTAAAGAGGAGGCCACGTCAAGTCTGTGAGCATGGTTCCAGAGCACACAGCAGCTAATTGTGGAAAGCTCACTGCAAGCCTGAGCAAGTGGTCTGCAGATTAAAGAGGACGGAGAGCCCCCCCATCTCTTTCTTTTCTTTTTTCTCTTTTTTTCTGTTTTTCTTTTCTCTTCTTTCTAGGTGATCTATCTAATATATCAAAGCATTCACAGAACGACAGCAAGAATGAAAAAACAAAGAAACATGTCCCAAGTAAAAGATCAGAAGAAAACTCTAGAAATGGAAATAAATGAAACAGAGGTATCCAAACTTTCAGAGACAGAGTTTAGAACACTGATGATAAGAATGTTTAAGGAACTTAGTGAGGACATAAAGAAGGATAGGGAAACCATAAAAAACAACCAGTTAGAACTAAAGAATACAATAACTGAAATGAAGAACACACTCGAAGGAATCACCAGTAGAGTAGATGAAGCAGAGGAGCGGATCAGCGATTTGGAAGACAAAATAGCAGAAATCACCCAGCTGGAACAACAAAAAGAAAAAAAGAATAAAAAAGAATGAAAATAGTTTAAGAGACCTCTGGGACAACGTGAAACACAAACACCCTCGAGTCATAGGAATACCAGAAGGAGAAGTGAAAGAAGCAAGGGATTGAGAATGTATTTAAAGAAATAATGACTGAAAACTTCCCTACCCTGGTGAAGGAAATCGACATACAAGCCCAGGATGTACAGAGAGTTCTGAACAGGCTGAATCCAAACAGGCCCACACCAAGACACATCATAGTTAAAATGGCAAAGCTTAAAGACAAAGACAGAATCCTAAAAGCAGCAAGAGAAAGACAGCAGGTTACATACAAAGGAACTCCTGTAAGACTAACAGCTGACTTTTCTTCAGAAACTCTGCAGGCCAGAAGGGAATGGCGGGAGATATTCAAAGTGACACAAAATAAAGGTCTACAACCAAGATTGCTCTACCGAGCATGGCTATCACTTAAAATTGAAGGAGAAATAAAGAGCTTCTCAGAAAAGAATAAGCTTAAGGAGTTCATTACCACCAAGCCAGCATTGCAAGAAATGTTAAAAGGGCTTTTTTAAACAGAAGAAAGGGGAAAACAAGCTAACCCAGGAAGACAAGAAGTACAAATAACAAAATGGCAATAAATATGCACCTATCAGTAATTACGTTAATTGTGAATGGGCTAAATGCTCCAATCAAAAGACACAGAGTGGCTGAGTAGAAAGAAAACATGACCCATGTATATGCTGTCTACAAGAGACTCATCTCAGATCAAAAGACACACACAGACTGAAAGTAAAGGGATGGAATAAGATATTTCATGCAAATGGAAATGAGAAAAAAGCTGGAGTAGCAATACTTATTTCAGACGAAATAGACTTTATTCTATTTTTTTTTTTTTTGAGGGCAGTCTCACTGGCCCTCATATGTGGGACCCGAACCAGGGCCGCTGGCTTCCCAAGCCAGCGCTTAACCGCCGCGCCACTCGGGCGGCCCTGGACGAAATAGACTTTAAAATGAAGACTACAGTAAAGGACAAAGAAGGGCACTACATAATAATAAAGGGATTGATTCAACAAGAGGATATAACCCTAGTAAACATCTATGCACCCAACACAGAAGCTCCTAAATATATAAAACAGATTTTGACAGACATAAAGGCCGAGATCAACAGTAACACTATCAAAGTAGGGGACTTCAACACCCTGTTGTCACCAATGGACAGATCCTCAAGACAGAAAATCAACACGGACATAGTGGCCTTAAATGACACTTTAGACCAGCTAGATTTAATTGATATTTTTAGAGCATTTCACCCCAAAGCTACAGAATATACATTCGTCTCAAGTGCACATGGAACATTCTCCAAGATAGACCACATGTTAGGCCACAAAACAAGTCTCAACAAATTTAAGATTGAAATCATATCAAGTGTCTTCTCTGACCACAATGCTATGAAACTAGAAATCAATTATAAGAAGAAATCTGGAAAGCTTACAAATACATGGAGGCTAAATAACATGCTACTAAATAGTGAGTGGGTCAAAAATGAGATCAAGGAGGAAATCAAAAGATACCTCGAGACAAACGAAAATGAAAACACCACGACCGAAAATCTCTGGGATGCAGTGAAAGCAATCCTAAGGGGGAAGTTCATAGCAGTGCAGGCCTACCTGCAGAAGGAAAAAAATCTCAAATCAACAGACTCTCTTTATACCTAAGGGAACTCAAAAAAACAACAACAGCAAAACAAGCCTAAAGGGAGCATAAGGAAGGAAATAATTAAGACCAGAACAGAAATAAATGAAATAGAGAACAAAAAAACAATACAAAAGATCAATGAAACCAAGAGCTGGTTTTTTGAAAAGATAAACAAAATCGACAAACCCTTAGCACGACTAACCAAGAAAAAGAGAGAGAGGACCCAAATTAATAAAATCAGAAATGAAAGAGGAGAAGTGACAACAGATACCATAGAAATACAGAAAATTTTAAGACAATATTATGAGCAACTATATGCTAACAAATTCGACAATCTGGAAGAAATGGATAAATTTCTAGAAGCATACAATCTACCAAGTCTGAACCAAAAAGAAACAGAAATTATTGCCAAAGAAATTGAATCAGTAATCAACAATCTTCCAACAAACAAAAGCTCTGGACCAGATGGCTACACAGGTGAATTTTACAAAACATTCAAAACAGAATTAGTTCCTATTCTCCTCAAACTATTCCAAAAAATACAGGAGGGAAGACTCCCAAACTCTTTCTATGAAGCCACTATCACCCTGATTCCTAAGTCAGACAAAGATATTACAAAAAAGGAAAACTACAGGCCAATATCCCCAATGAACACACACGCAAAAATTCTCAACAAAATTCTAGCAAACCGAATTCAGCATCTCATTTAAAAGATCATACACCACAATCAAGTGGGATTCATTTCTGGTATGGAAGGCTGGTTCAATATCTGCAAATCAACGTAATACATCACATTAACAAAATGAAAAATAAAAATCATATGATCATATCAACAGATGCAGAAAAGGCATTTGACAAAATCCAGCAGCCATTTATGATAAAAACTCTTAGCAAAGTGGGAATAGTGGGATCATATCTCAACATAATAAAGGCCATATATGATAAGCCCACAGCAAACATTGTACTCAATGGGGAAAGGATGAAATCTTTCCCCTTAAGATCAGAAACAAAAGAAGGCTGCCTGCTTTCATCACTTCTATTTAACATAGTTATGGGAGTTCTTGCCACAGCAATCAGACAAGAAAATGAAATAAAAGGCATTCAAATTGGAAAAAGAGGAAGTAAAATTGTCATTATATACAGATGACATGATACTATATATAGAGAATCCCAAAGACTCCACCAAAAAACTGCTAGAACTGATAAACAAATTTGGTAAGGTAGCAGGATACAAAATAATATTCAGAAATCAGTTGCATTTCTACATACCAATAATAAACTATCAGAAGAAGAAATCAGGAAATCAATCCCTTTTACAATTGCTTCAAAAACAATAAAATATCTAGGAATGAATTTAACTAAAGAAGTAAAAGACCTGTACTCAGAAAATTATGAGACACTGAAGAGTGAAATCAAAGAAGATACAAACAAATGGAAATACATACCATGCTCATAGATAGGAAGAATTTATAATATAGTTAAAATGTCAGGGCCAGCCGAGTGGCTCAGTTGGTTAAGAGCTCGCTCAAGAGTGCGAGCTGAGCTCTGAGCAACTGTGGTTCAATGCCAGCCCGAGCTGAGTTGCCGTTGAGCTACCAACAGGTGGCAGGATGGCTCAGCTAAAAAAAAAAAAAAAATGTCAATACTACCTAAAGCAATATATAGATTCAATGCAATTCCAATCAAACTACCAAGGACATTTTTCTCAGAAATAGAACATAGAATCCTAAAATTTATATGGAGCCACAGAAGACCCCAAATAGCTATGGCAATGTTGAGAAATAAGAACAAAGTGGGAGGCATCACACTACCTGACATCAAAACATAATACAAGGCTACAGTAATCAAAACAGTATGGTACTGGCATAAAAACAGACACATAGACCAATGGAATAGAATAGAGAGCCCAGGAATAAACCCATCTATATACGGTCATTTAATCTATGACAATGGAAGCAAGAATTTACACTGGAGTAAAGATAGTCTATTTAATAAATGGTGCTGGGAAAACTGGACTGACACGTGTAAAAAAATGAAAATGGACCACCTACTTACACCATATATGAGAACAAACTCAAAATGGATTAAAGACTTAAAATGTAAGACCTGAAACCATAAAACTCCTAGAAGAAAACATAGGGAGTAAGTGTGCAAACATTACCCTGAGTAATATTTTTACTGATATATTCCCTCGGGCAAGGGAAATAAAAGAAAAAAATGAACATATGGGATTACATCAAACTTAAAAACTTTTTTCACAGCAAAGGAAATCATCAATAAAACAAAAAGGCAGCCTACTGAATGGGAGAAGATATTTGCCAATGATATATCTGATAAGGGGTTGATATCCAAAATTTATAAAACACTCATGCAACTCAACACCAAAAAAACCAAACAACCCAATTATAAAATGGGCAGAGGATATTAGGAGGCATTTCTCTAAAGAGAACACACAGATGGCCAACAGGCATATGAAAAAATGTTCAACCTCACTAATCATCAGAGAAATGCAAATAAAAACCACAATGAGATACCACCTCACTCCAGTCAGAATGGCTATCATCAACAAATCAACAAACAACAAGTGCTGGCGAGGGTGTGGAGAAAAGGGAACCCTGGTGCACTGTTGGTGGGACTGCAAATTGGTGCAGCCATTATGGAAATCAGTATGGAGGTATCTCAAAAAACTGGAAATGGAGTTGTCATATGACCCAGCAATTCCACTCTTGGGAATCTACCCAGAGGAATCCAAGATGCTAATTCGAAAAAATATATGCACCCCTATGTTTATTGCAGCGGTATGTACAATTGCCAAGACTTGGAAACAACCGAAATGCCCATTGGTAGATGACTGGATTAAGAAACTGTGGTACATTTACACAATGGAGTATTACTCCGCTATAAAGAAGAATGAAATCGTACCATTTGCAACGATATGGATGGACCTAGAGACTATTATGTTAAGTGAAATAAGTCAGTCGGAGAAAGACAAATACCATATGATCTCACTTATATGTGGAATTTGAACAACTGCATGAATGAGCAAAGGAAACAGAAACAGTCTATAGATATAGAGGAAAAACAGGGTTGCTAATTGGGAGGGGGGTGGGGATGAGGGAGAAGGGGAAGGGATTAGACAGCATAAATAGGTAACTACAGTATTGTCACAGGCATATGGAAGACAGTTCGGGGAATATAATAATGTTGTAAAAATTTTGTGGGGTGTCAGATGGTCACATGTCTTGTTAGGGAGACCACTTCATGGATGGAGTAGAGGCTTGATCACTGCACTGTATACCTGAAATTGATGTTGTATAATATTGTATGACAACTGCAATTGAATATATAGATAGTCATGGGATGTGGATTATACAGTGGAAGGGATTCAAAGGAATTGTAATAGATAGTATGATATGGGGGTTGGAGTGGGGGAGAGAATTGGGGGAGGGGAGTTGTCACTTTGAGGGGTAAAAGTATAACTATTGCACTGTGTTGTACACCTGAAGCTAATTAAAATAAATACATTTTAAAAAAAAGGATTTATTACATACATTGTATATGTCATTGCATTTTATACAATATGAATTTGTTTTTATTTCCCAGTTTTTCCATTATGGATATCATTATACAGCAATACTCAATAAAGGTAAAAGAAATATAAAGTTACAAAGTATTTTTCAAAACATGTTTAGTAATTATCTGGATTTTATGCATCCAGAATATTTTACACTTTCAGATGCTTGGGTTATTTTTTTTTAAAGATTTTTTTGGGGTATTTGGGGAGGGGAACAGAAAAGTTGTTGTCCTTTTGTTTTTCAGTCTAAATGTGGAGGAGGTCACTTCACTGGCCCATGTTGGTATTATCATTGCGCTCTTCCCTGGTGAGGCAGATCAGTCACCGGCCACTGGATGGCCTCTCACGGCGGCTCTTGGCTGCTCACGCCAGCTGCCAGCTGCTCATGCTGGCTGCCAGCCACTCACGGTAGCTTTAAGGCAATTCACTGCAGCCTCGATTCAGCCTATGCAGCCGAAACCGATGCCAGTGACTCATGGCAGCCCAGCTCCAGGTCAAGCTGTTGTTTACCATGTTAGCTGTAGAGGGTGCAGCATCACTGGCCTACATATGGGATCCGAACCGGGGCCCTGCTGCTCAGACCTTATTTATGAGCCAGCTTTTAACCAATGTGCCTCTCGGCCGGCCCGGCTTGGTTTTTTTTTTTTTTTTAAACTGTGGTTAAGATGTGAGTTCAGGGTGAGAGTTTCTGCATATGTACATGAGCTTGTGAGGTTTGAATCTCTTACTGTTTCCAAAGGAGAAAAGACCCAGGCTTTCTTTCCTGTTTTATATTGAGATATAATTGACATATTATGTTAATTTCAGATGTACAATATAATGAGTTGATATTTGTGTATATTGCAAAACGATCCCCCAAATAAGTCTAGCTAACACCTGTCACTATACATAGATACAAAATACTTTTCTTGTGATGAGTACTTTTCTTTAAAATTTATTTTCAATAAAATGTAGTTAATATACAGTATTATATTAATTTCAGGTGTACAATATAATTATTCAACATTTATGAAGTGACCACCATAATAAGTCCAGTACCCACCTGACACCATACGAAGTTATTATGATATTATTGACTATAGTCCCTGTGCTGTGCATTACATCTACCCTAGCCTTCTTATTGCTCCTTGCACACTCCAGACACACTCCTGGCTCACGCCTTTTACTAGAATTATCTTCCCTCAGATGTTCATTTGTTCTCTCTCACGTCCTTCATGATGAAATGGGTACCTCAGAATGCCACTTATTAACAGTATATATGTTCTAGATATTTAAAATTCCTTTTTAAATTAATTTATGAATCTTAAAAGCAATCTTGGGTAGGAACAATTATTCTTCTTTCAGACAGGTTAACTGACATGCACAGCTCACACAGCTAATAAAATTGGGTGTGGGGATTTAAACACTAAATCTTAAGAGCATCCAGCTCTGTTTTCGTTTTTTTTTGTTTTTTTTTTCCCAACTCTCCAAGAAGCAATCACTCCGCTAAATATATTTCCTACTGGGAAGGAGATCACTTTACAGTTGAGTATTCTGTGCCTCTGAGCAGTTACATTTCCCAGGGCAAATTAATACAGTCAGGCTTTTGTTTCTAATTTGTGTTTTATGAGTTTAGTTAGTGTAAGAGGTCTCCCAGCACCTAATCACCCTAGACACATTGGATAAAAAGTCTCTGAACTTGCAAACTGAGGACATTCATGCCTTTTTCATGTCCCTTCTTCTAAGATCATTCTAAGACGTGGTTCAGATCTTGTCTTAAATTTCTTTAATTTACTTCCTCCTGACATGTGCACTTTATAGGGTAAATTCTTTAGCCTGTCATTTGAAGCCTTTCCTGCTCTGTCCCTCTCCTCTTTCCCTGGTTTCATCCCCTTTTAATTCTCCATCTCCCATCAAAATGAATTACTTGCCATTGACTGCATGTGGCATTTTAATCTGTCACGCCTTGTTGCACATGCTTCATGAACCATCTTCTTTCCTTCTCCTTTTTACCTGAAGAATTCCTTTTGGAGCTTTGAAGCTCAAGTCAGATTATACCTCCTTCTGAGAAGCCTTCCCTGACCATCTCCCAACCTGGAGAGATGCCCCTCTTTTGTGCTCTGTAACTATTTAGCTCTCTGAGACCCCTCTACTGTCTCCGTGTCCCCGGTATAGAGGATAGAGTAGGGCATCACTCTAAATGGGCTTTGTGAAGCAGTCTTCACCTCCCCACTTTTCTTCTACAAGTTCATACAGGGAGGAGCAGGTGCTATGGTTCCAAGTGACGTTGGCTGTGACCTTCAGGCCACCCTCCCTACGGGAATCATTGCTTGAGACAAGTGCCCAGGAGAGAAGCCAGGAGAGAGCCCAGAATCAGCCCTTGGGGAAGCCAAGTTGCCTTCTAGGGCCCTTAGCAGCCTGCCAGAAGCAATCTTGAGCATATCTCTTCCTGGAATAATAGTAATTTATAATACTTTGCAGTGCCTTCTATGTTCCGGGCACTATTCTGACTGCTTTACCTGTATGTACGTTTATCTTATGTAATCTTCACAAAAACCATTACTGCTGGAACTTAAGAGATTGCCCAAGGTAACACAGTAAATGACAGTCAGGACTCAAATCTGAGCATTCTGTTTTTGGAGCCCATGCTAGCAACCACTGTACTATATATTACCTTCCTGGCCTCTTCTGATCTCAGTTTCCAAATCAGAGGGCTCCAAGACAACGAAGGACCAGGGTTTCTCTCCTCCGCACCCACCCCCTCCCCCCTTCTCTCAGGGGTATCGGCTCAGGGATGGGTCTGAGAATTCTCAGAAGCAGAGGGGGCGCTCCTAAGTGGCAGGGGCCCCTGGGGGCTCCAGGAGAGAAAAGGTGACAGCATGGTGCGTGGGGAAAGACCTGGCTGGGGTTGGGACGAGGCAGCGGGGAGATGGCCACGAGCCCAGGACTCTAGTCCAGGTGTTCTTAGACGCTCTATGTAGTGTCTATTCCCCCTTGGGGCAAGTTCTTGCGTCTTTCTGAGCCTGTTTCCCCATTTGTAAAAGAAGGATAACTATAGGATGATCTGATCTACCAGGGCCCACAGAGGGGACATCCATAGCTGCATTGGGTGAAGAGCCGAGCACAGACGCCAAGGCGCGGGCACAGGGAGACGGTGCTGTCTGGCGTCTCGG
This sequence comes from Aselliscus stoliczkanus, assembly GCA_033961575.1. Taxonomy (NCBI): domain Eukaryota; kingdom Metazoa; phylum Chordata; class Mammalia; order Chiroptera; family Hipposideridae; genus Aselliscus; species Aselliscus stoliczkanus. The sequence goes on along the minus strand of CM066736.1, from coordinate 93,893,520 downwards.
CCGACCGCCTGGGGAGAGGACGAGGCGGCCTGCGAAGCTCAGTCCCGCTCCCCTGGCAGGGCGAGGGCGACCCGAGCTCCGGACTCGAGCGGGAGGCGGAGGCGAGGGCGGAGCATGGGCCCGGGGCCCAGCTCTGCGGGACGCGTCTGCTCCTCTCGCACCTCCTCAGCCCTCTCTCCAAAGGCGCCACAGCCCCGAGAGAGGAGCGGTCGCGAGCCACACGGCAGCGGCCAGCCGCGCTGCGGCGACCGCGGGGGAATCTGCGGCCCGCGGGGCCCAGAGAGCATCACGTCATCCTTTGAGCCAGGCTCCGCCCCCTCCCGACCGCGCGTGCGCAGGCGCAGCGGGCGGGGCCGCGGGGGGGCGCTCCTCAGCGCGCTCCGCCCTCCTCCCGGCTCGCTCGGGCCGCGGCGCGCTCGGCCAGCAGGAGCGGCGAAGGGGAGGGCGTCCAGGATGCGGCGCGGGGCGGCCCGGCGCCCCCCTGCCCCGTCACGGCAGCCGCAGCGGCCGCGGGGGCCGGGTCAGGGCCGGGGGCGGCGGCCCGAGCCGCGGTAGCGGCGGCGGCAGCGGCGGCGGCGGCGGGAGGGGCGGCCTGAGGACCGGCGGGCGCCCGGGGGCGGGGGCTCCGCGCTCCGCACGGCCCGGCCCGGCTCTGCCCCGGCGCCATGAGCAGCGGCGTGGGTGTCGGCGGAGGGGGCTCGGCGCCCAGTCGCTTCGCTGACTACTTTGTCATCTGTGGGCTGGACACCGAGACCGGGCTGGAGCCGGACGAGCTGTCGGGTGAGTGCTCGCCGAGCTGGGGGGCCGCTTCTCCGCGCCCGCTGCGGGCGGGGACCCCCCCCCAGAAAATCCTCTTCTCTCTCCCCCGCTTTGTCCCGGGCGCCGGGCGAAGGACCCGGGGCGGGCGCTGGGGAAGGGAGCGTCGGGCTGGAGGAGGGGGCACGGGGTGAGGGGCGCGGAGCCTGGAGGGGTGCGAATGGCCCCTGCGCCCCTCTGCGCTGTGCTCGCGTCCTCCCAGGCCGGGAACAGGGGAGGCTGTGTGTCCTCCGTCTGGGGAAGGCTGAGAGACTTCGTATAAAATACAGGGAAACTTGTGGTCGAGCACCCGTTAGGTAGGGAAGAAGGCATCCTAACGTCCTAGTGAAAGTAAGTTCCACCCAGACTTAAAAAAAAAAAGGCAAAACAAAAACTTGGTGCGTGTGTCAGGCCCCTTCCGACGAAGCCTGTGATAACAGTTCCTGAAAACCATTCTACCCTCGCCCTGGGCCTGCCCCCTCTAGATGGATGGAAAGGAATAAAGTGAATTTGGGCCACACCTGGAAGGGTGGGAACTCTCTAAGTACGAGAAAGGGCTTGTACCCCGGGACCATGCCTTTTTTAATGAAAAGTAATTTGTGCCCTTGATGAGGCCAGCGTCATTTGTGAATCAAAGGGCAGCACCCTGGGTGGAGAGAGCCTGGGTGGCACAATGATGTTTCTGACATCATGTTTCAAAGGGGAAGTGGTGGGGAAGTGAAGGTTGGGCCCCTGATTAGATTTGGCATTAATTACAGAAGGGTGTCAGAAGTGTAAAATCCCCGTAAATTCCACCACACCGTCACTGGAGCTTTTGAAACGACAATAGTTTTGAAAAAGTTTTTGTCCGGAGTGTCCAGTTTGCAGGTTTCATGTGGATGGAGATTTTGTTGTGTGGTCCTGATTTGATGAGGGATACTCTTTCCAGTGTTCTGTCATGACGGATGCACTGTAAAGTTTCTCTCCTGGAAGGGACTGATTTTACTTTGCTTCAGAGATGGTAGGACAAGTTCGTTTTTGTCACCAGAAAAATTAAAGTGTTTCTTATGAAAAAAAAAATTAGGTACATACTTCCAATGACAAAAATGGACTCTTTTTAAAAAACGTGATAAACTGGTGACCTTTAACAAGGTCAGAACAAATATACTGTTGTTTCAAATTAATAGCAGGTGGAGAAAAAATCATGAAGCAGTAATACAGTTAATACAAGGCCTTTTGTTGGGGTAGCATTATTGTTTCAAGTTCGCTTTTTTATGTCTTCAGATTTCTATCGAATACAGATGTTAATTTTTCATCTGTTTCATATTTTTTAAATTTGTGACTTTGTGATGTAGTTGTTGGAATTCAGCACACGGTACTGGAGCTGGAAGGGACCTCAAAGAGGAAAATGAGGCTTAAGAAAGACAGTAGGGCCTACGTCCTGTTAGTTAATTGCCTGACTTTTGGTCCAGTGCCCCTCTCATGACACTAAGCTGCATCTCATTGCCTGGCTTGATCTTTAGAAAACACTAACACGTTGAGAAGACTAAAAATAACAGTTCTCCCCAGTAAAAAACTTTAAACTGATGGAATAACCCGTGTTATTTTTATGCTGTGCGTTTGAGGGTCTATTAAATTATACGGACATTTAATTTTAGAAAATAAAGAACAGTTTGCAAATGATAAAGCATAGGAATGAAGCTGGTAAGTGATTGGTTACTGAGAGCATGGGTTTTGGGGTTAAACATTCTCCCTCTGCTATTGACTATCTGTGGGGGCAAGTTAGATAACTCATCTATAAAAAAGGGAATGTAAATAAAAAACGTCTCATCACGAGATGCTCAAAAATATTAGTTCTCTTTAAGTAATTATCTGTTAATTATCTGGTTTTGCAAAGAGCTAAAATTATATTCCTGTGAAAGCTTTTTGGGAGGATAAAAAAAGGGGCATGAGTTGTGTAAAATGTGTAAAGAAGGGTGTTTTTTTTTCTGTCTTTTATAATGTGGTTGCAGTAGTGGAATGCCAAGACCATTTATTCAATAGCTGGCCTTTGTTAGAATAGGCACTGATTGAAGGATTTCTTTTTTTCTCTTCATTTCATTTCTTGTGGGTTGGTAGGGGAATCTGGACTACTCAGAGGGAATCTTTGAGTAAAACATAACGGAATACAAATAGCTGTGTGCGGGCAGTATTGAGACTCTACAGGGTGCGTTTTCTCTGCTCAGCCTGCCTTATAGCTCCCGAACTGGTGATGTCATAGCAAGTGAAATGACAGGAAATTGTGAATCGCACCCAGGTGCTTTAGGGAGGTACTGAGGAGTCTATGTTCTCTTCAAGCAAATTAAGTTATATATATCAGGTAGCGTCTATTATATATAAAAAGCGAATCCAGAATAAGCAAATCAAAGATGCTCAGTGTTTCTTCTGGTTTTGTGGAGAAGAGTTAAGATTCATTCTCTGAATGCAAGCATAGAGCTTGCTGTATTGAATATAAACTAAGGTCACTGGATATTATAGGAGTCTCTCCCTGTCACCTCTTCCTCTTTCTTGCAGACTTAAGCATTTATGCAAGTCATGTAGTTTTTTGTTGTGCAAGGTGTGAAAATTAATTTTGTTTTCTGGTTAGCTGAGGAAGTGCTGTGGGTTGGAAGGGGAAAAAAAGGTAATCTATGAGTGAAGCACAAGTCTAGCCGACTAGGAAATGGTATCTGCTTGTTAGCTTCTTGAGCTTGTCAGGTAGATAAGCAAATCTGGAAGAATCACTTTGGATTTGCTTTTTCCCTTATTGTTAGCCCATCCTAAGTGGGGAGGCAGATGGTAGAGTCCAGTCCCTCTTTCTACCACTTTGATGAGTGGGTTTCCTAGGCATCTGTGTTTTCCCCTTTTCTTCTTATGGTCACCACCAGGTGACTGCAGGAGAAGGCATACAATGAGGTGAAATTTCTGAGATTACTTTCCCTATCTCTACCTGAGCTTTAAGATTCCAGAATGCTCTGACCTGTTTTTCATCTTAGAATCTGTAAGTTCCTCTGAACTTAACCTGCACCCAGAGTCTTAGGTTCATGCATCTACTGCTCCAGTTTTCCTAGGCTCTGAGCACAGAGCCTTGCAAAGATTTTGAAAGACGGTGTTGGAGATAGATGGGAGACTAGCCAGTGTCCTATATGAGTCTACTTAGAATCCTGAGAATACACTGCAATCATCTCTTAATGTCACTCTTAGAAGAGAGAAAAAGTGATCACTGTCCAGAAAAGCCAGAGGACTGGTCAGATCATACTTCTCCTTAACCCATGCTGCTTAGTGAAGTTAGAACATCAGAGTCGTGGAATGTCAAACATGGAAGCAATGTTAGAGATTATATAGCGTTCTGATTTTACAGATGAGGAAACTGAGATTCTGAGAAAGTTGGAGAATATTTGTCTTCCTTGCTATTCTTATTTTCTGTTACATGAATGATGCTATCTTTGCATGCTTTGCAGTAATCTGAAGAGTAGGGATTTCAAGTAAAATATTTGTTTGGCAGGGGCAGGAGCAGACATTATAGCAGTTTTTTCTAGTGCAGGTTTCTGTTTCATGTTAAGAAAGAATACTGTGCATAATTATTATGAGGGATATCTTTTTTTTTTGTTTTTAGTTTTTTCTGAGATAATTTCACACCGAACATTGGCGTGAATAGTACCGAGAACTTAAGTGCATCCTTTTCCCAGATTCACTGATTAACATTTTGCTTCGTTTGCTTTATCACTTGTGTGTTCTCTCTCTAATATATACAAACAGCTTTGAGATATAATTCACTTATTTAAAGTGTATAATTCAGTGGTTTTTGGCATATTCATAGAGTTGTGCAATAATCGCTACAATCAATTTTAGAATATATTCATCACTCTGTCTCCAAAACCCATACTCATCAGCAGTCACTTTCCATTTCCTTCCATCCCCCTAATCCCTAGCCCTAGGCAACCATTAATAGGGAGGGTTTTGATCGCTATAGATTTGCTTATTCTGGACATTTCATATAAATGGAATCATATCATATATGGTCTTCTGTGATTGGCTTTCATTTAACATGTTCAAGGTTCATCCATGTTGTAGCATGTATCAGTATGTTACTTCTTTTTATGGCTGAATAATATTACATTGTATGAATATACCACATTTTAGTTATTCACCAGTTGATGGATATTTGGGTTTTTTTATACTTTTTGAGTATAATTAAAAATGCTACTGTGAACATTTGTGTACATGTTTTTGTGTGGACATGTTTTCATTCCTGTTCAGTATATACCTAGGAGTGGAATTGCTGGGTTATATGGCAACTCTATGCTTAACCTATTAAGAAATTGCCAGACTGTTTTCCAAAACAGCTGCATCAGTTTACATTCCCATTAGCAGCATATGAAGGTTCCACTTTCTCCACATCCTCACCAATACTTACGTCTTTTTGAATATAGGTATCCTAGTGGGTATGAAGTGGTATCTCATTCTGGTTTTGATTTGCGTATCCTTGGCAAAGGGTAACTTATTTAAAAGAAAATAAAAAAAGTTGTCTCTTCTCAGAGATGAAGTGGCTATAAAAAATTGTAATGAGCCAGTTTCAAACAGGGAGTCAATATGAGCCAAGTTTAATTTTTATTTTCCTCTACCAGTCTGGTCAATTGTATGCAGATTCTCTCACGATCATTTTATGATGGCCTCTCTGCTCTGAAGCCCAGACTCCTAGGTGAAGCAAAACTCAAATCCTGATAGCTTACCTCTAGTACTTCCAGAGGGCAAAGTTGCTATGAGGGGTTGGGGGTAGGTGGGCGATTTCCTAAGTTAGGTCATGTGTTTCCTTTTTTTTTTGTTCTTCAGTCTAGTTGTGGAGGATGTTGCTTCACTAGCCCATGTTGACATTATCATTGCGCTCTTCCTGGATGAGGCAGATTGGTCGCCGGCCTCTAGACAGCCGCTCACTTTGGCTCTTGGCAGCTCACGCTGGCTGCCAGCTGCTCACGTTGGCTGCCGGCCACTCACTATAGCTTATAGCAGCCCACTGCAGCAGGGGCTGCAGCCTACACCTTCGCAGGGACTCCCACAGCCCAGCTCCAGGTGGAGCTGTTGTTCACCATCTTAGCTGTAGAGGGCAGTGTCACTGGCCCTCATACGTGGGATCCGAACCGATGCTGCTGGCGTCTCAAGCCAGCTCTTAACCAATGCACTGCTTGGACGACCCATGCGTTTCCTTTTATAAGGTAGAGGAATGAAGTCTAGAGAAGAGACCAACATACAGAAACAATTACAGAGCAGCTCAAAACAGTTTAAAATTACATGCCAAATTTAGTTGGAGAGACTATATATTCTTAAACATAAGAGAACCGTACTTCACACTCTCTCAGGTAGGGAGGATCACCCTGAAGTATCACATTTTACTTGAATGACACTGGGGCTCTGAGCCTCCCTTCTTAGGAGGAAATCCTGAGTCACAATGTTTGGTGGTCAAACCAAATTCTTTTAGACTGCTCAGCCCTTCCTTCCTTCCTAGATTAAAAATAAAGTTTTCTTTGCCTAAGGTCTCCTTTGGCAACACCTATTTCCAAGTCCTATATCCTTTTATAAGCTTGTTTTTTTTTTGGCTAACTGTGGTGGAAGGTCTACTTGGATTTGGCTCAGCTCCTCAATTCCTGTTGCCAGGCCTGGATTTGAATTACTGTCAAGTGGTTTTAGGGGTCTCTCCGGAACCTTGGTACACATGAGGGAACATACACTTAATCTGTTTTAGGTTCCTGTTGGATATAGCATAGGATCCAGTAACAGAAAAAGCCTTGCCTTTTAGAAGCTGGTCATTTCTTATGGAATATAGTGATTGCACACAGGCTGTCATTGCCAGATTTTTAGATTTACTTCTCAAAAGTTATTAAGTGAGGCAGATATTGGTCAACTGTCTGTTTTCTAGATGTTCTGTGATGGCTGATTTTGATTTGGAGTATAGAGAACCCTGGACTGGGTTTATGAGTGGCAGGGTCCTGTCACAGTGGAAAATGAGAGCAGGTACCACTCTCAAGCTGTTTTCAGTATGCTTTCAAGGGATCAGGTGTAACTCCAGGTAGTAAGATAGAAGGTATAGTTTAGACATCAGGTTTCTCAAATATTATGCTTAGCATACTTGCTTCATTGTCATCCAGGGGATCTATCATAGTGTCCCATGTTGTAGTTAAAGAGAGCCACGTTAGTAATTTTTTGTTGTTATTGTTCATTAGTGTGATGGGTAAGTTAGGTCAAAATTTTGCTAGGCTATCTGTAGTCTACTGTATGAGCTGAACTAGCTGGGTTAATCTAAAATGTTTTCATGGAGTGCTGAGAAGCCTATACAGGCAGAAGTTATGTAGAGGTCCTTCTTATTAAGCTTCATTTCTCTGTGAATGTGGAATTCCTTGATTTCTAAACTATTCCCAGTTGGTAAAACATAATATGAGTGTGCATTTGTTTATATTGGTCATAGAATCAAAAAAGTCAGAGCTAGAAATCAGAGATAGTCCAGCCATCACTTTTGACAGATGGTAGTGATTAATATTTGTAAATGACTTTATAGTTTTGCAGTGTATACTTTTAGACAGTTTAAAAAATTTTCAGCCCTACTTGAAATACTATTTTGTGTCTAGTGTCACCCAGCAAGTTAGAAAGAACTGTTAGAATCCAGGTCATCTATCGGCTGTCTCACCATCGATGAGATTATTATGTTTTAAATGATAGATTTTGGAAAACTAAAGCAGTGGCTTAGTCACTGAATAGCAGAGCTTTAGTATGGCCGCTTTAATTCTGTCCCCACCCCACACTGCAGTAGAGGAGCTCTGTCAGGAGAGGAGCCAGATCACTTGTGTTCTGAATTGTAGTTAAGACTGGTTGTTCTTTTATATAAAATGTATATTTTCCTGTTTCCCCACTCTTATCAGTTCTGGAAGTGTTTTTCTTAGAACAAAGAGTTACTAGGGCTTTATTTCTAGGAAGCTCCTTTTTTGAGTGTGACTGTTTCAGGATGTTTTATGCTTTTTGTCTGAGATCTGTTTTCTTTGAACAATAAAAAGAAAAAGGTTTGTACCTGCCAACCTCAGAAATTCCTCAGTATTGCTTACAGTTTACATCTTTTGTGGTTGAAGTTTGGGGGCTGGTTGTGACATCTGGTTTACCATATTCTTTATCATGAAAGGAAACAACAGAAACTTTCAGGATTTTTAAAAGGCAGGAAGACAGAGGAGGAAATGATTTAGAAATAATCATCATAAGCCTCCGAGATATTGCAGGTTCAGTTCCAGACCACTACAATAAAGCGAGTCATTTTTCTGCTGGTGGAGGGTCTTGTCTTCAATTTGTAAAAAATACAGTATCTGTATAGCACAATAAAGTGAAGTGCAGTAAAACGAAGTATTCCTGTGTAAATGGATAAACCCAATTTATAACAAATATCATGCTTTTTTTTTTTTTTTTTTTTTTACACATTAGAATTACTTTCCAGGAATCTCAAAAGGACTTGGTTTTTAGATGTGTCGGCTCTGATGCCTTTTTCTTTCTTTTCTTTTTTTTTTTTGAAGGCAGTGTCACTGGCCCTCACATGTGGGACCCGAACCGGGGCCGCTGGCCTCCCAAGCCAGTGCATAACCACCATGCCACTCTGCCGGCCCTCTGTCTTTTTTTTTTTTTAAATTAATTTCAAGTGTACAAAACAATGTAATAGTTAGACATTTACAGCCCTCACTAAGTGATAACCTCTCAAAAGTTTATCAGACATTTGTGTATCCTCTTGCCATTTTTCTTTCAGGTGGTCTTTTGTTTTTGTTTATTGATTTAATGGGGTTCTTTATATGTTCTAGATGTCTTTTCAGTTATTTGTATTGAAAATGTCTTCTTGAAATCTGTGTTTATCTTTCATTCTTTTAATGGCGTCTTTTGAGGAACAAAAATGTTTAGTTATAATATGGTCCAATTTATTAATTTTCTTTCTTTATGTTTAGTGCATTTTGTATTCTGTTTAAGACATCTTTGTTATTGCAGGGTCACAAAAGTGTTCTGTGTTTCCTCCTAAAGGCTTTCTTGTTTCGCCTTTCACACTTAGATCTGCAATCCCAGAGCTAACTCTCTTAAACATTATGCCATAATGCTTTGTACTGCCTGAAAAACGTTCCATCACCTTCTTTTGTGTGTGTGTGTGTGCGCGCGCGCGCCATTTTTCAGCATTCTACAAAGCAAAAGAGAAATATTTCCATTGCTCTCACAGCTGGGTTGAAGTACAACAAGGCTTTTGATATGACCAAGACAGTGCTTTTAATACACAGTTAGTAAAACAAATGCCACTCTTTGTGCTTTGATTTAGTACCAACTGGTAAAATTTTAATGGTTAGGAAACTCTGTAAAATCCAAAAATATTACTATAAAAAATTTTAAGGATAAAAACAATTTTCTTTTGTATTTGAGGGTAACCTGGCAGGAGGCTCCCACATGCTTAAATCTCCTGTGTGATCTGGGGAAGAAGAGGCTATTGGGTGGTCCTTCGTTATAAACTGTGGTTTGAAATTTGGACTAAGAGACGTGTGAGTGGTCTGGGTACAGCCACTCTGCTGCCCTGGCCTCTGCTTTGGTATGCATTCTGTGAAGCAGGTAGATGATATCACTTTCATGAGATAGAGGCTTCCTTGCTGGGAAGCATTTGGGAATTTCCAGGGCATTTTTGTGTCTTGTTTTCATGGTTAAAGATTTAGAGGTGACCCTTGCATGCATGGCTGTCCTTTTGGGAGGAAAAAAGCTAATATTTACTGAGTACCTGTTGTGCTCCTTACATATGTGTCCTATACGCTTTACATATGTTAACTCAATATGTAACCTCAATAGGTCCATGAAATAGGTATTATTATCCCCATGTTCCAGATGATCAAACTGAGATTTATAGAAGGAACACAGACCTTGAGAAGGTTACTTAAAATTCAACAAGATACAAAGCTAGTGTTTGAATCTAGATTTGCTTGTGTTTAAAAGTTCTGTTTCGGGCCGGCCGAGTGGCGCGGTGGTTAAGTGCTGGCTTAGGAAGCTAGCAGCCCTGGTTCGGGTCCCACATATGAGGGCCAGTGACACTGCCCTCAAAAAAACAACAACCATAAAACTTTTGGGGGAAGGGGTTTGTCACTTTGAGGGGTAAAAAGCATAACTATTGCACTGTGTTGTACACCTGAAGCTAGTTAAAAAATTAAAAAAAAAAAAAAAGTCCTGTTTCGTCCACTGCAGTATACCACAGCATATACTGCAGTACCTTCCTTGCTTCATCTGGATGAGAGGCCTCTTCAGATTTGGGAGGCCTGTCTAACCTGAGCAGGAGATACACAGGTTTACTCAAATGTGTTCCTGAATTTTAGGAGGGGTTAGTTTTGAATGAAAAATTTTAATGTTTCTATAGTTCTCAGCATAGAGCTATGTATGTATGAGCACATATGAGGTGGGACAATTAAGTTCGTGAACTTGTTGCAACGATGTTGCTCACCTTTTTAATATCAGAGGGATTATTCATTATGAATTTGTACCAACTGGACAAATAGTTTAACCAGGTTTACTGTTTGGAATTGCTGAATGGCTGCGTGAAAAAGTTACACAAAAACGACCTGAACTTTTCCCCAACAATTCATGGCTCTTGCATCATGACAACGCACCAGCTCACAGGGCACTGTCTGTGAGGGAGTTTTTAGCCAGTAAACAAATAACGGTATTGGAACACCCTCGTTATCATCTGATCTCGCCCCCAATGACTTCTTTCTTTACCTGGAGATAAAGGAAATATTAAAAGGAAGACATTTTGATGATATTCAGGACATCAAGGGAAATACGACGACAACTGTGATGGCCATTCCAGAAAAAGAGTTCCAAATTTCTTTGAAGGGTGGACTAGGCTTTGGCATCGGTGCATAGTTTCCCAAGGGGAGTACTTTGAAGGTGACCGTAATGATATTCAGCAATGAGGTTTGTAGCACTTCTTCTAGGATGAGTTTGAGAACTTAATTGTCAGGCCTTGTAATAGGAACTCAGCTGAGAATGGAATAATGTAGTAATGTAGCAGAATCCTGATTATGGGTAGACAAGGTCTCAGTCCCACGGTGGCCAAGTGGAGAAAACATCACTCTGACTGCTTATATTTATAGCCTTGATTTGTTGAGAGAGTGTGTGATGTGAGGCTCTGGGTGAATTGTTTTGATTAAGTGTCTTTTGCACTTTCAGTAGATACTGGTGGCTTGATATGGTAATGAATTGTGGGAATATTTTCACTGTTAGGGAGAATTTAAATTTTTGGCTTGGCACATTTTTCTTTCTTTATGGTAGCAGAGGTGTGTTCATTTTCAGAATCCTTCTTTAGCCTCATTTTGTAATAGATTGGCTAGTTCAGTCTTTGCTGCTGTGGTAAGGACTGTTACTGGTAGCATCTTTGCTTCTTCTAGCAGTTTTATGGGTTTGTTTTAAAGAATAAAAACAAACAAAAAAGCAAAACAACAGAACAAAAAAACAGAAGAAACTTTCATTTTGCTAAATATTTCTTCAAGAAGGATATTTTATACTGGTGATACTCTTCAAGTGTGGAATCCCAAATAACCACATTTTTCAAGTATCTCCAAGACTAAAATGGCCCCAGAAACTTTCCCGTCATTGTTATGAAAATTTTCTATAAATTATAAAGGATAGAACTGGTAAGAGGAGACTGAAACCTGAGATCATTAAGCATTTATATAGGAGCATTTAATCTCAGAATAAATTAAAGTCTCCAGAGTTCTGAAAGAATTTTGGGATGATATTGTTTGCTCACTGTCAGTAACCTTTAAGGACCATGGAGTTACCACAAAAAGACATTTTCAACACGGAGAAAATAGGAGCTTGACATATTCCTAGTCAAAATCTAGAATGGTTTAAGGACATGGTATGAGGACTTAGAACATGAAACTACGCTTTGGTCCACGAAGAATATGTTAGGTCAGACTGACCTCATTTTCTTTATTAGAGCAGACTGGTAGAAGAGAATACTGTTAGCTGCCATTTTTGGATTCAGGAATGTGTTGATGGGAATGATTAGGATATACTTGGGGATAAGAGAGAGATTTGAATTGTATGGTGAAATAGGTGCTGCAAAAGTAGAAGTATAGAAAGGAGATGTGACTTAATAGCAACACTAAAATGTAAGGCTTTTAGTTGACTGCATGTTTGATTTAGAGCAAAAGTGTGATTTAGTTGACAAAAAATTGTGATTTTAGCTTGCATTAATAGAGATATTGTCAAAAAAAGGGAGAGTGGATAGTCCTGTTTTAAATGATGTTAGTTAGACCACACGTAAATAGAGTACTGATGTCAGTCCTAGGAGCTAGTGAAGGAACTGAAAACTCATGTCATATGAACTACAATCAAAGGAGCAGATTTGTTTTATGACCAGTAAATGGCTCTAACAATAGCTCCCACAGAAGAGTCCCAAAAGAATTGGGAGGAGAAATGGCAACATTGTTGGAATACCGTAGATTTTGATAGCACTCACTTGAATAATTGTAGATTGGCTAACAGGCAGAGAAGGGTATGAAATTCATTCTAGGCAGAGAATAGCATCTACAAAAGAATGAAGGCATGAGAAAGCATGCCATATTGGAGGAACTACAAGTGAGTTAGTAGGGATAATGTGTAAAGAGGGAGAGAAGGGGTGGCAGGGGTGGGGTGAGCATGGGGAGGTTGGCAGGAGTCTTTTTTTTTTTTTAAGATTTTATTGGGGAATTGGGGGAGGGACAGCTTTGGGGAATCCGGGAAGGGGAACAAGCAAGTTGCTGTCCTTTTGTTCTTCAGTTTAGTTGTGGAGGACGTTGCTTCACTGGCCCATGTTGGTATTATGATCATTGCGCTCTTCCCGGATGAGGCAGTTAGTCACCGGCCATTGGATGTCTGCTCATGGTGGCTCACAGCAGCTCAGCTCCAGGTTGAGCTGTTGTTCACCATCTTAGCTGTAGAAGGCAGAGTGTTACTGGCCCATGTGGGATCTGAACCGGCGGCCCTGCTGTTCAGAGCTCGCGCCCCCCCAAGCCAACTCTTAACCAATGAGCCACTTGGCTGGCCCCGGCAGGTGTCTTATATGAAGGTGGAGAAACTGGAGCCCATGACGATAAAAATAATTTGCATAAGTTTTAATTGTATTAGACCTAGAATTCCAGGCTTTCTCACTTTTTTTCAAGAGCTCTCTCCTTCTCCTCTTCCTTTAAGTATGTTTTTTTTTCCATCGACATATTTTTGTTTGATAAGTTCCACATGTTAAATTTTATAAGATTAAGGTGTAAAGCATGTTACTTTGGTACATTTATATATTGTAATATGATTGCCACTGAAGCAGTATTTATCACGTTACATCTTTATAGTACAATATTATTATCTATATTCATTATACTGTGCATTAGATCTCTACGGCTTATTTACTATTCAGTACAAGTTTGTACCCTTAAACACTATCAGTCTGATCCCCCCACCCCTTCCCCTGGTAACCACTGTTTTTTTTTTTACAGGTTTGACTTTTTTTATGTTCCACATAAGTAATATACAGCACTTGTCTTTCTGTGTCCAACTTAATCTCGCTTAGTATAATGTGCTTCATGGTCCATCCATGTCATAAATGTCAAAAAACCTCCTTCCTCATAGTTGAGTAATATTCCATTGTGTGTATATACTGCATCTTTTTTTTATTTTTTATTTTTTTTATTGGGGAATTGGCGGAGGGGAACAGCGTTGGGGAATCAGGGAAGGGGAACAGACAAGTTGCCGTCCTTTTGCTCTTCAGTCCAGTTGCGGAGGATGCCGCTTCACTGTTGGTATCTTCATTGCGCTCTTCCCGGATGAGGCAGATCGGTCGCTGGCCTCTGGATGTCGCTCACCGCGGCTATTGGCAGCTCACGCTTCGCTGCCAGCCTCTCACGCTGGCAGCGGGCCACTCACTGTAGCCTATGGCAGCCCACCGCAGCAGGGGCTGCAGCCCACACCATCACCGGGACTCGCACAGCCCATCTCCAGGTGGAGCTGTCGTTAGCTGTAGAGGGCAGTGTCACCGACCCTCATGTGGGATCTGAACCGGGGCCGCTCGCATCCCAAAACCAGCGCTTAACCAATGCGCCACTCGGCCGGCCCTGCATCTTTTTTATTTACTCATTCGTTGATGGCCATTTGGATTGTTTGCATATCTTGGCTATTGTGAATAATACTGTGATAAACGTGGGTGTGCATATATCTCATTGAAATCCTGTTTTCATTTCTTTTGGGTATATACCCAGAAGTGGGATTGCTGGATCCAATTTTAGATTTATTTTTAATTTTTTTTTAAAAAAGATTTTATTGGGGAATTGGGGGAGGGTAATAGACAAGTTGCTGTCCTTTTTTGTTCTTCAGTCTAGTTGTGGAGGATGTCGCTTCACTGGCCCGTGTTGGTATTATCATTGTGCTCTTTCTGGGTGAGGCAGATTGGTTGCTGGCCTCTTGATGGCCGCTCACGGCGGCTCTTGGCAGCTCACACCGGCTGCCGGCCACTTACTAGCTCATGGCAGCCCACTGCAGCAGGGGCTGCAGCCTATGCTAATGGTCAGTGACTCATGGCAGCCCAGCTCCCGGTCGAGCTGTTGTTCACCGTCTTAGCTGTAGAGGGCAATGTCACTGGCCCTCATGTGGGATCAGAACCAGGGCCCTGCTGCTCAGAGCTGGCGTCCCAAGCCGGCTCCTAACCAACACACCACTCGGCTGACCTTAACTTTTTTTTTAATTTAATAAAAGTTTTATTTTTCAAAATGTACAGTTGGTGGGACCTGTTGTTCACGCATCTTCAGTAGCAGCTGGGGCATCCTCACCCTTGGTGTTTCTGGCATAAATTACTTGAGCTCTGTGCTTTGAAACTAATTTAGTAAGTCCTTTACTAAGGAGCTCCTGAAGGTCTGCCCTGGCCAAGGAACCACAGATTTTCAGTCTCAGAGACAACAGCTGGGGTTATAAGTTGGGAACTTCCTTACAGAGTTTGTCATATGTTGCTTGGTCAAACAAGAGTAGGTTATTGAGCTTTCCTGAACTTTGCCCTTTGACCACTTCTTCTTTTCACCTTGCCTCCAGATTTGTTCACTGGGTCTTTGTCTTTCTTGACTGACTTGCTAGCATCTTTCTTCTTCTTGTCGTCCTTGGGCAGCATGGTGAAGTTCAGACAGCAGTGGCTACAACTGCAGCCTCGCTAAGAGCTAAGATGTTGGACCTATTTTTAACTTTTTGAGGAACCTCCATATTGTTCTCCTTAGTGGCTGGACTAAGTTACATTACCACCAACAGTGTATGAGGGTTTCCTTTTCACCACATCCTTGCCAGCACTTAGATGTTAGCTTGACAGATGTGTGCTCTGCAGGGTGTTCGGATAGGCTGAAAGGGAGTCAGGATCTACACTTGACACTTTGCTACCAAAATTCTGTCCTAGCTATGGTTTGGGGCATATTTGGTTAGGTTCTATCTGCATAGGTTCTCAAACCCATCTCTTGTTGAAACTGGTTACATTTTAGAATTACTAGGTGCATGAGTTGGCTAGGTGTGTTGTCTGAAAGATGTCAAGGCAGGAGGCAGATTATCAATAAAAGTAATGGCTATATGTACAAATCTAGTGTTCTCTGACAAGAAAATATGTTGAGAGAGAAAGTGAACAAATCTGCCTCAAGGGGGAAAACAGTGGTAACATGATTTCTATTGCTCTTCCATTGAAAAGCCTGGGAGCAGCTTTCCTGGGTTAGTTAGTGCCTTAAAGAGGCCTGTGGCCTGTCCAAGGTTGGGGCAGCTCACTGCCTGCATTCTGGGTATTTGTGAATGTCTGACTCCAGAGGTCCACAGTCAGCCGGTGATGTGGGGCCAAGGTACAGGCTGTTTCTTCAAGGAGCAGTTTCCCTCTTCACTTTATGCTGCAGGAGCTGTAAATTTACTTCAGTTTCGTGTGTAGAAGTGAGGGAGAATGATGAGTAGAGTGTAGTGTTAGATGGTTTTTTGTAACTACCAAAACTTTGCTAGCCTTATTGTGTTAAAGATGTCCCGATTTAAAAAGTATTGATAATAATGAAGTAGCCACCCAAAAGTAACAGCAAGGTTAATTCTTATTTAGTTAGAAATCTAAAGAGCAAAATAAATGAACAAACAAAACAGAAACAGACTCATGGATACAGAGAACAAACTGCTGGTTGCCAGAGGGGAGAGGGGTTGGGGAGCTGGGTGAAAAAGGGGAAGGGATTAAGCAGTAGGAATTGGCAGTTACAGAATAGTCATGGGGATGTAAAGTACAGCATAGAGAATATAGTCAATAATGTTGCCACAACTGTGTACAGTGCCAGGTGGGTAACTGACTAATCAGGGGGATTGCTGCATAAATTATATGTCTAACCATTGTACTGCATACCTGAAACTAATATAAAATAATATTGACTGTCAACTGTAACTGAAAAAAATAATGAAGAAAAAAAGAAATTTGCATTCCCTTCTTACTACACTGTCAGTCAGAGATGACCTCTGATTTGTACAGGGTCTTAGAAATTATCTGGAAGGCAAAGAGAATTGAAGTGCTGGGGAAGCAAGTGAGTTTAAGACAAAACTATGAATTGGTTCTTCAACATAGAAAATAGAAGCACCAAAAATAGAAGTATAGGTTAGTAGTAATACTATTGTGATGGGCAGTCTCTTTCAGGAGTGCTGGTAATAGGAAAGATACAGTGACTTCTTTTAGAGCAGGAAGTAAACTGATTATAGTATGAGTGACACTGATTAGTGACTAGTGTCCCCAACAGGATCAATTTAAGGATATCCCAGAATGCCAGTATGAAAAGGATACTGTGATAACCTGGTTGTATCCATTCCCAGAGGAAAAGAATCCCATCGCTCTTGATGTGAATTAGACTATAGGGTTGGTGTGGATGTGGTGAGGTGAGGCCGTCGGTGTGACACTGTGGGCTTGGGCCAGGAGAGCAGGACAGCTCAGCTGCCTTCAAGGAGCTCTGTCCATAGTGTAGCTTTGAGTGCTTGAAATCTTTTGCCTGCAGCCTCTGCTTTGGAACCTTGACAGGTTGTTAAAAACATTTTAAGTTTTTTATGTAATTTAAAAATGTGCTTTTAAGAAATTAAGGCTTGGATTTCATTTTATTTATTTTTTTGGAGGGCAGTGTCACTGGCCCTTAGATGTGGGACCCGAACCTGGGCCGCTGGCTTCCGAGGCCAGTGCTTAACCACCGCGCCACTAGGCCGGCCCCAAGGCTTGGATTTCAGATCATTGTAGATTCATATACAGTTGTAAGAAACAAAACAGAGAGATTACCTTGTACTCTTTTCCCAGTTTTCCACAGTGGTGACTTTTTGCAGTGTTATAGTATAATCAAATTATGGTATAGTATAATCAAATTTTTTCAGAGGTAGTTTCACAGATATGTATGTTATCCTCCTCATTTCCTCTAAGGGGCCAGATATAAATATGCCTGTAGCTCTTTTTTTATAAACTTCAATTTTTTTTTTTTTTAAGCTGAGCTATCCTGCCACCTGTTGGCAGCTTAGCGGCAGCTCATCTCAGGCGGGGCATCGAACTGCTGTTGCTCAGAGCTCAGCTCACACTCTTGAACCAGCTCTTATCCAACTGAGCCACTCGGCCGGCCCTATAAACTTCAAATTTTATGTAAAGCTTCTTAAGTGTATCTCAACTCTGATTACTGATAGGTTATAAATTAAAATACCCCTTTTATTTGTAGATTTAGTCCAAGATGTAGGTATAACAGATGTGTCCCATAAACAGTTTCATAGGAAATCATGGGTACTTTTATTTTGCTTGAATCTAAGCTAAATTATGCTCTGGAGAAGCTTTGTATAGTTCAGTATCAGCCAGATTGAGATTTGACCGTACTGGGTCTTTTTCAGGTAGCTGTTTGGGACATGCCTTTCATATTTGCTCTATCATTTCAAACTATCATTGTTTCTCACAGATGTAATACATTTACTGTAAATGTGCAACTTTGAGATTTGGGTCAACATTTTCGGATCACCTTTCAGATTACTAAAGTTAGAAGTTTTGAGGATATGATTTTTCTTTCTTTTCTTTTTCTTTTTTTTTTTTTTTTGAGGGCAGTGTCACTGGCCCTCATATGTGGGACTAAACCGGGGCTGCTGGCTTCCCAAGCCAGCGCTTAACCACCGCACCACTCAGCTGGCCCTGCTTTCTTTTCTTTTTTAATGTGTATGTTTAAAGGGAGAAAATTTTGTATCCAATCAAACTAGGATTCTTCTGATAGAAAATGACAAAATAATGTCCTAATTTGGGTTAGCATCAATCTAGAAAACAGTTATTTAGTAGCACATGCATTTTATTTTAGACTGTATGAAAACCTGCCCATTTCGGTTAATCTGTAAGTGGTCAAAATGTTTCCTGCCCAAATTAGAAGAAACATTTGGAACTGTGATTTCCAACCTTTTTGGGTCATGGGACCCTTTGAGATTCTGATGAAAATTGTGTTCTCTCTCTCCAGAAAAATGCACATATCTTCATACAAAAGTTTGTAAATCATTTCAGAGAGTTAGGGGTTTCTTTGAAGCTTCTCAGCACAAGCTTCCCTCACTTAGGGTTATTCAAATCAAACTTGTACCCGTAGGCCAATAGCAATACAAATATCAGTTTGTTTCTGTCTTGTTCAGAGCAGAACAAGCAACCAGAGAATATGTTGGAAGTCCTTGTAAGGCACGCTGGCTTTTAAAAAAATCTGCTGTGATTTATCTGTATTTTTCTGGTGGCTGACAAAGGTAGACCGACACCTAGTTGACTATGTTTCAGCAGCTGTTAGAAATGGGCCTTAGTTCTGTTAGCCAGACCAGCTGACATTGTGTGCTCTGTATGCTTTGGGCAAATAATTAGTTGTTTCTAGGACAGTTGTGGTTGTGATGTTAATATTCCTAATATTGTTTGAATTATCAAAGGTTTGAATAATTGAGGATTAGCTTGTGACACATGTATAGGTTTCGGGAGGTGGGGCCATGTAGGTGTTCCTGAGGCATTAAGTCTCTATCCCTCTCAAAACTCAGCCCTCAGTAAATGATGCATATTTGAATTGTTTTTTAATAAAAGGCCTTAGGTTTGTGAATCTCTTTCCTCGGTTACTTTTCTGACACTTTATGGGGTTGCTGTAATGAACACTATTTGTTCTCAGGGCCCTCATAACTCCTCTTTGTACACCTCCTTTCCCCTCACAGTGAAAATGCTATGCTCCTGCTACTGGTCCCGTCTAATACACTGAAGGGCTTTTGTCTTAAGATGGGCACTGTCTGTGGTGCCTTCACTTAAAACCTGACTCTATCTTTAATGCGACTTTTTTACTCAGCTTGTTTGAGGAAGGGGCAGGAGGTGGAGAGGTGATGACGGGGACAGAAGACCTGAAGGCACTTCTCCCTGTGATTCTGAGCCTCCCACTCCTCTGTCTGCATCCCACATCAGCTCATCATCTCCACCATTGGCCTCCTGTCACTGGCTTCATCTCCCCGTTCCATTCTTTGAATGCTCATCATGTCTTAGGGGGTACCTCAGAGTCATCTTAGGAAAATATCTTTAAAGACTTTCATATGGACAGTGGTAACTGCCCATATTCCCGTATATGGTATGTCCTTGAATAACGTCGTTTTGTTCAATGTTGTTTTGTTACAACATTGATGAGGAAAAAAAATTCGTTTGGGGCTGGGGCCACTGCGTTTGTAGAGTTGGTGTGTTCTCTCCATGTCTGCATGGGTTTTCTCTGGGTACTTCAGTTTCTTCCCACATCCAAAAGATGTGCATGTTAGGTGAATTTGTGTGGTTAGTGTCCCGGTCTGAGTGAGTGTGGGTGTGGTGGAAGGGCACCCTGGCCACGGGAGGTCCTGCCTTGTGTCATGAGATACTGGCAGACTCTAGCCACCAGTGACCTTACCCAGAATAAGCAGCTCAGAAAAGAATTCTTTCATTTGTTTTTATTAATCTTTCTTAAATGTTGTGTAGCTCACATTTTTTACAGTGTTTAATATTAGAAATGTTTGGGGTCTTTATTTAGAAGTTTGGTGATGTTTTTTGTGACCAGGAATATGCCATAGGAACTTAACTCTAGTTTATATCAATTAGCTTGTGGTAAAATCGGTTTTGTTATATGTCTTTTTGTTTAAAGTCGCAGTTTCCAAGAACCTATTGACAATGTTAGGTAAGCACTTACTGTATATTCACTTATTTTGTGGTTTTTACTGAGGGGATTTTCTAGTCTAGTAAGGTAGAAATGTGCAAACTGACAATAGAAGCTTTCCAGGAAGAAATCCTTATCTTTTCTTAGAATTGAATGCAGTTTAAAAATACATTCTGAGAATCTCAGACTATAGACTAAGATCATTATGTCGTCTGCTTGCTATTTAGTTACTTTGTACTGTAAGTGCAGGCTTGCCTTGGGTGGGCTTCTGGAGGTGTCCCGAAGGCTCTGATAGTAGCTCTGCATAACTGGGGACCTGTTGCTACCGCTGGTGTCCGCTGCCTCCTGATTTTGCCAGTCTTCTGTAGTGAAGATTTACCAAATGTATTTTGAGAGTTGAAATTTGCTGGAAAAGAGCTTCAGAAGAGTCATTTTGGAAAAAGGGATCAGGAAATGAGAGGAATTGAAATTGTGGTACTCACTTTACTAACAGAAAGAAGGTTGCGTCTTGTCAGAAGTTGAAAATTCTGAATAAGTGGGCCTCTGATGATAATGAGCAAAACCTGCGAGAAAATGGAGGCGAAGGTTTTAGTTACAAAAGCAGTAACTTTTTGACTGGTATCGTTATTGGTTTCTAGAACTGGTGCCTTAGAATTATTATAAAATCTTCTTTTTAAGAAACTTTTGCGATGGCTCTGGGATGATTTAGAGGGAAGGACTGTCTGATTTTAGGTTCACCCCAATTCTGTGTTGTGAAGAACATTCTTAGTAATCACCAGCCCTTTTGGGTTTCAAACCAACTTAGAAAAACTATAGTTGGAACAGAATTTATTCTGTCAACTAGAGCATGTGAACAGGATCCTGTACAAGTGTGCTTTGAATGGTCAGACCAAATAAACAAGATCTGGGACCTCCCTGAGAATAATTTTCCTGTGAAATGGTTATTTGTGTATGTTCTTTTTCCTAAACATCTGACAGTAAGGGCCTTGAGGGCAGGTGCTTCATCGGATTCATCTCTATCCCCCCTCTCCCCGCCAGAATGTAAGGCCCTTGTATAATAAATAATATGATTACTCAATAACCAGTTTACCTATTATTCAATTGAGTTGTCCTTGATCATGTTTCTTACATATTTTCCTATGACTACCATTGAACTTATTTGTTTGAAATATTTAGCAACATTGAATTTGTACCCCACTCTGTAACCCCTTTGGAAAAGCAGTATTTGGGGCAGCATAGTTTTGGATAAAGCACTAATTACTTTATAGTAATTTGATATCTGTTGAGGTCGTCATCCCATTATACTGTATTGTAATGCTTTTCAAACTGAATTGTAACCATTAGAGGTCTGTAGTTAGCATATTTGGTTTTAATGGTATAGAGTAGAAATTATGAGAGAGCATCGCATAGTAAGGGTAAGTATTATTTTGTGAAATTTTTGTTTTAGGTAAATTTATATATATGAGTACACATCGTGTGTTTATTGCTTCATGATGAAACATTTGTTTCATCCTGGAGTCATGGTCAAAAAGTTTGAATCATACTGCTTTATTTTAATACTCTGTTATTTCATTTGTCATATAGCATTATGCCAGTACATACAGGCTTCTAAAGCCAGGGACGGTGCCAGGCCTTTCATTTCCAGTACAACTGAAGGTAAAAACAAAACAAAACTGAGAATAACCAAAACTTTCTAGTGGCTCTTACATATGTCTCTCCAGTGGCATTTTGTACCCTTTGACCTTCCAACTTTCTTGTACCTTTTTTGACTAGTAGATTTTTCGCCTTTGTGACCCTCTAGGTGGTAGGTTTTTTGGTTCTTCCTTTTTTCACTTAATGCTCTTATTTCAGTAAGTTCTAGTATTTAGGAGGAGGAAGGGGAAAACAAAGGAGAATTTCAGAAATTTCAAATGATTCTGAATTGACAAAATAGCTTTTTATTTTTAGTTTTTTTGAGGGCAGTGTCACTGGCCCTCATATGTGGGACCCGAACCTGGGCCGCTTGCGTCCCAAGCCAGCGCTTAACCACCACGCCACTCGACCGGCCCTGACAAAATAGCTTTTTAGATTTACCCTGAAGTCTGCTTTCTTGCTGTTCTTGAATCTTTTAGTCCCTTTGTATTTTTTCAGAGATCATAGAAATGCACACTTTATTCTGAATTTAAAATCATTTATGCTTCTATGCTGTTATCAGTTGACTTTAAGCAACCTAAATGTTGCTTTCAGAAAAAAAAAAGGATGAATATAATCTTTTATCTTGTGCTTTCTCCTCTCTCTCACAAGAAGATTAACCATTGGGTTTGTAGTAATCATTTTCGTTTTAATGAAAAGAACGATAGCTGGTGGTGTCCAATATTAACCATGCTAAACTTTTCAGCTTCCCTACTTACCTGATAACTTCAATACCTTTCCTGTTCTTAGATGGTTGACATTTCTGTACCTTGCTTGGCCTTGATTTCTGTACCTTGCTGGACTGCCATCTCAGACATTCATTACCCTGTGATTTCCAGGGACTTTGTGGAGATGATTTACTTCATCTTTTTCTTGCAGGAGAAAATTTTGAGCAGACACCATTGAGACGAACATTCAAGTCTAAGGTCCTTGCACGATATCCTGAGAATGTAGAATGGAATCCCTTTGACCAAGATGCAGTGGGAATGGTTAGTGTATATATAATTACAAACATGAGAATTTACAGAGTAAATTTTGAAAACAGGGGTTGTAAGCATATTGTTTATGATTTTGATCAATATATCAAATATTCAGAATACATGTATCAATACTAAAAGTCACAGTGTGTTTCTGTTGTTCCAGACAAATACAGTAATGGGTTAGTAAACTTTTATTGTGGTACTGAGCTATTGGGTACTTACAGAATTGAGATTACATGAAAAGTGAGGGGTAAAGCAGTTTTCTCTCAGTCTACATTGTGTATGTATGAGTAATATGGCAGAAATTGATATTTTTGTTTCATCATAATTTTAGATAGAACATGTAGAAAAATATTACTATGAATAAGCTAACTTTTATTGATTATTTACCTTGTGCTAAGCACTGTGATAAGCGTTTTACATGAATTAAGTCATTTAATCTTCACAATACTCCTTATGTAGATAATATTAAATAAATACACATACAGACATAGACATATACAAATTTTATATATGAGGAAACTAAGATCCAAAGAGGTTATAACAGTAATGTGTTCAAGGTCACATGGCTAAGAAGCAGTTGAGCTGGAGTTTGAACGCTTGACTCTGGCTCCAGAGCTCGGCTTAGCCACATCTTAGTACTGCCTCTATGAATTTTTTTTTTTTTTTTGAGGGCAGTGTCACTGGCCCTCATATGTGGGACCCGAACCTGGGCCGCTGGCTTCCCAAGCCAGCACTTAACTGCCGCGCCACTCAGCCGGCCCTCTATGAATTTTTAATAGCTTTTTATAGTTTTTAGAGAATGATCTTGTTTGATGCATGTAATAACCCTGTGAAATAGGTAGAGTAAATTATATTATTTTTATTTCACAGATGAGATAACTGAGTTTTAGAGAGCTTCAAGTTTTTTGACACCTAGTCCAGTGCTTATTTCATTTTAACATCCTATATTCTAAAAATACCTAGACTTTGGGAAGTCAAGTTCAAGGCTAATGTATATAACATAATGTAGGTCCTTGTGTTTGTTAACCCAGGCTGCTGGTTGTTCATTTGTATATCCAGGTTTGTGTAAAACAAAAAATGGGGACTGACTGATTCAGGTTAATTTGATTAGCTATCCAAGTTTCTTTATATAGCTCATTTGAGTTAAAGTGGAAAAAGTACATTTTTATCCTGATTATGTCATTTCCTTGCTTTGAATGAAGGAGCACACTTTTTTTTCTATGAACAGTGGTTTTATTGATGACAAATTTTATGCGCTTATAGAGTCTAAAACTTTATTTTATTTTTACATACCAAGTTGCATCTATCTGGATTTTAGCTATATTTCTAGCATCATCTCTCAATACATGCTGTCATGCTTCTCCACCTACCTAAATTCTCCAAGCTTTCTTTTACCTCCTTATCTTTGTGCATTTTCTTTCTGCCCTTCAAATGCCTTTCTTTCCCTTGCTTACCTAATGAACATAACTTCATCTATGAAGACTTTTCTGAGTTGTCTGTTTTTTGTTCCCCTAGTACTTTGTATATACTTCTGTATAGCCCTGATAACTGCATTATCATTTCATTTTACTTGTCGTCTTAAATGGGAGATCTTTAGGGCAGATATTTTGCTGTGTTGATGTTGATATCCCAAATATCCAGCACAATAGATGTTCTGTAAGTAAATAAATAGTGATGGTGTTCTGAAAACGGTCAGCAGTGAGTATTCTCACCACTTGTTTCCTTGTCTTTTGCAGCTATGCATGCCTAAGGGGCTGGCATTTAAGACCCAGGCTGATCCCAGGGAGCCCCAGTTCCATGCCTTTATTATCACAAGGGAGGATGGCTCTCGGACATTTGGGTTTGCCCTCACATTTTATGAGGAAGTGACTAGCAAACAGATCTGCAGTGCCATGCAAACACTCTACCACATGCATAACGCTGAGTCTGATGTCCTCCATGCTCACCCTGCCGATGGCCAAGACCACAGTGGCCTGGGGGATGGTGAAGGCACTCCTGGGACCAAGCTGCAGCGCTTCAACTCCTACGACATTAGCCGGGACACGCTCTATGTCTCTAAGTGCATCTGCCTCATCACGCCCATGTCCTTCATGAAAGCGTGTCGGAGTGTGCTGGAGCAACTTCACCAGGCAGTCACTTCACCTCAGCCCCCTCCGCTGCCCCTGGAGAGCTACATCTACAATGTCCTCTACGAGGTGCCACTCCCACCTCCCGGCCGGTCCTTGAAGTTTTCCGGGGTCTATGGGCCAATAATCTGCCAGAGACCGAGTACCAATGAACTTCCCCTATT
The DNA here is from genome assembly GCA_033961575.1 of Aselliscus stoliczkanus. Taxonomy (NCBI): domain Eukaryota; kingdom Metazoa; phylum Chordata; class Mammalia; order Chiroptera; family Hipposideridae; genus Aselliscus; species Aselliscus stoliczkanus. Next base: position 93,868,603 of record CM066736.1, on the reverse strand, counting down.
TGACTTTCCTGTCAAAGAGGTCTTTGAACTGCTTGGGGTGGAGAATGTGTTTCAGCTATTTACCTGTGCTCTTCTGGAGTTTCAAATCCTGCTCTACTCACAGCGTAAGTCAGTGCTTAATAGCGCTCTTGCCCTGGGTAGGGCCTCCCTTCTTTCCGTATCAGATACAGTGGGGCTGACCATCAAGGTCAAGGGCTGTTACAATTTGAGCAAAACCTAGATCTTTTGCAGGTACGTGGTGGATGGCAAACCAGTGGAACACAAGAGGGGTACCATTTCTTATTGGCTATCAGCATAGCCTTTTGCTGGGTGCTTCAGTCTGGGAGGGGAATCCTGCTTCCCAATATACCTTCTGATGTTGAAAAGAGAGGCAGGAGGGGATGGTCATGGGACACTGACTTTCCATCAGTTCTGTTTTCTCATTCTGCAGTTATTTCTGCCCGTTCCTCAGCCTGACAAATGGAGGGTTCACAAATGATGAGCCTTCATATATTTGAAAAAATACATTTGAGAAAATGAGGATGTGTTTCTTCGTTCTGTTGTTTATTTGTTACAACTGAATTGTTTTTGTTTTATTTTGTTTTGTTTTAAGAAAGATATTTCTTTATTTTTATTTTTATTTTCTTAAATTTTTTTTAGAGGGCAGTGTCACTGGCCCTCATATGTGGGATCCGAACGGTGCCACTGGCATCCCAAGCCAGCTCTTAACCACCGCGCCACTCGGCTGGCCCACAACTGAATTGTTTTCTATAAATGAGAGTCAAGTGAATGTGAGCAGCAGATGTGAACAAAAGAACAAAGTAGGTCAGAAGGAAACAAATATTTATTAAATGAGCCAGATAAGTCACGTAAAATTCATTCATTCAGTATATATTTATTGAGAGCCTACTGTGGGCCAGGCATTGTTCCAGGGGTGAGAAATACAGTGGTGGACAAAACAGGTAAAAATCCTTCCTATAATGGAACTTATATTTTAGTAGGGAAAGAGAAGTGATAAAATAAATAAAACTTATAATATGTAAGATGGTAATAAGGTCTATGGAGAAAAATCAAACAGAGGACAGTGGCATTTGGGGAAGGGAAGTTCCAACTTTTAATAGAGTGATTAGGCCTCTCTTTGTGACCCATGTCAATATCTGTAGGAAAAGTATTCCAGGCAAGAATAAAGTTTCTAAGACAAGAATGTGCTTGCTTTGTTCAAAAACAGTAAGGAAGCTGGGTGGATGGAGTGGAGCAAGACAGCAGGAGTTTAGTAGCAAATGGTATTAGAGACTTAACAGGAGGCTGGATTGTACAGTCTTGTAGGCCATTGTAAGGACTTTGTTACTCTGAGATGCATAGTCATTGGAGGTTTTAAGTTTTTTGACTTTTTATTTTGAAATAATATCCAGCTTATGAAAGAACTTCAAGAAGTATTCAAAGAACTCTTCGAAGAACAATTAACCAATTGTTAACAATTGGCCACATTTGTTCTATCATTCGCTGTCTCTGTATGTGTGTGAAAATAACTGAACCATTGAGAGTCATTGTAGACACCATGTCCTTTGACTTCTAAATGCTTCAACTTTTATTTCACAAAGAGCAAGGACATTTTCTTACAAAACCATAGTATGATTATCAAATTTAGGAAATTTAACATTGATGCAATAGTATATTCAAGTTTCATCATTGTCCAATAATGTCTGTTATAATTGTTTTTTTATTCCTGATCCAGGATCTAGTCCAGAAGATGCATTGCTTTTAGTTGTCAATTCCTTATATCTTTCATGACATTGACTTTTTTGAAGAGTACAGGCAAAGTATTTTGTAGAATGTTGTTCAACTTGGGTTTGTCTGATGTTTTCTCATGATTAGATTTCAAGTTATAAGTTTTTGGCTGGAATGTCACAGAAGTTATGTTGTGATTCTCCCAGTGCATTATATGAGGAGGCACATAAAGTCTATTTTTATCATTGCAGGAGGCATATGATGTCAGTGTGTCCCATTTTTGGTAATGTTAATTTGATCACTTGGTTAAGATGATAGCTGCCAAATTTCTTAACAGGCATAGTTGTCTTTTTCCCTTTGTAATTAGTAAGTAATTTGTGGGGAGATAACTTTGAAACTCTGTAAATAAACTGTTCCTCTTCAGAGTTTTGTCTAATGCCTTGAACATCCATTGATGATTCTAGTCTGAATCAGTTATAACTATGATGGTTACAAAATGGTGATTTTTCTGTATTTATTAATTGGCATTTTGCTATAAGGAAGAACATTCCATGTTTCTTATTTCTTTGTTAGTTTGTTTATTATTGTTTGGGCTCTTAGATTTTAATTTTATTCAGTAGGTTATACATTACTATATTATTTATTTTGGTGCTCAAATTGTCCCAGATTTGGTCCATGGGCAAAGGAATTATGTCTAACCTCCCTGAGGGCTGGGATTTTGCCTTTTGTTTAACTGATGTATTCCAATCACTAGATCAGTAGATGGTATATATGGGTGGTCAATAAATGAATGAATGAATAACTTATGCTTATTAACAGGAACACACTAGCTACTGTATTAAGAGGCTGTCCCCAAAGCGGGTATGGAAGAAAACAAAGAGTCCAGTTAGGAAGCCCTTGTAGTAATCCAAGTGAGAGATGATGTTGGCTGCAACAGTGAAGGTAACAGAGGTAACAGTGAAGTGGTATGAAATGGTTGGATTCTGGATATAGTTTGAAGGTGAGGTAATGGAGATTACTTTGAATTGAAGAGCACATAACCCCATCTAAATGGATGGCCACTAACTAGCTCTGGTTAATTCCTTGTGGGAAAGCTGGCCTAATGTTGCTAGATCTTCCAATTTTTCACGAGGACCCAGATTTTTTTTTTTTTTTTTAAAGATTTTATTGGGAAATGGGGGAAGGGGAACAGACAAGTTGCTGTCTTTTTTGTTCTTCAGTCTAGTTGCGGAGGACGTTGCTTCACTGGCCCATGTTGGTATCGTCATTGCGCTCTTCCTGGATGAGGCAGATCGGTTGCCGGCCTCTGGATGTTGCTCACCACGGCTATTGGCAGCTCACGCTGGTGGCCAGCCACTCACGCTGGCTGCCGGCCACTCACTGTAGCCTATGGCAGCCCACTGCAGCAGGGGCTGCAGCCTACACCGTCCCCAGGGCTCACAGCCCAGTTCCAGGTGGAGCTGTTGTTAGCTGTAGAGGGCAGTGTCACTGGCCCTCATATGTGGGATCTGAACCAGGGCTGCTGGCATCCCAAAACCAGCTGTTAACCAATGCCACTCGGCTGGCCCTACCCAGATTTCTTATGTTAAATCTCTCATTTTTAAACATTGGCAGTGACATTCTTGTTAAACAGCGCAGGCCAAACAAAAAGCATCTGTTGGCTGAATCTGTTGGCTTCACTTTGCAGCTTCTGGTTTAAAAGATGAAGTTTCAGACTCCCATCTCTGGATGAAGGATAGACTTGGACAAATCATGCTGCCTTCATAGTTACTGTTCCTTGACTGGAGCTTGAAGCAGAGACACAGTTGAGTAGTGAAGACTGGTTTAGAACAGAACAGTGAGGAGAAAACCAAACCAGATAGGGTGTTAGAAGGTGCAGTGGCATTTAGGCACCTGTAATGCAGTGGGGATGTTTAGAGTTGGGAAAAAGAGGATTAAAACCAGAAATATGATAGGTGACATTTTCCATGAGCGCCCAGAATATGGGTTATTGTATCCATATAAGAATTTTAAGAAGTTTGAAGGCAGTGGAGAAGGTTTTTGTGTAGAATCAAATTGGGTTCAGGACCCAAAGTTGTGCTCAGCACAGTTAAGAAAAAGCTTTTTCCAAAAACTTTCTGGGCATTGTTGAGCATGGCTGAGGCTAAAATGGAGTGGCCTTTTATTGGATGTAGGCTATGCTCTCTATTATTAAAAGAGTAAACGATTCAGGTTGGTTTTCTTGTAATAGTTTTTATTTATGATTCAAAGGCCTGTATGGATGAAAATCTCTCTTGCTCTCCAAAAATATGCCTTCACCACTCAGAGTTGGTGCCCACTGCACGTCTGCCTTCTGAATAGGAAACAGGTGTTAGAGAAAAGGATGACTAAGCTGGCAGTTTTAAACAGTGTTTTTTCTTGGTTTTTTTTTATTTTATTTAAATTTGTGTAGATCAGTTTGTTTACTATTGGATAATATTTGTTCTTTGGTCCATAAAGAAATAGTTTCTTTTTTTAAGATTTTATTGGGGAATTGGGGGAGGGAATCGAGGAAGAGAACAGACAAGTTGCTGTCCTTTGGTTCTTCCGTCTAGTTGTGGAGGACGCCGCTTCACTGGCCCATGTTATTATCATCATTGTGCTCTTCCTGGGTAAGGCAGTTGCTCATTGGCCATTGGACAGCCGCTCACGGCAGCCCACTGCAGCCCTGTTGCAGCCTACGGTAGCCTCATAGCAGCCCAGTTCCAGGTCGAGCTCTTGTTCATTATCTTAGCCGTAGAGGGCGCAGTATCTCTGGTCTTCATGTGGGATCTGAACTGGGGCCCTGCTGCTCAGAGCTGGCATCCCAAGCCAGCTCCTAACCAATGAGCCACTCGGCCAGCCCTAAAGATAGTTTCTTTTAATAGCATATTTTTTAGTGATTGTTTTAAATTATGTATAGAGCAATTCTTTATCTGATATGAATTGGATAATTGAAAAAGTCATTTAAGTCTGGGAATCCTAAAAATGATAACATATATCCATTAAACATTTTATTTTAACTTAAAACATATGAGTGTAAAGTCACCAATCTTTTGATGAAGGGTTTGGGCATTTCCTTTGATTGGGTCCATAAATCAGATGTCTGCATTTTTTTTTTTGTATAAAAAGAACCTATAGTTCATGCACTAGGTTTTCCAAACATTTTTTTTTTCCCCTTTCTCTTTAGAGGACAGTATCACTGGTCCTCATACGTGGGATCCGAACTGGGGCTGCTGGCGTCCCAAGACAGCTCTTAAGCACCACGCCACTCGGCCGGCCCAAAACACCATTTTTTGTTGTTGTTGTTGTTTTAAAATGGAGTGAGAAGACCGGCCGAGTGGCGCAGTGTTGAAGAGCTGGCTTGGGACTCCAGCGGCCCTGGTTTGGATACCACATATGAGGGCCAGTGACACTGCCCTCAAAAAAAAAATAATAATAATAAATAAAATGGAGTGAGAACTCAAGAACACTGCAAAAGAACCAGAATGGAGGCTACTGGTAGATTTTTGCAATTTTCCCTAATTTTTTGCATTTTATTGCCTCACGATATGCCTAATTGCACTTAACAATATTTTTTAGTGTCTTTGCATTCTGAGTCTTGTTTTTTTTTTGTTTGTTTGTTTTAAAGGAGTGCAATTTTAACAGGCAGAAGCTGGGGAAGCCACAGAAGACAAGTTGTTTTTCTTTTTTTTATTTTTTATTTTTAGTTTTGTTTTTTTGAGGGCAGTGTCACTAGCCCTCATATGTGGGATCCGAACCGGGGCTGCTGGCTTCCCAAGCCAGCACTTAACCACCGCACCACTCGCCGGCCCTCTGAGTCTTTTTAAAGCACTTAATTTTGTTTTCAGAGAAACAGTTCTTCTTTTGCCTTTATATTTTACTGTTTATTTTCATATTATTTGGTTAAATTATATAATCCAGTAATTTCAATTAGCACAAACAAGTTTGGGAACAAATGGAACTGACCCTCCTTGCTGACATTAGTTTTTTATTGCAAAAGTAATGTGTGCTCAAGGGATACAATCAAAACAATTCCAAAGGGAGTAAAATGAAATCTTCCCTCTCTCCTTTCTGTGGTAGCTACAAATCAAGCTTCTTGTGTATCCCTACTGAAAATAATAGTTTTTAAAAACAAACAAAAAAATATGTGGACAAACAATGCAGGGAAAGTTGAAAGGTTTCCTTTTCTTTTTGATCTAGAAGGCTACCCCTGTGATCTCTTAATTTTTTTAAATGCCCTGTACCCAAATATTTTTAAATAACGCACTATTTTTTATGTTAAGTGTTTAGTACACTCATGTATTAATTTTAATTTTCTTTAAATTATACATATACATTATAATATATTAAAATTAATTTGTTTTAATTTTATGTTTAAAATTAAAACATATGTTTTAAAAATGGTACATTAAAACTTGGATGAGCTGAGCTGCCACAGAGCTGCCAACCAGAGGCCGGATGGCTCAGCTGCTGAGAGCTTGTGCTCTTAACAAGGAGGTAGCCAGTTTGACTCCTGCATGGAATGGTGGGCTTGCTACTTTGTGTCTCTCCCCTCCCTCCCCAACTAGATTGAAAGCAACGACTGGACTTGGAGCTGAGCTGTGCCCTCCACAACTAAGATTGAAGGACAACAACCTGACTTGGAGCTCATGGGTCCTGGAAAAACAGTGTTCCTCTCCCCAATTTCCTAAGACTGTTCCCTTCCCCAGTTTCCCAATAAAATCTTAAAAAAGCAAAACAAAGCAAACTTGGAAAAAAGCATTTCAATCACATGGTACAAATTTAAAACATTACAGAAGGGTGTATAGTGAAGTGTAAGACTTCCACCTCTGGCCCCTAGCTCTTCTTAAAGGAGATTATCACTGTTCCCCATTTCCTTCCAGACATAGTACACGTAGACAACATTTATATTTTTAAAAAAACAACACAAATGTGAGCATACTAATTATTGTTTTGCATCTTTCATTAATTATCTTGGAGATATCAGGACATAGAGATTAGGTTGTTTAATAAGAACAAAGTACATGAGAAACTTATTCAGTTTTCACAGAAGTGCAAGTATTGCAAGCATAGTTTTTTTTTTTTTTAAAAGATTTTTTTTTATTGGGGAATTTGGGGAGGGAACAGCATTGGGGAATCAGGGAAGGGGAACAGACAAGTTGCTGTCCTTTTGTTTTTCAGTCTAGTTGGAGGATGCCGCTTCATTGGCCCATGTTGGTATTGTGATCATTGTGCTTTTCCTGGCTGAGGCAGATCGGTCACCGGCCATTGGATGGCTGCTCACTGTGGCTCACGGCAGCTCATGCTGGCCACTCACTGTAGCCTATGGCAGCCCACTGCAGTCTTGCTGCAGCCTATGCAGTCACCAGCGACTCACAGCAGCCCAGCTCCAGGTCGAGCTGTTGTTCACCATCTTAGCTGTAGAGGGCGCAGCGTCACTGGCCCATGTGGGATCTGAACCTGGGCCCTGTTGCTGAGAGCTCCCGCTCCCAAGCCAACTCTTAACCAACGAGCCACTCGGCTGGCCAAGCATAGTTTATAATTCATTCTAATGTGTTGGAGCTGCCCTGCAGTTTGTTTAGCAGTGGACTTATCTGTAGTGTGATCCCAGGTCTGTCTTTGCACAGAGACGTGTGTAAAAATGTGCTGATTCCTACCTCCTCATCACTTACTGGTGGTTATAACCCCAGTATCCTTTGCATTATCTTTTTTTGTTAAAAGTAATTGCTCATTAAATATTATGGGAGCTGTGAGATAACAGTTGTGTGGAGCTGAAGTGTCTACAGTTGATTTTGATTGGCTGAAATGCTTTGGGTACAGATAATCTTCAGCTGCTTATTTATTGGTTTCACCTTCTTTGAATCATGAAAGACCGGCAATAGCAAAGGAAGTACTTATTTTATCGTTTATACTAGTGTATGGAAGTGGGTTTTGTGCTGTTGCTTACAACTCTTGGAGGTCAGCATCCTACTGTGGGTACCATAGATTGCTGTATCCCTGAGGGATTTTTTTTATTAGGTCACCCATCAAGGTGGCATGTTGCTTTTGTATATATAAAAATGTAGAGAAAAAAGAAACCCACAACTCTCATAGATCAGAAAGACCATAATATTCCAAATTTCTATCTATGAAACCAAACCACATAAATGGAAAGCAGTTTAGCTTTGAGAGAGATTACCCCTCACCTTCAAAAGTGTTTGTTTCTAACAGTCCCACAATTTCATGTGCATCACAAGGAATTCTTCAGAGATTTCAATCTGAGGCACATGAAGTTGTTCACTGTAGCAGAAATACTAGGTTAGATTTCTCCTGAAGATTAAGGAAAATCCAGAACTAGACGTCTGTGTTATTGAAAAACCTTTTATGGAGCAGAGAAAGCTCCTTCCTTCAGACTGTAGCATGCCCCTTTGGAGGATTATAGATGTTTACAGACCCTGTAGCGAGGCACTGGGAGGAGCAGTGCAGTGGCCAGGAAGCCTCATGACAGAGGCATTTCAGGGACTCCTTAATCAGTGTGTGTTGGGCCTCTGAGATGTTACTGTCCTTGAGCAGATGTGCCAGCCACATAAAGCACCTGCTTTTTTGACTTTGGGTAGGCGAAGGAGGAGGAAGCTCTGTGGTTTTTTCATGATTGATAAGTCCTCAGGTACTTCCTGCCTTTTTTTAAAATTCAGAAATGGCATATGTGCGTGTGTGCACAGAAAAGGCTTGTTCATTGTAATATTTATTAAAAATATGTGTTTAGGAGGGCTGCAATGAAATCTGTGAAACCACTTCAGGAGCCGGAGCTGCCAGAGCTCTTCCTATTCCACTTCCGGTTGCAATCCAATAAAGGCTGTTCATATGGTAAAAAATGTGTTTAAGAGCCAGTGGTGGAACATAGTAAGACTAGACCTTCAGCTTTAAATATCACTTGAAGGTTTTTGCCTATGCTTCACATTCTTTTGATTCATCTTAATTTTGAATTTTAAAGTAAATTCTTATGATGTCTGAGCTTCTCAAGATTATTGCTCTTGAATAGATTATTTATTACAGACATTCACATTTATAAAAAAGAACTGAAAAATATAAGAATTGAGGTCTCACCTTGAGAATCATTAAAATTCTTAATAATTATTAAGAGTAATTGTAGAGCGGAGGATTTCAGGAGAAAGCATATATACAAGCAAAGTCATGCAGGTACCTAGGGAATAGATGTATCACAGAAAGGCTGAAGGAAGAGCTTGCGGTGGTCGAAATTTTATTACTCAGTTGTTGCTTACTTTCATGTAGGATTGAAGACTTTTTCTGAAATGGTATAGATTATCTAATTTTTGTAAGAGTGTTTTTTTTTTTTTTTTTGTAATTTGTTTTGTTTTTGTTGTTTCAATGGGGGGGTCCTCACTAAATAGTTTTTAATATGGGAAAGACGATGCTTTGTGTGGGCATGATGAAAAATGAGATAGACTCTTTTTGAACTCCTATCAGTCTGTCCCTGATCTTAGTGAATATGAAAAGCTCATAGCTCTTTCCGCTAAACCAGTTGTATTTTGTTTTTCATTATTAGTCATCAGATCTCTGATTGGTCATATCGCTTATCTGTCAAGTGCCTTAGTTTCTAGAGAAGCATATGAGGCGCTTTCCTATAGTATACTTAAAATGTTAGAGACTGAAGTTTTAGTGAATAATTTCTATTTATTTGCATTACTAGTTAAAAAACAAATAAACAAAAACTGTTTCCAGGTCTTGCACTTCTTTGCTTAGCCAGGAGCAAGGTGATGGTCAGCTTTCACAACTTTATTGGGGAGCCGATGTAGGATGCTTTGTTAAACTTCTACCTACTTCATACATGCCAGCTTCTGTTCACTTCCTCCTCAGCCTTCCTCACTTTCTAGAAAGCTTTTTGTTACTTATAACTCCTTTATGAATCAAGCTGTGATTTCTTTAAATGGTGGGGTGGGTTTTTAGTACATGAAACCACTTTAACCCTTATGAAAGCTCATTTGAAGTCAGCTATTCCAGAAAGATAGTACTCATATAGTTTTAAAATTTATGTTCCTGTTTTGTCCCTTAAATGCCTGAAACCATCATACCATTTGTGAATAGTAAATTTTTTTTTTTTTTTGAGGGCAGTGTCCCTGGCCCTCATATGTGGGACCCGAACCGGGGCCGCTGGCTTCCCAAGCCAGTGCTTAACCACCGCGACACTCGGCCAGCCCTGAATAGTAATTTTTTAAGTTTCAGTTTTAACTGGTCCATTTTATTTGCTTTGTCAATATATTTATTATTCATTAAAAAAATGAAACAGGTCTAGAAATTGTATTTTGAGGAAAAGCTAAACTTGGAGTGCAAGCCTTCAGCTCCATGTTCTGGTCTCTGACCTAGAACAAGAGTTTTTTGTTTGTTTGTTTTGTTTTGTTTTATTTATTTATTTATTTATTTATTTATTTATTTATTTTAAAGATTTTTTTATTTTATTGGGGAATTGGCGGAGGGGAACAGCATTGGGGAATCGGGGAAGGGGAACAGACAAGTTGCTGTCTTTTTGTTCTTCAGTCTAGTTGCGGAGGATGTTGCTTCACTGTTGGTATCGTCATTGTGCTCTTCCCGGATGAGGCAGATCGGTCGCTGGCCTCTGGATGGTCACTCACCGCGGCTATTGGCAGCTCATGCTTGGCTGCCAGCCGCTCACGCTGGCTGCGGGCCACTCACTGTAGCCTATGGCAGCCCACTGCAGCAGGGGCTGCAGCCCACACCATCACCGGGGCTCGCACAGCCCAGCTCCAGGTGGAGCTGTAGAACAAGAGTTTTGAATCACGAACAGTCTTCTGGGTCTTCCATGTTCTAGGGATGTGTTAAAATACCCCATTTGGACTGTTGTCAGTCAGGACAGGTTGCCGGGTGGAGGGCAGACTTGGGGCGTGTGGAAAGCCAGCTTCTGCGTGCTTGGGGGTTCTTTGGTCTTGGTCTTGAAGGCAAAGCGGATCCGAGTGATGAAAGAACCTGTTTTGGCTTCCGTGCTGAGCGGAGACCCAGACTACTGTTCCTTCTCCTTCTAGTTATTCACCCCCTTTCTACTTAAGAGACTCCACTTCACATTCTGGGTTAGTATTTGGAGCAAGGTGCTATGTATTATTTCTGTTATATTTTCATATTAAATTTTATTACAAGCAGAGGGATCTGTGTGTGTGTCGGGGGGTACATTTCAGAATGTGGTCTTTTGAGGTCTCCGGGTTGTCTCTCTGACACCCACAAGGGAATCACACTCTGCGCATACCCTTTCTTAAGTTTATTCTGATTCTTTCTAATTGTGAAATTATATTGAGGGTTTTAACTTACTCTTTGGGAAACAAGTGTCTCTTTTTTGACTGGTTTGTGTGTGTTTTTCTGTTCTGACCTAGATTACCAGAGGCTGATGACTGTGGCGGAGACAATTACAGCTCTCATGTTTCCTTTCCAGTGGCAGCATGTCTATGTCCCCATTCTCCCGGCTTCTCTCCTACATTTCTTAGATGCTCCTGTTCCATACCTGATGGGCTTGCATTCCAATGGCCTGGATGACCGCTCAAAGTTGGAGCTGCCTCAAGAGGTGAGAGATGTGCAGCTGGAGTGCTAATGCCTCTGGCCCAATCTAGCATTGGGGTGGGGTCAGAAGGGCTTTGGGATGTGCCCAGGCTGGTATCACCAAGTTTATTTTCTTTTATTTGGGGAACATCAATAACTTCCAGGAAAAAAGTAAAAACAATGAACATTTGGCTCAGTTTATATCATTCCAGAAATGCTTGTTGTCTTTATCACCTGACATACATACACTGTAATACCTGTGCTTATATAATTGTGAAGTACCTTTTTATACAGTTTTGCAAGCACAGTATTTTACATATTTTAAAGATATTTTTTTAGAATATATGTGTGTGTGTGTGTGTGTGTGTGTGTGTGTGTGTGTGTGTATATATATATATATATATATATAAAATATTTTATTGGGAAATTGGGAAAGGGGAACATTGTGTTTTTCCGGGACCCATTGACTCCAAGTCAGGTTATTGTCCTTCAGTCTGGTTGCGGAGGGCTCAGCTCACTGGCCCATGTGGGAATTGAACCAGCAACTTAGAGCTCGCACTCTACCCAACTGAGCCACCTGGCTGCCCGCCCCCCCGACAATATTTTTATTATAGGAAACTTTAAATATACACAAAAGAGTAGCATCATGAATCCCTGTGTTCTCAACACCGAGCTTCAGCAGTTATTATACATGTTAAATTGTATTTTATTTCTATATCTTCTGTCCCCTTTATTTTAAGGAAATTCCACAAAATATAATTTTAAACACTCTAATAGCCAGACATGTATTATTGAATCAGTGTTTTTCTTCTACAGGCCACAGCTGATCTGTAAAAGTTGACCTGATCATAGTGATTCCTGTGGTACTGAGTCAGCTTTAAAAATTTGCCTTATTTGGGGCCGGCCCAGTGGCATGGTGGTTAAGCACTTGCTTGGGAAGCCAGCGGCCCCAGTTCGGGTCCCACATGTGAGAGCCAATGACACTGCCCTCAAAAAAACAAAACAAAAAAAACTTTCCTTGTTCAAGATAGGAAGGCCTTTGGTTTTGCTAAATGGGAGGGGTGTGGGGATGGGGGAGAAGGTAAAGGGATTAGAAGGTACAAATTAGTAGTCATAATATAGCCACGGGAATATGAAATACAGTTTGGGGAATATAATCAATAATGTTGTAAAGATTATGTAGGGTGCCAGGTGGGCACTGGACTTATTAGGGAGACCACTTCATGGATGGTGTAGAAGCCTGACCACTGCAGTGTACACCTGAAGCTGCAGCTGAATAATATTGAATTTCAGCTATAAATATATATATATATATATATATATATATATATATATATATATATATATGATCACGAGAGATGAGTACAATATAGGGAATGTAGTCAATGGAATTGTAACAGTGATATTTGATGTCAGAGGGGTAGTAGATTGGGGGGGGTTATCACTTTGTGAAGGGTATAAATATCTAACTGTTACATTGTTTTATATATCTGAAACTAATAAAAAAAGAGATAGGAAGGCCTTGAGAAAATGCTTCTCCTCTCTTGCTGTGAGGGTGGCCTGCTTCTCTTTCCTATTATTTCAAATACCAAAAGAATTGATTAAAAATATGTATATGTTTATTTCCTACTTCATTCTAAATAGATTTAAAGCATAATTAGAAATAAGATTGTTTTATTTTCCTAGAATTACCAATAGAAACTGGTCTCCTTTTTTAGGTCATTTTGTGGCTGGTATGAAACTAGCTGGGAGAAGGGCTTTCCTACACTGAATTTCTTAGTCATTAGAAAGACCTGGGAAGAAGACTTTGAAATATATATACACTGCTGTGAACATGACTCTGTGTCCTCCCTCCATTGGAATTTTTTTTGGGGAGATGTACTTTGGGTGTAACTGAAGCATATGAGTAAAGGGACCTCCAAAGAAGAAAGCATTCTCATGAAATTGGGTCTGAGGAACATTCATGGTGTAGGGCACATGTGGGCAGCATGCTTGATGAAACTGCTGATGAGGAGATCACACTTGAAACATTTAAATTATAGTCAAATGCATCTCTTTACTCTTTTTTTTCTCCTTTGGTTTTGGAATTAAAATGTCTTATTTGTAGCTTCTTTCATTTTGCTCATTTGATTCTGTAGAGCTTTGTGCTGTTTGGAATAGGACACGATTAATTAAGGAAGAGAAGAAAATATAAATGATGGAGAAAACCAGTGACTTGGGGTATTGGGTATTTATCTACTCTACTGATAAATATACATGAAGAGTAGATACCAGAGATTAGAGAATGGGAAGTTTTTTGTTATTTGCGCTAAACAAATGCATATTCAGTATTGCCACCTCTTCCCAGTATACCTAATTATAATTTGGTAAAGTCAAACTAAGAATAACAACAAAAAATGGTTGAAGGTGCAAAGCCAAAAGCCATGCTACATGCATAATCTAATAAATAGGTCACTAGGCAAGAAGCCAGATTTCTCAGTTTTATTTTCATCTTTGGCATTAGCTTGCTCTATACTTGGGGCAAGTTCTATTCTCTATAGGATCTCTCAGCATCATTCTTTGTATGCTTCATGTACTCGTATGTGGGTGTCTGAAGATGCTGCTAGATAGATCAGCAGTTTTCCTGGGGGGGATTGTTTGAGAAACTATGGGTTGTTTGAGGAACTTAAAAGTTTACTCTGTTGTGGCGTATTGAGGCTTCCACTCTTGCAGTGTTCCTCATCATTGCTGTGTCCTTTGCCTCTCTCTGTGTCTATTTGGGAAGGAATGGTGGCAGTGGGGCTATAGAATACCTGCCTATACTTAATAAGTAGTTCTGGGGTTTCAGAGTCCCACTTAATCCAGTGTCCCTCTGGTGGTCATATATCTGTAGGGCAGTTACATAGCTGGATATTTTCTACAGTGATTTTTAGCATATAACCTCTGGGATATCTGAGTCTGTGTAGTCCCCATGGGAATCTTTAGAGTGAGGAAGAAAGAACTGAATTTCTCAAGGAGTGAGGCACCAGGAAAGGTGCACATAACGAATGGGGAGTGATGCTATTTCTGAAAGACAACTTCGGGATATTTCAGAAATGATACATGTTTGTAGGAAAAAATTCTAACAGTGCACAAAAGTATAAAGAATAAAGTAAAAATTACTTCAAATTTTACTACCCAGAGATAGATACTTGCAGCATTTTGGTGGACATCCTGTGGTATCTTTGTGCTGCTGGAAGGAAGCTTTGAGTCAGGACTGAGGAAATTTACCTGGGCCTGTACAAGGGGGAGCGTTATCAGGGTAGGCGGTGGGACAAGCTGGATTTTTAAAGGGACTTTATCCATAGGGCTGGAGAGTATACTTCCCTGACCCCCTCTATATCAGAATTCATCAGTTGCCCATCATGGGCATCACAAGCTTGTGAAAAGCCCTTTGTTTTTTAAACCAACACATGAGTTCAGCTGGCCCTGGGCAAGTGAGAGTGCTGAGCTGCCTTTGTGAGGCATCCTTTGTTCCATTGTCTGAGTCCAGGAAAGAGGCATTTGGTCCTCAGCTGTGTCAGGGGAAGCAAGCAGAGGATATAAGAGTGAAGAAGGTGTTACTTCTTTCTATTTTGAGTCCTTCTTTCTTTTCTACTTTTGCCCCTCTTTTCTCAGGTTCCTCCTTCAATATCTTTTCCCTAGTAATCTGTGTGTTGGGCTCCCATTCATTGAATAACATCGAGATAGACTAGGGGGTGAGGCTGGCTGTGATTTGGTGTTAGGAATTTAGGGCTGGGAAAGGGCATAGTGACCTGCAGGAGACTTTTGAGGATTTGGAGGATCTATGTGGTCGCTACCCCAGAGCAGCTAAGTCTTCCCATGGCCTTTCCCAATAAGGCAGGAGGTTAACTGAGGAAATCTGCTTGCTTGGATTTAATGCCTCTTCCAGGCTACTTCTCAAGCTGTTTTGCAGAAGTTGGCCCCTTCTCAGCTGAGGAAAAGGGTGCATGAGGAGTTTGAGGTTGGCTTGCAAGTTGCATCTGTTTGCCAGAGCCCTCTGTGTGCTGTCAGGAAACAGCATGAGGCTATTGTATGAGCCTGTTAATTGAATGGCCTCCTTACCCTACCTCCTTCAGCCCAGTTCTGCAAAGAATGGCTAGTGGTGTCTACTCCGAGGCTCCTATCTTAATCTAGCCATCTCTGAAGTATGCCTGAGCTGCTTTCTCTCATCTTGCCACCTCTGACCAGGAGTATATCTACAATATGTAGATATAGCATTTGGAATTCATAAAATTCTTTAGACATTCTATATTTAGCTTACAGTAGTGGGAGAAAAGCCAACCAAGCATTGTTGAGTGGATGCAGTTATTTTTAGCTGGCTCTATGTTTCTTACTGCACAAACTGCTCTTTTTTTCATCTAAAGAGGGGAGAACTGATGGGGTAAATGATTGCATTGTGTGCCCTTGGTGGGTCACAGTGCTTTGTTCTGTTAACTGTATAGACAGGGTTTATGAGGCAGGTGGGTAAGCTTCATGACTAGGTGATTTAATTCTGTCTTTGCTATCTTTTTTAGTGACTTGATCTGTGAAAGCATTTACAATTTTAAAAACTTAAATGAATAAACAAATGACCAATTTTTAGGTGTTAAACATTTATTGATCCTTTAACTTAGATAGTGTTTAAAATTGTTATCTAGTGTGGAACTCTAGAAAGAGAAATTTATAAAGTGATTCTTCTAATCTTCTCATTGTGGATATGGGAAAATTCTTTTTTTTAGTTATAGATTGGTAGGCAGAGTACTTTATGCACTGAGCAAATGTGGACCTGCATTTTGTTGTACAATAGAGGCACCCTGCCAAAGGAAGGACCACTTAATAATGGAGCTGGAGGGCCGGCCGAGTGGTGTGGTTGTTAAGCGCTGGTTTGGGAAGCCAGCGGCCCTGGTTCGGGTCCCACATATGAGGGCCAGTGACACTGCCCTCAACAAAACAAAAAAAAAAAAAAAAAAAATAATGGAGCTGGAAAAATTGCTTGTCCATAGGGGAAAATAGTCAAACAGGATCCCCACCTCATGCCATAACAAAATAAACTGGGACGGATTAAGAAATTAAATGTCAAGAGCAAAAGTATAAATCTTCTAGAAGAAAATATTAATAGATGCCTTTCTGACCTCTGGCTAGGGACTTTGTAAACAAGATATAGAAAACACTATCCATAAAATAAAAGCTTGATAAATTTGATTTTTTTTTTTTTTTTGAGGGCAGTGTCACTGGCCCTCATATGTGGGAACCAAACCGGGGCCGCGGGCTTCCCAAGCCAGCGCTTAACCACTGCGCCACTTGGCCAGCCCCTGATTTTTTAAATTAAGAAAAGGACATCTTAAAATGAAAAGATAAGATAAAAACCAGGAGAAAATATGTGTAACTCATATAACCTACAAAGAGTTAGCATCAGGAGATGACAAAGAAATCCTACAAATCAGTAAGATAAACAACCCAATAGAAAAATGGGCTAAAGACATGAGAGGTATTGCACAAAATATACACATTTCTTTTACTTTGCTAACAATCAGAGAAGTGTAAATTAGATGTACCAGTTTCAGTGGCAAAATTAAGAAATCTGGTGATACCAACATTAGCGTCTTTTTTTTTTTTTTTTAAAGATTTTATTGGAGGAATTGTGGGAGGGAACAGTATTGGGGAATGGGGGAGAGGACCAGCCAAGTTGTTATTGAATTTTCCTTTCCTATTTAGTAATACTGTATATGTTCATCCATTTATAGAAGTTCTATTTCCACAGTGATAATAACAATATTAACATTTCTTAAGTACTGTGGGCCTGGCACTGTGCTAAATCTTTGACACTTATTGTCTCATAATCCTCAAAACAGACCTATGACATAGGTATAATAATACTATTATCCTAACTATGTTCTATGAATGAAACTGACAAACCCTTAAGCATTTAATAATACACTGCAGTGAAGGAAATGGCAGTCATCTTGGCAAGAACAGGTTCATGGTTATAAGATACATATTTTAAAAAATCATTTCTAATTTATAGCTGCAATGAAATTCTAACAGGGACAGGAACTATAATATTTAAATTAAATTGAACAAGAAATATACGTATAAGACCACTAAGGAGAAGAGTGGATGGTTAAGAGCTTGAGAGTATGACTGAGTTCAAAGCACAGCTCTACTAACTAGCTGTGTAACTGGACAAGTTACTTAACGTTCTCTGTGTCAGTTTTGTCTGTAAAATAAGAATAGAAAGATATTGCCAAATTTTTCTTCGTTAATTCAGATTATCCACTTCACTGGTAGTGTATGAGAGTGCTCGCTCTATCCAGAAGCAATCTTAAAGCCAGAAGGAAACACGGAATTCACCAAGATGAGCCACTAAACCTTGCAAATCAGGACTGAGGCTCAGAAAGGGATAATGGGTATGCCCAGAGTCACACAGGAAGCTAGTGACAAGGTCAGGTCTGGCACCTAGACTTTGTGACTCCTTGTGTTCTTTTTACTACTGTAAGAATTCATGAATTCGGCAAACATTTTATGAGCATGTATTATATGTGAGACTTTTGTGCTAGATGTTAAACATCTGTCATCACATAAACCTTATCACTCTCTAAGATAAATGTTTTTATCTCTTTATTTCCATGTTACCGCTGAAGAAACAGAATCAGAGAGGTTAAGTAACTTTCCTAAGATCATACAACTAGAAGTGGCAGGGGATGATTAGAACTCAGGTCTATTGCCTGAGCCCCATCTTCTTTACATCACACTTCTTATGTGCCCATTTCAGATGTTTTCTCTTTCCTGTCTTCTTCATTATCCTTTCTGAAGCTTCTACCTTAGTGCTCTGGAGTTGTTCACATTCATCCTGTTTTGACTGCCAGGCTAACCTCTGCTTTGTGGACATTGACAACCACTTCATTGAACTGCCAGAGGACTTGCCTCAGTTTCCCAACAAATTGGAGTTTGTCCAGGAAGTCTCTGAGATTCTTATGGCATTTGGCATTCCACCTGAGGGGAACCTTCATTGCAGTGAGAGTGCCTCCAAGCTGAAGAGGCTCCGGGCCTCTGAGCTGGTCTCTGACAAGAGGAATGGCAACATCGCAGGCTCCCCTTTGCATTCCTATGAGCTCCTCAAGGAGAATGAAACTATCGCCCGGCTGCAAGCCTTGGTCAAGAGGACTGGGGTGAGCCTAGAAAAGGTAAGATGCTGTGTATGAGCCTGTGACAGTTTTGGTCTGTGCTAGGGTGCTGTGCTAAAGTGTGGGATGAGCAAGCACTGAGTTCAGGGCAAGGCATATTTGTGAGCTGTGAAAGAAAGCTCTTGTGTGGCAGACTGGATTCAGCTCTGGCAAGTTATCCAAGTAAATCCTACTTGAATCTAAATCTGGGTAGGTTCTCACTTGGGCATCAAGGAGAGCCTGTCCTCACTTTGTGTGAACACTACAGCAGAGTGACTTGAAAGGACGATGTTGGTAATCTTTGTGTTTAGACCTCTTTTGGATCTATTGCCCTTTGAGTTTTGTAGCAACCTAAGGCATACAGAGCAGGTATTGTTAACTCTGTTTTTATAGTTCAAGGAGCCAAGGCTTGGAGAGCCTGAATATTTTGCCTAACATTAAATGCCTAGGACGTGGCTGAGCAGAGGCTAGAGCCTGGTCCTCGTGAATTCTACAATAGCCCTGTGCTCTTTCCAGGGATGTACTTAGCTTTCCATTTCCTGACTTTGATTAGACTATCAGCTTTCTGCAGTTGTTTACCCATCTTCTCCCGCCCCTATTCTCACTGTTAAGTTGCTTTTGTAAATTACACATAAGCAAAATGGGCCAGTGTAATCATTTTGTTGGGCTGTTTTTTACTGAAGTGTGAAACATTTCATTCTCCCTCTTTATTTTGCTTATAGAGCAGATATTAAAAAAAAAAAATCATGACCAGGTATAGAGGAGCAGAGAAATATTTAGAGAGATTAAAAGACAGAGTAAAGAAAAATTCTTAGGGAGAAAGACAAGGAAAATGATATGGGGAAAAAATCAAAGAAATGAAGGGAGAGACAGAGTCTGACCTTGTTGCTCTGTATTATCATTTTCTCATTGACTTCCAGATTCCCTCCTCCCCCTGAGCCGTGACATAAACAGCACCGTCACTTCTGTTGCTGAATTTCTCTCTGCCCATAATGATCTCTTCCTTTGAGTTGCCGGGTACCTGCAAATGGAACACCTCATTTATTTTTTCTCCATGTCAGAATCCCTTTCTTTTTCTCCCTTTCCAGTATTTATTCTTTATTTTCTCCATTTGCTGCAAAGTAAATGACCACTGGCAGATGGGTTGCATTTCTTTGGGATGAAAGGAAAAACTGTGTGTCTCAACTGTTTTTTCTTTTTTGTAGCTGGAAGTGCGTGAAGACCCCAGCAGCAATAAGGATCTGAAAGTTCAGTGTGATGAAGAAGAACTCAGGATTTACCAGCTAAACATTCAGATCCGGGAAGTTTTTGCAAATCGTTTCACTCAGATGTTTGCAGACTATGAGGTGTTTGTCATTCAACCCAGCCAGGATAAGGAGTCCTGGTTTACTAACAGGGAGCAGATGCAAAACTTCGATAAGGTGAGTTAATCTGCTGGGGAGATGGTGAGGCATGAAGAGTTACTGAAGATGAGCTTTTCTTCCATAATACAATGACTCTTGAACAACACGGGGGTTAGGGGTTCTGACACCCCACTGCCCCCATCCTTGGTATCCACGGGGGATTGATTTCAGGACCCTTGCAGATACCAAAATCTGTAGATGCTCAAGTCCTATACATAAAATGGTGTAGAACAATGCATACTGTCGGCCCTCTGCATCCATGGATTCCCAACTGCAGATCTAAAATACTGTTTTTGATCTGCGGTTGGTTGAGTCCACAGATGCAAAACTGGGGATATGGAGGGCCAAGTGTATATTTAATGAAAAAAATACGTGTGTAAGTGATTCCATGGAGTTCAAACCTACGTTGGTCAATGGCCAATTATGCTGGAAACAAGTTCATGGTCCTCCTGATGCTGATAAAATAGAAGGTCTTGTTGCTTTAGAACAAAGTGCTGGTTCTTACCATCAGGTGATTTACCTTCAGTCAAGGAGCTTTCTTAGCAAAGGTGCACAACTTAGCAAAGTTGAACATCAGGACTCTGGGAAGAGGGGTTGCCATAGTAGGTTACCTGAGTAAGTTTGGGCTAGGGTGTCCAAGATCCAGGATGTCTGAAATTATAAGTGGGTTAGTGAGAATGTTAAACTGATGAAGGGATTTTGCTTTTCCTAAAGACCTCAGAGAAAAATCAACCTGTGGATCCTTTGGGCGCACTGCCATTGGTGACATACCCTCCTTCCTCTTCCCTGGCGATGACTGTCTGTTTCCTTCTGCTCCCACTAGGCATCTTTTCTCTCAGATCAGCCTGAGCCCTACCTGCCCTTCCTCTCAAGATTCCTGGAGACACAGATGTTTGCTTCTTTCATTGACAATAAAATCATGTGTCATGATGATGATGATAAAGACCCTGTGCTCCGGGTGTTTGATTCCCGCGTAGACAAGATCAGGCTGTTGAATGTCCGGACGCCTACTCTTCGCACGTCCATGTACCAGAAGTGCACCACTGTGGATGAAGCAGGTGGGGCCTCCTCCTGCTGCTCTACTCCCTAGCTTCTTGGATTATGTCACTAATGTGTCCCCGTTCCTAAACATACCAGCTTCTTTCTTTGTTTCTGCTTTGGCATAAGTTGTTACCATAGGCTGAACTGCACTTTCCTGTTTGTTTTGCCTGGTTAACTTCGTCCTTTAACAGTGTCAGTTAGGAATGGGTCCTGCTATCGGTAATAGAGAATCTAGTCAGTAGTGGGTTAGACAGATGTGGGTGCTATTTTTCTCACATTAGCAACAAGTGCAGAATTGGTGGTTGCTCAGCTGCCCAACAGTGTAATCAGGAACCGAGGTTCTACCTTTTTAGTTAGCTATCCTGAGCATACTGAATTTTGCATTCATGCTTGTTGCCTCATGGTTACCAGAGGTTTTTTTATGTTCAGGGCAAGAAGAGGGGAGGTTGCTACCCGATATATTTCCTCTCTTGTATCAGAAAACAAAAACTTTGCCAGACAAGAACTTTTGTTGCCTCAAAGGCCAGAATCATGTTAGGCCTTAACCACCCTTAAGTGCAAGGGAGACTGTGATAAGGAGTACTGAATGGGGTGTAGTTTTTCCCTAAACAGTATTGGGGTTCTCTTAGCAAGAAAGAAGGGGAAAATGAGTTAAGAGTAAGCAGTTGACCGTGTTGGTCACAGAAACCTGGCTGATATGTCTCCTCTGTGAAGCCTTTTCGGATGCCCTCAGGCTGAGTTGGTGGATTCTTCCTCCATTCTCCTGTGGTGCTTTGTTCTTACCTCACCTCTGTAATCTCTGTTCATTTGAGCTGTCATTAACAGGGAACAGTTTAAGAGTAGAGATGTATTGGATTGTCCGAAAAGTCATGACATGTATTTTTGCTATGTTTTTCGTTGCAAAAATGTGTCATGACTCTTCCAACAACCCAATATTTACCGATTTTCTTACCCTCAATCTTCTAACATTATACTTAGCACGTATAGATGTTAAAGGTTGTTTGCTACATGCATGATCGAAAAGGCCTTTTTGTTCAGAGAGGGCTCATCTAGATCAGTTTAGTTAGAGAATAGTCTCAGTTTGAGGTGTCAGATTTTTTTTTTTTTTAAGATTTTTTAAATTGGGGAATTGGGGGAGGGGAACAGCGTTGGGGAACCGGGGAAGGGGAACAGACAAGTTGCTGTCCTTTTATTCTTCAGTCTAGTTGTGGAGGACGTCGCTTCACTGGCCCATGTTGGTATCATCATTGTGCTCTTCTTGGGTGAGGCAGATCGGTTGCCGGCCTCTGGACGGCCTCTCACAGCGGCTCTTGGCAGGTCACACTGGCTGCCAGCCATTCACGCTGGCTGCCGAGCATTCACTGTAGCCTATGGCAGCCCACTGCAGCAGGGGCTGCAGCTACGCTGTCACCAGAGACTCACAGCAGCCCAGCTCCAGGTGGAGCTGTTGTTCACCATCTTAGCTGTAGAAGGCAGTGTCACTGGCCCTCATATGAGGGATCCAAACTGGGGCCCTGCTGCTCAGCTCTTAACCAGTGCGCCATTCTGCCGGCCCCATGGGTACCTTTTATTAGTTGAGGATGTTTGTTTCTGTTACTAGTTTGCTGAGAGTTTTTATCAGAAGTGGATGTTGTATTTCATCAAATGCTTTTTCTGCATCTTTTGAGGTAGTTATACAGTTTTTAGTTTTAGTTTGTTAATATGGTGAATTACATTGATTGATTTTTGAATGTGTAAACCAACCTTGCATTCTTGAGGTAAACTCTATTTTGTCATGATGTATTGTCTTATTTGTGTATTATTGAATTTGATTTAGTAACATTTTGTTTAGAAGAATTTTTACATTTTTGCTGATGAGGGATATTGGTTCATCAAAGATAGATACAAGGCCATTCAGATTATCTATTTCTTCATGAGTGAGCTTTGGCAGTTTGTGTCTTTCAAGGAATTTGTCCATTTCACCTACTGTCAGATTTGTTGGTATTGAGTTATTCATAATATTCCCATATTAATATCTATAGAATCTGTAGCAATGCCACTTCTCTCATTTCCGTTATTGGTAATTTGTGTTTTTTCCTTTTTATCCTGACCAGTTTGACTGGAAGCTTATTAGGTCTACTGATCTTCTGAAAGAACCAGTTTTGGGATTTATTAATTTTCTCTGTTTATTTCATTGCTTTCACTCTAGCTGTTATTATTTGCTTTCTTGTTCTGACTTTGAATTTAATTTGCTTGTCTTTTTATAGTTTCTTAAGGTAGAAGCTGAGGTCATTTAGTTTGAGAGACCTTTTTTCTTTTCTAAGATAAGACTTTAGTACCATAATTCTTCTTTTAAGTAATATTTTAGTGACATACCACAAACTCTGTGTTTTTGTGTTTTCATTTTTAGTCAGTTCTTTCTTATTTCCCTTTTCATTTCTTTTTTTTTAAAGATTTTTATTGGGGAATTGGCGGAGGGGAACAGCGTTGGGGAATCGGGGAAGGGGAACAGACAAGTTGCTGTCTTTTTGTTCTTCAGTCTAGTTGCGGAGGATGTTGCTTCACTGTTGGTATTGTCATTGCGCTCTTCCCGGATGAGGCAGATCGGTCGCTGGCCTCTGGATGTCGCTCACCGCGGCTATTGGCAGCTCACGCTTGGCTGCCAGCCGCTCATGCTGGCTGCGGGCCACTCACTGTAGCCTATGGCAGCCCACTGCAGCAGGGGCTGCAGCCCACACCATCACCGGGACTCGCACAGCCCAGCTCCAGGTGGAGCTGTTGTTAGCTGTAGAGGGCAATGTCACTGGCCCTCATGTGGGATCCGAACCGGGGCCGCTGGCATCCCAAAACCAGCGCTTAACCAATGCGCCACTCGGCCGGCCCTTCATTTCTTTTTTGATGCATGAGTTACTTAGAAGTGGGTTATTTAGTGTTGTTTTTTTTTAATTCTTTTATTATGAAATAAACATTTTTTTAAAAATTAGTTGCATGTGTACAACACAGTGCAATAATAATACTTTTTACCCCTCAAAGTGACAAACTCCTCTCCCAACTCGCTACCCCACTCCCCCCCGATATCATACATATCTATTACAATTCCTTTGACTCTCTTCACAGTATATTTCACATCCCGTGACTATCTATATATTCAGTTATAGTTGGCATACAATATTATACAACCTCAGCTTCAGGTGTACAGTGCAGTGATCAAGCCTTCACTCCATCCATAAAGTGGTCTCCCTATGTTATTTAGTTTTAAGATGTTATTGATTATTGTGGTCAGAGGACATACTTTATATAATTCAAATTATTTTTAAATTTATTGAGACTTATTTTATGGTCTAGAATTTGACTTTTGTTGTTGTTGTTGTTTTTATCCAGAGAAAGCAATTGAGCTGCGTCTGGCCAAAATTGACCATACTGCTGTTCACCCCCATTTACTTGACATGAAGATTGGACAAGGGAAGTATGAGCCAGGCTTCTTTCCAAAGCTGCAGTCTGATGTGCTTTCCATCGGGCCAGCCAGCAACAAGTGAGTCAACCCCAGAGATCCCCTGATCTAGCTCCCTCATCCCAGCCCTGTAATCACCCATTATCTGGGCCTGAGCTGGCAGAAGACCCCTGAATTTTGTAAAGCAAATATGGAGATGACTCAAACTAGGTTGTTCACTTTTTTGAACAAAAAAACAGGTGAAAAAATATCATCATCTCCTATCTCCAGTGTGCAAATTGGAATAGGTCCACATGCCCAGGACCTGCAGAGAGCCAGGCTGCAGATGGGTTGAAATTGTCTCATGACTGAATCCCATACAACATCTAGCTAGTGCTGTCTTCAATAAGTGGTGTTTGAAATAATTTAAGAGTCTAAACTGAAAGTAGATAACTTAGTAGGATTGCTATTCTTTAGTTACTTTTGGAGAGAAGTGTATCAAAGCTCAGACAGAGTTGACTGAGTATAGTTTTGGATCTGCATGTGTAGTTTATAGTTTGGGATCTGCATGTGTAGTTTTTGTAGATGTTACGAGAGAGAGAGAGAGGAAGAGACAGAGATATTTGTGTTCCCTTGGAGGTATCTTTCTTGACCAGTCACTGATCTTTAAGCTATTCTCCTCAAGTTCTCTGAGCGATTATCCCTGGTGACCTCGTGGTGGTTTCCCAGCATTGGTTCCTAGACATTCAAGTTTTCTTCTGTCAGTTAACCTTACTTTCTTTTTTTTTTTTTTTTAAGATTTTATTGGGGAATTGGGAGAGGGGAACAGCTTGGGGAATCAGGGAAGGGGAACAGACAAGTTGCTGTCTTTTTGTTCTTCAGTCTAGTTGTGGAGGATGTTGTTTCACTGGCCCATGTTGGTATTGTCATTGCGCTCTTCCCGGATGAGGCAGATCGGTTGCTGGCCTGTGGATGTCGCTCACCGCGGCTATTGGCAGCTCACACTGGCTGCTAGCCGCTCACGCTGGCTGCCAGCCACTCACTGTAGCCTACGGCAGCCCACTGCAGCAGGGGCTGCAGCCCACACCGTCGCCGGGGCTCGCAGCCCAGCTCCAGGTGGAGCTGTTGTTAGCTGTAGAGGGCAGTGTCACTGGCCCTCATATGTGGGATCCGAACCGGGGCCACTGGCATCCCAAAACCAGCTCTTAACCAATGCGCCACTCGGTCGGCCCTAACCTTACTTTCTTAGTGGGATGTTCTTAGTTGCCTGCTTTGATTCTTTCAGGTGGACAAAAAGGAATGCTCCTGCCCAGTGGAGGCGGAAAGATCGGCAGAAGCAGCACACGGAACACCTGCGTTTAGACAATGACCAGAGAGAGGTAAGAGACCTTAAGAATGACAAGGAATGCTGTACTCTCCTTCTCTTTCCCGTTTCCTTGGCCTCTGGTCTGATTCAAATGTCCTAGCAATAACTTCTTGTCTGTATGTGGAGCAGAAATACAGAGACCACTGAACTGAGAAGGTAACTTGAGGCCAAAAAAAGAAGCAGGCAACTCCATAGATTGTAACAGGAGAGCATTTTAAGTAGAGGAAATGCAGGATCGAAAGCTTGGTGATGCGTAATGGAAGCTGTGAGCAGAATATTTGGGAGGAAGGAGGTTGCTAGCAAGTTAAAAGAGGTTGCTAGCAAGTTAAAAGGCAAGTAGCAGTAGTCCAGGTGATAGTAATTGAAGCCTAACCTTGGGGGTTGGTAGTAGGGGCAGATTGAGGGGCCAGAAAATAGAAGGGACAGAATTGTACTACTGGGATAAATATGAGAGAGAAAGACGTCTGTGGTAAAAATGTGGGGTGTGAACCTGGGATGCTGAGAGGATGTCAGTGTTCAGTTCACTGCACTTATGTGGAGTCTGTGGTAAAACAAGCAGCATGCAGATAATCACCAGTACATTGTAGAAAAGCAGAAAATACAGTTGTTGTTTTGAATGTGCAATCTTATTTTCCAGGCCCTAATTTTAGCAAAGTTATACTTTATTGTCTTTGCATAGAATTAACTCCTGGTCGTTCACAGAATGTAAAAGAATTTATGAGACTCTACAAGTGTAAGAAAAGATTTATTAAAAGTCAAAGAGAGAGAAAGAGAGAGAGAGAGAGAGAGAGAGAGAGAGAGAGAGAGAAAGAGAGAGAGAGAGAGCGCGCGAGAGCGCGAGAGAGAGCGATCTGTTTGGAACTGGCAGAAGTTTAGCCAGGGCAGTCTGATGGAGATAGCTGTGCCAATGAGAAGAGTGCTGGGGTTTTATATTTTTCGCTTGCAGCGGGGCTGCCATTAACAATTGTTTTCTCCTGGGAACTGTGCAGTTCCCATCTATGATGGATGTCAGCTTGCAGGAGTTTGCTGTTGTGATTGGGAGCTGTTCTGTTTTCACCTATGATGGATGTAAGATGCTTGTCAGCCTGCAGGTGCAGTGCTGGCCAGGGGAGTCAGAGCCAACTGGTTAATTTTTAAGCTCACTCCTGCTAGCTTACAAGCTTGCTCCTGTTAACTCTTTACTTGTCTTATCATTGTTGATAACAAGGGTGATATCTTTGATATGCACACAGGAGTTAAATTCCTCCTCGCTCAGTGAGGAAAATGATTTTCTCACTTGTACTCTGATATTTGGGTGGGTTTGCACACTGAGCTATACATGCTAGGGCATGTTTTTTTGTTTTGTTTTTTTAACCTCTTGTATTATTAAGGCAAAGGTAATTACAGTATTCATGGAGTGCTTTACATCAGAGAAAACAGAATTCATCATGTTATCTCAGTTTTTCCCTTTGATGCAGAGTTGCATTTTAAACTTTCTGCCCTTAGCTATCTGAGCCTAGGAAAGATGCAGAAAGAAAGTGCTGGGTGATAGTGCCCTCTTCAGGCACCCATCAGTATTGGTGGATAGTTTGTGTGCATTGACAGCCTTTGATTTCTCCGTTTGCTGTAGAAGTACATCCAAGAAGCCAGGAATATGGGCAGCACCATCCGCCAGCCCAAACTCTCCAACCTGTCCCCGTCAGTGATTGCCCAAACCAACTGGAAGTTTGTAGAGGGCCTGCTAAAGGAATGTCGCAACAAGGTGAGCTGGGGACACCTCTGTACATGTGCCATTTCCCTTGATAGCCAAGTGAGACCAAGGCTTGGCTCTGACAGTTTTTCTTGGTTTTAAAAAGATTGTTAACATAGTGGGATGATAGTAATTTTAAGATCCTGTTAACTTGGAATTAAGTGTATTTGTTTTAAATAAAAGAAACAATCAAGAGCAAGCACACTTAGCTTGATATAAACTTAATATGTATTCTTTAAAAGGGAGAGATAGGTGTAGTTTTTAAATTTAGACATCTTGCATTACTTACTTGAAATAATTGTAGTTGAATTGTCTTCAACAGATTAGTCTTAACACATATGGAAATAGTTTTGCCTTTATTTTAATTTGGTAGCAGTGATTTCATGTGTCTAGAAACAAGAATTTATTGAGTGCCTACTATGTGCCAAGCCAAAGTGTTTTATTTAGATTAAGCTTGTTGGGATGTTTTTCTCAATTCTGCAAAGACAGTCATTTTTTTAAAAAGCTTTTTTTTTTTTTTTTTTTTTTTTGAGGGTAGTGTCACTGGCCCTCATATGTGGGATCCGAACCAGGGCCGCTGGCGTCCCAAGCCAGCGTTACCCACTGCGCCACTCGGCCGGCCCTAAAAAGCTTTTTTGAGGTATATATAATATACAAAAATTGCACACATTTAACGTATGCATCTTGATGAGTTTGGACATATGCATGCACCCATGATACTTTTACCACAATCAAGGTACTAAACATATCAATCACTTCCATGAACTTTCTTATGTTCTTTTGTGGTTTCTGTTTATTTTTGAGACCTATCCTCTTAACATACGTTAAAGTGCAAATATTATATTGTTAATTATAGGCACTATGCTGTACAGCAGATCTCTAGAACTTACTCATCTTGCATACTGAAACTTCACATCTGCCGAGCAACAGTTTCCTATTTTTCCCTTTCCCCAACCCCTGGCTACCACCATTCTATTCTCTGCTTCTGTGAGTCTATTTTAGATACCTCATATAAGTGGAATCATGTAGTATTTGATCTTTTGCGACTAGCTTATTTCACTTATCATAATGTTCTCCAGGTTCATCCATGTTGCTGCAGATGTCAGGATTTCCTTCATTTTTAGGGCTGAATAATATTCCATTGTATGTATATACCACATCTTTCTTATCCATTCATCTGTTGATGGACACTTGGGTTATTTCCATATCTTGGCTATTGTGAATAATGCTGCAGTGAACATGGGATATAGGTATATCTTTGAGATCCTGATTTTAGTTCTTTTGGATATATACTCAAAATAGGAATGCTGGATCAAAAGACAGTAATTCTTAATTTTTAGTTATGAGTGTAATTTCTTTCAAATAAAAATGTAGCCTTTCAACTAAGTCAGTATACCATATTTTATAGGACAATTCAGCTAACTTGGTTTTTACTATATCCTGTTTATTCATCAATGGAAAAGAAAGATTTTCCTGCATTTTTAGTTTGCAAGTGGTAGTCATTTCTAGGATGAAATCAAATATATTTTCTCTTGCAAAAGAAATGATTACTGTTACAAGTTAGATTGATATGTTAGTACTGGTATTTTGAATTCAGATGTTTTTTAAAAAGCTTCTGTCAGTTCACTCTGAACCACTGATATCTGTGATTTTCCACACACTGTTGTCTTTTCTGCTATCAAGAGCTTTGGTGATGTTGCCTTCCTCGAAAGAGGGCTTTTCTGAGATTTGTTTTTTAAGACACTGACATGCATTGTCGTTTTGAGATGCATGGCCAGTCAGTGACAACTTCCTTATGTGCATTGCCTGGTCAACAATGACTGTGAAATACATCCCAATTTCAGAGATGCTAATATGTGGAAAAAAGTACGTCTTAGATTTGAAGAGATACAATATCAGTCTGACACCGCCAAGTGTTGGCTAGCATGTAGAGCATAAATTGGTATGACCACTTTGGAAAACAGCTTAGTATTATATTTAGTTTTCCTAGGTATATTCTCTATAGAGAAATCTTTGCAACCTGACCCAGGAAATATGTACAGGAAGTTTACGGTAGCATTTTTTATAATAGCCTCAAACTGGAAACAACCCAAATGCCAATCAGTAGGAGAATCAGTAAGTAAATTGTACTATATTTATATGATGGAGTGCTGTAGTGTGGAAATGGACAGCAGCTATACCCATCAACATGGATGAATTTCACATACATAAAGTTGAGTGAAAAAGCAAATCACAAAAGAAAACATACTAGTGAAACTCAACTATGTTATTTACGAATGAAAATATAGGTCATAATTATTATAATTATTTCCTTGTTTTTCTGTAGCTTTAAGTCTGGATACTGATCACTTGTAGAATGGCAAGGTAATTGTAGAAGGCATGTGGGATGCTTCAAAAGTATACAATGAGGGGCCGGCCGAGTGGCGCATTGGTTAAGCGCTGGTTTTGGGATGCCAGTGGCCCCGGTTCGGATCCCACATGAGGGCCAGTGACACTGCCCTCTACAGCTAACAACGGCTCCACCTGGAGCTGGGCTGTGCGAGTCCCGGTGATGGTGTGGGCTGCAACCCCTGCTGCAGTGAGTGGCCCGCAGCCAGCGTGAGCGGCTGACAGTCAAGCGTGAGCTGCCAGTAGACGCGATGAGCGACATCCAGAGGCCAGCGACCCATCTGCCTCATCCGGGAAGAGCGCAATGACGATACCAACAGTGAAGCAACATCCTCCGCAACTAAACTGAAGAACAAGAAGACGGCAACTTGTCTGTTCCCCTTCCCCGATTCCCCAACGCTGTTCCCCTCCCCCAATTCCCCAATAAAATCTTTAAGGAAAAAAAAAAAAAAAAAGTATACAATGACATTTTATTTCTTATCCTGGGCGATGGTTATAATAGAATAATAATGTATGTGTGTATATACAGAGGGTGCCCAAAAAATGTATACACATTTTAAGAAAGGAGAAAACTGTATTAAAATTATGCTGATGGTAACCATTTTGAACACCTTTTGTAATTGCAGAAGTCAAACGTGATTTGTATTCATCTTTTGTTGTCAGTATATTTTGAGTATTACAATTTTAATAGTTTTTCCTTTCTTAAAATGTGTATATATTTTTTGGCACCCTTTATATGTACCTATATGCATATATATATGTATATGAGATATATTTCACAACAAAACCATTAAAAATAGTAACACTGGAGAGAAATAAGCCAAAGTGTTAAGAGTTGTTACTTCTGAAAGGTAGAATTAGTGGTGATTTTTTTCCCTTGGCTCTTTAGAATTTTATATGCTACAAATTTATAACATGATTAAATCTTACTTAAGAACTTAGACTCAATAATCAGGCAGATTTAGGTTCAAGGCCAGATGTGCTAATTCTTTGCTGTGTGATTTTGGCAAATTACTTTTTCTTATCAGTAAATTGGGACCTCAGTTTCCTTATCAGTAAATTGGGAACAATAATAATACTTATCTCAGAGTTATCAGGAGGCTTCAATGAGATAATGTAATGCTTAATACAGTGCCTGACATATAGTAATACACACTGTGATTATCATTATTCAGTGTGTTTTTTTGGTTTTTGTTACGATAAGCATTTGAAAATTTATACCTAAAAGTAAATTGTTCCTCCTCGATTTTTTATCCCCTTGACAAGTACTTAAGATGTATTTCTAAGATTAAATGCTTGAAGGTTTGTTTAATAAGGTCAAACAGTGAGAATCAGAGATGTCAGAAGTGAGCATGACCAAAGGGTTTTATTCTACTCTTTTCACCGCATAAATGCAAAAACTGAATCCAGAGTGATGAAATCATTTGCCCAGGGTCATACAGTGATTACTGTGTTTGTCTTAACTAAACTTTTATTGTATTTTATTCCTTTTAAAGATTTTACTGGGGAATTGGGGCAGGGGAACAGTGTTGGGGAATCGGGGAAGGGGAATAGACAAGTTGCTGTCCTTTTGTTGTTCTTCTGTCTAGTTGTGGAGGGCGTCGCGTCACTGGCCCATGTTGGTATTATCATTGCATTTTCCCGGGTGAGGCAGATTGGTCGCCAGCCTCTGGACGGCTGCTCACAACGGCTCTTGGCAGTTCACCCCGGCTGCTGGCCACTCACGCTGCCTGTCAGCCATTCACGGTAGCTTCTGGCAGCCCACTGCAGCCCCGCTGCAGCCTTCGCCATTGCTGGCGACTCACGGCAGCCCAGCTCCAGGTCGAGCTGTTGTTTACCATCTTAGCTGTAGAGGGCGCAGCGTCACTGACCCTCATATGGGGGATCCGAACTGGGGCCCTGCTGCTTAGAGCTGGCGTCCCAAGCCAGCTCTTAACTAACGCCTGCCCCTTAACTAAACTTTTAAAGAATGCATTCCACCATAACCTGAACTATATGGTGGAGAATAAATACACTGTATGTCTCTAGGTCGCATTCATCTTGACCTTCTCAGCCCAGCAGATGTGCTGTGCAGTGGCCACAGCCCCCTGTAGCTGCATGTTATCCTCCTCTCTGTGGTTATCTAATCCTACCAACTGATTCCTTGTAGACCAAGAGGATGCTGGTGGAGAAGATGGGTCGAGAAGCTGTGGAGCTAGGGCATGGGGAGGTCAACATCACAGGGGTGGAAGAGAACACCTTGATTGCCAGCCTCTGTGACCTCTTGGAAAGGATCTGGAGTCATGGGCTACAAGTAAAACAGGTAAAGAATGTCCTGCCTCTCTGCTGAGCAAACTGTTGTCCTGTTTTCACTTATTAGCTTTCCCATATGCTTCCAGCTGGCTGTCTTTGAAAATTGGTGCGTGGTATGCATGGAGTGAGACCTGAAATAGCTAAACAAACAAATAATTAAATAAATATGATCCAAACTATTTTCTTTAAAAATAAGCTTCATAAATGTGTATGTTTGTCAGACATTTTATTTTATTTTTTTATTTTTTTATGTTTTGTGGAGGACATCACTTCACTTGCCCATGTTGGTATTATTGTGCTCTTCCTTGGTGAAGCAGTTACTTGCTGGCCATTGGACGGCCACTCACAGTGGCTCATGGCAGCTCATCCCGGCTGCCAGCCATTCACGGTAGCTCACAGCAGCCCATTGCAGCAGGGGCTGCAGCCTACACTGTCGCCGGGGACTGACATCATCCCTGCTCTAGGTGGAGCTGTTGTTCACTATCTTAGCTGTAGAGGGCGCAGTGTCACTGGCCCTCATGTGAGAACTGAACCGGGGCCCTCTGCCCAGAGCTGGGGTCCCAAGCCAACTCCTAACCAACGTGCCACTCGGCTGGCCCATTGTCAGACATTTTAAAAGTGGCATCTTCCGTCCTGCAAACAGATGTAAAGGCCAAACTGATAGATCCTGTTTGGCAGCTGGCCCTAGTCTGGAGATGGAACACAAAGAGAGAACTTGGAGCTCTGAAGTACCAAACTCCAAGGGTCCTTTACTATCCCAGTTGATAAAGGTCTGTCATTAACATTTCTTTTATATGCAGATAGCTTAACTATATTTGAGAGAAGACTGCAGAAAGTTGAGTAAGTTTGATTTTTACTGCTTAATACCCAGAGAATTTCCTTATTTCAAAATACTCTACTTTGACTAGTTAGTCAAGATGGACAGCTTTTACTTTTATGCATTTTTACATTTGAAAAGAACTTGAAATGTTTTCAGAAGCAGTTTTATTATAGACAAATTAGAAAATAACATGTAAGAATCTAGCCAATATTTATTAAGGGCCTACTGTCTTCCAGACACTGTTATAGGTACTTGAGATACCTTAGTGAACAAAACAGACCCAGATCCCTGCCCTTCTGGAATTTCCATTCTCATGGGTATGGAGACAGTCTACCATGTCCACCCTTCAAAGCATTTTCGTGTGCATGTATACAGGTGTATATTTAAAAATTCAAAGAACCACAATGAGATACCTTTTCACATCCACTAGGATAGCTAAATAAAAAAGACAGACAATAACAAGTGTTAGTGAGGATATGGAGAAAGTAGAACTTGCATCATTGCTGGTGGGAAGTAAAAAATTCCAGCCACTTTGGAAAGTCTGGTAGCTCCTTGAAATGTTAAATGTAGCATTATAATATGACCCAACAAGTCCACTTCTAGCTGTGTATTCAAGAGAAATGGAAACATATGTCCAAAAAAACCATGTACATAAATGTTCATAGCAGCAGCATTCTTAGTAGGCCAAAAGTGAAACAACCCAAATGTCTATCAGCTGATGAATAGATAAACTAAATGTGGTCTATCCAGACAGTGGAGTATTATTCAGCAATACAAGGAATAAAGTATGGATACATGGTACAATGTGAATGAACTTTGAAAACATACTAAGTGGAAGAAGCCAGTCACAAAACACCACATATTATATGATTCCATTTATATAAAATGCCCAGAATAAGCAAATCCATAGACAGAATATAGATTACAAGATGACAGAGGTGTGAGGGAGGCAGGAATAGGAAGTGACTGCTAAAGGGGATGGGGTTTCTTTGTGAGGTGATGAAAATGTTTTAAAATTAGGTAGTAGTAATGGTTGCATAACTCTGTTTATACTAAGAACCAGATTTTTTTTTTTTTGTACAGAAAGTTGTATACTTTATAAATGTGAATCTTTTTTTTTTTTTTTTAAGATTTTATTGGGGAATTGGGGGAGGGGAACAGTGTTGTGGAATTGGGGAGGACTGGCCAAGTTGTTCTTCAATCTTCATTGTGGAGGGCGCCAGTTGCTATCTGGCTTCCCTTCGGCAGCTCGTAGCCTCTAAGCTCAAGGTGCTGTGTTCAATCTTGGTTGCGGGTGGGCATAGCCACCATCCCATGTGGGAGTGGAACCAGCAGCCTTGTTGTTAAGAGTACACGCTCTATCCACTGAGCCATCTGGGCGGCAGCTCAGCTCAAGGTGCTGAGTTCAGTCTTAGTTGTGGGTGGGCTTAGCCACCATCCCATGTAGGAGTTGAACCAGCAGCCTTGTTGTTAAGAGTGCATGCTCTATCCACTGATCCACTGAGCCATCTGGGCGGCAACTCAGCTCAAGGTGCCGAGTTCAGATTTAGTTGCGGGTGGGCATAGCCCACCATTGAACAGGCAATCTTGTTGTTACACCAGCTGAGCCATTCTGCCACCTGTTGCCAGCTCAGCGACAGCTCAGCTAGGGCACAGCATTCACTGGCCCATGTGGGAATCGAACTGGTGGCCCTGTAGCTTAGAGCACGCGCTCTAAGCCAACTCTTAACCAGCTGAGCCACTCAGCCAGCCCCTATAAATGTGAATTTTATGGTACTGTGAATTACATCCTAATAAAGCCATTTTTTTAAAAAATCCAGATGGGATCATACTGTACATAATGTTTTGTAACTTGCTTTTTCTACCTCGTAATATTTTTTCCACATTCTTAACTAATTTTTAGGCTACAGTGTAGTAAATGTTTAAGAGCTCAGACTATACATCAGAAAGACCTGGATTTGATTCCACTGAATAATTTTATGAAGCTGAGCAAGATTCCTAGCTTTTCTAAGCTTCTGTTTTCTCATATGTATGATTGGATTTTATTTATTTATTTTTATTTTTTTTATTTTTTTTAAAGATTTTATTGGGAAACTGGTGGAGGGGAACAGCGCTGGGGAATCGGGGAAGGGGAACAGACAAGCTGCTGTCCCTCCGTTCCTCAGTCTAGCTGTGGAGGATGCCACCCCACACTGTTGGTATCGTCATTGCGCTCCCCCCGGACGAGGCAGATCGGTCACCGGCCCCTGGATGTCGCCCACTGCGGCTATTGGCAGCCCACGCTTGGCTGCCAGCCGCTCACGCCGGCTGCGGGCCACCCACTGCAGCCCATGGCAGCCCACTGCAGCAGGGGCCGCAGCCCACACCATCACAGGGGCTCGCACAGCCCAGCTCCAGGCGGAGCCGTTGTTATCCGTAGAGGGCAGTGTCACCGGCCCTCATGTGGGATCCGAACCGGGGCCGCTGGCATCCCAAAACAAGCGCTTAACCAATGCGCCACTCGGCCGGCCCTGTAGGATTGGATTTTAAAAGCATCAACCACCACAGGATTCTTATGAGGATTTGCGAAGATAATTTATGTAAAGCATTAAACTCATAGCCTGGTGTCCAGGAGGTTCTGTAAAAATGTTAGTGGTTATTCTTCTAAAATCTCAGTTTTAATTACTGTATTATTGTATAAGATGTACCATACTTGAATCAGTTCCTTATTATTGGTCATTTAGGTTATGTCTGATTTTTCAGCATTATAAACAGCACTGATTATAGATTTTTTGAAATGTGAAAAATTATGTATCAGGGGCTGGCCGAGTGGCTCAGTTGGTTGAGTTGGCTTAGAGTGCATGCTTTGAGCAACAGGGCCTCTGGTTTGATTCCCACATGGGCCAGTGAACTCTGTGCCCTAGCTGAGCTGTCGCTGAGCTGGCAACAGGTGGCAGGATGGCTCAGCTGGTGTAAAAAACAAGATTGCCTGTTCAGTGGTGGCCTACAACCACCCACAACTAAAAGATTGAACTCAGCACCTTGAGCTGAGCTGCTGCCCGGATGGCTCAGTGGATAGGGCGTGCGCTCTTAACAACAAAGCGGGTGGTTCGACTCCCACATGGGATGGTGGCTATGTCCACCCACAACTAAGATTGAACACAGCAGCTTGAGCTTAGAGGCCACAAGCTGCTGACAGGAAGCTAGATGGCGACTGGCGCCCTCCACAACTAAAATTGAAGAACAACAACTTGGCTGGTCCCTCCCCCAATTCCCCAACACTGTTCGCCTCCCCCAATTCCCCAATACTGTTCCCCTCCCCCAATTCCCCAATTAAAAAAAAAGAAAAATTATGTATCACATCCCTAAAATTTTCAGAGTCTGTGGTGTAGTGGCAATGCTATGGGTTTTGGAGTCAGAAAGATTTGGATTTCAATCCCAGCTCCACTGGATGACTTCAAGTGATTTGCAGTTTTTGAGCCTTATCTTCCTTATTCGTAGTACAGAGTTAATAAAACTTACCTTTCAGGATTGTTATGATAATTACATATAATAAAAATAAGTACCTGCATTGTGGTGGGTATATAACATGACAGCTATATTATGCTAGGATCTACATGAAGGGTTTCTATTTCTTTCCTTTTATTTATCACAGATGAGTACAACATATATAATCATTTTATCATTTTCCTTAATGTTTAGTGAGCCTGGCACTATAGTTGAGCTTTCAGCTTTTTGGTAAAACACATGTCCCCAAAACTTAATATTTGCCATAAAAATAGAAGTCATCATGTGCTCTAAACCTGTCCTCTGAGACTTTGCAGCCATGTTCTGCAGGAATTCCCACAGCATGGGTAATTTCTTTTGGAGTTCATTTGATCCCCCTCTCAGTTTGGATAGACAGAGCCTACTTGTTGGTGAGAAGCCAGTACAAAATAATGGGGGCTTTTCAGTTGAAATTCATTTTGTTCTACATCCTGCTTTTGGAGCACTAAAATTTGAGTACTGACAGTGTCACCAGGGGAAATGACGACCTGTGTTTGTTGGCAGGGCATTTATGTCCCCAGGGACATGTGTTTAGTTGGGGATTGACCCTGATATTTATGTTGGGTTCCTACAGCATGTTCACTAGGCCTCCATTTTGCCAGCCTGTGCGTAGAGCACCTTTCTCCTGCTGAGACATCTTCAGTTATGTTCCAGTCCCAAGGGTATAACCGACTATCTGGTCTCCTCCATCATGCTTATTGTGCATAGTCATGCACAGATTGTGACCAAATTCACTCTGGAGGGTGATCTTAAAGCCCTCTTCTGGGGGCACCTTACAGATCATATGCCCATTTTTAGTTACTTAAAAAGCAGAGACAACTGAAACAGTAGTTTTTGCTGCTAGCCTGCTAAATTTCATTAACCATGACTGCCTGCATACAGGGCTGCCTGCAGCAAGTCCTCATAAGAACCTCTGTTATCCTCACCACTCTCTGGCTTTCGGTGACATTCCAGGAAGATGGGTGTCCTTCTCGAGTATATTTTTCTAACAATAAGAGGTGGAGTTTGGTTTTTCATAATAGTTTTATAATTGCTGCCATTTGGGGACTGCTAAGTGAAAAGGGGTTGTTTCTTACCCTTCATGCATATGACCTTCTTGGAGAATTTGGTACTATCTATGTATTGTGTGGCCACGTTCCCAAATGGGTAGTTAGGCTATATTGAACCTTGCAGTCTCCTTTAGTCCCTTTACAAAAGAGGAAAAAGAATAACCCATGTCCCCTGAACTAGATAGACCCCAGTGCCCTCTCACTAAGCTTTAGCCCAGCCGCTGCCCTCTCACTCTTTCCCTCGCCCTTCTCCCTTGACTGGTACAATCACTGTGGGCGAGGGTGTCCTGGCATAGTGGCCTGCTGTTGCTCTGCCTTTGGCTCTTCAGCACCATGGCATGTGAGGGCTCTCTGGTGACCAGCTATATTTATGTATGTCACATCCACACAGTTCTGTTAAGGGAGGCTGTCTTCCTTGTCTGCCGAGATGCTGGGAATACAGTGATGAGTAAGCCAAAGTCCCTGCCCTTTTAGGACCTTACTCTAATGGTTTTGATAAATGAGTGGATGAATAGATTTCTAGAAGTTGAATTACTATCTCAAAGAGCATGAATATTTTGAACTTTTGTATTGTCTTCTGCATGAGTATTAAAATACCAGTTAGTAACAGTGTATAGGAACTGTAAGTCTCATTGATTTTATCGAACATCTGTTTTTTCAGATATTTGGTATTTCAATGAATAAAAATGGTCTTTTCTAGTTTTAACTTGTGTGTTTTTTTAAAATTTGCTATTGAGGTTTCTGGGTTTTGTTTTAAGCTGGTTAAATATTGTAGGAAATCCAAACATACAGCAAGCCTGCTAATCAATAGACGAGGGTTTTCTCCCATTCAAGTGATAGATCCCCAGACCCCACCCTCATCCCCATCCCTACCCCAAATAGATCAAGTTAGTGGATAGAAACAAAATAGATCCTTGATATTCTCAAGGAAACATCTTGAGCCCTTAAATCCTCACATTCATCCCAGAGCATAAAATTTTCTTCAGAAAGTATAACTTACAAAGTTAAACGATCTCTTTCAAAAGCAGTCTGTATAGCATCATTAAGAGCAATGGTTCTGACAGATACACTTAAGCTTGAATTGCAGCACTCTATTTACTACTACCTGTGTGATCTTTAACAAAGTTACTTAATCTTTCTGATTCTCAATGTGCCCTTTTCTAAAGAAAATGAGGACGGAGTACCTGTCTTATAGGATTGTTGGGAGCATTAAATAAAATATTGTATTTTAAACATTTAACATAGTGCTTAGTTGATAGCAAACCTCAGGCAAGAAATGGTAGCTCCTATCATTATTATTACTATTTTATAAAATACAGAACTAAAGTCATTTATAAAACTATTATAATAAATCCAACTACTAAAATATTGTACTACATTTATGAGTTATATCAGCTGTATAGGAACATTTACCATGAATCGGAAATAAAGTTTTTCTCATATAACAAGTGTTGCTGTATACCGAAGGATGACTAGAAAGAGACAAAGCAGTGGCTGGTTGGCCAGCTTGAACTCACTCACTATTTAGGCAAATACTCCCTTAATCAGGCTTGTGATGTTATTCAGATTTGTGCCTTGGTAAAATGACAGATTGCTACATGTCTCAAATATTAGGTTGTTGGAAAAGTCATGACGCATTTTTGCAACCAAAAACATAGAAAAAACACGTCATGACTTTTCCAACAACTCAATAGTTAAAACTGCAACGCTTACAGTTCCAAATACCAAGATTCTATTATATTGACTTTAGTATCTCAGCCTTGCAGTTAGGTACCAGCCTACTTTCCTGCAGGCTTCTTCAACTGTCCTTCAGTAGTAAATCCTCATCATAGCGATGACTTCTCCCCACCCTGCACTAAGGGCAGTAATGCCTTTAAATATTTTAGG
This sequence comes from Aselliscus stoliczkanus, assembly GCA_033961575.1. Lineage (NCBI taxonomy): Eukaryota > Metazoa > Chordata > Mammalia > Chiroptera > Hipposideridae > Aselliscus > Aselliscus stoliczkanus. Next base: position 93,829,281 of record CM066736.1, on the reverse strand, counting down.
AAATTCAGGTACTATCATAGACTCTCAGACTGGACATCAGCTCCTCTGTGCAAAAGTCATCATGCTCTTCCCAAGCTGACCTTCAACCAGCAAACTATTTAGAGGTTGATAGGTTATTTGCTTTTTTCTTTCTTATCCACTGGTCCATTCACATCTGTTTTTGGCCATGTCCTTCCTAGTCCCAGTGAGGGATCATTTCTCGTTTCTGTTCTTCTTTATATTTCTCCTGGATTTTAGTAAGGGGATATATTTGTATAGTTTGCACCGGGGTGTACATTGAGATAAGACATAGTAAGTCCTCACTTAATGTCGGTATGTTCTGTGACTTGAAGCGAAACAATGTATAACGAAACCAATTTTACCATAGGCTAATGGTTATAGACAAGAGGTTCCTAAGGCATATCATCGTTATAAGGAAACAACGTTGAAGGAAACAACATTATTTGAGGATCTGTTATACAGATACTTTTTTGCAAAAGTGCATATCTATATGTTTAAATTATCTCTGACTCTGTTTACTGGATGCCTTGGCCTCTGAAATCTAAACTGAGAGGTATTTCTCCTTTGTGTCGGTTCCAGGGGAAATCAGCCTTGTGGTCCCACCTGTTACATTATCAGGAAAACCGGCAGAGAAAACTCACATCAGGAAGCCTGAGCACCTCAGGTAAGGTGGTCTTTGCACCGCTGGAGAGAACTCCCTGTAGCCACTTTCCCATCCCCCACTGGAGGGACCACCTGTAGCAGACTCAATGAAGCCTTTGCTCTGTAGTGTTTTCTTTTTAAAATATTAAGCCACTGGGCTCTTTGAACCACAGAGCATGCCATAACCATGGGGTTTGCTTTCATTATGTATCCTTATGATCAGTGAGATAGAAGACATATCAGCAAGAGGCCAGTCTTAGAATGAGTTTAAGTTTCAGATGAATATGGGTGATACTGATGTCTTGTGTGTCGGGCAGGCTGTTTTCAATCTTTTGTTTTATTGGGTTGTCAGAAAAGTCATGATGCATTTTTGCAACGAAAAACAGAAAAAATACATCATGACTTTTTCGACAACGCAATATTTCTCTGAGATGGGCATTGAGATGATCTATCAGATAGATCTGTTTGTCAGTTTCCTACCTTAAGGCCTGGTGTGAATGATCCCTTATACTTCCTTTCTGTTTCATTTTAATAAAAATATCAGAGTTGGCAGGGACCCCAGAGATCATCTAGTCCAGCCCCCTTATTTTACAAGAGGAAGAAACTGCGATCCAGAGTGGAATTGAATTTGCTCAAGATCACACAGGGAGTTGATGGAAGAGGACAGATTAGACTCAGGCCTCTTGTCTCCTGGTCTGGTGTTCTTCATACCACTCTGCAGTGTCCCTGGCAGGACAGTCTCCCTGCTTCCGTGACTGCTTGGCAGCATCTCCCCTTTGCACCCCCCTTCATTTTTGTCTCTCTGTCAAGGAGTTTGGTCACCTTTCTTGGATGTTCTTATCTTGATGGTAAAGATTGGTTTAAATGGGGGTGAAAGATAGGCCTGAACTCAGTGTTGTCTTTGCCTTTGAACTAGTTAACTTCAACTAGCACTGAAGGTGGGGAGAATAGTTGACTGAAAAACAAGTACAGGATCTCCCTAAGTAGCCTAATAAGGAGTTTTTTGGTCCACTTTCTGGATATGAGAGTGAGGAATCTTCTCAGGGAGGCTATAGAATTTACTGCTAAGGGATAAACTGTAGCCAAAAATTCTCAACTGCTAAGGGATGAAGATACTAAGTTTTACACGTTGGGCCAGACATAAGGCTATAAAGGTATTGTATCTAGAGGTCTAAGTATTCTGGAACATGTTCTTTATACATCCCCTTGACTCTTGAGGCAAGAGCAGGACAAGAGTAATAGCTCCAAGTGGAAGCACTGCTCCCATGGATTATAATGAAAACATGCTGGATTAGGAGCCAGAAGACCTGACTTTGCCGCTTGGTGACAGGGCAAAGCAGCTAACCTCTGAATTTCAGTTCCTCTGTGATAGCTTCCTTGGCTGTCTTATAAGTCATTAGAGAATTAAATGAGGTAATATGCATAAAAATATTAAGTCTGAAACCTAGTGGGTACTTAATAAATATTCATGAAATGATTGATTAGAGTGTTACCAAAGCAACTGTTTCCTGTAGACATTTGTGATAAGAAAGCTAGTCACCTATTTGGATAGTCAGATCTCTTTGAACATGATAGAGTTTTTTGTTCTAGGAATACTTCTTGATTCAGAACGGAGGAAGTCTGATGCCAGCTCAGTCATGTCTCCCCTGAGAATCTCCCTCATTCAAGATATGAGGTCAGTATGGGCTCATGTAACACACCACTAAAACCCTCTTTCAGTTGCTGCTTAGGTGTCCACTTTAAACAGCAGGGTCTCAGCATCTCAGTTAATCAGGAAGCCCTTCTCAGTGGTCTTGTGTTTCCTGATGCATTTGTAGAGCTGTACAAGCCGTTGGGTTTCCTGACATTTTTGGAGAATTATACCAGAGTATGTCAAGGCCCAAGGGCTCTGAGGTTAGCCCGGCTTTTTGAGGGCTGTACTGCAACACTTCCCCCACCCCCCACCCCCACCCCCTCCAATCTCTGGCGAGCCTGTCTTTGCAAAGCTACATAGAAGCCCAAGGATTTAGAGAACGAAGGAGATGGATTCTCCCAGGATGGGATAGAGCTGCCTCACTAGACCTCTTTCAGCTTCCTAAGGGGAAGTATTGGTAATGAGTTCATCTCCCACCCCACCTTCCACTTCCTTTTTCCCATTTCCCGTTCAGGCACATCCAGAACATCGGGGAAATCAAGACTGATGTGGGAAAGGCCAGAGCATGGGTGCGACTGTCCATGGAGAAAAAGCTACTTTCCAGACACCTGAAACAGCTTCTCTCAGACCATGAGCTCACCAAGTAAGGCCACCCCACCTGGCATAGAACCAGGTTCTCAGGAATGGTGGGGGATTGGAAACCCCTGTGTGGGAAGGGGGCTATTCAGTATGTCATTACTGCTATATTCAGCTAAACTCAAGCTGCATAGGAAGGTTTTGAAGCATTTCCTCTTCTCCCTCTTTATCTGTGGAAGAATAATTCTGCTATATTTGTTCTCTCTACCTTCTCAGTCTGCACACCCAAAAATGGCTTTCTTTGTTTTTGTTTGTTTGTTTGTTTGTTTGTTTGTTTTGAGGGCAGTGTCACTGGCCCTCATATGTGGGACCTGAACCGGGGCCGCTTGCTTCCCAAGCCAGCGCTTAACTACCGCGCCACTCAGCCGGCCCCCAAAATGGCTTTCTTAATGAGGTAGTGAGAAGGATAGGGTCCTCATTGGGTACCTCAGAGTTTTGGGGCACCTCCTCTCCTGCTGCCTTCAGATGACTTGTATACCTGGGCATAGGGCATTTTCTCAGTCTCTCTCCTCTCTTGGGGAGGAAAGGATTGGAGAATTAAAAGGGAACTTCTGAGATATCCCCTTATCGCCTTTGTTCTCTCCTGAGCCCAGGGCAAGCCCAGAGCAACCAAGCCCCTGCTCCTCCCCTCCGGAGCCGGCCTGAGTCTTTCTAGAGCTTAAAGGAGCTTTTCACCCCCCTTCCCCGCAACACACACACTTTTCACTGACAAGGAGAGGAGAGGTTCCAAGGCCCTCACCCTCCCAGGGACCACTAAACCTACAAGTCCCGTCTCTTGATGTTATATCCTTTGCATTCTTTCTATACCCTAGCTACTAGAGGAGGAGGGAGGGGGGTAGGGCTCTGCCCCTTTTCTGCCTCAGACTACCACCTCTGTGTCTTTTCCTGTATGTAATATGTTTGGCTCTTTTTCATTGGCAAGCCTGTTGGGCATTTTTGTTCAGCATTTCTTGAGGCGTCTTTTCACAGTTATTATGTATATGTAATTTCCTGTGGATGATAAAGCAGAGGAGTGGACCTCAGGGAAATTTTGTGTGAGCCAATTGATTAAACCTTTAGAATCTGTTTTTATTCAAAGTGGAAATATAATTTTTAGACTGTTCATTGGGTGTGTAAGCCACAGGAAGAAACCAGGATTAAAACCTTGATAGGTTAGAGAACTCACCTTGAGAGGTTAGAAATAGCAATTCTTAAAGCAGTTAAATTTGATTCCCTATATGGACAAAAAGGTTTAGGAATAAAATTTGAAGATTGGGAGGCCAACTAAAAGAGAACAAGTGCACATGTGAGGCTGGAGTTTGGAAGGGAGAAGTTTGCACACCAGATTCTAGAGGACAGTTGTATGTGGTGGAAAAATCTGTCACTGAAGCTGTGTGGGCACGAGGGCCGGACAGGACATGAGTGTTTCCTGCTGGCCAGTGTGGGTGGCCAGTTAGGAGAGGCTGCAAGTCAGCAGGAGGACAGCAAGGCATTTGAGAGGGGTTCAAGTACAAGAACTGTGTGGAGGCAGGGTAAGAGGGCCATTTATTCTAAAGGAAGAAGCTAGTTGGCTCCTATAGAGTGAGTTCCGCAGTGGGTAGGTCTAGGTCGTATGAGCTTCAAGTTCTGGGCAATAGCCAACGGCGCAGACCTCAGTGAGGAGGCTGATCTTGGTTTCTTTTAACTGTTGTCCCGTTAGAGGAGATAAGCACCAAGTTTACTCAGTCTCTAGTAACTTCTCGCCTGATATTCTGACTTCTGTACTACTCTGAGTGAGGGGGAAATGGGGGCTTTGCTGCGACAGATGGCATTTTGGATGAGACATAGGGAGAGAGAAAGGGGCCCTTTATCAACACCTGCTGACTTTTCCATCCTGCCCCCTCATCTTTCTCTCCAATTTGTTTAAAGCTCCAGCCACATCATACCCCTCACCTTTCTCAGGATGTCTGCAGCCCCTTCAGGGACTAGTCAGAAGTTTTCTTTGCCAAAGTTTGCCTGAACTCCCCAGAGTCCATTCCTTCTCCAGGCACCCATAATATTGGTTACATATTTGTTCATCCCTGTTTTACCACTGATAGCTATTTTATCATTGTCTAGTTGCTTACTGCTTATTAAAATTTGTTTTCATTGATGTCATGAACCATGTACCTTCCCAATACTGGGCATCTAGTACCTAGCAGATATTGAATTGTGCACATAAAATGTGTGCATAGTTGCACAAATAGGAGGAGGTGGACAGCCTTGGAGAGTATGTCTTATTAGAATGTTCCTGAGTCTCTGGGATTTCCAGCTAGCCTCCAAAGACTGTTCACAGCTTGGAGATGGGGGAAGGTGGAGGCAGGGTAAAGTAACCATATGTTCTAAGGGGAGAAGTTAGTGAGCTCAGACTCTTTCCTTAACCTCTCTCCAGTGTCTAATACTGTGGAGTGCTCCTTCTACCTTGACATGCATAGCTTCCCTGGCTCTAGACCCTCCTGTTCTCTCTCCCCTTACTCTGTCCAGGTGGCTGGCTTCCACAGTCTTCAGTTCTCTGCATGCACACGTTCTTTCCACCCTCTTACTTAGTCGTCTCACCCCTTCTCATGACTCCTGTCACCTCTATGCAGGTGACTCCCACATCTGAGCTCCAGTTCTGCATTTGTTTCTATGTAAATAAATATCTCACCTTTAACTCAGAAAGAACTAAAGCATGCTTCACAGTCTTCAGCATAACTACCTTTCTCTTCAGTTTTCTGTTAATGTCACCAGTATTCTCTCTGAACATCTCACTCCTCCCTGCCTAGGTTCAAAATTTGGAGTCAGTTTGATTCCTAGCTCTGCTTTATCTTCCACATACACATTTCCGGTCCTTAGCCTCTGCCCCCACCTGTCTCCTCACCTACTACCACTACCTTAGTTTCACCCTCATTCCTCTTTCACCCCTCAGCTGCACCAAATTTAAATTTCCTGAAGTTGGTCATGGCTTTCCCTTTACTTCTAGGGCAAATGGCAGAAACCTATTACTTGCAGGGCAGATTGCAAACTCTTTAGCCTGAATGTTTAGGCCCTTCCATCATTTGACTCTAGCTTAACTTTTCAGCCTCCTTACTGACGTATTACTTCCCTGAGCCCTCAACTCTACTCATACTGATTTCCCCACCCTGTCTGTCTCCTTCTTCTTCACACCTGTTTAAATTCTACTGTCCTTTAGGCCCCTATTGTCCTAGGACCACTGAAGCCTATGGCTCTTTAAATTCCTAGAGAGAGCCTTTCATTTGGCAACTCATTATGTGGTGGTTACTGATTTATTCACTGTATTTGAGAAGCCGTGCTTCCCTCTCCAGCACCTGCACATAGTAGGCCTTGGTTGGTGAATTATCTGTTGAAAACACCTTATAAACCTGACTAGGTGGAACCTCGCAGAGGTACTGAATCCCCTGCATCTCTGGCCATGGTGATTGCAGTGCTGGCAATTAGTGTCGATACCTTTCTGTGTTCTCTGTGTATTCCTCTGTGCTGAGGGCCTATGCATTTGGCTCTGTGTCCACCCTGCTTGGGGAAGGTATCATTCATTGCCAGGCAGTTGCAGAGGGCCTGCAGCGTCAGGCAAAGGAGTTGGTCTTTGCTGAGTAGGCAGTGGGGATGAGGGGTGGACGGAAGGAAGTTGGACAATGGGGGAAGGGCACGATCTGTGCAGCTCCTCCTTGCCTGTGACCTGGGTCATTCCCTGCAATTCCCTTATTGCCCCTGAAGCTGTCCTGGGCTTACCTTCACCTTAGAGCAGCGTTCTGACTCCTGGGTCTCAGGTTTGCTGAGGACCTGACACTAGCCCTGTTCATGAGTGGTGTTCACAGACCTCCTGCCATTGCTTCTCCTGCACCACACACTGGGCTGATGCCCTAGCTAGAAGCCAAGGGAATGTCATTCCAGTCCTCAGTTCAGAAAGGAGATCCCATGACCTCTGACACTTTACATTCTAGTAACATCAACCCTTGGACACTGGTAGGGTTTGGTTTTTGTTGTTTCTGCTGTGGCATAAGCCACTTTCCCTCTAGCCCTCAGTTAGAGTAGCTGGCTTTGTTCCTTTTGCAGGTGGTCCTAAAGACCTTGAGGCTTAACATCTTCCCTTCCCTTAGCTGGCTTCTTCCAGAACTGAGTAATTCTAGCCTCTTTCCTCTCCTTTTGGCTGGGAGACTGATGTATTGCCTCCTCTCCGACAGAAAGTTGTACAAGCGCTATGCCTTCCTGCGCTGTGACGACGAAAAGGAGCAGTTCCTCTATCACCTCCTCTCTTTCAATGCCGTCGATTACTTTTGCTTCACCAATGTCTTCACAACTATCCGTGAGTAGCCCTGTGCTCCCACTAGCCTTATCAGTTGCAGTCTTCATGAACCTGCCTGAGGCTAACTCACTGTCCCCCTTGTAAAGAAAAGATTTTCACTTGTACTTTCGATTTGCCTGTTGCTTCTGTGGGTAGAGAGGTGCACTTGCCTCCTTGGAGGTGGTTTTTCCTCTGAAGCTTCTTATTCTTGCTCTGAACTGGGGAGTCCATCCTTTTGGCCATCGTGTTGTCACTGTTGTTCTGGGCACTGCTCTGGGGACCTAAGGGGAGGAGGTGGAGTGGAGACAGTGGTGAGGTGCACTGCCCTCACTGCACACCTGTAAAGAATTCTTCCTTTTGTTTTGGGCTGAGAGCCATCTAGCATCACAGAAGGCTTCAGAGCAGCCCACAGGAAAAAACAACTTCCTGAAATAGCAGAAGGAGCTCCAGAGGGCCATGGGCAGTTTGGGTCCTGCTCTGCCCTAACTCGTTACGTTTCTGTGGGCAGAGTCTGCCCTGTGGTGGGCCTCAGCCTTCCTATTTGCAGAATGCGGAAGAGGGTTCAGTATGATCTAGGGAAGGCCTCTGGAGCCTCATCTGTCTGGGTGCCAGGACACTCTAGTGGGTAAGGGGTAGTCTGAATTTGCCCCATGGCGAGTTGTTTGGCCAGTGACTCAGCAGCCTCAGCTGTGTAGACTCTTGTTTCTCTGTGACACCCATCCTCCGTCTCAGAGACGACTGCTGTAGGCTTCAGTAGAAGTGGCAGTGAACTGGAACTTAGGAGACCTGAAGGATACTCTTTCCCTCTCAGCACCTCTGAAAAGGCATTGTAATACCTGGGTGGCCTCTCCCGAGATTGTTACTAGAGTTCATGAGATGACAGATTGAAAAGTGCTCTGAAAAGCAAGTCATTCAGTACAATGTCGAGTTGGTGATATTGTTTAAGGAACAGGTTCACTTAACTCTGAGCCTGTATATGCACTCGGATCTTTTATGTTTGGGGAGGAGGGAGACTGATGAGGACTGGCTAACATTCTGAACCAGCCAGAGCCTGGGTTCCGGGCCCTGCTGCCCTGGGCTCTGCCAGGGCTGGTACGCAAGCATGCCGGGGGCAGTTCAGGGCCCGTGCAGGAATGGGAGGGCTTCCTGACGCCCTCCGTGCCTTTGTGGCTGCCCTACACAGTGATCCCCTACCACATCCTGATCGTACCAAGCAAGAAGCTGGGCGGCTCCATGTTCACCGCCAACCCATGGATCTGCATCTCGGGAGAGCTGGGCGAGACACAGATCCTGCAGATTCCCAGGAATGTGTTGGAGATGACCTTCGAGGTAGGTGTCATCCGGGAACCATGGTCTTCAGGCTTTGTGGGGGTCTGGGTTTGCAGTGGCTTTCTGCAGGGTTTTATGGAGGCCTTGCTCTGTGCAGTGTTACGCATCAGCCCCGCTGACCTGTCCTGAGATGATCAGAAACCAGAGCCCAGAGTGGACCTGAGTAGGGGGCAGCTTGCCCTATCTAAACAGTCTCTGGCTAGAAGGCACTTACCCATCTGAACTTGCACACCTCCCTGTCCGTGCTGTGTTGAGAAATCCCCAAGAGTTCATCCAGCTGCTGAGCCCGAGTGTTCACAGAGGCCTCTGAACTGCAAACTGCTGTCCCACTTCCAGAGCTATCTACTCCCAGGCCCTGCTCTCCCTCTGGACAGCAGCATATTCTTTCTCAGCCATGGGCCCCCATGAGAGAGTGCTGCACTGCCAGCTTTGGGGGTAGGTGGAACCGTGAGCTCTGCCCCTGCGGATGCTGAGGCCGGGTTGCAGACAGCCAGTCAGATCTGTGGCCTCCGAGGAGTGCCATTCTTCTCCGATTTGCCTGACCTCCCCGTCTTCTCTGTCTGGCTCTTCTCTCCCAGTGCCAGAACTTGGGGAAGCTTACTACTGTGCAGATAGGCCATGATAACTCTGGGCTGTACGCCAAATGGCTGGTGGAGCATGTGATGGTCAGGAATGAGATCACAGGACACACCTACAGGTAAGTGTTCCTTCAGCTGCGCTCTCAGGGTGTACCACTGGGGCTGTGTTTGATGTTTGGGGATGTGGAGTTCTCAAGGAGACCCCTTAGGTTGTGATAGGCTGAGGCAACTTCCTGTTTGGCTCTGCCTCATGCACCTGAAAAAAATAGAAGGAAGGTTTTCCAAGTGAAGATGTGTGACTGCTGTGCCCAGGTTCCAGGACAGCCATCACTCAGGTAGCTTCTGTGATGACACACAGTGGGATGGATGGGCAGGGCCTTGAGGCGTCCATGGGGCGTGGCTTTGTTGATGGCTCTTGCAGAGCAGCAAGGGGAAGGACACTGGAGGAGTTGGCAGCCCTGACAGGCCATTGCCTGACCTTTAGGTTCCCATGTGGCCGGTGGTTGGGGAAAGGCATGGACGATGGAAGCCTGGAGCGGGTCCTAGTTGGGGAGCTGCTCACATCCCAGCCCGAGGTGGACGAGAGGCTGTGCCGGACCCCGCCTCTGCAGCAGTCCCCCAGTGTCATCCGGAGGCTTGTCACCATCTCACCCAACAACAAGCCCAGTAAGTGGCAGAAAAGGCTGGGCCCTCATGCTTTCCAGCCTGGGACATGTGGGCAGATCTCTGGGCAGATATGTTAGCCCAAATCCCAGCCCGTGCAGCTGCCTCAGGGACCACTTCTACTCACAAAGCAGCCTCGGGCATTTCTCATCCTCCTCTCTGGATTGTTCAGGGTATTTGGCACTCTCCCTAGAGGCTGGAAGGAGAGGGGAGATCTCATGGAGTCTGGACTGGCACCTCTGTACTATTTGTATGTGATCCTAGAGAGGAAAGGACGTCTACTTTCTGGCTTTCTCTTTTCTGATTCCTGGGCTTCACAGCCAAATGTTTTTTTTTGTTTGTTTGTTTTGTTTTTTAGTTGAGCCCAGCAGCTCAGCTCGGGCTGGGCATCGAACTGCTGTTGCTCAAAGCTCAGCTCGCACTCTTGAGCGAGCTCTTAACCAACTGAGCCACTCAGCCAGCCCTTCACAGCTAAATCTTGGCCCTCTTTTGTTTGCCAAAAGTTCCAGGGTAAAAGGGCAAATAAACTTTATAGAACTCTAAGGTATTGGCTTTTGTTTTTCCCCCCCAAGATTTTAGGAAGAGCTAACTCAGCAAAATTGGGTGGGTGAGAGCCACTTTTCCCAGGGCCCAGGCTGTCCTGCCTCCCATGGCCCTTGCCAGTGTCCCCAGTCCCCTGCTCAGTCACCTAAGCATTATTAGCCTCTGAGATTGATTAGGGATGCTTGATTTTTATCAGAGCTGAACACTGGGCAGATCCAGGAGTCCATTGGGGAAGCAGTCAATGGCATCGTGAAGCACTTCCATAAGCCTGAGAAAGAGGTGAGCCTCCCTGCCCTCCATACCAGGGCCTAATATTGAGTATGAGAAAATAATATTCCAAGCCCATGGGCTTGGACAGCGCAGAATGTAGAGTGTGCACCTCAGCTTGAAATTGAGCAGATTCTTCCTCTGGGGACTTCTGCCTTGGGTTACCCTGTTTTCTGAACACATTAATGACCCAACAGAGTCCCTGAGCCCCTAATAAACAGTGTGTGTTTCTGTCTTCTTCAGGATTTGCCTGGGTCTCCCTGAATAATGGCCACAATGGCTTTGTCCCCCTGCTGGGGACCCAGATCCATCATCTGTTCATTCATCCATTCATTCAGCAGCTATTCACTGAGAGCTGTTCTGAACCAGGCACTGTGCCAGGTGCTGGGAAAACAGACAAGGTCCCTGCCTGTCTTTTTCTGCCCTCCCAGCTGTGGGCTGTGGATTTGGGGATGCAGTGGTGGGAGGGCAGCTTGGCTGAGGCGTGCCTGTCACTCTCCCGTTTCCTTACTAGCGAGGCAGTCTGACGCTGTTGCTTTGTGGAGAATGCGGCCTTGTCTCGGCCCTGGAACAAGCTTTCCAGCATGGATTTAAATCACCCCGTCTCTTCAAAAATGTCTTCATTTGGGATTTCCTGGGTGAGTTGGGCTAGGGTGTGAGGGTGGGGAAACCATACAGAGACATGGGGACTCACCAACATAACTTGGGTGCTAACCACTGGGGCCTGAGGTCCAGAAGCCAAATCAGGCGACTCTCAGATTAGACCTGTTGTTTATTTGCCCTGCCTTTTCACAAAGGTAATGATAGAAGCCCTCTCCCCCTTCACCCCTCCGCTCCTGAGAATTGGACAGGAAGGATTCTGTCTAAGCATCTGCTGTATAGCACAGGCCCAGTTGTGAGCCCTCACACTTCCTCCTTGTTGATCCAGAAGACCAGTTGATAACATTGGAGCCCAAGCCCTGTGTTGCACCCACCTGGATTATTTTCATGCAGGGAGCTTCTCCCTCGAGAGGTTTTTTTTAATCTTCAGACTAAGAAAAGGACTGTCTTTATATCAGGGGCCACATAAATAAACTTTAAAAGTAAGGATAAGGAGCATAAAGATCATTTGAAATGCGACCAGTGCCGTCAGAACACTCACGTTCTTCTTATTAAGTTGCCTGCGTCAGTGTGGAGAGGCCCACGGCAAGTGTCCTGCAGGGCAGTCGGACAGGTCGGTTTCAAGCCTTTGTCACTGGTAGGCTTTTCTCCTCTACAGAAAAAGCACAAACCTACTATGAGACTTTGGAGCAGAATGAAGTTGTTCCTGAGGAAAACTGGCATACAAGGGCCCGGAATTTCTGCCGATTTGTCACCGCCATCAACAATACTCCCCGGAACATCGGCAAGGATGGCAAGTTTCAGATGCTGGTGTGCTTGGGAGCCAGGTACTGCAGCCCCACAGCCCAAGTACACAGCAGCCAGCCGGGAAGGGGGTGGTGAGGGGCTGCAGGAGTGCTGGTGTGGTGCAGCCAGGGGGTTGGTGGCGGGGACTGACAGCTAATGACCAGGTGCCCCGGGCCAGGTGAGACCTTGAAGGCTTCCAAGAGGCTCTTAGTTTCTTTCATGTCCCATGCATATGGGTGTGTGTCACTGGGCAGAAGGGGCCACATTTTGATGGGAAGATATAAAACCACCTCACTGATGAAGTGTGAAAGAGAGTATGTCTAGTCATTCCTTCAACAAATATTTGAATGTGCCAGGCCTTGTGGAAGGTGGTGAAAATGGAGCTGACTAAAACAAGGTCAATCCCACGTAGTAGTTCATTTATCTCAGTTAAATACAGTACAAGGCAAGAAGGTTGTGAGAGTCCAAAAAGGAAGTGTACATTCCTAAGGTATGCTGAAAATGTAGAGGAGGAAGGTCAGAGAAAGCTTCAGGGAGGAGGCTGTAGGACAGGCACCTTGAGGAGCTGGGACAGATGTGTTGTATCAGGGGACCGAAATGATACTAATTGGATACCATAGAGGGTGTACATCAGAATGGGCAAGACTGTTTGGGCTCTTCCAGTAGCTCAGGTGAGAGCATGAAACCCAGATGAACTTAAGGCGGTAGTTTGTTCAGGTCACAGAAGGGAGGGAGTTGGTTAATGGTTGAAAACAGACTCTGGAACCAGATTCATTAGGCTCGCATCTCAGGTCAGCCACTTACTAGCTGTGTGATGTGCTAACTCCCTAACCTCTATGTACTTCAATTTTTTCATGTATAAAGTGGGCATAATAATAGCACTAATAGCACCTTCCTCATATCACAGGGTTGCCATGATGGTTAAGTCTCTTGTAACAGTGCCTGGTACATACATACTAAGTGCTATGTGGATGTTAGCTCTTAATAATATTCCTAGTGGTGGTAGCGTGGGGAGGAATGATTAGCTGTTGGGATGGAGGAAGTGGTGCTGACTGGACCTGGTGTCTGCTTGGCAGTGGGGTTATTTAGGGAGGGAGGGGGTGGCAGGGAAGGAGGAGCAGGCCTGGTGGTAGAAGACGGGGCTGATTTGGGTCAGATTGGGTTGGTGTCGTGCGGCCGGGCAGCCCACAGTGGGAGCCTTTTAAAGCCGTGTTAGGCCTCTTTGCTAAGCCCTGTTACAGAAAGAAAGGACTGGGGGGCTGTCTGCTTCTCCAGCTTCGGACTTCGTTTAAGGAGTGATGGAGCCGTTTCCCCTTGGCCTTGCACTAACCCTCTCCCTTCCTTTCCCTTCTGACCCGTCTGGACTGACCTTGCCCGCCAGAGATCACCTCCTTCATCACTGGATTGCCCTGCTGGCCGACTGCCCCATCACCGCGCACATGTATGAGGATGTGGCTCTGATCAAGGACCACACATTGGTCAATTCCTTGATCCGCGTACTGCAGACACTGCAGGAGTTCAACATCACGCTGGAGACGTCCCTTGTCAAGGGCATCGACATCTGACCTGGCAGCACCAGCTAGCAATAGGGCTGAGAAACAGACTCACCCTGCAGCTCTGACCTTCTTCCCCACGGGACTCACGCGAGTTGTGCAGGAGACAGAGAGGAGATGTACACTCACTGTAAAAAGAAAACTAGAGGATTTTTGGAATAAATAATCTATTTTAGAGTTTATTTGCTGATTTGCCTTTTACACACTTTCATGTGAAAGAGTGATAGGGAGAGGGAGACGAGGTTGGTGCCGCTTATTTTGAAGCTGGTGCCCTCCCTCGCCATGGCCGCGTGCTGGGAGCCTGCGGCCTCCCTGGACTGAGCCTGGCACTGCATGTGGGGCAGCTCTGTTTCCTTGCCCCACCGCATTAATGAGGCCATTCCACATCGTTTTTTAAACTAATGTTTTCTATATTAACATTATTATGGATATTTGGCTTTCCCGGGCCACACACAGGTGTGCTGAGCGGGAAGCCCCAAGCTCCAATCAAAGGGATTTTTAGTAGTGCCTCTACAAGCACTGACGAGTCAGTCCCACATCTTTTCTTTTTTTGTCAGTATTATTTGGGAAGAAGACATGCCGAGATGTATCGTCGTGCAGAACATCACTTTTCCTCTTGGCACGCAGTTGCACAGAAGTAAACATAAGCATGTTTTAACAGGTTTTCCTTTTCTTTTTTGTATTATTTATTTAACCCTCCATTGTGTGTTTTAAGTCTTTCTTTTTCTTTTTTCTTTTTTATAAGGAAAGAAAAAGCTTGTCACCGTCTAACTGGCTATGTTATTATTGTTAAATTTATGTTGTTTTGCAACTTAGAAACCAGCTACAGTATGGCCCACTTAATAAAACACCTGAAACAACGCTGCACGGTTCCCTGATTTTTATGGGGGTTTATGAGCAGTGGGCGGCAGAGGATGCAGTTCTGTCCCAGAGGACCCAGCGGCAGCATTGCTTCTCTCCCCCGCCTGGCTAGGGGCCCCTGAAGGCTGGCATCTCCCAGCTCCTTCCTGCTGCAGCACCAGGAGCTTTCATAGCTGTTACATAGTTATTTGAGAGGGATGCAAGGCTTATTTTATAAGGACAAGGCTTATTTTCCTACCCTACCGTGGAGGGGGTGAGACACACGGGAAAAGACAAGGTCAGGGTTGCAAAGATTGTCACTTGACTGATACAGAATGGGCCATTTCTTGAAGGGTAAGGACAACAGGTGTGGGAACATAGGACACGTGAGTCCTGTCTGCCCTCAGGAAAAAAGCTCTTTTTTGAGATGGGTTTACTTGTCCTGGGATGGCAGGTGGTGGAGCTTTATGGGAGTCCTGGGAACCAGCTTCCTTTGGTTTTATTCTTCAGCCAAGCTGCGTTGGCAGGAAGCTCCAGAAGTGTAGCATGGTCAGGTAGGACACCTCAAACCCATCCGTGTCCTCCTCTGTGTTTCCCTGACTTCGTATGTACTGTGCCCTCTGCCTGGAATGCCCCCTGTGTGCCCATTTCCTTGGTGGTGTTTAAGGTTTACATTAGGAGTCACCCACTATAAAGCTTTCCCTAATTCCCACTGGGCACAGCTAATCATTCCCTCATTGTGTTCCTATGGTTTTTAGATGTTGGCACTTCCTCTCTGGGTATTCATTGCCCACTTTCATGTCGGGCCCTCTTCCTAGACTGAGATCCTAGAGAGTAGCGAGGGTATCTTGTTCATTTCCATTCCTGGTGTCTGGCAGGAGGCGAGTGCCCAGATAGAGCTTTTTGAAGAGATGAAAAAGGGACTGGAGGCTTCTAGGACAGTCGCAGTGCAACATCCTGCCGGCAGGGGGCGTAAGTGGGCTGTGCTGCAGCTGTCTATCTGAGGGGAGAGGTGGGAGTCTTCAGTTTTTTGGGAAGTGGAATAGGGAAAGCGGGGAGAGGTGGGCAGAGCCCCTAGAGCAGGAAGGG
Source organism: Aselliscus stoliczkanus (assembly GCA_033961575.1). NCBI lineage: Eukaryota > Metazoa > Chordata > Mammalia > Chiroptera > Hipposideridae > Aselliscus > Aselliscus stoliczkanus. The sequence continues at coordinate 93,813,843 of CM066736.1, read as the reverse complement.
GGATTCCTGGCTGGGCAAGAAAAGCAGCATGGACCTTACTGTATATATGCCTATTGTGGGCCTAGGCCAGAAATGCCATTAAGCTGTGCTTTACACACTCCCCAAAGCCTCAACTCTGCAAAGCCAGTGTAGATTATCCCCAGTTTACAGGTGAGGAAAGCAAAGCTCAGAGTTTAATCACTTGCCCAAGGCCACGCATCACCTGTAAATAGTTTGCAGTTGCCAGAACTGTCGCACTGAGCTTGTGGCTTTTCCATTGATGACTACGCCCTTATTTGATTCAGCTCTCTGCTAAGATGTCATCACAGACATCTAAAATACCAACAGGTCAACCGTGTTTCCTTTTTTTAATAATTTTTATTTATTTAAAAAATTTTTAATTTTATTTTATTGGGGAGCAGTGTGTTTTTCTAGGACCCATCGGCTCCAGCAACTACTTGAAGTAGTTGTTTCAATCTAGTGGAGGGTGCAGCTCAGTGGCCCATGTGGGGATTGAACCAGCAACCCTGGTGTTATAAGCACTGCTCTCTAACCAATTGAGCTAACCGGCCTCCCCAGGTCAGTCACTTTTTTTTTTTTTTTTTTTTTTGAGGGCAGTGTCACTGGCCCTCATATGTGGGACCCGAACGGGGGCCGCTGGCTTCCCAACCACCGCACCACTCGGCTGGCCCAAAGTTACTTTTTATTCCCTTATTCTTTTTTATTTTCCTTCCCACCCAAAAGGTTTATACTCATTATTTACTAATTCTAAATGTTTGTTTTATAAGGGAGGACACGGTCCGCCTTGTTCACTAAGTAGTAACTGGCACATGGTAGGTACCCAGTGGATAAATGAATTCATTGGCAGTGATTGTAGACTGTATAGAGCCAAAGTCCTTAGGCTGAATCCTTGCTGTGCCACTGTGACCTAGAGCAAGCTACATAACTTTCCTGAACCTCAGTTTATTCGTCTTTAAAACGGGAATGGTAATAGTGCCTGCATTGTAGAGTTGTTAGGATCAAATGACTCTACAAGTGTCCGCAACAGGGTCAGCTGTGGACGATAATTGGTGGTGATAGTTACCCTATTCTATCATGTTCTGTCCTGGTTCCTGACTGAGACCCAGACCCCAGTCCTCAAGGGGCTCAGAGGCAGGTGCTGTGGGGAGCGTAACACTAGGGAGGTACCGACCGTGACCATTCTGCTTAGGGTGGAGGAACGTCAGAGGAGTAGACATTGCATGTACAGAGAACAGCATGGAGATGTGAAGGGGCCTGCCAGAGAGCGAAGCTTATGGAAGCCTAGTGCTGGCGAAGTCGGAGATGGAGAGGGGAGCGCCATCCAGGTCAAGAATACAGCTTTACCAGCCTCCCCAGAACTCCCCCATATTCCCCTGTTCCCCGTCCCAGAGCCAGCTACCCGCTTCCTTCCAACTTCTTGACTTTTATAGTAATAATCACTTGAGTTTCTTTGTTTCATCACCCAAGTGTGCGTCCCTACACAATCTAATTATCACTTGTGTTTTTAACTTGGTACAACTTTTAAGTTTTCTTTGGATCTAAAAGGTTCCCTCCACCTCTTTCTTTTCCTTACAGTTTATCTGTTGAAGAACCTGGGCCATTTGCTCTATAGTTTTACACAGTCTGGATTTTGCTAATTTTATGCTGGTGATGTAGTTAGTTCACTGCTCCTTCATGCTCTGTATTACCTGCAAATCAGATTTAAACCATTTGATGAGACCCTAGGTGGTGGTGTGCTTATTTGTCAGGAGATGTATCTTGTCTGGTGTTCCCTTTTTTTGATGTTAGCAGCCACAGATGCTCAATGCCTGCATCCTTTATGTAATTCACTGTGGGGTGGGAGTGAGGGGGGTGGTAGCAACATGGAGATATTCTAATGTTCATTTTGTTTTCATTTATTAGAATAATTTTATAAAGAGATGCTGCCCCCTCATCTATTTGATTTCTTAGTAGAGTTTGTATAGAAAAGGCAAGATAAGTGCTTAATTCTTTCGTTTTATTTACTCAACTTTTAAGTCAATGAACTGGACTGACTCCCTGTTATCCTCAGAAGATGGCTATTTTTTTTTAATATGATAAGCTCAAGGCTTTACATGTATTTGATGGGTTTCATTCCATTGGCAGTTATTATCATTGTTTCACTTTGGCTGTTGGGAGCCTCTTCAAGTTGGCCTGAGTTGTTTGACACAACCCTGGCTGTTGCTAGATGCCCCGGGCTTGTCTTGTCCATTCCCTGTCCTAGACTTGGAGTTGGCTACTTCCCACAATGCCAGGGGTTTCATGCGTGTTTTACCCATCCCTGATTGATAAAGGCAGCCCTGACACCTGCTGCTGTTCAAGCTCATTTTTTTCTGCCAAGATGGTGACTCTTTTCTTGTCTGCTGGTCCTGAGACACAAGGAGTCCAAAGCACCCCGGTGGCAGCTGGAGCTTGTAGTTGAATGCACTGGGGCCTAGAGAATGTACTTCTGTGTCCCCTGGCAAGAGTGTACCTCCTTTGGGGACCACTACTTCCAACCCTGCAGAACCCAGAGCTCAAGGAATAGGAAGCACAATGTCCCTCAATGGGTCCTGAGAAGTGATTGTAAGTGTGGCCACTCCTGCTTCTGCCCCTTGGTTCTGGGACCCATGTATTCTTCCTTAGGGACACAGTACCATATACAAATCTGATTTAATGCATATACTAGATCCTAAAGGATGGCCCCCGCCTTTGCTTGCATATTATTGCCTCAAATTATTGAAGCTTCAGTTGTGCCTTCTGTCGCCATTCCAATGCTCTTTGAGGTTGGCAGCTTCTGGATGCTGCAGTGTATGTATGACCAATAGATCCTAGTGCTGTGGTCCCGCTCCTTAACTCCCTTCCCTATGAAATGGGTGCGCAGGTTGGATGCTATGCTGGATGGAATTCCATACCTGAGGATCAGGTACTCTCTAAGCTGTTGGATGTTGGTGTGGGCAGAAAAGGCAAACCTATTCCCAGACTAGATCTCTATCCCTATAAAGATGAACTGCTGGATGGAAGGGGCCTGATACAGTTGATTTGTCAACAGGTGGCTGGTTTGTCTCCTCAAGGAATAGTGCCATATCTGGGGTTCAGCATTGGTCTCTCACTGGCAGATTTCTGGAAGTTCAGAGGCAACAGTGGCTAGATTAGTGGGAGTCCATACTGTTGGGCTATGTGTAGCCTCCATCTCAGCCACTGTGACCAACTCAATTCAGATTGCTTTGTGCCAGTTCCAGAACAGCCAATGATGAAATGAAACGGCTGAGTCATTTAATCTGCTTGGTTGTTCAGTTCTCTAGTGTGATTGATGCTCTCCGGTGAGTGCTAATGTATGATAAAAAAATCTTTATACTTTGTGACTACTTCTAAAATGTCCACCCATATGCCTCTACCCCAGACCTTTGTCCCTAACCTTCCAGACCTTTCCAGTCCCCTGATGAGCCAGATAGACCAGCCACTGCCCAGGAATGTGTATATAGTCTCCTGTATATAGCTCTCCTTCTATAACCAGGTGCAGCCCTTACAGCTCTGCTCATTGGGAAGATTTTCCCTGGCTTTCCCATGCTTCCTGCTGTCTTTCATGGCAACCCCTGAATGTGATTGTCATGCAGCAACTGTACATTTTTGGCATCCACCCACATACCAAGCTGACCCATCAGCAAACCTGGCTTGGTTACCATTTCCATCTTACAGTGAACTATTGCTGGCTGCACCTGACTTTATGACTTGGCAGGTCTGACAGAACCCAACTCCTAATGGGACGTTCTTGATATACTGGCACTTGATGGGCATGGTTTAGTATTTCATCTAAACCAGGGCCCAGTCATGTGCTAGGAGCTATTTCTCAAAAGGCATATAATTCTCTGTTGCAGTTGGCATCACTTTGTTCCAGAACCCCAGGGTCCTGCTTTGTGATTCTTCCACTGGGACTTACAATGAGCTATGTAGTGCATCTTTACCCGTCACTGACACTTCCCACACTACAGAGTCTGCTGGATCATATGACCCAAATGACAGAATATTTGCTTAGCAGCTTGGACCTCTTGTAGAACCCTCTTCTACCCCAGCCCCACTGGAAGCAGGCAACTATCCGTGTCATCAGAGAAGACTTGCTAGGCATGGACTGTGTGACCTCCAGAACCCAAAGAGGCCTCTACGTGCTGTGCTCCCTTCTTTGTGGTAGGGGATGCAAGAGGCATCCATTTGTCTTTTAATTGGGGGGAGGGTGGTATTTTGGCATACCCATGACCACTGGACACCTAACAATTTCACTGAGGTAGCTAGCAGGTCATTGAGTCTTTTTAGGGCCTATCACTTGAAGCACATGTGTCTTACCAAGGTCTCTGATAAACTAGCCACCTCTTGCTTTTCCCACTTAATCACCATGATGTAATTGATGTCATGGCTCTGTGTGATGTTCTTTGGACTGTCCAGATGGTCCAGGTCTCTTTGAATTATATTATGACTGAAGGCAAGAGAGTTAACATAGCTTTGGGGAAAAACAGCAAATGAATATTTTTGTCTGTTCCACATGAGTGTGAACTGTTTCAGATCCTTTTGTTCCACTGGAATAGAAAAGAGCACATTGACCAACTCAATGGCCACACTATCATACTATGTATTTGAGGCCTGACTAGTCTCTAGCAATGATAGGACATCCAGCACAACAGTTGCTATTAGGGCAACTACCTGGATGAACTGTAGTAGCCTGTGGACATTGCCCAGGACCCATCTGGTTTGTCAGGGGCCAGGATGGCAAATTAAATGGAGATATAATAGGGACCACAATTCCTGCATCCTTTAGGTCATAACTGGTGGTGTTAATCGCTGCCAGCATTTTCCCCTACTAGTTGTGATGTCTTTATTTAATATATTGGCTAGGTGGAGTTGGGGAACAATTTCAGAGATTTCTGCTTGGTTTTTGCCACTATGTTTGCTTACTCTAATTGCCAAATATATCAATTCCAATTATACACTGTGGACCCAGTGGACTGCAATTGGGCTTTAGCTAGGACTCTATTACCTAGTCCTGGAAGTCCCCACTCTAATGGGGATGATGACATTTTGGGTCTTTGTGTGTTAATGTCAGCTCTGCCCCTATGTCCAATAGCCCTTGAAATGCCTGGGTATTCCCCTTTCAACAGTGTACAGTCACCTGGGTAAATGCCATAGGTCATGCCTGGATTCTTGAAGAAAGCTTTACAGTATACTATACACTTGTCACTAGGTCTTGGAGACATGCCTTATCTTTAGTCAGTGGGTTCTGGATCAAAATATTGGTAGATCTAGGAACTGAGCAAGGGAGCATGACTTTTTATTGAGGTGACCACCGTCTGCTACTCTATTCTTGCCTTTTGGTTGTAGATGTTAAACAGCTCCCTTGTTAGCTGTGTATTTTGCTTCTAGGGGCATGATGTTTTATTAACCATTTTCACAACTCTCTGCTGGTCAAGCTCCCTTGGCTGCCTTTCCAACCTTATAGGCCTTAAGGTAATTGTGGCCTCCTGCCTTCTGGTGGTTAAGTTCACCAACTGGCCACTGTTACTTTAGGGCCTCATCATTTCCATGGCCGTTTTCTGAGCTAGCTCTGTGATTGCCTCTCTGTCAACCCTGGCCTATGGGAGAACCATCACTGATTGTCTTTGTTGAGCTGGTATCCCCCTCACCAGTGCCTTCATGATGCCCTAAGGGATCATGATACCTACCCATGGAACATAACCATCTGGTGAATCTTCTAACCTCAGATAATATATCAGATGTGCTCTGCACAGTTAGGTTCTCTTGAAGTAGCTTTGAGTGGCATATCTCCATGGCCACCACCCCATTATAAACTAAATGCTCTACCTTGTAACCCTCATTTTAGTGTTCTACAAGCAACTGTATGTTTAATGTTCCTCACTAGACTTTATGTTGATGACTCTCCAGTCATTTTGTTTTCTGATGCTTATTATTTAATAAATTCTTTAGGAATTATTATAGGAATATTAATCCCAGAGTTCTTACATGTTGATAACATGTGTGTCTGTTTTACGTGAAGGTCAGTTTTGCTGGATATAAAATCCTTGGTGCATGTTTTTTTCTCCTTGGATATCTTAAATACATTACTCTATTTTTGGTATGAGGTATTACTGTCAAAAAGTCTGATGATCATTTATTTTATTACATGCTTTTTTTCTTTTCTTTTTTGTTGCCTAGATCCTCAAAGAATTTTTCCTTTTTTCTTTAAAGTTGAGTGATTTTACTAGACTATATCTTGGTGGTGGTCATTCTGTGTCAGTTATCTCAGGTACGTAGTGTGCTCTTTCAGTGTGGGTGGCCCTGGGTAGTTTTCATTGTGAATATAACAACTCATTTTGGAGAAAATTTGTGCTTTGATTCCAACTATTTATTTATTTATTTATTTATTTATTTATTTATTTATTTATTTATTTATTTTTGAGGACAGTGTCACTGACCCTCATATGTGGGACCCGAACCAGGGCCACTGGCTTCCCAAGCCAGCGCTTAACCACCGCATCACTCAGCCGGCCCTGATTCCAACTTTAAATTTTAGGCACCACCTTGACATCTTTGCTGAGTGGATACTCCCTTAGCTCTGTTTGGACCTGCCACTGCACTGTGCACTGAGAGAAAGATCTTGTTCATAGGGGGTCCAGTATGTCAGCATGGTCTAGTCTTCTGACACTTAACAACAGAGAGTGTTTTCATTTACTATTCTGCACATTTAAACAACAAATATTTATTGAGTCCCAATATGTTCCAGGCATTTAAGAAACACTGGAAGGGATTTTAGAGTTGCTTCAAGGCAAGACTACACAACCTGGTGATGGATTGGATATGGGTTGGGAAAGAAGAATTGTCAAGGTGTCTTCCAGGCCTTAGGGGTGCATAATCTGTACTTCAGTTCAATACCTGTGCTTTTAGCCAAGCTAAAATGTATGTATGTCTATGCTCACAGGCTTACACTCACCTGTGGACACTCTTGAGTTGATTTGAACTTCCCATATGCATACTAATTCTGAGGGTGTTGGGGCATGCTGGACACATGAGAATCCCTGGAACCTGAGGTTCCTTCCTGCCTTTCTTCCGGGGTGAGGCATGCCTTGAACACTTCTGCCCTGGCCCTCAGGCTGGGGTCACAGTGATCTCAACTTCCGAAAGGTTTATTATAGGGTGTGACCTTTAACTCGAGCTGTACAGGCTGGACAGTTGCAACAATCTCGGAACTGCAGGATTAATTGCTGTGAGCCTGGTTTCGATAGCTTGATTGCTGACCCCAGACCTGGGAAAGGGCATCCCTGGATCAAACTGTGTGTCACTTTCCATCCTGGTTCATACTCTTGGATCCTGCTCTGTCAGGTCTCCTGCTCTGTCTTTTTAGGCTCCAGGACAGCCAATACCATCTCTACCCCTGTGGGCAGTCATGGTCTAGGCAGCTCTTTAAATCCTTATGCTTCACTTCCCCAAGTGTTGCTGTTCTCAGTGATGTTATAATCAGTGATGTTATAACTGAGAACCAAAACACAGAACACATTAGGGACAGGTCTTCCAACCAAGAAACCTTTAGCCAAGATCTTGTAAGGCTTTGTAAAAGCTTCCTGGTTTTGTGTTTGTGTTTCTTTATTTCAGTTTTGGTATTTGGAGGCACCGCTGTCTGGTGAGAGCTGGAATTGTGTGACCTTAGCTCACCACTGTAGCTCACCTGGTTGTGCAGTGTGGGAAGCTTAACCGTCTAGCACCATGAGACCTAGTGGAGTTGTACAACTTTGCAGCAAAAAGCAATCAGAAAATTGAATTAAAATTGGCACTTGGTTTTGTTTGCAATAGATTTCAGTTTACTGAATTCATAATTGTAGGTGATTCTCTTGGATTGTTCTTTATTTATTTAGAATAAGGTTGCTGAACCCTAAAGGTGAGGATTAATCTGGAAAGCTGAAAGAACTAGATTTTAGTCTAGGAATGCTACATCCAGGTAGTGTGCCTTCCTATCTCTTAGTGTCCTCACATAAAATGAGCACATCAGCCTCATGCTATTGGTGTGTGCTGAAGGTAAAAGGACCTAGCAAATCAATGCTTCCAAAAATAAGTCAGTAGCAATTTGGCAAGAAAGTTAAATAAAAGGCATCCAAATTGGAAAAGACAAAGTAGAAGTCTCTATTTATAGATGACATCTTGTATATAGAAAATCCTAAGGCATCTACTGAAAACAAAATAAATGAGCTTGGCAAGGTTTCAGGATACAAGATCAATGTGCAAAATTAAATTGTATTACCATAGAGGAACTACAGATAAACTGAAAATTAAATTAAGAAAACAATTCCATTTATAATGGCACCTAAAAAAATAAAGTACTTAGGACTCCTTAACAAAAGAAATGTAAAACATATACTCTGAAGATTATCATATATCCCTGTAGGAAATTAAAGAAGACTTAAGTAAATAGACATCCATGTTTGTGGATCAGATGGCAGTATTGGTAAGATGGCAGTACTCCCTAAATTGATCTATAGTTCAATGCAGTCCCTATCAAAATTCCATCTGACTTCACAGAAACTGATAACCTGATCCTAAAATTCATATGGAAATTTAAGGGATCCAGAATAGCCAAAACAAGCTTGAAAAAGAACAAAGCTGAGGAATCACACTTCCCAACTTCAAAGCTTTCTATAAAGCTACAATAATCAAGACAGCGTGGTATTAGCATAAGGATAGATACATAGATTAGTGGAATAAAATTGAGTTCAGAAATGAATTCTCATATCTACAGTCAATTGGTTTTTGGTAAGGGTGCCAAGAAAATTCAATGGAGGAAAGAATAGTCTTTTTCAACAAATGATGCTGGGACAACTGGCTATCCACATGCAAAATAATAAAGTTGGACCCCTACCTCATACCACATACAAAAATTAACTGAAAATGAGTTTCAGTAGTAATTACAGATAATGCTCATGCGTGGTGTTTTAGCTGGTCTGTTTCTTCTCTTTAAAGTTTTAATCAAGTGGGCATTGAACATAAATTCCATGCTGGCACCTGTGCTGGCTGTGATAAGAACAGAGATAAATCACACCAGGCCCCCCGGAGGCAGCCTCCCACACATGACCATGTGATGTCTCGGTCAAGGCCAAGTTCATGGACATAGTGACAATAATAACGATGATGATGGTGATGATTGCTAACATCGTGGAGTACTAGCTCCGAGCTGAGCACTGTTCCAACTACTTGACAAGTGTTACTCATTTATTCTTACCGATATTATCATCCCCATTTCACAGGTGAGGAAACCGAGGCACAAGGGAGGTGAACTGACATGCCACACAGCTGGTAGATAGTAGAGCTGGTGAGAGAGGGGCCCTGGCAGAAGGCTTCCAGGGGAAGGGGCTGTACCTGAACCAGGCCTGGACAGATGATATCAATAGAGAGAAAGGGGAATGCATCACAGTCAGCTTGAGTAAGGTCCTCACCTTGTTTGCACTGGCCACATGTCTCCTTGCTGACCTGCCCACCCTGGGAAAGCAGCCCAGTGGAACCCTGGGCCTACCTTGCCCCCACACCCTGCTGCCGTAAGAGCACCTCCTCAGCCTGGCACGAAGCAGGAGCTTGTGGGTAGTCACTTGGGCTATGGGATTTGACATGGACAGTTGCTCATGGACTGAACTCCTTACTGCCATGGTGCTTCTCTTACTGAAAATAATTTAATTACAAAAGTAATACATAGTCATTATAGAACATGCATAGTCATTATTCATGTAATAGGAAGACAAACAGAAGAACTGACTCCGGCTTCTTGTTCAAGATGGAGGAGATGACTCTTAAAAGGGATCTTGATCGTCTTTTGAATATAAAAAGTTAAGGTTTTCCTGCTGGAAAAAGCAAGTTCCACAAGGAAGTCCTTATGTATTCTGTATAAGAAAACGAAGCACTTGAAGGATTTGGCAGTTTGGTGGCAGGTAAGGACCCAGAGAACACAGAGTGGGACTGGGGCCAGAGAGGGACCCAGTCACCTGGTGAGAGGCAGGGTCAAAGAAGAATGTCCAGTGAGAATCCCCAGAAGCTGCGTCAGCCAGCACAAGTAGGCATTTTGTGATTTTAAGCTGGCTACTGTGCCATGTGGAGCTGTAGCCTCCTCAGCAGTTCTTTGAGTAAGATTCTTTGGGGAAATCGAGGACAGGGGACAGAGTTCCATATCTGTGTTAACTGTGGATAGAGAAGGAAACAGCTGCAGAAAGCTGAATGCCAGGGAAAATGAGAGTGGCAGGAAGAGGAAACGGAGTACTAAGCACCTGGAAATGCACACCAGGGTTGGGGGAGGGCATTGGAATTTGCACGGTATGTAGGATGAAGATTTCAGCCAATTCTAATTAAATGTTAACAGAAAGGATGATCCTGTGAAGCTGGAAGACGAGGATACAGAGGTGTCAGATATCTGGGCTACCAGCATAAAAAATGGAAGAATATTAAAATCCCTCCACATCCCACCATGTAAAGAGATTAACTCCAAACATTTTGGTGTATATAGCTTCAGACTTTTTTCTATGCACATATGTACTTCTATATCTACTTTTTGAAGTGGTATTTAATGTGTACATCATTTTGTAGTCTACTTTTCCCACTTACATGGTATGAACATCCTTCCATTTCAATAAATTTCATCTCAGCATGATTTCTAGAGGCTGTGTAGTGTTCTGTGTGGAGATCCCATAGTTGACCTACCTGATCACACAGCTGAGGCTTAATGTATTGGTTTTTATGAAAATTGGACGTGCTCATAGTTTGAAGAATCAAATAATTCTATAAAATTTGCTCTGAAAAATAGCAATGCCTTTATCCACTCTCCCTATTTGCCCAGAGCAGAAACAACTGCTTTCATCTCCTTTTCAGCTAGTTATTTTGGTGTTTACCCTCACATGTACAAATAACAGGCTAGAATTTCTACTTGCTGATTTTTCATCTTAGGTATTATTTCTTGATCTCTTGTTATGGAAATTGAGGATTTATCTCACTTTCCTCTGACACTGCCAGGACACATTTACATTTCCCCGTTCTCCTAGCCTCCTGACAAAATGACATGGTAGTTTTGGTTAGGACAATATATAGAGCTTACATTGTTATAATTATGTAAATGCTGTTGATAGTGGCATGCTGTAGTAAAATATGATGCATTGTTCTTTACTCCACAAATTTTCTTTCCTGTGAAGCTGTGTCGTGCTGTACGTTCGGGTTTCCAGAAAGCAAACTCTGAGATGGAGTTCGTGTGTAGGATGTTTATTAGGGAATGCCCTTAGTATCAACACCTATAGACAGAGGGGAAGATTGGGAATTAGGGGTTGGGACTGAGGGAAGGGAGAAGTCAGGCTTCCATGCAGGCGGAGCCCAGGCCTGACTGACACCATCGGAGCTCTGGAGGTAGACTCACCTTTCAGAGTGGTCCCTTTGGAGTGTGTTTAGCTTCCTTGCATTAATCACTAATTTAACCCCAAACCCTTGGCCAGTTGTCAGACTCTCCTCTCAACATTTTAGTTCATATCATACATGCTATATACATTTTTATCTTTTTAAAGACGTCTATCCTGGGCTCACAGACCAGCTCCAGGCTGGACTAGTTAGTGGCTGTCTGGGGTCCACTGTTATCCCAGACTCTCACTGTTCATCCTGGGCTGCAGGGCATCCATCATATAAAGGTTCTGGTCACTGTACTGTCCTGTATTGAATATTCTGTTTTCCTGGATCCCCTGTCTTCCTCTTTCTTAGTTTATTCCCCTGTTTTGGTGGAGCATAGCTTTCAGTAACATCCCTCAAAAGTAATGGTGTAAATTTATTGAGCTATTACATACATATAAAAGGATGTTATTCTGTCCTTACAGGTTCCTAGTTTGGAAAAATACAGGCTTCTAACTTGGAAATACCTTTTCTCAATTTTAAATGCTTTGTCTCATGCCTTCTAGAGGCCAGTGTTGCTACTGAGAAGTCCAAAGCTGCTCTGATTTCTGAACCTTTGCTTGAGACCTGTTTTTCCCTTTTGGAAGCTTGTAGAATCTTTTTTGTTTCTGGTGATGAAATTTGCCTCGGTGTGTGTATATTTTCATCCATTGTAGGCACTTAATGGTCCATTTCAATTCATTTGGAAATCCATGGTCTTCAGTTATACCTTGGATGTTTTCCTCCCTTTCTTATACTCTTTCTCTTCCTGACATGTCTGTTGTTGAGAAGCTGTATGTTCCATACCTCATCTTACCACTCACTCATTTATCCATCTTTTTGTTTTTGGAAGATTTCCTTAGGTTTATCACCTAGCACTTTTCTAGTTTTTAAAAATGAAACGTAACACATGAACAGCAAAGTGCACAAATCACAAGTGTGCATACAGCTTAATGAATTATCACAACTGAAAACACTTGCATAACTCCATAACTCCCATCCAGGCCAAGGAATAGAATATTACTACCATTAGCACCCTGCAACCCTCTCATGCCCCCCATGTATGCTTGTATGTATGACACAGCAGAAGACAGAGCAAGGCAAAGAAGAAGAAATTGATGAAGAAGAACAGGAAACAGGAAAGAAATCTACAGCTGAAAAAAATGAATTGTAAGTTATGCTGTTACTATTTGGGTCCTGTGTAGAGAGGGAATGTGAAATGTAAGTCATTTCTTTTGGGAGAGTCTTGCCCTTGGACCAGGACTATGGCCAAGAAAATGGAATGTGCTAATTTATCTAAACCAATTAGGGCCCGTTCCTGGAAGTGGAATTAGGGTCAGTTTTCCAAAGTGCATGGGTTGCTTAGGGGGAAGGTGAATACCTGAATGAAATGAATGAATGAAAATCAATGCATTGGTAGGAGGAGATAAGGGGTGATGGATACTTAGGAGGCAACTGAATTTTCCACTGAGTACAATGGGCTAAGCCTTGACTACTCTTGGGGCCCCAACATTACGAACAGGTGTCGGCAGAGGTTGCACCAATTTCCCAGGAATGAAGTAACTCTGTGGTGGATTTGTTTTTTTTTGTTTGTTTTTCTTTTTGTACTCAGCACTGACTTCCAACTCCATGTAGCATGCCTTTCTGCACTGCATAGGCTGACAAGCTAAGAAAAACAGCATCAAGAGTGCACCCAACTGTGGCCTCCGAGAGACTAGCGGACCTCAGCAGACCCGCGGCCTCGGCAGCACTCACTCTCAACCACCCACCATGGCGGCAGTGGCGGCAGCCTCGGCCGCCACTCATCGTCGGCTGGCACATTCTCCGCGTGCTGCTGCAGGTGTTCTGCAGGTGTTCAAGGTACTCCCTGCAGAAGCTGGTGTACACCGTGTCGAGGACCTGGCGACAGGTGTTGGGAGAGCGCCAGTGAGCCCCCGACTGAGGGCCAGCCCCCAGCCCTGGGCGGCTGTGTCACCAGCCTGTGCATCTCGCCCAGCATGGGAGCCAGTGCCGCGCAGGAATGGGGGGGGGTCCCCTGTGCTCTCTCGCCAGAGGAGCACTTGCCAAGGTCAGTGAGGGGCTGGTAGGCTCCCGGAGAAGCAGCACCGGCAATGAGGACAATACCAGATTATTTCCCAACCCCTTTGCACCCGGCCCACTGCGTGGCGGGGTAGAGGGAGGTGGGGGTTGGGGGGAGCAGACCTCTGAGATTTGGGCTTAGGCATTCTGATCTGGGCCAAGTCGGGACAGCCGCATCTCAGCCCCACAGCCACGGCCATGCCAGCGGGCCCCACCACAGAAATGAAGACAACCATACCAACCAGCAGAATGGACATTCCAACATCACCAGTCAGAAGCCCCGAATCTCCCAACAGCAGACAAGGCACCAACTTCGTGCCTGTGGTGGGACTGGAGGGCGTTGGAGGAGGAGGAGGAGGAGGAGGGTTAAGAAATAGAGGGGGACCCTCTCCGGGTCCCCTTGCCACTGCACGCACGTGCATTCCAGCCTTGCTGCCTTTGCTCCCTCAATTCCCCCTCCCCCCTCACTGCCTCCCAAGCGCACCCCACCTGAAAGAAATGTGTCACTCAGTTCAGACCTATTCAATCAGTAGATGAATCCCATCTTTACCAAAACACCTTCTCTGAGCCGCCAGCCCCTCACTGATCTTGCTTTTCCCTGGTCTCACGCAATTGTGGTCAATATTGTGGTAATCGCTAATTGTACTGATTGTATAAGTGTGCATTAGTTGTGTTTCCCCAGCTAGACTGTAAGCTCCTGGAGGACAGGGACCACCTCTACAAAAAATAAAAAAAACCTGTCTTGCACAGTGTCCCAGGACCCTGCGGGGTGGTGGAAGCGCACCAAAAAACCCCACAAAAAAACCAGCATCAAAAGCGTTTTCAGACTCCCTTGCAGCTGGATATGATTTACATGGTGCCAGTGAAATGTATTCATGTGAGATTTGAAAAGTAGGAGTGACGCAGGGGCTATTTTCTAACCGCTTTTGGCATTGTTTGTTTGGTTTTTGCTCGTAAGAAATGTGTGGAGATAAATCTGTCAACCAGCTTATAGGTATTGAGAAGCAGTTGCTGTGATGGCTATTTCCTCATCTTTATTCTTGAGAGGCTAAGTATCTTGTCCAAGTGACAGAGTTTAAGCTCAGGCATCTGAATTCACCAATTCAGCAAGTTCTTGAGGTTTGCTCTGGTTGTGCAGAAGTAGTGGCTTCCCTAGCAGCTTAGGCCTGGTGTCTTCTGGGAATCATTCCTGAAGGCCCAGCTTAGAGCTCACCAATCATTTTGTAAGCTCTTGGTTCTCTCTATTATGTACTTTTAGAGCCATTTAAATTTCCCACACTAAAACCTCACTAGCATAATAAGGAAAACACCTTTTGGGATCTGGACAAAGCTAGCTTATTTCCAAAAATTCCAGGTTTCTTAATTACAACCACATCATGGGTATGGATTTTCTCCCAAAAAGCAGGGACAAGTACCTGTGCTTTGGCATAGTTGTAGAATAGCCCAAATAGGGGAATTCAGGAAATATGGCACCATCCAGGCTTGGCTTCCATGGGCCCTGGTTGGTGGGGAATGAGAATCTCTTTTACTGCATACCCCTCTGTGCTGGAGCCTGCACTTAGCACTTCTTAAACAGGTGTGATGACCCTGAGTTTACGTATGGAGAAGTTCAGACTCCAAGAGACTGACCGTGACCTGACCAAGATCCCACAGATAATAAATGACAGGATCAGAGTTAGCATTCATGTCTGTCTGCACATTCAGTCTATACTCATTTATATTTTAAAAATCTCTTTTCTTAATTGTAAGAACCTGTTCATTGTAGGAACTTTGTTATCACCCTTTTGGTGTCATAGAAGCAAGGGCAACTTTTTCTTTTTCTTTGTTTCTTTTTTGGTTTTTGGGGGGCTACTTTTTCTACAAATGTATTTACATAATTGTAAAGTCCCTGCTTCTTCTATAGCATAAGCTGCCCAGTTTTTTATATAAGATATATAAACTCTCTTTTTTTCTTTTTCTCCTTATTTTTTTCCTTGAGCACTGTCATGAACAATGTTTCAGAAATAAGAAATAATTGATAAACTGGCTTGTGCCGACCTATTAATAAATGAAAGGGCATTGCTAGGTACCTGCAATAAAATTACAAAATGGATCAAAAGATAATTGCAAGGAACCACAAGTTACATCTTAACTTGATATCTTATTAATAGGCTCTATGAGCTAATTTAGGATTGCGACATCTCTACTATCAGTAATCTTAAAATGATTTTAATGACTGACCAAAGTGTGTTGTGTGCTTGTGTGTATGTATTTTGATTGCTGATTCTCTTCCCACAGGCTTTAGGCAGCAGTTACCGATGTTGCCACAAGCATTTAGAAGATGTTATCTGTTGCCTATTTAGCCTAAATTGGTCCAGGATGATAACGCACCATAATCAGTTGTCAACAATTCTAAGGCAGCAGGAGAAATTCAGTTATACTCTGTGGCTGAAAATGAACTACAAACAAACCTCACAGTGAACATTACCATGATTCAAAAAAATGAGTGGGAACTAGACTTCATTCAATTTTAAGTTACTTAGGTGTTGTGACAATAAAAACTACCTCCACTCTAGTTCTCTTCCCCCTCCTTCCTCTATGGCAATATAGTCACATGGTTCAGCAACTAAAAATGATAATGAGATAATCGCTGAAAACCTCCCTCCTATCCCTGACCTTTATCTAACCTGACTTCTTAATTTCTCACATATTTTTCTAGAGCATATATATATGCAAATACAAATATATATTCTTGGTTTTTTTCTTTCTTTATACAAAAGGTAGCAATATATACACATTGTTTTGCATTTTTTCATTTAGAAGTATATTTTGGCAATTTTCCATATTAGAACATATAGAGCTTCTTCATCCCCTTTTACAGTTGTGTAATGTTCTGTTTAATGGATGTCACATAATTTATCTTTCCAGCCCTCTTTGATGTCCATTTGAGATGTTTCTAATCTTTTGCTGCAACAAACAACGCTGTGATGAATAGCTTTGTACATGTAATTTTGCACAAGCAAGAGTCAATCTGTATTGTATACATTTATTTATTTATTTTATTTAAATAGATATTTTAGGATTGCTTTTTGTAGAATTTATGTCAACATACACTCTCACCACTAATGTTCTAAATACCCGTTTCCCTAAGTCTTACTGTGAGAATGCGTTATCAAACTTTGGATTTTTTGTTTCATGTGTTTCAGATTCATTATATTGCTTTTAATTCATGTCTTTTGCCCATTTTCTGTTGGGTCATTGGTCTTTACTTATTGATGTCTAATGATTCTTTACATATAAAGGAGATTACGTCTTCATCTGTGATCTGATATGGAAACATTTTTTGCAGTTTATCATTTGTTCTTTGACTTTACTCTTGTTTTGTAAACATCAGTTTTTTTCTGGTATGGTTGAACTTATTAATCTTTTATAGCTTCTGGATTGGGGACAATAGACTTTGTGTATTAGAATATCAATTTTTCTGTTTTTTCTTTTCATATTTTTGAGGTTTTTAAGAAAGTTAAATCTTTTAACTTTAATCTATTTGAAGTTAGTGAGGCATGAATATGGATTCATGCCTCACTTAGTGAGGCATGAATATGGATTCAACTTCATTTTTTTGTTCCAATACCATTTATTTAGTGTCTACATTTTCTCCAACGACTTGAGATGTAAGCTTTATTATGTTATACATATGTATGATTTTGTGACTTCTGGATATTATATTCTACTCCTAACCTCTCTGTTTAGGTCTATGCTAGCATTACACTGTTCTGATTACTGAAGCTTCATATCTTTTAATATCTAGTAGTGCTGATCCACCTCCCACCATTGTTTTTTTCCCCACATGTTTTTTATCACTATTCTTGCTCCTTTCTTTTTTACATAAACTTTAGAATAAATTTACGACAAAAAAAGGAATCCTGTTGGAGCATGTTAAATTTCTAAATTAAACTATGGAGAATTGACATCTTTACAATGTTGAGTATTCCTATCCAAGAGCTTGTTATATTTCTACTTGCTCAAGTTTTATTTTGGGTCATGTTTAATAGTATTAAAAGATGTTTCTTCACATAATTCTTGAATATTTCTTGCTAAGTTTATTACCAGGTATTTAATTTTTTTATTGTTGCTATTATAAATATGGTCTTTTCTTTTATCACATCATTTATATTGAGAAAACTTGATTTCTATATATTAATTTTGTTCCCTACGAGTTTACTGTATTTTCTTATTGCTTGTAGTAGTTTTTCAGTTCGATTTACCTGATATACAATTATATCACCTGCAATATTTCCTCTCTTCCAACTTTTATACCTCTAAGTTATTTTTGTCTCATTAATTTAACTGATGTATCCTATAAAGTGTTAAGTGATATTGAAGTGATCATCTTTGTCTTATTTAAGAGTTTAGTGGAAATGCTTCTAATTTATGCTTCCCATTAAGCTTGATGTTGACTTTTGGATTGAAATAGATTTCTTTTTTTCATGTAAAAGAAGTATTTATCCCTATCATATGGAGTGTTTTTATCAAGAAGCATATTTAAAATGCCCTTTAGCATCTGTGGAGGTAATCATACAATTTTCTTCCTCAGGCCTATTTATTAGGATTAATTAGGTAAGTAGATATCATAATAGTAAATAATCCCTTGCATTCTGAAATGTATCTCAATTATCATCCTGAATTCTGATTGCTAATTTTTTGTTTAGGGTTTTTAATTGATGGTCATAAGTGATATTGATCTATAGTTTGCTTTTTTGTGTACAATATTATCAAGTTTTGGTATTAATGGTATACTTGCTTCATAGAAAGAAAGGGGAGCACCTTTAAAAGGTTTTTAAAGAAGAATTGTCATATTTATATTTTGGAGTAGGTCTTGAGGATGAATACTCATGATGTTTCTTTTGTGCTGGACTGTAAGCTCTTTGAGGGCAGGCTTTGCCTCTAATTTATCTTTGTATCTTTCATAGTGCCTAGCACAGTGCCTGGCACACATATAGGCTATATGGAGCAGTGGTTTAGAAGGAGGACCTGATGCCAGATATTTTGGCATTGAATAGCAAGTTATTTAACCTTTCTTCACTTCAGTTTCTACATCTGTAAAATAAGGATAATAATGGTACCTACTTCACAGAGTTTCTATGAGGATTAAATGAGCTAATGCACATGAGGTACTTAGAATAGTTTCTGACATGTAGTATTCACTTACATGTTAACTATTATCATTTTTAAGTAAATATTTATTGGAAATATATATATATTTTTTAAAGATTTTATTGGGGAATTGGTGGAGGGGAACAGCGTTGGGGAATCGGGGAAGGGGAACAGACAAGTTGCCGTCTTCTTGTTCTTCAGTTTAGTTGCGGAGGATGTTGCTTCACTGTTGGTATCGTCATTGCGCTCTTCCCGGATGAGGCAGATCGGTCGCTGGCCTCTGGATTTCGCTCATCGCAGCTATTGGCAGCTCACGCTTGGCTGCCAGCCGCTCACGCTGGCTGCGGGCCACTCACTGCAGCCTATGGCAGCCCACTGCAGCAGGGGCTGCAGCCCACACCATCACCGGGGCTCGCACAGCCCAGCTCCAGGTGGAGCTGTTGTTAGCTGTAGAGGGCAGTGTCACTGGCCCTCATGTGGGATCCGAACCGGGGCCGCTGGCATCCCAAAACCAGCGCTTAACCAATGCGCCACTCGGCCGGCCCCCTATTGGAAATATTTTTAACCTTATATAAGCAAAAGAAAATGTTGGTGCAATTTTTAGAACCATTGAAGAAATAAATGGAGTCCTGGCACTTTTAGCAAGATAGTATC
This sequence comes from Aselliscus stoliczkanus, assembly GCA_033961575.1. NCBI lineage: Eukaryota > Metazoa > Chordata > Mammalia > Chiroptera > Hipposideridae > Aselliscus > Aselliscus stoliczkanus. Next base: position 93,794,559 of record CM066736.1, on the reverse strand, counting down.
AACTTTGTGAATACAATTTTTATTTACATCAACTTTTTTTTATTTGTATCAACTTTGTGAATAAAATTTATTAGTCAGGCTCCTGAGAGGATTGAACCCTATGCAGCTACCTTTCTCCCAACTCACTCAGAGGTAATCCTCAGTTACAATTTCCCAACAGAGGATTATGTAGAATTGAATAGGAATATTTTTGGCTGTAAATAGCAGAAAAAACAAATTAAAAAAGCACAATAAGATACCACTTCACATCCATTAAGATGGCTATTATTTAAAAAAACCAACAACAACCCAAGCCAGAAAGTAAGCATTGATGAGGCTGTGAAGAAATTGGAAACTTAATACATTTCTGGTGGGAGTGTAAAATGGTACAGCTAGTATGGTAAACAGTATTGCGCTTTCTCAAAAAAATTAAAAGTAGAATTACCAAGTGATCCAGCAGTTCTACTCCTGGGTATCTACTCAAAAGAATTGAAAGCAGGGACACAAACTGATATTTGTACACCCATGTTCATAGCAGTATTACTCACTATATCTAAAGGGTAGAAGCAACCCACTGACAGATGAATGGACAAACAAAATGTGGTATACACAAATAATGTAATATTATTCAGCCTTAAAAAAGGAAGGAAATTCTGATACATGCTACAATATGGATGAATCTTGAAGACATCATGCCACGTGAAATAAGCCAGTCACAACTACCATATGATTCCATTCATACAAGGTACTTAGAGTAGTCAAATTCATACAAATAGAAAGTAGTATGGTGGTTGCTAGGAGTTGGGGTGGAGAATGAGCAACTTTGTTAAATGGTACTGAGTTTCGGTTTCACAAGATGAAAAAAGATCTGGAGATGAATGGCAGTGATGGTTGCACAACAATGTGAATATACTTAATGCCACAGAACTGTACACTTTAAAGTGGTTAAACTCGTAATTTATGTTACATATATTTTACCACACTTTAAAAAGTAAAAATAAATAAATTTTAAAAAGAAACAAATTCAAACAGTATGGAAGGGTTCTGGCGCATATAACTGGAGGTCCTGACGTGGGGAGTGCCTTCAGGTTGGCTTTGCCGTGTTTCTCTTGGCTTACCTTCCTCTGGTGGGGATCAAGAAGGTTGTCACAGTTTCTCATTCACCACAACCACATAACAGGAAGAAAAGAGAACTCTTCCATTCCAGCCTGGCAGGCACGGGGCCTAAGATTCACTCTGATTGGAATGCTGTCACATGCTTATCCCTGACCCGAAGATATTTGCAAGGGGAATGGAGTGAAAGATATTCTTAAGCCAACTTCAGAGCTTGAAGATGAAGGTGGGACAGCTTCCCTCCTAGGAAGTAGGCTGCCTGGGGGAGGGATGAATATGTATAATTAAGGAGGAAGGAGCAGATGGGGATGTGTAAGCAGCCAGAAAAATGAACTGCCTCCTATCCAGCTCAGACATATTGAAAAGGTTTTTTTTTTTAGGAGATGTGAAAGTCATCCACGGAGGAGAAATTAATGTGTGTGCACGTGCAGATGGGTTTCCCTTTCTGCATTAGTTCTCAGGATCTGCTAACCTGCAAACTAGTCCTTTCACATATAGCTAATGGCTTTTTGGCGGACATCTCAGCAAACACCTTTTCCTTGGGGTATAGTGATATTTATTAATCAAGATGTTGCACTTCATTTATCCAGATATTGAGACCCACTTTGTGTCTTTCAGGGAAAAGGAACAGTGTGAGCAAAAGAAAAGATGCATGAGGGGAAAAGTGACAAACTCCTCATATAAATAGCTTGCTGGCACTGGAGCATAGCCTGTGGGTGAGGGAGTGGTAGGAGAGAAGCAGCAAAGGTAATATGGGATCAGATCATAAAGGTCTTTGTCTAGGCAGTTCTTGTTTCACTTATTTATTGAGGTAAAACATACAATAAAGTGTATAAGGTGCATAAACTTAAGCTAACATCACAACAAATTTTTACAGATGTATACATCCATATAATCACTACCCAGATCTATAATAGCTGAACACTTCCAGCATTCCAGAAGGTTCCTTCATGAACCTTCTCAGTCAATACCCATCCCCAGATGGAACTACTATTTTGGCCTCTGTTGTTATTAATTAGTTCTGCCTATTCTTCAACTTCACAGAAGTGGCATCGTACAATATGCACTCTTTTGTATCTGGTTTCTTTCACTCAGCATAATGATCATGAGATGCCTCTCTATTGTTGCTTGTATCAGAGTTTGTTCATTTTATTGCTTCATAGTATTCTATCAAATGAATACTCCACAATTTGTTTATGCATTTTCTAGTTCTCTGCTAATGTGAACATAGCTATTTATGAACACTTGCACACGTTCTTTGGTGAACATATGCACTAATTTCTCTAGGATGTATACCTAGAAGTGGGTAGGCATGTTTTGCTTTAGTAGATACAGCCCAACAGTTCTTCCAGTGGTTGTATCAAGGGAGTCTTGACTAGTCTTAGGGAAGACTGGGAATGGTATGATGAAATTTATATTTCACTCTGGCATCCACTATGGGAGAGACACTGAAGGGGGTGAGATTCTAGACAGGGAGGCCAGTAAGGGGGGGTGAGATTCTAGACAGGGAGACCAGTAAGGAACCAAGACTAGGAGTAACAGATCAGGGGAGGGGTGATGAGGCCCTGAGCTCAGGCAGCTTGCTGCATGGAGGAAGAGGATGGTTTTGAGGGATGGTAAGAAGGTAGAGATGACATGATTGGGTGTGATGGCATGGGAGAGAATGAAGTCCAGGACGCCTGCCAGGTTTCTGAGTTGGTACTGGCAGAATGGAGGTGGCCTGCTCAGAGAGAGAGCATTGAGCAGGAGCAGGTTTGAGGAAGAAGATGAGCTCCCTTTTGAACATATTGAATTTGAGGGACCTGTGGGAGATCAAGGTGGAGGTAGCCAGTAGGAGGTAGGATGTACAGGACTGAAGCTAAGGGGAGAGATCCAAGCTGGAGATTTCTATTTCAGAATCAAGGGAATGAGCGAACCATGAGGAAGAGGATATGAAAAGGGGATCCTAAGAAGATGATCAAGAGGCTCATTCCTTTTTTTTTTTTTTTTTTGAGGGCGGTGTCACTGACCCTCATATGTGGGATCTGAACCGGGGCCCCTGGCGTTCCAAGCTAGCGCTTAACCACTGCGCCACTCAGCCGGCCCAAGAGGTTCATTCTTGATAGTTGTGAGGAAAACCAGGAGCTTGCCTGCTGTGATGAAAATCCACGTGAGGGAAAATTTCTGAAGGCTGTTGAGGAGTCAAAAAAGATGGGTATTGAAAAGTGTCCGGTGAACACAGCGTTTAACCTCATCATAGTGCAGAGGTACCCAGGGTTCTTCTCTTCCACAGTCTTTCTGGTGCCAGAAGCCTGCACTGAGAAGCTGGCTGGCCGACTGGGCTGCCTCTCCCCACAAGCCTGTTTCAGTTTCACAGCCCTTCAGCCTGAGGGAAGGGGAGAAGGAGAGGAAGAGAGAGATTCAACCTCAGCCCAGGGCAGTTTGTGGGGACCTCAGCTGGACAATAGAGGGCAGACAGCAGCTAGCGCAGAGCCCACCAAGTCCCTCCTGACATTGGAACACTGAAAACATTGACATTTGAGCACAAATTTCCCCTGGAGCCTTTCCTCTTTGGAAATTCCCAGTTGTAAAACATATTGACTTTAATCTGAGGTGTCAGAAAGGCTGCCCAGGAGTCTGGGAGCAATCCACCTGAAAGCACGTTTGTATGAAGGTTGGGGCAAACAAAATAGGATTCAGAACACTTTAAGATCTATGCCAGTGGTGATTTTTTCCAGGAAACTTGACAGAAATGGACCCTTTTAGGCAAAAAAGCACTGGGTCTTATCATTATGAATTTGTATTCTTACTTAAATATAAATTTGGGGAAATGGTGAGGGGAAAAGCACAGCACACATCTCATGTCTTTACCAGGCACAAGGGGCTGGAGGAGGCTCCCGTCGAGTTTAATGGGCAGCTTTATGTATTTATATGCTTTGACTAGAGCTAAAGAGGTCTGTGCCACACAATGGGCAGTTTCTAGTTGGATTTTAAAAGAAAATAACTTTGATCATTTCAAAAGCAATGAAGCCTGATGCAGTGAAGAGAAAAGACGGCTGTAATTTATGGCTACCATTAAGGACACAAAGACAAAGGGATCCGTTTCACTAAGTGAAGATTTACAAATGTGTAAAAACCATCCTTATGACTAGAAATAGCTGAGTGTCTCTCTCTCTCTCTCTCTCTCTCTCTCTCTCTCTCTCTCTCTCTCTCTCTCTCTCTCTCTCTCCCTCTCTCTCCCCAAACAAAAGGAGGTGGGAGGGAGGAGCGAAAGACAGAAAAAGGGATGCAACCTGCCTGCCTTCACCAGGGATGAAAAGGTCAAAAGAAAAACCACCACAGCAAAGTTTTCTCAGTTTCTCCATCAGGCAGTAGTAGCACTAGCAACTAAGGCCCAAAGAGGCAGGCTCAGCCTGGGCACCAAGGGCATGGGGGGGGCACGGAGGAAGGAGCCTGGGAGGGGATGGATGGACCCCAGGAAGATATGTTATTGTGCATGAGCTAGATGGGGATTTTTTGTGATGTTTATTTTTTTCTGAGTATCAAAGGAATGACTAGATAGATGTAGATGCAGGCACAGATAGAGATATATTAGACACAAACATATATGTGTATGTATACATTCAAAGGAAAAAAGTTAATAAATACAGAGACGCTCAAAGAACGTTAAAATTCCTGTGTGTGGTGTTTTGTTGCATTTAGGAATTGTTGCTACATTTGTTCCTGGAATGTTGCCGAGTTTTATGGGTTGCAGTCACCTGTGCCTAGGGTGGTATGGGAAGGCCCTGCACAAGTGAGTTCCCCTCGAAGGAAGTCTTGCTTGGAGAGCCAGGTGATGGCACTGCCTGTATTTGCAGCCGGCCAGATCTGATGTTTATGATTCCACTGGTCATAGATACCACCTTTGCCCCAGGCAAAGTGGGGGCTGTCTCTTGGCCCCTGGTGGCTCACCCTTGACCTCTAGTCCCCTTTCCCTTCACCTTTTAGGCTGCCCTGAACATACATATAACTGGTTTTCAGTGAAGTGAACATTTTCTGCTGTGGTTCTGGGCCCAGTAGTATGCCAGAGGGACAGCCTCAGTGTGGCCCATGGTGGGACAAGTGGCCCAACTGCCCTCGGAGAACTGTGGGGTGGGCAGAATGGAGAAGGGTGCAGAGGGCATGCTGAGGTGAGTAGAGAAGCTGGGGTCACCCTTTTTCCCTAGTTCTCCTGAGGGTCAGATGTGTGTGGAATCACCTCCTCTTCATGCACACTGCCCCCCCGTCCCAAGTCCCCTCCCTGTAGGTGACTTTGGGACTTGGGGACTGTAAGACTCTGAGCAACACAGGACGCTTCCTGGGTGCCTGTGGCCCATATTTCAGGCTGGAAGGCCCGTTTGTCCTCACAAAAGGGATAGGGTCAAGTTGTAGGACACTGAACGCGAGGAGCACAAGGCTGTCTGAGCGCTGGAGCGAGGCAGAGGCGCAAGCGGGTTTGGTGCCAGGGCCTGCGCGGGGGACCTGGGGCCCGCCCCCGCCAGGCTGACAGCCGCCCTCGGGCCACCGCGGCCGCGCCCCCTGCGCCCGAGGCCGGGAGGGGGGAGGAAGGGGGGCCGGGAGGGGCGGCACTGCCCCCGCGCAGCCCGCCCCGGCCGGGGAGGACCGTGTGAAAATGAGGCCGGGGCTCGGGGGCCAGGCGGGGCCGGGCCGGGGGTGTCAGAGCGCGGCGGGCAGGGCGCCCGCACACACCTCCCGGAGCCTCCGCTGTGCTTGCCCGCGCGCCCTCGCCTCTGCCCGCAGCCGCCGCGCCTTCCATGGGGGTCGCGGGCCGCGGCTGTCCCGGGGCGGCCCGGGCGCTGCTGCCGCCGCTGCTGCTGCTGCTGACCGCAGCCCTTCCTCCCGGCCGGGGCCGCGCCCCAGGGCTGCCGGAAGGTGAGTGTCCGGCTGCGGGGCCGCACCTGGCAGGGTGCAGACGGGGCCGGCGCGGAGAGGGGCGTCCTCGGTTCCTGAGCGGAGCTGGCCGGGCCGCGGGGCTGGGCTGCGGGAGCTCGTTCCCCGGGGGCTCTCGCCCGCCGCCCAGGCCAAGGCGCCACCACTGCTGGGGCGAGAGGCCCAGGGCCTGAGTGCTGCGACCCAACCTCGGACCCGGGGCTGATGACAGTTCCCGCCCTGGTCCCAGCTGCTCGGGGACCCCGGAGAGCGCCTGCTGGTCAGACTCTCGCCAGTTGGGCAGATAGGAGGGCACTGGAGTCTCCAGGTCTAGCTCCTGCTTGCGTCGATGGGGAAACTGAGGGCCGTGGCTGGCCGGGGTGCATGGCGAGGGCATGGTAGCTGTGCTCCTGCTTTCTTCGGAGGCTAGGAAATTCCCCTGCGGGCTTCAGGGTCGGCTCCAGAGATTTTTCTGTCTGCGGGACAGCCACTGGTTGAGGATCTGGGAATTCCTGTAAGCAGCAGCCAGCCTGGGTTTTGGACAGCAGGAGATAAGTACTCTGGACGTACAATCCTTTCAAACCTTTTGTTTTTAATTAATATCCTGGAGTGGTGTCAATCCAGACAATACTTCTGCCAAGGCCGGTTTCCAGATTGAGAGGGTGGGCAGTGGTGAAGGGATGTGGGTACCATTCCCTCTTTGCACCATCTGAGAGCTCAGGGTGATGTGCTCACAGCCCAGGGCAAGCTTTTTTGCTAACTTGACCTTTCCTTCAGCAGGCATTTACTATTGCCTATGTGCCAGGCCACTCTGTGATCAAGCAACATGCAGAGGGGGAGAAAGGCAGAACAGTGATAGTCCTGTGTGATGTGTGCTATGAAAAGGCATATATACAGGAGCACATCGTTGGGGACACCTCACCTACACTTGGGGGTCATGGCAAGCTTCCTGGAGGAGGTGGATTTGAGCTGAGTAGAAGGCATGTAGAAAGGGTGGAGGCTGTTCCAGTCAGAGGGATCAGACCATGCCTGGAAACGGGGGCCTGGAAATGACATGGCTCACCCCAGGTGCCCCCCAAGCAGTTTGACTGGTGAGGAGAGAAGTGAGGTGGGCTGGTGGGAGATGATGCTAGCAAGTGGCCAAGGTCAGGTCACACAGGGCGTGGGGCACCATACCAGGAGCTGCTGTGCTTTTTTGCAGATGTGGATGAGTGTGCCCAAGGGCTAGATGACTGCCACATCAACGCCCTGTGTCAAAACACAGTCACCTCCTACAAGTGTTCCTGCAAGCCTGGCTACCAAGGGGAGGGCAGGCAATGTGAGGGTAAGTGACTTGGGGACCAGTGATGGGTGGGCCAGTGGGGAAAGAAAGCTCCTCATCTCCCCACCACTCATGGTGTTGGTAAAAGTGCTGACCATCCCCCCGCAAGTCACCCTCCACCCTCACTGAAATGCATTTCAGATCCTTAAAGACTCCTCTTCAGAGCTGATTATATCAATAGTTTTATCTGGCTCCAAAATGTCCCTTTTTAGTTTCTAGTATCTTTTGGTCCCATTCAGTTTGAGGGCAGAAAGTCAACAGTTGTGTTGATCAGGAGAGCCATGCCTGCCAGAGCAGGGCAGATCCTGCACATCCCTGGGGCAGTTTGCACCCTCGACAGGGAGTCTGAGTGCCAACCCTGCCCTCCCCTGCAGGCTCTGGAGGTTCCGTCTTGTCCACAGCTCTGGGCAGTTTGGCATTGTGATCTGCCAAGCTTGGGAGATACACCAAGGGTCTGCTACAAGTTCACCCTGGAAAGATGTGTGCAGAGGGATACTTTAAGCCCTTAGAGCTCCAGATATGGAAGCCTGAAGTAAGGACTCTGCCATTTTGAGTTCTGGGCCACTGGGGATTAGCTCAGTGTCATGAACTCTGAACTGGCTGGAGGCCTGACCCTTATAGGGGAAGGTTGTTCCTGGGACTGAAAATCATGGCCTGTTGGAGATAGCAGGACACTTCAGGGAGCTTGGAGCCGGTCCCATTTTACAGATGGGAACACTGAGACCCAGGGGAATTGAGAAAGGTCCTTGTGGCCATGAGCACACAATTAGCCTGTAGGTGAAAGGAAGTCAGGTGTCTAGCTCTGTCCCTGGCCCCACGTCTCTCCTATTCACTCGACCTCCCGGTGTCCCTCTTTGGTTGGATGAGAAATCCTAATGTTTATAGTCTCCTTTTTGCCGAGGAGCAAAACTCCTGCCTTTCCCATCACAGAAGGCATGCTCCTAGTCAGGTTCCCAGCAAGTGGGGCTGGAGGTCCTTCCATAAAACCTTTCTGTTTCTCCAAGTTCCTATTTTCCCAGAGACATTCAGCCATCTTTCTATCTGCGTTACATGAGAGGCCAAAAGACTACCTGCCCCTGAAACATCTCTCTGCTGATTCCTCCATACCACACCCTCACCGTATTAAATATTTTTACAGTACCGGAATTCACACATGTTGGTATCCTACTTGGGGAAAAAATGTTCATTTTTTTCACTGTGTTCTCTGGTAGCTACATGCTGTCTGGGAGCAGGTGCCATGCCATGGTTTCTTTTGGATAAAGCACATATTTAATAAATGATGTTGAATGACAGGTGGCAAGAGTTTCCTTATTCTTAGCTGTTGGGTTTGACATATCACAAACGAAATTGAATTGCTAACAGCTAATAGTTGAAAAGTCTACTATTTCATTGTTGCTTTTATACATTTAAATTGCTTTTAAAATAATATGACTGGTGTTATTATAAGTCATTTTTAAAATAATATATGATTCATGTTATAAAAAGTCAAACAATACAAAAATGTATAAAATAGATCATTAAAGAGCCTCCTATTCTTTATCCACAGATAATCATTGTTAATAAGGAGCATATATTCTTTGCATTTTAAACTAAAACCCTAGGAGGATTTGCTCTTTTGAATACTTGTAGGGTTTTTAAACCTAGTGAGTAAGGATGTGTCTGTTTAATTCAGATTTCTTGGTATGGGAGTCCAGAAGCAGACACTTGTTTGCAAGAAGGAGAAGGAGAGTAAAGGAAGATTGCAAGGATTCAGAGATGTAACTCCTTTTTATGTGTTTTTTGGCTGATCAGTTTTTAAGGCTCGTGGGTTCAACCCACAATATCATTTGTGTTGTGATTATCACCAGCTTCACTGCTTCTGTTTGAGTTGAAAGATGGGAACTGGGTTTGCTCAGAGTGACCAGAATTTTATCCTCCTCCAAGTCTCTTTGCCAAAATGTTGGAGATATGAAAGTATGGGCCCTGAATAAGTATTTTAAAAATAATGTGATTCATAAGTGATTTTAGATAAATGATATTTTATTTTACATGTTCTTTGCTTGAATACCAGACTTTGGGGATGGGGTGTTTCAGTGGTCAGTATTCGTTATATGGTTCCTACTTCTCCGTTTGGGGAAATGAATCAAGTTTAACAAGGATGAAAGGAAACTTGGCCTTTGTATAAGGAGCTGTTTTTTTTTTTTAATGTTTTATTTTAAATAATTTTAGACTTCCTAAAATTTGCAAAAATAGTGCAGAATTCACAGGTGCCGTTCCTTCACTTACCTTATCTGAATGTTAACGTCTTATACAACCATAACACAGTATCAAAGCCAGGAAATAAAAATTGCCACAATACTATTCACTAAACTATAGACCTTATTCAAATGTCACCGTTTGTTTTTTTTTTTTTAGTTCTTCTTTTTCTTATCCTTTTTTTCCCCAGGATCCAACTCAAAGTCCCACATTACATTTATCTGTAGTTTCCTTTGTCTCCTCCAATCTGTGACAATATTCAGTTTTTCCTGGTCTTTCTTTTTTTTTTTTTTTTTTAGCTGAGCCATCCTGCCTCCTGTTGGCAGCTCAACGGCAACTCAGCTTGGGCTGACATCGAACCGCCATTGCTCAGAGCTCAGCTCGCACTCTTGAGCGAGCTCTTAACCAACTGAGCCACTCGGCCGGCCCTGGTCTTTCATAAATTGACACTTTTGATGAGTACTGTTCAGTTCTTTTGTTTGCCTTATGTGTTTTCATGATAAGAATTGATATGGTAGGAATTGAAAAGATAAGAGAATTTCTTATGTTTTCTCACGATTAGACTGAGGGGATGCATTTGTAGTTATACAAAAGTAAAGCTTTTGACAAGGCTGCCACAGCAGTGCTGTTGTGCATCGATCACACTGGGGACACACAGTGTCCACATGTCCCATTACAAGTGACGTTAACCTTGATCACCTGGTTAAAATGGTGTCTGCAAAGTTAGCATGTTTTCCCTTTGCAATAAAAATAGATACATATCATGGGGCAGATACTTTTAGCCTATGCTAATATCCTGTTTCTTCTCAGATCTTTGCCCACTGATTTTAGCATCCAACTGTGGATCTTGCCTGCAATAAATATTACTGTGATGTGTGCCTATTGATAATTTAGCATTTCCCTCGTTCCTTATACATTTATTATTGGGATTCTCCTATAAAGAAGATCCCTTCTTCCCCATTTATTCAGACATTGATTTATATGTTTATGTATTTGTATGGTTATTTATTTTTTGCCCAAATTGTTTTAGCTTTAACCATTGGAAGCTCCTTCACATTGTCCCCTGTGTCTTTTTTACATGCCCTTGTCCTTTTTTTTTTTTTTGAGAAATTCCTAATTTTCTGGTACCATAAGATGGTCCAGACTTATCTTGTATTTTATTTTTCCCTCCCCAACCCTGGAGTCAACTTCTTGTCCAAGGAGCCCCCTGGTTCCTTTTATTAGAAAATGGTGTATAGCAACAACATCTGGATGCTTGGCATTTTCATTGTTACTGGGATGTCATTACTCCTAGGTCCTCTCAGTGGACAGAGCTAGGAAATATATACATGTATATTAACCCACACATACACACTTACCTATATTTATTCCTTATATCTACCCCTTTGTATATATATTAAAATCAGTGAGTTATGCTAATACTTTGGATTCCAAAGCAATATCGCAAGATTCTTTCTAAGCCCCCTCTTTGCTTATTCATAACTTCTTACTCCAATGGTGAGAAACTTGTCTCTCATTTGCAGTGTATTTACCTGTTGGTTCAATCATAGTAGACAAATAAAGATTTACTAATCCATAAGCCTGTGAGTAGAACAGATTTACTAATTAGGGTACAGTATTTGTATACAGCTGTTTTTGGTTTTAGCCTTACAACACCCAGTCAAGATATTGTTTTTCAAAGTTACTTGGGCTAGTACTTTTCTTCCCCATTTCCTTAAATATGGTTATGTCATTCATTTATAATACAGTTATATTGATTTGTTTCTCCTTGTATTCCATTTTTTTATCCCTCCCCTCACCTCCATACCCCCCGCTTCCTGGTTGATTGTATGTACATACCTATGTAGGTATACATGTATTCATGTATGTATGTAAAACATCACTATGGTTCTGAGAGTGAAAGCTATACAAAAACTCGTAAAAGTGTTACTCTCTCCTCTTATTCCTATACCCTGTTCCCATTCCTCCTTTTTTCCACCCCTTTTCCCACAAACTGTGGGTCACCATTTCTGTAGTTTCTGGTTTATCCTTCCTATATTTCTTCTGTACAAATAAGTAGCTGAATGTGTATTTTTTAACTACTTTAATAAATTATAATTTACATACCATAAAATTCACCAATTCTAAATAAGTGTATAAACCAATGTGTTGGGGTAAATTAGCTGAGTTGTGCAACTATTACATAATATAGTTTTCAAACATTTTCCTCATCTCGATAAGATCCCTCATGCCCATGTACAGTTAATCCTTGTTCCTAGCTCCAGCTCCAGGCAACCGCTAATCTATTTCCCATCTCTAGATTTGCCTTTTCTGGACATGTCATATACATGGAATCATACAATATGTGGTCTTTTGTGTTGGGCTTCTTTCATATAGCATAACATTTTTGAGGTTCATCCATGTTATAGCCTTTATTGGCATTTCATTCCTTTTTGTTATTGACTAGTTTTCCAGTGTATGGGTATACCATATTTTGTTTATACATTCACCAGTCGATAGACATTTATTTGGATTGTTTCTACTTTTGGGCTATGATAAATAATGTTGTATGAACATTCATCTGCAAGTCTGAGTGGATGTAATTTTGCATTTCTCTTATCTAAGAGAAATATCTAGGAGTAGAATTTCTGGGTCATATGGTAAATTTATATTTAATCTTTTTTTTTTTTAAGATTTTATTGGGGAATTGGGGGAGGGGAACAGCGTTGGGGAATTGGGGAAGGGGAACAGACAAGATGCTGTCTTTTTGTTCTTCAGTCTAGTTGCGGAGGATGTTGTTTCACTGTTGGTATCGTCATTGCGCTCTTCCCGGATGAGGCAGATCGGTCGCCGGCCTCTGGATGTTGCTCACCGCGGCTATTGGCAGCTCATGCTGGCTGCCGGCCACTCACTGTAGCCTTGGCAGCCCACTGCAGCAGGGGCTGCAGCCTACTCCATCACTGGGGCTCACACAGCCCAGCTCCAGGTGGAGCTGTTGTTAGCTGTAGAGGGCAGTGTCACTGGCCCTCATATGTGGGATCCGAACCGGGGCCACTGGCATCCCAAAACCAGCTCTTAACCAATGCGCCACTCAGCCGGCCCTATATTTAATCTTTTAAGGAACTGCCAAACTCTTTTCCAAAGTGACTGTGCCATCTTATATTACCATCAACAATGTATGAGGGTTCCCATTTCTCCGCATCCCTGCCAACATTTTTCATTATCTGTTCTTTTTATTATAACTATTCTAGTGAGTGTGAATGCTATCTCATTGTAGTTTTAATTTGAATTCCCCTAATTAATGATGTTGAGCATCTTTTCATGTGCTTATTAGCTATTCACATATCTTCTTTGGTTAAATGTCTATTCAAATTTTTTGCACATTCTAAAATTGAGTTGTTTATTTTCTTATTATTGAATTGTAAGAGTTCTTTGTAAGTCCTTTATAAGGTATGTGATTTGCAACTATTTTTTACCAATGTGTGGCTTGTCTTCATTTTCTTAATGGTGTCTTTTGAAATACAAAAGTTTCTGGTTTTGAGAAGTTCCAACATATAAATTTTTAAATTTATGGATTGAGTGTTTGGGGTTTTGTCTAAGAAATATTTACGTAACCTAAGGTCTCAAAGATTTTCTCATGAAAGCTTTATATTTTTTTTTTGAAAAGTTTTATAGTTTTAGCTCTTACATTTTTAGGCCTCTGATCCATCTTGAGTTGATTTTTGTGTATGGTGTGAGGTAAGGCCCTAACTCAATCTTTTTGCTTATGGATATCCAATTGTCTCAGCACCATCTGTTGAAAAGACTATCATTTCTCCCAATAAATTGCCTTAGTACTTTTGTTTAAACTCAAGTGACTGTAAATATTAGGGCTTATTTCTGGACTCTCAGTTCTGTCCCATTAATCTATATGTTTGTCTTTATGCCTGTACCACACACTGTCTTGATAGCTGTAGTTTTATGGCAAGTCCTCCAAATTTTTCTCCTTACACAAAATTGTTTTGGCTCTTCTGAGTCTTTTGGATTTCCATATAAATTTTAGGATAAGCTTATTAAGTTCTACCAAAAAAGCATGCTGAAATTTCATGTGTGTGGTTTTTTATATCCCCTTATTTTTCCCATGAAGATAACATGCTACAGATAACATACTCTTTTGCATTTTGATTTTTTTGCCTAATAGTATATCCTAGAAATCACTCCAAATCAGTTCATTGAGATCTTTTTCATTGTTTTATTTTAACCGCTATGTAGTACTTCATTGAGTAAATGTACTATAATTCTTCAACTACTCTGCTGTGTGTGGGCATTTAGATTGTTTCTGGTATTTTATAATTACAAATGCTGTAGTGAATAACCTTATGCATAACCTTCCCACTTATGGAAGTGGGAAGGCTGGTTAAAAGGCAAATGAATATTTCTTCATACTAAAGAAATAGCAGCTGCCTGGTTTATTTCTGTTTTATTCCTTAGACATTGATGAATGTGAAAATGAACTCAACGGAGGCTGTGTCCATGACTGTTTGAATATTCCAGGCAATTATCGCTGCACTTGTTTTGATGGCTTCATGTTGGCTCACGATGGTCATAACTGTCTTGGTAAGAAAAATGGTTGGAAATAACAATTCTCCTTTACCCATTCCTTTCTTTCCTTTGATGAAATACTCATTAAAACAAAAAGGAGGTGTCAGAGACTTGTGTTTTCTGTCCGCATAGAAATCACACTCCCTGACAGAAAACAATGTAAAGTGTTTTAGTTTTTATGTGATCATTCATAATGTAAATTCTCTATTAGTCTAAGGAGATGTGCAGACATCATCATTACTCCTTACGGCTTTCTAGCATACACTTGTCACCTTTAAGATCTTTGATTTTGTGTTAAAAGGTATTGACTTATAACCATTTCTTTAATGCTATAAGTGTCTCTATTCTAGAATTAGGAAAGACTACTTGTCCTGAAGACCTCAAATGTGTGCTTGGATCTCATCTGGGTAGACCCCCCCTCTTTCTTTCTGAGAGGGAGAAAGAAATTCAAATAGATGCCTTCCTTTAACATCCCTCCTAGTATTCCACAAAACAGAAATATCTGTTGGAGTTTTAGTCCTTGAGTTAGGGACTGCACAGAGTGTTGTTTACATTGGTTTCTTATGCCAGGAATAAAACAGAATTTAGAAATGGTAAGCACATGGCTAGGGTTTAGTGTTGGATAGCCTTAGAGGGTACAGCACACCTGGCAGGCAAGTATTTGTGATCTGTTTGCATTGTAAGGCTGGTGTTATCAGCTGTACAGGAGGACATCATGGGAGACAGGTGGCATCAGATTCCTTTGACACTGATAACCCTTCACGCTGGTGTCCACATGGCTGACCAAGGAGCAACTGAAGCCAGGCCCTGACTCTGTGGGGACAGCTATTCATATGCCCCCTTACAGTGCAGTGGGAATGGCCACTGAATTAAATGCTTTGAGATTAGCATAAAAGTCACTAGATCAGTACAGGCAGAACTTGTATTTTGAGTGTTTAGGAAGGAGAGTATTTCCATGTGTGACTCTCCCCCTTATCTGACCTTTATCCATTTTGGTGTCACCTGGAGCCTAATGTACACTCTGTCCTTTCCTGCCTGAGCCCTGTGTGAAAGGTCAGGCTTTGGATCAGACCACTTGGCTTTCCAAGCTTGCAGCTCTCAGGGAGACTTCATTGAAGGCTGGAGGGTCACTAACCCCTTTTCAGACTTTGTAGGCCATCAGTACCACAAAAAGGCACATTAGAGAGACAAGCCTGAGAGCAGCAATAAATTGAGATTAATTAAAAACTTAAAAAATCACTTTTAGTGTGTCATTTGTTGGGAAGCATACAGTATGTTTGTGAGTTTTTCTTTTTACCATTTTCAAGGGGAAATTTCACATTTCCCTTTGATTTGCCAACAGTGGCATTTCGAGGACGTATATCTGATGGCACACCCAGTCATCACAGTTGTGCTCAAACCATAGCCTGGGGGAGTATAAGCTTCCTAAGAACAACAAGTGGAACCATCTAGGGGTTAAGGACCTGGGCCAGGGGTTGGGTGGAGAGGCTCTGAGTAAAGACCTGCTCAGAAATTCTGAGGCCTGGAGTCCATCCTTGCCTGGCCACTAACACAGATATTTCAGCAGACTCTCTCCATTTCCCCTGCTTGGGGTTCTCTTTGTGGGTTTTGTAGCAAGGACCTGCCTTGCAGAAAGGTCCCAAGTGTCCACTTCCACTGCCTGTATCTGAAGGATTCTTTAAAGGAAGGCATGAGAATATCAAGTGGTACTTTAAGAAGAGCAGGACTAGCACACATAGAGACTTCTCTGCCATGTAGATTTGAAAGGACTGACGCATTTTGTGACAAGAAAGAAGCTCAGAGCCCAAAGTTTCAGGGGCAGCCATTTCCTGTGTTCTCTGGATGAGCCCGTACTTCCCCTAAGCCCTCTAACCTCACATTAGTCACAAACATGTGACCAGAATGTACAG
The DNA here is from genome assembly GCA_033961575.1 of Aselliscus stoliczkanus. Lineage (NCBI taxonomy): Eukaryota > Metazoa > Chordata > Mammalia > Chiroptera > Hipposideridae > Aselliscus > Aselliscus stoliczkanus. The sequence goes on along the minus strand of CM066736.1, from coordinate 93,778,554 downwards.
AGTACAAATACCACTAACTCTGGCACTAAACCCAGAGTCCTCCAAGATCTGAATGTCTGTGAGCCCCAAAAGTGAAATGCAGCTCTTCCACGCAGCACACCCCACCTGAATTCCGTTTCTATTTATTGAGTGTCTGGAAGCACACTATAGCTATTCGGTTTTGTAGCAGCGGTTCTCAACTCAGGCCGCACATTGGAATCACTTGAGAAATTTAAAATAACACCATTGCCTAGGTCTCATCCAAGACTAGTTATATCAGCGTCTCAGGAGGTGGATCGGGCGTCAGGGTTCTAACATGCAGCCAGGGTTGTAAAACAGTTTTACAGTCTGGAGAAACACCAGCCTAGTGATGTACATGTGTGCGCGTGAACACACGCTCTTTTGTATTAATTCAGTTAGAGTGCGTCACCCAACTTAATGACACATTTCTAATTGCTTTGGAGAAAAGGAAGAGTGTGTTAAATCAACATGGGGTGGGAGCATACCTTTACTCAAAACCGATCCAGGGTTTGGTGTCCAGGGAAACAGCGCTCTCCTGCTCACAGTGAGTCCTCACTGAGGAACTCCTGGGCCAGGTGTGTCCCAGTGTGGCTTATCCTCTGGAATGTGCTTCCTTCACCCTTTGGCACAGAGAAGGACACGTTTGTTCGGCTTTAGGGGATGGCTTGAGTCCCATCAGTTTAGAAAGGCATCCATCTGCTCGGTAGTGTGGGAAGACGGATGACTGTAAGATCTGAAGCTTGAAACCAGATAACAGATATTTAAATGTGAATTTTCTTGTTACGGATATGCCCAGGAGCTAGTGATAGGCACGTGGGAAATCAGGCTGGAGAAAATAAATTGCTTATATATCAGCCTTCTCCTTGAGCCTCTGTCATGCCCTGAGACTGTTCTAGAAGTTTCCTCTTCTTTGGCTCCAGTGATGCTGTGCTCTCCTGCCTGCCCTTGCTCATGCACTGAACAGTTGATGTGCATCTGCAGGTTCCAGGGCTGTGCGAAATAAAACACAAATCTTGGGCCTCAAGGAGTTTGCAGTCTAGTGGAGATGGATAAGTCAAAGAGTTTGAAAGGTCAAAAGGTGCAAATTAGAAAAAAAAACAAAACGATTTTGAGAATGTAATGTGGTAAGTGCACAGGGTCATGTGTGACACAGTGGAAGGGGACTGTGTCACTGAGAAAGGCGTCTCCCTCCCTGTCTTTCTGACGGCTTCTTCTCTGGGGCTCCTGCTGTCTCCTCCACCTCCTCCTGACCCTGGTATTCTCCTGAATTCCACCTCTGGTGTCTCCCTTCTGCTCCCCTCTCTCCCTTTCCACACTCCTGCCTTTGGCTTTCTCATGTACATCCACCATTTTCTCAGGCCACCACAAGTAAATGGTTTTCAGAGCTGTCTTTATGACACCAGGCATAGGTCTCCCACTCCCTGCCGGACTTAGCCCTGAATGTCAGCACCTCACACTATTACCTTCCTGCTTGGGTTGGGGGCCAACCCCATCTCCACCTCCATTTCAATACCCAGTTTTGCTCTTCCCCATATTTCCTGGACACCCTACCCCATGGCTCCCTGCCCTGTAGATGCCCTGTCCATGGTCCTCTGTCATTTCCTCCTTCCTAGGCATTCCCACAGGCAGGCCCCAGGTCCGGTCCGCCACTACCACCAGCTGTGGCTGTTTCAGGCACTTGTGTGAAGCCAGGCTCCCAGGCTTTCAATTCTTGCGTTCCTCAGTGTGCTTCCCTCAGCTGCTGCCTTACTCTTCCCAACATGAGGGTCTGACCATGTCACCCTTGCTCCAGTGGTTCCCAACTGCCTCCCAAATGAAGTAGGTTCTTCTTTGCTTGTTATTCAAGGTCCTCTGCAGTGTGATCCCCAATCTATCTTTCCAGCTCTGTCTCCTGCAACTGCCCTGCTTGGACCCACACTCCAGCCCGGTGGAACAACCCACCATTGTTATCTGGACGGATTCCATGCTCCCAGCCTTCCTGCTGGTGCCCATGGTCTTTCTTCTGCTAGAATCCCTTCTCCTAATCTGTGATTGAAGAAACACTGCGGGGCCCAGCCTTCATCAGCTTTTCCAGAAAACCCGCCCTGATACCCCACAGCCAGATGTGACCTCTCTTTCCTTTGTACCATCTTTTTACCATATCTCGTAATTACTTGTATATTTGTCTTTTTCTTCCTCCTGAAGGGCATGCTCCTACAGCGAAGGAATTTGATCTTACTCATCTATGTTTTACTGTCTCCATGACCACCATACTTTGGAAAGAGAAGGGGTTCAATAAATATTTACTGAACTGATTCTCTTGTGTGCATGTGGAAGGCCTTCTTATGTGAGCCACAGACCCATGAGGGCTGGGTAATCATACGGGGGTCCCATTGGCTTCAATTCTCAGAGCTTCTGTGATGCAGATACTGGAAGAGAGACCCCATCTCTGCTTAGTAGGCATCCCTGAGCTGCTGGGCTGGGTGGGGTGTTTGAAACAGTCACAAAAGCAGAGGCTAAGCCTTCTCCCCCTCCAGATGTGGACGAGTGCCTAGAGAACAATGGCGGCTGCCAGCACACCTGTGTCAACGTTATGGGGAGCTATGAGTGCCGCTGCAAGGAGGGGTTTTTCCTGAGTGACAATCAGCACACATGCATTCACCGCTTAGAAGGTACCATTGCCCTGTTGTGGGTGGGGTGTGGGGGATGGGGGATGGAGAGCGGGGTCACCTCTGAGAATCCCCCCCACCCTCAGCAACTTTAAAAGGGAAGCATGGGCTCTAGATAGTCTGGAGGCCTGAGGATGAATCCCAACTCTGCTACTGGGTAACTGTGGGCAAATTATTTTCACTTCAACTCCCTCACCTGGCAAAATAAGTGGGTTGGACTGGGTGAGCTCTGAGGTCTCTTCAAACTCTCACATTCTCTGATTCTAATCTTTAAATAGAGTACATTTCAAGCATGACTAGATGTCTCAGGAGAAATGGACAATTTGCCAAATTTTTCAAAAACGTGCTGCAAACCACAGCACCAAGTGCCAGCCTGCTCCTTGCTGAGGGTGGGTGGGGAAGGACTGCAGCCTTCTGAAGGAGACTTCCAGGGCTGGGCCTTGTTTTCAGCCCCAGGCTGGACCGGGCCTGCCCTGTGTTTTGCATTTTTGAACTCTGAGCCTCTGGGGCTCCAGGGACAGGGGACCCCCTCCCCAGATTTGGGTTCTCTAGGCGTGGTTTCCTTCATGCATGGCACCATCTACCAATTCCTCCACAAATCTTCAGAAAACTCTTCTCTTTTGATGGCCTGCCTTTCATTCTCTCTGCGTTGCGTTTATACCTGTTTTTTTATTCCTCTTTTAGTTCAGTGGACTCTGGGGAGGGAGAGGCCTTGTGGCCAGTCAGCCACTTTGAACAAAATGATGTACTTTTAACTGTTCTATGCTCTTTCTTAAGCCAGACATTCATAGTTTGGTGGCTGTATTTCTTCTCCCATGGTTGCCTGTGCCTGTTTTTAAAGGAAGTGCCTTAAATATCAGACTATTAACTCCTGTTCGTTCTCTTAAGAATGAGTTGATTTTAAGTTCTTCTATTTAATCACAGATTTGTAGGTTTATTGTTTTAATCATAGTTTTAGTGACTTTTCAGGGGTTTCTTTGGGGAAGATGATTTTTGCCTCCAAGACTGATGGCCCCCTCCTTAGGAGCCTGTTTGGGTACTAAGAATGGTCAGAGAAAACACCAGAGGCAGTAGGTTTGGTGGCTCTCACCACGCCAGCCTGCTCATTGTCAATGTTTGAGCAGAGTAGTTACACACTCTGGCTCTAATCGGGCAGATCTCTATCTCCTGGAGGCTGGATAGAGTAGCAGTTGGGTTTTATTTGCCCACCCATCTCTGGACACTTTGGGGAGCTCTGCATCTGATCTGAGGCAGAATTAAGATGGATCTCAGATCATTTCCCCTTTGGTTACTCAAAGTTGCTTCCTGGGAAGTGACTGTGGCTTCTCTTCACATGGCAAGGAGGTAGGTGGGGACCTGTAGGTGAAGCCATTGTTTGAACACCCCCAGCGTGGACCCCGCCCACTCACAGAGTGACTCACCTCTTCCCCTTGCACTTCCAAAACAGTGGCTCAGCCCCCTTTTCCATCCAGGGCGCCCCCCAGACTGATGGCAGACACAGGCTCCTCATACCAGAAGTAAATACAAAAACAGTCCCTTTTCACAATCTGTGTTTTCTAAATTTTCTACAATTCAGACATTCTTGGAACCCCTGAAGAGCATTTAAAATGAACATATTTGTCTGGAGCGAAACCAAAATCCAAGAATTTGAGTTGTGGTCTGGAAGTGCTTTCTGTGATTTTCTGTTGTGTTTCAATCTGATTGCTTGGCAAACTCGTGTCAGCGCGAGCCAACAGATTATAGCGGTCTGTGATGGAGACCCCTTCATCCTAGGGCTTTAACTCTTCAAATAGAACAATCTGTAAATAGTATTCCTTTAGGATTTCCTCCCTGATGTGCACATTAAACTCTTAGAAACTGTATTAAAATAGACTTTGAAACCCACACTTGATACGTGAAAAATGATTCAAAGAAGGTAACACTGCAAGCTCGAATTTTTGAGTGTTGCTGTTTTTAATAGTTATTTAATAGCTATTGTTTTCAGTAGTTATTACTAAATGTTCTTCAGTATAAGGGATCATAATAGGTGATTCTGAGGGAAAGCTCAAGCTATTGAGTTTTTTAATCCTTAGAGACCCCAGCGCTCGGAAGAGAGACTGTGTGTTTTCACCCATGTAATGGGGGTAAGCTGGGGAGAGACACCATCGCCCCAGCCTGCCTTTGTCCCTATTCATGGGTGTTCAGGCTCTCAAAATGAGCATTCCTCTTTTGTTTTGTCTGCTCTGAGAATATTTTTAGATGTTTGTACTGCTGCCTTTTCAGAGCAGTGGAGAAGGTGTCAGGGTAGTGAGGAAGGGGCTGTGCTCTCATCAGGGCCTGTTTCCCCCTTTGTGGAACGTTTCTCGCCCTCTTGGCAAGCCATATTTTGATTTGGTTTCCAGAAATATTCTCTAGTGAGACCCTGAGACTGGGACCACCTGAATGGGGCACTTCTAGTGATTCTGAGCTGTTTAATTCCTGGTGAACTGATAACCCTAAACAGGACGGCCAGGCCAGGTTCTGGAGGGTGGTGGGTGAGCCAAGACTATGGCTGGGACCCCCAGTTTGGACCAGATCCATCTCCTTCCCCTAGCAGAGGCCTTGTTTTAAGTCAGGGTGCTCTGAAAAGCTTCAAGGTCATTTTTCAAAAAGTCCTCAGCATCTCCAGAGCCATTTAAACCTTATTTATCTCCTGCTAACATTAGTTCTAGCTTGATATGATATGACATCAGAGGGCAACTGTTTTGGTATCCCCATGGCACCTGGAACACAGTGAGTTCTTATGAAAAATTTCTTGTGTAAATGAATTGCTCTGAGGCAGTAAAGGTCACTTTGCAAATGTCTTAACAGACTTATAAACAGTGTGAAAAAGAAGCAGCAGCAGCTGACATGTTTGGGGAGTGTGCTTTGCAGGTGTTACTGGCGCCTTTTCTTGGGCACTGTTATGTGTACCCCTAGGTGTTCCTGGCGCCTGTTATTTCTAATGCTCTGCTGACCCAAGGACAAGCGTAATGCTTATTGGGTCTTCCTAGGAGGGTAGGATGCTGCTTCCAGAGGCAGCTCTCACCTCCTGTACCAGCTTGGTACCGGGAGAAAAACAAACATGTACTTAATAGCGCCCTACAAACGAGCCGACGTTTTGAGAATACTCTTGGGTGTGGTAGTAGCTGCTACCACAGAATGCTGGCAAGTGACAAGGTCCCAAAGAATTAGTTTTGAGATGAGATACAATGCTGGCAAACCATACAGGTATATAGTTTGCTATGGCCCTGTTATTTTGACGCATGTTAAACCACCATTCAGGAAAATAACCACCTTTCTCACTTCCTGCCACCGTTATAAGACTGGGGCTAATGAAACTTATCGTATACCTGCAAAGAATTGTACAGCAGCTGAAGGAAACCACATATAGGAGGCCTTTCTCTGTTCTCTTTGTTGTTGTGTTGTGGCTGTGTGACACTATTAGAGGCTTGTGCTCCAAGCCTGCTGAGGGAGGGTCCCAGGGACTAACTGAGGGTGGTCACAAAAGAAAGGTCCCTGGGCAGGTGTCTATGTGGTGGTGCCAAAATACAGCAGTGGATTTGGTGGGGGTAGAGAGGAGGGTGGGAATTTCCTGAAAATCATTTTCAAGAGTATATGAGAATGTTGGGATTCTTCCTGAGTCTATCTGCAGAATTTCTTAGGGAGACTCTCCTTTCCTCTTTGCGTTCTTGATTAGCATGGGTAACCATTTCCTGGGGTCAGCAGGCTCTGATTCCACACCCAGCAGGGAGCTTCTGGTGGGTGCTTTCTTTTCACTTTATTGGTGGGGAGCCTACTACCTCTTTCAGAGAGTGGAGACATCATACCTCTCGGGTGACATAAGAAAGAAATTTTTCATGTCTCTGTTAATTCACCTGCCTTGATTTTAATGATATATCCTTTAAAATATGGGGCTGCTGGAGACCCAGGCAGGCAAGTGTGTGGCCCACCCTGGTCACCAGCTGCTTGCTGCTGTTTTGCAGAAGGTCTGAGCTGTATGAATAAGAATCACGGCTGCAGTCACATCTGCAAGGAGGCCCCGAGGGGCAGCGTCGCCTGTGAATGCAGGCCTGGCTTTGAACTGGCCAAGAACCAGAGAGACTGCATCTGTAAGTATGGACTGGCACATGCCCGCGCTGGGGACCATCCTTCCCCGGAGGTTGTCTTCTGCAGCCCAGCATCAGAAATGCCATCTCATGGCACAGCAGCAGCATCAGGGAAGACAGCTGGCAGCAATACTGACCTCTGAGTACTCAGGTCACTGCACAAGGGGAGTTCCCCATACAGAAGGGAATGGTGTTTTTTTTAAAGGAACCAATCAGAAGGAAATGAAATTCAGGAGTAAGGAGTGTGGATGTTAGGGGCTGGCTCTCCCTTTTTCCACAGACTAAAATCAAATTTTCTCATCTGGGAATCACAGCTCTTTGCTACGTGGTTCCTGCTTCTTTTACAAGCCCCATCAACCTTTTCCCCCAAACACCAGGTTCTTTGCCTTTCAGAGAACAGCCCATATTCTTTCATGCCTGCAAGCCCTTTCCAAGCCCTCCTCCCCTCCTGGCTTGGTGAATTCTTACTCAGCCTTCAATATCCAATATAACTTCTAATGAGAATAAGGAGAATAGCTACATTTGGGGGAGCAATTCTTATGGACAAAGTCTTATCCAACAATGTATCATGTCCCATTTAATCCTTACAATCACCACCCTAGGAACTAAGTATTATTATCCTCATTCGGGTTGAGAAAATTGTAGAGAAGGTAAAGTAGCAGGTCGCACAGGGAAAATTAGGATTTTCCAAGCGTGGGCCCTCCTAACTGTAAAGCTTGTGCTCTTGGCCACCATGTTACATTACCCAGAATGGCCTCAGAAAAGGTAGGCACTTTGTGTATTGGCTTCCACAGCACTGTTTATGGCTCACTTCTTGGGCATGACACTCTGGTTTAAATTGTGTATTTATGTGTCTGTCTCACCCAACTATGAGCTCCTCCAACTCAGGACCTTGTCTTATTTTTGCCTCTCAGTCTTCTCCTGTTGCCTACCACGGGATGTGCTCAATCCACATTTGTTTAATTAATGGATCAATGAAAGGTGTACACAGTCCGGACACAGCTGCCATACAATGACGAAACACTGTAATGAAACTCCAGCGAATAATAGGGAACAACAGGCTATTAAAGGGGTTCTTAAACCACTATTTATGCCACTGAGGGTTTTCCTTTAGGCACTCTTCCCAAAGCCATAGACCCTCCAGAAGGTCCCTGCAGTTGACGGTGAGTAGACCTTAGTGGTTAAGGGATGAGGAGACAATTTTTCTGGGGAGAGACTTCTCCTCACTGTGTCCATCACAAAGCAGAATGTAGCCTCGAAGCCTGCCAATCCAGGGCTGGTGACATTGTCACAAACAAGTTCTGACAGGCTCATGAGGTTCCTACAAGTGAGGCAGGACGAAGACCACTTATCCTGGCTCTAGGTATCTTCAAAAGGGGACCCAGGTCTGCTAAGACTCACCTGTCGAGTGAGAGTCTCAGCATTTCACAGTTTTTCAGGGGCTTATTTTAAAAATGTTTCTTAAGATGTCACTCCTTAAATAATACTATAATCACACTTGAGGGGGAAAAAAAAGAAAAAAAAGATCCAGAATTCCACCACTTAACCAGCTGTTTCACTTTTTTCATATTCCTATTTAGTTGTTCATATGCAAAAAACAATTTTGCATAACTATAATCACAGAACAGCTTCTCACATCACAAATATGCATTTAGTTCTTTCAATTAGAAAAATTACAAATGCCTATTTATGTAAGGATTTAAACAGTCCAAAATATGTAAAGAAAACATATAGCCTTCCCATCCCATTTCCTTTGCCAGAGATAACCACTGTTCAGTTTGAGGACTTGATAGATGGTTTTGTAGCTGGCTTTTTTCATTTTTGGCTTGTCATCAATGCGTTCATATATAGTCTTTGTAATTATTGATTAGTGTTGCATTAATTGTGTGCAGTCATCATTTCCTCTGATTACTTTTCCTTCTAACTAATCCAGATGGAATCTGATGAGAGAAACTCTGACACATATGTACAAATTAAATACTATTTGTTCCAGACATCAAGTGCTATTGCATTTCCTAGAGCCCCAGTACAGCTATATTAGTATATAAACTTGCGATGGAGTAAAGTAGTAGTCCAGAATCTTCTGGTATAATTTCCCTTAAGTAGTGAAAACCTACCCCCACCACCCACCGTCCCATCTGCATCTTCCTATAGAATTTTGCTCCGATCTGTCATTCAGCATTTCTACATTGTACATTGAGATTATCTGTTTACCTACAGACAAGGTCTGAGTGGGGTTGTGCCTCCCCTGCACAGTGCCTAGCACATGCTAGGTGCTCATATACTTGCTGGAGGAAAATCAGAGTTCCTCTGGAGCAAACACAGCCCTGGGTGTGAACTCAGTGCTTTATGTATTGATTCATTTTTCTCTCAGTGACCTGCAACCATGGAAATGGTGGCTGCCAGCACTCCTGTGAGGACACGGCTCAAGGCCCAGAGTGTAGCTGCCATCCACAGTACAAGATGCACACAGATGGAAGGAGCTGCCTTGGTGAGTGGGGACCCCACACACTGGGTGTGGGTTTGCTCCAGCTGCCCACCCCTAACCCTAACCCAAACCCTAACCCTAACCCTACCTATTAATACTGTTTACACTGGATGCAGGGAGCTGCCGGTGCATTTGTCCCCAAACAGGACCTGAGCTGCTTTACATGTGGTAGTGCAAGTGGTCTAGGCCTGGGTGGGTGTCCCACTCTCTCTCTGTGACCTGGGAAAGCCCATTCTTCTCTCCTGGATGAGGCTGCTCCTGGAGACTGGGACAACACATTTCAAAGGTCCAGGGTAACACAAAGTTAAAGCTGTTTGTAATGACATGGTGGCCTTTAGGGTCAGCAGGACTAGGGTTGCATGTTTCTGGTGGTATGCCTGCCCTGTCTTTCATGCTGTGTCCTCTGCCACCTACATTTTAGAGGTTCCCAGGCCCAAGACCCTCTTTGTTCTGGCCTGAGGGTGCTAGAGTGAATCTGAAGCTTGCGTTCCCTGATGTCTCTTTGGTCAGCGCAATGTACTTCAAACACTTTGCCATAGTTAATGTTTCTTAAGGATCTGCGGCCATTTCGCATGCTGTGTTTCCCACAGAGGCTCATTACAGCACATTTTTATTGAGTGAACAGTCACATATCTTACATTGTTCTCATGTCTGGGATTTTAGCCGAAGCGGCTGCGCAGGGGATGAGTAATCTGACTTATTCGGTCTGAAAACTGAGCTCTTTTTCATCTCTTGTAGAGCGAGAGGACACTGCCCTGGAGGTGACAGAGAGCAATGCCACATCCGTGGCGGACGGGGACAAACGGGTGAAACGGCGGCTGCTCATGGGTAGGCACCTCCGCCACCCTCCCCTGGCCACTGTCATTGTGCATTTCCCTCCCCAGCTTATACCTCAGGCCTGAACCTGGGACCCATGTGCCCTCAGACCAGCTGAACAGGGGTCAGCAGCTCCTGTCAAGCCAGGGTGTGTCTGTTTTTCACCCAGTATGGTTGCTTAGTCACCATCTGAGACCCTGGTATTGTGGGAAGAGTATCAGCCCAGCCATCAGAATAGCCAGGTTATCATTTGACTGGCAGTGAGACCTGGGCATGCTGACCTAAGCCTCCATCTCCTGGGCTTTCTTTAAAATGAAAGTATTGATAATAATATCTACTTCTTAGGGTTCTCAGGAGGCCCAGTTAAGATAATAATATGCAAAAGTGCCCAGAGTCCAGTGTCTGGGACTTAGAGGGAGGCCAGTGAATGTCAGTTCTCTGCCTTCTGAGTAACTGTAACCAGAGAGGAACTTCGGGCAGCCCCTAGCTTAACATGGTGATTCATCTGGCTTTGTCCACTGAGTCTTCTCATTCTGACTCAGGCCATGTTAGTGGTGGGAGAGATGAATAGAGAAGAATGGCACTTGGCTGTGGGACATGGGAAGGTCTCCCAGCAGGCCCCACAGAGGAGCTGGAGATGAGAGCAGAAGTAGAGAGCAGTGGTGGTGGGAACCAGGAACACCCTTTGACCCTTATTCTGCAGGAAGCATGGCTTGACGTAAACAAAACCCACCTTTCGGTAGGTTCGGGATTTAACAGTTAACAGTTAGGTAAGATACTGAGCAGCTATCGGTTACCAGGGAGGTGATATTTCTGAGCTCTTTTCTGCCCTATTAAAATTTTAAATTGCCTAAATTAAAATAGTACATATGAATAATATAAAAACTTAAAAAAGACTTGATTAGTATTATTAAGCTTGTAATGAAATACATCATTTGCTTGTCTCCTAAATTCCCATTCCTTCATCCCATTCACCAGAGGCAACAATTTTTAAGTCTCCTACTTGTTTCTTCTCTTGACTCCCCCTCCCCCATATTTCTGAGAAGTGAAGTGTATACAGTTATTTCTCTTTTTTTATCCAGTTTGAGATATTCTCCAGTTGTTTCTTTTTCTTTCTTTCTTTCTTTTTTTTTTTTTTTTTTTTTAAATATTTTATTGGGGAATTGGGAAAGGGAACAGTATTGGGGAATTGGGGAAGGGGAACATTGTGTTTTTCCAGGACCCATCAGCTCCAAGTCAAGTTGTTGTCCTTCAATCTTAGTTGTGGAGGGCGCAGTTCAGCTCCAAGTCCAGTACCATTTTTAATCTAGTTGCAGCCCACCATACCATGTGGGAGTCGAGCTGGCAATCTTGTTGTTAAGAGCACACACTCTATCCAACTGAGCCATCCGATCACCCTCCGGTTATTTCTTGATTTGTCAGTTTTAGATATTAGCTTTTGACTTTCTACTATAGAATACTTGCTCTTCTGCTCTCTCCCCTAACTCTCTCTCTCTCTCTTTCTCTCTCTCTCTCCCCCTCCCTCCCCCTGCCCTTTCTCTCATACCTTTAACATGGTTTTGTCACAATTTAAATATTATATGTTTACACTAGTGTGACTATGACTATCTAAATATGATTCATCCAAGGCATGTAATGTGCTAAGATTATATTTTCTTTGTTTGCTTAGTTTTCTAAGTACCTCTTACCAGTTCTTTTGCAAATTTCTGGCAGAAACCCTTTTCAGTGTTTAAATACAGCAGGTAACTTATCCACTCCATTTTCTTCTTAAGAAGGTTCTTCCAGGGCTCCCACCTGCCCTAGTGGGGCCTGACTCCCCAGGCCGGCTGTGCACCTCTCACTGGGCCTTCCCTTTAGCACCAGCCTGGAATTCCCTTCATCACTCTCCTGTTTTGGTGGATCCCATGTCTTATTTTTTGTTGGTTTACATGAGTAAGTATCAACTTTTTAAAACTTTGCACATCTGAAAATGGTTTTATAGTCTACTTGTACCCTTTATTGAGAATCCAGTTCAGTGTAGAATTCAGAGTTGGAAAGAATATTCCATCAGAGTTTTGAATAGTTTTTGAACAGTGCTCTATTTTTTCCAAGCATTCAGTGTTGTTTCAAGAAGTCTAAAGTCATTTTTATTCTTGATCCTGTATATGGAACCAGTGAAATCTCCTCTCTGGATATTTTTAGGGCCTTCTCCTTGTTCCTGGTGATCTGAAATTTCACAATAATGTCCCTTACTGTGGGACTTTTTCCACCTGTTATGCTGAACACTCAGTTGGCCTTTTCAACATGCACATTCGAGTCTCCTGGTTCTGAGAAACTTCTTATATTTTTTTCTTTCATAATTGCCTTCACTCCATTTTCTCTATTCTTTCTCTCTGGAACTCCTATTAGCTGACTGCTGTAATGCCTGTATTGATCCTCCAGTTTTCTTCTGTCTTCTCTTTTTTTATGTTTTTATTCTACTTTCTAGGAGATCTTTCTTTCTTTCTTTCTTTCTTTCTTTCTTTCTTTCTTTCTTTCTTTCTTTCTTTCTTTTAATCCTTCTGCAGGATTCTTTTTAAATTTCTGCTTTCAAGAATTTTACTTTGGTCTTCTGTTGTAGGAACCTATTCTTATTTCAGGGATGCTTTTCTTATCTCTCTGAGGAAATTAATTATAAGATTTTTAAAACTTCTCTTTTGTTTCCTGTATTATCTTTGTTTCCTCCAAGTTCCCTTTACCCTGTTATTTTGAGTTAGTGTATTTATTTCATATTAGAGGCTTTCCTGAAATTTCTTGGCTGACTTTTCGTATTTAATAGTGAAATATTAAAAAGCCAATTACATATTCTCTGCTGTAGCCCAAACAGTGTAGGGATAGTCACCTGGCTGTAGAATTTAGGAGGGAACCTGGGGACTTATCTATTTGTTATACAGATGCTCAATCAGTCTTTCTGTTTTTAACTCCATCCTCTAGGGTAACTTAGTATGTCCAATTCCTGAGCCTTTGTGAGAGTCTGTGGCTCACATGAGTTTACCACCTGTTAGTACCCCCTCTGCAGACTGCTAGGGTTTAGTTTTCTGCTTTGTCAATTACTGCTCCTCCATTGACATGCCACTTCCAGAATATTTGACATCTTTTATCTATTGTCTTTTCTTTGTCCTTAAGGATTTATACTTTTAAAAAATATATTTACTCTCATTTTAGTGAGGTTTTGAGAGGAAATGGATAAACATACATATTCTATCATATTTCATTAGCACTAAGCTTGTTCCCCCAGGCTCTGCAATGAGTTAGCTGTGGAAGTAAAATCAGGTTTCTGGATGCTTAGATGCTAACAGTTGAATGAGTGTTGAAGAGCATCGGTCTGTTACTTGGAATAATAGTATGAAATGCAGAACTAGGGCCGGCCGAGTGGCGCATTGGTTAAGAGCTGGTTTGGGATGCCAGCAGCCCTGGTTCGGATCCCACATATGAGGGCCAGTGACACTGCCCTCTACAGCTAAGATGGTGAACAACAGCTCCACCTGGAGCTGGGCTGCGTGAGTCCCAGCGATGGAGTGGGCTGCAGCCCCTGCTGCAGTGGGCTGCCATAGGCTACAGTGAGTGGCTGGCAGCCAGCGTCAGCTTCCAATAGCCACGGTGAGTGACCATCCAGAGGCTGGTGACTGATCTGCCTTACCCGGGAAGAGCGCAATGACGATACCAACATGGGCCAGTGAAGCAACATCCTCCGCAACTAGACTGAAGAATAAAAAGACAGCAGCTTGTCTATTCCCCTTCCCCAATTCCCCAACGCTGTTCCCCTCCCACAATTCCCCAATTTTTTTTTTTAAAAAAACAACCTTTAAAAAAAGAAATGCAGAACTAGAAGGCCATTTATTTAGTGTTCCTTATCTCTATAGAAGTGATTTAACAACTGCAGCTGGCTTTTCATGTAGTTCTCTGACAGCTCTTTCAGGGAAAGGTAAACTTCTACTCTGAGTCACTTGGCAGTTGCAAGGAAGAAGCATTGGTCTGCGGCAAGGGAATGATTGGGGTGGGCAATGCTTACCCTTTCTTGCTTTGTCCATTACTCATGTTGAAGGGAGAGAGTTCAGGATTATGGAAGGAACACTCTGCTGTTCGGCACTCACATCTAGCCTGCCACAGGTGTCATAGTTCGCAGGTCACTGGCTGTGGATCAACAAGAAGTTTTAGCGGCTTCAAATCTGCCAGTGGAAGGGAAAGGCATCTTTACGTCTCTGCTTAGCCGGTCAAGAGAGGTCACTTATTTAGGTGCTCTCCCTCTATCTCACCTGTGGGTGGCAGAGAGTTGGGGATATGACAGTGAATACCCTACCATGCTTCTCGGCTTTTATGAACGTTGTCAAGAATTTATATTGCACCAATATCCCTTTCTGCCCACCTGTGTCAGCATTTCTTTGGGAAGCTAACTGCCTTTTTCTTACCTCTTTGTCAGAAACGTGCGCTGTCAACAATGGAGGCTGTGATCGCACCTGTAAGGATACTTCGACAGGTGTTCATTGCAGTTGTCCCGTTGGATTCACTCTCCAGTTGGATGGGAAGACCTGTAAAGGTAGTCCTTGCCTCTCCATGCTGCCAATGTGTGGAGATAAAGACAGCTCTTCCCCTCCACAGCTCCTGAGTGACCCCAGATTTGCTTATGCTTCCTGTCGATGGAAGCTCTTCCTCCCTGGGCTAGTGGAAGGTTATAATGGAGTAAGCTTAATTAGAACCAACTTAATTACACTAAGCGTTGAGAAGGTCAGCTTCTACAAGTATCAAATAATCCATTTCAGGCAGTGGCCTTGTTAGAAAAAGGCAGATGTTCAAGGGAACATTTGCAGGAGATAATATCAACATATCATAAATAATAGCCTGGAGATTATTGTGCAAATAACAGCCAAGATTGTTATCCAGAGAACTTAATGAATAACTGTACTTTTAATTTTTACTGATGAATAGAGACCCCAATGACCTGCAATTATTTCATGGGCAAGGGTACAAAGGCTTAGTTCTTCAACATGATAAAAAGTAGATAAGCAGTTACCAGATGAAAGTGAGAAAAGATAAGACTAATGCGAGTATCAGGAATCATTTAAAAGCATTAAGACTATTTGATCAGTGTGTAATTTGCCAAAACAAATGTCCTGTTTCCTTATAACTTTAATCATTAAGCTGGAGCAGAAAGTATACCAAAGGGAGCCATCTTATCTTAAGGGAGCAGGGCAAGGATGATAATATAACAGGACATCACCGTTCTTTCCCATAGGTTGTTTCCTGATGCTAGTCAAGGGCAGTGTAAGTCAGAGTTCTCAAGGGGACCAAGTACTTGTCTTTCGAAATGGGTTAAGCCAGATCAGAAAACATGTATGACATGAAAACCATTAGCAAACATTCTTAAATGCTTGTATGGGTCTGTTTTTGTTTCAGAGGATAATGAAGCGCACACAATAGCACCTCAGGGATTTGTGGAACACGAGGCAAGTATCGCTGTCTGATTTGCCGATGCTTGCCTGTTACAGATATTGATGAGTGCCAGACCCGCAATGGAGGTTGTGATCATTTCTGCAAAAACACCGTGGGCAGTTTTGACTGCAGCTGCAGAAAGGGATTTAAATTATTAACAGATGAGAAGTCTTGCCAAGGTATGTGCTGAAACATAGCTTTGCTGTGCAATGTCCGCCCGTTGGAGCAGAGAAGACGAAACCCCACCCTGGCAGAAACTGACAGAGTCATTAACCCAACCTCCAACCTGAGCTTCACTTATTTCATCTGTTAGGTAGATTAAAAACACTGACGTAGCTCACAGGTATATTTTGGAAACGAAGCTGTGAATGATGAGAGAACACTTCAAAGAACCTATCTGCTGTGATTATGGCAGAGCTCGCTGCTGGAAATGGAATGGATCACAGAATGCAAACAGAGTTGTGTTAGGATGTTGAGATTATGAATAATTGTCCTTTCCTAAAATTTCCTTTAATATTATGGATTTTAAAACAAAATTTGGTGGCAAAAATGTGTCGACTTAGTTAATATATCTTTTCCTAGCAAAAAGATGGGGTCAACCCATAGTCAAGATCCTGTACCAGTTGGTCTCTTCCTTATGGCCCTTGTTTGAGTGACCAGCCTTTGGCGCTTGGGGAGAGGAAGGGAGGGAGCCAAATGGAGGAGAAGTTGGTTGGTTGTTGGGCAGGATTGCAGACCCCTTCTCAGATGCATTGGTCCCACATAAGGAGTGTGGCAAGGAAACTTCTCTGGGTAGCAACTGTTGATATTAGTAACTGTTTGGGGTGGTGGTGAGCTATTTTGAATGGGGGGCGGGCATCACTTATCTTTTCAGATGAGCACCTTTTATGCCCTATCAATATACAGGAAGAAGCTCTCAAAAAAGATGTGTTGTCATTTACTCCTATTCCATTTCTACAGAGAACAGCCAAACTTAGTTTTGTTAGAAATCCCAGAATTAAATAAAAATCAGAAAATAACATCTGATTTCACAGCAGATATTAAAGATTAACATTACCTTTTCTTTGGGCTGGCCGAGTGGCGTGGTGGTTAAGCACTAGCTTAGGAAGCCAGCGGCCCCAGTTCGGGTCCCACATATGAGGGCCAGTAACACTGCCCTAAAAAAATAAAAAAAATTAAACATTACCTTTTTTTTTTACCTTATGGTGTGAATTAGGTTCCTCTCTCTCTCTCTTTTTTTTTCTTAATATATATTTTTGTCAGGCAGTTCAAGTTTACCCCCTTAAAATTCAATGAGTTTTTTCTAGATGATTATTGTGGTTTTCTTCCATTTGATTTGGAAAGCAAATCTGCTGTTCCACATAATGTTTCATAATGTATAGAGCAAGAAATACTGTGTAAGCTGTGTAAACACATTAAAAAGGAATTAGAAAAGTGATCTCATTTTTTTTGGCAAAGCAAAAGCCCATTATGAGCAGCCAAAGTCAGCTACTGGACGAGTCCACTTTCTTGACAACTGGCTGATGTTAATAACAGAATTCAGAGAGTGACATCAATTACTGGGGAAGAAACAGACTTTTTCTCATTTTTCACTGATCAGTCTTGGTAGTAGAAATATTTGCACAGAACAAATTTACTGAAGAAATTGCCAGGATTTCTGGGAAAAGCTAGGGAAGAGGAGGTTTTTGCAAGAATTTATGCTTTTTCTTTCTTTCTTTTTTTGTTCTTCTAGTTCCTTCCAAATGTTTGTTTCTTATTAATGTAGTTTCTCTTGGCACGTTTGGTGTTGAAAATGAGATCTAGAAATGGTCTCGCTGGCTTCCACTGAGTTCTGCACTGGTCCTGGTTTGTCCGTTTGGAGACATAAGTGGTAACTGTTAAAACCGTCGAGTGAGCTGGGAAGGGAAGCACTGAAATTCTAATCTACTGGAAAGATGTGAGGACCATACCAGGGAAGGAGAGATGATTAGATCGACAAATGCAGCTTCGAGGCCAATTTCCATGACCTTAGCTGAAGCCAGAGAGGTCTCCCCACTGGACCAGGACAGTAGGGGCCCAGGACTGAATCCCAGGGGAGGAACAAAGACTGGGGATTGGCCAAAAGGATCCAGTTTGGAGCGTAAACACAAAATTTCGGTGTCTGCAACAGAAAATTACTGAGTCTATTAACGTTAATGCATTCTTTTAGTGCAGAAAGCATTAAAACCCAGGATCAACAGGCCTCCTAGGGCCAGAAGACTTATGCTGGAAAGATCAGAAGGAGATAGGAACCAGTGTTATCTCCAACCTGAGTGTTTTCTCCTTTCAATTTGCTATTGCTTATTAAAGTATTAGTGCTGTTTTACCAATAGTAATATAACAATCATAATGTTTAGGCTGCACCTTATATTTTGCAAACCCTTTTTAGGGGTGTTATCTCATTTGCCTTCATTTAAATACTTTAAATTACGCAGCCCTGTAAATAAGTGTGGGTGAGAGAGACCAACTGAACTTTTAGGCAAGTGCAGTTTGCAACAAAGAGTCCGGCAGTGAGCACGCTTATTGTGGGCTGCCCAACACTTTCTTTAGCGCAAGTGATCGGGAGAACTGACAGATCATTTTTTATTGTCTGTGTTGTTTTTCTTATCACTACCATTATTATGTACAAATTCTCTCCATGCATCTCTCAGTGTTGGTTTCAGGTCCCCTTTCCCTTTACAATTCCAGATGTGGATGAATGTTCTTTGGACAGGACCTGTGACCATAGCTGCGTCAACCACCCTGGCACGTTCTCATGTGCTTGCAACAAAGGGTACACCCTCTATGGCTTTACCCACTGTGGAGGTGAGCAGAATGCCCCTCTGGAGTCAGATGAGGCTGGGCCTGCAGGGGGACAGGGCTTACCTACCAAGGTTTCCCCAGGTCAGGGCCACTTCTCCGACATTGGGGGATGAGCGGGACAGTCCAGTCCTTGGACAGCAGTAGTGAGTCCATTGATTCAAGGAAAGCATCTGCTAAGGTACTTCAGCCCCTTAACCCGCCCCGGCCCATTTATCTGTTTAACATGTCGAGTGTGAAATGAAGCAGAGAGAAGAGCTAAGTTATTCAACTGTGAACTCTTTATTTACTTTATCGATGTGGTTAAATTCAGAGAATGGGTGGATCTCTCAGGAACCAATACCCTATTCGTTGGAACTTCTCAGTGGATAGTAAAGTCACAGTCCTTAGAGAGGCTTGGCAGGCCAGCAGCAATTCCACAGCCCTGCTGTGCATGGGAACTGGCTGTGAGGCCTTGTTTGAGCCCTTTGTGCTGGGCTTTGAGCTGGAAGTGGGACCACTGACTTTATCTCCCTGCTCTGTGCCCATGGAGCAACATTTCTGATGTCATTTGTCCTTATGGTCAAGTAGACTATAGTATAAACCAGGTTTGGCACCAAATAATTTCTGCTTCGCTCCCCTGACCATCGGGTTCATTCAGCATCTTTGAGATGCTTTTCCAGTTCATCAAGAAATGCCAAGGGGTTGGCCCCTGAGTACGGACGTGTGTCTGGGTGTTGGTTGGAGCCACCTTTGACCTGGTCTTACTCTCAGGGTGATGGGGATTAGTGCACATCACTTTTTTTCCTCAATGCTTCACCTCTGTGAACTGTTGAGGGGGGATCCTGATTCTGTCTCCCTCAGTATGTAACCTAGGAGGAGGATGGAGTTTTAAATTGAAGCCTGTGCAGCAACTGAGTTGAACATCTGAAAGTAGAGCGTGACCCCTTTTGAGTGTCCCTAATGGGGGAATGGTTTGGTCAAGAATGGAACTTGAGACCATCCTGATGAGAGAGGCTCATGCCAGGAAATCCACTGAGGCGGGGATGGGGCCAGCTGGTACACATCCTAAAGGCAATTAGCACCTTCCCTTTGTTTAATGAATTTCAACCATGTGTTTCCCCTTCCTCAAGGGAAGGAGAGCTTCAGCCGGGTCAGTGTTGGGCTGCTGTGATGGGAGCGTGTTTTGTTCCACAGACACCAACGAGTGCAGTGTCAACAACGGAGGCTGTCAGCAGGTCTGTGTGAACACAGTGGGCAGCTACGAATGCCAGTGCCACTCTGCATACAAGCTCCACTGGAATAAAAAAGATTGTGTGGGTAAGGGCCGCCGAGGCCGAGGGTCCGCCAGCGGGCTAGCCGCTGGCCTAGCAGCACTCGCTCATGGCTGACTGGACATGCAGTGCAGCCGACCATCCCTCCCCTGAATTCTCCTCCCCTCAGCTGCAGTAGCTGTTCTTTAAGTAGTTCAAAAACAGGAGATACTTTACAGGCTCTTTGGTGTTTCCTTCTGTGCTTCTGCGTAGGTTGGAACTCACTTCTGTTTCCCTGGTTGCTTTTCTGCATGAAAAAATTAGCATAGAAGCAGCTCCTTTATCTTGGTGGGAAATAGTGCCCGGCGTCTTGTGTTCTGTGCTGGGTGTCAGCTCTGCCTTCTTTTCTTGGGGCCTTTGATGCATGGGATGCAGATGTTCTTGTCATACCTGAAAGTGTCCTTCTCTTTCTGTAAGTGTCTCTATTTTGTCCTGTCTAGAAGTGAAGGGGGTCTTGCCCACTAGTGTATCACCCCACGTGTCCCTGCATTGCGGTAAGAGTGGCGGAGGAGACAGGTGCTTCCTCAGATGTCACTCTGGCATTCACCTCTCTTCAGGTGAGTGGGTCCCAGTCCCTGGGGCAGGTCCTCATGCCAGAGCAAGGCCTTCCTGGCCTTTAGGTGTCAGATGCCCTCGAAGGCTCCCAGGCCTCTGACTAGCTGCCCCCTGACCACCGGAGGCCAATACTTTTAGACCCCATATACTGGGCATTTTCCTCGTGGTCCATGTGGAGTAGAGGGTGGGAGGTGATTTTAGCTGCTCCCAGAAGAAACTGTAACCTTGCTCACATGTTGACAATCCGCATTCTGTCTGTCAGGACTGCAAGAGGCCTACTCTGTCACCTGCGGCTCTTCCTCTCCTCTCAGGAACAAACAGCAAAAATCAAATGACTCTGCTTTCGGGGGTAACTACCAAATCTGTGTGTTCTCTCTCGGGCTCACTATGTTCAATGGGCTTCATTCTTGGGGTGCTGTTCTTGGGCTTTGGCTTTGTTTTCTATTTATCTCCTTGGTGCCATGAGCACGTTCCAGAATGTTCTTGCCTGCAGCATCAGTGCCTGAAATCTGACTTACCATGTAACAGACATTTATTGAGTGTCCACTGTGTGTTGGGAGGCTCTGTGTCCAGCCCTGGTGCGTCATCATACTGGGCAGAGGCCCACACAGCTCTGGGTCCAGGAGACTTGGGTCTCCCGAACTCCCTGTACCCTGTACCCTCAAAGGCGTAGCAGGAAGTGTGTGCCTGGGGCACATGGTAGAGGCGGAGACAGACGTGGGTGTGACAGGGGGAGCAAGAATTCTGTCCAGAGAGACTCCGAACCCCTTCTTCTCTGTCAAAATACAAAGAATAAAATGTAAACTTATAGGAAGCCTCATCCTCCCAGATTTAGACATCTCTGTGATTGTGTCATGAGAATAGCTGGATGTGGAAATGAGTTTTGATGTCTATCTTACATGGACGAAGGTAGAAACCCAAAGCAGGATAATAGTAGCTCACATATATTGATTGAACAGTTAAAATATGCCAGCCACTGTATTACATGTTTTAGCTGATTTAATCCATGCTACAACCCTCTGGGGAAATTTTACTATTATTCGCATTAACCAGGTGAAGAAATTGAGGTTCAGAGCGGTGAAATAACAGATCCAGAGTAACTCAGATAAGAAATAGTGGAGCCAGGATTCTAACAGGCAGTCTGGATCCAAAGGCTTAAGCCTGACCCTTCACTGTCCCTCTTGCCTGATGTTTCGACCCAGCCAGAGCAAACATCATGGTCTGTTTCACCAAATCCCTCAGTGATGGTCCCTTGGAGAGTTAGGCCACCCTGAGGATGGGCAAGCAAATAGTTAACAGTTATTCAGTTCTTACTTTATACCAGACAGTAGGCTAAACATTTTTTTTTTTTGCATTTTATTATTATTAAACTTTTATTGGGGAACAGTGTTTTTTCCCAGGACCCATCAGCTCCAAGTCCAGTAGTTGTTTCAATCTAGTTGTGGAGGGTGCAGCTCCGTCGCCCATGTGGGGATTGAACCGGCAACCTTGGTGTTATGATCACTGCGCTCTAACCACCTGAGCTAACCGGCCGCCCCTGCATTATATTATTTAATCCTTACAACAGCCTGCTAATGTAGGTGCCATAATTATGTCTATTTTATAGATGGGGAAACAGAATTAAGGAGATTAAGTAATTGGCTCAAGTTCTCATCACAAGTTGAAGAACTAGAGTTTAAATCCTCGTCATTGGCTCCAGAGCCTAACATATGGCTAAGACTGACCATGGGATGAGAGCAGAATTTGGCAGCTGAGATCCCAAAGTGAGGCCCTGGCTCCCTCCCAGACCCTGGAAAATCCTAGCCACGTTTAGTGAGTGCCATCCTTGTCTGGAATGGTGGCTCCCTCAGCCCTGTCCTCCCAGGACAGGCTTATTTAGTAGAATCTGCCTTTCCTCATTTTCCTCAACAGTCTTATCCAAATTTGAACCAGAGGATTCTGGTATTCTTTCTCGGGAAGGCACAAAAATGACCTCATATTTCATCTCACTGTTGAGGTTGCTTTGGGCCCGTCCTTTGTTATATTTGAGCACTGGATTCAAATCAGTAGAGGGATAAGTGTATCTCTTAGGTAGACCCTGGTGTCCCCCCAGTCCCAGGGTGATGGGCCCTCCGTAATCCAAACCTTTCTTGGTCTCAGGGTAAGAGAGGGGCTCAGGGTGTGCAGCACGCAGTGGGACCCAGCCAATGGGCAGCTCACCATTACCCACCTGGTGTTTCCATTCCTTTGCCTCTGACGGTAACATCTCTCACTTGTTTCTTTCTGAAGATGTCGCCACCGTCAGGACAAGTGTAACCTTTAAGCTAAATGAAGGCAAGTGTAGTTTGAAAAAGGCTGAGCTGTTTCCTGAGGGTCTGCGACCAGCACTACCAGGTATGGAACCAGATGGCTGGTGCAGGGAGCTTGCCTGCATGTTGGGAAGGGGGTTCATCACAAGCTCAAGCCCTTCAGAGGGGATCAAGCAGTTCAGAATCTCCAAGGACTCTCTTCACAGGAGAAAGAAGAGCCTAGCCTAGCAACACCATATCATTCTGGGGTGCTATTTCAGAGCTTCCTTTGCAAGGTATAGATGATGAAGCGCTGGGGAAAGCTATGAATTCACAGGCATCAATAGGGCTTTCCGATGCATTAGCACTTTGCGATCACACTGGGTTAAATTTTCTAGATCTTTGAGTTTGCTTGAAATATAAGCCAAAGAAATGCAAAAAGGTTTGGCTCAGAAAGGATAATCTTTGATGAACAAAGATGTAATATCCAGCTTTCCTACTGGATTTAGTTTTTGGAGGCATCAGGAGAACAAATGTCACCCGGATAGAACTAGACTTGTTGAAAAGAGCAGAACCCAATACTCCTCTTTCTCTTCCAGTTCACATTTCCAGTATTATTTCATAGAATAACTTTGGAGATTAGCAAAAAATCAGGATTCGTGTCTTAGGGAGGCTTCTTTCCCCAATTTGCTCTCAAAAAGTCATACAAAGAAATAAACACAAAGCTCACTGTAGTCCCTTTGGACTGCCCATTTTATGTAACTAAACCAAGATTAATTTTGGTACCTCCATTTGATGGAATATTATGCAGCTATTAATTATATGTTTCAAAGAATGTTTAATGACATAGGAAGAAGTTCTTGTTGTAATGCCAAGATGGATAAAGGGGAGTACCATTTTGTATATCTAATACAACTCAAATTGTGTAAGAAAAAGTATAGATAGAAGAAAAAAAAAGAACTTTCTCCTCATCATTTATAGTGGTTATATTTGGGTCAGAGGAGCACAAGTGACTTTAATTTTTTTTGCATTTTCCAGATTCTCCACATTGAGCATTTATACTTTTGGATCAGAAGTAAAAAGCAGTATTTAAAGATAGATTTGGTCATTAGTTTACTTAATGGCATTGTACTAATATTAATTTCTTAGTTTTGATAAATGTATGTTTTAATGTAAGATATTAGCATTAGGGGAAACTTGGTGAAGAGTTATGGGAACTCTCAGTACAATCTTAACAATTTTTCTGTAAATCTAAACTTCTATCAAAATAAAAAGTTTAAAAAATAGATATGGGAAAATTGAAAAGGAGAAAGCTTCAAAATGAGCATCTGTTTTATTTGAGATTTGAAGTTAGCCTTTTGAAAAGGTAAGATAGATCATAGGGGAAATATATACAGGGGATATTTACTTTGCCTCCCTCTCCTTTGGACCCTCATGAACTGTTGCTTTGAACATCCTTGTAATGTTAAAGAAGAATATGATGCAGATGGTACATCAGTTCAATAAAGTAAGATTTAAAAATAGAGATAAATTAAATCGTATGGATGATATGTGGACCTGCTCTTTGGTTCGGGTTAAATAATCACAAAAGATTCACTAGAAGCCATAGGGGAGGGATGGCCACCAATGACATAGGGATGTGCAAATCCCTGCCTTACCCAACACTTTCATTCCCATCCTAGATGCCTTCAGAATATCGTTTGGCTCTGTTGATTCTTTGTACCATGTATTGCTCCTGGTTATTTTAAAATGAGACATCCAGCTTTCCCTTTGGGCTGGAATTACTTCAAGGTCAGTTTGCCTGAAAGAAGGAGTTGGCTTCCTTTCTACTCCTGTGCTCATTCTTTATTTGAGGCCTCAGCCCCTGCTTGGTGCATCACAGTCCAGCTTTAAGGAAACCAACTGTGAGAACATGAGTGCGCCTTGGCAAACCATCAGTCAGGAATGCAAGACAACCCTTGTTCCTGTCGGCCACATATATGGCCGGTCAGGCAGAAACATCCAGCATTCTACCCAGGAAAATAATTTTCAAGAGCTAGATTGTTAAGTTATATAGGAGGCAATCTTGGCTCTTCAAAATTAAATTAAATTAAAATGTCATCATGCTCCAAGCTGAGGGTTTTCAACATTTTGGCATCTGGAGTTAATCACTTTGTCCCTTGAGAGTTGCTTTAATGAAATGTTTACTGAGCTCTAGCGAATGTTCAGCTGAGTACTTT
Organism: Aselliscus stoliczkanus; assembly: GCA_033961575.1. Taxonomy (NCBI): domain Eukaryota; kingdom Metazoa; phylum Chordata; class Mammalia; order Chiroptera; family Hipposideridae; genus Aselliscus; species Aselliscus stoliczkanus. Next base: position 93,753,898 of record CM066736.1, on the reverse strand, counting down.
GCCAGAATTTGGCTTCCGATAATTTTGTTTCTTCATACAGAGAAGCACAGCTCAGTAAAAGAGAGCTTCCGCTACGCAAACCTTACATGCAGCTCCGGCAAGCAAGTCCCTGGAGCCCTTGGCCGACCAAGCGCCACTAAGGAAATGTTTATCACTGTTGAGTTTGAGCTTGAGACTAACCAAAAGGAGGTGACAGGTTGGTTTGAAAACACTGTCTGGTGCCAGGCTTCTCACAGCTTGCTCCTTATTCCTTTGCCGTTCACTCTTCATCATTCTTGGGGGGGAAAAAAGTAGTGTAACCAATGAAGTATCTCCTGTTTTTTTTTTCCTTTTCTTTTTTTACCCCCAAACTAAACTGAATTGGTTTAGAACCTGAGGATTTTATCTGCTTTGTAAAAACCCAAAGCTACCATTTTGGTCAACAAATTTCTGTTGGGATCGAATGCTGCCCAGCCTGCGGGGTGCCCAGCTCCAGATCTCCCCCCATTCTGTCATGGGCACTGTGGTGGTGGTGGGTCCTGCAGTTGGTCTGGACCTCCTCACGGACCGCAGCCTAACGCCCTCCTCCACTGCTGTCACTCTCATTTCTGTAGCTTCTTGTGACCTGAGCTGCATCATAAAGCGGACAGAAAAGCGGCTCCGGAAAGCTATCCGCACGCTCCGGAAGGCTGCCCACAGGGAGCAGTTTCACCTCCAACTCTCAGGCGTGGACCTTGAAATAGCTAAAAAGTCTCCTAGACCATCTGAACGCCGGGCGGAGTCCTGTGGAGTGGGCCAGGGCCCTGCAGGAAACCAGTGTGGTGAGTGGCCTGCTTGCCAGGACCTTCTGGCTAGCAACTGTCTTGAGCACTATCAACTCGAAGGGTAACCAAAGTCTGGCTCCGCCTTCCCTCTCTGGGCTCACTCCAGAGAATGCTCTGGACATCTACTCATTTGGGAACTACATATTGATGCCTGTCATGTCTCCTGGGCCAGGAGCTCCCCAGCACCTGGCATAATGCTTGGCTTGTGGTGGTCACTTAATAAATATTTGCTGAATTGAGGGACAGAAAGGAAGATGCAGGGTTGATGAGAAGAGGGAGTGTTATCCTTTAAGGGTCGGAAGGATGCCTGTGGTCTCCCAGCTGGGGCAGGACTGTGGGTATCAATGGACCTTCTGCACACTCCACTATCACTGTTTTCCTCTCATCTCCATCTGGCTTGACTGATGGTGGCCATGAACAATCTTCTGGTCACAGTTTTGTGCAGAGGCAAGGCTGGGGGCTGCTCGGCTGCCTTGTGAGATCCCTGAGCTTCAGCCCAGGGCTCCTGGCAGTGTCAGTTTCACGTATGTTGGAGTGTGTGCGTGTGTGTGCGTGCGTGTGTGTGTGTGGTGGTGGTGGTGGTGGTGGTGGTGGTGGTGGTGTGTATGTCAGAATTAAATTTGAGACCTGGCATTTGAGCAACATCAAGTCTATTCCTCTGATGGAGTTCCAGGCAAGAGGAACCTGGGCAGGAGGTTCTAGGGTGGTCAGTCTTGAGATTTGTTTGTTGTGAGAGACTGTCCTGGGCAATTGGGGGAGATTCTTAGATGGAGAAAATTGAGGGACTCTCACTTTATAATCATAATGGTAAAGATTTATTGAGTTCTCACCTGTCACTACAACACTGTGTCTAAGCAGTGATTCTGCATTATCTCATTTAATCTTAACAGTATTCTTACCAGGTAGGTGCTATAATATTATCTCCATTTAACAGGTGAACTAACTGGAGCTCAGCGAGTTGAGTTCCCTTGCTCAACATCATATTGATGGTCCAACTCCAAAACCTGTGCTCTGATCCAAGTAAGGGGAATTTCTATAACCAGACCCCTCCAGAATAAACTGATGTCCTTTCAGAAGTGTCATTCCAATCACAAGTCCCAAGAAATGAAGCTTGAGCTAAGGAGCAATAAATCAGTGTTTCTGCAGAAGCAAAGCTGGGGACTCACTCAGGAGAATTGTCAGCAATATCCCCACAGCCCAGATCTGTTGCTTTGTCAAATAGTAGTAAAACTCAAGTATAAAATCAATGTAACTGTCCACCAGAGGGGCTGGTTCTTAAATAGGCTTGACTTTTATTCCAGTTGAGTGTCTTACAGAGAGAAAAAAAGAGTAAAAGCAACATAGGTAATTGGTTTGCTCTCCTTTAAAATTCCAAGAGCTCCAGTTTCCATACGAAAATGGTGATGAGAATTGGCTGTTGCTGCCCTCCTTTTGCGGGTGAGTTGTGGAAAGTCTCAGGGATGGCGGCCTGTCCTCCTCCTGGCCCCATTTGCTGCCTGTTAGGAAGAGGCCTGGTTGGCTTGCCAGGGAGGCTTTGTGACCAGTTAATAGTGCAAGAAAAACGAATGTCAAGGGCTCTGGGGACCAACTCCCAGTGAGAGCATGACCAATGTTACCATGAATATGCTTCTGGGAAATCAAAGTCCAAGAATAAGGATCAGGAGTGACTTAACAGAGACCTCATGACCATGACAACTTATAAAAGACAATCAGTATGGGTTTGTGTAGCTGCTGTGTGTGTGAATGTGTCCTGAGGTGCTTGTCATGCTAGGTTAGGTTGGATTTGTTGCTGAGGGAGGCAGCGTGTTTGGTCTCAAGAGCTCCCTCTAGCAATGGATGAATTTTGTAGCCCACGTGGGACCAAACCAGGTTCACCTCCTCTGACAGCAATGTTGAAGATTTTACCATGTAGAGGAAAAAGCACAAAGAATTACCAGTGAAATTACTTCCTCCTGCTGGAAGGAGGACATGTATCTAAAGAGGGGTTGGGTATCTTAATTAGAAAGGCTTTTTATTCAGCAGACACATGGCACAGGTAAGCCACAGTGTGTGGGTGTGCGGGGTGTGGGGGGTGGGAAGGTGAGAGGTGGGCTGGGTCTGCCTGTCTGTCTTATATTCCTGGTCTGTTTGATGGTGTTGGAACTTCAGGAAGACCAAGCTTACTGGTATTTTCTGAACTCTGGATGGTGCCTGCTGTAGAGACAAACCTAAGATAATTCTTCTTGGAAATTATTTTCAGTGTTTCCAGAAAAGAGTCCAAAAAAGTATTTTGAATCACCTGGAAAGAGAGATGGAACCATTATGTTTTTCCTTTAAAATATTATTTAGTTTTAATTACCAAAACCATGTATATTTCAAATGGTACAGAATGTATACCGTAAAGGTGAAAGTTCTCCCCTCAGCTCCCAGCCTCACTCCCCAGAAATAATCACTGTCAATAGTTTGCTGTGTGTTTTTCCAAGTCTGTTTTTATGTACATATAAAAATGAAATTGGGGGCCGGCCGAGTGGCGCACTGGTTAAGCGTTGTCTTGGGAAGCCAGCGGCCCCGGTTTGGGTCCCACATATGAGGGCCAGTCACCCTGCCCTCAAAAAAATAAAAAGAAAGAAAGAAATTGTATTTATTCATTCAATAAATATTAATTGAGCACCTACTGTATTCAGTGCTCAATAGTGCCAGGTACTATTCTAGGTGCTGGGAATCCAGTAATGAGACAAAAGACAAAAATCTCAGTCCTTACAGAGCTTATGATGCCAGAGAAGGGAAATAGACCACAATCCAATGAACAAGGAAATTTACCATGTAGCAGATGGCGGTAAGGGTATAAGAACAGGTGAACAAGGAATTGGAAAAGAAATGCCAGGACTAAGAGGAGGAGTAAGGAGGAGTGTACACCCCAAAATGTAGATATGGTCAGGAGCTATGGTCTTGCAAAGTATCGTTTGTGCAGAGATGGGAAGGACAGAGGAAGCCATGGGGATACTTGGGAGAGGTCCCAGGCAAAGATATCAGCAAGTACAAAAATGCTGAGGCATTGGAAAGAAGGCCAGGATGATGAGAGCTGAGGGATGGGAAAGAGAGAAAGTCAGAGCAATAGCCAGATCACGTGGGGAATGGAAATGGTGGTGAGAACTGCACTGACTTGGAATCTGGGAAACAAAGCCAGTGAAGGGTTTTGAGTAGAAGAGTAACAGTGTTCTGACTTATGTTTTAAAAGGACAACTTTGTCTCGGTGTTGAACATATATTATAGGTTTATGTGTGAAAAAAAACATATTTAAAAATATATATCAATATAATTTGAATAGTGCTACGTGTTATTTTAAGCTGTAGAGTAGATATAGAGTAGATCACAGATATCCTTCCATGCTAATAGAGGAACTACCTTATTTCTTTTAAAGCTTCCTAGTCTACTTTTAAGATACCAGTACTTACTAGCCATACTAAATATCTACCTATAGCCACCCTATTGGTGGACATTTAAGTTAATCATAATTTTTCCATTACAAACAATACTGCAGTGAATATTCCTTTCTCGTGCACATGGCCGATATTTCTGAAGGATAGACTTGTAGATGTCCAACTGCCAGGTCAAACTATGTGCGCATTTAAAGCTTTAATAGATACTGCCCAATTACCCTCTGAAAAGACATACATTGTATCTGACCCTCCAACATTGTATGTGAGTGTTTATTGCCCCATATTGTTGCTAACATGGGTTAGTTATCACTGATCTTTTTAATTTTTGCAAATCTACTAAGCAAAATGATCAAGTTTTTTCTTTTTTTTTTTTGAGGGCAGTGTCACTGGCCCTCGTATGTGGGACCTGAACCAGAGCCACCGGCTTCCCAAGCCAGCACTTAACCACAGCGCCACTCGGCCAGCCCCTGAAATGATCAGGTTTTTAAACTTGTTTTTCTTTATCCGTAAGACTGAGCCTGCTGTCATATGTCTGTGGCCATTTGGATTTTTTTCTGATAATAGGCATATTCTTCCCTCTTTTTCCATTGAATTGTTTGTTTTTCCAATATCATTTAAAAAATAAATTTGGAAGTCCCAAGTTACATTAAGGAATAGCCACTCCTGATCAGTTAAGTTCTTTCTGTCTTATAGTCATTTTTACATAGTAAAGTCTCTTTAAATTGGCATTTAAGGACTTTGGGGACAGCCTGCTCTGCAGGTGACCTCTGTACCATCTGTGATCAATTTTAGCAAGATGGCAGAAAAAAAAAAAAGATAGCAATTATATTCTCCAAGGAACAAATTCCTTAAGCTCCACAGTAATTCATAAAGTTGTTCATACCTAAAGAAAAATTAATGATGATATGGATTTCTAGCTATTTTTCTTTCATAGCTATTTATTCTTTCATAAAGGATAAATTATTTAAGAAATATACCGCATATAGATATAGAGATAGATAGATAGATAGATAGATAGATAGATAGATAGATAGATAGATGATAGATAGACAGATTATTCTTAAAACTTGCTGAGATTTAGAAAAAAACCACAATCCTGGCAACTGGCAAAATGGGTTGTATTTTAGTGCCTGGGTCCTTGAGAGACTAGGAAAGTTTAATTCAGCTTTTAACATCTATAGCTTTCCTCTGCAGCAGTTGGGAAAAATTAATTCAACCAGTGTTTATCCAGATACCTCTCTGTGCTACCCTGTGGACTTGTTATGAGCAGTGAGAATGTAATGGGTGAGGGGCCTGCTCTTATAAAGTTCACATTCTAACAGAGGGAAATGGATAATAAAAAAGTAAAGAAGAAGGGATAATTTCAGAAGTTATAAGTGCTATGAAAGATAATAAAACAGAGAGGGTCAGAGGGGAGGAGGGGTTACTCTCCATAGGGTATTCAGGGAAGGCTCTCAGAGCAGGTGACATCTGAACAATGACCTAAGTTAGAAGAATAAGGACTTTTTTTTAAATATATAAATAAGGAAACTAAGGCAGAGGGAGGTAAGCCATTTACCCAATGTCACCCAGCCTGTAAGTGGCAGAGCCAGGATTCAAATCCAGATCAGACTCAAGAGCCCTATGTTCCCAACTCTCTCAATTTGAAAACTCTCACCTCTCCTGGGTCCAGCCTGTGCCCGGTGATGATCTGACTCATACTGCACTCACATGGAGAACCCTCCATGGGCAGGCTCTGGGGGAGATGGGAGATGCGGGGGAGGTCTGCATACGTAAGATACCATCCCTCAAGGCACACTCAGCCCTCCCAGGGAAGAGTCAGATAGGCTCCCCCAAAGACAGAAAACCTAAGCTGGGTTATGAAGAATGCACAGAAGACGCGTCAATGGAGAGGCGTGTTCAAGAAGAGGAATAGTCCTGGGGAATGACATCGAGCAAGATGAGCACAGGGCATCGCTGACATTTCAGCATTACTAAACCTGGAGAGCAGTCTGGGATGTGGTGGGCAGCTGGCTAGTGGGCAAAGCAGGGCAAGTCATGAGAGACCTTGAATATGTTGCCAAGGAGCCTTGATTTTATCTCTAGGTGGCAGGGTACCATTTGAGGATTTAGCCAGCGAGTATCTAGGTCATATCTGTATTCTAAAATAAAAAATCTCTTTGACTGGATTGGGGGTGAGGACTGGAGGCAGAAAAATCAATTTGGGAGCTTTTGAATGCTTTGCATAAGAAATATTGAAGACATGAAGGCCCTAAATAGAGTAGAAAAGAAGCAATAGAATAGAGAAATATTTAGGAAGAAATATAAGCAGCATTTGGTGATATATAGAATTGGAGACTGAGAAGAAGAAAGAGTTGGGGTGAACTCGGAGATTTCTGACTTGGCCTCTGACCCTGGCACTTACTTTCCATATGTCACTCATCTCACCCAGTCCTGTTTCGTACACAGGAGGCACTGAGAAAAAGTCTGTGGGTTGGTTGAATAGTTAGATGAATGTGATCACTGGGGAAGAAATAATCAGAAAAGATTTATAGGAAAAGCAGGGGGGGGGGAATAGGCTCTTGAGAGGGCATGAGAAAGAATGAACTCAATACAGAAAAAGAGCCTCAAGACTGAGTTCTGATTTGAAGACACTGAGAGAAATGCCAGGAGTCGCATCCAGAAGGTCTTTGAGCCAGGGAGTGAAGCAATCAAAGCAGCGCTATGGAAAGGTGAATCTGATGGTGAAACAGAGCTGAGGCAGGGAGCAACAGAAGGCAAGGGAAACAGAAAGTTTTTGCAGTAATTTTCATAAGAGATGGAGAGGTTCAAAGAACACTAGTGCCATCTTGATGAAGAGTAGGGAATGGACAAAAGGGACACACCTGCAGGATGGTGTCACTGACTGATGGGCAGGAAGGAGAGAAGTCCAGGATAATAACTGGTTTAGACTCCAAGGGCTGGAGCCTTGGTGACTGAGAGAATAGAAATGTGTTTATAAGAAGAGTAAGACAGACTGGACAGGAAAGGAAAGAGAAGCATTCCCTTTAGGCAAATTGAATTTAAGTTGTAACCGACTTCCAGATAGAGATGTCCATGGGCATCTGAGAGTCTACGAAAGTAACTTCATCTCTCCATGTCCAGATGAACTCTTCTGTCTGTCCTCACATGCTCTGACTTGCCTGCTGTTAAAATGGAGGAACAGCCCACTCTCCTTCCCAAGACCAACTCCTCCACTTGTGCTCTGCAGCCCATTCCCTCTCACCTTCTCGAGAGCATTGCTCCAGCTGCTGTCCCCACAGACTACCCCCACCCATCTCTGAATTCTGCTTTTCTACTAGAGCATTTCCAACAGTACATAAATCTGCCTTAAAAAACAAACACACCCCGCTTTGACTTCATATTCTCTCCAGATACTGCCTCTTTTCTTGGACCCCCTGTAGAATAAAACTCCCTGAAACAGTTGTCTAAACTCCTTTGCTTCCTCACATCCCATTTTTGCTCAACTGTAGCCAATTTGGTTTTCATTCCCAACCCCTCCATTGAAAAACTGCTTTTTCCAAGATGTCTAACAACCTTCATGTTACCAAATCCAGCTGCCACCTCTCACTCAGACACCATTGATCACTCCCTCCTTCTGGAAATACTTTCTTCTCATTGGTTTCAGACACCACACACTTCTGGTTCTCCTTCTGCCCTGCTGGCTGCTGTCTTCTCATTTTCCATGCTGGTTCTCCTCTAATTTTTGATATCTAAAACATCAGGTATCCCAGGGCTCAGTCTTCTATCACCCTCCTCTATTGTCACACTGTCTTAGGTGACCTCATCCAGTGCCATAGCTTTAAATATAATACTACCACATGCTGGCGACTCCCAAACTGCCCTCTCCAGCTCTGACCTCTGTTTTGAACTTGGACTTCTGTATCCCAGAGATGTTAAACATTTTTGAATCACGCACACACACACACACGCGCGCGCGCGCGCATGCAAGCGCTAAAATATTTTTAAATTTATGAGTGTTTACATATTTATACTTTACTATTGGCCAACATATTATATACATTATACTTTACTATTATATAATGTATATATTATATACATTATAAAGAGAGAAGAAAGAGATACAGATTAAGTAAACAAAAACTTAAAATAGCTGGCTAGCATCTTCAGGTACCATATTTACAATCTGGCAAGGTCCATTGGTAACACCAGTGGTCGTACATCCATTTTTGAAATAGTCTTTTTGTTAATTTCTAGTATTTGGGCTCAACTCTTGTTAGCTCTGGTTGAACCATTATCGTTTCCATCTCATGATGTGGTCTGACAAGGAGTGAGTATTCGGAGTGCAGGCTGTGTCAGCTTGGCATTTCCCATTGCTCACCGTGCTTGTATCATTGGTTCCACCTTCAGTCCAGGTCTCTACAGGAATCACTCCAAATGCTTTCTATTTTGCGACAGTTTTGTCGAAACTGGGTAATATCATCAGGAAATCTATCCGACCAGGCACAGTTAAACTGTAATGCATCGAGAAGAAGAGACTCAGTCAGTACTTGCCTCCCCCAGCTTTCGGAATGCTTGCTCTTCGCTTTTCTTGGAGACCTTGTGTCTTCACACATGTCTGTGACTCATGGAAGTGGGCGACGACTGAGGGGCCATTCTTACAGCATATACTAAACCAGTGAACCTTTCTTGATTTTTTTTTTTAAATAAAAATGAATATATACGTAGGTGTGAAAATGTTTTGTCCACACCCCGTGGATCGTCTTGTAAATCCCTGAGGTGTGATATTCTACCTTGGAGACCAGCAGTAAAACTGTTGCCTTTTCATTTTCAAACTTGTGTGGCCAACAAGCATTTCAAGCTCAACAAAATATTTTATCATCCTCCCTCCCTCCCAAATAAAACCTGTTTCTCCCTCACCTCAGTAAATGGCACTTCTATTTACCCAGTTGCTCAAGTTGAAAACCTCAGAGCATTGACCTCTTGTTCTGTCATGCATCCCATCTAGTCCATTAGCAAATCCTGTCAGCTCTGCCCTCAGATTCTATCCTGAATCTAACTGGTTTTCTCTTTCTTCATTATTTCCACTCTGTTCCAAACTACCATCATCTCTTGCCCAGTCTGTTGTGATAGGCACTGAATTGTTCTCCTTACTCTTGCCTGCCTGTAGTCTATTTTCCGTGCAGCAGCCAGATCTTTGAAAAACATGTCAGATCACGTGACTTCCCAATCCACACCTCTAACACACTTAGAGTAAGGTCTAATTTCCTTACCATGACCTTCAAGAACCTATGTGATCTGGCCCTTGCTTGCTTTTTAAAATTCATCTACTATCACCCTGTCCCTTTCACTATGTTCCTGCTACACTGGTGTTCTGGCTATGAGGCAATGCCTTTGCAAGGCTATTTCCCTCTGATCTCTCCTCAGAGAGGCCTTTCATGGCTATTCTTTTAAAATAGCATATATATTAATACGAAGTTCACACCCACTGCTCTTTGTCTTCCCCACTTATCTTACTTTTTACTCTTTTTTTTTTTTTTTTTTTTTTTTTGAGGGCAGTGTCACTGGCCCTCATGTGTGGGACCGAACCGGGGCCGCTGGCTTCCAAAGCCAGCGCTTAACCACCACGTCACTCGGCCGGCCCACTTTTTACTCTTCTTCATCACACTAGTCAGCATTGTACTATAAACTTACTTGTTTGTTGTCCAAATTCTCCACTAGAATGAGGGCCCCTTTAGGGCAGTGCCAGGTCTGTCTTCTCTGCTGTATGTCCCGCTCTGAGAACAGTACCCAGGACATAATCAGTGCTTAGTAAGTATTTAATTGAATGAATGAGTAAATGAATCTTCAGAGGGAAAACAGATAAAATCCCAAGGGTAGTTGCCAACATTAAGACAAAAAAAAGGCGAAGGGCAAATCTTTAGGGAAATATTTAAATAGAGGGCAAAAGAGGCCCTCCAAGGAGGTGACATCTCAGCTCCAGTTAACTAGGCATGAAGAGAACATAGCATGCATTGGGGAACCCAGCAAGGAAGGTGTCAAGCTGGGCTCATCTCTCTGCCCCAACTATAAGAATGTTTTCAAACTGCAAACCTGAGCACACATCAAAAAACCTGGACAGACAGGACAAATCTCTCAGCCCGAGGGGGTGCTGTCTCTTGTTATCCTGAAAGTCTCATTTAATGGGTTCAAACCAGGATCCTGAGAACACAGCACTGCCTGGAGCACTGTGGCCTCTGAGCTGTGACAAAGCACCCCTCCAGGATACCCTGGGAATCCGCGTGGGCTGCTTGTGGCTCTCCTTCAGAAGTCAAGGCATGATTCTTAAGAAAACAGTCAGATGCTAGAGAGTGACCTCTTTTATTAGGTTCACCATCTTAGCCACAGAGAGACCATAGTGTTTGTCCATAGCCTGAAATACTCAAAGGCCGAAGTGTTGAAAAGAGGGCAAGCCTTCAGGTCTCTTTGTCGCCATTAATCCTTTACCCCGCTGGTCTCTCCCTTTTGCATCAGAAAAGCTTTCTTGTATTTTTTTTTAAGAGGAGGAGAAAAACAGCTGTGTGGGATTTTAGAATGGGATTTTAATGGTCACTGAAGACACACAAAAGCTTTGCTGTGATCGTGAAGTGTTCTGGGGGCAATTGACTCCTTTGTCTGGGGCAGCAAAACAAGCTGGCTGCTCACGGAGAAAAGAGAACCAACTGGAACGTGTGACTGAGGTCTCTTCAGGCCAGATCTTCAGCACATTTGCAAAGAGCTGTTTTCAGAAGTCTCTTCATGACGTTTTAGAATCACTTTTTAGTGTTTAGCTCATTTTTACCTTGTGAAAGAAACAAATTAATGTGGAAGGTGCTTAGCATGAATTATTTCTGTACGTCTTTCTCTCTGGAAGAAAAATGGAAACTGTGAGTGACAATATGAGTTTGTTTATGTGAAGCAGGCAGGCCTTTTCACTGTGAGAAAAAAAGAACTGGTGCCCTCCTTTCCACAGGGCAGCCCAAGGGAGCATTTCTCAGCCCTTTGCTCAGTTGAGAAATTGCAACAGATGTGAGATATTGTGAGGCTTCTCAAAATGTAATCTTGTAAAGGCTTGGGGGCGGGGGGTTAAAATAGTTCTAAGAAGGACTGGACACCCAGAGCAGCAGGAGCCCATCCTGTTACTCTTTTCAGTGACAACCAGATCCATTGTTGTCCACCCATGGGGGAATCCATGGGATTCATTTTCTAACAGAGGAATGATGATGGAACAGGCCATGCTGATATGACTCTAAGCTATAATTAATTAATGGGGCTGTTGGAATCACTGCTATCATATGGGCACTTTCCCTTTAGGTGAATGAGTGTTATGAAAACAGCTGTCCCCAGAATGGAAATGACCTGGGCTAGAGGGGTTCCAGACAGCCTAGGTTTTATTTACTTTCTGCCAGGCTTTATGACAGTTGGCTTGTTAGAGGCACGAAGGGGTTATTCTCACATTTACTGGCCTGCTGTAGGCACTGGGATAGTCAGGTGGGACACAGGATAAAATTTCCACGAATTTCCAGTACATATTCACCCTAGCTTTTCAGGGGAGATGAGCTGAAATCAGAATCATCATGGCAACCGTTATTCAGCAGGGCTACATTTAGAGAATAAGTCTGAAATTACAGGCTTTGTCTGCCACAGATCTGTGCATGATACTTATAATGTTGTTTGCCAAGAAAGCAAGAGTGTGGTTCACTTTTAATTTTTTCATAAAATTAAATAAAAAAGATATGTGAATATTGTAAAAGAACATCCAAACAATATAAAAAGTATTAAGACAGACTTTAGAGTAGACCAAATAATAATTGAAATGTGGCAAATTTTGGCTTACTATGATTTTTAAAAAGCCTCATTTAAAAAAAATTATGGAGTGAATAATGAAAAGACATTTTTATTACTGTTAACAGAGAACTTTGCCATGTTTAACCCTGAAAGTATATATGAAAATTGCATTTGTAGGATAGGATGAAAACAGACATTTCCCCTTACAGACATTCAAGAGATATAATAGCAAATTTTATCATGTGGCATTTTGTTTTCTTTTTCTTGGTATCTTAAGTATAAAAGAAAATGTGCTTTATCCAGTCAAACTTCCCTAGTATCCCATAGAGAATCCTTGGCATTGTGATGCAGTCTTGAATTGTGATGCAGTCTGCATTTTTGTTAAATGACCTTTTTCTTTCTCCCTTAAACTCAAAGATCTTGATCTCACCATAGGTGTATTTCCTAGATTAGCTGTGGGAACTTGGCCAACTTATTTAAAGTCCCTAAGTCTCTGTTTTTGTAAAATGGAGCTAATAATAGTACCTAGCTCCTTCGGCTTGTTTTTAGGAATAAATGACATAATGTATGTAAAGCTTTTGGCATGGTGTCTAGTAGATCGTAAGTACTCAACAAATGTTAGCCATTAGAAAGGCTATTTTGATGGTTATGATAATGATGTTTGACTGTTATACTACGGAATTCAATTCAGTCTATTTACTTTTTATATTCATATCCTAAAATAAGATATAAATCCACATTTAACTAACAACACCAGAAATATAATCAGAAGCGTAGTTTATTAATTTCCTTGTAGCTTACTTATATTCTTTCAATAGATATTGACCTGGGCTTACTCTTTGTATTGTATTAATTTTATTACAAATATGAAGTGTGGTATTTTGGAGAGCTTATCTGTAAGAGTCTTGAGACCACTCTCCCCATAGCTATCAGAGAGTGGGCTTTTCATAACGGCTTCTGGTCATATTCCTCTCTTTTCAATGGCTCCTTTTCCTGCAGAATAAAATCTAAATGCCCAGTATTGAAGAACTTTTTCAATCTATCCCCAACTGTCCTACTCTCTCCTTCCATATGTCATGCATGAATCTTTACAACCTGCCCCTTTCCTACCTGGGGAGATTCTACTCACCCTTCAAGGCCCAACACAAATGTGGCCTCCTCTAGGAAGCCTTCCCAGACTCCACCAGTCAGAATTTAAAAAGAATGCTCCTCTCTGTTCTTCTGTTACTGGCCTATATTCAATGAACGCTTTTGACCTTTATAATCCTTCTGGCAGCCCTGTGAAGGAGGGAGAGTCATGAAGTGCTGGTACTCAAAAATGATTAGGATCATTGTGATCCCTGCTTCCAAGGAGCTCGTGGTCTAGGGAGAACTGTTAATACCTCCAACAGTGGGTGACAGGGATCATGGCAGTTGGGTGTGCACAGAGAACCCAGAGGTGATGTACAGTCTGTACTCAGGGGGGTTGTATGGGGGAGGTGTGGGGTCAATGCCATCCATTTACCTTCATCTCTAGCATTCACATTGCCCCTCCTTGGACTCTGTCCCCTCACTGACCAGATCGTTTCCCCCTTTGGCTAGTCAGTTGCAGGGCTGGGACATATTATGATGGAGCACAAGAACGCTGCATTTTATGTCCAAATGGAATCTTCCAAAATGAGGAAGGACAAATCACATGCGAACCGTGCCCAAGACCAGAAAATCCTGGGGCCCTAAAGACCTCAGAAGCTTGGAATGTGTCTGAATGTGGAGGTAAGGATTCCGCCTGCCCCCTCCTACTCTTCCAGTCTCCACAATCATTGTTTAGACAGAAGGCATAAGTGCATTTCGATGCAGACAGTGCACACTGCGCCGTGGGCTTCCTACAAGCAGGCGCCATGTTTAGCTCCTCACTGGCTCTGCAGTGCCTAGTTCAGTGCCAGAAACATGCTGGGTGATGCTCACTTGCATGAATAAATAAATGACGATCTGATAAAATGCACTGGCAGAAAAAACAGTAAAGGTTGCAACGGCATGCTTTACTCATGGTAAATAAATATACCTTGAGACCTGAGTAATCTGCCAGTACACAGGGACTATCCAAAGTGTTAAAATGGGGAAAGTAGTTCTGATTATTTTTCCAGCTTTGGTCTTAAATTCATAGTGTATTGGTTTTTAAAAAGCATCCGTCTGGTTATTTTGTTAAAAAAAAACTCTTGTGAAGAATTTTTAATTGTCTCATAAAAATGTTAACTCAGGAACCAAGCTCACTTAGGTTCAGTGGGCTTCTTTCCTATTTATTAAATGGAAAAGGACCAGCTATATTGACACTGTGGGATCAAATGGAAGGTGTGATCTGACATGGAGTTTTGTGGGTGATGTCTGCGGTTGAGCCTCTCCTTCCAGTGACACTCAGAGGTAGCCTTTGCTCCCACCTAAATGACTCCAGACTCAACTGCAGGACCTTTTCTGGTTTAAAAATCAGATCCTCAGAATGAGTGTGACTCCTATCATATCTTTGGCCTGTTATAAAATCCTAGAACTAACTGCAAAGTTGCTAGACATCTGTTTATACTTGTATGTGAACTTATTAAGATATATTTATAGTAATAGGAATAGTAGTAGTGGTAGTAATAGCTAACATTTATTGAACACTTACCTATGCCAGACATCATGCTAAGTGTATTACATGAACTTTACATATGGTTGTTGTATCACTATAACAATTTTATGAGGTTAAAGTGACTCACTCAAGGTCACGCAGCTAAGGAGTGGAGCATTTGGAATCCGAAGCCAGGTCTGACAGACTCCAGGTTCTCCCCTTGGGTGTGTGTTCGTTAAATGCCATTATAGCTATAACTTATGTTACAAAGAAGACCATGAAAATTAATAAAGGAGAGATGATTAGGAATACAAGAGACAACAGATTTTTATAGCATCTTGCCAATGACAAGCTAATTCCTAAGGAACATGTGCTTTTAGAAATCCTTTTGTTTATGGTTGTGCTTCTCGTCATAAACTTTAAAAAAAAACACCCATAAATTAAGATTCTTAAAGTAAAGGCCACAGGGTCCCTCTGTCAATGTGAATTGGATTGCTTGCATTTAATAGACTAATCGAGGGAGGCCAGGACACACCTCAAGGTAAGGAGATGTAACTTAGTAAACATAATTGGTAAAACAGGGGAGACTCTTCCGTAACTGGAAGAGTCCTTATATCACTAGGATGTAATCAGCAGGGTGAGGGTGTACTTCTGGGTCAAATGACCAAATTGATTTGAGAGCCGAGGACTCTCTCTCTCAGAGGGCTTCTGCACTGAAGGGGCTGCGTGGGCCCCATGCAACCCTAAGCCTGAAGCACACCTAGGCCTGCTCCATACTTGGTTCCTTGGTCTCCATCTTTGCACTGTGTTGTGTAGCCCTGTGTGTAAACATCAGGCACTCACATGCACCTACTCGGGGTCAGCGGCAGAGCAGGACTCACTGAGGTGGGAGCAGAGGTCAGCACAGGCGGACAGGCCTGACCAAAGTCTGATCTCATCTGCACAGAAATGAGAAAGGCTCTTTGCCTGGGGGGCCTTGCTCATCTAGGGTCATTGGTCCCCCAGGTCTGTGCCGACCTGGTGAATATTCTGCAGACGGCTTTGTACCCTGCCAGCTCTGTGCCCTGGGCACATTCCAGCCTGAAGCCGGCCGTACTTCCTGCTTCTCCTGTGGAGGAGGCCTCCCCACCAAACACCTGGGAGCCACTTCCTTCCAGGACTGTGAAACCAGAGGTGAGGACGTGGTTGCCTTTTTCCAGAACTGAATTTCCCTTTTGAGAACCATGGGAGTCTAATAAAGTTCTGATCAAGCCACAGAGGTACCCCGTGTGGTGCTCCAGTGGCCAGGAGGTCAGGTCCTGCTCCGTTCACCTTTGCAGGATGTGCAGGGGGCACAGGGACCCCCTAAACATGGTCTCCCCCAAGACATGGACCCCTTTGGACAGGCTGACTGGAGGGGCAACCAGGGAGAGATGAGCAGGTGTATACAGGCTCCTCAGCTCCTTGCCCAGCCTCCCTCCATCTGAGCTCTCTTACCTAGAGCTGTGTCCCCCACCGCCCCAACCCTACCTCTTCTCCAGAGCCCCACTCTTGCTCTTCTTACAGAAGCCCAATATCATGCCCAGTGTCAGTTCTGCACTCTCAGTACTCAGAAACGTGCTCTGTGTGGAGACTCAGTTGTGATTACTTATGCTTGACTCTGCATGGACCATAAACTCTTTGAAGATACAGCTGTACTTTGATCCCTTTGCATTTTTCTCAGCGACATGAGTCAGAAGTCCCACCCAAGCTGGCTATTTAGAGAATTAAGTGTTGATTAGCCCTAGATTAGTAGGAAAGCAGTAATTCATTTGGGATAAAATTTTATTTCACGAACTGTGAAACCTTTTATGTTGCCTTGGATGAAAATGCAATTTTTTTTTTCATTCTCTCGACCCTCTCTGCCCCCACAGTTCAGTGTTCACCAGGACACTTCTACAACACCACTACTCACCGATGCATTCGTTGCCCAGCAGGAACATATCAGCCTGAATTTGGAAAAAATAATTGTGTTTCTTGCCCAGGAAATACTACGACTGACTTCGATGGCTCCACAAACATAACCCAATGTAAAAGTAAGTCTTTCTCTAAGGCTTTTCACAGTCCTCATTATGAGGGCAAATGCTTGGGTCCACCTGGGGGTGGTGTGCGTGTGTGTGTGTGTGTGTGTGTGTGTGTGTGTGTGTGTTCACTCCTTGCCTATGGTGCCAAAGGTGAGTATCCAGCCTGCCCCATGCTACCTGATAGGTCATTGGAATTCTCTTCCCCACTTAAAAATAAAATGTGGTCTTGACCAGAGAGAAAAGTGAAAGAATATAGCTGTCATGTCTTCATCAATGATCTCTAGGAAAGGGTCAAATATCGTCTCCTGAGCAGTAAACTCTGTTCTTCCGATTTTGACAGACCTAGAGATTGTGTGTCATGGTTCCCCTGGTACAAAATACTGAAACAAAATACTGAAAACCAAAGCTGTCCTTTTGTTTCACAAATGCCTGCCCCTGACCTTGAGCTCCTTCAAGCTAATGAGAAAATGTTGCCTGGGTGAGCTGTGCATGGGAACTTAATGTAGTTAGGCTTCCAGAGGACACCTTGGGCATTACAGGACAGACTCATTCCTGGGGCAGTGTCATTTCCAGGCTCTATTCCTCCAGGGCAATGGGGGTGCAGTGGTTCTCCTTAGCTGCTTGTGTCCATGACAGAGTGATGACTGTGCTGTGTCTGTATAACTTATGGCATTTCCTCTTGCAGACAGAAGATGTGGCGGGGAGCTTGGAGATTTCACCGGATATATCGAATCCCCCAACTATCCAGGCAATTACCCGGCCAACACTGAGTGCACGTGGACCATCAACCCGCCCCCCAAGCGCCGTATCTTGATTGTGGTCCCTGAGATCTTCCTGCCCATAGAGGATGACTGTGGAGACTCCCTAGTGATGCGGAAAACCTGTGCGTCCCACCCCTCCCCTCCCCTCCCCTTCCAAGGCAGCTTTAAATGTGAGAACCAGGCCTAGAATGGCACCTTTGTATTAGGACAGAGATGAGTCCTGAGTGTTTAGAGTTTCCCACGAAACAACATTTAGACACAAACCATACACTGAGGCCTTTTGCTGAGCCCCAGAGGTAGTGGGATTCGTGGGGGTCAGTCTTCCCCTCTGCGCTCACTGGGGACCCTCTTCCACAAGGACACAGAAGAATCAATGAGGCTCACGGCAGGCTCCTGACACTTACCTCACCTGGGAAGCAGCCCAGGGCTTAGAGACTGACCAAGGCAAAGGGCATAGTCAGCCTATCCTGAAGCATGACCCAGTGTCCCAAAAGGGACGGTGCCATTAACACAGCTTAGAGGCAGTGTAGTGAGTGGGGTCTGCAGCCAGACTGCCTGGATCTGAATCCCAGCTCCACTTCTTATTAGTTCTGTTGCCTTGGGCATACGTTCTGGATTTTCCGTGCCTCGGTTTCTTCAACCCTGCTCAGTGATGGGTCTTAAACCCTGCCCCTCTGACTTTCCTTGGCAGCTTCATCCAATTCTGTGACGACATATGAAACCTGCCAGACTTATGAACGCCCCATCGCCTTCACCTCCAGATCGAAGAAGCTATGGATTCAATTTAAGTCCAATGAAGGGAATAGTGCCCGAGGGTTCCAGGTCCCGTATGTGACGTATGATGGTAAGTGCTGTGAAGTTCAGGCTGCAGTATGTGGAATGAGCTTCTCTGCTTTGAACAGAACCGACTTCTGGGCCAGCTGGTGGATTGCTGACCAGCACACATGCCCAGAAAGTCAGGCAGGATAAGGAGAAAGGACATCGCTGACTCATAAGTGCCAAATTTTAAACAGGCATTTGGGGACACTGAGTACAGGGATGAAAAGATGTTTTAGAAAATAAATAAAAGTGAGCACAGCTTGGTGGGTAAGAACATAGACGTTGGAGCCAGCCAGCCTACGTATAATCCCTACTGTGACTTTGTGTATGTTACGTACCATCTCTAAGCCTCATTTCCTTTTTTTTTTTTTTTTGAGGGCAGTGTCACTGGCTCTCATATGTGGGACCGAACCGGGGCCACTGGCTTCGCAAGCCAGCGCTTAACCACCATGCCACTCAGCTGGCCCTAAGCCTCATTTTCTTAATGCTTAAATGCTTAATGCTTAAATGCAAGAGTTCAATGGGATAACCTATAATGGACATGCAGTGCCTGGCACATAGTAAATACTCAATAAATATTAACATATTATGAATGTGGATTTTATTCAGAGGTATACTGAGGAGGGGTGGAAAGACCCAAGTCCTGTCTCTTCCACTAATTCACTGTGTGATTTTGGGTAAGTTAGGTGACTTTTTCTGGTTTCATTTTCTTCTTGTTAAATGAAGGGGTCCTATCCAGCTCTGAGACTTGGTTGACAAACTTTTCTAGGAATACAAAATGAACTGGACCTTGTCCTGGAGGACCTCATAATCTAGTGGGGTAAGAGTCACCTGTTCATTCATGATCTTATTTGTCCATCCATCTAACAAATAGAGCATCTACTGACCAGGCATTGGGCTAAGTGCTGGAGACAACATTGTTAGTGACAGAAACACAGAAAAGTACATATGGTCATACTTGCTGTAGTGGGGCATGTGTAAAGCTCTATGAGATAGAAGAAGGGGCAGCTGTTAGTTTTGCATGGGTTTTTGGAAAGAATAGAGCAAAGTCTCAAGAGATTGAGGTCTTGAAAGAACATATAAGGTTTTTTTTGTAAATGGGAGGAAAACATTCAGGAAGAGGGAATGACAAAGGCCAAAGGAGAGAGTACCTGGCATGTGTGGGGACAGATGATTTGGCCAGTTGGTTGGTAGGGTGTCTAGGGCTTATTCATGAGAGGTGAGGGTAGAAGGGATGGGGTTAGGCTGTGAAGAGCCTTGAGTGCCAAACTCAGAAGGGTAGACCTTCTGAGGTCTACCCTAATCTTATAGGGAGCCACTGAAGGTGTTTAAGCAGACAAGCGCCAAAAGTAGCTCTTTCGGAAAAACAATATTCTATGGATTTCCTAAAAACACTTCACATAGTTTATTTTCAACATGTTCCAAAAGCTAGGATCATCTCCCTGTGCAAGAAACCATGTCAAACACCCAAGACGAGGGCTCTTAGTGTCTGACTCCTAAGTGGACACAAATGCCCCCCACATAGCTCTGCTGAGACAGGCAAAGCACCTCGTCTACCTGAGAGCAGCCAATGGACAACTCCTGTATCTGGAATCAGAAAGGAAAAAAGACATGGAGACTCCAGAATAAATGTTACCAAAGCTCACATACATTAATCTGGCTGGTCTCAACTCTGCCTTTGTGATGCAAGAAAACATTTGACTTTTTTTTTTGTATTCAAATAGAGAACCAGGAGAAATTACACATAACCCCGGTTAGGCCCACAAGAGCGTGTCTTGCACATGTCACAGCAGAAAATAGTTGAAAACTTCTGCTTTGGCCAAACAGAAGTCTTTTAAGTCTTCACTTGGAGCCTATTTAATTTTTTTAAAAACATATATTTCAGACAAGTTTGATATCTGGTTTCCAAGCCCAGAAGAACAGATAGCATTTTTAGAAAGGGCAAGTGAGGCTGCTACTGACTATCCCACTGACCGTTGAGAACCGGGAGAACTGTAATCACGACTAGCATGGACTGAGCATCACTGAGCACCGGGTATGTGCCAACCACCTTCAACAGGGCATGTGCCTCACAATCGCCCATGAGGTAGACATGATCTTTTCCTGATTTTACAGGTGAGGCCACTCAGGCAGAGAGATTTAAGTAGCTGGCCCGAGGCCATAGCAGGACAGAGTTGCAAAGGTCTTTGGGACTCAGGGCCTGCGTTCTTACCTACATCGCCTGACTGCTGGAGCAGTCCTAACAGTCGGAGCTAGTGGGGAGACACAGTAGTTCTTAAAAGCAGAGGACATATTTTTAAAAAGAGAGTGAGTGGCCTGCAAGCATTTGGTGTAGTGGCAAATGACTCTCCGGTTCTCTGTGACACCAGAACATCGCACAGCACCTGCTGTTCCTTGTGGTGAATTCCTGTCACCAGAAGGAGCTGGTCCTCCGAGGTGGAGATTCTGCTGCAGAGGAATTCAACATTAGAAACATGTGCCCTTACTCGTACTTTATGTTCACGAAAATAAGAGAAAAAAGATACCATACGAACGGAGTACCAGGGATAATGTGTATGTGTTAAGTTATAATTATGAATATTATACTATTAATTTCCACCTGCCATCACTTGACTAAGGGAAACTTTTCCAAGAACTCCTCCCACACAGCTCCAGTGATGTTCTGACGATTTGTCTGACTTTGTTTTGCACATGATATGCACTCAAAGAGGCATTTTTTTTCAGCCTGGAATTTGAAAAAGATTGTGTTTTGCATATGGTTGGTTTGAATTGTGACTGGGGGAAATAGGCTAGACTTTGGGGGGGAAGGGCGGTTACATTTGGAGAAATCTTACTACAATGTGTTCTGTATTTAACGTGTATGTCAGGCGCCAAAATTATTAAGGAGAAAATGAAGAGCAGGTCAGGAAGAGAAGGAGGAAGAGCAACAGAGCCTCAGACGAAGAAAGCAGAGGGGTAGCAGGAAACCCAAAAAGCAGGTGTCCTGGCAGCTGAGTGAAGAAGTGGATCGAGGAGGAGGGGTGACTGGTCAGGCCAAATGCTGCTGATGCATCAAGGAGATGAGGATTGAGGGCTGACCTTTGGGGGTTGGCAACCTGGAGGCCATTGGTGACTTCAACAAACACTTTTGCGAGAGTAGTGGGGGCCAAAGCTGATGGGACTGGGTTTGGGAGAGAAAGAAAGGAGAAGAATCAGAGACAGTGAGTGTTGACAATTCTTTCAAGGGATTTTGCGACAAAGGGGAGCAGAGACCTAGGATGGAAGCCGGAGAGAGAAAGGAGGTCAAGAGAGGGAACTTTTTTGGGATTGGAGACATAACAGTATGTTTGTGTGCTACTGGAAAAGTCCAGTAGAGAGGGAATTGTATCATATAGGAAATAAAAGGCAAAAATTACTGGAACAATGCCCTTGATTTGGTGAGAGAAGATGTAGATGAAAGGATGTGGTGGGGAGTCTGTGGAAGGTCTCTTCTGATTGCCTTCTCGGTTTCAGAGTGGTCATTGTTCTGACTGCAGCTACAGAAGGGGTGTTTCTTAGAACCTTATAAAAGAATGAAAGAGTGAGTTTGGAAATAACTAAACCACATGAATTCAAAATACGTCCTTTATTCCAACAGAGGATTACCAGGAACTCATTGAAGACATAGTTCGAGATGGGAGGCTCTATGCATCTGAGAACCATCAGGAAATACTTAAGGTGAGTACATACCTAAGGTGGACACAGCAGTCATGCAAAGAGTTCACCAAGCACCATCAGAGGAATGTTTTCTTCTTGCTCCATACTGCTGCCTTTCAGACATCTAGTGTGCTCTGGGCTGAGCTCAGTTTTTTTTATGAGGTGCGATCAAAAAATATGGTGAATGTTTAAATTTAAAAAAATTATTGCAGTAAAAGACACATTACCATTAATCCCTTTCAAAATATTCCTCCTTGCTTTGAACACACTTATCCCATCATTCTTGCCACTTTCAGAAGCAGTTCTGGAAGTCCTCTTTTGTGTCTTTACTTAATCCTCTATCATGACAATACTCCATGTGACAGTTTCTGGTACTGCAGTTTCTGTCAAATAAAAACACTCCACCTTATTCACCTGATCTGGCACCGTGCAACTTCTGGCTCTTCCCCAAAGTCAAAATGACCATTGAAAGGAAAACATTTTTAATCGATTCAGGACATCGAGGCAGCCACGACAGCACAACTAAAGACACTCATGAAAGAGGACTTCCAGAACTGCTTCAGAAATTGGCAAGAATGATGGGATAAGTGTGTTTGAAGTGAGGAGGAATATTTTGGGGGGATTAAAGGCAATGTGTCTTTCACTGTAATAATTTTTCAAATTTAAACATTCACCGTATTGTTTGATCACACCTTGTCTATCTTCACCAGAGTTAATTTTTTGAAAACATTCACGAGGCTGTATTTGTGTTGTCAAGTGAAGTTGTATTTTGTAATCTGGAAATATGTGGAGGAGCAGTGGGAAACGTGTTTATCATAAACCCAAGCCAGCAGCAAACTGTGTTTTCACGTTCATTCTCCAAATAGTTGAAGATCCTTGGCTCCTTTATCCTTCAAGCGTGAAGTTCACCAAATTTAGATACCTATAAATAATTATGAGTAAACAATTGTCATGTCACTAACCCCATAAATATTCCACAAATCCAATGTTGTATCTCATCTGGCTTAGAAAAAGAAAACAGTTTTTTGTATATTAAATCTTCCTTTATAAAAGTAATACATGGTTTTTGTTGATAATTAGGAAAATGAAAACTGGAAAAAAGATAGAACTCAGAGGAAACCATTTTCACAGTGCTTTTCAGTTCCATGGGCAAAATGTCAGAATGTTTAAATATTTTGGCTCAGTGACAAAAATTCTCTTCATTTTAGGATAAGAAACTGATCAAGGCGCTGTTTGATGTCCTGGCCCACCCCCAGAATTATTTCAAGTACACGGCCCAGGAGTCCCGGGAGATGTTTCCAAGATCTTTCATCCGATTGCTGCGTTCCAAAGTGTCCAGGTTTTTGAGGCCTTACAAATGAGTCTGCCCATGTGCCACTCAGTACCATGTCCTGCCTGTGGGCTGGTGTGATGCAGCCGTCTGCCCCGCAGCCAGCACAGTCAGATATTGCTGCCTCCAGTAGCAGTGACTCGTTAGAGTTCAATTTTTATAGATAATACAGATATTTTGGTAAATTGAACTTGGCTTTTCTTTCCCAGCATTGTGGATGTGGACTGAGAATGGCCTTGAGTCATACCCACATCTCATTGCTGTGGGCAGATGTCTTGGATACATCAAGGGCTGGCTGAGCTGGACCTCTGTCAGCTCAGGTGAGACTCACCTGTCCTTCTTGGTTCTCACTCCTCCTCAAGTGGGCTGTGGTGGAAAGGAGGCCATAGAATGGGCTGCCTTGTCAGAAACTTCCACCTCCTCTAGCCCAGCCCTCCCTAAGGGAGCCCTCTGCACCCAGGCACAGGCTCTGACCAGGCAGAGCAGGAAGGGAGGGAGGAAGCGAGAGCCCCCTAGGTGCCATCCACATACCGGAGACCTGGGAGGACTCCATTTCTCCACCGCCTTCTCCTCTAGCCTGTGTGACCTAAGTTTAATCCCAGAAGCTTGAGTTGTAAGCATTGATCATTAAAATATACTTAAAGCGGAGAGAATTAGAAATAAACAGATAACAACAAAGCACTTCCTCAGACATCATGATGTAGGCCAGTTGACGGCCTTCCTTGTTGCCAGTTTCCACCCTATGGCAAACGCACAGGGCAGGTCTTAGCACCAGCTGTGCCTCTGGATACTCTGCTGGGCATAGTGTTCAGGCTTGCAGAGTTCAGGTCGGACATGATTCTTTGGTGGATGAGAATCATCAACCTTCATGTAAAGGAGATTTCACAAACCTTGAGTCAGTACCACCAAGGGTCCTCTTTCCACAGTGGGCTTCCCACCCCTGGTGTCCGAGGTCCAGGTGGGACGTGGTGTGGGTCCGCCTGTCCTGCTTGCCTTCCTTCCCCACTCTCCAAGGTCAGAGGCTGACTCAGCTCTGAGGACATGAACAGCACCGCTAAGGGTGGTCTCACTGTCTTAATGGTCACACCACTGCCAGAAGCAGCTACGCGAATCCTGGCCTCTAAGTACCGCAGAACCATCTCACTTTCAGTCAGCACAGCAAGGTCTCACAGTCATCTTCTTCCACAGGAACTCAAATTTTCAATGTTACTACATTTAAAAAAACTTAAATCCATAGGCAAAAAATCTCA
Source organism: Aselliscus stoliczkanus (assembly GCA_033961575.1). Taxonomy (NCBI): domain Eukaryota; kingdom Metazoa; phylum Chordata; class Mammalia; order Chiroptera; family Hipposideridae; genus Aselliscus; species Aselliscus stoliczkanus. The sequence goes on along the minus strand of CM066736.1, from coordinate 93,729,433 downwards.
TTACAGTGTATGAAAAAGAATCCTATCAAACAAGCTGCCATTTCCCTAACGAATGGGCTTACTACACATATAGTGTTTTATTTCAGTGACAAACTGTACACACAATACTCTATACTAAAATACTAAAAAGAGGTTAGCAAATATTTTTAAAGAAAATGAAGACTATTTCATTATTGTTGTTGAACTTGCTTTTTACCTCTGGTTTTGTTTTTTTTAACCTATTAATAATATTGGTTTGAAAAAAAAACAAAAACCCTAATCAAACTTTTCTTCTTTATTTGGATGGGTCCTAAATAACCATTTCCAAATTACTCTTCAAAAATTTGAACATCTTCATATTTGACAATAATAATTAAAACAAGCACTTGGAATTTGTAATATCCGAACCTTGCCTGCATTTTTGAGTCTAACCATAAGATGAAAATTCAAATGTAATATAACCTGAGTCATTGACCTGACTGATGTGGAGGTGAGATGCGCTAAACCAGGCCATCCTGTCCAAGCACATTAATAACTTTCTGCTCGTGACTGTGTGAATCTTACTGCTGATTTCACAAGAAAGCTAGGGATGGGAGTACGATGGGGGTTGGAAGTGAGCTGCATACACCTGGTCTCTCTGAAGCCCCCTCCAGGAGCATACCCATGCACCAGAGCTGTGCTCCTAATACAAGCCTGAGCCACTGAGGTCCTCCTGAAGCTTCCTCTCTATACAAGTCAACCACCCTAACTGACATTATGTTGGAAGGCTGGCTGGCTGGGTCTGTTGCCACCTGCTAGATCAAATATTTATTGAACATCTGCTCTGTGCCAGGTACTCTTCTAGGCCCTAGCGATGCACAGTGACAAGACAGACAAGGTTCTTGCTCTCATGGAACTTACATTTTAGAGGGAGGAGACAGACAATGAATAAATAAGTCATCAGCTAGTGGTAAGTGCTATGTTGATAAAATAGGTAAATCTAACAGATAACTGCATGGCCACTTTAGGATTGTGGATTATAGATGGCCTCTCTGGGAAAATGACATTTCAACTGGAAACTAAGTGGCAAGAAGGGATAAGCCTTGAGAAGATCAGGGGAAAGAGCATTGCAGATAGAGGAAAGCCAAGTGCAAAGGCTGTCGGGGAGGGACAAGAATATGTGTGGATCACACCCTGTGAGAAGGTAAGTGGTACGAGATGAGGCTGGGGGCCAGAGCATGCCAAGCTTTGGAATCCAGAATGAGGGGTTCGGGTTTAATTCTAAATATGTTGTGAAGCTTTTAGAGGGGTTTAAGCAGAGGCACGAGATGATCTGATTTATGTTTTTAAAAGATATCTCTGGTTACTGTATGAAGAATAGATTTTAGAAAGCAGGCATGGATGCAGAGAGCAGTTAACAAGCTATTGCAACCAGCCAAGCAGTCATCCTGGTGGAGATGAGGTTGTCTGGATTAGGGCTGTAGTAGTAGAGATGAGAGAATAGCAGGATTCTGGACATGTTTCAGGGGAGAGTCAACAGAACTTGCTGATAAGGAGTGGATGGAACAGGGAGGGAAAGACAGCCAAAGATGACTCATAGTTGCCTGGGCAACGGATAGATGGAGAAGACTTTGAGGAGGAGCAGTTTCGGGACATGTGACAGTTTTAAAACATGCCTGCAAATTCTTTGATGCTCCTTCCTTGGAAAGTTGGGGGTCTTTACCCCTTTCCTTGAATCTGGGCTCTGTGACTGCTTGACCAATATTATATGGCAGAAGTAACGTTTTACCAGGTTCTGAGCCCAGAACTTAAGATGCTGGCAATTTCTACTTTTTTTCCTTGGGAAACTCCCACTGGGAACTCAGTCCCCATACCTTAAGGAAGCCATAGCACCGTGTGGAGAGGACATGTGGGGAGGATCCAGCCTCCCCCTCACCGCCCCCCACACACCCACCCCCAATACAACCCAGCTGAGCTCCCAGGTAGCAGACAGCTAGCAGAACTTGCCAGCTATGTGAGCAAGCTGTCTTAAGAATGGATTCTCCAGCTTCAAGTTGAGCTTCCCCAGCTGATGCTCCACAGACCAGTCCCTTTTAAGCCAAAATTACAGACTTGTGAACAAAATCAGTGATTCATCATCATTTTAAGGCACTAGGTTTGGGGGTGATTACTTATGCAAGAATAAGACAATGCAGAAAAAGAGAAGATACAGAGTTCAGTTTTGGCCATTCTAAGTATTAGGTGCCTATCCAGAGAGTTCAAATAAGCAGTTGGTTTATGAAGCCCCAGGAGAGGTCAGGGCTAAATATGAATTTTAATGTCACTGGATAAAGACATGAAACTGGTTGAGGTCACGTGGGAAAGATATGGAGATAAAAGAAGATGAGGGAGCTATGAATTTGGGGGTTCCTTGTGAGGGCACAGGGACCAGGGCTTAGGGGAGCTACATGTTAAGTAAACAGGAAGAGGTCAGAGATGAGTGTCACCTTCTCTCAGAGAGAGCTAGTTCTATGGGGAAACTCTGTGGGGGTGGAATCTGGACAAGTCCTTCCTTCCAGCTGTGGATAGTGTTCTTGAGCCATTTACTAAAATGCTGCATTCGTGGATTTAGCAACCTTTTCCTTGAGTTTCCAGTGCTAATGAAAGAGTGTTTGCCTTTTCACACTAACAGCCGATTATCTTCACTGTGGAAAATTGCTTCCTCTGAATCATTCTTCGAGCTGTTAAGTGTGTTGTCTGTAGGCACTCACTGGATTTAGGTTTGCAGGTGATGTTAAAATTATCATGTGTAACTTGGGAAAGGCAGCAGCTGTACCGCACAAAGCAAGGACTCGCTTGCCCTCAGGCAGGTCTTTGCAGGGAAATAGATGCACCAGGGCCATTGGCAGCAGCAGACCTCTGGGAAACCCAGGGGCCCACACCAGGCCCACCCTCACTCTTCTCCTAACACAGGAGGGATGCCTCTTACTGGGGCTGTGAGCATCTCTGCTTCCTTTCACACAGCAGGATGCGTTCTAACCTTACCCAAGTCTATATTATTTTTACCCTGTATTTGGGAGGTAAATGGGTTAGGTGAGGCTGGAGTAAAGCAGTTCCTTACCAAGTGGAAGGGCCTTGTTACCTATGGCCTTCTTGCTAGGTAAGCCATCCTCAGAATTCAGGTCCTGGGTGTGGCCAGTTGAGGCCCACCTACAGGAAATGAGAAGCCTTGGGGAGGTTTCCTTTCTGTGACATCTACTCCAGGGGCTTATGAGCCCAACTCAGGAATATCCTGAATATTTGTGGTACCCTGCTTCCTATTCACTTTGGGCAGACTTGATCAGCCTGCAGACCACCCACAAGGGCCTAATGGCCCAGCAAAGCTGCTCCACAAAAACTTATCTACTCAGCAGGGATCACTTTCCAGAGAAGATAGTAGGAGCAAAATAGATTTAGAAAATGAAACCACTCTAATTCACAGGCCAGTTGTTCTAGCTGAATAAAAAGGATACAAATTAAATCCACCTACTACAAATAATGACAGTAACTTAGCATTGCTTGGTTTCAGAGTATCTCAGTAAGGGAATGTGACGACAGACCTTAATTACTCATAATTCTTTGTTATGTGTTTGCTCATTCATTCATTTATGTACCATATTTATTGAGGGCTTACTAAGGGCTAGGTATTATAGGAGCTGGTGATAACCGAAAGTGAGCAAAATAAAGTCTCTGCTCTTGGGGAATTTAGATTCTAGTGGAGGAAGACAGAAAAGAAACAAATAAACATGTTGTAAAGTCAAGTGTGATAACTGTTATAAAGAGTGATAGAAGAGAAGATGAGGAGGTAGGTGGTGGGAGGGAGTTACTATTTTAGATAGAATGAGCTCATTATTGGAGTCATGAATCCAGGCTCCTCCCAGGGGACTGACTCCTCAAACCAAGTTTGGCAGCACTGGCCTTGGCAAGCTCCTCTACCCACCCAGCGAGGACTTGACATTTCATCTCTCCACCAAGCTGACCCGAGTTCCAGGTTGTGAGCAGCCATTCTGCAATTCCTAGAGCAGACACCACCTAGTGGTTGTAAGGTGGAACTAACTGGTGTTTTAGTCACTGCCTTGGAGCTTAAATGCCCTTGGAGTTAAAAATGCCCATAATTCAACACAAAATGTTACCAGCATTGGGGACCAGGGCTGTGGCTTGACAACTGATTGATTGCATGTTGTTTCATACAGACCCTTGGAATGTATCTGTTTAGATCTTTTCCTTCTCTCTGCCTAATGACAAATGACTCCTTTCACTCAGGTGGGTAGTCATTGATTTAGGTCTCTTCAAACTATCAGCAATATCAACAATGCTCTGAATCATGTCCAAACAGAGACTCTCTCTCTCTCTCTCTCTCTCTCTATATATATATATATATATATATATATATATATATATATATATCTCCTGCTCCTCCCTCCACACACACACCTACCTCTCCTCCACATTCATCCATTCATTGTTATGGTCTAGGCACCATGTGGATGAGACAGACAGGAGGAAACAGGAGTTGAAAGGCTGAGGGGGAAAATTACCCCAAATTGTAACCTTGTGTAATGTTTCATAACATGTATTTCGAAGAGCTACCATACCTGCCTCCCCCCCCCCACTTGGACCGTCCTCTGACTCTATATTCTATCCTAGAACTGAAGGATAAATTTGATGAGGCACAGTATGGAGTTTTCTGTCTTTTTCCCTCCACAATGCAAAAAGCAGAAATACAAACCTACCTCAAATCTAAGCTTGGTGCTAGCTTTGCCTTATTATACACATTTTGTAGTTGGAAATAAATTAACTTTTAATTAATTAAACGTTGCTGAGCAGGAAATGGAACTGATGACCCAGGAAGGACAGAGCCCAGCAATGTGTGACTGACATGCCATGGCCAGCAGGCGAGCATGGCTGTAATGAGTGTGAGTTTGTGTGAGCCCTGGTCAGGCCTGTGTGCTCAGCCCTCTGCAGCCTTGTGGGTAACTCACTGTGTGTGACTGTGAACTGCTCATCATCACACAATGCCAGTGAAGTTGCATGTATGTGATGCCTGTTCATCGTACCAAACCGTGCAAGATGGTAATGGTGGCAAAGCAAGAATATGTGCCCAGAACCCTGATGTTAAGCCAGCTGGCTTGAGGAAGGCAGCTTTTAGCAGCCACATCAGGTACCAAAGCTAGAGTTTTGGGTGACAAGGGTGCAAGCATAAGGGGCTTGGTAAACTCTCACACAGGGCTTCCAATGAGGAACTGAGGTTACTTAAGCAACACCATTTACCCAATATCCCCCTGTCACAGTATTCCTAATACACTTTTCTAAGAATGCATTCCCTCTCCTGATCATAGTGAAAGATTTCACTAAGATTTGTTTCATAATGCTCATTTTCTCCAAGACTCCTATTATGTTCTCTGCAGTAGCTGGATTTGTATCTCAGCTCTGCTACCTTAATAGCCATGTGACCTGGCACAAATGACTTAACTTCCCTGTGCCTCAGTTTCCTCCTATGGGAAATACAGATAATTATAGTACCCACTGGATAGGGTTGTGCGATCAAATGAATTCACACACATGAGAAACTCTTGGAACCCGGCCTGGGATGTAGGAAGAGCTCAATAAATGTTAACTATCATCGTCATCATTTTGTACTCCTTGAGATTTGGGAAGATAAAGTCAAGATACATTTTTAAAAATGGGTTCATGCTTTGCTCTTTTTTTTCCCGTTTCACTGAAACAGAAAGTCCTTTAGTGACAGGCTTTCTGGTGGGATGTGCTGTGGGAAGAGAAGAGTTAGAGCTTAAAGCTCCTCAATGCCTGATTTGGGTTCTTATACAAGGTCGGCTGAAAAGCCCTATCTTCCTGAGCTGGGGAGGTGAAATGCACGTTTCTCATCTCCTAAGACTGTTTCTCTCAGGTCAGGAACAGCACACACACACACACACACAGACACCTGTCAATCCTTCATCTTTCTATTTCTTTTTTTTTTTTTAGAGGGCAGTGTCACTGGCTCTCATGTGGGATCCGAACTGGGGCTGCTGGCATCCCAAGCGAGCTCTTAACCACCGCGCCACTTGGGCCCCTTCATCTTTCTTTATTGCCTACCCTCAGACCTGATTTGAGAAGATGGCAATACATCTTGCTGAACCCAGAATCATACATTCTCCAGAAATGCTTGTCTCAGGTTTGAGGTTTCCAGAAAAATTCAATGTCTGACTCCAAGAGGCAGTACTAGGGGTTGCAAAGCATCCTGAGAGGCTTGCTGTATTTGGAAGAGCTCTCCGCCAGTCTCTGGAGGGCAGGTCTTTCTCCAGGTTCTCTACCTATCTGGAAAAGAGTATGGAGGGCTCACTTTGTGACAGGCCCTATGCTTTACACATTATCTTATTTAAACAATACAGAGTCCTGCCAGATGGGTAAACAGGCTCAGAGGGCTGTAGTAATTTTGCCAAGGTGCCACAGCAAGCAAGGGGAGAGCCAGGATTCAAAGCCAAGCCTAGACTCCCCTCTTCCCACCAGACACTCTTGCTTTGGATACTGAGATTTTTTCCCCCTGCTTTCTTTCCTTTTTGCTCTCTGATTCGAGGTCATAGCCTGCCCTCATCCCAGGAAGTGAAACAAAATCATTGCTGACAGGAATGGATCCAAAAGACCCAGCCAACTTTGGAAAACACCAGCGGGGCTGCCATCAGCTCTGTTTTATGAGGCTATGGTGATGTTGGGAATCACTCCAAAGAAAGAAGGCAGAAATATCTCATCTTTGCTTTACCTGCCAAAGTTGATGCAGTTTTCGGGGTTGGGTACCAAGTCGCAGGCATCCATGTAGCCAGAGATCCTGGTACACATATGGTACCTGCAGCAGACAGCTGGTTGAAGAATCTTCCTGCCAGAGGGAGTTGGGATGGTGGTGATGGCACGAGAGGAGGAACAGACTCTGCAGCTATAAGGATGGAGGTGCTGAGCAAAGGGGGATCTGGGCAGTGGTCCTCACTTCCTGGTTGTGTGCCCAAGAGCAAAGTCAAAGCAAAATATTCATGGGTGGGAAGGGAAGGGGGATGAAAACTCCTTGGCCATCTCCCCTTTCTCCGCTGCACTTCTCATCTACGTTTCTGGCCTCCCAGCTCTGGCACTCATCCTATATCCCAATTCTCAAATGATTCCCTGTTAGCTGAAGACGCAATGGAAGGTTGCTGGGAGAATAGATTGTAAGCTTGGAGCTGCTGACAGCCATGAGACAGCCATGATGCTTACTGTAGCATCAGCTTAGAGCTGAAACACAGTAATACTGTCATTTGAGCCCTTCAATCCAGGCATGCCTGAACCCTTTCACTTTTTTTAAGAAAAAGATTTTATTGGGGAATTGGGGGAGGGGAACAGTGTTGGGGAATTGGGGAAGAGGACCAGCCAAGTTGTTGTTCTTCAGTCTTCATTGTGGAGGGTGCCAGTCGCTGTCTGGCTTCCTGTTGGCAGCTTGTGGCCTCTAAGCTCAAGGTGCTGTGTTTAATCTTAGTTGCGGGTGGGCGAAGCTACCATCCCATGCGGGAGTTGAACCAGCAGCCTTGTTGTTAAGAGCGCACGCTCTATCCACTGAGCCATCCGGGCGGCAGCTCAGCTCAAGGTGCTGAGTTCAGTCTTAGTTGAAGGTGGGCATAGCCCACCATCCAACAGGCAATCTTGTTGTTACACCAGCTGAGCCATCTGGCACCTGTTGGCAGCTCAGCAACAGCTCAGCTCGGGCACAGTATTCACTGGCCCATGTGGGAATCGAACCGGCAGCCCTGTTGCTCAGAGCTCGCACTATAAGCCAACTAACTCTTAACCAACTGAGCCACTCAGCCGGTCCTCCTTCACTTTTAAATTAAGGGCTCCCAAAAGTTTGCGTTTTGGCTTAAGGAAATTTCAACTGGGTTTCTGTCACTTATAAGAACAACACGAATAAAATCCTAACTGAAACAGCATCAGCTTTCTAGAACAATTTTCAAGGACAGATCCTCCACAACAGCCGAGGAAGGATGTAGAGGACATTAGAACAGAGCCACTTGACATGGTAAACTCAGAATCTAGAGGCACCAAAGAGTGGGACAGAGCTGGTCAGCCCCTGCCTCTGGTGGCCTCTGCTCCAAGGAGCAGTGGGTGGGGGAATTAAAAGGTGCTCAGTTCTGATTTTCACTACCTGTAGCTCCCTAGGGAGGCTTGGAGGAAGCATAGACCAGGGCTCACTCGGAGGCTCAGCAACCTACAGGTTTTCCTGAAGGTGTTCCAGGTAATGATGGTAGTTACCTTCTGCTGAGCCCTCACTGTATGCCATGATGTGCTATGTGTATTATTTTATGTAACCCTCACAGTAGCCCTGAAAGGTAAATACGTTACTGGCATCATTTTCTAGATAAGGAACTGAAATTCAGAGTAATGTGGTAACTTACTAAACACATAGCTAGTAAGTGGCAGAGCAGGAATTCAAACCTAGTGTATTGGACTCCAAAAACCTGTGCTTTTAACAACTATATTGTATTTCTTTCAAGATGGGTCAGTGGGGGCAGGGGAGGTTCCTATATGGAGAATTAATAATGATTGGAGCAGCCCTACAGAGTTTACAAAGCCCAATTTTATATGTAATCTCACTGCACCCATTTTACAGATAAGGAAACTGAGGCTTAGAGGTAGGAAGTAGCTTGCCCAAAGTCATCTGGGCAAACTGGATAAGCTGCGCAGAGGTGAAGCTCCTCAAAAGGAGCAGCCAGTCGGCAGGCTGCAGAAATTCACAATGTGTGTGCAGGGCATTGTGATGGCCTCGCCACACTGACCCATGCTTAAGGGCAATAATGGTATCAGTCTGGCTAAGGAAGATCTCTGACAGATGAGGGAACTAACTGGTGTGGCCACAGATCCAATTGCAGGAGACAGCAAAGGGCTCTGCATTCACAAAAGGATTCCCACATCTAGCCAAGGCCCTATTTATTTTTCAGCAACACTTGATATGGACAAATTCCAGTTCAACTAGAGAGATTCAGCTTCCTGGTGTTCCCTGGGGGAGGGAGGGTTCTAACTATGAAAGGAGCCCCTTTCTTCTGTTGGGCCATCCTCAGCAAAAAAGGCTGCAAGACTGAGTTGAGCTGCCTAAGGAGTGGGGAGTTGCAATCTGCCTGCTTGGCTTCCTCCCAGAGGAGAGTAGCTGTCCTAGCTTGAGCCCTTACTGTTAGGCCTGTCCTGATGCTTTGCTGAGTTCCAGGGCACCTGTCCTAGAGAGACAAGGCAAGGCTGTCTTTCACTGTTCCCCAGGTGACTCGCGTCTGTAGGAGTGACCAGGCAGGGATCCAGGCGACAGGACAGAGGGGCCAGGGCAGCCACTGTTGTTCACAGCTGGAAGTGTGCCAGGGAACTAGGAGGTGAGCTGCAATCCTAACCCCTCTTCACCTTCCCCTCCAGGAGACCCTGCCCTCCATGCTGTATGTGGGGGGGGGGGGAGTGGGTGTGGAGGGGCGGGGGGGAAGGGGGATCCTTGAAGTCAGGTGAGCAGACTCTTGGCCTTCTGGATTTATTTTCCCACAAGCAGTCTCTGAGCTCTGAATGTAGGGCAAGTATTAAAGGCAGGAATGGAGGGGAAAAAGTAGGTTCATGAGGTCAAGCCCAGCCCTTCCAGGTCTGGGAGGTCCAGAGCACAGGTTCTCGGGGCAGTCAGCCCTGGGTTTAAAAGCCCAGCTCTACTACTTGCTTTCCTTGGGCAAGACTACCTTTTTGACATACTTACATTCAGCATTTATTGAGAACCTTCTATGTGTTAGGGATTCAATGGTAAGAAAAAAAAAATGGACTCAGTTACCTTCTTGGAGCTTACAATTAGTGAAGGAGATAAATATTAATCAAACAACGAATAACACGCCACCACCATCACCACCACCAGAAAAAGGTGAAATGCCCAGGAGAGATGCATAGTGTATAGTTAGGGAGAAGTCACCTGTGGGAAGTCAGAGAGGGCTTTCCTAAAGAAATGGTAATGGAGCTGAGGTCTGCCTGTTTATCCAACAAAGTAGGAAGGGCATTCCATGCAGAGGCAACAGGATATTCAAAGGTAGACCATTTGGCAAGAGGGAGAAGGGCTCCTCCAAGGAATTGGAAGGCTCATGAGGCTGAACCACAGAGTGGAGAAGCAGGTGGGGGTCAGACCATCTAAGAATGTGGGGCGTTTATAAGAGCAATAGGTAGCCTTTTGAGGTCATCTAAGCAGGGAGATGAATCTGAAAAGATTACTCTGGCAATAGCAAACAAGGAATTGGGAGGGAACCAAGGCACATTCAGACCAGTTAAGAGGTCTCAGGTATTTGCCTGTAAAATGTGGATAATGATAATACTACCTCATAAGCCATTGCCAAGATTCAATGACCTCCTACATTTTAAGCATCTATTCCAATACCTGGCACAGGATAAAAGGCTCAGTAAATGTTATTGTTACTTTTATTGTTAGCTCTTTACAGAAAACAGATCTTTCTGCTTCATGGCTGCTCCTGTGAGACGGGCTGGGAGAGGGAAGTGGTTGTTCCTAGGGTAGGAACGTGCCCTAGGGTGGGACCCTGGTTTGCACTGTCACAACTTCAAGGCCAGAACCGAGGATGCCCCATTAGAATGGCTTGACAGTATGAAAGATTCACAAAGAAAACAGGGTTCCAATTGCTCCCCCAAACATGCCGGAGAGGCGTTAAGCCCTAGTGTTGGCTGAGAAAAACGCGTTTTTCTGCAGGGTATTCTACAGAACAGGTGTAGGGCTCGCACTAGTGCGCGGTCGCGCGGAGGCTGGGACCCTCTTTGCTCTTCAGCCTCAGGCTGACCCGCTTCCCCCCCCGCGCCGCAGCTTCTCGGGCTTGGAAGCGCCAGGTGCCGAGTCCCAGGCAGAGGGTCCCAGGAGGAGGGAGGGTCCCCGGAGGGCCAGCTGCAGCCGGCCGCCAGCGGCTGCCCCCTCCCCAGTCACGTGGCCTGGTGGGTGGGGACCGACCTGAAGTTGGAGAAATCCTGAGTGATCCCAACTTCTGAGTGTGCAGCCGGTCCGCCCGAGCCCGGGCTGCGGGCGCGGGGGGCTCGGGAAGGGCGCAGAGGCTGCACTTTGCGAAGCCAAGCAGGGGCGCGGACGGCGGGACTCGGGGCATGGCCCAGCTGTCGGTGATCCCGGGGTCCGCCACCGCGTGGACAGGTAAGCAGACAGTCTGCGTCGGCGACCGCTGCGGTGAGTAGGGCCGCTCGGACGTTGGGCCGCACACGCCCTCCCTCCGGTACAGGGGATGCCGGGCACCCACAACGGGAGGGAAGCAGGCGGCCGGGTAAAGCGGCCGCGATGGACACTTGGCTCACCGGGTCAGCGCCGCCAGCGCCACACCCCCTCGTCCGCTCTTTTTCGCGGCTGGGTGAAGCCGGGATGTTCAGCGCACGCAGACGCCTGGAGCCGCGCGCCGAGTGGGGGCGCTGTGCGGGCTCGGCTCCGCCTCGCCCCGCCCCCGGCGCCCTGGCCACGCCCCGTGACGTCACGCTCGGCTACAAAAAGGGCGGCGCGCGGCTCTCCCAGCTCTAGCGGAGCTCGAGGCCGGGGGCTGTCGGGGGTACTGGGAGCAAGGCCGACGCTGGGTTGCGAATACCTCGGTGATGTTTTACTCAGGGCTCCTCACCGAGGGCGGCCGCAAGGACACCGACATGCGGGAGGCGGCGTCGCTGCGGCAGCAGCGCCGGATGAAGCAAGCGGTTCAATTCATCCACAAGGACTCGGCCGACCTGCTGCCCCTGGACGGCCTCAAGAAGCTGGGCTCGTCCAAGGACACGGTGAGCCCCCGCGCCCGCCTCGGGATCCCCGCGCGTGGCGGCCCGTCACCTTGCCTCGGAGGTCTCCCCGCGCCCGCCCGGTGCCGCTTTCACTGAGTCACCGCCCGGGCTCCTGGCCTCTGGGGTCCTCTGTCTCGCTGATGCTGTTTCGGATTCCTCTCCATGCGGCATCCCCCTGCTTCAGTCGCCCAGGATCCCTTCGCAGCTTTTCCAGCTCACGCTCCCTTCTCCTCCCTCCGTGTGTCTCCGCTCGCGACTCTGCCCTGCCTTCTTGTCCCCCCACCCCACCCCAGGTCGCCTTAACTTGCCTTGCCATTCATTGATTCTCAGCAGCAAATTTGATCTCATGGGGCTTGAGCTGCCCTCTAGTTTTAAGAGGAGGATGGATGGCTAAGGGCTGCTAGTTTAAAGGATTGTGTTTGATTCTCATCCTTCAGCCACTGTACTAGTGGTGCTGGGCCAAATGTATGTTTAGCTTTGTCGTTTTCTCTGCAGGTGTCTTGTAGTTGACTTGTTTTCTTGAATACCGTGATCATTTTATTCATCTGGGCAATAATCTCTGAAACATTAATTACATGTCTTTTAAATTAAGTAGGTACTCTAATTTTTTCCAGTATTTTTTGAGCTTTTGGAATGTTTAATTTGTCAAAGGGGATGTGTGTGTCACCCTGGTTCACTGGAATTGCCATTTCCAGCCCGAGAAGGACTATGAAGGGCAGAGCTTCTCAATCCACTTTTTTTTTTTTAACAACCTTAATGACACACAGATACCAGTAAGGATTTGCCTTCTCCCATTGTGATAGAGAATCATTTTTAGTTATATAGGTGTAGGTAATGTCTCCCCAGTTGTCTTGCTCTATTTTTTAAAAGGTGTTTTTCCTGCACAGGCCGCAGGATGGGCAGTCTGATTCATGCTCACTCAGAGTGACTGACCTGTATTCCTAGAAAAAGATGACTGTCTTACCTTCTTTCACTTTAAAGCAGTCTAGATTCATTTATCAAATCAGATCCACGTCTTCTTACCTTCAGGCCAAAATATTCCTAGTTCCCGAAAGCTGCAGGAACCAATAAAGAGGGAAGTATTAGGAAACGAAGTAAAATGTGGAATGTTTGTCGTCCCTTCATGCAGTATTTAAGATATTATCAACATTTGGTTGTCCTGGACATTTGGTTGTCAAGGGGTTTCCTATCCCTGAGGAACTATGTCTCCATCCTTCTGCCTCACCTTCCTTACACTACTTCATCCTGCGTAGGAAGAATTCCATCTGCTTTTCTGACTCCAGTCTGTCTCAACATAGGCAGTAGGCTGGAAGAAGGAAGCATCCTCAAAAAGCAGGTTATTGCTATAGATGTGATACACAGCAGTTTACTGTGAGATCCTGAACTGCGGTTCACACGTCTCTGTTTCCCCCTCCCCCACTGCCATGGAGTTGATACCCTTCTTTCACTGTTCTCACACCTTTCATGTGCAAATGATTGCATAGAACAGCTAGAACAGGTCATAGATGCCAGGCAGGTTGTGACAGGACTAGGAGAGCTGTGAGTCCTGGGGTGAGGTGGCATGCTTAAGTTCTCGGAACTGATGTGGCTGCCTCAATACAATATTAGAAGAATAACCTTAGAAGAATTCTATTACTTCACTTTATGGATATATCTGGTAGTATAGACCAGTGTTGACTGAGTTTTCTCTCACTGAAGTGAAATTTTGAGGATTTCAACATTTACCGAATAGATATATAGTATCAACTCAATAAAAGGAGGACAGGAATAGGGAGGGGATGGTATCAGAGAGAGATGGGGGGAAGGACAAATTAGCTTTAGTTGACTCTGGGGTTTGTGCCAGTGAGAAGATCGTGGGTTGTTTTCCTCATACCAGTGACCTACATTAAAATGATTCTGCTGGGGTTTCTGAATAATCTACCTTTTACCATGCTGTTTCTGTAACATTCACTATTTGATACTAGCCTGCAGACTGCTTTTGGATTGGCAAAGAGCACCTGTTGGCAATCAAATGTGGTCTTGTTCTCTTGGCCCTAGGGAAGTACCTTTGCCCTATTCCTGTCTGTGTGTAGTTGGCTGCTAAAAAGTCTGCTATGGAAATTAATTTTGTTTCATATGCCTGGCTCTCTAGTTTGTTTATTCTTTCATCTTTTGTTGTTTTTCCCAGCATTAGATTAAGAGCCAAAATCAGAGATATGAGTAATATTTTATTTGATTTATTATTTTTTACAAAGTAGAAGAAACTGGAGAAAAAAAAATCTCCACTCTTGGAGTTTTACTTCTTATAATTTCTTTTGTTTCAGCCAGGTTCGCAAATATTCTTGTCACTGAGGAAGGACTTAAACTCTTTTAAGATAGACCATCAGACCAAATCCCTAGTCATCCAGCAATAGAGAGAGAGTTTTGCTTTCCTATCTATGATTGATTCTGCTTATAGCCAAATGCTTTAGCAAAACTCACTAGAATTAGAAATAAAGGCCAGGGGAAGGATGGCAGAACACACAGCAAAGCCAACTGACCATGAAATAACTAGTCCTGTACTCAAAGTATCTGATCTACTTGATCAGAATCTTTGTCAGTTGGAGCAACCATAGGTGGTACCGTATAGATTAGCAGGACAGAATAGATTAATTAATTTATTCCACAAATATTTACTGAGCACTTATTACATGTCAGGCAATAATCTGGATATTGAAGACATAACAGTGAACCAAAACAGAGTTCTTGCCCTTATGGAACTTGCATTCTTGTGGGGGAGAAAGCAGAAAATAAAAACAAGTAAATATATAATATTTCAAGTAGATCAGTGCTATGGAGAACACAAACTAGGGTAAGGGGAATAGGGAGTGCAGTGGTCAGGGAAGGATGGAGTGGAACCTTGCTATTTTTTTAAATTAATTTATTTATTTTTAATTAGCTTCAGGTGTACAACACAGTGCAATAGTTATACTTTTTACCCCTCAAAGTGACAACCCCCCTCCCCCATTTGGCCACCCCACTCCTCCCCCCCATATCATATATATCTATTACACTTCCTCTGACTCCCTTTCACATTATAATCCACATCCCGTGACTATCTATATATTCAGTTACAGCTGGTATACAATATTATACAACCTCAGCTTCAGGTGTACAGTGCAGTGATCAAGCCTCTTCTCCATCCATGAAATGGTCTCCCTAACAACACATATCACCATCTGACACCCCACAAAATATTTACAACATTATTAATTATATTCCCCAAACTGTCTTTCATATCCCAGTGGCAATATTGTAGTTGCCTGTTTTTGCTGTCTAAACCCTTCCCCTTCTCCCTCATCCCCATCCCCCTCCCAATTAGCAACCCTGATTTTTCCTCTATATCTATGAGACAGTTTCTGTTTACTTTGCTCATTCATACAGTTTTTCAGATTCCACATATGAGTGAGATCATATGGTATTTGTCTTTCTCTGACTGACTTATTTCACTTAACATAATAGTCTCTAGGTCCATCCATATCATTGCAAATGGTATGATTTCATTCTTCTTTATAGCGGAGTAATATTCCATTGTATAAATATACCACGGTTTCTTCTTTTTTTTTTTTTTTAATTTTTTTTTATTGGGGAATTGGTGGCGGGGAACAGCGTTGGGGAATCGGGGAAGGGGAACAGACAAGTTGCTGTCTTTTTGTTCTTCAGTTTAGTTGCGGAGGATGTTGCTTCACTGTTGGTATCGTCATTGCGCTCTTCCCGGATGAGGCAGATCGGTCGCTGGCCTCTGGATGTCGCTCACCGCGGCTATTGGCAGCTCACGCTGGCTGCCAGCCGCTCACGCTGGCTGCGGGCCACTCACTCTAGTCTATGGCAGCTCACTGCAGCAGGGGCTGCAGCCCACACGATCACCGGGGCTCGCACAGCCCAGCTCCAGGTGGAGCTGTTGTTAGCTGTAGAGGGCAGTGTCACTGGCCCTCATGTGGGATCCGAACCGGGGCCGCTGGCATCCCAAAACCAGCGCTTAACCAATGCGCCACTCGGCCGGCCCACCACGGTTTCTTAATCCAGTCATCTACCGATGGGCATTTTGGTTGTTTCCAAGTCTTAGCTATTGTAAATAGCGCTGCTATGAACATAGGGGTACATAATTTTTTTTGAATAAGTGTCTTGGGTTTTTCAGGATAAATACCTAGGAGTGGAATTGCTGGGTCAAAAGGTAGCTCCATTTCCAGTTTTTTGAGATACCTCCATACTGACTTCCGTAGTGGCTGCACCAATCTGCAGTCCCACCAACAGTGTAGCAGGGTCCCCTTTTCCCCACAGCCCCACCAGCACTTGTTGTTCATTGATTTATTGATGATAGCCATTCTGACTGGAGTGAGGTGGTATCTCATTGTGGTTTTTTGGGTTTTTTTTGAGGGCGGTGTCACTGGCCCTCACATGTGAGACCCGAACCGGGGCTGCTGGCTTCCCATGCCAGTGCTTAACCACCAGGCCACTCGGCCGGCCCTCATTGTGGTTTTTATTTGCATTTCCCTAATGACCAGTGAGGTTGAACATTTTTTCATATACCTGTTGGCCATCTGTATGTCCTCTTTAGAGAAATGTCTCTTTATACCTTCTGCCTATTTTTTAATTGGGTTGTTTGTTTTTTGGAACCTTGCTATTTTATATATAGGATGGTCAGGGAAGGCCTCTCTGATAAGATTACATTATAGGAGATAATGAAGGAAGTGAGAGAGCAAAATATCTAGGGGAAGAATGTTCAGAGCAGTGTAACAGGAGTGAAGGGAACAACAAAAGATCAGGTTCTACATATATTTTGAAGGCAGAGCTAACAAATTTAATTGATGGATTGAATTAAGGATCTGAAAGAAAGAGTAGTTAAGAATGACCTCAAGGTTTTTAGTCTAGCAATTTGAAGAATAAAGTTGTCATTTACTGAAATGGGTAAGAATACAGGAGGAGCAGGTTAGGGATAGGGAATAAGATCAGGAATTTGATTTTTGAACAAGCGAAGTTTGGGGTATCTCTTAGTTATTCAAGTATAGTTGTTGAGTTGACAGTTCACGAGAAGATTAATAACATCACCAGGAAGCCTATGCTAGTTGCCAAGATGCTACAGTCAATAAATGCTAGAGGAGTTCAGTGGAATAAGTGATTCCTCTGACCTGGTGTGCAGCCAGTGATGGAGACCAGCACTGATTACAGCTTCATCATTCCCTGGTGAGTCACCTGACGATGAGATGGCATTGAGAGGAGGCTGCCTGCAGAACTTACTTAGAGGTTATCTGGTCCAATTCCCTGCATATGTGTGAATCCTTTCTAACAAAATGCAGCCTGCCATGCCAGCTTGGAAGCCACCATGTCAGACCAATCCACAAGCAGGTAGCAATCAGGAATAAGGCTGATCTCTTTGAAATAACATGTCTGTTGTGTCACAGGCAAAGGCAGAGAGACAGAACACAGAAAGCCTGGGCCAGTGTGACAGCCTGCCCACATTGGTTCCCATGTATTTCTGAGCAGCTACAAAGCCATAGCCAACCTGTTTATGTTCCCATGGGGTAAAATGGGTCACATGTTGTATGTTCCAGTAAACAAAGGAGAGAAGGCACAGATATCAGTGCCCTTTTAGATTTACAAGGCCGGATAGAGACATGTATGTTGGGTTTGTAATGAGAGTCAATCAGGAGTCCATGTTTATTTACAAATGTAAATGAGGACAAAAATGGAGTAGGATGATTTCATGTTCTTTTAGAAAAAATAGTGAATGGTAATCAGCTTCAATTTTAGGGTGAGTGTAAGAATTTAAAGTACATATACATGCATATACTTACTAACATTTTGAACGCTTACTGTATACCTGACACGGTGTTAAATGCTTCATACAGATCATTGCATTTAATCCTTACAAAAGCACTCTGAGGTACTTACTTGCTTGAACTTAGTTCTGTATGACTTCAAAGCGTGTATTTTTTTTTAAAAGATTTTATTGGGGAATTGGGGGAGGGGAACAGCGTTGGGGAATCAGGGAAGGGGAACAGACCAGTTGCTGTCCTTTGGTTCTTCAGTCTAGTTGTGGAGGACATTGCTTCACTGGCCCATGTTGGTATTATCATTGCACTTTTCCCAGGTTGAGGCAGTTGCTTGCTGGCCATTGGATGGCCACTCACCACGGCTCATGGCAGCTCACGAAAGCGCATGCTTCCTGCTAGCCAGCCCCACTGCAGCCTACACCATTGTCGGCGACCCATGGCAGCCCAGCTCCAGGTTGAGCTGTTGTTCACCATCTTAGCTGTAGAGAGCACAGCGTCACTGGCCCTCATGTGGGATCCTAATGGGGCCTGCTGCTCAAAGCTGGCATCCCAAGCCAACTCCCAACTCAACTCCCAACCAACGCGCCACTCGGCCGGCCCCAAAGCATATATTTTTAAACACTACTCTAAGTCAGGGTAGCATGCTTTTTCTGTAAAGGGCCAGATAGTAACTACCTTTTTGACTTTGCAGGCCAGTCTGTCTCAACTACTCAACTCTGCTGTTTTAGTGCAAAAGCAGCCATAAACAGTTTATCAGTGGGGTTGGTTGTGTTCTGTCTAACCTTAATTTACAAAATCCAGACAAGCTGGATTTGGCTTGTGGGCTAGATTTTCTGACCCCTGTTTCTAAGTGGTTCTAGTTGTGGTTCTATTGCTAGCTAGAAACCTTGGGTTTCTCCTCTGGGAGTGAATGCTACAAAGAAGGCAGACTTCTGTCACGCCCTCTATTTTTCCAGACTAATCCATTCTGTGGACACAAAATTCCATTAGTTTGATTCTGTCTGGGCTCAGTGCAGCATAAGGAAAGGGATTGAGAAAGTAACCTTAGAAGTTCTTGCTCACGTTGTGATTCTGTGGCATCCTGCAGTATAATCTATTTCCTTTCACCTCACTTTTCTTCCCACTCTACAGCCTGACTAAAGGAGATATTTAAGCAGACTGTGTGCCAGATTGAGGAAACAACTGCTTCCACCCAGAAAACAACACTGCCTACAGAGCCATTTCTGTCAGAATTCCCAATGATGGAGGCAGCACATTTGAGCTCTCCTGGTTAGAGTTTAGCAGCCACATTTCAGGAACAGTAGAGAAACAGGGATGCTTAGGTTAGTGGCTGCCTTGTTGAGCTAAAGCATAAAGCAGGATTCATGTCAGGTGGATGACTTGAGAATGATGTCCAAAAGGCCACCAGAGTATCTGCAGCACTGTCTAGCCAATTACTAGTGTGTATCATGAAGGATATCAGGAAAGCTAAAGGCAGCCTTGGAAAGCCAGTATTTCAGTAAACATAAAAATAAATCACTTAAGCAAATTTACAAAGCAACATTCAAAGTGTGGGAGTGCTAGTAGTACAAACTATGTAAAGTGCAAATTCTGAAGAAATTCTGAAAGAAACAACTAGATGATGTTAGTCAAGAAAGGCTTTTTAAAGAAGTAAAGGGTAGAGATTCGTTTATTCATTACTATGTCAAGAGGTGGGGACGCAGCCGTGATCAAGACAATCAAGATGCTGCCCTTATGGAATTAACACTCTAGTGAGGGGCGTGAAACAGTAAACAAGTAAATAAGCAGTTTCTTGATATATTGATTTTTACCATTATCTATTGATTTGTTACTATAATAGATAAAGGTTTAATTCTCTTACATCTCCCCATTATGTCCCTCTCCTATTATACTAATAATCTGTTAAATAATTGTTTTCGGTCAAATCAGTATTTACTGCATAGATTATTATGACTGTGTTCATATTATTATAGCTGAGTCACATAATGTATTATAATTATGTTTCTCATACAAATATTTTTCTTAAAATTAATAATTGCCTAGTTTTTTGTTTATTTAATTTTCTATGTAAAATTCAAATCTCCTTCAAGTACCTTAAAACTGTAGATGATTTAGCAGTCCACTTGTTTTTTTTCTTGGAGAAATCCTTCCTGGAGCCCTCCCGTTTCATTTTGGACTGGTTGCTCTCAAGGCCTGCTACACAATCTGTAGCCTGGACTCTTCCTTCAACACCATTCTCAGCATTTCCTTTGTCTCTCTTCTCTGTTGGATCCTTTATTTCTTGGATCCTGTGGGTGTTTTTTTTCTTTGTTCATTGGTTTCCCTCACTTTGGGGGAGCATATCCTTCAGAAGCTTTTTGAGGATGTATGGGAAATACCTCTTGAGTCTTGATTGATAGTTTGGCTAGGTTTAGAAATTATGTACTATCAGATTTTTTTAAAAATATTATTCCATTGTATTTTAGGTTCCCTCACTGTCATTGAGTATGATACTCCTACACTATCCATTGAATAGTCCAATGTCATTCTGGTTCCTGACCCTTTGTATTGGATCATCTTTTTCTCTTTGGAAGCTTTTAGAACGTTTGTCATCTATGATATTCCAGAAAATCATAGTGATGTGAAATCTTGGTGTGGATCTTTTTTCTTTCATTATGTGAGAACCAGTGTGAGCGCTTTCAATCTTTAAACTCATATCCTTCAGTTCTGGCTTAGTATGTCACGCCACCCTCATCCTTAGTTGTGTTAGAAATCTGACAGTGCATAATTTCTAAGCCTAGCCAAAGTACCACCAAAGTGTTTGACATACTCTTACAAAAAAAACTTTTGGCATTCTTCCCAGTTGTCTGGGTCAAGCAGGAGTCGTATGCAGGCTTTACACTACGTATTTCCAATCTTAATCATATCCTCCATCTACAGAAGTTCTAATACGTCTAACTCCTTAGCCTTTCCAGGGCTCTAGTTTGAGTAGGAAAAATGCTTTTATAGCTAGACCCCAAAATATATAATAGCTCAAACATGATAGTGTATTTTTCCTTAAATGACAGCATTCATGGAAAGGTCAGCAAGACAACCCTCTCACGTAGTCATTTAGGGACCTGGCTGAGAGTGACTCTTCTGTCTTCAACATGTGACCTCCAAAAAGGTTACCCTAAGGGTTTTCTCCATTCCAGCCAGTCCAAAGAGGAAAAGAATATGGCGGAGTGTGCACAGGCGATTTTTATGGACCAGATCTAGACGTGGCGCATATCACTTCTACCCATATTCTGTTTGCTGGAACTCAGTTATACTCATCTGTCATGCCTAACTGTGAGGAAGGTTTGGGAAACATAATCTAGGCATCCTCCCAGCAAGAGGAGGAGAACATGGATTTTGATGAGCAACTGGTAGTTGCTACCATCCCAGTGTTCCGTAAAGTAGAAGGGTGTGAAACATTTAGCTTTCTCTAGCTCAGGTTACTTAACCACTTTTCTGTTTGCTGCTCAGATTCCAATATTTGTCAACATCTCATTTGTTGTTTCCTTTACTGTTCTCTTTGTTCTTATAGGTTTGGGCCTTTCTTATTCCTTGACTATCATTTTAGTGAAAATTTGGTTGGGAGTAGAGGTAAATGTGCAGTTACATTGCGATTTAAAAATTTAAGCAAAATAAAATGACGACGGAAAAATACCTGTGAGGTTCATATGAACTTACTAGCTGTGAATTTTCAACTGCTGAACTGGACCATGAATACTTTAAGTTATGAAAGTGAGAATTATATGTACTGACAGAAAAATGCCTTTCATATGTTAAACAAAAATACAAAATTTTAGAACAGTATTATATGATCCTGTTTTTTTGTATATGTTTGTAACTTTATTAACATTTTTGGGGAGGATATATTCTTATTTTGTATTTTATTTTAAATTTTTATTGGGTAGCAGTCTGTTTTTCCCAGGACCCATTAGCTCCAAGTCAAGTCGTTGTCCTGCAATCTAGTTGTAGCGGGCTTAGCTCCAAGTTCAGTAGCCTAGTTGTGGGGGATACAGCACACCATTCCATGCAGGAGTCGAACCGGCAACCTTGTTGTTAAGAGCACACACTCTAACCAACTGAGCCATCCGGCCACCCACCGGCAGCCCAGTGGCAGCTCAGCTCAAGTCATTGTCTTCAATCTAGATGCGGAGGGTGCAGCTCACTGGCCCATGTGGGAATTGAACTAGCAGCCTTGTTGTTCATAGCATGTGCTCTAACCAACTGAACCACCTGCCTGCCACTAGGAGGATATACTTTTAAATTTAGTGGTGGTTATTTGTAGGAAGTGGGACTGAGAAGGGGTGGAGAGGTTGGGGAAGCTTTCCCTTTTAATATTATATACTTCAGTGATATGTGAATATTTTACATTGAGCATGTATTGTTTTTGAACCTTTTTTGATTACTAAAGAAAAAAACAAGTAAAGAATACAGTCATACCTCAATATTGGTCCTCCCACCCCCAATACTAAAATTCAGGGACGCTCAAGTCCCTTATATAAAATGGGGTAGAAATTACATATAGGCTATAGCTGGATATGCCTACATATCGCTTCACTTGCGTGAATTTAGCACAGTGCTCAGCATGTGGTAAATTCAAGTTTTGCTTTTTGGAACTTCCTGGGATTTTTTTCTGAATATTTTCAATCTCTGGTTGGTTGAGTCGGCAGATGCGAAGCCCATGGATAGAGAGGGCTGACTGTAGTCAGCAGGGCCAAATGCCCTAGTGCAGTCAAGTAAATAAAGGCTGAAAAATATCTACCAGATTTGGAACTTTCGGTGAGGAGAGCTTTGATTAGATGGCCTTTGGAGCCCCTTCCCATCTTCAGGTCCACAAATTCAGCTTATCTAAGTTGGCCCTGCTGAGCAAGGACTTGATAGAAACAAACACCCTAATTTAGTATGACTTGAGCTAGGAATCCGGGCTTAGTAGTGAGAGAAGGAAGAATGAAGAATTTCTGTTTCCTTTGAGGAGCAAAGCATTCTCGCAGTGTCGCATCAGAAAATCTGACAGTTAGCACTTCCTCTAGCTCCTTATCAAGAAGCTCTCATTTTCTTTTAAGTGTCTCTTTCTCTCCTTTTCTCGAGGTTACTAATTTAGAATCTGCTTTGCCAAGAATCTGTATTTTGGGAATACATTTCTTTGCCTCACCAGGGTCACAGTGAGTCATGACTCTGACGCCATCCTTCCTCAGAAATCTGTGAGGCGTGGGGGCGATAATGAAGACCTTCTCCAGTTGTATGTCCTTTTCTGGGAGGTTCTAGGCTCTGGGCTTCTAAGAGTGACTTCCTTTTCCCCAGAATTGGAGTGCCACCCAGTATGTCTTACATAGAAACTCGCAGTTAGACTATACTTTGAGGGATTTTGAATGTTATTGTAAACTGGAATAAGATGCTTGTATATAGAAATTTTTCAGGTCCAATGACTTCTTATCAAGAGGTAGCTTATCCTTCCTGGAGGCCACTTTGGGTAAGAAATCGTAGAGTATGGATATGTCTGCCCTAAGAGCTCTTCTAAGCTCAATCGAAGAGCAGACTTGCATTGACATTCCTCCTTCTGCTTCCTAATGTTAGGTATCCTGGCACAGATATAAGGTTAAATTAAATTCCCTGCTTCTTGGTCTGTCTCTGCCCTTTTGATACTCCCACTTTTTGGCCCATTGAAGGAGCGGAATGGATGACAACTGTATGGTAGGAGTTGTCTTACGCTTCTTGAGATCCACAGGATGTCAGTAAGGATGATTCCTGTGGGTTCTGCCGCATTCCAAAATGTGTTTCCTCAGAGGGTTGCTCAGCAGGTACGGATTCCTGTCTTCCCACCTCATCCGCCCATGGGTGACTCAGCCCTCAGGCATATACAGACGGGGTCCAAAAAATAAGATTGTAAGGGAGTGAGACTTGAAATAGAAATAGTCAGAGTTTCTGGCAACCTGTGCTAGGTAGGGTTCTTTGGCCTGTGAAAATAAGCTGCCCCATCTGTAAGCCACTTGAAAGACACACCTATTCTGCATAGGCTAAGGCCACTTTTCTCCTGAAATGACCTTGTAGGGGGAGGGAAGGCAGCAGGCCCAGGCAGTCCAAATCACAAGGGTCCTCCAGTTTTCTTTAGCCATAGAATATTCATTGGCCCTATCTGTATCCCACCTTCCTCTTTCATTCATTCAGAGTGGCCTACTGCAAATTGGTTATAGTACCTGCTCTGACAATACCAATGAAGACCCTACTTGAAAGAAAAATAAGTAAGCAAAGGTAGAGATTCAGTGATGTGAGCCTCCTTCATCATTTTGGTGGCACCTGGGGGACAGTGGGAGAAGGGGGAAATGACTTGTCACTAAGAAGCCTCTGCTTTTTATTCCTCAAGCAACCTCATAACATTCTGCAGAGGCGCCTCATGGAAACCAACCTGTCTAAGTTCCGAAGCAGCCGTGTCCCTTGGGCCTCCAAGACCAACAAACACAATCAGGCTAAGTCTGAGGGACTGAAGAAGTCTGAGGATGATGACATGATCTGGGTTTCTTGCCAGGTAATGTTCTGAGAACAGCTTTTCCAGAGTTTTCTGGCGAGTAGAATTTGGGCCCATTATGATCCCAACAGTGAGTCTCTCACCTTCAAACTGTATAAAGCATGATCTTATCATGGGATTCATGAACGAGTTTCAAGGCGGACACCATGCAACTCCGAAAATGTCTGCAATATTTTGTGTGCATGTGCATCTTTATGGGAAAAAGGACCAAAACTTTCATCATATTTGCAAAGGGGTATGTGACACACACACCCTCTTAAGAGCTACTTGGTATATAGAATGAAACACCCAAAGTCCTTTGAGATCCTCTGTCAGCTCTAGATTCAGCAGGAAAAAGAGCCCCTCAAAGGAGACTCAGCGGTGGGTAAAGATGGGATGCTGTGAAGCCATGACTGTGGAGATGCTTTCCAACCCTGCCTTTCATATGACAACTGCTGCTTGCTGTCTGGGTCTCCCTTCCCTTGCTCCTATTGAACAGTACGTTTCCTCTCCATAGTGTGCTGGAAAGGATGTGAAAGCCTTGGTTGACACAGGCTGTCAGTATAATCTCATCTCTTCAGCCTGTGTGGATAGACTGGGGTAAGTAGTCCCTTGTACTGGGTGGAATTTGGATGCTAATCACTCTTTGCCTGAATCTATCTTGAGGTTAGAGATGGTGAGGGTTTCCACAGAGGTTCCAAGAGAAGTATGCAGAGCTCAAATATCAGCTAGAACCAGTTTTTAGTAGAGGGACAGAGTGGTGCGTATTCAGTCACCTGGGAGAAATCAGTGAGCCAGGAAAGCCTCAGACTTTCCATTAATTCCCACCTACTAAGTTTTGAGCGAAGACCTTCGGGCTCTGGAATGAGAGAACGTGAGATCCTTGGCTCATTGTGTGTGCCATGCCCTAATCCTGATTTGCGTCATGCCGTAATCCTGATTTGTGCTCTGCCCAGAAAACAAATTAGGAGCTGTCCTGTTGGTATACTCCAGATGAATAAAAGCAGGGATGTGGTTGGCCTTAGCTTGCTCAGGGTTCTTCTGGAGGTCACAGTGCCTGTCCCAAGAAGCACCAGTCAGAACTTGGGATAAGGCTACTGTTGCTGCTGGGCCTGAACCATCATAGGGATGATATTAAGCAGTAGTGTCCTAGTGCCTTTTCTCTCTGTGGTGAACATATAAAATCAGATCTTACTGCTGCCCCTGCTGGGGATTGGGTGTGAGGCAGACATCCTATGTATTGAATGTCTTTAGCTGGTAATGGGTTCTCCCTCTTTTAGTCAGAGAAAGCCATTTTGAATCTTTACTCGTTTTCACTCAATCTGTACTTTTATTTCTTTCCTTCTTTCTTCTCTTTCCTCCAAAGTGCCAGATGGGCCCTCTAGAATTGGGAGGATCAACCTAATATCCTTTTCCACTTCTGTAACCTTAATTGCAACAAATCATTCCCTAGACCAAATCTCTACATCGAAAGAATCACTGGGGTAGACATAGTGGCCCATTTTAAGCTACTTACAAGATGTCCATATTCTTAGGTAGGGCGTGCACAAGACTTGATATGTGAAGTCAGTGACCTTTGCCACATGATCTGTTTCTTCTCATTTCTATCCTGTCCTCACCCCTCACTGACACTGGGACTCTTTGAAGCTGCCTTTATGGGTTTTGCACATTGTTATTTAGAGTGGTGGAGTGAGTCCAGAATGCAGGTGCTCTTGGGGGAGAATCCTGAGCTCTTTTTATGTGGTGAAGACATGAGCTATAGTGCAACATGATGGTTCCAGAAAGACTAATAACATCCTGGTACATAATTAGGCAGCACACTGCCATGATTCCAGAGGAATTAATAACCATCTGTAAAACTGCAATTATTTTTCTTTTGGATGGGCTGTAACACCAAAAGAAGAAATGGAGTAAAGTAGAAGTATTGGCACAGAAAGTCCATAATTAAGTATTTATCCACCAACCCATAACAGCTCGGGTGCTAGCTGTTCCGATCACATTACATAACTGTGTGAAACCTTGGCTGTTTCTTTCCTTCCTCCCCTGCACAGGCAAGTTAAATTAATTAAGACTTTCTCTACAATATTCCTTGCTGATATCAATATCAAGTACTTATAGCTGCTAAACATATAGCCTAAGACTAACTGATGAGGATAGATTGAAATAGAAAAGACAGAGAGAAAATTAGACATTGAACAAAGTATCTTCTCAAATTAGATTAACCTGCCCTCTCTGAGATCTGCTATCCACAGCTAGGTTAAAGGACATGTTAACTAAACTGCCTTGCACACAGGTGGGGATGTCAGGATGTGGAATAGGATTCTCTAAGTGTGTCAACTCTTGTCTTTCACCAGTGCAGATAGTGGCATAGCTTTTTCAGAACGTGTTGAATCTATCTTTATCCTGTCCCCTGGCAGGGTTAGGACAAAGTGCTAAAACAAGAAGTGTAGGGTAGTCAGCACTTTTTTGGCAAACTAATCCCAGGAAATCCCTGGAAAATTCCAACTATAGGTTAGAAGGTAGCCATTGCAAGATTCTACAAGAAATCTCTGCTAAGGGGATTCTGGTATCTTTCCATCTGGTGCAGACTCAAGGAGCATGTGAAATCTCATAAGCATGAAGGAGAGAAGCTCTCTCTACCCCGGCATCTGAAGGTAGTGGGCCAGATCGAGCACCTAGTGATCACACTGGGCTCCCTCCGCCTGGACTGCCCCGCAGCTGTGGTTGGTGAGTAGAATTGGGAACTGGACCTATGGACCCCTAATGTAGATCTCCCTGCTTCCATCAAACCCTCATGAGATCTCATGCCTATAAATATGAACTTCTTCATAAACCATGTCCCAATTTTTGTCTTCCAAATTACCAGTTGGGCCCTGAGCTACATAAAGACAAGTTGAGAATCACTCAGAAAAAGGAGTGTGTAACTCTTGATAAAAAATACTCAAGGGGCAAGCCAGCAAACATTTTGTGTGCCAGTGAAAATGGCCCCTGAGAGCTTTCCAGGAGCTAGTTGGAGGAGAGGGCTAGTTGCCATAAATCCCTTGATAATTTCCCACCATCTCTTATACATTCCCTTATGTATTTTTTTTTTAGCCTACTCTATGTTCCTGGTTTTTGTCTAAAAGCCTTTGTCCTTTAGAGTTGGGTTTGAATCTTGGCTCTATTTCCTTTTAACTATAATGATCTGGGAAAATTATTTAATATATTGGGCTGTCAGAAAAGTCATGACGCATTTTTGCAATGAAAAACATAGAAAAAATGCATTATGACTTTTTTTTTTTTTTTTTGGAGGGCAGTATCACTGGCGCTCATGTGGGACTGAACCAGGGCCGCTGGCTTCCCAAGCCAGCGCTTAACCACCGTGCCACTCGGCTGGCACATCATGACTTTTCTGACAACCCAATAATAGGTGCTCAACAGATGTTTATTGGATGTATGTATGAATGAATGATGGTTGGTTGGATGGAATCTAATGGTGGGTGACAAGGCTGACTTCTAAACCAGCATGAAAATGGCTGAACTTTAATTTTTTTTTTTTTAGAGGATAATGAAAAAAACTTGTCCCTTGGTCTCCAGACTCTCCGATCCCTGAAGGTACGATTGATTCTATTTTCCCTTTGATTCTTCCATTCTAAGGTGGGGCTATCTGACATAGATACCCACAAAGTGAGATCACAGTGGCCAGTGATTCGCCTTTATTTTCAGTGCATCATAAACTTGGATAAGCACCGACTGATCATGGGGAAGACAGACAAGGAAGAAATCCCTTTTGTGGAGACAGTTTCCTTGAATGAAGATAAGTGAGTGCCCGGATAGGTCAGATCAAGTCAAATCCACTTATTACCAGAGGGGTTCTCACACAGGATGTTGGGTTGTATCCTGCCTTTGGCTTTCAATCGTACTACAAATACACCCCTCCGCACTCCCAGAGCCCACCATCCCACAAAACTCTCTAGCCCGCATTTCAAAATGAGAAGTGATAATACTGCACCGAGTGGTGGGGAAAATGAGATGCTTTTAAACTAAAGTTGTACTTGCCTTCAGCCTAACTTCTTTGAATTTGGTATCATTTCTTCTGTTTCTTTCTCATTTCAGCACTTCAGAAGCCTAACTACAGCCTGTAGCATGTCTGCACATGTGCATATACACCAGGTTGACAGACTGAGACAACTGGGTTCGAAACAAATGCAGTAGCAACTTGCTGTGGACCAATCCTTTTCTCTGATAGAAGCTCCAGGGGCTCCTTCCCACCCAGACCTCTCTAGACTTTAGTCTGTGCATACAGATCTTGTTGGGTTATAGCCATTGTTTTTTACTCCTTTGATCGCTTAATTTATAGACCTTTCTGACACTGCCAGGTCTCATTTGTGGCCTATTTCTCTGCTTTCTCCAGGAATTTGCTTTTATTAGTCAAGTATAGAGGCAGCTGGGGTCTATTTCTCCATAGATACGCTTTCTTGTGTTCCTATGGCTAAAATGTCATAATAAACAGGAAACAGACCTTTACCTCCTTTTCGCTATTTTAGAGAGTTACAGGATACTTACGTCTCAAAATTAAAATTTCTCCTAATTTCATTCTCAAATGTGAATTGATCTGAAATCAGAAAGAGCCCAGTGAGATAATCTAGTTCAACCCTTTCATTTAAAGATCCAGAGAAGCAAGTGAATTGTCTAAGCTCATATAGGCTGAATCCTAGGTCCCTGACAAGCCAAGGCTATGTTCATTCTCCCATGCTGCTTCATTTGTCTTCAAGCCTTGAGAAGAGGAGGAAGAGGTGAGGGTTTGCAAAAAGGCAAAGTAGGGGAAGAATATACTTAGGGATAGATGCTAGGAGGGTCTGGGTAGCCCTCCCTCCTGTGTGCTAAGCCCTCTAAAAGTCTCCTGCCCCAAGCTGTCACATTTAGGTCTGTATCTTGGTGCCTAGAAACTGAGGGTACAAAGATGAATGAGATTGTCTTTTACCTTGAACTTCTTGGAAGGTAGAGGGGGAAGGAACCAGAGACAGAAGAACATTAATCACTCTTGGAAATGGAATTGAAGGCTTCAGTAAAAAATCTGGGCATCATTGTCAGACACTGATACTCCCAAGATCCAGTCACTATTTCTGCCTAACCTGTTATTTGTCTGCCATGGACTTAAGTAGCTGGGCTACTTAAGGGAAAGAAGATGAAAAAACCCAGAGTAGGTCCAGAATAGAAGGGAGTACTGGATAGAACCAATTGGTGGGAAGGCCTACATAGGAAAACCTTTCTGGGATGGAGGCCAGGAATGAAACTTACAGGCAGGGAATTGAGGGTTGGGAAATTCTTCAGCTCCCTCCTGGTGCAAGGAAAGAGGCAGGGCAGGAGCTGACAGGATGAGGGACAACCTTTTCTGACTCCCCAATATTTTCTGACCCCTCAAAAGGTTGGAGATCACAAGGACTTTTTGAAGCATTTTTGTTAGGGTATCAGCTTGGGCATTTGGATACCTATAATGGGATTTCCCCTTCAATTTGGTCAGAGAAGTGCTTGGAGAAGTCAGAAAAATAGCAAGCTGTGAGCTTCGCAAGTCTATCCTTGATTCATAGCAGTAGTTCCCAGAGTATTTAATGGATCCCACTTTGAACTTTGCCAGGTCCCACCAACAGTCTTGTCTAGTGTTTAGCTGCTGTCCCTACCAAACAGCTCTTTGGAACTCTGAATGTTTTTATCCTTGCAGAAGCTTCCTAAAGACTAGAAGCTTGGTGATCCCCATTTGTACTGCAGCCAGTTGTCACTGCGTCATCCCCATGCCTCCTCCTTATCAGCCCCTCTAGAGGAAGTAAGATGGAAAACTAAGCAGTCACATTAGAGGAGGTCACATTTGAAGCTCAGTAGGGGTGATCCCAGGTTTCCAGCCTTCAATACCCCCTCCAGCTCCATTCCATCTTCTTACCTAGGGGGGACCTGTGCCTTTCCATTGAGGCCTCTCCACTCTCCTCTCCTACCTATTGTGACACCACTTTGGCCTGCTTCTTATCCTAGGACTTAGTTGAAATACTTCACCCCTTACTTCCCTAGTTGAAAGTTCCACTCGAAGTCTTGACTCTTGATCACAAGTGAGGCATGTTGGAAGTTCCTTGGCCTGATTTATCCTTGTTTGGATTCCCTGTGGACCAGTGAGATCAGGAATTCTCAGGTGCTGGAAAGATGTGACTGATTCTGGCCCTTTGAGTTCAGTATTATATGGTGTCAGGGGGATGATCAGATGGCCTTCAGTGATCTTTCTGGCCTCTGAGAATCAGTGATTTTCCACTTTTGAAATGGAAACAGTTGGGGCAATCTGAGCTCAGGGTGTCATAATCTTACTCAACGTATCAAAATTATTTGAATTCACTAATCAAATAATTGTGCTTTAGACAACAGGCTAGATAGAGTTACCCAAAAATGCCTAACGACAATTATGGGAAATCTTGAGCTTTGTTAATCTTTAAATGCTGCCAAGTTGATTACTCCGAAAGCCCTTGATATTCATTAGAGAACACTGGGTCTGCTTTTTAGGGGCTGGGAACGTAAGCAAGTGAGGTCAGTTCTTCCCAAAATCCTAGAAAATCTCTCTGGCGCCTCTGATTGAGGGTAGAGAGAGTGTCTACCTATGTCACAGTTCTGAAGATACGCAGTAGCAAGAAGTAACCTGTAGAACTGGTACTCCTCTCATTTCTTTCCAGATGTCCATCTCAAATACAGAACGTTTGGAAAAGACTGTTTTCGTCATTTGGTATTTCTATGCCTGACTTATTTGAGGAACAAATGTTTTATGACTTTTCTGTTTCATTGCCTTGCACAGATACCACCTGGTAAGATTTTCTATTCCTTAGCTCAAAGTGTCTATTGAATGGATTACTTGGTATGTCAACTGACCTCACTCTCGTGTAATAGAAATATCTTTCCAGGTTGGGGACATGGAGGAGATGATCTGGATTGCTCCCTCCTTCTGTTGCCAGGCTTCTGCATTGGCACTTTATCTGCTCAGTGTTTCTAGCCATGTTGGGTTTATTTGTGAGATTGATGTAAAAATAAAGTGAAATCTTCCCTTCTGTGTGCTTGTCTGACAACGTCTGTGTCAGGGCCCCTGGAAGGTGGGGGAGCCCTAGAATGCCTAATTGCATCGGTGCTTCTCTCATAGGGTCTTCTGAACATAAGGCTTTGTGGTCCTCATTTCCTCTATTGCTACTGGCCCTTCAACTCTCCCTCTTACTGCCTATATGTTCTTGAGCAAATTAGTGAACCTCTCTGAGTTTGGTTTTGTAATCTGTAAAACAGAAGTGATGATAGTACTTTCTTTACTGTATCAAATGAAATAATCCATGTAAAGTAATTGGCATATGGTATTCTTCAAAGCTTTACCTGCATATGAGAACAATCTTTTATGGTGGCTCACTAGGGTGAGAACACTTTTTATTCAGTTCAAACAAATAGGAGAGGTTTGGGAAGGAGAAGGAAGGGTTGATTGAACCTTAGGGTATAATTAAAGCCATTGTCTAAATGACATGCCAAATAAATGCACTTTACAGATGATAAAAACTTACTTTTAAGTCTGAACATTTTAAATAGTTAAACAGTATGGTTAAATAGTCAACAAGAAACATTCTTTTAACTATGACAATGGTTATCATAATCTAGAATTATGGTTCTATTAGTAGTCAGATGATACTACCATTCCACCTCAGAAGGTTTTCTCTCTTAATTCTGTCCATTTATTCTAAATATAAAAAATATAAAAAGACTTAACCCAACTGGGCTCTTAAGCAATGAATGACAGAATCAAGATTCATAATCATCTTAATAGAATGAAACCAACAAAATTAAGTTTTAACCAAGTTAAAAAAAATTCAGTCTGACTTTCATTTTTAAAAAATCTATTGCACTTGCATGGTTGGGGAGGAGTTGGATTAACAGAAGTTCATGTGAAGATGATGTCGGTGTTTTAGCTGCTTACACATTCTATATGTAGAAGTATTAAGGATTCTGTGTGTAGAAGATGTCATTTGTAAGATAAGGATGTGTACACAATATGTAGAGTGTCCAGAAAAGGAGAATGATTATTGTCTTCAGAGCTATCATGTGAAAAGTGCTCTTTCTGGCACCAGAAAGCAAGCATTTCCAGTAAGTAGAGATTGCAGAGAGCCATATCCTGACTCGCTTGGAGAGAAGCATCTACTATAAACCAGGGATTATACTAACTCCCACAAAAAAAGCTAGTATTGTTCAGTTTGGCAGAAGCAAAACCTAAGGCTCAACTATTTAACACAATTAAATGTACTGTCTCTACATTCTCTTTCACTGAATTACTTCTTAGCAATATTATGAAGGAGATAATTTCCTAACAATATTATCAAAGAGGTCTCTGCACTGGGTGGAAAGTTTTTACTAATGCCAAAGTCATTTCTAATACCAAAATTCTTTTTGATTCTAGGATACCTTTGTTAAATGGCATTGTGAATCAAATGTAGTTTCTTGTTGACTCATTGCCATCACTACAAACATACTCATCAAAGACCTTTTTTATTTAAGGGCTGTGATATGTTCTGGAAGATTGGGGCTGCCAGATGCCTAATTAGACTGAAGAGAAATCTGGGTCTTTACCTGCTTTTAGTAGTGGCTTATCCAAAGGTCTAGCAGCCTGATGACTACAAGCTTTGTTCTTTCTTTCTAGTGCTGTTATCACACTCTTTCCTGGATATAGGCCCCTAACCTGCAGATCCCAGCCACCCAAATCAGGGAGGGGAATTCAATCCTGGCATTGCTTCTCCTGGAGCCTGAGCAGCCTCCCAATTTGTAATTAATACAGGTAACCCACATACTCCAATGTTCACTTACCCAAACCCTGCCAGTTGCCTTGAACAAGAGAAATAGGTTGGGAAGAAGAAGAATGGTTGATCTAGTAGAGATACCAGAGGATACACAGAAGACAAAGGGAGTGGGGTCATAGAACCTTCAGTACTGTGAGCCTGGATAATAGGAATGTTATTTTGTTTTATCATTTGACAAACCACGTGAGATATCTTGGGATTCTGTTACGAAATGCTGGGCACCTTGGATATACTAGATGACCTTGTATTAGGGGGCTGCTATAGTGGCTTTTATTATACTTATTTTGAACATGGGCAAGGATGTGAGAATTTGGTGTTGGGACTGACCATTTGAGGAAGCAATTACTGTTTTGAAAGTGCTATGGAAAGTGTCCCCCACATGTCTGGATTCATAATAGATTCTCTGTGTATATAGGAACCAGTTGGGGAATAGAAAGTATATTAAAGTGGACAGGTTTTATAAAGACCAGTTAGACCACAGGGATGTGTGAAGAGGGCCTGTTCTAAGGTCTGAAAAAAGATAGAGTCCTCTCTGACCCAGGTGTGTATGCCCCCATGGAGAATAGAATTTCAGAGATAGTAAGGCTCAGTATCAGCAGGTAAGGGGTTAAGGGAAGGGCAAGAATTGGAAGAGTGACAAAGGGAAGGAAAAATGGGGTGGGAATCCCAGTATCAGCCTAAGTTGACTCCACCATTAGGATTCTGATCTGTCTGTGGATACCAGAAACCTGTAGGGTGGGCCAATTGGAGCCTGTGTGTTTGAGGGACCAAGAAGCATCCTGGGAAGAGCAAGCGAATCAGACATGTCTGTCTAACACCTCCTCCCGCATTCACACACTTAGATGATGACCTTGCTTTCTACTTCATTCATGAAATAATCAGAATACTCACCACTCCCACCACATCTGCCCTTTAACTGGCATCTGTATGCAGATTTTCTTCTGTTATTGTTTACCATAGCACAATCCCCAAATACTGCATAACTATTGTCTGTCTCCCTCTCTAGACTCTTAGTTCCAAGAGGGTAGAGTTGTGTCCTTTTTTACACTGATGTATACCTAGAAGAGTGTTTAGCACACAAGTATTCAACAAATATGTGAAGGCATGAACACTGGCTATCAGGTCAGCAGGCAGGAGTTTAGAGAATTTTTCTCCAGAGAAACTTGCCTCTCCTTTCAAGAGAAAAGCCTTAACCTATCCTGACAGTTGGAGAGCTCTTTGAGCACCCTAAGTGGTATTTTTTGTTTCTTGAATTGAAAATTCTTTGAAAAATTCTTTGAAAAAACATTCACAATAAGAAATTCCGATTTTACAGGATTGATCCAGTACATAATATGCATACATGGGTGTGTGTGTGTGTGTGTGTGTGTGTGTGTGTATGAAACTAATATTTCACAAAATAATTTCCTTTTTATGTGTGATGTGTTCCAATATCTGTCATTCAGAGGGGAAAGAAAAGAAAAAAAGGTTGGCTGCAATTGGTTACGTTGATTTCACAAACCACTAATGGACCTGCAACCAGTTTAAAAAATACTGTGATGTGTCTTAATTACAAGCCCTGTCTATGTACAGAGCTTCCAATCAGCTTTCTAATGCCTTGCTCTTACATATGAATGGATAGCCAAGAATCTCCAGACATTTAAGAAATGTCTTAAGTGAGCTTTTTACCCAGCTTTTAGGGATAGCAGAGACAGAAACAAAGACTGAAAAACTCAACACAGACAATTCAAGAAACAAGCATTAGAACTATCATCAGAGAAGATATTGGGAGCACCCAGATGGAACAGAATGCTATTTTAATATTTATTTATTTATTTATTTATTTATTTATTTATTTATTTATTTATTTATTTTGAGGACAGTGTCACTGGCCCTCACATGTGGGACCCAAACCGGGGCCGCTGGCCAAGCCAGC
The DNA here is from genome assembly GCA_033961575.1 of Aselliscus stoliczkanus. NCBI lineage: Eukaryota > Metazoa > Chordata > Mammalia > Chiroptera > Hipposideridae > Aselliscus > Aselliscus stoliczkanus. The sequence continues at coordinate 93,694,612 of CM066736.1, read as the reverse complement.
ACTTAACCACCGCGCCACTTGGCCAGCCACAGAATGCTATTTTAAAGGGGAGGGGGTTGACAAGGAAGTGCTCCAGTAAATTTAAAACGTAACAGATATGTAAAAATTCAAAAGAAGAGTTGTAATATGGAAATCTTTCAGAAAAACAAAAAAAAAGGTAGAAAAGTGGGAAGAAATGATAAATTATCCTAAGACAAAAGCTGTGCAGTAGGCTTAGAGGACCAGTCCAGAATGGAGGATAATGGACTCCTGAAGGCCTGTCTCCAATTTAAAAACTGGACTTACAGTTGAGAGAATTTGGGATAAATTAATTATAGCTACTTGAATGCTAGGTACTTTAAAAAGCATGGAGGGCCGGCCGAGTGGCGCGGTGGTTAAGCACTGGCTTGGGAAGCCAGCGGCCCTGGTTCGGGTCCCACATAGGAGGGCCAGTGACACTGCCCTCAAAAAAAAAAAAAAAAGAACTAAAAAGCATGGAAAAAGAGGCAATGGCTTACTTCATTCAAAAAAATCAAATGTAATATGCTAATGTTATCAACTATGAATAATATGTATATAGTCAATAATATAATGAATAGTTATTTACCTAAGTAAGGAGATAAAGATATATTGAGGGATGGAGAATGAAGAAACAATACATGTGTTTATGAGAGGGCATTAGAGTATAAATATATACTTTATTTCCTATAGCTAGAAGTAAAATAATTGACCGTACTGAAAAATCAACAACTAGTAGTATAAGTAGGTTAAGAAATATGGAGGTAAATTCCAGAAGAAATAGCTAAAAGATAAGAAAATTGTCTCTGGGGAGTAGAAATTAAGAATGTAGAGGGCTGGGGCAAAGTCTGCTGTGAAATACTATTTGATTTTATTTTAAATGTACTATATTGGTAAAAATAAATACCAATAATATAGCATTTCATTTATTTGAAAATCTTAGTGGTCAAAGAGGATGGACTGTTTTTCTTAAGTATTTCTTTAAGACACTGGGACACGGGCCGGCCGAGTGGTGCGGTGGTTAAGCGCTGGCTTGGGAAGCCAGCGTCCCAGGTTCGGGTCCCACATATGAGGGCCAGTGACATTGCCCTCTAAAAAAAAAAAAAAGACACTGGGACACCACTGATACTGATTTAGAACCTTTCTGAAAGAAACTTTAAAAATGCCCTCTGCTTTGGTGCTAAACTTATGTTGCTTTGTTATTGTTAAGGACTGCAGTAACTTGTCAGCAATAGGGACACCAGAATCTCTAGGAACAGAGAGACAATATTTTGGCTTCATACACTGTTATTTATCATCATGGTGGGCACCAGCAAGCAAGTGATGGCATGGCACCTTCTGTAGCTTTATAGGCAGCAGAGGGCAGAAAATCTAACTAAAGGCGCCAAGTAGGAGGGAGCATCCTGGTAAAGCACATGGTAACGGAGAGGACTCATCATATTGGATATTCCCAGATAGGCTCAGAAATAACTGGAAGAACTTCTATGTGTGTGCCTCCTGCCGTAACCTCAAGAGGCACAATCAAGGAAACAGTCATGGATGCTGTGCATGACTCTGTTCTCCTGGACTGGTGTGGCTGAGAAAGTGCTGGGTACATCAGAAAGGATGGGGTGGAGAAATAAGAGAGAGGCATCCAGAGAGCCATTTCAGCCACTGAAGGAGACAGAGGGTGGGGGACTGCAGACAGAGTTGGTAAAACCTCCGTCCCAGATATACTTGTCCCAGATACATAAATTGTCACTTCTGCTTCCTAACCTTCTGACTTCCACACATCAATTTAGAGAAGGCTTTTCTTACTCTCTTGTACATCCCTCACCAGGAAATTTTTCAGGCCTCACAAGGAAGTAAGAGGGCCCAGGCCTGAAGGAAAGGTGCCCTTGGGCCTGTGTTACTCCTTAGAGGGAATGAAGTCGGGAAACCTAATCACAGGGACGCAAGGAAAAGAAAGGGGAAAAGAGTGGGCAGTAAGGCCAGTCTTGCCTGTCAACAGAACAACTCCAGTGTGACCGGAAGATCTAGGAAGAACTTAGGTCAGAAATCTCCCTTCTCCTGCCTATCACAGTGCCCCAGATTTCATCTGCACTGCTTTGGGTATCTCAGCTTCACCCTCTCATGGTCAGAAAGGAATCAAGTAGGTACCAGATTCTTTGGGACTGACTAGAGGAGCCTCCCCCATTCCCCTTTTCTGGCTCCCCACAAACATTTGTTGGTTTTTACTATATCCTAGTCTCCAGGTACAAAGATAATAGACAAGGTCCCTGCCCTCAAAAAGCTTGAAATATTTTGGTGGAGGTTAGGAATATAGAGGCAAATATGAAAACATAATTTTACCATAATGTTAATTAGGACAGATCTGCACAAACAGAAAGGAGTACACTTAAGACAGCAAAGGCTTTCTAGCTTAAAAGACCCCTGACCTTAGGGAAAAGTATTATCTGGGTATGAGCAGGGCAGAACCAGAGGAAATGACCCCTCCACTTCTATTGCATCATCTAAAAGTACACTCATTTTTTTGACTATACCCCCCCTAACCCTTGGCTCTAGCTGTGCCAGTTCCCATAACCCTCTCCTTATCCAGTCCTCTTCTTTCAGTCTCTAACCAGGCAGCCATCTTACAGTCACACTCCACTCATGGCAGCCACATTCTGTATTCTAGAACAGCGATGCCTAATATAAATATTAAAACTTCTAATAGCCACATTAACGAAGTAAAAAAGAAACGAGTGAAATTATTTTAATAATATATTTTATTTAACCCAATATATCCAATGTAACCTTAATATGAAAACATTGAGGTTTTTTTGTACTAATATTTGAAATCTGTGTATATTTTACACTTACAGCATATCTCAATTCAGAGCCATATTTCAAGTGCTCAGTTGCCACAGGTGGCTAGTGACGACTGTCTTAACAGTGTAACTCCAGAATTTTGCCTAGAGTACTTGGTGTTTCTCCATTAAACAGACAAGGACTGTCAGACTGAGGCATTACTATTTTTCTCTAAGCCTCTGTACTCCCATCAAGGCCCTGAGAACAATTTTGAAGGAAGAGAAGGCCTATGAGGTTTCAGCCAGGGTGAGCACTCCCTTTAGATGCCAGACCTAGACAATTAACACTAAAAGGATCCCAAACGAGCTGATAAGTGAGCTTTTAGCAATCACAGATCCAGATTTAACCCAGATTGTCCTCTGGCCAGCAGAACACCTACTACAAAGCCTTGATATTTCACTGATGTGATGGGATGGCATCTTCATAGAGCAGCTTGGAGGGATCTTGGTGAAGGGTCATCTAATCCTGCCCCTCTGGTTCTTGTTGGGACTGGGCATCACTTGCCCCTTGGGACTGAAAGGGGTTAAATACATTTGGTGCAATATCTGACACCTTGTGTTAGATTCCAGCATCAACAAGAAACATGGAAGAAAAATGCTGTTCATTAAAACATTTCCACAAACTAGAAGACCACCTCTAAAAAAAATGTGTATGGAAGAAACACGGGCATTCACGGGAGAATTTGAAATCCATAAAGACTTTAATCTCAGATTGAGCCAAGAACCAGAGGCCCAGAAAAGGCCAGCGTTGCGCAAGGTCACTCACTGAGCAAGTCCGCCGTGGTTGTACGAGTCCTGTATCCTTTCCACTACCCGCAACGCCTTCTGTCATCACTAACTGAAAAATATTTTAACTGGAGACAATGTGCCATGTCCCGGCTTCTCCTAAATTACCTGCGGAGGATGTCCCGCACTGGAGAAAGGCGGGTGAGCGCTAGCTACCCCGACGTAGGAGCTAGCCGCCCTGAATAGAACTGCAGCGCCTCCACCACCCAACTTCTGAAGTCTTGGGCAGAGGAGGCTACTAGGGCGGTTTGTCCGCCGACTCCACACCTCCCGGAGCCCGGCGTGGCCCAGCCCAGCCCGCCGCTGTAGCCCGGTTCCTGCGGGCAGGATGGACCTAGGCGGCCTGCCCCAGGGGGAGGCAAGCGAGGAGTCCCAAGCGGAGACTACACCCTCGAAGCGGCTCAAAGAGGTTTTTAGAAGCCCTGCGGGGAGTGGCCTCCGGGAGGCGCCTGGGCGGCAGGTTAGCACCCAACGTGCTGGAGAAGATCTCTGACCGCCTGACACGGGTGGGGTTCCCGGGAAGGGATGATGGCTCGGCCACTCCCGTCTCCACGCCCAGCACCCTCCCCGCCATCCTCGGCAGGGATGGGCCGCCGTCTCATGAATGCCTGCGGCTTAGGCTCCCTCCGGCCTCCGGGATCTGGCAACGAACGACTCCGGCCTCGCCAGGGTCGCGCGCGGGAGGTCCACATCTGACACACCGGGCTGGCTGGGGGGGGGGGGTCTCCGTGGGTGGGAAGCCTCCCCAGCGCACCGGCGGCCCACAGCTCCCGCTGCTTCGGCGTCCGGGAAAGAGATCCTGGCGCCTCAAAGCTCTGCTGGGCCAAGGCTGACCCCCCACCCCCACCCACAGAGGCCCCCTTTGGGGTGCCCGGGGCCGAGCCGAGGCCTGGCCGGCGCCAGCACCGCGCAGCCTCGGACCCTTCGCGCCGGGAACCGTTTCCGGGGCGGATGCTTTTTGCAGTTGACCCGGCGCGGCCCGTGACGCGAAGGCCCAGGCGGAAGTACTGGCGGAGGAGCCCGAGCCGGAGCCCGAGCCGGGAGCGGGTCTCGCGGGGGCTCCGGGCTGTGAGGGCTGCTGGCTTTCGCCGCGATGGCAACCCAGTGGGGAGGCCTCCTTCGTCTTGGCTCCTTGCTCAGCCTGTCCTGCCTGGCGTTGTCGGTGCTGCTGCTGGTGCAGCTGTCAGACGCCGCCAAGGTGAGTCCCGCCCAGCCTGCGCGCCAGATTGGAGCCCCCCCCCCGCCCTCTGCCACCGGCCTGGCGGGGGTCTGTCAGCCTGCTCCCCACCCCATTCCTTTCCCAGCCCTGACAGCTCGACCCCAAGCTGCACAGCCCCCCACCCGCCAGCCTCCCGCCTGCCCGATAGCACCCTCGCCCCCCTGCCCAGGTGTCTGACCACCATCGCCCCCGCTCCCAGCACCAGCCCTGACCGCTCCCTTCTTTCCCTCTCTGACACCCTGGCCCGCAGGTCCCCTCAGCCCTGACAGTGCTCACAGCCTGGACAGCAACTCTTCCACCTCCTTGGGATTTCCCTTCTCAGCCCCAACAGCACCCACCTCAAATTGTACAACCTTTCCAACTCTGGGAGCCTTTACCTTTAACTTTCCACCCTTAAGCTCTGACAGTCTACCGCCACCCTCCACCAGCCTCACAGACTATTATCCTGCCCCCATTCCACAAGCCAAAAGGATGGATAGCCGTCATCGCACAGAAGTCTTCCTTCTTAGGAATGAATTCATCTCAACTCATTGCTGAGCAGATTCCCTTCCTGTTGTGGGAACTTGCCTCTCCTGGCAGCCTTCCTTCCCTATAGGACCTCTCATCGGCCTAATATCTTCATCTAACTTCCTCCAGGATCTCTTGGCCCCTTTCTTGTCTTCTCCCTGATAATTTTAGTGGGTAAGGGGCGACCCAAACTGCAGGAGAGGTGGGTGAGGTTCTGGCCTTCTCATCTAATCCATCTCATCTTGCCCCTTCTAGTCTGGTCATGCTGCTTTCTGACTACCTTCATGCCCCTACTCTCCACACCTGCCCTGGCCCCATTCACACTTGTGCTTGCTCCTTGATGAGCTAGCTCATTTACTGGGGAAAGCAGAAGGAATTCACCTTAATGTGATTTTTTTTTTTGAATAGGAGCTTTAATCTATAATATCTTTAAATATAGGGGCTGGGAAAGACAGATTACAGGCAGACAGATGGGGGGCAGGGTGGATCGGGGGACTTGATCAGGGATTCTTTTTCAAATCTTCCCTACCTCCCACCAGAAACAGGAACAGCAGCAAGTTTCCTGAGTTTCAAATTATTGCTGGCACCCTCTACATATCTCCTGTCATCACTTTAGATACTGTAGTATAATCATATATTTATTTGTCCGTCTCCTTTGCTAGGGCATGTCCTAATGCCTGGTGGGAACCATGTCTTACACTTCGCTGAATCCACCTTATTGAACACAAATTCCAGCACTGAGCAAAATGTTCACTAAGATTGCCAATGAATTGTCAACAGCTCTGTCAGACATACCACCATAAATAGGATCCTGGTCTTCTGGGGTCTAATGAGCCACTGCCTTCTCAGATAGATTCCCCTTTGTTGAGGAGGCATCTCCAACTCCCTTCGTTCATATATTAGTCATCTCGTCCTCCTCCTCTTGAAATGTGCTTTATCAGTAGTTGTCCTCTTTGTCTACCAGGGATTAGAAGCAAAGTTGCTTGTAAAGAGGAGACCAAAGTGATCTCAGCTAGACTCAAGCTACTTCCCTTATATACTTTCTTTATAATTGTAGCTGAGTGCTTTGAAAACCTCATCCCTTCTATAGGAATCTGTCCCAACCCCTTTTATCCATATTAATGCCTTTCTACCAAAGGGTAGAAGGATGGTGAATAGAAGAAGTGTGACTTGTTTTTTTCTGAGTATTTTTTAATTTGATTCTTCTCCATCCTTTTAGAGTCAGCATTCTTACTTGCAGGCACAGCTGTCCATCTACTATGTCTTTCTGCTGCCAAGTAGATAGTGATAATGTTGGCACAATTTGACCCATAAATGTGATTAGTAAGTCACAGATCACATATTAGGTATTATTTCAAAATGATTTTATATTTTATACAATGATTCATTAGCATAGCCAAAAAGAACCAGTGACTTTTAAAAACTTGGATCTCTCAGTTATTTAAAGTTTTAAATGAATAGTTTTAGAATATTTGCAGGGATGCTTAGCAAAATGTATATGGTGCAGTTTTAAAAAATATTGATGATAAACTATCAATAAGCTATACTAAGTTTCTATTTTGGTTACAGGATTTCGAGGATGTTCGATGTAAATGTATTTGCCCTCCCTATAAAGATACTCCTGGACACATTTATAATAAGAACATATCCCAAAAAGATTGGTAAGTATTCTGGATTATGGAATTCCCTGTCAGATTTCTTTCTGTGGTTGTCACTGTTAGACCAGAATGTTCATCCAATCTGTTGTTTTCTTTTAAGTATTTTTTTAAGCAAAAGTGTCAAATTCCATTTCCACTTGAAAAAGTGAGAGTAAGGCCCTGAATGCATGATGTAAGCCTAAAGGAATATAGCAAAACACTAAGCCCCAGGTAGAGAGGGTTTTCTGTGGGGATAGGGCTGAATTTGTGCCACCTAAACTACATATAGCTACCTTCCTGCACCCTCTTAAATTTTGGTCCTCCCTCTTGCTTTTTTTTTTTTTTTGAGGGCAGTGTCACTGGCCCTCATATGTGGGACCGAACCGGGGCTGCTGGCTTCCCAAGCCAGCGCTCAACCACCGCGCCACTCGGCTGGCCCAAAAGTCTATGTACATTTTCTTTTTCTTTTTTTAGCTGAGCCATCAGCTCAATGGCAACTCAGCTCTGGCTGGCATTGAACCGCCGTTGCTCAGAGCTCAGCTCGCACTCTTGAGCGAGCTCTTAACCAACTGAGCCACTCAGCTGGCCCCTCTCTCTTGCTTTTTAGTGGCCGGTAAGCAAGCCTCATTTATCTGTGTTATAATTTTTACAACTTGCAGGTTTTGATGATATATTGCCAATATAGGAGAGAAAGCTCAGGAATGAGCCATGTATATCAGAGTTTCCCAATTGGTATGCCATGAATAGGTTATAGATGTGCTAAGGTATTGATCCATTCAGCCTTGGGGTAATCAGGGAGGCCTGTGACAACTGGGATCCTGCTGGGAGCCACCAGCAGCCTTCTCTGTTTATCTCGGTAGACCTTGCAAATGATAGCTTTTTCTACGTGTGCCGTGAAATGGTTGGCAAGCAGTTGTTTTGTGGCAGGATGGATGGGCCTCTTCCCATGGAATTGTGATGTTTTATGGTTTGTAGCATTAACTATAGTGGGAGATTACCAGGATAGGCATAGAAGACAAATAGCTCCAAATGCTACATGCTTTCCCATGTACTTGACTTCACAGCTAAATAGCCTGCAAAAGTTTGAAAGCAAAATTAAATTCATTCAGTTACGATATCCAAGCTGACTTAGAAAAAGAAAAGGCAGCTTTTGAGCATGTTTAGTTTTCTGATGTTATTGTTTATTCTTACCATTTTGGTTCAATCTGATATTTGATAATTGTGTTCTTGATAACTTTTTGTGAACTTCCATGTTGCACTTAAATTGTCTCATATTACAAAGTGATTCAACTATTATATTCTTATAGGTTTTATGTCAGCAAGTTACTTTATATGATACAATAAGTTTTTTAGTTATTCCTACAAATTTTCCAAATATATTGAGCACTTAAAGTTTATTCTATTATCAGTAATAGAATATGATGCCTATTATCTCAATGGCAAGTGAACTCACTAAGTGTTTAGCACTAATCTTTTCACTGAGTTTTTATTCTAGGTTCAGGCCGAATCATGTTATCCATCCCTGGTTATTGGTTAAAAGAGGGAGCTTTGAAAATTGAAAACAAACCTCGTTTAGCATTTTTCTTCCCTCTCTCCCTTGCTTCCTTTTTGCAGCTTAGCCTTTTAGTGAGGATAGGTTCCCAGTTGTCACTGAAAGTTTTTAACTGGCAGAATGACAGGCAAGTTTTGATTAATCGCGGTGTTATGGCTTTACGAGGCCTCCGATATCTGGCTGGCCCTAGATATATTTTTACCTTCTGGCCTCCATTCTATCCAGTTGTTAGTTTTAATTCTTCATTGACTTCCGCAGTATGACTTTCGAGATGTTTGAGTTCTCTGGTTTGTGCTTGGGGTGTGATTTAAAGCCAATAATGCTCTCCTTTTGGCACTAGGGGGAGGTGTTGCGTGGTTCTTAAAGCTGTTGAGTTCTGTGTCAGGGTTTTGTTTACAGTGACGCGGGTGAGAACCAATCTCCCTGCTTCCTCTCCTACCCTACACAACTTCTGCGCAGCACTCAGCATTTATTCGTTATTAAATTGGATTTGTACTTCAAAAGGAACACTCAATACTCAGCACTTAGATTCCCAAGTAATTCTTAGGTATTTTTACTGAGGCTTCTGAAGCTGACATGGGAAAGTAAATCAGGGATAAATCTCATTTTCCTGAGGTTCAGAGAGATACAGGGGGCTTGATCTAGGAGGCAGGAGCCCTGGATTCTGGTCCTGTTAGCTACTGGTTTACTCTCTGATCTTGGTGCAGATGACTTCTCTGAGAATGCTGGACTGGGTGGGCTCTGTGATTCTTATAGACACCTCTGTCATGGGATCTAGCTTCCTCTGCCCATTTTATGCTGCATCCAGCTTGATACTTTTCTGGTCTTCTATATGTTTGGAACAGATATCACTCACTTATATGTTATGGGACCTTATCGTATTTGAAATTCCACCAGTGAAGGCTTGTTTTTTTCATTACATAGTACCTTCGTTAAAGTTACCTGTTAAGTATAACTGATTGAACATTTATCATTTATGCCATTTTGGGTTTTCTTCTTAGGCCATAGTTCAGAGGGATAGAACACAAAAAAGTATGTTTTGGTAGGATGAAGGGAAAGAATCAGCCTAGAGCATTGGGTATACCCATGTAGGTATGGGTGGGATGAGACCGGAAGCTATGATAGAATTCTTGTGGCAGCCAGAAATGCCTAACAAAGAGATGACAAAAGGGACAAAAACTGCCCAGGAGCTGGCTGGAGGCCACGAAAGCCTGGCCTATTTTTGCGGAAGGTGATCAGAGTAGCAGGCTCTTACTAACTCGGGAGAGTAATAATTTAATTATTTCCTAGAATGGACAGATTTCTGGGAGAAGATTTTTTTTTATAGAATTGTGTTTCATAAGCCATAAATAAAAGCCTGGACAATAGAGAAAAATAAACAGGCAACATCCAACAACAAAAACATTCAGCCTTTTATTATTTTCGATATATTTCTCCCAAGTAATCGTTTTTCATTTTTCAGTATTTTCATTGTCTTAATCTTCCTTCTCCATGCTTTTTCAATATATTTTTGCTCATTAATAAAAGTAATTGTTCCTGACTGTAGTTTTGAGTGATCAGGTTTCAGAGTTTCAGACTTTATCAACTGCTAAGTGTGATTAGTTATTCATATACCGCACTGTGGCAGTTAAGGATGATGTTAGTTAATTCACAAAAGAGACAATCTCATGTTTGAACAATGCCCCAGGTCACTTTAAATCATTTAAAGCAGTTTTGCTTGGTAGCTGAACAAGTTTGAATATGACTTGATCTGCTAAGCAGTTTTTGACCCCATTTGGGATTTTTCAGGTGCATTTTTAGCTAACAGTAGCACTTTTTTTTTTTTTTTTTTTTTTAGCTGAGCCATCCTGCCACCTGTTGGCAGCTCAGCGGCAGCTCAGCTCAGGCTGGGCATCGAACTGCTGTTGCTCAGAGCTCAGCTCGCACTCTTGAGCGAGCTCTTAACCAACTGAGCCACTCTGCCGGCCCTACAGTAGCACTTTTGAAAATAGTTACTACATATGTGTCTTTATGATTTTGTAGACTCTGAAATCTTACCAATTGATGATATTGAGAGAAAATGGTTTCTCTTCCCTCACTGATTATTTGTTCCTTATATTCTTTTTTTTTATAATTTATTTATTTATTTTTAATTAGTTTCAGGTGTACAACACAGTGCAATAGTTATACATTTTACCCCTCAAAGTGACAACCCCCCACCCCCAATTTGCCAACCCACTCCCCCCCATATCATATATATCTATATACTCTTCCTCTGACTCTCTTCCACAGTATAATCCACATCCCGTGACTATCTATATATATTCAATTACAGTAGGTATACAACCTCCGCTTTAGTTATACAGTGCAGTGATCAAACCTCTACTCAATCCATGAAATGGTCTCCATAACAAGACCTATGACCATTTGACATTCCACAAAATATTTACAACATTATTAATTATATTCCCCAAACTGTTTTTCATATCCCAGTGGCAATATTGTAGTTGCCTATTTACTGTCTAATCCCTTCCCCTCTCCCTCATCCCCATCCCCCTCCCAATTAGCAACCCTGATTTTTCCTATATATCTATGAGACAGTTTCTGTTTACTTTGCTCATTCATACAGTTTTTCAGATTCCACATATGAGTGAGATCATATGGTATTTGTCTTTCTCTGACTGACTTATTTCACTTAACATAATAGTCTCTAGGTCCATCCATTCATTGCAAATGGTACGATTTCATTCTTCTTTATAGCGGAGTAATACTCCATTGTATAAATATACCACAGTTTCTTAATCCAGTCATCTACTGATGGGCATTTTGGTTGTTTCCAAGTCTTAGCTATTGTAAATTGTGCTGCAATGAACATAGGGGTGCATAACTTTTTTTGAATAAGTGTCTTGGGTTTTTCAGGATAAATACCTAGGAGTGGAATTGCTGGGTCAAAAGGTAGCTCTATTTCCAGTTGTTTGAGATACCTCCATACTGACTTCCATAGTGGCTGCACCAATCTGCAATCCCACCAACAGTGCAGCAGGGTCCCCTTTTCCCCACAACCCCACCACCACTTGTTGTTTGTTGATTTGTTGATGATAGCCATTCTGACTGGAGTGAGATGGTATCTCATTGTGGTTTTTATTTGCATTTCCCTAATGACCAGTGAGGTTGAACTTTTTTTCATATGCCTGTTGGCCATCTGTATGTCCTCTTTAGAGAAATGTCTCTTCATATCTTCTGCCCATTCTTTAATTGGGTTGCCTTATATTCTTTCATGGAGTCAGTTCAGTGATTACTCAGGATTTCAGGAAAGTTTTGACCAGGGTGAGTAGAAAATCCATCTAGACTTAAGCAGTATTTTATCTTTGTTTTTTTCAGCGATTGCCTTCATGTTGTGGACCCTATGCCTGTGCGGGGGCCTGACGTAGAGGCCTACTGTCTACGCTGTGAATGCAAATATGAGGAAAGAAGCTCTGTAACCATCAAGGTAAAAAAAAGGTCCATCTGTCCTGCTTCTGGAATAGTTTCTTGATTGTATTAAGACAAGAAAGAGAATTTTGGACACCTGAATTCCATTTTAGTTACCTAACCTGCTCTTCCCCACCATCCCCTTTACCTCCTTCTTCCTCATCTCCAACCCCCCATCCCAAAAGGAACAATGGGCCTGCTCTCAGCTTGCCTCATTGAGATGCTTTGTGGATTAATTAGGATAGTTAGACAGGTATGATGCGTGAAATGGCACAAAATGCCCTCTGTGTAATTAGCATATCCCAGAAAAATATCCCAGCTTCTCTGTGGGTCATGTGTGCCAAAGACTAGTGAAAGAGCATCATGATTAGGTCCTCTTCTTCCTGCCTTCTCAAACCATTAGAAAAAATTATATAGTGACTATTCTAAAACATCACTTCTGAATTTAAGATTTATTTTTTAAATTTAAGATTTATTTTCTTTATTTGCTACAGGAAATGGAATGTAGATCACTTTCAATACCATTTGGATCTCTACTGAATTCAGTTACTTTATTGCGGTGGCTAATGGTTCTTCTTTCCAATTTTTTTTTTTTTTTTTAATATGGAGCTTCCCATCCCTTTCTCAGAAAGAGGCCTCATGAGGAATCTGGGGTGGTCAGCAGTAACAGTTACCAGGATTTCTGTTGTGACCGACCCTGTGGCAGAGTCCTGCTCCAGCAGGGCATCGTCCTTTGGAGAAATCCTCACTGTACTTCTTTATTTTAAACAAAAATTTTGATGTATGCTTTACATACCCTAAATGTCACTCGTTGTAAGTGTACAATTCTATAAATTTTAGCAAATTTAAAACAATTTTTTAAAATCCAGTTTTAAAACATTCCCCCTCACCCCCCCCAAAAAAGATCACTCATGCTCATTTATAGTTAATCACATTCCTACCTCCAGCCCTACACAATTACTGTTCTGGTTTGTGTCTCTACAAGTCTGGCCATTTCATATAAATGGAATCATACAATATGTGGTCTTCTGTGACTGGCTTCTTTCACTTAGCATAATGTTTTGGGGGTTTATCCATGTTGTATTGTAGCATGTCAGTACTTAATTCCTTTTTATTACTGAATAGCATTCTATTAATGAATATACCACACTTTATTCATCCATCAGTTGATGGACATTTGGATTATTTCCAGGTTTTTACTCTTATGAATAATGCTGTTATGAATATCTGCATACATGCCTTTCATTTCTCTTGGGTAGGTTCCTTAGAATGGTAAATTTATGTTTTACTTTTAAAAGACTGCCAGATTGTTTTCCAAAGTGGTTGTACCATTTTAGATTCCCACCAAAAACATATGAGTGTTCAGTTTCTCCACACCCTAGCTAACATTTGGTATTGTCTGTCTTTAATTATAGCCATACTGGTGGGTGGTGTTAGCACACAAATTAGAGCTCAAGAAAATCACTGGCTTAAAACATATTTTTGTATACCTAAATTGATCTGAAAGAGTATTCTGTTGCAATTCATCTGAATTACATTTTCTGTTAGGGCTCCTTTAATTTGTCTAGACAGCAGTGCTGCTGGCACTAGATTCTAGTGTTCTAGAGAAAGAAAACTGCTGTGCTAGCAGTGGTGACGAATGATTTGCAGTAGGTAAAGATGGAGTTTAAAGATTCATGAAAAGATCCCAGAGACAAAATGCTTTCTTCCTTCTTTAAGTAATACTTGGCAAAGAGTTGAGTTTGTTTCTTATGTTGGAATCTGGTTTGTATAGAAATTCTTTATGCTTAGTGGATAGATCAGTCTTCACTGTGGCTTTGCTATTACACAAAATTCTGATTTCTTGGCTTGAACAGAGATAGATGTCACTTATTTTCAATTCCCTTTAGGTTACCATTATAATTTATCTCTCCATTTTGGGCCTTCTGCTTCTGTACATGGTCTACCTGACTCTGGTTGAGCCTATACTGAAGAGACGCCTGTTTGGACACTCACAACTAATACAGAGTGATGACGATGTTGGGGTAAGTTTTCAGCATGCCCTAGCTATGCGCAGCCAGTCTCTGCCATCATCTGGTGGAAAGTGCAAGTGAAAAATGGTCTCATATAGATGTTCATGTGCTGGAGCAGATTCCCAACTAGAGAAGCTAAAGGCAGTTCTAATTTTAGTATGTGTCTCTTTATGAGGAAATTGCTTTGTAAAGCCATAAATATGGTGGTTCAAACTGATGATCCTTGGTAAGTGTGCTGTTCAAGGCCTTTCCCATCTGTACCAAGGACACAATTTTCATTACCTTCACTGTTTATACTGAGAAAAGCATCTGAGATAGTTTTCTCCCCAAGCTCCTGCCTGAACACCTTTCCTGTCAGCATCACCAAATATCATAGATGGGAAAGAGGCTTTAGTGAAGGGAAGCATGCAGACCGTGATGTTCTATCTTAATGAAGGGAAGCTGGATAACCTGCTGATGTTTTATATTTACTGTTATCCTTCTTTAAAAACTTCTGTGACCTTTAACTGAATAAAACCATCACTCCAGATTCTCTACCTATCTTTTTTTCTCTACCTATCTTTAAAACACATTTATATTTGTGCATATAGTTGGTATAATTAGTGTGTAAATTGTTTTGTGGTCTCCTTCTTGTGTCACCTTTACTTCATTCAAAAACTTCTGGAAATTGACATAGTCCACAAACTTGTTATTCGATATAGCTTAGAGAATTATATTACTTGTTTTGTCATTATCCTGTTTGGACATGTTCCCAATTCTTCAACTATTTTTCATTATTATTGGGTTTTTAGAAAAGTGATGACACATTTTTGCAACAAAAAAACAGAAAAAATACATCATGACTTTTCCAACAACCCAATATATATATATATATATATAATTTTTTTAGAAATTACTTTTTATTTTAGATTATTGGACTATGCTCCTTAAAATGGATCAAATTCAGTAGAGTTTCAAGAACCAATTCCAAAAGGTAAAGCCAGTGTGAGCCCTTGCCAACCACAGGTACATGCCCTTTTACTCTGAGATGGCTTGTGGATCTTGCCAACAGTGGTAAAAGATGGGAAACGGGATCCTGACTGGATGGCTTGAGTTATAACTACAAACAGAGCCTGCTTTTTGATCAATACCTTGGTGTCTCATGAATATCAATTATGAATACGCAACTTATTGGGGAAAGATTTCATTTTTTGTTTTGTCAAGAGCTTTTCATAGAAATACCTCTACTCCTTTTTCCCTTGCTTCTTTTACGAAATCAAACAATACATGAGTAACTTTATTATCAAGTATTGTGCTGGATACTAGCAATAAAAAGATGAAAACAGAAATGGGTATGTAAAAGAAATGACTAATAGTGTGTTTATCCCTTTTATTTTCAGTCATATAAGAATTGCTTATTTATTTTTGAAGAATTCCAGGAGGGGACTGAGGATATAAAGGTCAAGGCTGGGATATAAAGGTCAAGGCTGGAGATCTGATGTGGTGAAACACCAGGCATAGTGGGGCTTACGGGGTGAGCGAGCTGTGAGCGAGCTAGGAGGACAGGAGGTTGTGTACTAGAGGTAGTAGACTCGCAAATATTGTTCCCATGTTAATTCACATAGGACAGGTTTTCTCAGCCTCTACACTATTGGCATTTTGAGTTGGGTGATTCTGTGTTGTAGCGACTGTCCTTTTCATTCTAAGATATTTAGCAGCATCCCTGACCTCTACTTACTAGATGCTAAGAGCATCCTCCATCCCAAGCATAACAATCAAAAATGTCCACAGACATGGTCAGATGTCCTTGGGGAGCAAAATCATCCCCAGGTGAAAACAGCTAACATATGAAAACGTTATGTGTCAAAGGCCATATTAAACCATTTTATTATAAGGCACATAGATAGAAAGCCTGACTTAAACCATATTACTTACAGTGTTAAATACCTGGTTTCTGATTTTAGGAATAGACACTATCAATGTAATACACAAAGAACATAAAAGAAATGGATGCACAAATGTGTAGACAAAAACATGTAGGAAAGGGATTTGATTGGTGGGGTCATATGCTTAGTAAACTTTTTGTTCATCAGTGATTGATTCTGTGTGTAAGTTGATCATTTGAGGACATTGTTTCTGAGAGTCCTGGCTGACTCTTGGATATCTGTTAAACTGATTGTCGGCAGAGGAGGTCTTCTCATCAGAGCTGTGAATTTATGGTAACAACTCTGTACAAAAAGAAGTTAAATTTAAATTCCTACAACTGTTGCTTATCCAAGATGAGAGTTCTTCAATATATAAGTGCTTTTTAAAATGCTTTTAGTAGATTCTCAGTTAAATTCTTTTCATTTTTGTTCAGTATAGAGTATTTTGAATCAAGTGAGAGTTAGTACAAATAGTTAAGAAGCTCACTGCAAGCAGTCACAATATTTACTGTATCATATCATATATCCATGACACATCATTGCTATTATCAAAGCATTACATTAAAACATGTTTTGTATTTATTGTAATTTTATCAGGTGTAAAAGAACAAACATATTAAAAGGGTAAATCTCTGTTTGCATTCTCCCAGCATCCATGACCGTGAGCAACTAGTTCAATCTTGTCCTGATAGGTGGAAAACAGACCAGATGGATTACTGGTTGTTTAATCCTTTAAATTTGCTCTTTACGATTTTTCTCCCCCTACCTTGAAGAGTAGATAACAGGACTATGAAATTGAGAGGTGCTCTGCTCACAAAGTACATCCTTCTTCCTAGTTTTGTGTATGTCAAAACAAACCAATGGTAATCATATTTTATATACAAGTCCGTCATGATATTCCTATAGTGTCCTTTTAATCTACCTGAACAAAATCAGTATGTTTAGACAATATGATACCGAGTCAAGGTTAGGTGAGCTAAGTTTTGGTGTTTGTGCTAATTTGTTTAGATGACCTTGGACTGGCTTATTTCCTTGTGGGAAATCAAGTAATCCAACGACTTGAGCCTTCCTTTTTCCTTACCTTGTTTCTTATATCTTTGAAAATTTTTTAACTTTATGAAATTGTTCTTATTATTTTCATTTGAAGGTTAAAAATAAAAAATACTGGAGTTTGCATAGCTGTTTCCTAGATTAAGTGAAAAGTTGAGGGAATTTTGGTAAAGAAGGCAGGGAAAGATCCTTTATAGAAAACTCTTTGATGTCTTTGAAATGTAGTCATTGTCTAAATGTCTTGGTATAAAAAGAAGACCGAGTGTTAACAACACCACGTAGTTACAGTTGTATATATAGTTATGTGGTTGTGTATAGCTTTCCATAGACATGCTGACTCCTGCCCTGGATGTATAATAGAGCTTTTGCAAACATGTACAGCAAAACAATATTGTTTCTTTCCTAGAGACATAGTTTAGTTTAAGAAGTACTACTTGTGACTTGGATCCTAAGTTGGAACCTTTGTTAACCAAGGTTTGGGAAAAAGAGATCAAGGAAAAGGCAAACAAAAGCAATAAATTAGGAGTGAATGCTTTTTGTCATTTAGGCAGCTGTGTTTACATCTCATTCACAGATAGATTAGCACAGTGGTTTCCTGTGTAATGACTACAAACATCAGTGGCTTTGGTTTACTTTGACCAGGATGGGTTGGTTTTCTACAGATACCTGGGTAAGCCTTCAGTAACCCCTTTCCTAAGGCAGCAACCAGCAGAGAAGCCGCTACACACTCTGCAATGAAATATTCAAGTCTTTATCAAATAAAAATGCTGAAGTAATAATTCACTGTCCTTGGTAATAGAGGGTAAGGTAGCACTTGAGCTATGTCTCTCTTCATTTTAGAGCAGGGAAGGGAGAACTGAGGAAGCTTTTGGAAAACGGTTCATTTAATGTATGTGCTGAGGGTACAGGAAGAGATTAAAACCAACCAAGATATAAGATCCTGTCCACTCTTGTCCGTGGGTGAATGTGGCCCTAAGCTGGCAACCAACAATTCTAATATAATGGGAAATTAAAAGACAGGTTTTTCTTCTGCTATGGATTAGCTATATAGCATTGAATAAAGCAAGGAAAAGTCCTACTTTCCATATTTGTAGCATATAGATATTAATATGAAAATAGATTTCTTTCCCGTATCTTTAGGGAAGCTTCTCTTTAACATAAAAGGCCACTGTTTGTCTTGATCCCTGCTTCTTAAGGAAAATGCCTACCGAAATGGAGACTTATGGGAACATTTCACAGATAACTCCTCACCGCTTATGCTACTTGAACCACCTATTCTGCGATGGAGTTCATCCTACTTCTGGCAGTTGACTGCCTAGGAGTGCTTGGCCAAATAGATGGATGGTCTATTTGGATCTGTTCTTTGAAAAGTCCAGCTGCTTCTCTCTCTGTGGCTGGATAACTGCTATTTTGTGTGTGTGTTTTACATTGATCATGCCATCTCTGATGTTCTCCATTCCTGGATTTTCAGGATCACCAACCTTTTGCAAATGCCCACGATGTGCTGGCCCGCTCCCGCAGTCGAGCCAATGTGCTGAATAAGGTAGAGTATGCCCAACAGCGTTGGAAACTTCAAGTTCAAGAGCAGCGAAAATCCGTCTTTGACCGTCATGTTGTCCTCAGCTAATTGGGAACCAAATTCAAGGTAACTAGAAAGCGACGAGGCAGACAACTGGAAAAAATTGACTGAGTTTTCCTGAGTTTTGTTTTAATACTCTGTTGATTTTGCCAACTCTTGCTGGAAAAATTCAAAACCTGAAGCAAAAACATGCTTGGTATTTCCTTTTCTTGTTAACATATTAATAGAGACCTTTTTAAAAGCACACATCTCAAAGTCAGACATTAAACCTTTTCCTATTTGTGACTTTTACAAATAAAAACAAGTCTGCCTGCAAATTATCTTGAAGTCCTTTACCTGGAACAAGCACTCTCTTTTTCACCACACAGTTTTAACTTGGTTTTCAAGATAATTTTCAGGTGTTTTTTTCTTTGGCAGGGAAGGGGAGGGATGCGTGGGAACTGCTTAACATAACTTTCCTCATGTCACTTTACTAAACAAACTTTTGTAAATAGATTTACCTTCTGTTTTCAAGTTTCATTTATATTTTGCAGTGTAACCATCTTCATCAAAGCCCCAACTTATCCCTTTTGAATTTTGCACTGACTATATTACCTAGGTATCTGGTTGGCCTGTGGCTGTACTTCATGGTAAACTAGATCGGAAATGCCTGATGGCTCTTCAAAAAATACAGATTTTCTTTAAGTACTGTGATGGCTGATGCAATGCATCCTAGAATAAACTGGCCATTTGCTAGTTTACTGTAATGACTAAACATAGTCCTGGTGTATGTGGTCTTTCTCATCTTCTAATATCTTTAAGGACGAATCCTAAGGACTTGGATACTTGCAATAAAGAAATTTTCTTTTAAACCCAAGCCTCCCTGGATTGATGACATACACATATTTGTCAGTATTTCTGGTCAGGTTGAGAGGCAGCTGTTTGAGCTCTAGTATATGCAGCTTTGAACTAGTACTGGAGTTCTGGGTGCCTCCCTCTGAAAGGTGTAATAGTTATTGGATAACTGGCTTTTTTCTTCCTATGTCTTCTTTGGAATGTAACAATAAAAATAATTTTTGAAACACCTACCATGTCTCCTAACTTTTCTCTCCTCCCTCTTTTGCTGTATGATGAACTTGAAGATGCAAAGGCATTCTGTACCCTATTGCGAGACTACTGTTTTATACCAGTATAATCATAAAACATTGGTACTAAATTATCTGCGTGCGCATGTGTGTGTGTAGAAAGAATGTATGGGTACTATGGTGAGTCTCTGAAAGTATATAAATATCATTTTGATCAACTGAGAGATTTAAAATACATGAAGGAGCTAAGAAATTATATTAGAATTAAATTACATTAAATTCATAAGTATGAGGTTTTAGGAGCCGTTAATGGGTGTTTTGAGTAGTGAAAAACAATTTTTTTAAACCCACAAATGTAACCTATAATTATTGATTTTATTTTAGTATTAAAAGGTTTAAGGTCAAATTCAACGAAGTGAAATTTATGCCAGGTACACAAGGCTGGTTGAACATTCAAAGACCAATTAATAAAATCCATCACATCAACAGGCTAAAAAAGAAAAATGACATGATCTCATCAATAGATGCAGAAAAAGCATTTGGCAAAATTCAACACCCATTCATGATAAAAAAAATAACATTTCTCAGTAAACTAGGAATAGAGGAGAACTTCCTCAACTTGACAAAGAATATCTACAAAAACCTACAGCTAACATCATACTTAATGGTAAAAAACCAGAGACTTTATTGCTAAGATGTGGAACAAGATAGGAATGTCTTTTCTCACTACTCCTTTTCAACGTCATACTGCAAATCCTAGCTAATACAATAAGACAAATAAAATTGTCTGTTTACAAATGACATGATCATCTATGTAGAAAATCCAAAAGAACTGCAAAACAAAACTAAAAAATCTGGAACTAATAATGATTATAGCAAGGTTGCAGGATAGAAGGTTAATTTACAGAAGTTAATTGCTGTCCTATGTACTAACAATGAACAAGTGAAATTAAAAACAATACTATTCAGGGCCGACTGAGGGGCTCATTGGTTAAGAGTTAGCTTAAGAGAGCGAGCTCTGAGCAACAGTGCTGCTGGTTCGATTCACACCTGGGCCAGTGATGCTGTTCCTGAGCTGAGCTGCTGCTGAGCTGCCAACAGGTAACAGGATGACTCAGTTGGTGAGAGCACATGTTTTTAACAATAAGGCTGCCTGTTCGATAGTGGGCTATACCTACCCGCAACTAAGACGAACTGGGCACCTTGAGCTGAGCTACCACCCAGATGGCTCAGTGGATAGAGCATGCGCTCTTAACAACAAGGCTGGTGGTTCGACTCCCGCATGGGATGGTGGCTACGCCCACCCGCAACTAAGGCTGAACTCAGCACCTTGAGCTTAGAGGCCACAAGCTGCCGGCAGGAAGCCAGATGGCGACTGGTGCCTCCCACAACTAAGACTGAAGAACAGCAACTGGTTGGTCCCCCTCCTCAATTCCCCAATACTGTTCCCCTCTCCCAATTCCCCAATTCAAAACAAAACAAAACAATACTATTTACATTAGTACCCCCCAAAATGAAATAGGTATAAATCTAACAAAATATGTGTAAAATATATATGAGAAAAACTATAAAACTGATGAAAGAAATCAAAGAAGAACTAATATTCCATATCCATGAATAGGAAGACTCAGTATTATCAAGATTGTCAGTTCTCAACTTGATCTATAGATTCAACACAATCCCAATCAAAAGCCCAGCAAGTTATTTTGTGGATATCAATAAACTGATTCTAAAGCTTATATCAAGTGGCCTACACAATATTAATGGAAGAGCCTACACAATATTAATGGAGAAGAAAAAAGTCAGAGGACTGACTGTCTGACTTCAAGACTTACTATAAAGTTTCAGTGATCAAGTCAGTGTCAGTGCGGTAGTGGCAGAAGAACAGACAAATAGATCAATAAAACAACAGAGAGCACAGAAAGAGACCCACACAAATATAGTCAACTGATCATTGACAACAGAACAAAGGGAATACAATGGAGAAAAAATGTTTTCAAAATGGTGTTGGAACAACTACACCCTTGTGCAAAAATAAAATGAAGCTAGACACAGACCTTAACACCCTTCAAAAAATGAAAATGGATCACAGAGCTAACTATAAACCACAAAACTATAAAACTCCTAGAAGATAACACAGGAGAAAATCCAGATTACTGTTGGTTTGGTGATGCCTTTTGAGATATAGCACCAAAAGCACGAATCATGAAAGAAATAATTGATAAGCTGGACTTCATTAAAATTCAAAACTTCGGCTCTGAAAGCTTTGTCAAGAGAACAAGAAGACAAGCTACAGACTGGGAGAAAATATTTGTAAAAGATACATCAAATAAAGTACTGTTGTCCAAAATATACAAAGAACTCTTAAAACTCAGCAGTAAGACAAATAGTCTGATTAACAAAAGGGCCAAAGACCTGACTAAACACCTCACCCAAGAAGATGTACAAATGTCAAATAAGCCTATGGAAAGATGCTCCACATCATATATCATCAGGGAAATATCAATTAAAACAAGATACCACTGCACATCTATTAGAATAACCAAAATCCGAAATGCTGACAACACCAAGTGCTGGTGTGGATGTGGAGCAACAAGGAACTCTCAGTCTTGTTGGTGGGAATGCAGAATCGTACAGCCACTTTGGAAGACAGTTTGGCAGTTTCTTACAAAACTGAACATATCCTTACTGTAAGATCAGCCATCATACTCCTTGGTATTTACCTAAATGAGTTGAAATCTTATGTCCATACAAAAGCCTGCAAGTGGAAACTTATAGCAGCTTGCTTCATAACTGCCCAAACTTGGAAGCAACCATGATGTCTTTCAGTAGGTGAATAAATAAGTAAATTGTGGTCCATCCAGACAGTGGAATATTATTCAGCACTAAAAAGAAATGACCTAGCAAGCCATGAAAATACATGGAGGAACCTTCAATGCATATTACTAAGCAAAGAAGCCAATCTGAAAAGGCTCCATATTGTATGACTCCAACAATATGACATTCTGGAAAAGGCAAAACTATGGAGGCAGTAAAAGAAAAATAAAAAAAAATCAGTGATTGTCAGGGAGGCAGGGAGGGTTGACTAAGTGGAACACAGAGGCTTTATAGAGCAGTTAAACTATATAATACTGGCACATGTCATTATATATTTATCAAAACCCATAGGATGTTCACCACCAAGAATGAACCCTAATAGAAACTATGGATTTTGAGTGATAATGATGTGTCAATACCGGTTTATCAATTGTAACAAATGTATTTGGGGTAGGATGTTGGTTGTGGGGGAGGCTGTGTGTGTGTAGGGGCAGGGGGTATGTGGGAACTGTACTTTCTGCTCAATTTGCTGTGCATCTAAAATTACTCTAAACAATACAGTTTATTTAGAAGGAAAAAAAATTTAACAGGTATTTGAATAAACTGTGGGTTCATATTGACCTTCCTGGTTCTGGCCTTAAACTCTAAAAGAATATTGACCAATATTTGCACATTATGAGACTATTGCTTAAAGGTATTTTCCATGAATAAGTTTGATGTAAAAACATATAACCCAGATGAATGGGGAAGCATTCTTTTTACAAAACAATTTGTTACAAGAGTCAGTTTTGTAAGCAAACCTTTCTACTTAGTATTGTTATGTGTTGTCATATCTACATGTTAGGGAGAAAAAAACAGCTAAACCAGAACTGAGCAGTCCTGTTTAACTGTAAGCTGCTTTGCATAATGTTGCTAAATGATCACCTATAAATCAGGTGAAGTCTGATGGAGGCCAAAATACAGCATCTTGGTGACAAACCTCAGGTAAGAGACTCTTTCTCAGAGTGGCCCATGGGGGAGAAGAAGAACATGGCTTTTAGGAAAATCCCCAGGCACAGTTGATAAATGATGAATTTTGTCAGCTACCTGATTATTCTGTTATCTTAAATGATCAGATATGCCTACATGTTAAAAGATTCAGGTTTTGCTGGTGGTTATGTCACCTGGGGCAGTGGAAAGGGTTAGGGTTTGGAAGTCAGGCGACCTAGGTTCTGACTCCTGCTCTGTCACCACTGCAGCCTTAGCCAAGTCACCAGCTAGGAGGGATCGGCTCGGAGAATGTCTGAGGTTCCTTCCATCCCTAACATTCCACAACTGAATTATATGTGCAGTTGTAGCTTTTGGGTTTTTTTACATGCTAGATATTTTGGATATCTCTGAAAGTTGAAGCTTTTATGCCCAGCAGAGCATCCAGAATCTATTGAGCATGTTATCAGTCATACCTCATCCTGTATTTCCCAGAAGAGCTCTAGGACAGAAACCTGAGATTTTCCCGGGATCAGTGCATTTGTTGTGAGTTGTGCCTGTATTTGGAACTGCGGAGCCCCAGCACTAATAGTCTGCGTTGCTTTCTTTTAAAAACTTGTGCTCAGTTTCTACAAACTCGTCTAGCCTCACTGAGATTCTTCTCGGTCCCCTTCATTGCTGCCTTTTTTATTCTATCATGCTCTTGTGGTTATATTTTCTTCTTTGAATAAAAGATGATATTGAAATTCTACTACATCGTTTAGTGAACTTTTGGGAAATGCTCAATAGAAAAGGCTTCTCTTCAGTGTGTCTCCAGAGACACCAGGCTCCTTTTCCAAGAATTATGCACTGTCTTGTTAAAGCCTAGAAACTTTTAATTCCCGGTGGCATATATAAATTACTCAGATTTCATCTGAGTCAAGGTTTAAGACAGTATTAGAATGATCTGTCAGGGTAAAACCATGCCCAAAGAATTCTTGTGTGTAATTGGCTTTGATGACATCTGCCTTATGTTTTGGTACCTTGTTCTATCACTTCTGACCTGTTAGCCATGGACAGAAAGAAGACTTGACTTTTCTCAGCAATGTAGAAATACGGGCCCCATACCCATTGTGCCATCATTTCGTAGCTTCTGCGATACGTTTTCCTTATCTCTTACCCTCTAGAATTCCTGGCTTGGGAATTTACTAAATTTTCCCAAAAAGTTCCTAAACTTTTTCTCTCAGCAAATTTTTCTTTTTGAAAGAATCTTGACTAGTTTTTAATCTTCCAGAGATTCTTGTTTTCAGTTAGTTATTTTAGGTCATTGGGTCAGTAATTTGGAATCTTTCATTTCCTGTTCCTTTGTTTTGACTTTTAAAATTTTAATTGGACCTATCACACTTATCTCATTCCCCCCATGCCCAAGAATGTTTCCTGGCATTTACTCCTTTTCCAGATTGTTTCACCATGACTTATTGTAACCCTCTCTACCCCTCCCTCTCCCCCTTCCCCTCCATCTCCTATCCCCCATCTCTTATTACCCCTTCTGTTTCCACAGTCATTTGTCTTTCAGTAGCCATACTAGGTAGGATAGGCTTTCCCACAAGACTTGTAATACACTTTATTGCACTTGAATTCTGGTGCTTAGAGGCTGCTCCACCCATTACATAGTACAGCTTGTGGAGTTTTTGCTGTGCTCAGTCAGGTAGAGAAGCAAGTGACAATGTTATCAAATCTTGCCCATAAACATTAGGGCTGATTGGGGGAGGGGGTTCCCTCTTTTTCTTTACTTATGCCAAGCATAGAGAATAATCCCTCTCTCCTAAAGTTGTTGAAAAATCACACCCCTGAGAAATTACCAAAGCCATATTTCCTTCTTTTCTGGAGGTCCACAATTAGATTTCATGTGTTTTTTTCCTTTTCAATTGTAGGTATGTTCTTTATCTCTCAAGAAATATGCTTTGGATAGATCAGTATTTGATTTTTCCAATGTAGGGAAAACATAAGCCAGGTTTTCTGTAAGGTGCAATTTAGAAAGGGATGCTGCACAAGCATCCATCTGTTAAGAAAGGAAAGAGGGAAAGAACCAATGCCTGCTACTATATATACATATAGATAGATATAGATAAGTCTACCTATATCTATATCTATCTATATCTGTATCTATATATATTTTAATTTAATTGTCACAACCACTCTACAGAATAGTTAATATCTCAGTTGGTCATAGGAAAAAACTGAAGCTCAGAGAGATTAAGAAACTTGTCTAAGCAGACACACCTAGGAAGAGGCAAAGCCAAGATGGAAACTCAAGGGTGCTATAACTGAAAGAAAAATGCTCTTTGCACACAGCACTATCCTGCCTCCTGGGTAACTGGTTAAACAGCAGTATCTCTGTAAAATCTGCTATGGCTATGTTATTATAATCAAAGGTAAAAAGTAATGGTGGTTTAATAAATGCGATGGATGCAGATCTATTCAGAAAGAGGGAATGTGGTATGATACTTGGGGTGTAATACTTTACCCTTATGTTCCATTAAAAAAGAAGATCTATTCAGAAAGAGGGAATGTGGTATGATACTTGGGGTGTAATACTTTACCCTTATGTTCCATTAAAAAAGAAGATCTATTCAGAAAGAGGGAATGTGGTATGATACTTGGGGTGTAATACTTTACCCTTATGTTCCATTAAAAAAGAAAAAAAAACAAATGCAGATGCACTTCACTCAATATACTTAAAGTTCTGTGTAAGTAATAACATGTAAATTGACTGTGTTTTAAATGTGTGAGGGGAGTTTCTCATTTAAAGGACTCTTACAGTGACTTCTGAAGAGTAAATGATTCCTTATTTTTATTTTTGGTTGGCAACCGTCATATCAGGTATTATTTAAGGAGACTATGCCTATGAGGTTGTATGATCATTAAGCAGTTCATAATTTTTCCAATGTGTATTTGAATATTGTGGTATTTCGGTGTTTCTCAAACTTCATTTATTTGCATACACCTTCCCAGTCAACACTAGCTGTGTACTATTATTTACTTGCTATTTTTCTTCAAATTCATATTCTGTACTCAAGTAGATTTTATTGTTAAAAGAAAGTTTGTGTCACTGCTGTAAATGTGAAATCAGTGTAACTCACAATAAATACAAATTAGGAGTAAAATATTATTAAACTATTAAGACACTATTGCTTGTTGAAGACTTCTGCTGAGAAGGATTCAAAAGCATTCTAGTAGAAGACGTGTTCTTACTAGATTAAAGCGACATCTCTGTAATCTTAAGGATTGAAAGAGAATTGAAAGGGAATAACTTTCTCACAAGTTGAGTCCACATTATTAACGCTGTTTCTTGTACCATCAAAAATCCTCTCTCTTCCCCCCCCACAGAATATTGTCACCCCATCTAATTTTCAGAATGAGCTCAGAAACTACACATCAAAGCAGCAAGGTTTTTAAAACATTGATCTCCGAGAAAGTTAATGTCTTTTCTCTTTTGATTTGGCCAAATTAATAAACTTCGTTATGTTTCCAGGCTAAAAGGAAATGATGGACAATAGGAGCTACTCTAATCTGCCTGAAAAACTGCCCGTCTTCTCTGACTCTGCCCACCTGCCACTGACCAGGTCCTTCTATCTGGACCCCATGGTCACTTTCCACCTGTACCCTGAGGCCCCAGCGTCATCCCCTTACTCTGAAGACCTGCCATTGCTGCCTTTTCCCAGTGATTCCCTGATCGTGGAAAATTATGGCGAGCCCTGTCCCTTCTCCTTCCCAATGCCTTATCCAAATTACAGAAGGTGTGACTACTCCTACGGGCCGGCCTTTATCCGGAAAAGAAATGAGCGGGAAAGGCAGCGGGTGAAATGTGTCAACGAAGGCTATGCCCAGCTCCGACATCATCTGCCTGAGGAGTACTTGGAGAAACGACTCAGCAAAGTGGAAACTCTCAGAGCTGCAATCAAATACATTAATTACCTGCAGTCTCTTCTGTACCCTGCTAAGGCTGAGACCAAGAATAACCCTGGGAAAGGTTCCTCCCTAATGGCAACCAGCAGCCACCACACTGACCCCATTTTTAGAATTTGATTCAGCGTTCCCAAATAGAAACAAATAATATCACAAAATGGGGTCTCTTACAGCATCATGCAATAGTTTTTCCGAAATGTCATTTCTTTGTGGGCAGTGAATAGCTCGAATGCTAATCTACGCTGGATATTTCTTACTTGGGTTTCCGATGCACTAAACATTATCTTATATTGTTTGAGAAGATACTTCTTAAGGTTTGGTGATTTCTTTCAAGAAATTTAGGGGAGCAGGAGGCCCCAGGATTCTCTATACCTTTCACCTTGCTCTGCTCACACAGTTGGCCAGAGTCTCAGCTGTGAGAAACTCTCACAAAAGTATTGTAAAGTATAACTAATGATTACTGAATGCTTGTAAATGCACTTTGCAGATGCCTCATGCTGAGCAATCACAATGAACTCTCTCTTGACAAAATTTAGTGGTTTTTATTATTTGGGGTTAATAAGAAATCTGTACCTTACCCATGTCATGATAGGAAAGTGTCTCAGAGCTGAAGCAAAAGTAGTTAAAAACCCTTGTTGTCATTTGAAATTATTTGTCTTTTTCCTGCACGCAGACTTCCTTAGGCAGCTTAGTACAGAAGTTAAGAGGGCAGGCTCTGGAATCAAACTGCCTCAGTTTAAACTATGAATGAACTCCCTCTCCATGTCTTAGTTCTTCATTCATAGAATGAGAATGACAACACCTATCCCATATGTTTATTACGATTCAAAAGTGCCTGGCACAAGTATTTATTACCTTTATTGTTGTTGTTATCATTCTTCTCGTGTTTTGCCCACAGCATCACTTTCTCCAGGTTCCCTTGGCCAGAAAACGTGCAGCTGCCAGGGCTTTTCCTTCACCCACGGGAAGGACAGTCACTGCCCCATATCTTGGAGCCTGCCTTCAAAATGTCTGTATTTCTGTTCCCACTGCCAGCTTTAGCACTTCCTTCTCCCTTAATTGCCAGGTCCCATCTGTCACCAAGCTCAGTCAGAACTTTCTATACACGGTCCGCCCTCTGTGAAGTCTTCCCATCCTGGCCATTATTTGTTTATTTTGTGGACATATTTCCTTGCAGTTCCTATCCTGCTATCTTTACATACCAGAATTACAGGACTTTCTCTGTGGGTTTTTTTTTCCCAGTGGACTATAAGCTGCTTAAAGAAAGGGACATTATTCTTAGGCCCCAGCAAAGAGCTTCAAGTAAGGCAGGTGTTGTCAGTAAATATTTGGTGTTAGGATTTTCCTACTCCAATCCTGTGTGTTGTGTCTGGGTCACTGTTAACAGTCCCCGCCCCGGCCTCGTGGCCTCTGTTCTCAACTGGCTCCATCCTCCGATGTTCTTTCTTCAAGCATTTCATGTCACTTCCTTGCTCAAACCCTATGATGGCCTCCTTTTGACTACCTCCCACATTGTTTGTACTTATCCACTTGGTTTTCAAAGCTACCAATCTGCACCCTCCCCAAATATCTACACCTTGATTTTCCCATGACATCCCATTCTCCCACAGAAAGAAAAGTAGCCTTGCAAATGAACCCTTCTCTCTCGGTTCTTGCTTCCTACCTAAATTGGAATATTATCCCATCATGGCAATCCCACCTGTCTTATTCAGGAATCCTTCTCTCACTGCCAGAGACTTCATTGGTTATTCCTGGACTCTAACTTTGTGCATCAGATAAACTCAGCCTTTAGTATGTAGTCCTGGGCAACATTATCCTGACTATAAAGTTAGGCTCTGTGAGAGCAGTCATCAGTTAAGATGCTTTTGGTTACAAGGAAGCGAAAAGCCAATCCAAATCGGTATCATCAGCAAAGGCTCCCATAACTGAAGCACTCTGTAGTAGGGCTGCCTCCAGGCTGGGCTCAACACTGCTCCCAAGAACCCATTTTCCTTATGTCTCTCTTCTCTGTCTGTCTCTGGGAATAGCTTCACTGTCCCCCAAAAGGCTGTCAGAATCTCCCAGAACTACACTCTTACTTATGTAAAGGAGGAAAGAGGAAATCTACAATCAAGGATTCCTAACACTTTCTCAGGATTTCTTCTGATTGGAGAGGCTTGGGAACATGTCCATGCCTGGACGGTCACTGTGGCCGGGGGATGGCATGCGCTGATTGACACACGCTTCGCCTGTGGAGCTGGCGGTACCATCAGCCTCCTAAACACATGGATCCTCAAACAGAAACAGGAACCGGTGGTAGAGGGGAATGGGCATGGGAGAAACACCCACAAATGTCCCTGTATACAGTTTTGGTATTCTCCACTAAACACAGGTGCCGGGCACACAACTGTACAATGACCATGAGATGCCTCAAAACACCAGCCTTTCCCTTGGATATTCGAATTAGGGCAGACACTAGACTTCTGTGCCTTTGGACCCCAGTGTCCATTTCCGCCACACCAAATGGTCACTGCACCTCTGTTTCTCAGTAGAGTTCCGTTTGTTACAGACAAACAAGCCTACACCTTTGGTTATTTGGTTTTAAACTACGGACAAATTCTATCTTACAGTCCCTCCCTAGTGCAGCTGGTGGCCCCCACCACCCTAGCCTCCTGCGTGCTCAGGGAGGAGGCAGATCAATATCCCTGAGTCTCAGTAGGCCCAGCTCCCTCCCTCACAGGACTCTCCTGGGATCCATGAGGCCTTCCCATCATGGCCTGCAGTGAAAAAGCCTGAGCTTTTGGGAATTGAAGCTACAATGACTGTTCTGTCTAATATCCCCTCTCCCCCTCTTCAAAGACAAAGATAGAGAATAACCCCTAACCTCCTCACCCTGCCCATGCCTCTCAAGGCCCCATGTCACCTCTCCGCACATGCTCAGTACATTCAGCCCACAGCTTTCCTGCTGACCTGCATCCATGGCAACCTGCTTGGCAACCAGGAGTCAGTTAGGCTGAGGCCCTGAGCCCCAACTGTCAGAAGGGGTGGAGGCTGAGGTGGAGGCATTTGGGGCTGTGGGTAAGTCCCCTTGGGGTCAGACCTGTGGACTTGGGCAGGGGCAGACCCTAACAGGACTCTGGTGGGCTGGGGCAGTGGGGTGTGACCTTGGGTCCTGGTTCGCAGCTGTTGCCTCTGAATAGGTCAATGGAGGTCACAGCCCTGGGGTCGCAGCTGGGCCTGGGGCTAGAGTTCGTCCTGTATGTACTGGGCTAGGAGGGGAGCCGGAGCCTTGGGCTAGGGGTCTGTTTGTCATGAGGTTAGGATTTGTGAAGGGAAGTATGGTCTTACACGCAGGACTCCCTACAACTAATGGGGAGGAAGGAAGAAAAAGCTAACAAATACTGAGTTACTTGTATGCCAGCTGTTTTTTCTGTATTACCTCCTACATGGTAACTGAAGTGCAGAGGTCAAGTGAGCACGCCGCCAGCAGGCTGTGAAAGATTGAAAGCTGGTTTCTCTGAAATTACAGCTCTTACTCTTTCAACCCCTCCCCTAGTTCCTGAGCTGAGGTTTCTGAGGCGGTTGGTTTAGAGGACACCCTGAGCATTTGTGGGAGCGGGTAGGGCCCGAGAGAGACTGCTAACTGCAGAACTGAGCTCTGCCCCAGCCAGGTGCCTGCTGCTGGGCTGTAGCCTGTAACTCAGGTAATGGTGCTTGTTCTCAGGTGGTTTCTCCAAAGGCCATGGACTCATCCACAGAGCCAGAGATGCCTTTGCCCAAATACTGCAGCGTGGCCACAACGCTGGAGGCCCCTGCCTGGGCCAGCATTGCTCCTCCCTGGGACCTCTCCTTCACCTGCCCCTTTGACCTCCGAGCACCGTGGCACAAACCCCTCACCAGGTACTAATCTCTGCCCCTCTGAGGAAAGTGGTGGGCACTTTCCTTTCTCCTCTCTGTTCTCAGCTTAGATGGTGTACCATGAGGGAGAGAACTTGCTTCCTGGGAAAGCCGAAAGGGTTTTTTACTATGAGGCTATGATTTGCTTAAGGTGTTTACATGACCCCTGTCTAAACTGTAGTCCCAGTGACCCCAAGGGTTGAGCTGGCTTTCATCCCACCTTGTAGCAGAGTGGCAGATGTCAGAGTTGGCATGTGTGAGAGAAGGCAGTCAGGCTTCACCAGTTGTAAAGTTTCTCACTCATTTTACCATCAGCTGAAACTTGCCTTGGCACTACATGAGAAATAGGGTTTCGGCAACTGACAACTAAGGTGAGGTCTCCCCTCAGCTTCCCTCAGTTGCCCTGGCTTTTCCTGAATAGTATCCTCAGTCAGCTGTCTAAAGTGTGCATATCAAAGGGGAGAGGCATCTCAACCTATAAGCACATCTGAGCTGTATAAATCCCAGGGATTCATGTCCATGCTCCACAATTCAGTCTGCCCAGGTTAGGGACATGCCAGCTTGAACCCTTAATAACCTCCTTCCTTGAGTCACCTTCGTGGACCATCTCATCCAAAGCCTGGGTTAAGCATCCCTGTATCCAGGCTTGCCAACAAAGTAAACAGCTTTTTCAGAAAAGCAAACCCTGACTCAACAATCACCCCCCCCCCCATCCCGCTCAGCTCTCCCCACAAAGTTCCCAGAACTAGCTTCTCCTTTTTTCCGGTCCCCATGGCCCCTCATCCAGCTGCTCTGTGCTTCCCCTGTGCAGACACTTCCTCCTTTCTTTTGACCCCCAGCAACACACTGTCTTACAGTTTTGCTCCTTTGGCATTACCATCCAGGCTCCATGCCTTATCCTGGAATCACACACTCCCCCTTCGCCTTTACCTTCCTGGGACTCTCTTCTGGTCTGCTGACTAGTCTCAGAACCAGTATTAATTGACTTGAATATAGCAAGGCTAATTACAGTCTGATTACCTTGAAACAATTCCCAACCCTCAAATGATGGTTCCCCTCACGGCCCTCTCCTCCTGCCCCTTCCCACAGTTTACCTTATCTTACCGGAATCATAGATTGCCACTTTTTACGTTCATTTCTGTTCCCCATAGCCTTGTATGGTAGCCGCACACCGCGGTGCTGCTCAGATCTGTGAAACAGGTTTCTTGTTGTTTTTAGGGCTTGATCTCTGCCAGTCCCTAATTCCATTTGCTTTTTTCCAGATGTTCGTGTTATCTCCCGTATCTTCACAATGCAGACGCGGCATGGCAGGGACCTGGCTGGCTGGGAAGAGTTAAAGATGCTGCTGACACATGGGTCTTGGCTAGAAGGGAACCAGATGGCTTTTATTACTGGGCTCGCATAAAGGCTGCCCCAGAGGCAAGTCCCTAACTACCCACATCTCCCCGGCACACTGCTCTGGGTGGCCCTGTCACACCTGGCATGCCTCAGCTGTGTGTGCTGAGCAGCTGAGTTTCTTGGAGAAGCACAGGTCTCTCATGGCCAGGCTGTACAGGTGAAAATGTAATGCCAGTGAGTGTATTAGTTTGTAGAGACACAGCTGTGGAACAAAGCAGCACAAACGGAATGGCTTCAATAACAATAGAAATTCATTGTCTCTCAGTTCTGGAGACTGGAAGCCCAGGTGTTGGCAGGGTTGGTTTTTCTGAGGGAGAACATGTGCCCCGGGCCTTTCTTAACTTGTGGTGGTTTGCTGACAACCTTGGGTGTTATTTGGCTTGCGGATGCCTCGATCTGATTTCTGCCTCATCTTTACATGGTGTTCTCCCTGTGTGCGCGTCTGTGTTCAAATTTCCACCTTTTATAAGAAGATCAGTTATTGGATTAAGGGTCCCTCCTACTCGGTCATACTCAGTGTGAGCTCATCTTCACCAAGTATATCTGTAACGACCCTATTCCCAAGTCAGGTCACATTCTGAGGTACTAGGAGCTAGGACTCCAACATAGGGATTTGGGGGGACACAATTGAATCCAACCCAGTAAAGAAAATGTACAGTAAAAGTACTTTGTTCAGGAAAATTCAGTGTGTCGAATTATGGATACCAGTCTAAGGGTAAGAGGAGCACAGCGTGTGTGTGCCCACGAGCACACCTGTGTGCCCATTTACACCTGTGTGCGCACACATATCTGTGTGCCCGTGCTCAGTCCCCTGCATGTTGGGAGCCCAGCCTTTACTTCAGTGGCTGCTTTCTTTGTGATTTTTCTCTGCTCAGAGTCAGACTTTGAGAATGTGGATCCATGGAGGAAAGACGAGTGTAAATTCTAAAAAATAAATGAATTATCGAATTTCTAGTCAAGTCATTTTCAAGTAACTAATATGGGAATTCAAAGGAAATATTAGCAGAGTTTTGTTCAAATATAGGTTCTGTCTAGTGATTCGATGAAAGTAATTGGTAACCAGACTTTATTTCTCTTCAAAGTCATACTAAGCTCTCTAAAAAGCTTGTACTTTTAATTAGCTTTAGTCCTTCTCCTGACCTCCCTTTTCTACCATTCCAGTTGCTTGGCCAAACCTCCCCTCACTGATGCAGTGGCAGTGCCGAGGCTGCCCTAATGCCACAGCCACTCCTTGCCCACATGGGCCTGTAGATACAGCATCCCTGGCTGGTCCTGGATATCCGGACACTTGTTGGAAGTGCTGGGAGGAGGAGGAAGTACTGGGGAAAGATCCAGAGGACTCAGGGATTATAGGCTAAAAATAGAGACAGGAGAAAAGCAAAGCATGAAAAGGAAGAGACCGGGCAGGGAAAGGCAGGAAGTGGTAAACAAGAGCCAGGAGGGAAGAAGAGGCAAAGGGGAGGGCATCTGCTCCACCTGCCGCTTCTGCCGCTGCCGGCTCCAAGCAGCACCCTTCTCTAAATGGCCTCGTGTTTGTCAGGGAGACCCTGGGCCTGGTTTTAGGGAACCACGGAGCTCCCTGCGGGACCCGCTTCCTGATGCCAGATCTTATTCAGTCTTTTCCTTTCCCACAGCTGGAGAGGCAGGGGGCCCTTCTTGTGGAATTTGATGCTCCCCTTGTCACAGGCCCAAAGCTGCCAGCCAAGCTGCAGAGCGTGGTCTTAGGAGAAGATGTCATTCAGTTCTCACCACTCACGGAATACTCACTGGGACCTGGAGACAAGGTGCTGGCACCCTGGGAGCCAGACCGACAGCGGTATGGCCCTGCCACTGTCTTAGGCTTGGAGGCGAGAGAGCCCCAGAGAGGTAAGGAAAGCTGCTCCCCAGAAGGAGCCAGGCTGGTGATCAGGCCAGAGGAGGGAGCAAAGGCGTCCTAGAGGCGTTAAGGAAAAAAAACCCCAAAACCTTACCCCCTTACTTGCAGCTTAGTCCTGGGGATGGCAACAGATATACAAATCATATTTTTCAGATTGTAAGATATTTTTCATCAGGGTAAAATAGCCTAAAACTACTATAGGTTGCTTAGCTAGCCTGTGTTGTGGTGGGGTTGTCCTGGGGTCAGTCACACCAGTACTCATGACCTGCCCCCCACCAAGTCTAGAGACGAGACAGTCCCCTTCTGCAGGGCCAACTAGTTGGCGTCATTGTAATTCAGAGTGACAGAAGGAAGCTCCTCCTTTTCTTGGGCCACCTCAGGATGCATTTTGGTTTTGACATGAAAATTGAGACAGGGAGCCACATGTGAGTGCAAGTACAAGGGAAGTGGTGGTAAATATGGCACAGGTGAGGGGGTGTTTCTGGCAGGTTCTCCAGGGAGAAGTATGCATGCAGTAGGCAGAGCAGAGGGGCTGTGCGGAGGCTTTGCTTTTGGTGATAGGAGAACCCTTACCCCAGGATACAGAAGAGGTAGTTGTAACAAAATGTTGCCCTTTTCTGTCATGTAGCATCCAAAGAAGAAGAAATTACTGTTCACTTCTGGAATGGCAGGATAGCCACAGTGCCTCTAGGTGGGGTCAGGTGGGTGTCCCCAGCTGTCTGGAAAAAGGCTGTGGAGAAGCTGCACAACCCTTTCATCAGGGAGCACCCCAGTCCCCTCCTCTGGGCCCCTTGCTGCTCTCCCCTGGGGCAGGTCACTGGATGTGTCACCTATGGGCTTCCACTGGGCACCCCGTTCCTGTGCCCTCCCTGCCATCCCAACGCCTGCTGCCAGCTGCTGTGCCAGGGCGGCCTCTGCTGCTGCCCCTTGGCTGCATCCACCTGGTGGCCGCTCACCAGAAGCTCTGGGGCTACAGCCAGAGGACACCCAGAGATGGAGCTGAAGCCCGCGGCACAGCTTTTGCCCCTAGAGGGGCCTAAAGAGGAGGAAGCAGCCGTGCAAGCTCCCATGGCTGTTGGTCCCTCGTCCTCCGCTTCTCAAGAGGAGGATTCGGAGAAGGATCAGGACATGGGCTTCCCTCAGCGGCTGAAGGTGGACAGCACAGTCAACCCAGACCCCATCTTTCCTGGGACGTCTCTGAGGGGGCCGGGGGCCCTCTGCCAACCCCAGTGGAGGTACTGGAAGAGCAATGGGCCTGAGCCACGTCCTGGGAAGTCAGGTATACTTTCTTCCAAGGCAGGGCTGAGGCCCCTGGTCCCTTCCCTCTATGTGCTAAGCTGGGACTGGAAGTAACACTTAGGGGTGTGGCCATGTTGAAGGGGAGGGCAGGAGAAGAGGGACATGGTAGGTTTCCATTTAAGCCGTAAGGTCCAGCAAGAGAGCATGGGCCGGAGGTTTGCATCCCTATTTACCCACTGTCCTTTCTTTCTTCACTCATCTCTCCTGACAGAGTAACTGCCATTGTCTGTTTACCTGCCCTCCCCCAACTTTTTTCTCAGAGGCCTTGATTTTTCTCTAGAGGAACAGTCATAATACCGCCAGGTATCGATTAGAGTCTTCAGTGCCCTGAGAAGCACAGAAACTGGTTTTTAAACATTGGTCATCAGGCCCTACTCTCCAGATGGGTCCCTTAGTTAGAGCAGGCAGGAGCCGGGGCCCTGCATTCAGTTGCTCATTCTTTACAGCTCAGAGGGGAGGTGGTGTTATTGTTGGCACCCTGCTGCCATCCCAAACGTCTTTATCTAGAGCTAAGAACCGCGTGACACGCCCTTGTCGGGTTAGGGGCAGAATGTCACTGATTTGCCTCATGCCCACCCTATCAAAATTCCCAAAGGAGCCCAGAAAGAGCAGCAGCCTAAGTCAGCTGGCAGAGCTGTGATGGAGGTGGCTTGGGTGAGCCCCATTCTTGAGGGCCTGAAGTCACTCATTTAACATTCGGTGAACTAAATGAACATTCACTCCGGGGCAGGGATGTCATGAGCATTAAAGAATACCACCGCTTAGGGCTTAGGGAACTCTAGGCACCACCCACATTGGGACCCATGCAGGTCCCTGTTGGAAGCCATCGCCCTATTTCCAGGACAGCTGCCTGGCCAGAAAGACTTCTTAATCCATGAGGATTTCAATTTTGCCCCAGGGGTAAGGTCTGTATGAGCCTTCAGTTCCAGAAAATTGAGAAACTCTTTCTACAGTGAGAAACTTTCTAGGTTGCCTCCACTGGACGCCTGGGCTTTGGGGTGGTAGGGATGGATATAAGTCAGCTGCTGTATTTTATATGAGGGTTCCAGGCCTTCCTTGGCTTTCAACGTGTGGGATCTTTCCCCCATCTTCGACAGGGAAATAACTAAAGGGACAAGACTCCAGCCATGGGCAACTGAGCTCTTCCTCCCGTCTCTGAGAGGAAACTTTGTATTGGAAATCTAAAGGTTAGGCAAGTTTCCAGGGCATCTATGAAATGGTCACTCCAATCTCAGTGGCATGCCATGGGAGGCCTCAGCAAAGCTACTTGGAAACAGCTGTTTCTACTAGACCTGCCCTCCCAACTAGAGATAATATAAAGAAAATGGTGTCCAAATCTAGAGTTTTCATGCTAAATTCTCCATAGCTTCCAATGCCTCCTACTTCAGCATAGCCTGGGGAAAGAAAAGCTGGACCTACAGAAGAGTTTGTGGGGAGCAGCCAAGATAGCCCCAGGCCCAGCCTCAGTGGGGTACCCAGAAGGCACATGGTGATCAGATATGCCCCAGGTGCCAGGCTGCACTCACACTGCTGTGGCTTGCTTCATAGACTCATTCCAAACCTGATTAAGTCCCTGGCCCTAAGCAGATACTGCTTTTATCTCCACTGCTTAGCCACGTACTCATATATTCAATCTCTCTCCCCACCACCACATTTAAACAGATGCAGTACAAAGGTTTTCCCGTCCCCAACCAAATAAATTAAACTAATTGGCTATGAAAAGAAATAGACGAGTAGGATTTTCAGGTACTTGACCTGGCTCTCCTTTAGATACTGGATCACTTGTTATGCTCCAGGCAAAGGTTAATTCTTGGAGCTGAACCATGAGAATTAGTGGACCTGCCCTCTGCCAGGTCTCAGGCCTGCACCCAAAGCTGTGGAGGATATTCCTGAGATGGGGTGTGAAGAAAGGGGCCACCCCCAGCCCTTGTCACAGATGGGGTATTCCATGCCACAACCAGTCATGACGATGTGCATAAAACTGTGTGTGCCCAGGGCTGGAAACAGTGGCAAACACCAGAGCTTTTCTTTCTCCCCTCCCAATTTCGTATCCTTTAAAGAAAATGTGCTGCTTTGCTTCTCCTAGTTGTGTTTGGTAGCCATCAAGTTCTGATGCTTGACAGTCTTAGGCTCTGCCTCTTTTTTTTTTCATTGTTTTTTTTTAAAGACTTTATTGGGGAATTGGGGGAGGGCAGCATTGGGGAATTGGGGAAGGGGAACAGACAGGTTGCTGTCCTTTGGTTCTTGAGTCTAGTTGTGGAGGGCATCACTTCACTGGCCCATGTTGGTATCATCATTGCGCTCTTCGCGGCTGAGGCAGTTACTTGCTGGCCATTGGATGGCTGCTTACTGCAGCTCATGGAAGCTCACAGTAGCTCCCAGCAGCCCGCTGCAGCCCCGCTGCAGCCTACGCCGCCTCCAGGGACTCACGGCAGCCCAGCTCCAGGTTGAGGTGTTGTTCACCATCTTAAATGTAGAGGGCAGTGTCACTGGCCCATGCAGGATCCAAACTGGCAGCCTTGCTGCTTAGAGCTCTCGCTCCCAAGGGAACTCTTAACCAATGAGCCACTCCACTGACCCAGGCTCTGCCTCTTAGAAGCAATCCTCTGTATGCATCCCTCCGCTCTCCACACTTCTCAGAAGCCTTGAATTTTTGTTACTTTCAGTTACAGGCAGTGAGGTTACTGTGTGATCCTAACCTAGCTATCCTGGAGAGGCCCAATTGTTGGCTGCCAGCAGCCACGTTGCTCTCCACCCTTGCTTACACTGAAACAAGATTCAATTTGTAGTTTTAAAAGTCAGGGAGGGGATGGATTTCTTTTAAAGTAGTCCTTCCTTTTTCGATTGTTATCCCATTCCTCAGGAAGTCCCATCTCCCATTATTTTTGTTTTGCCTCATTCAACCTCTGAAAACTTGCTTTTCCATCAGCTTACTATCTCTCTCTGTGATCAGGGTGCTTTATTAACTCCATCAACTTGTGGCTGTTGGTTACCTTTGCTCCCCCTGCTGACTGTTTTGAAAAATATGTCTGATAACTTCTCCCATCCAATTCCAAGTCTGGTGGTCAGATATAACCATTCTCAAAAGCATAATAGGCAGAAATGATTAACAAACTTTATTTCTTCTTTAAAAATGGAGAACAGTGCTAGCTTACAAGTAGTGAAGAGATTCTGTGATCCTTGATATGTTGTACTAAGTCATCAAGACTAATCCTATCAAATGGTGGCATATTCAACATGCCTAATTGACTTTTGGGTTTAGGAACAAGAGGCTGCAATATCTGGAAAGAAGAGATGGGCAACAAACGACAGAGACAACACAGTGTAGTAGTGGGGAACACCAAGGAGCTGGCGCTGGAAGCAACCAACATGAAGCCACTCCAGATCCTGCCCGAGGAAGCTGAACAGGGAAAACTGAGTGGGTGTGCTACGGCACATCAACGGGACCTGATTTCCTTAGACTAACAGCCTAGGATCCAGGTAACGCAGCAGGGCTGGAAAGGGGCTTCTTAAGAACTCCTTTCATGGTTCTTCCACCTTTTGGGGTCACACTCCTTGAAAATAAAACCCATAGCTCCCCCTCCCAGAAAAATGCATGGATCCACAATTAGACATACAATTTCAGAAGGGATCCCCATTTAAATGACCCCCTACCCTATGGTGATGGGAATAGGTCTGCTTTACTAGGCCCTATGTCCATGGGAATCCTTTCCTCACTAAGAAGGCTAATACAGCTCTACTTATACCTGCAGTTTCATCATATGAAATACTGGCATTTTCCTGAGGGAAGACTTCTTATGTTCAAATTGAGATGAATGACCAGGCAACTAAATTGAGAGATGCAACGATACTGTTGGTGTGCTGGCTTAAAGTTCAGGACACATCAATAACTTCAAATCGGTGACCTTCAAGCCTTACAACTACAGTCAGCGTAACTCTCAGGAGTGGTGGTAAATGCCTGAGGAGGGGTTACAAAGTGGCTGCCAAGGCCTTCTTCCATGGAAGGAGGTAGAGTGCAGATGATGGTCAAATAAGCAGCAGCACCTTCACCCCATTAAGACTGCCCTGCAGATAGGCAGCAGGAAGGCACCTGTCGGAAGGGTCACAGGCATGCGGTGGCCTTGGCCAGGGCTCCCAGCCAGGGGCCTAGTGAGATCAGCTTGAGGATGCCTTTTCCACAGAAGCTACAGGTTGTGGTCGGCCTGCTTTGGGCCAATGTGTCCATAGCCTCTCTGCCATCTTTTCATAAAGCCTACAGTTGTACATGAATGACATTTTATTGTTCTTAATACCAATAAAAAGGAATTCTCTTGATTTCCAAATCATTCCTTTTATTATCATAATTAACCTTTACTTGGAAAACAAGCAGTAAAAACTATTCAGACAGCATCATTATTTCAGGCAAAAGAGAGTGAAAGGGCTTTTATACTTTCAAGTGAAAACAGGCACTGAAAGAGGCAAGCTCTGGTTACCAGGAAGGCGGACCCTCTACAGTCAGCCCTAAAAGCAGGATTAATGTGCAAATATTAAGCGAATCATATGGTGGCTTTATTCTCCTTGCTACTTAAAAAACGGTACTGTGATGGTCAACATCATACGGGAAAAACCAAGTCCACACTTTGCCCTGAGTCAACTGCCACCACTTGAGTCTTCTTGGTTAAGTCATTTGCACCCACAGTGACAGAATAGGTCCCTGGGTAGACTTCTATGTAGAGGTCCTTAGAGATGCACTCAGCCTGGAAGGAAAGCAGGGATTCGCAGTTTAGAGATTTTATATCCCGATGCCCAGGGCACCTGCACCAGGCCACCTGTGTGTGCCAGAGGCCAGCTGGAATGAAGCACCAACGTGGGAGATGGGGGGGCCTGCTTTCAAGTGTCAGCCACATAATAGGACTATCCTTTAGGTAAGTGTCAGCTCTCCTTATGCTTTTTCTAAGACTGTGATAATACCTACCTTACAAATAAGCATGTGTGTAAAAACACTGTAAACGTTCCAGGGTTATAGAAACATGAAGGATCATAAAAGAACCCTTTAGTTGGAGTAGAAAGATGAGAACTAGGTAGAAGGAAAGGCTAATGACATTGTTTTAGGGATCCAAAGCAGCCAGTGGCACTGGTTAGCACAGATTAACAGTAATGGCAAGGCACCTTGGAATGATGAGAATCATTCTTTTTCACTGTGCTTTGCTAAATTCATTAGTGGGACAATGAAACATTTCTTTTCTCCTAAAGCTGGAACACTATGAGTAGGTTCCATTTTGTGATGCAGCACGGTCAGCTGGCTGGCAAAAGCCCTCCCTTGGAGGCCAGGTTCTCCTACACTGCAAAACATGAGAAGCTGGAGTTAATGGAAAGATTTATGTCTAGAACTGAGTGCAAACCATCTTCCAATGGTAGACTTCATGCACAGCAGGGAAGTAGGTCATGGCAGGTGTGCAGCAGAGGAGGGGGTGTTCAGTTCAAATGGTAAAAGAGCAAAAGTTGCAAACCAGAAGAGCCTGTTTTTAAGGGCCTAGGCTCTTCTCCCACAGCTGGGACACCACTCATGCTCGCTCAATACTCAGAAGGAGCAACAGGCAGAAGTTGTCATTTCTACTCGCTCCACCCCCCGGGGGAATAAACCAAACCACTGGCCAGCAAATTCCACTAGGAGGATAAATGATAATATTTATGAAACTTCCTCCCTCTCTACAGATCTGAAGCCAATTTTTTTCCAAAGATGCTTTATACTATATCCTTTCACATCCAGTTATTGTAAAATTGGAGGCCTAGTATC
This sequence comes from Aselliscus stoliczkanus, assembly GCA_033961575.1. Lineage (NCBI taxonomy): Eukaryota > Metazoa > Chordata > Mammalia > Chiroptera > Hipposideridae > Aselliscus > Aselliscus stoliczkanus. The sequence goes on along the minus strand of CM066736.1, from coordinate 93,653,071 downwards.
GGTTAACGGATGTGAATGTACGTGACAATACCTCAACTATTTATTGGTCATCAACTATGTAAATAAACAAAAGTAGGTTTCAGAAAATACAGCTGTATTAGAATTACAGAAAGCAAAGGATGCTGCATTTGTGTGAATACTAGGAAACATGGGTAGGACTGGCATGCGGATTCCCACACCATGAGCTTCAGGAAGATGGGCATTCCCAAAACCCAGCAAGTGCCGAGGCATCTAAGCCGATAACTTGTATTTGTACTAGAAGCAGAATATTCTTGGTTGCTACTAACTTCAGTATAGTCTAGCTAATAGCATACTGTATACAAACAAAAATTAAGTAAATTATTGCAGTAACATGCTGGCATTCCTTTCCTCAGAATTCCAGCCATTCCAAGTTCCAAAAGATTTCCTGAGTTTATGAACTAATGAGTACTTTATCCTAAAAATGAAAAACTCATCCCTGTATGTTTTGACAGAGAGACATTTGTGGAAAATGGGAACAAATCCCTTAAAATGTTTTGCAACCCAATCTAACCAAATGTATGTGTTTCAGAATTTCAGTAATGGTTTTCACTTTGTAATCACAAGGGTCAGGCCCTTTCGGCTGCTTGAACAGATGGTGGAATTTCAGCAGGACCCAGCGTCAGTCCAGCTGAGCTGTAGGAACTGAGATATGAACACTTCACATTCTTTCCAACCACAGCTATGAGTTCAGGCACAGAGCATCCCTGATGCTCAAGTGAAGGAAGGATAGCAAGAAAACATAATTTTACACTGAACCAAAATGTGGTATGCTCCCCCCAGGGACAAAAACAACCCAAGTTAAAAATACTACAGATTCAGTACAAAGAGCCCTATAATAACCAGGTCAACTGGTTCATGGAATTGCAGTGGCAGTGACGGCCGGTGCAGGGACACTTGGACCTCTGTACTCACAGGATGGGATGCCTCTGGAGCACACTCTGCGGCTTGGTAGATGCCTCCAAGACCAAGGGGTGTTTCTGTTCTCTGAAGAGACAAGTAGAAACATTGCTTAATGCCCAAGCTCTGGCTTCTGGCTTGTAAAGCGAAATTTTCTCCCACTTTATTAGGAACTAACAATTGTTGTGTCGGTTTTTTCTAAGTTGTCACCTAAGTTATTAGGTTATTAAGTTATTAAGGCTTTTAGTGAATTCCGTGAGGTAATTTTAGTCAGATGTTTACCATGATTACTTTATCCTTATGTGGGCTTTGGAGTCAGACAGACCTGAGTTTGAATCCTGTCTCTGCTATTCATTGAGAGGGACAGATCAGTTTCTCTAAGCCTTGGTTTCTTCATCTACAACACTGGGATACGCAACTATACAGAAGATTCAAAGTGCAAGTGACTGATACTTAACAGGCTCTCAGAAAACAGAATTCTCTTCTGTGGTCTTCCAGGATTGGGAGTACTAGAGGGGAACAGGCTGAATTGATAAAGTCCATTTTCCTTGGAGACACCAACTTACATTTTACAAGAAGAAATGGGAGGGATAGGAATGACTGACGCTTGCCTGATGTAACCCACGTAGGGTCAGGCTCACGTAAGAGCCCCAGGCCAGGCCAGAAAAAGGGACCCAGGCTGTGGAAACAAGAGGGACTTCCAGTGTGCATCCAGCCCTCACTCATATCCCTGTGGCCACTCTTCCATCCTTTGTCTAAACCCACAGGCCAGAGAAGTCAGAAACCCAACCTGTGGATTAGACTCTGAACTTAAGTTTGTTATCTTTGAGTACAACTGGGGGAGTTTAAAAAGGAAAAAAGAGAGAAACAAAACTCATCAAAAACAACAACAAAGGATTTCGTTGAATCAGTTCAACATGCAGAACTTTTGTCTTCCTGGGAATGACATGTGGTAAAAGACAGGTGCATTTGTAATGAGAGGCCTGTAGTTATTATCTCTAGGAAAAGTATTTTTGTTAAGAGAGACCCTCTCCTTGCATTTTGCATTTTAAGATTACTGAAGTCATGATAAATATCACTACCTTAGACTATGTGATTATGAAAAATCTCTTTCCTCTCTCTAGATGTCTAATAGGACATCTTGTGGGAAGCTGACAGCCCCCCAGTGTCTGACAAGGCCACATTGCCCTGCTCAGCAATGGATATTAGGGGTGCTGCCTTATGGTTGGTCATGTAATATCTCCTGCCTTTAAGAACCCATGTGCCGTTCCTCCCATAGGAGACAATATACTCACTGCATTTATGGCAAGTTCCTGTATACCCCAATGAGCTAACTACGCAGCCAAAGACGGGTAAGATCTCCTAAAAGAGGGGAGACAACCTAAGCCAGGCGGTAGTTCCGTGGGGAACCCCTGAACTGTGATATTGGGGACTCAAGCCCCTTTGGAAACTGAGGCATAGGCCTTTGGCCACATAGGCCTAAAAAAGCCAGTCTGTGAGAAACAGACAGCCTCTGTGAGAAACTGGTGCTATCGTTCGTCCTTGCCTGTGCAGCTGTGAAAGGTTTCCTTGGAGACCAGGAGACCAAGGTCTCTCGGCCATGAAAGTTCTGATAAGAGGCAACTTACTGACCATAAGTTATTTTAATTAACAGCCTTGTTTTAACTCTTTGTTCTGTACATTGCTAGCAATAGATACTGAAGCTTTGACTGAGAAACAGATGTTACCCTCTATTACAAAAACATGCAGCTCTTTGTAAGATAGGAAAAGTTTGAAACTCCTTTTGCTACTAAGTATTATAATCACATAGAAATAGTTTCTTGCCTAAACTCTTGACAATAGTTCAAGTATATGCCCTGTAAGGTAGCCATGGTAACCACTCTTTAGATGATAAGTAAAATCCTTGAACAGGTCACAGTGTAGCTAAAAAGATACAATTACAAAAAAGTAAAAGTTCTGAGTAAGGGAAAACATCATGGTCAGGTGAAACATAACTTGTAATTAAGATAATGGTCAAAAGCCCCTATAAAAGGAGCTAGGCTTTAACAATAAAGTGTGACACTTCTGAGAACCTCTTTCCGGTGTCTCCGCTTTCTTTCTGCCTTTACTGTAATAAAGATTTTCTGTCTTTCGTATCGCCGACGCCGTGTCCACCTTCTTGAGCCCTGGTCAGCGGGGGCTGGTCCCCCGCAATATCTGAAGCGATTTTCTGTAAGCCTGCCCAAGAACCATGTGGCTCAGGATTACAGGCTCAGCGGAAGATCCTACAGAGGCATCGGTCATATTTTGGACAAGCTCCTATTTCATGTTCATGGCTGTGAATTCTCTGAGGCTGTGGGTTGACACATTTCCGTTGAGCACTGTAATGCTGGGTCACGCAGGCATCCAATAATACAGATCCAGCAGGAGCTCCAGAACACAGGGGCTAAGGCTGATGACAGCTGAGGGTACATACCTGACCACTCCCTATGTCCGGGCACAAGTGCAGCTCTGACTTCCCTCTGTGGTATCGATGGACGTGCGTTGCCCCTCCTTCCTCTAACACAGATGAATAATATTTCTGGAGAAGTACATGAAAGATGTTTGGTAACCAAATAGTTTGGTTACATTTTCAGAACACTTACTAGGGTAAAGTATAGTTAAGAAGGAAGGCAAGAGAGTAAGGGTAAATCACCTGCCCTCTTGACAGGCCTCTGAAGTCCTGTAACAAATCTGAGCCCATGTAAAGCGGCTGCAGAGAAGGAAACTTCATTTGGCATTACTTTGCTGCCATCTGCTGCCTCTGTAGAGCAAGAACTCTGGCCAACTAAAGCTCAGCAGGACCATGCTCTCTGCCAGGTTAAAGAACTTTCATATCTGTACCCCAAAGTCAAGTACACATGCCCTTTCATCTCCTCTCATGATAAGTTCTGATGAACAGTTCCATGTTTATTTGTCTAAGTCTCAGACAAACAAGGGAAGAGAGGGGTGCATCTCCTTGAAATCTAGATATACAACAGGAAATGTATCACCCAATAGCATGCAGCCATTCTCCCCTGCGGAGGAGAGGAAAGAGAGGTCTCCAGTTTAAGGAGAATAATCCACGGGATCAGAAAGCAGTTACATTTTTCTTGTCTACTTCCTTCCTCCCCCTGGAAGTTAATCTTCGACTTGCTCTTGATTATGACTAATGATGAGGACACCACAAGCCTGTTTGTTCTGAATATAGTGTAGGGACAGTGTTCAAAAGATTGAGAAGCTGGGGAAAGGACTTCAGGACATGGATCTAATGATGTATTTTAGGGGCTGCTTCAAAATTGTGAAGGCAAACTCAGAACACTGTTCTTAATTCTATCTTGGAAAGCCAAGGGGTTCTGAGGCTCCATTCCTATAATGGAGACTTGAACTGAAAACCAAAATGAAGAGTACCAATTTGCTAAACCTCAAACCAAAGACAAATATTATTTCTTTTACTGAACCATGAGCCAAAATGTTTAAGCTGATCACTTTACAGTAGAGCCAAAGTCATGAGTTTTTCTAAAACATCAGAATTAAGAACATAAAAATACTGTGTGAACTATATCTCATTGGTTGCAATCCTATTCTTGGAGTCACAGGGATTTTGTAAAAGATGTAGAAAGATTAGAGATCTTTTTAGAATCTTAATATATAAAATTGAAAAGCAGGACAGAAACAGTAATTCCCTTCCTCCTCTCTTATAGATCAGCATCCTTACAACCACCTAAGGATCACAAAATGTAAGGCTGGAAGAGACCACAGAGTCTGTTGTAATTCCTTGAGACAGTGAGTACCTCCCATGAAGGCAATTTCCTTGAATGTTGGCTGGCCTGCCTTCAACATTCCTTTGAAGTACTTGAAGATGACCTTAGGATATGGTTTTGAGAAGAGGGTCTTTAAAACCTTTGTTCACGCATTTCAATGAATGGTACCAAAAAAATCCTAAGTCCCTCATGCTACAGTTTATGATAATTTTCTGGTGTTTATCTCTCAGTGGAAACCAAAGAAACAGACTATACAGGCTGGGAAGAACTTCAGAGATCTTCACTTGGGGAAGGGAAGGCTGAGAGAGACTAACTGGCCTAAGGCACTACAGCCAGTAAGTGGCAGAACATGGGTCTGATTCCTGAAAGGCTGCTCCTGCCATTAAGCCACACCACTTCCCATGAGGGCGCAGCCTGTTCCCCATAACCACCTTTGTGGCCAACAAGTGATAGGAACCTATAGGGACATACTTAAACCTACATTACCAGGAACTTGAAACAGAGGTTAAGATCTAATGCAGGGATTTTGTTTTCTTTGAAAACAGAGAGGCTGAGGCTCAGTTCCAGTTTAGTGACCCTACTGATTTTTTAAAAACTTGCTTCAGTTCAAAGTTTTAAAAACTTCTAATATCTGGACATGATTGTTTTGGAATTCAGCAATAAGCACCCCCTTCCCGCCACTAGTCTGAAAAACAATAGCAGGGACAAAGGCCTTTTCTGACTTGTTCACTGCAGTATCATCTTCAATATCACCTACAGAGTGTTGAATGAATTCTAACTTGGATTTATTACCTGCTTTAAATCCTTGACTGATTACAATCTGCCCACAAAGTCAGGGCAGGATAAGCAGGTAGTCTCCGCGGTGCAAAAGTAATCACGGTTTCTGCCATTACAAATAATGGCAAAAACCGCAATTACTTTTGCACCGACCTAATACAAAGATCCACTGCGTGATCGATCCATCAGCAGGCAGAGCAGGGGCATGGCTTTGGCTTACACCAACTTACCCCACACTGACTTGAAGTATAGCCCATGAATTCAGCCATTGTTCTGAAGGAAGCACTGAGGGTTGGGGGTCTTTCTTCTCTCTATTTGAATAAAGAGCAAGTCACAGGTGAGATCTGGTATTCCCTACTGGAGAATGAAGTCATTTTGGGAATAGATTCCTTTTTTACTTTTCTAAAGGCTCTGCAAGTTTAAAAAGGATCTTACTGAAAAAATTCCAACTCTAAAAAGGAATACATTGACATGCAATTTGTCTAGGGCAAAGATAGGTTTGTGGGCTTTCCTCTACTATCAGTTGGTAGCATGTAAGAATTTTTTTTTTTTTTTTGAAAGTAACCAACCAGGGCCGAGCGCTAGCGGCATCCTAAAGCTACCCAACAAGAATCTATCACATGGCACGAGTTTTCAAAGTGCTTTTCCGTTCCGTGTCCTGGTACTTCACAGCTCCCGCCACGGACAGAGTCCCTCACGTGCTTGTGAGTGGCGTGCTCTGGTGCCCGGCAGGCCGCCGCTGGGAGAGTGAACGGGCCGGTCCCTTTGCATGGGGGCCTCACCTCTGCCGGGAGACAGCGCCGGGGACCGGCTGCGGGCCGCCCCCGGGAAATGAACCCCACGCGGCCTTGAGGGGGCTCCAGCGAATGCCAGTGCACCGCCCTCCGCCTGGCCCGCTCCAGCACTTCTTGACCCAGCCTCGCGGAGCGCTGCAGGGAACGTCGGTCCACCCCGTTCAGCGCCGCAGCCGCTAAACAGCTCTCCATAGCGGCCTGCTGGGACACAGACACACCAACAGCGGCGGGTCAGCGGGCCGCCGGGACCCTGCTCCGCCTCCGCGTCGGAGCCCCGGCCTCAACCTCCCCAGCGACCACCGCCCCTAACGGGGTCCTCAGCGCGTTCTCCAGCGGCCGCTGGGTCAGGGGCGAGCAGGTGCGCATGAAACCCTTCCATTGCCGTCTCCCCCTGCCCTCCTCGGGGGCCCTCACCCAGCCGCCCTCTCAAGGCGCATGCGCTCAGCGGTCCGGCGGGACGAGAGGGCGGGGCCTGGAGCGCCAGGCGCGGGCGCAGCCGGCGGGGGCGGGGGGAGGCGGAGCCTCCTTTGCGGGACACGCCCCCTGCGTCCAGGTCGCCCCTCCCACTGGCGGGTTGCCAGGCAGAAGGCGGAGCGCAGGGGGCTTGTTGGGGGTCTGGGAGCGTGTGGGGCGCGGGGCCAGCCCCTCCCGCAGCCTAGGCCGCCAGTCAGCTGAGTGGGAAGATCCCCTGGCCCTAGGTGCTGGCCGGTGGAGGGCGTCTCCTCCGCTTAACGTGATGAGCCAGGTGTCAAGTCAGGTGGTCTGCTGGGCTAAGAAATTGTGGCGAATAAGACAGGTGCGTCCGGGCGCCTCTTTCTGCCTGGTCAATATTTGGGGATATCGCTGTTTTTATTTGAGGAGTTGGTTAGGATAGGCCAAACATTGCGGCTGCCAAGGTGGCGTTTGTTGAAGGGAGTCTGTGTGGTCAGCAGGCTGTGGCGGGTGGGACGCACAGCCCTCAGCCAGAAGGCAGGTATTTCTGGCCCAGAGCAGCGCCCGAATTGTTTGTAGAGTCTCTCGTAATCCTCTAGCTTCCTAATCCCTCCAGTGGAAAATAGGGACTCACACATATCTGGAGGACTCTCTTCTATGGGGCTGAGCCCCACCTTTCAGGAATACTTGTACCATGTTTAAATGAATTGTGCACGGTTACCTAACATTGCATTCGGTTATTTGATAGGAGATATAGCCCAAGGTCTCGCTGCTAATTAGTGATTCCTCTACACCACCCTGCGTGCAGGAAAGCAACGATGCTCAGGGGGGACCACTATAAGGGACACTGCACAGTGGGGCTCACTTTAAGGGACACAGAGAAATCAGATGCTTACCTAGGCTCCTCAACAGATGACTCAATTAGCAGGTCGGAACTACCAGATATGTACTACCTACAACCTCCATATGTACTTTTGCTCATGAGTAAAAATCTCAGTTGGAGTGCTGGGTTTGAATTCTAGCTCTGCCCCTTTTTAGCTGTGTGATTTTGGGCAAACAAATTACTTAATTTCTTTGAGTCTCACTTTTCCTCATTTCTATATTTGGGGATACCAATAGTACCAGTCCCCACCCCCCAACTGTAAGCTTCTCGCAGGGACCATAACTGTCATGTTTACTGAGTTTAAGGCCTCTACTATTTTATCTGCCACAGAGAGGCTACTTGTGAATTGGATCGCTGTAAGGATTTTGTGAAATAATTCCTGTAAAATGCTTAGCATAATGCATTGTAAAGAATAAGTGCTCCATAGATTTAGTTAGCATTATTATGTGTCAGGCACTGTCCTAGGAGAATAGAAAGTGGATCAGACTAAAGGAGAATAAACAAGAAAGAATGACACACATAAAATCTGTAATGTCAGGAACAAAATACAACTTGCAATAAGATTGAAACAAATACAGTACCATGAAACAGAGGAGAAAGAGATTACGTTTAGTTGTGGGGGGAATCAAAGAAGGCTTTGTAGAGAAGGAATTATTTGAGCTAGACCTTGGTGGATGGACTAGGAATTAACGAGAGAAGGGGTAGTTAAGATACCTGTTAACTGCGTTTGTAATGAGTGTGATTAGTGGTTAAGACAATTTGGTCTTCTTTTATTATTTTTGGATTTCAAGATCCTGGCTCCACAAATTTTAGCTGTGTCTGTGTAACCATGACCAGGATTACTTAACTACTCTATACCTCAGGTTTGTCATCTATAAAATGGGAATAATAGTACATTCCTCATATGGTTGTTGTGAGGATCAAATAAGTTAACAAATGTAAAGTGCTTTGAATAGTATTTGGCACATAGTAAGTGTTCAATAAATATTAGCAAATATTATGTTTTGTTTTGTTTTTTAGAAAGAGGAATATCTTTTTATTTTTATTGGGGGAGGGGAACAGCTTTGGGGAATCCAGGACGGGGAACAGACAAGTTGGTGTCCTTTTTTGTTCTTCATTCTAGTTGTGGAGGATGTTGTTTTACTGGCGCATGTTGATACTATCATTGTGCTCTTCCGGGATTAGGCAGATTGGTCGCCAGCCTCTGGACGGCTGCTCACGGCTGCTCTTGGCAGCTCACGCTGGCTGCCAGCCACTCACCGTAGCTTATGGCAGCCCACTGCAGCAGAGGCTGCAGCCCCTACTGTCCCAGCGACCCACAGCAGCCCAGCTCCAGGTGGAGCCGTTGTTCACCATCTTAGCTATAGAGGCAACCAGGTGGAGCTGTTGTTCACCACCTTAACTATACAGGGCAGTGTCACTGGCCCTCATGTGGGATCTTAACCGGGTTTCCGCTGCTCGGAGCTTGGCGTCCCAAGCCAGCTCCTAACCAACACGCCACTTGGCCAGCCCAAGCATTATTATCTTAGACTGCAGCCTGGTCTCTCGATATGTCTCATCTGGTGTTATAGCCACATCTCCACTTGACTTTTCCCCAGGATTCTATTACAACCCCCAAACCCCATTTTGGTTCAGATGAAGCATTACTTTCTTTTTGTCAAGTCAATACTTTGATATCTTCAGCTATACCCGGTTGCAACCTCTGTTTCCATAGCTATTTTTTTTTTTTAATATTGTGGTACTTATTTCAATCTGATTTAAACTGTATGTAGTAGTTGTGGTTCATTCTCTCAATGGCTTATGAACTCCTTGAAGGCAGAAACTGTTCCTTAATTGTTCCTAAATATCCAGGGCCTGTTAATTAGTAGGTATTCAATAGACATTCTTGAATTTACTCTGATTTAATTTTAATTTTGTTTATTTATTTATTTTAGCTGAGCCATCCTGCCACCTGTTGGCAGCTCAGCAGCAGCTCAGCTTGGGCTGGGCATCGAACTGCTGTTGCTCAGAGCTCAGCTTGCACTCTTAAGCAAGCTCTTAACCAACTGAGCCACTCGGCTGGCCCTTAATTTTAATTTAAATTTAAATAGGCCCATTAGACCAGATAGGGTTGGTTTTGTTTTTGTTTTTCTAAATCTACTTATATGGACTTTAAAGAATGTAATGAATATTCAGTTATAACTAATTTTCACAGAATTTAACATTTAGAAATATATGGGAAAGATTATGCTTGGAATGAAACTGAAGCCTAAAGACCACTAAATTTAAATCTTTGCATCTATGTTCATATTTATAAATAAATGAATAAATAAATAAATAAATATGGCACACAGAGGGTGCCAAAAAAATGTATACACATTTTAAGAAAGGAAAAAAACCATTAAAATTGTAATACTCATACCAATAACAAAAGATGAAAACAAGTCATGTTTGACTTCTGCAATTACAAGAGGTGCTCAAAGTGGTTACCATCAGCATCCATACACTTCTGGTTATAGTGAACTACTGCTTGAACAACACTGACCAAAGTGTCCACTTGTATACATTTTTCTGGCACTCCTTGTATATATGATCAAACAATACAATGAATGTTTAACTTTAAAAAAAATTTACTACAGTAAAAGACACTTTGCTATTAATCCCCTCAAAAATACTCCCCCTCAGGCCAGCCGAGTGGTGCGTTGGTTAAGAGCTGGCTTGGGACACCAGCAGCCCTGGTTCGGATCCCACATATGAGGGCCAGTGACACTGCCCAATACAGCTAAGATGGTGAACAACAGCTCCACCTGGAGCTGGGCTGCTGTGAGTCTCTGGGACAGCATAGCTGCAGCACCTGCTGCAGTGGGCTGCCATAGGCTACAGTGAGTGGTCAGCAGCCAGTGTGAGCAGCTGGCAGCCGTGAGCTGTGTGAGCTGCCAAGAGCCACTGTGAGTGGCCGTCCAGAGGCCGGCGACCGATCTGCCTCACCCGAGAAGAGCACAATGATGATACCAACATGGGCCAGTGAAGCAATGTCCTCCACAACTATACTGAAGAACAAGAAGGACAGCAACTTGTCTGTTCCTCTTCCCCAATTCCCCAAAAAAATCTTTAAAAAAAACCAAAAACTCCCCTCGCTTTGAATACTCTTATCCCATCATTCTTGTCACTTTCTGAAGCAGTTCTGGAAATCTTATGTGGGTGTCTTTAGTTGCGTTGTCATGGCTGCCTCAATGTCCTGAATTGATTAAAAACATTTACCTTTTATGGTCTTTTTGACTTTGGAGAAGAGGCAGAAGTCTCACGGCACCAGATCAGGCAAATAAGGTGGATTAGGACACACCATAATGTTTTTATTTGATAGAAATTGCCGTACCAGGAACTATGTGTGACATGGAGCCTTTCGGTTGTGATTACAACATATGGTGTATGCTGCTGACAAGTGCCATCCAATGGAAAGGCAGGGATCTTCAATATGGGAAGTGTCACTTTGAACCTTAGTACAATGTGTGACAAGTTTCAACTTGTTCAGTGCAGTCAGGTGTGAGCTATGGTTGAGAGAAGGTGTGTTTTAAAGTGTGCCATAAATAATCCTCCATCATGACAACACTCTGTGTCACACATCACTTCTGGTACAGCAATTTCTGTCAAAAACATTATAGTGTATCCTCATCCACCTTATTCACTGGATCTGGCACCATGTGACGTTTGGCTCTTTTCCAAAGTCAAAATGATTCAGAACATCGTGGCAGCCACCACAGCACAACTAAAGACACTAACAAAAGAGGACTTCCAGAACTACTTTAGAAAGTGGCAAGGATGATGGGATAAGTGTATTCAAAGTGAGGGGGAGTATTTTGAGGAGGATTAATGGCAATATGTCTTTTACTGCAATAAATTTTTAAAATTTGAACACCCACTGTATTTTTTGATCACACTAGATTGATATATAGTTAGATAGATACCCACACATATAACACACACACACATTTTTATGATCTCAAGGTTTGTGCTATAAACCACAGATTGAGAGAACCCTTCTCCTCTTTTTTAGGATTGAACAGAAATAATGATGGAGCATGACCTAACATCAGGGCTCTTGTGGATCCAACACAGCCTAAGCCTGGTACTCATGAAAGCCACGGGTGAGACTTGGAAATGGAACAGCAAGTGGAAGGAGGGCAATTCAGGCACGTGCCTGGTCAACTACTGACAGAGCAACTGTTGGTATGTCTTTCATGATGTCTGTCTTCATGAGGGTAATTCATTACAGAGAACACATAGAAGTAATTTGTCTAGGTTGTATGTTTTAGAGAATAGATGAGATGGAGGAAGCCTTTATTCCTGAGATCTGGGGAAAGTGATTGGTGCTGTATTTTGGGGGAACATTTTGAGGAGGAAACAACAAGCCTGGTGACGAGAAATGTAAATTCTTTTTCTCTAGGTGAATGGGGCACAAAAGGGTTAAAAACTTAGGATGCAAAAGTGGGTATCATGCTAGAGTTAGACAATGGTTTATACTGTACATACCAGAGAATGTATAAGTCATTTCATTTGACAGGTGGTATTTTTATTTCTTCAGCAGACTTAGGAGCTTTAGGATTATTACAGCTTTGTAAAGTGGTATTACAGTCTGAGTCATTAGATCATTCATTTTGCCTGATTACATCAACTCATTGGGTTATTGGGGAATGAATGAAACTCATTATCAAAATTGTCATCTTGATTATATAGATTAAAGAAAATGAATCAAACTTCTGAGAATTAGCTTTCTCAACTTATTAAAAATTGGAAGTTAAAAAAATTGGTTGTAGAGCAGGAATGGTTAGGGGAAAGTTTTGTCATTTTGAAAACTCAGAGATTAAAGGAATAGCAATTTTTGGAAGATTCTATAGTTGGAATTTATGTAGAGTTTTTTAAGAACCACCTGATTAAGGTATAATTTACATACCATAAAGTTCACCTGTTTTAAGTATACAATTAAATAATTTAAAAATTTACAGAATTGTGCAAACATCACCACAATCCAGTTCTGGAACTTTTTCATTAGCTAAAAAAGATCCCTAGTGCCCACCATAAACAGTCAGTCTCAGCTCCCACCTTTAGACCCAGGCAGCCACTGTTCTGCTTGCTGTCTCTATAAATTTGTCTTTTCTGGATAATTCATATAAATGTGTCATATGAATGAATATGTAACTTGTTTAGTTTGGCTTCTTTCACTTAACATAATGTTTTTGAGGCTCATCCATGTTGTAGCATGTATCAGTACTTCATTCCTTTTCATGGATGAATAATATTCCATTATATGAATCTACTACATTTTGTTTATGTGTGTACTAGTTGACGGCGATTTTAATTGGTTCCACCTTAGAGCTGTTATGAATAATGCTGCTATGAAAGATTGTGTACAAGACTTTGTGTGGATACATGTTTTTGCTGAACTGAGAAATTGCCAAACTGTTTTCTGAAGTGGCTGTTCCATTTTAGATTTCTGCAAGTGCTGTGTAAGGATTCCAGGTTTCTACATCCTCCCCAATACTTGCTCTTGTCTTTTTCATTACAGTCATTCTCGTGACTGTGAGATAGAAACTCACTGTGGTTTTTAGGGAAATTTGCATTTCCCTAATGACTAATGATGTCGAGCACTTTTCCTATTATTAGACATTCCTATTTCTTCTTTTGTGAAATGTCTGTTCAAATCTTTTGCTCTTTTTTAAATTGTCTTGTTTTTTTATTACTGAATTATGAGCTCTTGCTCTGAACAAGAATTCTTTATCACACGTATGATTTGTAAGTATTTCCTCCCAGTCCGTGTCATGTCTTTCCTTTTCTTAATGGTGTCTTTTGAAGCACAAACATCTTAAATTTTAATGAAGTCCAGTTTATTTATTTATTTATTTTTATGGCTTGTACTTTTGGTGTCATATCTAAGAAGTCTTTGCCAAACCAAAAGTTATGAAGATGATTTTCCCTGTGTTTTCTTCTAAAATTTTATGTTTTAGTTTTACATTTAGATTTATGCCATTTTTGCATTCGTGTGTGTGTGTGTGTGTGTGTGTGTGTGTGTGAAGAGGTAAGGGTCTTAATTCATCACTTTACATGCAGATGTCCAGTTGTCTCAGTACCATTTATCAAAAGGACTATCCTTGGGACGACTGAGTGGCGCGTTGGTTAAGAGTTGGCTTGGGGGCTGGCCTAGTGGCGCGTTGGTTAAGAGCTGGCTTGGGACGCCAGCAGCCACTGTTCGGATCCCACATATGAAGGCCAGTGACACTGCCCTCTACAGCTAAGATGGTGAACAACAGCTCGACCTGGAGCTGGGCTGCCGTGAGTTGCCGGTGATGGTGTAGGCTGCAGTGGGGCTTTTGTGAGCCGCCGTGAGCCACCATGAGCGGCCATCCAATGGTTGGTGAGCAACAGCATCAGTCGGGAAGGGCACAATGATATACTAACAGGCCATGAAGCGACGTCCTCCACAACTAGACTGAAGAACAAAAGGACAGCAACTTCTCTGTTCCCCTTCCCTGATTCCCCAACGCTGTTCCCCTCGCCCAATCCCCCAAAAAAAATCTTTAAAAAAAAAAAAAGACTATCCTTTTCCCATTAACTTGCCTTGGCACTTTTGTTTAAAAATCAATTGACTGTAAATATAAAGGTTAATTTTTGGATTTTTAATTGTTTCATTGATCTATATATTTGTCCTTATGCCAGCCCCATATTATTTTGATTATTATAGCTTTTTAGTAAGTTTGGAAATTGGGAAGTACAAGTCCACTAGTTATGTTCTTAATTTTCAAAATGGTTTTGGTATTGTAGGTCATTTGCATTTTCATAAATATAAATTCAGCTTGTCAGCTTATACATAATGATTACTAGGATTTTTGATAGGGATTGTACTGAATCAGTTGGGTAAAATTGTAATCTTATCAATATTTAGTTTTTGAATTCATGAACATGATATATCTATCTACCTATCCATCTAGTTTCTCTCAGCAATGTTACATAGTTATTAGTGTACATCTTGTACTTCTTTGTTTTGTTTTGTTTTTGAGGGCAGTATCACTGGCCCTCATATGTGGGACCCAAACCAGAGCCGCTGGCTTCCCAAGCCAGCGCTTAACCACTGTGCAACTCGGCTGGCCCTTGTACTTCTTTTTTATTAAAGATTTTATTGGGGAATTGGGGGAAGGGAACAGCATTGGTGAACCGGGGTAGGGGAACAGACAAGTTGCTGTCCTTTTGTTCTTCAGTCTAGTTGTGGAGGACATTGTTTCACTGGCCCATGTTGGTATCATCATTGCGCTCTTCCCGGATGAGGCAGATCGGTTGCCAGCCTCTGGACGGCCACTCACAGTGGCTCTTGGCAGCTCACACTGGCTTCCGGCTGCTCACACTGGCTGCCGGCCACTCACTGTAGCCTATGGCAGCCCACTGCAGCAGGGGCTGCAGCTATGCTGTCCCCGGGACTCTTAGCAGCCCAGCTCCAGGTGGAGCTGTAGTTCACCATCTTAGCTGTAGAGGGCAGTGTCACTGGCCCTCATATGTGGGATCTGAACCAGGGCTGCTGGTGTCCCAAGCCAGCTCTTAACCAATGCGTCACTCGGCTGGCCCCATCTTGTACTTCTTTTAACAAGTCTATTGTGTACTTTATTTTGGAATTGTTTCCTCAATTTCATTTTCAGATTATGTACTAGTGTATAGAAATGTAGCTGATTTTTGCATATTGATATTATATCCTGTGACCTTGCTAAACTCATTTACTAGTACCAGTAGGTTTTTTTGTAAATTTTTGTGTTTATTGTACTTGGAGTTCATTGTGCTTCTTGTATGTGTAGATTAATGTTTTCCCTTAAATTTGGGAAGTTTTCAGCCATTTTTTTCTTTAGATATTTTTTCTACCCTTTTCTCTCTCTCTCTCTTTTGCCTCTGGGACTCCCCTTATACATATGTCAGTATACTTGGTGGTGTCCCACAGGTCTTTGAGGCTTGTTTCTTTTTCCTTTCTTTTCTCTAATGTTCTATCTTCATGATCACTGATTCTTTTTTCTGCAATCTCAAATCTGCTGTCTAACCCCTCTAGTGATTTTTCATTTTAGTTCTTGTACTTTTAATCTGGCATTTTTGTGTGTTTTAAATAATCTCTATCTTTTTATTGATATTGTCTATTGCGTTGTTATTGTCATACTGTCCTTAAATTAAAAAGAAATTTTTTTCAGTTGTTTGAACATGTTTACAACAGCTGCCTTGAAGTCTTTGTTTGCTAAGTCTAACATTTAGGCCCTCTCAGATCTAATTTCTATTAACTGCGTCTTTTTCTGTGTATGGGATCCCACTTTCCTGTTTATTTGAATGTCTCATAATTTTTTGTTGGAAACAACATTTTTAGATCAGGAGCCAACAAACTTTTTCTATAAAGAACTAAATAGTAAACATTTTAGGCTTTGCAATGTCGTCTGTTATAACTACTTAACGGTGCTATTGCAGTGTGAAAACAGACGTAGACAATATGTAAACAAATGAGTATAGATGTTTTCCAGTAAAACTTTATGTAAAAAAAAAAAAAAGGGCCATGAGCCATAACTGGGCCATGGGTTATAGTTTGCTGACCTCTGTTTGATAATATAGCAACTCTGGATTCTGATCTGCCCCGTTTTCCGGAGGTTGTTGCTGCTGCTATTGTTCATTAGTTTATTTGTTGAATGACTTGCCGGGACTAATTCTGTAGAGTCTGTCTCCCCTGCAGTGTGTGGTCATCATGACTCTCCTCCGTTTTTTTTCTTTTAATTCTTGTTTTTATTTTTAAGCCTGACTTCCTAGGGATTGTCAGCATAGCTTAGTGGTCAGCTAATTGTTGGTAAGAGGTTGTACTTAAATATCTTGAATCTAGTAAGCCTTCTACCCTTTGCCGATTGGTCTGTGTATGAGCTCAGAAACCCATATAAAGTTTAATCAAGTCTGCTATGACTTTTATTTTCTGTGTATGCAAGGTCTCACGTTTAGCTAACACATGACCCTGGACAATGCACACCTTCCAGCACACCAAAGATATGTGTGTGATTATTAAAGTCACGTTGGCCGTCTTGTTCCCTGGATCCACTGTTACATTTTTGGCTGGTCTGTTGCTTGCCCCAACCAGTACTGGAGTTTCAGGCAGCTGTGATGTCGACTTTTCCTGACTGTTTACCACTTGTTTTCTAAGATCATTTGTTTCTGTCAATACCCTGGCACCAAATCCAGCAGCAGAGTTTCCAGCAGCAGAGCTGCTGCGTTTCATGGCTCGTCCTGCCCTGATAGAACTACAGCCTCTGATGCCTCAGATTCCCACTTCACCTACAGAAGTTGAGTAGGTTTGTTTGTTTGTTAAATAATGCTTTTCAATTTGTTGTGTACCTCTGGTCAATTTCTGAAAAATAAAATATAAAAAATCCTGAAATGACTGTTTAGATACATTTGTATAACTTTATTTTAGCATTTTGGGTAGATGGTTTGCCATCCTCCTCATTCTGTCATTCTGGAAGTATCCCCTATGTAGAGATGTAGTGTTTTGTTTTGTTTGTTTGTTTTTTTAGCTGAGCCATCCTGCCACCTGTTGGCAGGTCAGCAGCAGCTCAGCTCAGGCTGGACATTGAACTGCTGTTGCTCAGAGCTCAGCTCGCACTCTTGAGCGAGCTCTTAGCCAACTGAGCCACTCGGCGGGCCCCCGCTATGTAGAGTTTTAATGTCTAAAAACTGGCACAATATATCCTGACAGATCCAGCAGCTTTTAAAGAATTAATATTTTGATTATCCTCTTCCCTTCCAATTTTATATCCCTCTTAACCTTTTTTTTTTTCAATTGATAATTTTTTTTTTTTTTTTTGAGGGCAGTGTCACTGGTCCTCATATGTGGGACCCGAACCGGGGCCGCTGGCATCCCAAGCCAGCGCTTAACCACCGCACCACTCGGCCGGCCCCCTCCTAACCTTTTAAAACACAACTCTTGACTCTTTTAAGGTTTCCTTTTATATATTTTCTTCAGATGAAATTTATATTTATTCCTTCCATTAATATTTCTTTATTTGTTCAGTGGTTATTTATTAAGCCTCTGTTCTTTATTGATGTTGGAAGGCATTTCCATTCCAGGAAGCTCTAACGAGTAGGAAGCCAGATTTCTAGGGGTAGAATTGAATTGTACCAATTTTAGAAAAAACTTCAGTTGTATCATTTGGTCTGTACTAAATTTACTTAATTATAATTATAGGTGTACCCCATTTTAATACATAATGGTCCACAAACAAAGTTTCTTTATTTTTTTCTCCCATGAGGCCCAATAGTAACTAAGGCAAAGATATCCTGTTTGGAAGGAAGGGAGCAGGTTCGCCAGATATTGTAAGTAATGGCTGGTGGAATATGGAGAAGAAGCCCAAAGTTGAGATGACTCAAATTTTTATCTAAGGTGACTTGACACTAGGATGAGGTGTGGCAGGCTAGAGAGAAATGCTACTTTTTGTATTACTTTGTTCCTGAATGCGGGGGAAATTCTGCATTCCAGGAGGACTGGGCAAGATTGGGAATAAGATGAGTGAGGCAGAGAGTGCTTTTAGTGAGAGAAAGATGGAAGAGAAGATGTGTAATTAGACTGTAGCTGAACTGAACAGATAGGCCGGTAGAGAGAGGATGTGCAAAATGGCCGACCAGGCTTTATGCGAAGCCGACTTCTCTGGCTGTTAGCAGGTGTTCTGAGTCAACACCTAGATTCTCATTATCCTTTTTACAGTTTAAGAAAGTAAAAGTGCAATGAAGTCAAAGGATTAATTTAGTAAATGTGGTAGGATTTTAGGGTCCATTATCGAATAACATAGTGAGACAGAGGGAAATGTACTAGACAGTGTTTCAGACTAGTTAGTTGTAGGTCTGGTCTTTGACTTAATTTTTGTACTAATATCCCATTTTTAATTATAAATTCATTATAAAATGAGATATTAATTAAAAAAAAGCCAGTGGATGTAAATTATTTTGAAAAATTCATAGCTATTTAAATGCAAAAAAAAATTATCATTATTTAATGTTAAAATACTAAAAGCTGCTGCTAAATTAAAATTTCTCATAAGATAAAGCTTTATCAACATCATGATGAAAATGAATGGAAAAATAAGATTTCATTTACGCAAAATTTTGACAGCACGTATTGAATATATGCTTGTTGAGCAGTGAGGTTCATTGTGTGTTAAAAGTGAAGGACAGATCGTGTAATTGTCATATTGATCTTATAGGTACCATCATTTAAAAATCCTCTGTGCTCTTTTCTCCTTATTGTGTTTATGATGCTAAATGTTTATGATGCTAAACTCAGTACATTTGCTTTGGAAGAAGCCAGAGGGAAAGATTTTCCAAAAAAAGATGATAGTCTGTTTATCTAGGCCCTCCAAAAGCATTTCCTGCCAGGCAGTTGACATGTAGCCTTGGCACAATTTCAGGAAACGGTTTGCTTCTGTTTACCCTTTCCATACAGCATCTCCTAGGAATTGAGGTGAGGCACCTCCTCTAACTCCTTTACATTTTAGAAGCATACATTATATAGCGCTTTAGAATCTACTCATTATACTAGCACAATGAAAATTTTTGTGTCTTTAAGGCAAAAAAGCATCTATTTTAGTACTATAATTCACAAGTAGGAAAGTCAAAGCGCTAAAGTGAATTAACCCAGTAAAATGTACTTAGAATATTCTTTTCCCATAAGATTGTTAAGATAAGTCTCTTTCAGAAAACTTAGTGAAGTTATATCTGAATATATAAAACTTATTATGGGATAATTGTTAACATTTCCAAAATCCTTCTCCACTAAGTAAGAAAAGAGACCCACCATTGAGTTTGTTCTGAAGAGTATATATACTCTATTTAGTTCATTGATAATATTTTTCTTTTTTTGCATAACATTTCAGAAATATTTTGTGAAGTGAGATAGATACTGTATTTAAAAAATAAGTTACTCAAAACATTTATTCCTTTTGGGGAGCCAAGTTGTTTCTAAATATTTTTAATACTACTTAAAACTCATTAAAAGTTAGGAATACAGGAGCATATTATAGCTTTATTATAATCCCAGGATGTATGTTATTTTAATTAAGTATAAATATATCTTTGAGGGAATATGGTGGTAAATGTATTAATTTAAAGATGAGAGGGCCGGCCAAGTGGCTTGTTGGTTGAGTTGGCTTGGGAGCGCCAGCAGCAGGGTCGCGGGTTCAGATCCCACTTGAGAGCCAGTGATGCTGCGCCCTCTATAGCTAAGATGGTGAATGACAGCTCAACCCCCTATAGCTAAGATGGTGAACAACAGCTGGGCTTCTGTGAGTTGCTGGCAATGATGTAGGCTGCAGTGGGGCTGCAGTGGGCTGCCATAAGGTACCGTGAGTGGCCAGCAGCCAGCATGAGTGGCTGGCAGCTGGCGTGAGCTGCTGTGAGCCACCATGAGCGGCCAATGACTGGCCGTCCAGTGACCGGCGACCGATTTGCCTCAGCTGGAAAGAGCGCAATGATCACAATACCAACATGGGCCAGTGAAGCGACATCCTTCACAACTAGACTGAAGAACAAAATGACAGCAACTTGTCTGTTCCGCCTCCCCCAATTCCCCAATAAAATCTTTAAAATAAATAAATAAATAAAGATGAGAAATTGGAGATACAGAAAGATACAATAACTTGATGTATATACTATAGGTAAAGGTGAACAAAGTTATATCCTTTCTGAATACTGTTGTTAAATAAACTAATTATTACTCACCTCTTTTGTCCTGCCAAAATGAGCTAAAAAAGATTTTAAAATTCTAGCCAGCACTAGAACTACATACGGCAGGGGATGGAGAGGACCAGAAGCTGTGATGAGACTGAAGGAATGGCATGGAAACAAGTGGAAAGAGAACAAAGTTTGTGATCAGGTCTGGGCCAGGGATCTTGAGCCAGATTAAGTGTTTCAGATTGGGAGCATATCAATGATCCAAGATCAGAACAAGGCTGTGGAATAGAACCAGAACACCTCTGAATGGCAAGGAACAGGGATAGGTAGACGGGGAATGATGAGCGCATGTCGAGTTTGGAGTCTTAAGTTGAAGGTCTGCCAGTAGAGTCTGGCCCCTTAATACTTCTGTACAACATAGGTTTCTCACTTCCCACCTCCACTTCCTCTCTGTAATTTGCACAGTTTTAGACTTAGTTGGAAGTTGTGACCATGCTTTCACACACTGATACTGAAGGCTTGTGCACTGAGATAAATGACTCCCTCTTTAAGAGAACCAGAAGTCAACATAGTTTGCTGAGGTCTAGAGAGTTCTGTCTTAGAGGTTGGAGTGGTAAGGGCACAAAGATGAAGCAAACCTAGGGTCCATTACTGGTATCTTGCACAGAGTTATCTTGGTCTTGTGAATTGGTGATTTTGGTCCCTTCCGTGACTTCTTATCTTTGTCTTGAAACCATGTTGACTCCAGGACTGCCTGGCTCTGTAATCATCTGATCACTGAGTGACGATCCTATGAATCTATACCACGTTAATTTTAAGACTTCCAGCTGTATATTCCAGAGGAAGTAAAGAATAGGAAATCCAGAGTCAGAGTGAAACAAGCAGAATAACTGAGATGATTCTTTCTGTTAGTAGGAAACTAGTATCACTGTCGCTTAGGGACCAGGCTTATGCCCACACTCACTACATTGCCTGTCATGGAATAGCTGAATAAATACTGGTTAAATATTGAATTATGGGCAGTGAATTATGATAGAAGTAATTGAGTGGGACAAGGCGGGAAGGAGTAACTCCCGATATAGGCACAGAGTGAAAGCAGCTTTCAGATGTGAGAAAGATGGAACTATCTTGCTATACAGGAATGTCCTAGAAATAAACTAAGGCACAAAGAACTTGTTGACGTATCCAAGGCTATAGAACCATTCAGGGCAGCACTGAAAATTAACAGTGTCTTCGTTCCTAGATTTATGCTATGCACACTAAACAGATGGTTTATAAAGATTCAAAATAGTGCTTAGGCCAGTAATTTTTTAAAATTAATATAAAGTTTGAGTAAGTGAAATTTTGAAGATGATGGAATCTAATTGATAACTTCCTTACTCTTTAACCTGTGGATAATCTCCTTTCTTAAAGTGCTCATTATAATAGTGATTATGCAGAGAAAAAGCCTGTGATGAAAATGTGGTATAAAATTGTGTTCTTTGTTCAGCAAGTTAAAACAAGCTGGTCTGTAAGCAATTATTATCTTCATCAAAATTCCTAGCTCTAATGTTTTGGCTTCATTGGCCCAGCACGTATGCCTTCTCAAACAATTGGATGGATTTAAAACACTTAGGAGATGTTTGTGCTTATATCTTAACATAGCATCAGTTTAACAGGAAAAAGAAAAAAAAATATAAGATTTGGCATTAGGGCATAGTTTTAAAAGAAAATCAAACCCAAGCTAAAGTAAACAAAAAGCCCACAGAAACAACAACAACAACAACACTTAATCCCTGCCTACGAATCAACATTCCTTATTCAGCCTTACAATGTCCTTGGTAGCAGTGCTCTAGTTAGGGTTTGCAGTATCTCTTCCTTACTCTGTAAAAACTTAAGAGTTCTGAAAAAAATTACCAGAAGGTTGGCTACCCATTACTAGCATTTTTAGATGGGTGATACATTTTAAAGAAATCTCTTTTTTTTTTTTGCCTTTTTTGATTATTCCAAGCAACAACAACAAAAATGTGTTCAGTATTCTAAGGAAACTGTTCATGTGCCTGTGTAGGTGAGCAGATGATATAAAAGTGATTAGCTCTTTACATTCTGAATTTGCACAAGTGTAAATGACTATGAAGAATGTGCCTTTGGATAAGATTGGAAATGTTTGGTTAAAAAATAATAATCTTTTAAGATTAAAAATATCTGCAGGTGCATTTTTATTTATTTATTTATTTATTTATTTATTTATTTATTTATTTTTTAAAGATTTTATTGCGGAATTGGCAGAGGGGAACAGCGTTGGGGAATCAGGGAAGGGGAACAGACAAGTTGCTGTCTTTTTGTTCCTCGGTTCAGTTGCGGAGGATGTTGCTTCACTGTTGGTATCGTCATTGCGCTCCTCCCGGATGAGGCAGACCGGTCGCTGGCCTCTGGATGTCGCTCACAGCGGCTATTGGCAGCTCACGCTTGGCTGCCAGCCGTTCACGCTGGCTGCGGGCTACTCACTGTAGCCTATGGCAGCCCGCTGCAGGAGGGGCTGCAGCCCACACCATCACCGGGGCTCTCACAGCCCAGCTCCAGGTGGAGCTGTTGTTAGCTGAAGAGGGCAGCGTTACCGGCCCCCATGTGGGATCCGAACCGGGGCCACTGGCATCCCAAAACCAGCGCTCAACCAATGCGCCACTCGGCCGGCCCTGCAGGTGCATTTTTAAAGGCATGTAATTTTTTCTAGTGGGCTAGGTTTCTGGTTACATTCTTTGTTTATTTAATTACATAGTCAAATATTTATACTATATATTCATTTGAAATTACTGTAATTCAACAGCTATTTATTGAGTAACTGCCATTTACTGTATGTTGAAGATGGTTACAACTTCAAGAGGTGCACATTCTAGCAGAGTCAACAGATTGGGTCATGGTGACCAATACCTGTGAACAGGTGTTATGGCCTATGAACTGTACCTTCGGTGAAAGACAGGGAGTAATTCATTCTGCCTGGGGTAGGAAGAGGTCATGGAAGGCTTTACTGAAGAGGTGTCATTTGACTTGGGTCTATCAAAGTTGTGACCTTTCTTGATATTTTCTGGGAATGACAAGTTAGTTGTGAGATTGGAGCATAGACTGCCAGAAGCCAGCAATAAGATGTAAAGTTTAGGGTGTCTTTGGTACATCCAGATGCAAATATCCACCAGGTAGTTGGAAGTTCAGGTGTAGAACTCAAGTGAAAAGGTTGGAGCTAGAGATAATAGTCTGGAAATATCAGCATATTTCATTGAAACCATGCAGACAGATAAGAAACCTAGGGAGAGACTATATGTAGAAAAGAGCCAGAAGGAAATCTTCCAATTAAAGAGTATGCAGAGAAGAGGTAGTAATGACAGACACTGGAAAATAGTGGTCCTAGAGGTAGGAGGAGTTGATAGGAATATAGAGAATGTCAAGAAGGAAACTCAAGATGCTGTAGAAAAAAGGAACAATCAGGACAAGAAAGACCATTTGGAAAGTAAAAATATAATAATTGAAATTCACGAAATTAGATAGAAGAGATAGAAGGAAAATTTTTACAAAATTTCCCATTCAGTAGAACAAAAAGACAATAAAATGCACAATTAGGAGATCAATCTAGGAGGTCCAACACATAAATAATAGGAGTTCTATAAAGAGAAAGTAAAGAAAATGTAGAGGAGGAAATTTATTTTAAAAATAATACAGGAGGGCCGGCCGAGTGGCGCATTGATTAAGCGCTGGTTTTGGGATGCCAGCGGCCCCGGTTCGGATCCCACATAAGGGCCAGTGACACTGCCCTCTACAGCTAACAACAGCTCCACCTGGAGCTGGGCTGTGCAAGCCCCAGTGATGGTGTGGGCTGCCATAGGCTACAGTGAGTGGCCCGCAGACAGCATGAGCGGCTGACAGCCAAGCGTGAGCTGCCAATAGCCGCGGTGAGCGACATCCAGAGGCCAGCGACCGATCTGCCTCATCCGGGAAGAGCGCAATGACGATACCAACAGTGAAGCAACATCCTCCGCAGCTAAACTGAAGAACAAAAAGACAGCAACTTGTCTGTTCCCCTTCCCCGATCTCCCAACGTTGTTCCCCTCCGCCAATTCCCCAATAAAATCTTTAAAAAAATAATAATAATAATACAGGAGCATTTATTGGAACTAAAAGACATGAGCCTTCAGACTAAAAGAGCCCACCATGTGCCTTAGAACAATGGTTGGCAAAGTACATACCAAGGCATATCATCATGAAATTTTAGGTAAAAAAAGATCCTACAAGCTTCCAGAGACAAAAAAAATATGCATCATATTCCTCAGTTGCAGTATTAGAAAGTACAGTAAGTCCCTGACTTACGAACATTCGAGTTGTGAACTTTCACAGATATGAACGGACCTCGCACAACAAACATTCGTAGATGCGAACAAATCGCGGAAATAGCTCCTGTGTCTGCCGGACATTGTCACAGTTGTGCCGCTGTGTGCTTACTGTGCAGTGTGATAGTGGACAGCAGTCCAGTGCTCAGTCAGAGCCCAGGGTGTCCGGAAGCAAGAGAAAAAGCAGTAGTGATGTGGAGGGACTGCTAGGAGGCACAAAGCAATAACCATGGAAACAAAATGAAAATAATTGAGAGATTGGACCAAGGCAAAAAGGTGGTAGACGTTGCTCATTCTTGTAACATAAATTGTTCAACCATTGGCTTTACATTGTATATTTGTGTCAAAGGTGTACGTATAAGACTCACTTTGTTGACTTAGGAATGAATCCGACTAAGGAACGTTCTCCCGGAACAATTCGTTTGTTAAGTCGGGGACTTACTGTATACAACTAGTGGAGTAATGCCTTCTAAAATCTGAATCAAAAATATTTTTTACCTAGAATTCTTCACCTAGAAACTGTCAGTTCAGCAGGAGAATAATTTGAAATCATTTTGAGCCTTGCAAAGCATCAAAAAAAATTCATTTCCTGTGTACCCTTTCTCAGAAAACTATTGGAGGAAGTACTCATTAAAATGAGGGGTAGAAAAAGAAAGAGGAAGACATGAAATTGAGGCGATCCAAACAAAATAATAGGGGTTATTCTTCCAAAGGAATAGGCAGGCAAGCTCCTGGGACAAGAGATAGGGAGGAGAGAAGATGCATTTTGACACAGAGAGTAACGTTGAGGGAGCCATACCTGTTTTCTCAGTGGTTACCTGCTCCTAGTCAGTAGTGAGAAATTTGGAAAATAGACAGGCTTGGAACACTTGCTGTGGGAAGCCAGAAAAAGTTCTAAATCACTAGAATAAGTAAAAGGATTGTTGATCAGTATTCAGTATGGGGAAGAGGTTTGTAGTGAAGCCTGTCAATTTCTTTGCACATTGCAGTAGGGTTTCAGAAATGATAAAGTTATTTTTTTCTGTTAGTCAATTTCAATGCTATTCATCAGAGATAGAAAATACTTTTTCTTGAGATGCTCTGAAGATTTATTTTTGCAACACAAACTGAATTATGGTCCGCAAAGGATCTCTTTCTTTACAGTATTAGACTCTCTATGCTGGAAAGCTGAGTCTCTTAGCAATTATATGTAATAAATAAATCACATTTGGTAGTAAAAGCCACACACACACACACACACACACACACACACACACACACACGCAGTTTAGAGTGACAGCTTCCAAAGCTTCTGTAACTTAGATTTTTCAGCCCTAAATCTTGTCTTTTCAAGTCTTGATGAATTGAAAGCTGACTGGAATTAAGGCCAGAAAGGAATGCCAATATCCTAAAAGAAAAGAGGAAAGAAAGGAGGAAATGAGATGGATGTAATGGTTGGGAAGAGCCTGGCCTTCCAGGACATTGAGAATGGCTCTGTCCTCTGATTCTACTGTGTCAACCATGTTTCCTAGCATAACAGAAAGGGTAGGCTACCACTTAGCAAGAGAGTAGATGCATGCAAACTGCCACCCACACCGGTGTTTAAATGTTTAAAGTCATTACTATGACTATACACATGTTAATATGAGTAACCTTTTCATAACTTATTATTTTAGCAATTCTCTAAGCATTTATGATTCCATTTGTCAAGAAAACAGTAATTTGATTATCCTATTTATTTGATTGTATTAAGCATATAAATTTGGTCATCTCTGAACTAGACCTCTCCTTGACTTTAACCTGTAGTCTTGAATTTCCCATAGAGTTTTTTTCTATTACAGGTGCCTAGATGCTACCTAGAGATTCTGATTCAGAATTTCTAAGGATATCCTGGACAACAGCACTGCATTTTGAAAAGCTCCTCAGATGATTTCCACCCCCAGAGGACAAATATGTTATTCTTTACAGAAATATAAAGAAATTGGAAGATGACTAAGTTTTCCTCAGGTGATTTCTGATGTGCATCAAAGGTTGAGGACTACCTTTGTTTCTAATTTACTCTGCATATTGCATCAAAAATTATTTTCCTCGGGCCGGCCGAGTGGCGCATTGGTTAAGTGCTGGTTTGGTACACCAGCAGCCCTGGTTCGGATCCCACATATGAGGGCCAGTGACAGTGCCCTCTAGAGCTAACAACAGCTCCACCTGGAGCTGGGCTGTGAGAGCCCTGAAGATGGTGTAGGCTGCAGCCCCTGCTGCAGTGGGCTGCCATAGGCTACAGTGAGTGGCCAGCAGCCAGTGTGAGCGGCTGGCAGCCAGCATGAGCTGCCAATAGCCGTAGTGAGTGACCATCCAGAGGCCGGCGACCCATCTGCCTCATCCGCGAAGAGCACAATGACAGTACCAACATGAGCCAGTGAAGCAACGTCCTCCACAACTAGACTGAAGAACAAAAGGACAGCAGCTTGTCTGTTCCCCTTCCCCGATTCCCCAACGCTGTTCCCCTCCACCAATTCCCAATAAAATCTTTAAAAAATAATAAATTTATTTTCCTCAAGGGCACATCAAGTCACTTTCTTCCTCAAAAATACTGTCTTTCCAGGCCAGCAGAGTGGCACATTGGTTAAGAGTTGGCTTGGGACGCCAGCTCTGGGCCCCAGTTTGGATTCCACATATGAGGGCCAGTGATGCTGTGTCCTCTACAGCTAAGATGGTGAACAACAGCTTAACCTGGAGCTGGGTGCCTGGGAGTTGACTGCGATGGCTAGGTTGTAGCCCCTGCTGCTGTGGGCTGCCCTGAGCTACCATGAGTGGCTGGCAGCCAGCATGAGCAGCGGGCAACCAGCATGTGCCGCCCTGAGCTGCTATGAGCGGCCATCCAATGACCTGCAATCGACTGCCTCACCCAGGAAGAGCACAATGATCACAACACAAACATGGGCTAGTGAAGCGACATCCTCCACATCTAGACTGAAGAACAAAAAGACAGCAACTTGTCTGTTCCTCTTCCCCGGTTCCCCAACGCTGTTCCCCTCCCCCAATTCCCCAATAAAATCTTTAAAAAAAAAAAATACTGTCTTTCCATGCCGTTCAGAATAAAACTCAAATTTCTTAATATTGCTTTCATGGCCTTTCTGGAGCTGACCCTGAACCAGAGTAGGCTCAGCTTAAAATGTCAGTGGCTTAAGACAACAAAAGTGTATTTCTTACACGCACCACATGTTCAGCATGGGTCAGTAGGCAGGTGCTAATTTATCCAGGGACCCGGTCTGCTCCGTTGTCTCCATGGCTTGGGATCCATGTGGCAGAGGAGAGAGGCATGGACATCTCTCACTGTTCTCTAATACTTTGACCAAGAAGCGACACGTCTCCTTGCTGCTCACAGCCTGTTGGCTAGAACGGTCATATGGCCCTGCCTAAGTGCAGTGTGACCAGAACATAAAAACATCTGGGGACTGGGGAGGATGTTAGTTAGCACTAGTAGTATCTACCACAGACCCATAATTTACTCTAAAAAAACAAAACAAAACTAAGGTGAAGTTAATTAATCATTTTAAAATATATAATTCAGTGGCATTAATTACCTTCAAAATGTTGTGCAACCATCACTTCTGTCTAGTTCCAATTCATTTTCACCACCCTCAAAGAAGACACCATACCCATTTCTCCCTTCCCCTGGCAACTGCTAATCTTTCTCTATGGCTTCACCCATTTTGGACATTTCATGTAAATGGAATTATAAATATGTGACCTTTTGTGACTAGCTTCTTTCACTTGTATAATGTTTTCATTGTTCATCCACATTGTAGCATGTATCAATACTTCATTCCTTTTTTGGCCAGATAATATTCCAGTATATGAATATACTACATTTTGTTTATCCATGAATCTGATGATGGACGTTGGGTTGTTTCTACCTTTTGGTTACTGTGAGTAGTGCTGCAATGAACATTCATATACAAGTATTTATTGGAACACCTCTTTTCAATCTTCGGGGTATATACCTAGGAGTAGAATTGTTAGGTCACATGGTAATTATACATTTAACTTTTTGAGGAACAGCCAAATGTTTTCCACCTAGTCTAGCTTTTTAGCCTCTGTTACTCTAGTCAAATGAGGACCAGTCATTGTTCTTAAAGCTAATATTTCACTTTCATAGACAGTTCCTTTGGTTTCGAATTCTTTTCTCTTGTTTTCTGTTTATTGAAACAGAAATTCTAACAATAATTTAGAGTTCACTTTCAACCCTCTTTACGTCAATTCTTCATAAGAATCTCTACTACTTCTGCAAATTGTTGTATATCCTCCACTTTATCTCTTTCATACCACTTATTTTATTCTGACTCATTGTTTATAGATACCTTCCTCACTAGATTTTAATTTGCTTATACAACTTATTTCTCTTTTATTTCCCATGATGTCAAAACTAGATTTTTTGGAAATGTTTAATAAATGCTTGTTGAGTGAATAAAGAGATGAATTAATAGCTACAAAAATATAATAATTTTTTTCCTAGTCACTATAGTTTATTTTCTTTCTTTTTTCTTTTTTTTTGGAAGTAACCTGGAAAATCTCTAGAAGATATTACATTCTCACAATGTTTATCTTAGGAATGGTTGTTGGGCAAAATTCGGTGAATTTAGTGATAAGGATAAATCTTTAATCTAGAGATATTTGATTATATCTAAGACTGATACCATTAGAACAGTGATTGATAAATAGCATTTCAAATTAGTAAATTTTTAGACTTTAATTTCTTCCAATCAAAAATTATCTCAAGCTCATGAGAGAAGGAAAAAGGACCATTCAGCAAGACGGATGAATGAGGAGACCTTCCAGGTTTAGTGAGCCTTCTTGAACCTGTTCTCATCCTCTCTCCATCTAAAGAGCACCTCATCTTACTATCTCCCAGGTCCAGTCCACCCAGCATCATCAGTCAAGCTATCCTAGTACTTTCTTTAAATGAATAATAAATAGGGCCTGCCGAGTGGTGCATTGGTTAAGAGCTGGTTTTGGGATGCCAGTGGCCCCGGTTCGGATCCCACATATGAGGGCCAGTGACACTGCCCTCTACAGCTAACAACAGCTCCACCTGGAGCTGGGCTGTGAGCCCCGGCGACGGTGTAGTCTGCAGCCCATGCTGTAGTGGGCTGCCATGGGCTACAGTGAGTGGCTGGCACCCAGCGTGAGCTGCCAATAGCCGCGGTGAGCGACATCCAGAGGCTGGTGACCCATCTGCCTCATTTGGGAAGAGCGCAATGACAATACCAACATGGGCCAGTGAAGCAACATCCTCCGCAACTAGACTGAAGAACAAAAAGACGGCAACTTGTCTGTTCCCCTTCCCCAATTCCCCAGCGCTGTTCCTCTCCCCCAATTCTCCAATAAAATCTTTAAAAAAAAAAAAGAATAATAAATAGTCTCGTATTTGGAATAAAACCCCAAAATAAATGGGCCTAAGTCAGACTGAACCTTTTTGTAAACTGATCATAGAAAAAAACCACCTTGACTTTATGTATTATATCTTTCATGAACTTTGGAAGGGGAGAGTAAAAGGCATCATATAGTATTCAGGCAAAGAAATCGATTCTACTATGAAAAAGGGGATATGTGAAACAGTTCAGTTTGTTGGTCCCTTAAATACTTTAACAAACTGATAGTTTATTTTTAATATTGTTAAAATTCCAATTATAACACTTAAGAAAGTAATAATCACTGAAGTCCAAATGAGATTGACCATCTTGACAAAAGTAATATATATTTAAAGAATATGATCCCTAAGGTCTTATTAGTAACCCTGTAACTTATGTTAGTTATATCTACCAGGAGTATTAAGTTAATTTTGCCTGTTAAATTCTGTGTAGATATAAATAAAATCTTTTTTTTTTTTTATCCCAGTAGAAAATGTTCAGGTTGTGAGAGAAAAATATCTACTATCTTTGTGTGAATATATATGCCAGAAATTTCCTACAGATTTTCATTGTTAGTCAGTTGAGACAGTAACAAAAGGAACTATTATTCACTGGAGGGATTGTTTGAGAAAAACATAAAAATTAGAAAGTTATTTACAAGCAGATGTAGTATTTTATAACTACATCTGCATGTTAACCAACGTTGCTTACGGAAGCTATTTTGTAATCTGGAATTGTGCCTAGTAATACTGATAAGCACACTGAAGCTTGCAATTTTGCTAATCCTACCAGTGGACTGGGGTAGAGCATGAACCCTTAGCCCTAGTCTAGAATGGTGACACTTACCTTTTTTGAGATCATGAACGTTTTTGAGAATTTGTTACAGGCTATGGGACCTCTCCTCCCCAAAATGCATTATGCACACATAAGTAATTTTGCATTCCCTTTGAACATCTCAAGAAACTACAGTGATTGCCTGAAGAGAAGGGAATTGGAGGACAAGAGTGGGAAGACTTCCTTTTTTCTTTATTTTTATAGTGTTTTTGAAGTTTTTATAAACATATATATAAAACATATATAAAATATATAACATATAAAAATATATAAAATATATATATATATATTTAAGTCACAATGTCAAAAATTTTTGCACACAATTTTGGGTTCTATGCTTTTACCCTTTACAATTTTTCAAATTTAGTTTTTAACAGAGTATAGGATATTTTAATAGGATACAGGAATCACAAGCTATAATAACTAGGCAGTTATTATGGAGTATTTTACTTGATTACAAAAGATAGAAATTTAATCAGTAGCTTCAGTGGCCTATTATGTTATTAATATTATGTTTATATAACAAAATTGCTAATTCCTCAATGATCTATTTTAATATCTTATTATACTTTGTTTAAACTTTATTTATTAGGAATAAGTTTTTTTAAACATTCAGTTTAAGGATTTTTAAATTTCAGAGGTAGGCTGTAGAGGTAGTTATGCCCAAATAAGTTGGTGATTGTGAAGGAAAGAACTACATTATATTTCAATCCATATATCTGCTTGATTCCTTTTGGGAAGCCTGTGTAAGTATGTGGTGCTAGTGGGGCTTTCCTCTAAGGGGAAATTGTCACATGTAGAACTGACAAAGTAAAGATCATATAATTTATTTAGTCTAGTGTGTCTTAACATTGGAGAGTTTAACTCGGTGGGTCTGGGCCTGGGGCCAGAATCTCTATTTCTGACAAGCTTCTTAGATGATTCTAAAGGGCTATCAGATTTAGAACTAGTGACATAGATACCATCATGCTTTCCTGACGGCAAAAAACGCATCATGAGGGTTCCTACTACAGAGTTGCATCTGTGTGAATGTAAGTACCTTTTTCCTTTTTAGGGGCTTGGAACAGAGGAAAGTGAGAAGCCAAAAGGAGTGACAAGGTCATCCCTTTGCATATGTATTTTAGGAGTAAAAGGATGACATTGTCAGGGTATGCTGGGCTCCTGGAGATTACAGATCAGTGGCGTTTTGTGTCAAAACCAGCCCAAAGTTTTAAAGTTCATGAAAAAACTTCGAGGGTGAATGTGGGGTGCTTTAGACATGAGGTGCTACTCAAATCTGGGGAGAATGGAAAACAGGATCAGATTAAATAGTACTTGTTGGAGTGATAGTTTAGTGATTAATAGTTATTTTCTTTAAAAAATGTTTTAGGATGATTTCAACCTTTAGTATTTATGTTTCACTGTTTAAACAGAACACACTGTTTTTATTAAAACTTAAAAAATTAAAACAGAATGATATCTGGAAAAGCATGACCCAGAAATCTTAAGGGTCATTTAGGCCAACCATCTTTCCCAATTGCCTGCTTTAGAGAATCCTTGTTATTTGGATCATGAGGCATAAATAAGCCCTTTTAATGACCACGTATAATATTATAGGCAGAGTACTTAGGAGAAAATAACTGCTTCATGAGTACTAGACCTGCAAAAGCCTGAAAGACTTCCTTGAAAATCTTAATCCCTTTGTCCCTCAAAGAAAAAAAAACACACCAAAGCAAAATCTATGAACCAGAAAACCCAAACTACTCATGCTTAAGTGCAGGATTTAAAATAGCAAAAGGAAGTAAAGCCCATCTGATGTCAAGTGCTATTTTGGTATATAACAAAATAGTTGAATTATAAGTCCCTCACAGTTAAAATATTAAACAGACCCTTAGCTATAAGATGTGTTGCCAGGCATCTGTATGGAATATAACCATGTAATCAGAGTATATTGTACTTCTCCACACAAAGAACCAAAGCTACTGCTTCTAAAGATTAGGAAACTTTCATTAGACTGACAGAAGACAGTACAGAGGAAATGGCTTGGGGGTGGAGGAGAAGTATGAGAGAGGATGAAAGGAACCGTATTCATACTATCCAAATTAGAGCCAGGATGTTTATGCTCAAATCTTGTCTTGGCTCTGTGTTGAGGGGATTGAATAATGGGGACATGGGAAAGTATCTCTGCGATCCCTAAATTCGGCGCTAAATATACCAAGTTCCTCCTGTGTTTCTTATTTGCAGCAATCTCTGCGGATTTATGACTATATACTGTGATTAAAGTCCAAAGCCCGCTAATACTAATTACCCCTTCCTCTTTTTTTGTTGTTAGTATCCTTTCTAAAGCTTAGTTTATCCTGTTGTTTACAAGTCACATGCCTCCACAGGATTGTAATTTTATGGGGAATGTTTTTATTTTTCTTTCATTTATTCAGACAGCATATATTTATTATGCACCTATTTCATGCTGGGCACTGTGTTGGGTACATAAAATGAAATTATTAGCAAGAGAGACCTGGTCCCTCTCTTCATAGAGCTTATATCTCCCATAGCACTTATACATGTTTGGCTTTCTTTGTCAAGTGATGTGGACATTAGGTAAATGCAAATTACTGAATTAGCACAATTTAAAGTAATTTTTAAAATATTTCAGATATCAGTGTCTCTAATTTTTGGCTAATATTAAGATTAATCCTGACATCAGTGGAGTTTAGACTCAAGACTATGTTTAGGAAACTTAGGGGATGTTAATTTTATTTCTGAAAGAGCAAATCTAGTTAAGAATTAAGGTTTTTCTTAAGAACTAAAAAAGTTCCATGCATAATTTTCAATGGAATTGGCAAACAAAAAGAACAACTATTTGTATCTCATTATTGCCACTTACATTGGACATATAAGAGGCAGCAGCAGCAGCTGCTAGAGATGAAGACAATTACTGTCCTGGGTCTGAACAGAGAAAAATCTCGATTCTTTCTATTGAGTTGGCTTTCTCTACAGATGTCACTCACAAGAAAAACAGGACTTTAATAGTACAGATTTTTAACAGTTTGGGAAATGGGACACTTAAGAACCTCCTTACAGAGCTTAGGGAGCCGCAGGTGGAATTTGCCTGGAGCATTGTTAAATTCTGTGGCCCTTGTGCCCTGAGGATTCTTGTACGTGGGTTCTCCTGTTGTGTGTGGAGGGTAGAGCCACCCTAATTGGAGATTGGAGAGACGATTGGAGAAGGCCAAGTCCATCCAAACATGGCCGAGGGCTCCTGAAAGGTAAGCACCTCAAAGAACTGGAGTAGAAACACACTACTGGATTTTGAGTTCGAAGTAAAATTGGTTCTGATTTGCCTCTTTTCAAGTTGTCTCCTATGTTTCCCAGAATGCCTCAAGGACAACTGACATCTTTTCCGAACGTAGACCAACCAGTTCACTTTACGAAGATTCATTTTCCCCACACAGACCACTGTGTCACACTGTAGATAAAGCTTTCTTCTAGAAAGGCCAAACATATCCTCTGGCATCTATAATATTGAGATAAAAAGTTCATACTAGTAATCCGTGTTAATATCCTTTTTTGGCAAAGGAACAATAGACTTTATCAGTTTGGTTCTTGATGCTATTTCTCTTCGATCATGATCAAGTTAAATTATTTTCAGGATGTATCTTAAACTGTCCAGTATTTTTGATGTTCGCCCTGCAGCTGAGTACGTACCTCCTTAGGATATGTGACAATTGCATTGGCTTGGGCTTTGAAACATACCTGGGCCTTGGAGCTGGTTTATGTTCATTCATACACATTTGTTCTTTCAAAATATAACAAGGGGGGCGGCCGAGTGGCACGGTGGTTAAGCGCTGGCTTGGGAAGCCAGCGGCCCCGGTTCGGGTCCCAAATATGAGGGCCAGTGATACTACCCTCAAAAAAAAAAATAAAAAAAAAAAAAAATATATATATATATATATATATATATATATATATATATATATATATATAAAACTAGGTTTGTGAAAGTCAAATTTGTGCATTTCAGTATCAAGGTCTATTTATAGAGTGACTTATTGGAGAAATTGGGTTACATGGCTTCCTAATATCCCACCAAGTATGTATGGGTTTAGATTTTAAGTGATTTGTATTATTATTTTCCAAGTGGATTGTTATACTGGGTTAAAAATTTCTTTCAGGATTCCACTAATAAATCATAGGTTCTCACTGCTACTAGGTTTTCCGCTGCTTATTGTTTAATGACACCCTTTTCTAGTTTTTAGTTTTGCAAGCTAATGCAGTATTTAACACTAATGATCAGAATGCCCTTGCGACTTTTGGTTCAGACCAGACTCTTTGGAACCCAGGTGCTTTCAGAGCTCCTCTGCTACTGCTGCGGTACCAAACAAATGGAGCTTCTTTTAATGTCTTTTTGTGTTTTGCAGGGCTTCCCTCCGCGGAGGGCTGGGAGAACGGGAAGAGCTCATCGGTTTGTTTGAACGCAGGCAGGCTGTCCAGGAAGCTGGTCCCCCGACTTTCCCAGCTCCGGCTTTTCATGCATACCAGCAGAGCTGCTTTTTTCCTCCAGTGATTGAAACCATCTGGACTGAAGGGGGGTCACGTGTGTATGAGAAAATGACATAAAGTTGTAGACCCCCTTGTGCTTTGCTCCAGACCCAGACGATTGTTGGTCGGATGGTGCCGAGGTGAGACCGCTCAGTTGGAGGGCCAACTCCTCATCGTGCCCCCACCCCCATCTTTCCTACCCCTGAGTCTTTCCTTCCTACCCCCGCCCCCGCCCCTCGCGCACTCTCAGCACGGGTTTTCTAGTTGCCTCAGCGCATACCCCTCCGCCAGGCTCCCGCAGCCCACCCTCTCTTTCTCGGGTGGAGGCACACCTCCTCCACGCCCCCTCCACTCAAATCTGTGCTCCCTCCTCTCTCCCTCCAGCCGGGCCGCAGCCCCGGGTGCGGATGCCTGCCCACCGCCCGCCCTCTCCCCGGAGCGGCTCCTCCTCCGGGCTGCGCAGCTCCAGGCAAGCCCCCCATCGTTGTGAGAGTCCAGCCCGACTCGGGAGCGCAGAGGTAAGTGCAGCCGGCCGCCGCCCTGGCTTCTCCTGCCCGCCTGTCCGCGGCCCGGGGGGTTGCCTGCTGGCCCCAGTGCTGTTGCTCCGGGCCGAGTGGCGGGCAGGAGGGGTGCGGGTTCCAGCCCTGCCGCGCCCTGCCTGCCGCTGCAGTGCTCGTCCTTTTTCCCGCTATTCTCCACTCCTTCCCTCCGGCAGTGTTCCAGCTCTGTGAGTATTTGCATCCCGGCGGCCAGACTTTGGGGGGGCCTCGGAAGGCGCAGAGGAGCAGGGCGGCAGGGCAGCTTCCCCGGGCTGGAGGGGACTGCCCTTTGGGCTGTCGGGGCAGGCTCTACTTTCCGGCTGACCGGGGCTGCG
The DNA here is from genome assembly GCA_033961575.1 of Aselliscus stoliczkanus. NCBI lineage: Eukaryota > Metazoa > Chordata > Mammalia > Chiroptera > Hipposideridae > Aselliscus > Aselliscus stoliczkanus. Next base: position 93,616,836 of record CM066736.1, on the reverse strand, counting down.
CGGTTGGGGGTGGGGAACATCGAGACAGGTCTGGGGGAAATGCAGAGCTCTGGTGTGCGAACAGGAGACTGCAGTCCCGGCGGCCCTCGGAGTGAGCTCTGCAAGGCTCCGTGTCCCCAGGACATGCCCAAGCTGCTCTGCAACGGCTGTTGAGCTCTTACCTGGAGCTGTGGTTGCTCGTGTGCAGGCTCCTTAAAGAAAACACGCGCACACACACACACACACACACACGCGTGTGCGCGCGCGCGCGCGCACAGGGACCTCAAACAAAGGAAAATTAACTTTGTACTCTATCACTTTAACAAATTAAACTCTGTTTGTCGGGAATGATGACCTTTCCTTTTTTGCCTTCTGAAGTGTGCGAAGTATTAAAGATACGTTTTTTGAAGTGACCCAAGACTAAAAGAACACACTTTAACTAACGTTTATGCTACCTGATCCAAAAATCTAGCAATTTAGTAGAGTTCAAGAGACTGAACATTTTCAAGTGTTTCGGAAAAGAGATTATTGCATTTTCCTGGACTCTTCATATGAACGTGATTTATATTACTTGAATATGAATAAAACAACTTCTTCAAGTGAGAGAATTCGCCTGGATACCGCCTTAGTCCAGCTCTTGCTTGTATTCCCATGCAGGTGTTTCTGCCGTGGGGACAGCAGGTCTTGGGAAGGGTGAAGAGGTCACTATCCCAGCTCCAGGACTGTTTTGAGCTATCTTATATGCACATACTTCAGCTGGCCATTTTAGGATAGAGTCACAAGATTGAAAACCCAAGTGACCATGTTTTTTTTTTCTCCAAGTTATATTCTCAGGAGGTGAGTCCCTTCATTGATGGGATTTTTCAGAAATAGGGATTTCTAAAGCATCAGAAATAGTCTAGGTCAGAAATAGAGACCAAATTGCTCATCGTCTGTCTTCCATGCTGAATTAAGACAGCACAAAGCAAGAGCTTGAGAATAGCAGGTTGAATGCATGGAGTGAAGCAAAAGCTTCCAAGACCCTCGATGGACAACTCTGAGGCAACTGTATACTCAAAGTATTTTTTATTGAACACTTAGATTGTGTTTGGCTTGGTAATTAGGAAAAATTTTGCTCTTGGGTTGGTGGACTTTTTGGGGAAAGAGGAATGACACTTAAGAACCATTTCAGATGATACAATGTCAGAGGAAAAAACAATTGTGAGCCAGGGTGGCTTCCTAGAAAAGAAGGGATTTCATTTAGGTCTTGAAACACAGTGTGGTTCTGAAACTAGTGGAGAGTTGCTGGGAAGGGTTTTCAGGAGAAGAGAGTAGACCATTTGGGTTGAGCTAGGGAGAAAGTAATGCTTAGTGCGCATCTGCTCTGCCACATGCCATGCTCTCTTTCATCCTCTAGAGTTGTGAAGTAGGCATTGTTATTCTTATTTTAAGGAGAGAAGATCAGAAAGATAAGTAACGTGCTCAAGGTCGCACAAGTACTTAGTGGTAGGGCTGGAATTCTAACTCCCTGTTTTCTGACTCTAAAGCCTGTGCTTCCTCAGCTGCCTTCCCCAACGGGCAGTGGGAGGTTCAGTTGAAGCAGACTGTGGTCAGCTTGAATTCTGGCTCAGGAACAGAAACTTTATCTGCACATATTGTCTAGCTTTTAAAGATTTTTTGAGAAAAGGAGTGATGGACAAAGCAGTGTTTTTAGAAGATGAATGTGACATCTCTGTTCAGGAATGTGACATGCTCATCACAGGTCATGTGCAAGATGTAGTTCTTAATTAGGGGGTTAAAGAAAGTGAATGTAGCCAAGATATCTGTGTGTTTAATTTTTGCCCCATTTACCCTTCAGTGGCTGAGTTCACTGGGGAAGAACTAATTGCACTGGCCACAGGGCTACTGGGGATCAGAAAAGAGCTGGGTATGACCAGGCGGACATTGAAATGGAATGTGTCTGTGGAGCAACACAACTGGTGGTTTGTCCTTGACGTTCCCCATGTGTTTTGCAATGCTGTGGTGAAATTTTTTCTCTTTCAGGACTACCCTGGGACCCCTGAAACTTAGATCAATGTTATAATTTGTTTACAAGCATTTACTAAGTGGCAAAGTTGAGCTCTCGACCAAGGCCTCTGTCCTAATGATTTAAGTCGAGGTGCCCTTTCCCCTCCATATTCCCTTGTTTCTTAGAAATGCTGAGTTTAAAAAAAACTTGGTACTGTCAAGGTAAAAATGAATTGAGATTACCTTTCTTAATAATAAGACCAATTAAGATAAAATGTACATTTATTAAACTTTATGTTATGGAGAAGTGATAGGATGCCTTTGGAGAGTAACTGTGTGGGAATTGGGAAGTGATATGAAAGCCAGGATTTAGAGATGCGCAGAGCTCTTCCTACCCCTCCACTTTTCTTACCAGTTAATTGTGTTGTTCATATATACAGCTAGGGAGCGTACAGGACCTTTGAATACCCAAGTTTATAGCTAAGCCCTTTGATTCTCTGCAGATAATGGGCTCAGGAAGGGCAGCGGTGGGTGGAGCCATTTTACTAGAATTGTCTTGCACTTTTGTATAATCTAGATTTCTTGCTCTTCTTTGTGCAACCTCTAGGCCTTTTCCTCTGAACTTGTTAGTGCTTTGAAGACTTGATTCTTAGACTAAGGAATGTCAGGTAGCAGAAAGTTACACACAAAAAGGGCAGCTGACAAGGCAGAAAAACAAGTTGTCAACTAGAGAAGTTTTATTTTATTTTATTTTTTAAAAGATTTTTATTGGGGGGCCGGCCGAGTGGCACATTGGTTAAGCGCTGGTTTTGGGATGCCAGCGGCCCCGGTTAGGATCCCACATGAGGGCAAGTGACACTGCCCTCTACAGCTAACAACAGCTCCACCTGGAGCTGGGCTGTGCGAGCCCCGGTGATGGTGCGGGCTGCAGTCCCTGCTGCAGTGGGTTGCCATAGGCTACAGTGAGTGGCCTGCAGCCAGCGTGAGCGGCTGGCAGTCAAGCATGAGCTGCCAATAGCCGCGGTGAGCAACATCCAGAGGCCAGCGACCGACCGATCTGCCACATCCGGGAAGAGCGCAATGACGATACCAACAGTGAAGCAACATCCTCCGCAACTAAACTGAAGAACAAAAAGACAGCAACTTGTCTGATCCCCTTCCCGATTCCCCAACACTGTTCCCCTCCACCAATTCCCCAATAAAATCTTTAAAAAAAAAAAAAAAGATTTTTATTGGGGAATTGGGAGAGAGGAACAGTGCTGGGGAATTGGGGCAGGGGAACAGTGTTGGGGAATTGGGGAAGGGAAACAGCCAAGTTGTTGTCCTTCAATCTTAGTTGTGGAGGGCACAGCTAGCTCAGCTCCAAGTCCAGTCACACTGCTCAGCTCAAGGTGCTGTGTTCAGTTAGTTGCGGGTGGGCGTAGCCACCATCCCATGCAGGAGTCGAACCAGCAGCCTTGTTGTTAAGAGCGCGTGCTCTATTCCCTGAGCCACGCAGGTGGCAGCTCAGCTCAAGGTGCTGAGTTCAGTCTTTAGTTGTGGGTGGGTGTAGCCACCATCTGAAACAGGCAACTTTGTTGTTAGGAGCACATGCTCTCACCAGCTGAGCCATCCTCCCACCTATTGGCAGCTCAGTGGCAGCTCAACTCACGCACAGCTCACTGGCCCATGTGAGAATTGAACCGGTGACCCTGTTGCTCAGAGCTCTCACTCTTAAGCAAGCTCTTAATCAATGAGCTACTCAGCCAGCCAGAAAAGTTTTATTTTAATTAATGTTAGCGTCAACACTTTATTGTAAAACAAAAAAGTGCAAAACCAAAATATGATCTCAGTTCTTTATACCCATTTTTACCTTTAAGAGCCTATAACCAGAAAGCTTGCCCTATTGAATGGTGCTTTGATACGTGAAACTCTCACCAGCACCTCTAAATGTGTCAGGATGACTCTGTTTGGGTTTTGGATCTCTGAGGAATGTGACTTTTTAGTGTAGGTGATTTAGAGTCCAAAGATATGGGTTCAAGTTCTGGCTTTGCCATTTCTTTAGAAGTTTCTGGAGTTTGATGTTGGAGGAATCTCTTAGCTGTTTCTCTAGCTCTTCTAGATCAGGGTAATCCCCTAGGACCAGACGGAGTTCATACCCCCAACTAGTCCTCCCAGTTTGAATGTGGTATCACCCGAACGCCATTTTGTTTTATCTGTAGCCTCTAGTTATAGATCAGAAAGGAAAACCATCTAGGGTTTCCTCCAGAGAATGGCAAAGCTCTTTGTTAGTCCATTGGTGATCTGTTGGTGTGATTTCCTGTGAGAATGCTCTTGAAGTTAGTTTTAAGAGTTGGGGGTTCTCAAAAAGAGACTTGCACAATTCTCTTATTTAAATGTCAGAGATGTATGGTTGCATTTTGGCTCATTGCTTACTCATACAGTTGTTAATGTTTTTATATTTGGTAAGCATTTGTCATTTTTATGATTTATTAAGGAGTTACTTAGATTTCCTAAGCTAGCTACAAGCTTAGAAAAATACAACTGGAATAGCCTTTTGATACTCAGATGTAATCTCCTTGTACAGTAGAACCATTTGACTATTTTAACCCACTCCACCTCCAAATATCGTTAAATCTCTCTTAAGAGATTACACAGCCTCCCTAAGAAATGTTCTCTGAGCTTTCCAGACTGATGATCACAGATTATCTCCTTGTAGTTTGCCTAAGTTTTCTTTTAGTGTTTCTTTTACTGTTTTCCCATCCTTCTTCAATGCACAGATATTCACAGAGTGAACGAATTGTCCTTTCTGGATCCCAGTGGCTGTACCAAATGTACATATTGTCCCTTCTGTACCCATCCTTTCCTTGCCTTCCTCTAGCTAAACAAGCAGAGCTTCCTCTGATTTTTTAAAATAAGTCTCACTGTTTAGACCCATGATATACTTGTTGTGTTTTGTTTTATGCAGGAAGTCAATATCAGATATGTTGGCAATTAGAGCTTTCAGATTGAAGGGAGCCTTTTGGAAATAAAGTGTGCCTCCCTTCACCCCCACTAACATGAGTAATTATGGAACATTTGTAAACTCTGGAGATGATTTTAAAAAAATTATCATCCAAAGAATTTTGTTCAAGTCCTTTAAGGGCTTAAAAATAACCCAGCTGTTGTAAGATTGTACTAAAAGTAACAGACTAGCCCAATTAAAGCCTTTCTAGAAGTGTGAGAACCATTTGCTTACACTGGAATTTAGGATCCCTAAGCATATATTTTAGAAATAATCTGCTTAACCCTTACTAATAGCATAAGAAGTAAAACCCTTTTTTATGTACTTCTTGTGATAAAGGGCCACAATGACTAGAATATGCTGGGAACCCTGGTTGTCAGTGTTTTGGAAACTACTTTGAGTGGGCAAGTGTTAATATTGGTGGTTTTTTGTCTCTCTTTGATGTGAAATTGGGATCTTGGATATTAATTTAGCTAAGGACAAGTTTGAATCTAGAGATCTGTGGGTATTTTTTCCCATTCTCCCTATTCTTCCTCCTCCCTAAGGCTCACTGGAGTGGAGTAGAAGGATCCTCTAATCTAGGAGTCTGTGCCCTGGGATGTTCTGTCAGACACTAGTCTCCAAGGTACAGCCCTGTATTACTGTTATTCATACACTCTTTCCTGTGCTCAACATTTATTGAATGTCTACTATGGAAAAAGTATTGGGCTAGTGCTTTGAAGCATCCGTTTGTTTTCTTATTACTTTTCTTCATGAACATGCTTAATATTAGGTGTCTGAAGAACCAATGAGTGGGTAACATTAGGAAATCAGATGGAAAAATATTTTTGGATATGGGTGTTGGATACCTCCTAATTCACATTCTGTTTTTGGGAACTGGCTATTAATACATCACTCTGGCTTTTGCTCTAGGTGCTGAGATGACCCCTTATAAGAAGGCTCAACATGTCGGGGTACATTTTCTAGAGAGCAAACCAGGCCCAATAAGATTTTTCCTATTAGTTGTGCTAGATTACCCTTACCATTGCCAGGAACTCCACTTAGCATAATATTCCACTTAGCATTAGAAAGTTCCCAGTGGTTAGCGCTAAGGACTGCCTGGAGAAGTTTTCCTGAAAGTTTGGTTTTGCCACTTGAGCCAGAGATGGATGGATTCTAGGTACTTAGACCCAAAGAGCTTCTGCACAAACCAGAGTGATCCTAACGCTGATACCAAGTCCAATGGAAATGCAAGTTCTCTTGAAAATTGTGTACTAGTATGGGAGGGGAATCAAGGCTTTTTGCTTCTCGGTGGATACTAGACTCTGCATACAGAGACCTGGATATGAAGAAAACCCAATTCTTTTTTTTAAAAAGATTTTATTGGGGAATTAGGGGAGGGGAACAGCGTTGGGGAATAGGGGAAGGGGAACAGACAAGTTGCTGTCTTTTTGTTCTTCAGTCCAATTGCGGAGGATGTTGCTTCACTGGCCCATGGTGGTATCGTCATTGCACTCTTCCTGGATGAGGCAGATGGGTCGCCGGCGTCTGGGTGGTCACTCACCGCGGCTATTGGCAGCTTGTGCTGGCCGCCAGCCGCTCACGCTGGCTGCTGGCCACTCACTGTAGCCTTGGCAGCCCACTGCAACAGGGGCTGCAGCCCACACCATCACTGGGACTCGCACAGCTCAGCTCCAGGTGGAGCTATTGTTAGCTGTAGAGGGCAGTGTCACTGGCCCTCATATGTAGGATCCGAACAGGGGCCGCTGGCATCCCAAAACCAGCTCTTAACCAATGTGCCACTCAGCCGTCCCAAGAAAACCCAATTTTTAATGCATATCTAATGCTGTGGGGTTAAGGAGAGTGTAGAAAAATGGGATTTGAGATCGAAGTGTTTATTTGAATCCTTAATGTCCAGTCAATCAGAGATATCAGTCATGAGAATACTGTTTTGTTATTTTTTTCCCCCATGTCTTTGTTTTGACAGGTCATTGCATTGAACTAGAAGAGTATTTAGGACCCAAGTTTTTGTACAGAAAGTGATGTAAGAGCCATGGGAGATGAGCAGAAGCCATTTTATATCTTATTTCAGATGGACCATTTAAGAACTCCCATAAGTAGACCAGTGGTCAGAATTAGTTAGAAATAGCTTTGCTGAAAGGTACTGTTAGAATAACTTTGAGCAGCCTTTGTCTATTGCAGGATTAGATCTGAGCGAGAAAGCCAGTTTGGGAGCAGTGTCATGTGCTCAGTTCTGCCCACGTTCAAGTCAACTACATAGTTCCCACGTATTTGTCACTGTTACTGGTCCCTGGAGGGCTAGGGGCAGATTTCAGGATATGAGGCTCAGACTTGGTTGAAGCCACATCAAGAGCTGGTCCTGGTTTGTCAGCATTGTTTTCTGAGGTTTATCATCACCAGGACTGGTGCATGAGTGGGAGAGTCAGGGAAGGGAAAACAGAAGATCATAGAATTCTATGGAGATTGAGTAAGAAATGAAAAAGTTACCACTTTTTTCCCTCACTGCCTTGGACCTGTTTTGCTGTTGGAAACGCTTATCAGTTGAAGTCGTTTTGTAAATACTTGCAGTAACTAGCTGACGGCATTGAGACTTCTGTGCCTTGGTGAGAAGAATCCTCCTGGGGCTGGCTGAGTGGCGCATTGGTTGAGAGCTGTTTTGGGGATGCCAGTGGCCCCAGTTCGGATCCCATGTGTGAGGGCCAGTGACACTGCCCTCTACAGCTAACAACAGCTCCACCTGGAGCTGGACTGTGCGAGCCCCGGCGAGAGTGTAGGCTGCAGCCCCTGCTGCAATGGGCTGCCATAGGCTACAGTGAGTGGCTGGCAGCCAGCGTGAGCTGCCAATAGTCACGGTGAGCGACCACCCAGAGGCCGGCGACTGATCTGCCTCATCCGGGAGGAACACAATGATGATACCAACATGGGCCAGTGAAGCAACGTCCTCCGCAACTAGACTGAAGAACAAAAGGACAGCAACTTGTCTGTTCCCCTTCCCTGATTCCCCAATGCTGTTTTCCTACCCCAATTCCCCAATAAAATCTTAAAAAAAAAAAAAAAAAAAGAATCCTTCTGGATATGTATTTGGGTTTTGCCCATATTGTTTCCCTTGTTTCCTAAGTTTTGATGCTTTTTTTGGGGGCCGGGAATATTCTGGCTTCATTGTCTAGATTCTTTCAGGACTGTGGGGGCTGGGGGCGGGGGTACTGAGTGTGATATGTTGCCAGATATGAGAGACTTTTGCACTTAGATAAATCCCCAGGAAAGAAGAGACAGAAAAGTTTGTACACAAAGCGTAAGGATTTGGAAGCCAGAAGGAACAATGGCACAGCAGGTAGTGGAATTGCTTTGGTCATTGTGACTGTGTCTGCTAGGATGACTGGGTGGTACTAAGGATATCTTATAATCCACATCATTCCTTGAAGAAGGTGATTTTTTTTTTTTCCTTAAGAGAAAGCATAATGCATTACATTGATTTATTTTTCTTTGATATTTACACAAGATACCCACAAGTGGGTGTTTGTGAACACCTGAGTATGTGTTTAACTCTATGCCAACCTGAACTTAGAACATGTAACTGTTGCCTGAGTAACTATATGAAGTATTACATTATCAAGCTTTCAATTGTGAGTTACATACAGGGGTTTGGGGCCCCAGACAAGGCTTAGGATGTGCAAGCTTATGGTAAAATCTTGGGCTGAATGGAGGCCTTTGAAGATGTTGGAGTGTTCCAAGGCTCAGGCTTCAGCCCCTTCTTTTCTCTGTCTGCATTTTACTTGGGTGATCTCCTGGTTTTAACCCTCAGTCGGGCGCAACTGATCTCACAGATTCATTGCACACAAATTTAACAGCTAATTTAAGTATTGTGACTCATCACTTCTGTATCCTCCCCTTTTACCGTAGTCTATCGCCAGTCATGCTTGTGACTTAGTACAGTAAAGACGTATTTCATAGCGGCATCTTTGTGTGCAATGAATCTGTGAGATCAGTTGTCCCCAATGGAAGTTTAAAGCACTAGCATTCATGGAGTATTTACTCTGTGCGACTGTGTTCTAAAGGCTTTAGTGCACTAGTTTAATCTTCCAGACAAATTTATGATTTAGGTACTGTTATCCTCACTTAAAGATGTGGAAACTAGTACAATGAAATGAACTTTGTGGAGATCACACAGCACATAGGCCGAAGAGTCAGGATGTGAGCCTACATTGAAGACAGCTGAAGACCGTGTGCCAAGCTCTTAACGGTCCTGTATAGCCTCTACTCCTGTCCCTCACAGTCTCTCCTCCACACAGCAACCCAAGCATTCCGTTTGTCCCGTTTGAACCCTCACGTGGAATCCCACCCATCATGCTCAGAAAGAGAATCCACATTTACTACCGATCCTTAAGTGCTGGAACCTCTAGCCCTCCCACCTGCCCTCCACCTTCCTCCCTCCCGTCTCTTCTGTCTCAGAGCCTCTGTTCTGCACCTGGGATGCTCTTCTTGAATATTGCTAGCTTGTACCCTCACTTCATTCAGGTGGCAGCTCAAATACACCTCTTCAGGAAGCATTTCCCTGACCATTCTGTGTAAAAATACGGCTCTTCATCAATCTTTAATCCTTGCTTTGTTTTACTCGCTAAAGTTATATACATATTTGTGTGTTTTTCCTGTCTGTTTGCCCAAGTAAATAAACTCCATGAGGTTAGGGAGTTGGTCCCTCTGTTTACTGGTATCTTTACTTTTTAGAACAGTACATGGAAAGTTTTCTGTAAATATTTGTTGAATGAATGAATGAATGATATCATTTGCATCTGACATTCATGTTTAACGTGACTTCACTTGGATAAAAGGAATGGAGAGAAAAGGGACATACAGGTGATGTATACAGGTCTCAGTCTTACTTGGCTTTATGTTTGTTACCAAGGCTTTGTCTTAATTTTTGGCCAAGAAAATGCTCAAAAAATCTTAGCTGAATAAATGCATCATGTGATTTATTCTGGGTCCCAGACATAGGAGTTCAGAGAAGGATTAGAATAATGTGGGCTGGAGTGCTTAGAGAGAATTCGTGGAGGAGTTGTAGACTTTGAACGAGATTAGATTTGGTGGGCATATAGGAATCATAGAGTAATGTTTTTTTTTGTTTTTGTTTTTTATAGATATTATTGGGGAATTTGGGGAGGGGAACAGTGTTGGGGAATTGGGGAAGGGAAACAGTGAAGTTGTCCTTCATTCTTAGCTGTGGAGGGCGCAGCAAACTGAGCTCCAAGTCTAGTCATGCCGCTCAGCTCAAGGTGCCGAGTTTAGTTTTTAGTTGCGGGCGGGCGTAGCCACCATCTGGAACAGGCAACCTTGTTGTTAGGAGCACATGCTCTCACCAGCTGAGCCATCCTACCATCTGTTGGCAGCTCAGCTGCAGCTCAGCTTGGGCGGAGCTCACTGGCCCATGTGGAAATTGAACCGGCAACCTGTTGCTCGCGGCTTGCACTCTTGAGCAAGCTTTTAACCAACTGAGCCACACAGCCAGCCCTAGAAGAACTTTTTGTTTAAAAAAGATTTTATTGGGGAATTGGGAGAAGAGAACAGCGTTGGAAAATCGGGAAAGGGGAACAGACAAGTTGCTGTCTTCTTGTTCTTCAGACTAGTTGCAGAGGACATTGTTTCACTGGCCCATGTTGGTATCACCATTGCGCTCTTCCTGGATGAGGCAGATTAGTCTCTGGCCTCCGGATGGTCACTCATCGTGGCTATTGGCAGCTCACCCTGACTGCCAACCTCTCACACTGGCTGCCAGCCACTCACTGTAGCCTATGACAGCTCACTGGGGCTTCCTACACCTTCTCCAGGGCTCGCACAGCCCAGCTCCAGGTGGAGCTGTTGCTAGCTGCAGAGGGCAGTGTCACTGGCCCTCACATGTGGGATCTGAACCAGGGCCGCTGACATCCCAAGTCAGCTCTCAACCAATGCCCTAGAAGAACTTTTTTTAAGTTGATGGATTATTACGATGATCTAGTTCAATTTTTCCATTTATAGATGGGGAAACTGAGCCTAGAGAGGCAAAGGACTTGTCCAAAGATACACAACCAGTTTCTGTCAAAACCATGTCTAGAATCCAGATATTTTTTTTTTTTTTTTTTTTTTTTTTTTTTAAAGATTTTATTGGGGAATTGGCAGAGGGGAACAGCGTTGGGGAATCGGGGAAGGGGAACAGACAAGTTGCTGTCTTTTTGTTCTTCAGTTTAGTTGCGGAGGATGTTGCTTCACTGTTGGTATCATCATTGCGCTCTTCCTGGATGAGGCAGATCGGTCGCTGGCCTCTGGATGTCGCTCACCGCGGCTGTTGGCAGCTCACGCTTGGCTGCCAGCCGCTCACGCTGGCTGCGGGCCACTCACTGTAGCCTATGGCAGCCCACTGCAGCAGGGGCTGCAGCCCACACCATCACCGGGGCTCGCACAGCCCAGCTCCAGGTGGAGCTGTTGTTAGCTGTAGAGGGCAGTGTCACTGGCCCTCATGTGGGATCCGAACCGGGGCCGCTGGTATCCCAAAACCAGCGCTTAACCAATGCGCCACTCGGCCAGCCCTAGAATCCAGATATTTTGATTCCTAGGTCAGTTCTGCCTCCATACAATGCTGCTTTCAGAATCGAGGAGGACACTTTGCGGGGTGAGAAGTAAGTAGGAATAGCATGAGCAAAGGCCCAGAGGCAGAACGATGTTGGCTTGTGTGGGACAGAAAATGGGATGAGAAGTAGGCTGTCCGACTTAAATCAGCAGGTTTGAGGAAGAGACCCATGGGAGATACAGGAGGCTGTATAAGGTGAAGACCAGAAAGGAGCTTGAATGTTATCTTGAAGAATATAAATTTGGAAAGACAGGGAGTCATGAGAAAGCGCTTGAAGTATTCTATCTTTTCTCTCCAGTGAAAGTAACACATAATTGATAATATAATGAAAATGGATTGGAATTGAGGAAGAACTGGAGCTTGGAGGAGTTAGGGAATCCTTATAACAATCCAGATACCGGTGTAGTTTAGGGGCCTAGTAGCATTTGTTTTATTTTTTTAGAAATTTGTGATGGTTTTGAAGATGATATAATTCTCTGGTGTGTACCCAGATTTCTAAGAGAGTTTTGAAGTATGAAGCTGAAGAACTGGTATTTGCCTTAATTCTGCATATGGCTATAAAGGACATTTTAGTATCCAAATGATAATTTCTGGGTTTCCCTAACCTGGGCCCCGTTAGGAAAGTAGGGATAGAAGATAACACCGTACTAGTGTGAAAACAGTGGAGGGGGGGTTGGGGAGGGACAGATGAGCAGGTGGACAATGAATGGGAGCAGCTTCCAAGAGACGGCCTGGACCTCTCAGTCAGAGGAGCTGCACGGTGGCTAGGGAGTCAGGCATCCAGCATCCCAACCTCACACTGTTTTTTTTTAGGACACAGAGGCCTATGGAAGTAAAACCTGCCTCCTGGGCCCACAAATACTTTGGATAGATGGGCTGTACTAACGCCCAGGTCCACTCATGTGGGCCACATACATTTCCAGCCAGGACTGATGAGAATAGATCGACACAACCCTTACCAAGCCAGTGAATTGGCACAGGCTATACTACTTTCAAAGTTTTTTCCATCCTCAGGAATCTTTCCTGTCTCTAAAGAAATCTTTAAAGGTCAGCATGGAAGTGAGAACACAGACCTGTAAATAATATCTCATACTGGATCTGAAAGTTTGAGTTGCAGAAAAAGCCCTGGAGCATTCAACAAATACTTACTGAGCAGGACCCATTAACCGCCAGATACTGTGCTGAGTATTGGCACTTTAATCTTTTTTTGATCATATTGCATCCAATGTTATTAATAGATTATTATCATTTGGTTCTATTCCACATTAAAGTTTTCTAGCCCCAAAGATTACAGAGCTCAGTCCATAAACCCTCAGTTAGTTCAGACTTGTGGACTTATGTTTGCATTCACTTGTTGCACGTTCACTGCATTACAGGCAGTATGCTGAATGTTGAGGCAGCGTTGAAGATGAACAAGAACTGGTGACGGTCCTCAGCTGGTTGACTGGGATTTACCAGGTAGACCTGGCAGCTTTCCAGTTGGCTGGGATCCCAGCCAAAGGAGAGTCAGCAGTAATGTGTTCTCCTTTACTTCCTTTGCCCAGACAGAACCCTGCCCTCTCCCCCTTGCCCCTGCCTACTATCTCTATCTTTAAATTTAAGAGAAATGAGAATTAGCTCCTTTGCCTTAAGCTTAGGAAATTCCACTAAGGGTAGCCCTTCCCTGCTGAAATTTTTAAGTTTGAGATCTTTTCAGGAGAGTCTTTCCTGCCTGTGTAATCCCTTCTCCGTGAGCTCCTTCCTCCTCCGGCTGAAGGTTGCTTTGCCCACAGTATGGACACAGGGCATGCAATATCCCTGTTTCGCAGGCTCTGCACTCCTGCCTGCTTCCTTGGCTCTTTCTAGGAAGCTGGGAGGGGCACAGTGTCTTGTTTTCTTAGAATGAATGACACAAACGAGAGGGAGGCAATCAGGCTAAAATCCCATCATTTGGAAAGGCAGCTGCTCAGAACAAAAGAGGCAAAAGAAGGTAGATACAGAAGTGTGTTTTACTGAGCCTTTGGGTTGCTTTCCTTTGCTTGGCTTGGCATCCAAGAGCCAGCTTGTACGCTGTTTGAGGTTTGCTCTGCTTTCTTTTATCTATGAGGTCCTTTAATAGAAAACTGTAAAATATACAATTGTTCTTATCTTCCACTTTAAATTGGCTCTTTAAAAAATTTAATTTATGCATTATAGTACATTATAAAAAAATAAAAAGCTCCCCTTTCCCAACACCCAGAGATCACCACTGTTCATAACTTAGTGTGCATCCTGTTCTAGATCTTTATATATATTATATATATATATATATATTCTTTTATTCACCAAAGCAAGATCATACTACACATACTGTTTTTCATTCTAATTTAAATTATTTCCACTTTTCCAGTTCAGTACATTTTTATTTTAACTAATACCCAGACCATATTTCAGATTTCTCCACTGACCCCCAAGTATCCTTATCATTGTTTTTTCCATACTAGTATTGAACCTACAACCATATCTGGTTGTTATGTCCCTTAAATTTCTTTTAATCTAACCCAATTCCTTTTGTATGATACTGTTTTGTTGAAAAATTACCCTTAGTAGGTATCTTTAATTGAGTGCTGACTCTGTGACCTGTCCTGCTAAGGGGTTTATAAATGTCGTTTCATTTAACCCTTGGAACAACACAGAGGAGCATGTTTTAGTGTTCTTTATTTTTCCCTACCTTCTTCCTGTGGGATCTCAGGTATCCCCAGACCTTCAACTATTTCCTTTATGTCAGAGACACATCACCTATATCTCAATGGTCACCTTAAGAGCATGAGCCCTTGAACCAGATAGCCTGGGTTGAGATCCATTATTTACCACTTATTGTACGTTTTCCTGGAAAAGTCACTTAACCTCTCTGTGCCTCAGTTTCCTCATAAGTAAAATGGGATAATAATAGTGCCTCCCTTCTCAGGTCTTTGCGAGGTTAAATGAACTAATATATATGTAAAGCACTTAGAAGATGACCTGGCATGTAGTTAGTGTATATACTTATTGCTGTTGGACAGCTGGCCGATCCACAGGCACCCCAAGCTTTCCATGTGCAGTATTTTTCCTGTAAAGCTGCTCTTTCTTCTCTTTATTCACCAGCTTCTTTAACGTTATCCAAGTCATTTCTGATTCCTCCTCTCTCAGTAATCACACTCATAAAGTCTTGTCAGTTCCATTTCCCAAAAGTCCTCCTTCCTGTTGCTGCCTCCAATCCTGTGGAAGCCTGGGCCATCTTTTTCCTGGAATGCAGCTTGACTGTGTCAGAATGCCTGCCCCCTGGATGTTCTTCAGTCAATCTAGGCTGCTCCCAAGAGTGAGCTTTCTAAAATGCTCCTACTTCCTTGCTAAGAGTGAGCTTTCTAACATACCAGTTTAATTATCATACTTCTTTCCTTTTTATGAGGAATAGCATACAGTAAAGTGCAACAAATAGTAAACGTATATCTTAAAGGATTTCAACATTTGTATTCCCCTGTGTAGCCACCACTTGGACCAAGGTCTAGAGCATTTCCAGCCCCCCAAGGTTGCCTTCTGTCTTCCCAGATAATATCCACATCCCTGTCCCTACCCACTTTACCTTTTGTTTTGCCTTTTCTTGATCTTCATATAAGTGAATCACAAAAGCTCTTTACTGAATCTTCTTTGACAGGATACATCCAAACTTATTTATAACATGACATTCAAAAATCTCTGTCATCTGGCTTTTACTTCAAGTCCTTCACACAGAGCCTGCCCTTCCTGCCATGCTGAAATTGCATGCAGTTTACCAACACAATAGGCTCTTTTCCCTTTCTTTTTTTTTTTGCTGTTGATATTCTCTTGGCCTTCTGACTTCATTCCCTGGGAAATTCATCTTTCAGGATTCAGCTGCAGTCTGAACCAAGCCCTCCTGTGCACTCTGGACGCATGATTATTATAGGCAATTATTTAGCTGTCTTTCTCTTCTACTCATCACTTTCAAGAGCCAATGGATGAGGCGTTTTCCTCCTAATTAGTTGAATTTTGCACAAGTAATTCATGTTCTTTCTAAAAAAATTAGAAAACAGAAACAAACAAAAAAAACCATAATCCCACTATACATAGATAACTATTTTTTACATATACAGGTATACTAAAATGTATAGGAACACTGTAAAACAAACAAATATACGTACACAAAAATACTAAATATGTGTCTACCTTATTATTTATGTTTAGTTTCTTTCCCTTTCTGCTATTATAAAAGCAGTGTGATGAACATCCTTATGCCTATATTTTAGTGCATTACCTGATTGTTTTTGGAGGATACATTTGTAGAAGTAAAATGGATAGATGAAAGATATGAACATTTTCAAGGGCTTTTGATGCACTTAGCCAAATTGCCCTCCAGAAAGTCTTTACTCTGCATACACTTTTGTTAGGGTATGTGAGAGTGCCTAATTTTAATCATCCGTGCCAAAGTAAAAAGAATGAAAATAATATTTGCACATCTGATAAGATAAAAATGGTATTGCATTGCTGTTTTAATCTGCATTTCTTTGCTGCTGAGGTTGAATATTTTCTCATGTTTAATGCCATTTAATTTATATTGCATTTGTGATTTACATGTTCATGTATTTTTATGTTTTATTTTTACTGATTTTACCAATTCTTTTTTTTTTCTTTTTAAAGATTTTATTGGGGAATTGGGGGAGGGGAACAACGTTGGGGAATCTGGGGAGGGGAACAGACAAGTTGCTGTCTTTTTGTTCTTCAGTCTAGTTGCGGAGGATGTTGCTTCACTGGCCTATGTTGGTATCGTCATTGAGCTCTTCGTGGATGAGGCAGATCAGTCGCCGGCCTCTGGATGGTCGTTCACGCTGGCTGTCAGCCGCTCACGCTGGCTGCTGGCCACTCACTGTAGCCTGTGGCAGCCCACTGCAGCCCACTACACTGTCGCCAGTTGCTGGGGCTTGCAGCCCAGCCCCAGGTGGAGTTGTTAGCTGTAGAGGGCAGTGTCACTGACCCTCATATGTGGGATCCGAACTGGGGCCGCTGACATCCCAAGCCAGCTCTTAATCAACGCACCACTCGGCCAGCCCACCAATTCTTTTAATATTAAGGACGTTAACCTATGGTATAAACTACATATATTTCCTTTAGTTTGTCATTTATCTTTTTCCTTTAGTGTTTTCCACATATAAACATTTTTAATAATTTAAGTGTAGTGAAATTTATTAGCCTTTAAAATTCGTTTTTTATCTGTGCTGTCATTCTTAGAATGATCTTCCCTCAGCAAGATTAAGATAAATACCCATTCATTTAGTCTTCTACCTCTTTTTATGATGTCACTTTTTTACATTTAAATCTTTACTCAATCTGGAATTTATTGTTAGGAAATAATAATAATAATAGGTGATATTTTTTTGAGTGCATACTGTTGTGCCAGACACATGTTTTACATGTACTGACTCTAACACTTTCAACAAACCTGTGATGTAGGCTCTGTTCTTTTCCCTCTTAGTACTCTTGTAAATTCACTTCCATTCGTTTATTCATTGATTCAGTATGAACCTGATGTTTTTAATGTTTCTTTTGCAACCTGTTCTTGCATAGTCATTATGATCATCTGTTTCATCTCCTTGAGAATCAATATCAGCCATTCTGTAAGTTTTATTTATTTACTTATTTATTGAGTATTTACTGCGAGGAAGGCATTCCATTCCTGGGATTGGCTTTGTTCTTTTCTACTATAAGCTTCTTGTTTTGGGTTTTTTTTTGACTGCTTATATCTTTTTTCTGTTTATTCGTTCTTCTAAGCTTACTTGTTTTGTTTTTTTTTGTTTTTTTTTTAAAGATTTTATTGGGGAATTGGCGGAGGGGAACAGCGTTGGGGAATCGGGGAAGGGGAACAGACAAGTTGCTGTCTTTTTGTTCTTCAGTTTAGTTGCGGAGGATGTTGCTTCACTGTTGGTATCGTCATTGCGCGCTTCCGGGATGAGGCAGATCGGTCGCTGGCCTCTGGATGTCGCTCACCGCGGCTATTGGCCGCTCACGCTTGGCTGCCAGCCGCTCACGCTGGCTGCGGGCCACTCACTGTAGCCTGTGGCAGCCCACACCATCACCGGGGCTCGCACAGCCCAGCTCCAGGTGGAGCTGTTGTTAGCTGTAGAGGGCAGTGTCACTGGCCCTCATGTGGGATCCGAACCGGGGCCGCTGGCATCCCAAAACCAGCGCTTAACCAATGCGCCACTCGGCCGGCCCTAAGCTTACTTGTTGATTCATAGGATGTGGTTTGTACCTGAAAGAAACACCATCTGGGTGTATTTCTGGAGAGGCTGATAGGTGTTAGAACCTTCAGGTAGCGCAGCACCTGAGTGATTGAGCAAAGTGTCACTGAGTGCTTAGCAAGTGTGAAACCCTAAGAGAGAGTCTAGAAAGGACCCAAGTAGGGTTCACCTGTGTCTAGCAAATCTTCAATTATGTAAAAGAGGTATGTGTTTGGGACAAGGCACAGGAGACAGTGTGTCCATTGAAACTGTAAGCAAGTAGGTATCCTGTGTGGTAAAAGCATCGGGGGCCAATTCTGTGGGATAGGAAAGTGACAGATTTATAAGACTTCAGCCAGAGAGCCTGCCCTCAAAGAGGCATAAAACACCTACAATAAAATGCTGAAGGTTAATACCAAACTATAAGTCGTCTCATGAATCATTGATAAGCATCGGGTATGACAAGGGTTTAGAGATACAAGAACTTGCTATGAGCAGGAGGATTTGAGGAGGTTGCATGGAGTGAATGTGGGGCATCATCTTGGCCTTTGGACGATTGGAAGGATATGATTTGGTGAAGAGGGAGGTGGCTTTAGCTGAGAAGAATATCCTGAGACACAAAGGTAGGGAAGTGTTTTATAAAACCAGGTTCATTTGCTCCCATCTGTACACTCTGCACCCCCCTCACCAGGTTGCCGAGTCATGGCTCACTCCTCCTTTGTCCTCATCCCCACAGTGATGAGTGGGGGGCCTTCTCAAGGAGCAGTGTTCTGCCCACAGGGCTCCAGTTTGAGTGCTGCTGTGGTTCTGATTGCACTGCCCTCCACTTGCCTTCTAAGGTCAGAGTCCTGACATCTGGGGCCAGCAACTTATGAAGAACTCTCCCTGCCAATGCCACCAACCCTTTCTTAAGTAATGGATTCCCTCATACGATGTGCGTCCTAGCTACTTGTCATCTCAGCTTAGAAACTTCCCACCTTCTCCGGACCTAGGCTTCCAGGTTGCAGTTCCATGAATGTTCACAGCAAACCTTATTATCCTTCGGTTCCTTGCCGCTTCCTAGTCTGTATTGCTCTATGGGCTATGGACTCTCATACTGGAGTCTAGGAGCTATCATGTATAGTTGAGAATGATGTCATGGGACTGTGTAGAAGGGATAGTAGGAGCAAAGGCTGGAATTAGGTGTGGGCCTGATTTTGGGGGGACTTGATTCAGTCCCCAAGGAGGGCCATATAGTATGGTTTTTGTTTTGGGGTGCTCCATGATTTATTTAATCAGACCTTTATTGAAGCACATTTTCAGTCTCTTTCTGTTGAAATGTAACAGTAATTATCCATGAATAAACACAATATTAATTTTTAAATTTTGATAATGCTACCATTTTGGTGAGAGAGGCATGGAAGCCAGTGGTCTTCAGACTGGGAAGATTTGAAGATCCTTGTCCTCCATATATCGTCTTTCCCAGTCCGTGATACAGTTGTACACAAGGTGTCCCCTTTCTAAATCACTCTTTTCCCATTTTACAAAAAGAAGGCATAGCCATGATTCATCCCGAATCTTGCTGTTTGTGTGCCTAGTGTGTGAAAACTTCCAGGTTAGCAAACAAAGGAACAATTAGAAATACTTCAAAGAAAATAAATGTCTCTAAGTACCAAATCCTTTTCCAAATCAGGCGGTTTCCATTTTTGCTTTCAACAAAATTGAAAGAGTTGTCAGCTGGTAGATAATTAAAAATAATTTTTGATGCTAGATCACTGTGTACATGTAATTTTGGGATATACTTCAGAACTAGTGCAAAGACTGATAGTGCTGTAACAAAATTTCTTCCATTCCTATCTAGTTTTTTATGTGAACAAAGTTTGTTGGTGCTTGCAACTCTAAAAATGGAAAATTAATGTATTTATAATAAAATTTTACCTGAGTAATACAAATTTGTACTATATGTTCTTTTGGTTTTTTTTTGAGGGCAGTGTCACTGGCCCTCATATGTGGGACCTGAACTGGGGCTGCTGACTTCTGAAGCCAGCGCTTAACCACCACGCCACTTGGCCTGCCCTGTACTATATGGTTTGATCAATTGCATATTAATAGTAAAGGTAATGAAAACAATTAAGAAGAAATTTTTTTAACATTTAGAGCTTATAGTGCTAGGAAAATTTAAAAGTTTATGTGTATTTATATTTATGTATAATAGTTTTATTGCAGAGAAGTATCATAAATTGATCAGTAAAAGATTTTTCAAGCATAAATATTAGGATAAAATTCTGAGGAGGAGGTAAAAAGGAAATTAGAGTTCAATGAAAAAAAGGACTGGTATAAAATCTGATGTTTTTTTAAATGGATGATGTATTTTAAATCACTGTGGTATTTAGATTGCATCTATTTAGTAGAATAATGTAGTAATTTTATTTTAAAATGTCAGTATTTATAAAATGCCAATATTCATGATATGCCAGAAAGTATATCTCTACTACTGTTTATGATGCAAACGTTTAAATGTTAACTTACATATATGGGGAGGAGTACTTCAAATATTTTTAGAGCACTTACGATAAACTAACATTTACAACAGAATATGATACAGGTCCTTGCCCAGAGGAAAGGGAAGAATAATAAGGAAAAGATGCACCAGGCCCAGGGAAAAGCGACCAGAGGAGATGATGTGGGAACCAACTCTTGAGGGACTGTTGGAGTTAGCTAAGCAAAATAGAGGTGGAAAGCCATTCCAGGAAGAGGGAACAGTATATGCAAAAGCCTACAGGTATAACACTTTCGGGGAGACGGCAGGAGTCTCATGAGCAAGGTGGCGATTTACAGTCCACCTGACCGTGTACATTGGTGTCTGGGAAAGGAGAGGCAGTGGTGGAGGATATCTGTGGAGGGAGCTCTTACCAAGGGCCGGGCACGAGATAGGTGACAATGAGAGCTCCCTTCCCAGTGGTGTTTTTCATATTAATAATCTGGACATTCTTACACATGTAGGGATTCTATTTACATTCTGTTGGGGCAGAAGAATGAGGCCCAGCAAGGGTCCGTTCCTCGCACAGGTTTTGTACCGTAGTAGCAGTGGCCAGACTAAGATGAATGCTGGAATCCACGGGTTCTAAACACATGGGCCACATGCTTGTTTGAGGCCCTCAGCTGTCATTACAAAGGGTCACGACAGCTTTGGAACCAAAATTTGATATCCTGGGCCAATAAAGGATCCCCCCTCAACCCCCCACCCCCTGATTTGTGTTTATATGAAAAACTTTTACAAAATTCTGCAAATGAAACTTAACATATACATTTACTAAATCACCCTACTATACAGAATTCAACTGTATCAAACTTCTATGGTCCTGGAAAAGTTAGCATTCTGGTCCATCTAGTACTGGGAACTCTGCTGTCATCGTAGAGGGACTTCCGTCTGTTCCCAGGGATCAGACAGGAGTGCTGTAAAATAAGGCCGTGTCGTCCTGAAGAACTGATGACTCTTTTTGCCTGTTTGGAGCATTTGTTCGGTAAAGGGATAGAGATGTGATTCAGTATCTGCGTAGAGCAGACTGAGCAAACTCCACACAGAAACACGAGGTGGTGAGATGAGCGGTTTTTCCACATTTTAATATTTTCCGGGATGACACTGAAAGCCTTGCCTTTAGAGAACCCTGAGCCACCTAATAATTCATTCTTGCCAGCTCTTGAGAGGAAGAAATGGGAGATTTACACCATTAAATAGATGCCCAGGGCCTTTCCTAGGAGAGCCTGGAAAGGAATTGAGGACAGCGTGGGGGGTGTGACCAGCAAGGAAAGGTAAGAAAAGCTGCATAACTTTGACTTCTTGTGGGAAAATGTTGTGTTTTTCATTATTTCCAGCTGTTTAAAAACAAGTTTCAGAAAAGCCTAGCTCTTGGGGGACAAAAGGAAAGAATGTTGTCAAGGAAGTAGTGAGTCAGTACAGGAGACCTACTATGTGCCATTCAGTACTCGTTGTTTCATAAATCTCATTATCTCTAAGAGGAGGAACTCATGACTCAGAGAAATCAAGTAACTTGCCCGAGATCCAGAATTGGAACCCAGGTTCATTGGATTGCAAAGCCCTTTCCACTACATTGTGAGGCCTCCTTGTGCTGAATTCATGGAAAATGAATGATATTCTGGATTGAATTAGGGAACTCATGGTATCCAGCGAACTCTTCTGAAAAAACTCTTTTGAGTACAGAATTTTTGGAGGCATTTGGGGAGAGGAATAATGCTGGCTAAGAGGGAGGAGTTGAGGGGGAAGACACTAGGAGTTCTTCAGACTGTCTGTTTCCATGGAAGGGATTTTGTGCTGTCACATGTAGTGCTTGCTGGTTTGGCGGAAGTGGCTCCTGAATGCATTTGTTGCCTGTTATCCCTGTGAAGGAAAATGGAGAAGCCTAGCATACTATAGGGATATGGGATTTTCTAAAACACAGTTTTTGTTTGTTTATTTGTTTTTTGAGACCACATAGCATTCCCAGATTTGAAATTTTTTTTCCCCAGGAAAAGAGACTTAAAATAAACAAAAAAAATCCCACACCTATGTTATCTTCACATCATATAAGAAAGGAAATTTGAAAACCAGAATAATAAATTAAAAACAAATAAAGAAATAGCATAATAGGACAGCCCTTTCCAAGAAAGCACCTTATACTCATCTATTACAAAATTAGGTTAGATTTAAAATATTTTGAATCACAAAAAATTACAACGTAAAATTTATTGCTGTGTTTGTCAATTTGGGAACTTCTATTTGATAGATTACAAGAAGTTCGATGGTCCAGCTTGTTTGATTCTTTATGTGTTTAATCACAGTTACTGTTAACCATCCATTTCAACAGGTATGTGGATGAAAACAGTCTCAACAATCTATACAGTTTACTCAATCTGGGATATTTTGGTGAATAGAGAGAAGGGGAGTAAGAAAACTTCTTAGGCCTTCAGTTCTGTGGTCAGGCCAGAAGAAAGCAGAAGTAGGCGCTCTGGTGTCTGACTAGTGGTGAAGGCTCCAGGAAGCCGGCTGCCAGGACCTGTCTGCACTGTCCCATGCCGGTGGGGCGGGGGCTGCACAGGACCCTCACTGCCCAGTACAGAACTGGTAGGAATGTATTAGAAAGGGATGCTGTAGATGGTAAAAAAAAACACTTTTATTGGGCCGGCTGAGTGGCGCGGTGGTTGAGCACTGGCGTGGGAAGCCAGGGGCCCCGGTTTGGGTCCCACCTATGAGGGCCAGTGACACTGCCCTCAAAAAATTTTTAAAAAATTATAAAAAAAACACAAACACTTTTATCATGGGCTGGACAAGTATTTAAGAGAGCCACTCCTCTGAAGGAATTATCCTGTTTGGTTCTCTAAGATAATCTAAAGGCATAGGCCCAGACAAAGGCCCATTGTTTTCTACAGGGCAGCTGTTTATTGCATTGGTGCTAAGGAGGGGTGTGGGAAGCCAGCAGGACTGTGGCCTAGGTGCTCAGATTTGGGGGTGGTCCTGCTGCCTGGTTGTTCTGAGTCTCTTTTGTGGGAACTTAGGGCAAACTGAGTTTTCCTCCAAGCAGCAAAGTCTTAGCTTCACCTTCCATTTGGCCTGGGTGTCCTGGAGTTTTTGTGACTGCTCTGAGTGCCTGGGGGCAGAAAACAAATGCCTAAAAACAGCTTGAGAATTCCCCAAGTGTCCGACTAGCCCACCTCTCTTGTACAAGGGAACACATACGTCCTGCCTTTCAGGGCCATGCTGGGGGAAGTGTGTGTTTTGGCCTCCCCGGAGAAGGGCGCATCAGCTGCCCTGGCCTGTGTACATTAGTTTGACCCTTTTCTGCCTTTGATTACAAATGAGGACTTGGGTGGGGGATTTCCCTGCTTCCACGGAGGTCACTCCTTCCTTTTGTCAGCTTTCCCGACTTTTGTACCTGGGGAAGAGCTGCCTTTTTCGTTTCTTTTCTTTTTTTCAAAACACTTTCCTTGGCTTAACTTCTTGTCTTGCAGACTTTGCCTAGTGAGTGGATCACTTCACAATCAGGAAACAATTAGTCTGTCTCCTAAAATTCCCTTTTGTGGAGTTCTGTGACTATTAGACCTTTTCTCATTTGCCTGTCACTGCCTTAGTTATCAGTACTCTCCCCTAAGAAGGAGCACAGTCTTCCAAGCCCAGAGGCTGGACTGCTTATTGGTGCCTGTGGGGCTGCCGCATGGATGCAGGCTTTCCTAGTGCTTTGGAAGGTGTGCCTTTGCTGCTCAAGTTCAATGTAAACCCCTTGAGGTTGCCAGTCCCAGGTTCGTTCTTCCCCTTTTCCGCCATGTGTAGTAAGTGTGGCATGGGAGATGAGAGGTGGACCCTGTGGGGAGGAGGGTGACCACCAGTGGCTGAATTTTCTGGCGAGGTCACTTTGTCCTTGCTCTCGGAGTCAGCCTGCACAGCTAGAGCGCAGGCACAGCCCTCTCTGAGGCTGACTTCTCTGGAAGCCTTCTAAGACTGCGGCTGACTATATGTACCAGAGAAAACCTTTTGCTCCTAGGGGAAGTGGCTGAAGGCCTGTGTCAGACCTCTTTGTTCTTGTTCATTTGAACAGTCCTGATATCAGAGCCTCTGATGCAGTTGAGGGATCCTGTCTACCCTTTGAAGCCTTTTCTTGCTCAAAGGTCACTGGAAAGCTCAGGTGACTTTTACTTGGTGGTAATAACTTTTTTCCTCTCCTCATAGCTTTCATAGTCTTTGGAGAGTTTCTCTCTGGGATGATAGGTAGGATTTATTTTTTTAACCAATGGACCTTGTTCTGTGTACTGATTTCTGTTCCCCCGGGCCTCCTCCAGCTGATAGATCTTGGTGCTTTATCTCCTTTTGGAATACCCTTGTTTGGGGTCCCTTGCATGCCCTTCCAGTTCACTAATGGTGCTTTGGGGTGGTGGTTCTCTGCTCTAGCTCATCTGTGCTCTCCTTGATTTCCCAGGCATCCCCACCTCACACTTATGGATTCCTGTCTCCATTACTTGATAGTGTAATGTTTTTTTCTGGCTTCTGTTTGGTCAGCACTCAGATGACAGTCTGTTCACATTCGAATGTAGATAGATCTAGAATCCTCGTTTTAAATCTCAATGATTAAAAAACAAAATCTGATTCCTTTGCTCCTAGCTCGTCCTCAGTTTAAGGCTGCATTTTTCCTCTCGGACACCCATCTGGGGGCCGTTGCGGTGGTCTTCAGTTTCCCTGTGTGCTGTGCCTGCGTCATTCCCACAGCCTTCCCCTTCGGCGCAGATCACAGATGAAATATTTAGTTAGTCTCTGCCAAACATTCTGGCTGTGTTGTTTTGCTTAAGAAGACATGCAGATAAACTGTTTTGATTCTTGGTCTTGGTGCTCTAGGGCAGATGTTTCTCCTGTAACGGAGGTATTGTGGTCAGTTGGAAAGAGTGCTGGACTAGAGTTGGGAGAATTGGATTCTAATCCCAGCCACGCCACTCATTTGTGGCATGATCTTGCGCAAAGAAATTTCTATGCCTCAATTTCTTTTTGTCAAAAGGGATCTTATGATCAAGAAGATAGGAATCTATGGATATGAGATGGGAACCCAGAAAGGAAGCTTGGGGAATTGCGGAGAGAGTAGATAGGGTAGAGGCACAGAACAATTAAATTAGCATGAGTATCATTAGTGGAACCCAAAGGATACTCAAATCCAAATCTGCATAAAATTTTTATATGTATAGTCACTTTGAAAAAGTATAAAAGTGATAACAAAATGGTGGAAATTCTCTGACAAGGGTGACTTCAGAAGATAATTGCCTTGTCCACCCCTGGGCTTGCTCTGGGTCCACACCTGTTTGCTGTCACTGTTAAGATGTGGGAGGTTTGGCCTTCTGTGGGTTTGGTTCCAGAAATCTGCCTCCCACCTTCCACCTCCACTGTAAACCAAAGAATATTTGAAACTCAGCCCAGATCTTCACCTGGCTTTGATTTCCCCATCATGTGGAGAATGGTCCTTAGAAGTTATAGTTCCCAGAAAGCTTACATGTTTGCTAACATGTCCAACTTCTGTATTTGTTGATCACTCCTGTGCATGGCTGTATTCCAGTTCTTGTGCCCTGAAGGTGGTGTGGTTTGGTTCCAGCAAAGAAGGGGGTACTATTTGGGGGATCCTAACACTAGAAACTAGGAAATACAAGTAGACAAAAGAGCTGAGAGATGCCCCCTTGGTGTTCATGAGAAGCAGGTCTTTGAAGAAGAAATAAAGTGGTTTAACTTCTGCCTATGAAACCGTAGCCTCCACAAACACACACTCAGGTAGGCAGAGCTGCATCTCTTCCTAATCCCTCCCTGTCCCCTCTGAAATGATTCTGGGATTTAATCAGATCTTGCCTAGTTTATACTTTTTCTTTCTGGTGAAAGATTTGCATTGGGTTCCTCCAGTGCAAAATGAGTTGGATGAGGACAATCTCCAAAGTCCTTTGCGGCCCTGTAATCCTTTATCACGCACAATCAGCAGAAACTTTTCTAAATGAGTGCAGAGCGATACCTGCCTCTGCAGGGTTAGTGATAAGGACCTGTACTCACTCTTGCTATGCCCAACCCTGGGAGGCTCTCAGGCTGCTGAAACTTGCTAGAGAAAATCAAGGAACTGAGTAGAAGAGTTCTGGGGAGAAGAGTTACATAATTGACTGTATACCCTCAAGCGGGCCTTCTTTGCTATATTTTTCAATCCTTTTATTTATTGCTGAGTCCCTATGACATAAACCACAGCGCTCATCCAATATCTTTTGTACTCCATAAGCCCTCATTCCATCATGATTCTACATTGCCGATGAAGGTGTCTTCTACTTTATTGGGACTGCTAGAGCTAGAGAACACAGAACTCAGGAATGGTGCCTTTTCTTTAGATAACTAGGTACTCCAGTTCATCCAGCTCCAAGAGAACAGACAGTAAGCATTTCCTGTAGGCTCTGTAAATGTGTTCATTGTGAATACCAACATCATCTGGGTGAAATAATGGTTTGACTTGGGGCTTGATAAGAGTTGTGAGCCCAGGTCTGGCTATTTGGTACTTTCCCTCACCCCATTTTGCCTTACACCAAGTTGTCCCAGGCAGATGGCTCAATTGGTAGCTCTGGGTGACAATGCCTAACGTGCCCTCCCTGCCTCTCCAGTTCTGGGTGTCGTGAACTCTCGCGTTCCTTTGTCTCTTACCAATCCTAGCTCTATAGTTTACCCTCGTAGGTATTCTTCAAATCCTACCTACATCCCCTTTAACCCTCCTCTTCTCTTTCTCTCCTATTTATTTTGCTTAGATGCCTCAGAAAATACCCTCCTTGTCCGTTTCCCTGCTTAGATTGTGGAGTGAAAGCTAGCCCTAATTATAGCTGACCAGCATGACCTAAGAATCTTTTCTGGGGGCCGGTGGTGACTCAGTTGGGTAACAGCGTGAGCTCTGAGCAACAGGGTCACCGGTTTGATTTCCACATGGGCCAGTGAGCTGTGCCTGAGCCGAGCTGCCACTGAGCTGCCAACAGGTGGGAGGTGGTTCAGCTGGTGAGAGCCGGTGCTCTTAACAACAAGGTTTCTGGTTCGACTCCTGTGTGGAATAGTGACTATGCCCATCCACAACTAAGATTGAACACCGCACCTTGAGCTGAGCTGCCCTGAGCTGCCAATAGGCGGCCGGATGGCGACTGGACTTGGAGCTGAGCTAGCTGTGCCCTCCACAACTAAGACTGAAGGACAACAACTTGGCTGGTCCCCTTCCCCAATTCCCCAATTAAAAAAAAAATCTTTAAAAAAAACCCAGAAACGAATCCTTTGGAAAGAAAGTCAGACATCTGGGAATGAAATTAGGTGGTTGAGGAATCAGTGCTGTCAGTCCTTGTCCTCGTGAATACATTTTGAAATCTCTAAAAACACCCATCTTTTAATTAATCTGTCCTTCCAGGACCACAATTTGGGATATGTAAAAATCATTTAATTTTATTTCTCTGTGTTTTGTTTTATTGCTAGTATTTATACAGGTAATTTTTGTATTTTAGCCATTCTATTCAATAATGAACTTATCTGGGCATCCAGCTAACATGTCTAATATTGTTTCTTTGGGGAAATGTCTTCAGCGTATAAAAGTGACTAAGAAAGGAGCGTTCAATGAAAACAGTCTTTGTCCTCCGGCCCTGCTGGTGGTGCCGCTGTGGAAGGGGCTGATTCCGTTCCTGTCTGTAGTCTGGAGAGGAAGGCCTGGAGCTAGATCAGCAAAGTTCATTTTTTCCCTTTGTCCGAGTCTCTAGCTGGTAGCTTTGAGGTGCTGAAGCGGGCTGAGCCTGACTACTTAAGCTCCACCCCTCGACTCCCACCTCCCCCTCCCCGCCCCCCCCCCTCCGCTGTGTATCACGCGGGAAATACTTAAAGCCTGAAGAACTTCTCTCACTTTGAAAATCTTGATCTAATTATGACAGGACCACATTCTTTAAACTTGTTGTTCAGCGGAGTTAATTGAATTATCTAAACCTATTTTTGAGTAGGAAGTAATGCATTCTTGTTGTGATGCTGTATCATGTCTTAAATGGAAAGCTGCTAGTTTGAAGCTGTGTACATTTCCGGTGGGTTAAATCTGCTGCCAATTTATGAAAACTGAAGATGTGCCTGTACCCCGCGTGTAAACTACAGCACCTCCTTGTAGAATGAACAGTTCAGGAAAAGGGAACAATCTTTGGAATAAAATTCCAGGCTCTGCTAAATTCCAAGTGACTGAGAATTTCCTGTGAGAGTGGGACAACTTGTCCCTATGCTTTTGCCTGGGGATTGTGTGTATCAGGAAGCTCCAAAGAAGTATGTCCATAGCTGATTCCCTCTTTCTTTGTCATTCTTTCTATGGTGTCCAGAGATGGTTTGAGCTCATCTTTGGTCTCGTCTCTGAAAAAAGAAGCGTGCATTTTGATTGAAGTTTGGGAGTGAAATCTGTAGCCACAGGGCAGGGTGAAACTAAAGGCTCTTTTAGGTAGTAAACCCCTTACCTTTACTTCCTTGTTACCAGGCTGTAAGTAACTGAACTAACTGGCTACAGACACTTATTGTGCAATTTTGAGGTGAGGATGGGCAAAATCCCAGCGTTTGGGAGGCAGACATGTGGCTACCAGAGAAATGACGTCAGCTAGTTTACTGGTGCTGTGGAGGAAGGGGGATTCCAGGTGCTCAGCCCCCCTCCTGCATGGGGGGCTGTCTGAAGCCACCCCCAGTTCCACTGGCAGCCAAGGCCTTTGCCTGGGAAAAGCTTACATCTAATTCTTGCCTCCTGCTGTCCCCACAGGGACCTGAAATTGGAAAGGGTCTTGTAGCTTTGGCTGTGGGAACAAAGCTTTAAGGAATGAACAGACATGTGTGTCTCTGTGTCTGTGTGTATATTTTCTGTTAATACTAACAACTGATGAAGGTTTCCAAACTGGGATCTGGATATGAGATGGAAGAGGAAGTGAGGTCTGGGGTGTTTGGAATCTGTATCAGGAGGTGCCCCTTTTCTGGGAAGGGAAAGCAGTTTATGATTTAACTCATTTTTTATTAAAATGATTTGATTATTGTCTTTTGGTACTCGCAGTGTGGATACCTAGTGCATAATAGGAAGGTATTTCTAATGACTTCCTTTCTATGTTCTGTACTTTCCCCTATGCTTATCCTAGAACAGAGCCTCCTCACAAAGCCATAATATGTGACAAATTAGAGAAGGCACTTCTTCAGGGAAGCCCTTCCTCTTTGCCCAGCCTTCCCGCATGGACAGAATTCTGGACACTGTGGTGGGGCTTTGTGGGAAGCGTACAACTCACAGTAGGAATGGGGAAAGCTTTATGGCCTCTGAAGCATGACGGAGAGAATAGAGCTGGGAGGCACTGGAGCCGCGAAGCCCATCTGCTCACCATCTTTGTTTTCCTGTCAGATGTTGGGCACCCAATCTGGCTCCACCCTCCTCCCCAAAGATGTGGGGTGGCGCGGGGTGGGGTGGCGCGGGGTGGGGTGAGAGGGTGTTGAAGCCTTTGCATGGGAAGCCACCAGTACAAAGCTTATACTTACACTAAGAGGTTCAGGCATCCCCATCCTACGCCACCAGTAGTTTCTTTGGGGCCATCACTAGTTGAGCATTTCTCCAAGACTCTTGCTTACATTCAAGTATAGCCACTGCTGACTTGAAGCTGCATGGGGCCAGCCCAGGCTTGTTCTATCTGGGCGTCTTCCAACCACTGGCTTTTCTCTTCTTCTAGGCTTTTAGATATGAGGACTTTCAAGGTCTCTGAGCTGCCAAAGTCCTCCTGAAAGCCTGGTTTCTCCCTTTGTGGCCCCAGGAAGCTGTGGTAAGCTCCTGGTTTCCTTCTCAGCTGGGCACTTCTGGGAAGCTGTCTGCATTCCTTTCTGTCCAACTCTCTGCCTCTGGGGCTCTGTAGGGGTGCTGTTGCTTCATGCCTCTGTGATGAGGAATGCCAAGACAGCTTTCCTGAGACCAGTGGAGCCACTGGAGATACCCAGGGGTCTGAAGATGGAATGCTGTTTCTTGCAGTCCTGAAACCAGGAGCTAGCTTTTCATAGCGTGTGTCGTGGTGTTGATTCTTCTTAAAACTTTCTCCAACTTGCTTCCCTGTCTCCTTCCCACTCTGGAAAGGACAAAGGTTAGTGCTCAGTTTCCTGTGGTCTCTGTGGCACTGGAGATGGGTGCAGCGGATGCCTTTTGTGAGGAAGGAGCTTAGAGGCAGGCGAGAGAATCTGTCTTCTGGTTGCCGTGTTGACACTCTGAATGGTTTACCTTGGCATGCCCTGGCCTTTGAAGGTGGTTGTCACCTTTACCTAGTTCAAAATCTTACAGGGGCCAGAATGATCAGCTCCTGTAAAGTAGAAAAGGGCCAAGAGAGCATTATACAGAATGAACATGCTGGGCAGAAGATGAGTCTGAGAAGGGGACTCCTTGCCCTCAATACTACATGTGTGCATGTGCCCATACATGATGGCTGGAAGTGGATCCTGGGAGTAAACACTCCTAATGAACAAACAAGGTCAGTAAACCTGGAAAGGGAATGGAGGAAGCTGGCTGTGGAGAGAATGGAATCTGGGAATTTTTGCAAAGATGCGTTCCAGAGTTGCTAGAGGCCAGATGTAGTGGGAGGTGGGTTTGGGCATGCCTGGTTGTGCTGGCACTGCTGAGTACCTTGGGTATGATGGCCATTAGTGCCTTTCTCTGGGAGGAGGGTTGGCCCCTAGACTGCCTTCCTCACCCTTGAACAATGTGGGTTTGAACTGCACGGGTCCACTTACATGCAGATTTTTTTCAGTAAATACTGTAAGTATATTTTATTTTTCTTATGATTTTCTTAGTAACATTTTCTTTTTTTTCCCCCCAAGATTTTATTGGGCAACTGGGGAAGGAGAACAATGTTGGGGAATTGGGGAAGGGGACCGGCCAAGTTGGTGTTCTTCAGTCTTCGTTGTGGAGGGCGCCAGTCGCCATCTGGCTTCCCATCGGCAGCTCGTGGCCTCTAAGGTCAAGGAGCTGTGTTCAATCTTAGTTGTGGGTGGGCATAGCCACCGTCCCATGTGGGAGTTTTACCAGCAGCCTTGTTGTTAAGAGCGCCCTATCCACTGAGCCCTATCCACTGGGCCACAGCTCAGCTCAAGATGCTGAGTTCAGTCTTAGTTGTGGTGGGCATAGCCCACCATGGAACAAGCAATCTTGTTGTTCCACCAGCTGAGCCATCCTGCCACCTGTTGGCAGCTCAGTGACAGCTCAGCTAGGGCGCAGCGGTCACTGGCCCATGTGGGAATTGAACCGGCAGCCCTGTTGCTCAGAGCTCATGCGGTAAGCCAACTTTTTTTTTTTTTTTTTTTTAAAGATTTTATTGGGGAATTGGCAGAGGGGAACAGCGTTGGGGAATTGGGGAAGGGGAACAGACAAGTTGCTGTCTTTTTGTTCTTCAGTCTAGTTGCAGAGCATGTTGCTTCACTGGCCCATGTTGGTATCGTCATTGCGTTCTTCCCGGATGAGGCAGATCAGTCGCTGGCCTCTGGATGTCGCTCACCGCGGCTATTGGCCGCTCACGCTGTCTGCGGGCCACTCACTGTAGCCTATGGCAGCCCACTGCAGCAGGGGCTGCAGCCCACACCATCACCGGGGCTCACACAGCCCAGCTCCAGGTGGAGCTGTTGTTAGCTGTAGAGGGCAGTGTCACTGGCCCTCATGTGGGATCCGAACCGGGGCCGCTGGCATCCCAAAACCAGCGCTTAACCAATGCGCCACTCGGCCGGCCCAGGTAAGCCAACTTTTAACCAACTGAGCCACTCGGCTGGCCCCAACATTTTCTTTTCTCTAGATTTCTTTTCTCTAACTTTATTGTAAGAATACAGTATATAATACATATACAAAATATGTGCTCATGAGCTGTGTATGTTGTTGGTAAGGCTTCTGGTCAACAGTAAGCTATTTGTAGTTAAGTTTTGGGGAGTCAAAAGTTATATGGAGACTTTTGACTGCATGGGGGATGAGCACCCCTAACCCCTGTGTTGTTCAAGGGTCAACTGTATCTATGTGATTCTTGCCTGTCAGGGGTCCTGGCCAAGAGTGCTCTGGGGCAGAGGCACTGGTTCTGAGAGTGGGCTGACCAGCCCGAGTCCCCACCCCCCGGTTTGCTGGCTCCCTAAGAAGGAGAAGCATTTTGCAGCTGCCAGGTCTCACTGGTGTGGCCTGTAGAGGTGTCTGTGCCCTGGCAGGCTAATAGTCTTCTGAGGGATGCCCTGCCTCATTAGGGCTCAAGAACAGATGAGGCTTGATTTGAAGCAGATCTACCTCCAAGGCCTAAATCTGAAACGTATATTACAAATTACTGCTGGTCTTGGCTCTTCTCCCTGCATCTCTCTTCCCTTTATCTTCTTATCACTGTCAGGGATTGTGAGCAGCCATTGCTATCACACAGACTGATCAGGACATTAAGAATGGAGCTAAATATAACTGTCTACTCTGGTGCGCTCAGATGCAGCCTTCGAGAAGAGGCTGATCTGAACCTGTGATAGAGGAGGCCTTTCCACCCCAAACAAAGTGGGTGAAAGCAGGGAGGAAGGATGGGAAGGTACTTCAGGAGTTGGCAGGGTATTGGTTTCAGCCCCAACACTTCCTGTGAAGGGCAGGTGAGAAAACAAAGATCGTGCTTTTCAGCCATCAGGCATCCAACAGGTACTTGCTGAAATCTTTTCAACTTAAGCAACTTTGTGATTCAAATATTATATAAAGCTTCTTTTCTGATAAAGGGAATTTATAATCTATTGGGACAGACAAAATTTGTTAAAGAATTAGAGAATATCGAAGATCTTTCCTGTATTTGATTACTAACTAAATATGTTTGTACTTCAGGAAAAAAAAAAAAAGTTGTATCTTAGAACTGTAGAAAAAGTTTCCTGGAGGAGGCAGGATCTTTTCTGGTTTTGGAAAGTTAGATTGACTTTACATAAGCAAAGGAGAGGTAGGAAGTGTCCTGGACATGGAAACAGCCAGAACCTAGAGAGAGCGTGGTGCCTGAGGGTCACTGTGATGGTAGGCCCTGGCGGGGTAGGCTTGGAAGAGCAGAGCTGGAAGTCTGGACTCTGGACTTTCTGCCTTGGCGCACAGGGGACGGGAAATGACGCGGTGAACGTGGAGTTTTGTGGAAATTGCTCTTGTAGAAGGAAGTAGGGTAATTTTGGAGAGGATGGAGACTGGCAGTCAGGAGACCTGCTAACGAGTATGGGACATCAGCAACAGGAATAGAGAGGAAGTGGGTGAACCCTAGAGTATTCAAAAGTAGAATAGGTAGGAACTAGGCATGGGATATTAAGGATGAAGTTGAGGGGAAAAGCAGAGGATCCCAAAATGTCTGCCCTGTGAGAGTTGACCATTACTATTGGCTTGTGTTTATAAAGTGCTTTGCACTTTTCAAAGCAATTTTCATTCAGTAAACATCTCAGAGTTGTCTGGGCTGTTAGAGTTCATCTCGTCTGGCTTTATTTTCCAGATGGGGAGATTAGAGCCAAGAAAGGGGAAAGTTTATTCCCAACTCACACGGCTATTTAGTGGTAAAGCAGGCCCCCCAATCTTGGCCTTCTGTCTCCTAGGGGAATTTTAAGACAAGAGTAGCATGGAGGAATGTGGGGTTAGAGAAAACTCCTATCTAGTTGGCTGACAGTAGGTGATTACCAATCTCTCTGAGTAAAATGAAGCTTATTCAGAAGCATTCAGATCAGATCAGTGGTTCTACTACTAAGACTTGTTTTTGAGACACTAGGCAAGGAAGGTGGACTTGTTGGGTTCTTCTAGTTCTGAGATTCATGTATTGTTTTTATTTTAAGAAAAATAAATTTTTTTTTTTAATTTTTTTTTGTGAGGGCAGTGTCACTGGCCCTCACCTGTGGGACCCGAACCAGGGCCGCTGGCTTCCCAAGCCAGCGCTTAACCAGTGCGCCACTCGGCGGGCCCAAGTTCTGAGATTCATAAGAGTACACAAAAATAATGTCTATGAAAAGTAATTGAATTGGGTTTCCTGAGAGACAGTGGTTTCCGATGTGGTGTCTTTCTAAGGGAACTTTAAGAGTGATCACGACTCCATGTAGCTTTCACCTTATGTGTTGACCACAGAGCCTGACCACAGAGCTATAGCCAGTGACAATCAGCAGCCAAGAGCTCAGTGTTTGCAGTAACATTTATGGCTCTGTTTGTGTTACCCGCTTCTCCTCACCTCCTTTTAAAACACACGCGCACACACACGCACTTTTCTCCGTTCCCCTTTTTCTCCCTCCTTCCTTTCTTTGTTTATTCTTTTTTTCCTTCACTGTTTTTGTTTTTTTTTGTCTCATTTCCCTTCCGCAATCTCTGTCCTCTCCACTCTTGTATGTCTTGTCTAAATAACTTCCTGTGTTGGAGCAACCTCCCCTTGGTTAAATTCAGACATGACTACAGCAAAACACCTTGGAACATACTATTTTGTCTGTATTTCCTGGTGTGGTGACTGGCCCTCAGTGATCAGAGCCAGAATCCCAGGGTTTTTCTGGACCCTTCCTCACCTCCACAGTCAGTCATCTTCAGATTTTTGTTTTCTATTAAAATACCTCTTGATCCTCCCTCCTTGTGTCCATTCTCATTGTCACATGCAGCCGGAGAGAGATCATGGCTGCAGAAAGAAAAATAGAGATGAAGGGGACTTCACTGTCCCCAAAAGCATTTGCAAAGCGCCCAATCCCAATTCAGAGTCTCCATCTTTGCCTCTCAGAACGCTTGCAGCTATCTGTGGGCCTCGGACACTCTGTGACTGCCCCGTAGCTGCTATTCTGCTGGCTGTGTGTGGAGAGATGCGAAGTCTGAAAAGGAACGATAATTTAACAAGCAGTGGGAACTCTTGGGAGTACACAGACAAAGTCAAGCCTCGTCTTCTTGCTGAATGTTCCCCAAGTGGGCTTTTCCTCTTCAGCCCCTTTAGGTCTTTTCCTTGGAAGAAATGTGTCCATATTATTGACTGCATGTGGTGTCTGCATTGACGATGAGTTGCTGCAATCCGTCATCACTTTAAGGACTCTCAAATGGTTGACTTCCTTTGCTTGCTCAGGTTTGAGGAGAGCTGGTGTCTTCCCACATAGCCTCTAGAGTCACATGGCTTATGAGAAAGAAGACTTCTGCTGGCATCTGCTGTGCTGGGGACAGTAGTCCTTGACCCTTTGTTCTTTTCTCTCTGCCTCCCTCCTCCGAGTCATGGGCAGTGTTAGCCAGCCAGTCACATGGGTATGGACAAATGTATTAACCCCGGGTAAGGAACCCCGACACTAAGGGAATTCTTTCTTTCCTTCAGAAGGCTAAGTGCTACTCAAGTATGTTTCTTGACATCCCTGGGAGTAATGCTCAGGAATTCCCCCAAATGTGCTGTTCTCAAATTTCCAAACAAGCTTCCTCCTGTTTCTGTCCTTCAGGATTTTAAATTGCTCACTCTTCGCCCTCCCCATTCCTTTGTTTTTTTCTCTCATCATTTCATCCATCTTCCCTTCCTTGCAACCTAGCGTCTCTTTTTCCCTTTATTGTGTCGATTGCTCTATGTTGATTTCTAAGTGAACGGATGTTTATAAGCACTTCTTTTTATACAAAAGGCAAACTAGGTCTAGTCTACATAAAAATGGAATACATCTAGTGCATGTATTGTTAAGGAAGGAGCTAGTCACTGCATAAATTAGAAACTTCTAGGTTCCTGTCCTTGGGGAAAGAGAGAGAGAGAGAGAGAATGGTTTAAAAATATGTCATCTTCTATAGGATGTTAATGTTTATTTAGTGTGACACTCATCTACAGACCAGGGCCACCTTCCATGGACCTAGAATAACAGGATTTTTGAGGGGCCACTGCTCATCTCCCTTCCTGATGCTCCCTAAGCCCTTAGAAGGAACATCATCATTTCTCATTATGGAGCATAAGCTGGTATGTATGCATCCCGGCAGTGCCTGCCAGAGCTGACACGCCGCATTCCCGCAATCTAATGTTTCACTTCCAACAGTTAAACCGGAATCCTTGTTCACAAACAGCTCTCAGATGACAGCTTAGTATAGAAGGTTAAAGATCCACAAGAATTCACTCTGATAGTTAAAAATATCACTTTGTAATTCTGATCATGGTGAACCGTGGTTTGGGGAGATAATGGGTAAGAATTGTTTGGATTCCTGAGCTCCTCTGCGCCCTTGCTAGAGCTTAGATGGTCAGAACCCCAAATGGGAGGTTCTGGTGTGAGTAGCAGGAGGGACAAAGGGCGGATCAGGCAGGGCTCCACTGTCTCTTCTTTCTGTAAGCTTTCTAGCCACAAGTCCCCAGAGATGACTCCATGGGGGATAAAAGTGGTAGTTTTTTTTTTTTATCTTCATGTTCTGTAGGAGGACTTAAGCGCCTCATGAATCAGATGTGTTATCTTATTTTGCAGTTTAAGGGACTGCACAGAATTGATTTTCTTTCAGTATTCTTCTCTGAGATGTTTTTAAGACTCCTATTTACCCCTGGGTCTGCAAATATAGTGTGTGTCCCCTGGATACACTAATGTTCTAACCAGAGGAAGACCTGGACCTCATTTGACCTGTGTTTTGTATTTCAGTCAATGAAACTCCAAAGCACGCTGACTCATCAGCTGACTCATATTAAGCCATTCCTCAAGTCTCTTCACTTATACCATCTTCATCCTGTTGTCATGCAGTTTTTTTCCTAAACTTAAGTGTAAAATGATATCTTTTGTCCTTTTTAAAATTTCATGTTGTTATATTTAAACTATGGCTGTAGTTTGTGGAGGCCTGATTTATTATTATTATTATTATCTCTAGTATATTAATTATCCCTCCCAATTAATTTGTCATATGCATTTTTTTTAGAAGATTTTACTGGGGAGGGGAACAGCCAGCCAAGTTATTGTCCTTCAATCTTAGTTGTGGAGGGTGCAGCTACCTCAGCTCCAAGTCCAGTTGCGCTGCTCAGCTCAAGGTGCTATGTTCAATCTTAGTTCTGGGTGGGCATACCCACCATCCCATGTGGGAGTCGAACCAGCAGCCTTGTGGTTAGGAGCACTCGCTCTATCCACTGAGCCATCCGGGCGGCAGCTCAGCTCAAGGTGCCGAGTTCATTCTTAGTTGTGGGTTGGCGTAGCCATCATCCCATGCGGGAGTCGAACCAGCAGCCTTGTTGTTAAGAGCGTGTGTTCTATCCCCTAAAGCCACTGGAGGGGCAGCTCAGCTCAAGGTGCTGAGATCAGTCTTTAGTTGCAGGTAGGCATAACCCACCATCTCAAACTGGCAACCTTATTGTTAGGAGCATGTGCTCTCGCCAGCTGAACCATCCTGCCACCTGTTGACAGCTCAGTGGCAGCTCAGCTTGGGCACAGCTCACTGGCCCATGTGGAAATCCAAATGGCGACGCTGTTGCTCAGAGCTCACACTCTTGAGCAAGCTCTTAACCAACTGAGCCACTTGGCTGGCCCTCATTTGCCTTTTTGATAGGCAGGTTTTACCCAAGTCACTGATAAAAAGGGTGACCATGACAGGGTCTGGAAAAGAGGGGAAGTATCCAGACTTCAAAGAGTCCCAGATGGCTTCTTCCTAGTTAATATTCATTCATTTTGCATTACTGTTTGGGTCTTGCTGTCCTGAGTTACGAGACTATCCGGCAGCCAGTATATGTTTGTTTTATCCACAAGATCAAGAGATATTTTTCTGAAATCCACATAAATTCTGTCCCTAGTATTCTTGCATTCTTCGATATATGTGTGTGCATATGTATGTGTTTATATGATGCTAACATACACCATATACAAATATATGTCATATAAATATGTATGCATATTATTTTTAAACTCCCAAACTATTATTTATAGACCAATTGCAATCTATTGCCAAGTGTTTTACATATATTATCTCCTTTATTCTTTATAATAATTCAATATTAACTTCATTAAATAAAAGTAATGACATTATTTTTAGCATGATTTATACTGTATTCTGGAGTTCTGCCTATGGTATTACTTTTTTAATAAATACTTACTGAGCACTTACTATATGTAAAGAAATCACTGCATTTCAGCCTGGTGGAAATTTAAAGATGGATAAGAAATGGCCCCTTTGCTCAGAGGAGCTTATATGTGATTAAAAATATAAAGGCATGGGCCGGCCGAGTGGCACATTGGTTAAGAGCTGGTTTTGGGATGCCAGTGGCCCCGGTTCAGATCCCACATATGGGAGCCAGTGGCACTGCCCTCTACAGCTAACAACAGCTCCACCTGGAGCTGGGCTGCAAGCCCCAGCGATGGTGTGGGCTGCAGCCCCTGCTGCAGTGGGCTGCCATGGGCTACAGTGAGTGGCCGTCAGCCTGCGTGAGCGGCTGGCAGCCAGCGTGAGCTGCCAATAGCTGCGGTGAGCGACCATCCAGAGGCCAGCGACCGATCTGCCTTATCCGGGAAGAGCGCAATGACGATACCAACATGGGCCAGTGAAGTGACGTCCTCCGCAATTAGGCTGAAGAGCAAAAGGACAGCAACTTGTCTGTTCCCCTTCCCCGATTCCCCAGTGCTGTTTCCCTCCCCGACTTCCCCAATAAAATCTTTTAAAAATGTCTGTGTGTGTGTGTGTGTGTGTGTGTGTGTGAACAATTGCTTGGTGGAGGAAAGAAGAAAAGCAAAAGAAGACAAAAACGGGAGTCCTGAGTGTGAATGGAATGCCCAAACTAGCTCACCTATGAAGTTTTAAATGGGCATCTTCAGAAGCCATGGTGGTGGTGTAGTGGGTGTTAGAACCTCTTACAAAGATGGAAAGGCATCCAGTTGACTGATGGTTTTAAATCCCATCTCCACACTTTGTTGGAGTGTCTTCCTGAATTGGAGGGTGGGGAGAGACAGGCCCGGAAGGAGGGCCCACTTCTGAAATCTTTTCATTTAAAAAATATTATTAAAAATATAGTGAGTGTCATTATGTTGTTTTGTACACCTGAAACTAATAAAAAAATAAAAAATACATAGTATATATATTTTTATATGTTTAGTTTAAATATGAATATTCATGTACCTACTTAATAAAAAAACACTACCATTAGCTTTGAAATCTCCTGTGTCTTTATCAATAATTGCATTAATTTCAGAAAATAAATACGTTGGGGCAGCCGAGTGGCGCGCTGGTTAAGTGCTGGCTTGGGACGCCAGTGGCCCTGGTTCGGATCCCACATATGAGGGCCAATGACACTGC
This sequence comes from Aselliscus stoliczkanus, assembly GCA_033961575.1. NCBI lineage: Eukaryota > Metazoa > Chordata > Mammalia > Chiroptera > Hipposideridae > Aselliscus > Aselliscus stoliczkanus. The sequence goes on along the minus strand of CM066736.1, from coordinate 93,577,350 downwards.
CCTCTACAGCTAAAATGGTGAACAACAGCTCCACCTGGAGCTGGGCTGCTGTGAGTCCCCGGGACGGCATAGCTGCAGCCCCTGCTGCAGTGGGCCGCCATAGGCTACAGCGAGTGGCCGGCAGCCAGCGTGAGTGGCCAGTAGCCAGTGTGAGTTGCCAAGAGCCGCTATGAGAGGCTGTCCAGAAGCCGGTGACCAATCTGCCTCACCCGAGAAGAGCGCAATGATACCAACATGGGCCAGTGAAGCAATGTCCTCCACAACTAGACTGAAGAACAAAAGGACAGCAACTTGTTTGTTCCCCTTCCCCAGTTCCCCAACGCTGTTCCCCTCCCCCAATTCCCTAATAAAATCTTTAAAAAAAAAAAGAAAATAAATATGTTAAATTATAGAAGTAAAATAGTAACAGTGTATTTAGAACTTTGAAAAAAGGGAAAAAATGCTAACATGTGATTATTGTTTTAGTATAATTTTCTCTTTCACTTGTATGTTTTTCCATTTTAGTGTAGTATAGCTTAGTTATACATAATTAGCAGAACTGTTTAAGTCTTCAGAATCATAACTTAATTTCTAAATAAATAATACATGTATGTTTTGTAAATTCAAAAAGATGAAAAGGCATACAGTGAAAAGCAAGTCTTTCTTCCACCTTCTCTTTCCTTTCCCTAGAGCCAATCATGGTTACCAGTTTGTGGATTATAGTCATCTCTTCTAGTGGCTGCACAGTAGTCCATCGAGTACAATGTTTTTCATACTGTGGGTCATCACTAATGGGTTGGTAAATCAATTAGATTAGGATAGAAAGTAGCAGAGAGCATCACACATAGTAAAGATAAGCATTATTTTAAGGAAGCTTTTTTGGTTCAGTTTTATACACACATGAACACACACACAGGCTCTCTCACACATGCACATACTACATTACAATATAAGCGTTATGATAAAAAAACTTGAAATTTACTAATCTAGTAATGATTGACATGTAGGTTGTTTCTATCTTTTCATTATAAATAATGCTGGGACATGCATTTTTTTTTTTCTCATACTTTGGAATTTTCTCTTAGTATAAGTTCCTAAAAGTGAGGGTACTGAGTCAAAGGGTATGAGCATTTCAATTGATCAAAGTTACTTTCCAAAAGCTATGTCCCATTTACTATTCAATAGATGCCATCTGTTCTTTGTTCAGTATAGGTTATATGTATTTTAACAGAGACAATTTTTTTCTATGCATGATATATCATCATTTTTTCTTTTAACAAAATGGGATAATTTTGGCCAGCCGAGTGGCGCGTTGGTTAAGAGTTGGCTTGGGATGCCGTCTCTGAGCAGCAGTGCCCCGGTTTGGATCCCACATATGAGGGCCAGTGACTCTGTGCCTGCTACAGCTAAGATGGTGAACAATAACTCAACCTGGAGCTGGGCTGCCATGAGTCCCCGGTGACGGCGTAGACAGCGACTGATCTGCCTCACCCTGGAAGAGCGCAATGCTAATACCAACATGGGCCAGTGAAGCGACGTCCTCCACAACTAGACTGAAGAACAAAAGGACAGCAACTTGTCTGTTCCCCTTCCCTGATTCCCCAATGCTGTTCCCCTTCCCCAATTCCCCAATAAAATCTTTTTTTTTTAAAAAAAAGGGATACTTTATTTTTTTCCAAGTAATATAAAGTGAACACTTCTCTATTGTACTAAATATGCTTCTATAGCCATGATTCTCATTCTGCGGGCAGCTTTTCTTGGATGTAGATGTGAAGGGTGACTACTCCAGTAATTCTCAAACTTGAGTCATCCTTACCCACCTTTATGAATTGTACCACATATACTTTATATTTATTTATTTATCTATCTTTAAATTGGCTTTTTGAAAGCTTTTATTTTTAAAATAATTTTAGACTTGCAGAAAAGTTGCAAAGACAGTACAAGTTCCCCTAATCTTATATAACTGTGGTATAATTATCAACTAAGACATTAATATTGGTATACTATAAACTATAGACTTACTTAACTAGAGACTTAATTTTGGTTTCATCCGGTTTCACCACTAAGGTCCTTTTTCTATTCCCGGATCTAATCCAGGATTTTACATTGCGTTTGGTGGTGTGCCTTCGTTGTCTTCTCCAGTTGTGCTGGATTGTTAGTCAGTCCTTGTCTTCTATGCTCTTGACACTCTTGAGGAATGCTGGTCAGGCACTTTATATAATGTCCCTCAAGTTGGGTTTGTGTGATGTTTTGTCATAATTAAATTGAGTTTATGGATTTGGGGGAAGATTATCACAGAGGTGAACTGCCCTTCTCAATGCATCATGTCAGGGATACGTGATGTCAATATGTCTGAATTACTAGTAATGTTGGCTTTGACCACTTGGTGAAGGTAGGGTCTGCCAGGTTTCTCCACTGTCAAGTTAACTGTTTCTGCCATTGGAATTAATACATGTTCTGGGAGTGATATTTTCAGGCTGTGCAAGTGCCTTATTTCTCTTTAAACTTTTACCCACTAATTTTAGCAAAACAAAACTAAAAGTAAACAAAAACTTACATACTTTCTTTAGCATTGGTCTAATCAATGAGATCATTGAAAATGGGGTTAATAGCTGGTTATCTTTTTTTCGTATGCATATTAAGATAAATATAAAAATATTGAAAATTTGAAAAATGTTTGTTCATGTACCACTTACAGTCATCTTGTATACCCACTGCACTTTGGAAACCTTGGACCACTCTGAGGTGCTAAGCACCAAATGGTTCTATGCTGATATTGTTGATCCCATATTAATTAGATTGATTAGTTGCTTGGTTGGTTTCATTAGTTCATATGTTAAAAGTTTATTAGTTGTACTTGGTATAGAGCCCTAAACTAGGATTCAGAGTTAAGACATAGTTCTTGCCCTAAAGACTATTACAGGCTAGAAGGAGAATTAAGCTGAATAAGCCTTGGTGGACTAAAATAAAGGCCGTGAGCACAGCTGACTCTGAAATAGTGGACTATTTGTTCCAAAGAGTACAGGGTGTAGGGATGGAGTACCCAAACCAGCCAGGGAAAATCAAGGGAGACAGCATGGAGGAGGTGACATAGTCTGGGCCCGCATTCCCATAAGTTTGCCCAGATCTTATTCTGAGAGGTACTCCTTTCCCAGGCTTACAATATTTTCTTGGTTATATCATGGAAAAGCCAGTTGAGTCCATGTTCCTCTTATACCTCGTTTCCTTTTCCCCCACATTATACTCTACCTCCTGAATCTTGAAGCTTTAGTCATGACAGGTTAAGAACTTGGTTGAGCTCTGAGTTGAAAGCAAAGTAAGCATGAGAAGTCCATTCTATTCCATAAGGGTAAATGGTGCTTTGGAGGGAGGGTCTGGGATATTGCCTCCTCAGTCTAGTCTTCCCTTGCCCCAAGACTGTGTTTATGTGGCCCATTGTTAAATGCTCAGACTTGACAAGGGGCAGTGGTCAGGGGCCTGTGCATTTGAGAGATTTCAGGAAATGAGCCCATTGATGAGCATTACAACGGATCCTCCAAGAGGCTGGATCAAGCCACTGAGTCCCTTGTGCCCTGGGAATCTGAGCTTTGAGCTTCCTATGGAGGGTTGTGAACTGAGTGGAGGTGAAGGAGGGCTGGAAGTGGCAGACTGAAAGAGAGCGTGCTCAGCCTAGCATGAAGGTGTCCAGTAACTGCTTCACCACAGGACAGTGAGATCTAGGATAAATTACAGGCCAGATTCCACGGTTTTCAAGTTCAGAGCATTAGGGTTAGTGCGGGTGGGTAGTTGGGAGGGTGGGGTGTGGGTGGTAGATGGGTGGGAGGCAGGTGGGATTAGAGCAGGAGGAAGGACCTGGGAGAATTCCCTACCTCAAAATGCCAGGACTTGCGCATAGAATGGGTATTTCTCTGTTTTCCCAGGAAGGCTGTGCAAGCAGAGTTTGTGAGGCCCTGGGGGTCTGGCCAGATGTGGCCCTCAGAGAGAGGAGGGCTGGGATTGCCATCTGGAGGGAGGCATTTGTTTTGTTGATTCGAAGGCCCTAGTAGGGCCCATGAAGAGACCGCTTGATTTGTAGTAGGCAGATTATCTTCCAAGAGAACTTAGATTCTGCCAATTCTCTGCTCTGTAAAGACAGCTTTGTCTCAGGCCGATGGCTAGGTGGTCCCTGGCAGAGCCTTAGTCTTCTTCCAGGCTTTTCCCAGGCCATTTCCTAACGTCCCCCAACTGTGTGGGGTGCCTCTCTTCTTTCTCCAGTCTTCCTTAGGCAGGAAGCCTGAATCTCCCATCTTTTCCTTCAGGAAAGGCTGCCTTTTGTTGCTGACGGTCTTCTGTCTGATCCCAGGCAGATGACTTCAGGGCAGGGGCCCTGCTGAAGGAGTTAGCTAGAGACTGTAATCTTGAAACAAGACTTTCTGCTGCTTTGGACTCATTCAAACAGCAATGGGACTAGGTGACTAGGATATAACAATAGGACTGGGTGACTGCAATGGAACATTCAAGCTAGAAGGACCCTTGGAGAACAGCTCATTCTAACAGCCCTCTCATTATATGAGGAAAAAGCTGAGGCCCTAAAGGGTACAGGGACTTGCTTAAGATCTCACCACCCTAGAAACCAGGACCTGGGGTCCAGTCTGCTGACTCTGTCTACTCCTGAATTTTTACTTTATCCCTTCTTAACCGCATTTCCTCTGAGATGTAGAAAAGGAAAATTGTAAAGCCTTAAAGGGCTCTTGTGCAAACCTGCTTCCTCACGTGGCAGCCAGAGCCCAAGGTAAGAGAACTGGGTAGGACACATGCCTGACTCCCCGTTACCTGGGTGGAACTGGGCGCCGTCAGTGCAGGGGCTGCTGTACCCACATCTGGTGAGCATTGGGAGCCAGGCTCACCGAGGCATCAAAAGTTATAGTGCATTTCTTAGGGATTCTAGGATCCAACCAGTAGTGTCAAAACAACAGCTTGCTTTTCTTGAATCTTCTTTTGATCTGAAAGGAAGGCGTGACTTTAAAAAATTGACTCTACTCCTGTGTTTTCAGGTACAGAATTTCAGTTGTTTTTAAAGAGACAAGAAAATACTATAAACTCTTCTAGTAATCAAGTCTAGAATCTAATTTTATATATATATATATATATATATATATATATATATATTAAAAAAATCTCTTGGTACAATGTAAGTCTGCCCACTGAAATTCCTTCATCTTATGGAAGGAAACCACTGTTTCTGGTTTTGTTCTTTAAAGAGTCTTTTTCAATGACTCATTTAACCTGTACACATTGATTGATTGCTCACGCTGAATGAAATACTAAAGTAATGTCAATACCATAGAAAGGCATCTTGAAACTGCTGTGGGCTTGCAGGTTAGACAAACGGATTCTGCCAGATCAAGAAATATTTCATGGAGGACGTGTTAACCGTGTTGGGCTTTGAAGACAACTAGATTTTGCTATTACAGTTGGTGAAGGAGAGGCACTCAAAGATAACAGCGTGACAGGGAGAGGAAAATGCAGTTAGTTTTTAGAGCACCAGGTGGTGTGCTGTGGTTGTGCCTGTAGTGGGATGCTATGGCAGGGAAGTGTGGGCAGGGAGGAAGCCAGAAGGGATTTCCAGTTTTGTTAATGTATGTCAGAAGGAGTGGGGGGGTGGACTTAGTCACGCTGCTGCTGCTGTTACTTAGGCCTCATCATTCCCCGCCCCCAGAAAATAGTTTTCAATTTTTTTTTTTTTTTTTTAGTAATGCAAAAACATTTTTTCAAACATTTTATACCCACCTCCAAATTATAAAACATGCGATGACTTTTTTTTTTTTCCAGTAAAACTGTATTTTCTGTAAGCACAGTGACCTGCACAGTGGAAGTGAGAGAAAGCGTTTTTGAACCTTCTCATCTATGGGAGCTGGGCCATTCCTGCACCCCTCTTGGTTTGGCAGTGACAGTGGTGGTGGAGTGCCTCTGAGTGGGCACTCCGGTAATGGGAGAGGTTGTGAAACCCTCGAGCACGTCCCCCGAGGGTGACCTTACGAGGAAAATTCTGGGAAACAAACCACAAGGAAACTTTACAGGAATTTTTGGTTGGGCCCATAGGCAAGGCACATGAGAAAAGGAGATGTAATTACAGTTTCTTAGTCTATGAAAAGATACAATGACTGACATGAAATAGCTGTTCTAAGTGTCTCCTTCCTGTAAGACAGGAAGAAATGGGTTTTTATGCATTTGTTCAGAAATTTATTGAGTGCCAGCTGTGAGGTGGGCCCTATTACTAAATGCAGGGAATATGGTGGTTAGCAAAAACAGTCTAGGTCCTTACTCATGAGGAGCCATGCGGGGGAGACTGACCCTAAGCAGAAAATTGCACAAATGAGCAGTAACAGACTATGGTGAATGCTGTGAAGGTAAGTCCTCATGTAGATTGGAGGAGAATGGAAGAGTTCTCTGAGGAGGTGAGAGGCAAGTTGAGGCGAGGTGAGTAAGAATCAGCCAGGCAAAGATTAGGTAGTGGAGGAGTGTCCCAGGCAAAGGGGAATAGCCCGGGAAACATCTGGCAGTTTTAGGGAATTATGGGAAGGCCTGTGCAGCCACCACAGAGAGGGTGAGGTCAGGAAATGTAGTTAGAGAAGGCTAGTGAAGGAGCATGCTGGGCCTTATAGGTCCTGGTAAGAATTTATATTTGGGGCCTGCGGAGTGACTCAGTTGGTTAAGGGCGCAAGCTCTGAGCCACAGGGTCGCCGGTTCGATTCCCACATGGGCCAGTGAGCTGAGCTGCCGCTGAGCTGCCAACAGGCTGCAGGATGGCTGAGCTGGTGAAAGCACGTGCTCCTAACAACAAGGCTGCTGGTTTGACTCCCTCATGGGATGGTGGACTACACCCACCTGCAACTAAGATTGAACACGGCACCCTGAGCTGAGCTGCCGCGGCCTGCCGGATGGCAACTGGACTTGCAGCTGAGCTAGCTGCGCCCTCCACAACTAAAAGTGAAGGACGACTTGGCTGTTCCCCTTCCCCAATTCCCCAATAAAATCTTAAAAAACAAAAATTTGGATTTGATCCTGGGTGCAATAGGAAGCCATTGAAGTGTGTGAAGCAGGAAATGACATGACCTGGGATCGGTGTAAAAGGTGACTCGGACAGCTCTGTAGAGAATGGGATAGTGAGGCCAAGAGTGGAAGCTGGAGCAATTAGGATGGTTTTGCAATAATTACAGGGAGGAACTGCGGTGGCAATGGAGTTGCAGAGAGAGGGACAGATAAAACATTTAGTTGGGAAGTAGAATTATTTGGAATTGGTAAATGGATTGGAATTCGGGAGAAAGCGGTAAGGAGATGAAAGGATGTCTCCCAGGTTTCTGACACAGGTATTCATGTGGGCTTCTCACCAGGTACTAGACCACGTTATACTGTAAGAGCGTATCCTTCAGGACAGGTCAAGTTGGTTTGATCTGAATCCAGCCTTGCAGACGCAGCAGAGGGATTCAGCTGTCCTCTGGCTTTGCCCAGTTCAAGAAGCTCAGACACAGAAGCAGCACCCAGGAAATGGGGCTGTTCCCTTTGTCCTCGCCAAGGACAGGCCCTGAGGAACCTCTATAACTCCAGCAGGCCACTAGGGGGAGCATGGCCTGCATTCTGTGTCTGGTCTGGAGGACTTTTTATAATGAGTTCAGATTGCTTTAGAGACTGACTTGTATCAGCCTCAGTACTTGGCCCTGGCCTCCAGCCCCTCATACTTCTTGGAGGAATGCCTGACATATGGTAGGGGCTCCATAAATCTTGGTGATAACATTAAAACTGTGAATAACATCTTACTTTAGAAATGGATGGGCATCACCTCTTCCTTCTCAGTATAGTGGAATGTGCATTTTGAGACCCAGGAGACGAGCAGAGGGATGCCTGCTGGGAACGGGAATGGGGAGAGGGAGAAGCTTAATGATCTGATGGCGCTGAACTGGCTGTTTCACCCAGTCCTCCTTTGCAGCCTTGGGACAGTAGGCCTATGAGGGATTCCTGAGGTGGCACCTGGGTCAGGTTGGGCATTTCAGTATGTGATTAGGTGTGCCCCCTTTGAAGCTCTGATTGCAACAGTGCCCGACACTTAGGATTTGTGCCATCCTGTCATTTCCTGTGCAACACATTTTCTACTTTAACTCCTGGCATATATTTATTTACCTTTTAAACTCAAGTCATTTAAAATCTTGTTTTGAGAATTTTGTGATGTATTGGAGGTTCATCAAAAACCCAAGGATTCTGGCCCGGCCGAGTGGTGCATTGGTTAAAAGCTGGTTTTGGGATGCCAGCAGCCCCGGTTCGGATCCCACATATGAGGGCCAGTGACACTGCCCTCTACAGCTAACAACAGCTCCACCTGGGGCTAGGCTGCGAGCCCCAGCAATGGTGTAGGCTGCAGTCCCTGCTGCAGTGGGCTGCCTTAGGCTACAGTGAGTGACGGGCAGCCAACGGGAGCTGCCAATAGCCGTGGTGAGCGGCCATCCAGAGGCAGGCGACCAATCTGCCTCATCCAGGAGGAGCGCAATGACGATACCAACATGGGCCAGTGAAGCAACGTTCTCCACAACTAGACTGAAGAACAAAAGAACAGCAAATTGTTCTCCTTCCCCGATTCCCCAATGCTGTTACCCTCCCCCAATTCCCCAATAAAATCTTAAAAAAAAAACCCAAGGAAACAAAAAACACAAGGAGAAGCAAGGGATCGCTGCATTAAGGATTCCAACAGGACCTCTCTAGCACTGTTTAGAAAGCGGCTTCCTCAGTGTCCTCTTTTTTTGCGGGGGGGCGGGGGAAGGGGGTACCAACTGTCCTAGCTTTTTGTTTGTGTGTTTGTGGTAAAGAACAGCTGAGATGAATGAAGTTCTTAGCTTAGTGCCTGACTTAAGAATGCTTTCACACACATTATCTCTTTTTAGGCTCATCATTCAGTTGTGAGAGGTTTTATCGGTGGAAACTGGAGGTTAGGTGACTTGCCAAGGGCACGTGGCTAGTGGTGGAGCCAGGTACTGCCAAGGCCGTCTGATTCGTGTTCTGCCTGGTGCTCTTGCAACTACTGTGCTTAATACACATGGAAGAGTGTCGAAAGGCTTGGGGACTATTTCTAGACCTGTTATTCTCTGGTTCTGTGACCTGGGGCAAGTCATTTGATCTGTCTATTTTATATTATTAAAAAAAAATCTTTTAAATGAGTACGCTAATACCAGCCCTAACTTGCAGGCCTACTGTGTTGAACAGATGAGCCAAGATTTGTTTGAGTATTTTGGAAAAGAGTAACATAATTTGTCGCTATAGGGCAGGACTTCTTTCTCTAATCTGTGCACTGGTACTTCCGCATCTCATAGATGCTGTCATAGAGTCTTCAGGCTGGAAGGATATTCATCAGGCCCACCTCACTGTGACTCAGAGAGAGTCTCCACCTTCCCCTGGGAACCCAGCCTTGTGTTTCATAGCTGGTTAGCAGAAAAGTTGTTAGTTGGTTAGATCCGATGGCAGTGTATACCTTAGTGGAAAGTGCACTGGACTAGCGGGCAGTAGGCTGGCCTCTACTCTTAGTTTTTTGACTGCATAACTGGCTTCATTTCTGTGGCTTAAACATTTGATCTCTCTGAGCCTCAGTTTTCCCCTCTATAAAATGGTGACAATAATATCTGTCCAGTGTATTTCAAAAGGTTTTGAGGACAGACCAAATGGTGCCTGTAAAAGAATGTTACAAAGCAGAGAAATGTGCACAGGGGGTGTAAACTTGAGGGCTAGCTCTTGGATAGGAGTGATGTTATGACTGGCCGTGACAGCAGTTCACAGAAAGCCTGGGCTTTAGCTGTAGCCCCAGAGCAGGGCAGAGAGATGAGTCTGTACTTGTGTCACCTTTGTTGCTTGTGCTGTGACTCTGGATGTGCCCGGGACTCTCACTGGTCATGACCTAGTGTCTTTCCTCTCCATTTGCAGGAAGATGAGAGACTGCTTGGCCACCAGCACTAGTGCAATGAGTCCCTGCACTGGTTAAAGCCATCACCACGACCTGGGCAGGCAGCAAGGTAAGCAGAGAGGCCAGTCCAGGCGAGCCCCTGGGATGGGAGTGCATTTCCGCCTCAGCTGCTGCCCGGAAAATCCCAAGTGCACAAACAAGTCAAGGCAATGCGTCTGGGTCCTCCTACCCGTGCTCCAGGACCCAGAGGAAGGGCTTGCTTCCCCTCCAAGCGCGCTGGCTAGCTCCCTCCCCCTGGCCAGGATTCTTCCAAGTTATAAAAAATGAGACACTAGAGGGGAGGAAAACAAGTCCACTCACTGTCTTCTCCCTTCTTCCCTCTGAGCTGTTCAAGCAAGTTCCCAGGAGCAGCTCAGAGCCCTTGTTTGACTGGAAGGGAGGTAGGAGGAGTGGAATGCGTGCAAAAACCAAGCTGATCAAAAGACAGTGCTGTTTCATGGAAGCCTCCCAGAACTGAGGGGGGAGGTGGCAAAGGAGAGAGAGAGAGAGAGAGAGAGAGAGAGAGAGAGAGAGAGAGAGAGAGAGGCATGGGCGAGAGAGCGAGAGCTAGCGCGCTGGTGAGAACAGGGTCTCCATGACAACTGGCCTGGCCGGCTAGCTGTGCTCTGCTCATTTGGCTGGAAGGAGCACCGCGAAAGGTCAGAGGAACGAGCTGTGGGAAGCTCACAGCAGGTATCAGAGCTTAAGCGAGTGTGTTTGGGGGCCCTGGGCTCCCTATCAGACTGTGGTTTGAGCCAAACTCTGCAGAGAATGGAGTGGGCAGGAAAGCACCCGGACTTTCAGGTAAGGTCAGCTCCGGACTCCGGACTCCGATTGTTTTTCCTCCTTTCCTGGCTACAGTTTTGGGCTGTTTTGTGGGAGGCAGGCGAGTGTCTGTACTCTCTGCTCAGGGTTTGGGGCTCAGGAATGATGTCATGCTCCAACAGTTGGATTCTATTAGCTCAAGGAGAAGGGAAACAGCCAATTTTCTTGACTTTGCAAATCGAGTTGATCTCACTCTTGCTGAACCTGAAGTGTTCAGACTTCACTATAGAAATCATCATCTTTCATTTAGAACAAAGGCTTAGGATATTTTATAGGAAGAGTTTTTTTATATGTATGAAAACACGTTATCATCACTTCAGCCTTGTGTCTGTAGTTCTTATATGGAAACTCCAGTGTCTTCTGAGTGGCTGGGTTTGTTCTAGTGAACACTGTCTGTTTTGTCTCTTGGTGCTGCTATGTCTGACCTGTAATGAAAAAAGAGAAGAAAAGAAAAGAAAAGAGAAAGGAAGGAAGGGAGGGAGGGAGGGAGGAAGGAAGAAAAGAAAGAAAGAAAGAAAAGAAAGCAAGCCAGTGAACTCAGCTAGGAGCCTGTGGTGAATTCCAAGTCTCTCTGGAGCAGTTATTGGGACAGAGGGACTGTCTTAGGGATATCTGAAGCAAGTGTGCGTGTGTGTGCGTGTGTGTGCGCGCGCGTGTGTGTGTGTGTGTGTGTGTGTGTGTGTGTGTGTGTGTCCCTTCCTCCCTCTCCAGGTAGCTTGGTAAGAAGCAAGCTGTCCTGCCCCATTAATAAGTTCCATCGCAAGCTTTTCTTAAAGATATATGGGGAGGGGAGGAGTAAGTGAGGGGTGGGTCTTGGGGTTGGGGGTCCTGCAAAGAGTTTCTTATCCAGATAGCTCAGTGAGTCCTCAGCAGCAGCTGCTAAGAGCTAGGCCGCCTGGGGAGACATGAGGTGCTTTGGTTGTGCTGATGGATCCCCTGGGTTAATATTTTCACCAGCTCTCAGGGCGCGCAGGGTGCCTGCTGTGGACTCCTACTCTGTTTGTCCTACGTTTGGGTAAAACTTGTTCTGACCTAGCGGAGTGGTATATGGTGAGCTCAGTGTTGCCTCGGAGAGGGGACCCTTCCAGAGAAGCAGTTTCATAGGTGATAAGGCAGCTAGGTCGTTTTCGGAGGATTCGTGCAGGGACACTCCCTGTGGTGGAGGCCCATCTGATGTGCTTCTGCTCAGCCATGTTACAGCTTAACTTACTCCTGGACCTCAGGCGACTTTATGGATGCCTTCGGTTTCTCTGTGGGATGAAGGAACAGCTGTTGTCCTGGCTCTTCCGTTTCTCTTCCTGGACTTTCCGAACAGAATGTCTTTTGTATTCTGGCAAACAATGAGAGGGCCTTCTGATTCACTCCGGGTCAGCTTGCCAGTGAGAGCACTGTCCATCCCCAGTTTGGGGCTCCCTGAGTGTGTATGAATGTGGTGGCCTGAGGGCCCACGAGGGTGAGCTCAGTGGCCCTGGACCTCAGATAGGCCGCTTCTAAAATGAGACCTCCTGTTATTACTCCGTAGACCCCCTGCTTGGTTGAAACCCCCGTTTTACTCGGGGGATAGGGGATGGCCCTGTTGGTTGGGATTCAAGTTGGTGCGGGAGGAGGAGGTGGCCTCTTCCATGGGCAGTGCTGACCCAGGCTCTCACTTCTCCTCCACTCATGTGGATGCAGTGGGGGCCCCTGTCATTCTGCTGTCCCCACACATGGGAAGAGGCAGGCTAGCAGATGACCTTTCTCTTGACGTTGCAGGAGGAATAATGGATTTGGGATTATGACATTTGAGTCCGTGGCTAGGTTCTCAGGGTGGCCATGGACAAGTCCTTTAACCTCTATGGCCTTCAGAGGTGGATTTATGATAAAGCTACTTCACAGGACAGTTGAAAGGAGCAAATGAGACAATTTCCATGAAATAGTTTTCAACAAGTCAAGTCCTAGATAATGTAAGATGAATCAAAACTTGAAGAATGGCCCACGTTTCTTCCGGAAAGTCACTTTGCCTCTCTGCTCTGGTTTCTCCGTTTATAAAGTACCCTATTCTCTTTTGCTTTTGTAAATTAAAAAATGAGAAAAGGCTTAAAGGACTTCTTCTAGATGTTAAAGGAAAAAATCAGTGCTTTCTTTGGATTGGGAAGTTTAGTAAGAGTGGCGTTCACTATAGACTTTGAGCCTCCTGACTGATCCCTCCGAGACGGTACTTTCCTTAGGTCACTGACTCATGTGTTTTAGTATAGGGGAGACAGGTTCCAAAACCCCTTTCCTTTCCCAGTGTCCCACACAATATTACCTGGAAGTTTTGATGTCATAACTTTTAGTAGCTACTTGCCAGGGCTGGTCCCCTCCTGCTAGGCTCTGCTGGGGAAACTCTTTGAGAGGGCATAGAGGCCTTCTCCTCTGTATGGAGTTGGAAAGGCAAGGTTCTAGCTGGCAGGCAGAGCTATTGGTCTGAAATGCCCCTTGGGGGCTGGGCAGCTCTTTCAGGAACTTGTGTGGCTGCAGTTTAGAGGGAAACAGAAAGTAACAAGGAAGTGGGAATTCCAAGGGCAGAGATACTTGATATGCCATGGGACGGTGCCAAGGAACAGAGCTGGAGGGGAGGGGGGTACTCCGGCAAGGGCATCCCAGATCTGTCCTCAGGGACTCTGCAGGGCTCATGGTGTAGGAGGTGGGAACACAGGGAGGGACTGGGAACCCACCTGGGGCCTCAGCTTTTGCTGTCAGATGGGAAAACCTGCCAGCCATGCCCTGCAGTGGTGTCTGGGAAAAAGCCCTGAAAAAACCCAGAGTAGGCAGATGTTTTATTTTTTTATTTAAACAACGGAGCCCTTTTTCCAGGTGAATCATGTCACAGCAGCCTCTGAGGCCTGAAGGAGAAGTTATCCACAGCTTAGATTGGGGCTGCAGCTGTTCCCTCACTCCTTGTCAATCCAGCTTCCCAGAGCTGAGTCACAGATTGGATCCCTCCGTGTTCCTTAAGGATTAAAAAGTAACATTCCTGTTCTCACTCCCTCTCTCCCCTTTCTTCCATTCCCCTTCCTACACACTCCCCCACCCCTCTAAAATTAGAATGATCAATTACCCAAGGAAGCTGCAACTTTGAAATACCTTGGAGGACAGGCCAAGCGTCCTCAGTTCTGCTGGCTCTGGTCCAGTCCTTGGCCTGAAGGGCTTGGAGGGGCACCTCAGACTCCAGATGTTATGGCCACACTGCTGGCTTGAACTATGAGAGACTGCACTCCATTGCCCACCTCATCTGATTCGAGAGAGGTCTGCCTGGCCCCTGAGGGAGGTGGGAGGTGAGAGGGTCTGAGGCCTTAGGCTTTCCAAAGCACTTCCCTGCAGCCTGGTGGGACTGAGAGACTGAGAAAGCCCGCGTTCCTTTTGCTTCTCTTAGCTGTTACCTAAGAGGCTCGTGATTCCCAACGTTGGGCCCAAGACAGTTTTCTGAGGCAGCCAAGCAAAGGGCACATGTATTTGAGGCCTGCAGAGCGCTGGCTTGGTCTCCCTTCTGGGTTCTACATGGCTGGGGAGGAGAGGCTGTGTAGGGCAGCCTGGGGGTGGCGGTGGGGGGAGGCGAATGGGCAATCTGCTGGCAGATAATTGAGTTCTTTGAGTTAGAGGAACCATGGAAAATGGAGAAGGGGCCAGGAGGGCATGAAAGAAAAACAACAACAACAACAAAAAACCCCACCATCTGGCATAGTCTGCAGGGATTTCTGTTTAAAAGCCTGTGGGAAAACTTGAATTAATGAGTGCCTTCTTCTGGGGGTAGGAAAGGGGACTCTGTGCATCTATTTTATGCTGGGGAGGAGACACAGTGCACATCTGTCTCGCGGAGGGGGAATGCTGGGTGCTCTGTCTTAGGGGAACAGGCCACGTAATAGTGTCTGCTAGACAAAACCTGGGGTCTCTGTTTCTAGAAAACTTGACTGTGTGTGTGTGTGTGTGTGTAGGGGAGAGGAAGATGTTAAATGAGTCTAGACCAAATTGTTGAAGTTTTCCAAAGATCCTCTCTCTCTATCTCTTTCTCTCTCTTTCTTTCTCTCCCTCTGACTCTGATACACTGTTGAGAGGCTGTTGAAATGATCACAATACTTGTCTCATCTAAAAACTGCCTGAGTGTTGATTGCATGTTCCCTATAAAGGGTGAATTATATGCAATTGCGGTATGAAACCTTCTTAACCAAAACTGCCCTCTTCCTAAGGATTCGTTATAAAGCCACCCCAGTTTTTCAAAGATCCAGACTCTTCTTCTGTGTGACTTGTCACTGAAAGGGTTTGTATGTGAGGTGGAGACTGACTAATAGGAGCAGCGCAGTGAATGTAGGACTATGTGGGAAAAATGAGATACATGGAAGGTCATGGGAGACAAGATCTGAAGCAGTAGGAAGACGGCCAGAAGGAACTAGGAGAGCTACTCTGGGCAAGAGGACTTGGGGGGAGGCAGTTCTCAGGGGCAGCAGGGTGACAAATAGAAGCGGTACCAGGGTGGTCCTGGGAGGCCTTCCCAATTGAACAGAAGGCCAGCCTGCCCCCAGGGGACTCAAGGAGACAGTGGTGTGTAGGTCCTACCTGGCACCGGGAGGGCAGGATTGGGGGCTGGCATTGGGGTTGATACCCCTGTTCATTTCTCTTGGGCTTGGCAGTATCTCTGGGGCCCTTGTGCTCTCTTGATCTGTTCACCCATTTAGTCGGTGAACAGAGGACCTGAGCCGAGACCTGGGCAGGATCTAAAAAAGGATTAAGGGTGGGACGTAACCCATATATGTTTTATTAGGCGTAGTTACTTTCTCCTCACTGTGAGCCTCTGTCCGTGCACTTTAGAGAGAAGAAACATAGACCTGCTGAAGTTTGGGGTTTGGATGGTAGGGCGAATGACCATCTCATGCTTTAAAGCTGGGCAAAAGGAGGAGGGTCCAACTCTTAGACACTGATTTAAAGCACTGTTTGAATGATGGACGAGAGCCAACTAAAGGACTGGCAGTGAGAGAAGGGTGAGGGCTCGAGACATAGGTTGGAGCTTCTCTGCGAGTGTCAAAGGATAGCGGGTGTGGAGGAGGGATAGGAAGAGGGAAATGGGAAAAGAGGAAGGAAAACTAGGAAGTCAGCTAGGTTTTAGAACTGTTTCGCCTTGTGCGAGGAGTAATTTTGGTGTGCTCACTTGTGCTCCCTTACGGAGTTCTGATAACTGTTTTATAGTTTGCTTTTAAATGAATCAAACTGTTATGTGTTAATTATCAGTGACGAGTAGATTCTCAGTGAGTGTATGATGTTGCCTTAGAGCAGCTCTGATGGGACCATTTGCACTTAATATGAGTGGTTTACATTCAGCATAGTACGGTGATTAAGAGCCACAGCTCAGGGGTCTTAGAAGCCTGCATGTAGAACCTGACATTACTTTTTACTAGCTGCGTGACCTTGAGCGAGTTATTTCATTTTTCTGAGCCTCAGTTCTCAGTGAGGCATCTGTAAAATGGAAATAATACTACTACTACTTAGCTTGTTAGAGTTGTGGTGAGAATAAAATGAAATGACACCTGTAAAGCTCTCAGCCCAGCCCCTGGCACATAGTAAATATCCAGTGCTTTCCATGAGTATTATCACCTTAAAGCAGCATTTCCAGGACAGTTAGCCTGGTACCTCTCGGTCACGTCGGTCAGGTCGGGGTTACTATGCTGGGCAAGTCAAACCGGATTCGTCCTTCAGTAGGAATTTCTACTTTGCATTTTATTCATCTTCCCATTAAGGAGGTGCTCCTTTCTCCACTGAGCATCCGAGGCTCAGCTTTATCTTCCTGTAGGATGCTTACCCTTCAGTCAGGGAGACTGGAACTGCCTCTCGCCTGCCCCTTTCCTGCCAGCCCGCCCAGGTAGGCCCCCCACCCCCAGGTCCTCCTCAAGCCACACCAGAGGCCCTTCACAAGCCGCCCTCAGCGCTCTGCATACAGCCTGCCCCAGCAGCCGCCCTGACACTTGCATGAATCCTATTTGTGTATCCTTCAGGACCCAGCTTAGAGCACGGGCTTTGCAGCCACGTGGAGGTTCCTCTTACTGTCTGTGACCTCTGGTGGGTTAACCTCTGTAAACGTTAGTGTCTTCATCTGGAAGCTCGGAGTAATGTTACCCATCTCAAAGGTTTGTTGTAAGGGTTAAATGAGTTAATTTATGTAAATCATTTGGCTTACCTAGTTGCTGGCACAAACACTCTCAGCAACTGTTAGCTGTTAGAGGTCTCTCCCCTCTGTGAATTCCTCTGCCTGCATATAGTGGTAGAAAGAGCCCTGGCCAGGTAGTCAGCAGATCTGGCTCTATCTGTGACTCTATGGGCGATCCTGGGGAACTAACTTGGCTTCTCTAGGATTCAGTTTCCACTTCTAGAAAGTGGGAGGTTTGGATTGAGCGGTTCATCGACATTTTGACCTATCTT
This sequence comes from Aselliscus stoliczkanus, assembly GCA_033961575.1. NCBI lineage: Eukaryota > Metazoa > Chordata > Mammalia > Chiroptera > Hipposideridae > Aselliscus > Aselliscus stoliczkanus. The sequence continues at coordinate 93,560,159 of CM066736.1, read as the reverse complement.
TCCAACTAGATTCCCTAAAGTTCTATGAAGTTAAATATAATATTTTATGCATTTTATTTTCCTCAGTTGGGCAACATATAACGTTTATGCTTAAAAAATATTTGAGTGGCTTTTTTTGAACCCCATCACCTGAATTTTAGGAAGCATTCCTATTCAGTTCTCGTAACTTGGAAAGTGGGAACTTGTTCTCAGATGCATAGGACTTGGCTCAACAACTTGCAAAGGGGCTGCAGCCCTTAGTAAGCTAGAAAGCCTGCCAGGTCAGTCAGAAAGCAGTGGGTTCCACTTGGTGGCCCTGGGGAAATGTTGGTCCACAGACGTGAGGGGTACTTGTTTGTCTTGCTGTATAGGCTTAGACCAGCTCTGTGAATAAGTTCTGCCGTTGCTGTTTGCTTCCCTGAGTGGAGAAGAATGGCAGTTTTCTGCCTGAGCCTCTCCCCGTTAGAGTTTGAAGTGAGCCAGTTGTGCTCAAAGACAAATCTATAAGTTAGGGGAAGAGCCTTCCAAGGAAAGAGGAACATTTGTAGCCTGGGTCCTGGGATCAGAGCGTCGGGATCACATTCTGACTGTGCCACTTGCTAGTTCTGTAACCTGGGATAAGTGACTTAGCCAGCCCATGCCAAGCTCCTCTTCTGTCAGACAGAGGCAGAACAGTAGTGCTTCCTCAGGTTGTGGTGAGGCCTAAATGGCAGGTGCTTAGAATAGTACCTTGTTTCTAGTGCTGAATTACATGTGAACCATTGTTGTATCATTATTCTCTTGTAAGCCACGCAGAGTTTGTTTCCCAGTGGCTAGTCTGTCGGGTTTGTTCTGCTGAGAAATGTGAAGCAATATCCCCTTCCTCTGCGACTTGGGCAGATATCTCGTATGAACAGAGTGGTACTAAGTGTCCCTCAATCAGCACATAGGCCATAGCTGTTGTGCCTTGCTGCGGTAATGACAATATGTAAACCAGAGGGGAAATTGGGCCGAGCCAAAGGAGCATCTAGGTTGAAAGCCTCTTCTCTGACGAGTAATGTATATTGTATGGCACTGGGGGAGGGACATGACAGAACCCTGGGTGAACGAGCAAGTAGTGGGGTGGGCTGAGGGAGAGTGTACACTCAGAGAGAGCTAGGTATGAAGAGTAATGAGTATATCTGAGCAAGTGGTTGTGGGTAAGACAGTAAGTGGTATCAAAAAGCTCCTGGCTGGGCCGGCCGAGTGGCGCGGTGGTTAAGCGCTGGCTTGGGACGCCAGCGGCCCTGGTTCTGGTCCCACATATGAGGGTCAGTGACACTGCCCTCAGGAATAAAACAAAAGCTCCTGGCACTTTATCTTCCTGAGAGACATGCTGACTTCCCAGCGCCAGGTGAGATGCCCCAGCAGTGACCACACAGGCCGCTCTCAGAGGAGTGATGTGTTGGGATAAATGGCTCTAATTTGTTCCTAACAAGAATGAGTAGCATGAGTCGCTTGGTGCATCTTATCTGCAAGTGTAATTATAAAGAGATTTCCTTTTCCATCTGCAAGAAACAGGAACTTTTGCTGCCAAACTTAGTGTGTTCTAAGCCCCTCAAATCTCCTCTGAGTGCTACCAAAGCTCTCAGCTTTGTTGTTATCTCTTGTTGAAATATAGCCTGGAAAGGTCACATCAACAGTGCCAATTTATGGGCCCGCTGAACCCAGGCAGGCCTCGGGCAGGATGGGGAGTTCCTGGGAGTAGGTGCTTCACAAATGTTTCCTTTGAGAGAGGCTGTTTATAATTTAAGGTTTCTTTTGCTTTAGAAGACCGAACTCTGCAAATTCGGGTCAAACATTTTATTTCTTTCAGTTGTAACTTCTGTAGACTGTCACGGGCAGGAGCTCAGACTCCACAGTAGCTCCCTGCACGGTCAGGACACGCTCAGCCTCGGGGGTCCCTACAGCTACCGAAACCATGCCCCACACGCCTTACTGGGCGCAAGTGTCCTTGGCACAAAGCTGTGCCAGGGACCCCACCCTATTTAGTGTACTCGCAAATTTCCGCCGTGTGTTCTGAAGGAGTGATTAAAGAGGTGAATACCACACGGTGTACAAACCGCACATGGGTTCGTCCTCACTTGTAAAGACCTGAGGATCAAGCAGGCCAGACCCATGAGTGTACGGCACATACTTCGTCCCTTGGCATAATGGGTGCAAAGATAATTCAAGAACTGACTGACCTTGGCATCTCTAAAGAAGTGTGGTATTGAGTGCAAGAGGAAGACACCTGAGACAACTGAGATGAACTTGGCAATGGCAGTGACTTTGGTTTGCAGGCTGTGTGACTTGACTCACTCAGTTGCTGTGTTCAGAGAGTTGAGGCTTTGGAATCGAGAAAGGACAAAGAGCGCTGACGTTCCTTATTTTCTTTGCTTCCTTCTTACCCCCTGATTCATTGACCCCTTTGGGTTCAGACATAAATGGAAAAAACAGCCAGAGAAATTGGTGTTTTGGAAATGAAATGGGCATCACTGTCCTCTCTGGGTTCCCGTCTTTCTGAGTTTGAGTCATCAATGCTGCTCAGGATTGAATTACCACTCAGCGGTGCTGGGAGAGCCAGCGGTGAGGATACTGGTGGTAAGGAGGGTGGGTTCTGTTAACTCTGAGCTAGTGCCCAAAGGGAAGTGGCAGGGATTAAGTTAAAAAGAAAACAACGAGGAACAACAGGAAATTTTTGTTTTATTTAAATCTCATTAAATGGAAATAGAAAAGTTTTTTTCAAACTCAAAGCCCACAACTGGTAGAGCCAGGTGGGTTTCAAAAGCAGTGATATCCAGACTTCTTTTTACCTGAAAAACACCCAAGGGCAGATGTCTGTATAGCTTTGCTAGAAGCAGGAGAGCCCTGGAAAGCTGTAGAAACCAAAGGAGAAAACCATGGAGTTATGTGTATTTTGCCACAGTAAGAAAAAGTGGTGGAGGAAAAAAACCCCAAACAAACGCCGGAGGTGGCCACATCTGTGACATCTTCCCAGCCCCTGGTGTTAATGTTTTGTCAGTGGGGAAGCTGGGATGATTCTCAGTTTGTGTCCCAGAAGGGTTTATTTCTCCCCAGCCTTTTCTCCTTTTAATTTAGCCTTTCCCTGAGATACCATCTTCTACTGCCACCAGTTAGTTGGAGAAAGAAGGGGAGTGTCCAGCTCTGCCTCTCTTGTTTAGAAACTGTTTGAATTTATTTATTCAATGCGTATTTATCGAGCATCCATTCTGTTTTAGTCACTGCTCTAAATGCTGGGGATGTAGAGATAACTGAGGCAGCAAAGTCCTCGTGTAGTCATGCGTAGTGGAAGAGCAGACAGTGAATGAGTAACAGGATCAATAAATGAGATGGAGACAGTGATACGAGCTATGAAGGAAATCATGGGGCTGTCAAAGAGAGGGAGTAACAGGAACTCAAAAGCTATTTTCAAAAGAGAAACTAAAGAAGGCCTCTCTGAGAATGTGACATTGAAGCTGCAAGTTCAAGGAGGAGAAGAAGCCATGAATTGCAGATTTGGGGGAAGTACATTCCTGGAAGAGGTAAGAGCGAAGATAGAGCCCCTGAGGTAGGAAAGAGCCTGGGCCATGTTGAAAGAGCATAAAGAAAGTCTTCGTTGTCAGGATATAGGGAGTCCCTGGATGGAGGGCGTGAGACATTGGTGAGGCTAGTTCAGGCAGCGCCTTTTGGCCATGGTAAGGAGCTTAGAGAACCGACATGAGGGGCAAGGTTGCAGAATTTGAGAGGGATGGTGGGCTAAGAGGAACATTGAATTCTCTTAAGAAGAATCAGGAAAAAGAATATGGGGAAATAGAAGTTATCTGGCGTAGGGATAGGCACATAGCTTATTATGAAGGAAGTTGAGTAAATATAATTTGGTTCTGCACATTTCTTGGGATCAAGCAAGATGTGTTTTAAAAATTTCTGTAGATTTTAGGTCTGTAGTATACCATTAGTAGAATGCTTACTATATTCCAGGCATTGTGTTGTACTGGGATTTCCACTTATATTATTTTAGTAAATTCTTACTACAATCTATGAATGAATTTGTTGATGTTCTGATGTCTATAGATGAGGAACTCTGAGTGACCAACTTGCTTAAAATCAAATCTAAGTCTGTATGATTCCCGAGGATGTGCTGTTTCTATGCCTGTGCTGTCATTGGTATGCCCAGTGCACCTCCTCTCAGTTAGCTAAAATATTCAAGGAGCATTTTTTTCCTGAACTGTTAGGAGTTGTTTATTGTCATGTTCTCCTTTCAATATGTTGCAAGCTAGGATATTTGTGGAGTTGAGTGAGTGTTTTTGTTGTTGTTTTGTTTTTTATTAGCTTTCTCAGGAAGGAGTACCTGGTAAAATATTGAGCATGCCAATCCATCAAAAACTGGGGAGGGGTGAGTGTGTGTGGCCAGAATTGGGAACAAATCACCTGAACTGCCTCTCTTTGTCTGGGTAGGAAGAGTGGTTGGTGGTCTTTCTGTTAATACTCCACAAGTAGTCAGCTGTCTTAGGTGATGATTCCTCCTATTTTAGATAGTTAGAAGATAGAATTTGGTTTTGGAAAATAAAAAATAATTTGACAGTAAACTAGCATTTGTAAATAAACTCTGAGTTCCCGGATTACCAGGTCTGCCTTAGGGTCTCCCAAGTTTGTTGGAAATATTTGAGGAAAGAAGTTTATCAGGTCACAAGTTTTCACTGGCTGGAATTTGAACATTGACTAGTTTCTATGGGTGACTAGTTTCTTTTCCAAGGGACTGATCCTCTTTGGATTCTATAAATCAAGGGTCAGGACTCTGAAATGAAAATGTGTAGGGTATTTATAAACTCATTTCTCGGTGTTCATGCGATCTGTGGTCAGCCCAGTCAGCCGGTTTGGATGAATAGTTTGTGACAGGCAGAGCAGGGTGAGATTGAATTTCACGTTTAGCATAGATTCCTGACACACACAGGAATTTCTTTTGTAAGTAATGGGATTCTCCTTTCCTGTCTTTCTTATCCTTGCCTGTTTTAGTAACTACTTGGCCTCTGAGGGAAAAGATATGTGGTTAGGGAAGATTTTTTAGATAGTGTTTTTATCTTTAGCACTGATTCATTTAGCAGACAATAGATGGTCACCCACCATGAGTAGGAACACACAGATAAGTTAGGGGATGGGGCTTGAAAAGATTGGTCAAGGTCAGATCTTGAAGAGCTTTCACTCCCCAGGAACCGGGGAATCATTGATCTTCTGAAAGCAGCAAAAGAACACAATTGGATTTGGTTGGTCAAAGAAACCTATGCAACCGTGCAGAAGACAGAATTGGTGTGGGAGGAAATTTGTTTATCTTACTGGGTGTAACTAAGCGGTGATATTCCAGTCCCTCAAAATTCATTTAAAACGGAATATAGGAAAAGTCTAGCAGGGCAGAACTGCAGGTGGCAGAGTTCTGTGGAGCCTTAGAGCAGTGGATTTCTGACTTGAGTGTGCCCCAAATTCACCTGCAGAGCTTGTTTCCAATTCAGTAGTTCTGAAGTGGGGCCTGAGAATTTGCATTTTTATAATAACAAGCTTCTAAGTGCTGCTGCTGTGGGCTAAGAACCATGGCCTAAGAGGCTCAGTGAGGGCCAGATGCTAATCGGTAACCCTCCAATTTACCTAGAATTTCATGTCTGTACTTTGGAATCTCTTGTGTGGTTGTCCTATAACATCAACAGAGCCGCGTCTCACCTCCCCCATCACCATGAGGCTTCCAGCTATGTGCTGGTCCCTGAACAGCAGTTTGACCTATTTTTGGAACATGCCCATCCTGGGCACTTGATTCTATTAGGATAGGTGACATTTATGCCAGGATAAGCCCACCCCCCAGTTCCCCTTCAGCACAGCCTCCTGGTTGGCAGACTCTCAGGGACTGCAGGCAAGCATTGACTGTGTCCTGTTGATTAGTGCTTGGGAGATTATCTCTTTCGCTCCAGAGTTGAATTTCAAGGGCAAAGTCCACTGTTGGCAGCTGATAGGCTGTGAACACCTGGAAGAGAGGATTCTACTTGGCTTTCACTAAGCCAGGCCTTAGTGCCTCTTCCCACAGAGGTCAGGTTTTCTACTTGTCTGCTGCCCAAGCAGGGAATTTGGGGAAGCATCTCCCAGAGCAGGATGGCTCCAGGCACTGCCCCCTGCTGTTGACTTCAGGACTGGTGGCTTCAGGTGACACATGGAATTAGTAAATATAAGCTGCTTTCTCTTCCTTGGAGTGAATGAGAACTTGCTTCTTTTGGGGAGCATATCTTCATTTCTCCTTCATGGTCGGTGACTCAGATTTTCCCTAAGGAAATGATCATTTTTGTAAGGCACATTGGGATAAAAGGAGGAGGCTACTGGTAGCACTGAGCCCCAGCGCAGTCCCAGTGGCCGAAGGAGGCACTATGTCGGCACAGCAGTAACCCATTCTTGGCATACCTGCCGGGAACTCAGAGTTTAGAGGTGAGAAAACTGAGCACCCAAGGTGGCAAGCTAGGACTGGGACTGGGGTCTTTTCACATCTGCTGATTCAGGGCCTTGCTGTTTGCATAACACAAGAACTGAAACGTGTTACAATTTCAGATTGGCAAACAGGCATGAAACTGTCTCAGGCTAATTTTTGTTTCACTTCGTGTTATTTTAAATAAAAAAAAGCACTACATCATTTCTGAAAACGTTTACAAAATAGAAAAATATATAAGTCAGAATCTGAGCTTCTCCTATTAACTCATGCCCCAGAAATACAATCATTGTTAGCTGTTGGATAACAATGGATTGTTTTTTCTACAATGGATTTATATATACATTTATTTTATTTTTAGAAAAAAGTATGCTTTAATAAAAAAATGGAAAATACAAAGTGTTTGTGAGGACTGGAAAAATGAGAACCCTCATACGTTGCTGGTGGAAATGTAAATAGTGCCACTGTTGTGGAACCTAATTCTTTTGGTTCCTCAAAAAGCTAAAACTTGCTATATGACCCATCAATTCCACTTCTAGGTATAACCCCCTCTCCCCCAAACTGAAAACAGGGACCCAGACTCTTGTATGCCAGTGTTCATAGCAGCATTATTTGCAGTAGACAAAGGCGAAAACAGTGTTCAGAGATGAATGAATAAACAAAATGTAGCAAAGACAAGGATTATTAGTCTTAGAAAGGGATGGAGTTCTGATACATGCTACATGCAACATGGACAAACCTTGAAAACATTGTGTTAAGTGAAACAAGCCAGCCACAAAAGGACAAATATTGTATGATTCTGTTTATATGAAATGTCTATAATGGGCAAATTCATAAAGACAGAAAGTTGGTTAGAGGTTACCAGGAGCTTAGGGGAGCTGTTGTTAGCTGTAGAGGACAGTGTCACTGGCCCTCATATGTGGGATCCGAACTTGGGCCTCTGGCGTCCCAAGCCAGCGCTTAACCACCATGCCACTCGGCCGGCCCTGAAGTGGTAAATTTAATATATATATATTTTATCACATACAATACGGAAAAAAAATGATTATACCCTAATGAAAATTTTCTCCCTTGATCATTCACCTAGGCTATTTTTCCATGTTTGTGATTACTTTTAACAGCAGTGTTGCGTTTCTTCAGGTGGATGAATCAGATTTAACCAAGCCCTGGTGATGGACATTTGAGTCGTTTCCAGTTTTTATAAACAATGCTGCAGTAAACAGCAGCATATAAACTGTCTTTGTCCAAGGTCTTTGCATTACCTTAGGCAAAATTTCTAGAAGGAAATATTTACTGATCAACGGATATGCTCATTTAGAATGTTAATAAATATTGCCAAACCGCTTTCCAAAAAAGACACTGCATCAGCCTGGTCCTTGTCAACAGTATAGAAAGGTCCACCACACCCTTGGCAATATAGGTGTTACTAATCTTTGCCAATCTGATGGGTGAAAAAGGATTTCTTATTGTTACTTTAGCTAGGATGTCTTTAATTATTGATGAAATTGAACAACGCATTATGCTCACTGGCGGTTGTGCTTTTTTTTTTTTTGAGGGCAGTGTCACTGGCCTTCATATGTGGGACCCGAACCAGGGTCGCTGGCTTCCCAAGCCAGCGCTTAACCACTGCGCCACTCGGCCGGCCCTGTTGTGCTTATTTTTATGTGAACCTTCTTTTCTAGTACTATGTTCACTTTTCTGTGGTCATTATTTTTTCTTGTAAATTTGTAAGAGCTTTTACAATACATATTACATTAGAACTCTTTGCCTTATGTGTTGCTGATATTTTTCCCCCCAGTTTGTTTCTTTTTAATTTTTGACTGTGTTTATGCTAATTATTTGCCTTTCACTTGTTTTAAATTTTTATGTAGCAAATACATATTTTCCTTCACCGCTTTTCTCCTGTTCATAGCTTTTAAGTTGGATTTTCTGTCCTATTTTGAAAAATTTTCTTCATTCATCTGAATTATAAAAATAACTTATTCATGTTTTTATGGTTCCAATTTTTACATTTAAACTGTAAGTTTGTAATTGATAAAAACCAAAAATAACCTTTTCACTATTAATTTGCTGTTTATAAAATTTACAAACTTCTGTCCACTTTAGTGCTTTTATTGAGTGAAGAGGCTATCTATATTCAAATTCTTGTTGTGTTTCTTATTTAGTATGTACCATAACCATTAAAAACATTTTCTGCAGCATTTGTAGAGGAACATTTCCGACTCTGTTTACAATAAATAAATAAATAAATAAATAAATAAATAAATAAATAAATGCCGTTAGTGAGAGAGGCAGATCAAGAAATTGCTCCCAAGTCTTCTCCCAATTCTGTTTTTTGTTTGTTTTCTGTTGTTCTTGTACGATACAGCCAGATTCCCTTTCTTAATGTTTGGGAATAATTATATCACCCCTCTTCTGAAAAACTTGACAGCGAATCCTATATGTAATTGTATTGACACAGTAGACCTATGTATTGTGACACAAAAGCCTTCCTCTCAGATTATACCTGATTTGATGAACTCAGTCTGACTGAGGTGGCAGCAGCGAGGCAGTTGCAAGATGCATAGTTTGGTGCTGAGGAGATTCAAAGGCCAAAATCTGAAGGGATGTTAAGACTCATGAACGTGTGACTCTGAGGGGAGCAGCAGGAAGATGTGTGAAGACGTTTCTGAATCTGTTTGGAAGACAGGTTAAGATTTTTGAAGAGAGAGGAGGAAGAGAAATAATGGCTTTCATCCCTGATATTAAACTAGTAGGTCCTATTGAGTTGTGTTTGAAAAGTCAGCTTTTAGTGCTGGGTCAGCTTTAGTTCAGGGTTGCTGCTCCTAAAGAAAGCTTTCAAGGGTCAGAGTAAGTAAAATCCTGGAACCAAAATTTAGGGTTTGAGAAACTGAGATGACAACGTAGACCCAACATTTCTGTTCTTGTCTGCCAGGAGTTTAGATGGAAAGGTTTTTAGCAGAAATAGGCTGCATAAGGCAGCAAAGAAGAAACTACTTCAGATCAGCAAACATTTATTAGGCCCCTTGTAGGACCAGTGACACATACACGAGTTCAATCTCTACCCTTAAGGAACTTACTACTTGAGTGGACCAGACATAGAAAAGGTCAACATACTGTAGCGTGATTGATGCCGCTGTACCAGTGGCATTGGGAGGAAAGAGTGTGAGGAAGATGAGCACAAGATTTCACAGGGGATATGGTGCCTGTTCAGATTTTGAAAGAGGAATAGATTTTTCTTTTTTAAGTCTGTACCTTTTGACCACTGTGAATAGTTATTTTTTTAAGTGGACAAGGCAAGGAGGGGCATTCTGGGTGGAAAGATTAGCATGTACAAAGACAGGCGTGAGCTATATGTGCAGAGGTGTGCGCACGTAACTACCCACTGGTCGTTTCTGAGATACATAGCAGCTCAGCGCGAGCGGGGTCAGGATGAGATCAGACAGGCCTCAGGGACTGGCTCCTGAAAGGCTGGATCTACCATTGTTCTGCGTGCCACATCCCCCCAAAACATAGTGGGTGTTTAAACAGCAATAAATTTATTATTATCTCTCATGATTTGGGGGTCTGGCTTGGGTCTTCTAGTGTGGTTTTAGTCAGATGGTGGTTGGGGCTGGAATCATCGGAAGACTTGCTCAGCCCCACGTGTGGTGCCTCAGCTCGGAAAACTCAAGCCGCTGGGGCTCCTTGGCTCTATCAGTCTCACTCCACCCTCACCCCACCTGCATCACTGCTCCCTGTGGTCCCTCCAGCATGGTGGCCTCAGGGGTATGTCTTATCAGGTGGCTCAGGATCCGAAAGCCAGTGCCCCAAAGAGGTTGCATGGCCTTTCTCTAACCTAGCCTTGGAACTCCAGCGCCCTCACGTAGGCCACCTGTAGAGGCCACCTGGCTCAAGGCGAGGAATATCAAACAATGTGCAAACTGGTTCTGAAACCACCACAATCATACAGAGAAGCTTTAATTTTATGCTGTAGGGCAGTTTTTCCCAGACTTCATTCATTGCTTTCCATCTTCGCAATATTATCATGGCCTTTTAATACCTGAACATAATGTTTACATCAGCTCACTTTCGAACTAAAATTTATTTTAAAAGGAAATGTTATCTCACTTTCTTAAAGTGGAAAATCAGTACTACTTGCTGTACACAGAAGATAACTTTTAAAGAAAATACAGTGAAAACAAAACGTGTTTTAATATTTTAGCTAGATAATGCTGCCTATGAAAGTCTTTTTTCTTAAGAGATTATCAAATGTTAAAGACAACAGCAAGCAGAGACTTCCTTCTTAATCTGGCGAGACTATTTGGAAGAATTAGAAAGTGAATGATCACCTTGTGATTTCATGCCATTTAATGCTGTGTGATAAGATGTTGAGTGCCTGCCATGCAGCTCCTGACCACATTTTGGGAAGCCCTGCTGTGGGCAGTGGAGCTGCTGAAAGAATTGAAGCACTGCAATGATGTAAATTTGCAAGAGCACCCTGGCTGAAGTGTAGACAGTAGATTTAAAGAAAGTAAAAAGCAGGAGCAAGGAGATTATTGCAGTAAATCAAGCAATTGATACTAAAATCTGAGTTAATGAGTGGCAGGGGAATAGAGGAGGTGAATATGAGACACTTAGGAGGCAGAACTTGCAGGACTCGGTGACGGCTTGAACCAGAGTAAAGAGAATGAAAAGTCAGAGATGAGTTGTAGAAACTCTGGTGACTTTGTGGAAAAAGTGCAGGCGGGGAGAGTGTTTTATTAGGGGTGGAGTGTAAAATGATGAGTTCAGTTTTATGCATTCCCTTTTCTTAAATTTTTAAACATGAATTCACTTGCCACTTGATGGATTTGTCTGATTGTTCCTTTGGGGTATTGCTTAGATTCTTTCTCCCTCCCTTGTATTTTCTGTAAACTGTAAATTATAAAGGCTTGATCAAATTTAGGTTAAGCATTTTTCTTAGAGGGAGGGGGACCCTTTATAAATGATGCAGCAGACCAGAGGCACATAATGTCTGGTTTTCCCAATATTATAGATGTTAATTTTGGTCACTACTTACGGTAGGGCCAGGCAGACTTTTCCATAGTAAAATTATAGTTTTCATTTTATAACTAGCAGATATGCTGTGGGTGACTTTTGGCACTGTTCCCCATCAATCTTTCACTTAAGTGGTTTTATTTTTTAAACTTTTTATTATGGAAAATGTCAAACACACACACAGAAGTAGAGAGACTAGAACATGAACGCTCATATATCCATCATACAGCTTCAACTATTACCAACACATGGACTAGCTTGCTTTGTCACTATTCTTCTCCACTATCCCACCTTCTTGTCTACTGCATTTTTGGAAGCAAATTCCAGGCATCATACCATTTCATCCATAAACACTTCAGAATGTATCTCTAAAAGACCTTTCAGACATGTTTTAGACATAGTGATTTCTGACCAGCAATTTTTAGGTGTCCTCACGAAGGCACGGGATATACTGATGATTGAATTGATCCAGAGTCAGGGCTTTGCGAGTAGGTACAGCAGAGGGAGAAAGGGGCTAGGGATTCGAGGGTGTGATGGCTCATGGATTCTTGCCTGGAAGGACAAAAAGATAGTGGCTGATGTAAACTAGAAAAAAGAAGGAGGACTCAAGGAAAGAGAGACTTACCCAAAGTCAAAGACCAGCTATCGGGTAATAAAAAGCTCAAGAGATAGGCAGGAAGGGAGAGTGGTCGGGGAGTAGGATTTTGGAGGACAAGATTGAGATATGTAATCTCAGGCAGTGACAACATCCAAGATTTGTCCACAGTTATGGGCGACTAAAGGAACACAGAAGTCAGGAAATCAGTCGTGAGACAAGGATTTGGAGTGGATCCATCCATAGGGTATTGAAGTTGCGAGGGTGAAGAGAGATCTGTCAGGGAGAGCCTGGTACGTGTCAGGGCAGGAGGTGGTGCAAGCGCCTGTGAAAAGCCTAGACGTGAGGTAGTTAGTGGCTTTAGAGTAGAGCAGCAGCACTGTGGAATGGGTTGGAAGCACAGTCAGTGGTGGGAGACGGCAAGGTGAAAAAATACAAAACATCATTTTAACCAGCTTCTAAGCCTGTTGTGCTCTAGTAGACATTGCTGTCTACTGGTTGGGGTGGGAGGAAACTAATGGTGTAGGGGATTAATCCTGACCAGGAAAAGAATTGTGATATGTGGCGGGGGAGGGGGGGGGAGGATGGGGGTGGAGCAGACACCCTCTAGAGGAGACATACTTGATCACCCAGTGGTGCCAGTATTACAGGAATTGGCCAGTGAGTTCCTGCTCATTGTTGTAGCCCCTGATGCCTTTATGATTGAGGTTTGTCTTGATAGCCAATCTTTGTGATGATTTGTGTTGCATTCTTTTTTTTTTGAGGGCAGTATCACTGGCCCTCATATGCAGGACCCGAACCGGGGCTGCAAGCCAGCGCTTAACCACCTCGCCACTCTGCCAGCCCTTGTGTTGCATTCTTTATACTTTGCTAACAGGCTTTGAGTAGCGCAGGGAGAGTGGGTGCCTGTCCCTGGATAAAACCTGGCCCAGAGAACTCCCAGCATTTTCTTGCTGCTAGTGACCACTTGCCTCTTAAACTTCTAGAAAGCCATTGATGCCTTGGGCCTAGAGGAGGAGTGCCGTCCCCTTTTCTGACCTTGCCTATTCTGAGCTTTGAGTCCAAAATACCAAGGAAGCCCTATGCTTACAGGAAAGAAGCACAATGTAGGTTTCAGTGTTTTAAAGAACTTGGAGCTGAAGTCCTGGATTTGTGGAAGAACTGGAAATGAAAATGTGAGATGACAATTCCTCCTCCCAGGACATCCCTTGAAATAATACTTCCAGGATGATCATCACTGAAGGAGAAGAGATTAAAGGGGAGTTGGGAGAAAAAGAAGGCCTACCTGGCTTGATACCAGCATCACCTTGATTCCGAAGCAAAGTCTGTGCTCAGTGGAGTGTGAAAGTGGGATGATTTCTCACTATCTTGCCAAACACCTATGTTTAAGGGAGTGACTGACCGTCATGCTTACATAGTTTTATGAGTTTTCATGTTGAGAGAAAAGTGTTTCTGTTAGGCTGTATTTGGAGCTCATTTCCTGCTCACTTGACTGGTGTGTGTGTGTGTGTGTGTGTGTCTGTGTGTGTAAGCAGAAATGTCATTTGTGCTTTATGCATCCCTTCATGGAGGATAATGATAGTTATTTACATATGAATAATAACCTACAACATATAAAATATTTTTACACACATTATTTCTTTGGTTTTCTATTCTCCCTTTTCAGAAGTAGAACTTGGGTGGCTGGCTACAGAAGACATAATAAAGACAACACCTTACTGTACTTAGTGGAAGGAACAGGAACTTCCAAGTTAGACCTAGTTTGAATTCCGTTTTCTTCTTTTACTGTAGTAGCTGTATGACCTTGGGTTTTAGTTTTCTTGTTTGGTAAAATAGAATTGATAACATTTACCTCATAGGATAGTTGAGAGTATTAAATGAATTAACATAATTAACACTTGGGAACAATGCTTGGCACACAATAGATAACTGGTAAAGGAAGCCTTAATCATGTTAATGGCAGAGAAACAGATCAACACCAAAGAAAAGAAAAGCATGCAAATCTAGTTAATTAAGATGGTTTCTGTGAGTGGCCTTGGACTTAAGAGTCTGAATTCCTTGGTAGTCGAGGAAATCAACTGACCTTCTGACAACTTGCCTTTAGGAAGGAGGAAACACCATTTTCTCATAACAGACAAAATTTGTTTTTTTACTTTTTGTATTTTAATGAGATTTCTTAGATGGATATCTTTGTTGGAGATATTGAATGATATAATAGATGATAGTCTTTACCATTTTTTAAATGAAGAGTTGTTTTATTCTTGTTTTTACAACCACAGGGACATTTTTTTTTCTTTAACCATTTTTGCAACAAATGCTACGCGATTGCGATTTCCTATAGCTCTCTTATGGTGACTGCTAATAAAATACAAATGTACTACATGAAATTGCACTCAGTGAAAACCTCTCTGTAAGCAGCTGAGCTAGTGGTGTATCTATGTAGCTTTCCAGTGATCTGATAGAAAAATGGAGCTTAAAGTACTCAGGGGCATGGATAGTCATCACACCTCTTAGATGGTCTTCTTTAAATACCACTTTTTTTTAGTTGGGATTTGGTGAGAATTGGACAGCAATCAGTTCAGAAACCTTGAGTTCTATATTCTTTGCTCTGTATTTCCAACCAAAAACAGACCTGTAGACTTCGGAAAACAGATGGAAAGGTTGACTTCCTACTAGAAAGTTAGAGTGGTGTAACTTGTGCCTGTATTAAAAACATGACGTATTTTCTTTAATCTTTATAATAGCCCTGGGAGGAAAGGGACTGACCAAAGGTTTAATTCCCTCTGAAATACCAAGTGTTGGACTTTTCCTCCGTTTACAGAGGGGAGGCTGACTCATTGTTGAGATCCTGTGAACAAGCCCACTGCATTCCTCTTCTCTCTTGCCCTCCGTCTCTTGGGTCATAAATGCCAGGCAGGGACTGCCCTTTGCTTTATCTGTGTGACTGTTTCTGATCTGGAAATGACTATCATCACTTCTAGATCATACCAGCCCTGGGCAATTGCTGAATGACGCTCACATCACAAACAAATCATGGGATTATAGTAACCAGGGAGAGATCCTAGTTGGAAGTAGATGACTTTTTCCAGAAGATGAAAAACGACAGAGCAGGCAGGTGACTGTCTTCGAAATGCAGAAGTCCCCTTCCTCTCTGTCGTCATCCTTGCTGGTCAGAGGCAGGTAGGATGCAGAATTGGAGCCACCGAAGCATTTGCATGTGTGCTTTCATCCCGCTGTACCTTTTCCTCTTTGCAGCCGTGATCTTAGAACACAGGGAAAACTGCTATGATCGCAGCCAATGTTTAATGCAAAGAAAAACTGATGGTGGTTTTTTTACTGACATAAGGCAAATTCAGGCTTTGAGGTCTGGCGATGAAGCTGACTGCTTGTGGAAATGCAGACAGCTGGCTCCTTGGATGAGGTCCACAATCTGAAAGTACAAAGAGTGGCTTAATTCCCCATGGAATCTCGGCTGGTGTACCTTCTTATGCTTTCTTAACAGCTACCCAGCCCTCTGGAAGCTTGTGTAATAGGGGGTACCATACCCAGAAGGCAGATAGACAAGCCAAGAAAACACCTGTGCTGGTTCGTAGATGCCAATACTTTCTTAATGGGTTTTAGGTTTTCTATGTTTCACATTTGCCTAAATGCAAGACTAGCCTTGCTTTGCCAGCCCTCTTTTCTCACTCTGTTCCTTGAGCTTCCCTAGCCTTTATCTCACTAATTCTAGAGAAATAGAATTGCTGGTTGTGCAGATGAGACCAGGGGCATGGCTTTGGTTGCCTTAGTCATCCTCCTCATCACAGATATTTCAGTCATGACGAACATTTCCTTAGGGCTTCTGAAGGTGTATACATGGTGGTGGGGGCAGGGAGAACTGAATAAAGGAAAGGTAGTTTGGGCTGAAAAATCCACTCCCCTGGGGGCTATTCTTATGATAGACTCTATACCAGGAAACTTACCCAAGAGTCTACTTTCTATCACTCAAGCTACACCGAAAGAAGCTGGTCTCTGTGGGGTTCAGAATGTGTAATGGAGTATGAATTATTATTCACATTTTCTATGGAATTTGGGAATTATGTTGTTCACTTCGACCCATACTCTCTGCCCGCCAGTTATGGACATCTCCAGCTGACCTCCTCCCTCGTTCCTCCTGCCGCCTCCATCTTGTTACTGATGTAAAATCATTCAATTTAATTGGTGTATGATGCACCATTGTATGATAGTGAGAGATGGTTAAAGTATTTCTACTTTTTATGTATTACCAACAATGCTGTGATGAACATCCTTGTACAAGGAATGTGCAAGAGTCTGTGTACACTAGGTACCTTAGTGGTTGTGTGTTCTCTAGCTTCACTAGGTCATCCCAGATTGGCCGTCTGTAGTGGCTGTAGGAAATTGCCAGCAGTGTGTGCAGGTTTTCATTTCCCCAAACTTTGCTAACACCTGGGGATTCCACACTTATCAGTATTTTCCAACCTGATGAATATGAAATAGTATCTCATTGCATTAACTTGCGTTTTCCTGATTTACGAGAGAGATTGAGGATTGTTTCATATGTGATTGATTATTTGGGTTTCCTTGTCTTTGAGTCATCTGTTCATATCTTTTTCTTGTGTTTCAGTTGGGTTTTTTGTTTTCTTTCTATTGATTTTCAAAGTTCTCAATATATTCTAGTTTTAAATTATTTGTCAGTCATGTGCTTTGCAGTTGGTTATTTTCTTCTTGTCTGTGGGTGGTCATATATATATATATATATATATATATATATATATATATATATATATTAATTGTCTTCCAGAAAAGTTGTACTGGTTTATAGCACTTGCACCAGTGTATGAAAATACCCCACTCACCATGCCTTCTGACTCTGGGAATAGTTTTCTCATCTTGCCTGATTTGATAGATTAAAACAATATTCTCCCTTGTTTCTACCTTTTCCTTGAGTATTCCTACCTCTTTATTATAGCTGCAACCTGGCTTTTCCATGAAGATCTCACTTCCCTGTGACCCACTGTAATGATGCAATTTCATCTCCTCCCCCCACCCCCGACCGTACTGAGTACTCCCTGACCTCGTTTCTAGCCCTTGCCTGGCAACCTTTCCCGTTGGAAGTCAGTCTCTCCCTTCACATATATCTCCTCTTCTCATTCTTGGTGTTGACTCCCTCTTGAGTTCGATGTTAATTGTTTACAGCCTTCTTCATATGTCCCCTTTGTACCATAATTAGGACTTGAGAATTTATAATCCTTTAGTGCTCTGGACTCACAGTCCCTCAGTCTTTTCAACTCTAAAGACTTCATCTTCATTCCCCGTAAGGTACTCATCGCATGGCCATACCTTTGGCCTCATCACTTGGAACCATTCCATTTTCAGGAACCTAATCTTTGAAATTCCCTTCCCTCCCCACTCTTGAATGTTTATACCTGCTACTCCACCACTGCCTGCTCCAGACAGCTGGTTCTCTGGTTTCCCCTGCGTGTACAGCCTCTTGGCTGCCCTTGGGACTGCCTACTTATTTTCCTATTCAGCCTGAACCTCAAAGACAAAAGAATTCCAGTTAGGTATTTGATTACCCACGTTCCCTCCCTCTCTTACTCTTCCTATGATCTTCAGTCCTGGAGCGCTACATGATCAAATTTTTCTGCTGTAGCCCCAAATGTGTGAGTACTGCTTTATCTTTCAGGAGCTTTATCTTTCAGAAGCACAGTTCCTGACCTATCATTCCTTTCTCAGAAAATTTCTATAATTTCCCAGAGAAAAGATAAGATCCTTAATTTGGCTTTCAAAGGCCTCTACAATCTGACATTTCACTGTCCTCCCAGCTGTCCTTCTCCCTGGCCTACTTCCAGTTAAACTCCCATCGCCAGACGGAACATCTTGCTGTTCTTCATGTTTCTTTGACTGGTCTGTGTTCAGGACTCTGCTCATGGAGCTCCATCTGCCCAGGATTGCCCCTTGATTCTTTTGCCTTTTGATCTTCCAGGCCCAGAGCAAGGGCAACCCTCTCTGTTTGTTCAGTTGGAAGCAATCCGCCTCTACCTAAGTGCACAGCATTTCAGCCATCTCATGGCGTCTCTCTAATAACACTTAAAATAGTCTTCCTGGTATTTGTTATGTTTATGTGTCTGTTGTATCTACCTTATTAGAAATGTAAGCTCTTTGAGGATGGACGCATGCCTGGTGTATTTTGGTGTCCACCCAGCAGAAAGTACATTCGTTTACACATGGTTGGTGCTCAGTATGTATTAGTTGAATGCACGCATGATTGTATGTGTGAATGGACGGAGGAGAGACTGTACTGACAACTTCATACCCCTGCTCCTGCTCTAGTGAGTAAAGAATCAAACCTGGATTGGCCTGGCCCAGCAGAATAGACTAAGCTCCTGACCCACACTGCACCTGGGGAAGCATGAAGCTTGTTCTACTATGGGAGCGAGAACCTTGAGTAGCAGGAGCTCCATCAGAATGGTGTCAGGCTGGCTATGTTCTGTGCTCTGTAGAGGAGAGGATGTCAGGCAGCACAGGGGAAGGAAGCACTCCGTGCTCTTGGCAGAGGTGGGAGCAGAGGGACTGCAGAGTGTAGTGACTCTGTGGTGAGGGTTTTCTTTTCTTCACGTCAGGCCAATCTCTTTCCTCCCTACCTCCCAGGGCTGAGCCTCAGTTGGGTCTGAGAAAATGCTACGGACATGATATTTGCCATTATTCCTGCCTTGGGACCTTGAGTCAGAGTCTAACTCTTCATCTCAAACAGCCCCCTGTCTCATTCTGTCAAACTACTGTTTGTCTCAAAGGCCTGGCTTACATTTCCTGTCCCACAGAAATCCTGTTCCGAGTTACTCCAGCCCCTCCACCTCCACCTGTTAAACCTTAGAGTACTTTCAGTCTGTATCTCACATTTGGATTATTTCCTATTGCATCGTTTCCCTAAATTAGTCTGTGAGCTTCTTGAGTGCAAGAATCACATCTCATGTTTTGTTCTCTCTGCTGAAAACAAAGCAGTGATCAGTAATTACCACTGATTTTATTGAGGAGCCTGGTACCAGCACTCAGGAGATTCTCAGTAGCAGAATAACTGAAGGTGGGAAAGGACAGGAAGGTAAAACTTTGCCTTGGGCGGGTTCTCCACAGTCTGGGTTTGGGGAGGCAGTGCCTGTTCATCTTTGCAATCTCCCAGCGTAGAAGGGAGGAGGCTGGGCTTCCTGAATTCTGGCTTTTGAAGTTCTGCCTTTGAACAGTAGTCAACACCGGGGCAGGTGAGGGAATGAGGTGTTCAGGGTGTGGCCTCCAGGGACAAGAGGGAGGGCTGGTGGCTGGGGCCTACAAGCCCTGACCATGCCCATCCCCCAGTACATGGAGCTGGAGGCACACATGAGATACTGGAGCCCGACACATCCTCCACCAGCCCCTTCCCTGAGCTGGAAGCAGGCTTGGGAGCAGTAAGCCAGTTGGCCGGCTTGCCTTTTCTGCCTTAAAGTACTTTGTTTCTGTTGCTAACAACAGACATGGGTAGTGTAAATAAAACACAGACACACAGGCACATAGACACATAAGCGGAGACTGAAAATTTGAGTTGTCAAGGGTGGGGGGGAGGGGCTGAAGCAGAAGGGGCCTGAAGATGTGTGGCTGAGCTTCTGAGGATACTTAGTACACCCTGGGCCTGCCTTCTGGCCTTTGGAGACAGATAGGCCTGCTGTTAGGAGTAGCTGAATTGCGGGGAGCCTGGGCAGCCCAGCAGGAGATGATGGCATCTGGATGCCACAGGTTTCAAAGACTAGGGGCTTGTTTCAGTTGGATGCAAAGCTTTGCTCAGGCAGACCCTCCTCCAAGCTGGATGCTGGTGATCTGAGGGCTGATGGCCGCTTTTTCCCTTCTGTCCTGCCCTTTCTTTAAGGTTTTGCTCACTGATGCCTTTTAGTGCTCTCGTGTGGTATACGTTGGTCAGCTGCAAAGGTGGCCTCTCTGGTGAGCCTGACCTATAAAAGCCCCCTGAGGTCTGTACGCCTTAACATGTGACTGGTGGTTTGGGTAAGCTCCTGGAAGTTGTGAGTTTCCTTAGTATGAGACTGATTCAGCCGCACTGGGAAGGGTGGTCTTAAGCAGGAGGCTGGAGAGTTAGTGCTCTAAGAAGTAACAGTTGTGTCTCATGTGAGATGAGCTTATTTAGATAGATTGCGGTGAAGAAGGCTGATTCTCCATTGCTGGAAATATAAATAGGGTCGGGCTAGGTGTTCTCTGTTCCTTCTTTCCTGGATCTAAAAGTTATCTAAGATTATATCTGGAGCACCTCTCTGTTCCTGATTCAGGGGAAAAAAGGAACTGCATTGATAAGATATGTCATATGATATGTCACAGTTACTATGTTTGTTACTTACTATAGGAGTTAAAGGACCAAGGTACATGTGAATGGTTACCAATTTTTGTAATTTAAGAGGTATGCAAGATTATCCCTATAATAATATCAACCTGACTTATAGTCTGACAGTCTGTCTTGAACGGGAGAGAGAGGCGTGGAGTTACCATTAGGGTCTGAGAACTGCATATTGCCCTGGAGAGTCACCTCCCGTGTGACCTTATCATCTGTGCAGTCATAGTGGCATAAAGTCTGGGAACGCCTGAGGAAAGTGTTGCTCGTTTCCTCTCCATTCTCTGGCTTAGGACAGGAGTGTGAGGCCCACGCCTGGTCCTTAGGAGGAGTGGTGGACTAGGGCTATGATTGAATGGGGCTGGACCCAGCCTAGTTGTGAAGCTAATAAAACTCAAAAGCAGAGCAAGAGGCAGTGCTATTCAGGTCGGTCTGAGGATGACCAGCGGTTCTTGTAACAGAATATGTTCTCAACTACCAGGCCTGGGTGGCTTCTTGGAAAGGCTGAAGGAGAGATAGCTGGACTTCATCCAGCTGGACTTCATCTCCCACGTCCACCTCGGCCCCCACAATATCAGAGCGAGCTGCCTGTAAGGCCTGGTGGCTGACTCCCCTACCTGTGTTTCAGGGGAGCAGGGAGGATCGTGTTGAAGCCCCTCCCACCTGTTAGGAGCCTGTAGGACTGTATTGTTTTCTTACTGTGCTCTCAAGTGTCTGGCCTGGTGCCTGGCACAGCGGAAGTGCTTGGTCATTGTTTGTAGATCAAACGGTTTCCCGACCTGCGTGTAAGAGGTACCTTAGACTGGCTTAGCGCACAGGTAGGATTTGGAGAAGCAGAGGGGAAAGCGCTGTTCTAGGCTGGAAATGGTTTGAGCAGAAAAACATGGCGGCAGAAATGGACATTTTTTTTGAGCAGCGGGGGTCCTGTCTAGAGAGAAAAGTGGGTGTGTCTGTGCGTGCTTGTGTGCGTGTGTGTGTCTGTGCGTGTGTGTGTGTGTGTGTGTATGTGCGTGTGTCTTTCTGTGCAGGGGGATGCAGGGTGTGGTGGTACAGTGGAGGGTTGAGGGAGGAAGAGGAGGGAAGCGAGATCAGTGGGTAGCATTTGACAGGGTTCTGGAGGAATCTGGATCTGGTGTGATTGGCAGTTAAGGATCCCAGACAAGTGACATGGTGATGTTGTGGGATGTTAAGCCTGTCATTCACAGGCAGGGAGGACTGGAGATTGGAAGAATAAAGGGAACTCATAATGAGAACAATAATACTTCACATTTATTTAGTGCCTCCCATGGGCTGGCACTTGATAGAGCGCTTTATAATCAGAGATCATTGTAGTAAAACTGCCTATGAGGCGATGAACTGGAGAAAAATTGCACGAAAGACATAGTTCTTCATATTTGGCTATATTTGGCTCTTATTTGGTTAAATAAGAAATGGCTCCAAGGACATCATTTTGAGCTCCACTTCTCAAAACTTGCCCTTGAAGCTTGTGCTGAGGCTGTTATCTGGCATAGCTGGGCTGTTGAGCTTTTGTGTACTCCCTGCCAGGAACTAATGTCCTTGGGCCTCAGCTGGGGTGTGTCCTCAATCCAGCCATCTGGAAGGTCAGAGAAATTAGCCATTAGAATGTGCCCATTAGCGCTTTGAGGGGTTACAACCTGTCAGTGGAATCCTGAGCCTGGGAACTGCTTCTCTCACAGGGCTTTTCAAAGTTGGAACAGGCTAACTTCTAGCACTGGCTGCTCCCTTATTTGGACACTAAATTTTCAGGGTGAGATTGAACTTCTCCTTTGGTTTAGGAGAGTGTTTTAAGGATCTGATGATATTCTTGTGAGTGATTTTCAGAGATAATGTGACATCAGAGCCCTACCTTTCTTCACCTGATTCTTTCCTTGGCCCCTAGCCCATCCACTTATAAGAGCAGGATGGGGCCCCTGTCCACTCACCTGTCTACTGTCCCCTTACCTCGTCTTCCTTGGGGAGAAATGGATAACACATCATGGAGCCAGGGGTCAGGGTTGCTGAGGCTCGAGAGTCTGGTTCCAGAGGTTGGGGGGTGACTTCATGCTCAGCCTTGGGACTTAACCTCTTGACTTTGGGGAACTTATCGTGCCCATTGACTTGGTGGATTTGCAGTTTTTCAGCTAGGCTGCACGTGGGGTCGAAATGGGTGCAGGGAGGGGTATGAGTGGTGGTGATGGGTGGTAGAAGTGCTGCTGAGGGGAAAGAATCTTTTGTGGCAACTTTGAGAGCATACTCCCCCTGCCCACTCCCTACTGTGGACTGCTAATCATACTGGAAGGCCAACTCTGCCAACCTTGGGCTTTCCTTCTGGTTGACCCCTGAGAACCTCAGGAAAGTAATTCATCTCATGGCAGTGACATTGGATCCTATTGGAGGAAGGGAAAGCAGGAAGGAGAAGAACATGCTTCTGTCAACAAAGGTGTGCTCTCACTAGTTGGAACTTGCTGTAAGGCAGCCTTCAGCCCTTTGGGTGATTACTGTGGGCTTAAAGTGTAATGCCGTATGTGGAAGAGACTGTGAATCATAAAGGCAGGTAGCGCTGTGGAGTGGAGATAGGGCCTCCAAGCACAGTTTGCCAGGAACCCAAGGTGAAGGCTGAGTGAACCGAGAAACTGCGACTGCCCAGAAAGATAGCACTTTGGTAGTGGTAAGTCCTTTGCGTGCAATGTCTTATTTCATCTGCACAACAGCATCTTGTGGTTGGAACTGTCATCTTCATTTTATAGATGAGGAAACTGAAGCTTTAGAAAAGTTAGGTAACTCATCCATGGCTTTATGGCCAGCAGGGGCAGAGCTGGCATTTATACCCAGGACCACTCTTTTCCCATTATTCCTTATAGAGGAAACCCATGACAAGCCATTCATGTTAGAAAACTTTCATTTTAGAATAATTTTAGATTTACAGAAAAGTTACAAGGCTAGTACAGGGAGTTCCTGTAGACCCTGTAAGCCATTAATGCATTAATTTTTTTCTTCCTCTTCTTGTCCATTTTATGAGGATTTGTTGGGGGTGGGGTTCAGATTTGGAGTGAAAACATTTTTTCTAAAGATTCCAACTTAGTGATTTTTCAGCTAGGATTTTTAAAAGTCAGAGTATATTATTTCTTCCCCAGTTGCACTGTCTCAGCTCTGCTGCTGGGCTGGACCTGGCTTTGACATCTAGTTTCAGAGTCAAAGACTCTCTGACTCTCTTAATAGAGTTGGATATCACCTGAGTTTCAGAGAGTTAGGGAAGGCAGGTAGCTGTGGGAAGCATCCTTAGCAGCATGGCTTCTGGACATTCTTCTGTCTGATGGGGCTGTGGTGGGAGTGTTAATAGTTTCAGCTAGTGTTTCGTGGCCTGGAGCCAGGGTACTCCTAAGAACACAGAGCATCTTCATAGTGAGGCCTCTTTGCCTGGATGGTCTCTTGAGTCTATCCTTGTGTGATGCAGAGGGGTTTGTGGTGGTCGCTGCTCTGGGCCCAGGCCTTGGTCTGCAAGCAGGCGGGCTTGATGTGGGCAGGGATTATATCTGTGGGCAGCTGGTGTGCCTGGCTTTGGGCCCCAGGCACATTCTCCATTTAAGGGAAAGGGGTCTGCGAGACTCCTTGGCTCTCCTTGGCTCTGGGTGTGAATGGGCTGGCTCGGAGTTCGCTCATGGCCTTTGCTGGATGTGCTTTTTCAATGAGATCATTCCAGAATTACATTCCTATGAAATTATATTTCACTCAGGACATGAA
Source organism: Aselliscus stoliczkanus (assembly GCA_033961575.1). Lineage (NCBI taxonomy): Eukaryota > Metazoa > Chordata > Mammalia > Chiroptera > Hipposideridae > Aselliscus > Aselliscus stoliczkanus. The sequence goes on along the minus strand of CM066736.1, from coordinate 93,536,003 downwards.
GCTGGATTTGTGTTAAAGCATTGACACTAAAACTCAGGGCTCAGAGCTGGGCAGAGATGAGAATAGGGATAAACAGCTCTTATATAGAAGGAGGGGGAGACAGAAGGAGAGAGAAAACAGTTGTTAAAGGATTTGGAATTTAAGATTGGTACAGTGAAAGCATAGCCAAGGAGTCCAGATTGCCACTCAGCTCTTGGAAAGGCAGATGCGACGTTTGTCTGAGCTGCCTGCCACCCCGGGCAGCATGGGCTTACTCTCCCACATCTACTTTTTCTCTCTTCTCTTTGTGTCCCCCGTCTCTGTCTCTCTCTGCTTCTGCCTCTGTCTCTTTCTGCTTGTGTGTGCGCCCTGCCCCGCCCCGCCATGCTGGTAGTATGAGATTATCGTACTCTGTATGATTCTGACCTGTACCCTTGTGGAGATGCTGTTCCCTCAGCCCGGAATGCCCTTCTCTCCCTTTGTCTGCCTAGGAAACTCCAGTCACTCTAAACCTCATTTCAGCCCTGCCTTCTCTGAATTGTATTGGGCTGACCTCAGACAGTTGTTTCTAGTACCTCTGTACCATCCCTGCCCTTGTGCCTCCCACTCTTCCCACACCTCTCAGTTTGGTGTATTTTGAGGGCAGGCAGCATTTCCCCCAGTACCCAGTAGAGTGTTTGGTAAACAGTAGGTGCTCATGAAATGATTCTTAAAGGAAGGAACTGAATGAAGGAAGAGTTGGATATAAGCAAAAGTTGGTTACTACAGGCAGGGCAAGCCACAGAATGCTGGCTCACATAGCCCGAGAGGCGTCGGAGGCCAAACCTGCCGAAAAGGTGGTGTGTATGTGTGTATGCGTGTGCGCACAAAAGTATGACGTTTGTGGAGTGGTAAGTAAGATAGCCCCGTGAGTTCTAGGTCCCATAGGCAAATTACAGGGATTTGGTCTGGACTCACTCAAGGTGAGATGAAACTGCTTCCTGAGCAATCGTTGCAAGACTGCAGCAGGATGGAGAGGAAAGCACTGCAGGTTTGGAGCTGGGGATTGTGGGTGGTGGTGGTAATAATACTCTTAATAACAATAACAACAATAACGTAGTCCTTACTATGGACCAGACATCAGTCCAAGCACATCAGCCCATGTATCCTTGCAATAAGCTCTCTGAGGTAGCTACATTCACTGTTGCATATGAGGTCACACAGCTACAGAGAAGTTCTGGACCTGGTTCTGCAGTTGGTAGTTGAGTGACCTTGGGGGCGAGAAGGCCTCCCTGAGCCTCAGTCGCCTTTGTAAAATGAAGAAAGAACCTATTGCATTTAACCTTCAGGCTTGTTTGGTAGACTCAAAAGAGATAACATGTGAAAGTGGTTTTGAAAAGTATAAAGCACTCTGAAGTAGTCCTTTGGAGCCGGAGGAGGGAAACTTGCATTAGATATTGGGCTTCTGCTTGATGTGCGTGCCGCTCTGAGTGTGGGCCGCCGCTGTGCTTCACAGCCCCGCTGGCGGGCTAAGGCCGTGTTTGATTATATTTAGAATCAGGATTTGAGCTGCCATTAAAGAATCGAGGAACCAGTTTCCACTGGAGCCCAATGAATATGGGCAATGTCACTAAGGACAGGTCTTTAGTGCTAACTTTTCCCCCAAGCTGGGACAGTGGTGGGGAAGCAGGGTGGTGGGCATGTGCATGGGGGAGAATGACTCTGTTGGGTCTTTGGGAGCAGTGAGGCCACCACAGCTGGTGGCAGAGAGGCTAGTCCAGTGACGAGGCCCACGTCAGCTCCCACAGCCTCGTAGTCCAATTCTGTGGGCATTGGGCCCACAAATGTGCCAACACTTGGGCTCGGGGAGTGAGCTGTGCTGAGCCAGGCAGTGGGTGAGGTAGAAGGGGGAGGGGGCGGAAGGGGAAACTTCTCTGTGTGCAGCCTGGGAAGAGTAGGGCGGTCTCCTGAGGCCCATTGCTAACCTGTATTGTCTGGACCTCCTCAGAGCTATGGGGCTTCCTCCACGAGCTCTGAGCTCAGAGTGCCTCCAGCCTGCTCGTTGCCTGGATTGGCCAGGATGCCTGTGTGAGTAATTATAGGTCACTGAACAGAACCACCAGTCAGCTACATCCCTCAAAAATGCCTAATTGTAGGCTACAAATATGAAAATATACAAGAGCTTAGATACATGTCATACCTCATTACAAAGAGCAATGGCATGAGTCAGATGTGACTTGGGTGGCTTTTAGTATGTTGAGAGCTGCTTGGGGAGCATGGCGGCTAGGCCAGCAGGGAGGACGCACATTCCCCATGCTTCCCACCAGGAGACTGGGAACATAGGGACAGGGGAGCAAATGCATGCTGTGACCATAGCTTGCTCTTCATATCTGCACGTACACAGCTAAATGAATGTGGTTGCCTGAGGGCAGATTTGACTTTTCTTTGGGAATTGGCTCTACTACCAGTTTACAAACCACGTTAGAAAATGTCACATTTGAGTCTCAGGACCCTTGACATGTATGAGTCTAATATTTTTGGACTCAGCTATTCCTAATACTCTTGAAGGCCCACGATGTATAGAATCTATAAATTACCGACTTCCAGGTTTGAAACAGTGCCGCAAGGACCCAGGGAAGCAGGATGCCTTATTGCAAGTGTGCCTGCCTTAGTGCCCATCTCTGTGGGCCTCCATTCTGAATTACCTGTGCATTTGTGGGGAAGGTAAAATGGGTTAAGACAAGGATTCTCAAAATGAGTCTATGAAGGAACTTTGGGAGCTTATGAACCCCCTAAAATGGTAGACAGAAATTTATGTGCACACGAGTATGAGTTTTCTGTGGAAGTTCTTGAGGTTTATAGATACTTACAGGCCTCTTTGACCTCCAAGCGAATAACAACTGCTGTACTCTAAAAAAGTAGAGATTTGGGACAGTCTCAATGTGCACCCCTTTTGATACCAAGGCGCTACAGTCTACTTGATAGTTGCTGCTTATTTCGGACTAAGATGGATTTCTCTAGTTTGTACCATTTTTTTGGTCCTATGACTGTGAGTGAGTTAGCATCCTGGAAGGTTGCAAATTTTTCATTAGAGAAAACTCAAATAACGTTTCAAAGTCTTTGAGGGCAATTTCCAAACAGGAATTTCCAAAATGTTTTGAGGCTAGATTGAGATAAAAGTACAGGACTCTAAGGACTAGTTTGAAGAGGATATCATCTGGTATATTGTGTCCAGTAGTCCTCCCTTATCCGTGGTTTCACTTTCCAAGGTTTCAATCACCTGTGGTCAACTGCAGTCTGGAAATATTAAATGGAAAATGCCAGAAATCAACAATTTACAAGTTTTAAATTGTGCACTGTTCTGAGCAGCGTGATGAAATCTCACACCATCCTTCTCTGTCCTGCCCAGGACAATCACCCCTTTGTCCAGTGCATTCACACTGTATACACGTGTCCCTCAGTTCCTCAGGGCATTGACGCCAGGACCTCCTGGGGATACCAGAATCCATGCTGCCCAAGTCCCTTATATAAAATGGTGTAGTATTTGCATGTAACCTAAGCACATCCTCCCGTATACTTTAAATCATCTCTAGATTACTTGAAATGCCTAATACAATGTAAATGCTATGTAAATAGTTATTATACTGTATTGTTGGGAATAATGACAAGAAAGAAGGTCTGTACATGTTTGGTACAGACACAGCCATCTTGGGCATAACTGCATAGTACATGCCAGCAACAATGTAACTTTTCAAAAAATATTTTCAATCCACAGATGTGGAATCTGCAGATACAGGGGTCAACTGTACACTCCCCGCCCATTAGTCACTTAGTGGGTGTCTTGTTTTCAGATTTATACTTGAGGTATCACAGTGCTTATGTTCAGTAGTAACCTAATGCTATATCACCATGTTTCCGTCATTCACCTCACTTCATCTCATCACGTAGGCATTGTATCATCTCACATCATCAGAAGAAGGGTGAGCACAGTATAATAAGATATTTTGAGAGGGGCATCCACAATGTTCACGTAACTTATTACAATATATTGTTATAATTTTTCTATTTTACTATTAGTTACTGTTGTTAATCTCTTACTGCGTCTAATTTATAAATTAAACTTTATCATATGTCTGTATGGGGAAACAGTATACATAGGGTTTGGTACTATCCTTGGTTTTAGGCCCCCGTGGATAAGGAGGATTACTCTATTATTATTGTTAAGTAATCTGTTTCATTACCTGTAGTTATACTTTCATGCCCTCAGCAGTTGGAATCAAGCCTGTCGCCCTAGTACAGCCTACGTAAAAAAGATCTAAGAATTATTTCTTTGAAAATTGCTCAGTAGTAACTATGTTGTCATTCAGTTGGCCCCTAGCAGGATAATTGCTCGAGACTGATGAGGAATTTTTAAGTTCCTTGAGAGAAATGAGGGTATCTGAAATACCTCATATTACCTAGCTAGACCATACTTATTTATTGAGCGAGCCCAGGTTCACATTGGAGCTGCTTTGTCTGGTGGTGGTGGTGGTGGTGGTGGTGGTGATGGTGGTGGTGCTTTGATAAATGCCCAGCCTGGTTGCTCTGTCTGGTGTGGCCCAGCATGATGCTGTCTTAGCATGAGGCCTCCCCTTAGCTGGGAAGGCAGCCTTAGTTTGGTCTAGATTTCCAGGCTTGTGAGGAGTAGTGGAGATAGGTAGGTAGGGTCACCTCTTTAGTCACCTCTAAGAATCAAGGAATCTCAACATTGGTGGGGACCTTACATACCACCTACGAAGCAGGGAGTAGGAGTGGGGGTTGTGAGATAGTCTAACCTTATCTGCCTCTTTCATTGTTGTATCCCCAGCATCTTAACTGAGTGAGTGAGTGGCTTTTGGGAAGGATTCAAAAAATACTTGTCAAATGAGGGAGTCGCTATAAACACCAACAACTTCAGCAGGCCATTGTTATTGTTTCACTTGTTCATTTATTTGACAAATATTAGTGTAGCGATAAGATGATCCTTGTCCTCAAGAGTATAGCCTGCAATTGAGAAGGAATGGGGGGAAAAATTACAGCCTCTAATTGGAGTTTAAAAATAAAAAGTTCTGCCTCATTTTGGCCATTCTGGATCTTCTCATTGTCTGGTCTCTTTGGGGGACCACAGAAAACACATCTAGCCCCGTTCCACATGACAGCCTTGCAGAATCCTCAAGGCAATGATCAGCCTCCCTGCCCACATAGCCTTCTGTTCCCCAGGGTGAGCATTCTCAGTCCACCCCCACCCCCCACCGTTGGCTCTCCTGGGTGGGGCCCCTGAGTGCCCTTCCCACCCTGGTCACTCTCCTCAGGGTGAAGTCCAGTCTGGGCCTGTCCCTCTGACAGTGTGGAGTCCAGAACTCAGCATCCCAAACAATTTCCAGGGAATGTTTCAGCCTTTTCTACCTTTCAGCTTTTCTCCGCTTACCCTGGGCTCACACGATGGATGATGGAAAGAGAAGCTCTTGGCCTGGGCCAGACTGAGAGCATCTTTCTATTTGGCTAATCCTGGAATTGAAATCTCCTTCCTTTTGTTCCCTTCCTGCCCTTGCCTGCCCTCCCTGCCCCTGTCCCCTTGGTATAGACGAATCTGCACACAGCCTTCCTGCCAGTCTGGCCTTTCCTTTTCTGAGTCACTGCCCTTCATTACCAGGGATATTAGCATGAAAAAGCAAATTCCAGTTTTATACCTTTATTCTGTTCCAGCCCATTGTCACATTCTCTACCCCTACCCACCCCACTGAATACCACAAAAATTGAATCTTGTGACATCACAACAGTTGATTATTGTATCAACAGCTGTGATGTCACCAACTGAGGATTAGGACTTCAGGGAAGAATGGAGGGAGGGAGTATGTCTGGCAAGAAGCCCCTTGGGAATGAAGGAGTTGTTTTCATGCAAATCTTCACCCCAAAGCCCTGCTGGCCTTTCAGTGGCTGGGCTGTCAGTGGAAGCCCTCTCCCAGATCCCCATCGCCCCCTCCCTCTATGGACTAATGGTTTGGTATGTGGACATTGCTCAAGTCCCAGCATGTGTGAAAGTCCCCTGTTGGCTGGCTTCTGAGCTCCGTGCTGGATAGGTAGAGCTTTTCAGGGAGGGAGTTCCGAGGACAGCCTGGGATGAAGCTGGAGCAGATAGGCACAACCCCTGGGCTGAGAGAGGGCTGTTGCACAGGCACTTCTGTTCAGGCCGTGGGGCAACTGCTCTGCCAGCCACTGGGAGAGGCCTCAGCGTGCCGTCCATAGTCCCCAGGCTTGCTGTCCGCTGTCCGCCTGCTTCTGGGACAGGCTTGGGCCTGCTCTGGAAACTCCTTCTTGGCTCCTGGATGCAACTGAAACACACCTGCTGCAGAGGCCCCGAATGTTCTCAGGTCATAGGCCCTTAGTGCTTCAGTACGTTTTTCACAGTGCCTATAGGCCCAAAGGAAACCTAAGTTTCATTTATTAAGTACTTAGGTCTAAACAGTTTAGTAAGTGCTTGTATCCTAACAACTGAGTAGCCATTTGAAAAAATTACACACATAAAGTGAAAGGAAAAATATGATTTCCTGCTTCAATAACCACAATTACTAACGCATGGGATGTACTGGGCACTGCTCAACATCTCACATCTCGGAGGCAGACTGACTGCTGCCATCCTCATTTCCTGTTCCACGTTGCTCTTCACATGCTTAACTTTTTATCTCAGCAGCTGCCGACAACCCAGTTTCCCACAGAAATGACATCATTGAAAAGAATGTAGGGCAATCTAATGTTAAAACTGAACTCACGGGGTGTCTGACAAATGTCCAGTATCGTTCTGTTTTCCTCAAAAGCGCAAAAATATCTTGCATCACTCCTCTGAGTTCACGCCAGCACTCTAGGGCGCCTCAGCACACAGTTTGAGAACCGCAGACCTGCAGTTGCCGAGTAGCCAGGGCTTTTGTTTAAAGGAAGGAAAAGAGGCAAATTCTGCCCCTATCGTTACCCTTACAGAAGTTGGACAGATAGATGGACAGACTCCCCTTATTTGTAGTGTCAGCTCCAGCTGGACTGCGTTGTTGCGGGAAGGCCTTTCTCTGAGCAGGGTCTGTGTTTGTGAGTGCCTCCATCCCTCGGTGGAGAAAAATGATTCACACAAAAGACCTGAAGAACTGTAAGAAAGGAGTTTGTCTTGTATTTATTTTGTGTTGATTCAGGGCCCTCTAAACTCCATGGCTTAAAGAAAAACGGGGTTTTAACACCCAAGAATTTTGGGGCCTGGCATGGGACCTCTGCAGATATTCTGTTCCAACTCCATCCTGACAGAACTGGGCTGCAAGGGTGTATTTGGGATGGAGGGTGGCTTCCGGCCACAAGATATGACCGAGACCGAAGGACTGATGTGCTCTGGTATCACCATAGAGCCCAGCGCCAACCTCTCCAGACTTGGGGGCTGCCACTTGCTGTGAAACCCTGGGCCAATTACTTAACCTGAGCCTCAGTTTCTTCATCCACAAAATGGAGATAATAATAGCTAGATGAAATGAGATAGGTGCACGGGTGGAACCAGCAGAGCTTGGCTGGATTCGTGCACTTTCTTCCACCACCTTCCCAAACTGAGGAACGGAGAGCTTTTTTCCCAAGGGAAATTCAGCCCTAACAACCTGGCGTGGCTCTGTAGCTGGAGAATTACTCCACTTCTTAATAACTTTGCCCTGTGTATTATTTACTGTTCCCCAGTCTGTTGAGCCTTGTAACCTATATACCCACTCTGTAGGTTCCTTTTTCACTCTCTAAATGGTATTTTTTTGAGGACAGTGTCACTGGCCCTCATATGTGGGACCAAACTGGGGCCGCTGGCTTCCCAAGCCAGCGCTTAACCACCGCGCCACTCGGCCGGCCCTCTAAATGGCATTTTTAATGAAAAGAGTTCTTATTTAATATAGTCTAATTTATCAATGTTTTTCATTATAGTTATTGCTTTTTGTGTCCTATTCGAAAAAGCTCAGCTCTCTCCAAGCTCTGCTTGGCTTTTGCTCATGGTTTTAATTCTGCTCGCAATGTTCGGCTGCCTTCTTTATCTTCCCCAAATCCTGAAGACTCAGCCCAATGTTACTTCCTGTCTCCTGCCGAGCCCTCCCCAACAATCCATCCTGTTCACCTGATTAGGTATCTTTCTGCTGGCTTCCAGAGCTCTGTGTCCATACCGCTATCACAGCTCTTGTTACATTGTGCCAGAATCTTTACTTTTCTTTCTCAAGCAGGACAGGGAGCTGCTCAAGGTCAAGGTGCAGAATATAAGCACAGTTGCTTGGGGAAGATGCCCTCAAAGGGTTCGAGTAAGTAAACAAAAGAAAGTCGAAAGCCTTAGGTGCCCACCCCTGTCTGTCTGTGTCTCCCTCTCCCCTTTTCTGATGGTCTTTCCCAGCCTTCCTTAAACTGTGACTCCTTTTGTTAAACATAAAGCTCTCCAAGGTCACTTGTGCAATGCTACCCTGGAAGTGTGCTCCGGATTGAGAGTTAACTGCATTACCCTGCTTCAGAGAGGGCTGATCAGGAATGTCCAAGGCAGTCGGCATGAGGAAAGGAAGGTCCTGTAATTCATTAAGCCCTAGAGAAAGGACCTTTGCATTTTGCAATAGGAAAGTGATCGGAATCTGTGCAGAGAGCTTGGGCTGGAGCCATCCCTACCCTGAATCTTTTGGGTTCTCGGAGGGCATGGCCCCCTTTTGAATGTTTTGAGTGGGCATGAGTGCTGCACATAGGTCAGACTCTGAACTGGGAAGACTGGTGGGATTGGAGGAGGGGCCTGGATAATGGAGCCTGAAGCGCTCACCCTGCCCAGGGAAGGCCACTCTGAGCTGCTGGCAAATGTTTTGTCATAGAGCAAATATTTATTGAGGGCGCACTGCGTCCCAGGGGGACTGTTCTAGGCACTGAGGATACAGCTGTGACTAAAACACAAAATCCCTAGTCCCATGGAGCTTCTATAAGCAGAATAAATGAGTGGAAAACAAAAGTAGTGTGTTAGATGGTGATGAATGCCGTGGAGAAAAATAAAATAGTGAGGCAGAGGAAGGTTTTTTTGTTTTGTTTTGTTTTTTTGAGGGCAGTGTCACTGGCCCTCATATGTGGGACCCGAACCGGGGCTGCTGGTGTCCCAAGTCAGCGCTTAACCAACATGTCACTTGGCTGGTCCGAGGAAGTTTTTTTAATAGTAATTTTTAGTACTAATTTTTTGTTATAGTGTGGTTAGAGAAGGCCTCACTAAGAAGATGACATCTGAACAAAGACCAGGATGAGGAGCAGGTCCTCTGGGGGGGGCGGTGTTCTGGTGACAGGGTACAGTGGGTGTGAAGGCCCTGCGCTCAGAATGTGCCTGGTGTGTTTGAGGAAATAACAAGGAGAGAGGGTGGCTGGTGTGGAAAGAGCAAGAGGGAAGAGGAGTTGAAATGAGGTCCTGGGGACCCAGATGATGAAGGGCCTTGGAAGTCATTGTAAAGATTTTGGCTTTTATTTTGAGTGATTGGGAGCCCCGTAGAGGTTTTGAGCAGAGAAGTGACAAGATCTGCACTGATGCTGATGGTGGGTAAATGTGATGATGGTGATAGCTTATTGTTTCTGATTGCTCTGATTGCTTCTGTTTTCTCAGTGAAGTGGGAAGGAAGCAAAGTCAGCGGAAAGACTGAGGACAAGGGAAGCCGTTTTAAGACTGAGAATTGGGGGAAAACTAGACTCTGGAGATTTCAAGTATATTCCCTCTTGGTTCTGAGTATCCTGTTTTTTTCCAGATTGCTTCTCATTGATCTTCATGTCCTCATTGTAGAGGTGAAGTATTTTTCCTATGCTACAGATAGGAAAATGGAGGTATTGGGACTTGCCCAGGCACTTGACCCTTATTATGTCCTAGCCCTCTTCTGAGAAAGCCGGCTCCTGGGTGGTGTGTTTTTCTAGAGCAGGGGAGGCATTTGGTCATCAATCAGGATGAGTCCAACTAGATCAGAGAGCATGGGAGAGGTGAGAATGAGGTTGATTTAGGATCAGGAAAGGGCTTCAGAAAGAAGCTGACATTTGAACTGGATATTTAAGAAAGAATGGGGGTGGAGAACATCAAGATAGAAGGAATTGGTCGAACAGAAGCTTGAGGCCGGACATTCCTGGCATGTGCAGGAAATGGGGGCTAGTGTCCTGTGGCTGGCTGATCTGTATCTGCTGGTGTGAGACAAGTCTGTGGCCCTTGAATCATCATCATGGTCACGGGACCCACCAGGTTCTCTTTGCCAAAGTGAAAGAATGGTGGTTAGCCCCCCGGGGAGGGCTCTCTGGGGGGCAAACCTTCCTTCCACTCTCTTTCCCCATGTGGTGGCGAGTCATCGGGCAGAGTGGGCTCCTTCATGCTGGCCGAGCTGGGCCAGGCACTTGCTGAGAGGCCGAGTTTCCAGACTGGCAGAAACAGCTGTGTCGAGGTTTTTAAAGCTCTCTTGGAAGCAACCAGATTTTCTTTGGCCTGGAATTGCCTAACAAACCCTCACCCCATTTCAGGCTTTCAGGAAATGTTTAAACCCAGCTTCAAACCTCTACAGAATCTGTACTGAAGTGGAGAAGGACCATCTGGCAGGAAAAGGGATTGAAAATGGTTGAGGTTGAAACCCCAAACCTAAAGAGCTCTTTGAGGAGGAGGGTTGGGAAAGAGGATGTGGGAGAGATAAGTGGACAGTGAAGAGATGGAAAGAGAACTTAATTTTTTTTAAAAATTATTATTCAACAACAACAACAAAATTGTCTTTTCTTGTGGCCAGTTGAGGAGGATCTCAGCCTCATAGGGACCTGTCAACAGAGCCGGCCATTCTTCTGACCTCCCAGCAAAACAAATCTTGGTTCCTCTCCACTTGACTGGGCTTATAATGTCCTCAGCATTTTTGCTTGAAGGGCTTTCTGGACCTAAAACCCCAGAATCTGGGGCTGGCATGGAAAAGATCCGAGGTACGAGGTATGTAGAAGTAGAGACAGAGAAAAGGGGTTCAGCATTTTGGAAGGAATGATGGGATGGACTTGAGAAAACCCTTCCTGGCCCCCTTTCCAAAGCTTTTGGAGTCCATCCCCCAATCTCTGAGCCTACTGTCTCCCCTGTCCCTGTAATCCCTTCTTTTTTGGCACAATAGAGCCAAAAACAAGGTTGTGGGCAGCTAAACGAGTGAGACATGAATCAGGAAAGGAGGGGAGGAGTAAAGGGATGAGAGAGGAGAAAACCAACATGAATGAGACGAAGGCAAATTTCCCAGGAACGGCCTTTCCCCATGGGTGTGTTGGGTAAGAACCTGTTACTGCAACAGAGTCCTGGAAGATTATAGGGACACTTGTGAGGAGACGGAAAGCCCCAGAGCTGGACCAAGATTGGCTGAGGGATGTGAGGCTTTTCACTGACGGTCCGACTGGGTGGGGCTACAGTTGGAAAGCTCCCTTTCATCGGTTTTATCACCGCTGTGACTTTCGGAAGGGAGGGAGTGCACCTGAAAGGATGAGTCTGGTGCTAGAATTTCTAGGGTCCTTTGTCATCCTTGTCTTTGATCCCTTTGGGGCCCTCTTTTGTCATTAGTTAAGTCAGTTAACATTTATTTGAGCACCTTTTTTGTGTGTAGAACTCTCTGCTAGGTACAGAGGATTGTTCCAAAGCTGGCGAAGAGCTCTAGCACTGCCCTACCGCTTTCTCAGCCATGTGGGGACCAGGGGTCAGGATATCTGGAGGCCAGTGGAATGGCCGAACTTCCAAGGAATTCCAGAGAACAGAGAGGCTGTGCAGATGTGCTGCTTAGCGAGGCCTGGAACTTGTAGTCCAGGCGGAGCTGTGGAAGATAAACAAAGCCCTTCCCACCTTAGCCCAGTGCAGGGACGCCCGCAGGAGAGAAAGGAAGACTCACACGCTCACATTTCTGAGAATGGTGGCTTGGGTACTTAAAAGGAGCTCACTCTAATGATGAACCTTCCTGAAGCTCGCAGTGCCAGTATTGATTGCTGAGACTCTTGGAGGAAGAAATTCAAGAGCTAGGCCCTCCTATGGGGCGGGCAGGGGGTGCGGGGGGGGGAGCTGCCAGTCTGTTCATTCTCTCTTTGACCAGGGCCTCGGGATGAGGGAAGGTTGTAGGAGGGAGTCAGTGAGAAAGAGGGCCTGCGGAGGTGTTCCCTGGGCAGGGCCAGCAGGCAGGTTGGCCTCTGTGCAGGGCTGTGTCTCTGGGCTGTAACCAGGTTCCCAGGGAACACACACAGCTCAGCCCCCTTTCCCACCCTCTCCTTTTCTTGGGCTGCTTCCTAAGCCATTACTTCCACACGAGAGCTTTCTTAAGAAATTGGTGGAATGTAGATGTCGGCAGAAATTCTCTAATGTGGTTTCGAGGTTTCCTCTGTGGGGTGTCTCAGCGTCTCACCTGGACGAGGAAAGCAGAGTGCTTGGCAGAGTCTGTGTTTCCTCTCGATGGCAGCTTCAACCCCAGTGGAATGGAGGCTTTCCTCCAAATGCTTGCATCTGTTCCTCATCACTCCCGGGGTTCGAATGTCTCCTTCTTTGGGGCAAGGAATACTGTCACGTCCACAGTGAGGCCTGCGGAAAAGTACCAAACAGCCATTTAGAAATGTCCCCTAATCAAGGGGAAACCGTGTTTTGCTCTAGGATAAGAAGGTTCATTCTTAGAGGTTGGGCACCCTTCAGAGGGCACTCCCTTCAGAGACTGACCTCTAATGGGTCCCTTCTGGGGACCTCTAATTGGACCTTGGGGAGAGCACCTGGTTCGGGAGATAAGATTGGGTTGTGGGGAGAGGGAGCTGGAGAGAGTGTTGCAAAACAAAGGCTGGCCTGAGCAAAAGCAGGGAGCCCTCAGAGGCTCTTTCCTCCAGTGGCTGTGGGCAAAATGCAGGGGGGTGGGGGGTCTCAAGTGGCCAAAAGGCAGTGCCCTGCACTAGAATCGGTTCTCCTTCCCTGCACTGCTCAGGCCCAGCCATCCAGGGGCTTTGTGTGGCTGTTCCCAGTGCAATACCTCCTAACCCTTTCCTGCTGGGATGCAGGCTGGGCTGCAGCACTCACCCGCTGCCTGGCACAGTCAGGTCCCAGAGCTGTGTAAGGCTGGCCAGCTGTAGGTGCTGGGCGGGAACGGACAGTGGTAAATCGGAGCGAGCTTGTCGCATCTAAATGGGCCACTTTTACTCAGGTCTGGCCAATGGTTGCCATATAGAAATGGCAGATTTTCTGATTTTTCAAGAGAAGCCACATCTGAGCTTTTATTTGTATTCTATTTGCACACACCCAATTTTTGATTAACTAATTCAGTTTTTAAAAATAAAGAGAAGGCCCAATGAGACACACTTTTGCTCTTGCAACTGACCAGCTTATGTCTTTGGGTATAAACTTCTTTTCCCCAGGAGTTTGGAAATGAGGAGGAAGTAAGGAAGGCGGTTGTTAGCTATAAGCGGTGGGTGGCAGGAAGAGCTGTTTTGAGATCCAAGAACCCTGAGGGGACTGTTTAGAGGAGACGTGGGTAATGCTTTCGCTGAGTCCAGTGATGTAGCTGCTCCTTTGTCACTGAGGGTCGGTGGTTCTGTGCAGGGTGGGAGGAGGAAGAGGGACCAAGTGTCCATTTCTTTTTTTGCCCACAGCTGGGTAAACTCTTGGGAAGATGGTGAGGAGTGACATCTCATACGTTTTTAAGTCCTCAGAGAGCAAGTTATAGGTAGGACACAAGTTTTCACACTTACAGGTGTGTGAGACTAGCCTAAATTGCTTCTTGAAAATGCAAATTCCTAGGCTCCATTCCCACAGATTCCCATTCAGGAGGTGGAGGTGGGACCCAGGACGCTGCATTTTTAACAAGCATCCACCAGTGTGAAGGAAAGCAAGTGGATGGTGGAGTCCGGCAGAGCGGAGTCCCCATTCCTGCTCTGCTCCCTCACAAGGCGAGTGATCTTCGGCCAGTCGTTTCATCTCTCTGAATCTAAATTTCCTGATTGGGAAAATGGGTGTGCGTTATCTACTGCCTTGTAGAACAGTGAGGGCTGAATTAGAAGACAGAGGCAATACAGAGTCATGGCTCAGAGCTGGGACCCTGGTGCAGGTCACCTGGGCTCTAATTCCTGCCTCGCCACTTTCTAGCTGTGTGACTGGGGCAAGCCGTTCTATTGCTCTGTACTTGGGTTTCCTTGGTAACATGTAAATAATAATAGAACCTACTTCATAAGGTTGTTACAAGGATTAATTAATTTAATACATGTGAAGTGCTTATAACTTCAGCTATTATAATTATAGGAAGAATCTAGCAGCATGTCTCATAATAAAAGTACCCTTGCTTTTCCCTAGGTCTGATGACTGTGGGTAACAAATATTACGAGGTTAAGGCTTACTTCAAATTTCACCTCACTGTGGGGCCTTCTGGGAGTCCACGTTTTACTTGCCTTTTTCCCCTTTAAAATTAGCTCCTCCAGGCAAGAACTTTTGCCCATTTTTATGTCCAATACCTTGCATACTGCCTAGCACAGAGTTAAATGGATTGAATGGCAGTGCCAGGGAGTCTGAAAAATGACTCACGCTTGTGAATGGAGATATTGCCTTCCAAAACCTAGAGAAGCATGAACTGGAAGAAAACCATTTATTATTAATATTAAGCCTTTATGTGCCAGACATAACAATCATTTGAGGTAGGTCATATTATTATTGCTCTTACAGGGAGAAAGTTGAGTCTCTGAAACTCAGCTCCTGTCATGTCACCTAACTGCCAGTTGACAGAGGCAGGTTGGACTTCGTTATCTGTCTCCAAGTCAGGTGTTCGTCCCACTGCATCTCAAGTGTCTGAGACTGTGGTTTCTTGTCTCAATGCAGAGCTTGTAGGCTTGTAGAAAAGTTCTAGAGGTACTTTATTATGTCCCTTTCTCTGGATTGGAACTCTTTAGAGTGCTGTTTATAATTGGTCAGAGCTGGGTCTTTCAGCAACTCAGGATTAGTGGTAGATGCGAATTGAACCAGTTCATTGTCCAAACATGCAGTTTCTGCCTGGACTTGGCCATCGATGGGCCTGGGAACTAGTGAAACAGCCTCTCATCCCCCTTGCTTCCCTGCTCTATTCGCAGTGGACATTCCCTCTGCTTGGGAGTGTCTTCTCTCCTTGTAGCCTGACTAGCCAAGGGGTCAGGCTGAAAGCAGAGAAGAGAGCCTAGAGCTGCTCTTGAGGATCTGGGAGCAGCGGCGTCCCCCAGGAAGCAGCCACACAGAGTGCTCAAGGGTTAGCCTGGCCCTCAGCTCCTCAAGCCCCCAGATTTTCTCCTGACCCCGCAGACCTGGCCTAGAGAGAGCAGGTGGGAGGGAGGGCGGTGAGAAGGATGTATTTTTCATCTGTTCTTCTGGGGTTCTCAGCAGTGCCTGCCCCAGATGCCTTAGCTCCTAGGCCACTTCCAAACACAGCTCTGCTCTTGTAGAAGTGTGACTAAGGGTCCCTGCCGTGGGCCTGGTAGCAATTTAGATTCACTCCTCTCTTGGTTACATCTTCACAGGATTTTTCTTCTTGGCCCAAGCAAATGTCAAAGAGTCCTTTACATTTTTCCTTCTTACTAAGTTGTCTCTGTTCTCACATTCAGCTACATAATAGCATTTCAGAGCAGTGGGTTCACCCTCTTTAGGTCAGGAATTCAGGAAGAGAAAGAATATATTTTTCATCATGTTCTTTTAATTATTTCAGTTTCCGATCTTTCCCCAAGTCTTCTGCCCTTTCCCTGCAGGCCTGCCCTGGACCTGCCAGATCATGTCCAGTGTTGTTTTGATGGGTCATGATGGTACCGTGACCACTGTTACCATGGGCATGGCTGAAAGCTGATACTTAGCAAGTTGATTCCTTGTAGCACTGTGCTCCCTGAGGACCCTGAGATCTGGCCTGGGAAAGTTTCCAGAGGCTGCCCCTTCTCTCCCTTCCTTCTGTGGCACACCCAGCCATAGACCAAGCACTTAATTTGGCACTGGGCTGGTGCAGGTAAAGGACGTCTCACCATAGCCGGTGTGCATAGATGCCCTGGAGGCCCGACAGCCTCCTCCTCCTCCCCCTCTCACTCACCTTCATCCTCCTCCTCCTCATCCTCACCATTCACAGTGCACTGTATATTTAAGTCTGTAAACACTTTTTTCCAACAGGTAAGAACAACTCTTCTCCACTTTATAAAGGACAAAAGTGAGCTCAGGGTTGGCTTCCCTTTTCCCATTGCATCTGCAGTATTCACCTGGGAGGGATGTTTCATGGCTGTCGTCACTATCACATCATCGCCCTTCTGTCTACTGGATGCATCTTCCCTTTCCAACTCCACCTCTGCCTCTGCCCACTACCATCATCACCAGAGCCACAACCCTGAGAGCTTCCACGAGGTTAAAGAAATTAGAGGTAGCGCAGTTCATGTTCAAATTGGGAAAGAGCTATGAACAATATCAAGAATTAGGGTTTGGCTTCTTTTTATCATCAGACCAATCGCTTGCACCAAGGTAATACATAGATGGCCTCCAGGATCAAGGTCATTAGTGGCCATAAATAAATATGTTTAACTTCCACATCCAGATATCCTTCATTTCAGTCAATGCGATGAGAATGCCAGAGTGAGAGAGCTACGGTTCCTGGATTGTTCAGCTTCTGTGAAGATGGAGTTAGCCCAGGCCAGAGCGCACATTCACAGCAGTGGGCTCTCATATCCATCCTCCAAGGCACTTAAAAAAATTTTTTTTGCCCTTAAGTTTTAATATCTACATTGAGAAATTCACATACCATGAAATTCACCCATATAAAGTATATAATTCAATTGTTTTTAATATAGTCACAGTTGTGCAACCATTACCATTACCTAATTCCAGAACTTTTTTTCACCCCAAAAAGAAACCCCCATTCTCATTGCAGTCAGTCCCCATTCTTCTACCCTCAACCTAACCCTTGGCAACCGCTAATTTACTTTCTGACTGTATAGATTTACCCTATTCTGGACATTTCAAAAAAATGTCATCAGGGTCATCCATGTTGTAGTATGTATGCTGTATCAGTGTACTCTATTCCTTTTTGTGTGTGTATAATATTCCATTGTACGGATGTACCACATTTTGTTTATGCATTTATCTGTTGGTAGACATTTACGTTGTTTCCACTTTTGGGTTATTAAGAATAATGCTGTTATGAACATTATGTGTACAAGTATTTGTGTGGACAATGTTTTCTGGGTTATATACCTACGAGTGGATCATGGTGGGTCATATGGTAACTCTGTGTGTAACTTTTTGAGGAACTGCCAAACTGTTTTCCAAAGTGGTTGCACCATTTTACATTTCCACCAGCAATGAATAAAGGTTCCAGTTTCTCCACAGCCTCATTAATATTTGTTTTTATCTGTCTTTTTGATGATAGTCATCCTAGTGGGTGTGAAGTTATACCTCTTTGTGGTTTTGATTTGTATTTCTCTAATGACTAGTGATGTTGAATGGTGTTTCACATGCTTATTGGCCAATTTTATTTCTTTGGAGAAATGTCTATTCAAATCCTTTATCTGCTTTTTAATTGGGTTATTTGTCTTTCTACTACTTGGTTATAAGAGTTCTTTATTCTGGATACAAGTTCCTTAGCAGATATATGACTTACAAATAATTTCTCCTATTCTGTGGGTGTCTTTTGATTTTCTTGATGGTATTTCTTTTTTTAAGATTTTATTGGGGAATTGGGGGAGGGGAACAGCATTGGGGAATCGGGGAAGGGGAACAGACAAGTTGCTGTCTGTTCTTCAGTCTAGTTGCAGAGGACATTCCGTCACTGGCCCATGTTGGTATCATCATTGCGCTCTTCCTGGATGAGGCAGATCAGTCGCTGGCCTCTAGATGATCGCTCACCAGGGCTATTGGCAGCTCACACTGGCTTCCAGCTGCTCACGCTGGCTGCCGGCCATTCACTGTAGCCTATGGCAGCCCACTGCAGCAGGGGCTGCAGCCTACACTGTCGCCGGAGCTTGCACAGCCCAGCTCCAGGTGGAGCTGTTGTTAGCTGTAGAGGGCAGTGTCACTGGCCCTCATATGTGGGATCCGAACCGGGGCCACTGGCATCCCCAAACCAGCTCTTAACCAATGTGCCACTTGGCTGGCCCTTGATGGTATTTTTTTTAACAGCACAAAAGTTCATTTTGATATAATACAGTTTCTGTCTTTTTGTTTTGTTGTTGCTTGTGGTTTTGGTGTCATAGCTAAGAAGCCATTGCCTAATCTGGTGTTACGAAGACCTCAATGTTTTTTTTAAGGTTTTGCTTTTGTAGTTTTAACTCCTACAGTTAGGTCTACGATCCGTTTTTACTTAATTTTTTTGCATGGTGTGAGGTAAGGGTCCTACTTTATTCTTGTGGATATCCAGTTGCCCTAGCACCATGTGTTCAAAAGATGCTTCTTTCCCTATAGAATTATCTTGATATCCTTGTTGAAAATCAGTTGACCATAAATGTATGGGTTTATTTCTGGACTCACAATTCTATTCTATTTATCTCTATTTCTATTTTTACACCTATACACACTATCTTAATTAGTGTTGTTGGAGTATGTTTTGAAACTGGTAAGTCTGAATGAGTCCTCCAGCTTTATCCTGCTTTTTCAAGATTGTTTTGGCTGCCCTGGGTCCCTTATATTGCCATAAAATTTTAGGATCACCTTGTCAGTTTCTGCAATTGATGGGTATTTTGTTCAGTATTGAGATCAATTTGGTGACTATTGCCATCTTAACAATTTTGAGTGTTCAGATCCATAAACATAGGCTGTCTTTCTATTTATTTGTGTTCTGTAATTTCTTTCAGTGATGTTCTGTAGTTTGTAGTGTATAAGTCTTACACTTCCTTTGTTAAATTTATTCTTAAGTATTCCATTCCTCTTGCTGCTATTGTTAATGAAATTGTTTTTCTTGATTTTATTTTCCGATTGTTCACTGCTAGTCTGTAGAAATCAAATTGATTTTTTAAAATATTACTCTATGTCCTGCACACTTGCTTGACTTTATATATTAGTTTAAGAGTTCTTTTAGTGAAATCCTTAGGATTTTCTACATACAAGATCATAACATCTGAAAATAACAGATAATTTTATTTCTTCCTTTCCAATATGGATGTACCCTTAAGTTTTAAATTTTTCCTTCCTTTCGTTATTTTGGCATAAAATAATGTTCCCTAAATAATGAGATATATTAGCTAACTGTATATGGTACATGCATAGACATTTTTCACTTTGTAAGTCCTTAAATACCTTAATGTATATTAATTTTATTCTAATGGGTATTAGAAAAAATAGGACAGCTCATAATTTTATGGTGGTGGCTCAAATGTCACTTTATCAGGATGTTCTTCCCTCTCCTTCACTCTCCTTCTACCTTGCTTCATTTTTTTTATTCATACCACTTATCACCATCCATATTATATACAAATATACACTTACATATCATACACACATGACACGTGCATGCTTATTGTCTGTTTCTCCCCACTAGGATGTACGCTGCATGAGAGCAAACATTTTATTTCATTCTTTGCTGAATGGCAGTGCCTAGGACATGGGTGCTTAGTAAATATTTGTTGAATGAATGATTATTTAGGACAAGGTTAAATATTTTGAGAAAGGTAAGTCAGTTTCAAGTTGATTCAAGAAAAACATTGAATAAATAGTTGTTCAGGAGGTATGCAAATATGGCAAAATTTATAAAGGCTGCATGGCATGCTAGAAATTTGGACACTCTAACTTAGGAAATGAGAAGAGGTGGGATGGAGATGGAGTTTTTATCATTTTCTGTAACCAGATAAATTATCTGTTAGCTCACAGACTCTTTTCCCAAACCAGATTGGAGGCTCTTGAGACTCTTAAGCTATAACACGTGAAATTAAATATATGTGGGAAAGCGGTTCCTACCACCCGCCACAGACACCCTCTTGGCAGTTTTGGAGGTCATCTGGAAATGTTTGAGGTGCTTTTGGCTGCCTGTGGAAACTTGGCTTATAGGCCTTGTCTTCTTTGCAGGGCTCTGGGTTTGCAGAGAGCCGAAATGACCATGACTGCCAACAAGAATTCCAGCATCACCCACGGAGCTGGAGGCACTAAGGCCCCTCGGGGGACTCTGAGCAGGTGAGTGGGGGATCACTGTTAGGGGAATGGGCATCAAGGGACAGCCAAATGGCCTGGGCCCTGGGTAGGATCCCTGCCAAATTGTAAATGATTATCATCATGACTGACAATTATCCGTGTAAATGATTTGGGCCCAGCTCGTGTTGACCATGAATCAAAAGTCATCTCTAATATACGAGTATATGCCATATTCCAGTTCTGTAAGTCTCCATAGGAGAGAGCAAGCGGGGACCCTAAAACAAACTTTGCTTTGTACTATTGGAGGAGCCTAGAGACCCAGGAAGGGAGCCAGCAAGAAGCAGCTGATGTTCTTCTGACTGTATCTTTTTCCCAAGACGGGGACAGCTTGGGGACTATGCCTGAGCTAGGCTGTGCTCTAGTGAAGCAGGCTGACCACACTGGGGGTAGGGGTAGGGAAGCAGTTAGGCATAGCAGTGCAAGTGCCAAGCACAGGTCTAGGTTCTATAAGAATTTAGGCTGGGCTGCAAACAAAGCAATTTGGGGAATTTTAGTCAGTGCAACTTGTAGTCCACTTTGCTGGTTTTATCTGCTTTTTAAAAGTGGGAATGTAGGATCATAGAAAAACCATGGATTTTTGGAATCATATAGAATTGACTTCAAATCCAACCTCTAACTACTTACTAAATAGTGAGATTTCAGGATATTTTCGTATGCCCTCTAAAATCTTGGTTACTCACCTGTGAATAATATTACTTATCTCACAGAGTTGACTGTAAGGATTAAATGAGATAATATATGCCAGTGCTTAGCCTAGTGTCTGGCATAAAGCCACTCAATAAATGGTAGCCCCCTCCCTATGATGGGATAAAAGCTTCCAGACCTGGGTAGGTAGACCTACAGCCTTCACCAGGACTCCTAAGGTCTTGGCCAAGGCTGGATGTTGAAGCACCTTCTAGAAGAAACTCCAGGTCTTTTATTAAAGCCATATACCTTTCATGGCCCCTTCTGCTGAATCTCAGGTAGACAAATTTGGCTTTTGGTACCTCAGCCACTAGAATGGATAGCTATGAGAAGGATGCTCAGCCTACGTTGGGATAGGGCTGTTCCTTGCTAGATGTCTGGACTGTGTGGTGACAGGCTGAGTCCAGTGGGGCATGGCACACTCAGTTCTGGCCGCAGGTGGCGGCGGATGGTTGATTCATTCAAAGCTGGAGTCCACACATGGCTGAAAGAATGGGGTGTAGGACGTAGCCCCTGGGGAATGACTGGCATGAATAAGGCAGCAGGAGTTCCCTATGCCACACATGTGGGGTTTGGTCCCAGTGGAAATGGTCTAGATGAACTGTGCCAACTGAATGAACAAAGATTGGTAGGTTCTGACTTGTTAAGTACATAAGAGCTTGGTACTTAAACAAATTGAATATCCACTCTGTGACAACAAGCGCAATAGGAACACCCCTGCCCACTGCCCACGCTCCTGCTGCCCACGCATTAGCTCTCACCTAGACTAGAGTTGCTTGTATGCTTGCGCTTCCCTGAACTGGGTGAGACTGAGAACGGCAGGGAACTCCTTGGGTAAAACATAGAAAAACAGAACTCTCCCAGGGCATGTGGTGGCCAAGGCACAAACATCGAACTTAGATTCTTTGTCTCCCGTTGTCTGTTTCTGGGGAACCACTTTGTGGGGCTGTCACCAGGCTGGTGGCAGATGGAGACTGGAGATTAAGGTTCCCATTTCTTTTATGTGAGACTGTAGGGGAGAAATAAGCATTATATGTGATTTATGGTTTTATTCTTAATTTTAAAGAAATAGTTTATTTAGAACCTGTATTAGAAAGGACATACCCAACAGCCCCCTTTACTCTTTTAAGGATGCATTTTTTTCTTCTAATTTCCGTTATGTGGGGGGGTGGGGGGGAGATGCATTGGTTACATCAGTCACAAAGCAAAATTAGGACTGCCGACAGGTTTCCCAATTTCCATTTGGGATACATATGTACATGCTTTAAACATTTTTAGAAATTGCTCTTTCTTTAGCTTCCCAGCATACTTGCCATCATAACATGATG
This sequence comes from Aselliscus stoliczkanus, assembly GCA_033961575.1. Lineage (NCBI taxonomy): Eukaryota > Metazoa > Chordata > Mammalia > Chiroptera > Hipposideridae > Aselliscus > Aselliscus stoliczkanus. The sequence continues at coordinate 93,513,899 of CM066736.1, read as the reverse complement.
GATGATGTTTGTAAATATCTGAGCCTCTGCTGTGCCTAAAAAAAGCATTTTTCCAGCCTCCCTTCTAAGTCTTCACTTCCCTTCCTTCCTGCCACATTTCCGCTTCCCTCCCTCCTTTCCTGGGCTTTTGGCCTGGAGTCACAGGCCTCTGGGGCTAACTATACCCTTATCTCAGAGGCTACCATTAGACTGTAGGTGTTATTTCGAAATTGTCACTTGTAGTTTCTGTGTCTGCCTTCACCCCCAGCTACACCTAGGGGATGTTCTTTGGCTGAGTAGGGCAGTACGAATAAATCACCAGTTCAGTTAGACGGCACTGTCAGTGGGCTCTGGGGGCTCTCCTCCTAGGAGCCAGACCCTGTGGTGGACTGTAGGGGACAAAGAGAGATGGTTCATTCTCTTTCTTCAAGGCATTTACAACTTGGATTGATGACCTTGGCACCTGAATTTCTCAGTCTGATCTTTCAATAGCTGTTTGGCAGTGACCTGAGGCCCTTTTATCATTGCCAGTCCAGGAGTTCCAGTGGGACAAGACTCCCTGGTGTGACCGGAACTTTGGTTGGGGAGTGGTGGGGTGCGAGGGCCTTGGAAAGCTGGGCCTTTGACTCCTGGCTGCTTTGGGGATCTCTACATCATCCACATAGAGGCAGAGGAGCCCAGTGGGGGCAGAGTATTCTCTGGGGCAAGGAAAACTGGTAAGGAAGGGCGGATAGAACCATGTGGAACTGTCAAGATAAGTATTTACAAGGCTCTATCCTTAATTTGAATAAGACTTCACCTGGTGTTACCACTAAGCCAACATGGGTCAAGGATCCTAAATTCCATTCCATTATTAGGTTTTTACGGGTGTTTTGCTAATTCATAGTCTTCCTTTTCATCTGTAGCCTAGTCTAGATTTGGGAAGATCTGTATGAAGGAGGAAGAAATCTAAGCCTTTTCTTTTGAACACCAGAGTTTTGTTCTTTGCTATGTTTTGTTCTCCTGGACAAGCTTCCCTTTCTCTTTGTTGATGGAGCTTTACCCTGAATCACCAGATACACCCTCCCCACAGGCTGTTCCTACTCCAGCTCATAAAATTGGCTGCATCCAATTCTGGGGGTGGCAGGTGAGATTCTCAGAGCTCCTCTAAATTCTAGAAGTCAGGCTTTCTGATGTTGGTGTTGATATGCTGGGGTGGGACTCGATGCAGCTTGGTGACTTGCAAACAAGGATGTGTTACGTTTAGAGCTAATTCAGCCACGTAGATGGAATGAACTTTGCCACTTGTTGCTCCTGGAAGATTTCATTTGTGCTGTGAGACCTGACAGGCAGCAGAGGCTGTTCCCAGAGGAGTTGTCATGCCTGCTGATTTCACTATGAAACTCCGGCATGTGGGTCATTGCGACTTGGAAATACAGGCTGTCGGCATTGTATTTGGGAACCTTGCCTCTGGATGTAGGGGTGGGAAGACTTCTTGGGGTCAAGACTTTGATTTCCCCGAGTCTAGAACAGTGCCTAATATGCAGAAAACAGTAACTTCGTTGACCAGTTAAGTAGATGGCCGGGAGGTCAGCTTCTTAGAGCATTGGCTACTGTACCATCTGAGTCCCTGTAGTACCTTCCTAATGGGTCTTATAAACTTTGGACTGACTCCCTTTCTATTCAGTCCATAGACTTAGAAAGGCAGAGCTGAAAAGGAACCCTAGAGTTCCTTCGGTCTAACCCATTTACAGCTTGGGAAGCAGACAAAGAGAAAAGAAGGTATTCGCTGAGGATACAAAGCCAATGGGAGGAAGAACTCAAGCTCTCTTGATCCTTCCGTTATTTTATTGTATTACTACATTTACCTCCCTATAAACACTATTATCATCTATGAGACAGTCAGGCTTGGCCTGGCCTGTAAGGCTTTTCATAAAAAGCTCTTGTCTTTCGTTGCTCTCTACTGCACGCCTTACATTTCTGCCATCTGGATACAAATGTTACTCCCAGTGCTTTTCTTGACTACCCAGCTAGGAAGGATTCTCCTCTCCTCTGTATTCACCCTTAGAGCTCTCAGTTTGGAGCCTCCAAATGGCACTTAAACAGTGCCTTACAGGGGTGGGTATTTGTGTGAGGCTTATTGCACGACTCAGTTGGAACTCTTTGCAGGCGCTGCACATACTCTTATAAAATGTTAGAGTTGGAGGAGATCTTGGGATTCATTTGGCTCAGTTACTTGATGTTACCTCTGAGGAAGCTAAAGCCCATATAACTGACAGTGGGGTATTTATTTGTTTATCTCTCTCCTCCTCCTCCTTCTTCTTCTTCTTCGTCTTCGTCTTCTTCTTCTTCCTCTTCCTCTTCCTCTTCCTCTTCCTCTTCTTCTTCTTCTTCTTCTTCTTCTTCTTCTTCTTCTTCTTCTTCTTTTCTCTCTCTCTCTCTCTCTCTCTCTTCTCTCTCTCTCTCTCTCTCTCTCTCTCATCTTGACAAAGTTATCTTTCAGTCTCACTCTAGATTTAAAAAAAAAGATTTATTGAGGAATAATTAAAATACAGTAAACTGCAATTTAAAGTGTACAGTTTGATGAGTTCACATATACATACAAACACGTTCATACACTCTATAAAACTGTCGCCCTAATCTGGAAGCCATTTCTTAATTTGAGAATTTTTCCTGTCTAGAGAGTCTGAGAATGAAACAAATTTTATTTTCTGATCCAGAAAACCCATTTATGTTTCCTTTAAATTTTGCTTGAAAACTGAACAGTTCCTTTTTTGACTCATCTCTTTTCTCTTTTACTGTAGGTAGCTAGAAGAAGTCAGATGGCATCTTCAGCACTTTGCCTGGAAATATCTTGAGCCAGTTTATCTAATGTATTAGGCAGGTTTCCTATTTTCTGTGTTACCCTAACTGACGGAATTACCAAACTTTTCAACATTACCATGGTCTTCTTTCCTTTAGCTTTTAAGAACATTTTCCAATTTTCCCTTAAGCCCCTCCTGACTGCCTGTCACTGAGTCCCAAAGTCATTGTTTTAGGATTTTCTTTCAACAGTACCCCAGTTCTAGGTGCCCAAATCTGTTACAACTATCTACTGCTACATAAGCACCCTAAAATGTATGATGTAAAACAACCATTTTGTTATCCTTATAGACTATAGATTAGGGATTCTACAGAGCACTGCAGGGATGGCGGTGGGTCCCTGCTCCACAATGTCGGGGACCTTGGCTAGAAAGTCTTCAAGAGTTAGGGTGACTCAATGGCTAGGGGCTGATATCACCTTCAGGCGGCTTACCTGGCATGCCTGGGGGTTGGGGCTGGCTGTTGCTGGCACCTCAGCGGGGACTGTCAGTCAGAACACCACACGTGCCCTCTCCACACTGCCTGGGCTTCCCCACAGCATGAGAGACAGGAAGTGGAAGCTGCTGACTTTTTTTTTTTTTTTTTGCTGCTGGCTTCTTGAGGCCTGGACCTGAAAATTGGCACACGCTCATTTCCACGGTATTCTATTGGTCATGCAATCACTGAACCTTGATTCAAGACAAGGGGTCTTTTTGACAGGAGACATGTCAAAGAATTTGGGGGCCATGTTTCAAAACCATCACAAGTGTCTTTAGCATGGCTTCCTGAAACTGCATTTCTCTCTGTCTTGGCACTGCATAGTGCCTGGTTTTGCTTTATACAGCAGTCCCATTTTTACTGGACTAGGGCATGACGCATGTTCCTATAAGGCATCCTATTTTACCTGCCTTGGAGAGGGCGTCTACCTTCTAAATTTTCTATGTTCATTGCTGCTACTTCTTAGAAGGACTTGGGGTTCCCAACCAGAGAAGAGCTCACCAATCCTCTTTGTGTTTCCCTGGAAATCAGCTTGAGAGCAGGCAGGTAAGTTTTTGGTGAGCTTTCTGGAGGTTAAAAGGTGGCTCAGTTTCTGCTATGACTTTAGTTAGCTACCATCCTACTTACCCTGACAAGCCGTGATGGACCTCGAGAGCTTCTGGAGATGGTGGCCCATATGTAGCCCCACTTGGAGGATGAGGCTGCCCTGGACCTAATCCAGCTTTCCCCCCATTCTACATAAGGTTGTTTGGGAATAGGAGGGCCAACTTGTGAGTGTCACCCTGTCCTTTGGCTTTGTATCAGAACTGTCCCAGAGTGGGGTGTCAGTGGGAGTTCAGCTGAGCAGACTTAGGGAACACACTTTTGGACTTGCCGATTGAGGACTCAGGCATCCTTTCTCCCTTTTCTCCTCCTGGGCACTGCAGACAGTGGCCTTGGGGGAGCACAGAGAGAATGCCAGCCCAGAGTGGGGGCAGTTACTGAGTAGTGGGAGGGTGTTATTGCCTACTGAGCCAATGAGGCCGACCTGCCTTGAGCACCCTGGAATGGTGAATGGCCAATGCCCAGGCAGTTTCATTTGGAAGCAGGCTAAACAGCTGCTTAGTAGGGACTAAGCGTATTGGAAGCTGGGCCCTGTGTAACCTTCACCTGGACAGGCACCCACAGCCCATCTTGCTGCCCCTGAGCTATTTCCTGCACTTTCAGGAACCTTCCCCAGCTGGCCCCAACTTGGTCCTCTTCCTGATAGCCCTGTGGCCAAAATATGCTGAGTTCAGAACTATCTTGTCATTAAGGACTAAAGATAGCCTTTCTTCCAAAAAAAGTCCTTAGGTGCAGTTGACAATATAATCTCTAACCATGAATGCTTCCTGCTTGTTACTTGACAGCGGCCCAGGTCACTAACCCAGGGGTTGGGTCATGTTCTTGTGAAACAATACCAGAGGGAAGGGCAGTATTTTGTACTTTAACTTTCACTTTATGTACACACACGCACACACACTTTCTCTTTCCACACCTTATTTCATACCCTTTCTATCTTGCCCACTTGTCTTATACATTTGTCTGTGTGTGAGTGTTTATACTCCTCTATTTCTGTTAAATTTGCTTGACACGCTTTCCCCTTTCTCCCCTTTTTCTCCTCTTATCTGTTTATCTTTCTCCCTCTCCTGAAATGTTGGTTTTGGCCGGTCATGTGCAGCAGTGTTGGCATCCACATCTGTGCCAAGCAGCTGCCCGCTGACACGGCAGTGGCACGAGTGCCCATTTTCACAGTTTTTGTCTCCCTAGGGTCAAGCTCTGCAATTCTAGAATAAAGAGCAAAAGATGATAAGAGCAGAGTCTTACGTGTCTTTTAGCTGCTTTATAATTACCTTTCATTCATATTTTTCCTGCTTTCATGAAACGATTTATGGTGCTCAAACACTCAAAATTTACATCATCTCAGTCACCGAGCCAGTACGTTAAGATTCTCATAGCAAGTTTTTCCCCCGTTTTATAGGCTCAGAGAATTTTTAGGTGACTTGCCCATGAGCATACCCAGGAAGTGATGGAACCGGGATGAGGGGAGAACCCAGGTGTCTGGACTCTTGGTCTAGTCTATGATTTTTTTCCTCATGAGAAAGGGCTTGGGGACCGGCAGCCATCCTGGGCTGCACCAAGCGTCCCTTTCTATGTTATTCTTCAGGCACAAAGAGGAGTCAGGAAGCCTGTGAACAATGCCCTGGGCAGGCATAAGGACACCTAGGTTTTAACCATTTATTTTCTACTCATTAATTTAGTGATTCAACACAAATACTATATTAGTTCCTACTAAATTCTAGATACAGTGCAAAGACCAGGGAATATCAAGATTAACAAGACACCGTCACCACCTTCAAGTAGGTCCACTCATTGTCTAGTAAGGGAGGTAACAGTATAGTCCAATGAAGTGTTATTACAAATAGACATTTTTCCAGGCACAGTGTAAGCATCAAAAATTGGCCACGTCCACCTGGGTGAGAGGAGTAGAGTCAAGAGAGATTCCACAGAGGAGCCACAGAGATATGCAAGTGCATAGGCCAGCATTCCAGGCAAAGGGGACAGAACAGTGTCAAGGCCTAGAGGTGTGAAATGCAAGGAGCTTGATGTGGCTAAGGGGGTGGGGGGCAGGCTTGGACTGAGGAAAAGACATTGTGAGATGACAAAGGAAAACAGCCAATGACAAGATCATGGGGGGCCTTGTCATCCGTGCCAGAGAATGTGCACTTCATTCGATAGATAGTGGGGAGTTTCAAGCATGATGAGTTTTGTATTTTATAAAACTGTTGAAAGATGAGAGGATGGACTGGAGCTGGGTTAAAACTGAAGGCAGAAAGGTAAATTAACAGATTGTTTTAATTGTCTTGGTGAAAGATAAGAACTGAACCAAGGAAGTAGCAGTGGGAATGGCAAGGAGAGGAACAGGTCTGAGAGATGTGAAGGATGTAGAATTGACAGGGTTTAGTCATCAAGTGGATCAGTGTTTGGGGGAGGGAGCTGGATCCAGACGCTTGAAGGAAGGAGGGAAAAAGAACAAATCTGGACCTTTTCTCTCCTCTGGGGAATGAGTTGGAAATAAAGCAGTAAAAATCAGGGGTGAAGGAAGCATAAAGCAGCCCAGGGCTGAGACCAGGTGAGAAGACACTCAGCCCAGCTGTGGATGGGACGTGGAAGAGACAGGCATGGGGATACGAGGCCCAGGGCAGTGGTTCTGCATTGGGAGGTGGCAGGCCAATTATACACAAGCCTGGCCTTTCCCACCTTCATCATTCTACTATTGCGTTGTAGCAAATCACCCTAAAATGTAGTAGCTTAGAACAAATTTATTATTTCCTAACCTTTCTGTTCATTCACTAGGCGGTTCCTCTACTGGCTTCCCCTGGGCTGACTCATCTAGCTGGGTTCATTTGGCTCCAAGATGACCAAGATGACACTCATGTGTCAGGCTCATGTGGTTATGCTCCACACAGCCCCTCCTCCTCTCAAAGACTAGACTGGCTTCCTTACGTGGCATCTCAGGGTAGCATTCCAGATGTGTGCAAGGCCTCGTGAGACCTCATCTTTAGAACTCTGACACCTTCGTTTCCACGACATTCTATTGGTCAAAGCAAACACAAGATCAGTCTACATTCAAGGGACAGAAAAATACATTCCACCTTTTGATAGCATGAGCTGCAAAGAATTTATGGCCATATTTAATTTACTCCCTCCCCCTCCCACCCCGAATGTTTACAATCCAAGGACAGAGAAGTTAGCTGTTCGAAAAAGTTTGCCAAGCAGTGATTCTGAATCATCAGCTCCCTGTTAATATTAGTAGTTACCACGCTAAGATTGAAGACTGTGTGTTAGCCACGGAGCTCCACACTGGACTTGTATCGCCTGTCTCTGCTCCTTACAACAGTCCTCTGAGATCGTGTTCTTTTAACCTCCATTTTTGTAGACAAGGAAATTGAAGTTCAGCGAGATAAGGTTATTTGCCTCAAGTCAGTAACTTTTCAGCGGCTATGCTGAAACCTGAACCCCAAAGTCATGGTGTTCTTACTCTCGATTGAGAACTGGCTTGGAATCACCTGCTGAAAAACTCAGTACTAATGATAATTAAGACATGGTGAGTTATAGTGTATGACAGCATTTCACATCCATAATCTCATTTGCCCCTATGACAACCCCGTGATGTAGTTAGCACAATTTTGAGGAGTTGAAACTGGAAGCTCAGAGGGAGTGAGTGGCTTTGCCCATGGTCACATTCCTAATAAACATGGAGAAATAGCAGTGAGTTCTACCCTCAAGTGAGAATCGCAGCCCCATGAGAGAAGGGCAGAGCCTTATGTGTGTTATTTACAAATTCATCCCTAGGATGTGGAGTGAGTGAGCGCTGCCCTCTCTGTGATGAGCCCACAGATGCCTGGGTCAGCATGAGGCCCCTTTTTCCATCCCTAGTTGGGCCTGGCCTGTGTGGGGAGGCTGGGCAAAGAGCCTTGGCATCAGATCAGCAATGATACCACAACCAGGACCTTTAAAGGAAAGGCCAGTGTTTTCTCTGTGTTTTCCTTTAGGAGAGGAGACAAACTAAGCCTCAGGTAAAGCAGGTTAGGCATTGAGAGAATTCCTTAACTTGGGATTTCTCCATGCTAGAACTGCTAAAGGAAGTTAGGAATTACTCTTTCTGAAAGCATGCTGGAATTAGATCAGAGATCATCAACATTTTTTCTGTCCCACCCATGGAATCCATGCCACCACCCCCCTCCACCTCCACCTCCACCTCCACCCGCCGCACAAGTAACAGTGGCTTCATGGACTGGTGAATTCTCTCCTTAGGGGTGGAGGAGACACATCCCTAGGGGAGCATATATCAGAATGTCTGGAGAGTTGAGCCATATGTAGCCTGAAAAGGCTTCCTAAGAGATTCTGAGTCTCATTAGGCGCCTGTCATCTCCCATTGGAAGTTAAGTTTCACAAGGACATGAAGCTTTGTCTCTTGTTTATTCTTATATCTAGCATCTAGAGCAGGGCCTGGCACATGGTAGGTGCTCACTTAGTGTGTGCTGAATGAATAAACAATTGATAAGGCCATCCTCTATCAAAGGCACCTTCTCCACTTCCATCTGAGAATAACTGAAATGTAGAGTCCTTTGTGTAGCCCAGACGCTCATTGGCTTTCAGGGCTAGACTGATGACCTTTTGCATCCATGGTTCTGTAAAGTGAGGGACCTGAGGCCTCTCTTGATTGTGAGGAGTTTGCGTTCTCCCCAGACGCACACCTGGCGTATTGCCCTGCCACTGCCTACCCGAGGGAGCGCTCAGGCTCATTCTGTTCACACTGCCTCGCTGAGCAGAGTCTCTTTGGTCATTGGCTTGGCTAGGCACGGAATTTCTCTCATCTGTGCCCATGTACACATGGGATGGCTCTTGTTTGACTTGCCCTTTTAAAAACAACTTAAGCATGTTGAGGTTTCCTGTTGATCGGGGGCAGCCAGAGGCTATGACCCAACAGGGAATTGTCGGCCAATCCCTGACTCACCCGAGCTCCAGTTTTCTGTGTGTGAGCAAGCAGTGACAGCAGCCTGGCTCGGGGGCAGCTGGCTGCCTTCCTGTGGATGGCATGGCACTGGGAGCCTGCGAGGCCGGACTGCCCAGCTCTGAAGGCCATGTGTGACATGAGGGTCAGGTAGGCCTGTGTAGCGTGCAGTGTCGGCAAAACCCTGCCATCACTGAACTAAAACTGGGAAGAATTTTGAAAATTGACAGTGATGACCCAAGTAGACAACTAGAAAAGTATACTGAAATGGAAATATACTCATAGTTTTATGCAATAAGCTCACCTGTATTTGTTCATCAGATACTGAGTATGTGTCTCTCCACCTAGGAGAAATCATGGTCTAGTAGGGAAGACCAAGAGGTCTCAGACACTTGAATGATGCTGCATTCAAGATAGGGCTGTGGGGAGGGGGTTGGGGGGAGGGGGGGTGGTATAATAGATGAGGGTAAACGGGATCAAATATATGGTGACCGAAGGAGACTGACTCTGGGTGGTGAGCACACAATGTGATATATATGTGATGTATTACAGAATTGTACACCTGAAACCTATGTAACTTAACTAACCATCATCACCCCAATAAACTTCAATTTAAAAAAAAGATAGGACTGTGTCCAGTGCTGTGGGGGTTTCTGCTGAGCTCTGTCTGGGGGCCCCTGGGGTTCACAAAGATGGCAGAGGCCACTGCTTCCTCTTTAGAGAGGCAGCGTAGTGTAGAGTAAGTTCATGTCTTGGCTTTACCACGTACCAGCTGAGTGATCTTGGATGAGATAGTTTCTATGCCTTAGTGTTTTTCATTTGTAATATGAGGATAATAGTGATAATAACCCTTTGATGAAGATTGAATGAGCTAATATATAAAAAAATATTTATTTAGAACTATTTCTGATGTTTGCTAAGATCTGGATGTGGATTTGGAGCTGGGAAGTGGCTGGCGTTTGTCTGATGGGATGCCACTGCTGGAGGGTAGAGCTGCCTAAGGAGGTGGCCTCCCCTCCCATTAACCTTCTCAGAGTGGAAAGGACTCTTTTGAGGGGGCCCTCCTGATCCTTTTGAGACCTTCAGGGATCTGAATTCTGATCCAGACCCAAGCTGAGGAGCAGGAGCTTGTGTCTGGTAGCGGAAGCCTCAGGGGGAGAGAGCGTTCTTGTGGAGACAGATCAAAGGGCTTGAGTGCATTTGGGGGCCGCTTCAGGAAACGGGCGCTGGGGCTGCTTTATACCAGCTTACGAAAACCAATCATTAGCATCCCTTCCCAACTCCACATCCAATGACGTCACATCAATAGCTTGAAATCAGCCCTGGTAGGAACATGTATACATTTATACTGTGGAACTTGGCAAATGCTGCATATCTGTGTGTTCTCCCCAGAGAGCTGACTGTCGAATGTCTAGCAGCACAGCGCTGGTCTTACTCTTCTCTAGTTGGCGGGTGTAGACTCCTGGGAAGCTCTCACCTGTCGTAGAACCAGCTTCTGCTCCCGACAGTACTCTGAGTCTCTGGCAATGAATCGGGTGGAGAGGCTCACTGAGTCCGGCCTGCTGTGCACAAGGAGCTGTTTCTTTTCTTGAGGACAGCTTTGAAGGTGCATTACTTGAATAGAGTACTTTGAGCTTGAGAGTTTTATGGGAAGGAGATACTGAGCTCTCTAAGATTCAAACATGATGCCTGTGGTTGCCAGGTCACTCACTGCCTTTTTCTCTTCTTTTCCTTTCTTTTCTTGCTCCTAGGTCTCAGTCAGTCTCTCCACCTCCAGTTCTCTCCCCACCAAGGAGTCCCATCTACCCACTCAGTGATAGTGAGACGTCAGCCTGCAGGTACCCAAGCCGCTCCAGCTCCCGGCTGCTCCTCAAGGACTGGCATCCCTGTGACCCTTCACCCCAAAATCCTCAAGCTTCCTCCCCAGACACTTCACCACCCATTTGTCCCCTCAAGGCCACTAGCTTTGGTTATTTGGACGGAAGCCCTTCAGTGTGCAAGAGACAAGACCAGAAGGAGAGTGTTCAAGGGGCAGCCCAGGATGTAGAGGGGATAGCTGCTTGCCTCCCTCTTGCTCACAGCACTCCATCCTTGGGGCCAGCAGCTGGCCCACGGAGCATCCTACAAAACCGCACTGGCCCCCGTGCCCATAGCCTGGGCATCCGGGAGAAGATTTCAGCATGGGAGGGTCGCCAAGAGGCTTCGCCCAGGATGAGCGTGTGTGGAGAGAAACGGGAGGGCTCTGGCGGCGAGTGGGCGGTCAGTGAGGGCTGCCCCAGCGTGGGCTGCCCCAGCGTGGGCTGCCCCAGCGTGGTGCCGTCCCCCTGTAGCTCAGAAAAGACCTTTGATTTCAAGGGCCTCCGGAGGATGAGCAGGACCTTCTCTGAGTGTTCCTACCCGGAGACCGAGGAGGAAGGAGAGGCACTCCCTGTCCGGGACTCTTTTTACCGGCTGGAGAAACGGCCAGGCCGGAGTGAGCCCAGTGCCTTCCTCAGGGGGCATAGTAGCAGGAAGGAGAGCTCCGCAGTGCTGAGTCGCATCCAGAAAATTGAACAGGCCCTGAAGGAGCAACCAGGCCGGGGCCTTCCCCAGCTTCCCAGCAGCTGCTACAGTGTAGACCGAGGGAGAAGGAAGACGGGGACCTCGGGCGCCTTGGAGGAGCCCACAGGAAGCGCGAGCGCTGGCATCCGGGCAGGAGGAGTGGCTGGAGTTGGGGGGGAGGCGGGCCCACCCCTGGAGAGGGAAAGCAGTGGCTCCACCAAGACAGAGACCCCTGGAAATAGCCCGAGCTCCCAGCTGCTGCCGTCGAAGAGCTCCCCTGATCCCGCTGTGAATCCTGTCCCCAAACCCAAGCGCACCTTTGAATATGAGGCTGACAAGAACCCCAAGAGTAAGCCAAGCAATGGTCTACCTCCTTCGCCCACGCCTGCTGCTCCACCGCCCCTGCCCTCCACCCCAGCCCCACCAGTCACCCGGAGACCCAAGAAGGACATGCGTGGTCACCGCAAGTCCCAGAGCAGGTAATGCATGCCTCTTTAGTGTCTTGTAGCTGGGCACGGTGGCTTTCTTTTCAGTGGTAGTCATGGGTCATGTTCAGTGGTGCCTTATAAGTGCTAAGACACCAGATAATTATTAGGTCTTCTGCTCTTGTAGGATAAGGGTAGTTAAACACGAGTGGGAGGGTAACAGCGCTTCTTCCAAATGCCGTACCCTGAAGATGTTGGCTGGGTTTAGCCTTTGGAGTAGAGTTAGGCTGTGTTCTGAGCCCTGCTGGAACTTCCTCAGTCCTCTGTGGGAAGCAGAGGGACACCTTGTTTTTAGACAAAATAGACAGTGCCTGGAAGACTAATAGGATCTTAGCCTCCTGACTGCCTGAAATGCCTGCATTAGAAATTGATTTCTCTGAGTGCGGCAATATCTGAATACTGCATGTTATCATTAACACAGTCGTCTTGACACATTTAACATGATTTCCTCGTTCCCGAGTGCTACCTGGCCATATAGGAACCTAGACCTGTGTGAAGAGGGGATCCTTGGATCCTGAAGCGGGGAGACTGATGGGAAAGGAGTGAAAGGACATTTGACCTACTTCTCAGCCAGGTCCAAGAATGACTGGCTCTGAGACTCTCATTGCTTTCCCGTCAGTCTCAGCATTCCTGCCCCTGACTCTCTAGGCCATCTCCACAATGACCGTGATCTGGGAGCTGGAGCTGTTGGAGTTGGGGATAGCTGACAGGCATCTCGTTCTCTGAATTGGAGGAGTCCGGGAGCCGGCTTCCTTTGGAAGGCCTGTCTTCCCACCCCTCAGTCTTTCTCTTCTAACCCAAAGCCAGGTGGGCATTTGGGTTTGTTTCACTTCTGGGATTCTTCAGTCTGACCTATACTTCCGGCTTCATCTAGCACATCCCATCTCATATAGAAACTTTCCTGCCATGTGCAGAGAGGGAGGCATCACAAAGGTTCAGAGCCATGAGCCACAAGAGCCCTACAAAGGGTAATCCCTTGTTTTGTCCTACCCCAACATGGTCACTGGCTCATGTTGTTGTTGTTTTTTTTAAAAAGATTTTATTGGGGAACTGGGGGAGGGCAACAGCGTTGGGGAACCAGGGAAGGAGAACAGACAAGTTGCTGTCCTTTTGTTCTTCAGTCTAGTTGTGGAGACATTGCTTCACTCGCCCATGTTGGTATCATCATTGTGCTCTTGCAGGGTGAGGCAGATTGGTCGCTGACCTCTGGATGGCCGCTCATGGTGGCTCCTGGCATCTCACACCGGCTGCCAGCTGCTCACGCTGGCTGCCGGCCACTCAACTGTAGCCTATGGCAGCCCACTGCAGCAGGGGCTGCAGCTATGCCACCCCGGGGACTCACAGCAGCCGAGCTCCACCTGGAGCTGTTGTTCACCATCTTAGCTGTAGAGGGCAGTGTCAGTGGACCTCATATGTGGGATCCGAACTGGGGCATCCCAAATCAGCTCTTAACCAATGCGCCACTCGGCCAGCCCTCATGTTGTTTTTAAAAGCCTACCAAAAGTGTTTGCTTTGTCTCTATTCACCCATTTCTATAAACATCTATCCAGAGCCTGCTGTGTGCCATTCCTTGTGCTGCTCAAGAGGAGAAAGGGGTAAATAAGACATGATTCTTCCATTCAAGGAGTTTGTGGTCTGGTGCAGGAGATCGATGCACAAATAAATCATAGATGCTGTGCTACGTGCCCTGATCCATGTCAGTGCAGGGCCCTGCAGAGACCCAGCGGGAGGAGAGGCATCTAAATTAGCCTGGGGAGTCAGGGAAGCCGCCTCATGGAGTTGCTGAGCTAAATTTAGAACAGCAGAAAGCAGCTGGGTGAAAGGAGGGGATGGGGCCACAGGACATCAGCCGAAGGTTTTGCATATACTCCCACGCACATTACAGTATCTAGAATATACACACATACATATACCATATATGGCAGACTCGTTTCCTGTAAGAATTAACTTAACAGATTTCAATCTGTGGTTTTGGGAAAAAAAAGAGAAACGGTTCAAAAAGTCCAGGTTGTTTTGATTTGCCTCTCCACACAGCGAGCATAGTCCCCTGAGGAGCACGAGATGGTAAGTTTGTATCTATTGTGCTGGGTATGATTCTTATATTTAATATACTTGGTAATTTTTTTTTTAAAAGACAAGCCAAATATTCTGTCTGGTATTGGACCAAAGAAAAACAAATCTGTTAAGAAATCGGAGGGAGAAACTGACTATATTAGCCTTAATGAAAGACGCGCACTGTTGGTCTTCGGCAGGGTACCTTCCTGAGGCATTTTCAAGGATAAATTGGCTAAACCTAATTTGTGTGTTTTGTGCTGACTTGAGAACTATCTGTGTAAGATGTGGACTCCACTGTATACATCCGTACACTGTCGAGGTCTGAGGGCCAACATTCAGGAACCCCTGTGCTCGGTCATTGGACATTGAACTGGGTGAGATGTCGGGGCCGGAGACGGAGATTTGGGAGTCATCATGGTAGATACAGTGATGGTCATCAATATTGGATCCCCAGAAAGTGCAGAGTGAGCAAAGGAGTCCTGAAGACAGAACTCTGAGAGATCCTGGCATAGGAAAAGCAAATGGAAAAGGGGATCCCTCACAAGAGCCTGAAAAGGAATTGCCAGAGAGGCCGTTGAAAACTCTGAGGAACTGTGTCATAGAGGCAAAGGGAGGCATGTGCCCGTGTAGAGTGTTCACTTGTGTCAAATGCTACAGAGTAGCCAGGCAAGCTGAGAACAAGACGTGGCCTTTAGAACTTGGTCCTTGACCTGCATCCCAGGACTCTTCGCAGGAGTTGCTCATTAAGAGAGAAAGGACTTCATTGGCTGAAAGGTCTAATGGTACCCAAAAGAAGAGTGGCTGTGAATGAGGGAGAGGAGGGATTCAGTCAGTGCCTTTTCTTCTCTCCTTCCCCAGCAGCCTGCTCAGACCTGCCTTGGAGAGGGAGAGGACACAGCTAGGGTCAAGTCTTAGGTGAGGGAAGTGCCTCCACCATGAAGGAGAGGAGTAGAGTGCTGTGGGCTCAGGGTGTCTGACGAGCTAACAAACTGTGCTTTTGAAATTCTACAGTAGAGGGGAAGGTTATCCGGGGGATGGAGGACTCAGCCCCTCCTGTTTCAACAAACCACCCACCACCAACTGTTTCCCTGACCCCCAAGCAACCCTGGGCATCACCCTTCCCGTGTTGAGCCCTTACTGCCCGCTCAGTGCGGGAACCCTTGCCAGGATGCAGACACGATGTGAGACCCTGAAGGCAGATCAGGCACTCGGTTCCTGTGGCAATGGCAGTACCCCTCAAGGAGGATATTCTCCAAGGCTCGGAGGCACAAGTCAAAAGCTCGGATCCTGGAGTCCGACAGCCCAGGAGAGTCCTGCGTCTGCCACTTCATCTCCTTGAGCCTCTGACTCCTCATTGGTGAAATGGCACAGTACCTAGCAGCAGTGTTGTGAAGACTAATGAAATAACACACTAGAGCACCTGACACAGCATCTGACACAAAGCACCTTTTCCTCTGTGGTAGCTGTTATTGGCATTATTTGCAGTTGCCCAGGCTAGGGTCTTTCAGTCCATCTAGCTCTTCACTTGGGTGGTAAATTTGGATCTATCTTGTGCTTTGCTCAGTAACTGGTCTTATGAGGAGGACCTGTAGTGTTTGCTGGTGCCCGTGGCCGTTCACCAACAAGGCCCCAGGAATCTGGTTCAGCTGGAATGACTTGTGTTCTTGTTATCCACAGAAAATCCTTTGAGTTTGAGGATGCATCCAGCCTCCAGTCCCTGTACCCCTCTTCTCCCACTGAGAATGGTACGGAGAGCCAACCCAAGTTTGGATCCAAAAGCACTTTAGAAGAGAATGCCTATGAAGATATTGTGGGTAAGCTATGGCCGAGGTGGTGGGCTGGCTTGGCTCTGGGCCACAGAAGAGCAGGAATAGCAGGGGACACTCCCAGGTTCCAGTTCATTCACGGTGGGCAGCCATGGACCAGCTTCTGGAACTTCTCAAGGAAATGGGCATCAGAGGGAGCAGCTTAGCAAAGACTGAGCAGCTAAGAGAGTAAAGCCTGGCCTTGAATGAACTGAAACCGAAAGGCCTTCTGGGACCACAAAAGGCAGAAAACCACACCATTCCATTTCTTTTATTTTTGGAAGGCTTTGAAGTCCCAAAGATTCCCTTCTGTAGGTGTGTGTCCTTAGGCAACTCACGTAACGTTTCTGAGCCCTTCATTATCAAATGATAATGTTATGATAACAAAAACAGCAACAGTAATAATAGTAATACTTCATAGGATTATTGTTGGGATTAAATGAGGTAAAATCCATCTCAGAGTATCTAGCCCAGTACCTGGTTTCTTGATATATATCTCCCTTACTCTCCCCTTAAAGTAAGTGGTGTCAAGAACTGGGAAAGCATCTGAGATTTTACTCTGCCTGCAAGCTAACAAGCTTAGCCTGCCTCAGTTTCACAGATGCTGGCAGAAGGCACAAGACTCCTGGATCACAGAAAAAGGACTTCATTACTTGTGGCACAACAGGCAGCATGAGCGTAGCGTTCAAATGGTTTCCCCTAGCTCCCAAGTCCCAGGGGCCAGTGAGGAGGAGGTCAGGGAGAGGCTGTGCTCAGCTTAGGAAACCCCGCCTTGTCAAGGGGCTGCCAGCAGACCTGCCTATGCGAAGACATTACCCTTACTGCCCTGGTCAGGAAACACATCTGCCCCTGCCCTGCAGGGAGGCACTATTTCAGTCTTCCAAGGCTGTTTGCTATATAAACGTCTTTGGAAAGATAGTCTGGAACCATTGATTCCTCGTGTTCAGAAGGTCAGAAATGTAAGACAGCGTGGAGAGTTGCCCTCCGACAGCGGGGAGAACTTGCTGTTGTTAAACCTGTATTCGGGGGTCAATGAAACAACAATAATTAGGCTGGGTTGGGTTTCTTTTTGGCTTTCATTTTCATTCTCATTTTCTAGTGGGGCTTTAATTCTGCTCAGGTAAAATGTGTGTCCCAGTGTGGAGTATGAGGAGAAGAGAGGCAGTGTGCTGGTTCACTTGTCCCTCCCTCTCTCAGATCTGCCTCTGTCTCCATCGCTTCTCTGTGTTAGGCTTTGAGGCTGAGAACATAATCTTAGCTAACACAGTAGGGAAGAGCAGTCCTAGTGGAGAATCCGCCAGATTCTCACAAGGTCGTGGAATCTTAGGGAGAGAGAATCACCTATTCCCTCATTTGATCTGAGCCATCAGGTCCATAGTTTGCTCCTTAGAACCTGTGGGGCCAGCATTTCTGGGGCGACAGCAGCAGTGCTCGGACCCACACAGGCACTGCTTTCCCAGGAATGGAGTGGCTAGTCTGCAGCTATCCAAAATGAGGTCATAACAGGAAGACTGTGCCAGTGAGATCCTCTAGAACAGCAAAGGGGCATGGGGAAGGAGGCCCCTTCCCTTACCACTGGGAACAAGATTTGTATGCACGGGTCACCCAGGGTTGAGGTCAAGAGCTGTGGGGGTCAGAGAAAGAGGCTCAACCCCATCTCCCTCCCATCCCTGTTGCAAGTACATTCCTATTTCCTCTAATTTGGAAGAAACTGTAATGTCATTAGTGCCCAGGGCCCTTGGGAGCACCCCATGTGGCTGCTGCAGTGGGCAGAGGGGGCGCTGCCAACTCTGCAGGCCTCGCCATTGCCTCTTCTCCGAGAAGCTTCGACAGCCCTTCTGTGCCACCCAGAGATTTCAGGTCGGAATGTTCTTGTATCAGCTGAACTGCAATAAGAAAAAGGGACGCTTCGACCATGTGAGCTTCCCAGAGTTCTTGATTCCAGGGCTCTGTTTGGGGTCATTTGGGGGCAGTATCTGGTGGGGGGGGGTGAGTGTGAGAATTTTGGAGCTACTGTCCTGAGCAACAGAACTGTTCTCTGGGATTTCTTAGGTCAGGTTAGAGAGAAGAAGAGGAGGGAGGCAAGTGTATCTGGGGCCTCAGCCTCCCCACTCGGTAGAATGGGCTTGCTACCACTTTGGGATGTTGCTTGAGGAGGCAAGAATATACAGGAGCAGCCTGATGCTTCTTGGATGGATGAGCTAAAGCCAGGGGTAAGGGCTGGTGCAGGATGCGGTTGGAGCTGGGGCATGCTCCTTAGCTGCTCACTAGATTCTGGAATCTTTGGTGCCTTGTGTAGAGAAGTGGGGGAAGAGTCAAGGGGATAGTATAGGAGAGAGGGGAGTAATCCAGGCACCCAGGTTTTGCTTTGAGGTGGGCTTCAGTACTTAGTTAGGTGTCCTGGGCATGTTTTCCTTCTTTGTATCTTTCACAATAGCCCCATCTGGATTTCTAGAACTGACCATGGAGGCTAGAGGGAAATACAAGGGAAAATATCTCTTTCTCTTAGATTCCGGTTGATTTATCCCTTTCTCCATCCCTGGAGACAGGCTCAAGAATTTGGACCCTCCTCCAGAAGCTTGGGGGTGGGGCTTGTTGCTGAACTCTGACCGTCAGTTTCACTTTTTGCCTTGGATTCACCAGTGCCTGACTTCCCAGGAGGCTCTCTCTGTTCTTGGCCCAGCCTGTGCTCTGTGAGGTTATAGTCGTTTCTGGTTCCTTTTGGATTACCTGGCTCTTGAAGAGGGAAAGACTGAGCTCTATTTGGGATGGATGATAATGAGGTGGGGGAGGGAGTTGGGCAGGGGATGGGGGAGTGGGGAGGGGAACACCCATGCTAAATCTCCATCTTGGGGACCTACCGATGGGACTGGAGTTGCTGGTCTGTTAGACATTAAGGGCCTGAGACTAACATATCTTCTCTCAGAACTATGGGCCTTGGGAGTTTACTCGCCTTACACCCTGGGGAACGGGTGGTGGGATTCTCCAAACCAGGCTGAGGTTTATCCTGCTAATTTGCAATAGAGGGGTTCAAAAACTAAGTGACCGCCTTGGTGCTTCCTGGGGCTGTTAATTCTCGCCTGTCCAATTTGCCATCTGCCCCTGGAAGATGCTGCTGGTATACAAAGTCTTATAATCATTGGCATTCTGAGCCTGCCTCTTAAAAAACTACCCGCAAGGAAACAGCTTGATAGGGAGTTGTGTGGAGTGGCCCCGGCGCCTGACCAGGGAGCCCGGACTGCATTCCTCCAGAGATTCCCACTCCTGTCAGCTAGCTCGGGCTGAGGGATGGTTTCCAGGAACTTGAGTGGGATGGGAGCTGGGGACAGGGCCAGTCAGCCTGACAGCAAAGCTTTTTGAGCCTCTGCTCTCTCTGCCTTTGTGCAGCCCAGGGAACAGTGCCCGGGCAGTTGGGAAATGGTGTCCAGGCTTGGAGGGCGGGTAACAACTGGCTCCTTAGAGCTCCCTATCTGATGTGTTATGCATTGTGGGGGGAGTTGGGTGTTCCTCCTGACCTTCCCTCTACTCTGTGTGTGTTTGTGTGTGTGTGTGTGTGTGTGTGTGTGTGTGTGTGTGTGTGTAAGAGGGGGTTGGGGAGGGGTGGAGAGGCTGAGAACCTGGAGACAAGGCTAGTTGGAACCTGGAAAGGGATCGGGAAGGAAGCGGCAGCCCCAGGGCCCTAGCCGTGGGTGTGGTCCAGGAAACTTAGGATTTTGTTTGGAGAAATCCTCAGTGCCTCAGCATGCACACACACACACACACCACACACCCCTTCCCCAACTGGTTCTTCCAGTTGGGTGTGTGTTGGGGGGAAGGGGCACGTTGGCACATGTGGTTAATGGCCAAAGGAGCTGTGGGGATGAGAGGGGCAGGGCCCGGAGCGGCTGGGTTCTTCCTTCAAGAGAGTCAGTGTGATAACTTTGAGCTCTGAAGAGCCCCTTTAAAAGAGTGCAAAGCAGAACTTCTTGGCCATGCCCTTGTCCCTTACCTGATCAGCAAAGCTGGGAAGGGTTGAGACCTCTGGCTTCCCCAGCTGAGCTTCATGAGATGAGATGGGATTGCTTAGGACCAGGCCTCCAGGGAAGAGGGCCTACCTCTCCTCCCTCTCCCAGGGTGGTGTGGGCTGCCCTCAGGGAAGCTGTGTGGGCAGACGTGCAGATCAAAGTCTTGTGGTCTGCCAGGCTTTCTGTCTCCCATCCATGCCTCTCGTAAATCTTCACCGTGTTTCTCTACTCAGCTATAGCTTCTCCAGCCTTGCTGTCGCTCTGCTCCTCCGGAGGAAGCCCTGAGCCTCTTCCGCAGATCTCCTCCTCTTCCAGCGCTAAGCCATTGCTTTGGTATTAACTTGATCTCAGCAGGTTCAGTCCAGTGGCTCTAGGACTCAGGCCCTGTTTAGCCTCTGCACTTCCCCACCCCCTTGGCACCCTTACTACCTGGAGTGTACCTGGGAGTATCTCTGTGAGACAGCTCCAAAAGGAACAGTCTAGAGGTTGAGAGTAACAGGTGAACTAGGGCTGTGAAGGGCCCAAGCTGAAGCCGGGGAGGCAGGGCTTGGGCCGGGGCCAGCGGTCATTTCCTGGAGAAATGATCAGTGTCCTGGTTCTATCAGAGAGGATGTTAAACATTGTTGGAGAAGAAAGAAGCTGGTGTTAGGACTGGGCAGGCGGGAGGAGCAGGCATTTGAGGCTTTTCTGAAACTTAGTTCCCAGAGGCAAAACTAGTGCTGAGAGCCCGGTTGCTCCCAACTGGTTCCTCCCAGGTTGTCGCTGATGTGCATGAACATCGTATATCTGTTACTTCCCTGGGCCTCCGTCTCCTGCATCTGGGTTTGGTTTTGTTGTTGTTGTTGGAGAGTGGGATTTTGTATCAATGTTCAAAGCTCTGATTATGGGGAAAGAAAGAAGGGAAGGAGGAGGAAGGATGAGGAAAGGAAAAGAGGGTTTGATTTGGGAATTGTCATGGTATTCAAACTATTAGGAAATTTAGAAACATCCATCTAAAGCAGTGGTTCTTTTAAAAGAAATGTATCCTTTAATTACCGTTGATATGCAATATTATATTAGTGTCAGGTGTATGATGTAGTGATTAGACGTTTATATACCTTATGAAGTGATCACCCCGATAAGTCTAGTACCTGTCTGATACCATATATACAGGGTGCCAAAAAAATGTATACACATTTTGAGAAAGGAAAAAACTATCAAAATTATAATACTCAATATACACCAATAACAAAAGATGAATGCAAGTCACTTTTGACTTCTGCCTTTACAAGAGATGCTCAAAGTGGTTACCATCAGCATCCAGGCGCTTCTGATTACAGTGAACTACTACTTGAGCAATGTTGATCAAAGTGTCCACTTGTATACGTTTTTTTGGCACCCCTGGTATAGTTATTACAATATTATTAACCATGATCCCCATTAAAGCAGTGGTTCTTAATTAAGGGGGAGCAATTCCTTCCTTCCTTCCTTCCTTCCTTCGTTCCTTCCTTCCTTCCTTCCTTCCTTTTTTCCTTCCTTCCATCCATCATCTACTCATCCACCCATCCGTCCATCTGCTAAGGAGACATTTGACAGTGTCTGAGACATTTTTGGTTGCTACTGTCCTCTAGTGGATTGAGGCCACGGTTGCTGCTGAACATCCTGCAAATGTACAGGGCAGTCCACCATGACAAGAATTACCCAGCCCCAAATGTCAGCAGTTTGGAGAAAGTCTGATCTGAAGGAGTTGAGACAAGGTCATCCTTGTCTAAAGGAGTTGAGACAAGGTTGGGGGTTGTTGATAAGATCTCTGGCTGATCATCTGACCCACAGCACTTTAGCTTTCATGAGCTGGGAATAAATGTTCTTCCTGTCCCCGTCTGAACAGTGATGCTCTGGTCCCGTTTCCCAGGACCAGGAAGATCATCCTTTCATTCTCTCATCTTTGATCCCCCACCTCACTGCGACAAGATACGTAGCGGAGAGGGATGAAGAAATACAGAGTCTGTCCGAACTCCTCCTGCATGCCCACAGTGGGCTAGGCTGGGGAAAACATGCAGGGGATGTCAGGTTTAATATTTGGCCTCTTGAGGCAGAGTTGCTGGGCCAGCTCTGCTTAGTCAGGGCTCTGGAATGGAGACAAGTCATTTTCATATCGTGACTGTGTTACAGGAAAACGGCTGCTCAGTTGCTGGGGACTTGGCTGGTGTTGGGAACCACTTGGTCCAGTCCCAGATCCTTTTCTCTGGGGCTCAGTGGGCACCCAGATTCAGTCCTGCTGCTGAACAGAGAGGAGCAGAGTGAGCCCTGCTCTCAGCAAAGCCTGGTTCTGGTCACTGGTACCTAGGTCCCAGGTCCCACACAGTGGTGTTGATAACGGAGGAGTGGATATGGAAAGACACTCCGACTCTCCAGGGACCTTGTCACCACTTGACGCTGCTGCAGAACTGATGCAGGACTGACCTGGCTCATGATATTGCATTTTACAGAAGTCCAGGCGTGTGGGCATGAGTGGAGGGAAGGGGGCAGACGCGGGTGGCTTTATGGAAGGGGTTGCTCTTCAAGGGCAGGGACTGTGTTTTGGACTCTGACATTCCCTGGTCCTGCCACTCCAGTGCCTGCTGCCAGGGATTTGGCCCAGACTCCTTTCAAGCCTTTCACACCTCCCCTGTGTCACAGCAGGAGAGTTTATTCCAAAAGAGGAGGGAGGACCATTCTCTTTTTGCTGAGCTAAGCGGTAAAGGAAATAGAGGGACACAGTGGTAAGGGCTGTTCGTGGAGCAAATAATGACCGAGCACTCACTACTTGCTAATCACTGCTGGTGCTAGGGTTCCAGTCTCCGTGGACCAGACAGAAGACTGCCCTGCAGCAGTGCTGAGCAGTGTAATAGGTGACAGGGAGGCCTGGGGAAGCCCTGCTCCCTAGAGTTCTTCAGAGTTCCTCCATGCCCATCCATGCAAAGTGGGCCCTCAGGGAGCAGTCGGGGAAGGGTAAAGGGACAGCCTCATGACCTCTAAAAGCCTTTTCTACCTTGAACTGTATATCCCTGACTGTACATCTCTGGGGGTTTTGCAGCAGAGGGACTGGAGCCAAGGAAAGATGCTTGGTGTTGGCTTTGTCCTCTGGCTGGGCACAGGCAGGGGCGGCTGAGCCAGTCTTGTGCAATCCCTGAATTTATAAAGCAGAGGCCAGACAAGGCTGAGCTGAACTGGGGGTGGCGGGGTTCAGCTTCTGTGCTTGGAGCCAGGATCTGTTTGTAGCCTCCCACTGCAGACGGGCAGCTGCATGACTCATGAGCTGAAGAGCCAGGCAGAAGCCATTCTCTTTGGTTCACAGGAATTTTGCTCCTGTGTGTGTGTGTGTGTGTGTGTGTGTGTGTGTGTGTGTGAGAGTGTGCATATGTTTCCGTCTTCCTCTCTCCCCCTACTCTAACTTTGCCTCCTCTGCAGGAGATCTGCCCAAGGAGAATCCATATGAGGATGTGGACTTGAAGAGCCGAAGAGCGGGACGAAAATCCCAGCAACTATCTGAGAATTCCTTGGACTCTTTGCACAGGATGTGGAGTCCTCAGGACAGGAAGTACAACAACCCACCTACCCAGGTAATAGCAGCACCCACTTGGGCCTGTAGGGTCAGCACGAGGGCTACATTGGGGGCCTGCCGTCCCAAGGCTTGGGCCAGCTTCCACTCAGCCTTTTTCCCTCACTAGTGTTGGCAAAGGAGGTGACCTCAGGAAAGAGCTCTGCACTCTGGGAATTGCGCCATGTTGAAGCTCTTGTGGACAATCAAGACACGCTCTTAGAGGCATCCGATCCTATCATCTTCCTTGCACTACTAGAGCTCTGAGCTGCCAAACTAAGGCAGGAGGCCCTGTGGTCTGCTGTCTTATTATTCTTCCTCTGTGGGAAACAGGAAGACAGGGCCTTGGTTGGAGTCTTGGTATTCTGCAGCGCTGGCAGAAATGATCTCGGTACTAGCATTTGGGAACCAGGCATAGGCCCAAGAACCAGATCTGAGAGCTAGCCAGGTGTCCACGAGACCTGGAGCCACTCCTGTTGGAGGGAGGAAGAATGAATCTCGGAGGAATGCACTGACAGATGGCAGAAGGAGAAGAAACGTGAAGCGTCAAAGGAGGCCCGTTCACTCCTTCTGGCCTTGTCCAGGGTGGAGAGGAGGCAGGAGAATTGAGATGCTTTCCTGGATCTACCCAGGCAGCTCCGATTCTCTGTGCAAATGGAGGAGCCCAGATACTTTATAATATTGGCTGGAGAATATAAAAATTATCACCTCTGGCTTTGGAATGATATGATTGTGTTTATAAAAGATTTACCTTCCTAATGTACTCTGTTCAAACAGGTTTCCATTGAATATGCATGGCCAGACTGATTGGGTGGGAAGAGGAAATTGGGGGAGAGGGAGGAAGGACGACTTGCTGAAGAGTGATGAGAGGAAATGCCTGGTCTAGACAATGGGTGGGTTGCATGCTGAGTTTGCAGAGGGCGCTGCTTTTCTCACAGTGAGCTGGATCCGCTGAGAGTAAGGTGCCCTGTGGATGTCAGTCTAGACGTGGGAGGCAGAAAGTAGATCAGGGCTGGGGATGGAGGCAGGCCAGGGCCATGTGGGTAAGGGAGCCAGCTGGCTGTGAGGCCTTCCCTGCTGGGCTTTGGTGGTCAGAGCCCGGAGCCCTTGTGTGCCCCCTGGAAGAAGTGAACAGGACCAGGCTGGCACGGAGATTATGGCCTTTGCTAGCGAAGCCTTTTAGAACTGGATCAGGCTGAGGTGAGAAAGACTGGCTCCATCAGCCAGGCCCAGTCATGAGCAAAATCTAAGCCTTGTCCCAAAGCTCAGGAGGAGTTCCCAGAATTCCCAGTTGGCCTTCTCTTTCCACTCAGATGAGAGTCCAGTTTTCTTAGCCTCTGCTTTCTTTATTCTGGCAGACATCATTAAGCTTCCTTTGTGGAAGAAAGTATCTAATCCAGCCCTGACCTGCTGATTAGCAGTTGAGGTCTTGAAAGAGGAAACCCTGGTAGATGGCAATTCCAGGGTGGTTTTGGGGGAGCCAGGGATGCCAGCCTGGGGCTGCTGTGTCCAGGCCCTAGCAGATGGATGCCGGCCGAGGCTTCAAGGGTGAGTTCCTCTCCCATGTTCTCTTCCCCTATGCCAGCTCTCCCTGAAACCCAGCAGCCAGTCCCTGCGCAGTGGGAACTGGTCGGAAAGGAAGAGCCACCGGCTGCCACGATTACCCAAGAGGCACAGCCATGATGACATGCTGCTGCTGGCTCAGCTGAGCCTGCCGTCTTCACCCTCCAGCCTCAACGAGGACAGCCTCAGCACCACGAGCGAGCTGCTCTCCAGCCGCCGTGCCCGCCGCATTCCCAAGGTAGCCTCCCCAGATAGGCCTGGGCCACTAGGCAGGCAGCCGGGTGGCTCCTGTCTCCTTTCCTTCCCCGTCCCCTTCCCCGCCTCCCTCTCTAATCTGGGGCTGCTTCCTGATTCTCCTTGAGCATATTTTGGGTCCATGCACTGGCCTTTCTTTTTCATCTGGCTAATTATTCCCTTTTCTTATTAATACAGCTGCATTAAGTGATAAATGGTAGGCAGATGTTAGGACAGGCCAGCCTTGGCACCTAGGGAACGTTCCATGCCTCTGGGTGGGTGGAAGCCAGACCCCATTAGCGAGTGTGGGGTGTGCGTTTGGAGGTCTCTGTGCACACCTACGCATTTCCAGGCTTTGAAAAACCTCGGACTAAAACATGGGTCTCCCTTTCTATAACTCTCAGGATTGAGAGTTCTCAGCAGTGATTTGCACACATAGGCAGCCAGGCCCAAATCCTCAGCCCAAAAAGCAGCAGGATTTAGCCAAATGGTATTTTTAGCCTGCAAACAATGCTTGGGAATAATGGGAATTGAGCTCCTTCCTGTCGGGGACCCGGGTTGTAGTCCAGAGGGGAAAGATGAATCCCTGTTCCTGTTATTGCATCTGAGGAGCTCTTTGTCTCAGTTGGTTCAGTGACTCTTGGGACCCAGGTGCTCCCATCCTGTCCAGTTTGATCACAGTTCCTTCCTCTAGGGAACTAAATTTAATGGGGAGGAAGACCACTTGGGGGGTTAGGTATATGGGGAGCTACCAGACATCTGCTTGGGCCAGCGCAGCAGGGAGACCAGTACTGGGCCTGGTGTGGGGAGAGCAGAAAGCCTGGACCAATAGGGAACACGTGGCCTATGCTAACCAGCCTTCTCGGAAGTAGGGGTAGTTGGTGTTAAGGCTGTCTCATCTTTCCGGCTTTTCTCACCCAGCTTGTCCAAAGGATTAACTCCATCTACAATGCCAAGAGAGGAAAGAAACGGTTAAAAAAGCTGTCTATGTCCAGCGTTGAGACAGCGTCACTGAGAGGTAGGCCTTGATGCCTGAACTGGGTCAGGGGTCTGGGGCCCTTGGGCATTAGGAACCTGGAGAGGTGTGGACTAGCCGCCGTTTACCTTTCTGTGGGCCTCTCAGGCAGGTAGAGCCCTGCCAAGAAGTGGCCACATAGGAGGGGAGGACCAACGAGGGAAGGAAGTCCTGGGGTGGGCCAGTTCAGGCTTTGGGCTGTGGGGCCCCGAGTAGGGAGGTGGGCATGGGAATCTGCTTCTGGCAAAAGGAAGGTTCAGACTTACTGAGCACTGTGGTCTGGTTCCCATTTCAAATCCTGGTCTCCTGGAGGCAGGGCCCTTCTGTTTCAGGCCCATAGGCCTCTCTGCTGGCCCAGACCTGGACCAGATGGATGGTGGTTTGTATGTAGATGAGCACCTGCAGTTTGAGCTCTGAGGGACCTGGGCCACAGGCCACTCAGCACCTGGCCATGGGCCCCTAGGAGCCCAGACTAGGTACAGATTCATCCTTCGTGAGAAGAGTTGGGAGGAGAGCACAGAAAACTTTTGCTGTGGGCGGTGGTTCAGCAAGCATGCACTCCTGCTGTTACTTTTCCAGATGAGAACAGTGAGAGCGAGAGCGACTCTGATGACAGGTTCAAAGGTGAGGCGTGGCTCCCCGAGAGCATGGAACCCTTTCCCAGCCCTGGCTGTAAGGGATCAGCCTTCCCTTCCTCTGCATCTTTGCATGTATAGTTCCCATGCCCCAAATTGGCCTGGTTTAGAGAGGTAACAGGCCAGCAGGCTACTGGGCCAGCACAGCAGGAGCTACAGGGGCGTCTGTCCCTGTAGCCGTGTGAGCCCAGCCCTGTGAGGTTAACTTCAGATGTCTCTCTTTGCCCCCATCTCAGGCTAGTGACCTGGCCCATACTTTCCCAAGCCATTGCCCATGAGAATTGGGTGCTATATTTGCCTGGTAAATGTTGTGAATCTGGAGGGTCAGAGATGGGTTCAGATGATTACAGGTACATCTTCTGGTTATAAGAAATGTGCCATGGTCTGAGGAAACTGGTCCTTGGAGGCCATGAGACCACTCATCTCCCCTTTCCCTAGAGTGGGAGACTGCCACCTCCCTGAAAAGGTTCTGGGACCTTCACATTCCAGGGGCCTTGGACAAATCTCTGTTCTTTCCCTACTGGGAAACCCTGCCTAGACCTTCCTGATGATTAAAGTAGGTGGGAGCTAACTCCCTCTCTCTCTCCTCTGCTGGCCCCAGGCAAGGGGGCACGTGGATTTTGAGCCTGGGGACAGGGACGAAGGGTTCAAGTCCAAGGACTAGGGGCCCAAGGGTGAAACTTCCGTGGATGTTCGTATCTTCTCGTCCTGTTGGCGGAGGGGCAGGGGTAGGGTTGGGTGGTGGGTACCAGTGTTACATCCCTGGGCTTGCCTGGCTTGGGCACTCCTATTGGCCCAGCTCAGCCCCAGAAGCTCCAGGAGGCCCAAACTGTCAGGGCGGAGCCTTTGTGTAGATGTAGACACCGATGCCGCGTCTCCCCCAAACTTAGCTGGGAAAGACTGGGCTTGTGCACTTAGAGTTGATCCACAGAGACCCAGCTCTAGTGTGGGGTCTGTGAGAGTCCAGCCTGCTTGTCCCCTGATGTGTGACCTGCCCCCAGCCCACACGCAACGCCTAGTCCACATCCAGTCGATGCTGAAGCGTGCGCCCAGTTATCGAACGCTGGAGCTGGAGCTGCTCGAGTGGCAGGAGCGGGAACTTTTTGAGTACTTTGTGGTGGTGTCCCTCAAGAAGAAACCGTCCCGAAACACCTACCTCCCTGAAGTCTCCTACCAGTTTCCCAAGGTGAGGCCGCAGGAGAGAAGAGAGGACGCACGGGTTGTGGGTTTGGGCCAGTGCGGGTTGTGGGTTTGGGCCAGTGCGTGTGCTGAGGACCAGGGCAGAGAGAGCACCTCCCAGGGCTCTTAGAATAAAACCCAAATTGTTTACAGGGACCACAAGGGACCTCAGCTTCTTCTCCTACTTACACACTCTCTCTCTCACTACTTTATTGAGATGTAATTACGTACTGTATAATTCACCTATTTAAAGTGTCCAATTCAATGACTTATAGTATATTCACAGAGTTGTACAATCTTAGAACATTTTCATCATCCCAGAAAGAAACCCTGTACCCAATAGCAGTCACTCCTCAATTCCCCCCACCTACCTTATCTCTCACCACCCATCCCTGCTCATCACCACCAACCCAGCCTCCATTCTCTTCCTCTAACACTCACACCTTTCTCTCTGCCATTGCTTCTGCCTGGAATGTTCTTTCTCCAGCTCTTCACATGGCTGCTGGCTCTTTCTCGTTCATCATTCTCTGCTCATATAGTGCCTCTCCCAGGAGATCTCTCCAGATACCCTCAAGTAGCCCTTCCCCCTGCCCAGTTCTGTCTGTCATATCACCCTGTTTGTTTCATTTGTGACACCCTCTGAAATTGGTGTCAGACCAGAATGTGCAGGGACAGGGACTTTGTCCACTTTGTTTCCATTGGTAGCCCCAGCACATGGCACAGTGCCACATGCCACAAGGGAAGTGCTCATTTGGCATATGTTGAATGAGTAAATGATGACTCAGCCCATACCCAGACCCTTCTGTAAGAATCAGGAGTGGGCACAGAGTCTGCTGAGAAGCGTGCTGGTTGGTAGGATGCCATCTGGGGCTCTCGGCATTCCCCCCGCCCCAGGTTCTATGCCTTCTCTTATTCATCTCTCCCTGTATTCCTCTTCCCTGCAGCTGGACCGACCCACCAAGCAGATGCGGGAGGCGGAGGAGCGGCTCAAGGCCATTCCCCAGTTTTGCTTCCCTGATGCCAAGGACTGGCTCCCTGTGTCAGAGTATACCAGGTGAGGCCCGGCCCGGCCCGGCTAGAGGGAGGAAGGGGACAAAGCCTCTTGACCCCCATAGCAGTGAGCAGCTGAATGGGGTCCACCCTAGTCCCAACCTCCTCTCCTGCAGCAGCCTGGCCCTTCACCCCCTCCCTGGGATGGCAGTCACTCTTCTTGGGGCTGTCTCCTGGGTCCTCTGATGCTCCCCTGATGCCAGACCTCTCCCTGTTCCAGTGAGACTTTTTCTTTCATGCTGACGGGGGAGGACGGCAGCAGACGCTTTGGCTACTGCAGGCGCTTACTGGTGAGTAGGGCCGCTCAGTCCTCACTGGGCCACAGTGTTCGGGTGTTGGTGTGCCCTTCGACTTCAGCTTGTATAAAATCCTATGTTCTGCTCCTTTGTATGTTCCCTGAAGCCACCCCAACAGTGACACACACACACACACACACACACACGTGCGCACATGCACACACATATATATACACACACACGCACACATGTACACATTCACAGATGAGGCACTCCTGGGATGGCAGGACTCAGAGTGGCCTCTCTGACTGGGCCCTGGGACCTAAGATAACCTGTAATAAAGGGAGAGTGGCTCGCCTTCTACTGGGCTATCATATGTTTTTCGCTTGCCTATACTTTTTCTTACCATTTATTTGCCTCGGGTTTCTGAGCTCTGATTACTAATCCCCGATTGCAGGATCCCATCACCCCAGCACT
The DNA here is from genome assembly GCA_033961575.1 of Aselliscus stoliczkanus. Lineage (NCBI taxonomy): Eukaryota > Metazoa > Chordata > Mammalia > Chiroptera > Hipposideridae > Aselliscus > Aselliscus stoliczkanus. The sequence continues at coordinate 93,484,228 of CM066736.1, read as the reverse complement.
ATGTGCGTGTTTATCTGATTGGGTGGAAGACAACTTGCGTCACCTCCGTACCTGGCCAGGCTGGTGTAGGGAGGTGTCCTCTCCATGGTCTGGGAGGGCTGGGGGCTGAGCAGGAACAGAGCAGTGCCTTCTCTGGGATTCTGGGAGAGATGCCTTGAACTCAGGGGAAAGGGAGGGTTTTGAAAAGATAAGCCATGTTGTAGAGAGAGAAGCCCTTTCCCACCCCCTTCCCTTTATTCCTGGGAAATAGATCAAGGTAACAGTAAAGAGAGTCCTATGGCACTCCGTCCTGGAGCTCACCCGATGCTGTCGGTTTGGGTTGTCGACTATAATTCGGGGTTCCTAGGCCTTAGTGGGAGAAGGCTTCACAAGATGCTGGTCTAAGGTCAGGTGAGGGCGCTCTTTGACAAGGGTAATGTATAGCAGGGACCCCACATGAAGGATCTGGGACCATTTTTCATTCATTCATTCAGAAACATGTATCGTATGCCTACTGAGGGTCAAGCAACATGCTAAAGGCACATAAAGATGAGACACGGATCTTACCCTCAAGGAACTTCAGATAGTCGAGCAGAGGAGGTAGGACTTCCTGTGTAGAAGGGAAAGCAAAGCAAATAAATTATTATTTAGAACCTATTATGTTCCAGGCTAGATGCTTTAAGTATGTCATTTTCTTTCATCTTCATAATAGCCTATGGGGTAATATTATGTCCATTCTATAGATTAAGAAACTGAGACTCAGAGTGGAATGATTTGCCCAAGGTCACACAGCCAGTGAGGGACGGAGCCAGGATTGACTCCCAAGTCCATTTAACACCAAGTCTGGTACTCTTGGATCACCCCAAAGGGTGATCTGGGGAGAAGTGATGTATGGGTATAGAATGCCCTGTGAGTGGGACTAAGGGAGTGGGGAGCAGTGCCGCTGCAGTGGCGGGCAGGCAGAAGCTGGTTTGCCCCAGGGTCACCTGTGCCTGGAGGGGAGCCTTTCTGAAGGCTCCCTTTGCAGGAGCAGAGATGGAACAGAGCTGCTCCTTTGCAGCCGGCCTGCTGCCTCCAGGGAAGAGCATGTTTGTCCTGGCGTGCTCAGAGAGGGCCTGGGCTGGTTCCCTGCCAAGGGGGCTGGCACTAGCCCGGCATTCCTGCAGATTGGACACAATGATTCTAACCCAAATCCCACATACTTGATTTAATCACTTGGGGCTTTAGGGGAGGCGGGGGAGAGGGAAAGATCGAGGAGTGAGTTTCAGGCCTAATATGGACAAAAACAGATTCTGCCTCCTCTTTAGATGTGTGACGTGTGGCCAGCAGGTTTGGAGACTGAAATAGCCCCATCTGTATTTGCTTAGCTGCCTGCATGAGGGGCCAGCACCTGCTGCTCTCCTCCCACCCCACTAGGCCTTGCCAGGCGCTCCAGGTCTCCAAGCCAGAGGCAGCCAGAGCCCTATCAGCCCCTGGCTGGAGAAGTAGACTCCTGTGGACTCACCTCGGCCTGCGTTTGGGGGCTGTCGGTGTGGGGAGCTCTCAGTGCACATCCCCTCCAGTTACCTACCTTTTGAATCTCTTTTTCCTTTGTTCTCCTCTACTCTGTAGCATACCTCTATCCTGTGCCTTTGTGTCTCTTTCTCTTCCGTCTTGTCAGAAAGCAGCACGCCTTAGAGGTAAGACAGCACATCAGAAGCCAAAACAGACTTCTGGTCCCAGGACTCCTAGACACATGACCTTGAGCAATGGTTTAACATTTTTGCACTCAGTTGACTCATCTATAAAATGAGGATAACAATGCCAGTCTCATAAGTTTTTGGTAAAGTACCAAGCCCAGGACTCAGAAGTGATAAACATTCAATAAATAGTAGTTTGCTTCTCTTAATTTATTTTCAATTACCCTTCCTAGAAGGGGATGGGTCAAGGAAGGGAGAAAAGAGCAACTGAGAAAAGGGAATGTTTGTGAATGCCCCCTGTGGGGGGCAGAAGACTACATGGCTGTTGCTAAGAATGTACACAGGCCTGTCTCAATGCCATTGTGTCATTGGGGGTCTCAGCCTTAAGGATGTAAATCCACAAATCGTGCTATAGCCTCTGCCAAACTGCCTTGTCCTTTTCCAGCCCCCATCACTGTCTTCTTGCGGGGGCAGGGTGGAGCCTGTGTAGTGCTTTGCAGCAGCCTGGCTCCTTCGGCTGGAAGGCCCACCAGAGTCTCAAGCCTGCCCCCCCAAGAGTGGCCGCCTCTCCTTTGGGACCTGGGTGGGCAGAGGTTTAGAAGAGGCGTGGAGTCCTTGTTCTACTAGAAGAGCAGTGCTTTAGTCCTCAGGTCCCAGGGAAAAGGAGCCAGATATAGTGGTCATGCATTCTCCGTGTCTTTGTCTCTCTCCTCCTCCTCCTTGTCCCGGCTCAGCCAAGTGGGAAAGGACCTCGGTTGCCAGAGGTATACTGTGTCATCAGCCGCCTTGGCTGCTTCGGCTTGTTTTCCAAGGTAAGAGGCTCTGGCGTACTTCCCTCCCCGTTCCCCCAGCTGACAGCTCCCATAGGAGTATCTGCAGCCAGCTTAGATGAGAAAACCACCTGTGTGTGTGTGAAAGAGAGAATGCAAGAGCGAGTATAAGCGAGTTCTCTGACTCCCTCCTGATGCCCACGCCTGGCTCCTCATCAAACCAGCTGGGATGTCCCCAGCTCCTGCACCAGCAGTGTCTGCTGATGTCACAGCCGAAGTTCTTGGGAACAGAGACTATCTTGGGGAAGCCACGTGCCCAGGGACCTGACTCAAGTGTTATTTCCTTTGTGCAGCGACTCAGCTCTTGGGGTCTGAGGCAAGGACTTGTTAGGAAGCAGAGCAGTCAGTGGGTGCCCAGGGGAATGGGAAGAGTATGGTGTGAAGCTCCTGGCGAGACAGTCCTCCTGCTCCCAGCTTCTGTCCCAGGCTGGTCATATGCCAGGCTGCCTTCTTCTCTGCCCAGGAGGTAGGGAAGGGCAGCGCCCTGACACCCTTCCTCTCTGGGCTGCTGGCGGTGGGCACAGGTCCTGGATGAGGTGGAGCGGCGGCGTGGGATCTCTGCCGCGTTGGTCTATCCGTTCATGAGAAGTCTCATGGAGTCGCCCTTCCCTGCTCCAGGGAAGACCATCAAAGTGAAGACATTCCTGCCAGGTGCTGGCAACGAGGTAGGTTTTCTGCTGCCTCTTCTGTGAGACAGTGGACTGGGGCTGGAGCCCGGCCGGCCCGGCCAAGGTTGCAGTCTCTGGGAGGTGGCGGGCGCAGCCCCTTCCTTGCTCACCAGGCTTGTACACCTAATCTATAGGGACTGAAAAAGTGCATGACAGAACTGCCATGCCCTCTGCCCAACCCTCTGCAACTCTTGGGGCCTTCCCTGACTTGTGTGGACTAAACTGCACACCGTCTGCCCTCCTGTTATTCATTTATCAGATAGTTATTGAGTATGTGCTCTCTCATAGTCAGGGATCATGTCAGACCTTAGGGCAGAGGCTTAAAGTTACAGGAGGCACAGCCCTGTCCTCGTGCAGCTCATCATCTAGTGGGAGAGACTGGTATAAATCCTTCTACGTATCGATAGGAAATTCCTAAATGTGTTAAGTGCCAAGTGAAAGCACACGAGTGAAGGGCCAGGGAAAGCCTCCTCTGAGGAGGTGACCTTTTACCAGGGACCTAAGATGGGTCAACTAAGTGAAGTGGGAGAAAGGAGACTGAAAGAGAAGGGCATGGATGGGAGATTATCCCAGGGAGAGGGAGAAGCACATGCAAAGGCAGAATTTGGGGAAACGTGTATACTTGTCAAAGAACTGAAAAAAAGGCCAAAATGGTTGTAAGGGTGGTAAGCAGGGGTGGAGAGGCAGCAGGGGCCGAATCACAATGTGCCTTCTAGGCCCAGGTAAGGATTTTGTATCTAAAGCAGGGTTATAAGATCTGAGATAGGTTTTTAAAGTTTCACTCTGGCTGTTATATAGATAATGGATTGGAGTGAAAACAGGCATACTAGCTAGGTTACTGCTGCAGTTGTGCAGGTAAGGGATGGTAGGAGCTTGGATTGCGGTGTGGTAGGAAAGATGAAGAGAAGCAGATGGGTTTGAGACGTATTTTAGAATTAGGATCGGTAGGGAAGAAGTGTTAGGGAGAATTTCAGGCAAACTCCCCGCTTTCTGGCTGGAGCAACAGGGAAGCTGATAGAGTGCCCGGAGGAGGAGCAGGTTGTATGGAGGAAGAGGAAGAGTTCGTTTTTATACATGTTACACCTGGGAGATGCCCAAGAGAAGATGGTTAGTAGCAGAGTGTAGAGAGAGAAGAGGACAGAGCCCGGCACTTGGTGCTTCTCTGTCCTGCAGTGGAGGAGTAGCAGCCTGAGGAGTGAGAAGAGAGGAGGAATATCAGGAGCGGGGTGGGGGCGGGGGGCCTGGAAGCCCAGGGGTCGTGGGAACATCTCAAGAAAGAAGGAGTGGGGCCGGCCGAGTGGCGCATTGGTTAAGAGCTGGTTTTGGGATGCCAGCAGCCCCGGTTCGGATCCCACATATGAGGGCCAGTGACACTGCCCTCTACAGCTAACAACAGCTCCACCTGGAGCTGGGCTGTGGGAGCCCCGGGGATGGTGTAGTGGGCTCCATGGTGTAGTGCAGCCCTGCTGCAGTGGGCTGCCATAGGCTACAGTGAGTGGCCGGCAGCCAGCGTGAGCTGCCAATAGCCATGGTGAGCAACCATCCAGAGGCCGGTGACTGATCTGCCTCACCCAGGAAGAGCGCAATGACATACCAACATGGGCCAGTGAAGCAACATCCTCCGCAACTAGACTGAAGAACAAAAAGACAGCAACTTCTCTGTTCCCCTTCTCCGATTCCCCAACGCTGTTCCCCTCCCCCAATTCCCCAATTTAAAAAAAAAAAAAATCTAAAAAAAAAGAAGGAAGGAGTGATGACATACTGCCAAGAGGTCAGGATGGGGATGGCAAGATGCCTTCAGAAGAGTAGGGGGCAAGGGCCCCAGAAGCTTCAGTGGAGTGAGTTGAGAAGTGAGTGGAGGTAAGAAAGTGGAAACAGCCTGCATAGACATCTTTTCAAGAGGCTTAGCTGTAGAGAGCCATAGGGAAGGAGGCAGTGGTTGAAAGGAAATGTGGAGCCAAGTTTGGTTGCTCGTGGGAATAGCCCTCCAGGAAGAGGTTAAAGGAAGAAGCAGGAGGGAGGGGATAATAGGCTGTCACCGAGGAGGCACTGGTGCTGGGGTTCCAGGGAGGGACTGGTTTTCGTTAGGCCAGAAGGGCACTTCCTGGGTAATGGCAGGGTAGGGCCATGGTTGTAGAGTTTGAATTCTCATCTGGTGGCTTTGGTTCTCTCAAAATCGATAAGAAGACCATCCTCTGAGAGTGAGAGGTAGGTGTTGGGTTCTAGGAGAAGGAAGAAGACATAAATTAGTTGCTGCAGAGAGTGGGAGAGGGCCTGACTAGAGAAACACTGGGTTTGCTGGGAGTGGTGAATGCCATTTAAGGCCTTTCTCTTAGCCTCTGTTGCCCACTCTTGTTTGGAGGGACTTTAGGCTTCATTAGTAGCCTGGGGGTGGGACAGCTGACTCTGCCCTGAGGGCCCAGCAGCTTGCCTGGCAGTTCTTCAGGGTGTGGCCCCGGCCCCCCACCAGCCTCATTTCTCATCGCTTGGACTTAACTGCTTGCTGTTCCTGAACCTTGCTGCTTTTTGCCTAGAAGATACTTCCTTTCTTCTCTTGTTAGGCAACCCAAGTTAATATCTTGTGTTTTGAGCTGCTGCCCAGACCCCTCCCTGCCCCAGATGGGGTTGGCACCCTTCCTCAAAGCCCCCTCTGCCCCCTCTGCAGATGTTAATCATATGTTTTCTCTGCCTCGACACCAGTCTCATGATGGGCTGTGATTAGGCTCATTCAGCCCCACCGGACTGTTACCACCTGAGGGCAAGGATGAAAGAAAAGAGGCCCAGGTCATGGGGAGCCACCTGGGTGAATTCTTACCTGTGGGGCTGTGGGCTGCCAAGCAGGATCCCTTGGGCTGCACACAGGCTCTCAGGAGGCGGGGTCGGGGGAGCATCGCTGTGACTTCTGGCAAAGAAAGGAGGGGTGCAAAGGCCTCTGGCATAATTGTGATATGGGGTTCCTTTAGCCCACCTTCACTGAGCACTTGGGGTGCACCCAGCACCTTGCCAATCACTGGGCCTTCTGGGAGTTCACCATCCGGTGGGAGAGACAGAGTGTAAACTGATCGTTAGGGCAACTTGTGCCCATTTTGCTGCTTTTCTGGGGCCTAGAGGGATGAATACCGAGCCTGGAGTTAGAGCCTCACTTGCTTAGACCTTGAGGAACAAATGAGATGATGTGGGGGGAAAGCCCCTTGAAGAGACCTGATTCCATTGGGCAGTAAGAGGGAAGTTCTTGACCCTAGTTCCCAGGAGGCCTGCACATCCGTGCTGCCCACATAGGCTGAGGGGCCACGGGTTAGAGTAGGCAGCCCTAGTGACAGCACTTTGGTGTGGTCTGAGCATCAGCAGTTCCTACTAGGATCAGCTGTACCCTCGACCCTCATAACTGTACCCAGGGAGGTGGCTCTCTGCACATGGCACTGACCTTGGGAGTGGCCTCGCAAACCCTTTGGAGGAAAGATTGCTAGGCCTGGCCCTGATAAAGAAAGTCCGGCTTCCTGGCAAGGTTGTGGAGTAGCCAGCCCTTTCCTTGTGTTTTCCTTGTCCCTGGCACAGGGATTAGATAGGCTGATAGAGAGAGAGGCCAGGATGGCAGGACAAACATAGCTTCTGGAAGGAAACTCTTTCTAGCAGGAAAGGGAAGGGACATGGCAACAAGGACACATGGCAGTGCCTTTCCAGAGATGGGTGCGAAGGGAGTCCTGAGATACAGAGATGTTGTGCTTCCGTAGGCCTGGGGAGCAGCCACCAGTGTGGGCTGTGGTCAGCGTGGGGCCAAGCTGTTTGCTTGGGGAGATGGGTAAGACGGCAGGGAGGAGCCTACAGATAAAGTTACGTTGTTCCCTCACCCTTCTTATCTGTAAGAGCAGTCAGCACTCCTCTTCCCTTTCCTGAGATCCTGATGGATGGCCCCTTAGATCCTTCCTTTTGGAGCCTCCCCCACATTCACAGAGTTAGCCCTCCTGCCCACAGGTTGGGTGTCTGATGGGCAACAGAGCTGTGGTCTGAGGGGAGGAGGAGCCGGGGTCTTATTGCATAGTGGCGTAGTTTCGAGATCTTGGAAAAGAGAGGGTGGGAAGGGAAACCAGCATCCAGTCACTTTGTGAAGGACTTGGGAGTGGCATCCAGCCAGCCACCTTGAACCACTTTCCCCATCGCTCCCCTGCAGGTGTTAGAGCTGCGGCGGCCCATGGATTCCCGGCTGGAGCACGTGGACTTTGAGTGCCTTTTTACCTGCCTCAGTGTGCGCCAGCTGATCCGAATCTTTGCCTCACTGCTGCTGGAGCGACGGGTCATTTTTGTGGCAGATAAGCTCAGGTAGGGCCCAGCAGGGCAAGGTGAAGAAGACGGGGGTAGGCATATCTGCTAACTCATCCAATGTGTATTTAGGAGCCTTAGTGTGTGCCAGCCCCATGGGTGTGTGTGTGTGTGTGTGTGTGTGTGTGTGTGTGTGTGTGTGTGTGTGTAAACAAAGATCCAATGGAGAGGAAAAGGTTAGCAAACCCAGGAAGAGAGGATGGTTGAGGGAGCACACAAGTTTCAGGAAAGAGAGCCCAAGGGATGACTTGGCCTAAGGGAAGATGAGGGACACTTCCTTTGCAATATTGTGCAGATACAAATATATGTATAAGGAGAAAGTTAAGAAAGTAAGGAGGTTTCTGGTTGATGGCCACATTTCCTCTGGAAGGGTTGGCAAGGCCATCTCTGTGGGCTGTTGCATTTGAGGAGCGTGATGAACCTGAGTACGAGCCACTGTGAGAAGAGGCCAGGGCACTGACTAGGGGAGCACTGAGCCATCCACTGAGGGCGCCAGGTGAGAGTGTCACCTGGAGAAGATGATTAATAGGAGGGACTCAGGGCCAGGCACTCGGGAACTTGCGGAGAAGGATGAGGTGAGGCATTGAGGGTGCTGCGGAGGAGAGTGCAGGAAGGTGGCCAGTCAGCCTAGGAAAGGAAACAAGCTGTCCGGGAACTGGAGGGGCCAATGAGGCGGAGGTTGGCTTAGAGGAATAAGGAAAGCTGGATAAGGCGCGCGCTCTTAACCATGAGGCTGCTGGTTCGACTCCCGCAGGGGACGGTGTCTACACCCACCCACAGCTAAGACTGAACTCAGCACCTTGAGTTGAGCGGTCGCCCGGATGGCTCAGAGGGTATAGCGAGTGCTCCTAACCACAAGGCTGCTGGTTCGACTCCTGCAGGGGATGGTGGCTATGCCCACCCACAACTAAGACTGAACTCAGCACCTTGAGCTTAGAGGTCACGAGCTGCCGACAGAAAGCCAGATGGCGACTGGCACCCTCCACAGTGAAGACTGAAGAACAACTTGGCTGGTCCTCTCCCCAATTCCCCAACACTGCTCCCCTCCCCCAATTCCCCAATAAGGTCCTTAAAAAAAGGAAAAAAAAAGAAAAAGGCTGGATAGATCACAAGCCTTGTTCCCAAGTGTTGATTTACAATTTTAGAAGTAGAGGAGTTCCAGGTGCCAAGATCTGGTTATGGCCATCGGAGGGGTGGCAGAAGTGTCACTGGATATGAGGTCACTGGGAGAAGCCAAGCTCTTGTAGGCAGGCAACGTTTTTAACAAAAGAACATCTTAGTCTCTTTGAACTGCTAACAAAGTACTACAGACGGGGTAGCTTATAAACAACAGAAATTTATTTCTCACAGTTCTGGAGGCTGGAAGTTCAAGATGAGGGTGCCAGCATGGCCTCATTCCGGTGAGGGCCTGCTTCCTGGTCCATAGCCAGCTCCTTCTCACTGCGTCCTCGCGTGGTAGAAGGGGCTGGGGCGCTCCCTAGGGCCTCTTTGGTAAGAACACTAATCCCAGGGCCTGCCAAGTGGCGCATTGGTTAAGAGTTGGTTTTGGAATGCCAGCGGCCCTGGTTCGGATCCCACACATGAGGTCCAGTGACACTGCCCTCTACAGCTAACAACAGCTCCACCTGGAGCTGGGCTGTGCGAGCCCCAGCGATGGTGTAGGCTGCAGCCCCTGCTGCGGTGGGCTGCCAGAGGCTACAGTGAGTGGCCGGCAGCCCAGCCAGCGTGAGCGGCCGGCAGCCAGTGTGAGCTGCTAGTAGCCGCCGTGAGCGACCATCCAGAGGCCGGTGACAGATCTGCCTCATCCGGGAAGAGCACAATGACGATACCAACATGGGCCAGTGAAGCAATGTCCTCCGCAACTAGACTGAAGAACAAGAAGACAGCAACTTGTCTGTTCCCCTTCCCTGATTCCCCAACGCTGTTACCCTCCCCCAATTCCACAATAAAATCTTAAAAAAAAAAAAAAAAGAACACTAATCCCATTTATGAGGGTTCCACTCATGACCTAATATCTTTATATTAGGGGGTTAGGATTTCAACATATAAACTTCGGGGGACACAAACATTTAGACCATAGCACAGAATATACGTGGGAGGAGGGACAGGTGGGGAGAGGAAGAGATCTTGGCAACAGATTGTGCATTTTTTTGTGTCAATCCACAGGAAGCAGTGGTTTCTCTAAGATGGTAGAATTAATTCAGTCATATAGGTATTTATTAAGTGACTTGCTATGTGCCACACCATATGCCAGGTGCTGATCTGAGGGTCAGAAAAGAGAAATCCTCCATCTGGTTTGTCCCCCAATAAGCCCAGGATCCCTGGCTGTATGTATGAGAGGTATGAGGGGTGGTTAGGGGAACAGGAGATATGGACTCCTGAATGGCCTCATAGGGCACTGGGGCAGGAGCCCAAGCCCACCTCAGCCTAGGAGAAGGAAGGAGGAGGAAAAACCAAAGCTGACTTTTCTAGAGAATTTCAGGTTTAGAAATGGAAATGTCGCCTCACTTCCTGTCACAGCCTCAGTGTTTCTGTATCCCACATTCTGTGTTCTTCGTGGGCCTGTCAAGCCCTCATGAAGGCACTGAGGCTGCAACTAGAAGGGCTGGGCCCAGCAGCTCCACATGGTCCCTGCCTGCCCTGCCGCCACGCTCTGCCACCCATGTTCATTGTCCACCAGCAAAGCCCCTGGCTGCCCAGCCGTGAGGCTCTGGTCTGGCCAGATCTTGGTGCCCTGAACAGAGCCAGGCCCCTGAGATTGCTTTTCCTGAAGGCTTCATTTCCTCACTTGAGGCAGAGCCTCCTCTTTGCCACTCCCACCCTTAGCCCAGCTCCAGTAGGGCTATGAATACAGCTATTGTTCCTTGTGGCTGCAGCTGCCTCTGAGCACATTCCAGGACCCTTCTGGGAGGAAAATGCCCCAGGGCCCTGTTCTTGGCCTGGCTGGGTATTCAAGTTCTGCCAGTCTTGGATCTTAGAGAAGATGTCCTCCCAGCTGGGGTCTGCCTCTGACTGGGGAGGGGCAAGGTAGGCAGCCCAGGGATGGCACCCAAGCCTGGACTGGGGTCAGGGCTCAGCAAGTGCAGCCAACTCATGTTTCATTGTTCACGTTTTAGGTTTCCACAAGTCTTTTGTCCCTCTGGCCTGGTTCTGACATCTGTATGAGGGAGGGTGTGTGTGTGTGTGTGTGTGTGTGTGCGCGCGCGTGTGCACGCTCGTGCACACATAGGCTCTGCAGTGATCAGACCTAGGGTGCCTTCTGCCTCTCCAGCCCACTGGAGGGGATGGTGGAGATCAGTGTGTCCCAGGGAAAGGGCTGTCGGGGACCAGGATACCTGTCTCTGCTCCAAGGCCCATCATTATTTTAAGTGTCCACGGGATTGCAGGGCAGCCAAGCAAGGCACTGGCAGACAAAACACTTGTGAACATCCAGAGATCCTTCTAGAAGCAGGAGGGGGTTTGTTACTATCATGAACTAGTCCCATGTTCTGGTGGGGCATTCGTCATGACAGGTTGAGTCCCTACTACAGCTGATCAAGTAGAGACCAGGGCTTTATGGCTAATAGGTGGGACCAATAGATATGGAAGGACAGGCTGGGAAAGTCAAGCTTGAAAATGAACTTGACTGGGGGCCTCTGTCTCCTCATCTGTAATATGGTCCCTAAGGGAGGGCCTTTGACTCCTGATAGATGGATAGTTCAGGCCAGGTGTGTCTCCTGTGTTTACTGGTGCCCTTCACCAGCCCTCAACATACATGGGGAGTGTGCACTCATTTCTGTACCTTCTAGCTAGCATCCTAAAGCTTTTCCTATGTCTCCCAGTGGTCATTCTGCTTGGACAGCTAGCCCTGTTGTGCTCCTGGGTCTGAAGGCATGGAGCCCCCTCTAGGCCAGAGAGGGAGGACCCTGCTGATACCTGTGGCAATTTTGGGGAGCCTGAAAGGAAAGATGGGAGTGGGCCCCCTTTTCTGCTTGGTAAGAATGGTGCCAGCCCCTCACCTCAGTCAGTGGTCCTCAGTGGAGAGGAAGGAATGGACAGAGGACAGAGCAATGGAAATAATGCCCCACTGAGCGACAGGAAATGGGATTGTGTCCCAGGCCTCCTCTTATGACCACACTGATCCTGGGTATCGGTGGTCTCGGCTGGAAAATGTAGAATTGATAAGATGACCTCTATAGGGCTTTCCAGCTCTAACACGCTGTGAATTTGTGATTAGCTCTTAACACATTTTCCCTTTGTACTCTCTGGCCTGAGCTGAAACTGATACTCCCGCACTAGTGAGGCCTGCCTATGCATTTGTGTGGCACTGTGTGTGTGTGTGTGTGTGTGTGTGTGTGTGTGTGTGTGTGTGTGTGTCAGGGCGTTGGGGTGGGGGGGAGTGAGTCCTTGCATCCTTTGTGTGTTCAAGTATTGCTACATACCTTCCTAGCTGTTTCTAGGTAGAATCACCAAAGAGGGTAGTAGCAGTGTCCTCAGAGCCCTGAATGGTGGGAATGTGGGGGCATCACCAGTCTGTAGGGTCAGACCCAGGCCTGAGCCCCACTAGCATTTTTAGTTCCACTGGGAGGCTTTGGCATAAAAGGATATCCTGAGCTCCCAGCAGGCTCTAACGCCCCTTCCCTGAAAGTGCTGGGCCTGGGCTCAGGTACTTTGTCTCTGTTTGCCTACCAGTACCCTGTCCAGCTGTTCCCATGCGGTGGTGGCCTTGCTCTACCCCTTCTCCTGGCAGCACACCTTCATTCCTGTCCTCCCGGCCTCCATGATTGACATCGTCTGCTGTCCCACCCCCTTCCTGGTTGGCCTGCTCTCCAGCTCCCTCCCCAAACTGAAGGAGCTGCCAGTGGAGGAGGTGGGCCACCTGGGGAACCTGCTGGGTGGAAAGGGTGGAGGAAGGAAGGGATGGAAGGAACAGAAGCCCCCAGGAAGGAAGGGCAGAGTCGGGGATGGAAGGAAGAAAGGCACTGGCATCTTCTCGTTTGTGACCTCTGGGCCTCTCTACCCAGCTCTTAGCCTTTCTCCCTGGGAGCACTTTCCCCAGCTGGAGTTATTCCTCTTATCTGACCCTGGGAATCCAGGGGTCTGGAAGCCTGGGAGGGGGGTGGGGTAGGGTATTGCAGGGATTCATACCCTGAATCACTGCCACCAATGACTCTTTTCCTCAGGCACTGATGGTGAATCTGGGATCTGACCGATTCATCCGACAGGTAAGAGTGGGACCATGCCTGCTCTCGGGTGGGTGCTTATTCAAATGCAGACCCCAGAGCATCCAACATGGTCACACACACTGCTCAACCCCCACAGCCTGTTGGGTGAGCTCTCTGGGTTCCATAGTCACAGAATAGGCATGGGTGGGAAGAAGTTGATGCGAGACGTCTTGTCCTCAAGCAGGAACTGCCCTTCTGGTTGGCATCATCACTTTCTGGAAGGCAGTGTGGGAGCGCAAGGAACATGGCCTGGAAGTCTAAAGACTTGACCTCTGAGCTCTGCCACCTTTGAGCCACATGATCTTGCACAGGCCTGTGAACTTCTCTGAGCCAGAGTTCTCATCTCTACCCCAGGCGTGGTGATAGCACTTGCCGTGTAATGTTGCTAGGAGGTTACACATGATGCATAGAATGCCATGGAATGTGAAGGTTTGCAATCGTTGCTGGCAACTTCAAAAAGCCTTTGTTAGTCACAGAAATTCTCCCAGCTCTCTACAAAGGAGCACAGCCCAGTGCCGTACCCTCTGAGAGTATACAGTCTGGTACACACAGAGCTATGGCGACTGGGTACAAGACATGAAGGTACGACACTCAACCAGAGCGTAGAGACAGAAACGGCAGCCTAACCTCATACCTGAGACACAGGCTGGGCCACAGTCTCCCCACCCTGAGCCAGATGTGCTTCACCTGGAGCTGAAAATGGAGGAATTGGGGTGCTGGGGTCAGAACCCTTAGCTAGTCCTGGGCAGTGAATGCCACCCACCCCACTTTATCTGTGTGACCTTGGACAAGTTTCTTCTCTCTGTGCCTCAGCTTCTCATCTTAAAATGAGGTTGATAAATAGTATCGGGGTTATTAGGAGAATTCAGTGAGCTTGTGTATTTAACACATTTTTTGCGGGAAACGAGTAAACTCGTCATATAGCTTTTTATGCCCGCTTACAAAGTGTTAAGTTCTCCTGCAGGGCCTGGCACATAGAAGTCTCAGTCAGTGTCAGCTGTGATTATCACTGTGTGTTTCTTCTCCGGCAGATGGATGATGAGGACACGCTGTTACCTAGGAAGTTACAGGCAGCTCTAGAGCAGGCTCTAGAGAGGAAGAACGAACTCATCTCCCAGGACTCGGACAGCGACTCTGATGATGGTGCGTGAGACTTGGCCACGGCACAGTCAGCTTTGGCCCTGGACTCCCTCAGCTCCGGGCCTGGGCCTCACGGAGCCCGAACCGTTTCCGTGCACCAGATATTTCTGGCTGAGGAGGCTCCAGATGTAGGACCTGATCTCACTGTAGCCTCGAATTCTCTAGCCCCGCTACCAGTGGGGTTCAGTGGGTTATGGCTCCATTAGGTCTGAGGAGAGAGAAGTATTGTGGTATTTTGTCAGGGAGCGAAGGAACATAAACTACATTGGGGCTGCTTCTAGGGCAGCCCAGGCTACAAAGCTACCCTCTTCCCTCTCTTCTCTACTTGTGGAGGTTCGGGAAGGAAAACCCAAAGACACATGGCAACTACAAAGACTCTTCTTGCTGACAGGAAACTAGTTGTTCTTCCCTCTTGGGCATTTCCTCGAGCCACTGCAGGAGATAGAGGGAACCTCCTCCTCGTGTGAAGCCAGAAAAGTCACCGAGGGCGAGGGGTGTGGGGAAAGGGGTCCTCTGGTCTCTCATTTCCACACTCCTTCATCCAGCAAGCATTTGCCAGCCTCCTGGCTTGTGGGCTAGTTGCAAGCCCAGGAGCATAGGAGAGAGAGTTTCAAGAACAGCCAGGCGCTTCTGGTGGGAGTTTTATTGCGGGGGAGAGAGACAACAAACACCAACTGGAGTTTGGGGTTGTAGGTTGGAGATTGCAGGCTCTCGACCTGAACCTCAAAAGTTTTCTTTTCTCTTCCAGAATGTAATACCCTCAATGGGCTGGTGTCGGAGGTGTTTATCCGGTTCTTTGTGGAGACCGTTGGGCACTACTCCCTCTTTCTGACGCAGAATGAGAAGGGGGAGAGGGTCTTTCAGCGAGAGGCCTTCCGCAAGTCTGTGGCCTCCAAGAGCATCCGCCGTTTTCTCGAGGTTTTTATGGAGTCTCAGATGTTTGCTGGCTTCATCCAAGACAGGGAGTTAAGGAAATGTCGGGCAAAGGGTAAGGTTAGAAGAGCTTGGGGTTGGGGGTAGTGGGCCCCCTTCTCTAACTTCTCTGCTAACAGCAGGGCGGAATAGCTAAGCACTGTGATGGAAGCTCATGGGTGTTGCGCAGGGCCAGGCCTCCTAACATCCCTTTTCTTCTGACAGACACTTCCAAGAGAGCTTTCCTCTCCTGCTGTCCCAGTCAATGGCTTCCCAAGGTGGTGCACAGGCGGGAGCCAGGTGGCTAGAGTGGGGCACAGCTCCACCAAGAGCAGCATGCCATTGGTTGCTCAGTCTCTTATTATCCAGGGAAAAGGACCCAGCTGAGCAATTTAGGGGATTCTGAGAATCCAGGGTTAGGAAGGTCCATGAAGAGAATTGAGCTAGCTGTCCAGGGTTGGTGGCAGTCTGCATTCAGAGCAAGTCATCTTAATTTTAGTTATTTCATCAGCTCTGATCACTAGAGCTTTTCCATCTCATCAAGATCTTTCTGTCCAACACACACACAAAAAAGCGAAAAAAAATCTTTCTGTCTAACCTCAGGGTTATTATTCTGTCCACTAATGCTGTCCATTTAGTCTGACAAACCTTTTTGAACCAACCTTGTAGAGCGGTCTAAAAGGAGCCAGAGAAGGTGTCCACTCAGGGGCAGCTTCGAAACAGGGAGTGGCCTCTTTGCCATATTGCAGCTCAGGAACATGTGCCAGGAAGCAAGGTATCGAGGGCCTCTTATATCAGCCGTGAGTGTTAGTACAGTGTTGTTCATGATGGTTTTGATGAGCCAGTCTGCATTCTGAAATGCTCCTACAAGTTATAATTGTAGATCCTTGGTCTCTCCCATTTGGGGATCTGTGCTTCACGGCTCCCCTCCAATAGGCCTCCCCTTCCCTTCCGCCTATGACTGTTCTCTTCCCTGCCTGTTCCTCTGCCCCAGGCCTCTTTGAACAGCGAGTGGAGCAGTATTTAGAGGAACTCCCAGATACTGAGCAGAGTGGAATGAATAAGTTTCTTCGAGGTTTGGGTAAGTAGCCTTGTCACAGATGAGATAGACGCTCAGCAAGAAAGGAGGGGCTGGGACGTCTGTACCCCCAAACTGTTCTAAACCAGTGCCAATGGGTCTTTACACTGAGGCTATAGACAGAACAGGAAGAAATCCCTTGGTGAAGAGAAGGTTCCCAGTGCAGTGCTCCAAGGACGTTTAGCTCATTATTTACAAAACTGCAGAACTGAGAGAAACCACAGCAACTCACCTAAGTCAGGTCTCTTTGGGTTCACTCCTTCCTGAGTGACTATGAAAGCCATAGGACCAGTGAGCTTTCTTCTGGGCCATAAGGGATCTGTCTACAAAAGTTGTGTGCCAGAGTGCCCTTCTCTGAAAATCTCCACTCCTTTCAAAGAGCTCAGGCAGTTGGATCATAGAATCATAGCAGGTCTCAGTTTAAAGGGAAATTGACGCCAAAGAAGTTAAATGGCTTGTCCAAAGCCACACAGTGAGTAATACCAGAGCCCTCATTAGAGCTCCAGAGTGTTTTCCTTCCCTGGAGCAGATCTATCACAGCTGTAATCCAATCGTTCTAATCCTTTCTCTCTCACAGAGAGGGTTAGGGCTGTTGGAAGAGATGATATTGAAACATTCTCACTCTTGCCCTTTCTGGCCCACAGGCAACAAAATGAAGTTCCTCCACAAGAAGAATTAAGCTCCTTTCCCAGTAAGAGTCCAGTGCCTTGCAGAGCCTGGAGCCTGGGGAGGGGCCCAGCCTGGGACCTTCTGGGCTGCTGTGGCTGCTCTGCCCCCACAGACCCCAACCTCCAAGCCAGCCCACCCCTGCCTTCACAATATCCCAGGATACTGTTTGTAAATAATCTGCTGTAAGCTTTCTTATCTGTTTTTATAACAAGCAAAGAGAATCTGGTAAATATTTGTATATTCCCAAGGGGCCGGGTGCTTTCCTGCCCTGCCTGAGCATGGATAAATTTTGCTGGGTGCTGGTGACTGGCCAATTATGTGCAGCTGACTGTCTCAGCCGAACCACTGATCTTCCCTTGGAGGCTCCTGGCCTGCCTGCCGGAGGCCCCTGCTGCCAGTCTTGGGCCCTGGAAAGCAGATGCTCTCTTGTTATGTACAGGAGGACTATTTTTTTTAAATCTTAGAGTTTCTATTTTTTTCTAGTAGTCCCCCTCCCCTAACCCGCTGTTTCTGAAGGGCACAGGCCAATCAATCCCCATTTGCAGCATGGTACCAGGCTCCGGGGCCTGGCCTTCTTTTGTTCCTCCCACCTCGGTGATGGTCAGTGAGTCATGGGAAGCCCACCCCTGGCCCTGCCAGTGCTCCCCAGGCCCAGCTCCATGCGGCCATGATGCGGTACAGGGCATCCCTCCTTCCCACCATCTACGGGTGTTCTCAATAAACAGTGTACAGTTGTTTGGGCCCAGAGTCCCGTGTGTTCCTTGGCTTCATTATCCAGAACTTTCTCTCCTGGGGGATGGGCTGAGATAGGCTAGTCAGGGGTGAAAGAAACACAATCATGCTAGGAACTGAGTAGTTGATTAAGCATTTAACTTCAGTGTGGGTCACTGACCTCCCCTGAAATCAGGTTCTCTGGCCTGGGTTGTATGACTGGTCTTAGAGTTAGAAGTTACCTAATCTGGGCTGGCCGAGTGGTGCTGTGGCTAAGCACTGGCTTGGGAAGCCGGCTGCCCCGGTTCAGTCCCACATGTAAGGGCCAGTGACACTGTCCTCAAAAAAAAAAAAAAAAAGTAGTTATCCAATCATTGTTCTAGTTCAGTGTTTCTAATTCTATGTCAGTGTTTCCAGTGATGGAAAGAATGCTCATTGCCCTTTCCACTATTAGATGAATCTTAACATTTTCCGATTCAGTATGAAGCCCTCAGGACATCACTGGGTGTCCTGACTTCAGTGGAGTGAAGCACAGCTAAAGCCAATCAAGCCTGCTCATATGGCTCTTCCGTATCACTCTGTGAATAGTTATTTCTGTTGGAACTCTAGGTTTGAGTACAGACATTCTGCTACATTCCATGGAAGAGCAAGGAGAGAGACAAGCAGGATGGAGAATATGGGTGACTTAGGCTTTCTACCCACGCAAGGCCTTCCCAGAGTAGAGACTTTGAAAATTCCCAAGATCAGGCATTCAGCTGGAATTCTCTTCATTGGTATTAGGTTTGGGTCTGGTAGGATTTGAACCATGGTGTAAAGTTTTCCTGTCTTTCCACCCCAGCTACTAGACTATTCCCTCCTGAGTTCCCTTTCCTCATCTCCATTCCCACTGAGGCCTGCGCAGGTCACAATCTGTCCATGGGTGGGGTTGCTATCTGCCTCATAAAGCAAAGTAAAGGGCTGTCATAAAGCCGTCTTCTTTGAAAAAGTCTCCTACATAATTAGCCTTGGCATCTTCCAGGAATGAGGGTGGGGACTGAGGCCTCATTAGGCTGCGTTTTCAGTTGAGGTAGGTAAGGACAGCAGTTATAACCAGAAAGTCCAGAGTGGGTTATAGTTACCTCCCAAGTGTGTCACTGTTTGCCCAGCCTGGGCTTCATGACAATCATACAAGTTGATACCTTAATAATAAAATAATAATAGTTTCCAAAAGGTGCTCTTTCTCCTTTCCTCGCCCTCTCATTTTTAATGTGGCTTCAAAGACTCCTCAAGACATGGGATCAGATGACAAGATATATAAGTGTAAATTTTTTTTATGTGTGAAAAATTGTGTATAAAAATTTGAAACTTGTATGTATCTCTGAAATTTTAAGAGACCTAAGACTAACCCTAGGGATTTCTTCCTCTATGGCCACAGCTCTCATCCCTATTCAGAAAACTGATACCAGCACATAATGGTTTGGAACGGGCTGCAAGGGTCCAGACAGTGACTGCTATGGGCAAGGTACAGAAGTCATGGGGATGGGAGAGGTGGGTGTGTCCAGGGGGCCTGGAGTTGACAGGTGTTCAGGGCTTCTTTCCACATTCTGCTTTCACATGATCTCTGGATCCCTAAACAGTTGGTTCTCAACCCTGGCAGGTTCAACACTTGCCTTTTCTATAGCCAAGACTGTAATTCCCCCTTTACTATCCTGAAATGAAATTCATAGATAATATAACCTACCTACACACATCTTAACTGTAATATAAAAGGGGACAAATAAAAGGAAATAAAGAGAATAAAATAACATATCTTTAAATAGATAAAGGCTTGGACACAACTGTACTAGAAAATACAATGAAGTTGGATGCTTCTACCTGTACAGTTACTGGGCCTGGAATAGCTGCACATGCAGACAGAGAAAAGTGTGTTGATTCAGAACTCAGATTCTGTTGAGTAGGTGGTGTTCCCATCGGCAGTTTTCTGAAATGAACAATTTTTGGTAATATTCTGAACAAAACACAGTATGAACTTCCTCAACTTAAACAGTATTTGGAATCCTGGATAACTGAGAAGTATATGGAAACAAAAGGAAATAAAAACAACTAATTATATGTAAATGGAATTTGGTTGTAAGCTAGATTTTTCTTTGTTGTTAAGAATCAACATCTAGCATCCTGGTGGTTCCCCCTAATGATTATGCTGCCCCCCTCCCCTCACCCCCATGGTATCACCATCGCTGGAAATGAGTCCCTTAACAGTGCCTTTTTGACAGCCCTGGGGCAATTGCTCAGGGGCAAGGCAGTGCTGTGTCCTGTGCCAGAGGTCCCGGTGCCTATGTAGTGCCAGCCAGCCCTCTTTTCTATTCAGGAGTTAAGAAAGACCCAGGGTTTTCTCCGGTAATCGGTCTGCTAACTTTTAAAGCAGGGCAGGCTGCCCTATTACATCTTTCTAAATGCTCTTTTCAGAAAGTAATCACACCCTGGTAAGTTGTTAGTGCAGAAATGAGAAGTCAGCTTTTTAAAGTCAGTATTTTGAAGGTAATGCCCTTGGAAAGTAATTATTATTCCAAATGTGGTCCACATTGGATTGTCTGAATTAGGGCTCTGAGGAAATCATTCTAATTACAGTCACAGCCCAGTTCAATTTTTAATACCTTTTATTTCACATGTGATCTTGAAACCTATCTTGTATGCAAAATGACTTCTTTAAAAGGATACAGAAACAGGGTTAAACAAAGAAGTGGGAATAAAACAAAACTCGGGCTGTAACATAAGAGCCAGAAATGAAACACTTTAACCTATATTCTTATTAGGGGTGATACACAAAAGTAGTTTCTACAGCCACACTGGTGCTATGCATTCCAAACATCTTAAGTTTACGGAGCTGGGGGTGGGTATATAATAAAAGTAGGTAAAAATGAAAACTCGAGAACAAGAGAAAATACTACTTTATTTTCAGCACTGGCAAGTTACTGGCATCTTATTTTTTTGTTGGTTTATATTGTATTTTAATATGAAAGTAGTATGAATTTGGTTAAGCAAGAAACTCAAACTGTACCAAAACATCTACCTCACTTTCCAAAACTGAGCAAATTCTAAATTCTTCCAGAATATTTCTATCTGTACAAGCATTTTTTTTTTTTTTTTTTACGGTGCCTTGATCATAATTCGCGCTGAAAGTTCATTCCGGGAGGTTTGGAAATTCCCACCCTAAAAGTGTATATAAACACCACGCCTCCTGTCGTTAAGCGCGGCCAAAGCGGGATTTGAAGTGTCCAAGGATGACGCAGACTTTCGCTCCGAAGGCGACACACGCCGTACAGGACTGGAGCCGAAATTAAACCTCCCGCCCCGCCGGGTAAAAGTATCTACGTCATGTGATGCGAGCCGGCCCCGCCCACTGCCCCCAAATGGCCAAGCCAAGGGAGGAAGCTGACGCCATCACACTTCCGGTCACGCGGTGGTCAGTGACCCCGGAAACAAACACTCCGGAAGTGGCTCAGGTGAGGAAGACGAAAAGGGGCGCTCAGCAGCAGTGTGCCGGGAGGGTGTTTGGGAGTCGGGCTGCGTAAGTCAACGAGCGTGGCTGCGGAAGCGCCAAGCTTTGCGGGGCTCCCGCCGCCTTAAGTGTAGGCGGACGCTGTACGTCTTCAGCCGGTGGTGCGCGCCGCAGGTTTGTTTTCGTCCCTGGGGCTGACTGCTCTTGGGCTAGTCATCGAATAGAAATGTTTATTTGAATTGACTACTTTTTATTTTTAAGGAGGGCGTAGCGCATGGTGGCCCATGCGATGAATCCAACGGGTCACCTTGTTCAGAGCATGTGCTCTAACCAACTGAGCCACCCGGCTGCCCTGAATTGAAAACTTAAATCCAACTTAGCTGATTTTGCAAAATATGTGGCAGACATTTCCCACAAAATTTTTTTTTTTTTAGGGCAGTGTCACTGGCCCTCCTGTGTGGGACCGAACCGGGGCCACTGGCGTCCCAAGCCGGCGCGTAACCACCACTGTGCCACTCAGCCGGCCCTCCCACAAATTTTAAGTTACAGCTGCAGCCCTGAGGTTTTTGTGGAAAATACATTTAAAGCACATTAGGCCAGAAATGTTCTTAGCAATTCCAACTTACATTTAGCTGTCAACCTAATGTGCTAGGTGATAATTTTGTTTTCAGAGGTACTTGAATGAAAGGTTCAAGACGACGTTGTTGGGGTATCTGATAAAGCTCAGCTCCCCATATATAGGAGGACGTCATTACTAGCCACTAAAGGACATGGTAGCATTATGAGCTGCTATGCCTACAGGACACATGAGTCTCATGAACATTGTATTTTACATATCAGCGGTGGCGTCTTCTCAACTGAAATATAAAATCAAAACAGGGTTTGTCCTTGGATCCACAAAGCAAGCCAAGTGGTCACTCATAAGTCTGTGTCCTTCACTTGCTTGAGACATGAAGGTTTTGCTTACCAGTCACCCCAACTTCCTTTGGCAACAACTACTCAGAAAGGAGTTGGAGAATCTATCCAGGTGTTGGCTGTAGATACTGGTGAGTGACCAAGCAGGAACAAAACAGCTCATCTGATCCTCTATATAGGATCGGGATGAGTGTTCTCAACCAACCCCATCCTATTTTTGGATAGTTTTCACCACAGGGTACCAACAAATCCCTGGGATAGGACCTGGACACTAAGGGACTCGTGCGCTGTTTCCCCATAAATCTCACCCTTGCAAGCCTATTTTACCGTCAGCCACAACCCAACTGCGACACCAAGTCCTATTTTGTCTTCTGAATCCTTTTTCCATTCTCATTACTATTTTCTTGGCTCTACCTCCAGCCTCACCTCCCAGAGTCACTTGCCTAACCCTTTCCAAATTGGTTTCCCAAATGTATGTTTGCTCTTCCTTCCAAACTGGACCACTTTCTCATTAACTGAATCACACCCAAGTTGATTTGTCTGCTTCCCTAACAACTCACATAATGGTTGCTAAGAGTCAAAAAAGGTTTAATAAACACTTTCCATTTTACTGAATCCACAGGATCCTCAAGTGCCTTCACCTACATTTTAAATATTAAGAAAATTGGACTAAGCCTAAATCACACATTTGTTAGGTTTGGATAGATTTCAAACCGTTTTTGAAATCTGTATCTTCAGTGTCTAGGACTCAAATGTTACCATTCTCATAATTCTGTATCAACTGACCACCTGTTTTTGATCCATACCCTTAGCACCTATATTAAGTCCTCCAGGAGACTAAGAGAAAACCTAGCAGCATTATGGAAGATGCAAATCCAAAAAATCCAGTTTGTTTGTGCAACTCAGTAAAGCCATACTGACCCCTTTTAACTCCCGTTATTTAACTCAGTTTTCTCTTCCCCTGTGCTTCCTTACATTTGATGGCCTCCAACCTCCTCTAAAGGTTGTCATGTCCCATAGAAAGTAATGGTTCTTGGCTCATAGATGAGCACTAACAACTCTCCACCAAATTAACTTAGTATAGCTGAGTTTCGGGTTTAAGTGTCATTTAACTATTTCTTTGGCCAGGGTTCTAGATTAGGAGTTTTATTTTAGGTGAAAAAAAAAAACTCAAAATAGAGACCCTGAGATCTGTGAGGTTCTCATCTGCAAGCACTAGTCATTTTTGCAGGAGATACAAACCCTGGAAAACCTGATTCTAGTTTCTGGCCTTTTACGATTTCCCAAATTTCTCTACTAGATACATTTCAGACAAGAAAAATTGTTAGCATTTCATGATATATTTCCTTGAACATTTAAGACTCCTATGCTCAGGAACCCAAATATCTTGACAATTGCTTCCTAGAATTCAAACCACTTTGATATGTAAAAGCCCTGGTGTGTTTAAAATTAGATTAATGGGCTCCATCTCAAGATTTTGGTTATGACTAGAATGGTTTAATCCAAGATGAGGGAGCCAGGTGGAAAAACCGTGGTAGATTCAGTAATTGTCCAGAACTGCCTCATTCATGTCACTGTCCCCTTTTGAGCCCTATGGAACAGTTAAGGGCAAATTCTTCCACTTGCTGTAAATTCAGAGTATACAATGAAAACAGGCCTTCCAACTACACCCACACACCAACAAGTATTATTGCTTGATAAATGAAAAGGTTCAAGTTAGGTAACAGGCGAAGGCCTCTAAGTGTTGATGCTATCTCTTGCACACTTTCTTTCTGAGGGGAGTTGGCTGGAGCCCAGGCCCTCATACCCTTACTCCCAGAACCTGTTAGGCAGGCTTCTGACATACAGGTAAGGGAGAGGTAGAGGTGCCAAAGAAGAGAAGACCAGAAGAGAAAAACACTCGAGTTTAATGAACTTCCTTCCATGTGGCTTCAAGCTACCAGGACACAGGCCCCTCCAACACCCTTAATCTTCTCCTCAGCTCTTCTGCTGAAGAATTTGGCCTTCACGATGACAGGCTGCTTTGGGAGCTTTCCCTTCCCCAGAACTTTGTAGTAGCCCTAAAAAGAACAGAAAAAAGGATTTATAATACACCATGGCAAATACCAACTCATTGATGGATATGAGGAAAGATGCCTGTCAACCCACTCCATCAAGGAGCCAGGGAGGGCATGTTTCTGATCTGGGCACTACCGGGGGCATTGACTGCCCTCGCCAGTGAATCAAGACCAGTGGATTCTCTCCGAGAACTGTAGCACACCAGGACAAGAGCTGTCAGGATGTGACTCTAGTCTCGGGCAAAGCACAACCCCCCCTCCCCATTACAATCTAATAACCAGAAAACGAAAACCACGACCCCAGCAATGTTCCATGAAGTCTTGACCATCAGAATTGCTCAAGGGATGTTAGGCTGGGAAGGGAGATTTAAACCCTAACTGAAAGCCCCCTCAGGATTCAGACTACTTCTATATCCATGGGAAGTTAAGACTGACACAAGGACCAGAACTCCAAATGACATAGAAAATGGTTGGTTTTTTTTTGAGGGGTGGGTGAGTGGAGTTGGAGGATTCTCTTCAGATAATATAGGGCCTTAACAAACACAGCCTTTTTTTTTTTTTTACTGTTAAGGAACATGAAGGGTCAAATAACTGTGCCTCATGTAGTCTTGTGTAAAACAGACCAGAACCAGTTGAGCTAAGATACTGCCAATAGCTCAGGTGAGAAATGAAAAATCAGGGCAGTAGGAATGAGATTACTGATTGGAAAACGATTCAAGGGAAGGGACGGCTCAGTGGTTAGGTGCTGGCTTGGGAAGCCAGCGGTCCCATTCGGGTCCCATATACGAGGGCCAGTGACACTGCCCTCAAAAAAAGGAAAACAAAAAAAAAAAAACACCTATTCAAGTGAAAATGAAATACCTGAAGGAGTGAGAGTGGAAGGATTACTTCAACTGAACTAGTGCTCAATTCTGGTCAGTGAATTACCTCTGGAAATTCTTCCAAAAGGTGTAACTGTCTAGTAAGTAACTGGATATAGACTTGAGGTGGAGACCAAGTAGATTAGATTATTCAGAGTTTTGAGGTAAGGACCCATATAAAGACAAAAACACTCCTTCACTCACCGATCGCACCACATCAATGATAGGAGCAGCTCCAGTCTTGTTTTTGGCAGCATTTACCCGTGTCTGCTCACTGACCAAGGTCCACAGTTTATCAAGGTTGACAGTTGGGCAGAAGCTCTGGTTCCTTTTTAAGTGGTAATGCCTCATACCAACTTTCCCAAAGTAACCTGGGTGACTAGGAAGAGAAGGCAAACACTTTCATAACCTCACTCCCAATTAACAAGCTATATTTATCATCTTCATAGTCCACCCCCGGCCCCATTAGTGTAAATTGTTCATTGGTGTAGAATGGTGACATAATTGGTACTCCATTGGTTGAATCAAACAAATCTTTTTTAAATAGCCCACCAAAAAGACTTTCAGGAGAAAAAGATTAGCCTTATTTTATGGAACCAGGATAAATCACTGAGTAAGTCAGAGGCAGTAGCAAGACTAGAATTCAGGTCACTTAACAGCATTTGATGGATATGTCACACACCCCTATAATAGAGATCTTCAATACAAATCGTTAAAACACCATCCCCTGATTTGTGGCCAAAGTCAATCTAACAGTTGTATAGACCAATCCGATACATGTCACTAACCTGGTGACTGACTATACCATGGGGGCCACAGCCAGTGAATAAGGTTAGCAGTTACTCTTCGAGGACTCCAGCACACTAAGGCAACAGCGGATATACCCAAGCGTGACTCTAGCCTCGATGACAAATTTGCTCAGTTCACACGTGTTAACTTGGTAAAAGCCAGCAACAAGCAGGGTTTGTGGAGTGGTAAGAGGCTTGCTTCCCACTGAACATGTTCTGAGCCAGCCCTCCGCCCCTAATGCCAAAACTGTTAGTGAAATCACTCTACGAACACTCACTATTTGTCAAAGTTGATCCTGTGGTGATGCAGGCCACCAGCATTGCCTCGGCCTCCTGGATGCTTCCGGTGCTTGCCTGCAGGGAGACAAAACTACGGTGGTGACACCGCCTGGTGCGGCTCCTCAAGACTCCCAAAAGCGTTCCCACCACACCGCTCTGCCTTTGCTTATGCTATTATTCCCAGTCTACACTATCTCTTTCAGCATCCCTATTCCTTCAAGACTCCAGCTTAAAACATTTCTCTGAAGCACTGCCAACCAACTCAATACTGTGCCCCTCTAAATTTTCATCCATTCCCCACCTGATGTGAAATCCTCTATAACTAGAGGATTTCAACCCAAGGTCAGATTTAATCTGACCCACAAAGCTCTCAGTAACCCACTTCTAAGCTATCTACCTCGTGACCAGCTAAGCACCAGGCGGGGAGCGCCCAAACCGGCCAGGATGGGAAGCCAGCACTTACCGATGCGGCCGTGGCCGTGGCTCACGTGGCCCCTAAGTTTCCGCGTCTTCCTCAGTCTGGACGGCTGTGTGGGAAACGGTAATGAGTGCTCGGGCCTAAGGGAAGTGTAGCAGGGGGCGAGGCTTGCCAGGTCATGAGAGGCCCGGAGGCCTGGGGATCAAGCACCTGCCTGTAACGCATTCAGCAAAGCTGAGGGTCCAGGCCGGCCCGGAGCCGTGCGGCCTCATCGGGGCGGTGCCTGGGCCCGCGTGGCTCAAGCGATCAAAACCCTGGCGCGAACACGCGGGCCCAGGCAGGCCTCCTAGCCTGCGGCCCGCTGTGCGCGACCCAGAAGACGGGGCTAGCGCGGTCGAGATTAGGCGGCTGGGGTGCAAGGCGAGCAGAACTCGTGGCCTGCGACAACAACGAAGAGGAGGTACGAAACGAATAACCTACCATGTCGACAGCCGAGATGAAAAAGGGAGGCCCTTGCGAAGTCTCGCGAGCTATGGAACATGGGGGCGGAGCCAACACCTCACTTCCGGTCCGGGCGGCCGGTCCCTGGGCAAGTCTCGGGTCTCGCGCGGTTCTGGCATGTATCGCTTCCTCTTCCTTCAGGTTCCCTCCGCTGGCCCTGGGCTCGCCTAGTACCTGTGGCAGCTGAGATCCTTACTTGCAGTCCGTGCTTCGCACAGGCTCTGAGGCTGAGAACTGTAGCGGAACGTGGGACTTGGGGCGCCGCGGGCCGGGCCCTTTTCCCCGGCGCCCTGGCCCGAGGACCCTCCTCGGCCACCGTAGGTCTCAGCTCCGCATCGAACGCCTCAGCCTTGCGCAGCCCCACGCTCCCTGCTCTGTTCTCAGTGCCCTAAGCGGCCCCGCCGGCCGCGGTTGCTTGCTTGTTCGCAGGCCGTGGTGAGGACCCGCGAGGCACTGTTAGACCCTTAGCCCACCCTGTGCCTCGCTTGGGGCCTTTGAAGCCCTTCCCCGGATCTCTCTGCCACCCCCTGGGACCTGCTCTCCCACACCCCTGAATGGGCGCTGGGGCTTTCTCTCCCCTTGGCCCTGGTGCTCTCATCGGGGACACTCACTGTGAACCTGCCCTGCTTCAGGGACCTGTGCGCCTCGTTGCTTCAGAGGACTTTTTCATTCGGACCTTTTAAATTTTTTTTTTTTTTTGAGGGCAGTGTCACTGGCCCTCATGTGGGACCGAACCGGGGCCGCTGGCTTCCCAAGCCAGCGCTTAACCACATCCAGACCTTTTAAATTTTGTAACCACCACCTTAAATAACTCCACACGCCCGTGGCCCCTATTCCTGGGCTTAGAGATCCCCCTGCTCAACCTGGACCCAATACAGGCGTCTCGCGAAACTTGCCCTGAGCCATGTAGTCATCGTTGCTCACTCACTCGGTGTGTGCCCCCACAAAATCCAGTGCGCAGCTCTTAGGTAATTGTTGACCCACGTTTGCCTTTCCTGCTAGACCAAATTCCTTAAGGGCTCCAGGATGGTTTTCTTTTATCCATGCGCCCCCTCCCCCGTTCCTGGCATGTAGTACATGTTCAATAAATGATTACGTGAATGAACACACCTTCCCTCACCTCTTTCTTCACTACTAGTGGAAGAGGCAACCCCCCCCCCGTCTTAACTTTCAACCAGAGTTCACAATTTCAACCTGTGTTCAAGATCCCATTCCCTCCATTATTCTGTGTGTGTTTTCTCTTTCGTTTTCTTCAGCTAAAATACATTTGAACTAAAATATCCTAAATTCTCTATGACTCTCTGTCTCATCTACTACCCTTGCTCCTTTTTTCCCCAAAAAGAGTAGTCTGTAAATGCGATTTGCTCACTTCCCATTCGTTGTTTAATCCACTGTAGTCCTCCGCCCTACCATTTCAATGAAAATGCTCTTAGCAAAGTCATCAATTAAACACCAAATTGAATGGACTTTCTATTCCTCATACCACTGTTCTCCCTGTTGCACTTTACCCCTTCAACTTCTTTTTCTAAAGAAACTCGCCTGGGGCCTGTCGAGTGGCGTGGTGGTTAAGCGCTGGCTTGGAAAGCCAGCGGCCCGGTTCGGGTCCCACATGTGAGGGCCAGTGACACTGTCCTCAAAAAAAAACAAAAAAAAACTCGCCTGTCTCCTATCTTCCTGGCTACTTCTTATGTCTTCTTTTCAGGTTCTTCTAACTTTGACCACCTTTCAAATGTTGGTGTTCTTCAGCCTCCTGTCCTTCCACCTCTTCACAGTATGCAATCTTCTTGGGTGAACTCATCTTGGGTGGCTTCAATTCACATCTCTGGCTGAGCTCCACTGATATGTTCACTTAATTTCTGGCTAGTATCCCTTGGACATTCTAGAGACAATCTAGATAAACATATCCAAAAACTTCAATCTTCCCTGCTCACTGGTACCTCCTCCTTTATTCTGTATCTTGGTGAATAGCACTGTTGTCTATCATAGCGATGTCAGGGACACCTGAAAACCATCCCCAAGCCTTCTTTCCCACCAATACATTGTCACTATATTCTTTTATTCTATATCTGTCAAATCTTCCTCCTTTTAAGCCCTCTTGTCACTGGCTTCATTAAGGCCATCATATCTCTTGGGTTCAATGCCTTTCTGCGATTATCCTGCCTGCATTCTAACCCTCCTCCAATCCCTCCAGCCATCATACCTTTGCCAGATTAATCTTCCTAAAACATGACTTTCATTCTTTCACTTGATCAAAAAGTTCAATATCTCCCTATTACCAACAAAATACAGCTCACTTGCCTTTACGGTCTTACCTCAGTTTCTCCCTTACACAAGCTTTCTACTGCAGCCAAACTAGGTACACCTCTTCTGCCTTTTGCCTGTGCTCATGCCTTTTCTCATGCCTGAAGTGCTCATCTTCCTGACCAGATACCCTGAATCATCCTCAACCTTAAAGCCCACCTTATAATCTGCTTCTTCCTAAAACACTCCAGTCCACAGTGATAATAGCCAAATACACCTTGCAGTTTACCAAATGTATGTGCCTGAGAAGTCAACACTACCAGCCTCTATTTTATGAATGAGAAAATCAAGGCACAGAACTTGGGAGTGATTTGCCAGAAGCTACAGAGCTGCTAAGATAGAGAGACTGGGCCTAGCCTTCAGTCTTCTTTCCACATCCCCTGCTTTTACCTCAGTGACCATTTCTCTTACCTCACAGCACTACGGTCTTCATCTCCTTCAAGCCTTAATCACATACTGCCTGTGACTAGCAGAAAGAGGCGACTAGTGGGTTGGTGGGCAAGGTCTAAGATGAGATCATCCTCTATTTGACATCAAAACTGGCCAATAAGTGTACAAGGGATGAACTGAGTTATGTGGAAACTACCTTGGGAGGACGGTCTGTGAATGGAAGAGGTAAGCAGGGCAGAGCTTTCAATGAAAGGTAACCATCAGATGTCTTGTAACTAGGGCCTGGAGCAAGGACTAAGACTGTCCACGGGGTTGGAGGCAAGGTTCTGGATGATGATACGTGGCTTCTAGTTCGTTTTGCCAGGTTCCTTGGTTATAGAGGAGCTATATCCTGTCAGTCAGGCCACTAGGCTGAATGGGAGGCCTCCCTGAGTGGCCCAGCACCTGTGTTGGGTTCTGTGCTTACCTAATATTCTCATTGATGGTCTCATTGATGGTAGGGAGAGCCCTGGGTGGGTTGCCTGGATCTGGTTTCTAGCCAGCCCCCTCATCTTCACAAGGTAATCATGTAGTTTCAACATAAGGCCCATGTGGGGTTTGTCAGTGGGGGTCAGTTTCCCAGGTCATCCAGCTCTAAGAGAGCAAACAAAGCTGAGTTCTGTATCTGCAAAGTTGAGCAGCAGCCAGATATTGGGCATTAAGTCACCTGTCCCTCCCCATCAGGCACACAGGGCATAACTCTGGATATGACTGATCCCTAAGACATCTTGTCTGTGACATCTCTTCTGAAGTAGAGCATGGCATTGTGATTCAGTCACCTGGGCTTCCCCCGAGAGTCCAGGCCTCAGAAAATAAACTTGTGAAATGAGCAGTAGGGAGCTGATGCCAGGCAGCAGCCTTGCAAGGCAGGTAAAAGTGGTGCTGACATTTTTGCTATCTCAGGTCTCTTTCCAAGTGGCCTTGTGAACACATTGGCACTCTAAAGAGGGCTGGTGGTTCCTCTCTCTTCCCCTCCTCTCTGGATTCCTGAGTCCATCAACAGTCCTTCCGACGATAAAAGCATGGATGGATCCAGCCTTGTTTTCTGGCTCTTCATCTTTAGATTTGGACATTTGGAAATATGCTTTCCTTTTTCAAGTAGGGGATTGTTCATTTATGATGGAAAGAGCCAGATTTCTGTTCGAAGTGAGAATTTGAGAAAACCTTAGAAATCCAAATTTATTTCAGAAAGAATTTAACATTTTTTATGTAACAGAAAAGACAGTAAAACAAAGAAAATTTTGAGAAAAATATAAATAAAAACATCTCAAATCATAACACCATACGATGCTGTTTTCATGTCTGAATATTATTGTACTTTTCAGCTTTTATCTACATGGAGACATAGCTTTGTTCAAAGCTGATGATCATAGTATACAAATCCCTTTGTATTCTGCTTTTCATTTAATACAATGATATTTATCTGTATCACTACCCAGTCTTCATGATTATTATTATTTTTTAAATTCAGTTTTTAAGTATACTTTGTATATAATATTATATTGGTTATATTAATTTCAGGTATACAATATGGTGATTTGACATTTTTATACCTTACAATGTAATCACCCTGCTAATTCTATTAATCTTTCACCATATAAACTTATCCCAATATTATTGACTATATTCCCCTTTCTCTTTTCCCTCATCCCTCTACCCCCTCCTTCCTGGTAACCATCCCTTTGGTCTCTGTTTCCATGAGTCCGCTTTTGTTTTGTTTTTATTTTTTTTTTTTTTTTTTTTTTTTTTTTTTTTTTGTTTTGTTTTGTTTTTAAAGATTTTATTGGGGAATTGGGGAGGGGAACAGCGTTGGGGAATTGGGGAAGGGGAACAGACAAGTTGCTGGTTTTTGTTCTTCAGTCTAGTTGTGGAGAACGTCGCTTCACTGGCCCATGTTGGTATCATCATTGTGCTCTTCCCGGGTGAGGCAGATCGGTCGCTGGCCTCTGGATGTCGCTCACTGCGGCTATTGGCAGCTCACGCTTGGCTGCCAGCCGCTCACGCTGGCTGCGGGCCACTCACTGTAGCCTATGGCAGCCCACTGCAGCAGGGGCTGCAGCCCACACCATCCCCGGGGCTCGCACAGCCCAGCTCCAGGTGGAGCTGTTGTTAGCTGTAGAGGGCAGTGTCACTGGCCCTCATGTGGGATCCGAACCGGGGCCGCTGGCATCCCAAAACCAGCGCTTAACCAATGCTCCACTCGGCCGGCCCTTGTTTTGTTTTTAGATTCCACATATAAATGAAACCATATGATATTTGTTTTCCTCTGCCTAATTTATTTCACTTCGCATAATACCCTCTAGATCTATCCATGTTGCCACAAATGGCAAGATTTCATTCTTTTCATTGCTGCATAATATTCCAATGATTATTATTTTTAACAGCTGAAGAGTAATTTATCATTAGCAGGTACTATAACTTACTAAGCCATTTTCTTGTGTATTTTGTTTTTTTCTTATTGTGTCTTTGCTATTACAGACGATACAGTGAACATTGTGTTTATGTAGTTTTGTTTTCTTCTACTAAATAACTTGTCTAGGATAAATTCACAGGAGTGAGATTGCTGGATTATAGGGTATGAACATTTTTATTATTCATTTTATGTTGCTAAATATTTTTTTCCAAATGAATTATACCAATTTATGTATCAGTAGCATGTATAGGTTCCAATTTCAACTACACCAGGCTCAGGGTTTTGTTTTTTTGTTTTTTTATATCCGTAGTTTTTGATATATGACAATATGGCACCTGGGGAAAAACTCATAGGACCACAGGGTTTTCATCAGCACAAAATAAAAATAGTGTAATTTGAGGATTAGGAATTTCTAGGAGTCTTGCTTTTCTGTGTGGATAGTTTTGTTTGTTTGTTTGTTTGTTTGTTTTTAATCTCATTGTACTACATGGCAAGTGCATGCCTAGAAGCTTTGTTGGAAGCTAGGTTAGAAAACCCTTCTGCCATTAAACTCAGAATAGCAAAAAGTGAAGAGAGGATTTATAGGATCTTTGAGGGCAGTTTATTCAATAGCACAACAAAAATGGCCTTAAATATTTAATTTCAAATGATAAAATTAGTGCAAAGAACACAGAAACTCGGGTTCATTTCCTAATTCTATTTTTACTAGCTGAATGATATTGAACCAGTAGCATATTCTTTTAGAGTGTTAGTTTTTTTGTTTGTATAATGAAAAATGACAGATTCATTCATTCACTTTAGCAATAGTTATTGAATGAGTGCTATGTCCTGGCACTGTGTGTGTGTGTGTGTGTGTGTGTGTGTGTGTGTGTGTGTGTATCATGCCAGGCAGTGAGGGGCAGATACAAAGGTGAACAAGAAAAAGTCCTGCCCTATGACTGTGTCTAAAACAGACAGTAAATAAGTAAACAAATAATATACCACTTTCAAACACAATCTGTCATAGACTAGGTGCTCTCTCATTACCTAGTGTTTTTCTCTCTCTCATTCTCCCCCTAAAACAAGTACATTTTAATGATAGTTTCATCTGTACTCCCCACACAAACAGTCATTGAAATTCTTACCCCCAATATGTCATGGAATGACTTTTTCTGTCATTCCTTGGCAAGGTTACAAATACCTGGTAAACTTCCCTTCTCTCAGATCCCCGAGTTTGGAATATTAAAAGGAGGTGGTTTGGGAGCAAGCTAATCTGTGTGAGGTTTCCTGTCCTTCCAAATGATAGTTCAGGTTTTTCCATGACTTAAAGCAGAGGTCACAGTCTGATTGCTGGTATATTTTCTTTGATTCATGATGTTTTCGTTTTTAAATTAAGTAGTTGCCAATGTTTTAGAATTTAAATAAAAATATGAATTTCAGATGTTTTGAAAAACTAGGGTTTGGCAACACTGACCCACATCCTTTTAGTTCGAGCACTTCACTATTTAAATGCCTGGTCCCTCTACGCGTTTGGATTTTCTGCCCCTAGCTTAGGTACGTACATTCTGCCGAACTCTGTCCCCTCCACTTTCCTAGGTTAGGGGCGATAGGAAGGAGAAGGAAGAACGAAGTTATACTGAAAAGCAGCCAGAAGAAGAGGATAGAAAAGAAGTCATTTGTCTTCCTCCCACCCCCCCCCCACTGCCACCCCACCCTCAAAACAGAGACTCTGCTTGGCTCTGCCTTTAACTTAATCTCTATCCCCATAGAGTTTCTTCAATTGCTCTTCTAAGACAGGGTTGAAATACTTATTTCTTTATATTTTTACTAGGTAGAGTGCCCATTGATATTGGAAAGCCATGCTACCCCCTTGAATTCCCAGAATTGTTATTCAAAGTTTAATCCAGCAGTTTTCCAAATGTGGTCTATAGACCTATGGGGGTCCCAGAGACCCTTTCAGGGGGTCTACAAGGTCAAAACAACTTTCATAATTTGCCCCTTTCACTGGGTTCACATTTGCACTGATGGTGCCAAAGTAAAAGCCAAAGATGGTATATAAAACTGCTGGTACAAGTCATCATACACTGTCAGGCATTTGCAGTAAAAAAAAAGAAAAGAAACAAACCAATTTCACTTAAGAATGTCCATGATGAAGCTGTAAATGCTGTATTAAATCTCAATCCTTGAATACACGTCTTTCTAATAGTCTATGTGAAGAAATTGGAAGTATACAAAAAGCACTTCTGCCACTTGTGCTGCTGTTTGAGTTGCAAGCTGAACTAGCTTCCCCCTCTTTTTTTTCTTTCTTTTTTCTTTTTTTTTTGTGTGTAGAACACTAGTCTTACTTGAAAGAACAGCTGACAGACAAACTCTGGTTATTCAGGCTTGGGAATTTGGCAGATATTTTCTCAAAAATGTAGTGAGCCTGTCATTTCAAAGAAAAAACTGACAGTATTTGATAAAATTGGAGTTTTCAGGCAAAAAATAGAATTCTGATAAAGTTACAGCTGCCTCCATGACTTTGACAACTTCCTAATAGTTAAAGAACTTTCCATGAGATTAGAGGTGTTATTAAAGAGTGTGATTTTTTTTTTGCTTGTTATATAACAAAACGTCAAAATTTGGAGCATCTGCATAAGTTATTGAAGCAGTTTTCCAGATGACCGATGCTTGTGTTATAAAATTATACTTGGGGGCCGGCCGAGTGGCTCATTGGTTAAGCGCTGGTTTTGGGATGCCAGCGGCCCCGGTTCGGATCCCACATGAGGGCCAGTGACACTGCCCTCTACAGCTAACAACAGCTCCACCTGGAGCTGGGCTGTGCGAGCCCCGGTGATGGTGTGGGCTGCAGCCCCTGCTGCAGTGGGCTGCCATAGGCTACAGTGAGTGGCCCGCAGCCAGCGTGAGCGGCTGGCAGCCAGGCGTGAGCTGCCAATAGCCGCGGTGAGCGACATCCAGAGGCCAGCGACCGATTTGCCTCATCCGGGAAGAGCGCAATGACGATACCAACAGTGAAGCAACATCCTCCGCAACTAAACTGAAGAACAAGAAGACGGCAACTTGTCTGTTCCCCTTCCCCGATTCCCCAACGCTGTTCCCCTCCACCAATTCCCCAATAAAATCTTTAAAAAAATAAATAAATAAATAAATAAAATTATACTTGGGTAAAAGAGCAGTTCAAAGTGCAAGATAGACCAATGGAATTTAACAGAATAAGAAAAGTTCATTAATGTAGCCTCATATTCCACATTACAACTAGCCTTTAAGAAACTGCTTCTTTAGAAACAGTCTCATAGATATAGAGGAAAAACATTGCTAGTTGGGAGGGGAGTGGGAATGAGGGAGAAGGGGAAGGGATTAGACAGCATAAATAGGTAACTACAGTATTGTCACAGGGATATAAAGGACAGTTTGGGGAATATAATAATGTAAATATTTTGTGGGGTGTCAGATGGTCACATGTTTTGTTAGGGAGACTACTTCATGGATGGAGTAGAGGCTTGATCACTGCACTGTATACCTGAAATTGATGTTGTATAATATTGTATGCCAACTGTAATTGAATATATAGATAGTCATGGGATGTGGATTATATGGTGGGAGGGAGTCAAAGGAATTGTAATAGATAGTATGATATGGGAGGGAGGAGTGGAGGGGAGAATTGGGGGTGGGGGGTTGGTACTTTGAGGGGTAAAAAGTATAACTAGTGCACTGTGTTGTACACCTGAAGCTAATTAAAATAAAATTTAAAAAAAAAGAAACTGACCTTTTGATATAGTATCAAAGAAGAATATCCACAATTATAAAGCTATGAAATACTCCTGTCTTTTAAAAATGTATAGCTGTGTGAGGCTGGATTTTCTACATATACTATAAACAAAACAACATAGATTGACTGCAGAAGCAGGTATGAGAATCCAGCTGTCTTCTATTAAGCCAGACATTAATGAGGTTC
Organism: Aselliscus stoliczkanus; assembly: GCA_033961575.1. Taxonomy (NCBI): domain Eukaryota; kingdom Metazoa; phylum Chordata; class Mammalia; order Chiroptera; family Hipposideridae; genus Aselliscus; species Aselliscus stoliczkanus. Next base: position 93,448,668 of record CM066736.1, on the reverse strand, counting down.
GCAAAAAGAAAAATCTCTTCTCACTAAATTTTTTTTCAAAAACATTTTTTTTCTAAAAAGTATGTTATACATGTAATAGGTTTAGTGTTTTGTAATTAATACTTTCAAATTATCTCAGTTTTAATTTATTGGGTTGTTAGAAAAGTCATGACATATTTTTTCTCTGTTTTTCTTTGCCAAAATGCGTCATGACTTTTCCGACAATACAATATAATATGGTAAATAGCACTAAATGTAACTCTAGAATCTCTTTGGGGTCCCTAATAATTTACAAATGTGCCAGGGTTCTAAGGCCAAAAAGTTTGATATTCTCAAAGTCCAATGAAATAAACTTAGCCACTTAAACCTTCTAAGAGAGACTGCCCTCACCTCCACTGTGGCTGACACTATGGCTGCTCTCTGGGCAAAGTGCCCTTAGAGCTCCACAGTGAATTCAAGGTGAAGATCCACCCATTACTTTATTTAGTGGTGTCTTGCTGAGCCCCAAAGCAGCCTGGTCTCTCCCAGCCCCATCGCCATTTGTCCTCCATGGGCTTGGCTCCCAAAGTCTGTGGACTGAAGTGAAAATTCTCTCAGATTTGCATAATCACACAGCTCTAGATTTGAATTAAATGATTTTTGTTTCGTTTCTTAAATAAGCACAAATATAAAACTTAGCATACTCCTTTTGCTCTTATGTTTACAAATATTTAAAAAATTAACAATATTAACTTCATCTGCAGGCAATGCGTTGCTAAACTGCATTGCCACTATAACTTAAACGCGGTGTTCCCTGTAGGGCTAAGTTTAGCAGACTTATCCCTCAAAAATGGCCTAGTTTCCCTACCCCCTTCGTCTATTCTACGCATGTACTGTGAAATATTCATCATTGTGTGCTGCAATGTCATCTATACTTCATGTGGCAAGAATGCATCCTTGTATATTGTCTGCCCCTTTTTTCTCATTTGCCTGACACAAACTAATACTGCTTGGGGTAAGCTAGATCCTAAACCCTTAACACTGCCCCTAAAATCTCATATTTGTGAGTAAGTAGATGATCGAGAATATTTATACTTTAAAAATCTCTTGGGCTGGCCAAGTGGCTCAGTTGGTTAAGAGCCCGCTCAAGAGTGCAAGCTGAGCTCTGAGCAACAGCAGTTTGATGCCCAGCCCAAGCTGAGCTGCCGCTGAGCTGCCAACAGGTGGCAGGATGGCTCAGCTAAAAATAAAAATAATAAATAAATAAATAAAGCGTGGATTAAAAAAAAAAAAAAAGGGCCGGCCCAGTGGCACGGTGGTTAAGACCTGTTTTGGGACGCCAGTGGCCCTGGTTTGGATCCCACATATGAGGGCCAGTTACATTGTCCCCTAAAAAAAAAAATTTCTTACCTGAAGGAAACACTAATTTTAAAAAATTGTTGGAGAGAACTCATGAAAATATGTGTGTGGACCTCAGCTTGAGAAATATTTCAGTAGCCAAGAGTGTAGAGTCTTGAATCAGACTGATGTGGGTTTGAATTTAAATTTGAACTCTGCTATTTACCATCTGTCTTTGTGTAATTATCCAACCTCTTTGGGCCTCAGTTTCCTCAGCCTGTCCCTCATGGTTTTATGTAATTTGTGAAAGTATCATAATCTCTGTCTCTAAGGGAAGTTGTGAGGATTGAGATAATGTATATATAGCACCTGGCATCAACTTGGCATTTAATAAATTTCTTTTTTCCAAAATGGAATCTTAGGTCCAGCTTGTCTGCTAATAAAGAGAGGCATGGGTAGATCTGGGACCCTTTTGAAGGCAAACAAACCCTGTAAGAAACACACCACCCAGCAGACCCCTCCAGGCTTTGTTCTCCACAGCAGAGATGCTGGACTCTCTTTTGGACCCAAACAAGAGGTTGAGGCTGTGCCCTGTTATGGGACATGAACTCTACTTTTTGAGAGGAACATGGCCTGGATTTCTAGGCCTTGGTCTCTGAGTCCTTTCTGGCCTATCCAGGAACATCTCCCTCCCCAAAGAAATAAATAACTGCTTTGTGCTTCACTTACAGGGAGTGGAGCTTGTCTGCTTCACACGCTGCTTCATGCGTGAGGCTATCAGTGGAAAAGCCCCGGACCCAGGCACAGAGGTGGGCATGAATATGGACGTGAGCTTTACAGGGCTGCCACCAGTTGACCAGAAACACAAGAGTGGACAGACGGAGGCCATGGTACTGGCTTGCTCATTGTGCCGACAGGACTTGCAGTATGTGGGAGCCCGGCTCCTAGCCTGTCAGCATTTGCTCTGTAAGGACTGCTTTCAGGGCCTGACCCAGGAGCTAGGGCAGGTTGCCAAGGCTCACCGCACTGTCTCAGATGGTAAGTACAAAAGCCCCCCAGGCTCACCTCCTTCTGTGTAACAGGTCTCTTCCTGTTTCACAGGAGCTGAATTTCAGGTTTAGAAAGAATCAGAATTTAAATGCCCAAGGGACGTTTGTTGCTGAAAGGAACTCTTTGGGGAAATCTGAGACAAAGCAAATCCTCTTGATGCCTAATATATCTGTTTTGTAAGCTGGGACTTTTCATGTTTGGGATTTCCTTAAATTGGTGGCTGACTACGTAACCTGGGAAGATTTTGATCCAAGGTTTGGCTGACTCCTCAGGTGGAGAAGACTTGTCCTGGCTCACTAAACTTCAGACGCAGGGGGAGATGGGATGGGCTCCTAGGGTTGGTCAGGAACAGATTTTGAACAGACACACTGACTAGCAAACCATTCACCATTTAAGCTGCTGCCCAGCAGGGAGGAGCTTGTGTCTTGCTTCTGAATGTCAGGTTTCCTAGGAAACAATCTCTTTGAAAACTGTGAAGTCTTTAGAGACAGGAACCAGGTTCCTTCATTTTAGTATTGTAGCTCAGGGCGTGTAATAGAGGTGCAGTGAGTATCTGTTGAATGAATTTACAGGATGAGAAAGTCAAATAAGATGACAGCATTTGGCAACATTATCTTTTTCGTTTGTTTATTGTCTGCAGTATTTTGAAAGTGACTTGTAGCCCAAGTCTAGGCTGTGTTTGAGGCAGCATAACATCGCAGTTGTCTTTAGATCTGAATTTTGAGCCCTCTAAACCCTTGGGGAAGCTACCTAATCTCTTTGAATCTCTGTTGAGAATTTGGAGCACAGAGAAGATATGGCCTACTTTGATTTTTAAAATTAATATCCGATTTTTAAGCTTATAACTTAAACTTTGTTCTTTGTTAAGCTTCAATTTTAGCTTTCAAATATTACACTATTTATAGATGTGGCAATTTTAACTATAATTTTTAAGGGCCTTTCATTAATATTTGAACATATTTACATACTTAGTTAATATTTGTTTTTATCAATTAAATGTATTTTCTTTTTTTTTAAAAGATTTTATTGGGGAATTGCGGGAGGGAAACAGCATTGGGGAATCGGGGAAGGGGAACAGACAAGTTGCTGTCCTTTTGGTTCTTCAGTCTAGTTGTGAAGGATGTCGCTTCACTGGCCCATGTTGGTATTGTGATCATTGTGCTCTTACTGGCTGAGGCAGTCGGTCGCTGGTCATTGGACAGCCACTCACAGTGGCTCACAGCAGCTCACGCCAGCTGCCAACCACTCACGCTGGCCGCTAGCAACTCATAGTAGCTCAGGCAGCCCACTGCAGCAGGGACTGCAGCCTACGCCGTCACTGGAGACTTACGGGAGCCCAGTTGCAGGTTAAGCTGTTGTTCACTATCTTACCTTTAGAAGGCGCAGCGTCACTGGCCCTCATGTGGGAACCTTACCGGGGTCCTGCTGCTCAGAGCTGGCGTCCCAAGCCAGCTCTTAACCAACCTACCACTTGGCCGGCCCAAATGTATTTTCTTTTTTTTTTTTTTTTAAATATTTTATTGGGGAATTGGTGGAGGGGAACAGCGTTGGGGAATCGGGGAAGGGGAACAGACAAGTTGCCGTCTTCTTGTTATTCAGTTTAGTTGCGGAGGATGTTGCTTCACTGTTGGTATCGTCATTGCGCTCTTCCCGGATGAGGCAGATCGGTCGCTGGCCTCTGGATGTCGCTCATCGCAGCTATTGGCAGCTCACACTTGGCTGCCAGCCTCTCACGCTGGCTGCGGGCCATTCACTGCAGCCTATGGCAGCCCACTGCAGCAGGGGCTGCAGCCCACACCATCACCGGGGCTCGCACAGCCCAGCTCCAGGTGGAGCTGTTGTTAGCTGTAGAGGGCAGTGTCACTGGCCCTCATGTGGGATCCGAACTGGGGCCGCTGGCATCCCAAAACCAGCACTTAACCAATGCACCACTCGGCTGGCCCACATGTATTTTCTTTTTAAGTAACGCAATTTTCTAACAAATAAGCGTTCCTAATTACTTAAAGAACTCTTAGAAATCCAATAAATTTAATTGATAAATATGGTGAATCTTAAATATGTCCTAAAAGTTCCAGCTGTATTGGGTTAATATCCAGAATACATAAAGAACTCCTACATCTCAATAATAAAAAATAAACAGCCCAGTTAAAAAATGGCAAAGGACTTGAATAGACAATTCTCCAAATGAAATATACAAATAGCTAAATAAGAACATGAAAAGATGCTTAATATCACTAATCGTTAGGGAAATACAAATCAAAACCACAATGAAATACCATCTCACATCTACTAGGATGGCTGCTATTTAAAAAAAAAAGTAACAGAAAATGATCATTGTTGGTGAGGATGTGGAGAAATTGGGATCCTTGTGCACTGTTGGTGGGAATATAAAATGGTACAGTCTCTGTGGAAACCAGATGGTATTTCCTTAAAAAATAGTATTAACGATATAATCCAGAAATCCCACTTTTGGGTATATACACAAAAAAATTAAAAGTAGGGATTCAAAGAGATATTTGTATACCCATGTTCATATTAGCATTATTTGCCATAGCCACAAGGTAGAAGCAACCCATGTAAATGGATAAACAAAATGTGGTATACACATACAGTGGAATATTATTCAGCCTTAATGAGGAAGGAAATTCTGACACATGCTGCAACATTAATGAATCTTGAGCATATAATGCTAAATGAAATAAGCCAGTCACAAAAAGACAAATACTAGGCCGGCCGAGTGGCGCATTGATTAAGAGCTGGTTTGGGGATGCCAGCAGCCCCGGTTTGGATCCCACATATGAGGGCCAGTGACACTGCCCTCTACAGCTAACAACAGCTCCACCTGGAGCTGGGCTGTGCGAGCCCCGGTGATGGTGTAGGCTGCAGCCCCTGCTGCAGTGGGCTGCCATAGGCTACAGTGAGTGGCCCGCAGCCAGCGTGAGCTGCCAGTAGCCACGGTGAACGATCATCCAGAGGCCGGTGACCGATCTGCCTCATCCGGGAAGAGGGCAATGACAATACCAACACGGGCCAGTGAAGCAACGTCCTCCGCAACTAGACTGAAGAACAAAAAAAGACAGCAACTTGTCTGTTCCCCTCCCCAAATTCCCTAACACTGTTCCCCTCTTCCAATTACTCAATAAAATCTTTAAAAAAAAAAAAAAAGGACAAATACTGACCTAGAGTAGTTAAATTCATAGAGACAGAAAGTAGAATGGTGGTTTCCAGGGGTGGGAGGAGGAGAAAATGGGGAGTTGTTTAATGGTATAGTTTTAGTTTTGCCCATTTTTTAATCAGGTTTTTGTTGTTGTTATTGTTGTTATTGTTAAGCTGTACGAGTTCTTTATATATTCTGGATACTAAACCCTTATTAGATATATGATTTGCATATATTTTCTCCCATTCCTTGGGTTGCCTTTTCATTCTTTTGATAGTGTCCTTTGATGTGGAAAAGTTTTTAATTTTTTTTTTTTAAAGATTTTATTGGGGAATTGGGGGAGGGGAACAGTCAAGTTGTTGTTCTTCAGTCTTCGTTGTGGAGGGTGCCAGTCGCCATCTGGCTTCCCTTTGGCAATTCGTGGTCTCTAAGCTCAAGGTGCTGTGTTCAATCTTAGTTGCGGGTGGGCGTAGCCACCATCCCATGCAGGAGTTGAACCAGCAGCCTTGTTGTTAAGAGTGCACGCCCTATACTCTGAGCCATCTGGGCGGCAGCTCAGCTCAAGGTGCTGAATTCAGTCTTAGTTGCCAGTGGGCATAGCCCACCATGGAAAAGGCAATCTTACTGTTACAACAGCTGAGCCATCCTGCCACCTGTTGGCAGCTCAGCAACAGCTCAGCTCGGGTGCAGAGTCACTGGGTCATGTGGAAATCGAACCGGCGACCCTGTTGCTCAGAGCATGTCCTCTTAAACCAACTCTTAACCAACTGAGCCACTCAGCCGGCCCGAAAAGTTTTTAATTTTGATGAATCCAACTGATCTATTTTTTCTTTTGTTGCCTGTGCTTTGGTGTCATATCCAGGAAATCATTGCCAAATCCATTGTGTGAAGCATTTATCCTGTGTTTTCTTCTATGAGTTTTACAGTTTTAGCTCTTATGTGTAGGTCTTTGATCTTACGTAAGATTTTTTTTTTTTTTTTTTTTAAAGATTTTATTGGGGAATTGGTGGAGGGGAACAGCGTTGGGGAATCGGGGAAGGGGAACAGACAAGTTGCTGTCTTTTTGTTCTTCAGTCTAGTTGCGGAGGATGTTGCTTCACTGTTGGTATCATCATTGCGCTCTTCCCGGATGAGGCAGATCGGTCGCTGGCCTCTGGATGTCGCTCACCGCGGCTATTGGCAGCTCACACTGGCTGCCAGCCGCTCACGCTGGCTGCGGGCCACTCACTGTAGCCTATGGCAGCCCACTGCAGCAGGAGCTGCAGCCCACACCATCACCGGGGCTCGCACAGCCCAGCTCCAGGTGGAGCTGTTGTTAGCTGTAGAGGGCAGTGTCACTGGCCCTCATGTGGGATCCGAACCGGGGCCGCTGGCATCCCAAAACCAGCGCTTAACCAATGCGCCACTCGGCCGGCCCAGATCTTATGTAAGATTTTTAACATGAACTTATAAGCATGTCTCAAGGCTTTGACTCTAAAGTCAGAAAACTACATTCATACTAATGACAATTATCAGAACTATAGTGTTTGTTACCAAGTTTTCTAAATGTAATGGAGACTAAAAACATAAGCTTTGGTGTCAGTATGTCTGGGCATCTGAATATTAGTCCTAATCTGCCTGCCACTTAATAGTCATGTAGCTTGGGCAAGTTTTCTTGCCTGTAAAATGGGGATAATGATAGTAGTAATTAACTCGGACTGTTACGAAGATTAAATGAGAATATACACATAAACATTCTGCATTATGCTTAGGACATAGCAAGAAACCAAGCAATGTGAAAAAAAAAATGCTATTATTTAGAACCTGTGAAACTGAAGTGGAAAGAACTCTGTTAGATGTGAATATGCTTGCTTTGGAACCAGAGAGGCAATTTCTTGAATATGTGGCATCTTATATCCTTTAGTATGTCCTATGGTCTGGTCTGGCCATTGTTATCTACCGTATTTGCATTTACAGGTGAAGAGTGGAATAAGCTTCCTGTACTATTTGGAGATTTTAGGACTTGATGCTGTATGGAATGTTGGTTTGTATGTCTGCCTTATTCACAGGTATTCATTAACTTTTGTGTACCAGGCTCCATGGCATTTAGGGTACAGAGATAAAAAGACAGGGTCCTTGCTTTCAAGGAACTCATATTCTATTGAAGGGCAAATACTTAAATGGATGATAATCATACATTGTGGCAGGGATGTGAAGAGAAATTGTTTCAAGTTCAGGCAAAGGAACAGTAAGTACCTCTGGGAGACTCTTCATGTACCAGGACTGGCAGATATCAGTTTTTCACTGAGTGTTTTCTGAAGGACTGAAAAAGAATGGCACCCAAGTGAGCTGATGGATGAAAAGTAGAGCTGCCACCTATCTCTGGTAAGTCTAGTGAGATACCCAATACCAGAACTTAGATTTGTGATCCATAATTTGAGAAGCCATGCTCTGGGAGTCTCATTCTTTGGAAAGAGCATTTATCCAGCAGAGGAGGAGCACAGACTTGTTAAAAGGCTTATCCTATTTCTGCCAATCTGGGGTTTTCAAAAGTAAAATGTGGGAGCTGGTAGAGGTGGCAGGGGCGGTGGGTGGAGGCTGAAGAACAAATAAGCTTCTAGCATCAATGCCTCCAGCCAGATGGGGCCACACTGCATAGCGATGAGTCCATGTCCATAAACCTCTTTTTCTTGGTGGATGGGCAGCACTCGGCAGTTGCTGTGTTGAATGGAAGAGGGGCTGTGTTGAATGGAAGAGGGGCTGTGCTGGACTCAGGGTCTGTTCAGCTAGTTTTCAGCCCTGATCCCTCAATAGGGCCTCCCCAGGCCTGTAGGCCTGCAGTGGGGCTCAGCATCGGGGAAGGCATGAGCTGGGCATCTTCTCATTCAGCTAGACCAGGGGTTGGCAAACTGCAGCTCGCGAGCCACATGCAGCTCTTTGGGAACGTTCCGTCTCAAAAGTTTGCTGACCCCTGGAAGAGCCAATCCTGTCACAACAATTTAAAAATTATTCGAGAGCTATAAATGCATTTTTATAAATAAGGAAAATTTAAAGTAATATTATAAATGAAACTATGATAGTTTTATTTTCATTTTCAATTTTGCTTCAGAGCCACATACATGTACCAAAGAGCCGCAGTTTGCGTCATGACTCCTGGTGGCTCTTCCGTCTCTAAAGTTTGCCGACCCCTGAGCTAGACTGTGCCTTTCATCTCTACAACCCCGCTGCCCAACACAGACTCTGACACAGTATGGGGGCCTTCAGTGACTATTTATCGAACAGATGATTTAATCAGTGAATCCACAAAGATCTCCCATGGCATTTGCCTAGAAGAAGATTTTTTTCATTTGTGACACAGTCCCTTCTGTTCCTCGAGTTACAAGGTGCAAAACACATTTATCAAGCACCTACTGGTTGGCAGATATTGTACTGGGTACTTGTCCCTGTATTGTCTTTTCTAAACTTCACAACAACCCTATCAGGTAGGTTTTATTCCCCTTCTGCAGATGAAAAACCTGGGGATTGTGATTATGTAAGGTCTAAGGTTTAACAACTACTGTCAGATCAAGTTAAATTCAAGTTCACCTGTCTTCAAAGCTTGTGATCTGCACTGTAGCACTTTGGTCAGGGGAGATTTCCCACTCACCTGGAACCACTGAACTGATGGGGAGACTCCATGGAGAATCTTTGAGGAAAGAACCAACCCTGCCACCTGAGCCATCTGGTGCAAATCATTAATGAAGGCAGCCACAGTCTAGCTGAGATTCTCCCCTGCCACTCCGTCGCATGAGGAAATGGATCTGCGTCAGGTCTCAGGCTCCGAGGAGACCAGCTGGGCGAGGTCTTCGAGAGCTGGTGATGGGACCAGAGGCAGTAGTGTGCTGAGCTTGCAGTCGCTTAGCCATGCAGTGAGTAGGATGACTGGAGCTGCAGGCTCTGTGCAGAAAGGCCGATACTGGAAACGGATTTACTCAGCCAATGTGAATGCCTACTTGGGACTATTTCCTTTTAAGCCTAATTGATATGGTCCCTGATCAAATTTTACCTGGAAAGTTGGCCATTGAGTCTCAAAGTGATACTTTAAATAACTGTAGCAGGCTCTGAGGGAGCGGGCATGCCTGAAACTGACATTTACTATGTGCTGGGTCTGTCTTCAAAATTCTGAGCTCCTATGGCTCTATTTGTTGTTTTAGGGGAGAAAAGGCAAATGATTGGATATTTCCTTTCCCATGTAAGTAAAAAGAACATTACTCTTTCTCTTAAAATCTACAAAAAGACAAATCCTAGTGAGGAGACTTTGATTCTGAGATCTAAACTCCAGAAATAATTTGGAATTTAATTTGGAATATTACTTTTCCCGTTATCAGTGTGGGTGTTGCATTGAGATGTGGCCTGAACCCTGGTCTGGACTCTAGTACTAATTGGGCAATTCTGGGCCTGCTCTGGCTTTCAGGGTTGGACTTGAAGAGCTCTAAGAACACTGAATAAGCACCATTGCCTCCTGCCTCCTGAAGCTAGTGACAGGTGACAGCATGTCCTTTGTAAACTACAAATGCTGAAAGGGGGAGCAATCTCTGTCCCTTAGTGGACAGGCCTTGGGGCTTTGGGAAGATCCAAAGAGAGGGAACTGATGCAAGATGCGACAACCTGAGAGTCAGAGAGGGAAATGACGCTTATCTTAATGAGCAGCTCAGCTGGAGGGGCTCTAATGGCCTGGGTGAGGTGGGAGACAGTGGGGTGGGTGAGATCCCAGGTACAGGAGCCTGGCAGGCGAGGTGACTGCTGTTTACGTGTTCCAGGTGCTGAATAGTGTCCTGCCACTGTGGGGTCTGTTGTGGGCAGCGACCCAGATTCCCAGGTAGAGGTCAGGCTGCTGAGCTGGGCTGAGCTGGGGGTGCAGCAGGTGCAGAAGCTGGCCCTCCGGAGCCCTACCAGTGGGATGGCTTTTCAGTTCATGAACAGTTTCCTCACCTTAATTGGCTCTCTAGGGGCCTGGGAGTAGCACTGTGCACCTCAGAACAGAACCCATTACTGGGAGAGCAGTTCCCCTGGTAATAGGGAGAGGCAGGCTATGTTTTGGGGGATGTGCTTGCTGCTGCCAACACTGCTGGGAAGGTTATAACTAGAATGGAGTTGCTGAGGGAGGGAGTTCAAGGTAGCTGTAATTGAAGGACAGGTCTTGGAGGGACCTCTTGTTTGCCGAAACTCTCTCACTCAGGAAGGACCCATCCTAGTAGATTCTGTGGAGGCCAGAGAGCTTATCTCTAAACCCTCACTGCATAAAAGGGGCATCAGGAGTCCAGAAAGGGCTAGAATTCTGCTGGATGTCACATACTGGGTCACTTATAGAACCAGAAAAAAAAAAATCTAACTCCTTTGCCTGCCAGTCCAGGGCTTGCCTGGGCCTTTGGGCCAGCAGGAACTACAGACCTAAAGTCTTTCCTTGGTTCCCCCAGTGTCTCTCTGTCCAGGCCCAGGGGAAATGGGGACAGTGGCTTTGTATGGAGTATGTCAGTGCATCAATCCCTGGATTATCCCTTGGGATTTGAAGTGAAAAGAGAGATGAGATGAACCCAGATTCATCCTACCTGTACCTTCTGTATTCCACCATGGATACTTGCCTGGCACAGAAAGCTTGTTTCACAATTGGATGGTTCCTAGGAGCGTGGGCTCTAAAGGCTTTCGACCCTTCATCTGCAGTCTCAGCCTGCCACCAGGCCCTCATGTCCAGGCTCTGATACTTGGCTCAGGTCTGCTGCCTGGCCCTGCCCCTTAGCCCTGGAACCCCTGCCTGATCTCACCTCACCTATTGTCTCTGTGGGTTATTTTCTCAAATCTTCTAGCTTCTACTCTGATCACTCTCTCCTATTCTGGGCCTGTATTTCTAACTACCTACAAGGATCCCAACTGCTTGCACTTCAGCACAGAAACCTAGCAGGGTCTTCACGGCTCTCTCCAGTCTGATCCCGAACTAATTTTAGAGCCTCATCTCCTGTCATTCCTCTCCATGATCTAGCTTTACCAGCCTTTCCCTGAGTGACCTCACATTTTGACATCTATAACCCTCTGTTTATGATGTGCCTTCCTGCTGGAATGCCCTTTCCTTGTTAGTATCATCCTACACAAAACTGAAGGTCCACCTCAAATGTGACCCAGTTATCAGAACCAGAGCACATGGGGATGTGGGTTGATTTGGGAATGAGCAGGATCCTCATTACCAGAATTGAACTCTAAAGGGCGAGGCCAGAACAATTTAAATAGCTGTTGCTTTAGGCCAGGAGTCAGCAAGTTTTTTTCTGTAAAGGGCGACATAATAAATATTTTTGGCTTTGCGGGTCATACAGGCTCTCTTACAACTCTGCCACTGCAGCACAAAAACAACCATAAACACTATGGAAGTTAATAGGTAAGACTGTGTTCCAATAAAACTTTATTTACAAAAACAGTCGCACTGTAGTTTTCTGACCCCCTTTTTAGGCTCTGGCTGGGGAAATTGGGTGGATTTGAACCTGTGGGTGGCATCAAGTAGGAGTAGCTGTGTAGGAGCCAGGCAGGGCTAGAAAAGTCTGTGAGGGAATTGCAGGTAGGGCATAGTGTTAGGAAAGAGGCACATGGAGGAGAGGCCGGGAGGCATAGGAGGGAGTTCGTTCTGGCTGGAATATGTGAGTGGGATTGCTCGAAGTGTTACCAGCCAACTGAGCAGCACCAACCCCCACCACTGAAAAACTTTAATGTTTTCTTTTCTATAGAAATGTTAAGTATAAAAATGTTGTCTCCTCCCTAGTTCTTTAGTTTCTTAGCTCTTGGGCCTTGATTGCTTTTCTGACAGGAAGATCCCCCTTGCTTCTTAATTGCTTTGTAAATTAGTTCCTGAATCTGAAACAATAGAAATCTCCTACCCCTGCTTCAGATAACTATTTGAAAGCCTGAGACTTCCTAATATCCCCCAGGCAAGGAAGCTAAATGTCAAACCCATTGTGTGTTCAGACAACTGACTCCACCTGAGTGATGGACTGAATAGCCCCAAGTTTCATAAGAACTAACAGATTTATATTTTTGTCCTCATTCAGGAGCCTTGAGGATACAGGGGATACCCCAACAAGCAAAGAAGCCAACACGGTCTTCCAGGTGGAGCTTGAGACCCCTTCCTCTCATCTGAGACCAGCTAGGGCGAGAGTTTCGTGAACCCCAATAGGCAAGGACAGCTCTACGCCCCTGCCCAGCAGAAAGCAGATACAGAAGAAGAGACCTCCTGTCCCTCAGCTTCCCATAGAGATTTTACGGGGATCACGTCTCTCAAGGAAAACCTAGGCAGGTAGTTAGAGGCAGGCACTGGGTCTCTGCATTCCTGCACATCCCACAGTGTGACCACCTGGGGACATCCCCTCTCCACCCAAAACTCCCCTTTGTATTGTAATTACCTGCCCCTGCGGGAAGAGCAAATGGGTGCAAAATATCCAACTGGATCAGACCAGTCACTCACACCTACACAGTACCTCTTGTTAATCACAGGGGCCAATCAAGTGGTCCTATGCCCAGGAAGAACAGCCCATCCTGGAGAAAAAGGATAAAAACCCCAAGTCCTGGGAGGGAAGCGCGTGCGGCTGCTACTGCTACTTCTGCTGCTGCTTCTTCCCTTTAAGCCTCACCTTTGCATATGCCCCCTCCACACTCTTTGGTAATGGGCCCTTAGGCCATCCTCTAGTCTGGATGTACTGTCTTTTCTAATAAACTACTTATTTTACTGCTTTACTCTGGTATCTCGTTCAATTCTTTGCTCGAGTTGCCAAGGACCTGGACTCTGCGCCAAGAAAAGCCCACTCTCCGACAACAGAAGGAGAGAAGTGGGAAGTCTGGAAGGGAAATTTAAGCCATTCAGTAGACAGTGGAGAACCACTGAAGGTGTTTGGTCAGGGGAATATGATCATATCTGTATTTTTAAAAAGTCGTTCTGCCTCAGTAAAAAGAATGATTGGAGGAGTCAAGTCTGGAAGCAGGAAAACCTGCTAGGAGGTGACTGCGGTTGTCCAAGCCCTGAACCAGTGCTGGTCTGGATGCCTAAGAATTCTTTGTGAAACTTGATAAAAATATAGATTCCTGGTCCCACACCCACACCTGGGCCATGTGGCTTTGGTTGATTTGGGATTGCTAACAGATCCTCCAGATTTGTGAACACTGGTCCAGCAAGACAGGGTGAGGCCTGACCAGCAGAAGCTGCCAGAGAGAGGAGGACACAGGTAAGCTGGGATTTGGCAAGTGCCCTCTTCCTCTTCCTGTTCCCTTTCTGTTCAGGACAGCCCATCCATTTGACTCCTTTTTCTTCACACACCGCCACTCCCCCCAACATCCTATTTTGGTCACGTTCTGTTGGCTTTCTTTGAACTGACTCTTCTGTCCCTCTCTGTCCATTTCTACCCTCATTCAGGATCCCATTAATGCTCAACTGCCCAAGCCTCTTCCCTGACGCTCCTGTCTCCAATCTGTCCTGATAATCATAAAGCCCAGAGGTTCGGCCTCTCTGCAGAACCTTTTTGGGCTGCCTTTGCTTTTAAGGTAAAGGTCAAGCTCCTTAGCTTAGCATTCAAGGTTTTTCAGGAACTTACTCTCCTGCTAATTTTCCAAGCTCATTCCCTGCCACTTCCTCTCTGTGCTTTTGAAATGTTCCCATCCTCTACGTTTGCAATTATCCTGTGCTTCTAGTCTTGCCCCATCCTAATGTTTTTCCTCCAGCTCAATCCTGTTATTCCTTCCATTTTTTTCTTCCTGCTTGTATATGACTGTACCTCCCTGGGGGTGGAGTTAGCTGCCAAGGGATGCCTCCCGGGACCTTTGTGCATCATAAAATGTGTGTCTTCTCCATCTGAAGTCCTAATCCTCCACTTGTGACGGACAATTGGTCACTATGGCAACTGACTGTGACGTCACAGGATTAGGACTTCAGGTGAAGTGGCAGGAGCAGGTGAGTGTGTAGGAGACAGATTTTAATATCTGTCGAAGTCCTCTCCCCTTCCCCCAATACCCTCCTTCAGTGTCGGGGGCATGGAGGGATAGCTTGGGCTCCTGCTGATTTTAAAAATGATCCGGTGAGAGTGTGTGCCTGGCATCTGCGTGCTGCAGCAGTGTGGGGCTGACAGAGTGTGTCAACTTGAGCTCTGGCTGTGCAGGCACCGCTGCTGCGTGAGCCTGTTATTCCATTCTGGATTGCTATTTTGATACCCAGATTGCATCATTCTTCCTACGTATAAACAGGGGGTCCCCAGGGCCCTGCAGCTACTCACTTCTCCACCAACACTGTTGTTTTGATGAGCTCTATTTAAATGAGCTGCCGGATCCGGGCAGGTTCCAGCCACACATGAGCATTGTCATTTTGGGGAACATGGAGGGCTGAAGGATTTTTTTGGATCGAGTCCTAAAAGGCTGAGAGTGATGGCCTCCTGAGCCGAGCAGAGAGCGACAGAGCTAGTTCCTGAAAGTTGAAAATCTCGTTTTCTTCCTTCTGAGCTTCTATTGCAAGGCACCCAGAGGATTAGGAAGGAGATGCAGCTAGGAAGAGAGTCGCCTCTTTGAGGTCTCCCTCTTGCTGTTCAGTTTGGGAAAATTGCTGCAGAGGCTTCGAGATAAACAGGAACAGGAGGAGTCAACCAAGCCCTTTCTTGCAGCAGCATCTCAGGTGAGCTGGAGAAATGCAGCCCTGGCTGAGGGTGCACCAGGGAAAGGAGAGGCTCCAGGCGGCCCCCCTACCCTACCCGGTACCCAGCTCCCTGAGGCTTAGGCCCTGCGGCCCAGCTGGATGCAGCATGCAGGGTGGGTGTTCCTGGGCGCTTGGTAAGCACCAGCCTCTGGGACCTGTGGTGGTGTCACCTGTCGCTCTTCTGACTTCTCTCCCAGGTATTGCTCTAATCACAGGGCAGCAAGGGCACAGGTAAGCCTACTGGCAGCCAGAGGCAGGAGCAGCAGTCACCTTAAGGTCAAAATCTGTCTTTCTAGCAGGGACTGGGCATCCAGAGAGTGGGTACAACGTGTTTCTCAAAGGTGCTGCTGCTCTGAGCTATAGGCGAGAGGAAGGCTTCAGGGGCTTATGTGGTGGGGGCCTGAGCTGATGCCCAGTTCCCTGGAGCTGCCCTTGGGTGGGAGGACAGGAGTGTTTAGTGAGGATGGTCAGCCCACCAGAGGATACACCCAGAATGTTTTTTTCTCCTTGTACAGTGTCTGACAGAGGCATAGGGAGGTAGAATGTCTTACTTATGGCTTTAGAGGGAATCAAGAACTGCTCAGTGGTTCAGGGTACCACCTATGTTTTACAAGGGCTCTGTGGTTTTTAGCTAAGTTCCTCCCTCTCTCTGGGTCTCCATGATACCATCTTTATGGTGGTATCATGGCTAGATGAGTGATGAAAAAAGCTAGGTCTGTCCAGCTTTGGTTCTGTAGGTGAGAGCTGGCAGAAGAGCATGAGGCTGCTTCAGAGGGTGCCACTGCTCTATTGGAGTCAGAGCTCGGGCCCCAGCTGCCAAGTTTCATGGAGCCCTGGACAAAAGCAGTAGAATGAAGGGCTTCTTAACCCTCGGACGGTTGCCTGGGGTGTGTGTGTCCCTACCTGGTGGGCTGAGCTGACCCAATGCTGGCTTTCAGAGAACTCCGTGGGGTTTCTCTCCCATCCCAGCCCCCTGGTGCCCAGGTTGCCTTGCCTCTACTTGTCATGTCTGAAGGGTGGACTACCCAGTCTCGACTTCCTTCCCTGGCTGCCTCACTGAGTCCCGGGCTCAGCACACTGTCTAGCCTCCCGCAGCAGCCTTGTAGGGCCAAACCTCAGGCAGCACCCTAAGCCTGCTCATGGGTCCTTCAGTGCAATGAGAGGTAGGGGAGGCAAAATACGTCCTCCAACTCACTACCAACCCCCAGGGTACGTAGGTAACAGGATACCCTTCTGTATGTTGGGCATCTGCCCTTTTCTTTGCCAGAGGGGAAATATATCAGAGCTGCATTCACAGTCTTTAACTTTTTGGAGCCTCTTTAAAACTGGGTAAGCCCGCCTTTCTGAGCTGCATGATACAGGGGACAGAGCTATCAGGCTCAGACACAGGGCGGGGTGTGTGGGGGGGGTGCTCTTTCTAAGGCACTGGCCCTCAAACTTGGTTGTGCATTGTAATCATCTGGGGAATTTTTTAAAATACTGATGCCTGGATCCCATCTCCTGAAACTCCGATTTATTAATAATTGATATGGGATGTGGACTGTACATCAGGATGTTTAACAGTGCCTCATATGATTCAGATATGTAACAAAGTTTGAGAAGCACCATCTATAGAATGAAACTGCCTCCAGATTTTTTTTCTCCAGGCAGAAAAACTGCTCCACTTGCCTTTTCTCAAAGACCATATTTCTTAAAATTTTAAGCACAGCAGGGGCTGGCTTTCAGTTCCTTCTGGATTCCCAGGTCCAGAGCTAGTTTTGTCATCATTAGAATCTGATCATTATTATGGAATATTTTCTTAAAATCAAATTATTTAGTTAATTAAAATTACCCTGTTTATTTACACTTGCATTAGAGAAGAGTAGCACAGTGGAAAGGGCTGGGTTTTAGAGACAGACAGCCTTGGGTTTCAATTGTACTTCTGCCTCTGCTTTGTAAGATCTTTGATGGGTGACAACTTCTTGGAGCCACCATCTCTCCAACTATGAAA
Source organism: Aselliscus stoliczkanus (assembly GCA_033961575.1). Classification (NCBI taxonomy): domain Eukaryota; kingdom Metazoa; phylum Chordata; class Mammalia; order Chiroptera; family Hipposideridae; genus Aselliscus; species Aselliscus stoliczkanus. The sequence continues at coordinate 93,431,505 of CM066736.1, read as the reverse complement.
TGGGGGCAATGCCTACCATTGGTGATTAAATGAGAGAACACATGTCAAGTACCTGGTCCAGGGAATGGTGGTGGAAGAGAAATTTGGCCAGAGATGCTCACTCTTGTGACAGGTGGACTGAATATCCTCGGCTTTCAGAGCCCCTCTACCAGGCCCTTGGTCCCTAGGAGGACCTCTCATGGCGGTGACTTCTCCATTCCAGAAGCAGAAGCCCCATCCCCTCTGGGAATGGTTGTGTGGCCTTCGGACCTGGCTCTACATTTTTCATAACTGATGTTCCTGTGTATGAAATAAAAGGTAAAGGCTGTTCCTTGAATAATTCAATTAGAAAAAAAAGTAATATATCTAAATAATATTTCATGTAATATGCGCTTTAAATGTCTATTAATAACTAAATTGATGTTAAATATTGTGAGTAGATGTTTCATTATTTTAGATACATCCACAGCCCAAGGAGTTGGTGTATTCCGGTTGTCTTGAAAAATTTTTGTTGTTGTTGTTTTGGTATCCCTATTGAAAAAATGGGGAATTCCCTTTAAAAAGCTCAAGGTTGACACAGCTTGATGGGGTTAGGGACCTTCTGAGGGAGGATAAGAATTTCTGGACAAGGATGTTGTGACACAAAGAGAACACATGTTTTCTTTGCCCACTTCGGGCCCCAGAGCCTCCCTGGGACCTGCTTGCACTCCTGCCATGATTCTGCGTCTCTGCTGTTGGCTGCAGCAGCCCCACTTCAGACAGGACGAGCCTTTAGATCCAGGCCTCCTCCCCTCAGCCACATCCCTGTCTCCTGCCTTTCTGACAAGGGTGACAGCCAGGTCGCTGTTGGGCTGCCTATGCCTTCCCATCTTGCCCAGGGAACTATTTCTGAAGCCCAGCTGCAGAAGGCAGAGAAATGATTGGATAATCCATACTTGCCTCATTTTAATGATGTAGAAAGTAAGGTTCAGAGAAAAGCAGCCACGTACCTCAGGTGGCTGATCGTTCCAGCCCTGAGCCTGGAACCCACATCTCCCAGTTCACAGCTTTTCCTGAGCATCACACCTCTGCTGTGGCTCAGAGATGATCCCTTTTTCATCCTGGGCTGGCTTTTGTTTTCCATCACCCTGAAAACTTCCAGGTGGCTTCTTATTATTTTCAGTGGCTATGAGTGCACGGAATACACATGGAATACCCTAACCCAAGAGAAACATTATTGTTCAAGTTGCTAAAAATCATGTGATATCTTTTAACATCAATTGTGAATCTTTTTTTTTTTTTTTTTTTTAGCGGAGCCATCCTGCCACCTGTTGGCAGCTCAACGGCAACTCAGCTCGGGCTGGCATCGAACCACCGTTAGCTCAGAGCTCAGCTCACACTCTTGAGCGAGCTCTTAACCAACTGAGCCACTCAGCCGGCCCTGTGAATCATTTTTGTATGCAGACATATGAACAGATGGTTAAAATGCAATGTGATATTTGTTATAGTAAAAGAAGTTTCAGGGTGCTTTGGGGACCCAGAAGAGGGGTCAATGAACTCATCCTGAGGGAAATGAACCCTGTTTCTCAAAGGTGGAACATTTGGAATACGTTTGGAAGGATGAATAGGAGTTTATCTGAAAAAGAAGGGAACAAGAAAGAGTATTTCAGGGAGATGGAACAGCATTTGACACCAACAGAGTTATGCAAAAGTTTGGTGTATTCAGGAGGCAGAAGAGATATTGGCATGGCAAGGACATAGGTGTGCGGCAGGTGGAGCTAGAGAGGGGAAAGACCAACTTGAAAAGGGCCTTGAGCACCAAGCTGAGGATTTGGGCCTTTAAGACCAAGGGAGGTAGACGATGTGTGATGAGGCCTTCTCTGATCTATTCAGTTATTTCTCTTTTTTCATGATGCTAATGAGGCTGTGTTACTATGACTAATGTGTGGGCATCTGGTACCAGGGACTGGAAGCCTGTGGAAATTATTTTCAATGATTAGAGCGGCATTTCTGACATATGGGTAGATGAGGAGGGTCTCCCCGAGGTGAGCCATGTGGAAGGGAGGAAGTTACCTGATTCCCCTGGATGACGCCACCTGTGGAGAGCATCCTTCTCCACCTTTAGCCACTGTTCTTGACAGGCAGGAGAGTATCTAGGAGATTCCCGATCCAGTCCTGTCATTACAGCCCATGGTTCTGTGAAGGCTGGAGGAGGTTTGTTTCGGAAGGGTGCATGAGGAGAGGAAGAGTATTAAACTATTATTTTGCATAATTTGTGGCTTTTGATTTTTCCAGGATATATCAGTTAGCTTTTGCTGCATAATAAACCACTCTAAAACTTAGTGGTTAAAACAACAACTGCACTATTTAATTTATGATTCCACAGGTCAGCAATTTGGTCTGGGCGTCTCTGGGCTGGGCTTGGCCAATCTCAGCTGTGCTGACTCCTGAGTGTGTTCAGCTGCTGGGTCAGTTGGAGCTAACTGGCTTCTGCTGGCTTCAGGTGGGACGCCTGAGGCACCTGAGGCCACTCTTTGCATGGCCTCTCATCTCCCAGCAATCTAAGCTGAGTTTGTTCACATAGCAGCCTTACTGTTCTGAGGGCAAGAGCAGAATCATAGAAAGCCACTTCAGGTCTAGGCTTGGAACTTGTTCAGTGTCACTTTGGCTGCATTCTGTTGGCCAAAGCAGGTCATGAGGACAGCCTAGCTTTAAAGGGTGGAGAACATTCTTTTTATGGCTGAGTAGTATTCCATTGTATATCTGTATATCACATCTTCTTTATCCAATCATCTATTGAAATCTTATTATTTGCGACAACATGGATGGATCTAGAGCGTATTATGCTAAGTGAAATAAGTCAGACTGAGAAAGACAAATACCATATGGTCTCACTTATATGTGGAATCTAAAGAACAAAATAAATGAACACATAAAATAGAAACAGACTTGTAGATATAGAGAACAAACAAATGGTTGCCAGAGGGGAGGGGTTTGGGTAGCTGGGTGAAAAAAGGTGAAGGGATTAAGAAATACAAATTGGTAGTTACAAAATAGTCACAGGGATGTAAAGTATAACATAGAGAATATAATCAGTAATTTGCCACAATTATGTATAGTGCCAGGTGGGTACCTGACTAATCAGGGGGGATTGCTGCATAAATTATATGTCTAACCACTATACTGCACACCTGAAACTAATATAAAATAATATTGACAGTCAACTGTAACTGAAAAAAAAATAATAAAAAAAAGGGTGGAGAACAGATCCTACCTTTTAATGGCTAGGATTGCAAGGGCAAGGATGCACAGAGGGAAGAGTTTGTTTTTTCCATCTGCCTCTCAGACTGTCTGACTTTTGTCACTGGGAGAATTGATAATTGAGGTTATTACCATGAATGGGATATGAAAAATCTTTTGAATTCAAAGTCAACATCCATGGAGAATCATGTAGTTTCTCAAGTAGTATCTAATTTAATCCCCACAGCAACTCTGATTTGCCTTTTCTCTCTTACATATGCAGAAATTGGGGCACAGAGGAGTTGAGTGAGATTAAGGGACTCGTCCAGCCAAGGTCATTGGGTGGTAAAACTGGTGTTTGTGTGCAAGTCTAGAGCAATGGCCACCTTATAGTTTTGATGATACGGGGCAGAGAAGCCTGTGATGGGACTGCAGTGTTCACGGCCGTAGGCAGCCCCTTCTCATGTCATTCTCGTTCCTGGGCACAGGTACCCGGTCCTGCTCAGGAGGCTCATTTCCTTGCACCAGTGGGCTGATTGCCCTTGGGATGGGCCTGAAGGTCACCACAGTCTCTGGGTGGCAGTCTGATACCACTTTTCTTCAGGAGCCCACTGTGCAGAGGAATGTATCGGAGATTGATTTCTCTAGGGAGAGAGAGTGTAAGACAAGATGTTCATGTTCACAGATGAAACATACGTACGTGGAATGCACTCCGCATGGGCTGGGTGGAGAAGGCCCAAAAAAAGCTCTCTGAGCCCCAGGGGCAGACCGATTGGTATTGGCTGTAACAAGAGAAAAATACCTACTAGATGAGCAGGCATGGAGGCCTTGCCTTTCTCACTAGGGCCTTTTGGAAGCTCTGGCTTTGAGATCTTTAAACTAATTCTGCTCTGAGGTAACCTTCATGGCTGGAACTGTGCCCTGGTCTACACTGCCCGTCTGAAACTCAGCCAATAATGAGACCTGGGCTCTCAGGGCTGTGGAAAGAGGAATGGGAGCAACAGGAAGGCACCTGATTATCAGAACCAGAGCAGAGCTGGGCCTGCAGTAGCATGGCTTATGGGCTGGAGAAGGAAGGTAGGATCAGGCAAAGAACAGGATGTGAGGAGATCCGTACAACAGGCCCCTAATGGGATGATCATGGTCAGAGTACCTCGATGGTTAACTGCAGGCTATGGCATCAAATATAGTTGATTTTGGCGTAACTGGAACTGGCACATATCTGGGCATTGTGTATTAGAAAACTTCGTGTCTGGGCCTTAAGTATACTTTTGCCATGTTGCCCTGACTCAACTATCTTTCCCTCCCCTTCCTAGAGTTCACCTCCTGTCCTGGGTGTAAGCAAGTATACCTTACCAGGGATGTAACTGAACATTTCTTTCTGCACTGCTTTTCTGCTGGGCAATCCAAGATGGCCAGGGTAAGTCAGGACAAGCAAAGAAGCAGCTGATCCTTTTCGCAGACTTGTAGTGCCCCTGTCCATAAGCCCAGCTCTCTATTCATCACTCCAACTCATTCCTCCTCTGTCAGTTTGCCTCATCATCCATCCTTCTATGCATCCATCCGTCCTTCTATCAAGAGGAGAATCAAAATGTTTGAGTTGGGGAAATCAAAATGGAACATCTTACATGTGGTAGGCGCTGTGCTGGGTGCCGGGCAGACAGAGACCCATGTTCTCTACTCTTAAGGAATTCATCGTTTAACTAGTAAACCTTGTATTTCTTCTCTTTCCCCACTGCTGCACGTTTTTCAGATGCCAGTGTGAGGAGAAAGCTGTCAGAATCCACATCAGTTAGTGGCCTGTATTATTCAGGCACAGGCAGTCTAATATTTTTCCACATGTCCCTTCTCCAGCCCTGTAAGATAGTTGCTGACCAACTGAATGAGCATTTGGACTATGAGAGGGCTGGGTGCCCTGGGGCCCAGCCAGCAGCCTCAGTTGTGGAAACACAGCTCTGAGAGTTGGTCTGTGCTTGTGCTTCCTGGCTGTATACAATCATCTCTCTGTGTACCCACGTCAGTGGGTTCCTCCTCTCTGCAGACATGTGGATCTTTCTGCTTCTGCCTGTGCGCTGCCATTTTCCTCTTTGTTTGCTTGGTGAACGTCTACTTCTCATTCCACACCAACTCAAATGTCACTTTATGAAACCTTCCCTGGCCTCTCCTACACAGCTCCTGGAGAGCTCCCTTTGCTTCCTTTTATCACTTCCTTTTTATTACTCATTGAATGTCTGTCACCTCGTGGAGACTCTGTGTGCCTCTAGAGCAGATCCTTGCCTCATTCATTTGGGTGTCCTCATCTTCACCACAGCACTTGTGTGAATAGCTTCTGAGGCCAGTGTTCTTTTAGTCACGAAGGGTGCTTTCCTTCACAAGCCCTCACGTGTCCCTCCCAGGCAGCTCCCCGGGATTGATTGCACTTCCATACAGTGGAGGAGCAGCCCTACAGGATCCCAGGTCCTAGAACAGTCACCACTGCTAGAGGCAGGCCCAAATAAGCATACAGGCAGTAACTCCAGAACTCTCTGCTTCCAGAACTGCTCTGAGTGCAAGGAGAAGAGGGCGGCACACATCCTCTGTACCTACTGCAACCGCTGGCTGTGCAGCTCCTGCACCGAGGAGCACCGGCATGGCCCCGCCCCTGGGGGGCCGCTCTTCCAGCGGGCCCAGAAGGGATCTCCAGGTACTACTGCTCTCCCTGCCAGCTCACATGCCCTGAAGCCATGCTGAACTCTAAAATCCCAGGGGAATAGTTCTCTGACCTAACCCAGCTGCGGGTGAGGGGTGGGGTGGTCTCAGAGCCTTTCTCAAAGGAGAGTTGTCCCCTCCAGAGTCATAGCCACAGTGTAAGTCACTGTAGGCACTGCTGGGGGTGGGACTGGGTGAGCGTGGGTGAGATGCTGCAGGGAGGAATAGTTGCGAATTATCGTGGAAGCTATCTGAGTTTCCTATTTTCACCTCTATTTAGAGCAATCACGCCTCACTTCTTTTTAGTTACTTACTTGAGTAGCCTATATCAGGGCTTGTTCATTTGTCCATCCAGTGCCCTTTCTTTTCAATGACAATGTTTTTGAAAGTCTTTCCCCAAGGCCCTTGAACCTTGGGAGGGGTTTTACCTTTGTCACACCCACAGGAACCAGATTTAATGATTCACGTGACCTGGCCTGGAGCTTGGTAAGGCTGAGCAGCTGTTTCTGCCCCTCCATACAGAATCCTGGCTAATGAAGAACTGGGTTGAATTTTAGAGGATTCATTATTCTGCAGGAGATCTGTGTGCTGCAGTAGCAAGCACTTTCCTCAGCCTCTGACAGGCGGTGGGATGCCTGGGCGTTGACCGCACAGCTAGGCAAATCCAGCCAGGCTAAGCCTGCATTCTGTCTTGGGCTCCCGGAGCCCAAGTGCCCAGAGAGAAGACTCTGTTTGCACCATCTTTCCTCCACACTTTGTGTCTCCCCTGTGTCCAATGAGGGCCAAGGGCTGCTCAGCGGAGCATACCTGAGAGGTCTGCCTGAGCAGGAGACGCCCACGTTCTCCATCTTGTCTGGCAGGAGTGAATGGTGGTTCTGGGGACTTCGCCTTGTACTGTCCTCTCCACACACAGGAAGTGCTCAAGCTATTCTGCGAGACCTGTGATGTGCTCACCTGCCATCGCTGCCTCATGGTGGAACACAAGGAGCACAGGTAGGGCTGGCTGGCTGCTTGGGAGGGCTCTGGACTCTGGGCTCTGGAGCCCACTGAGAATGCTGGGCTCCAAATCCTCTCCCTGCCCAAGCCAGCCTGCATTCCCGGGGGCTGAAGTTTTCTCTGCTCTTGTTGTGGGGCTTCTCTGGGAATGCCTAAGGGCCAAGAGCTTGCAGTATCTCTGACTTTCCCTGGATGTAATCCCAGCCTTCATCGGCCTGGCTGAGACACGCACTGGGGGGATCCTTGATTGGCCTCATGCTCCGAATAAGACTCAGCCATCTTCAGCTTTTTTTCTGCCTTACCCTCTAGGTGCAGACATCTTGAAGAAGTTCTGCAAAACCAGAGGATGCTTCTGGAAAGTGTGACTACACAGGTGGCTCATAAGAAATCCAGTCTACAGACTTCTGCAAAGCAAATCGAGGACAGGTAGCACAGGGTGGCACCTTGTTAGCACTGGAAATGCTCTGATCCCTCACATATTGGGCAGGCCAGTAAGCAGAGGTGGGCATGTGTCCCACAGGCATATGTCCCGGCCTTAGAGGTCTCAGGGCCAGTGAAAGTGCTTCGGGTCATCACTTGGTGAGTGAGACCAAGCTAGATCAGAACGATCAGGGTCAGTCTGGACCAAAGTCCATGCCTTCTGAAACTGGCCTTGAAATAGCCTGAGGTAGGTGCTTGAAAACAAGGGCACGGAGTAGATAACTGGGGAAGAGAGTGCTGTTTATCCTGCGAGTGCAACAAGTCAGTGGTAATCTGCTCTTTATTACCCCTTTCCCAGTGTTTTCCGTTGAAATCTACAAATAATATGAAATCATTGGTATTTTATGTAGGAAGAGAAATTATTAAGTACTGAAAGCTCATCATGTGGCCAGCCCTTGATTGGGCATATAATACATGCATTATTTTGTTCAATTCTTACAATTCTTCGGATCAGGGGTTATCTCCATTTTACTGATGAGGAGACAGGTTCAGAGAGGTTAGGCAACATGTCCAAGTTCACACAGCTTGTCAGTGACTGAGCTGGATTTGGAAGCTTAGGTCAGTGTGACTTCAAAACCCATGTTCTCTCTCTCTCTCTCTCTCTCTCTCTCTCTCTCTCTCTCTCTCTCTCACAACATTACTGAGATATAACTTATATACCATAACATTTTCTTTTTAAAACATACAATTCAGTGGTTTATACTATGTTCATAGAGTTGTGCAACCATTATTACTGTCTATTTTTAGAACATTTTCATCACCCCTAAAAGAAACCCCATACATATTAGTAGTCACTCCCCATTTCCACCAACATCCCCATTTCTTGGCAACCACTGGTCACTCTCTGTTTCTGCTCATGCTCTTTTTACTGCATGCACTGTTTGGTGGAGCATCCTCCTTTTAAAGACAACAAATTACATGAACTTAAACCCATACTTCTTCACTCTGTCATGTCTCTAGTGCTGTGTGAACTGATGAGCTGCTGGGTTGAGCTGGGTGTGGTTCTGAGGTTTACCTAGAGAAAACCAGGTTGAACTTTGGGCCACTGGTCCACTTAGGTGTCTGGGTTGTACAAAGGGTGGGTGGTAGAAGAAGGTTCTCGTTTCTTTATATTTGATGCCTGCTGGGTCCTGATCTCAACAGGATGCCTCCAAGTTGTTGGCTCTTGTGTTTGCTGTCCCTAGGCCCTCACAGGCCTGGAGGGAAGGGCTCACCATGCTATGTCCCATCCTGTTTACAGGATTTTTGAGGTGAAGCATCAGCACAGGAAGGTGGAAAACCAGATCAAAATGGCCAAGATGGTGCTGATGAATGAGCTGAACAAACAGGCCAATGGGCTCATAGAAGAGTTGGAGGTATATGTGGACAGACGGGTCAGATGGATGGGTCTGTGCTCTCCCTTGGTCAGAAACCAGGCACATATTAAACTAGTCCCTGGGCTCAGAGCCACACAGGCTGGAATTTAGATGTACAGTTTCCATAGCTCTCTCCTGCTCCTTATAGCTTAAAATGTCCAGTCTAACTTTGGGAGGGTGGCTCCTTAAGGGCTGGGAAATTAGTTCAAACTCCCATCCATGTGATGGCTCCAGGCCAACTGCCTTCCTGAACTATACAGGGTTATAGCCTTGGAAGAGAGTCACGAAACCCACCTTCGTCATCAAGTTATGCAAGAGATGTAGACATTCATTCATTTATCACTCATTCCATTTTTGTACATAAAATCTATCCACTCCTTCTCCCTCCCTTCTTCCATCCCTCAGCAGCCCCTGATAGCACTCTGTCCTGCTATCCTTCTCTCAGGGGTGCAGTCTCATTTGATTCCATCAGTGTTCACACTGATACACACAGGCCAGCAGACTGCCCAAGCGGGTGGCCTCCAGTCCACTAACAGGATCATGGACTGTCTTCTCTCTCCCTACCCAGGGCATTACTAATGAGAGAAAGCAGAAGCTGGAACAGCAGTTACAGGGCATCATGGTCCTCAACCGTCAGTTTGAGCATGTGCAGAATTTCATCAACTGGGCTGTCTGCAGCAAAACCAGCGTCCCTTTCCTTTTCAGCAAAGAGCTGGTAAGGAGAACTCCAACTCCTCAACCACTGCTTTTGAGTTAGTAAGTTAATGCCATTTTATTTTTTACCAAACCCCACAATGCAAAGGACCCAGGTGCTGAAATGGTCCTGCCTTCCTCTAGGCAACTCAGCTGGAAAATTCTGTAGTGACTTGTCCTGGGGCACGGATTCAGACATTATCCTGGACATTAACAATGTGCTGGAAATCCCATACAAAGTTATTTGGGTTTATGTTGGGGGCTAGGAGGAAAGGAGAAGTTGAGGATGATGTTGAAGTGTTGGGCTTGAGTGAAGGGGTGATGTCCAGGAGAAGGACCAAGAATATTGAAAGAAGTTGGCGAGGTTTGTATTTGGATGTGTTGAATCTAAGGTGCCTTTAGGGCATCTAAAAGGAGATGTCTAAAGTCTGTTTTGATGGACGGGTCTGCAAGTCAGAAGAAAAGTCAGGGTTGGGGATAGAGATGTGGGAGTCACTGGGGTAACTGTGACATCACCTTGGAAAAGTGTGTGAAAAAGAGAGAGCAAACCTGGAATCCAGGGAAACACCATGATTTTCGGCAGAGAGAGGAAGAGGATGAGTGAAGGGAAGTGAGATGCGAAGGTGGGGGAGAAATAGGGGAGTGTGGTACACAAAAATGAACAGAGTTTCAGATTCCAATGGTCAGTGTTATCATTGTCATGCAGACAACAGAGGATGAGTAGTGAAAGGAGCCTTGAGAACTGGGAATCAGGAGGTCCCTGGGGACCTTCTGAAAGACATTCCCACGAAGGAGAAGAGCTCAAAGCCAGAAAGAGGGGACTGAGGATGAGAGGTGAAGTAGAGACAGAGGTAAAAAAAAAAAAGGGAGACAGGCTTTTGTTTTTTTTCTTTTTTAACATTTGCGCACACATTTGGGAGAAGAAGTTGGAGACAGAAGAGTTGTGTGGTGGAAGAAGTGGAACCTAGAGTGAGCTGGTAACCTTAAACATAAGGGTCATTCATTTCCTCTGAGATGGGAGGTCAGGAAGGTATCAGCATACTGTAGTTAAGTTTGGAGGTGGCGGGCGGTGGGGGCGGGGGATACAAGCTTGGGGCAGTTTGCCCTTTATGGTCTTTTTTGTCCTCTGTGAAGTTGAAGGTGATCATAAGAGGGTTAGGCATTGGGTAAGTGCTATTGAGGAAAGAAGTGAAGATTATAAATAGCCACCAAGGATACTGGAAGAGGAAGCTGACAAGAAAGGAAGTGACCAAAAAGGGACTGAGGGGTGTCTCTGAGGTTACTGATCACTGAAGTGACCCCAGGGAACATGGTTTTGGAATAGCCGGATTGACCTACATTTAGGTATTGGTGGGGTGGGGGGAATTAGGGCACTAATGACAGTGTTACTGAAAATGATGGAAAGCTGGGGGCTGTGGATTGGAGCAGGCTTAGGGGGTGCAGTGAGATTGAAGAGCATGTTCTAAAAGGGGTAGAGCTAGCTACGATCAGGTAACAATTGATAGGAGTTTAAGGTCTCACAGGGAGATAGTTCTAGGTGAGGTAAAGGGTGACTGAGCTGAAAAGACAGGTGAGGTTGATTGACATTAAGAAGTCAAAGATGGGCTCAATTGGTTAAGAGTTAATTTAAGAGCACGAGCTCTGAGCAATAGGGTCGCTGGTTCTATTTCCCCATGGGCCAGTGACTCTGTGCCCGAGCTGAGCTGTCGCTGAGCTCTCACCAGGTGGCAGGATGGCTCAGCTGTGAGAACACGTGCTCCTAACAACAAGGTTGCCGGTTGGATGGTGGGCTACGCCCACCCGCAACTAAAACTGAACTTGGCACCTTGAGCTGAGCTGCTGCCTGGATGGCTCAGTGGATAGGGCATGTGCTCTTAACAACAAGGCTGCTGGTTCGACTCCTGCATGGGATGGTGGCTACGCCCACCCGCAACTAAGATTGTAACACAGCACCTTGAGCTTAGAGGCCAGGAGCTGCCAACAGGCAGCCAGATGGCGACTGGCACCCTCCACAACGAAGATTAAAGAACAATTTGGCTGGTCCCCCTCCCCAATTCCCCAACACTGTTCCCCTCCCCAACCACCCCACTTTAAAAAAAAAAAAATGTCAAAGAAGTGGTCACGATGTTGAATGGGACATTAGTTAACTAGATGATGGCAGGATCAGCTGGACATTTGCCAAAGTCCTAGATAAATGGGAGCATTAGTGATAGTGAATATATGAAAGTGGTAAGGGAGGAAGAGGACAGTTGGTTAGAATGGAAGGGAGTTTTACATGTGGGCGGAAGGACAGCAGTGGGGAGCTCAGAGAACGTCTGCCCCCATGGGCTTTTTTTTTTTTTTGAGGGCAGTATCACTGGCCCTCATATGTGGGACCGAACCGGGGCCACTGGCTTCCCAAGCCAGCGCTTTACCACCGCGCCACTTGGCCGGCCCCCCCATGGGCTTTTAAATTGAGATACGGGAGAATGAATGGAGCACTCAGAGGGCTGCCAGGCAAGTGATATCCTGAGGGAGAATTATAAATCATTTGAGACCTGGAAGAAATAAGAATGTAGGGGTTCCAGAAGCCTCCAGAAGAGGGAGGAGCTCAGTGGGCAATGGGGAGGAGTACAGGGTGGGTAGAGGGGGTGCGGGAGCAGGAGAAGGATATGAAGATACTGAAAAGCAAGGAAATGAGCATATGGCGTAGGACTCGCAGCTAAAGAGCCGTGGCTTTGAGCCCGTCAACCTGTCCAAAGAGTGAGGGAGAGAGAGTTGTCATTCAGGCGCAAGATGCCCAAAGAAATGACCTTTGGTGCTGTTCTCAGATTGTGTTTCAGATGCAGCGATTGCTGGAGACAAATTGCAACACAGATCCTGGCTCCCCTTGGAGTATCCGATTCACCTGGGAGCCTAACTTCTGGACCAAGCAACTGGCTTCCCTGGGTGAGCCCAGGCCCACCCTGTGGGCTTTTATATAATTGCTAAAAGTGAATATAGAGCTTCTGCTTAACTTACTGGGTAGATCAGCATATGCCCAAGAGAAAGCATGGACTGAGACTGCCAGAGGTCATGGAGCCATTCAGCAAACCTTTCCTTGTGGGAGGGGAGTGGTGGAGGGATTAGGGTATGGATGGGAGCGTGGACAGCTTAAATACCAATGGCTATATAGGACTTCTGTAACAGGACCAGTTGAAACCTGGGCTTCCCATTCTGTGTGAATGTGGGTTTCATTGCTGGAGAGGAGACAAGACAGTGGCCCTGCTCCCCAGAATGCTGTATGGCAGTGCAGGTGAACCTGTGTCTCAGGTCACACAAGGGTATACATAGGTGTGGGCACAAACAGGGGCATCTCAGCAACAGGGAGAGGGAGGGAGCGACGGAGGGAGAGAGAGAGAATAGAGTGAGAAAGCGAATGTCACGCACACCCTCTTGGGAGTTGCAGTTGAAATATAAGCAGATAATTCATGACATTGTGCGTTTTCCTTCCCTGCTGAACTTATTTGTTGACATTCAGTCTGTAGGCAGAAAACAGACAACCTGTGGCTGTGCCTGTGTTGACAACCTAATAGTCGGTCTGTGTTAAACTAATGGCCAAATGCTGCTGTTAATCTCGTTGAAAATTTTTTGAACTTGACAAGAGTGGTGAATGATATTTAGGGTTTTATTTTGCTGCCATCTCCCTTTTGATTTAATTCAACAGACGTTGGGTGGGCCTTTGCTCTAGGTCAGGCCCTGTCTTGACCACTAAGGGCCAAAGGTGAATGAAACACCCCCTGCTCTCAAGCTGCTCAGTCTTGTCCTAAGTAAGCCTCATCAAAACAATGAGCCGAAGGAGCCATTCGGCTGAGCTAGCGGTAGATATCATGGACTCATGCACGAGGGCCCAGGAACCCCAGAGGACAGTGCTGGGGCCTGGCACTCAGCTGGCTTTGGAGCACCCCCACTCTCTTCCACCCTGTGTGCCCAACACACAGTCCCCAGCTCTGTATTTGAAGCCTTGTTCATTTGTCCTGGGGATGACACTCTCTTCTTTGCTGCTTTCCAGCATACTCCCTCTCAACCCCCAATGTTGATTTTGTGTGTGTGTGTGTCTAAGTCTCTGTTGGGCCATTCTATTAATAAAAAGAGTGGGTGCTGTGTGAGGGAGCCTATGAGTTCTCTAATGGGTTATAGATGGAGTCCAGACTGAGCATCTGGTAAAAGCAGGACAATATCTCAAATGTTCCGGGCCCCCCAAGGCTGGTCCATACCGAGTCTATTGCTGACCACCATCCTAGACTGAGTCTTAGAGATCAGGGGTTGAATTTCTTAATCTCTGCGCCTGGTATAGGTTTGTTGAATGATGTCCGTTTGCCCCAGGAGCACGAGGTGGTGAGTGGGGAACCACTGCAGATTACCTTTGGAAACACTCTCTGTTCTGAATTTGCAGGCTGTATAACTACTGAAGGTGGACAGCTATCCCGGGCAGATGCTCCTGCTTATGGAGGCTTACAGGGACCATCCCCCTTTTATCAAAGCCACCAGTCCCCAGTGGCTCAGCAAGAGGCTCTTAGCCACCCCTCGCACAAGTTCCAGTCCCCAGCACTGTGTTCCTCGCCCATGTGCTGCTCCCACTGCTCCCCACTCTCCCCCTCTCTCAAAGGCCAGGTCCCCCCACCCAGCATACACCCAGCCCACAGCTTTCGGCAGCCCTCTGAGATGGCGCCCCAACAGCTGGGGCCCCTGCAGTGCTCCACCCTGCTGCCCAGGGAGAAAGAGCTGCCCTGCAACCCTCATCCACCAAAGCTGCTGCAGCCCTGGCTGGAAACCCAGCCCCCTGTGGAGCCGGAGGGCATGCCCCAGCGGCTGGGGCATCAGCTGACTTCCCAGCCGGTATGCATCGTGCCCCCGCAGGACATTCAGCACGGAGCCCATGCCCAGTCCACTTTACAGACACCCTCTATCCAAGTCCAGTTCGGCCACCACCAGAAGCTGAAGCTCAGCCACTTTCAGCAGCAGCCACAGCAGCCGCTGCCGCCTCCGCCGCCTCCGCCGCCCCCGCCCCAGCCGCAGCCACCCCTGCCTCTCCCTCCATCCCAGCACCTGGCTTCCGGTCAGCATGAGAGCCCTCCTGGGCCTGCCTGTTCCCAGAACGTGGACATAATGCACCACAAGTTTGAGCTGGAGGAAATGCAGAAGGATCTGGAGCTGCTTCTTCAGGCTCAACAGCCCAGCCTGCAACTGAGTCAGACCAAATCACCCCAGCATCTTCAGCAAACCATTGTGGGGCAGATCAACTACATCGTGAGGCAGCCGGCACCTGTCCAGTCCCAGAGCCAGGAGGACACCGTGCAGGTGAGCCGCAGGGTGGCTGGGGGCACATGTTCTCCCGTCCCGGGATTGCTCAGGGTGGCCCTGGACCAGTTCTTCATCTGCGGCCTCAGCACAGCCCTCACACTTCAGGACTGCTCCGGGATCCACCTCCCATTTCAGGGAAGCTCCCGTCCCAGCATAGAGCTGGACTCACTACTCTTCAGAGTGGCCTAGCCTAGCCCTGCCCTCCTCAGGGACATTAGGAACCTTGTCCATGACTAGAACCTTCTGGGCTGTGCTAGACTCCTGCCAGTGCCAGGGGCTGAAGGGAGGCTCTTTTCTTTGTAACCTCCTCAACTCCTTGCTGGGAACTTATGAATCCCAGACAGGGCATAGGGAGAGCTTAAAGAGTGGAGGGACGATATGCATTAGATGCTAGTGGGCAGCAGCTTTATAACACTGCACAGCTGTAGACTTGAAATTTATTCCAAGCCTACTAAGCTGGGTATGTTTTCTATACACTCTATCATTCATCCCATCAACAGCCTTGGTAGGCAGGCATTACCATCCGTATTTGACAGGTGCAGAAGTGGAGGTCAGAGAGGGCAAGGAGTTTGCCTAGAGATTGTAAAACAGTGCTAGAACCAAGATTGGGGTTCGGTTCTGCTGGCCCTCATGTCACAAAGAGGCCTCCTTCTTTCCCTAGGGGGATGATGAATAGCTGCTCTTCTCTTTTCTCAGCTAACAGCCAACCGAAGAGGCACAGTTTGTCCCTCTGGGATCTTTGATGCATTCTACATCTTCATTCTTACCTCTTGCTTTTTCCCCAGAGCTTCCTGTTCCAGCCCCTTCCCCCTGTTCCTTCTCACTTTTCCCGTAGTGATATCGCCTTTAAATCTGTAATCACATTTATACCTTCAGAGCAGCTCTACAGACTTTTACTTTATTACAAAACATAAGGCCTCATATTTATGCTCAGTACTGACAACCCCAGATCATGCTTCAATGTCTTCCTCTGAGGCTCAATTCCTTTGAGGGAATGTAGAATAATCCTTATGATGGCAGAGAAGGGTCTAGGGTTCACAGAGGACCACAAGCTAAATGGAAGTCATAACTGTTAGGATTGCTAAGGTGAATATGACAGAGTGAGTTCAGAATTCTCATTTTGGGTTTTTTCCTAAGACGGTCATTAGGATATAGTCTTAGGAAGAGTTTAGATAAGAGTATCTTTCTTTCTGAAACAATGTTAAGCAGTTCCCAGTGTGTAGGTGGTGGCAATGGAGAGTGCAGGGCGACATTTAACCCTTAGTGCTGCTGCTGCTACTTTCTGCAGCGAGACCCACCCACGTTCTTTTCTTCTCCAGGCTACAGACGAGCCCTCGGCATCTGAAGTCCCAAAGTCAGCTCTCTCTCTTGACAAGAACACTGCTGCTAGCTTGCCCCAGGTATCTGGGGAAGAAACCCCTCACAGTGTCCCCCCACAGGACAGCACCATCCAGCACTCCTCTCCAAATGTGCTGAGAAAGGTACTAACGGAGCCTGCTTTCCCCGACCACATGGGACCCACTGCCAGCCAAGACCCCAGGGAGTCGGATGAGGAGGATTGGGCGGGGGGAGGAGTGTCCCTGTTCCATCCCTGGATGTTACACAGTCCTGACTCATGCCTTCTGTCCTAATGAGTCAGCACCGTAGGTCCTCCCCCACCCCCGTTTCCACTCCCACACACACTCAAAATGGGACCAGCTGGGCTTCTTTTCGGGTGGAAGGGAAACGGGAAAGAGAGCCAGTTTACTGAACACTTACTCTGTGCCTGGAACTGTGCATGGTTCTGTGAGGTGGGCATCCCCATTTTATAGCTGGGGAAACTGAGGTCCAGGGCCCTGTAACTAGTAGATGAGAGGGCTGAGGTTTATTTAAAATGAGATCTGTCAGAATCCAAAGCCTGAACTTTATCCAGATTTTATGTGAGGAAAAGATTTTATGTGACTCCATACTTCTAAGCTGGTGGCCTTAGAATTCGAATCAATGGGATTTGTTGGGCCAGTGGTCTGCGGAAATGTCCTTCCTGCCCAGCCACCTCCCTGCTGCTGGAAGTGTTCGTTTACTTCGTGATGACCCAGAGCCCCGCAACTCCGTAGCTGCCCTACTCTTATCCCTGCTCTCTACCTCCACTCTGTCACCCTCCTAGCTGAACCTCAGTGTGCCGAACCCCAGGCTGTCTGCTTAGCCCTCCCTTGTCCCGTGGCCCTGTTCCTCTTATCCTGTTGCCTTCTCTGGCCTGGTGCACTCAGCCCTCCTGGTGCCTCCCTGAGCCCTATACCTGAAGCTCTGTCATCCTCAGCCCTGCAGCACCCTGCTGGGCCTACAGCCTCAGTTTTGCTAGTGGACCGATCTCTCGCCACGTTTCCCCCGGCAGCACCAGTGCCATATGTCTTAAATCAGTCCATCTCAGTGATACTTGACAAGAGAGTTTAGAAAAATAAGGGATGGCAAAAATGAAATGTTAACTTGGAAATCCCTGTTGACTCTTGAAGTCTGGATAGGTCTCTGGTATTAGTGGCTTTTTGTTTACGCCTGGCTTGTCCTAGCTGTTGAAAATGCTTTTGCCTAGAGGCTATAGAGATACTGTAAATAGACCTTTTGTGGATCCTTAGGGGTTTAATATTGGGTCATTAAATTCTAATACTTGTACTAGCTGCCCATCCACCCAAACATTTATTTATTCACTCAATATTAAAAATATATATGTTAATCTCCTAGTGTATGCCAAATATTTTGCTAGGTGTCAGGCACACATTAGTGAATAAGATAGTCTCACACGGGAGCTTACAATCTAGACGGAGAGACAGTTAAACCAGCAACAATGATAAAGTGTGATGAAGTGCTGTGATAGTCCTTGGGGTGTATAGAAGGGACGCCTAACCCTGGAGGAGGAACTCTTCACAGAAGACTTCCTAGAGGACATGATTTTAAGCTGATATTTGAAGGATCAGAAGTTAGGCATTAGGCAAGTGAAGTGGGTGGGGGCTAGACTGAATAGTCAAACAGAAAGCAATAGAAAGCTCCAGGAGTGTCTTAGGGGCACTTAGGGGGTTTCCGATAATTTGGCCTGGTAGGAACCTGAGATGTCCTGAGGAATGGGAGTGAAACCACAGGGGTGAGAGGCCTTGTAAATTAAGCTCTGGAATGGGCATTCAGTCTTGTGGGTTGTGAGGAGTAAATGAAGCATTTCTAGCAAGGAGGGACCTGGCTGGAATTAAATTTTAGAACGCTCATGTTAGCTGTAGTAGGGAGACCAAAAGAGCACAGAGGAGAACTAGGAGAGGTTAAAGGAAATCAGGAGCAATGGGAATACGGACCAAGCAAGGACTTCAAGGAGTGAGATCACAGGAGCTTTCGGACTCCGAGTCTGATGGGCAATGGGAAGTGATGGGGAGAAAGTCTTTTGGCTTGACACCCAGGTCTGCTTTGGCCCCCTGGGTTCCCATTCACTGACATGGGAGCACGGGAAGAAGGCATATTTGGGGGTTTGAATTGTTGATGTTGTCCTGTGGAAGCCGCGTTAGGAGATGACCAGGAGGCAGCTGGCCGTGGATGTCAGTAGTTGAGAAGGAAGCATGGGAATTGCCAGGGCTCAAGAGGTGGTGGAAGCCATGCAGAAACAGCCCAGCTCATTTAATAGGTCTCAGTGCCATTCCTAAACACAGGACAGAGGAAAGGAGGTGCGCCATGCGCAAGCATGGCGTGTGTTGCCCCGGGGCTGGCCCACAGAGCTCTCTGGGCAGCAGGGGGTTGCCGCCGACCTGTGTGGCTGCAGGTTAGTAGTGGGGTTAGCGAAAGTCCTAGGAACTCGAACTTCTCTGATTCAGCTGCCCTGGCCCCTGTGAACCTGGGCTCATGCAGAGGTTTGGAAGACAGGCGGCCTGGACGTTTTCAGTTTTATAGGCTTCTTCATGGCTTGGACTCAACCTCAAGGTTGTCCTCCTGGCCCAGAGAACCCTTTGCGTCTGCTTGACTGAGAGAGGTACTAGTTATATACAAAGCTACTGAAATAAGAAAAAAGGGCTTTTGTTTTGAGGGAATTCATTATCTTGAGCCTGGGATTGGGCAGGGTGGAGGGTATGAAGCTTGAAGATACGAAATAACATTTTGAGTATCTACTTACTAAATGATAATACTTTGTATAGCATTTTCTACTTTTTTCCATAGGTTTTTCCGTAGGTTTTTACATGAGAAATGCTATGAGGAAGCCATTTTCTTATGCCCTTTGAAAGATGTGGAAACTGAGACACAGAGGTTAGGTGACCATTCTAAGGATTATCCAGTTGATTATCGGCAATGTTAGGCCCAGAGCACGGGTTCCTGACTCAACCCTGATTTCAGGTTCTAGGTTAGATCACCGCTCTTGTGCACTGCGGTGGGAGAGGTAGGACCCATTTAGGCCTTAACCTGCTGGATTTTCCTGTCTTTACAATCTCTGAAGTACCCTGAGGCCTTGCTGGGGAGAGGTTTCAGGAGCCAGCCTAGCTTGAGCTCCTTTATCTTGACCTGGTAAAGGGGTTTTAGCTGCCAGCCCACTCCTCAGCCTGTACTGGCCTGAGTGCCAGAGGAGTCAGACGTCTACCTGAAGGTCACAGATCAGAGGAACCCGTGGCACCAGGCACCTCTGCATGTGTTCCACAGGGACTCGTTCATGCTCTGAGCACCTCACTGACTTGTTATCACCACAAGGAAGATTTCCGTTATAGCCGAGCCACTGTGCCTAGGAGCTGGTACTAAATGAACTGCTGGTGAAAACGAGATTCTCGAATGGGTTTTCTAGTGGCCTGAGCTCCGCAGTCTCAGGAGCATCTTATCCCACTACCTTCCCTGCACCCAGCAGGATGCTTTTGAGTGAATTTTGACATTTGTCTGACATTAGCTGTTGCCTAAACTTCCTAATCTCGATTTAGTCACTCTGAAGAAAGACCATGGTTACAGCTCGGCAACAAAACCCTCCTACTCCCAAATGAAACTGGAAGACATTTGATGGCTTCATTCACACTTCTGAACTAGTCGGCTGCTGAAAAATACACACAGCCCTTTACGCGAAGCTCTCATGGAGTCAAGGCTGAGGCATCACAGAAAGATCGCTCCTCCGCTCGTCATGTGGCCGTAGATCTTTCCCAGAGGACTTGGAGGCCACCAGAATGCTGTGGGTGGCTTGAGAGGAGTCGGGGATGTATTTTCAGTAAATGTTACTGAAACAATAGGCGTTTCTATGGGCCAGATTATTGAGAGTGATGCAGTGTAAAAGATTATGACTCACATAAATAGCATTTATTACCGTTATTGAAGCACTTTGATACCGGAGCTCTAAATTTGATTCTTACAACTCAGTGAGATTTACATTAACCTGTAAGGAAGGAATTAAAGTGCAGAGATGGGTAATGGCTTGCTTGAAGTCATCCTCTAAATCCTGGCATAAATGTGGAAATATTAGGCATCCTGCCTTCATAGTTCCCAGATCCATTGCTATGGACCATGAGCTCTCCATCTCAGGAACGATCTTTTCCTCGTAGCCCAGCCCTAACAGCAGTTTTTGCTCAGAATATTCCTGAACCCAGTGCCTGGTGAGGCTCTCTTAGGGCACAGCCTGTGATAGCACATGCAGAGCTATACAGCGATCCACTCTGCCCTACTCAGGAATCAAGCCAAACACTCCCGAGGTCTGGTCCCCTGACTTTAGCTCCCTTTAGGAAGCCTGTTGTAGCCTGATATGGTTCACAGACCAAACCCGAACTCTGTCTAGGTCTCCTGGCCCCTGAGAAAATAGGTTCTGGCTTCCGGTCCTTCAATTTCTTTACTCTGGCCCAACCAAAATTCCTCTGCCTACTTCTCCTGAGTCAAGGCTTGAACCCCTTCAAGTGTTTTGAAGGTTTCACTTATTCTGGCTTTCAGTTCAGGTTTACTGGAATCCACTTATTCCTTTCCTCTTCCTTCCACCTCAGACTCTGGGATTCTCTTTGGCTTTTTCTGTCTTTCTGGGATCACCAAGCACTGAGCACCGCTCTTCTCTCTTCTCACCGTTCTTCTCTCTTCACCACCCATGAACTTTTTCTCCTTTGATTAATGGTCGGTTAGTACAAATCAGCATTGTGCCACCCACAGCACTGGCCCTAATTCGTCCAAGGGTTTTCCATTTGCTCTGGATGAGCTCAGCCACCAAGAGCAGCAATTTCACCATTAAAAATCCACCTGGGAAACCACTCGCTGGGAAAGTTAGTTCCTTCCTCTGCTACCTGACTCAGTTGTTTCAAGATACTATACTGTTAACCTGTCCACCTAACCTGAAGCTGTCGAAACTCTCAGGTAGTCCAACGATTTACTTCACACATGTGTTCACCACCATCCTCTGATCTGTGTCCTTCAGCCAGAGTGCGAAGGTCTTCAGTGGTTTTCCAAGACACAGCTCCCGGTCATTGGTCCCTTCTCCTAGTGCACAGTCACATGGGGGTCAGGCTTTGACAATTTTAACGACTGGAACAAAAACCTGAAACCAGAAGTGATGAGTCAAAGCTTCAGAGCAGCACCAAAAAAGATGTCACAAACCCCACACATTATATTCTGTGTAAGATGATCAGCCCATACTCAGGTATCTATCTAGTCAGCGTTCTTGATCTAGCAAGCTCAGCTATATGGTTTTTTATTGAACGCTTTAGTTTTCCTGTATACGTAGTAAATGGGTTAGAAGCAGGGAGTCAGGATTTCTACAATGGCAGCTAGCAAACAACAGGGAGAAGACAAGAAACTTGACCTGGAGAAGTGGCACAGTGTGAGGACCTTGAAAGGACAAACTAAGCCCGACAGCCTTGGAAGTTCCCTGAAACACCACTGAACTACAGCCCACCCGGTAATGGAAGTTCATCCAATTTTCTTTGCATCACTAACAAATCATCTCATTAGGCTCCATGTACTCTGTTTAATAAGAGAGTAGTGTGTAAAGTGTGTTCGAAGTAGCCCCCTTCAAAATATTTTTAAACCAATTACATTTTGTTATTGGAAGAGGTGTGTTTCAGATAGCTGAAAAATGAATTTCTGTGGAACACCGCCCTATCTGTGCTACTTTATCCCCAGCAATATTATCTTGCTTGTAAGAACCTGAACTTTATATTAAACTCAGGGCATGTGTATTCAGTGTCTGTTTATTGACTTCTCAATCCTGTCTTATTCGAGCACTAGCTTTCTAGCTAATGGCACAAAATCACGACGAGCCAGCTGGTTTTCAAAGCTGGGCTCAGATACCTGGTCTTGGGCCTATAGAAGCCTGGGAAATCTGGGTATTCACTCTGTGTCTCAACTTCCCTTCCTGTTAAAATGAAAGGACAAAGCTTTCTCTGAATTTTGGCAACACCATGTGGCGATCATAAAAATAATAATATAAACACATTAAACTCCAGGAAAAGATCTGGGTGGTGAGCGTGGAGAGAGGGAGGGCAGCAGGAGACAGAGCACAGGTCAAGCAGGAGATAGCTTGGATGAGTGAAGATTTCATAGGTGACTAATAGTTGCAAGTCAGACAATTCTGGGAGGTAGTAGGCCAGGCAAGTTGTGGGCGCAGGTGGTTCATACAGGTAAATTATATTCAGGGGTAAATTCTAGGTGAGGTGATCAGACAAGTCACAGGCCAGGAAGGGGGCGAACAGAGATAAGGAGACAGAGATAAAGAAATTAGAGACAAGAAGAGGAAAGGGTCAGGGACAGGAACATATTATTTGGGAGGAGAGAAAATGAGGGGCAAGTGAGGAGATGCTAAGTCCCCTTGGACCCCAAAGGTGACCTGAATGGCTTATTGGAATGAATATGTTTTGTTCTTTTGCTCCCTGAACTAGAAAATGGTTTATTTGTACTTGCTAACCGTAAGGGAATACATATCTTCCTGCATGAAATCTGAAGGTTTTTATATGTTTATATATAAAATGAAATCAAGGTATCAGCTATGTACCTGACAGCTTGGAATTGTCAGTGATTGCCCTATATAGACTTTATAGCTGGCCATACACTTTTGCCTTTTATCACGTGACCTGGGTGCTAGAGAGGGCAGGTAGTATCGTGTCCATTGACAGACAAGCTCCCCTGTGTGTGAGGCCCCGCGTGTCAGTTGTGGCCATATTCCCAAGCCCTGCTCCACCCCTAGCATGTGCTTGAGAAGCTCTTTCCTCGCAGGCCCTAGAGACTCACCTGCTTTCCAGGCCCTGAAAGTACTGCTCTCCCTCCCCCCACACCCACCCCGCCCCGCCCTATTCATCTTGTAACACTGGCAGCAGAATAGGATGGAGGTTCTCAATGTCCCTCTTCATTCCTATACATGAAATTCTGTCTGAATGTTTTGTAGCCCTTCACTCCAGAGAGACAGATAAGGCATCAAAAATAACACACAGCAGCATACAGAGTTCCAGAAATGCCATTGTGTTTGCATAGCCTGTAGAAATGGAGTCCTGGCTGGCTTTGAGTTCCTTCTCAGAATTCCCCCATGGGCATTTCCCAGGTTCTTGTTACCATTGCCAGAGCTTCACCCCACCTCCTGACAGCGCTGGCCTCCTTGAGATTGGCTGTAGATATGGAGACAACGAGACCAGCCCAGTCTGCACTATCTTAGGACGACTGACCCCTACTGTTAGAGGTGTTTATGGGAGCAGGTCTTTCAGGTCCGACTTAAACTGTGACAGAGTTTTCATAATACTTCCAGGACAGTTGATATTCCACCAATGTGATCTCTACCCCTAATCTGGAAAGTTTTGCCTTTGGGAATTTAATCGTGTGCATATGTTGTGACATACAGTACCTGACTGTTATTTCTTGGAATGGTCCCAGATGGATTTTTTTGTGTTTTTAATTCTTGGCACTAAGGATCCCACTGAGAGCCATCTATGTCATTGGTAGATATAGTGAACTCCAGAACTGTATTAAATATACATGTCAGATAGGAGAAAAGTGGAAAAAATCCAGCGTAAACAGTTAGACTGTCCTATATTACAAAAAGGAATGCAACAACCATTGGATATTCTTGTCTCTAGGTAAGAAAATATAAAATATTAGAAATCTGTGCTACTGCAAAACCAGGACAACATGGGGACGCCAAGAGATGCAGGCCAGGGCATGTCTGCGATAGCCCTTGGTTTCTGACCGTAGTCCTTTAAGCCGGGCTCCATGCCTAGTCAGTCCAAGTTGGTTTGAGCATTCTTTCCATCTTTCTCCTCAATCCTTCTTATCTTGGGACTTAGACTATAGAGCAAATGGAACCCTTTTTATTGAAGACTATTGAACTGCCAAAGAACATATGAAAAGCAAAGTTTTCTCTGGAGAGATAAAGGGTATTTAACTTACCTGCTTTTAAAATTGAGAATTAAGAATAGAAAATATAAGCTTTACCAAAGCAGTTAAATAATAAGGGAAAAGAGTTGGGAGAGAAGAGAAAGATGGTAAGAAAAAAGGAAAGAGAGCAAGAAAGAGAGTGAGGTCCAGAGAGAGAAACAGCAGGTGAGGGAAGCACAAAGAGACGGAAGCACAGAGTGTGGGAGAGATAGGGGAAGGCCTCCAACACAGGGAAGGACAGAGGCAGGCAGGCCGGAATTAAGAGTGTGGCATCAGTGCCAGAGATGCGGATTCTAAATCTATAGAAACCCTACTTAGTGGTGAAATAGTGAAAGGATTCCCCGAGATCAGAAATGAGACTAGGATGGCTACTCTGACTACTTCTATTCAACCTCATACTGAAGACTGAGCTAGTGGAGTAAGACAAGAAAAACGAATGTAAGGAAAGGAGGAAATAAAACTTACCATGCATAGGTTTGTGTGCACAGAAACATCGCCAAGTGACGTTAGCAAGGTCTCTAAGTAGGCCAATATACAAAAATCAATTGTATTTCTATATGTGAGTGCAAATAAAGAGAAATTTACAAAATTAGGTTTCCAATAGCACTAACAAAAACTTCAGATGTCTTTCTGAGCCTCATTTTTCTCAGTGTAAAATTAGGGCCACAACAACAATAGTAATAGCAGCAACAGCTGGGGTTTACTGAGTACCTCCAATACGCCAGACGTTGTTCTAAATATCCACATGGATTCTTTATTTCAACCTTCACAGCAACCCTTTAATGTTTGTTGTGAAGATTAAATGAGGAAATGCATGTAAATTGCCTTGCATATAATAAAGTCTTAATAAATTAGCAATATAAAGCAATCATTATTTTAGAGAGACTCATAGACTCAGTTGTTAGAATTAAGCTGCTATTCATTTGGCTTAAGATTTGTAGAATAAACAGTCATGCATCATTGTAGCTTTTAAAAAAAATTTAAATAGCTTCTTAATTCATTTATTCAGCCAGGCACTGCTCTTGGGTCAAGAAATACAGAGGGTAAGCAAAATAGACCAAAATCCATGCCCTAATGGCATTTCCAGTTTACTAGGGGAAGCAGACATTAATGAGATGGTGTCACAGATTGCGCTATGAGACTAACGTCCCAGGAGTTGTGAGAGCATAAAGGGGGCGTTCCTGTGGGCTGATCTCCTCTCTCCCTCTCACCACCACCCCCTAACAGCCTGCCTCTGTCCTGTCTTTTCTCCTGCAGCACTCCACCTCCGTGAGCATTATGGGCGTTTCCAACACTCTGGAGATGGAACTGTGCTCTACCAGGCTGGCGAGGGCCCTGGAGCCACAGATCCAGAGTGTGGGCAGTCTGACAGCTGGGCCCCCGCAGGCAGCACCAAGCCTGCTAAGTGGCCCCGCACCGATGGTGTCCAGCCTGACGAGTGGTCATAACCAGGCCATGCCCCGCCTGACCGTCAGTCACCTGCAGACTGTGCCCAGCCTTGTGCGTGGCACTCCCCAGTCTGTGCCCAACCTGATGAGTGATTCCTCTCAAGCCATCACCAGCCTGGCGAGTGATCACTCACAGGCCAGGCCCAATCTGATGTCTAGTCCCACACAGGCCGTGCCAAATCTGACAACTTGTCCTCTGCAGAGCATGCCTCTGGCTTCTGACATGCAGCCGGAAACGGGATCCAGCTGTAGTCCCGGCTCTGGCCAAGCTGCAGGGAGCCTGTGCTCTGGGGATGGGGCTGACCCTTCCCTGGGGAATGCCCTGTGCAAGGTAAGTCCTGGGAGAATGACATTCAACTTTCTCTGCTCATCACTGGGCGAAAGACCTTATCCTGGCTTTAGCTTAACTACTCGTGGCAAAAATGTCTGACTGCTTTGATTCATGTTGGCTTTTCACTTTTGACAGGTAGAAAGTGAGGATTCCACCCGTTTCGCTGACTCTCTGGGACAAGGCTCCACAGCCCCTGGTCTGGATGTTTCCAAGGACTTGGCTATCCACTCAGAACTCGAGGAGCCAATTAACCTCTCGGTGAAAAAACCACCACTGGTTCCAGTGGTCAGCACATCCATGGCTCTGCAGCAGTACCAGGACCCAAAAGGTGAGACTCAAGTAAGCTGCCTGCCTTTCCTGCTGGCCACAGACTTTTGAGCAGATGGGCTTGGCATTTCCAGGTGAGACAGAGGTCGGCAGACAGGCTCTAAGCCCGAGGGGGCAGTGTTTCTCTCTCAAGCCAACTTTACTTCTCCCCTCCAGAACTGACTTACTGATGCCTGTTCTGTTTCCCTCACTGTGGCTATGGCTGATCCGGTCATGGCCAGGGCTTAACTTCCTTGGAACATGCTCCATGCAAACAGTTCTGGGGGTCTGGGTTAGAGGTAGTGGGTAAGAACTCACCTCAGAAAGGCTAGCCTTGGCAAACTATTTTAGGGAGAAGAGCATATCTGATGTTGGAGTCAGATAGGCCTAAGTTAGAAAACCAGCTCGTCTCTGTTTGATCCTGGGCAAGGTACCTAACTTTCTGAGCTGGTTTCTTTATGAATGGGGCTAATCTTATGGGGCTAACCCTCATAGGCTGCTGAGACAAATATGAAGTGAAATCACTTGGGACTCACTCTGTAGTAACAAGAATTTGCCTTGCACCCGGCAGTAATAGGGATTTGTATTATGCCTCGTAGTACAGGGAATTTGGACCAGTGGAGATGGCCTCAAATCATCTTCTTAGGTACCTACACCCCTGCTCAGTGGGGCTAGACTAAAGTTCCTTTCTTCTGCGGAAGGGGAGGGCTAGTTGGGAAGTTAGGAAGCAGCTGCCTAGTGATCATATGGGACTTTTTCAGTCAAAGGTATGTTGTATGTTTAGTTTGTAATGATCAGTCTATTTCCTATACATTTAATAAATGAAAACAAAGCAATTTTTCTCCTTTTCTTCTTCACACTGACTGAATGAGCAACTGAAAAATTATTGGTTCTTATTAACTGCACAATCACAGAACTGTACCTCTTAAGCAGTAAATGTTTTTGGATCCTGCTAGTCTGTGGAAAGTGCCCAGGACAGTGTCTGGTGCTGAGAGGGAGCCAGTAAATGCTGGTTTCCTCCTCTCTCCCCGCACTGCTCAGAGCAGGGCTCCTGGGAGCCTCTTGCCCGTGGAATGTGAGCTGGGGCCTCAGGCAGTCCTAGATTCCCAGCACTTGGCTGAAAAGGCAGAGGGGAACAAGTGATTTCTGAGCTCACTTTGAAGGTGAGATGCTGGCCTCGCAACACCTGACCCAACAACACTCACCCCAGGCAGCATCTGAGTATTGTCTGTTTTTTTCATCTGTTTAAAAGAAGTTGGCCTTCTTCCCATCTCAGGAAGGAGAGCCATGGTAGGATTGTCACCACTGTGAATGATTACAATGTGCCTAACAATTGTGTGACAGGTGTGTGGCCAAAGGTATGAGTAGCAGGTGTGGTTGACAGGATGTGTTGTCATAAATATATGTCACAAGTATTTATTTGTCTTTTGCCTCAGAGTATGAGAATTTCGAACATGGAGACCGAGAGCTGGATGCAAAAGAAAACCAGAGCATCAGGTAACAGACTCTTGGTCCAACCTCTTTCTCTCTCCTCCCCGCCCCACTTCATGTCCTGGGAGGATGTCACAGGAAGTAAGCATCCTTGATGACTTAACTAGAAGCAGAAGTTAGCTTGCAACTGTCTTCTTCAACCCCCAGACCTTTGAGTGGGGCATGTGTGGCTGGGTGTCTGGGGTGGTTGTAGGAGAATGTCATGGCTCCTGCACTGTGAGGCACACGCTCTCTGTGCAATCCTCCTTCTTCCAGGATCCCCCTTCTTTGACCAAAGGGCTCTCCAGAGGCAGAGCTGGGCAGGAGTGCGGAATATGGTCCTGCCAAGGGTTGGACTGAGGAGGTCTTGAGTAGTAGTTCTGGGATCAGGGATGAGCCTACCTTAGAGGTTGGGGCCAGAGAAGGCTCCCACCGAGACCCAGGGGTGTCACTCTTGCCATAGACCCTTCACTAATGAGCCCAAGATCCCGTATGTGCGTTTGGAACGACTCAAGATCTGTGCAGCCTCCTCGGGAGAGATGCCTGTGTTCAAGTTGAAGCCACAGAAGAATGATCAGGATGGGAGCTTCCTGCTGATCATCGAGTGTGGCACCGAATCCTCCAGCATGTCCATTAAGGTACCACTTTGCTCTGCTTTGGCCTTGAACCTGGGCCCAGCCCACGAGTCTCTCTTTTCTCTCTGCTACTGCCAGAATTCCGGCTCTGGCCTGGTCCTGGGTCTCTGAGTGGGGCTGCAGCTTGGCCAGACTTTGTCCCCTGCTGAAGGGGCTCAGGAGATGTGCACTAGGAGAGAGCTGCCAGCAATCATGGGCTTGGCTGGCTGCGGTCCTGGCAGAAGTCCGTGCTCAGGGCTTGTCAGTCCCTCCTCCCTCCCTCCCTCGGCAACCTACGGTGTTGGGCTCTGACTGCTCAGGCTCGCTTCTTCCCCAAGGTCAGTCAGAACAACCTGCCTGATGCCATCCAGGCCCCAAGCCTGGGAGGAAGAAAGGTCACCGTCACATCTCTGGCTGGGCAGCAGTCACCAGAGGTGGAGGGGGCATGTCCTGAAGAACACAGACTCATTCCTCGAGCCCCTGGAGCCAAGAAGGGGCCGCCAGCACCAATAGAGAATGAGGACTTCTGTGCCGTGTGCCTCAACGGGGGCGAGCTGCTGTGCTGCGACCGCTGCCCCAAAGTGTACCACCTCTCCTGCCACTTGCCAGCCTTGCTCAGCTTCCCAGGGTGAGTCCTGCCACCCAGGGCCATCTCCTGGCTAGCAGGGAGCCTTTCAAGGGTGACTATTCCATGCCAGGCCCACGGGTAGGCTCCCTTCCCTCCCGGCCTGTATGAGTTGCAGGTCTGGGGGTTAGTGGTCCTACAGCTGCATTCCTGTTGCACCCTGAAAAGTGGGCATCTGACACTCAGGTGGCATCCCTTCCTTCTCTGTTCCCAGCCTCCTCCTGCACACAGATTGTCCCCGTAGCCTGCCCCAGCCCCTTCCCAACTCCTATTTCCCTGCAGTCATTCAATCCCAAATTACTCAATTTCTCTTAAGCTTGTGGCTAGGAAGCCATTCCCTATAGGAAGAACTAGGGACTCCGTTTCCTACGCTCCCCACCCCCACCCCCAACCCCCGCCCCCCACACACTCCTGTCCTGGGGCACAGGGACAGGAGAGGGAGCTCTGCGCAATGTGCTGAGACCTAACCTGGCCCCATCCGCCTCCGCAGGGGAGACTGGGTGTGTACCTTGTGCCGCAGCCTGACCCAGCCCGAGATGGAGTATGACTGCGAGAATGCCCGCTATAACCAGCCTGGAGTCCGGACCCCCCCTGGCCTGAGCATATCTGACCAGAAGGTAGGCAGCAGTCTCTGGGAACAGACAAGTTTCACTGCCCAGGGCGGCCTCCCTGTGCCAACGGCCTGAGGCCTTTCCAAGGGGATGCGAGGCTTGTCCAGGTGCCTCTCTTTGGGGTTATGCCTGACAGCTTGGCCCATTGGGAGTTTGCTGTGACTTTGCTTCTGCCAGCTGTTTTTCTCTGGCCTGGGAGGCTGGACTGTGCCTTAGGGCAGAGCCCACCCCTCTAGAGTTGTCAGGGTGACTACCCTTAGTTGTTACTGAGGCGGGGCCGGAACAAAGTAACGCTCTGGCCAACTCTGATTTCTGCAGAAGTGTGAGAAGCTGGTGCTGTCCGTGTGCTGCAATAGCCTCAGCCTGCCTTTCCATGAGCCTGTCAGCCCGCTGGTAAGGAAGGCCTTGCTGTTTCTGCCTGCTTTCTGCATAGAGGGCCCTGGGCCTGGGGGCAGGTCACGGTGGTACTCAGGTGGGCTCCAAGCACAGCCACTGGATGGACCCGGGGGCCATGGCCACCACAGCCCCCCAACCTGCACCTGCTGCTGCATCAGACCTGGCTTGACAAGTAAACATTCCTCCTTTCCCCTTTCTCTTTGTCTTCTTTCTGTACACTTTTTTCTTCTTGCTGCCTTTCTTTCTTATGTTCTTTCACGTGTATTCCAACCCAATCTCCATCTCTTCTTCCCTTTTGTCTACACCTCTGCTTCTTTCCTCTTCCTGCTTTGCCTCCTTCTCCCCCAGGCCCGACATTACTACCAGATTATCAAGAGGCCTATGGACCTGTCAATCATTCGGAGGAAGCTGCAGAAGAAGGACCCAGCTCATTACACCACCCCGGAGGAGGTGGTGTCGGATGTGCGCCTCATGTTCTGGAACTGTGCCAAGTTCAATTACGTATGTCTCGCTTGTTTCGCCTCTCACCTATTTCCTACTGACCTCAAGACTACCAGGGCTGGATGGGATGTTGGGTTTGGTCCTGGGCTGCTTATGAAGACCTGGGAGTAGACCCCTGGGGCCTGTCGTAGTAGTGAGTGTTAAAAGCTTTCTCCCGCCTTTGGGCCTCAGTATGGACTCTGGAGGAAGATGGTGGTGGGGGTGTGTGTGCTGATGACTGGCCATCTGTGGGTACCTGTCAGGGTTTCTTCTGCTTTAAGAGCTAATTCCAAGCTGGTTACTCTTGAGTCCTGAGGGCAAAAATACCAAGTTACAGACATCCAGGAGCCCCAGCTAGGCTTTGTGCTCTCTGTATAGCTCTTGACGGGCCTGGAAGAGATGGGCTGGTGGAAACGGGCCAGACTATCACTGTTCTCCTTCCTCTTCAGCCCGATTCTGAGGTGGCAGAAGCTGGCCGCTGCCTGGAAGTGTTCTTTGAGGGCTGGTTGAAGGAGATCTACCCGGAGAAACAATTTGCCCAGCCAAGGCAGGAGGACTCAGACTCCGAGGAGGTGTCTAGTGAGAGTGGGTGTTCCACTCCCCAGGGCTTCCCGTGGCCCCCCTACATGCAAGAGGGCATCCAACCCAAGAGGCGGCGGCGACACCTGGTAAAGTGTGGCTGCTAGCTGGCAGGCGGGTGGGTGACTGGGCAGGCAGGGGGCAGGTGGGCAGCATGTCCAGAGCAACCTGGAGTGAAGCTGCTCAGGTGGCATGAGAGAGTGGCGACACTGAATCTTCACTTCCACCCCTAAGAGGAAGGCAGGGCAGTGGGGGTTCCTCAGCTCCAATTACCCTAAGGTTCAAAATTCGGAGAGATGGACGTCCTTGCCCAAGGTCACTCTGTAGGTTAACGGCAGAATCAGGGTGAGAATCAAGGTCTCCTGACTCCCAGCCCAGTGCTGGTTATTCCATACTGCAATGCCCATAGAGGAGAAGTACCTGGTCTCAGTGCCTGATCTCAGCTGGGCTTTGGAAGAAAGGAAGGGATATATTGAGCCCCTGGGGATAGAGAAGGAAGGAGGGGTACTGTGTGGAGCAAAGAGAACTCCTTTGACCTTGTAGATGGTCCCGCCTGTGCAGACCTGAAATATCAACTCAGTACTGTTTAATTTCACTGATATGTATTGCCTGCCCACTGTGTGTCAGGGTCTGACCAGCCACCCCTGGTTGATTACGATACTTCACATACCATGTCCAAGTCCAGTGAGTTTTGCTGTTGCATCCTGGGGTTGAACAAAATACTTTGGCTCCGGGGAATCCCCATCTGGACACTTAACAGCCTTTTCACATTAATAAATCCTACAATGGGCCATTTCCATTCCAATTACGTATTTTTTTTCTTTCAGGAGAATGAAAGAACAAAAAGGATGTCGTTCCGCCTCGCCAATAGCATCTCCCAGGTGTGAGCGCTGGAAGGAGACCCAACATTCTGGCAGATGGCGCCCATCCTGTCGCCCGCTCCTCCCCACCTTTCAGCTCATTCTCTTCAGATTGTGGATGTGAGACAAGTCTTGTCAAGCTGTGTAGTGCCCTTCTTTGCCATTTGCATCTTCCAGCGTTTATTTGGGAGCCATAGTGCATCCACTACAGAGAAGATTTCAGTAATAAACAGCAAAGAGGGAGGTGTTCCCTATTACCAGAATAATCAGATGTGTAGGGTCCGCTTGACGAGACCATGCCTGGTCAGTCTCAGGAGGACTTAACTTCCTTGGTGAATTCTTCCTGTTGAAGAAAGCAGAATTTCCACACCTTTCAGTGTGCAGGGCTCAGGAGCAAGGTATATATCTGAACCCCTCTGGGGCTCGGAAGAGGGTAAATGAAGGGAGAGAGGTTCTGACCCATGGCAGGCCTGTGATCCCTGGTCCAGCACAGCCAAAGACTGTCACTGTTTGCCTTTGCCTGGCCTGCTGGGACAGAGGAGCCTGCCCTGGGCAGGGTAATGGAGGCTTCTAGAGGCCAGAGGTCTCGAATCGGTGCCTATTTGGGTTCTAACGGTTTTCAGGGTATCTGTTTTTCATGCCCCCTTTCCTGATGTTGATTTAGGTGGCTGCTGTGGAAGTGCTCCGGATGGTACGGCTTTCTTGACTGGGCTGGGTGGCTGTGCAAAGAGTGCTTACATCTTCAGGCTCAGATTTCACTGAGCTTAAGATGTCATCTTCAGAGCTGGCCCTCTATGCCACTTTCGTTGGATTAATAGTAGCTCTTCTTTGGTGTCAGAACCTGCCTTCCTAGAAGTGATTGTTGGTGGTCACCCCTTCATTATCTCCATTTAGAGGTCTGGGTCCCAAGTTCTGCTTGGGAAGCTGTGAGGCAGCTGCTGCAGGTAGAATTTCCTGGGCAGGGAGAGGGACCCACAACCAGCTCACTCTGCTGGGCCTGTCCTCCTGCTTAGAGAGCCCAGTTCTCAACCTGTCCATGTCCACAGAGCCAAAGATCAGAAGTGAGTCCTCTGACGTGCCTACCTTCAGGCTGTCCACAGCCCAGAAAAAGCCAAGACCCTACCAGTAGCCCTTTTTTTGTTGGTGGTTGGAGAAAGCCGAGCAACTGGCAGGAGCCGGACCTAAGCTTTCATGGGAAGTGCCATGTAAGGTGGAGAAGGGGCAGACTGAGAGGCGAGAAGCCAGTGTCCTTCAGGAACTTCAGGACTTCTAGAAAGCAGGGAGAAGTATCCTAGAAGCCGCAGGAACAGGAACAGAGCTCCAGGCTGCCTCTTGATGGAACTTATGGTCTATTCAGGCTGTTTGGGAGGAAGAAACGTGGGCAGACACTGGGAGTCTGGCCACCTTGTCTGCAAAGGTGTGACTGACAAAGGGCCTGTTGCTGATGTCAGGGGGGTGGCCTCGGACCCGGCCCTTCAGCGGCGTGGCGACACAGCTCTCTCTGGTCCCGTCCTGGCCTAGCTAATTTCAAGGGAGCCTTAAGTCATGGCTTTATTTCTGCTAAGAGAGGCAGTTCCGGGAAGTTCTCTTTGGCGGCCTTTGCTAACAGGAACACGGTGATCGGAGCAAACGTTTCTTCTCTCCTTGTGAGGTGATGGCCCTGCTCATGTCCTTCTCCACCCAGGCTGGAAGAGCATCGCCACTGCAAAGCGAATGGTGCCCAGAGACTTGCCATTTTTTCACCAGCACTTGCCAAGCTCTCCTAAGCAGGGGGGCTTCCATAATCCCGTTTTCTACTTTGGGATAACTACGTCTTTCATATTCCAGGAGCCGGCAGTCTTTGGACTTAGCCCTCTGTTCTTTGGGGCTTTCTGGTTTGGGCTGTGGTCACTCCCTTTTCCATTTTTGAACCGTTTTGTCTGTGTGGGTTGGCTTTGCTGGGTCCCCTCTGTAATTACCTCACTAACTCCTGCTCTTGGTAATCTTTCCTTTGCGGGAATGTGGCCCACATTCCCGCCTACCCTGAGTGAGCTCCATGGTGCTTTGTGTTGGGCAGCCAGGTGAAGGCTGTGACTGGCTCAGATTTGATTGAGATCCTTCTCTAGGATCAGTTGGAGGCCACAAATATGAATCATAAATGCCTGGGTAGATGCTTGGCTTCCCTTCTATCAGGGAAGCTTCCAGCTTGGTTATAGCCTGATGGGAGCCCAGGAATCAGTGTGCTGGGCCCGAGGACCTCAGTGCTATGGTAGAGTCACTTTTTCCCTTCTGATCACAGGGACCCTGCATGCTGAGAGGCTCTGTTCAGGCACCTGATTTGGGAGGGGAAGGAGGTCAGGTGTCTTTTCCTCCAAGGGTTTGAGGCCCTGGCCCATCACACCATCCCTAACTGCTTACCTATATATAGCACGGCCCCTCTGATTTTTCCTGAGTGCTTAGCAGCAAGGTGTTGAGTCGTGCTTATGTTTTGTTTTGTTTTTGCATGCAGAAAACAGATCATGACTTTTTAGAATTTTTTTTTTAAGCTATTAGCTGCATGATTGACTTCAGTGGCTCTTTGCAAGCACTTGAGCTGATGCTGCTTTTGACTTAGTCTGATAATGGCCCCATTTTGAAGTCAGTCAAGTCCTTTGACCCTTGACAAAATCAGGAAATGGAGGTACTATACGTTCTGGACTCTTACACTGTCCTAGAGGAGAAATTGGGCTTCTTGGGTGTGCTGAGAAAGAGGAGAGTAAAGTGGCTTCAGTGGATGCAAAGGGGATTTTGTGCAAACTTTTGTGCATGATGATCTTGCAGAGCACTCTTCCAGAACATGGGTAGGTTGGTGTACCTGACTTCCACAGTTGCTAGCTACACACCCTCTGCAGGTACCCCTCCCTCGTGGCAGCCACCAGGCCCTCTGTAGGCTCTGTTCTATGAAGGCCCTGCCATCAGTCCTGGCACACTCTTGAATACTTGTACCCATTTCTGGAAACAGGTCTTTGCCCTGCTCCTAAGGCCAAGGCCCCTCTTGTCTGTTCTGGGCTCGGTTCTGCTCTCTCTCTCAGCCCATGGTATCACCTATCGTCTTCTTTCCTGAACTCCTGAGCTGAGAGTTTGTTCCTTCTGTGTCACTACTGCTGTGCTTTCTCTTCTCCCACTTCCTCGCTGCTCCTTTAGCTCGTTTCCGTGACCTCAGCTGTTCTTCCAGTCTTTCAGCCTTCCTCTTCTCAGTCTTAACCATGGCCCATTACACACTGACATTTTTATCAGCATCCTGAACTTTCTCATCCCCTCCAACTTTTGCTGAAACTATTAACCATTCTCCATTTTCTGCTTCAACCTATTTTTTGCTCCCGCTTCCTGGGCTGCTAAGCATGGCAGATTCAGTTGACAGCGTCAGTTGGGCTCTCAATGTTGATTGGTACATCTTTGACTTGTTATTATTCTG
Source organism: Aselliscus stoliczkanus (assembly GCA_033961575.1). NCBI lineage: Eukaryota > Metazoa > Chordata > Mammalia > Chiroptera > Hipposideridae > Aselliscus > Aselliscus stoliczkanus. Next base: position 93,396,311 of record CM066736.1, on the reverse strand, counting down.
ATTTCCTCACATGCCCTTTATCTTTGCTCTCAGCAAATGACTGACCTCATTGCCCACTCCACAGGAGAGAGGTCCTAAAGCAAGAACTTCCTCGCCCGTTTGTTCCTCTCTCCTTTCCATCTCTCTGTGTCTCTACCCTCCTTGTGCTCCTATTTGGTGCTCTATTTCCTGCATCCTGTTATATGTCCTCCAAGACTTTGCTCCATCACTTCTCCCACCACTGTCACTTTCTGGGGTCTTCAACCTCCCTCTCCATTGGTTACGTCCACACAGCCTACAGACAAGCAAAGCTCTCTTCAGGATTAAAACAAAATTTCTTAGACTCTGTTGCCCCTTACACTTTTCTCGTGTCAGCCAAGTTTCTTTTAAAAAGAATATTTTTCATTGATTCTTCTCAGTCACTCTTCCACCCTCTATAGTTTTTCATAAAAGTCACCAGCGACCACCCAGTTGCCAAATCAAATGAATACCTTTCAGTTCTCAACTGTCTCGAACTGTCTACAGCGTTTCACACCGTCCACCTCCTCCTTTTTGAAACATCCTCTTCACTTGGTGTTTATGACACCACAGGTCTCTGGATTATCCTCTTCCCTCTCAGCCACACAGGCTGAGCCTTCCTTGAAACCTGGAGAGGGGGCCACAGCTATGGCTTTCTGTGGCCTCTCCTCTTCAGGAGGGTAGGCAAGAGGAAGCACTACTGCTGCTGCTCCCCACTCCCTGTGTTAGCCTATCCATTGAGTCCGTTTCTTCCCTGAACTCAGTTCTCCCCATGCCAGGCATGTTTACGAGCTCTGCTGGGGTGACAGCGCCTGTGAGTCCTCCCCCATGTCTCCTCCAGCACATCACAGAGACAGATGTTAGCCATGTTTGCTAAAGGGACCCAAGAGTGTGATTTGTGTCGTACCAAGCAGCAGTTTGGTAAAGGGGATTGCCAGGCTAGTGGGCAGCTCGCCACCATGATCCCATACCAGTTAGAGCTTACCACAGTTGGCGAGGAGCTTGGGATCATGGTAAAACATGTTCCCAGGCACGGTTTAGTGCTGCTAGCCAGGAGGAGAATCTTGGCTGGGTGGGTGTCTGCTACTAATAACATTCTGATGGCGGGATAGCCGAGCAGTGCTGTGATTTATCACTGGCTGGGGGCCCAGCTGGGGTCAGCCTGACCTCCTTTAATCAGGAGGCCTGTATTATCTGTGCTGACCATCACCACCTGCTTGATCTACTTGTTCCTAAAGCTGACGGCAGATGTTGCTTGTTTTCTTGGAGGTAGGAAGGTATAGTAGACAGATACCTGATTTGAGACGCTGAATACCTAAATGTTGGCTCTGCCAATTAGGAGCTGTGTGGCCTTGGGTACAGTTTCCTCATCTGTAAAGGTGTGTGGGGCTGTGGGGGTGTGGGTGGGGGGTGTGGTTTATTGAAAACAGTGACCTCTCAGAGGTTTTCTAGCTCTAAACATGGTAATGGTGATTCTAATTCTAAAGCTCCAGCCATACAAGGAACAAGGGAATGCTGGGAGTAGGACAGCAGCTGGGGGATCCTGGCCAAGGCAGGGCAAAGGGACTCACAGACCAAAGCAAGCTGCTTTCAGGAAAGTCTTCAGTAGCTGGTGCTGTTTCTTGAGCCATATGCCCACTCCTGAAGCTGCACCCCTTTCTGAGATATCTAGGGTGAGTTCCTCCTAGGCCTTTTCTAGAAGTAGCCATTGGAATCCAAAGTTTTGGTTGGGGGCATGAGGAAGGAATATTGTAAGGGGAAGAAGTGTCACTAATCTTAACAGAACCTATACATTCAAGAGCAAATTAAAAAATAGCACTTTTCTTTACCAATAATTGTGTCCTGGAGTGTTTTTTCAGTGTTAACTGTCGAGCCTACTTAATGGTCTTCTTGCCCCCGGACTCCCAACATCATCAAGAACACAAGGTAGGGAAGAACAGGCAAGCCTTCTTTCTAGGGAAGAACTCAGCTCTCTGCCTCTTATTGCACAAACTCAGCCTGTTCTTCAAAATCCAGGCAGCTGGTCTGAGGTGGGATTATGAATGCCTACCACTTCCAGGTGCTACGCATTTCAAGAATGTTGTTGTTTTTTTGTGTTTTTTTTTTAAAGATTTTATTGGGGAATTGGGGGTGGGGAACAGCGTTGGGGAATCGGGGAAGGGGAACAGACAGGTTGCTGTCCTTTTGTTCTTCAGTCTAGTTGCGGAGGACGTTGCCTCACTGGCCCATGTTGGTATCATCATCGCGCTCTTCCCAGGTGAGGCAGATCGGTCGCCGGCCTCTGGGCGGCTGCTCACTGTAGCCTATGGTAGCCCACTGCCGCAGAGACTGCAGCTATGCCGTCCCCGGGACTCACAGCAGCCCAGCTCCAGGTGGAGCTATTGTTCACCATCTTAGCTGTAGAGGGCAGTGTCACTGGCCCTCATATGTGGGATCCGAACCTGGGCCACTGGCGTCCCAAGCCAGCTCTTAACCAAAGCTCCACTCGGCCGGCCCAAGAATGTTCTTTATATAGTGATATTCCCCAGTTGCCTAGCCTTACCTGTCCTCTCTGCCCACTCTACATCAGTGGTTTTTAGTCATTTAGAGTCAAAGGCATTGTATGTAATGAATATTTGTCATTCAGTTTGGCTACATAGAATCTGAACCCTTTCCTATTTGGGGGAAATTCCTTACCTCAGGAGTCTTAAGAGGCAGAGCTCACTTCTCACTACAGAAGCTAGATATGTTAAAATCTTGGTTTCCCAACATCCTTTGCAGCCAGAGTACAGGTCTAGTGGTGATAATTAAAACAAAAAAAAGCAGGAACCACAGAGACATCTGTAGTGACAGTGTTGTTTGCACCAAGGTGGGGTTTCCATGGTAGCAGGAGCAGCAGAACAAGTTGAAGTGCGTGGTGCTTAATGGTCGCTTTAGTTTCTTCGGCAGACCAATTAGCTCTTAGCTTAATTTTCTGGCCTTCCCAGCAATTCTGTGAACTGCCTAACAAGTATTTTCATAAACTCACTTTCTGTTTAAATTAGCTAGGATTAGTTTCTTTTATTTGCAACTGAGCATACTAATTGATGCTGAAATCTCAGATAACCTGATAAAACCATGGACCCACTCTTTGAGCTCCAGACCCAAAGTCCTTTGGTCTATTGGGTGTCTCAATGGCACCTGACACACTAGGGATCCCCTGGAGCCCTTACTGTATTCTTCCTCACATACCCCCTATCTCAGAAGCCAGGAATGTGGGAAGGAAATGAGGGGGATGTGGTAGAGAAGCCAGAGGAGTTGGTGTTTCAACCAAGGATGATCATTACTTTTAATGCTGAAAACAAGACCTAGAAATCATCTCTGATCCCTCACCCTTTCCCAGACTGGCCCAGGTAGGTGAAAGCTTTCCCACGCCTGCTCTTAGCCTGCTGCTGTGTTTGGTCCTTACTAATTTTATTAGTATTGTCCTTCTCCAGGTCCCAGGGACATGCAGCCTCTCCACTCCCCACTTCCCTGTTTATGGCAAGCTGCTAGAGCGAGCCCACCCTCCAGAGCAAGCCCTGCCCTGGTGGCCTGGCCTGTAGCAGGCTCCTCCTCCTGCATATATGGCCAGGAGGCAGTATGGGCAGAGTATCCAGGGCCTGATAACAATGAATTCTAAGAAAAAATTAAAATAAAATAAAAAATGACAGTACCTAAATAAATACCTAATAAAATGTCTATAAACTATACCATATGTTAAGCCTATTAGTCATTAATTTTATGAGAATTTCATAAAATAATATACTTGATAACAATTCATCGGTTAGAGTTTTTCTGGGGCCTATAAAAATAAGTCTAAAAAATTAAAATAAAAAATGGCAAAAGCTAAATGAATAAATATCTAGTTGAATATCTATAAACCATACCATGTTAAACCCATTGATTATTCATTTTATAGCAATTTCATAAAAATTTTATTATACTTGATAATTTGTAGGTTGGAGCTCTTCCACTTCACAAGAAATTTCACATACACAAGATGATTGCTAAGAAACCTGAGACAATTGCAAATTAAATGAATTACTCCTAGCCAAATAATCTAAAAGGCAAAATTATAAAAACAATTTCAAAAATTTGCAGTAAAAACTAGATTTGCTACAGGCTGTAGGTGCATTTCACTCTTTGATGTGTGTTGTGGGGCTTCCTAGAATAAGAATGCCTGGACCCTGGGAAGAGCCCTGATCCGTGGGCCCTGGAGCCCTGCGGGTGAGGAACTCAGCCTGTAAGCAGGAACCCCTGAAGGCCTTGCACAGGGTATGGTTTGGGAACTGAGAGAGTGTCATCAGTTGCTTGAAGCTGCTTTCCAACTGTGACAGAGATTGCTAATTTTGCCAGTATCTATTTTCTCCTTTGTTTTAGTAATAAGCCCTTTCCCCACCTACCCATCTCCGCTACAGCTGGATGTTGTCTTCTGAATAAGTTCTAGCCAGTTGATTATGAAAAGCAGTGATGTATACAACTTCCAGGACGCAGGTTTTAAATGAATTTGCTTGTCCTCCACTTCCTCTTTACCTTTTAGACAGGAACGCAGATAAGCTACTGGTCATTCACTTCAGTTCTGCAGGTGAAGGTGACATCCTAAAGAATTGTGAAACCAGAAGTTAGAAAGAACCTAGGTCCTTTGACAACTTCACAGAGCACAGCCATCTACCTACCTTGAACTGTGTGGTTGCATCTTGGGTTATTACCTGAGAAAGAAATACATTTTAATTTTTTTAGCCCCTTTATTTTGGGTGTCTTTTTTTGTTATAGCAGTTGAGCCTATGCTCTAATATACCAAAATCAGAGCTTTATTTGCCCCCCTGGGCTGACAGAATATTCTTCAGCTTCCTGGAAGTTGCTGTATCCCTGGCTGCCAGTTCTGCAGGCTCAGCACCCATGGAGAAGGTCAAGATCTCTCCGTGTTTGGAAGGCCAAACACTGCGGCCTCAGCCCTGCCCCAGCCTGAGAACTGAGGCCTGGTGCTGGAAGGTGGGGTGGAAGCAGTTGTCCTTACCTAGGGCTCTGCTCCCCACCAGCTCCAGTGAGTCCCAGGTGTGGTGTGACCCACTGACAATGTTGCTTCATAACAAAGGCTGTGCCAGGTGACTTTTTAAGTTTATTGATTAGCTTAATGAAACATTCATCCTCTTTCCTATATGAAATGTATCTCTAGGTAACCAAATCATTGATGAGGGGAAGTGTCTCTTTTAGAAGCCTTCCAGCTAATAATTGAAGGGTTGATAAATAAGAATATAACCATTTTTCAGCCCCTAAGGAGTTAACAAATCTAGGCAATGACTATTCATGGTTACCCACATCACAAAAAGAAAGACACCCAGACATTATGTCTCTGAAGAACACAGCATCACCTCGGAAGTGTTTCCAAACAAAATAGAGTCTGAATCCAATCAAGCCTTCAGACCTAACTGCCAAATTACGGATGTAGCGCCCAGTTGACAGGAAATGCCAAGAGTAGAGGAACACCTTAAATGACATCACAACGATACAATCAGCAAAATCCTGTCTTTGAGAACTCAAAGGACAAATGGCCTGGTTTCTTTAACAAATGTATTCCAAGGGGAAAAAAGTGAGATTGAGGGAAAACCTACAGGTTACCAAGACTTAGAAAGCATATAAACTAATTGCAAAGTATAGAATTTATTTCCACCTTGGTTTAAACAAACTAAATATATCATGAACAACTAGGAAAAGCTGAACACTAACAGGATATTTGATGATATTAAGGATTCATTATTATTTGTTATTTTTTATTTTTATGTTTTTTAGGTGTGATCAAGATTTGTAATAAAATACTAGAAACAATGAAAAGCCTATAGAAGATGGTTAAGTAATTAATAGAACACAATTTAAAATGATATTTAAGGAGTCTATAGAGCATACTTTAAATGAGACAGACTCTCAAAGTCTTCGTCTGAACTATGAATCCAACAGAATAATGAGATGCATAAAGGGAGACGAAAATTCCAGAGTTCATCTTCTGACTTGAGAAATCCCTCAGGTATTTCAGAAAGCAGAGATGCCAGTTTTAATAATTATAAAAAGAGAAATAAATGATTAAGACAAGCAAACAGATTTGCACACTAGATTACATTTCATAGAACATAACCCTCTTTGAAGCACAGGCCTCCTAAAAGATGCTTTTGTTTGAATAACATTTCCAAGGCTCATTGAACAATCCTGCTCTGTTTTCTGTTATAAATTTTTATGCAGCCTCCATGCTGGATAGGAGAGTAAGATTGTTTAATCTTCAGTGGCAGTTAGACTGGGCTGGTTTCCACAAGCAATTAGAATGGCCTAAAATTTCAAGACCCAGCACTGAAATTCTATCAGTTAACTTTAAGACAAAATTTCCTTCCTAAAAAAGTTTAAGTGTATAATATATAAAAGAACAACTAAATTGGAGAATAGCCTTGTTCTTAGGTGATACACACTAAAGTATTTAGGGATGAGGGGTCTAACTCTCAAGGGTTCAGAAAAACTATGTATTATGTTACTAGAGAGAACTAAAGCAAATGTGGCAAAAAGTTAACAATTGTTAAATCTAGATGAAGTATATGTAGGTGTTCATTGCACTATTCTTGTGGGGAGGGGCAAATAATTTTAACAAATGAAATATGAGTCATACAATGTTGCATTTAGAATAGCAACATGGAAAATACTTAGGAGATGATATTAAATTAAAAAAACCTGCTGAATTACATGTAAAATAAAAGAAAAAAGATATAAATAGTACACTATATTTAGATATTGCCAGTGGCTCCATATTAGGGGTGGTAACATTATGGGTAATTTTTCTGCCTTTTCTCCACACTTAGTGTTTAAAAGGTTATACTACTTTTATACTTACACAAATACTTATATGTATTTTAACTTTTATCATGGTATATTTATTTAAATAAGGATTAAATTGAATTTGTAGACCAATTAGGGGTGTATTGCCATTTTAATATCAAGTCTTCAAATCCACGAAACAATAATTTAGTTTTGGTGTGCACTAACCTGATTTCTAACTAGTTTAATAAGACAAGGAGGCTGGGTCAAACATCCACAGTTCATCAGACAAAGTGAATTAATTGCCAGATTTTATTTTATTTTGAGCTGTTGGGGATAAGGTATAGTTTTACTTTTGTTAAGGCAGAAGAGAAAGATGGGAAGACTTGCATAAATCAGTAGAACAAACCAGTAATCAAAGACAGATCTATTGTGAAAAGGTTACATTTTCAAAGACAGATCTATTGTGAAAAGGTTACATTTTGCATTATATACTTTTCAAAAACATGTCTCCATTTAAGAAATCTTAATATAACACATAACCTAAACATCTCTGACTTTATCTTATGGAATAGAAAAATTATGAGTTGTTTTGTGTGATGTAGGGTCTCTTAAAAATCTTTTGAATAACAGAGATAAATTTTAATTAATGCATAAATCAACTACTTTTTGACTTTAAAAACTGAGGTCCATCTCTTCTCCTGCCAAACTTTAATATTTTTACAAACAGGGTCAACAAACCCTGGAACAAACTGTACTGATTGCATCTATGTTTTGCTATATTGACAAACTTCAATTCCGATCTCTCAAGTGTCAAGCAACTCGATAATTATAACAATGATGTTACCATAGAGTGTTTAAGTCAACAGCATATAGCACTTGTTGCCAGTGGTGACATTAATAACTACAGGAATAGGATGAAAGCAGATTGTTGTATGGTAATGACCCCTGCAATAGATTGAGTTCCCTTAGCAATATCAAGAGTGATGCAATTTGTTATCTCACGAAGAAATGCTGGCTGCAGCTATGGTAACTAGCCATAATATTTAATGTAGGTGTCTTGAGCCACTTGAAAACTTCAAAAAATTTGCTTTGTCTAAGGCTTTTATATCAAGGGTTTCCCAAGAAAACCCAGTACCTCTATGTACATATTTCAGGGAGTTGTTCTATTTCTTTGTGCAGTTTCTCTGATTCCTCTTTACAAATATTGGTGGCATTTGCACACTAGAAATGAGTATTTGTCCATTTGTCAGTCTACCTACCTATTTTTCTCTCCATCTACAAGTATAGCTCACCACGTACAAAGTCTTCCTCCCTCCCTCCCTCCCTCCCTTCCATTTACCAATGCCACAATTTTTATTAAATAGCTTCTAAGGGCCAGGCCTTGACAAGCAATAAATAAAGAGATTGGGCCTTTATCAGTTTGAAGCTTGACTTCAAGTTGAGGGAAGAAAGAAAATAAACAAGATTGTTTCCAGTTGTGTTAAGTGCTCTCAGACGACAAAGTAGGGTAATGTGATAGATTATGGGTGGGACTACTTTAGACATGTGATCAAGGAAGTTTTCCCTGAGGAGGTAGCAAGTGAGCTGAGATATGAATGATGTAAAAGAACCAGACTTGTGGAGGTATAAGGGTAGATAGAGCCTTATAGGCAGGGGAAACAGTAAGTGCAAAATATTTGAAGCAGCTTAAAATAATACCATCAGTACAGTGAAAAAATACAAAAAGATAAAAGTAGAAATGAGGGAAAATGGAAGAGAAAGAGCAGGAGAAAGTTGTAATGCCTGTATTCGACATAGAGTTCGACAAAGTTGTTACAGTTGAGCTGAAAATTTGGTTCCTTTCTTCCTGAAAGCTGAGGAGAGTAGGGAAATGTGTTCAATTTCATGGTTTGCTTTCTTTCTTAAGGAAAAGAGGTGTCAGTTTTTCAGAAGAAAAAAGTTTTTTTTTTTTGTTTTGTTTTTTTCTGGCACTTAGAATTGAAATACACTTCTTGCATGGACCTTCCTATAAGGGACACAGAGTGATTGTATTAGTTACCGAATTTATGGTAATTTGATACAACAGCCATATAAAACCAATATAATTAGATTCATTTTGGTTACAGTAACAGTAACTCAGCCACTTGAACTAGTTTAAACAAAACAGGGCACTTTATTATAAAGATTTGAAATATTACATGGAATTCACAGGCAGGAATGCAGCTCATTTCAGGAAATACTCTGATTAGGAATGGAAAGCTGTCAGAACTCTTTTGATCTCTTCTCTCTTCTCTTTGTGAATCTTTTTCACCCTTCCTGATCTTTTCACATTTTTCTGCATTTCTCCAGGCCACATGGTGAGGAAGCATGTCCGTGGACAGCTCCTGACTTTCTAAGTTATGATGTTCTATGTTAGCTACCTAGAGAAAAACTGAAATCTCCCTGTCCTAATTCCAAATTCCTGGGAGAGGGATGTGATTGGCTTGGCTCCAGTAGGGTACCTACTACTAGAGCAATTAACTGTAACCAGGTGGCCTAGATACCTTGTCTGAGTATCTAGGACTGGTTTCCAGAAAAAGACCTCTGACTATATTGTTGCTTTTTAAAATGCGACTTGTAACACATTTAGGGGTTAAGAAACAATTTAAAATGGGGAAATCAGCATTACAAAGAGATAAAAAATATCAGGGTACATAGCATGTGGTATGGATAACATTTTATAAAACTTTATTAAGTGTATAGGTACATATGTACTGGGTCATAATGTAAAACATATTTCTTTTGGTGCATTATGGTCCAAAAGTTTGAAAAACACTGGGCTGGGTGATCTGATAGGATTCTACTACACAGATATAATAAGTATAAGTCTTTAAATAATCCCTTTAGTACATACAGAGGTATTTTTTTAAAAAAATCTCTTAAAATAAGTGGATGGCATAAGGGTAAAGCATGACAGCACAGGCAATTTTGCAATGGTGAAGACCAAGTGGTACGAACACACAGCTTTTTGATGGTCTGGCTTAATTCACGATAAAACATATACCCAACCTGGCTTTGTATCAAATTCACTTGAAAGCCTTTTAAAAATGGTTTCATTTCAAATGGGATTTATTTAATCAGAAATTCTGGAAGTATAACCTGTGTATCTGTATTTCAAGGCAAAATCAAGCAAAACCAAACAGAACTCCCCAAATGCTTCTGATGTGGAGCCAGGTTTGGGCCTTGCTGACCCAGAGACTATGGAGGGGCGGGGGTCATCTATGTGCCTTTCAAACAATTCTCCATAACTGCAGTTTTCTCAGCTAGGCTTTGGGTAGGCCTCAGGAAGTGGACAGTTCAGTATTTCTTGGTAAGGATCTGGAACGTAAGGCTTCACAGCTGCTGTATACAGGCAGATCCACATATCAATACTTCCCAGTTCAATGAAGCAGATGGTAGAGTTTATCTCCTTTGTTGGACACAGTGGCATCAACGCTCATGCTTGGATGGGGGCAGGGTTTGGAGGAGGGGCACAGACAAAATTCTGGTAGGCTATTCCAGACCCCTGTTAGACAAGAGTTCTGTATTTCTCCAAAACAAATTCTAACCAAGACCCCAAAGTTTTACAGGACACGGTGGGGATTATTTGTGCTTGGAAAATTTGCAAACATTTGAAGTGACCAGTTGCCCACCATGGCCATTTTGAGTTTTCCCATGGGCCTGACAGGATGAACCAGTTCCCAAATGTATCCCTACCTCTGCGCAATAAAATGAATCGACCTGCTGTACCAAGTTATTGGTTATCAATCAAATTTTAGTGGACATCTGCCTCAAATAATTAGTCTAGTATTAGGAGAGTTAAATTTCTTCCTCACAGCCGCTAGAGAGCAGGACCGATGTCCACAGAAGCCATTCCTAGTTCAGTTTCCGGCTAGAAATACATTAGCATACAGCTCGAGTCCCGTATTCCAGCCTCTACGGGGGGTGGTAGTGGGAGTGGGGGGATGCATTCCTGTGGCTCCACAGGTTTGTGGCTAAAATGTATTTCTAGGAATTGTCAGTTCGCTTGTCAGAAGCCTTCTCAGCCCCTTTATGGGAACAAACACTCCCCTATGCCTACTCCCACCGCTGATATCCAGGCCATTTTCCCGTTTTTTAGTCTAGGTCTGAACCCACTGCAGCGCAAGCCATGCAGCCCCAGCTCCAGTTGGTAGGACGAGGAGGGAGAATATTGGCCTGGACATCACTGTAAGGTCGCTGTGATGAAGTTTTAGTGTCGTGTAACATGGCTGCTTCTCTGTCCCTGGGTCAGGAGTCTCAGGTCTGTCCCTAAGAGGAGCTGATTCCAGGGACGCCTTCGAGCGCACCCGGGGCGCGTGGGGCCCACGGGGCGGCGGGTGACTCCTCGCCAGCCGCGCTGCGGGAGCCTGGCTGCAACCTCCGCGCTTTGTCCCCGCGCGGCCCCCGTCCACCTTCCTGCGGCTGCTCCGCCGGCCTAAAAGTTTCTCCAGGTGCCGCATTCCGGGATCCGAGACCACCGGCGCCCAGTGTACGCGCCGTCGGAGGCCGGGGTAGGGGACTAGGCGCCGCGGCGTAGGGCGGCCTCCCTGGGAGTGGGCGGGGATCCCGGCTGCAGCGGGACGCGGCCGTTGCTACAGCAACGCTCGGGCAAACGGGCCAATGGGCTGCCTGCTGCCCAGCTGCTGAGGGAGCCGGCCCAGCCCTGCTGTCCTCCTCCTGGGGTCGATGTTTGGGGTGGTCCCTGGCTACCTGGTTCATCTACACCTCTCACCTCCACCCCATCTTGGGACCTGAACCTTTTTGAAAGTTCGAAGTGAACTTACTACAGGGTAAGTGTGATTTGGGGAAAGGAACCCATCCTAAAAAGTTCTGAAATTGCGTGGGTTTTTTCCCCCTCTTCCTTTCTCTTTTTTTTAATCGCCTAGAGCCTGGGACATAGTAGGACCCCATTAAATGGTAGTTCTTTCTTACGGCACTTACTAAGGTCTCTTGCCCACAGTGGATGCACATACCAGGAGACAGGATGGCATAAGAACAGCCCTTACTGGATGTGTGGACAGGTCATTTAAGCACTGTACCTCAGTTTTCTCTCCTGTGAAGGCAGATTATAATTTCCTCTGACCTCTCTGTCTAGGACAAACCCCTTAGGGTATACGCTCTCGTGACACCAGATAGTTTTCCTTAGTAGCACTTGTCACTATTGCATTTTTTTTTCCTTTGTGTGTCTGGCACATACTCTATAGTTTAAAAAAAACTTGAATGTTTGAATTGTAAGCATTTTTCAGTGTCATTAAATGGCCTTTGAAAGCATTTTATAGTGGTTAAGAGTACAGCTACCATTACCAGAGCCAGACAGATGCTTAGATTTGAATTTCTGTTCCACAGTTCTGTATCTGAAATCCATGGGGCTAGTTGTATTTTAAATTTCAGAATTTTTAAAATTATAGAAAGATGACATGGTATATATAATGTATCACTTCTGTTGGGGTCTAGGGCAGTACCCCATAATCCAACACATTAATTTTTCTTTGGTAAGATGATTTCACTCTACATGGGACAGGTTTTGCCATCAAATGAGTTTGCCACAAGTTTATGAGAACACTTGGTTTTCAAAGCTTTTGGGTTTTAGAATTTCAGATAAGGGCTTGTGAGTGAGTCTGTCCCAATGTAACCTTGAGCCAATCAGTTAACTTTTCTGTGCCTCAGATTCCTCAGCTATAAAATGGAGATGATAGTAGCACCTACCCTCACAGGTTCCATTCATGCTATTGTGAGTAGATGAAATTATACATGGTAACTGCTTAGAACAGTGAATGGGCCTTAGTCAGTACTATACAAGGGTCAGCTCTCACTGTATCATTTTTATTGGCTCCATAATAATCCACGTTGTGGATGAACCATAATTTGTTTGCTGTATACTTGTTGTTGGATATTTATTTTTCAAGTACGAAAATGTAGAGATGAATATCTAAATACTTAAATATTTTGACTAGATTTTTGATTACTGAAGATCACTTTCTAAAAATCAAATTACATAGTCAAAGGGCAGGCAGGCTCATTGTATGTGAATGCTCTTGAAACATATTGCCACCTTCAGAAAGATTATACCAGCTTATTATTCTGCCATCAATTTTATGGCACCCATGTTAGCATTAATTTAAAAAAATTGTTAATATCACAGATTAAAAGTAGTACCTCTTTATTTTAAATATCACAGATTAAAAGTAGTACCTCTTTATTTTAACTCACATCTTTCATTATTGTGTTTAAGCATTAAAACATCTTGTTGTTGGCTATTAGGGATTTCTTTTGTGTGAATTACCTGCATAAAGTCTATGATAGGTTTTCTATTGGAGTCTCAGATTTTTCTTATCAATTGTTTATTTGATCTCTGCCCCTCCTAGCCCAGGCAGGAGCCAGTACACTGGCCTTTGGCTGGAATTAATTGAATGAAGTATCCCTGGAGCCTGGGGCAAGTTGTAACTTGCCTGCAGGCCACACAGCAATGTAGAAAGCAGTGTTCAGAAGCTGGGTCTTGGGGAAAATCTGAAATTGAGACCAGGCTGACTTGTGTGTCTGAATCGTCAGTCTAACAGGACTTGAAGGAAAGAGGACACCCAGGTAGGAGGCAGACGACCAAGGCAGAAGAGGCAACAGTGGTTCTGAAAGCTGGGAGCAAGAAGTTGTGACTCCTTTTTCTGTAGGAACCCTGCAATTTCTTGTAGGGAAGGGGAGAGGAATGCTGGGGGCACTGTCTCGGCTGGACACCAATTTGTGTGAACTCTCAATAAAATGAGGATATTAACCCTTGCTTGTCATATGGGGGCATTTCCCCACAATTGTCTTTTCATTTAATTTATGATGGCTTTTGTTTTATAGAATTTAAAATAGTTTTATGTTGTCTACCTATTAGTCTTTTTATTTATTTATTTATTTTAAAGATTTTATTGGGGAATTGGGGGGTGGGGGAACAGCGTTGGGGAATCGGGGAAGGGGAACAGACAAGTTGCTGACCTTTTGTTCTTCAGTCTAGTTGTGGAGGACCTTGTTTCAATGGCCCATGTTGGTATTATCATTGCGCTCTTCCCAGGTGAGGCAAATCAGTCACCGGGCTCTGGACAGCCGTTTATTGCGTCTCCTGGCAGCTCACTCTGGCTGCCAACCAGTCATTGTAGCCTATGGCAGCCCACTGCAGCAGAGGCTGCAGCCCACACTGTCACCAGTGACTTACAGCAGCCCAGCTCCAGGTGGAGCTGTTGTTCACCATCTTACCTGTAGAGGGCAGTGTCACTGGCCCTCATATGTGGGATCCGAACCGGTGCTGCTGGCATCCCAAGACAGCTCCTAACCAACTCACCACTTGGCTTGCCCAGTCTTTTTCTTTTTGATTCATTGCTTTTATGCTTAGAAAGTCATTTTCATGCAGAGGCCAAATAACTGTATTTCCTTTAAAAATGTTATTCTGTGATGTCAGTTAATCAAGGAGGAGTTAATGAGAGTAAGTAAAAGAGAGCTGAGTAGTGTGATTTCCAGTTAAAAAAACCCTAAAAGATAGTGATACAAAGCATGATACTCATAGGTCATCTTCATGTCTCTTTTAAGATAGAAGGAAAGAGCTTACACTTGTCTCCCTTACAATATCCCGTGTAAGGGAGATCGAGGAAGACTTCTGAGAGTGTCTATCACATATTGTGAATGTGTAGAATCTTATCCTTAGAGACTTTTAGAAGTTTCTGAAAGAGGAGATGTGATCTCCTAAGATACTTTCTACATCTCTTATTCATCTGCTGATCCTACATAGTATTTCAAACACCCATAGTTGCTAGATACTAAGAAATATTTTCCTGTTTGTAAAAGAGGCTTAAGAGAAGGAAAATGTAAAATGAATTGCTGACCTTCTTGGCCATAGTAAATTAGTCCACTTTAAGATGTGCTTCAGAAAGAATTCCCCTTCGTGCTGAGCCCCAGTATGGATCAGTGAGGCAAATTGTGTTTTGCTTGGATCTGTCTTAGTGTTCCAGAATGTGGAGAGTGGACAAGTTACTGTTAAACTAACTGTATTCACAGATCTTTTCTAGTTTATTAACTAAAATAAATTATAGGGTGCTTGAGAAACAAATCACCTCACCAATTCCTGTAGTTTTATCCAGCTGAAGTTGTTTTATTTCAGAAAGATTTTTTTTTTAAAGATTTTATTGGGGAATTGGGGGAGGGAAACAGACAAGTTGCTGCCCTTTCATTCCTCAGTCTAGTTGTGGAGGACGTTGCTTCACTGGCCCATGTTGGTATTATCATTGCGCTCTTCCCAGGTGAGGCAGAGTGGTCTCCGGCCTCTGGACAGCCGCTCACAGTGGCTCTTGGCAGCTCACACCGGCTGCCAGCTGCTCTCAGTAGCTCCCGGCCACTCACTGTAGCGTATGGCAGCTCACTGCAGCAGGGGCTGCAGCTATGCCGTCTCAGGGACTCACAGCAACCCAGCTCCAGGTGAAGCTGTTGTTCACCATCTTAGCTGTAGAGGGCAGTGTCACTGGCCCTCATATGTGGGATCCGAACCTGGGCCGCTGGAGTCCCAAGCCAGCTCTTAACCAATGCGCCACTCGGAAGGGGAGTAATTTTTATAATTAATCAGAGTATCTTTCTTATAATGGACAATTATCTTTCTTAACCATTGATTTGTTAGTTTGAATATCAGTGAGTATATGGTATTACATTAGGAATAAGGCAAAAATAACCCTTCTATTAATGAAGATGTTGATTTAGAAATACTGTTAGCATTTGCCTTATTTTTTATCTTAGTTATTTTGTAAACATTATTAACCATCATAAACATTCATTCAACAAATATTTATTGGTGCTTTAAATGTTCCAGGCACAGTTCTAGAATATTGTGTTGTATTTTCTCTTTTATATTGTATGTGTACAATGTTTGCTTGTGATTCAATATTCTTAACTTGAGTTGTGCTTATTTGGAAAAACTGGTCATTTGGACTTGCACATATTCATTTAGGAAATCTGAGAGAAGCCTTATAGAAAATGTTCATCCAGCCTCTAAGGTAGAGATGCTGGTAATTGAAAGTTCTGTCCTGTGACTTTGTTGTCATCGAGGTGGGGTGTTCATCCACAGTGACAGCTTCCCAGGAGAGTATCCACTCACGATTTATCAAAGGCAGCGCTCAGGTTCTTAGACTTGAATTCTTTTGAGTCTGTTTGCCATTAGCAGCTCTAACTTAGAGGCTCTTGTATCTGCTCTTGGGAGCTCAGCTTCTAACCAGTTGAGATAGTGGGAAGAAAGCAAATATTTATCCTTGGACATTTTTCATGGAAATCAAATTAATTTTTCTTCTCAATCTTTTTTATGTTGGTGTTCAATTTATGGCAATAAAATTCAATGACTTTCATATTCGTTATTATGAAAGTAAACACCAGTGTCCAGTAATGATTTGCGAGTTAACTTAATTGCTTTTGTGTCATGTCTTTTTTGGTACACATGTACACTTAGCTCCTTTTTATAGTTTCACCTCACTTTTTAAATTGAAACATAATTAACATACCATAAAATTCATACTTTTAAGGTATGTAATTAGAATTTTAGCATATCACAGGTTTTGCAACAATCTAGACAAACAAAGACAGGTTTTACCACTGTCTAATTCCGGAATGTTTCATCACCCCAAAAAAGAAATCCCACATCCATCAGCAGGGGCTTCCGGCTCTTCCCTCCTCCAGCCTTTGGCAAACACTGATCTACTTTCCCTCTCTATGGATTTGCCTGTTATGGACATTTCATAGAAATGGAATCATACAATATGGGGCCTTTTGCATTTGGCTTTGTTTACTTAGCATGATGTTTTCAAGAATCATTTCTGTTTCAGCATGTATCAGTACTTCATTCCTTTTTATGATCAAGTAAAATTCCATTGTATGGAGACGCCACATTTTGTTTATCCATTCATCAGTAGATGGCCATTTGGGTTGTTTCCTTTTTTGGCTCTGATGACTAATGCTGCTGTAAATATTTGTGTGCAAGTTTTTGTGTGAACATATGTTTTAATTTCTTTTGAGTGCATACTTAGGAGTGGAATGGCTGGTCATGTTTAGCTCTATGTTTAACTTTTTGAAGACTGCCAAACTGTTTTCCAGAGTGGCTGCATCATTTAAGATTCTCACCAGCAGTGTATGAGCGTTCTCATTTCTCCACCTCATCAACAACCCCTGTGTATTGTCTTTCTGATTATAGCCATCCTAGTAGATGTGTAGTGGTACCTCATTATAGTTTTGATTTGCATTTCTCTGATGGCTAATGATGTTGAACATCTTTTCATGTATTTATTGGTCACTTGTATATCTTCTTTGGAGAAATATCTGCTGAAATCCTTTGTTATTTTTATATGGATTGTCTTTTTATTGTTGCGTTATAAGAGTTCTTTATCAGATAAATGATTTGCAAATATGTTCTCCCATTCTGCAGATTGTCATTTTATTTTCTTGGTAGTGTCCTTTGAGGAACAAAAGTTTTTCATTTTATATCGATTTTTTTTATGATTGCCTGGTTTTAGATAAAAAAACTATTGCCCAATTCAAGGTAAGGAGGATTTACCTGTATGTTTCCTTCTGAGAGTTTCATAGTTGTAGCTCTTACATTTAGGCCTTTAATCCATTTGGAGTTAATTTTTGTATTTCTGTGAGGTAGGTGGATACCTGGTGGTCCCAGCACCATTTGTTGTGCACTTCACTTTAATTGTTTAAATCAACTTGTGAGTCACATTTTGGGGAAACGAAATTTGGCTGATTCCTTGTCGCCTCAATTAGATGCCACCAGAGGATATTCCAGGCAAATGAACATCTGGATTACAATCTAGGACTTGAGCTCCAAAGTTCTGTGCAGGCTTATAACTTGGTGAACTGGCTTGAAGGGAATGGAAGCTCCAAGGCTGCTTTCCCCGCTAACCTAAGAAGGTCCCTAAGTGGACCTGTGGCAGCCTCCTTGCCATATTTTCTCTAAATCATAACCTGACTGCCACTTGCCCACCTGGGGAAACAGAAGAGCAAAGGAGAGGTTGCTACCCCCTAAAATTTCCTTCCAGCCTCATGGGAAGAACTGGAAGAGCCGGCGAAGGGGGTGATGACAAAGCTCTTCACCTCTGTGTACCTCCCATGGAGCCTTGGCTGGTATCAGAACTTTTTCCCTGGGATGGAATAGTAGGGAAGGAGGTCTTGTGTTCCTTCCAGAGGTTGCAGTGTGTGGTGTGGGAAAAGCCTGGGATGGGGGTCAGGCTCACCTGAGTTCAGATTTTGGCTCTCTGCATCTCTATCCTTTGTTTCTTTATCTATAAAATGGGGCTTGTAGTCCCAATTTCCCAGGACAATCATGAAAAACAAATAAAATATCATATGAAAAGTGCCTAACAAATTTGTAGCCCTCAGTAAATGCTAGTTTCCTTTCTCTCTTTTCCAAATTTTCTGCAGAACTTCTAGAAATTTGTACTAATACGGTTTTTTAAAAACTCCATAGAATCTTAGAGTTGGAAGGGACCTTCATATTCATGACCATAGCACTTTGTTGAATCTGTCAGTGCTCTTTTCATGTTTATTTACTTGATTTATTTAATTAGTTTTTGTTGACACTTACTGCATTTCAGACACTATTCCCTGTATGTTTGTCATAAATCAATTAAGGAGAGGTGACAGACATATGCGTACATGACACAAAGCCTGGCACCTTTGGTCACCTCATTCATCCTCACTTCCCTCATTTGATGCATTCTCTGAGTTATGAGCCAGACACTATGCTAGGGTATTGGAATACAAAGATACAGCCTTTGAGAGGTCATGGTCTCTTATGAGAGAAGCAAAACCAAGAAATTGTAAAAACCTGTGGGAGGTGCTGTAAGAGACACATAGATTTGTGCTATGTCGGGAGAGCACTCCCGAGTCTGCTCGGGTAAGTCAAGGAAGGGTGAACAAAGGGGGAAAGGAATCTGAGTCAGAGTGAACGGAGGCCCAAAGGCCTGGAGGTGGGAAATTTTGATGGAGAAGACAGAAGTGCAATTTGTAGTTAAGAATGAACATCTCTCTTGGCTTTCTTCTTCTTTCTCTAAGCCTAGCTTTAAAAAATCCGTTTCTTCATCTTTTGTCTTTAGCATTTTCTCGCATCTGTATGTGGGGCTTTTCCCTTCTTGATTCTCTTCATACACTATCCTGCCACTTGGGTAGCCTCCTAGGTTACTTGCCTATCTTCTTGGAGGTTACAGCTCATGGAGAGCTCCCTGTGTGGCTGTGTACTTTCTCTGGAAGGGTCTATTTCCTGTTTGCCCCAGTACTTAGTAATAGGAAAGACTGACCTTCACGTTGGCCGAGACCTAGTGGAGAGAGAAGAGACCTGTTGGAGAAGGGCCAGGTATATGCGGAAGGTCCCTAAGTTAGAGGTCCTGTTCTCTGGTGCTTCTGATGTTGGCCTGGTTATAGCCTCTCTTTTGACCTCCCATAGTCACTAACTCACTGACCTTGCTCCAGGCTGCCTCTCTCAGGCCTCCTTGGCTTTGCCTTATTTAGCGTAACTGAGGGGTTGAGGAATGGCCTGCAGCTCAGGAGTCTGAGGCTTCTTGGTGGCATCGATCCTCCATGTATCCAGTCACTTATGCCCTCAAGACACAGTCTGAGCTGGCCCTTAAGACAAAAGAACATGGCTGGACTTCTGGAGGCCACTTATGAGGAGTTGGTTCTGAGATCCTCTCCATTATAAATCACTGAAGAACTAGCTTTGAAAAGAAGACTGGTTATGGGGTGGGAAGGGAGAATGGAGGATATGACAGCTGTTTTCAAATATTTACAGGGTTGTTCAAGTACAGTAGATTAGGTGCCAGAATTTGGTTGGGGATTCTGGCCCTACCTCTTACTCGTTTTGTTTTTTTTTTCATATGAAGTCCTTTAAGCCTGGGATTTAATAAATGTAGCAGGCAGAGACTCTGCTGATGAGATCTGGATTCTTGAGGTAGATTGAATGGTAGCATTTCAGCTTTTTGAGCTCAGCTACTAGTGAACTGAAATTGTAATAGCTGTATTTATTATGTTCAGAACTGAATGTATTAATAAGCTGTTCCTTGGCCCCATATTATTTCTGTTTTACAGATTAATTTTTTTCAATAGGATTTCCTTAATTGTATCAAATGTTTCATTCTTAGAAGGCTTAACATGTCTGATTGGTAAAATCTCCAGGGAAATGAAACAGTCTTAATTATATCTAGTATTTTGATTTCATTTGATTCTTTAGATGAGATTAAATGCAATTTTTTTGTCGTTATCAAAGGGTATGTTGGGCTGGCCAAGTGGCACGGTGGTTAAGTGCTGGCTTGGGATGCCAGCGGCCCCGGTGGTCCCACATGTGAGGGCCAGTGACGCTGCCCTCAAAAAAAAAAAAAGGTGTGACTACTCTCTCTCTATACATATGCTTATTGCTGATTTAGAAAGTTTTTGTCATTACATTTACATTACTAGTATCTCAGATAATTTAGGTTTTGGACTAGTATATAGGGTGGTTAACTTTTTCAAAACAAATAGCTTAATGACACTATCTGTTTTTCACTACCCTCCCCCCAGTTTTCTCATCACTGCCTTTGGATAGCATTGATTTCTATTTTCTGTCCATTTAGCCATTTCTCTCACTTTTTTTTTTTTTTTTTGAGGGCAGTATCACTGGCCCTCACATGTGGGACCGAACCGGGGCCGCTGGCTTCCCAAGCCAGCGCTTAACCACCGCGCCACTCGGCCGGTCCTCCATTTAGCCATTTCTATAGTACGTGCTAAGACTTGCTCCCTAGGAAGCAGAACGTTCTTTGGTTTGACTCTTTCCCAAATATTTGTATCCTAGTGAATAAATGTTGGTAATAATTTGTAGAGTATAACTTTTAGTTTTAGATATGCTTTTTCAGTAGAGATATTGGCGAATTGAATTGCACCCAGTGGAGAGTGAGTGAAGGACTTGGGATGATGAAGAGTCTTTCTTTAAATGATATGAAGAATAGTTGAGCACTGGAGATGTAGAAAAGATGGCTAGCCTCTAGGATGACATACTCATAGGGGACATAGGGAACACATACTCATTTTCTTTCTATCTAGTAGAAGACTGAGTCCTGTTAAGGAGGGACTAGGCATATCTTTAAGAAGGACAGACAAGGTATGACTTGTATGAAGATTTATCGAGAAATAATTTTGGCGCAATATGAGGAGAAACATGCTATCATAGGTGTCCAGTAGAATGAGCTTTTTGGGGAAAATAAAGAATGGGCTCCCCGATTGGAAAACTTTTAACAGCCTCCATGTCTGCGGGGGACCAGCCTCCGATGACCAGGGTTTCCCTCAGGTGGAGAGGGCGTCGGCTGGGGAGGAAAATAAGGGAGACAGTGGAGACACCGGGGAGTTAAAGAGAAAAGGAAAAACGTGTCACACTTTATTGCAATAACATGTCCTTTTTATAGGGACTTTTGACCATTATCCAATCACAAGTTTAAGTTCCACATAGTCTTGATGTATTTTTCTCTTAAGGCTTTTAGTCCTTATAATTGTTCTCCCCAGGGCACACTGTGACCTTTTCTATGGTTAAGGATAATCTCATCTATGATAATCTCTTAATGACCCAGACTCAGTTCCTACATATCACCTGAAGAATGGTTACTATGATTACATTGAGTATCTAGTCCCGAATTCCACAGTAAGACTCACAGGGCATATATTTGAGCTAGAGCTTCAGTGTCTGTTGCTACAACAATATACAAGGCAAAGAATCCAATTAAGGCTATAGATTAACATAGCTCATGGTCAGCAAGTTGTCTCTTATCGGAACTCTCATGGCCTGGAGACTTTTAGTCCCCAAGGAGACTTCACTGTGATTATCTTAGGCAAGTGAGCTAAACGGATTATGTTATTATCAGTTACTCACAGCCAGGCTTTTTGGCTTATGTGGCCAGGGGTCTGGGCCTGTTTCAAAGGGGCTTGAGTCCCCTATTTCTTAGTCCTGGGGTCCCCACGGAACTACCGCCTGGCTTAGGTTGTCTCCCCTCTTTTCTATGAGATCTTACCCGTCGTTGGCTGCGTAGTTATCTCATTGGGGTACCACAAGAACTTGGCATAAATACAGTGAAAGTACTGTCTCCTATAGGATCTGATGTAGAGAAAAGGCACATGGGCTCACAGGCATGGAGACTATACCGACCATGAAACCTTGTCATATATTGGGGTGCTGACGGCTCCCAGCACGTGTCAACAGCTGATATGTAGGAACTGAGTCTGGGTCATTAAGAGATTATCATAGATGAGATTATCCTTAAACGTAGAAAAGGTCACAGTGTGCCCTGGGGAGAACAATTATAAGGACTAAAAGCCTTAAGAGAAAAATACATCAAGACTATGTGGAACTTAAACTTGTGATTGGATAATGGTCAAAAGTCCCTATAAAAAGGACATGTTATTGCAATAAAGTGTGACACGTTTTTCCTTTTCTCTTTAACTCCCCGGTGTCTCCACTGTCTCCCTTATTTTCCTCCCCAGCCGACGCCCTCTCCACCTGAGGGAAACCCTGGTCATCGGAGGCTGGTCCCCCGCAGACATGGAGGCTGTTAAAAGTTTTCCAATCGGGGAGCCCATTCTTTATTTTCCCCAAAAAGCTCATTCTACTGGACACCTATGATAGCATGTTTCTTTGTTGTTCTTCCCAATTCCTGGATTCTGTTGTTGCCTCCCCATTCCTGATGCTATAATATGGTTACTTCTCCATTCTAGGTTTCGCTTTGGTGACTTATATGATTGATTTTATATTGCTGAATATACCATAGCACAGAAGGCTGTCACATGGTGGATAAAAATTTCCTAACATTAAAATTTTTATAGGTAATTCACAAAGTGGATATTTGTTTTATATAATTGGATTATTATACTCTCATAGTTTTGTCTTTTGTTCCCACTGTTATAAAATATCACATGCTTTAGAGACCTCTGAGTCTCATAAGAAAATATTTTTTATTTTGACGTTTATCAAATTGATTTATAAAAATACAGCTCTGTTAAGTCTTCAAAATAGAGCCAACAAAGAGCCTTTGTGGGAATAAGATAAAAACTGGTGGTTTTATTGTGAGATTATTTGAGAAAGATCTATAAATAAAATAATATGGGCATTCAATTAGTGTCTTATGTATTTAAGAATAGGAAGTGGGAGCACTATAGTCATTTTGGAAAATTGTGTTTTCAGACTCGCCTACTAATTGGATTGTCGAGTGCAGTACTAGTGGTTTCAAATGGCATCACAATTCATTGCAATCCTGACCCAGGGTAATATATAGAGAGGTAAAAAGAAATCCATCTTCCTTAAGAAGTACTGGCTTTATGAAATGATTAAATCTGATTTTTAAATAAAGCATTAAGTGCAAACCATTAAGAGTTCAAAAAATACTTATAGGTCCCATGAAAGAAGATTTAGTGCATTTAGCTTTCAAACTGTTTGCTCGTTGTGGATGAAATGCCTTTAAATTGATGCAAGTTATCATGCCAATAAATTAATAAAATAGGGGAAGTTGCATATCTTCCCTTTGGAATGGGCTCATTCTCCAGGGACAGATGGTTCTCTTTCAGAACAGACTTTCTTCTGAAGTGGTTAGTAAGGCATTGGAGAAGCCTGTTTTCTGGGATGAGCCTAAGCTCAGTGTGGGTGCTATTAAAGCTTTGATTTGGCGTTTTGGAAAATAAAAGTCATCATGCTGGGAGACTTTCCCTGGTGAGAAAGAGAAAAGTTTTATAGGACTTTTAGAATTCTTTAATACTTTTCATTTAAAGAGCCCAAAGCACATATGGTTATATCAGGTTACATCTCTCTTCTATGAACTCTTGCACAGTCAAACTGTTGGTATTGGAGATTATGAGGAATGTCCTTCAGTTCACTGGGGAGAAGGTAAATCCTTGGCAGCTTTAGAGAATGAACACATTCTCTGACTCTGCTAAAAACAAATCTTCCATTGGGTTGTCTTTTCTTCTCACTCCAGCCTGAATACTGTGCATGTAAATAGTGATATTTAATGTTGAAATAATGATTTTTCAAATATTTGCATATCTGATACAAATACTGAACAAATGAATTTATCACCTTTTTCTTTTTTAAATAGATTTTATTTGGGGTATTGGGGAAGGGAAACAGTGTTGGGGAATCAGGGAAGGGGAACAGACAAGTTGCTGTCCTTTTGTTCCTCAGTCTAGTTGTGGAGGACATTGCTTCACTGGCCCATGTTGGTATCATCATTGCGCTCTTCCCAGGTGAGGCAGTTGCTCACTGACCCTTGGACAGCCGCTCACTGGGGCTCATAACAGCTCACGCCGACTGCTGGCCACTCATGATAGCTTACAGAAGCCCACCGTAGCCCCACTTCAGCCTACGCTGTTGCCGGCAACTCACGGCAGCCCAGTTCCAGGTCGAGCTGTTGTTCACCATCTTAGCTGTAGAGGGTGCTGTGTCACTGGCCCTAATGTGGGACCCAAACTGGGTCCCTGCTGCTCAGAGCTGGTGTCCCAAGCCAACTCTTAACCAACGCGCCACTTGAATGACCCCTGAATTTATCACCTTTTGTCTGAACATTTTAGAGCCAAGTTGCTGAGTGAAAATAAGACAATGAAATTCTGTTGAGAATATCAACATATTTCTTCTTTTCGCCCCTTGATTGTAAAACATCCTCATTCATCTTTCTCAAAATAGTATTAGTAATATTGACCACAGACAACTTAAATACACACACACACACACACACACACACACACACACACACACACACAGATTTATAGGTTACTTTATTGGGTAACAGTGTGTTTTTTTCCAGGACCCATCAGCTTCAGGTCAGGTCGTTGTCCTTCAACTAGTTGTGGAGGTAACAGCGCAGCTCCGAGTCCAGTCACCATTTTCATAGTTACAGGGGGCTCAGCCCAACATCCCATGTGGGAATCCAGCCGGCAACCTTGTTGATAAGAAGAGCATGTATTCTAACCAACTGAGCCACCCGGCCTCCCCTAGACAACTATTTTTGAAGTATTTGAATTATTGTGGCTTTTTAGATACGTAGCTGGGGCATGAAATAGCTTTTTTTTTTTTTCATCCCATTTCTGTCCTTTTTTTTTTTTTCTAATTACCTCTGTGCTTCTACACAGGATATATAAAGAACTCTACATGAAGCTCCTTACTTTATAGGCTTTTCTGTAGAGTGCCAAAGGGATGAGACTGCATAGTCATTATTTCTATTATTAACTCATATTAATTATAAAAAACTTACTGAATTATCTGAATGTTAAATTTCAGCAATTTAACTTCTTTCAGGCTTCTTCTACTTACATCTGTGAGAGTTCTCCACCATTTCAACTGCTGCCTTTTGGCTTACTTGTATAAATTGATTGTTTGTTTTTTTCCCTTCTCTTCCCTTCTTTCTTTTTTTCCTTTTCAAAAACAACTGAATACCTACTACTCTGTGTGTTGTGATAGCTGTAATGATTCAGTGATGAATTAATGATACCATCTATGTCTTCCTGAGAGCCTGATGGCAGAGAGGTACCTAAGTAATATACTAGAGTGTGATAAAAGTAATCCCAGAGCTATGTATAAAGTGCTGCAAAGTGTGGAGGATAGAGAAACTTACTTTGTGTATGGGGTAGGGAAAATAAGAGAATTGAAAATTGCAGTAGATTTAAGATGGAATATTTATTAATTTTTTTGTACTTGTCAGTGTTGTTTAGGCTGCATGAATTTCAGGCATTGATTTTTCAGTTCAGTGTGGTAGAATTTATAGTTGGCTAGGAGATTTGAAATGTGTATTTCATCTCTTTAAAAGATCTCCTATGATAGATTTGGGTGTTTTTTTGGTTTCCAGAGGCTTAGCAGGAGATATATTGTTGCTCAAGATTTCTTGCCTCTGTATTACTGGAAGCTTTTTTACCTATTTTTCAGAGAAGTCTATTTTGCCATTTCCTGAGGATTCTGACCTGATCACTGTACAGTCATAATGATTAGATTCTGTGTCATAGTGAGTGTAGTCCTAAGGCTTTCAACTTCTGGATTTATTAGTATTTTATTTACTTGGTTTACTTTAGTTTAAAGAAAAACCTTACACTTAATGTTGTTTGTGAAATATTCATAAATCTTGTGAAGCTCTATTTGTGATATTAAGTTATTTATTCAACAGATATTTAACAAAACACCTACCATTTGGCAGGCATTTGGGTGAGTGCTGGGGTAAAAGAAAGATATAGTCTCTACCTTCATACAGTTTACAGGCTATGGGGGAATATGGACAAGTAAATAGGCAGTTGAGCAAGGTGCCATGATAGAGGAAGTACATGGTACTGTTTAACCTGCAAGAAAGGTGCCTAATCCAGACTTGAGGGCTAGGAGATGTGTTTTGGATGAAGTGGCATCTAAATTAAGACTGAAGGATAGGAGAAATTATTCAGGTAGAGTGATGGGGCAGCATTTCAAGCAGAGGAAATAAGGTATGCAAATGTTTGAACTTGAGAGCTATAGGAACTGAAAGAATTTTAGGAACTGAGGGAATGATGACAGGAGCCTAGCATATGAGGTGGGGAAGTAGATAAGGATGAGGCTAGAAACTATATCATACATATCATATTGCATTCTGTAAGCCACATTGAATCTAAACTTTAACTCAAGGTAATAGGGAGTGATTGAATGGCCTTAAGTAGGGGAATAGCATAACTAGATATGCATTTTAGAAAAATAATTTTGGCTGAAGTTTGGAGAATATACTAGAGAGGGCCAGAGATAGATTAATTAAAGGCTGGCAAAGTAAACCAGGTAAGAGTTATTGGAGATGTAGTGTAGAGAAATGGTCATAGATGTAACATGACTAAAACTTCAAGTGGGTTGGAGGCTCACATTAATTGGACATTGGACTATGTTTTGATTTTTTGTCTTGATGAAAAACTTCTGGATTTTATACTGTTATAGAACAAATATCTTATGACATTTAAAAAAAATCATGTTTCTGAGGATCTGGTCAAGATAGCAGAGTAGGTAAATGCTGTGCTTACCTCCTCTCACAACCATATCAAAATTACATCTAAACTACAGAACAACCATCATTGAGAATTGCTGAACCAAAGCCATACAACCAAGGATATACAGAAGAAGCCACTTTGAGACTGGTAGGAGGGGTGGAAATATGTAACAAGCTGATCCCACACCTGCAGGTGACCATTTAAAATGAGGAGGGATGTCTTGGCTGCAGAGGTCCCTCCTGGAGGAGTGAAGGGCCCCAACTCCCCGCCAGGCTCCCCAACCCAGGGTTTCAGTGCTGGGAGCAGATGTCCTTAATAACTTCTGGCTGTGAAAACCAGGGGAGACTGTAGCTGAGTGAGACAGAGGGCAGCTGCAGTCTCAGGTGCTCCTCATAAAGGGCCTGTGCATGGAATCACTTGCTGATGGACTCACTCACTCTGAGCTCTAGTACTAGGGTAGCAGCTTGAAAGGCTCCAGGGACATATGGGAGGAACTGAGTTGTCTGGCTTCAGGACGAGGGGTGGAAGGGCAGTTTTTATCTCGGACAGAGGAGCTTGTGGAAGCCATTCTTTCTTTTTTTGAGCCCTCCCTGCTCTTGGCATACAGATGCAGGCGTGCATCATATCTGAGTCTCCTTGAACCTGGCTAACAGCATTCATATGTGCCACCCTGGTGATTCCCTGAGACCTGCCCCACCCCACTTCCCAACACGTGCAAGCCACTTTTCTGTACAAACAGCCTGCCTTCGCTCATTCTGTGGACTCTCCTAAATTCTCTCAAAGATTCACAAAACCCAAACAAGCAGCATCTGGCTATGATATGTCCTGTATCTCTTGCTGAGTAGCCCTAATCCCGGCACTAGCAACAGCTGGCCTCAGTTCATGATCTGGCCTCTCAAGGCACCTCCAAGCCCAGTGTGAGTGGGGGTCATCTGCAGATTGCTTTATGGCTCATACCAGGTGATCCCGGGCAGGGCACAGGCTGCATCTGAACCTGGCCCCCCAGGAGGCCCTCAGCTTGGCATGCCTGGTGGCCAGCTTCAGACTGAGCTGAACTGAACCATCACCAGGTCACCTCCAAGGATGACATACCCAAAGGGCTGACTGGGCAGGCATGAGAGTTCTGCTAAAGTGAATCCTGCTCTGTACAGTCAGCCCCAACTGTTGTCATGGCCAGTCCTCTCCACTGTTGTCATGTCCAGTCCTCAACAACCAATCAACCTGAGGGTCAGTTGCTCCCACTGATGTACAAACATCAATCAAGGCTCAACTACAACAGGGGGGGTACACACAACTCACATGAGGAACATACCTGGAGCACCTGGCCCAGGTGACCAGGGAGATTGCACTACTGGGTCCCACAACACACCTACTACATAAGGCCACTCTACTAAAACTGGGAGACATAGCAACCCTACCTAATACATAGAAACAAACACAGAAAAGCAGCCAAAATGAGGAGACAAACAAACATGTCCCCAAAAAAGAACAGAACAAGGCTCCAGAAAAATAACTAAACAAAGTGGAGACAAGCAATCTACCAGATGCAGAGTTCCAAACACTGGTTATAAGGATGCTCAATGAACTCAGGGAGAACCTCAACAAAGAGGAAACATAAAAATGGAGACAGAAAACATAAAAAAAGACCAGTTAGAGCAAAGAATATAATAACTGAAATGAAGACTACATTAATCAGTAGAGGGATCTACTGAGGGAATCATCAGTAGATTAGATGAAGCAGACGACCGAATTAGTGATTTAGAAGATAAGGTAGCAGAAAACACCCAAACAGAGCAGCAAAAAGAAAGAAGAATCCAAAAAGAATGAGGATTGTTTAAGGGGCCTCTGTGACAACATCAAGTATAATAACATTCCCATCATAGGAATACCAGAAGGAGAAGAGAGAGCGCAAGGAATTGAAACCTATTTGAAGAAAAATGATGGAAAACTTCCCTAACCTGGTAAAGAAAATAAATATACAAACTTGGGAAACACAGGGAGTCCCAAACAAGATGAACCTGAAGAAGCCCAAACCAAGACACACCATAATTAAAATGCCAAAGGTTAAAGGCAAAGAATCTTAAAAGCAGCAAGAGAAAAGCAGTTAGTTATCTACATGGGCACTCCCATAAGACTATTGGTTGATTTCTCAACAGAAACTTTGCAGGCCAGAAGGGACTGGCATGAAATATTCAAAGTGATGAAAAGCAAGGACCTACAAGCAGATTACTATACCCAGCAAAGCTATCATTTAGAATTGAAGGACAGGTAAAGAGCTTCCCAAACAACAACAAAAAAAGCTAAAGGAGTTCATCACCACCAAACCAGTATTACAAGAAATCTTAGACTGACTTCTTTAAGATGAAAAAAATAAATAAAAAAAAGTGAATAATAAAATGGCAATAGCTACATATCTATCAACAATTACTTTTGATGTAAATGGGTTAAATGCTCCAATCAAAAGATAAGGTGGGGCCGGCCGAGTGGCACGATGGTTAAGCGCTG
The DNA here is from genome assembly GCA_033961575.1 of Aselliscus stoliczkanus. NCBI lineage: Eukaryota > Metazoa > Chordata > Mammalia > Chiroptera > Hipposideridae > Aselliscus > Aselliscus stoliczkanus. Next base: position 93,366,998 of record CM066736.1, on the reverse strand, counting down.
GCTTAGGAAGCTAGCGGTCACAGTTCGGGTCCCACATGTGAGGGCCAGTGACACTGCCCCCCCCCAAAAAAAAAGAGGGTGGCTGAATGGATAAGAAAATGAAACCCTTACATACGCTGCCTACAAAGGACTCACTTTAGATCAAAAGACACACACAGACTACAAGTAAAGGGATGGGAAAAAGAAATTTCATGAAAATGGAAAAAAAAAACCCCAAAAAACTAGGGCAGCAATACTTACACCAGACAAAACAGACTTTAAAACAAAGGCTATAACAAGAGACAAAAAGATCAGTTATCCCACTTTAGGGTATTTATCTGAAGAAACCCAAAATGCTACTTTGAGGGGACATGTGCATCCATATATTCATTGCAGCATTGTTTACAATGGCCAAGATGTGGAGGCAGCCAGGGTGTCTATAGACGGAAGAATGGATAAAGAGGAGGTAGTACACATATACAGTGGAATATTGCTTGGCCAGCGAATTGAATGGGTTCTTGCCATCTGTGTTGGCATGGATGGACCTGGAGGATATTGTGCTGAGTGTAGTATGTCAGACAGAGAAAGACAGATGCAATGTGATTTCTCATATATGAGGAATCTAAAAAACATGGTAAACAAGCAAACAAAAAGAAACTCATAGATGCAGAGGACGTTTTGATGGTTGCCAGTTGTGGGGGGTGGTTGGGAGGGTGGGTGAAAAAGGGGAAGGGATTAAGAAGTACAAAGTTAATGGGGATGTGTAGGGTATTACAAGGAATATAATCAATATTGTAATATTGATTATTGTATAGTGTCAGATGGTACTAGATTTATAGGGCGATAGATGGGAGGGAGTTTGGGGGGCAGGGTGAAAAATGTGAAGGGATTAAGATTAAGAAGTACAAATTGGTAGTTACAAAATGGTCATGGGGATGTAAAGTAAAGCATGTATAGTCAATAATATGGTAATAACTATGTATAGTGCCAGGTGGGTATAAGACTAGTCATGGGATTCACTTCTTAAATTACATAACTGTCTAACCACTATACTGTACACCTGAAATTAATATAAAATAATATTAAATGTCAAATGTAATTGAAAAACTAAAAGGGGCGGGGAAAGGTGAAGGGAATAAGAGATCCAAATTTCCAGGTATAAAACAAATCAGTCATGGGGACGTGATGTACAGCACGAGAATATAGTCAATAATATTGTGATAGCATAATACAGTATTAGATGGCTACTGGACTTATTATGGGGATCACTCCTTTAGGTAAATAAATATTGAATAACTATTGTGTACACCTGAAACTAATATATTGTATATTAGCTATACTTAAATAAAAATCTTTTGTAAAAAGTCAGAGGAAGACAAATATCACATAATTTCACTTATATATGGAATCTAAAAACCAAAACAAATGAACAAACAAAGCAGAAACAAACTCATAGATAGAAAACAAATTAATGGTTGCCAGAGGGAAGGGGTTGGGTAGGAGAAAGGGTGAGAAAGGGAGAGGGATTAAGATGTAGCAATTGCTAGTTATAAAAGCAGTCACAGGGATGTAAAGTACAGCATTACAATAATATTGTAATAACTATGTATGGTGTCAGATGGGTACTAGACTTAATGGAGTGACCACTTCATAAGTTCTATAAATGTCCAATCGTTATGTTATACACCTGAAACTATGCATAATATAGTATTGTATGTCCACTATAATTGAAAAAACTTTAATTTTAAATAAATAAATAAAAACTGGAAAAAAAATCATGTTTCTGTTGAAAACAGTAGTGAGTATTATAAAGTATACCAGACATTATTCTAAGCACTTTACATTATATCAATTCATTTTCACTTTATTACAATTCTATGAGGTATCTACTAGTGTTATCTTAATTGGACAGATGAGAAAACTGAGACAGAGGTTAAAAAATATACCCAAGGTCAGATAGCTAGTGAGTGCCTAAGCCATTTGAACCATGCCAATTTGGTGCCAGGGTCAATTTTTTTAATCACTGCTCTTTAATCCTGGAAGTTTGGGTGACTAGGCATGAGCCCTCCTCTCCAGCTCTCTCTTTCCTATTCCATATGCATTTTGAAGAGAAGTTTAATGCTAAAGATATTTAGAGGTACAAGCAGCATTTGTGGATTTTGGGAGAGGAAGGAGAGTAGAAAAATTCTTAGATTTATGGTTTGGCCACTTGGGTAACTGTGGGACCATTCACTGGCATAGGGAGCCCAGGAAGAGGAGGCGGATGAGCAAGCCCAGGCAAGCATTATGGGTGGAGGAGCGAGGTGAGATAATTATTACTGATGTGAACATTTTGAATTGAGGGGCTTGTGAGTTATCCTTGTAGACATGCCCAGTAGGCACTTGTGTGGGTCTAAGTTGTTTGCTGCCACAGTCGCTGGAATTCAGAGAGAGGCCAGTGGCTAGCAGACCCAGGACAGCTTCTGTGAACCCGTCTTAGTTTGCACAGGGAAGAGCCTTTTAGGTGAGGGAAGAACAATATTCTTGATGACTTCCTGGTAAGAATGGACACTTCCTGGTAAAAAATGTGGATGAAATGAGCAATGAAATGGGAAGATTTGAATTATAGGCTTTTTTTTTTTTTCTTGTAAAGCATGTGAACTTTGGCTAGTCATTCTTTTTTTACTTTCATTTTGTTTATTTAAAAATTTTTTAAATTTGTATTTAACAGGTTGTCCTTCAATTAAAAGCATTATCTACAAAAGCAGAATAAAAATACCTACCCTGCTTGTCTCATAGTTGTTGAAAAATTAGAATGTCCTTTAATGGACCTTCTATTGCTGAGATTTTTATTCCAGGAATTGAAGTAAAGTGTTTGAAAATACTCAATAAATGATAAAGTTGGACACAAATATACAAGTATATAAATATACACAGTCATATATATTTTCATAGCTTCTATGTTGATAGACTATAAGGTGAATATGAATATAAACGTTAATATCACATAGTACTTTGTATTTTTCTGTGTTGTTGAGTGGGCAGTTACTATTTTCAGGAGTGGTTCTAGATATTTTAAAAGTAATATAAAGAGCATAGAAAAATAATATATTTATATGCCCAGATAAATAAGCATATGGAGGGTGACATGGCAGAATCAAGAAACATATCTAAAAAAGAAAAAAAGAAACTCCCTCCCCCCCGCAAAAGAAACATATCTAAGATTATTCTGTTTATAGCACATTGCATAAATAGTAAATAATAAATGAAGTGTGTGAAAAGTCATATGGGCTTTTGAAATTTGAGTCAAAGCTGAGTTTGATTTGTTCTCCTGATATTCTAATTTTTTAATTATTCATTCTTGGAATACCTTTGTTGATTTTTCTTTCTGGCTATTTCCTGTTTCTTAGTTATTCGCGTACAATCTATAGTTAATGAATTCTAGAATGCAGAGTAAAGTCACTGTAATTAATGAAAAATTTTAAATCTTGTATCCAGAAATACAGCTTCTTAGTTTATTTGCATTGTATTTAGATTATAATTATTGCATGCAAAAGTGATACTATAATATTTTGGTAGTTGTATCATGTTAGCTATTACACTACTGTGTTTACTCTGTACTAGATACATTTAGGGGCCCCTATCCTCCTGCATTTTCTTCTAAATGAATCTTCCTGTCCACATCTCTGTTTTGACACATCTGAGTTCCTGCCATTGCCAACTGCCCTCCCTCAAAGCCTAATTAGAACAGGGTTGGCTGATAGATACACAGGCTTTCCAGCAGTTATGACCTGTGTTGCTTGGCTCATGAAGGTCAAAATATCAGATATTCTCATTTGTAGAATGCTTGAGTGTCAGTGTCCAAGGACTCCTATGTTCCGCAGTTTTTCAGTTTACTGATAGTGGCTCTGAGGTTGCATCTGCAGCTTTCTTTAACATCTAGTTCAGCGGGGCCTAGAGTGGCTACATCCTTGTTTGTCTCACCTGTCTATCTGCATCTTCGCTTCTCATTTTGTACATTCTCTTTGCTGAAGAAGAAAGAAACAAAATAGGAATTACACATTTTTAGGATGTGATCATACATACAGCTCATTACTGTTTTATTCTTTTATGGGTGTGACTTTTTTTTCTTTTAAAGATTTTATTGGGGAATTGGGGAAGGGGAACAGTGTTGGGGAATTGGGAAGGGAAACAGACAAGTTACTGTCCTGAAGGATGCAGGAAAATAATAATATTAAAATATTAGTGTGGAGGATGCAGCTAGCTCAGCTCCACCCGCCTGCCCGTCAGCGGCTCGCAGCTGCTCAGATCAAGGTGCCGTGTTCAGTCTTAGTTGTGGGTGGGTGTAGCCCACCATCCCATGCGGGAGTTGAACTGGCAACCTTGTTGTTAGGAGCGTGCGCTCTCACTAGCTGAGCCATCCTGCCACCTGTTGGCAACTCAGCAGCAGCTCAGCCCAGGCACAGCTCCCTGGCCCATGTGAGAATCGAACCAGTGGCCCTGTTGCTCAGAGCTCACGCTCTTAACCAACTGAGCCACTTGGCCGGCCTGGGTGTGACACTTTTATGGAATGCTTACATTCTCATTTAGTCTGATATCATAAATTAATTCATTTAGAAAAGCACCATTAAACCAACTATTGTTACAAACTTACCATGTCTCTGAATCGGGCATTAGTTTTTAAATGTTCTATTGATAATCAACTTCTGATGATGGTCATCCAAGTATTTGGAGATAAAATGGAAAGCAGCAGGAGTTTGGGGTTCAGTTTTGGAAGCTTTGCTAGAGCACAAACTGCTGGAATCTGTTGGCTTGTGGTAGCTTAGATGTAGCATCTTAGATTCCGCTTCAGTATCCCTGTGTACTAGTTGGCAGGTACCATGATTCTCATTTTGCAGCTCAGGAGTTGAGATGCAAAGGTTAAATAGGCTGCCCAGGAATGCAGACTGCTCAACAGCACAGCAGGAGGGGGATCTGAGCATTATTCCACCCATGGGATCACACTTCTCTGAGTCTCTCTGCATAGTTTCAGGTAAGGCTATACTTGTCTGTTTGTTCTTGGTCATTTATTGTTAATCAGGGAGTGGGAGTGGACCATAGTGATTGGTATAAAAATAGTTGATTATTTAAAGTTTTACTGCATGGTACATTCTGCTTTGGTTGTTTTTCATAAAAATTCTTTTACAAAAAAGAGATTCTAAGATTACTTTCTGTTTTGTTTTTTTTCCCCTAGTAATTTTCTTGTATACTTTAAAAAGAATGTAGAGTATAGCTTTTACATTCTGAAACTTGGAAAACATTTCTACTTTCTAATTAGCATCTTTAATTTCTAGTTTCAAAAATGTATTTTCTGGGCCGACCGAGTGGCACATTGGTTAGGAGTTGGCTTGGGATGTCAGCTCTGAGCAGCAGAGCCCGGGTTTGTATCCCACATGAAGGCCACTGATGCTGTGCCCTCTATAGCTACGATGGTGGACAACAGCTCATCCTGGAGCTGGGCTGCTGTGAGTTGCCTGTGTAGGCTGCAGTGGGGCTGGCTAGCAGGGGGCGTGAGCTGCCATGAGCCCCCTGAGCAGCCGTCCAATGGCTGGTGAGCGACTGCCTCACCTGGGAAGAGCGCAATGATAATACCAACATGGGCCAGTGAAGCGACATCCTCCACAACTAGACTGAATAAAAAGGACAGCAACTTGTCTGTTCCCCTTCCCCGATTCCCCAATGCTGTTCCTCTCCCCCAATTCCTCAATAAAACCTTAAAAAAAAAAATTGAGAGATCCAAGATAACAGAGTAGAGAAACACTGTGCTTGCGTTATCCTGTGAACACATAAAAATTACAACTAAATTACAGAACAATAAATCTGTTGAATCATCTAAAAAAAATTGTATTTTCCCCCAAAAGAACATATTAACATTGTTTAATGATAAAATACATACACAAACCCTGAGATTCTTGTTGCCTGTATTTACTTAGTGCATTTGACTTACTTCCTTCTAACAGTATAAGTTTGTTTCCTGAGTCTTGGTTTGAAAATGATGAAAGTTAAAGTACATTTACAGTTTGAGATTGCAATACATATTTTCTAATATTTCAGTCTCTAAGCCTCAATGTCTATTTTACTCTTTTTGACAAAGCCTGGTTCTTATAATAAATTAAACCAGTGGATTAGTGCATGAAATTTGTTGAAAGCTGTTTCTTTGCAACATTTTGATGCTTCCAAAAGAAGTATCTGATAGTCAGCTTATTTTTTTTTAAAAAGCTTTTCTGTTCTGAGATACTTGTAGTGTCACATGCAGTTGTAAGAAATAGCGCAGAGAGATCCTATCATGTTGGCCCTTCACCCAGTTTCCCCCAATGGCAACATTGTACATAACCACATACAGTATCACACCAGGAAATCTACACACACGCACTCTGTGTACCCGATTCAGCTTTCACTGGTTTTACATGCACATGAATCCCCTGTGCTACAGCCACCTCCCTTACTTCTCACCCAGGCCCTGGCCACCACTGATCTAGGCTCCATATCTGTAGTGTTGTCATTTCAAGAATGTTATATGCATGCACCTTATTATTTTTTTCCCTTTCTATGCATGGTGTCTGAAAATAAGGACCTATGAGAAAAAGGGCCAAGGATTCTTTTTTTTTCTTTTTTCTTTTTTTAATTGGGGAATTGAGGGAGGGGAACAAAGTTGGGGAATCGGGGAAGGGAGGGCCAAGGATTCTTAACATTTGCTTCTGCATTAGGAGGTGTTCTAAGGTTCTCTTTGGTCAAAAGGTAAAGTTATCGCCTTCATGTTTGCTAAGTACATTATTTTCTCTCGGCATAAATTATAGTTTTTATACAATAAAATGCTGAGTTACTAAAACTGTATAGTTGACACATTTAAAAATGCTTGTAATTCAGCTTTCCACTTAAATATCTCTTTTCAGAGAGACTATTTTGGTTATTCAAACTAAAGTAGCCCCCAAATTACTCTTGGTCTCATTGTCCTCTTATTTTCATCATGGTACTTAGATGTTTTATTGTTTATTTAGTTGTCCCTCTCTTCCCTCTTAAAATATAAATTCCGTGAGAGGAGGGACCTTATTTGTGTTTTTCACTTTATATTTCCAGTGCTCAGAGTGGTATCTATATATAAAATGCTGTTATTGAATGAAATGCATTTCATAGATCTGAAAACATATATTCTAAGCATGTGGGTTTTTTTTTAACTTTGATCATAAATTTAAATTTTTTTATGGTGCCCTGATTATGCCTGAATTTTGGTGTATAGTGCTGAAATGTTTGAATCATTTTAGTATAATTTAGTTAGCCAGTGATTCGTTTGGAACATTAAATACCAGGGAGGTAGAACAATTCTTTCAGACACTCGTTGAGGGTTGTTCAAGTCACCCAGTAGTCTTGTGAATTGATGGAACTCTGCAACATACTATCACTTGCTTCATCTTATAGCATTACTTTTAAAAATTTGGTCTGATAGCAGATTTCCTGGGTTTTAAGCCTGCCTTTATCATTTATTAGCTCTGTGGCATTGTGCAAATTACCTGACCTGTCTGTATCGTGATATCATAATCTGTAAAATGGGGATAATAGTAGAACCTGTTTTGATAAAGTTGTTTCAAGAATTAAGTGAGACAGTGTTTTAAAAGCACTTGGACCAATTCCTGGCACGTAAAATGTATTTAATAAATGTGAGCTATTATTCAGTATGAGAAAGTTAATATCTGTTTTATTCACACATCAAGCAGTTGAAATAACGATTTATGGCATCCATCTAATCAGACAGATAGTAATGTATCATAAGATTTTGTCTATAATCAGAAAATGAGTTTCAGATTTATTTCCTCTTTTTTACATTCGATGATTTCATGAACATCAAATAGTTTGGAAAGTGCTAAAAGGAAATGAAATCTTAAAGGCCTAGGAACACACTCTCTTGATTGTTAGTTGTAATTCTTACTTTGAATGAGAGGGGTCACCTCAGAACATAGACTGTTCTTTTGTTGTCCTTGCAAATCATGATCACTGATATGAATTTTCCAGACAGTGGTTAAATGCTGATCGTGAGAGGCAGTCATGAGAAAGATTAGGAAGCTCCTGCTGTTTGTTTTTAGCTCCCCTTCAATCCTCCCCTTAGAGCCCTCTCATTCTCTCCATCTTGGATGTGTCGTTTCTGCTTGCTGCCCTCTCGCACACCATCCTACAAACACTTTGTACACCATCTGCAAATGTCAGTTTGTTAGTGATTGGCTAACTCCGTAGACTGAGTTAATCCCTGTACCATCTCCTTCCCCTGTAATTATATACTTATAGGAAGTTGCCAAGAAATGTGTAGGGATGCACCCTTTACCCATCCTCCCTTAATTTTAACATTCTGCATAGCTGTAGTATAGTGGCAATATCAGAAAATTGCCATTGGTATAATCCATAAGGCTTATTCTATACATTTCTTGTGTGTGTGTGGTACTGTGGAATTTTTTTTTATCATGTGTAGCTTTGTGTAACCATCATTACAATCAACATACTGAACTGTACCATCACCCTAAGTCTCCATTGTGCTCCTCGTTTGTAGACACCCTTCCCCAATCTGTAACCCCTGGCAACCATTAATTTGTTCTTCCTCTCTGTAATTTTGTTATTTCAAGAATGTTATATAAATGAAGTCATAAAGTATTTTACTTTTAGAGGTTGGCTTTTTTTCACTAAGCATAATTCCCTTGAAGGTTCCTCCTTAAAAGTGTGTTACATGTATTAATAGTTTGTTTCATTTTTGTTGCTGAGTAGTAGTCCTTGGTATGGATGTACCACAGGTTAACTATTTACTGTTGAAGGACATTTAGGTAGTTTTCAGTTTTTGACTGGTACTGTAAAGCTGCTATGAACATTTGTGTACAAGTTTCTGTGTAACCATAAATTATCATTTCTTTGGGACAAATACCCAAGAGTACAATTGCTGGGTGGTATGGTAAGTTCATTTTTAGTTTTAAAGATAATAGCCTAGCTATTTTCCAGAGTGGCTCTATCATTTGTCAGTGTATGGTGAAGCATTGCACACTAATTTTTTCATATCCTCATCTTCATTTGTCACTATTTTTTATTTTAGCCATTCTGATTAGTGATATTTCAGTGTGATTTGAATTCACATTTCCCTAATGGCTGATGATGTTGATCATCTTTTCACATGCTCATTTGCCATTTGTGGCATCTTTGGTAAAATGTTTATTTGTGTGTTTTGCCCATTTTCTAATTGGATTTTTTTTTTGAGGGCAGTGTCACTGGCCCTCATATGTGGGACCTGAACCGGGGCTGCTGGCATCCCAAGCCAGCTCTTAACCACCAGGCCACTTGGCTGGCCTGAGAATTCTTTTTTTTTTTTTTTTTTAGAGGGCATTGTTACTGGCCCTCATAGGTTGGATCCGAACCAGGGCCGCTGGCTTCCGAAGCCAGCTCTTAACCACTGCGCCACTCAGCTGGCCTGAGAATTCTTTATATATAATATATAGATACATGTCCTTCGTTAGATATGTGATTTGCAAATATTTTCTCCTACTCTGTAATTTGCTTTTTAATTCTTTCTTTTTGTTTTTTTTTTAAAGATTTTTATTGGGGAATTGGGGAGGGGAACATTGTGTTCTTCCAGAATCCATCAGTTCCAAGTCAAGTTGTCCTTCAGTCTTAGTTGTGGAAGGCATAGCGCAGCTCCAAGCCCAGTCACCACTTTCAATCTGCGCGGGGGCAGGGGGGAGGGTGGTGAGGGTGTAGTTCACCATCCCATGTGGGAGTCGAACTGGTAACCTTGTTGCACACCGAGCCACCTGCCGCCCCCCCCCCCCCCCCCGGTAGCTTGTAGCTGCTCAGTTCAAGGTGCGGGTGTTCAATCTTAGTTGCAGGGGTGGGGGTGAGAGGAGGGGGGGTGCAGTCCACCATCCCATGCAGGTGTCCAACCAGCCAGCACACCAACTCAGCAGTAGCTCAGCTCTGGTGCAGCTCAGTGGCCCATATGGGAATGGAACCAATGACCCTGTTGCTCAGAGGTGACACTTTTAACCAACTGAGCCACTTGGCCAGCCCCTGCTTTTTAATTCTTAACAAGGTCTTTCACAGAGCAAAAAGTTTTAATTTTCATGAGTTAAACTTATCAATTATTCCGTTTTATCTGTTTTGTTTTGAAAAAAGCTGGCATGCAGTTCCGTGTTCATTGAACTTCTTGCATCTGTGGGTTATAGTTTTATTGTGTTTGGAAAAATTTCAGCCATCATCTCTTGATTTTCTCACCTTTTCTCCTGTTGATATTCCATTTATACTAGATGCTTGATATTGTCCCACGGGTCACTGAAGCGCTATTTTTTTGGGGGAGGGGGCCTTTTTTTGTCTGTGTTTCATTTTCATGAGTTTCTGTTGCTATGCCTTCAAATTAACTGATCTTTTATTCAGGAGTATCTAATCTGCCCTTTACCCATCAGCTCTATTTTTCATTTTAGATATTGTTTTTCATGTGTAGAGATTCCATTTGGACCATTTAAAAACATCTTCCATTCCTCTCTTAATCATGTTTATGTACTTCTCTATCCTTTTAAACATGTAGAGCATGTTTATAATATAGTAATGTGTCATGTGATGACATTTTGGACAACGATGATTTTTTTTTCTCCCAGGTATCACAGTCCTGTTTTCTGTTGTGTGTGATATGTGAAAACTATTGTAGCATATATTTTATCCAGTTTTCTAGCAGTTTAAAGCAGAAGGGTGAATCTGCTCTGTTATTCCATCTTGACTGGAAGTAGAAATCTTGTGTGTATGTGTGTGCGTGTGTTATTTTTAACAGCTTTATTGAGATATAATCAACATACAATAAACTGTGTATGCTTAAACTGTACAGTTTGATTAATTTTGATATATGTGTACACCCGTGAAACCATCACCACAATCAAGATAATGAACATACCCGTCACCCCCAAAAGTTCCCTTATATCCCTTTTAATACCTTCCTCCTTCTCCCTGCCACCCCCATCCCTCGGCAAACCCTGGTCACTTTTTTTGTCACTAGAGATTAGTTTGATTTACAAGAATTTTATGTAATTGGAATCACCCAGTATTCTCTCTCTCTTTCTCTCTCTTTTTTTTTGGTCTGCTTTCTTTTTCTGTGTATTTACTGTGGTATTCATCCAGCTAGGTATTCCTTCTTATTGCCCAGTAGCATTCCATTATAGGGATATGCATCACCCTATATTTATCCAGTCACCTGTTGGTGGACAGGGTGGTTTGCTGTTTGGGGCTATCACAAATAAAGCTGCTATGAACATATTTGTATAAGGCTTTTCATAAACATATGTTTTCATTTTTCTTTGGTATATACCTAGGCTATACCAATTTGGAATTACTTATTCATAGGATAGAACTTTATAAGAAACTGTCAAACTGTTTCCTAAAGAGATTGCCTCATTTTATGTTCTTAGCAGCCACATGAGAAGGTTTTTATTGCTCTGCATCCTCCTCAATACTTGATTGTGTCAGCCTTTTCAATTTTAACTTTTCTAAAAGATGCATGGGAGTATTTCATTGTGGTTTGAACTTGTATCTATCCAATGACTAATGATTTTTTGCATGTGCTTAAGGCCATTCATACATCTTTTGTAAGGTACCTGTTTTTGTGCCTGTTTTGTGATTGGTTGTTTGTCTTTTTATTATTGAGCTGTAGGAGTTCTTTATAATTCTGGATACAAGTCCTTTTATAAATGTATGTATTATTAATATTTTCTCCCAGCCGTGGCTCGCATATTCATTTTCTTTCTTTTTTTTTAACAGATTTTTCTACAACGCAGTTTTTTTTGTTTGTTTTTTGTTTGTTTGTTTGTTTTGTTTTTAGCTGAGCCATCCTGCCACCTGTTGGCAGCTTAGCAGCAGCTCAGCTCGGGCTGGGCATCGAACTGCTGTTGCTCAGAGCTCAGCTCGCACTCTTGAGCGAGCTCTTAACCAACTGAGCCACTCGGTCGGCCCTTCATTTTCTTAATGGTGTCTTTTGAGGAGCAAAAGTTTTAAATTTTGATGAAATCTAATCTATCAGTTTTTCTTCCATTGCTTTCTCTGTTGTTTCTAAGAAATATTTAATGTGCCTGAAAGTCATGAAAATATTCTATATTTTCTTCCAAAAGCTTTGTAGTTTTAGCTTTTGCATTTGTTTGTCATCCCTACCAAGTTATTGTTTGTATATGGTGGAAGATAGGAGTTGAAGTTCAATTTCTTTTTTCCATATGGATATGCAATTGTTTCAACACCATTTGTTGAAAAGACTTTTCTAATTTCTTGAATTACTTTGCCATCCTTATGGACAATCAGTCGACCTCTCTTCTGTTCCATTGATTTATCTGTCCTTACCCCCATACCGCAATGTCTTGAGTCCTATAGCTTTACATTGAGTCTTGACACCTGGTAGTGGGAGTCTTCCAACTTTTTTCTTTTTTAAGATTGTTTTGGCTTTTTGGGACCTTAGGCTTTACAAATACATGCTGAAATCAGCTTGCCAATTTCTATAAGATGTGCAGCAAAGTTGAGAATGAGAATCACAGAACAGATGTTGGTAAATCCATGCCTTGTGATGTTTCTTAGAAGTCATCTAGTGGGCCTTCTCTAGAAAATTTTCCTTATGAAAACTAGGTTTTATTCTATTTGAGCTTCCATATCTTTTAATTTCTAAAAAGGAAATTTATATGAATAAATACTTTTCTTTAGGTCTTTGCCTAGGCACATAGATGCCTTTTCTGTTTTATTGTTTTTGGTTGAACTGAATTGTTATTGTTTCAGTCTTAAGAATATGTGTTGATTTAGTACAAGAAAAACAAGAAGACAACATAGCACATCATTAAGTCTGTCTACAAAGGATGTGTAAGAGAATGAGCTTTTTCCTTTGTAATATCAGAATTGATTTGCTGCTAGATTATATTTTCTAGACAGGTCTTAGGGAAATATTCAGGGACATAGTTTTTATGGCATTGTACTTAGTGAAGTATCAAATATTATAATGAAGTAGCTTTATTGCTTTTATATTTCCAAATAACCTTGAGTTTCCCCAAAACTTCATATAGCCTATTTTTTGCTCTTATCTTCAAATATATGCGTTAATAGCATTGCATTTCTTGGTGACTTTAAATTGCAGAAAGAATTATGTGACAGTATGTGTGATGTTTTCTAGAATTTACCCAACCATATTACAGTATTCATTTTTGTAATTATTTCTGAGTTGTGCTTTTATATATATATATATATATATATATATATATATATATATATATATATATATAAACATAATCCACAATTTATGATTTCAGTTGCATAAATTGGTCCTTTTTAGTCTCTGGTCTTAAATACATGTAAATGTTATGAATAAGATCTTAGAGGAACTTTTATGTCAATTTAATGGGTTGATGTTTGTATTGAATAACAGAATTGCAATTTTTAATTTCAATTTGGAATGTTTGCAGAATAAAAAAATTTGAATTAACTGAAATGAATTAGGGTGTCTCAGGACAGTGATGGAAAAAACTAAAAACTATATTCATTTTATTATAGTGATCATATTGTTTTATGATAAAAACAAGGCATTTTGCTCTGGATGCAATTATTTGTGGTAAAGAAGTACTTTGGAATTATAGGTGATTTTTCAATTTTATGAGCATTTCTTTCAGCTGCAAATAACTGCTGATTTGGGCTTTCCTTGGAAAAAGAGGTGGAAATTATTAACTTTGTATGGAGACATCGTTTAGTCATCAATCAGATGTATTACTCTGGAAGCAGTGGAATATTGTTTTAAAATGTTTAGAATTCTGTAATGTAAGCTCAATCAAAGAAAAAGTCAGTTGTAGGAAAGTGCTAGATGTGTGATTCAGAGAATTTGAGACTAATGATGATGAGGTGTGTAGCAAGGTGCTAATTGCATGTGCTGTAGACATTAAGTTTAAAAGCAATTCAAAGCCTGAAAGATCCAGCTGGGCTTGGGTTTTGGTTTAAAAGACAGTATGTGGTGTTCTTCATGATGCCCACTTTGGTACACCAAAAAGGCCTCCCTGTATTTCCCACAAAATGTTATTCAGGTATAGTTCACTTGCTTCTGGTTTCCCTTCCTTATTTTATTATATAGAAGCATAGCTCATATATTTCTAGAAATGAGAAGACTAACTGAATGATGCTATATTGGTTTGTTATATCCTAATTCCTAGAGAAATGTGTTCCTGCCAAGACTGTTTTGCTTTTCTTCATATCCTCTGAAATTATGATTTGCCCACAACTATAATCTCTGCCAGGTACAAATAATAATGACCAATAATTTTATATCAATGAACTGTGTACTACACAGTGTTCTAGATAAATTTCACATATTGACCCATTTTGATCCTTACCTCAACCCTCTGAGGTAGGTAATATTATTTTTCCCATTTCAAAGATGGGGAAACTGTGACAAACATTACACAGGGAGAAAATGACATGTATTTAATACCACTGGACAGTTATTTTAAAAATGAGTAAGATGTTAAATTTTATGTTATGTGTATTTTACCATAATAATAAATTTTTTTAAAGTGACAGAGGTGAGCTACGAACCAAAGCCCCTGATCTTAGCTCTATTCTCTTCTGCTTAGCTTGAATTAACAAATCCCAAGTAAATTTTTATTATCAGTGTTCTTTTTTTCTCTCTCAGTTTTCTTTCTTTCTTTCTTTCTTTCTTTCTTTCTTTCTTTCTTTCTTTCTTTCTTTCTTTCTTTCTTTCTTTCTATTATTCTTATTAGCTACAGGTGTACAAAACAATGTGTTCTAAACATTCTTTTAACAATGTCATAAGTTAGACAGCTCTAACTATATTAGAGATATCCCCAAGAAGCTTGTTCAGCAGTTTTTTCAATTTCCACTAGAGGTCAGTCTATCACCTGGCAATATGAATATTGTTTCCTTTCTGTTACTGGAAGTACAAAATTTCAAGTATACTAAATTAAAGAAGTATGCTGTGAAAGAGTCTTGGGTAGCAGAATAATTTTTGAATTAGAAACATAATCAGAGAGTCATCTTTATAGTAGTAAAAGTATAAGTGACTATTCATGACCCAATATTGGCTCAGTAGATTGTATTTACAGATATCCTGCAAATCAAGATATCCTGTGAGATGATAGCTGGCATAGAAAAGGCTAATGATGACCTTGACCTTTCTTTATTGCCTCTAAATTAAGTACACATTAAACATTAAACCAATTTTGAGTTACTAGTTTGCTAAATTCCTTTTCTTGATTCATTTAATTCAATCAAGGACTTAGAATATACTCTGAGGGTAATGAAACACTAAATAATTTTAGTGTTCCCTAATTGATACTCTTTGGTAAGTTTAAGGCAATATGGGCCTAAGAATTTTTTTAAAGTATCCTAGAGACTTTTATTTCTCAGCTTTCAAGTTTTGGAAATAACAAAGTATTGAATTGAGATGCGGAAACCAATAGCCTTCATTTAGAAGCAGCATTTTGAGGTAACTTCTGTGATTTGTAAAGGAAGAGAGTCATATTTTGGAGGGGTCACATATAGTTATTTGGGGAGTCCAGCATGGTCCTGAGTACAGAGTAATTTATTAGTTGACCAACAATGTTAGTTATATGTATGTAATGGTTCTGGCTACTGTAGGTTAAATAAAGCCTTTTAGGCAGCCTTCAAAAAATGGAAAGAATCTGACTTGACTTCAGATTTGTCACACTGGAAATGAATGGCAACGTGCAGAAAAGGCCAGGCCAAGGAGGGAAGTTAGACAGGAGGGGTGCTCAGCAGAGTTTGTGGGTCTGGATAGGTAATAAGTTAAATCTAGGGGATCATTAGTAGAGCAAGGGATAAGAGAGTCCTGGAGATAGAGATAAATTTGCAGAAGCAGACAAGATATTGGGGTTCCAGGTAGACTAGTTGCATCTAAGACTTGGGAATTCTTCAAAGACAGCAGAGAAGAACAAATGACCATGAAGGTAAGAGTTTATGATTTTTAACAGTACCTTTCCATTACTGGGTATTTTTATATGTCAGGTACTGAGTGCTACGACACTTTATATTGGGTTGTCAGAAAAGTCATGATGCATTTTTGCAACGAAAAACAAAAAATACATCACGACTTTTCCGACAAGTGAGAATATATGATCTCACTTTCTCTGTGTAATAATCTTACAAGGCAGATTTCAATCCCCTTTGACAGCCTAGGTGACTGTAGAGTCTCAGTAATTTACCCTGGTCACATAGCTTGTAAATGGTAGAACTAGGGCTTTGCGACTCAGCTATGGAGCTCTGCTTCCAGATGCAGACAGTATCTCTTTCTTTGCCCCAGTTTTTATGCTGCCTGCAGTGTAGAGACTGCCACAGGCTTACCTGTGGTGGGAAATTAACTGCACAGGTAAACCCCATTACCACAAACGTGGAGGGTTATAACTTTCAGGGAGGTGAGGTGGGGATGTTTTTGTTAAAAATGTGAAGTTTCCTAACCTTTGCCTATAAACCATAGTAAAGACCTATATTCTCCATGTGGCAGTGATTAGATGATGAAGCCATCCCTTCTATTTCTCACTACTTTGTTGTTTTTTCCCCTCTCCTAAAATCCACTAATTATCTTACTAGGTGTTCTCTCTGGTGGCTTGATTTTTCATAAATGACACTCCTGGAGGTGGCCTCTCAAGGGCTTTCTAGAGCCTTAATAGGAGGCATAGTGGGCCAGCCGAAAAGGAGGTTTAGGGATCACTAATTTGGCGTGTCACTATACTTTCGTCCCTTTATTTTTACACCTGCAGGCAGCAGTGCTTCTGAGACCTTTTAGTCCTTTAAAGATAGCTTTGATCCTAGATCTCTTTCTGCTTGGGATATGTTTTTGAAGGGATGAGGACAGAATGTCAGCTTTCTTCTCCCAAAGGCACCCGTTGGTGAATTTCCCCTATAATCTAGAGCTTTCATTATTTCCTCCATGTTGATGGTGGTGGTAGACCTGGGGAATAGCATTTATCTTTTGTTTTTTGACCTACCTGACTGGTTAATGGTGAAAGGGCCGTCAGCTAAGAATGCTTTTAACAAGGCCGTCTTTCTTGTGGTCTAGCCAGGGTCTGTCTGTGGTCAACTGCAAAAAGTATTTCCCAAGTTCTCCCCTTTTTTCCGTCTGAAGTTCCTTGAAAGTGATACTTAGGAAGGGTGCATCCACATGCTATACAAGGGCAAGCAAAAGGAAAGTGCTCCTCTTTATATAGCTTTTAATCTCTTGGGTAAAACTTTGATTTATTTTGAGAAAATAATACAGAATTCTTAACCTAGCAGTATAATGTAACACTGGCTCCACAAGTGCCAAAAGTCCTTTCTAAGCTGTTAGGAGGGTTCTGTAAGGCCAGACTGCCTGCTTTCTTCCAAGAGGCTTTTGGGATTGAATTTACTCATCCCTGTTTTAAATCCATGAATGCCCCAAGTCAGCTTTGTCTCTCCTCTACTTGCTATTTCACAGAGAAGGAAGATAGTTGATGAGAATTTACCTGCATCCAAATTTATAAACCTAATTGGACCTGCACGCCTATACTCTTCTTCAAATAACTTTCCAACTGGCTTTCCTGCTCATTTCCACTCTTGACTCTCACATCCTACAACTAAAGTCATATTTTACAAATGCAAATCTGTGGCATTCTTTTTTTTTTTTTTTTAATTTTATTGGGGAACAGTGTGTTTTTCCAGGACCCACCAGCTCCAAGTTAAGTAGTTGTTTCAATCTAGTTGTGGAGGGTGCAACGCAGTGGCCCATGTGGAGATCGAACCAGTAACCTTGGTGTTATGAACACTGTGTTCTAACCACCTGAGCTAACTGGTCGCCCCTCGGTGGCATTCTTAAAATTGCTTTGCCAGTACTCTTATCTTTAGCTATTTATAAGGCCCTATAGGCGATGGCCCCTTGCCTACCTCACCATCTTTGACTGACAACAGCATAACCCTTCCTCACAGTCCAGCCGTAATGGCCCTCTTTGATTGCCTCAAATCTGCCTAGCTCCTTCCTGGATCCTCCTTTTGGGATGCATTCTTTGCTTTTCCTAGCTAACTGCTTGTTGTCCTTCAGAGCTCTGCTCAAATGTCACACTTTCATAGGAATCTCAAGGTAGACATATCTCTTTTAATGATCAAGTTAATTGCATTATTTTCCACATGTTTTTATTGCCAGAAAGTTCAGGATCTCCCTTTTGAGGACCCTCCCTTCACTTTGTGGGTTGTCTAAGAACCTGAAGGTTCCAAAGGACTTAGTTTCATGCACCAGGTGGAGAGTGAGCTGGAAATCTGGTAAGTACAATATAGCTGTGCTGAGAAAGATTGTTGAAGATAGACACTGCGTAGCCCAAAGGGGCAAGTTATCTACTGCATGGTAATAACCTCCCCAAACCACAGAACGTATTATTAGATTACATTTATATACTCATTGTTCCTCAAAGCATTATCTTGTGTAATGGTGGGTATAGGCTAGGCTAGAGTCACCTTTCCTTCATAAACCTTTGGGTTGAGTTGAGCTTGAGTCCCCAACTCAGTGAGCTCCTGCCTCGCAAGTACTCTTGTGACGTTTAAATCCCTTCTTGCCAGAAGACATTGGTCAGGGCCATGTCAGGTTTATTCCAACAGGTTGCCCTCACTTTGACTCCCAAGGAATATTCCCAGAAGGCCTGTGGGCTTTGAATTCCAAGAGAAAAGGAAATTATTTTTAGGTTGTACCCCAAAGCATGGTCCTATGATACCCAGATATAGGATACTTACTCATTTTTGCAATCTGTCACTAAGGAAAGCAACTTAAGTGATTCTTCACAAAATAAAGAAAATTAACTCCAAGAAGACTTTTGCCTCCCCCTGTACTGAGAAGCACCTCAGAGACTTTCTAGATAAAATAATTTGTACATCTTGGGCATTCTATTTAATCTCTGCTTTAGCTGAGCTCTTTTTTTTTTTTGAGAGCAGTGTCGCTGGCCCTCATATGTGGGACCCAAACTAGGGCCGCTGGCGTCCCAAGCCAGCTCTTAACCACCTGCCACTCAGCCAGCCCTATATAATCTCTGCTTTAATAGCCACCCTTTTATTCACTTGTTGATCTATTATACTGTGATTATTTGTTTAAATGTCTGTCTTTCCTGCTATACTATAAGCTCCAAGGGAATGGGAACTATTTCTGCTTTCTTTATTGATGTATCTTCAGTGACTCTCGAAGTGCCTTGTACATAGTTATATTCTATGCATATTTGAAGACTGAATGGAACTATAAGTTTTCCAAAGCAGAATTTTAATAGTAACTTCTAAAAATTCATAAGATATTTAGAAAAGTAAAGGCATGTTAATCATATTCCCTGTCATGGAACTAATTAACATTCAACAAATAAAATGAAAAACAAAGACAAAAATTCCATGAAATTAGGAAATGGCTCAGTTCCAGGCAATGGGCTAAAAAGTATAGTGAAATATGGCTGAAATCTATGAAGGATGCTACAAGCTGGTATATACTTCTGTAGGTAATAAACAGTTTGAATTTCACTGAAAGTAAGTGGGAGGCCCCGAGTGTTCCATGCTATGAGGTTTAGGAGTTGGGGCAAGCCATGTGAAAAATTGGAAAATCCCCAAGGAAGCCAGTTTCATGTCTCAGAATAGAGAGAGGGAGGGGTGAGGCTAATTCCCTTAGCATCTTTTATACTCGACTTCTAATCTATAATAAAGTGAGGGGGAAGAAAGAGAAAGAAAGGACAATGAGTTTTACAGCAGTTGACCAGAATCAAATGAACAGGAATGAATAAACAATAAATTAGCAGACCAAAGTTGGCTAAACTGCTTTACTCTAAGCATATAGATAAAGTAAATTTCAGATTAAGAATTATTTTGGGAAATAGAAATTCCAGAAAAATATATCTATATTCACTCAAATAATTTGAAGGGAACACAGGATTTTTAACTATTGGAATTAAGGAAAGCGAGGCAATCCCTCTCTGGTGGTGAGGATCCTGGGATATGAGACTTTGGAGCTGTTGGCAGCCATGTTTCCTGCTTTGGGAAGAAAGTTGGTCTGTCTGTGATAGCAAGAGCCAAGTCAACACATAGAAGCAGAAATAAAAGGCGAGAAAAACACCATGGTTGAGATAAACAGGCCGGGTGGCAGTGGTGTTTGAGTCTGTGGTTCTAGTTATCCCTGAGGTCCAGCTGCTCTTTTTTTTTTTGTACATACAATATTATATTAGTTTCAGGTGTACAACATAGTGTTTAGACATTTATATACCTTACAAGGTAATCACCCCAATACATCTATTACCCATATATAGTTATTACATAGTTATTACAATATTGACTATACTCCTATGCTGTACTTTACACCCCCATGACTATTATTATTACCGGAAATTTGTACTTCTTAATCCCTTTCACCTTTTTCACTCATCCCTTCCAAGACCCTCCCGTCTGACAGCCATCAATTTGTGTCTGTATCTATGAGTTTGTTTCTGTTTTGTTTATTTTTATTTATTTCTTAAAAATTTTATTGGGGAATTGGGGGAGGGGAACAGCATTGGGGAATCAGAGAAGCGGAACAGACGAGACGCTGTCCTTTTGTTCCTCAATCTAGTTGTGGAGGACGTCGCTTCACTGGCCCATGTTGGTATTATCATTGCGTTCTTCCTGGGTGAGGCAGATCGCTCGCTGGCCATTGGATGGCTGCTGACGGCGGCTCACAGCAGCTCATGCTGGCTGCTGGCTGCTCATGCTGGCTGCCAGCCACTCACGGTAGCTCACAGCAGCCCACTGCAGCAGGAGCTGCGGCCGCCGCCGTTGCCGGCGACTCACAGCAGCCCAGCTCCAGGTTGAGTTGTTGTTCACCATCTTAGCTGTAGAGGGCACAGCGTCCCTGGCCCTTGTGTGGGATCGGAACCAGGGCCCTGCTGCTCAGAGCTGGCATCCCAAGCCAACTCTTAACCAACGAGCCACTCATCTGGCCCTATTTTGTTTTTTATATTCCACAAAAAAATGAAATCATATGGTATTTGTCTTTCTCTATCTGACTTCACTTAACATAATACCATCTAAGCCCATCCATATTGTCACAAATGGTGATTTCATTCTTTTTATGGCTGAGTAATATTCCATCATATATACAGAGGGTGCCAAAAAATGTATACACATTTTAAGAAAGGAAAAAAACTATTAAAATTGTAATACTCAATATATACCAATAACAAAAGATGACTACAAGTCACGTTTGACTTCTGCAATTACAAGAGGTGCTCAAAGTGGTTACCATCAGCGTCCAGACACTTCTGATTACGGTGAACTACTGCTTGAGCAACATTGATCAAAAATGTCCACTTGTCTACATTTTTTTTGGCACCCCTGGTATATACCACGTCTTCTTTATCCATTCATCTATCGAAAGACACTTAGGTAGCTTCCATATCTTGGTAATTGTAAATAATGCTGCAGTTAACATAGGGGTGCATATATCTTTTTGAAATAGTGTTTTGGATTTCTTTGGATACCCTGAAGTGGAACTGTCCAGATGCTCTTTATGCGTTTCCTGCACTTATGAGAGGTACTTCGGTGTCCATCCTACACATTGTTTTTTTCCTAAGCAAGTTCACATGAGGCTTCTGCTATAGGCTTGCAACTACAAGTTTTATCTAATGTAGGTAATAAAGATGGGCAGAGATGATTTAACATATGCATCATTGGTGTGCCTGATACACAGAGCAGAACAAATGGATAGAAACATTTTAGATATCTAATGGTGAAAAAAAACCTTCAGAGATGAAGGAAATTCATCATTTATAGATTAAAAGGGCACACAGATCCAGGAAAAACTGAGATAGGATGAGCAACACCAAGTAAGCATATAAGAGTAAAGTTAGTGTGCTTCAGGGTTACAAAATCTCAATAGGTCTCCAAATAGAAAAAGCAAGTCATCCAACAGGGGACAATCAGACTGGCCTCAGACATCATGGTAACAGTCAAAGCCCAGAGTTAATGGAGCAGTGTCTCTAGAGCATTGGTGGGGCCTATGTGAGCAGACTTTATAGCTAGTCAAGCTATGGTTTATTTATAAAGGTATCAAACAATATTCTGAAACATCCAAGGACCTAGTTCCTGAAAAATTACCTCATGAATAAAATTAGTCATCTAAGTGATAAATAAGGAAAGAACTTGGGAATGGAGAAGCAGATATATGAAAGGATTGACAGAACAAATGGAATCCTTTTAAACATAGAACTCAGTCAAATCTGAATAACTGTATATGTTATGAAAACAGAAGAAAATAGAAAGGCTATACAATTAATAACAAAAAAAGGAATTATATAAGATGGGGAATATAGAAGAGGTAAAGTTATGTATAAGTATGTGAACTCATTTTTCTTAGTAGAGAGTCAGTAGACATAGCTTAAAGTTGATGAATTCATTGGTCTGAGTGGAAATCTTGACACTGCCACATACCAGCTGTGTAACCTGTGTAACCATCTGTGTCACAGAACCTCCATCTGTGTCATGGAGATAACGACATTACCCGCCTGCTAAGGTTACTACAAGGATTAAATGTACTAATGTATGTGAAGTGCTCAGGACAGTGCCTGGCCCTGAGTAAGCATTCAATAAAAAGTACCAGTTATTATTACTTCAAGGAGAAAATATGGGCAGTTAGTTTTATAATCTCAGGACAGAGAAGGTATTTCTAAGAATGGTTCTAAACCCAGAGACCATAAAGAAAAAGATTAATAATTTGACTTCATAAAAAGTAAAAGCTTTTGCATGGCAAAATCACCATGATAAGAATCAATGAACAAATACTCAAGTGGGGAAGAATAATTGCAATATATTTGACAGAAGAAGGATTGATATTGTTAATATTCAGGGATCACTGATAAATCAACAAGAGAATATGAGCAACCCAGTATAAAACTGGGTAATTGACATGAACAAATATTTTATAGAAAAATAAAAATTTCACAATACTTAGTCTTATAATTAAAGAGGTAGACATTAAAATGAGATGTCATTTTTCATTTATCAAATTGACAAAGATGAAAAAGTTTGAAAATATCTAATGAGGGAAAGGATATGGTGAAATAGGCATTCTTATATCATTTCTTGAAGGCAATTTTGCATTTATTAAAATTATAAATGCTCATACATTTTATCTCTGCAATGCTACTTCTAAGAATATATTTTACAAATATATTTATCTTAGGGTACAAATATATATGTAAAAGGATGTTGTTTATAGCATTGCTTACAATAGAAACAATTTGGAAATGATTTACTTGACTATTGATATTAGTTTGCTAAATAATTTAAGGTGTTTATATACCTTGGAATATTATATATAGCCATTGAAACAAAAGATGTATAAATATATGTACAGATAATGAAAAAATGGCCAGGCTATAATATTTAGGGAAAGAAGCATGGTACATGAGAATAGATATAGTAGATCTTATTCACAAAAATAATACATAATTTACTCTTATATAAATGCACAGCAAATTTCTAGAATGTTCCACAAGAATCATTAAAAGTAGTTGTCTCTGAGGTGGAGAATGGAGATGCTGTGAATTTTAATTTTCATTTGATACCCTCTGGACTCTTCCCATTTTTATTACAGCAATCATCTTTTAATTTTATAGTAATTAAAAACAAAAATAATCTTTGGTGGTGCTGGTGACTGTTGCTTTTGGAAATGGAATTTAATATTTTGGGAATAAAATTATTTTGTGTAAATAGCAAAACAAATCAAGTAAGTTCAACTAACGTTTATTCAACAAAAATTAAGTAAACCCCTACTTTGCATGAAGCACTGAACTGAGTGCTCTTGATGCATACAAGCCTGTGGAACAGAAAGTGCTTGATAAATACTATAAATGGAGGTTCAGACATTTCTCCCAGAGGATGGAGTTTTCTAATTAAAATCAGATGAAATGGGATCTGTTCACAAATACTATTTTCACTACATGACCATTGTTGTGATATCAACTTAGAAACTAGCACCAAGGGCAAGAACAATGCTATTGCTAAGGTTTGTGAATGAGGCTACACCACTTTGTTGGCTTTATACTTTGGCTATAATAATGGCTGCCAAAGATATGGGGAAAATATGAGAATATGTTCTGATAATACCGATGATGACAGGAAAGGAAGATCTGGTATTCCTGAGTAAAAACTAGATTTGATCAAATGCTATATTTCCCAGTGATGTTTAGCTTTTAGATTGTACTTTCATGGAGCCAAGTAGACCTCAGCATTTTCTGGAGTTTGGCCATATGATTTATACAAATCTATTTAAAAATTATGACTTTTTCTATTAGAGTCTGTGATTCTTCAAAATCTTGTGATTTCACTGAGCTCAAGACATTTGAGCAATGAAAAACGATTGCAGTATCCAGTTGACATTAGCCTTTTGATTCTAAATACGCATATAGGAGGTCTGACCTTTAAGTTCACGAACTCATCCTAGAAAAAGTGCTACATACCTCATTGCTGAATATCACTATGGTCACCTTTGAAGTACTTCCCTTGGGAAGCTATGCACTGATACAAGCGCCTAGTCCACCCTTCAAAGCAATTTTGGATCTCTTTTTCTGGAATGGCCATCAGAGCTGTCTTCAAATTACCCTTGATGTCCTGAATGTCATCAAAATGCCTTCCTTTCAGCATTTCCTATATCTTTGGGTAAAGAAAGAAGTCTTTAGGGGCCAGAGCAGGTGAGTAGGGAGGGTGTACCAATACAGTTATTTGTTTACTGGCTAAAAACTCCCTTACAGACAGTGCCATGTGAGCTGGTGCATTGTTGTGATGCAAGAGCCATGAATTGGTGGCGAAAAGTTCAGGTCGTTTTCGTCAAACTTTTTCACGCATCCTTTTCAGCACTTCCAAATAGTAAACTTGGTTTTTTTTTTTTTTGTTTTTTTTGGTGTTTTTTTTAAATTTCACTTTCACTGTCAGTGAATAAGAATGTTACAAATTGAATCAATATTTGCTATTATCTGTCTTTTTGTTTTGTTTTGTTTTGTTTTTTAAGATTTTATTGGGGAATTGGCGGAGGGGAACAGCATTGGGGAATCGGGGAAGGGGAACAGACAAGTTGCTGTCTTTCTGTTCTTCAGTTTAGTTGTGGAGGATGTTGCTTCACTGTTGGTATCGTCATTGCGCTTTTCCCGGATGAGGCAGATCGGTCGCTGGCCTCTGGATGTCGCTCACCGCGGCTATTGGCAGCTCACGCTTGACTGCCAGCCGCTCACGCTGGCTGCGGGCCACTCATTGTAGCCTATGGCAGCCCACTGCAGCAGGGGCTGCAGCCCACACCATCACCGGGGCTCGCACAGCCCAGCTCCAGGTGGAGCTGTTGTTAGCTGTAGAGGGCAGTGTCACTGGCCCTCATGTGGGATCCGAACCGGGGCCGCTGGCATTCCAAAACCAGCGCTTAACCAATGCGCCACTCGGCCGGCCCAGTAAACTTGGTTAACTGTTTGTCTAGTACTACAAATTCATAATGAATAATCCCTCTGATATCAAAAAAGATTAGCACATTGTTGCAACAAGCTCTCAAACTTAATTGTCTGACCTTGTAGTCAGTTCTGCTATTAACGCTTTTTTTGAAAACTTGAATTTTTGCAATGCAATTGATATATTAGGAAACAATTTGAGCATGAATGAATTTCATGCACAATTCATTGTCAGCTTGATCTTTGTCAGCAAGAAATACCAGGTGAACACAAAATACTGCACCCAGTTGAACTGAGCCAAATAAGAATACACAAAACGGACACATGCACACACCTGGGATATCTACCAGCTACCTCAGTTCACTGTGTGTTATGAGTTTCATCCACACACAGCTAGTGTTGCACCTTTCCCTCTGATTTCAGATAAATTTCTTTCTATCACTTAACAATTAATTCACAAGCTTCAACCTTTCAAACACTCATGTCCACAAGAAAACTTCAGGTCTTTTTCAAGATAAGGTGCCATATGTTTTAATATATTTACTAACCACTTAACATGTATAAAACCTGGTTCCTATCTTTTGTGTGTGTGTCACTGACAAAATATTTGAGTGTTGTGTGTCACTAACTGCCTATTTCCCGTAAGCTCTATGTTTTCTATGGTGTGAGTTTTACATAGTGTAGTGACTTTTGGGAATGCAGATGTTTTCTTTTTTTTTTCAGATGTTTTCTTATAGCAAAACTGGCTACCCCCTTAAACAAATCTATGCTGATGTTTTTGCCTTTTCATTTTAAGTTTATATAGTGCATCTGATGTGTAAAATTCAGTTGAACAATCAAATGAATGATGGAAATCATATTTTTCCTTTTGTTGCAGAAGCTTCATTGTACCAAGTTAGCTCAGCGTTTCCAGGGTTAAGCTAACTTCTCCAGTTTTTTACTTCACATTTGGTTGGGCCTTCCTTGTTTACACATATACGAATAAATGGGTGATTTTTCTCAATTAAAACTTTGCAAGGGCTGTATTTTACACTAAGTTCCCAAATGCCACATGTTGAACTCCTTTGGACTTAGGCCTCTGTGACTTAAGGTTCATTACATTACTAGTCTTCTACATATTTATTAATATGTGAAGAAAACATTGTACAAAGACATGCCATGCACAGATCAAGGAATCAGAGCAAGTGTTCTTTTTTTTTTTTAGCTGAGCCATCCTACTACCTGTTGGCAGCTCAGCGGCTGCTCAGCTCGGGCTGGGCATCGAACTGCTGTTGTTCAGAGCTCAGCTCACACTCTTGAGCAAGCTCTTAACCAACTGAGCCACTTGGCTGGCCTGAGAACAAGTGTTTAACGGCCTTCTTTACACCTGACTTCCAATGCTTACCTTGTACTCAAATTTGTTTCTTCCAGTTCACTTAGCAGTTGCGTTGTGAATTATTTCTGTAAAAACATAAGAAGTAGAAAGGTATATTTTGGCTTGAATATTTGATTTAAGGTTTTGTTGTAGAAGTATATAGACTTTTATTCTGATTTTAGAAGATAGGAATTTGGACTTGAGATTTAAGATTTCTTTTAATTTTTCTCTTTGAAAGAAAATATCTTTGCCAATAGTACATTTAGTAAAGAGGGGCATTACAGTGGTGATCGTAAAATCTGTTCTTCATTAATTCATTCTTCATGGAACAAATATTTGTTAAGTGCCTACTATGTGCTCTACTGTTTTAGGTTCCAGAGAATATGATGACAAGTGAAAATAGTACTGTCCTTCCTCTCATAATCTGGTGGTAGAGACAGACTTCAGTCAATTACTGACCAAAATATATAAATTGTGATAAGTACTATGAAGAAAAAGTACAAGTTCCTTTGAAAGAGAAAAAAAAAGACCTAATTTGGATAAGTGATTAAGAAAGGACTTTCTGAGGAAGTGACATTTAAACTGAGACCTACAGGATAAAGAGTTTACCGGAAGGGAAAGGGGGTGGCAGGATTTCCAGGCAGAGGCAAGAGGTTTTCTGATATCATTTTATAGTGCTTATGACCTTTTGAAATGCTTATATAATTAGGTACTAGTATATGAGCAAGACAGTTTATAGAGCTGTGTTACTGAAAAGATGTGTATAAATTAAATTTTTATAAATGAATTCTTGAATTCCTGCAGGCTTACATTATACTCACTGTGCTATATCATCTGCATTTGATTGATGTTCAGTTACTTCAATTACTGCTAGATTGATCTTTCTAAAGCACAACTTTGATAATGCTTTTTCCTGCTCAGAAATCTTTACCAACTCCCTAATTATTCAATAAAGTCCAGACTCCAAAAGTCAGCTTCATGGTCAAATTCTCCGAAACTGGTCCTAGTCTCAGTATCCCACTTAATCTTTAATTACTCCTCCTTTAGTAGTATTCTCTGTTAGCCAACAGAATTTCTTTTTTTTTTTAAGAATTTTTTTATTAGTTTCAGGTGTACAAAACAATGCAATAGTTACACTTGTTACCCCTCATAAGGTGACAACCCCCCCAACCCCAATCCACCGCTCCACTCTGTCCCCCAACCCCTGATATCATATGTATCTATTACAATTCCACTGACTCCACTCTCCACACTATACGCCACATCCCCTGAATATATATATATATATATATATATATATATATATATATATATGTATATATTATTATAGCCGACATACAACATTATTCAAAGTCAGCTTCAGGTGTACAGTGCAGTGGTCAAGCCTCTACACCATCCAAGACTTGTTTCCAAGTCTTGGCTATTGTAAATAGGGCTGCAATAAACATAGGGGTGCATATATTTTTTCAAATTAGCATCTTGGGATTCTCTGGATAGATACCTAAGAGTGGAATTGCTGAATCATATAGGATAGTTCCATTTCCAGTTTTTTGAGATACCTCCATACTGATTTCCATAATGGCTGCACCAATCTGTGGTCCCACCAGCAGTGCACCAGGGTTCCCTTTTCTCCACAACCTCACCGGCACTTGTTGTGTATTGATTTATTGATGATAGCCATTCTGACTGGAGTGAGGTGGTATCTTATTGTGGTTTTTATTTGCATTTCTCTGATGATTAGTGAGGTTGAACCTTTTTTCATATGCCTGTTGACCGTCTGTATGTCCTCTTTAGAGAAATGTCTTTTCATATCTCCTGTGCATTTTTTTATTGAGTTGTGTGTTTTTTTGGTGATGAGTTTCATGAGTGTTTTATAAATTTTGGATATCAACCCCTTATCAGATATATCATTGGCAAATATTTTCTCCCATTCAGTAGGGTGCCTTTTTGTTTTATTGATGATTTCCTTTGCTGTGAAAAAACTTTTAAGTTTGATGTAATCCCATATGTTTATTTTTCTTTTATATCCCTTGCCCAAAGGGATATACCAGTAAAAATATTACTTAGAGTAATGTCTGCAAATTTACTCCCTGTGTTTTCTTCTTGGAGTTTTATGGTTTCAGGTCTTACATTTAAGTCTTTAATCCAATTTGTTCTTGTATATGGCATAAGTAGGTGGTCCATTTTCATTTTTTTTTTTTTTTGAGGGCAGTGTCACTGGCCCTCATAAGTGGGACCCGAACCGGGGCCGCTGGCTTCTCAAGCCAGCGCTTAACCACCGCGCCACTTGGCTGACCCCATTTTCATATTTTTGCATTGTCCATCCAATTTTCCCAGCACCATTTATTAAACAGACTATCTTTACTCCAGTGTAAATTCTTGCTTCCATTGTCATAGATTAAATGACCATATATGGATGGATTTATTTCTGGGCTCTATTCTGTTCCATTGAACTATGTGTCTGTTTTTATGCAAGTACCATACTGTTTTGATTACTATAGCCTTGTAGTTTGATTTGATGTTGGGTAGCATGATACTTCTCACTTCGTTCTTTTTTTTTTTTTTTCAATTAGCAATAATTGCGCCTCGGATAAACCTCATTGGCTATGATACTGCCGCTGCACAAAGCTTCACTTCATTCTTATTTCTCAAGATTGCCATGGCTATTCGGGGTCTTTTTTTGGCTCCATATAAATTTTAGGGTTATATGTTCTATTTCAGAGAAAAATGTCTTTGGTAGTTTGATAGGAATTGTGTTGAATATGTATATTGCCTTAGGTAGTATTGACATTTTAACTATATTAATTCTTCCTATCCATGAACATGGTATGTATTTCCATTTATTTGTATCATCTTTGATTTCTCTGTTCAGTGTCTTAAAATTTTCTGAGTACAGGTCTTTTACTTCTTTGGTTAATTTTTTTTGTTTTTGTTTTTTTGTTTTTTTTAGAGGGCAGTGTCACTGGCCCTCACATGTGGGACCTGAACCAGGGCTGCTGGCATCCCAAGCCAGCGCTTAACCACCGTGCCATTCGGCCGGCTCTCTTTGGTTAAATTTATTCCTAGGTATTTTATTGTTTTAGAAGCAATTGTAAATGGGATTGATTTCTTGATTTCTTCTTCTGATAGTTTATTATTGGTGTATACAAATGCAACTGATTTCTGAGTATTAATTTTGTGTCCTGCTACTTTACTAAATTCGTACATCAGTTCTAACAGTTTTTTGGTGGAGTCTTTGGGATTCTCTCTATACAGTATCATGTCATCTGTATATAATGACAATTTTACCTCCTCCTTTCCAATTTGGATGCCTTTTATTTCATTTTCTTGTCTGATTGCTGTAACTAGAACTTCCAGAACTATGTTGAATAGAAGTGATGAAAGTGGGCAGCCTTGTCTTGTTTCTGATCTTAAGGGGAAAGGTTTTAGTCTTTTCCCATTGAGTAAAATGTTAGCTGTGGGTTTATCATATATGGCCTTTATTATGTTGAGATATGATCCCTCTATGCACACTTTGCTAAGAGTTTTATCATAAATGGCTGCTGGATTTTGTCAAACGTTTTTTCTGCATCTATTGATATGATCATATGATTTCTATTTTTCATTTTGTTAATGTGGTGTATTACATTAATTGATTTGTGGATATTGAACCAACCTTGCATACCAGGAATGAATCCCACTTGATCATGGAGTATGATCTTTTTAATATGTTGCTCAATACAGTTTGCTAGTATTTTGCTGAGGATTTTTACGTGTGTGTTCATTGGGGAGATTGGCCTGTAGTTTTGTTTTTTTTTTGTAATATCTTTGTCTGATTTGGGGATCAGCATAATAGTGTCCTCATAAAAAGTGCTTGGGAGCCTTTCCACTTTCTGTATTTTTTGGAATAGTTTGAGGAGAATAGGTATTAATTCTTTTTTTGTAAAATTCACCTGTGAAAGCCAGCTGGTCCAGGACTTTTGTTGGAAGCTTGTTGATTAATGATTCAATTTCTTTGGTAGTAATCAGTCTGTTCAGAGTTTCTGTTTCTTCTTGGGTCAGACTTGTAAGATTGATGCTTCTGGAAATTTATCCATTTCTTCCAGACTGTCTAATTTGTTGGCATACAGTTGGTCTTAGTATTTTCTTAAAATTTTCTGTATTTCTGTGGTCTCTGTTGTCACTTCCCCTCTTTCATTTCTGATTTTATTAACTTGTGTTCTCTTTTTCTTGGTGAGTCTGGCTAAGAGTTTGTCAATTTTGTTTATCTTTTCAAAAAAACTAGCTTTTGGCTTCATTGATCTTTTGTAGTTTTTTTTTGGTCTCTGTTTCATTTATTTCTGCTCTGATCTTTATTATTTCCTTCCTTGTACTCCCTTTAGGCTTGTTTTGTTGTTCTTTTTCCAGTTCCTTTAGGTGTAAAGATAGCCTGTTGATTTGAGATATTTCTTATTTCTTTAGATAGGCCTGCATTGCTATGAATTTCCCTTTTAGGACTGCTTTCGCTGCGTCCCATAAATTTTGGGTTGTTGTGTTTTCCTTTTCGTTTCTCCCAAGGTATCTTTTGATTTCTTCCTTGATCTCGTTGTTGACCTACTGACTATTTAGTAGCATGTTATTCAGCCTTCATGTATTTGTGTGTTTTCCAGTTTTTTCTTGTAATTGTTTTCTAGTTTCATAGCATTTTCAGAGATGACGCTTTTTATGATTTCAACCTTTTTAAATTTATTGAGACTTGTTTTGTGGCCTAACATGCAGTCTATCTTGGAAAATGTTCCATGTGCACTTGAGAAGAATGTATATTCTTTAGCTTTGGGGTGAAATGCTATAAAAATATCGATTAAATCCAGCTCGTCTGAAATGTCATTTAAGGCCACTGTGTCCGTGTTGATTTTCTGTCTGGAGGATCTGTCCATTGGTGACAATGGGGTGTTGAAGTCCCCTACTACGATAGTGCTACTGTTGATCTCCAACTTTATGTCAGTCATAAACTGTTTTATATATTTAGGAGCTTCTGTGTTGGGTGCATAGATGTTTACTAGGGTTATATCCTCTTATTGGATCAATCCCTTTATTATTATGTAGTTCCCTTTTTTGTCTTTTATTGTAGTCTTCATTTTGAAGTCTAATTTGTCTGAAATAAGTATTGCTGCTCCAGCTTTTGTCTCATTTCCATTTGCATGAAATATCTTATTCCATCCTTTTACTTTCAGTCTGTGTGTGTCTTTTGATCTGAGATGAGTCTCTTGTAAACTGCATATGCATGGGTCCTGTTTTCTTAGCCACTCAGCCACTCTATGTCTTTTGATTGGAGCATTTAGTCCATTCATGTTTAAAGTGATTATTGATAGGTACATATTTATTGCCATTTTGTTATTCCTGTTTCTGGTCTTCCTGTGTTAGTTTGTTTTCCCCTTTCTTGTGTTTAAAAAAGCCCTTTTAAGAATATGGAACGCTTCACGAATTTGCATGTCATCCTTGTGCAGGGGCCATGCTAATCTTCTTTGTATTATTCCAATTTTAGTATATGTGCTGCTGAAGCGAACACACCAACAGAATTTCTAAATGAGCACGGATGCTTTCCTTTTTTTTTTTTTTTTTTGAGGGCAGTGTCACTGGCCCTCCTATGTGGGACCTGAACCGGGGCCGCTGGCTTCCCAAGCCAGCGCTTAACCACCGCGCCACTCGGCTGGCCCACGGATGCTTTCTTATATGTCCTCCTTCACTTGTGTTATTTTCCTATCCTTACAATCTGTTTACTTCTTTCTCGGATTATCTAAATCCCATGTATATATCTCAGATATTACCATCTAATATCAGTGACTTCCCTCGTCATCCCAGCTGGAAGTCACTTCCTTTACTTCTGCATTTTTATGACCTTTTTTTTTTTTACTGCTCTTTAGACACTTCTCTCTCCTTATTTTGTTTTGAAGTTATTTCTAGGCATGTCTTATCTTCCTAACTAGAATCATAAGCTTCTTGAGGCCAAAGCTTGTGTTGGATAAGTCTTTGCTTCTTTCACTGTGCCTAACAGAGTCCCTTGCATGTGGTAGGCTCTAAATAAAAAAATTTGGAAGAAGTTTGTAAGTTAAATGTTGGTTGCTAGATTGCCCTTAAAAAGTAGTTAGCAATCTCTAAATAAATACATCAAGAGACTGATGTATATAAAAATTTTTTGTTACGTTAGCAACCCTAAATTCAAATTTTCTTACGAAGTGACACTACTTGCTTTGGGATGTTTCTGTTTTTTGTGTGCATTAATGTGACACTGATTTACAGAGATTTAAATTTTAGATTCATAAATGGTCATTTTCGTTTATGCCTCTCTTTTGAAGGATTGCATGCTCATTTGGCAGTGAAAAAGAACAGATCAGTGTTTTTTCTGATTATTGATTCCCAGAGGGGAGAAACAGATTTGAAAGTATGTCTAGGTAATATACTTATTTTGATTGTTTTGGGTTTCCCAAATGCATGTGGCTTTAGATGAGTTTAGAATAATCCTACATAGAATTTCCTTATTCGTTGGTTCATTTGGACTTAAACCTCTGGTAGACAACTTCTTATTTGTAAGTTTTTATTGAAACCCATTTCTCTTTGAAAAGTTGTGCCCTTCACTTCTGTCTGAATGAACACTTAAACAGCTTTAGACTGCTCTTCAATTTATAATTGTAGGACCATGTCAGAGCTTTAGGTGATGTAATTTTTCGGGTATTTTTCTTGTTGAAATAACATTATTTCAGGCAATAAATATATAGGCCAATGATATATTTCTCATAGAAACATGTGTCTCCAAGGACAACTAAAACAAAGTGTAGGTGTAGAATAATGTGTGAATACTTCAATTGATTTAGTATTTGTAGTTCATTTAACATTATTGTTTTGGCTAGAAGCATTTCTTTATAAGTCTCTCTCAATTATATTCATGTTTTCCCCTTGTATAAGTGGTAGGTTCTTTAAAAAGAAATCATTTAGAAATTCCATATCTTTATGATTAGCCTATTCTTAAAATTTAACCCTGGAATAATATGTGATTCTGCATAAATTAATATATCAGTTTTCAGAGGCTCTCTTTATTTAAATATATCATTTACTTTTCTTACAAAATTATTATGTATATAGTAAAAAAATTGAAAAATTTTAAAGTTACAAGAAAAAAATAAAATTTATTCATAATTCTTTCTTTCAGAGACAGTCATCATTCTAGCTGTTTGTTAATAAAATCAATCTTTAGCTAGGTAACAATTGAGGATACATATAAATCTGTATTAAAAAACAAAACAAAAATCTGATTTCCACTCTGCAGTTTTTGTGTTAGATTAAACTGGGGACACTAGAGGTTTAAAATTTCTTTAAGGTTGTTTTGAACTGGAAATTGTGAATTACTATTTAGGTAGACCATATGGGCCTTTTAATCTTTTCTAGTTACATTGTTCACATGATGAGTATTTTCTAAAGACATTTTGTTTTAGCTATTTAGTCTTGACATAAATTTGAAATACCTTGTTTTATCAACAAATGTAGCCAAATAAAATAATAGTTTTTTAATTCCCCGAAATATATTTTTTGAGCTCTTACCACTGAAGGCATTTGAAAATGGTTTCATCTAGTAATTTGAGTGACAATTAAATCATCAATATAGTGTCCCTCTTTTGGGTTCCTTGGAACCATATTATAGGGCAAGACACTTGATGGACATGTGATTTTCATTTGGTCGTGTTTGACACTATAG
Source organism: Aselliscus stoliczkanus (assembly GCA_033961575.1). Lineage (NCBI taxonomy): Eukaryota > Metazoa > Chordata > Mammalia > Chiroptera > Hipposideridae > Aselliscus > Aselliscus stoliczkanus. The sequence continues at coordinate 93,332,503 of CM066736.1, read as the reverse complement.
GGGAATCCGATGAATGAGTAGATAAAAATCTTGAGAATAGAAATAGAGTCTGTATTTAGCAGCATCACATTGACAGAGGAAATAAGCGATAAAAAGTGGAAACCGATTCTTTTTGTTTATTAAGATTCATTCATCTGCAAATATTTGTTCATTGTTCATGCACATTTGATTGTATGCTTGGTATTCTTTTAGATTCGGGTTTCTCAACCTTGGTGCTATTGACATTTTGGGCTGGGTAGTTCTTTATTGTAGGGTTGCCCAGTGCATTGTATTCATAGATGTTTAGCGTCATCTTTGGATTCTACCCTCGCCTCCCTGTTGTGACAACCAAAAATTACCTTCTAGATGCTGGTAGCACCCTTCCAGTTATGACAACTAAAAATGTCCCCAGACATTGCCATGTGTCCCCTGTGAGGCAAAATAACCTCTGGCTGAGAACCATTGTTTTAGATGAATATTTTAAAAGCAAATTTTTTGAAATATATTTTGCATTGTTTTCCTATTTCAAATTTTGTACATGCGTCATATAATTTGGTCTTTCAGTATTTCCTGAGCAGTGCCCTATCTGAAAAAAATGATAGGTTTTATTATGGAATATGAAATTAGCCATATTACCTATAGAAATACTGAGATGAAAATCTTACATTTTAAAATTAACAGTTGTTTTAATCATGATTCTATAGTATTTATGACATCTTGAGTCAAAGAATCTACATTTCTTGATCTTTCGAAAAGTACTTTGCATCTAAGAACAAATTCTTACAAAGAAACCTTCTAATGCTTGTTATTTTTCCTCCTTTAAGAACGATCATATCCATCTTTGGTTTTAAAGCTCTGTAACTTGTTGGTACTGCATAAAAATTCCATTATTATAGAGACTGTTCTCTTTGCTTCTCTGCTGCATCCTTTTCTGAAGTTATGAGGGATGTGAAACATATTCTGAAAATTCATTCAAAGCTTTAAAACTTATTATATCCAGGAGAGACAGATTTAAGATTGCTGAGGTTTCTGGTTGTAGTACTTCAAGCAGAAATCCATACTCCATTAGGTTCTGTAACATTGTGACCTTAATTTTCCAGATACTTTGCCCTTTAAATTGAAAGCAGTATTTTCATACTTATTTAAGTCTTCTAGAGGGCTTTGTAATATCATAGACTTAAGTTGTAAAATATTTGAAACAAATGAAAAGTAACATAACAACTGGCTTAGGACTGTAGCATTTTATATATATATTTTATTTCAAAATATACAATGCTAGAAAGATATACATAGGACATACTTAATGCACTGGAGTTGGTGGAAAAAGCTCTTTAGTAATAAGTTATTCAGACTGTACTTGAGCAGGATTTTTTCATGGGCTCTTTTTTGGCAGAGCCTAATGAGTTTCTCGTTAGGAGTAGTTGTCCTTTGAAGTTAGGAAATTTACTTTGTGTAAAACTGTGGTCTCTGGGTAAAATGAAAATCTACCTGAACAATAGCTACTGAGTTGTCTTGCTTCAGCAGATAAAGCAGGAAATGTAAAACTATATTATACTACTGAGTCAAGAAACTGAAAACTATTTAAAAAAAAAAAAACCCTCTATGGAAAAGGAGAGATGAAAAGCCTCTTGTTCTTTCATTAGTGAATTAGGTTAGTTCTTAAATATTCTCATTGAAAATGGACACATTTCTCAAATAATTTATATAATTTAATCCAATTTATATCTTAAAGGTGTAAAACTGAACTGAATTCTTTAGGGGCCTTAATTGCTCCATCTATTTTCCACTGTAAAATGTTGTTTAGAACCTAAATTGAGCATATATATACTTTTCTTTAATTTGTGGCTCACTGAAGGATGATACATCAAATATTCTTTATTAACCATAGAAGCTAAAAATTTATATTAGCCTCTGTTTGTATATTACATTAGTTATGAGTTAACTGTTAAGGGGCTACAATAACCTCCCTGAGTTTCTTACACATATTCCTGTTAGTTAAATGCCAGATAAATCACATGACTATGTTAATGCCAAGTAACTATTTCATGGGTTTCTAGGGGGCATTCTTTAACATAAAGAAGCAATTGCAGGCAGATAACCCGAACATTTTGTGTCCTGTTGCATTTCAAAATTAGGGTAATTTAATCTTATTGGTATTGATATTTTATGGGTGCTCCATTGCTTCAGGCTAAAGGTGAAAAGATTCTGGCCAGTTTGCAGGATGTAATCTGTTTTTGCTGCGAGTTTGCTTTGTTGAGTCTCCAGGTCAGTTTTACTTCTTCACCACATTCACTGATACACTGACTCCCCAGTGATTACTGATGACCTTAGCAGACCAGGACGAGAGCGACCCATCACCTCTGCAGAGAGAACTTCCGAGATGCAGCAGTGTCCAGAGGTTGCCAACAAGCCCCCGGGGGTCTGGGCTTGATATCAATATAGGAATGCCTTTTTCATAAACTTCGGCAAATCATTTGGCAATAGAATCCTCCTGACTAGATCCGACATATCTTGGCTATGTCAGAACATCAAAGGAAAAACAGATTCTGGACATCTCTTAAACTTATTCATCCCATTTTATATCATCAGTATATTTGGAAACATTCCTCTTAGCTTTTATATACTTTCCTGTTTTCAGAATGGTTAGTTGGCCAGACTGCAGTGGTTCATTGTCTCGTAATTATGTGAAACAGTTCCTGACTCCTGACTTCCAGGGGCTCTTCTGTTAGGAGGCAATAGCTCTAGATTCTTCCCCTCTTTAGCACCTTTTAAAAGGAGTAGACATTCTGCTCTTCCTTCAAAGTCTGTAGAGACATGCTTACATGTATGTGTTCGTTCATTCATTCATTCATTCATTCATTGAGCGTTTGTTGAACACTAGAAACTAATGCAGGACACATTTTGTAAGTTTGGGTCACTCTGCAGAGTTCATGGGAAATTACCTATGTTCCTGAGCTCTTTGTTTTTCCAGAAAACTTCCTGCTATTGGCTTTTTTCTTTAGTTAGTGGCCACAAAGTAATCTATAAAATTATACCTATGATTACTGACAAGTCTCACCTTAATTTTCTTAATAGAACATCTCAGCATAGAAGCAGAAGATACAAAGAAGAACTAAATGAAATTTTAGTACTGAAAAATGTAACAATTGAAATAAAACATCACGAGTACTTAGATTTATACTCGACTAAATTCTGGTTCAATTGGTAAACAATAATATTTAATAAGTGGTGCTGTGTAATTCCTACTGTATTACATCATGAGTATCATGTCACATCCTGGGACACACAGATACACAATGTCTAGTTGTCCCACTTTCAGTGAGGCCAATATTGATCAAGGGGCTCAGGTGGTGTCAGCCAGACCCCCCACTGTGAAGTTTCCCCATGCTTCTCTTTGTTCCTGGTGTTCTGAAATTTTATGATTATTGATGTGGATTATTTTTCATTATTTGTTGTGAAATCTTTGGGTTCTTTCAATTGAAAATTCATGTTCTTTACTCTGAGAAGTTTTGTTTGTATTCTTTGATAATTTCTTCTGTTTCATTTTCTCTCATCTTTTTTGCTTGAACTCTTATTATTATTCGAATGTTGGACCTCATGGACTCATCCTTTAATTTTTCTCATCTATTCACTCCCATTTCCCATCTTTTTGTCCTTTTGGTCTATTTTCCAAGACATTTTCCAAATTTATCTTCTAGCTCATTAATTAAATTTTTATTTTTAGATGTTAAGGGCTCCCTCTGGTTTCTAAAAGTTCTTTTGTTGTAGCTTCTTATTTCATGGATATGATACCTTTCAACCCTTGAGGGATATTTTTATGTGTATGGTATAATTTTGCTCCTGGCCATCTCTCTGTTTTCTTTGAGTTCCTTTTCCCTGATTTGTTATGTTTTCATTCACTTTTGCTTCTTTCATAAAATATCTAGCTATCATCCTTGCCTGTGTTTTCCTATTTAAGAAGAAGGTATTCAGATTGCATCCCAAGCTTTGTGACAACTAGTGAAGGTGACCTGATGAGGATCAAAGGTCTTTTTCTGGGGGTTGCCAAGGTGGGGGAAGAATGCCCGTATGTCAGATTCTGTGCATTTTGTGAGTGTCGGGCAGCTTCTCCAATGAGGTGCTTTAGTCTCCTGCCTGAGAAATATGAAAGCCTGGCCACCAGCATCCTGGGAGGTGAGCAGGGAATCTCAGGATGGTGCTTCACTCTTGATCTCAGATATACTTGGACCCCAAGATAGAACCTCTCTGAGAGGATAACCTAGTATTTTATAGGTTGGGGAAGGGTGGTTAGTGTCTGGCTGTACAGACTCTAGTGATACTTTTAAATGTTTGCGTTGATTGGGACAACTCAAATCTGTAAAGTGCTTTGGTAACATTTTAGAAAATAACCCCAGTAACTCAGTTCTTGGACCATTTATGTTCCTTGTACTGAGGCATAGAAGAGAATACAGGACAGTAGCAGACACTGGTCATTGGGACTAAAGTGACACCACACATTCAAGCAGTCACGGCAAAATTACTGTACTCTTCTCTCTCTTTTGTGTAAAAGAAATAATTTTTCCAAAATTCATTGCTGTACCAGGTTTAGGGATGAGGTTCCACACTCTCTCCTTCACTATCTTTCTAAGATGCCTAGAGGATTCCATCATCCCAGGGAAATACTAGCTCTTCTCATTCCTAAACTTAATTGGTAGTTTACATTTTCTCAGAGACACCCAGTGTGTAGGGTCTTTTCAAAGGCAGCCTCTTCACCATCTTTGGTCCCCTTAAGATCAATAGGGCCTTATGGAGATATACTTTCATTTCTAAGGATTGCAGACTGCAGTTCTCTAATAACAGCAGTTTCATTTTGGCAGATCATATACCACTCAAAACTGAATGCCTGCTGGAATCATGGATCATCTAATTGTTTTCAATGGATGATGATTTAATATGTTACAAAGTTGTATATAGCCATTGCTCATGCCTTAGAGCAGTGGCTTTCAAACATTTTGACCCAGACCTCAGTATGGAAAAATTTACCTTGACACACACACACACACACACACCTGAAACAAATTTGAAGGAATACCTTTATGACAGGTGTCATATTCTCATATTTTCTATTCTATTTAATTAAAAAAATATTGTGTCTGCAGTTTGTAAGTCACTGCATTGTGGTTCTTACTGTTTTTTGGGAGTATAGTAGATTGCAGACCTTTTTGGCATTCTGATGAAAGTACTGGAATCTCTACTCAGAAAGACATACATATGCACATTTTTGCATACGTTTTCAGGAGATTCACAGTCTTTAGGCATAGACATGGATTCTTCCCTAGTTCTAAACCCTTCTACACTAGATGAAATTTCGAGGTATCTTGCTTTGCTGGTACATTCCACCCCATGTGCCCAGACAAACATCATCAACTGCACAGCAGATATTCTACCCTCCCTTCCTTCCTCTTGCTAAGTATTATTAGTAGAGGGCTGTGGATCAGACAAGCCATGTGTTGAATAAAATGGCATCTCTCATTTCAAGGGTAAAAGTCTTAGAGGATCCTTATTTTTCCTGGGTACATAGCTGTCTTCATAATATTAAGAGTCAGTGCACAAGGAACTGGCAGAGACAAACACTTGCGCCTTGATATGTCAGGCACCAGTGGTCTTTTGCAGAGCTGCTCCTTGGCGAGGACCTTAGCACATGGATCCCTTAGCCACTGCAGGCTGATTCCCCACCCATCTTCATTTCTAGTGGAAAAACTTACTTATTACCATTTGCCTTCCCCAGCTGTTCATATGACCACCATATGGTAATTAGAATGGAGCCACAGCTTCATTGTGTGAACTTCTACCTTCCCTCCCCTTCACCTTTCATACTTTCTATCCTTCCTTTCACAAATATTTATTGAGTTCTTTCTATGTGCCAGGCTTTCTTAATGAGGGGAATAGTGATCCTATGGTGAGAAATACTCTGGGTGTGCCTGGCCGACGCTCGCCTCAGCCTCCTAGGACCTTCATTCTGTGGTTAGTTCTGTGCCACCGTCCTTGGGCTCCATGGCAGCCCGCTGCTTACTTTCTATTTTGCTGGGGTTTGGTATTTAACTGTTTCTTGCCGACCTTGCAAAGTTTCATTTGCAATTTTTCTTCTGCCTAGCACAACAAATATATACATATATTTTCTTAGTTTTCTTTTGCCTAGGACAACAAGTGTATTTTTTTCTTTTAAATAACAGTGTAAATATGCAAATCTGAAAATACCATTTCTGTTGTTATGTTCTAGGTCACTATTTTGGAAATAATACCATGGTAAAATGGTGTTAATGTGCAGAAATCACCCCCAAAGTTAAGGGGATCTTTGAAAGATGTCTTAATAATGGGGACAGTTTCAACTGATAAAATATAGGCTCATAGCATTTGAAACATTATTAGTATTCTTTCAAGAGTAGACATCAGTCTCAGAAGTCTTGTGTAAAACCATGACAAAATTGGTCTATATTACACTCTGATAAAAATCACAAAATGATTTTTTTCTTCACTTTTTTATGAATGTGAAATATTTACATATTATTACAATAACTTCCACAGCAGTTGGAACAAGATTTGATACATTGTTAATGGGGTAGTTAAAAATGTGTGCATTACATCATATTTTGTTGCAGTTATCCAAGAGTTTTTGAAAAGATTTTATACCTTGTATGTTTTACAATCAGGCTCAGCAAGCAGACTTCCTGCATGCTGCAAGGTACCTATTTCAAGTGCCTATGGTAGACATCTCTAATCAATCACAGCATTCTTTCTCCTGAAACAGTCTTACATCGTCTTCAACAAAGTGATACCCAGGTCACTGCTAACTGAGTGCAGATAGCATGTGAGATGAAAGCTATTTGTCATATTAGATTTGCACCTTAACCATTAGGATCAGCAGAAGATACCAAAAGTCTGCTTAAGTTTGGAGGAAGAGAGCAAACGGGGACAAGAAAAGCAATAGTACTTCATTAACAAATCAGAAAGCTCTCACGTTTATGCCTCAGCTTTGTCATTTGTTGGTGTATGAAATATTTGAGCAGCTTACCTTCCACATAGACTGGGTAAATAGTAATAAAAAGGAGGCCAACTCTGACCCATTCTTAATTCCTGTTGTTTGAATTTTCATTCATGCCCATAGTTGTAGGCAGTGGATCCTGGATGCCCGAATCAAAATTATTAACTTCTGTGGAACACTTAATTCATTCTTCTTTGTGTTAAAGTTAGTTGGTCATATGTCCAGATTGGTGATTTTCAATACCAATCTGGTCGAAGTTTGGACCATGACCATTACTGGATAGTAAAATCAATTTAGTGGAGTAGTGGTAGTGTGTTGTGACAAGAATATTTTTTTAAGTGGGAATGAAACAGACGAGAATAGCAAGTAGAGCATGTTATATGTAGAAGGGTATTTTTTATGAAACATGTACTTTTTTATGTATATGTGTATATTGGGTCACAATGTAAAAAATGTATTTGTTATTGTGGATCAGGTCAAAAATGTTTGAGAAGTACTCAATTAGGCTGCAAGATCCTTGTAATAGGAGTCTGGTTAATCTTTGAATTCTTCAATTAATTTCATATTAGAAGTGCTCATTAAATGCAAATACTCATGGAATGAGTATTACTATATTTGTCTCCATAGTCACTGTGTATTAAAACAGAACGACTTGTTTACTCAATCATTTTCTGACTTGGCTTATGTGGATGTAGAGATATTTAACTGTGTGCCTTTAACTGTACCATCCATTATTTAGCCTTCTTTAGTTGAATGCACTATCTTTCCTCCTTCACCTTTACCTTTACCATAGGACTCATCAAAGAATCTTTGCTGGGACAATGTGAAGGGCGTGGTCATGATTTAGACTCATCTCTTCTATTACCCCACAATATGTATTGAGTGCTTACAATTTATCAGACATGTTACATGTATAAATGTATTATTTGTAAGCATTTTACATATATTAATTCATTTACTTCTCATAATAACCCTATAGAAGGTATTTCGTTATCCTCAATTTACTGATGAGGAAACCGAAGCACAGAAGTAGATTGTAAATTAAAATTGTAGATTTTGTAAGTGGTCAGGATTTGGACCTAGGCAGTGCATGGGTATAATGGAAAGTACATAGCACTATTGGAATGCAGTGAGCTAGGCTAGACGGCTGGCTGGCCCAGGGAGCTTTGCTCCATCACGGCTCTTTCTTGGGACATGGCTGCTAGATAGAAGGCCTCACATAGCCTCTGGTATGAGTGGGCCCTGAAATTCGGTAAAGCTGGAGGATCGACTAAATTCTCACTTTTCAATTAATATTTTGATGCTGTGTGGACAAAGCTTAAGATAAGTGGCCAGATGCCTTGCCTTTTAAGAAAATCCATACTCAGCCTGCCTCCACCAATTTACTTAAGTTAATCTTGGCAAATTTTTAGGGTCAACTTAATTTTTTAAAATTTGTAATTTACATGTAATACTTACCACTTCAAAGTGTACTACTACATGGTTGTACAGCTATTATTACCTTCTAATTCAGTATCACTTTCCCCTCCCCCTAAGCCCCAACATGCACTAATCTTTCTGTCTATATGGATTTGCTTATTCTGGACATTTCATATCAGTAGAATCATACAATAGGTGGTCTTTGTATCTGGCTTCTTTTACATAATATTTGCAAGTTAATCCATGTTGTATATATATATCAGTGGTTGAATAATATTCTAATGTGTTTATACCACATGTCACATTTTTGTTATTCATTCATCAGCTGATAGATATTTGGATTGTTTACAACTTTTTGGCTACTGTGAATAATGCTGCTATGTGCATTAGTGTATGAGTTTTTGTATGACTGTATGTTTTCAGTTTTCTTGGGTCTATGCTTAGGAATTGCTGGGTCACATTTTAACTGTTTAAGTTTTTGAAGAACCACCAAACTGTTTTCTTTAACAGCTACACTATTTTGCATCCCCATTAGTAATGTATGGAGATTCCAATTACTCCACAATCTTTCCAGCACTTGTGTTTTTCCATTGTTGCTTGTTTGTTTTACTATACCCATTTTGGTGAGTGTGAGGTGGTAATCTCATTGTGGTTTTGATTTGCATTACCATAGTAACTAAAGAAATTGAGCATCTATTCATGTGTGTATTGGTATATGCATATCTTCTTTGGAGAAATTTCTGTGCAAATCACTTGCCCATTTTTTAATTGGCCTGTCTTTTTATTCTTGAATTGTAAAAGTTCTTTATCAATTGTGGGTACTACACCCTTATTAGCTATATGATTTGCAGACATTTTCTCCAATTCTATAGGTTATTTTTTCACTTTCTAGGTATTGCCCTTTGAAGCACACATTTTGTTTGTTTGTTTGTTTGTTTGTTTTTTGTTTTTTTGAGGGCAGTGTCACTGGCCCTCACATGTGGGACCGAATCAGGGCCGCTGGCTTCCCAAGCCAGCCCTTAACCACTGCGCCACTCAGCCGGCCCCACGTTTTTAATTTTCATGAAGCCCATGTATTAGTTTTTCTTTGGTTGCTTGTGATTAAATGTCATATCTAAGAAACTGTTTCCTATTACAAGATCATAAAGATTTATTACCCCTATGTTTTCTTCTATGAGTTTATAGTTTTGGCTCTTACATTTAGGTTTTAGATTGATTTTGAGTTAATTTTTTATATATTGTGAGGTAGGGGTTCTGCAGTCATTCTTTTGTGTATATGTATCTAGTTGTCCCAGTGCCATTTATTGAAAAGACGGTTCTTTCCCCACTGAATTGGCTTGGTACCCTGTCAAAAATCAATTGACTGCTGGTATATAGGTTTATTTCTGGACTCTGGATTATGTACCACTGATATATATATATATATATATATATATATATATATATATATATATATATATATATATATTTATCCTAGGCCAGTACCACATTGTATTGATTACTATAGTTTTAAAAGTAAGTTACAAAATTGTGAAATGTGAGTTCCAACCTAGTTCTTCTTTCCCCCAAGATTGTGTTGGCTATTCTGGTGTTTCACATTTCCATGTGAATTTTAGGATTGTCAGTTTCTGCAAAAAATAAAAAAAGACAGTTGAAATTTTGATACAGATTGCATTGAATTGGTAGATCAGTTTGGGGAGTATTGCCATCTTAACAATACTAAGGTCTTCTAACAATAGTAGGTCTTCTTCAACACATGAAGACAAAGTGTATTTACATTTGTTTCTTTAATTTCTTTTAACAGGATTTTACAGTCTTCATTGTATAAGTCTTGTACTTATTTTGTTACTTATTCTCGTTTTTTGACACTATTGGATTGAATTGTTTTCTTAATTTCATTTTCAGATTGTTCATTGTTAGTGTATAGAAGTACAACTGATTTTTGTTTATTGCCTTGTATCCTGCAGCCTTGCTAATCTTTTTTATTAGCTTGTGTTTGTGTGTTCCTTAGGATTTTCTCTATACGAAATCATGTCATTTGCAAATAAAGATAATTTTTTACTTTTTCCATTCTAATCTAGATGCTTTTAATTTTAGTTTTATGTTTAATGCTCTCCAGGCTCGAACTTGCAGTACAATGTTATGGTGACAGTAGACATCCTTGTCTTGTTCCTGACCTTAGGGGGAAAGCTTTCAGTCTTTCATCATTAGGTATGAGGTTAGCTATGGGTTTTTTGTAGATGCCTTTTGTCAGTTTGAGGAAGTTCTGTTCTACTCCTGGTTGGTTGGACATTTTTATCATGAGAGGGTGTTGGATTTGTCAAATGTTGTTTCTACAGATATTGAGATGATCGTGTGTTTATTTTCCACTTTATTATATTAATATGGTTTATTACATTGATTTTGATATGTTGAACCAACTTTGTATTTCTGGGATAAATCTCCCTTTGTCATATTGTATAATCCTCTTTATATACTACTGGATTCATTATTTTGTTAGTATGTGCTGCTAGTATTTTGTTGAGGATTTTTGCATTTATAATCATAAGGACTATTGAGCCGTAGGTTGTTTTGTGTGTGTGTGTGTGTGTGTGTGTGTGTGTGTGTGTGAGAGAGAGAGAGAGAGAGAGAGAGAGAGAGAGAGAGATGTTTTTGACAGGTTTTGTATCAGTGTAATACTGGCCTCAGATGGTTACTTTGTTTTTGAAGAATAGTTTTTGCTGGATTTGGTTGACAGGGTTTTTGTTTTTTTTTGTTTTTTTCCTTTTCAGAATTTTGTCATCCCACTTCCTTTTGGATTGCATGGTTTCTGATGAGAATTCAGCTGTTATTCTTATTGACCATCCCTTGCGTGTCATAAGTCATTTCTCTTGCTTTCAGTATTTTCTCTTTGCTTGTCTTTGGACAGTTTGGTCAATATGTGTCTAAGTATGGATTTTCTTGAGTTTCTCCTACTTGGAGTTTTTTTCAGCTTTTTGGATGTGGACATTAATGTTTTTCATTAAATTTGGAAGCTTTTGGCCATTTTTCTTCAAATATCCTTTCTGCCTTTTTCTGTTTCTCCTCTCCTTCTGAGACGTCTGTTAAGCATAATTGGTACATTTGAATGTTTTCCCGTAGGTCTTTGAGACTATGTTTATGTTTCTTGAGTCTTTTTTATTTATTTTGTTCCTCAGACTAGATAATCTCAGTTGACCTATCTTCAGGTTCACGACTTCTTTCTTTTATCTGCTCAAATCTGCTATGGAGAATCTTTAATGAAATATTTATTTTAAGTATTGTACTTTTCAGTTTCAGAATCTCTATTTGATTTAAAAAATAATTTATATATCTTTAATAATAATATGTATTTGGTGAAATAGTCCCATACTTTCTTTTAGTTCTTTAGACCTGGTTTCTTTCAGCTCTTTGAACATATTTAAAATAGCTCCTTTAAAATCTTTGCCTGGTAAATCCAACATGTGGGCTTCCTTACGGCCAGTTTCTATGGAGTGCTTTTTTTTTCTCTATGGCCATGCTTTCTTGTTTTTTATTTTTTTGCATGTCATATAATTTTTTGTTGAAAACTGAATGTTTTAACTAATGTGGCAACTCTGGAAATCAGATATTCTCCCCTCCCCAAGGTTTTTTGTTGCTGCTGGTTGTTCTAGTATAATAGTTGTTTGCTTAGTGACTTTTCTGAATGAGTTATGTGAAGTCTATATTCTTTGTTTTCTGTGGTCTCCGAGGCCTCTACTCATTTAGCTTAGTGATCAGCTAATGATTGGAAGAGATTTCCTTGAATGCCTGTGACCAATAACTCTCCAGTCATTGCTGAGGAGTTCTATGCACATGTTGGGGTATACCTTCAACACTAAGCAAGGTTTTTGACAGTTCTGCATTAGCCTTTACTTTCTGCTGTGCAGAGCCTAAGGTCAGCCAGAGATGAGAGATTAGGGGCTCCTCAAGTCTTTCCTGTACATGTGTACAGCCCTATTCATGTGTGTGACCGTCTAGACTCCCAACAATATGTTGGAGTGTTTCAAAGCCCCCCTGTAGACATCTTATTTCTCAGCTTTTCCTTTTAAGCTTTTTGGTTAGTCTGTTGCTCCATGTGTTAATGACTGCCTCAGGCAGCTATGAAGTTATAACACTAACTTGTGATTGTTTTCGACAAATGCCCCCTGGGAAAAGCCTTTTTGTACTGGGTGAGCTCTGAGTCAGGTCAAGTACAGACTGACTTATAAGTGGGACCTCCCAGGGAAGCACCAGGAAGTTGAAGTAAAGATAAATCTTTGGGAATGAGGGTTTGGAAGAGCCTTAGCTCCATTCTACTCTCCCTAGTGACTACCAGGCTGTACCAGGAATGCAGACTGTTATTTTTCAAGGCTGTTGCAGACGATGGAGAGTGGCAGATGACTCTAGGGAAGTTTTTTTGTCACAAAGCTTAATGTTCTTACTGAGATCCAACTATTTATTTAAAATAAATACTTCCAGGGTGGCTGCAAGCCTTTGGTTAATTTCTAGAGCTCTGAAAAAGTTCCTTCTAATAATTTTTGTCAGCTTTTTCATTGCTTGTATGGATGGACAAAATTTTGTAGATCCCTAATCTGCCATTTTTGCCAGTATCTCACAGCTTAATTTTTAAGTACAACTTTTCAACCTTCATCTTTCTTGAAAATGTTGAGCTATTTGGCTTTTGACTAATCTTTCCTTCATTAAATACCCTGCTTGCTGTGTCTATAGACACTCTGTTTCATTTTTTAGCGGCCTCTGTTTCATTGTTTAGCGGCCTCTGTTTCTCTGATTATCCTTTAGAAGTTGATGTTTCTCAAAATTCTGTCATGGGCTCTCTTATGTTTTCACTCCACGCATAGTTCTTAGGTGATCTCACCTACACCCATGACTTCAGTTGCCTCTTATATAACATAACTCTTAAGTCCAAGTTGTTAAACCTAGATTTCTCTATCTGTGGACTTTCTATATCTATTACCTCTTAAACATCTTCATTTCAGTGTTCTAAAGGCAAAACTTACTTAGCATTTTGGAAACTGAGCTGATTATCTTACTCCGAATCTATTTTTCCTCCTCTCTTTACTATCACAGTAGTGTGGTCATCATCTACGTCAGTATTCAAGGTATTCTTGACTTTTCTCTTTCTCTCACCATTGTCATAGCCAATCAGTTACCAAGTTCTATCACTCTGTTTCCTAACCATATCTAGAGCCTGGCCATTTTCCCCATCCCAGGTGCTGCTTTCCTAATTAAGGACACATTTCTGTCTTGCTTAAACTGTTGTAATACGTTTTGTCCACCTCCAGCCCTGTTCTGCCTTTCATACATTTTTTATACTGCAGGTAGAATATGCTTTCTTTTTTTTTTCTTTTTTTTTTTTTTTTTTAAATTTTTATCATTTTTTTTTTGAACATTTTTTATTTTATTTATTTATTTATTTATTTATTTATTTATTTATTTATTTTTTTAGGGCAGTGTCACTGGCCCTCTTATGTGGGACCGAACCGGGGCCGCTGGCTTCCCAAGCCAGCGCTTAACCACTGCGCCACTCGGCCGGCCCTTAGAATATGCTTTCTAAAAAGCATGTTTATTTTTGTCATTCCCTTACAGGGTAAACAATAGATAGCAATATAGACACCATCCCTGCCTTAGTGAACTTTGAGTATATAGTGAGGGACATAGACAAGTAAGGGACCAAGTACAGTTCAGTGTGTGATTGAGCAGATAGAGCACACAAAGGAGGGGTAGACACTCAACTGAGATTCAGGATACCAAGAAAATTTCAGAGGAGATGGTATCTAAGCTGAGATCTGCAGAAAGAGCAGGAATTACAACAATGAAGGGAAGAATGGAGTGTCCCAGGCTGAGAGTACATGTAAGAAGGCCTAGAGAAAGCATAGGATTGCAGGAAAAGTAAGAAGTTTTGTATTTTGGAAAATTTTTGTGTTGAGGAAGTAATATGCTATAAAGCTGATAGAGGTAAACTGAAGCCATATCAACTAGGCTCCTGTATGTCATGTTAAAGGACTCTGCTTAACCTCAGTGCTGTTGGGATCCACTGAAGTGATTTTTGTTAGGAAAAAGTATGATAAGATTTGTATATTTGAAAGAGCTCCCATTCTAGAGTGCAGAAAATGCTTTGGATGAGAGGGCTGACTTGGAATCAGGATGACCAGTTTGGAAGAGAATGGACCAGTTAGGGAAGATGTAGGAAGTGCTTGCAGTAATCCAGCAAGAAGATAATATTGATGTGGACATTTGAAATGGAGACATTGGGTGGATGTGAGAAATGTTTTGGAAGTAGAATAGACTTGTTGGGCCATCTGAGTGGCGCAGTAGTTAAGCGCTGGCTTGGGAAGCCAGCGGCCCCGGTTCGGGTCCCACATATGAGGGCCAGTGACACTGCCCTCAAAAAAAAAGAACAGACTTGTTATTGTTGAATGTGGAAACCGAGAGGGAGAGAGGAACTAAAGAATATTGTTTGCATGATTAAGCTAATAAAGCTGTTTCAATAGGTATCTATTTAGAACATAAAGTTATTATATATGTAAATATATTCATGACAAGAAAGTATATGGTATTTTGTAAATTTTCTTTTAAAAATTACCTAAGTCTGATGTAAGTCTACAAACCTAAGTTCCTGTGAACAGTCTTTCCTGTTCACTTGGTAAAAGCTAGTAAATGTAGGCCTAATGCCTGGGCCAATTTATTTATTATTTCTATGAGCCTAGCCTTGTGTTTCCTGTCTGTATTCATGACTTAAATCATCTTACCTCTTCAACATTTTATTTTCTGTCATAAGTATAAAACTACGTAGTTGATTTCATCAGCTTTTCCAGACTACATGAGGATGTTTCTACTTTGGAATTTTCACTATTCACTAGAAACAATTAAAAACTTTTGCAATTTTCTATTTGTAGTACAGTGGAAAATCTGACTAGGGTAAAAGTCTTGGTGATTTTAAGTTTAGTTTCATTTGGTTACTTTTATCAAATGAATTTATGTCTCTGTGACTAACTTTTACTATCTGATTAAAAAGCATATTATGAAATATAGCATTCTTTGAAGGCCTGTTTAAAAGTTTATCGTTTCATCACTGGGACACGAAAAGAGAATCATTGATCTTTTTTGCAGAAGAGATTTGGAGACTCCTATTTTTGGATTTTCATATTCTTCTGCTTGGACTTTGCTGAGATAATAATCTTGCAACCACTATTCCCTGAACTATTCTAGTATTTGTTAAATGGATATGTGGTTGGATACAGTATTGTTAAACAAAAGTAGCTTTCAGTTTAATTTTAATCAGGATCATCAATCTATTTTTATTTTAGGAAATAAAGGAAAATTTAATATTAAGAGTATTTTTTACATGTCACAGGACATTTTTCATTTTCATCATTAAAAAAAGAGGCATAATGATTTCCTTTTAATTGAAGAGAAAAATCCCTTGGCTCCAAAGAAGAAATCCTCTCTATTCTCAGTTGCCTTTAAAAATCTCAGACCTGTCAGGGAAATTGTGTAATGTAGTAATAACATGCCTAAGGCTTATTGCCTTTTCTTGGGCAACAGTATCAGCAAGTAATGTGCTCTATCGATTTTAATCATATTGTTTTTACAGTTCCATTGCAAAATTTTGGAAAACTCACCAAGTAAATCTGTGGTTATAGACACCTCCTTTCTCTGAAAACCTAACCATTTACATATTATTCCTTCTTGATCAGTTGTTAATGTATAATATAGATGAGTAATATTTTGAGAGACTGGTCTTGGCCAGGCTAAAATGCGCTCCTTGATATTCAGCATTACATGTTTAAAAATAAAATTGTTATAAATAAGATATTTGAGTGCCCGTAGCATTCAGAATTTAACATATAACAAGCTGCTTGTGGGCTAGTCCAACAACCATTCCCTCTATAAGTCAGCTGCATGCATTTAGAGTAAGCTCCCATAAGGCTGTATTCTAAGCTGGCTATGTGCTAATCAGATGACAACCTGTATCTGGAACCTATGTAGAACAATATTTGGAGCATTAGATTGAGAGATTATGACTGATAAAAAATTTTCTGATGCTACCATCTGTTGGGTTTTGACAGCTATGATATAATAATAAAACCTCTATTAAGTGCTTACAACTTTACATACTTTATATACATTATGTCCTATTCTTACAACAGTTCTACCATATAGATATTTATGAGGTCTGACAATTATGTTCATGAACTTGTTGCAACCATGTTGCTAACCTTTTTGTGATATCAGAGGGATTATTCATTATGCATTTGTACCAACTGGACAAGCAGTTAACCAAGTTTACTATTTGGAAGTGCTAAAAAGGCTGTGTGAAAAAGTTTTAGATACCTGAACTTTTCGCCAACAATTCATGGCTCTTGCATCACAACAGTGCACCAGCTCACACGGCACTGTCTGTGAGGGAGTTTTTAGCCAGTAAACAAATAACTGTATTGGAACACCCTCCCTACTCACCTGATCTGGCCCCAATGACTTCTTTCTTTACCCAAAGATAAAGGAAATATTGAAAGGAAGACATTTTGATGACATTCAGGACATCATGGGTAATACAATGACAGCTCTGATGGCCATTCCAGAAAAAGAGTTCCCAGATTGCTTTGAAGGGTGGACTAGGTGCTGGCATTGGTGCATAGCTTCCCAAGGGGAGTACTTCAAAGGTGACCATAGTGATATTCAGCAATGAGGTATGGAGCACTTTTTCTAAGATGAGTTCGTGAACTTAATTATCTGACCTCATAGATACCATCTATATACTTCACACATGAGGAAAGTAAATTGCTAGGGTAATTCACGGGTGAGGAATTTGAACTTTGGTCTGACTGTAAAGCTTGCATTCTTTTTGGCTCACCAATGGCAAACACATTTCCTTGAAATTTTCTTCACATGTAAAATGGAATTATTGTTTGAGAAGATTTCTGAGATTTTAATGCTAATAAATTGTTTAGAAATTTGACGTCTTTAGACCCCACATGGTGAAACACTGTTGTTCAGTTTCTTGGGACTAATGTAACTTTGTTTGTAGTAGTGCTGAATTTGGAGTAGGGGTGTGTGTGTGTGTGTGTGTGTGTGTGTGTGTATAAAATATAAAACTTAATATTTCATTGTGGAAGTTATAGTGGGAAGCTTCCTTTGGTATTTTTTTATTATTTTTGAACTAACTAGAAATAAGCCATATATTTTATCACATTGAAACTTCGACTCTAGTGAATTTGTCACTAAATTCTGATGTGTGCATATGGCAGTAGGTTTGGATTGATTTTACTGGCTGGAGCTTATTCTTCCTACTTTTGAACTTTACAGTTTATATTTTCAACATACATTGATGCCCCCTGACCCCGTCACTGCTGATGGCAAATGCTTATGGAGGAGTGAGTGAGTTAGTGTTAGCAGTTTGGCAGCCACTTTCTATTCACTCCAAATCTGTGGCTGATTAGTGTTCCCCTAAAATTCCATTGCAGCAGCCCTTTATTTTTGGCAGCTCTCTTGGAGGGAACCTCATGTCTCACTTCATCCTACCTGTCCTTTGTACCTGGGCAACCGGTGTATTCTTCAGTGAGGACACGCCGCTTAACCCCAGTTTTTTCTGAAAGTGCTTCTTCCCGCTTCTTGTCTTAACCCAGTCCTGGTTTTCTCTGTCCCATTGCTGTTGCCTTCAAATGGAAACTACCTTCTTCTACTCCTCTGGAACCACATTCTGGACCCTTGTATGTGCTGGTGTCTTTATCTGGAGAGCCTTGCCGTGTTCACCAGGTGAATGCCAATTCTTTAGGACTTGGTCTGAGTATCTGTCACCTGTCCCATGAAGCCTTTTGTCACCTTTCCCTCTACAAGTGAGTAATAATGATTTTTAAAGTAATAACATGTACCAGGCAAAGTACTAGGCCCTTTACAAGTGTTACTAGTTACTCTTCACCACAATCATATAAGATAGTTATTACTGTTATCTCTGCTTTGCATTTGGGGAACTGATCTAGTAAGTGGTAGAGGTGGAATTTGAATCCTGGTCTCTCTCACTCTAGAAAATTTTTTGTTTCCCACTAGATTATGTTACTTCTCTAGTCACTCCCTCCTTAGTAACACTTTTGTACTTTGCACATACCTATCGTTATCTTTATTATTATCATTATTAGTAAGGCTCATGTTTCGAGAACCTTTTTATCCCTAGCACCCAATACAATCCTTGGTATATAACAGGTATTCAGAAAGTGTTTGCTGGATACATACATCAACTCTCAGATGGCTGGACTCTCAGTTGGCCTGTTCTCCTACTTGGACCTCTGGTACTCTGTGTAACTTACTCTGATACTATCCTTGGACACTCTTCTTGGCCAGACTTACAGAACCTTTGCCATCAGGTGCCTTTTAGGTCCTACTTTCCCAATTTTCCTGTCTTGCTGAAATTGACAGCCATACCACAGTGATTCCTGAGATATGACATTCTAAATGCTTTTGTTCTGGCTATAAGTCAGGAGTTTGTGTGCTGCAGCATATGGTTCATGACTAGGAGTGAAGAAAATAGGCTTTTCCGGAAAATGAGTATTCTTCCTTGAGGTTATTTGGCTAGGGAGCCTGAGAGGTTAACATATATCTCACATGAATTTTTTTGGTGTTGGCTATGACACACATGTTTTATTATGACAAAAAAATGAACTAGTTATTGGTAGATACACCATCTGCCAAAAATAGTGATTCCTTTATTGAATATAGGATCTTAGTAATAAAGTTTATTATGACGAAGGCCTGTAGTTGTCAGGGACTGGCCTTAACTAGCAGAAACCGTTTGAATTTGACAGTATGGTCCGTCACCGAAATAAATACCTATGTGTTTATATGCTTCTCGATTCCTGAAAACAAAAAGTCTTGAGTAGCATATAAATGTGGGAGTGCAGTCATAACATCTTGCCTGATAGGGAACCTTTCAGAAACAGATGGAAATTTACAGTAGAGGACTGAGTTCAAGTTTTGTACAGGACTTTGCTGTTTTGCTCTAGAATGAGAGCTTCACGTGGGAGGGAGGCTGGTTTTTTTTGGCTAGGAGACTTCCATAAGGATATTCTTTGTTTACATGACAGGCAATGGACTCTCTTATACTAAGCAAGTATGTTGTATATTATATTTATAAGCTGTGAAACACTGTTCCCATCAATCAGTGAATGACTTTTGATCAATAATCCTTATTTAATGCAGGCCTTTTACTGGTCAGAAGATGACAAAGTGAATAAAACACTGTTCGTGCCCTGAAGGGGATCAGAGTTAAGAAAAATAGTTTTTGTTGTTTTCTGTTTTTTATTAAATTAATTTTATTTCTATAGAAACTTGAAAACAAGGACTGTGGAATCTGTTGTTGATGTTTTGATGGAGATTGTTTAGAATTATCAATTTTGCACAGATATGGCCACAAGAGGAAAGTTGCCTGGATACCTCTAATTGGTGCTCCCACTATTCAACATGATCTTGAGGGTCAGAATGCCTTTTTTCAAATGGTAGGACACAACTGGGTTGGAGCATTGTATCACAAATTTCCTTAACTAACTAGTTTGTTTCGTGGACAATTGCTGTTTTTGGAAAGTTTCTCTCTTTCAATATTCCTGGGAATACTTGGCAGATAGGAAGGTATTCTGCCCACCCTTATATTTTATTAATGCAAGATTATTAATCCTTGATTAATAAATGAAGTTTTCAAATCTCTCCAATTTACCATCAAATTCTTGATCTTATTGATCTCTTGCAAATTGGCTAAAGATTCCTGAGTATATGTGAGAATATTCTCACATATTTTTTTGTATATGTGAGAATATTTAAGTTTTACTCTCTTAGAAAATTGCAGTTTTATTTTATTTTATTTTATTTTATTTTATTTTATTTTATTTTATTTTATTTTATTTTATTGGGGAAGTAGGGGAAAAGAACAGCATTGGGGAATCAGGGAAGAGCGAGCAGACAAGTTGATGTCCTTTTGTTCTTCAGTCTAGTTGTGGAGGATGTTGCTTCCCTGGCCCATGTTGGTATGGTGATCATTGCGCTCTTCTTGGGTGAGGCAGATTGGTTGTCAGCCATTGGATGGCTGCTCATGGTGGATCACAGCAGCTCATGCCGGCAATAGGCCACTCACGGTAGCTTACAGCAGCCCACTGCAGCCCCCCACTGCAGCCTACGCCATCACCAGCGACTCACGGCAGCCCAGCTCCAGGTCAAGCTGTTGTTCACCATCTTAGCTGTAGAGTGCAGTGTCACTGGCCCTCATATGTGGGATCTGAACCAGGGCTGCTGGCATCCCAAGCCAGCTCTGAACCACCGCGCTACTCGGCCTGGCCAAAAATTGCAGTTTTACAATACAGCGTATCAACTATAGTCACCATCTTATGCATTAGATCATCAGACCTTATTCATTTTATAACTGAAGTTTGTATCCAATATGTGAGGTGGTGGATGTGTTAATTAACTAGATGTGTAAATTAACAGTGTATATCAAATTATCACATTGTACATTTTAAATATCTTGTGATTTTATTTGTCAGTTATACCTCAGTAAAGCTGGGGGGCGGGGAAGATTCCTGAGTACAAGAATACTATCTTCTTTTAAGAGTCCTGGATGGAGTGTAGTTAAGTGTTTATGCAACAATCCTCGAATTTGGTTCTATTTCTCTTCTGGAGTCTATTAGCAACATTGTAGTTTTGGGCTATCTTAGCTAAATATGGGCCCACTTGCTCACACTTCACCTATTATGCTCTGATTTCATGGGTGGGAAGGACGTCTTACTTCCTTTTTCTTACAGTGCCTTTTCTTCTACACTTTATGTAGCTTTTTCTTTTCTAGCTAGGGCCACCACTCCTCAGTACATCCAGCCTTCCAACTCATCCCTTCCTTCTCTGCACTATCACCCTGCCCCCAGTGCTGCTTTGCTATAGGTAAAATTCAGATTGGCTGAGGTGAGTTTTGGGGCTGTAACTAGTTTGCCTGATATGTGGTAGGAAAGCAGGATCCCCATTCTAATATTGAAGCCTCCAGACTGGAGGTGATTTCAGTTACTGAGGCAGAATAGATAGCCTAGGAAACTGACAACCCCCTCCAGGGTACAAGGTGAGGTGCCTCACTGGTTACCTACATAACAAGTGACTGTATCCAGTACCTACAGCTGGAGAGAAACAAGAACCAGTTTCATTCAGCTAGGCTCATCCCTATGACAGGGACCTGACTTGTAACTAATTTAATCTCATTTGTATTGTGGTAACTGTTGCTCCCATCATGCATCTAACACCATTACACTTCCGGAGGAACCAAATAAGGAAGAAAAAGTGGGAAATGGAGGATTCCGCCCAGGGGGAAGGAGATGAATGAACCATGTCAGTGGGACATCATCAGTTCCCACCCCAGGAGGGATAATGCCCCTGATCATGATTTCTTTTTTTTTTAAAGATTTTATTGGGAATTGGGGAGGGGAACAGCGTTGGGGAATCAGGGAAGGGGAACAGACAAGTTGCTGTCCTTTTGTTATTCAGTCTAGTTGCGGAGGACGTTGCTTCACTGGCCCATGTTGGTATCGTCATTGTGCTGTTGCCGGGTGAGGCAGATGGGTCGCCAGCCTCTGGATAGTCTGTCACCGCAGCTATTGGCAGCTCACGCTGGCTGCCGGCCACTCACGCTGGCTGCCGGCCACTCACTGTAGCCCATGGCAGCCCACTGCAGCAGGGGCTGCAGCCCACACCGTCGCTGGGGCTCGCACAGCCAAGCTCCAGGTGGACCTGTTGTTAGCTGTAGAGGGCAGTGTCACTGGCCCTCATATGTGGGATCCGAACCGGGGCTGTTGGCATCCCAAAACCAGCTCTTAACCAGTGCGCCACTTGGCCGGCCCCTGATCATGACTTCTTTGGGGCAACTGGTTCTCTGAGTTCGCCAGCACTTTCAAGTGTGTACTTTCATTTTCAATAAGTCACTTTTACTTTCCTGCATCTGTCTCCCTCTTGAATTCTTTCTTGTGCAGAGATAAGAACCTGACCTCCGCTGATTTGGGTTGAATCCTCTCTTGGATATCCTGATGAACCTCTGGTGACATTACCAATTCAATTCCTTTAAATGTCTGCTCTGCCTCAGTTGTTCATTAGAAGGAGTGTTTCATCTTCATAGATTTTTAGGGCTAGAAGGAACCTTAAGACATCCTAGTCTGTGCTTAAATACCTTCTATGGTTTCCTGCTAACTGACCTTCTAATCTCTACTTGCGTACTTCTGGTGACTGCATCTTTTCTTTTATCTTTCACAGTTCTGTTAGGAAGTCTTTTTTATTAGATTGAAATTGGCATGTACCCTTTCTTTGAATCACACAGAAGCACTAATTCCTTATGCCTAATTCTCTTCAGATCTGTGAAGAGAGCCCTCATATTCCCTTTGAGATATCCCTGCTCCATATGATCCCCTCATTTTTTTTTTTTTTGAGGGCAGTGTCACTGACCCTCATATGTGGGACCCAAACTGGGGCTGCTGGCTTCCCAAGCCAGCGCTTAACCACCGCGCCACTCGGCCGGCCCTACCTCCTCATATTTTTGATGACCCTGCCTACACATCTGAATAAGTGATTCAGGATTGTGGCTCTTTCCCACAAAATAAACACTCGGAAATTTTCACTGAGTGTCTGTTATGCACAAGCACGGGTCTGTGGTGGCATAAAGGTTCCTGGCTTCAGGTTGCGATATAATGTCCAGGGAGAAAAGGATAACAACAGGAAAAAATCAGGAAGAGGGTCTCTGGTTTTACCCAGTCTCTTTAAGCCAGCCTTTCTTAGTAAAATCTCTGTTTTTACATTAAACTTTTGGTATGGGGGCCACATTTAAGACTGCCCCTCCAGATTACAACTTAATCAGTGAGCAATACTATGAAAGTTAAAATGAAAAACAAAACAAACAAAAACTAATAGCATGCATCAACTATTAAACACTTTTTGAAAATCTATGAAATAATATAAATTATAAATATAGTGTAAAACTTTTGAAAAGACAACACAAACTCATTTCTCTAATCATACCCTTAATATTAATAGAAATAGGAAACAAGTGTTGGTATCCTTTGTAATATAACACTATGATCTAAAAGCTTCTTGGGCCCCTCTTTAGGCTCTCTAAGCATGTTATGAAAACAAGTAGTTGAAAAGTGAATATACAGTTGTTCAGCTTGGCCTGCATAATGTCAGACAATCCATAAGGTTTTTTTCTTCACTTGAATGGAACACATTTTTGACTGAATTGACTGACGGTTTAGGTTGCTATAGACATAGTCTTAGCAAAGAAAACTAGAAAAATGCTTTTGGGGAAGAAAATTGTAGCTAGTTGTATCTTATAAAACCATTCTTACATTCATTTTATTGAGGAAATTGCTGTAAGTGTATCTTCTAGGGCTAATATGTAAGAGACCTTTTTATGCTTAAATAAAAGCTCAGAGATTTTTTGTTATCACAGTTGTTCCACTGACTTGTCTTAGTTCTGAAAATAAAATGAAAACCTTTAACCAAAGGGAGGCTCACACATTAGTTAAATGCTGACATGATTTAAACTTACTTTATTTATTTACATTATGTCTAATACCTATGTTGTCCAGTCTTTGGAGATACAAAGAAACCCTATTACATTGGAAGCTTCTTTGGTTTTCTAATATATCTTTTTATATCTAAGTGCTGTTTAAACATAATTCCATGACTCTATAGAAGAAGAGCTATTCATTTTTGTGTTTACATTAAGATATCTTAGGTTTGCAATACTTGATTAATTTTATGCTTCTAAAATATGAATGACATTATATGGCCTGCTCGATAGTGGATTTATTTTAGTAACAAATCTTTTATATTAATTCATAAGTGAGAAAGAAAGAAATGTGAGTAAACATTTGTTCTATTTTGGTTTTTAAGCAAAAATAATTAGAATTCAGCCAGCCAAAAAGAAATTATATTTGAAATCTAATCCTTGTCAAGAAATTTTGCATGCAGCTATTCAACCTATTGTTTTAGAATTGCTGCGGTAAGAATGTAAAACATTACTTTGGCAAATGTAGTGGTTAGGTTGGAGGGCAGAAATGAAACTCCACAGTGATTAATAGGAACGCCTATGCTTTCTGAATATAGCTACTATATACTTCCAGGGCAATGGGTAGATCAGAAACTGGAGCAAGATTTTTCAGTAGAAGTCTATGTCAGTGTCAGTGATACTATGATTATATGATTTATTGCGAGATTGATGAAAAAAATTAAAGGAATTGCATTCTGAATAGAGCTAAGAGAAAAATAACTGTTTTTGGAGCCACAAAAAAGAATCCCTTTTTAAAAATGGGAAATGTAATATTTAAAGATTCTGTTCACACAGTAAGCATACCTTTAGGAGTATTGTTTATAATGAACTCAGCTACACTTTAAATAAACCTTTACATCATGAACACTTCCTATAGTTTTTTATAAAAAGTACTATAAAATCAGTATTCTTCATGCATAAAATGCATGCTGTACACACATGACATGGGACTTTTCTACACCTGCAGAGAGAAAACACTATTTTTCCTAAACTGAAAGGTTGTTATTTGCAGATCTACTCCACTGCTCTGAGTCACTGATGGTTACAGGCTTTATATTTAACCTGAAATGCAAAGCATTTTCTTCCAAGGCCTGAAGTTAAATCATTTTGAAAAGTGTATACAGATATTTTCTGTGTTTTCTTTGTCTTGCTACATATACTTGAAAAACAAAGTCAAGCATTTGTAAGAGGTGTGTATGTGTGTTTAGTGGCATCAGTTTATTCTTTTTTTCCCTCTGCCTGTTTGAGGGGTACTTTATGTATACCTTTTCCAGTGCTCACCATTATGAGTTTTAATCACAGCTGGAGAATTTTTTCACACCACTTTGATAAAAGGTCATACTTATTAGGCTGACCTGTCCATTTTTTCTATCTAATAATCTTAGAGTCTGCTGTACACATTACCTGGCATAAATACAAGTACAGCATTTAGGATTTTTATATCTGTTCACAAAAGAGATTAGCCTGTTAAGAACTCCTCCCTTTTTTGAGAACATTGCCCTGGTCAGATTTTGGTTATTCCAACTGAATGACATGAGCTGGATAGCTTTTCATTGCCCTGAAACAGTTTGTATAGGAATAATCTGTCCCCTAAAAGTAGGAAATAACTCTGGTAGAGAACTCTTGAGTGAAATGGTAAGTGCTACGAATAAAAATAAAGCAAGGTAAGGGGCAGAATGAATGGGCCTGTAGTTTCAGATGAGGTGGTTAAGAAAGGTCTCTAAAATGAGCAGAATCCACTACAAAGAGAAGGAGCTAGCCATGCAGATGTCTGGGGGAACAGCATCCTAGGCAGAGGATGCAGAGGGTCCAAAGCCATGACAAGGGAGTATGCTTGGCACCTTCGAGGATCAGCAAGGAAACTAGTGTATCTAGAGCAAGGGAGAGAAGGGTAAACTATAAGAGGTAGTGAGGGGTTAGTTTATTTGGGACCTTAGTGGAAAAATTCAACAAAACCTTTATTTCTTTGTCATTTTTGTTCATCTTAAATTTTGTTCCTTAATCATGTTTTATTCTTTTTTCATTTGGCTGCTCATGCAGTATATATATATATATATTTTCTGTTTTCAATAAAGGTTTAAGAATATAAATTTTCTTTTTTTAAGTATATCTTTGCTTGCATTCTGTAAGGTTCATGGCTATAAGTTACATGGCCATCCCTAATCTCCAGGGAGGCTAGGGAATGGATTTTAATGAGCACATTGCTGCCCTAGACAAAAATCAGGATTCTGTTAGTAAAGAAGGATGGAAGAATAAATATTGGATAAACTACTAGCAGTATTACAGAAATCCTATGGGCCTGGGAGATTTTCCTTTAGATTTCCATCAAATCCACACAAGCAGCCTGCCTCAGCGTATGCTACAGGCTTTTCCTGAAATCTCTCAAAGATCCACGAACTCCAAACAACCAACACCATAGAAATGCAAAGGATTATAAGAAAATACTATGAACAAGGATATGCCAACAAATTGGACAACCTGGAAGAAATGGATAAATTCCTAGAAATATACAAGCTTCCAAGACTGAATCAGGAAGAAACAGAAAATCTGAACAGACCGATAATTTCTAATGGAATTGAATCAGTAATCAGAAACTCCCAACAAACAAAAGTCATAGACCAAATGGCTTCACGGGCAGATTTTACCAAATATTCAAAGAAGAATTAATATTTATCCTTGTGAAACTATTCCAAAAAGTTGAAGAGGAAGGAAGGCTCTCAAACTCATTTTACAAGGCCAGCATTACCCTGATACCAAAACCAGAAAAATACAAAGTAAGAGAATTATAGGCCAGTATCCCTGATGAACACAAATGCAACAATCCTCAACAAAATATTAGCAAACTGGAATCAGCAATACATTAAGAAGGCCATACACCATGATCAAGTGAGATTTATTCCTGGGATGCAAGTTAGGCTCAATAGCCACAAATCAATTAGCGTGATATACCACATAAACAAAATGAAGGATAAAAATCATATGATCATATTAATAGATGCAGAAAAAGCATTTGATAAAATCCAACATCTACTCATGATAAAAACTCTCAGCAAGGTGGGGATAGAGGGGACATAATAAAAGTAATATATGACAAACCCACAGCTGACATCATATTCAATGGTGAAAAACTGAAAGCATTTTCTTTAAGATCAGGGACACGACAAGGATGTCCACTTTCACCACTTTTATTTAACATAGTATTGGAAGTGCTAGCCACAGCAGTCAGACAAGAAAAAGAAATAAAAGGCATTCAAGTTGGAGAGAAAGAAGTAAAACTGTCAGTATTTGCAGATGACATCATACTATATATAGAGAACTCTAAATATTCCACCAAAAACCTATTATAACTAATAAATGAATTTGGTAAAGTAGCAGGACAGAAATAATTTGCATTTTTATACACTAATAATAAGCTATCAGAAAGAGAAATTCAGAAAATAGTCCCATTTGCAATTGCATCAAAAAGGATAAAATATCTAGGAATAAATTTAACCAAGGAGATGAAAGACCTATATTTGGAAAAAAAAACTATAAGACATTGAGAGAGGGAAAAAAAAAGAAAACTGAAGAAGACTGAAATAAATGGAAAGCTATACTATGCTCATGGATAGGAAGAATTTACATTGTTAAAATGTCCATACTATCCAAAGCAATCTATAGATTCAATGTAATTCATATCAAGATATCAATGCTGGGAATTCCGGTAAGATGGCGGAATAGACAGACGCTCTCCGAACTGCCTCCCAGGATCACATCAAAATTACAAATAATTTATGCAACATTTAACCTCGGACGTCCCCTGAACATTAGATGAACAGAACCTCTAAACGAAGGACCTAAAGAGGAGGCCACGTGAAGTCTGGTAGGAGGGGCGCTGACGAGAGAGGGCGAGCCCCGTGAGTGACACCCCAGCTGTGTGGGGAGGCTTCTCCAGTTGGGGGAGAGACCCTCCAGCCCCACACCGAGCTCACTAGCCCCGAGTTGCTTTGTCAGGAAGAGGAATTCCACGATAGTGGGCAGTAGAAATTAGTGAGGACTCTCTTTGCTCAGCTCGGTGAGGCTGGGGGCAGCTGGAGAACCAGTGGGGCCGGCGCACGGGTTTGCTAGCCGGTGAGCACTCACCCGGTTCCTGTCAGAGGGAGTGGCTGCATGAGCCAGGCCCAGAAGCCTGTCGGGAAGGACAAACTGAGAACGTTTGGTGCAGAAGCTGGAGGTTTTGGGATTGTTGTTCCACTGGTGTGGAGCTTGCACATGAGCGGTGTACAGGAGGCCACCATTTTTTCAGGGTTGGGCCCTCCCACGGAGGGTCAAAGCTGGGATCCCATTGGTCTGGTGAATTTGGCGAAGGAGTGCGTGCGTGCGTGTATGCGTACATGCGCATGCGGCCTTGGATTCCCACCCTCCGCCCTGCTTGTGCTGCATTTCCAAGGAAACACCGGGCGGGTGCCCTCCGGCTGCATCAGACTGCTCACTGAGACATGTGTGAGCTGCCTTGGATCCCCACCCTCCGCCCTGCTCGAGCTGCGTTGCCAGGGAAACGCAGGGCGGGTGTTCTCCAGCTGCATCAGTCTGTTCACTGAGACTCAGTAGCAGACAACCTGCAACAATCTGTGAAGACCTCTGTGTGTGTGTGTGTGTGTGTGTGTGTGTGTGTGTGTATGTATGTGTGTGTGTATTTTTTTTTTTGGTAGTGAGCACGGTTCCAGAGCACACAGCAGCTAATTGTGGAAAGCTCACTGCAACCCTGAGAAAGTGGTCTGTAGATTAAAGAGGACGGAGAACCCCCCACCACCTCTTTCCTTTTTTTTTTTTCCTTTTTTTCTTTTCACTTCTTTCTAGGTGATCTATCTAATACATGGAAGCATTCACAGAACGACAGCCAGAATGAAAAAACAAAGAAACATGTCCCAAGTAAAAAATCAGAAGAAAACTCTAGAAATGGAACTAACTGAAACAGAGGTATCCAAACTTTCAGAGACAGAGTTTAGAACACTGATGATAAGAATGTTTAAGGAACTTAGCGAGGACATAAAGAAAGATAGGGAAACCATAAAAAGCAACCTGTTAGAACTAAAGAATACAATAACTGAAATGAAGAACACACTCGAAGGAATCACCAGTAGAGTAGATGAAGCAGGGGAGTGGATCAGTGAATTAGAAGACAAAATAGCAGAACTCATCCAGCTGGAACAACAAAAAGAAAAAAGAATAAAAAAGAATGAAAATAGTTTAAGAGACCTCTGGGACAACATGAAACGCAACAACCCTTGCGTCATAGGATAACCAGAAGGACAAGAGAAGAAGCAAGGGATTGAGAATGTATTTAAAGAAATAATGACTGAAAACTTCCCTACCATGGTGAAGGAAATCGACATACAAGCCCAGGATGTGCAGAGAGTTCCAAACAGGCTGAATCCAAACAGGCCCACACCAAGACACATCATAGTTAAAATGGCAAAGGTTAAAGACAGAGACAGAATCCTAAAAGCAGCAAGAGAAACACAGCAGGTTACATACAAAGGAACTCCTATAAGACTAACAGCTGACTTCTTCAGAAACTCTGCAGGCCAGAAGCGAATGGCAGGAGATATTCAAAGTGACACAAAATAAAGGTCTACAACCAAGATTGCTCTACCCAGCACGGCTATCATTTAAAATTGAAGGAGAGATAAAGAGCTTCTCAGAAAAGAATAAGATTAAGGAGTTCATTACCACCAAGCCAGCGTTGCAGGAAATGTTAAAAGAGCTTTTTTAAACAGAAGAAAGGGGAGAACAAGCTAAAACAGGAAGACAAGAAATACAAATAACAAAATGGCAATAAATATACACCTATCAGTAATTACCTTAAATGTGAATGGGCTAAATGCTCCAATCAAAAGACACAGAATGGCTGAGTGGATAAGAAAACAGGACCCATTCATATGCTGTCTACAAGAGACTCATCTCAGATCAAAAGACACACATAGACTGAAAGTAAAGGGATGGAATAAGATATTTCATGAAAATGGAAATGAGAAAAAATCTGGAGTAGCAAAACTTATTTTGGACAACATAGACTTTAAAATGAAGACTACAATAAAAGACAAAGGAGGGCACTACATAATAATAAAGGGATCAATTAAACAAGAGGACATAACCCTAGTAAACATGTATGCACCCAATATAGGAGCTCCTAAATATATAGAACAGATTCTGACAGACATAAAGGCAGACATCAACAGTAACACTATCATAGTAGGGGACTTCAACACCCCATTGTCACCAATGGACAGACCCTCCAGACAGAAAATCAACATGGACATAGTGGCCTTAAATGACACTTTAGACCACCTGGATTTAATTGATATTTTTAGAGCATTTCACCCCAATGCTACAGAATATACATTCTTCTCAAGTGCACATGGAACATTCTCCAAGATAGACCACGTTAGGCCACAAAACAAGTCTCAACAATTTTAAGAAGATTGAAATCATATCAAGTATCTTCTCTGACCACAATGCTATGAAACTAGAAATCAATTATAAAAAAGAAATCTGGAAAGCTTACAAATACATGGAAGCTAAATAACATGCTTCTAAATAGTGAGTGGGTCAAAAATGAGATCAAGGAGGAAAGAAAAAGATACCTCGAGACAAATGAAAATGAAAAGTCCACGACCCCAAATCTCTGGGATGCAGCGAAAGCAGTCCTAAGAGGGAAGTTCATAGCAGTGCAGGCCTACCTAAAGAAGGAAGAAAAATCTCAAATCAACAGACTCTCTCTACACCTAAGGGAATTCAAAAACAACAGCAAAACAAGCCTAAAGGGAGCACAAGGAAGGAAATAATAAAGACCAGAGCAGAAATAAATGAAATAGAAAACAAAAAAAACAATAAAAAAGATCAATGAAACAAAGAGTTGGTTTCTTGAAAAGATAAATAAAATCGACAAACCCTTAGCATGACTAACGAAGAAAAAGAGAGAGAGGACCCAAATTAATAAAATCAGAAATAAAAGAGGAGCAGTGACAACAGATACCACAGAAATACAGAAAATTTTAAGACAATACTATGAGCAACTATATGCTAACAAATTCGACAATCTGGAAGAAATGGATAAATTTCTAGAAGCATACAATCTACCAAGTCTGAACCAAAAAGAAACAGAAACTCCGAACAGACTGATTACTGCCAAAGAAATTGAATCAGTAATCAACAATCTTCCAACAAACAAAAGCCCTGGACCAGATGGCTACACAGGTGAATTTTACAAAACATGCAAAAAAGAATTAGTACCTATTCTCCTCAAACTATTCCAAAAAATACAGAAGGAGGGAAGGCTCCCAAACTCTTTCTATGAAGCCACTATCACCCTGATTCCTAAGTCAGAAAAGATATTACAAAAAGGAAAACTACAGGCCAATATCACTAATGAATATAGATGCAAAAATTCTCAACAAAATACTAGCAAACCGAATTCAGCATCTCATTAAAAGGATCATACACCACGATCAAGTGGGATTCATTCCTGGTATGCAAGGCTGGTTCAATATCCGCAAATCAATTAATACATCACATTAACAAAATGAAAAATAAAAATCATATGATCATATCAATAGATGCAGAAAAGGCATTTGACAAAATCCAGCAGCCATTTATGATAAAGACTCTTAACAAAGTGGGAATAGTGGGATCATACCTCAGCATAATAAAGGCTATATATGATAAGCCCACAGCAAACATCGTTCTCAATGGGGAAAGGCTGAAAGCTTTCCCCGTAAGATCAGGCACAAGACAAGGCTGCCCGCTTTCACCACTTCTATTTAACATAGTTCTGGAAGTTCTAGCCACAGCAATCAGACAAGAAAATGAAATAAAAGGCATCCAAATTGGAAAAGAGGAAGTAAAATTGTCATTATATGCAGATGACATGATACTATATATAGAGAATCCCAAAGACTCCACCAAAAAACTGCTAGAACTGATACACGAATTTGGTAAGGTAGCAGGATACAAAATTAACATTCAGAAATCACTGGCATTTCTATACACCAATAATAAACTATCAGAAGAAGAAATCAGGAAATCAATCCCTTTTACAATTGCTTCAAAAACAATAAAATATCTAGGAATCAATTTAACTAAAGAAGTAAAAGACCTGTACTCACAAAATTATGAGACACTGAAGAGAGAAATCAAAGAAGATACAAATAAATGGAAATACATACCATGCTCATGGATTGGAAGAATTAATATAGTTAAAATGTCAATACTTCCTAAAGCAATATATAGATTCAATGCAATTCCAATCAAACTACCAAGGACATTTTTCTCTGAAATAGAACATAGAATCCTAAAATTTCTATGGAGTCACAAAAGACCCCGAATAGCTACAGCAATGTTGAGAAATAAGAACAAAGTGGGAGGCATCACACTACCTGACATCAAAACATAATACAAGGCTACAGTAATCAAAACAGTATGGTACTGGCATAAAAACAGATACATAGACCAATGGAATAGAATAGAGAGCCCAGGAATAAACCCATCTATATACAGTCATTTAATCTATGACAATGGAAGCAAGAATTTACACTGGAGTAAAGATACTCTATTTAATAAATGGTGCTGGAAGAATTGGAATGACACGTGCAAAAAAATGAAAATAGACCACCTACTTACACCATATACGAGAACAAATTCAAAATGGATTAAAGACTTAAATGTAAGACCTGAAACTATAAAACTCCTAGAAGGAAATATAGGGAGTAAGTTTGCAGGCATTACCCTGAGTAATATTTTTACTGATATATCCCCTCGAGCAAGGGAAATGAAAGAAAAAATGTACATATGGGATTACATCAAACTTAAAATTTTTTCACAGCAAAGGAAATCATCAATAAAACAAAAAGGCAGCCTACTGAATGGGAGAAGATATTTGCCAATGATATATCTGATAAGGGGTTGATATCCAAAATTTATAAAACACTCATGCAATTCAACACAAGAAAAACAACCCAATTAAAAAATGGGCAGAGGATATGAGGAGGCGTTTCTCTAAAGAGGACATACAGATGGCCAACAGGCATATGAAAAAATGTTCAACCTCACTAATCATCAGAGAAATGCAAATAAAAACCACAATGAGATACCACCTCACTCCAGTCAGAATGTCTATCATCAACAAATCAACAAACAACAAGTGTTGGTGAGGGTGTGGAGAAAAGGGAACCGTGGTGCACTGTTGGTGGGACTGCAAATTGGTGCAGCCATTATGGAAATCAGTATGGAGGTATCTCAAAACACTGGAAATGGAACTGCCGTATGACCCAGCAATTCCACTCTTGGGAATCTACCCAGAGGAATCCAAGACGCTAATTTGAAAAAATATATGCACCCCTATGTTTATTGCAGCGCTATTTACAATAGCCAAGACTTGGAAACAACTGAAATGCCCATTGGTAGATGACTGGCTTAAGAAACTGTGGTACATTTATACAATGGAGTATTACTCCGCTGTAGAGAAGAATGAAATTGTATCATTTGCAACAATATGGATGGACCTAGAGACTATTATGTTGAGTGAAATAAGTCAGTTGGAGAAAGACAAATACCACATGATCTCACTTACATGTGGAATTTGAAAAACTGAATGAATGAGCATAAGAAACTGAAACAGTCTCATAGATATAAAGAAAAAACAGGGTTGCTAGTTGGGAGAGGGGTGGGGATGAGGGAGAAGGGGAAAGGATTAGATAGCATAAATAGGTAACTACAGTATTGTCACAGGGATATGAAAGACAGTTCGGGGAATATAATGTTAAAATTTTGTGGGGTATCAGATGGTCACATGTTTTGTTAGGGAGACCACTTCATGGATGGAGTAGAGGCTTGTTCACTGCACTGTATATCTGAAATTGACGTTGTATAATATTGTATGCCAACTGTAATTGAATATATAGACAGTGATGGGATGTGGATTATATGGTGGAAGGGAGTCAAAGAAATTGTAATAGATAGTATGATATGGGAGGGAGGAGTAGAGGGGAGAATTGGGGGAGGGGTGTTGGCACTTTGAGGGGTAAAAAATATAACTAGTGCACTTTGTTTTATACATGAAGCTAATTAAAAATATATATGAATAAAAAAAAAAGAAAATATCAAAAAAAAAAGATATCAATGCTTTCTCGCAGAACTGGAACCAGTAATCCAAAAATTTATATGGAACCACAAAAGATCCGCAAATATCCAAAATAATCTTGAGTAAGAAGAGCAAAGTTGGAGGTATCACATTACCTGATATCAAACTATACTACAAGGCTATAGTAATCAAAACAGCATGGTACTGGCATAAAAAAACACACACAGTGGAATAGAATAGAGTGTCTAGAATATACAGTGGGGTAAAGAGTCTCTTCAACAAATGGTGTTGAGAAAACTGGACAGATACATGCAAAAATATGAAACAAACACTTTCTTACACCATATACAAAAATAAACTCAAAATGCATTAAAGACTTAAATATAAGGCCTGAAAATAGTATGGCACAAAACTCCTGGAAGAAATCATAGGCAGTAAGCTCTTTGACATTGCTCTTAGCAATATATATGTTTTTTTTTTAATATCTCTCTCCAGGCAAGGGAAATGAAAGAAAAAATAAACAAATGGGACTACATCAAACTAAAGTTTTTGCACAGTAAAGGAGCCCTTCAACAAATCAAAAAATCAACCTACTGAATGGGAGAAGATATTTGCCCGTGATACAGCTAATAAGGGGTTAATATCCAAAATATATAAGGAACTCATACAACACCAAAAATATAATAATAATAATCTGATTTAAAAATGGGCAGAAGACCCATTAAAAATGCGCAGAAGACCCAAACAGAAATTTCTCCAAAGAGGACATACAGATAGCCAATACATATGAAAAAATACTCAACGTCACTAATCATTAGGTTGATGGAAATCAAAATCATAATGAGATATCACCTCTCACCTGTCAGAATGGCTATCATCAATAAATCAACAAACAACATGTGTTGGGGAGGATGTGGAGAAAAGAGAACCCTCGTGCACTGTTGGTGGTATTGCAAATTGGTGCAGCCACTATGGAAAAAAGTATGGAGGTCCCTCAAAAATTAAAAATAGAACTATCATATTATCCAGCAATCCCACTTCTGGGTATTTATCTAAAGAAATCCAAAACACTAATTTAAAAAGATATATGCACCCGTATGTTCACTGCAGCATTATTTACAGTAGCCAACATATGGAAGCAACTTATGTGTCCACTGATAAATAATTGGATAAGTAAGATGTGGTTCATATATACAGTGGAATATTAATCATAAAACAGAATGAAATCTTAAGATTTGTGACAACATGGATAGACCTACAGGCTATTATGCTAAGTGAAATAAGTCAGACAAAGACAAATACTATATGATTTCGCTTATGTGTGGAATCTACAAAACAGAATAACAAATAAGAGAGAAACAAATTCATAGATGCAGAGAATTGATAGTCGCCAGATGGGAGTGTGTTTGGAAGTTGATTGAAAAAAAGTGAAAGGGATTAAGAAGTACAGATTGCCAGTTATAAAAATAGTCACAGGGATGTAAAGTACAGAATAGGAAATATAGTCAATAATATTGTAATAACTATATATGGCGTTATATGGATACTAAACTTATTGGGGTGAACACTTCATAAGGCATGTAAATGTCTAATCACTATGTTGTACACCTGAAACTAATATAATATTGTATGTCAATTGTAATTGAAAAACAAAATAAATAAAAACAATAAAACCCTTGTCAAATGAAAAGTGCTGTCTAAATGTGAATTGCAATTTTGATTTCATGCTCTTTGGAATAAATTTCATCTTTAAGTGACAAGCCATCATTGTGAAGTACCAATAGCTTTGATAAATACTGAACTTTACAATTTCCAATCAGTTTTCCAAGGTGGCATAATAAATAATGTTTTTTGGTCCATAACTTCAGTTTCACTTCTGTATCTTGATATTACTTTATTTAGAAAAAAAAAGATTTTATTTCTGATTGTCAAAAAAAGGAAGAATAAGGTATATGAAGAGTACCCTGTAGACAGGTAAAAAGAATGCAGCCGATGCCAGTAAATACACACACTCACACCCTACTTTTACAAATGCTTGACTTTCTTTTTCAGCAAAATCCGTGACTACAAAATATACTTTTAAATAATATCTGAAACAGTATGGCACAAAACCATAATAATGTACTCCCAGTTACTTCTGGCAGTTTCTCAAGGTGTTCTCTTATATGTACTGTAGAATACATTTCTCCCTCCTTCCTCAGTTCAGATTTTTCCAACTTGCCACCGTATAGCTGCCAATAACTGTATTTGGTAGAAGGTTAGGCATATCTGTTCTACACCCAGGGGAAAGTAACACCCACTATTTTGCTACTTTTGCTATTTGAGTATAACAATGAGGATACTTCTAATATTGCCTTTGAACTTTTATAATTAGGTAGTATTGTAAAATCAAATTATCTACTTTGTGAAGTGTATAGTATGAATTTTCTCTAGTAAGTAATAGACCAGGTTTAAATTTTGAAATCACAGTAATGTATGTTTTACACCAGTATTTATTTTTTAACCACAACTCACATTAAGAAATGCATTTTATAATGTGACCAAGTACAGATGCATACAAACATTCTATACATATGTATCTATATAATTAAAAATTTTACAGAATTTGCTGAGGATTTATGCAAAATATTCTGATATTATCTATTCTATTTCATTTAAAAAATTGATATCAACCCACCCAATGATTTCCTTAGACTGCTTTTCAGCAGTTTCATCGTCCTGAACAGAGGGTGATTCTTTTGATTTTAAGCAAATTAAATTTCTGGAATTCAAGAATTCAGTTTTGAAAAATGAGAATCCAATGGTTTTTAGAAATATGTCCTAATTTTGTTGTAAATGTTAACTTTTCAGGTATAGGCAGGATGGTTTGGGTATTAGTTTCTAGTTTTTCTCTCATTTCTAGGAGGGTGATAGGATAAGAAAGAATTTTCTAAATGCCATTTCTTTTCTTTCCACAGCTCGCATGTGTGAATATAAGTCTAATGCATCATTAACCTAAGGACCTCACCAATTGGAAGTTACAAATTTTGCCATCAGCTTACCTTATCCTTTTTGGTTTGGTTCTTTTCCTCAAACAGTGGAAATATCTTTCTTTCAGGTTGCTTTTGTTGCGGAGTTAAGCAAATGGCTGATAGTGGCTTCGGTAAAATATCCAAAAAATGCTCCAATTGTTCATCTACTTCTCAGAAAGAACTTTGTATATGTTCCTGTAAAACAAGGCTTTCTCCAACGTCGGTGGTGGAAATGTCAGAGACATCAAGCATTGATAGTTCAGACAATTCACTTTCACCAGAGGGAAAAAAAGAACAAAACAGCAAAAATAATGTCTCTGCAAAAGATTTGGTAAAAAAGAAAGTTCTACTTTTCAACACAAGTTGAAATCCCATTGGTCTGTGTGTCTGTTTTTCTGCCAAATACCATACTGTTTTGATTATTTTCCTCTGTAGTACAAACTGAAATCAGGGAGTGTGATACCTCCAGCATTGTTATTTTTTCTTAAGATGGCTTTGGCTATTCAGGGTCTTTTGTGGTTCCATACAAAACTGATGAGTTTTTGTTCTATTTCTTTAAAAAATGCCATTGATTTTAATGGGGATTACATTAAATCTGTATATTGCTTTGGGTAATATGGATAAAAAAGATGTTGTAAATATACATTAAAAGATGTTGTAAATATACACTATTAAGGCAGAATACTATTCTGCCTTAAGAAAAGATGAAATAGTGCCATTTGCAACAACATGGATGGATCTTGAGATTATTATGCTAAGCGAAATAAGTCAGGAAAAGTCGAGAACCATATGATTTTACTGAAAACTGAAAACAACAAAGGAACAAGACAAATAAAGAAACAAAAACTGATAAACACAGACAATAGTTTTGTGGTTACCAGAGGGTAAGTGGGGAGGGGATGTTACATAAGGGCAAAGGAGGTCAAATGTATGGTGATGAAAAGAGAACTGACTCTGGGTGGTGAACACACAATGTGATATACAGATGATGTATTACAGAATTGTACACCTGAAACCTATGTGACTTTATTAACCATTGTCACCACAATAAACATTAACTTAAAAAACACAACAAACCAACAAAATCCCCTTCCCTAACCCCATCCCTAGTTTCATCCATATATCCCATGGGTCCTTGTCAATTAACTCATTGCCTTCTTAACTATTAAAGGAACATTTCTTTCTTACATAAGAGGTGAGTAAAGTTGGTTAGTAATTTCTTTAACAACATTTCCAACACTGCCCAAATTATTTCCCAGGGTTGTGAATAATTCGGAATGTTGTTCTAGCTTCTATTTAAAAATGGTTTACATAGAGGGGCCGGCCGAGTGGCGCAGTGGTTAAGTGCTGGCTTGGGAAGCCAGTGGCCCCGGTTCAGGTCCCACATATGAGGGCCAGTGACACTGCCCTCAAGAAATAAAATAAAATAGGGCAGGCTGAGTGGCTCAGTTGGTTAAGAGCTCGCTCAAGATTGCGAGCTGAGCTCTGAGTAACAGTGGTTCGATGCCAGCTCGAGCTGAGTTGCCGTTGAGCTGCCAACAGGTCACAGGATGGCTCAGCTGAAAAAAAAAAAATAATAATAATAATAAAATAAAAATAAAGGGCCGGCCGAGTGGCGCATTGGTTGGGAGCTGGCTTGGGACGCCAGCGGCCCTGGTTTGGATCCCACATATGAGGGCCAGTGACACTGAATAAAAAAAAAAAAAATGGTTTACATAGAAATGAATTGGTTTTATTTTATTTTTCATTTTCAATTATAGTTGATATTCAGTATTATTTTGTTTCAGGTGTATAGCATGGTAGTTAGATATTTATTTAATTTACAAAGTAATACACCCCAATTAGTCTAGTACCTGACACCATACATAGTTATTACAATATTATTGACAGTATTCCCTATGCTGTACTTTACATCCCGTTGACTGTTTCATAACTACTAATTTGTACTTCTTAATCCCTTCAACTTTTTCACCCATCTCCTTACCCCGCTTCCATCCAGCAACCGTCACTTTATTCTGTGTATCTATCTGTTTCTGTTTTGTTTCTTATTTTGTTCTTCAGATTCCACATATAAGTGAGATCACATGGTATTTGTCTTTCTCAGCACAGGGGTCGGTGAACTGCAGCTTGCGAGCCACATGCATCTCTTTGGGTCCGTACATTTGGCTCTGAAGTAAAATTGAACATGAAAATAAAACTATCATAGTTTGAGTTATAAAATTTTTAAAGGATATTATTCACTTAATGGTGATTTCATTTGTATTATGGCTCTGGAGTAATTTTTAAATTGCTGTGAGGGACAGGATTGGCTCTTCATCTCTAAAGTTTGCCGACCCCTGATTTAGCATACCTTCCAGGTCAATCCATGTTATTGCAAGTGGCAAGATTTCATTCTGTTTTATGGCCTAGTAATATCCATTGTATATCTTTACCACATCTTCTTTATCCAGTCATTTATTGATAGACACTTAGGTTGCTTCAGTATCTTCACTATTGTAAATAATGCAATGAACATAGGGGTGCACGTATCTTTTCAAATTAGTGTTTTGGATTTCTTTGGATCAATATCCAGGAGTGGAATTGTTTGGTCATAAGGTAGTTCTATTTTTAATTTTTTGAGGAACCTTTAAACCATTTTCCATAGTGGCTGCCAGTTTGCAACCACCAACAGTGCACCTGTTTTTTGTTGATTTATTGATAACCATTCTTACAGGTGTGAGGTGTTATCTCATTGTGGTGCTAATTTGCATTTCTCTGATGAGTAGTGATGTTGAGCTTCTTTTCATGTTTATTGGGCATCTGTATGTCCTCTTTGGAGAAATGTGTATTCAGGTCCTCTGCCCATTTTGTAATTGGATTGTTGCTTTTTTTTGGTGTTCAGTTGTGTGAGTTCTTTGTAAATTTTGGGTATTAACCCCTTATCAATGTATCATTTGTGAATATCTTATCCCATTCAGTAGGTTGTCTGAATTAGGTTTCAAGTTGAATTAAATCTGAATTTTAGGACATTGTTTTTCAACTGATGCACAATGAGATTTATGGTTGTGGTTAAATATAGGGTGGTTATTATTTAAGACAATTCCCGGTTATCTAGATGGAATGTCAAATATACTTTACAAATCAATTTGCATTAGTTACAATCTATGACTACATAGTTGGACTGGTTTGGGTGTATTTATTAGAGAAGGAGCAGTGTGAAGATTGCACTTGATGTAGCACAGCTTTGGAGACAGAGCACTAAGTTAAGAAAAGTTAGGTTCTCAGCTCTCAGGTTTAACTTTTTCAAATTTTTACCCTAAACTGTTTTTCCTGATTTGTATTACAGTATGGTTATTGCCATAGAGTTGTCTCTGAGTGTGTTATTACTGAGTGAGTTACCATGTTATTTTCATTTAAGCCTAGTTTGCGAATGCCCAATAATTTTTATGTATAACCTATTCAAGATGATTGTTATGTTTTGAATCAAGGATGATTGAGAAAGCTGTGAAGTTGCCTTCTCATGATTTTAAAGAATCATTAAGTAAGTTCTGATTTATCTGCTATTGCAGGTTATCATGTACACTTGCCTGGATTTAAGAGATTAGATTGAGTGACTTCTTAAGGTCTCTTTTAGCCTAATAAGCTAATAAATCATATAGGGCTTAGAAGACAGTGAATTATCTTGTACACAATAAATATCACAGCACACGTTAAAGGTTTGTCAGATTATCTAAATTAGGGTTCTTACTTTGTCAACAAGTGTGTTATATCTTAATGTTACTTTTCGGGTTTTTTTTTTTTTTGTATTCCTTTTTGGTCTAAGCCCTCAAGAATCTCAAATGTAGAGAGAAAGGCATCTCAACAACAATGGAATCGGGGCAACTTTACAGAAGGAAAAGTTCCTCACATAAGGATGGACGATGGAGCTGCTATTGAGGTATACAGAAAGCAAAGTGAAGCTACTAGGAACTTTCAGGTTTCTTCTAAGTCAATGGTTAATAGCAAAAATGATTTAAAGACAAGTCTCTAAGGAAAGGAATGAAAGGGGAAATTTACTATTTTCTAGTATGCCAAAGTC
Organism: Aselliscus stoliczkanus; assembly: GCA_033961575.1. Classification (NCBI taxonomy): domain Eukaryota; kingdom Metazoa; phylum Chordata; class Mammalia; order Chiroptera; family Hipposideridae; genus Aselliscus; species Aselliscus stoliczkanus. Next base: position 93,291,322 of record CM066736.1, on the reverse strand, counting down.
TTTACTACAGAAAATGCAGACTGATTATTTTTTCTGTTCACAGAGGACCAAATGGACTTTAATTAAAGTGGAGAGCATTTTTATTAGATGAGAACATTTTGGTCTTCAGGTCTTACCTGTTGCTGAGGGCAATCATGGAATCTTTGTGTGGACCTCTTTAAGATTCAGAAAGAGCCCACATGACTTGAGATGGTTTGACTTTTCACTGCCTTGGTGACTGGTAGTGAGGCCAGAATGTCCCTTATGGATTCCTATATTTTTTACAGGCTCTGGTTAGATGAATACCAATATTAGTCTTCCTAGGATTCTAATTATTACATACAAATATTAATACAATTTTAGAAATTAATGTGTTCTTTTAACATCAGTTTAAAGGAACTACAATAAGAAGAACTGCAAGAAGAAAAGTGCATTAACATTAACTTAAAAAAATTGTTTTAAGAGATATTTGGCAATTTACTTAAAAGTGATCAGAAAAACTTCCTAGAAATTCTGACTTGGAAAGTTTAAATCTCTCTCTTTAAATAAAAGGCCTGTATTTTTTAGAAATCTACAAGTTTACTGAGTTTTAAATTTAGTTATGAGCTTTTATAAAATCTAAATGTGTTTGTTGTGAAAAATTAGACAAATATAGATTAAAAAATGAAGAAAATAAAACTCATGAGTCAGATTTAACCAATTTTAACATTTATTACCTTTATTTAATTTTAATGCATGTATAAATCATCCTATTTTTTCAGTTTTTTCCTGTTTTAAATTATGAAATATTCTAAATTTCTATGTATTTTGAAGAAATAACCTTAATGGATGTGGCTGAAACTTTTCTCTTCCTACATTAAATAGACAGGCTCATTTTAAAGATTTTAAACATCTCAGCAGAGTATAAAAAAGGAAGTTGCAGTCATTTAAAATTCTACTACCCAATAATAACTACTCAATATTTAGATGAACATCTTTCTAGACATCAGGATAAGCAACACCCCCATACACACATTTCCATAATGGGATCGTATCGTGCATGCTTTCCCACTCTACACTATGTCATGGACTTCTTTGTCAATAAAATAGATCTATATTACTGTTTAAATAGCATCCTCTTAAAATTAATATAAACTAGGTGTCATTTTCTCATTATTTTCGCCACTATGTAGTGATGTCAAAGCAGTTAGTTGATGAAAAAGATTAATTTATAAAATAATAGCTGGGCAGTTAGACTATTCTTCTAACCCATCCTTCATTTAAAAAGTCCCATTTAAACAATATTAAAATACTGTGTCCAAGTTGTGGTTTTATATATTTAGAGAGAAAATATATATAATTGTCAATTATTTTTTTGCCTTTGTTCTCTCACAGGCCAATCTCAGATGCCAGCTCTTTCATAATGTTTTCCCTTATTCTCCCAGTGTGTTAGCTCTGCTCTCTGCCCCCAATGTTAATTTGTATTTTTTTTAACGTAAGACTTTATGACTTAGTTAATAATCTTGTCTCTTGAGTAGATTATAAATTCTGAGAAAACAGGAATTATGTTTTCTTCATTGTTGTAGCTTCCAGGGTATATATCACAAGGGAATATCTAAGGAAAGTCCAGCACGTTGAAGTTGAACACTTTCTTCTTTCTTCTCTTCCCTTCCCGCTCCCCTCTTCCCTTCTCTCTCTCTCCTTTTCCCCATCCCCTCCTTTGTTATGTCTGTCCTCCCTCTCTTGCCGGTTCCCTCCCCTTCTCTCTTTCCTTTTCTTCCTTCCTGCCATCTTTCCTCCACTCCTTTCCCAGAAACCCTTGATAATGCCCTGGAGTTGGTTTGGATCCGGGAGACTGACTCTCCTTAACCAAATTCACAAGAAATGAAAGTGTAAGTGGTTACTTATTTGTGATTTTACAGTGTGAATCACAATGCTGGTGTTGACAAGACCAGTGCATCCTGTTTTTGTAAGCAGAAGTTAAATGATAAACGGAAAGATTCTTCGTCTGGATAGTGTTACTATGGATGGTTTTTAATTTCTTCTCTGTGTTGATTTATATTCAAATTTCTGTCACATACTGCTTTGTCTAAAAGAAAAGAAAAAATTATTTTTAATAGCAGTTATGAAGATAAAGAAAAAGTGTGGCTTGATAAGCAAGAAACCAGGTGTTCCATGGTTAATATGTGTTATCGTGTAGCTCTTAGAGTTTGGGGATAATTTTTTGGGTGAATGTATTTTATACACATACATATGTATGTACAAGTATGTATGATACTCTCTTCCTCCTTTTTCTTATGAATATATTTCATTAATATTATAGTTTATAAGAGATTCATTTTTATACTTTTGAGGTTTTCCATATTTCCTCATTAGGATTTTTATGGTTTTCCTCCAAAGGACATTTTTTTTCCTCCAAAGGACATTTAATCAAATTCATCAAAATCTATTTTTGTTTAATTAAGGTGTGTTTATTAATATTGAAGCAAATATGTTGTGTCTTCTATTTGATTTTACCCCAGGGCAGATCTGTCTTCGCTGGGGTGGATATCTGTCAGTATTGTGTTCAATTTTGATATCTGATGAATGGCAGAGAGAGACTAAGGAACTCTTATTTTTTATCTAGGAAGTCTATACTTTTGGAAGAATATTGGGACAAGGGAGCTTTGGACTGGTCATTGAAGCCACAGACAAGGAAACAGGAACTAAGTGGGCAATTAAAAAAGTGAACAAAGTAAAGGTAAGGTTTATTAGCAGCAGCATCCCGAGGGCAGAGTGCCTGTAGGCAGCACAGGTTTTCACTGTAACACAACTGCCTGTGGGCCTGGTCTGGGCTGTTCCCTGCAGAGGTGTGAATGTTTGTTTCTCCAGCCTTCTGGGAAGGGACCAGTTCTTGAACTCTGGTAGACAAGTGCAATGTGGAAAAAGCAAATGAAAGGATAACTAACATAACCAATATAACCAGTGTGAGTCTGATTATCAATATGTATCAATGTAGGGCTGTTAGCTAGAGATGTCTTTGGTCAGAAATGAATCCTGGGACTCTCTCCTGATGTAGTTCTGCTATAGTTTTCCCCTGTTCTCTCCTTTCCTTTGATTCCCTTTTCCTCGTTGTTAGCTTATTTTGTCTGTTCATCCTACCTGCTCTTCCAGTTTGAACCACTTTCCCCCCAACTACCTACTATGCCATTTACTTGAATCCTCCATATTCCTCACTGGATTTTTTTTGCCTGGAGAGTGACTGGGCTTCTCTTTAATGGAGACTCTGAGTTCTCTGGTTTTCCTTTACACCTGACTGTTTCACCAACTTTTCAAAAATTTCTATGCCTGGGCTTAGATTTGTGATACGTTTTGCATTTATAAAATGAAATAGTAGGTTTTATGTATTCTTTAACACAAGCTATCACAAATTACATACTGTTTCTCCTTAAAGATCAGTAGAGTAACACATAAATCTTCATAAAGGGAGATCCAGAGCTTTTCTAGACATCTTCAGAACTTGAGTATCATGGTGCTACATGGGATATGATTTCCTTTGCCCTTTTGGTGTCAGGTAGGGTTAGCGGTTAGGTTTTAGTGTTATATAGTCAAGATACCGCGTGCAGCTTTAGGAATTCATAATCTTGTACACACATACTGATGCCGAGAGTTTACAGGACACTAAGGTAGTAAAATAAAATTACATAGTCAGTGTATATATTGGGCAATATATTATTGCATTACATACAAGTCCAGCCATTTGGGGAGGGAGTTTGGAACAAAATTGAGGTGGATTTTAGGAGAAATGGTGGTAACTTTGCATAGCTAGTCTAGACAGAAGTTCGCTCCTCACAGTCACTATTTCTCTTAACCCTCCAGGATAAGCTTAAAATGTGACTTCCTTCCTACAAGCGTAGGGCATAGTGAGTAGACAGTTTCCTACTCACTCCTGAAATGGTAATGATTAAAGGGTAAGGGTAATTGGAAACAGGGATGATTCTAGGTAAAATTTTAACTAGGTAAAGATTGCTTTATGATCAATCCCTTTGCAGTCCTTTAAGAGCTATTATGTACTCTCCCAAACTTGGAGGGGTCAGTTGGGGGAAGGAGGAAGGGATAAGACCTTTGTCACCCCTTTCAGGAATATTTACATGTGGATTAGGACAATGGTTATCTGCAAATAATGATGGTAACTTAGATTTCAATAGTGGTGATGATTGGCGTGGTGGTCCTGGTGGTGAGGGTGGGAACAGCCCGTCTAGAATTTCTTAGATGACATGGTAGAAAGGCAGTTACTCACACCCTGACTGAAGGCCTTGTGTTCCCTGGGGTGTTCCTGCTTTTACCTTTTGCTGTGAGTATGGTTAAGGATTACATGTAAGGAGATAAAGTTGGAGTGAGGTTGGTTGGAAGGCAACATCTGCATTTCTCTTTCTCTTAGTTTTCCAGGCCTGGGGACCATGAAGTGATATAATGCAGGGCTAAGTGTAGAATCTCACTTCTTATTTTTTCTTTTGATATTAATAAATATAACCAAAACAAAACAACCACAAAATAGAATAACATTTTGTTTTTATCTTCCCCAACGGATTTCCTTGGAAAGCAGATTTTGTTTTTATTAGGCTAACATCAAAGGGTCCACATGATTTTAAAGGAAATACCAAATAGTATATTAAAAATCTGAATAATTTTGTGAGGGGACAGAGACAAGATTGTGGTTAATATATAGAAAGCCCGAGAAATAGATCTAGTTTGAAGCCAAATTACATATAGCTTAAAATTGGACAAAGGAAAGAAGGGTATAATTTAATTTTATCATGCTGTCTTTTGAAAAAGAAATCTCTCGAGAAAATGTAGGAAAAATATAAAAATAACTGTAACTTTTATATTGAGGTGTATAGTAGCAACATTCAAATGGGAAATCGATGTTTCCTCATTATTTAAGGCTGGAAGTTCTGCTGTGAAGTTACTTGAACGGGAGGTGAACATCCTAAAAAGTGTGAAACATGAACACATCATACACCTGGAACAAGTGTTTGAGACACCTAAGGTAAAGCTTTATCAGGTGCTGCATTTTGAAAGTTGCTATTGTTACGAAATGAACATCATTCCCTTCTGAATTCATCCCTTTGGGGCACAGTTGCTCATGTCCTTGACATGAGTGTCGCTGGAGATTGATGAGAGCATTTTGGAGGACTTTTATTATTTATTGTATAATTAGGTGTCTGATGATTAGATTGATGGCTTTAGTGATATTTCTGGGTGACATGTTGAAAACAAATGTTTAAAATTGAAACAACTTGGCTCCATAGCTCAGGGGTTAAAGCACTGGTCTTGTCAAATTGAAACAACTTTATACACAACCCAACAGTGATCAAAGCTTCCTTAGAGGTGACTTTCCTTTTGCTTTGATCCTTAGTTTCTCCATTAGAGTCTTGGAATATTGTCATCATTTTACAAGGTTAGCTTTATAATAAAATTAGCATGGATATATTTGGCACTATGTAGAAGATATTTTGTCATTTGTGTCTTATCAACATGTTTAATCTTCCTTCTTCCTTAGATGTTATCATTCTTCTCTCTAAATGCCTATAATTTTCATGTAGAATTGTTCTAACGCCTGGGGATTTGCCATTCTGCCTCCAGATAGTTTAGTGCCAGTGGGCTTGGGTGTTTCTCTGCTTGGAGGCAGTATAATAGTGGTTAGGCATGTGGACTCGGGGATCAGATTACCTTTGCATTTGAATCCTGGCTCCACCACTTATTAGCTATGAGACTGTGACAAATTACTCTCTATACCTCAGTTTCCTCTTCTGTAAATGGGTTTAATAATAGTGTCGATCTCATTTGCTTATTGAATAATTAAATGGGAAAATGGATATAAAACATCTGACTCATTAAATGGTAGCTATTATCTTTTGTTTCCTTTGCCAGTCTCCTAGGCTGTAATAGTCAATTTGCATTATGCATTATGCTCGATTCATTAGGAGTGCTTAGTAACTGTTAAAGACCACAGTTATCCATTATGGGAGCGGGATATGGCAGTGATGCCAAAAGTCTTCTCTTCTTTTCAGTTTTTATCTCCAAATCTTGGAATACTTTTGTTCTTTATTGTCAGTTTTAAGCAATTTGGTTATGTTGTGCCTCGGTGTAATTTTCTTCATGTTTCTTCTGCTTGGGATTCATGGTGCCTCTTAGATCTGTGAGTTTGTGGTTTTCATCAAATTTAGGAAATTTCTGGCCATTATTTCTTTAAATATTTTTTTCTGCCATCTCCCACTTTGGGGACCCTAAGCACACATGTTAGATTGTTTAATATTGTCCACAGCTACTGATGCTTTATTCATTTTTTTTCAATCTTTTTTCTGTCCTTGTTTCATTTAGCATAATTTTTATTGTGATGTTTTCAGATTCAGTAGCCTCTTTTTCTGTAGCATCATATTTTCTCTTTATCCCTTCCAGTGGAAATTTGATTTGGGTCAATATTTCCTCCTTCTTAAATGTAGTTATAATAACATTTAATGTCCTTTTCTACTAATTCGATCATGTGTGTTATTTCTAGGTCACTTTTGATTGATTGATTTTTTTTTTTTTTTTGCTTCTTTATGGGTTATACTTTCCTGCTGCATTATATGCCTGTTAATTTTTTATTGGATGCTGGATATTTTTATATTCTTATAACTATTCTTTAGCTTTGTTGTAGAACATAGTTAAGTTACTCGGAAATAGTTTGATACTTTTGAAGCTTGCTTTAAGCTTTGTTAGGTGGTACCAGAGCAGCCTTTGGTCTAGGGCTAATTTTTCCTTACTAATGGGGTATAACCCTTCTGAGTACTCTACCCAATGCCCTGTGAATTATGAGATTTTCCACTATGACTAATGGGGATACAAACTCATCCTGGTCATGTGTAAGCTGCAGTGAGTGTTTTCTCTGCTTTTGCAAGGTTCCTTTCCCAGCTTCACATAGTTTCCTCATTCACATATGCTAATTGTACTCAGCTGAAGACTTAAGGATGCCCTGCTGCAAACTTCTGGAGCTTTCTCTGTGTAAGCTTTCTCCTCTTTGGTACTTGCCTTGTGAACTTTAGTTGTCTTGACCTTCCTGGACTCCCAGTTTCATCTTCTCAATTCATAGGAGACTACTGGGCTCTACTTGGATTCCTTCTCTCTGTTCTGTGGTCTGCAAACTCTTTCCAGACACTAAACTAGCATAATCATGGGGCTTGCCCCTCCCAGGGATCACTGCCTTATCCTGTGTGATGTCTAATGTCTGAAAAGTATTGTTTTATGTATTTTGTCTATTTCTTAGTTGTTTCAGGAAAGGAGGGTAAGTCTGGTCTCTGTTACTCCATCTTGGGTACAGGGGAAGGTTGAAATCTAGACTAGTTTGAAGGCAAAGGAAACCATCATCTGTGATTGTCTTTTATTTATTTATTTATTTATTTATTTATTTATTTATTTATTTATATATACTTTTAATTAGCTTCAGGTGTACAACAAAGTGCAATAGTTATACTTTTTACCCCTCAAAGTGACAACCCCCTCCCCCAATTCTCCCCTCCCACTCCTCCCCCCCATATCATACTATCTATTACAATTCCTTTGACTCCCTTCCACCATATAATCCACATCCCATGACTGTCTATGTATTCAATTACAGTTGGCCTACAGTATTATACAACATCAATTTCAGGTACACAGTGCCGTGATCAAGCCTCTACTCCATCCATGAAGTGGTCTCCCTAACAAAACATGTGACCATCTGATACCCCACAAAATTTTAACAACATTATATTCCCCAAACAGTCTTTCATATCCCTGTGACAATACTGTAGTTACCTATTTATGCTGTCTAATCCTTTCCCCTTCTCCCTCATCCCCACCCCTCTCCCAACTAGCAACCCTGTTTTTCCTCTATATCTATGAGACTATTTCTGTTTCTTATGCTCATTCATTCAGTTTTTCAAATTCCACATGTAAGTGAGATCATGTGGTATTTGTCTTTCTCTGACTGACTTATTTCACTCAACATAATAGTCTCTAGGTCCATCCATATTGTTGCAAATGGTACAATTTCATTCTTCTTTATAGCGGAGTAATACTCCATTGTATAAATGTACCACAGTTTCTTAAGCCAGTCATCTACCAATGGGCATTTCAGTTGTTTCCAAGTCTTGGCTATTGTAAATAGCGCTGCAATAAACATAGGGGTGCATATATTTTTTCAAATTAGCGTCTTGGATTCCTCTGGGTAGATTCCCAAGAGTGGAATTGCTGGGTCATACGGCAGTTCCATTTCCAGTGTTTTGAGATACCTCCATACTGATTTCCATAATGGCTGCACCAATTTGCAGTCCCACCAACAGTGCACCACGGTTCCCTTTTCTCCACACCCTCGCCAACACTTGTTGTTTGTTGATTTGTTGATGATAGACATTCTGACTGGAGTGAGGTGGTATCTCATTGTGGTTTTTATTTGCATTTCTCTGATGATTAGTGAGGTTGAACATTTTTTCATATGCCTGTTGGCCATCTGTATGTCCTCTTTAGAGAAATGCCTCCTCATATCCTCTGCCCATTTTTTAATTGGGTTGTTTGTTTTTTTGGTGTTGAATTGCATGAGTGTTTTATAAATTTTGGATATCAACCCCTTATCAGATATATCATTGGCAAATATCTTCTCCCATTCAGAAGGCTGCCTTTTTGTTTTATTGATGATTTCCTTTGCTGTGAAAAAACTTTTAAGTTTGATGTAATCCCATATGTTCATTTTTTCTTTCATTTCCCTTGCCTGAGGGGATATAGCGGTAAAAGTATTACTCAGGATAATGTCTGCAAACTTACTCCCTATATTTCCTTCTAGGAGTTTTATAGTTTCAGGTCTTACATTTAAGTCTTTAATCCATTTTGAGTTTGTTCTCGTATATGGTGTAAGTAGATGGTCTATTTTAATTTTTTTGCATGTGTCAGTCCAATTTTCCCAGCACCATTTATTAAATAGACTGTCTTTACTCCAGTGTAAATTCTTGCTTCCATTGTCATAGATTAAATGACCGTATATAGATGGGTTTATTCCTGGGCTCTCTATTCTATTCCATTGGTCTATGTGTCTGTTTTTATGCCAGTACCATACTGTTTTGATTACTGTAGCCATGTAGTATGTTTTGATGTCAGGTAGTGTGATGCCTCCCACTTTGTTCTTATTTCTCAACATTGCTGTAGCTATTCGGGGTCTTTTGTGACTCCATAGAAATTTTAGGATTCTATGTTCTATTTCAGAGAAAAGTGTCCTTGGTAGTTTGATTGGAATTGCATTGAATCTATATATTGCTTTAGGAAGTATTGACATTTTAACTATATTAATTCTTCCAATCCATGAGCATGGTATGTATTTCCATTTATTTGTATCTTCTTTGATTTCTCTCTTCAGTGTCTCATAATTTTGTGAGTACAGGTCTTTTACTTCTTTAGTTAAATTGATTCCTAGATATTTTATTGTTTTTGAAGCAATTGTAAAAGGGATTGATTTCCTGATTTCTTCTTCTGATAGTTTATTATTGGTGTATAGAAATGCCAGTGATTTCTGAATGTTAATTTTGTATCCTGCTACCTTACCAAATTCGTGTATCAGTTCTAGCAGTTTTTTGGTGGAGTCTTTGGGATTCTCTATATATAGTATCATGTCATCTGCATATAATGACAATTTTACTTCCTCTTTTCCAATTTGGATGCCTTTTATTTCATTTTCTTGTCTGATTGCTGTGGCTAGAACTTCCAGAACTATGTTAAATAGAAGTGGTGAAAGCGGGCAGCCTTGTCTTGTGCCTGATCTTAAGGGGAAAGCTTTCAGCCTTTCCCCATTGAGAACGATGTTTGCTGTGGGCTTATCATATATGGCCTTTATTATGCTGAGGTATGATCCCACTATTCCCACTTTGTTAAGAGTCTTTATCATAAATGGCTGCTGGATTTTGTCAAATGCCTTTTCTGCATCTATTGATATGATCATATGATTTTTATTTTTCATTTTGTTAATGTGATGTATTAATTGATTTGCGGATATTGAACCAGCCTTGCATACCAGGAATGAATCCCACTTGATCGTGGTGTATGATCCTTTTAATGAGATGCTGAATTCGGTTTGCTAGTATTTTGTTGAGAATTTTTGCATCTATATTCATTAGTGATATTGGCCTGTAGTTTTCCTTTTTGTAATATCTTTTCTGACTTAGGAATCAGGGTGATAGTGGCTTCATAGAAAGAGTTTGGGAGCCTTCCCTCCTTCTGTATTTTTTGGAATAGTTTGAGGAGAATAGGTACTAATTCTTTTTTGAATGTTTTGTAAAATTCACTTGTGTAGCCATCTGGTCCAGGGCTTTTGTTTGTTGGAAGATTGTTGATTACTGATTCAACTTCTTTGGCAGTAATCAGCCTGTTCAGAGTTTCTGTTTCTTTTTGGTTCAGACTTGGTAGATTGTATGCTTCTAGAAATTTATCCATTTCTTCCAGATTGTCGAATTTGTTAGCATATAGTTGCTCATAGTATTGTCTTAAAATTTTCTGTATTTCTGTGGTATCTGTTGTCACTTCTCTTTCATTTCTGATTTTATTAATTTGGGTCCTCTCTCTCTTTTTCTTCGTTAGTCGTGCTAAGGGTTTGTCAATTTTGTTTATCTTTTCAAAAAACCAACTCTTGGTTTCATTGATCTTTTTTATTGTTTTTTTTTGTTTTCTATTTCATTTATTTCTGCTCTGGTCTTTATTATTTCCTTCCTTGTGCTCCCTTTAGGCTTGTTTTGCTGTTGTTTTTGAATTCCCTTAGGTGTAGAGAGAGTCTGTTGATTTGAGATTTTTCTTCCTTCTTTAGGTAGGCCTGCACTGCTATGAACTTCCCTCTTAGGACTGCTTTCGCTGCATCCCAGAGATTTGGGGTCGTGGACTTTTCATTTTCATTTGTCTCAAGGTATCTTTTTCTTTCCTCCTTGATCTCATTTTTGACCCACTCACTATTTAGAAGCATGTTATTTAGCTTCCATGTATTTGTAAGCTTTCCAGATTTCTTCTTATAATTGATTTCTAGTTTCATAGCATTGTGGTCAGAGAAGACACTTGATATGATTTCAATCTTATTAAAATTGTTGAGACTTGTTTTGTGACCTAACATGTGGTCTATCTTGGAGAATGTTCCATGTGCACTTGAGAAGAATGTATATTCTGTAGCATTGGGGTGAAATGCTCTAAAAATATCAATTAAATCCAGGTGGTCTAAAGTGTCATTTAAAGCCACTATGTCCGTGTTGATTTTCTGTCTGGAGGGTCTGTCCATTGGTGACAACGGGGTGTTGAAGTCCCCTACTATGATAGTGTTACTGCTGATGTCTGCCTTTATGTCTGTCAGAATCTGTTTTATATGTTTAGGAGCTCCTATATTGGGTGCATACATGTTTACTAGGGTTATGTCCTCTTGTTTAATTGATCCCTTTATTATTATGTAGTGCCCTTCTTTGTCTTTTATTGTAGTCTTCATTTTAAAGTCTATTTTGTCCGAAATAAGTATTGCTACTCCAGATTTTTTCTCATTTCCATTTGCATGAAATATCTTATTCCATCCCTTTACTTTCAGTCTATGTGTGTCTTTTGATCTGAGATGAGTCTCTTGTAAACAGCATATGAATGGGTCCTGTTTTCTTATCCACTCAGCCATTCTGTGTCTTTTGATTGGAGCATTTAGCCCATTCACATTTAAGGTAATTACTGATAGGTGTATATTTATTGCCATTTTGTTATTTGTATTTCTTGTCTTCCTGTTTTAGCTTGTTCTCCCCTTTCTTCTGTTTAAAAAAGCTCTTTTAACATTTCCTGCAACGCTGGCTTGGTGGTAATGAACTCCTTGAGCTTATTCTTTTCTGAGAAGCTCTTTTTCTCTCCTTCAATTTTAAATGATAGCCGTGCTGGGTAGAGCAATCTTGGTTGTAGACCTTTATTTTGTGTCACTTTGAATATCTCCTGCCATTCGCTTCTGGCCTGCAGAGTTTCTGAAGAAAAGTCAGCTGTTAGTCTTATAGGAGTTCCTTTGTATGTAACCTGCTGTCTTTCTCTTGCTGCTTTTAGGATTCTGTCTCTGTCTTTAACCTTTGCCATTTTAACTATGATGTGTCTTGGTGTGGGCCTGTTTGGATTCAGCCTGTTAGGAATTCTCTGTACGTCCTGGGCTTGTATGTCAATTTCCTTCACCATGGTAGGGAAGTTTTCAGTCATTATTTCTTTAAATACATTCTCAATCCCTTGCTTCTTTCACTTCTCCTTCTGGTATTCCTATGACTCGATGGTTTTTGTGTTTCACGTTGTCCCAGAGGTCTCTTAAACTATTTTCATTCTTTTTTATTCTTTTTTTCTTTTTGTTGTTCCAGCTGGGTGATTTCTGCTATTTTGTCTTCTAATTCACTGATCCGCTCCTCTGCTTCATCCACTCTACTGGTGATTCCTTCGAGTGTGTTCTTCATTTCAGTTATTGTATTCTTTAGTTCTACCAGGTTGTTTTTTATGGTTTCCCTATCTTGCTTTATGTCCTCGCTAAGTTCCTTAAACATTCTTATCATCAGTGTTCTAAACTCTGTCTCTGAAAGTTTGGATACCTCTGTTTCATTTAGTTCCATTTCTAGAGTTTTCTTCTGATCTTTTACTTGGGACATGTTTCTTTGTTTTTTCATTCTGGCTGTCGTTCTGTGAATGCTTTGATGTATTAGATAGATCACCTAGAAAGAAGAGAAAAGAAAAAAGAAAAAAGAAAAAAAAAGAAAAAAAGGAAAAGAAAAAAAAAAAAGGAAAGAGGTGGGGGGGTTTCTCCGTCCTCTTTAATCTGCAGACCGCTTTCTTAGGGTTGCAGTGAGCTTTCCACAGTTAGCTGCTATGTGCTCTGGAATCGTGCTCACTCCCAAAATAAAATAAAATAAAATAAAATAAAATCTTCACAGGGTGTTGCATGTTGTCTGCTACTGAGTCTTGGTGAACAGAGTGATGCAGCTGGAGAACACCTGCCCTGTGTTTCCCTGGCAACGTAGCTGAAGCAGGGCGGAGGGTGGGGATCTAAGGTGGCTTACACACTCCTGCGTCTCAGTGAGCAGCCCGATGGAGCCGGAGGGCACCCACCTGGCATTGCCTTGGAAACGCAGCACAAGCAGGGCGGAGGGTGGGGACCCAAGGTGGCTCACGCTCGTTTCAGTGAGCAATCTGATGCAGCCGGAGGGCGTCCGCCCGGTGTTTCTTTGGAAACGCAGCACAAGCAGGGCGGAGGGTGGGGACCCAAGGCCGCTCGCACACTCCTGTGTCTCAGTGAGCAGCCTGATGTAGCCGGAGGGCACCCGCCAGGCGTTTCCCTGGCAACGCAACACAAGCAGGGTGGAGGGTGGGAATCCAGGGCCGCATGCGCACGCATGCATGCACACGCATGCACGCACTCCTGCGCCAAGTTCACCAGACCAATGGGATCCCAGCTCTGACCCTCCGTGGGAGGGCCCAACCCTGAAAAAATGGCGGCCTCCTGTACACCGCTCGTGTGCAAGCTCCGCACCAGTGGAACAACAATCTCAAAACCTCCAGCTTCTGCACCAAAGGTGCTCAGTTCAGTCCCTCCCGACAGGCTTCTGGGCTCAGCTCATGCAGCCACTCCCTCCGACAGGAAACAGATGAGTGCTCGCCAGCGAGCGAACTCGTGCGCCGGTCCCACTGGTTCTGCAGCTGCCCCCAGCCTCACCGAGTCGAGCAAAGAGAGTCCTCACTAATTTCTACTGCCCACTATCGTGGAATTCCTCTTCCTGGCAAAGCAACTTGGGGCTAGTGAGCTCAGTGTGAGGCTGGAGGGTCTCTCCCCCAACCAGAGAAGCCTCCCCACACAGCTGGGGCGTCCCTCACGGGGCTTGCCCTCTCTCGTAGGTGCCCCTCCTACCAGACTTGACGTGACCTCCTCTTTAGGTTCTTCGTTTAGAGGTTCTGTTCATCTAATGTTCAGGGGACGTCCAAGGTTAAATGTTGCATAAATTATTTGTAATTTTGATGTGATCCTGGGAGGCAGTTCGGAGAGCATCCGTCTATTCCGCCATCTTACTGGAACTCCTGTGATTGTCTTTTGTATGTATTGTTTTTCCTTGATTCACGTAGGTCAGATATGCCCCCCTCCCTGATCTGGAACTCACACAAATGCCTAGACCATCCTAAGATGGCTTCAATATCTTAAGGATTACTGGAAATTGCTACCTGATTGGTTGGGCTGTGGTGTTAGCACTGATCACCCAGTCTGACTGTATTAGGGTTTCTTGTGAGTCTAAATATTCTCCAGATATACACAGTTATTTCTAGTAATTATAAAAAGACTTTTTAAAAAATTCGTTGATATTTAAAATTGACATCAATTTGGGCCGGCCGAGTGGCTCAGTTGGTTAAGAGCTCGCTCAAGAGTGAGAGCTGAGCTGCAAGCAACAGCAGTTCGATGCCCCGCCCAAGCTGAGCTGCCGCTGAGCTGCCAACAGGTGGCAGGATGGCTTAGCTAAAATAAATAAATAAATAATAAATAAATAAATAAATAAATAAATATAAAATAAAATAAAATTGACATCAATTTATATTGTAAGCACTGCTAATGTAACTTTTCCTTCTAAAGAGTTCACTTACCATTTCATGTACCAGTGATCTCTACAGCGCTGTGACTGAAAAAACATGTGGTCTAGTTCAAAAGCTGACTTATGTGTTACACTTTGCAGAATTCTTTAGTTGCTTTTGAAATTCTTTGAAGTAGCCTGAGGTTTGGCGAATCAGAATTTTGCCTATAAAAAGAAAGAGTGTTTGCCTTCTCTTCCTGTTTCATGCTTGCTGATTGGACACAGAAGTTGCATTCGTAGTGGTTATAGAATAGAATCAGACCCCCAAGTCTTAAAAATAACAGCAAAAGTCTAGCAGCATAGGCTAAAATGGAGACAGGGAGAGTATTTTGTGACTGAATAGCAATAGGTATGAAAAAGACTTGCATTTTAGTTAGCAGTGAATCTTTTTGACTCAGTAGATGAATTGACTGTTGTAATATCTAAAGTGAAATTAATATGCATCAACAGAAACAGAAACTATGGAAGAGGCATTTCATCTATGGCTTTTACCACTCATCCCTAGTTATTCCCCAAGTCTCACTGTTTCTTCCTCCTAGGTATTTTTCACATCTTTTTCTTCTTCCCCTTCTGGTCTCCATTCTGTGCCTCAAATTTACCCTCTCTAAACAGAGGACAGCATAATACAGCATAGCTGAGGTTTTTACATTGTTCAATGGTTGAAAGAGATGTAAAAGAGTAGTAATATTTTATGACATACGAAAATTATATGAAACTAAAGTTTCAAAGCCCATAAATAAAGTTTTGTTGTATTGTTTGTGGCTGCTTTTACAAAAGAAGTTGCATGGCCCACAAAGCTGAACATACTTACTGTCTGGATCTGGCCTTTGCAGAAAAAGTTGGCTGAGGCCTGCTCCACATCGCTGTTAGAGGGAGTGTCCATTTAGAAATGCAAAATTGAGTAAGGTGTCAGATGGTCACATGTCTTGTTAGGGACACCACTTCATGGATGGGGTAGAGGCTTGATCACTGCACTGTACACCTGAAGCTGATGTTGTATAATATTGTATGTCAACTATAATTGAATATATATATTCATGGGATGTGGAGTTTAATGGAGTCAATGGAATTGTAATAGATATTATGATATGGGGGGGGAATGGGGTGGCAGATTGGGGGAGAGGGGTTTGTCACTTTGAGGGGAAAAGTATAACTATTGCACTGTGTTGTACACCTGAAACTAATTTTAATAAATAAGTAATAAATAAATAAAGGAAACATTTGCTAAATCCAAAAAAAAAAAGTCAAAAACAAAGAAATGCAAAATTGATAATAGCATATTTCTCCCAACTCCAGGCACCAGCTTAAAAAGTCTTCAGTGGCTCCTTATTGCATCCGGGGAAAAATTCCAAGCTCTTTCGCGTGATATTCAAGACCCTTTACAACCTGGCATCAGCCTGTTGTTTCTAGCCTCACCCTTCACCACTCCACTCTTCTCTGCCCTACCAAACTCCAAATGCTGTTAACACTGAGATTAGTTATTCTGTAAACAACCAGTGCTTTTCTTTCGAGCTTTGGAGTCTGCAAATACCACATGTTCTTGCCCATGTTCTCTACCCATATATTCCTTTTCAGTCATCCAGACCTGCCTCTAATGTCACCTCCTCAGTGAGCATGTTTTAGACAGAGCTTCCCCTCCTCTGTAATCTCATACCACTTCTATTAATACTTATCACATGATATTGTCATTCTAACTATACTGTGAGCTCCTTGAGGGTAAAGACTATGTCTTATGCTTCATTGTTCCTCTCGTGTCCCGCATAGTATCTTGTATATGATGGATAATAGATATTTTTGAATGAATAGGTTGATGATTTAAGATTGTGATCATGTTTTTACTATATATGTAATATATTACATTTTTAAGATCTCCAACTATATAATTTGCTTTCTCTCTCTCTCTTTTTGAATATATAATATCAGAAAATGTACCTTGTGATGGAGCTCTGTGAGGATGGAGAACTCAAAGAAATTCTGTGTAGGAAAGGGCATTTCTCAGAGAATGAGACAAGGTGGATCATTCAGAGTCTTGCATCAGCTATAGCATATCTTCACAATAAGGGTAAGATGAGGACCACCCAGGTCGTTGGCTCTGCGAATGCAGACATCACTTTTGTTTAAGGGTAATTGTATTCAGGATTCACAGTCACTGAAATAATGCCGACTAGTATGGAAAATTTTATTTACAGATTAAAAAAATTTTCTCCTTTTCAACTTCATTTATAGATATATTTTAATTAGAAACAAGGCAGGTATACAATTGCATTGTACACGGAGAAGGATGAAGTTATGAACATTTCTGTTCAACAGTTTGAAAAGCAGCTATTGTTAGCAAATCAAAAATAGACAAATTAGGGCTGGCCGAATGGTGTGGTGGTTAAGAGCTGGCTTGGGACGCCAGCAGCCTGGGTTCAGATCCCACATATGAGGGCCAGTGACACTGCCCTCTGGGGAAAAAAAAAAAAAAGACAAATTAATAATAAAAGTGAAATTTTCAAAACACTTATATATAATAACTATGTTATAACTATAAGCTAACATTATAGTTATAATGTTATAAATATATATAATATATATTATAATTATAAGCTAACAATTTTTAAAATAATATATTCTAGGCGTTTTTTTTTCTTTTTTCTTTTTTTTTTTTGAGCAGTTTTAGGTTCACAGCAAAATTGAGTAGAAGTTACAGCGACTTCCCATGAACGTTTTCCCCACTCTCTGGAAGTGAAGGGTTCCTATGAAAACTTTCGTAAGCTGAAATGACGTAAAGCAAAGAATTACCATTAATTTATGTAGAAAATTTTTCGAGTGTTTCCAGACCCAAAAAAATAACCTTCCAAATCATACCAACACCTATAATAGCACTAACATATAGTAAAATCAGGAATGATATGATAAATACACTCCATGGTTTGTACAGCCATGAATCCGCTCAAGCAATAGATTTTCCATTTTATCCATTACTAGATTGCAACCAAAAGATACCACTTTGCTGCTAGCAGAATAAATAGTAACTTTGGCAGCTTTCAAGATTCTTTATCTCAGTGTGTAAATAGTACCAATGGTGGATACAGGCAAGTTCAGCAGAGGCACAGTGTCTGTATTTCGTTCACCACAATCGAAATGCTTAATTACGTCTAGTTTTACAGTAAATGTAACACCCATACGAGCTCCCTTAGGCTTTTCTGATACCTTAGGACACATCTTGCTAACAGATGCACAAAATAAATTGAGATAAAGCGCAGATGTTCACAGGCACAGTTCTCAGCTGCGGAGGCTTGATGCTGAGGTGCTGAGTGTGGTTCCCAGGAAAGGAGCTTGGCGGGATCACTGTCACCGCTTGGGGTGCACACTGCCTCTGTGAAGGCTCACTCAAAACAAATGCTGAATGCTGTTTTCATTTTTCGTAGTTTTTCATAAAAGCAAAAATCCTCTTTGGATTTCTTTCAGTTAGTGAAAACAGGTATTAATGTAGGTCTTTTATAAAAGTGAAGTGGCATAATGTGAACTTTTGAAAAGTGAGGGACACTTTTCATCCACGCTGCTCATACACGCACCGCCTTCCCCGTTATCCACACCCCTCCCCACTGTGGGACATTTGTTACACGTGATAAACTTACATTGGCACATCATAATCACCCACAGCCAGGGTTTACATTAGGATTCTCTCTTGGTGGTCTACATATAAAGACAGGAATCCATCATTATAGTATCATACAGAATAGTTTCCACTACTTTAAAATCCTCATTTAAAAATTATTCTAATTATTCTAATGCTGTACCGCCCTTTGTATTGCTGCCTTTCTTCATGTTCCTCCCTTTTTTCCTTCAAGGTTAGTTTGGCTTCCATGTGCCTTTGGAACCTTCTCACTTTATAGATGAGAAAAACTTTATTCCAGAGAGGTGAAGTGACATGATTAGGTGTAACAGAGCTGGTACTAGAACCCAGGGGTTCACTTAGCAGACATTTCCTGTGCACCTGCTACACTGTGTTCAGTCCTCAAGTTACAAAGGTGAAAAGACAAGGGCCCTGCCCCTCAAGGAACTCAGGCTGCTGGGAGATTGAGTATAGAAAAGAGATTGTAATTCAATGTGATAATTTTTCTAGTAGAGATACATAAAGTGCAAGGAGAATAGTAGAATAAGAGCTTCATTTGTTTTGGAAAGGTAGGGAAGAATTCCCAGAGGAAGCAAAACTTGTGCTGAAGAATACTAACTCCGATGAAAAAAGGGAGGGATTTCCAGGCAGAGAACAACAATTTTTGCAAGGGCAGGAAACCAGTGACTTAATATTATGTTTATGTCAATACTCCCATATTCAGCTCTAAATTCAATACAATTAAAAACAAATCTTGTGGGCCGGCCAAGTGGCTCAGTTGGTTAAGAGCTGGCTTGGGATGCCAGCAGCCCTGGTTTGGATCCCACATATAAGAGCCAGTGACACTGCCCTCTAAAAAAAAAAAAAAAGAGTTCGAGCTGAGTTCTGAGCAACAGCAGTTCAATGCCCAGGCCGAGCTGAGCTGCCACTGAACTGCCAACAGTTGGCAGGATAGCTCAGCTAAAACCAAAAAACAAAAAACAAAAACACAAATCTTAAAAGGATTTTTAATGGAACTTGATAAAATTATTCTAAAATGGATGAGAACAGCAAAGAAAACAATGAAAAAGAAGAACAATGGAGACAGCAGGGAAATTTGCCCTGCCAAGAATCAGAACATATTATAAAGATATATTAATTAAAACTGTGTGGTATTTATGTAAGAAGAGGTAAGCAGAGCAATAGAAACAATAAAAATTCCAAAACCAAGCTGGAAACTGTGAAAGGGAGCTATAAATGGTTAGGCATAATTGCCAGTCCAGGGTTTGTTCAGCAATTACACATACAACTATTTAAGTCAAGGGAAATGATTGCTATGGATGTGAACCGATTCAGTTATTTGCACAGGAAGTGTTTGGTACATGATTATTTGCATGTACATAAAAATCCTACCTGAGGCCTAACTTGTTCACCTGGAGATTTTGTGTCTCAAGGGTTTTTCTTTGTTTTTGTATTTTAACATGTAAAAAGTAAGAAAGTGTGTATTGATGTTATAGAAAAATATACTGAAATAAGTGTGGTTTGTATAGATGTAGCCAAATTGCCGTATGTAAATGCTTATGTTGGCAATAGCATATGCATAGAAGTAAAGAAGCAATTCTCTATTTGAAGATCTAAGGCTACAGGAAACCTTGCTGGGCTTTTAACTACAGTTATCTCCCTCCTCCTGGGAATACCTAACCTTGGACAGGCTCTTCTTCCACACTCACCTGGCTACTTGTCAGGAAGAGCAGCAGCCACGTAGGGGAGCAGCAGAATGGGGAGAGATGACGGAGTCTAAGAAAATGGCTGCGTAAGGTTAGGAAAGTGGAGAAAACAGATTTAAATAAAAGAAAATGGTGTAAATGTCTAACTATTACATTGCTTTGTACACCTGAAACTAATTATAAAAAGAAAGAAAGGAAGAAAATGGAACAGCAGAATTATGCTTGGCCTTCTGCAAATTTTTCAACGGCGGATATTAATTTGTCAAATATATTTAGTTGTTGTATTTGTGTCCCCTCTAATTTTTTTCTGTTATTCATTTCATTTGATTTGTTGTTTCTTTTCTTGGTAGATATAGTGCATAGAGATCTAAAACTGGAAAACATAATGGTTAAAAGCAGCTTTATTGATGCTAACAATGAAATGAATTTAAACATAAAGGTAAGATATTAGAAATGGTGGTAAATGTTTGCCTATAAACAGTTTGATTATAAAGTGGCACAGTACATTCTCTTTTTAGATACATTTGGAAGCTTTGAGTGGCCAGAAAATAAGTGGTGCTAAAAAAATAAAAATTTCACAAAAGTTGTTATAACTGACAAGAATAATTTTACAAGTTAAGTGGTACTGTTGAATTTTTTTTAAAGTCCATATTCATTTGGGTAGTTCTAAATCATTAGTTAATAGCAAGCAAACAGATGCTCTGAATTCTAATTAATTTCAAAATTATGCCTGGTAATTTGATGTAAATGTGTTACAGATTTAGGGGGAAAAAAACACACCTTGGCTGTGCCTTTGATACTAAATTAATGCTAAAGTGTGTATTTCTCACTGAAAATTTTCCTGGGTATTAATATTTATGTGCTAAGCACAATTAATGTTCCAAGTATTTATTCTTGAAGATTTTATTCAAATTAAGTGTTCCTTAATGTCAAATAAATGATAGGATACATTATTTATTACTTAGCACTTTAATAGTGGCTGCTTTCAAAATACATGAATGTGTTAATTTAGGAATAAAATGTCTGTGAATAACTCACTCTGTTGCCGATGCTAAGTCCCTATCAATATAAACAGGTTTAACAGTATTTTGTTTTACCTGAGTAAAGGTTGTTGAATATTTCCATTGTAAACTCCATGAGAGTTTGGCAGAGATTGTGTATGTCTTATTCACTGTTGGTACTTGGAATAGTGCCCGAAACATAGCATGTGCTCAATTAATATTTGGTGAATGAAGGAATAAGTGCTCTCCAAAGAATTGAATTGGATCATGAAAGCCTTTTGTATATTTGAGATCTGAATAGATTTTCTGTGGAAAAAAATATGCATCATACTGCTCCAGGTGGGATAATTGTGAAAACTCCTGAAGAAATTAGTTAATCTGTTTAGGAGAATGGTGATATCACATGTTGATAGGAACATTTTCTTACTCCATAGGCACTGGGAAGTTTGCATTCAGTGTCTATGGACCAAGAGCCTGTGTTTGGTTGCATGATCAATAAATGTGCCTGTTTTTCTGCTTTCAGCCCAGGGCTGTTCCAACTTGGGAGATAAGACCAAGGGCACATACTGAATATTTAATAACCAAATGTTTAATGACCAAGGTTTAGAGCCGAGCAGAAAGACTGCACTTGCAGGAGTAGGCCTCCCCATGTATCTGTAGTCATGCTATATATTTTTTTCCTGCTAATTTGCTTTTTGTAGTTTTTAATAGTGTACTCATTGTTTTAATTGGTACACCCTAGAAACCCAAAGGAAATAATAGTAAAGAAAAGATAGAGATGGTGTTTTTAAAATAATTATAAAAAGGGGGAGTTTCTGGGAGTGCTGACAAAGATAGCGATTTGCATTTTTAACAGTGTTTTAAACTGGGATATAGCTTGAGTATCTGAAAAATAGATAGTAAACATACTAAGGACATAATGTATTTTACAGTGAGGGAACTTTTTAAAAATTACTTTTTTATTTGGAAAAAGTTAAATAACTTCTTCAAGATACAACTTTCTGTGTTGAACTGGTGAATTTAATAAGAAGGAATAAATAATCGACATCCTGGGTGTTTTCTCAAGATTTGAGAAACCGAGCTTCTCTTTACCAAGTTTCTTTTTCACACAGAGGGGTGGGTGGGGACAGAAAGCAAGGTCTTTATTAGCAATGCACTAAAGCCCCTACATCCTCAAAAATCCCTGAATTAAATGCAATTATAAAATGCCACCTTCAAATTGAGTAAACTCTGGGACAGGAAGGTGTGACTGAGTTTCTTCTTCTAGGTGACTGATTTTGGCTTAGCGGTGAAGAAGCTTGGCAGGGGTGAAGCCATGCTGCAGACCACATGCGGGACTCCTGTCTATATGGGTAAGTAGGTGGGCTTAAAATGACTTTTCTAGATGAAAAAGTAGAACAACTAATATGGATTAAAACCTGAGCAATTTGATTTTGCCGTGAAGCTACCTTTGGTTTGATTTGGCCTGATCAAGCTACCTTTTTTTTTTTTAGGTCAAATGATTTCAGGTGTGTTAGCATTTTTCTCATAGTTCTTACCTGCAAAGCTTGTAATTTTTATTGTTTCTCTGGGCTCTTTTTATGGTTGTGTATTCTCTTAAGTAATCATACCCCAAACTTAATTATTGTTTTTGTTAATTCATGCTAAAATCGTATGTGTGTGTGTGTGTGTTGCTTCTTTCCATTTTTTAATCTACTTTCATTGCCATCAAATTGTTTTTCGTAAAAAGCACTGATATTTTGTAAAGTAACAGTTGCCCATTTTCCCAAATGTGATTTTTAACAGCTTTACTGAATATAATTTAAATATCATAAAAGTGTACCATTCCATGACTTTTTTCATACGTACACAGAGTTGTGCAACCATCACCACAGTCTAGTTTTAGAACATATCTACCCCCAAAAGTTGCCTCATGCCTGTTGTCACTCAATCTCATTCCCATCCGAACCCCAGATAACCATTAATCTTTTTGTCCCTGTAGATATGCCTTTTCTGAACATTTCCTATAAATGGAACTATCAAATACGTAGTCTTTTATGTCTGCCTTCTTTCCCTTAGCATAACATATGTGAGCTCTCCTTGCTGTAACACATATCTGCAGCCTGTTCCTTTCACTGCTGAACTCTTGTCCATTGTATGGATACGCCACAATTTGGCTCTCCATGTGTTAGCTGACGGACCTGTGGATTGTTTCCAGTTTATCATGAATAATGCTGTTATGAACATTCATGTACAAGGTTTTAAGTGGGCATACAGTTTCACTTTCCTTGTGTAGCTACCTAGGAGGAGAATTGCTGGGTCATATATTATTTATGTGTTATTTTTAAGAAACCTCCAAACGATTTTCCATAATTGCTATACGATTTACCTTCCTACCAGCAATGTATGGGAGTTTTGGTATTTTTATATCCTTGCCGACACTTGATATTACCTATCTTTTTAAATTATAGCCATTCCAATGGGTATGAAGTAATAGCTCATTGTGGTTTTTATTTTGCATTACCCATAGACCCGCGATATTGAGCATCTTTTCATGTACTTATTAGTTATTTATGTATCTTCTGTGATTACATGTCTATTCAAATCTGTACCTATTGAGATGATCATATATTTTTTCTCTTTAAATTTGTTTATGAAATAGCTTTTCCAAACGTTGAACCATCCTTGCACTTTCAGAGTGAACCCCACTTTGTTTATCATATTGCTGTATTCAATTTGTCACCACTTTAGAATCTATGAGTAGCTTTCTTTCTTTCGTGCTGCCCTTGTCTTTTTTGATGGTCTAGTTATGGTAGCCTCTCTTAAAAAATAGAAGTTTCACTTTTTATGTGCTCATGAACCATGTAACTAATAGAAATTATGCATTAAATTGATGAAATTGCCCGTTAAAATTTTTTGGTCCTGATACTCTTTGGTGGGGATGAAGTTTCTGTTATATTTTCAATTTATAGTAGATTATTCAAGTTTTTGATACCTTCTTGAATCATTTTTATGATTTAAGTTTTTTGGAAAATTATTGAGATTTGAAGCTTTATTGCCATAAATGTGCATATTGTATCCACTTTTAATTTTCAGATTCTCCTGTGTATCTGTGGTTACATCCCCCTATTGATTCCTAATATTTGTTTAAGAAGGCACTATGACATAATATGGCCTCTGACATCACCTAGCTAACTCAGGATTCCAGCTCTGCCACTTAACATCTGATTAACCCTGGGCAAACAATGTGACTGCTTTTGTCGCAATTTCTACATCATATAATAGGGATAATGTCACTCATTTATCAAAAACTTTTTGAGGATCTACTTTGTGTCAGACACTGGTCTAGATATTGGGAATACAACAGTGAACAAAGTGTAAAAATGTCATGTTGGCACAAACATTAAACAAGATAAAAAGTAAAATATCTGTTTTGTTAGAAATGCTAAGAAAGAAAAATCAAACAAGGAAGGGGCGAGGACATATTTAGGATGGTAATAATATCTTTCTCATCTGACATGAGGGTTAAATGAGAAAATATATGTAAAGTGTTTAACACAGTACATGGCACTTGTTACTCAATTTTAGCTCTTGTAATAACACTGATAATTATTTTTTGTTGATCAAATTTGTTAATGGTTAAGCCAATTTTGGGGGCTTTCAAAGAACCATGTCTAACGTTATTTGGTTTGCTTTTTCATTAATTTCTGCTTTTATCTTTCTGAATTCCTTCTTTCTACTTCCTTTTGGTTTGCTTTTTAACTTCCTAAGCTAAATGATTATTTATTTTTAGTCTTCTTTTCTTTTTTTTTTTTTAAATTAGGGAATTGGGGGAGGGGAACAGTGTTGGGGAATCAGGGAAGGGGAACAGACAAGTTGCTGTCTTTTTGTTCTTCAGTCTAGTTGTGGAGGACATGGCTTCATTGGCCCATGTTGGTATCATCATTGTGCTCTTCCCGGGTGAGGCAGATTGGTCGCTGGCCTCTGGGCGGCCTCTCACAGTGGCTCTTGGCAGCTCACACTGGCTGCCAGCTGCTCACACTGGCTGCCGGCCACTCATTGTAGCCTATGGCAGCCCACTGCAGCAGGAGCTGCAGCTATGCCGTCCCTGGGGACTCATAGCAGCCCAGCTCCAGGTGGAGCTGTTGTTACCTGTAGAGGGCAATGTCACTGTCCTTCATATGTGGGATCCGAACTGGGGCCGCTGGCGTCCCAAGCCAACTCTTAACCAACACACCACTCGGTTGGCCCTAGTCTTATTTTCTAATAAATGCATTTAAAGCTATATATTTTCCTTTGAGTACTTCTTTGACCGTTTCTTTTGCCATATACAGTGTCCGAATTGTTATTCATTTCTTAATAGTCTTAATTTTAGTTTTAGTCTTCTTCTTTAATCCCAGAATTATTTAGAAGTGCTTTTAGAATTTTCTAGGTGTTTGGGATGTGTTTGATGCTCATGTGAAAGTGTTAGTTTCCCTAGCCTTTTGGTTTTTCTGTCTGGTTTTCTTCATCGTAGTAGCAGTTAAAACTTTTCCAACTTTTAGGAATTTTCTTTGTGATTGAACGTGTGATTTGTTTCTGTAAATGCTGCATTGGATATTTAGAAAGTATGCATATTCCTGGTTTTTTAAGCATAAAAGTTTCTGAGTATGTATGTTTATAAAATCGAATGTGATACCTTTGTGATTTAGACTTTCCATATTGTTAATTTAAGTTTGCTTGCTGCTTCTCGTGATTTCTGAGTTATTGAAGTCACCCACCAAGATGGGGCTTTGAGAAATTCTTTTTGTACTTTCAGTAGGTTAAAAAATCTATTTTACCAAAACATAATTTACATACAGTAAAATGCACACATATTAATGTATAAAGTTGAGTGCATTGTGAGAAATGTATATACTTGTATAATCACCACCCCAGTGAAGATATAGAACATTTCTGTCACCCCAGGAGGTTCCTTTGTGTCCCTCAGTCAATCCCCATCCAGACCCCAACAACCACTAATGATTTCTGTCGCCATAGCTTAGTTTGGCTTGTCTAGAACGCCATATAAATTGAGTCACACATGTATTCTTTTGTGTCTGTTGTCTTCAGTTCCATGTAATGATTTTGAGACAGATCAGTAGTTTATTCATTTTTATTGCTGAGGAGTATACCTAGTTCATTGTTTTTTTTGTCTACTTGATGCATAAAGTTTCAAAATTGTTTTATCTTATTTGGGAAAAGGCTACTTTAGATTCTGTTCATATCCTCCTGTTGGCAAACGACATCTGCTCTGTAGTTACATGGGGAAAATATATCCAAGCACCCTGAGTTTTATGCCTGCTTATTAGTTGTCTACACTGATAACAAGTGAGAGAACAAGAGGGGAGACAGATGGTTTGTAGAGCTTGCTGACTTCCTAAATGGCTCCTTGGCAGTCACTGTGGCCTCTGCCTTCCTAGGAGAGCTGTGATGACAGCGCAGTAGAAATGCCCCTGATGATTCAGATGACTCTGAAAGCGTGAGGACCAGGACTCTAGGCCCCTGCTGTGTGCGCAGTGCACCTATTGGAGATCCTGCCTAGAATCTAATCCCGGAATTCGCCCTTGTCGTAGACACAGGGCCAAAGAGCCACTTGAACTTTAATGATTCAGTATTTAAAGTGTTTTAGTAGAGTTAAAGAATACAAGTAGTTGCTTAAAGGAAAGTATTAATTAGTTAATTTTCATTGATTTAGAGACAAATTACTCAGTTTGTTAGTTATCTATAGTTCAGCCTTTTCTCATTCTTTCTTTGGTTTACCTTTGGACTCCTTTTTGTAGCTTTTTAGTTCCTTTTACAAGAGGCAGAGGAAATGAAATTCCATTTTCTGTTAGTAGTTATAAAAGGTGTGTGTGTGTGTGTGTGTGTGTGGGTGGGTGGGTGGGGGAGCTTGAAACTGTTTTCTAAAATAAAAACACTTTTGTAACTTGAGGCAAGTCATTTAATATATCTGAACCTTAGTTTCCTCCCTGGCACAGTAAATCAAATGCCTACATGCCCATCTCACAAGATTCTTAATTTATACAAGTAACATAATTGACACAGAAGTACTTTGTAAATTTTAAAGTTCTATTGAAATATATATAGATATTTTATTTTCATGTTTTTAACTATTTTGTTCTTCCTTTTACCTTAAAGAAAGATAATTGATCCCTTGCTGTAGACATAATCTTGAAATGTCATATATGAGTTTCTTAAAAGCCAGCCACTATAAAAAAATCCAATTGTTAAAAAAAAAAAGTACTACCTTAAAGTTTAAAAAAAAAGGTTCTACTTTGAAAAGATTGTGAATATGTTGTAAATTAAGAAGCACAGCCGGCCTAGTGGCGTGGTGGTTAAGCGCTGGCTTGGGAAGCCAGTGGCCCAGGTTCAGGTCCCACATATGAGAGCCAGTGACACTGCCCTCTTAAAAAAAAAAAAAAAGTGTATACATTTCGGTCCAGCCGAGTGGCACAGTGGTTGGGAGTTGACTTGGGAAGCCAGCAGCCCTGGTTCGGATCCCACGTGTGAGGGCTAGTGACACTGCCCTCTTAAAAAAAAAAAAAAAAAGAAGAAGCACAGAGTTGGGGAGTCAGGAGGCCCTGGCTCCCAGCCCTTATCCTGTGACTAACTGGCTTTTTCATCTAGTTATGTTGTAGGGGCTCTTTCTTTGTTTTAGTTTTGTAATTTAGAAAATGTAGAAAATAATTCATATTCTGTCGTGGGAGTGCTGTGATGTTATTGTTATTATTATTTTACTAAAGTGATTTATAACCATTTATCTGAGTTTTTCTGTGAATCCAGATCGCTTTAAATCGTATCCACTTAAGGCATGTAATTCAATTCTAGTTTGGGAAAAGAACAGATATTGTTTTCTTCTATAACTACACAATCTTTGCAATATCATTTCTTAACAATTTCAAAGGAATGAAGTGTAGTTGTATATTCAGGTATATAGTTTGTGCCATCGTTCCATTGGAAGCTAACTGACAGGAGTGAGGATGCAGTTAAGGCCTGTCCATTATTCATTTAACATCTGCTGTTGTTTCTCTTTCTCCCTGTGGGGGAGTAAATTACAGCATGTCAGCACATTTTTCATGCTTTGTGTTTAAGCATTTAAAAGTCATTTATTGTGTTATTAATATTTTTTTATTTCTGCTTGTTTGGCAGCCCCTGAAGTTATCAGTGCCCACGACTATAGCCAACAGTGCGACATTTGGAGCATAGGTGTCATAATGTACATTTTGTAAGTAGCCTGATAAATGTACACTTTAAAATGAATGGTCTCTGACAGTAGGATTACATAGATTTTAAATTAAACCTCAACAATATAGTTTTGAAAAAGCTACTGAAAAAACAATGGGGAAGTCACTCTAAAAGCTCTCTTATTAGTTGCCAAGTACACCCATTTGGTATGTTTTTAACACTGTAAATTTATAACTTGCAGCTTTGCCTTTCATTGATCTGTAAATGCTTCAATGCACTATATGATCTGAGCAAAGTGAAAAACTTGGCCTGAAAACCTCCCTGATCCTTTGCTACAAACCAAGTGACTCAGTATTTTCTCAAGAGATTCACTTATTGCTCATCAGGTAGAGAGAGGTACTGGGCCCTGGCATATGTGAGGGATGGACACTAACTAGACAGAGGTGCAACCCAGATCCCTGCATCACTTGCCCCTGGGTCTTTGCTCATGCAGCCCCTTCTACCTAATGTTCTTGTTCTTCTCCACTAATATCTCTCCCGGGTGCGTCCAGGTCACACATTGACACCTTCTATTTCCCTAACTCCTGCTCTAGATCAGCAGAGTCACTACATTCATTATGTGTACTTTCCCAGAGGACTTAAGGCAACATACAAAGATGCATGCAAAACAGTAATATTGAAAGAAGAGCAAAATAATAAACTAAGAATATTTAACTGGGAAGGTTTGCACATGTAGAAATTTGATAGAATTAATTGTTCACTCTTCTGTATTCTCATAGCACTTTTAAAAACCAGATAATCATATTGTAATATAGTTACTGTATTATGTCTATTGTATCTATTTTCCTTGCTCTAAACTCCATGAAGGACAGAGATCTTATTCATCTTTGTATCCCTGGTATCTGGTACAATAGTAGGCATGTAGCCAGTTCTCAATATATATATATATATATATATATATACATATATATTTGTTAAATTGAATTAAAGTGAATTTTCTAAGAAGTATTCTGAAAAGTTAGTGACCATTGTTCTGCCTCTTGGTGAATATGAACATTTTTATGTTGATGCAACATTAGTTTTATGGTCATATTGAAGATTTCACTCTACACCATCTCTTCCAGATCATTTCTAAATATTGACATCACAGTAGTTACATTTTCACAGTTTTGTGAAATGGCAGTAGAAATTGGATGATGTTATTATAGCTGTAACTCAGATGGTCAACATACATCAACTGCTTAGATTGTGTAAAGTATAAATGTATTCACAAAGTTTTGATCATTTGTTTTCTGCTGGTTAGAATCATATTGTAAAGATTCTGAGCCATAGTCTTAATTAAAAATATAACCATTTTAAATTGGTGTTTTATGCTCTCAAGACTTTGTAGACAACACGAGTCAAATATAATATGTGTAACCTAATAGTACACAGTCATATGTTTGCTGCCTTCTTAGTTTGAATTTGACGTAAAGGGAAGTGATAGTGTATAAATGTTAAAATTTTTTCTTTTTCTTAAAGATATAATTTTAATTTTTCTGCTTCAGAGCATGGCTGCATATCATCATAATGACATCTTTTTTTCTTTACAGTAGACTTTTACTTAGCTAATCAGTGCCTATTCATTAATCTGCCTGAGCCCAGTGGTCTTATAGATAATTTCCTTCACCAAGGGCACAAACATATTACCTTCTCCAGGGGGCCTATTTTCTTGTTTATCAGTTACTCCTGATTCATTTCTACTTAATTGGACAATGATAACATACTTTCTCAAGGTGAAATTAACATAAATACTCTTTATGGGTATATCCTCTGCTGTTTTGATTCCTGTGAATGCAACAGAAAATAATAGGAAAGCTTTAAGAGGCATTTTTCATGTCTTGGATTCCCTTTTCTGGATGTGCAGAAAATTGCTGTCATAAAATTTCACATGCTGCTGATTGACCAACCATTAGATACATTCTTATGTAAGTAAAATTGCAAAGGACAGAAAAAAAATGGAATTTTTTAAACGTAGCCCTTAAGCCATCATTGCATGCTAGTCATTCAGTGCAGGAGCAGCTAAGGGATCGGTGAATGTGCATATCAGTGCTATTAGCAGATTCAATGAGCTGGGCTTTTGCTGGCCTATACTTGTTACAATAGATAGTAATTGTTCATAAGACCATTTTTATGGCTTTTTAAAGATTGCATTTTAAAAATAAACAATAGTGAGGCAAGTAAGGTCAGAGAGAGGAGGGTCAGAATGAACTGGAGAAGTAAAAAGTATTTTAGAGTTTATAGGACAATTTGATAAATACCTATCTCTTAACAAGAACCTATTGGTAAATGAAAAACTATATTGTCCAACCTACTTTAATAGATTATTAGGATGAAAACAACTTTTTTTCCCTAGGAAAATCATATTAATCATCATCATTTTCAGGTATAATATTTATCAAATTTAGACTTATTCAGAAAATGATCTTGGGAAAGATTTTTAAGGAACTTAAAGAAAAATATAGCTTAAAAATCAGTAGAAATGTAACTGTTAAGAGACTTAGGCATCATTATCGTTATGTACGTAATAGACCAGCATTTGGGAAGTTGAATGGAATTATGCCATTTTATTCTTTTAGTAATAAAGGGGGAAAATACAACTTGGAGAGTTGAAAAACAGACATACAGAATTGCCATGTGATGAGTCCAGGTCCAACTTCTGTCCGGTTATCACTGGGGACATCTGATTGGATACAGAAGTCAGAAATCAGTGTTGACAATAATGATGAAACTAACATTTGTTGAGAATGTACGAAGAATTGAACTCAGCTTTCAGGCATGTTTTTGTAGTTTTGGACTGGGTTACCTGCTGGCGCCTAGGCTTGCATGCTCTTCATGATGTGTACATGGTACAGCACTTCCTCTTAAAAGATTGCAAAGACACAGTCCCTGTATTACAGAGTGTGAAAACAAGCTCCTGTTTACTTAGTACATACCACTCGTGGTGTTACTGATGTTGGCCGTTATGTATACTCAGCTTTCACTCTTCCAGACTCAAGGGTCCAATCATCATCATCTGATTTTCCTCACCTAGACCTTCTTCATTTTGTATACTATTTTTGATGAGTGGTAGTCATTTTATGGATTTTTGGCATTGACTCAAAGCCTATAGACATTCCCAGGGTTGTTCTTGGTTTAGTCTTACATGTGTATAGTATTTTGCCGTGAATGAAACTCTTACATGGTCAACTAGACTCTGATAACCCTCATTAGACTGATGATTCAGTATATTTTTCCCTAAGTTTAGTTTGGATTATGTGCCTTAGGTATTACCTTACCCTTGCTCACAATGAAGAATACCCTCTCTATTATCTGCATCTATTACTGTGCGCACACACCTTCCTGTATTTTAATCCCCATTTAAGCTTAATGTTTCCCCACCTGGGAGAGCTTTGGGTCATTTGCAGATCTGGAGGTTTCAATGTATGCTAGAGCCAAGCACTGGTCTCGCAAAACCACTTTGCTTCTATTTCCACATCCAGAGAGGTGCCCACCTCTTCTTGTGTGTTACATTCCATTGAGTTGGCTCCGTCTTCTGGAGACCCTGTGAATGAGTGACGTCCACACAGTCCTGCTCAGCTCCTACAGACTCATGCTCATGGCTTCCTTTAGGGAGTCAGTCCATCTCATATTAGGTTTTCCTTTTTTCCTGCTGCCTTCCACTTTTCCCAGCACTATTGTCTTTTCCAGACAACCTTGCCTTCTCACGATGTGCCTGAAGTAGGACACCTTCTGTTGTATCACATTTGCCTTCAGTGATGTTTCAGGCTTACTTTGCTTTAGGACCCACTTATTCATCTTTTTAGCAGTTCTGGGTGTCTGTAGAACTCTCGTCTAACACCATAATTCAAATGAATCCATTTTTTCCCTCTCAGCCTTCTTCACTGTCCACCTTTCATATCTGTGTGTAGTTATTGGGAATACAAGGGTGTGGATGAGCTTAGCCTTGGTCTCTAATGACACATCGTTGCTCTTGATGATCTTTCTTAATTCTTCCATTGCTGCCCTTCCGAGTCTCAGCCTTCCCTTCATTTTTGGACTTCAGTCTCCATTTGAACTGATGACTGAACCAAGGTAAGCCACATCTTTAACAATTTCAGTGTTTTCCTTTCTATCCTTCTTGTTATCCTTTACTTAAATATGAAGCTTCACAACTTCCAAGCCCTGTGGAAACTTAAGTTTTAATAGCCTTATTTTGAGTTTTTAAAAATGTAAACAAAAACAATTGCCTTTGTTTCTAGATTATGTGGAGAAGCACCCTTTCTGGCAAGCTCAGAAGAGAAGCTTTTTGAGTTAGTAAGAAAGGGAGAACTGCATTTTGATGATCTAGTCTGGGATTCCATAAGTGATTGTGGTAAATATAGATTTGTTGTTACTTATTAAAGCAAATATACATAATATAAGAAAGTTTGCTAGTAATTGAAATAAACCTCTGTTTAGTCATTAAATTGACTCACAGAAGTAAACACTATTTACTTGTGGAAACAGGAATATCTTCACTGTGATTGTTATAGGTAAAACTTCCAACCAAAACAGAAAATACATAGCAAAACTTAAGGAGGAAGTTTGCTGATCACCTAGTTAATTTTTACTATAGTACATAAACCAGGTCATCCTGGCAATGAAGCCTCACTTTAGGCCCTAAACTTTATTTCTTAGCCATTTATACTTATATTTATTTTATAATTGACATCGATCCTTCATGTCATACAGACCTATTTCTAAATACATTGGAAAATGTATTAATTGTAGTTAAAATAAATAAGATTTTCAGTATTTTCCTTTATTTGCAGCTAAAAGTGTTTTGAAACAACTGATGAAAGTAGATCCTGCTCACAGAATCACAGCTAAGGAGCTACTAGATAACCAGTGGTTAACAGTAAGTTATAGTATTACTTCTTTTTTTTCTTTTTTCTTTTTGACATGCTGCTACCATTGCTTATTTCTTTTCATTCAGCCTTATAGTTTATATATAATCTTCCTGAAACAGTCAATTTGTCTCATCCTCCGACAAGTTAAAATTACGGAATCTTGACACATTTCTGAAATGAGTATTTTCAAACTGTTAAAACTATTACCACAGTTGTTTGTATGTGTTTATAGAGGTTTAAATGAACTTTGCTTGCCTTCATGTCCTGAAGGAATCAAATCCAGTAGAACAGAGCTGAGAAATGTGCATTAGTGAAGCTGTGGAATATTGAAGAGTCTGTGTACTTTAGTGAAAAAAAGCACTAGAACTGTCCATTTCTCTTTAATTCTTTGGATGCAAGGAATCTTGGGGGACTCAGAAAAGCCAATGTCTCCAAACAGTGGCTCTTACCTAGCTTGAAATCTTGAGTAATTATTCATTTACATATTTTTATTTCCATTAGACTAAATGCCTTGAGCACAGACCCTGTGTCTTACTGATCTTTATATCCCAGTACCCACCACATTCCCTGATCACGATAGGCACTTTGGAAGAGACTGCTACTTACCTCAGTATTTGTTCTCTTTCTTCATGGTAATGAGGACCCTGCCTTTTAGTTGGAAACATTGCTGTCTGGTATTCTTTGCTAGTTATCCTGTCTTTGCTCTAATGTGATGGTCAGTCAGTAAGATCTAAGTGGAAGAAAGGGCAATTTCTGGGAAGTGTCCTTACATTGGGGGGGGGGGCGGGTAATGGCATTCCTCATGCCTGTATTCTTTCCTGGTGGCTGGAATGCAGAGGGGATGGCTGGAGTTTGAGTAGCCGCATTAGACCATAGAGTGGAATCCATAAACTGAGGATGGCACAGCAATAAGAGATGCAAGGAACCAAGGCTCTTAGCTCACAGACCTGCTATGCCAGCCCTTCCCTGCCCACTTCTAGACTTTTTTATATGAGTAGGAAACATCTTTAAGATACTGTAAAATGTGCAATTGAACCTAATACCAATTAATATAATATTCAATAAATAATTGCTGAATGAGTGAATGATTCAGCAAATGAATAAGTTCATGGTTGTCACAGAAAATGTCTGAGCACTGAGACTGGAGATTTCTAAAGACACATTAGAATATTGCTGAACAATAGTTATATGAAAAAATTATTTTACATCTATTCTTGCTAGACACTGTATTATGTACTGGAGGTATATGATATGCTCACATTGTGGTAGTATTGTTGAGAGATGATGGTGGCTTTGACAGGATGATAGCAATAGAGTTGTAGAGAAATAAATGTGATATATTTTTTTAGGTATGATTGAC
Organism: Aselliscus stoliczkanus; assembly: GCA_033961575.1. Lineage (NCBI taxonomy): Eukaryota > Metazoa > Chordata > Mammalia > Chiroptera > Hipposideridae > Aselliscus > Aselliscus stoliczkanus. The sequence continues at coordinate 93,256,968 of CM066736.1, read as the reverse complement.
AAGACTTGGTGATGGAGTAGATGAGGGATGAGGTTAATGGAGGAATCAAAGATGACTTTTAGATTTTACTTTAACAAATGATTGGATGGTGGTACCATTTACTGAGATGTAGAAACCTGAAGGGAAAATAGATATTTTTTTCTGGGAGAAGGATGGTGAATCAAGAGTCTCGTAACAGATATGCTAAGTTTGAGATGCCTGTGTGACATCAAGTAGAGATAACAAATAGGTAATAGAATATATGAGTCTGGAGCTGGAGAAGTCTGAGCTGGAAATAAAAATTTGGGAATCATGAGTATACAGATGCCATGTAAAGTTATCAGCTGAAGAGATAAATTAGGAAGAAAATACAGATACTTAGAAAGGAGGAGAGGCTCTCCCTTTAGAGACTACGACATTTAGAAGAGGAAAAGTTAGCAATGGAGACTGCTAGCTAATGACGAAGGAGGAAAATTATGAGAACGGTGCCAGGGGAAGTTTAGTGAGAAAAATGGATGAGAAAGCCGGAGCAGTCAGCTCTCAGTTAAGTGCTGCTGAGAGGTCAAGATGAGCATGAGAAGTTTCTGTTAGACTGGCTAACAGAGAGGTTGATGGTGACCCTGGAAGCCCAGATAAGTTTAAATACCTTAAATTTATAGTGGTATCTCTCTTCTTTTAAATTCTCTAATTTTCCTTTGGCAATTTCTAATCATTTCTTTGAATAATGTTTTTTTTTTCTCCAAGAGCTACAAAAATAGTCTTCACTCAAAAAATGTGTTACATCTGCCCTCTTCATGAATGTGTTGATCTCTCAAATGATTCTGTGCAATAAGTATTCCTGGCCTAAAGTAATTGTGCAAATGAGCTAGCAGTTAGATAGATCATTGCAAAACTGTACTGAGTAGATTTTTAGTACAGCAAAATCAAAAACTGTAAAGCAGATGGTGTGCCTCAGAAATATATCTCTTTTCAGCATCACACAACATTCGGGTTTGGCCATTTAATTATTTGTGTTCTAATTAGTACAGCTCTATTTCTGGCTTTGGTCATTTTTCCACAAGTCTCCATTTTTGAGCCTTGGTAACATTTGTCTCTATGCAGTCTTTGCCAAATGGATAGAGAAGTGACAAATAGCGTGTACTAACTATATCGGATTATCCTAAGGAGTTCTGTGTATGAAGTTTAGAATACTGGCATTTTATAAACTTCTAAAAGGCAAAACTCTTTTCTTCTTAACCACTTGAAGTCTTACTTCCTATAATTCATATCCTCTGTTTGAAATAATCTAAAGAGAACACGTTAGCCCTCTCAGTGCCTTGCTGTGTTATAACCAGAGCTTATCTTTTGCAATATCTAACAGATAGTAATGTTTCTTTTTTTTCAAAGAGCTTTATCAGATAAAGAGTTTCTATGGTTTAACCTATGTATTGTGCATTTTCAGGCATCGTACATATCTGAAGAGTATTCTGAGAAAAATAATCATTTTTTTTCTCTATGTACATTTAAGTGAATGGAACTTAAAATAAACTCATATTGTCATCCTGATTTCAAAAGTCAAAGATTAGATGTAAGGAAAAACAGCCAAGAAGGGACTTTCCTACAAAGGACGAGTTTGATGATGACTGCCATTGCTAGGAGTGCGCCTGTTATCCTCTTGTGTCCGCTTCTTCCATTTGTCCTCTTTCCTCTCAACAGTGGTTCAGGAGTTTATTCCTTCTCGTTAGATAACATGGTTGCCTCTTGGTATTCCATCAAGTCCCCTGGTGACAACTAAAACCAAAAAAAAAAGGCATTTTAAACAAGTTTTCCAGGTATTTTTAATGTCTACTTATATTTAAGAACCCTACTATAAATTAATTTTCTTCTATGGTTTGTCAAAAAGTAGTTTCCAGATTTGAGCCCTATTGGTATTATTCATACACTCAGTAATCCCTTCAACATTTTTGTTTGGTACCTACCATGTGCCAGGCCCTGTGCTAGGTAATAAAATATAGTTACAGATATATAGGACATGGTCTCAGACATAAGGAACTCACAGTCTAGGGAAACAAGCTATATATAAGATACAATGCAAGGAAGAAGATGATAAATGACATAAGAAATTGCCAAATGACCAGAGGTACAGAGGCAAGCAAGTGTGAAATCAGGAAGTTCAATTTGACTGGCAGATAAGATGCTTGGAGGAAAGAAGTGGGAAATGAGACTTTTGGAAAAGGAAAGAAAATTGTGAGGGGACTTGAATCTCAGGCTAGAATTTTAACTTCCTGTCACAGATAGTGGAGACCAATTGTACATTCTTAGAAATGAAGAAAATGATTGTTATCTAGTGTGTCAGCCTTGCAAGGTGGCTTATTTTAAATGGGACAAATCATTTAAATGCCTATATTGATTTTAACAAGTATATTTTTATTTTAAGACACTATAGGATACAAAGGTGAATAAAACACATTTTCTCCCCTTGAGTAATTTACCACAAATTACAGTGTACTTTGCTTTGCAAAGTCACACTTTGCAAAGGCACTTGTAATCAAGGTGTGTAGGGTCTAATTTCAGAGCAATCTTTCCTGATATGTGTATAACTCCCTTGTTCATTAATTTAGAAATTGTTATTCATGTTTTGGTCAATAGATTTTAACATTTAGCCTTAACATACATACTCTACATAAGAAAATGGAAATTTTATGATGCCTAATTGTTGGGTTTTTGTTCCCCTATTGTATATTTTCATCTTAAATATACTAATACTCTTACTTTTATATTACTATCTTCAGTTATTCTTAAATTCTGAATTATCTCCTGTGTATGAATATACTGTTGAGGACCAGAAGGTTTTTATAAAAATTATGTTAACAAGTGGCTCATGAACCAGAAACTTTGGAGATTTATTCAATATTCAGTGATTAATGTATCTTAACTACTGTGTGTTGTAGAGGACACAAGGATGAATCTGAGTCCCTGCCCACAGGTTTTCCACAGTCTAGTAGAGGATTTAAAATAAAAACACAGGCAGAGAATGAATATACAGTGTGCATGTGTGTGTGTGTGTATTTTTAAATATATAAAAATATGCTCTATATTACATATAACATATAATAAAATTTACTCCATGAAATATATACTCAATATAAACATACATATTTTATATAGAGTATATAATACAGTAGTAGTACTATTAGGTTTTCAAGAAGAGAGCTATTCCCTTTGGGAGATTACAAAAACTACTTAAAGTGAAGGTAACACGTGATCTGGCTCTAAAGGAAGGGCTAAAAGTACAATTTAATGTTGTAGTCATGTTAAGAAGAAGAGGCATTATGGATAGAAAGAAATTTACAAAGATATAGAGACAGAAGAAAAAGCAGTATATTTAGAGAATATGAAGTATAGTAAATAGTTCTGGTTTTCTGGAACCCTAGAAGACATGTAGGGAATAGTGGGAAATTAAGCTGTAAAGACAGGTAGAGCTATTTTGCTCTAGACTTGGCTAGCATAGAGAGGACTTTATATATGACTTGTTTTGACAGTGGCTTGCTCCTGAAAGGCACTGAATTACCATGATCACAGCTGAATGTATGTGAGTTTTCTCCTTTGTCCACCATCCACCCAAAAGTTCCTTTGTTCTCTTTTCCAAAGTATTTCTACCATTCACCAGCGATGTGCCAGAGTTCTAGTTTTGCTCCCCATCTTCTCGAATGCTTGTTATTGTCAATATTTTTAATTTAGATACTCTGGTAGATACATAATGGTATCTCATTGTGGTTTTGCTTTGCATTTCCTGCACTACAAGTGAAATTGGTCACCTTTATTTATGTTTTATTGGTCTTTTAGATGTCTTCTTTTTTGAAATGCCTGTTCAAGTCTTTTTTCTATTTGATTTTATACCTTTTATTTATTGATTTGTAGAGGTTTGTTATATATTCTAGATAGGAGCCTTTTATCACACACATACACACACACACACTCACACACATACAAATGAACACATGTATAATAACAAGTATCTTCTAGAAGAATCTGACTTAAGAAAGAGAATATGAAAAGGATTATTGCAAATCCTCACCCAAGCAGATGACTTTTGTAAAACCATAGACCATTGGAAATTGAGGGTCTTGAACTTCATTTCCTGCAAACTGTCCTGCCCACACATCCCTTGGGAAGTCTTCATGTACAGTCAGGTGTACACATACACCAGTTTAAAGAATGTTGGTTTGAAATATATTGCATATGCTTTTATTTTTCCTGCTTTGTTGAGATATAATTGACACATAACACTATATAAATTTGAGGCGTGCAACGTAATGACTTGATATATGTATTTATTATGAAATGATTTCCACAATAAGTTTAGTTAATACATCCATCACATCACATAGTGACTTTTTTTTTTTCTTGTTGAGAACTTTTAAGATATACTCACTTAGCAACTTTCATATATACAATAGTATTGGGGCTCAGCAACACCTCTAGCTAGAAATTCTTGGCAGGCAATTAGAAAATTCCAGTACTTCTAGAATAAGGGTAAATTACTAAATTTCTCAGGCTGTTTCCTCTTGAAGAATAGGAATATCAGTACCAACCTGTCTACTCGTAGTCGCTATACTTGTTGGAAAAAACCCACTGCAATGACTTGTTAGAAAGAGTTTTAAAGTGGCACACAGCTGCTTACTTTAGTGGTTGTTATTACTTTGATATGCTGCTGTCTTGGGCTCATTAAGACATATTTGGTGATTGTATTGGGTGCTGTCAGTCCTTTGTGGGTATCTGCAACTTACATTATTTCTTTTCCTACTGTAATTTACATTAATTATTAGTCATAGAAAAGTAATAGTTGAGATTAACCATGATAAATGATTTAAATGATAAACACAACAGAAAAATAACTTGCTCCATTAACTTCATTCCCTCTTACTAAAATAACCATTGTTAAGTCTCTGATGTGTCTTTCAAAAGCATTCTGTGCATTTTTATGTGTATATTTTATGCCATGGGTTCCTATTATGCAAGCTATTCTTTTTTATCTAATATATCTTGGAAATATTTCCTTATTTTTAAAAAAGCAGCATTGTATCCCAAACTATGGTACACTATTATTTTGTAAATAATACCCTATGAATATGGAGCATTTAAATTGTTTCATATCCTTCCCATTACAAACAGTGGTACAACAAATGTTCTTGGAAATACATGTTTGCATACTGTGTCAGCTTAGCTATAGGATGAAGTCTTTTTTTATTAATTTTAATTAATTTATTTATGTATTTATTTATGTATTTTTTAGCTGAGCCATCCTGCCACCTGTTGGCTGCTCAGCAGCAGCTCAGCTCGGCCTGGGCATTGAACTGCTGTTGCTCAGAGCTCAGCTCACACTTTTTTTTTTTTTTTTAAGATATTATTGGGGAAGGGGAACAGCATTAGGGAATTGGGGAAGGGGAACAGACAAGTTTCTGTCTTTTTGTTCTTTAGTCTAGTTGCGGAGGACATTGCTTCACTGTTGGTATCGTCATTGCACTCTTCCCGGATGAGGCAGATCGGTTGCTGGCCTCTGGATGGTCGCTCACTGTGGCTATTGGCAGCTTGGGCTGGGTGCCAGCCACTCACGCTGGCTGCCGGCCACTCACTGTAGCCTATGGCAGCCCACTGCAGCAGGGGCTTCAGCCTACTCCGTTATCGGGGCTCGCAGCCCAGCTCCAGGTGGAGCTGTTGTTAGCTGTAGAGGGCAGTATTACTGGCCCTCATATTTGGGATCCGAACCGGGGCCACTGGCATCCCCAAACCAGTTCTTAACCAATGCGCCCTCAGCCGGCCCTCAGCTTGCACTCTTGAGAGAGCTCTTAACCAACTGAGCCACTCGGCCGGTCCAAGATAAATTCTTAACAGTGGAATTACTGGCCAGAGACAATGTGCATTACACATTTTGATAGATTACTGATAATTTACCCTTCTATAAAAAGCAAGTAAATGAGACAGCATTTCCCCGTAACCTCACCAACACAGAGTACTATTAAACTTAAATTTATATCCACTATTAGGTGAAAATTGACATCTCATTGTTTTGATTTAGAGTTTATATATTTTTAATAAAGTGACTATTCCATTTTTATATTGAAAAAAAACAAAACAACAACCTTATGCCTAGGAACATTAGAAAACGAAGAGGTCTAGCTACTTGCAAAAAGTAGAAAATGATAACTATAAGCTAAATACCCAGAATGTTTCCTTTTAGCTTTGCTGAATTTATGTTTCATACCATCTCACCCTAGCTTATATGTATAATTCATTCATTCATTTATAAAAGTATCTATTGTTTACAAAATACTGATAGGCACTGTCCTTGAAAAGGCAAATTTTGTTAGACGAGGACATATGCTTGGGTCTCCATTTGTGTGACATGTCTACTAAGGTATCAAATCCAAATCTTAGTATTTGAGCAATGCTTCTCTTTCATGAATGTCCATTTTTCCAGTTTTTCAAAGTAAAATAGTCTCAACTATCTGTTAAACAAGTAGAAATTTATTAACCAGAAGGTTGGTTTTCTACTTGTGATAGCCTCAGATTATCCCCCTGTACTACTACCTTCTTGCCATTTGCTGCTTTGTCGTTAATGAGTTCAGCATCAGACCCCCTGAATACAGCCAATAAAGGGATGTCAGAGTTAGTGTTCTGATGGTGAGGTGACATACAGTCTACAGTGCCTGGCCTAACAGTTCCACCCATTTCTGTTTAGTTCGTTGGCTCATTTGTAATTTCTTACAAATTGAACCCAGAAGGCTGATGACATACAGCCCTGGGATACTTATTCATTGGTCAATCCAAGCATTTGATGCGATCCCTCTTCCAACTGCTAATGAGCAATAAAGACGGTAGTCTAGTAAGTTACTGGCTGGACTTTAGACAACAGAGAAACCCTGGAATTGATACTACTCCTTGTGCCCTGTTTGATATCACAAATGAATATAGGAAGCCAAGGGCTAAAAATTTCCAACTAGTAAAATGTTTTTGGGGTGTTAATACTCCTGTTCTGGATCCTTTCCTCTTCTCCACAATCTCTTTGGGATGAGAAATAGGGTCATTTCTTTGAGTACAAAGGCACTTTACTTTAGGCCTGTAGAGTGTCAGTCCAAGCTCTTGGGTGTATGCGTATGTACTGAGCATTTGAAAGATTGCCAGAGATGCAGATTGAAGATAATACAGGCAATCCTTGCTTTGCATGACAGTGCAGGACTGTAAAAATAATGCAGGGTGAAACTGTGCAAAGTGATCTTAGTGGGAAGTCAGTGGGAAAAATTACGGTTGTTCCATGATCTTTAAAATTTTTGTTAAACAGTAAAAGCTCAAAATGTTGGTTATAAATATATAAGGAATGAAACAAAAGTAAAAATTAATGTTTTTAATGAACTATAATTTAAAACATTAGAAATATTGAGAAGTACAGTGTCTTATTTTTTATAAAAATGTATCAAGAATAGCTTAAACAGTGCTTGCCTTTGTCTTCTTGTCATATAACTTATAATACAGAGGGGAGCATCTTTTTTAACGCCTTGGTGAACTGTAATACTGTTTTCTAAGTTTGGATCAGCTTCCAACATTTTATCCTTTGTGCTTTCAGTATCATGAAATATCTCTGAAAATTCTTTAAATGTCAAATATTTTACAGACATCACTTTCTCTGGGTCATATTCATCCTTTCTGTCACAGCTGCTTTTTTTTCATTTATGTTGATAAGTTTGCCTTCACTAAGGTCCCTTGATTGCATATCTAGGTTCTCTAAAATGGTGGAGTGTCAACATTCCCATGGTCAGCTGTTTCTTTTATTACTCCATTTGTATTTGATTCAGATTTCACTTCCAGCATTATCACTTTTAATTTCTTTACTGCACTTGCATCTTTGTTGACAAGTTCTCTGGGAGACGAGGCAACACAACTGCACACTTTGCTGTCTGTGCGTGAACTTAATAGCAGCTGCACAGTGTCCAGTCACCAACAGATTGTGAAAGAAATGACATGATTGGTCACTGATCATGAGCACATCTATCTTTTACATAGTGATTGTGGGTTAAAGAGCTAGCAGTGAAGTTGGAATTTTATGCAATTAGAGTTGATGTACCATGGTGACTCAAATTTGAACTGTGTTGTTGATATTATTTAACTAAGTCATAATTACTGAAATTCCTGCATATCAGGCTCGTGCAAAGCAAGGACTGCCTAAATAAATGGGTTATCACATGGTACTAATTACATGTGATTTCTCTAAAAATTGCAATTTTGTTGGGTACACTGGTTGTACAATAGGCTCACTCTTTTTAAGGCTCTTTGGAAGTGACTTACAGAATATAGATATTCATTTGCTAGGTATATCAGGATAGACTAGATTATGCTGCGGTAACAAGTGACCCCCAAATCTCAGTGTCCTTGATGCCTTCTATTGCACATTGGCTGAGAGGAGGTGAGGAGGAGAGGAGATTCTGTCCTCACTCAGAGGCCTAGGCTGAGGGAGACCTCATTTCTATGCTTCTGTAGTTACTAAGGCATGAGTTGTCTCACTTTCTTCAGTGAGACAAATTGCATGGTATCTCCTACTTAAGTCTCCACCCAGAGTGGGACCTACCATTTCTGTTACTGGAGGTTCACAGGGATATCCAACAGTGGACTCAACCCAGAGCAGCAGTTCCGATAAAAGAGAAGTTGAGACAACTGACTCAGGAGGCTGTACTAATCCTGATACAGAAAATTGCTGCAGGGGAAAGCGGAGATGTATGATTGTGGAACTGTGTACCTCCTTGCACCGGTATTGTCTTGATGTTGGTGGGGATGCCTAGAGCTAATCTACTGTGACCAGTTTATCATGGGAGTCTTAAAGCGTGAGCACCCTAATTGCTCTTAAGTGCTCAACCCATGCCCGCAATGCGGCTAAAGCCTTCCCAAAGTGGTCTTGGAAATGGAAAGAAAGCAAAAGACAAAAGTGGCTTTGTTCTTACCTTGGGAGGATCAGTCCAGGCACTGGTGAAGCTGTACCATCTAAGTCACCAGAGATGTCACCAGAGGCTCATGGGGATGTCCAAGAGAGAATTCAACCCAGAGCAGTGGTGACCAGGTTCTTGTCTCCGTGCAAGAAAGAATTCAAGAGCAAGACATGCAGGAAAGCACAGGGAGTTAGTTTATTGAAACAAAAGTACACACTTAAGAGGGAAGTGCTGGCAAACTCAGAGATTAGGTCACACCAAGGAAGTCATGATCAGGGGCATTATCCCTCCTGAGGCAGGAATTGGTGATGTCCCACTGACATGGTTCATTCATCTCCTCCCCCTGGGTGGAACCCTCCATTTCCCACTTTTCCTTCCTTATTTGGTTCCTCTGGAGCTGTGATGGCATCAGATGCATGATGAGAGTCATACTATATGCAATGCAAATGACATTAAAATTAGCTAAAGGTCAGATCCCGGTCATAGGGGTCAGCCTAGCTGGATAAAACTGGTTGTTGTTTTTCTCCAGCTGCAGGTGCTGAATACGGTCACTTGTTACTTGTACAACCAGTAAGGCACCTCACCTTGTACTCTGTAGTGGATTGTCAATTTCCTAGACTACCTATCCTGCCTCATTTTGAGTCAGATTTCACTGGCCCAAACAAGTCACATGGTCATGTCCCAAAAGAGGTAGAGAAGTACAATTCTGCCATGTTCCTAGAAGAAAGAAACGTTGGGGGAGCAGCATTAGTGACTACAATAATATCCAAAGAATTAACTTATGGAGAATTTATCAGGGAAGGACAATTGAGGACTGGGATTACAGACATACATATGTCATATTGTCCCTTTCTGCTAGTGAAAGAATCAAATTGAAGCAAAATTGTAAGTACTGGCATTCCAGGAGCCTGGACACTGTGATTACGTGAAAATTAGAGCTAAAGTTCAGGATGAAGCCAGGAAGTTATGGATCATAGGGACGAAGCTGAGCTGTTGACAGAGCCCTGGAGATCAGAACTCATTCATATGAGAGCTCTGAGATTATCTACTGTTCTAAATGATTTCAACTCTTTTATGGTCTTTGAGCCTCTGTCTATGCTTTGAGTTTAAGTTGACAACATCTTTGGAAGTTCTGGGATACTTAACAGAGATGTCTCTTAAATTGAGCTGTGAAGGAAATATAGGCTATAGCTTGGCAGAAAGCATGGGAAAGGCATTCTGGAAGTAATGGTAGAGGCTGCATGAGTACAACCAAAAGTATAATGCTATGAAATTGGTAAGAATACAGACCTTCTTAAAACAGGATGAAATAGAAGAACCGTGGGGAATTAATTGCATAATGATCCTCATTGAGTTATTACTATTCCATACTTAATGTTTATTTTTAACAACAAATATATTAAACTCTACAAATCCTCAATAGTGTACTCATATGGCTGCCTTTAAAGTACTCTGTCTCATAGTATTCTGTGTCACTGATGCTTAATACTTCAATCCACCCACATACCAAATTAATTTAGAATCACTCCATAGCTGTGCTCACATCTGAACTTCCCATTTTAATCTAAGTGTGATCCAAATTTCTTGTCCAAACTTTCTCTACAAGTCTGAGTTAGGGGTAAAAATATTTAAGGCATACCTAGTCTAGTAGGATCCATTTGAGACTGCACTCATGTATTTCTTGGCATTAAATGGACTATTATATTTGAGAAAAATCTAGTTATTATAAAGTGTTCAATTTTGAAATTACATGAGGTGTGATTAAACAATACAGTGAATGTTTAAAAAAATGTATTACAGTAAAAGACACATTGCCATTAATCTCCCTCAAAATACTCCCCCTCACTTTGAACACACTCATCCCATCATTCTTGCCACTTTCTGAAGCAGTTCTGGAAGTCCTCTTTCGTGAGTGTCTTTAGTTGCACTGTCGTGGCTGCCTCGATGTCCTGAATCGATTCAAAATATTTACCGTTCCTGGTCATTTTAACTTTGGGGAAGAGCCAGAAGATGCACAGTGCCAGATCCGGTGAATAAGGTGGATGAGGACACACTGTAATGTTTTTATTTGACAGAAATTGCCATACCAGAAACGATGTGTGACACGGAGCCTTTCTGTTGTGATAAAAAAAATATGGTGAATGCTGCTGCCGAGTGCCATCCAACAGAAAGGCAGGGATCTTCGATACAGGAAGCGGCCCATTGAACCTTAGTAACGGTGTGTGACCAAGTGTCAACTTCTTTGGTGTAGTCAATCTGAGGTGAGCTACAGTTGAGAGAAGGTGTGTTTTAAAGTGTGCCATAAATCATGGATCACGAACAACACATTAACATGAAATGGGCAAACAGTTTCATCCTGCAAATGACAACACTCTGTGTCACACATTGCTTCTGGTATGGCAATTTCTGTCAAATAAAAACATTATGGTGGTCCTCATCCATGGTATTCACCAGATCTGGTAGTGAGCGATTTCTGGCTCTTCCCCAAAATCAAAATGACCTTGAAAAGTAAACATTTTGAATGGATTAAGAACATCAAAGCAACCATGACAGTGCAACTAAAGACATGAAAGAGGACTTCCAGAACTGCTTCAGAAAGTGGCAAGAACAGTGGGATAAGTGTATTGGAAGTGAGGGGAGTATTTGGAGGGGGATTATGGCAATGTGTCTTTTACTGTAATAAATTTTTTTTTATTTAAACATTCACTGTATTGTTTGATCACACCTCATATAATCGCGTCTGGGATAAAAACAGTGCATTGAATCAGTTATAATCAAATGACTACCTTATATCGAAATCTTCCAGTCAACTAAGGGCTTTCAAATCAAACATCTGTATTCTTAGATATAGCACTTGACTAATCAACTGAATTTAGGTTTGTTATTTTTTTACCAGACATTTTGATATTATATAGGCTTGCCCTTAATGCTGGGCTCACTAGATTTTGGGGAACTTCTTTCAGCTTTCCTGTTAGTTTTAAGGTGTCCCTATCAGTACAGGGAGTGTGTTCGAAGGCGCATCAGAAGTTTTGCCATTTATAGTTTTTCCATGTGACTTACTATTGGGTTGTTGGAAAAGTCATGACGTATTTTTTTCTATGTTTTTCATTACAAAAATGCATCATGACTTTTCCGACAACCCAATAAATTGGGGGGAATATATTACTAAAATATGTAAGAATTCTTTCAATTTTCTAAACTTTTTGTAACACCAAAAATTCATTGTTAACATTAGGGCAATGCACTTTCTTCATTGAGACCAACCAATGTGTTAGAAATGATGAAAGAATGGAAAAATAATCCAGGAAGTGATGAGGAAAACACGACAGATCAAAAGAACAAGTGGTCCATTCAAGAAAAGTTGAAAGGTCACCCAGCCAGTGGACCCAGCAGAAATGTCCATGATGTCACTAGCTCTTCTGATGAAGACGAGGAAAAACAGGTAGGAAGAACCAATAAAACAAGTAAGAAGAACAATCGTTTAATTTCTCCAAACTGTAAAGTACTCTCACAACACTTGGAACGTATTTTGCAACTCTGTCTGTTTTTGTTGGTTTGTAACTAAGGACTTGCATGGTGAAGCACGTAAAGTTCTCTCCTCCCTTGAGACCATCATGATTTAACAAGGTGGCCTGAAAGTGTATTTTAAGGTCTGTGATTATATAGGGCAGGAACCTGCAAATGTTTCCTATAAAGGAACAGATAGTAAATATTTTAGGCTCTGTGAGCTATAATAATCTCTGTAACAACTTCTCAACTCTGTTATAGCCTGAAAAGAGGCAGAGGCTTTTTTTAAGGACATGGACAGAAACAGGTGGTGTGCCAGATTTGGCCCATGGTCAAAATTAATAATTTTTAAATTTTATTAGGCTATACAAGTTGGAATGGGTTTACATAAAGTGATTACATTATCCAGTTATTTGTTTCCAATTTTATGATAACTAACACTGTTTATATAGGTTTATCATTTTACTTAATTAGAGCTAAATATAGTTTTATTTTTTCTGGTGAATAAAATTTTGTAACATTTTGATTAATTCTAGATTGTGTTCTGTGAACTGGATATCCTGACAATTTACCCAAACCCTTTTTTTCTTTTGTTTCTATGTTTGTGGAAAAGTTTTCTGTATGTTTGTTCTCTTTCTTGTCCTAAATATAATGAACACATTTTAGCTCTTCTTTAATAACTGAGCCTCTTGCCAGTGGGGGCTGTGTTCACCTTAGGGAAGCCCAGACTTCTTGTGAGGAGTTGCCCCTTTTCAGTCCTCTGAAGCCTAGAGGTAGGCAGAGTGGAGAGATGGACTGAGAGGGAGTCACACCCAGGAAGGGACAGCATTGCTGGCCCACACCCTTCCATCCTAAGACTCATGTCAGAAACTTGTAGAAAGAGACCTAGGTAGAGTGATTTACTGATTGGTTTGATTTACTGGTTGGGAACTTCTTCATTTACTTGATAGCAAATGTCTAGATCAGGGGTCAGCAAACTGCAGCTCACGAGCCACATGTGGCTCTTTGGGTATGTTCTGTCTCAAAAATTTCCTGACCTCTGCAAGAGCCAATCCTGTCCCTCACATATTAAAAATTATTTGAGAGCCATAAATATATTTTTACATAATCACCATTATGTGAATAATATCCTTTAAAAAGTTTATAAATGGGGGCCGGCCAAGTGCTGCAGTGGTTGAGCGCTAGTTTGGGAAGCCAGCAGCCCCGGTTCGGGTCCCACATGTGAGGGCCAGTGACACTGCCCTCAAAAAAAAAAAAAAAAAATTTTGTAAATGAAACTATGATAGTTTTATTTTCATTTTCAATTTTACTTCAGAGCCACAGTTCGCGAGCCACAGTTTGCTGACCCCTGGTGGCTCTTCCATCTCAAAAGTTTGCCGACCCCTGGTCTAGATAATAAGCATAACATTTAATGATTCAGATATTTTTGAAATAATCATATTTACCATAATATAAGTTTATTGAATTCCCTTTATCATCTCTACTCTGTTAATAACTCCTGCAATGCTTAGCAGCAGTGTATATTTTATATTCTTGTTTAAAATAATATTTTAAAAACTCATGTTTGCATTCCCTTATTGAACATAAATTGAAGATTTTCCTATTAGCTGGCTTGGCATTTTATACACATACATACATACATACACACACAAGTATACATACACATACTCCATTTGATGTCATAAATAATTTATACCTACTAAATTAAGGAAATGTATATGATTCTTTTTCCATTAAAATATTTGAAGTTTGGCTTTAATTTAAATGGAAATATGCCAGCAGTTCCTGCTTTCCATTGTATCGTTGTTCTCTCTTCTGGAGAATCTCATAAATCCATTCAGAGCCCCTGATTTTGTATTTCTCATAAGCCAGGAAAATCACTTTTTAGATAAGTGGCAGAGCTCTTGGGAAACTAGCAGAGAAAGTGAGGATTTGTTAAAAACAAAACCACTTGAACTAAGCACTTTCCTCTCTCCCTAAATAACTCTCCTCTATGCCCTGGACATTATGGAAAAACACAGTGTACACTGCCTCATTGCTCATGTTGGGACTAAGGTATCACACCTCACTTTTTCAAACTTGTTTTCAAATGATTGGCATTTGGAAATGTCCATTCTTTTTTTCTTTTCATTTCCAACTTTTAGCCTGTTTTAGGTAATGGAGTTCTTTGAAGACAGAAATGTTCTCTCGTGTGTTTCTTGTGTTTTACAGGCGGAGTACATCTAGATAATGCATCATTATTCATAACCCTCTGAATGGGTCTTTAATCTAATCTCTCAGATGGACCCAAGACTTTCACTCCTCCAACAGCATTTACTCATCTTCAGATGAGACACTTGGCAGACCACTGCTTCTTGCCTTTTTAACATCAGGTCCTAGTGATTTCTGATAAATAGTACAATACTTTCATTATTCATTGAGCTCAGAAAACAATGGGAGAGAAATGAGTGTCTGTAATTAAAATGCACCTCCCTGTAATTATAGAGGGAGGGACTAGAAACTCCGGATGTGATGGAAGTCCTATATTTGCATTACAGAATTCTTGTTTCATAAAGGAGAAACTTCTCGGTTGTTAAATTATTTATTGAATGATCATTTTCCTTGACTGAAAACATGGTCTTTACAGTGTCACAGGAGATAGTACATGTAGCAGATACTTTACGTAGTCTAGAAAGTAAAAAGACAAGGTGGCTTAGAAACTTCGAAAGTTATTTTGATCAACAAAATGCATTCATGTAAGCAGTTCTTCAAAGGGAAGAAGTGTTTGAATTGAAATAACATTGAAAGTAAACAGTCAAACTATGGTATATTTATGTATTTCTATGAGGAGAAAGTTGGCATTTTTTGTATTTTAGTTCGGTAGGAGAAAAGTTTGCATTACAAATTAAATCTTAGCTGTCTGATCCCATGTGAATCATGTGCAGATTTGGTGGTGCTTTCACAGTTTTGGCACGCTTTTGTACACCAGTATTGAAGCACTGCAGTCTGGCATATGTGCCCGAGGACTGCACTTAAAATATCATAATGATTAAAAGCACAAGCTCCAGATCAAGGCTGCCTGGATTCAAATCCTGCTTCCCCACTTATAAGCTTTACGACCTTGGGCAAGTCTCTAGGCCTCTGTTTTCTCATCTGTAAAATGGGATTAGTGACATCCACCAAGGACTCAATGAAATCTTGCATGTAACACTCTTGACATATGGTAAGCACAAATTAATGTTAACTATTATTACTTTTATTATTATATTGCTAAGGAACTTGCATAGAGTATTGCTAAAATTCCTTGTTTTTTCCTGCCTGCTTCAAGGCTCCTTTGGGTGTAAGCGTTAGAATAAATGAATGGACAAACTAAGAAATATCATTTTCAGAGTGATAAGGTGATACTTCTAACCTCTTTTGCCCTCTGAGTTTGGGGAGGTCCCTAAGGTACTGTGGTGGATTGCATTATTTCCCCCAATTATCTCATCCCTCCCTGTGAGGGATTTATACATTCACACCCATTGCCGTGTGACTTTGCAGTTCTCCCTATTATAGTAGATGAAGGAAATGTACTCACTCCCCTAATGTTGGTCTGATCTATATGATTCACTTTGGCTAATGGAATGTTTAGAGGTGTGATATAAGCTGTGACCTTAAGAGCATTTGCATGATTTAACTTGCTCTCTTGTATTTCTGCCATCTGCCCCAAGAACATACCTACAGGGAGCCATGGTTCTAGGAATTATGAAGCTCTGTGGAGTAGACATGTATCCAGTACAAAGCCTAAAGTCCAGCCTAGCTAAGCCCTACAGCTAATTGAGAAAAATTGATGTTTATTGTCATTAGATACTGAGACATTTGTAGTTACTTCTTACCTAGTTGTACAGAAAAAAGTTAACGCAGCAGACCTAAACTGCTATCTTTGAAAAGGTTTAGGGCCGGCCGAGTGGCGCAGTGGTTAAGTGCTGGCCTGGGAAGCCAGCGGCCCCGGTTCGGTCCCACATGTGAGGGCCAGTGACACTGCCCTCAAAAAAAAATAATAATAAAAAAAGAAAAGAAAAGGTTTTCTTGCAAGGATGGTCCTTGGCTGGCTTCTGGGAACTTAGATTTTGGGATGGTTGCTACCATTAACTGATAAGAATTTTACACTGTGCCTAAACTGTTTGTACAAACAATATGGTTTATGCTGAACGCCTGCTTCCCTTCCGGGAGGCTGGAATTCTGGCAGGCGCTGGGCAGAGGCTGCCACATGGCCAGCTCCTCTAAGAACCCTGTGTGCTGAGTCTTTAAGAGCTTCCCTGGTTGGCAACATTTCACACATGTTGTCACAACTTCTTGCTGGGGTAATTAAATACATTCTGTGTGACTCCTGGGAGAGGACCCTTGGAAGCTTGAGCCTGGTTTCCACTGGACTTCACCTCAAGTGCCTTTTACTTTTGCTAATTGTGCTTTGCATCCTTTCACTGCAATAAATCATAGCAGTGAGTACAACTATATGATGAGCCCTGTGAGTTCCCTAGTGAATCATGGAACCTGGGAGTGACTTGGAGAATCTCCCAAACACAGTAGCATAACTGCAGCAATAGCTGACTAATATAGGTACAAATCATTGATGGTGCTAATGTGAATCGTGACCTGTTGTTCTTTGATCTAATGCTGTTTGCAATGCCAGTTGCTAGTTTGAATTCATAGACTTCCGTAAACAACAATGCTATTGTCCCTACTTCTGCTCCCACTGGGAGAACCTCCTGTGTCAAGGCTTAGGTTTCACAACAGGCTTAGCCAGGCTTCCATAGTTAAAAGGATATATTAGTGAATCCTTTCAAATCATTTCCCTGCTCTCCCTGGCTTTTGTTTAGTCCCCTTTAGGGACTATAGCTATTAGGATATGCTATGTGTATCTTTTCCCTATGAAGAACCAATCCAGTGGGTTGGGTTATAACTAATACTGCCTCAATTCAGATGTATTAACTTGGGTTTATTCATCTCTTTTCCTGACTTTGTGCTATACTTGTCACATGAATTACATCTACATAATTATAAACCCAACAAAACAGTGTCAATTTTTGCTTTTAAGTCATATGTATTTCCAAGAAATTAAAAGGAAAAATTGTCTTATATATTTACCCAGGTTTTACTATTTTTGATGCTCTTCTTTCTGAAAATCCAAGTTTCCATCTGGTATGATTTTCCTTCAGCCTGATGAACTGCCTTTGCATTTCTTGTATTGTGTGTCTGCTAGTGATGATTTCTCCTGGTTTTCTTTTATCTAAAATTGTCTTTATTTCATTTTAATTTTTGAAGGAGATTTTCTCTGTTTATAAAATTCTATCTTGACATGTTTTTGGGTCTATACTTTAAAGATGTTATTCTGCTGCCTTCTGGCTTCCAGTTTCTCTGATAAGAAATCATTGGTGATTTGAAATGCTCTTTCCCTTATGTAATGTGTCACTATCCTCTGAATTTTTCAAGATTTTCTTTTTATCTTTGGTTTTCAGCAGTTTGACTACGATATTTCTAGGCATGTTCTTTACATTTATCCTGCTGGGGTTTGTTGAACTTCTTGAATCTATAAATTTGTGTCTTTTGCCAAGTCTGGAAAATTTTGTCATCATTTTTAAAAAAAAATTTTCTGAGACTCCACTCACATGTTAGACCATTTGATATTGTTCTATAGATCCTTGAGGCTGTATTTTTGTCAATCTGTTCTTTAAATTGGATACAATCTATTGATCTATCTTCAGGATTACTCTTCTGTTATCTCCATTTGCATATTAAACCTATCATAAATATTTAATTTCAGCTATTATATTTTATTCTAAAGTTTCAATTTTTAAAAATTATTTCCATTTCTCTACTGAGACCTCCTTTATTCATCAAAACATATTTCCCTTAACATCACTGATAATAGTTATGATAACTGCTTTAAAAATCCTCTTTTGATAATTCCAACATCTGGAACATCTCAGGATCTGTCTCTATTAATTGTTATTTCTGTTGAGTAATTTTGGATTGTATCCTGGACATTAGAAATGCTATGTTGTACTGACTCTGGATTTGACTATGTTCCTCCAAAAAGTGTTGATGTTTTGTTTTAGCAGACATTTAATAGGTTGGATACAAACTGGAAATTGTCTCTTAAGCCAGCAGTTCAAATCTTTGGTCAGTTCATTTTATCTTTAGCTGGGCAGAATTTAGGATGCCCCTTCTCTGGCTGTCTCCTTTCAGGGATTCTGTCATTACTTTCTGGTGTCTGTGGTTGCTTTGAATACTGTTCTCTAATTTTTTAGACCAAAGAGAGAAAATTATAAAAGTATCCTGTTGGGGCATGGTGGGGAGAAGGGAAAGACACAGTGCCATCAAAGGAGTAACATATGACATATCAACAAAAATAATGGAAGCCAGAAAACAATGCAATGCCATTGCTTAAGTGCTAAATAGAAAACAAAACAAAACAAAACAGCTGCCAAACCGGAATTTTTTATCTGGTAATAATTTCCTTCAAAAATAAAGATTAAAATAAAAGTGTTTTCCGGTATGTAGAAGATGAGTGAACTTGTTACCAGCATATTTTACCATGAAAGATACTAAAAGAAAAATTTCAAGGTAAAAGAAAATGATCCCAGATGGAAATACTGAACTGTAGGAAGGTACGATGGGCATTGGCAAGAGTAAGTATGTGAATAAATATAAAATAATGTTGACTTTAAAACAGTAGCAATAATAATGAGACATAAACTTTCATTTCAGCAAACTAGGGGGCGGGGAAAAGCAAATCAAGTACCCTCTCAACAAAAACAGAAGGAGAAAATGATTTTAAAAAGAGAATATTGTAAATGACTTAATGTCAATAAATCAGAAAATTTATACAAAATGGTCAAATGCCTTTAAAAAAAACCCACCAAAACAGATACACAAAAATAGAAAATCTAAATAGTTCTATATTTATTTTTAAAATTGAGTGTTTAAGAACTTTCCAATAATGAAAACTAGTTCCAAATAATTTCACTGGTTAATTCTTCCAAATATTTAAAGAAGACAAAGCTTGTTATACAAACTCTTGAGAATATTTCCCAATGCAGTTGTAAAGCAAGCATGACATTAATATGAAACATGACAGGGGTATTACAGAAAAAGAAAATTACTAGCCAATATCTCTCATGAATATAGACACAAAAAATCCCAAACTCAATATTAGCAAACTGAATCCAGAAATATATAAAAAAGATAATGCATCATGACCAAGCATACAACATATTCCAGGAATGTATGTTTGGATTAACATGCAAGAATCAACCAATATAATTCACCATATTAATAGGAAAAGGAGAAAAGCCATAAAATTATCTCATTAATTTTGAAAAAAAAATTGATAAAATTTGACAATCAAACATGAGAAAAACCCTCAGCCAAGTACAAATAGATGGGAATATCTTTTATATATTAAGGGATTTTTTTACCCCCAAAAAACCCTCTAAAGCTAATATCATTTTTAAAGGTTATACTTGTATATTGAATACTTTCCCACTGAAGATAAGAGAAAAACAAAGATGTTCTTTATACTCCTCTTTAACATTGTGCTAGAGGTATTAGCTAATGCAACAAGACAAGTAAAAGAAATATATTTATATAGCTGGAAAAGGAAGAATAAAACTCTCTATTTTCAGATGACACAATTGTATACATAGACAACCCCAAGGAATTTACAAAAAGTGAACTAAACAGGTTGCAGGATGCAAGAGCTGTATACAAAAATCAAATGACATACTAGCAATGATCACTTGGAAAACAAAAATTGTAAATACCACTTAAAATATTACTGCAAACATAAAATACTTAGTGATAAATTTAACAAAATATGTGTAAAATATTTATACCAAAACCTACAATATTATTCTGGGTGAAATTGAAGAAAACAAGTATATGGAGAGATATACTATGTTCATCAATTGGAAAATCTGATACTATTAAGATGTCAGTTCTCCCCAAATTGATTTACAACTTTAATGCAATCCCAATTGAAACATAGGGCTGAGGGCCGGCCGAGTGGCGCGGTGGTTAAGCGCTGGCCTGGGAAGCCAGCGGCCCCGGTTCGGTCCCACATATGAGGGCCAGTGACACTGCCCTCAAAAAAAAAAAAAAAAAAAAGAAAAAAGAAACGTAGGGCTTTCTTTTTTGTTAGAAATTAACATGATGATTCTAAAATTTATTTGGAAATACATACGACCTAGAATAGCTAAAATAACCTAAAAAGAACAAAGTTAGAGAACTTATATGACCTGATTTCAACATTTATTATATAGCTACAGTTATTAGTACAGTGTGGTATTGGTGTAAGAACAGACAAATAAATAGATCAATAAAATAAAATCAAAGTTAAGATTTTGACCCATACTTATGTAGTTAATTGATTTTTGACAGGTTTCAAATCCATTCAATTGGAGAAAGGATAGTTTTTTCAATAAGTGGTGCTGGAATAATAGAATATTTACACGGGAAAAAAATGAACTTTGATCCCCTAGCTTACAAAAATTAGTTTAAAATGGATAATAGACCTAAATCTGAAAGCTAAATTACCAAGCCTCTAGGAGAAAACATAGGAAAATATCTATCAACCAGAGATAGTAGATTTTTTAGAACACAGAGAGCACTTTAAAAAAATGGATAAAATGCACTTCATCAAAAGTAAACACATTTGCTCATCTAAAACGTATTAAGAAAAGGAATAAGCAAACCACAGAAAGGGATAAAATATTAACAAAGAACTTGTATCCAGAATATGAGATGATTCCTAAAACTCAATAACAATAATCAGGCAAACCAATTTTAAAAACAGGCCTAAGGCTTGAACAGACACTTCAGATAGGAAGATATATAGGTAGTCAATAAGCACATGAAAAGTGTAACATCATTAGTCATCAGGAAAATGCAGATGATATCAGGAAAAACCATAATGATATCACTACATATTCTTTATAGAATGGCCAAATTTAAAAAGATCGGTAAGCCCAAATTTTAGCAAATATTAGAATAAGTCGAGTTTTCCTGTATTGCTGGTGGGAATGCAAAATGGTACACTTCCTTTCGAATACAGTTGGGCGGTTATTTATAAAGTTAAGCATTTACTTACCATTTACCCAACAATCCCAAATGTAAGTTCAAAAAAGTATTTGTAGAGTGTGTTTATGTCAAAAACATATAACGAGAATCTATAATTACCTTAATAGAAATTTCAATTAAAAAAACATCTTAAGTAAAAGAAATCAGACACAAAAGAGTCCATATGTATTTCATTTATGTGAAGTTTTAGAAAACACAAAAGTAATTGATCTTGAAAAATGTCAGGACACTTCTAGCCCCAGAATGGGAGGGGTTGCCTAGGAGTGGTATGAGGGAACTTTCTGGGAAACGGTGCTACTTCTTGATTGGGGTGTTGGCTATGCAGGTCTATGTATTGTGCATTGTCAAAACTCATCAAATGGTACACTTGAAATTTGTACATTGCACTGTATGTAAATTATACTTTAATTGAAAAGAGAGGTGTTTACATCTTTCTCTAATTTGCAAGTTAGATTTTATTCTCATTATCTCCATAGAAGGCCCAGCTCTTTATGTGGGAAGCCTTCTAAAAGAAAACTAGAAATTTGGAAGTCAATTTTTCTTCTTCCCTTTTCTTTCTTTTTCCTTCTCCCTTCTGAACACCACAGGAATGGGAGAGAAAGTGGTGACCACTGCAAGCAAAACTATAGCTGAAAACTTGTATCAGAATGTTCTGTCACTTGGACCTTGTGCAGGCCTATAATTTGAGTGTGTAACTCTAGAAATGGTTGCTATGGTGATAAACCATTTTACTTAAATAGCATATATTTTACTCAAAATTCAGAGAAATGGTAACAGCTTCTGGTAATCATGCACTGGTATTCGCTTTCAGGACTATGCCTAGAGCTTACAGGTTTTGCATCCATTATTTCCAAATGAGTTCATCAAGTTAAAGTTATGCCAGTGGGTAATGAAATATGTATTTTTAGCCCAGTTTTCTTGTTACATATCTCCCCTTGCATACATGAAGCCCCCTTTTAAAGGTTAGTAATGCAAGCTGGAGAAATCAGGCCAAGGGTGCTGAATTACTAAACGATGTAACTGAAGGGAACCTTGTAAGGTCATCTTTTCCATTTTCTGCCTCTAGTAGGACTGACTATTCTTCAACAGCCCCGAATGGTAAGACTGTCAAAGTGAGGAATAATTGGAGTGCTGCTTGGGGCAGCCTGGGTGTAACTGTCCTGACTGCAGCACCCCAGATGCTGTCTAGCCCCAGTGCTGAAAGCTGCCCTTTGTTCATTTTATAGATTGTGATTGTATATATCCTCTAATTCTTTGTATTTTTAGACTCTCTTATAAAGAAATCTCCACCCATTAATCATATGAGTCCCTGATCATAAACTTTCTTTGGTCTTTTTATATCTGTTCACGCTGGTTGCACTGTTGCAGGTATGAATTCTTTATGATTTTATATAAGGGTAGAAGAATTTTTTTCTTTGACTTCTAAGATGTTTGCTGATGATAACCAGGTTTTCTTGATCACTGTGCAATAGTATGCCAGTATCTTTGGAGAATAGTCTACAATGATTTTTAGATCCTCTCTCTTGAATTGATTAATGATGGCCAACAGTCTCATAATGATTCTTGAGTCTTTCTCCCTAGAGCTGAATATTGAAATTCTTCTCTCATCTTCCTCTCCCTTTGTTCAGTGTTATGAGAGTTCACCACCTTCTATTTGTCTTTCATGACCTGGAAGATCTTCTTAACTCCTATAACTTTGGCAATTTCACTTTTCATTTCTCTGTCTATTATTCATAAAACTTTCAAATTGCATCAGTGACAGCAAAGATCTCTGAGATCTTTGTCAACTGTGAGAAAAGAAAAAGAGAAACCTAAAATTTAGATAATCTATAACCTAAAACCTATATCCCTGAAAAATTGAGATTTGTTCATGTTCCTAGAGAAAAGCCTGGCAGCTAGAATTTTCTGTGGCTATTTCTGTTCCAAGGAGATGAGAGCCTTGGCTCTTAGTGAAGAAAGTTACAGCTCTGCCTAAAGGGTCCCATGAGTGCCCGCCTGCCTCCATGTTCTGTGAGCGTCAGAAAACAGTTGCCATGAAGGGACATTTCAGAGGGGAGATTTAGGCTTTAGGAAAGCTCTTATGATTCTGATTCCTAAACTTAATGAAACTGCAAATTAGCGAAGAGAAATGGTAAAGTACACAAACATATAGTATTTTACAAGGTGCACACATATGCACAGAGCCTGTAAACATTTGCAATAAACATTTGCGTATAGGTAAGTAGATTTGCATTGATGTTACCAGGGAATAAAGGAAAAAATGTTGGGATTTGTTTCAGTGCAGCCAGTTTTTGGCCGATTTTGGAGCTTAGATAGAATATGGTGGGCTATATTAGTCTTAACATGTATTAAATACCAGTTTGAAAACAAAACAGGCACTTCCATGTTGCTGATAAGAACATAAGTGTAATGATACAAGTACACTAACAAATGGAAGAGTTTAGAAGAATGGAAACATTAAACCAAATAAGAATATGAATGCATTAAAAAGAAAATGACTGAGTCTTATTCCTATTCTATATAATATTAGGTGTAGTGGACATGTTGAAAGACATTTCCTCGGTGATTTAGATGATAACTCAGGAGGTGCAAATGTCAAAAGAGAGAGGTTTACACTTAGATTCACTTTTTAATAGGATTTGTATGTCAAGGGAATTAAATGTTCATGAATTGAAATTTCCAAGATTAGTTCATGTCTTCGGGAGCAGGACTGTACTAAACAAAGCAACTTGCCTTCAGCCAGGTACTAGAACATCTGGATATTGTACTTTAAAACCTATTGCTCACAAAAGGAGTTTCCAGTGAGAGGTTACAACTTGTTTCACTGAATGCTAATGCACTTTTTGTTTCTTGAAAGATTACACAGAGAAGCAACCCAGAAATTTTCTTGGGGGAAAAAAAAAATCTATGGAGAAAAGGACCTGTTTACATTTCCAAATTTATACAAATTAATTTTTCATTGTACAAAAGTACCAGCTTGAGAATTAGCCTACCCCTTTATAAAGTCACACGTGCGTGATGTTCTGAAGAGGCACATATTTAAGGGCTGTCTGTAATACACAAACAGCAGGTAAATTTTCTCGTTCTTGAAATGCAGGTACCCGAAATTGTTAAATGACCTGAAGTTTTGCTTCAGCCCTGGGAGGGCAATTACTCACTGGCCAAATATATATATATATATATATATATATATATATATATATATATATATATATATATAGTGCTACTACTGTGTATAAAACATGGTCACTTGTATCACAAGAACCTGAATGATCAGAGAAACACCAGGTTTATTTGTTTTGTGTTACGTGTAATCTTTTCACATTCTTTGAAAATTGTTAACCTGATTATTAGCTCACATGGACGTTGTTTGAGTTAATTGGAGTGTTAAGCCTATGAGCCCTTTCCCAGATCACTCTGTGTAAATGAGAACTTGCTGTGTCTATCCCCACTGTATCGTCCCCCAGGCTGCCTCTGTAGGTCCTGAGACAGTCTCTGCTCTTTTATAGCTCTGTGCTCTGCTTCATTTAACTAGAAGTGATCACTTTTAAGGTGGGTCGAAGGTCAAAATAGACTCTGTTTCCCTTGTGACTGGATTAGAGACCATTTCCTCTACTGTGGGTGAGGTAACCCGAGAAAATACAATGGTTTGCATTTGTGCTACCTGTTTTTGTGCTTTAAAGCTCACAAAGTCCTTTCATGGCTACCACCTCAGTTCATTCTCATAGGAAACCCATGTAGCACATGTGAAAAGGCCACTTCCCCATTTAACAGTGAGGCCTCAAGACTCCACGAGGCCTGTAGACCTGCCCACGTGGTATGACTGGGATTAGAAGCTGGTGCCTGGAATCGATGCAGAGAATGTAATGAGTGGGCCCCACGCAGCAACTTGGTCCCCAGGTTAGAAAGAATAATTATGATGTGCTTGGCGGGGTATCCATACAGATGTCAAAACTTGTCTAGGAATCAGTACAGATGAAATTAGTACAGTTCTGTCCAAGGGGGCGTCCTATGCAAATGTTACCAGACATTTACTTTCATTTCTCATGGCAGAGGTTTTGAAATTATGCCTTGAGTTTGCTCTACATCAAACACTGAACAATTCCATTTTCTTGAAGGTACTAAAGGAGCTTCCTTTGGCATTTAATAAATAACACTTTCACAATGTGATTAGTTTATATCTCACATCCTAAGGAGTGCTCAACTTACAAATCCAGACAATTTTGTAGTCCCTTGCTTCTTTGAATTGATGTAAATTGCTTTGTATCTGAAAATTAATCCAGGTCTTTTATTTCTAGCCCACTGCTTATAAAAAGAAAGTTCCTGTGAGCAGTAAGAAGGAAAATATGGACAACTTGGACATGAGCTGTTCAAATTCCACAACTGGCAGACTCCTTCCAGCTGAAATCAAGGGAGAAATAGAGAAGTCCCTTGTGACTTCAAGCAGAGAAGCGACCACCAAATATACAGCTAAACCCCTTGCCCTATCTAGAACCAAAAAGAAACTCTAAGGTTCCCTCCAATGCTGAATAGTACACAAACAGAGCTGCTCTTTGTAGTGCTAAAAGGAGAGAATAAGAGGGGAAAAGGACAGTTCGATACCGAGCTTTTAGCGTTTTAGCTCCACTGAGCCCTGCAGTGTGTTTGCACCAGCTTAGAATTGAAGCTATTGGGTTGTCGGAAAAGTCATGACGTATTTTTTCTGTTTTTCGTTGCAAAAATGTGTCATGACTTTTCCGTCAACCCAATAGTTATCTCCACACTGCGTGGTGTTAAAGGAAAGCCACCAGCAGGCTTGATGGCGGGCTGGGGCTGACGCCAACTCCAGATGTTTTCAAAGGTTTAGAGAAGCAGGTGCCCTCAGAGCAAGGCTGTGGGCATACTTGCTCAGTTTTACTTCACATTCTTAGTTTTAGGCACAGCTTTTACAGGGGAAAGTGAGAGCCAAATGTGGTCATGGAGGTTCCTAATAATTAGGTGCAGTTTGCGCTAGAAGACTTTGTTAGGAAATTACTAAGAAATTTACCATGGGCACAACAGCACAAGTGCTTCGGTCATTCACACGTGTTCTTGTGATTGTAGGTTGCTATCGGATTGTTTAAGACAACTTATTTTAAATGTAGAAAAATAGGAGATTTTGTAACTGCTTGCCATTAACTTGCTGCTAAATTCCCAATGTATTGATTGAATCAATAAAAGAGAGATGTTACCCATACACATTAATTTTTATGTTAACAACACGTGACTATAATACAGTCCTCTAAGCCCCTCTGCAAATTATGAGCTTGGCCGGCTGCTGTGAACCGAGATACACACATCTTTGGGGAAGATCATGAGGCTGGAGACGGGAAAACACATCATTACTCTTAGTATTGGAGGTATCTTCTTCCACCTAGGCAAATAATTTTGCCATTCCAGGTCAAACTGGGTGAACAGATGCTTCGCTTGGCCTTCCAAACAAATTCCAAAAGAGCAGTTTGCATTTGCTGTTACCTTTATAGAGTCACCAAGTTTCATCCCAACCCTCCCGCATGGCATTGTCCTTCAGGCCTCCATAATGACCCACACCTGGCCAGCTGAGCATGTACTGGTTGCACACAAATCCACTCGGGCTAACAGTGGTAGAGACGCCTCTTGCAGTTAATTTGGAAACCACGGTTGTGCTTCTGAATGGTTCAAAGATAACACTGACCTGTGTTACCCCTGGCTCCACGGTTCTGCTGGCATTTTCTTAGTGCCTTCACTGTGCTTCCCCCTGGAGGAATCTGCCAGCCAAGGCGTAGCTAGTTTAAATGTCTAGGCTTAATTTTAAAACTGGAGTTGACATAGCTTCTTCAAGGTCTGTCTGCCTTACTAATTATCACTCCCAGTCCCATTAGGAGCGCATAAACCATCTCCCAGGCTTTAAGCCTTCTCTCCGGGTGTCGGGGGCCAGTCCGGGAGGAGCATGTGCTGTGTCCCGGCCCCATTAGTTCAGGGGTGTCCCTTCCCCACCGGTTCTCCTGTTGGCAAAGGGGAGATTTGGCTGCTGGCCTCTGCAGAAAAGCCAACCAAGACAGTGGTTTTGATTCTATCCATTCCCTGGGCCGGAAAATGGAATATTCCCTGTATTCAAAATGTTCATACTTGCATAGTATGATACAGTCTTTTGTATCACAGAGAATTCTGTTGTTAAATTGAGTGCTATCCAAATTTCTATCCACATTTCTCTTCGGCCTTAAATTAGTGATTCCGCTCAGTAAGCTTGAGCAGAGGTCCAAAACTAAGCTCTAAGTGAAAGGTGAAGTCATGTTCTAACCTTTTGGTGTATTTGCATCCTTTCCCACCCAGCACCAGGCCAGTCCAACCACCCTCCTACCGTAAAGATGTATACTATTGGGCCTTCATTTTATTTAAGTACAACCATTTTGATACAAACTTAGCTCAGTCTTTCTAAAGGGAATTTTTGTATTATTTGTATTTATTTGTGTGGAACAAACTTGGGCCAGGCTATGTCTGAGCTTGGTTTTCCGACTGTTGTACCTCTTTCATATCTGGGGGTATATGGCCTTGCTTTTTCCCTTTGCTTTCATGTCTATGGAAAGAGCAGCTCTTCTGTTTCAGAATGGTTGTCGGTGATTGACAGGCCAACTCCAAGGCATTGGTAACTGGTAGCAATCCCTGACACCTGCATTACGGCATGGAGGGTAAGGCTTGGTGTGACCCCGAGGGACATACTCTCCCTAGGACAGTGCCGCTCCAGTGTTATTTCCAGGAAATGCAAATGCTGATCCATACTCTAACTTAAAAATAACAAACAACACAGGAGGGATATGATACAAGATAAATGCAGGCTTGGGGATGGGGAGAAGTTCAGCTGGGGACAACAGAAGATGCTATCAGAGAAGGGCTTAAATCAGAGAAGAAAGGAAAATGGGGTGGGGGGCTGGGGACAAAAAGAAGAAGTGTGTGTAATTAATAAGAATACTGACGGGATGACAACCTGTGGTTCCGCCAGGCCTGGAAGCAGGAGTGAGAGGAGGGAGGCACAGCCCCTACCATGTGGTGCGTTGCTCCAGGCCAGTCAGGTAGGACTGGCCCTCTCCCCTGGCCTGGGCACAAGCGCAGCCAGACAAAGACTCAGGCTGAATAAACAAAGGCTCTGGGGAATGAGAGCTGAGAGAGGCTGTGATTTTTAAAGTTGGCCACAGAATAGTCCTTATATTTTGAGGAGTGTTGTGTGGTGTCAGGAGGAGGAAAGGAGAAAAAAAAAAAATCAAAACATTTTGAGCTTATCACTGAAATGCTTTGTTTAAATAATTCTATTTGACTCCAAAATGTAAGTTCCAGGTTGGACAAATCAAAAGCAGCAAGTCTGGAAAATGAAGCTTTTTAAATTCCAGCCTGCTGTTGGAATAGAGAATAAAGGCTTTGTTCAAACATGCGTTCCCAGCAGTAAGCAGAGCTTTGAAATTGGCCAGGGAAGTTGTGTCCCATAAAGGCTGCACTTGGCTGGAGACCAAGAAGCTGTGGCCTCTGGGAAATGACCGTGGGCTGAATACCTTCCATCTGCCGCTCCAGAACCACTGTGCCCTGCTCCACCCTCTCCACCCAGAGAGGCTGAGCTCTAGAGTCTGCAGTAACAGGCTCCTTGGCCTCTGGGTTTGCTGAGATTCTGTCAGTGAGAGTCACCAACGGGCAACCAGAGTGCGGGAAAGCCAGGTCCAGGCATCAGTTCCCCACAGAGCCTTCATGCTGGGCTGCTAGGGACTCACTGCATTTCCCTTCCGTAGGCCTCTTTCCCAGCTGTGTCCCCTGCCCTTTCTGGCCAAGACCAGGGGCGATTTCCCTGGGATACTATGTTTCCCTAAACTCTCTTGGTGCCGTTTGTTACTCTCAACTACCCCGTTTGAGTGTACCATCGGCTCCTCCTGGGACTCAAAGGGACCCAGACCTTTCCTTGTCAGTTTTGCATTGTTCTTGATCTGGGGCAGTTTTGTCTGTAGTTGCCAGCCTCCTTCCAAATGCCAGTAAAGTGAGGAGCAGAAATGAGTTCTTCCTGAAGCAAACTGATGGTCACTAAGGGTTAAGGAAGGGAGTGGCAGGGATGTTCCTGGGGTTGGAACCGCGACTCAGCAAGAGAAACCTACCACTGCCTAAATGAGTCCGAGAGTGCAGGAGGCTTGCATTTAGGTCTTAAATTCCAACCATGGCCTTTGGGAGCCTAAAGAAAGCAACACTTGACTTGTAACATCCAAGAGGACGTATGGCCTGGGATGGAGCCGCCCTCGCTGCCTCCTGGCTGTGGACTTGAGAGCACGACAGCGGCTTCCGGGGGGACCTGTGGCACCAGCACAAGCAACCTGAAGCCCTGTCCCTGGGCTGTCATCTGTTTCATTTCCTCAGGTGCTAAAACCAGCGTTCAAAGCATTATAAAGTAAAAATTTCACTATTCAGAGGTCTCACCGTCGTTCAGTTTTACTCTTCAGGACCCTGTATTTTTCTGAGTGAGCTGGCTTTTGAATTGGTTTTGATTTCTGTTCAGTACATCGTTATCACTTAATTCTCATTGGTGAGCCAATTTTCTTTGCCTTTGTTCTTCAAAGGAAGGCCATATTCAGTGTCTGTCTTGCATCTTTGTGGCTGCCTTCCTCAGTTGCTAGTATAATTATCTCAATTCTGTTCCCTCTCTGTCAGTTCTCCACATTTCCCTAAATTACCTGGAGCAGTTCTCAGCAGGAGTGGTGGGGATTCCCACCACTGCCCCAGTGACCTCACTTTAAACAGTGACACACACGTGACAGTGGGACATTGGGAAGATTAATAGGGCCATTGCTGTGTCACCACTGGCTATCTTAGAGACTTTCCCTCTCAGTGGCCTGGTGCCATCCCAGATATCTTCGGTGGACCCAGAGAACAGCCTCCCCGTGCAGTGTTCCTGGCCTGGCCCAGAAGACAGGGCTACAGATGCCGTGCGGCCCCCGCCCCCAAGTACAGACTTCGCCTAACTGGAATCTGTGGCCTCTTCAGATCATACACATCCTTGGCATTGATACACAGGTTATATAAATTTTGCCACCCTTGTGGGACTGAGACATAACCTCGTACCCTTTCACCCCACGTGGCACTGCAGACAAGATCCTGACACCAAGCTGTCTAGGAAAGACTTTTCTTTCTTTTTTTTTAGAGGGCAGTGTCACTGGCCCTCATATGTGGGATCCGAACCCAGGCCGCTGGCGTCCCAAGCCAGCTCTTAACCACTGTGCCACTCGGCCGGCCCATAGGAAAGACTTTTCTTAACAGCACAGAAAGTTGTCTCCATCCTGGGACAATTGTAAGGTCCTCGGAACCAGCATTTCCAGCCTGACCCCGGGGCAGGGCAGGTAGAAGATGAGGAACAACTGTCACCTTCCTCAGGAAGAAGGCCTGTGTGAAGGTGGCAACCAGTGTTTCCTGATCCAGGCACTGGTTTACATTGAGTTGACTAGAAATTGAAGTCCCCTTGTAAGCTGGACCTTGAGCTATATCCGTGGAAGGGATACGCCTTTTAACTAAAGCCCCTCTTCAGGGTCATTATAAAATAATAGCAACATTTCCAGAGCACTCACCACATGCCAGACACTATTCTAAGCACTTTACATGTATTCTTTCAATCCTGTCAACAACCTATGAAGTTACTACTGTTATGTCGACAAAGGAATAAATTGAGGCATAGAAAAGTTAAGAAACGTGTCCAAGGCAGCTAAGAAGCAGCAGAACCAAGATCCGAACCCAGCCACGGGCTTCAGGTGTGTCTGTTACATTACGTGCCTCTCAGGGCCTTTGTATTATAGTTGAGGCCTGAGACTGCTGTAAAGTTTGATCTCAGAGTTCCAAAGGCCAGGTGGGTTGCAAACACCTCTGCCTCCCAACAAAAGCCTACAGCAGTAGTTTTGGCAAGTTTGGAGCTGGAGGTTTCAGAATGGAGTAGGGTGATTTTGCATATTGACAAACTTGAGTCAGACCCAACCACACCATACCAGGGAGAGCTGCATCCTGCAGGACTTTACAGGATAAAGATAAATTCTAAACGCTGTAACTGGCCATGGTCAGGAGTAGTCTTTAGAAGCCTTTGAATATCTTTTTGACCGAAGAGAGGCAACATTGCCTCCCCAGGTTTGGACAGCCCTGCCTGTGTAGCCGTGACAGATTGATGCTTACCAGGAGCCGAGGGCAGTCATTCCCATCACAGGGCAGTGAGGTTAGGAGTCACTGTGTTTCCATTTCCCATAATTCTACATCAGGTGGCCTGGGTAGCTGTGCTGCTGAAAATACGGAGCTGCTGAAAACACTCCAGCTGCTGGAGTGTTTTTCCTCCTCACCTCCCTCACATACCTCTAGCTTTTGCCACTGCTTGCGACTCTCATGTTAGGTGGAGTGATTTTTTGTTCTCATCGTACTGACAGCACCCTGTTTATGAAGGCTTAGGCCCATTCTTTGGTGCAGGATGGGGAAACTTGCTCTGGAATGGGCCCAGCAGTCATGGATGGTTCCAGCGTCCTGCCTGGGCTACCCACCTCGCAAGTCTGTTGTCTGTTACTAGGAGAAGAGAGCGAGTTCCTGTGCAGGGTCCTCATTGCGGTTTTGAACTTTGCAAGAAAAGGCTTCTAGTGGGAGGGCTCCCAAAGCCCACTGAAATGGGTGATTTTTTACAGGCGTTGTTTATCCACCAGAAGTAATCACCCTTCCTCCCGTCAGTGTAGAACTTAGCCATTCATTGCTTAAGCTTCATACCGACTTCCTTCTCACTGGTGTTTTTATACCAGTCCCTCACCATGAAGCATTGTGGTATCTCCCACCCCCGACATTAAATCTCAGCAGGGGTGTCATGTCTGCAGTATGCTCTGCTTGTCTGGAGGGGAATGACAGGCAGATGAATTCCACTCTGAAAACACTCAAGTGCTAGAAAAGTCTTCTTATTAACTGACACCTACTCCTCGCTGGTCCCTCTGGAACTGTTTAAAGTCAACTCCTTCGGCCACGTAATGGCCCCTCAGGAATTGAAGGTGACCCCCACATCCCTGTGCACCTTTTCCAATCTAAACATCCTCACTTCTCTTAGACGCCTCCTCAGATGACATATTTCTTGGCTCTTCATTCTAGTTCATCTGGGTCTTTTTCCAGAGCGAGCCCAGGCTTCCAAGTGTGGCCTGCCTCGCCCGTCCCCTGGACGCCGCTGCTTCCCCGCCCCCCGCCCCCATCAGTGGGGCCCATGGTGTTCCTGCTAGCAAATCCTGTTGGCAAGGATTTGTGGGCAGTCTGGCTTGAGTTTGCTAAGACAGCCTTTAATGAAGCTGCATCCCTGAAGCACATTTATTTTCCTATCGATGTCCTTGTGGCAGACTCTCAGTGAGCATAAAAGAGCCCTCTCCCAGCGTGATGCCAGCGGGAGTGACAGAGAGCGTGTTGATGTGCCTGGGTTGGGGCTGAGGCACAGAGCCCGGAAATTACCCAGGATGACAGACCCATTTTCCTTAAGTGTCTGTCTTGCAAATTATCCACTGAGATGCACAGAGGGGAGAGCTACAGACTGAATCACAGGCCTGCTTGCCAGAGAACGCATTAGCAGCTTAGCTGCTGCTGGAGGGACAGTGAGGACCAGGAGACGATTGGCAACCTTGGACCAGACCTGTCTCGGTTCCCCAAACAGGATGAGCATGAGGAGTCTGTGTCTGTAAGCGCATGTCCCCACGTCTCCTGGGGACAGGGACACATTAACCTCTATGCCAAAATTAAATGCTTTGGAGCCTTCCCCCACGTTACGAACAGGAATCTGAGTCTTTTTCAGAGGATTTCTCCCCAAACATCTCAGAATTCCCAGGAGGGCTCACACCTGTGTGCCAGCTCCTATCCTACTCTTTGCCTGGAAGCAGAGGCTCAGATGCGACTCTCAAAACCAAAGCGTTAACTTCTGACATTATTGCCCCTCACTTTTATCTCCAGGCTTCTGCTTCCTGAGATTCTGTGCACCTCTTAGGGAGCCAGGGACCACGCCAGCAGCTGCCCAGCAAGATGCCATGTGTTCAAAGTGATGAGAGCCAGGCCTAAACTCGGGTGTCCCATCCCCTCATGTAGCCCATGACAGGGACTCAACCTTATGAAGTGGGCAGATGTGGGAGGTAAGGGAGTGCTGGGGTGCGTGTGATGTAGAGTGTGGAGGGAGGGTGGAGCCTATAGGAGGGAGCGGAGCATTATATGCACTGGAGGAAGTGAACAGAGGGACATGGGTGGGAGGACCCCTTGGAGATAGTGCTCAGGCCTTCCCTGGCCCCGCTCCGGGTCTCAGATCTCCCCAAGTAATCCTCACAGTCAACATGTCTGCTTCCTGTCTGGGCCCCAGAGCAAGCAATTGGCAGGCTGTTTTCAAATGTCAAAGAAGTAATGGAAAGTGCATATGTGCGTATGATGAACGGCTCTGGCCACACTCAGACCTAAAGTTTTTTGGGGACAAATCTTTCAAAATACAGAGCCCATAAAAGAAATAATAAAAGGCATCTTTGGAGGTGCAAAGGGTAAGATGCAGTCCGACCCATCACTGTACAGAAAGTCTCAGTAAAAGGGGTGTTCTGGCGGCTTGGTGCCTCTGGACCAAGGTGCCCAGCTGGAAGTGGGATGCTGGGAGTTGCATGGGCTCTCTAAACTCTGCATTTAGGATGCCCCCTGTGGGCTGAACCTTCTGGATCCTATGTGGGAACCAGAGTAGGCACAGGCTGTATAACCTAGCTACCTGCAGCCCTAGCAGCTCCTCGCCCAGCTGTGATCCCACCCCCATTTTCTGGGTCGGGGCAGCAGCAGGAACAGAACCCTTAGCCGCCATGATGGGGAGGGGCCAGGCAGGAGAGTCAGCTGGCCTGTATTTCCAGATACCCTATATCAATCATGTAGGGTTCCCATCACTGCCTTTGGGGGCCAAGAGGTTTAAAATGAGGTGTGTTTTAATTTGGCAGTTTTTAGGGGGGATCTGTTTGGGACCAAGGTGAAGATTGAGGGCTCTGCAGTGCCCCCATCTAGACAACAGGACAACAGCATTAACCCAAGGCTGTAGGGGTATTTGTTGGTCATTCTTGGTTAACAAATACACTATCTAGCTCCCAGTTATTGTTTTGGCTGTGACATGGCTGAAGGAAAATGGAGGGTTTTACAAATTGCAAAGAGACACAGGTTACTGGCTTTAGTGAATGGACCAACTTACGCAGGCTATGGGACACCGAAGAAGAAAGAACTGATACTAGGAAAACAGCTTCAGATTCCACCAAGGAGGAGCCGTTCCCACACAGGGCAGAGTGCTGGGAACTTCACAGAGTTCAGAAATGTGATCTCACTTATTTAAAAGAAATGCAGAATCAAAACCTGCTGGGCAGGGTGTTGTTGCAGAGATCACAGCTGATGACGAAAGCATCAGACAAGACAGGAACAAGAGCTCCAATAGCCCAACTCGGACTTCTTCTGGCTCCAGTGTCAATTCTAAGTAATATCCTGTCGCCCAACACACACATGTGAACGCACTTGTGTGCAACCTCTGACCCTTGCTGCTGCACGGGACAGGTTTGAACCTGCCCACATAACATGCTTAGACACACATAAAACTCATAGTTGCTTTCTGTCCCATCCTGCCCAGGACCGAATTCCCAACACTCAGCCAAAATCCCCATTCTCAAGTGCCCTGCTCCTGCTGGGAATCGCTCCGTGGTGTTGGGTTGGAACCACAGCCCTGACCCCACTCATCCCCCTGGGGACTGTCTGGAACACTAGGTGGGTGGATGGCTTGGGAAGGAAGGAGGGAGGAAGCCAGGGGATATACCTATCCTGTGGGAAGACGTGAAATCTCAGTGGCCTGAGTGCCCAGGGAGTAGACCACATCCTCCCAGCAGAATTTTTCTCCAAGGCTCACCGATCTGCTTCTACTTTCCAGGGGAAAATGAATCCACAAATAAGTAAGTTGCAGACAACTCGCTGCTGGCAGTATGTACAAACTGCGTATTTACTGTTAAAGAATATAAGCTTAAACACATGATAAAACTATTCTCTGTGGCTTGAAAATCATCCAATAATTCCATTATTTTTACTTGATGGTGCATTGCTAGTTATTTAAGTAATGCAGATTCTAGGAGTTCATCACCAATAATGAATTTCTGTCTGTCAGCAACGGGGGGAGGGAGTAGTGAGTAACGTATAGCTGGTATACCTCTGAAGTAGCCATAGGATGGAAATGCTCCATACTGGAACCGACAGGAATGCCTACCTTCAGTGCTGGGTGGTGGGAAGTTGTATATACCCTGGCAACCCTGTTGCAAATACCAGGAGTGCCAGAAAAATGTGTACAAGTGGACACTTCGGTCAACGTTTCTCAAGCAGTAGTTTGCTGTAATCAGAAGTGTCTGGATGCAGATGGCAACCACTTTGAGCACCTCTTGTAATTGCAGAAGTCAAACATGACTTGTATCCATCTTTTGTTATTGGTATATATTGAGTATTACAATTTTAATACAGCTTTCCTTTCTTAAAATGTGTATATATTTTTTGGCACCCACTGTATGTGTCGCTACACATTGTAGGATTAACTGACAAGCAACTAAATCGATAATGATGAAGCTAAATTAATAGTAGCCTGTGGTTAAAAGGCAAAGTAGCAGCTAATTAAAACCACAACCACTCAAACCCTGCAAGTGTGCATTTGCGTGGGAGCTCTGCCACCTCCGTGCCTTCTCAGGAAGGCTCACCATCAGAATCCTCCCTAGACGCTGGAAACACATTAATGAATTTAGTTTATGCTACATGATGGGGAAATGTCATTTCTTAAAATTCCTACTGGGAAGGAAAACAAACTTGTTTGCAAAACATCTCTTGATGGGCCCTTGGGCTAGAAGATGAAATGGCAACAGGCCTAAATCTCCAGGAAAGCGTCAGGGAGAGGCTGGAGGCGGGGAGGAGTGGCCATGGCTCTGGGAGAAGCAGCAAGACAGACAGTGCAATGGTCTAAACCCTCCATTTGCCACTTGACCTCTCTGCATCATTATTCCTGTTATGAACTGAATTATGCCCCTGCCCCCCCAAATTCGTATGCTGAGGCTCTAATTCTACATGTGACTGTATTTGGAGACAGGGTCTTCAGGGAGTTAATAGGTTAAATGAGGTCGAGGCGTGGGGCTCTGAGCTGATGGGATCAGTGCCTTTACAGGAGCCACCAGAGATCTTGCTGTCTCTCTCTGTGCCATGTGAGGACACTACAAGACAGTGGCCATCTGCAAGTCAGAAAGAGGCTTCTCACAAGAAACTGACCCTGCTGGACCTTGATCTTGGACTTCCCAGCCTCCGGAACTGTGAGAAAATAAATTTCTGTTGTTTGAGCCACATGGTCTGTGGTATTTCATTATGGCAGCAGGGGCTAACTAATTCAATCTCCTGACTCTACCCATCTCCCTTCCTCTGAATTCACAAAGCACCTGATTGACCATTGGGTGGACTCAGGTGGACTTAAGGGCAGTGTGAGAGGTGGTGGGAGCACAGAGGCAGAGAGAAACACCACCCTAAACTTGCTTTCCACAAAAATTAGGAAGCCCTTTTGTCACGTAGGACTTGCTCAGCTCCCCTGCCCTCTGGAGGCTCCTCCCAGTTCCCCCTTAGGTCAGATGATGCCACCGGCCCAAACTGCTGCCCCAGGTTCCCTGAGTCAGCATATCCAAAGCTCTTCCAGAGCCCTCCATCAAATTAGCACACCTCGGTTGGATTTTCTGATGATTACAAAACACACACACACACACACACACACACACACACACACACAGACTAAAACACCACAGAGAAGAAGAAAAAGGAAGTTAAAAAAAAAATCACCTGAAATTTCACCACTGAGAGAGAACTATTAACGTTTTGGTGACTTCAAAATATTTGTCTCTCGAGCCTTGTTTCTTTCTCTCACTCTCTCTTATGCATATAATTTTATGCAAATATCGTATTGTAAATGCACTTTAGTAACCTACAGAATTGCCAAAACAGTGCATAAAGGACATTTTTCCATGTTAATAAATACTGATTTATGTCACTGTTACTTGGTGGCTGCTGAGTAGTTCTGTTTGCCCCTTAACAAGCCATCCCATACGAACGGACACTGACTTTTTGCTGTGACAATTAGCTCTGTGACAGATCTTCTACACATTGCTCATTTGTGTGATTAGCTCCTTTCCATAAATTCCTGGACGTGGAATGGAAGGTGAAAGGACATGTATACTTCATGTCTTGATCTGACTGCCTGGCTTCTTGGGGTGGCAGGGGCCTCCCTGGGGTCATGGGGTCATGGTAAGTCTGACCCTAAGGTGAACAGGAAGCTACTGTTTAGCAGGGAATCAAGACCAGCGCGACTGGGTTCCTTGAGTGCAGGGTCCCTGTTCTCATGTAAGGGAAGGCAGGGCTCTGGAACTGGAAGGGTTAATTAAAGAGGGCTTGAGGAATCTATAAACACCCAGCAATGACTGACAGGTGCTAATTTCTTCTTTAGTATTCACAATGGCTTTCTGTTAATTAAGAAAAGAGGGAGCCCAGGGAGGGGCGGCAAGCTGGGTGTTGTGGCACAGACAGGCTGGGCAGGCTGCCCATCCAGGGCCTTTCCGGCGATAAGGGGGCAGCCAGAGCACAGCTTGACATCAAGGGTGAAAGTCGGGAAGAGCCTGACCCTCAGGGAGCCTCCTGGACAAGAGGCCACATTGTGCACAGGCAAGCAGCCCCTTTTTAGGTTTCTTGTTTTTGAGCCTAGGTGGCTGTTGGCCCTTGAGGGGACTGGGGGCATGTGAGGCTTAGGTGGGAGCTTGGGGCCTCCCATTCCCAGAGAGTCCTTTCCACAGGCTTGTTCACAGACAGGGTGGGCAGCATTCTTCCCCCAAGGCTGATGGAGAAAATGAGACTGAGCTGAGGTCTGCAAAATGGCTGCTGCTTTGGGTGTGGTGGGTGGGGAGGACCTGCTTATGGGCTGCAAGGCTATGGTTACAAGGTGAAGACCACGCCCAGGCGCCTCCCTCTGTTCCCCTTCACTGCATGCTCACTACCCTCCTCCCCCTGGCCCCCCACCCCAGTGAAGCCAGGGCCGACCTAGAGCTCTGGCCCGAGTCACTCTGGACAGCTCGGGACAACTGGACACAGCTTGGGTATGGGCATGTGCATGTGTGTATGTGCTCGCCAGGCATGCCTGTGTGATGATGAGTGTGTATCCATTATCTTATGTGCATATGCACTGTGTATATCATTGTGCGTGTGCAAATGTGAGTGTGTGTCCCAATCCTGATCGTGCCGCTTTCAAGTTATGTGTCTTTGGGCAAGCTACTAAACATCTCTTTGGCTTATTTTCCTCATCTGTAAAATGGGAATAATGATAATGCTCACTTCACAAAGTTGCTGTAAAGATAGTATGAACTTATGTAACACACTTTAAACATTTAGCCTGGAACCCTCTTCCCTGCTCTGTTACTCTGTTTGCTTGGTGAACTCCTATTCATCCTTCAAAACCCAGATGAAGGTCATGCTGCTTCAGGTCCATGTCACAGTGCAAGAACTAGCCAAGGAACCCTGGGCTAAAGGGCAGAACTCCAGTCCCCAAAGAAGCAGAGAGGACCCCTGCTCCCTACCCCACACCTAGACAGCAGAGGGCTCCTTGCAGTTAGCACAAAAATGTACAAATAAGCACACACACACCTGGGAGTATTGTGCACACATATGTACAGTGATGCAAATAGAACATACACCTACATGCCCATGCACAATCCATGTGGATGTAAGAGGTTCAAATACTTGGTGTCCTTGGTGTTCACAGACATAGGACTCACACACGTAACATTTGCACCCAAATGTAAGCCTTACATTGTATACAAACATAATATAGAGGCATAATTTATATGCACTTACTTTGGACACAGAATACATACAGTACTTCATATATATATATATATATATATATATATATATATATATATTTTACACTTCGTACACAAAACACCTTGTAAACACAGTGCACACATGCAGACTGCGCTCGTGTACACATGTGTAACCAGTGAAGCATTAATGTGCTCTCTATTTACAAGGCAACACAAGGATGATGAGTACACATGCTTGTACACACACAGGCCACACACAGGCCTGGAAGGTCATCCTGGGGAAAAGCTGCCCTGAGCCAGTGCCCCTCCCTTTAACCTTCAGCACTGAAGGCTGCCTGGGACCCACAGATGGGGAATTAATTGGTGTCATTAACATGTGGCAGTGATAATGACTTCCCATCGATCCCAGTGGCAGACGCATAGCCACCCCAAGGTGGAGCTAGGAACTGAGAATGGGGCCAGGCCTCCCTTGGAGAGCCCTGATCTTTAGTGGCTAGGAATCCCTGTTCCTCCATCCAGGCCACAGTTCTCACAGGACACAGTGAGAGGTTGGGGGCGGGGGACAGAAATCCAGGGGAGATTAGGGACTTGGCCAAGGTCACCTGGTCTGCTGGAGGTTGGGGCTGCCTGGGCACAGCAATCAAAGCTCCTCCCATCTGCTTGCTTCTGCCCTCCTGCCCCTTTCTCCCACTTCTTGTTCTCTACCTCTCCAGGCCCGCTGTCTCTCCTTGCCCCCTCCAGACTCTAGCTGTCTCCCGTGGGCCTGGCTCTGCTCCAAGTTTCTGCCCTCTGTTCCTGGAGCCTTTGGTGGGCCCAAGACCATGCAGTAGAGAGGGGCTCAGCTATAGGAAGGGGAGGACCTGGGCTGCAGCGAAAAGGAGAAGGCACTGACGTGGTGGTCGGAACAGACAGGCAGAAAGACCAGCAAACTCCTGCTCCTTCAAGATACTGACTCCTTCAGCAAGCTTCCCCTGACGGGGCCCCACCCCTGGGGTCCTGGTTCCCCTCTTCTGATGCTTCCTCATTTTTTTCTCCATCCCAGTCTTTAGCTCACAGGATTAGGTCTGTTTGCCTAATCTCCATCCCCACTGTGTCATGAGCCCTTTACTTACCGCCTGTAGCTAATTTAGCTTTGTATCTACTTCACACTTAGTACAGAATAGGCAAGTAGTAGGTGCCTACTGAATGTTAAATAAATGTAGATAGAGTCAGACAGATAGGCAGACAGGCAGACGGGTGAAAAGGCTAAGACCAGAGCTGGAAAGACAAATGAAAACAGGCATTGGAGAACACGTGCTCTAGGATACGGTGGGTGGGCAGGTGGCCCCAGCCCTTGCATACTAGCTTGATAACCGTATTTGGCAGTGTCTGGGTTTTCTGTGGCCCTTAGAGGCTTTGGGGTCCCCGTTCCTATCTTGGAGCCAGGCTACCTCCTTCTAGCTGGTCCTTAGATGAGAGGAGCCTATAGGAGGGTAGCTGAGGGTCCTGCAGCTGGGGGCAGGGCTGGAAAGGGGCAGTGGGCAGGGGGAGGGAGGAAGGGACATTTTAATGGGATCCAAGGATAGGATTCAGACTGAGGATTCAGACCTAGGCACTGAGGCTGAGCTCATTCCCAGTAGCCCCCCAGAAGCCCAGCCTGGGTCAGGCCTCTGGGGACACCCCCAGACTGCCTGGTTGCACTGAATTTGTTACTGTCACTGCATTTTCAGGGCTTCTAATGAGCTGCTAATGAGCTGTCAGCTAATTATGAGAATTAAATGGGGCAGCCAGGCCGGTCTGAACTTTTACTGAAAGCTTCTTAGGGTTTCAGGAAGAGGGAAGATTCCATCAGCCCCCTGGTCCCACACACCTGAGCTGCCCTCAGCTCCCATTTGGATGGGGTGCAGGTACTCGCCCATGGAGACAGAGGGAGAATCCCAGCAGCCCCAGAGGGAGACAAGTTCTAGCGCCACAGCAGCCCCTCCCAGAGGAGCAGCTCAGGGGTCCCAGAGGCTTGACTGTGACCTCAGGCAAGTCCCTCTGGGTCTGAAGTCTATCTTCCTGCCTGTGAAATGGGTCAGAAGAGGGGAAGGGCCAAACAAGATGATCCCTGTAGGCCCTTCCTTCCATCTCAGTCCAATTATGACCCTGCGAATCCTGTCTCTTTACAGAAATGGTTCAGATGCCTCCAGCCCTGTGAGGTTCGGGGCTTGCCTGGAGTCACATGAAATAATCCGTGAACCAGAGTAGAGAAATCACATAAAATGAGTTCATATGCTGACAAAGACAAGTACAAGATATTCATAGCAGCCTTATTTACAATAGAGGCAAACTGGAAAAAACCCAAATGACCGTCAACAGAAAAAGGGATACATAAATTGTGATGTATCCATACAATGGATTAGTACACAGCAATGAAAAAGACCAAACTATTTATACACGCCGTCTTCATTTTACATGGTTCCGATGCACACAAATTTCAGTTACACAGTTTAGTTAAATAAGACTAGGTTCCCAACAACACAGTTCAAATTTTAGTTAACTGTAATTGCATAAAATACAAACTTCCCTGCTGGCTTTTCAATCCATAAGTCACTATATAAATAGCAGATGCACATCATGATCTGTGACCAATCATGTCACTTCTTTTGAAGTCTGTCAGCAATTGGCCACTGGTCATCTGCTCTTCATTTCATGCATAGACAGCAAAGTGTGCCGTTGTATTGTCTCCCCATCTCCAAGTTATAAACCCATGTGGCAGTCTACAAAATCAATAATCGAAGGAAAGAATCAGTCAACAAAGAAATGAAAATTGATAAAGATGGACTGAAATTCTAAGTAACCATAAATAGAGCTGCTGAAGAAAGCTGACTATGAGAATGCTGACATGGCCACTGTTTGACTCTAGATATGCAGCCACAGGACCTTAGAGAAGGTAAACTTATTGACATACATGAAGAAGGTGGTTGTGACAAAAAGGATGAAGGTGTCCCAGGGAAAGTGACACTCGCAAAAAACTTCACATTAAAGGGAATTTCAGGGATACTTCAGGACATTGAAAGCACAAAGGACAAAATGGTGGAAGCTGATCCAAACTTAGGAAACAGTAGGGCAATCCACCAAAACCCAGGGAAGACACTCACTCTGCATTGTAAGTCTCACAACAAGAGGAAGGAGACAAGCGCTGTTTCTTACCAACTTGGTAAGTTTTTTTTACAAAGAAATAACACACTTGAATTCTTGATATTTTAAATAATAGTGTGCTGAATGAATGTTTGTGTTATTTATTTTTTAATTTCCCTGTACATTTATAACCAATAGTAAGAGCTTTGAGTGTTTTGATTTAAATGTTTTAGAAGTCACAGAACAATCATCATTTTCCCATGATTATCAAAAATCACTTTGCATGATTTCAGCCCGCACAGTCATTTTCACAGCTCCACGCTGCCATGCAACACAAGGACTGCTGGTATATACAACGCGTGGATGAATCTCACAGACATGATGTTGAGGGAAAGAAGCCAGATGCAGAAAAGTATATACTATATGATTCCATTTATATGAAGTCCAAAAGGAGGCAAAAGTAATCTATGAGGATGGAAGGCAGAATAACAGTTACTTGGGGGAGGTGGGACTATTAACTTGGAGGGGTCATGAGGAAGGCCGCTGGGGTGCTGGAAATAGTCTATATATTGATTTGGGTGGTGATTTTACATATATATATATATGTATATCAAGGGTGCCAAAAAATGTATACAAGTGGACACTTTGGTCAGTGTTGCTTAAGCAATAGTTTGCCTTAATCAGAAGTGTCTGGACACTGATGGTAACCACTTTGAGCACCTCTTGTAATTGCAAAAGTCAGATGTGACTTGTATTCATCGTTTGTTATTGGTATATATTGAGTATTACAATTTTAATGCCACTTTCCTTTCTTAAAATGTGCATACATTTTTTGGCTCCATATATATATATATATATATATATATATATATATATATATATATACACACACACACATTAATTTTTATCTTGATTTGGTTACAGGCATGTATAAATTTGCAAAAATTTCTTTGAGCTGTATACCTACTACTTGTGTACTTTACTGTGTGTAAGATAGTCCTAAATAAATAATTTTTTATTGGAGAAACTCTGTGAGTGCCTTGGAGTTTTAAAACAGATCCATCTTCTAGAATTTGACAGTATTTGACATGACTGGTCTTTTTCTCCTTCTTCAAACTCTCCCCTCATCTGACTGCCATGATGTGGGCCTCCTGGGGTGTGGTTCCTTAATCCTCACCACCTGGCTTCTAAGTGTTGCTCCTTCAGCTTCCTCCCACCTTGCTCATCACCTGCTGTGTCTGTCCTACCCCCAAGGGCACCACCCACTACCCTGAAGTCCCAAGAACAACCACACCTCTGTCCAGATGTGGTCAGTGGTCTGACCTTGTCACTCCTGTCTCCTCACCCTCTCCCAGGCGGGCAGGAGGGAGGGAGAAGCGAGAGAGGGAGGGAGGGAGGAAGGGAAGGAAGGAAGGAAGGAAGGAAGGAAGGAAGGAAGGAAGGGAGGGAGGGAGGGAGGGAGGGAGGGAGGGAGGGAAGGGAAGGAAGGAAGGAAGGAAGGAAAGGAAGGAAGGAAGGAAGGAAGGAAGGAAGGAAGGAAGGAAGGAAGGAAGGAAGGAAGGAAGGAAAAGTAGGTCTGGCAGCTGGGGAAGAGGCACTGTGGGGAGAGGTCGTTTGGGGCAGGAGCTGCTCAGGGTGGATTTGGACCTGATCAGGGCTCTAAAGAAGCGACGCCCCATTAATGCCTTTCCAGCCA
This sequence comes from Aselliscus stoliczkanus, assembly GCA_033961575.1. NCBI lineage: Eukaryota > Metazoa > Chordata > Mammalia > Chiroptera > Hipposideridae > Aselliscus > Aselliscus stoliczkanus. Next base: position 93,212,749 of record CM066736.1, on the reverse strand, counting down.
TCCTACGCATCTCCCTGATTGAGCCTGGAACTCCACACTATTAGCCACAAATGGCATTTTGAAATGGCTTTTTTTTTGGGTGAACCCCAAAGACATTGCTAAGATTTACATTTTCAAATATATGCTGACCTTTTTTTTTCCTCTTTCTTTGAGTTCATTTGTCATCAGTGTATAATTGAATCAATATATTTCCCGATCAGCCCCAAGATTGAATAAGGTCACGGGGAGCCGTGTGTGGGCATTAGACATCATTATTTCACTCCGAATGAGCGGCCATGGCACGGAGCATTCCAGGCGCCAAATGAAATTCTATTAGATTCTATTACACTTTTACAATTATAGAGACGTTCCAATATTACAAGGGGAAATGAAGTCATAATAAAAAAGCCCAGAGGTGTATTACAGAGAAATGGGCACACTATTTTTCTAGTTAAAAACTTGATGGAAGGAGCTCGACTGGATTTCGGTTGCCGAGATGTGACCTTGTTCTCGAAGCCCCTCAGCCGCTCTGCTGGGCCCTCCCTTCCCGAGACTTTGCTGGTTAGAGAATGGTCACAGCTGGAGCCCAGGGAGCTCACTGACCCTCTCTGTTCAAACTGAGTCCAGCTGCTGGCTCCCAGTAGGCACAGATATGCTCCAAAAAGATGTTATATCTAGGGAAACAGAGGCAGCCCAAATACTGAAGCCTTTTGGGCGGGAGTCCCAGAGTTTGTGAGGAAGCAAAGTAGCCTGAGCAGGCTGGTAAGAGGGTGGTGTGGGACCCTGCGGGGTTGTGGGGCTGTGTGAACTTGGGTGCAGTTGCTCTTGCTGGACCCCCTTCATATAGGGCAGAGTATCGACAGTCACGTGGGGCACTGCTGGTATTTTGGAGTGCTCATGTCCTGCCATGGAACGCCCCCCACATACAACTGTGCTACAGTGAGCCAGGGTTCCCCCACCCTGTCCTGACCCTTCCAGAGGGTGTTTCATCCAGCCCTGGAGCAGACATAAGACAGGGCCCAGGGGATAGTCTGGTAGGACTTCCTGCAGGAGACAAACTAGGCCTTGAAGGATTGGGAGGACATGGATAAAGGGATCAGAGAGGAGGAGCCCTGAAGCTCTGAGGGATGAATGGCCTGGGGGTGGCAAGAGCCCCGTGCATGGGAGTCAGGAATAAGAGAGTAGAGGGCAGTGCAGGGAGCAAAGACTGGAGTGTGGGCAGATGGCCTGTGGGCCAGGATGAAAGAGCTGGACCTCAGCCTCTTTCCCACAGTGGGGGGAGTGTCTTGGGAGATCTGAGGGCAGGAGGGGCCAGGTCAGGGCTGGACTTGTGGCTGCCCAAGAGGGGCCCGCTGTGGGGTGCAGTGAAGGCTGGACAACCACCCACAGTGAGACAAGACAGGGAGCCAAAGGAAGGGAGTTTAGGAGGGTCCCTCTGTGGGGCTCAGACGCCAGGTCAAGGACCAGGGCTATCCTGGGAGAGGACAGTGATGGAGCATTTTGGGAACAGGCCTGCGGCCCTTCCATTCTCTTGGGCCCGGCCTAGTACTGCTGAAGGTTGACTGGTAGATAGCTGGAAGGATTTTTAGAAAGTTTTCCAGGAACACTGATAGATTGGATGATGGTTCAGTAATTTTTTGCTTTCCTTTCTCTAGGAGGTGCATGTTTCCCCATCCATAGACATTGGGGTTGGCCATGTGTGGTATGCAGAATTCTAAAGATGCCCCCCCACCCAGATTCCTGACCCCTACTTATTCAATGAAACAACTAATCTAGGTACTTCTGTGAAGGGCTTTTGCAGATGTAATTAAAGTCCCAAGTCAGCTGATTTTAAGATGCAGAGATTATCCGGGTGGGCCTGACCCAATCAGGTGAGCCCTTTAAAGCAGAGCAACTTCTCTGGTTAGCAGTAGAAAGGGAAGCCAGAAAGATTCAAAGCACATGAAAGATTTGCTGCACCATTGCTAGCTTGCAGGTGGAGGGGGCCACGTGACAAAGAATGTGGGCGGCCTCTAGAAGCTGAGAGCGCCCTGGCTGACAGCCAGCAAGGAAGCAGGGACTTCAGCACTCCAGGCACAAGGAACAATAGCACAGCCGCAATAGCAGGAATGAGTTTTGAAGAGGATCCTGAGCTCTAGATGAGACTGCAGTTAGCTGATACCTTGATTTCATCCTGAGTGGAGAACTGTCACGCCAAGCAAGACTTCTAGACTGTGAGTTAATAAATGGGTGTTGTTTTAACTTGCTAAATTAGTGGTAATTTGTTACACAGCAGTAGAAGATTAACACATCCTGACTTGTTTGGGGGCTCTGGGACGGAGGCATTGTACTTCTGCTCAGCCTCTTGTCTCCTCTGGTGGTATGAGTAGCACATGGCCAGGGAGCTATTGTCCCTTCTGCTGTGCCCGAGGAGCAGGCCAAAATCCAACAAAAACCTGTAAGCCAACCCAGCTTGCCTGCATCCCGAACTGGGTCACCCACACAATCTGCAGACCAGAGTGAGAAAAGAAATGTTGCTGTAAGCCATGGAGTTCTGGAGTGGTTTGTTAGACAGTAATGTCACCATAATATAGTTGACTATTAGAATTGCCGCCATCTGAGCAGCACCTGAGAACAGGCTGGGAGCAGAGGCAGGGGCTGTGTTGAGCTCCTAGAGCAGCCCCCAACCTTACCCCAGTTCCGCTCTGCCTTGCCTGGGCCTAGGGCACTCAGAGGTCAGCTCACTGTGTCCGTACAACCACTCTGGCCTTCTGTGTGCTCTTCCTGTTGGAATCAGCTCCTGAAATCACCATGCCGTGCCAGACAGTCTCCCTGGGTAGGGTTCTTCCAAGAAAGCTGGAGCCTTGCCACCTTTTCCTTGCTCCTTGGGACATCCTCACCAAGTTTCCAGGGCACACACGCTGGAGTGGTGGGTTCTTTTCTCTCTGGAGCACAGGCAACTCCAGCTGAGCACTGACCTTCAAGCTGCGCAGGAAGCTATCAGACCACTGCACCCAGGAAGTCCTGGCTCCCAAATCTTCCTTTGATGTCTGCCTTCTCTCTCTTGCTAGCATCTCCCCTGGAACATGCAACCGTGCCCTCGATTTTTTTCAGCTTTGGGCCTCAGCCCAGACCAGGACCTCGCCCCACCTTTTAAAATTTATTTTTTATTTTGCAATAACCTCAACTTTACAAAAAAGTGACAAGTACGATATACATAACTGTTTTTTTTCCCCTGACAACTTGAAAATAAGTTGCCTACATGGTGCCCCATCCCCCCATGCATTAGTATTTCTTACAAAGAAGGACATCTCCTACATAGACACCATCCAGCCAGTAAAATCAGCACACTGACACTGACATATAACTACCACGTAGTCTTTAGGTCCTACTCAAGCTCCACCAATTATCCCAATGGTGTTCTTTACAGCAAAAGGATCCAGGTGTTTGAATCACATGTCTCAGTAAGTTGTCAGATTTCTTTCCTCTCCTTCAATATAGCACAGTTTCTCAGCCTCTCCTCACCTTGTCACTTCTGAGACTAACAAACCACGTATGTGGTAGAATGTCCCCCAGTTTGGGTTTGTCTAATGTTTCTCAAGCTTTAGTTTGGGCTGTGCGTTTTTGGCAGAAATACGACAGAAGTGATGTAGAGTTCTTCTCATTGCATTCAATCCGGTGGTGCACGGTTTTGATTTGTTCCATTACTGAGGTCCACTTCGATCACTTGATTAAAATGGTGTCTGCCAGGCTCCTCCACTGTAAAATTACTCTTTTTCCCTTTGTAATTAATAACTATGTGGGAAGGTACTTTGAGATTATGTAAATATCCCATTCCTCATTAAATTTTCAATTTATTCATTTATGTCAGTATGGATTCATGGTTTCCTATTTTATTCAATGGGTTATAAACTTCTACTATCATTATTTATTGTGATGTTCAAATTGCCCCAGATTTGACCAGTGGAAGCCCTTTCAAGCTGGCTTCTGTTTCCTTATGACATATCCCCATAGATAGATGAGCTCACCACTTGCTTTTTGGCACAATGAGACACCCTAGGTTCATCTTATACTTTCCCTGCTGCAGTCCAGGAATCAGCCATTTCTCCAAGAAGCCCTGGTTCATTTCAGTGGACAATTATATTTAGAATTCAAGATCTGGGTACAAGATAGAATCTTTTCTATTAGTGAGTTGCTGCTCCTAGGCTCTCTCAGTGGACAGAACTAAGGAATATATGAATATAGATTGATCCATCAACAGGTCATATTTACATCTATATTTTTGCCATCTTTTATCTATCTATCATCTGTCTCTATCTCATCTATATCTCTATTGAAAACAGGGAGTTCACATTGGTACCATGTTCTAACCCAGGGTTCATCCAGGTTTCTCCCTTTCCTTATTTGTAACTCCTTTCCCCTACAGTGGGAAACATGGATCCCGTTAGCCTCAATAGATCTCTGTATGTGCTCAGTGCCCTGTCTGTAATCAGGCTCTCCTGCTGCATCCCTCACCCACCAGGTGCCTTCCTCGCCCTGTCTGTGCTCTGACCCACCGTGGTGGGCTGTCCGTCACATGGGAGTCGTGCTCAGGCTCCCACACCACACCCTCCTCTACACCACTGTGCTTTCCTCTGGCCTCTGGTGCAGACCTTGACCTTACTTGACCTCACCTAATAGCTTTTGGACAAACTTGTTCTTAAAAGGAAGGGAAGGGAAGAGAAAGAGGGAAAAAGCCCATTAAAAACCCCTCACACTTGCCGGTGATGGGTGCCAACCCTCTCCTGCAGGCCCCATGTGGCACTGCCGTTTTGCAGACTTTGAGATATCATACTGGTGAGTGGCCTTGTCTGTGCTCAGTCTTCCTCTCTATTCCCTCTACTTAACCTCTCTGACTCAGCCTTCTCATCTGTAAAATGGAGAAAACAACATTTACCTCCATGCCGTTGAGAGGATGCAATGCTCTAGACCCAGATCACACCAGACCTGCTAGGGGGGCTTGCCCCAGGGTCTTGTCACAACTCCCACCTCCCTCTCACTGTTCCAGCCTGCTCCTGACCGTTGCTCAGGCAGAATTGTCCCTGGACAAGCTTCAAGTTTCCTTTTTCACCTTCTGGGCATTCTTTAGCAGCACCTCTGAGACACTCTTAGGCTGGCATGCTGAGTGCCCATTTCCCACCCCCACTGGAGCTGTTTAAGTCCTGATAGGTTTGGACCTTGGTTGGAAGGGAGAGGCAGGCCTCTAACCCAGTGGCAGTCAGCACCGCCCCTGGCTGGGGCAGATTTAGAGCTGAGCCACCTGGTGTCCCCACCCACCAATGCACGGGAGGCGGGACTGGGCTATTGGCTCAAAGGGGGTCTACACAGCTGCTCTGGGGGGTGTGGGCTCATTTCCAGGGCTCAGACATGCTCTTTCCCTGGGCTGTGATGCCTCCCAGCCCCAAACCCTCTCTCGTGTCTCTAAGATGAGGATACATAGCAGGAGAGGACAATGCTCAATAGCCACATGCAGGCAGTCCATGATTTTGAAGGTATGGAGAAGAATTGGTGGCAGCTGTGTCATAATGGAGGCCATCTGAGTAGAGTCAGGGGAAGCAAGAGAGGGCTAGGAAGAGAGGCTGAGTGACACCAGGAGCCTGCGTGGAACGGGGACTGGAGTCCCTCTGGCCACATAGGCTGGGCCCTGGGAAGCCAGCCTTCAGAGTAGACAGCAGCCATGCCACTGTAAGGCTGAGTGCCTACAATTTTCTGGTTCCTGTTCCCACGCACCTCCAGACATTTCCTGGTGTGGAGCTATGGTTACAGACTAGGTGTGAGTCCCTTGAGCTGCCAGCCCCACATAGGAGCAGTGTGCATGATTCAAATGCAACTCTGGGGTCTACTTGAAGGATATAGTTCCCATAATTCCTGAGGGATTCCTGGAGGAAATTGCAAGTCCCCCTTCTCTCCCTGGTCTTCTCTAGTGGGAAGGGGTCTCAGGGCAGAGGCACCCTCAGGTGTGCAGGGCCTTCCCTGCAGGCCCATCCCGTTTCCCTCCGGTGGTTTGGAGCCCGGGTTCTGGCTGTGCAGAGGCCTAGAGCTCAAGGCTAATTGTGAATTAGGAGCCCAATTATGCCTGGCAGAATTGGATCTGTGCTGCCTCCTCTTCCCGACAGACATGTATATTAATAGTTGGCACTTATTGAACCAAATATGAATATTCATCTTCATTTATATTTCAAGGCCTTTCCTCCTGGAGGCCCGCGGGGCTGCGACCAGCTCCAGCCCCATCACGGAGCTGACAGCTCGCACTCCTGGGCCCTGACTCCTGGCTCGAGGGGCACAACAGAGGCCCGGCTCCCAGCTGTCCACAAACACTCATTAGGGGCCGGACCCAGTGAGCTGCAGAGAATGTGTAATCGCACTGTGCGCTGCTAATTAGGGAGCTGATGGGGCATTGAGGGCGAGAGGACGAATTCTTTAAACAGAGGACGGGGAAACTTGAAGAGCTGTAATTACTTGGAGCAGAGTTCATTTCAGAACTTGGGAGCCAATGAGTCTGATGACAGCTCTGCTCAGCGGAGGGCGGGGTGGTGTGATGGCAGGCAGGGAGGGAGGAAGGAGTGAGCAGAGGGCCCCGGCATCCCAACCCCAGGCCTCCACAATTCCTGGGCTTTATTTTGTTCAATGCAATCCAGCTGTGTGGGCTCCCCCTCCCCCTGCAGGGACAGCTTCCTGAACCTCGGAGTCACCTTGGGGTCAGGCTCCTGTCTCTCCAGAGTGCACCTCTGACATGGTAGGTCATCACTGGGAGCTCCCAGCTCCACCAAGTACTGTGGAGAACCAATGACAGCCACCAGTGCCCAAAACTGTGGCTCTCAATCCAGCCATCTATCTGACTGCTGAAGTCACTCTTTCCCAGTGCCAGCAGAGATGGGTGTCGGGGGAGGGGGGGAAGCATCAGGCTTTCCAGACACCTGGGCTGGGACTGACAGGAATAATGCCACACAGGGGGCAAGTTTAGAGCTCATGCCAACAGACTTCTCTAGAATCTCCCAAGTATGTCACTTCAGGCCACAGATCCTTGGGCGATGACTCCTGGGTGCTCTCCACTCATCTGCCTCCCCCCAGCTATGGGCCCACTGCCCCAGCACAGGTCTGCAAACCTCTCTGTCCGATATCCTGCCTACCTCTCTCTAGGAAAACCTGGACATTACCAGCAGGAAAGGACCCCTTGCCCTGTGTCTGTCCTTCCGCCCCAGTGCAGGGTCCCACGTCAGCCATTCATTTCAGAGCAGCTCAAGCCACCACTCCTCCATCATCTCCCTCCCCCTTCCCCTTAAGGATAAAGGCCAACCAGGTCTCCCAGGACAGCTGTGGGCGGAAGAGCACCAGGCCCATGGTGAACAGTGTCATGGGAGCTTCTAGGTAGATGGTCCTGTCTCTGTTACCTCTGGGCTGAGCTTCATGCCTGACTGTTCCTGTAACTACTGACGGAGTCCACCTAACACATGCACACCTCCACCTAGCCCCACCCAATTTACAGCCATTTATATGTCTGAATCCAAACTCTGAAAGGACACATTTCCTCTATTAGCCAGGGTATTGCCCCCTCTCCCCGTTAGTGGGTAGAGCAGCTTTGGGGTCCTTCCCTATGGGTTTTTACTCTCTTACTCAAGGAGAAGCTTTTGACTCAAAACTGCATTTTTAAGGTCTGTAGTCTCCCTCCAGAAGAGTTGTCAGTCCTTCCTTCTATATCTAGCTACTGCTTATTGCATGCTAACTCGTGTTGATGGTGGTGATAGTATCAAAAGTTAACCATTTATTGAGCACTTCCTATGTACCAGGTACTGGTCTCAGTGCTTCACATGTATTAACTCATCCAATCCTCACAGTAATCGTAAATGGATATCATTATTATTTATTGTTCCCCCATTTTATAGATGAGGAAATGGAGGTTCAGAAAAGCTTGGTGGTTTGTTGGTAAGTGAGAGAGAAGGGATGGATTTGAATTCCAGTCTGGCCCCAAAGGCTGTGCACCTGACCTCAACCGTTGACTATTCCTGAAAAGCCAAGCCAGCAGGGCGTTGGGCTCCTAGGGTGGAGACTCAGACTGGACATGGAGAGGAAGGAAAGCCCTGTTTTGGTGGGTAGAAAGGACAGTCATGTCATTCCTCAGATCCTCCTTTTGGACCTGGGAATAATGTAGGCAATATCTTCTTCACTTCTGTCTAGATCTGCGCTGTCTAGTACTGTAGTCACTAACGCCACGTGGCCATTTAAATGAACTAAAATTAAATAAAATTACAAATTGGGTTTCTCTGTCACACCAGCTCCATTTCCGTGTCAGTAGTCATATGTGGAATATTAACCTCCGCCATTATTGGTCACCCCATATGCTAGAAACCTTCAGGAATCTTCTTCCCAGCTTCTTTAGGGCCTGAGAGCATTGAACCTCCAGCAGGGGCAGGGTGGGGAAGGGCTGTATGGGAAGGTGTAAGAGCCCTACCCACCCTCCACCCTTACAGCTGCCTCTGGAGCCCTCACTCAAGCATCAGAAACTGCAATTAGCAGGTGGCAGCCACCGCTTAAACCAGCTACCTCTTAAACCTGCCGTCCAGTTCCCTTCCCGCAGGCAGGGCAGCTCACAGCAGCTTTGCTCTTTTTGCTGCAAGAAGATCAGAAACAGAGGCATTCAGGCTGTGCCTGGCTCTCTCCTCTCTCAGCGTGAAGTCTGTGCCCAGCCCTGCCAGGCTCCGCTTCCAATTAGGGAACCAAGGCTGTGGCCATGGACGGGCCGGCGCCCAGCCAGCAACCCACCTGGCCCCCTCCCTGACAATCAGGGCCTAATTGATGCAGGGGGCTTGCTCAGCAGAGTTCCCCTTGCTTCCACCAGCCCAGCTGCTGCTCCTCAGGAAGGGCTCAGCCCTTTGTCCCAGCAACTTGAAAACCATCTGGACAGAAGGTGGCAGCCCCATGCTCACAGCATTCTGGACTTTCTCCTGCCCCGGGGGTGGGGGTGGGGGTGGAATGCTCCCCCGACCCTTGCTGAGCTGGGGAAGTGGGGAACAGCTTCTGAGGGCTGTGCTCCAGTGCATGAGTTCAGAGGAGGACACTTGGGTACCGTTAGTCCTGTGCCCTAGGATATTGTATCTGGGGAAGCAAGGATTGGAGTGGGATTAGGAAGGGAGATAAGACCTGAGGTGAGAATGGAGGTGGGGACAGGGGTAGCTCAGGCTGGATCTGGCAGGAGTTTTGCCTCATTGATGCCACCTTGTCCTTGGGACTGATCCATGTGGAGGAAGGGCAAGGAAGGGCGGAGGGGACACAGTTACATAGCATTCTCATCTTGACATCTCATCCTATAGTTAACAAAGCGCTTCCACTCAGTTTATCCCCACAGGTGTGGGAAGCAAGCAGGGCAGGACCGACATTCTAATTCTGTAGAAGAGGGTAAACTGAGGCTCACAGAAGGAAACTGATTTGCTCAAGGTCACAAGGGTCAGAGGTGCAGTTGAAACCTGGCCCTCATCCTCTGGCTCCCCAGCTCTGGGCTCCAACACCAGGCTGTGGACCATGGCTGCCAACAAAGATGTCACACCATCGCTTCACTTGGGGAATGTTACTTATTGCAAAAGGAGCCACATTTGGTTCCAAATGGCCTGGATTTGGGACTGTGGCTGATGCTTTATTTGAAGTTTTAGGGAAAATGGCACAGATGAGAGAGTTCGAATTAGCTCCCTCCAACCTTGACATCTATTTCAGAGGAATTTTACCAGGTGGTAAGAATAAAGAGATACCCTAGATGCCACCAGGCCTCCTGGGGAGGCCCCCTCTCTCTGAGATAGCCAAGAATTACCAGGGAAGGGGTAATTTTGGACATAGATTAACATAAGGAAAGGGATTTCATTTGGGACATTAAATTGTCTGTAAGCACTTAATGATAGGAGGAGGATGCGAGGTTCAGACTTCAGGGGATTTTTCTACCGCTGTTTAGTCCTCTCAGTATGTGGTGTCTGTGGCAATCCCCATGCACCCCTGGGATGAGCCAGCTGGGACAGTAGGGCTGGTTATAACTGAAGGTGGGGAAATAGAAGAGAGGGCGATATTTTGGTTTAAGTGTGTAGGCGAGCCTTGGATTCATCGTTTAACATCCTATTCTAACCTATTCAGGGCTTTCCTGGGCTCCAGCTCTCCTGTAGGTGTAGATGGAAGGGCCTTAGCTAGCTAGGAATAGAGCTGTATTAAAGGGCTGCTGATTGTACCCCACCCCCACCCCAAGAGGGCAACCATACCCCCGCTAGGATGACCAGAAAGGTAAGAGTTAAGAGAGAACAAAATCTGGGTGACCATAGGGTAGGAAGTGCTTGTCCCCTTCCCCCTTCTCATGCCAGACCTTCCTCTGACCACTGCCTTCCTGGCTTCTGCCAAAGGACGGCTTTGCCAACCTGCGTGGTCAGAACCTAAGGCATCAACTAGGCCACGGTCATAGCCTCAGAGGACTGCAGCTCAGACTCATGGCGTCTTGCTGACTCAGGCAGGGCATGGGTCCTGTGCCCGGTGGCCACCTCTCTTCTCATCCCTCTGGTCCTGGGAGGAGAAGTGGACGCAGAACCTCTCCCAGGGTTTTTTCCTCTCTCCTCAGGCTCTCTGGAGGTGCTGATGCCACATTTAGGTTTGGGGAAGTGATAGGCCCCACTGTGGCCCTTGAGCCAAAGATCCATGTTCCAAGTGCCCCAGGCCAGTGGCTCAGGGCACTGCATTGGGGCATTAGGTGTCACATGGCTGTTGGTAAATCAGGGCTCTGATTTCAAGTCTGCTATTGATTCCTCAGGAGCCCCCACCTGGAAAGGGGCTTCTACAGGGTAGGACACAGGCCTTCCTGGGTCCTCAGCAGAAATCATCTCTAATAACACCGCAACCTCACATTCAACCTAGAATGGTTATTAACATATTAATTAATATTTAAAAACTCATTACGCCTTGGTGATGGCTTCCTTAAGCTGGTTTTATATTAATTGCAGCCACCCAGGAGCAATAACCATACTTATGTGGCAAAATGGAGTCATTCTACTTAATTACCAAGGAAGTTTTACAGCAGGGTTTGAAGCCCACAAACAATCAGAGTCGATATGATGTCTTCTTTTTAGATTTTATTTTAAATTGGATGCTGTGATAGTTACAAAGTTATTTTTTATATTGATATGCCTTCCTATCAACACCCTACTTTCTTTCCCCTTATGCCAGGCTGAGGCACCTGGTCTCCCTGGGCACAGGGCCCTGGGAAGGCCAGTCCTGAGGCTGTGGACCGGGTGGTGGTGGTTAGGGGGTGCTATAACACCCAACCTGCACGTTGGGGGCTGCAGGCTATGGCCCCAGGTCTAGAAACCCTTCTCCTTCTCCCCGTGGCAGAGTTCTGCCTCTGAGCCCCAGGCTGAGACCTAACGTTCTGTCTGTAGTTAACATCAGTCTTCTGGGTGGGCTGTGCCTTCAACTGTTTCAGTTCTCTGGGGGTGATCCTGCCAGGCTCTCACACCCATCTACCCTATTACCCTCAGTTTCTTCCTGAACCATTTTCCCCTAGTGCCCACCTCTACAATGGGTCATACGGCCAATACTTGCCAGCTTTGCCCACTGCCCGTGGGGTCCTGTGACAGCAGTAGAGGCAGCTCATGTTCAGTCTGGTGGGGCAGTTGCAAGTAGCAAAGGTCACAGGAGAGAGGACCCAGCAGGCCTGGCTTCTCTTCCTCCTGCCTGTGCAGGTCCCTATGCAGGCAGGTCCCTGAACACCTCTCAGGATTTCAGGATTTCTGTCATCTTCCAGGGCAGCTGAAGGCACAGCTTGACAGGGAGCCCTGCTGGCATCTGCCTAACCTGCCTCCTTCAGGTTCCAAGGTGATAGAGGTGCTCACGGTGATAGCAAGGCCTCAGACAAGCCACAAGTGCTGAGGCCAGGGCAGAGTGGACCCAGCATGGGATCTATCTAGGAGGCTCACGGAATGTGACTGTAAAGCAGTGTGCCTGTCAGCATCTGGAAAATAATCACAGACCCAGGCCATCCCTTCTGAGTCCTGGCCCCAAGGAAGCCCTCCGGGGCAGAGACAGAGTCAAATGGGGTTGAGAAATGGAATCAGCTTACTGTGCTTTAGAAATTATGGTGAAGTGACAGGCAGGGAAATTGGTGAATCCCTCCCGTGGTGCTGATAACACCAGAGCTCATCCATCACCCGTGCAGGGACAGCCAGAACCGCTCAGAGCTCTGGCCTCTCTGAGGGGTCCCCTCGGGCAGGGCAGACAGAGGCTGGCTGCCGCCAGGTGCCCAGCATGATCCTCCTGAACTGATGAAGCCATGGCCCTTGGTACACATAGGCCAAGGCAAGCATGGAGCCAAGGCCAGGGCTGAGGTGACAGGGTAGCAAAGGATGTTTAAGGTAGGGGCAGGGTGAAAGTGAGATTTACCATTTGCTGAGATTTACGGTAGGGGTCAGTCAGGGTAGGTTTGAGGTGAGGCTGCAGTCAGGTCAGGGGTCGAGTAAGGCTTCCATCTGAGTTTAGGAGAGTGGCCAGGATTAGGGAAGAGAACTGGAGTTTGATTTGGGGGAGAAGGTATCTTGTTCTGGAGGAAGGTACACTTGGTTTCCTCATCTGCAAAATGGGAAGAATAATGCGTCCTATACAGCAGCTCCGTTCTGATGATTGAGACAAGCCATGTAAAGTGCAATGCATACAACAGGTGCTCTATGTAGCTGGCACCCTTCTCTTTACCTGTGTGTGCTCACAGCTCTGTGGGGCCTGTGTAGTCTCAGGGTGGGACCCTCAGCAGCAGCCCGTGAGATGAGGAAAGTATAGAAATTGTTTATTAAGGAGGTACTCCCAGGACAACCCGAAGGAGTGGGAGTAGGTGGAGGGCTGGGAGAGGAAAAGCCAAGCGGGTGTATCAGAGGGAAATATGGAAGATTTCAGACAACTTCAGATGCCAAAGTGTAGTGTCAGCCCGATCCTGCACGGGGAACACGAGAGCGAAATACTGCGTCATAGTCATCCTAACCTACGCAAGGGAGCCTGGCCTTCATACGCCAGCCCATTTGTCTTTGGCCAAGGCCTATGTGATGGCTGATTTTATGTGCAATTTGAATGAGCTAAGTGTTGCCTCGATAGCTGGTAAACATTATTTCTGGGAGTGTCTGTGAGGGTGTTTCCAGAAGAGATTGGCGTTTGAATCAGTAGATTGAGTGAAGGCTATTGTCTTCACCAATGCAAGTGGGTATCACCCAATCTACTGAAGGCCTGAATAGAACAAAGGCAGAGCAAGGGTGAAGTCACTCTCTTGCTTGAGCTGGGCATGGCATGTTTTCCTGCCCTTGGCCATCTGTGCTCCTAGTTCTCAAACCTTCAGGCTCAGAGCAAGACTTAAACCATCAGTACCCCATTTCCCAGGACAGGGACCATCAGCTTCCATGGTTCTTTGCAGGCCTTTGAACTTGGACTGAATTACACCACTAGCTTTCTGGGTTTCCAGTTTGCAGACAGCAGATCGTGGGACTTGTCAACCTCCATAACCGTGTGAGCCAATTCCTAGAATAAATCACCTCATATATATCTATATATATACACTATTGGTTTGTTTCTCGGGAGAACACTGAGTAGTACAGCCCATCCATGGATGTTAACTCCAGACACCTGGCTCCACAATTCCAGCAGCTTTGGGGAAGTCACCCGGAGAGTTACATGTGAGGTGGTCAGAGACACATGCTCACCGAGACCAGGGAGGAGCTCACAGATGGTAAAGGAGATACGAGGGGACCTGGGCAGAGTACCCCAGTGCCACTACAATGATCCTGAATGTGGGGCCCTGTGCGTGAGGCAGCCAGCTTAGGATGAAACAGGAACTAGCTACTCCACTGGACAGACCCAAGTACCAGGGATGAGAGGCTGTAAGGCACAAAGGGTTCCCTAGAAAGGGAAAAAGGGATAGATAACAATAATGAGGGTGGATACCACTTACATAACCCTTATCCTATGCCAGGCACTGTTTTAAGGGCTTTGCATAATTTAATATAATAACTCTAGGAGATAGAGGCTATCACTGTCACCAATTTACAGATGAGGAAAATGAGGCTTGGCAAAGTCAACCAACATGCCCACGGTCACATGACTAGAAGTGGAAATGACGAACAGGGGTAGCCAGAAGACAGAGGGAGTCACCAGTGGGACTCTGCACAACTCCGCGGCAGAGAGGGCACGCCCAGGCTGGTGGCAGGTGGTGCTGGCCTGGATCGGTTGGTGTCCTTCAGAGGGCTCTGGGATTCCGGGTTAGGTGGCTCATTCAAAGTCACACCCCTGGTAGAATTCAAACCAAGGTTAGAGGGATGATTTTTTTTTTTCTATTTTCCGGTTTTATTGAGATATAGTTGACATACTCGTACAGCACTATGTAAGTTTAAGGTATATAATATAATGCATTGACTTACGTATCATGAAATGATTACCACAATAAGTTTAGTTAACATCCACCATCTTACATAGATACAAAAGAAAAAGAAAAAAACACCAAAAGAACAATTTTTTTTTTCCTGGTGATGAGAACTCTTCAGATTGACTCTTTTAACAATTTCCAAATATACCACACAGCAGTGTTAATTGTTGTCAACATGCTGCACATTGTACATTACAAGGGATGAGATGTTTTTAAATGAAGTCACATGGTTTTCTTCAGTTTATTTCTTTTTTTACTCATATACTTTATTTTATTATTTTTTTGTTAGCTTCAGGTGTACAAACAATGTAATAGATATTTACACCCCTCACAAAGTGATAACCTCTTTCCCCAAATTACTACCCCTCTGACATCGTATATAGCTATTACAATTCCATTGACTCTATTCCCTATGCTGTAGTCCACATCCTGTGGAGGGGTAAAAAAAAAAAATATATATATATATATATATATATATATATATATATATAGTTGGAAAAGTCATGATGCATTTTTGCAATGAAAATCAGAAAAAATATATCATGACTTTTCCAATAACCATATATATATTTTATATATATATATATATATATATATATATATATATATATATATTTGATTATAGTTACATTAAAGATTATTCAGTTTCAGCTTCAGGTGTGCAGTGCAGTGGTTAGGTAGCTACACAGTCCATGAAGTGGTCTCCCTAATAAGACAAGTGCCCATCTGACACCCTATAATTTTTACAATGTTATTGATTATATTCCTCAAACTGTCTTTCATATCCCTGTGGCAATATTGTGACTACTAAATTGTACTTTGTAACCCCTTTACCTTGTCCCCCAACCCCACCTCCCTCCCATCTAGCAAGTATCAGTTTTTTCTCTATATCTCTGATTCTATTTCTGTTTGCTTTGCTCATTTATTCTATTTTTTAGATTCCATATATAAGTGAGATCATATGGTATTTGTCTACCTCCGACTGACTTATTTCTCTTAGCATAATAATCTCTAGGTCCATCCATATCATTGCAAATGGTAAGATTTCATTCATCTTTATGGCCGAGTAATACTCCATTGTATAAATGTACCACAGTTTCTCTATCCAATCATCTAATGATGGGCATTTCTGTTGTTTCCAAGTCTTGGCTATTGTGAATAGCGCTGCAACAAACATAGGGGTGCATATATTTTTTTGAATTAGTGTTTTGGGTTTCTCTGGATAGATACCAAGAGGGGAATTGCTGGGTCATAAGGTAGTTCTATTTTCAATTTTTTGAGATCCCTCATACTGTTTTCCATAGGGGCTGCGCCAATCTGCAAATCCATGAACAATGCATGAGGGTTCCGTTTTCTCCACATCCTTGCTAGCACTTGTTTGTTGATTTATTGATGATAGTCTGACAGGTGTCTCTTCATATCCTGTGTCTATTTTTTAATTGGGTTGTTTGTTTGTTTTTTGGTGTTGGGTTGTATGATTTTTTAAATAAATTTTTGGTATTAACCCCTTGTCAGATGTATCATTGGCCAATATCTTCTCCCATTCAGTAGGATGCCTTTTGGTTTTATAGATGGTTTCCTTTGCTGTGAAAAAACTTTTTAGTTTGATGTAATCCCATATGTTTATTTTTTCTTTTGCTTCCCTTGACCAAGGGGATATATCAGTAAAAATATTACTAAGGATAATGTCTGCAAGTTAACTTCCTATGTTTTGTTCTAGGAGTTTTATGGTTTCGGATCTCACATTTAAGTCTTTAATCCATGTTGAATTTATTCTCAAATATGGCATAAGGAGGTGGTCCAGCTTCATTTTTATTGTGTGTCTGTCTAGTTTTCCCAGCACCATTTATTGAATAGATTTTCTTCAGTTTCTTAAGTGCACCCCCACCCTGCCCTATACCACCATCCTTCATACAACCAGAGGTATCCACTGTCTCAGGAAGGTTTGGGGGTTGTTAAAGCAAGAATGCAAAGTGAGAGACAGACTCCATGTTCAGACTCCCCTGACAGGACCCTGTGTCCATGGAGAAACAGACGTGTCACAAGGCTGACTTGGCTGAGAGAGAAAAGGTTTTCTAAGTTCCTAAAGCTATGTTGACACAACTGAGTCAAGCCTGGTGGACTTGAATCTTCAAGTTTTACTCTAAGCCACAGCATAAGGAGGATGAAGGATGTTATATGAAAGAAGTTCCCTAGACAGGCAGAGGAAGTAGAGGGATTGAAGCCACAAAATGGTGAGCAGGACGAGAGGATAGGGGTCAGCCGCTGGCAGTCCTAGTTGTTCCCCGGCATGGAAGCACAGAGAAAATGGAGTCAGTCACCCAGATGGGTGTGGGGGCCTCCCAGTGAGGGAGGTTGCCTCTTCTTCTCATAGAGCCTAAACTGGGAACAAGGCCAGCTCCTTAGTGAAGCTCTAAGTTCTGCAGCGGCCTGGGTTGGATGGCACCACCCAGGCAGAGGTTTAGAAATGGCAGAGGAAGGTGTCTAGGTGACTGAAACAAAGGGCACCCTCACAGAGCCTCTCACACCCTGTCACAGGGGGAGCAAGTACATTTGTGTTCCCAGGACTGCAGAGGGGTTCCTGGGGAGAGTGAAGGTGGACTCAAATAGTTCTGGGGTTGGTCAGAGGCTATAGAAAGAACCAGGGTCTTGTTCTGATGGTCATTAGGGGCCAGCCGAGTGGCGCGGTGGCTAAGCGCTGGCTTGGGAAGCCAGCGGCCCCAGTTCGGTCCCACATATGAGGGCCAGGGATGCTGCCCTCAAAAAAGAAACAACAAAAAAGAAACCTGATGGTCATTAGTGCTATTTGCACAAAGAAGTTCCAGTTTTCCTCCTCTTCCTATCATCTGGCAGGACTGAGCTTCCAGCTCCATATGGGGACACATGACTAGTTCTGACCAAAGTGTCATGTGCAAAAGTGATATGTGCCACTTCCAGGGCAAAGCATTTAACTGCTGAAGCGAAACCTTCCATAGAACTTCCTTCCTGCTTCTATAGCAACGTTTCCAGAGGCAGCTGCTCCATCAGCCTGGGTCCTGGAGGGAGGACAGTGATGAAGTATGATAGACATGTAACACGAGTGAAAAATAAACCTTTGTTACACATCCCTGAGATTTGGGGACTGTTTGTTGTCACAGCATAACCTAGTTTATACTGGCAGATACAG
The DNA here is from genome assembly GCA_033961575.1 of Aselliscus stoliczkanus. Taxonomy (NCBI): domain Eukaryota; kingdom Metazoa; phylum Chordata; class Mammalia; order Chiroptera; family Hipposideridae; genus Aselliscus; species Aselliscus stoliczkanus. The sequence continues at coordinate 93,195,170 of CM066736.1, read as the reverse complement.
ATTTCATGAACAGAGGCTAGCACAGAGCTCAAGGGTTCAGCACCTCGGTGGACACTAGGAACCAGTCCAGCCAAACTGTCTGAGACCAGTGAGAGCTCAGTGGGCAGCACTTGGGCCCAGTGCTTTTTCTCTTGCCCCATGTAGCCAACTGCCATCTTAGGAAGTTCCAAGGAAATAGAATGAACATACATTGAAAGAGGAGAGAAGTAGTCCTGAGAGCCTGAATTTTGAAAGACTGAGTATTTATGCAAAATATTGGGTTGTTGGAAAAGTCATGATGTATTTTTCTATGTTTTTCATTGCAAAAATGCGTCATGACTTTTCCAACAACCCAATATGTTGAGTTAACCTGAAAGAGACGTTTAAACTGGAAAAGACTGAGATCTCTTTAATTGGTAAGTTAAAGGATCTCCCCCACTGTTTTCCCAGTCATCTGTGGGAATTCGAACTCAAGAGCAAGATGAGATGAATTATAGAAATTAAAGGCCTGGGAGTGGAATCAATGAAATTGTAATAGATATGTATGATATTGCGGGGTGAGAAGAGGGGAGTGGGGTGGTGGATTGGGGTAGGGGGTTGTCACTTTGAGGGGTAAAAAGTATAATTAATAATGTTGTAACTATTTTGTAGAGTGTCAGACTGTCACACTGTTAGGAAGACCACCTCATAGATGGGGTAGTGGCTTGACACTGCACTGTACACCTGAAGCTGATTTTGTATAATATTATATGTCAGCTATAATTGAATATATAGATAGTCACGGGATGTGGAGTATCGTGTAGGAGTGGAGTCAATGGAATTGTAATAGATCTGTATGATATCGTGGGGAGGAGCGGGATGGCGAGTTGGGGGAAAGGTGGTAAAAAGTATAACTATTGCACTGTGTGGTGCACCTGAAACTAATTTAAAAAAATAAAATAAATAAAATTAAAACATAAAAATAAATTTAAAAAATCAAACAACTAATGAACAAACCCTTTAGTGAAAAAAAAAGGAAGATATGTAGCTTAATTAGAAAAATACACATAAAAGTTTCCTGAATTAATATCCACTAAAACAACACTGGAGATTAAACAGTGCACTATATTGCCTGTATTAACACTGGCTGAGGCATTGCACATGCAAAATGCTTATAAGCTAATAGGTTTATATTATATTTATATTCTCCTAATTTACCCATGGAATTCTAAAACTGCTGGCTGAGCTTTACATTTAACAGTGGAATACTACTCTGCCATATGAAAAGATGAAATACTGCCATTTGCAACAATATGGATGAATTTTGGAATTATCATGCTAAAAGAAAAAAGTCAGCCTGAAAAAGTCAAGAATCATATGATTTTATTCATATGTGGGATATAAGACTGAAAGCAACAAACAAACAAGACAAAAACAAAAACTCATGGACACAAGAGTATGGTGGTTACCAGAGAGGAAGAGGTAGAAAAGAATAAAGGGTGTCAAATATATGGTGACAGAAGGGTTCTTGACTTTGGGTGATGAACACACAATGCAATATATAGATGATGTATTATAGAATTATATACTTTAAACCTATATAATTTTATTAACCAATGTCACCCCAATAAATTTAATAAAATTTTTAAAAAAAGAAAAAGAAATAAAGCCCTGTGATTTTGCACATCTAAATGTATAAAATTGTGCAACTTTGTGCCTGCTCAACTCAGTTCTGTCTGACACCAAAGGTTGGGCCTTACTCTTCCTTATTGTCCCCAGATAGCTCATGTTCCTTAAAATGCTGCCCCCAAGGAGAAAGGGGCTCCAAGTGCCATGTGCCCAAGTCAGAGTTGTGGCAGCAAGAAAGGTAACAGCTGGGGTGGGGGACATGAGGCAGCCATTCCATGTAGCTGGTAAATCCTTTGTTTTAGACATAAAGAGACCAGGGACAAGATGAGGCATGTCCTCAGGGCCATGGAGCCAGTGTGAGCTGTGAGGGAGCCTCTGAATAGAAGCAGAGGCCTTCCCTCACTGATGTCCTGTCTTCCTTTCTCTTTGCCTCTATCTCAGAACATCACACCACCATCTGCCGTCAATGCCCATACCACAAACCTGCGTCACCCTTGACTCCTCCTCCTCCATATTCAGTCCCCAATTCCTCTGGCCTTGACCATGAGTTCAACCCTCCAGACCCACCCTTCCCCACCCTGTCCTGTGCCCAGAAGGCTTCTCTTAGCTCCCTCCCCTGTACGGCCACCATGGGCTCAATGTGTCCCTCAACTGAAGCATGACACTTACTATGAGGCACCCCATAGCTCTCCTCTCTCTAGATTCTAGTAACTGCTCCCATTATCACCCTCCCATCTCCTTTCCAGACAGGGATGGTAATGGCTCTACTCTGTTTCTAGCTCTAGGGTACAACACCATTCTTGATAGCTTTGCTTAACTGCTCAGACCTGTGAAAAAAATCCATTGATTAAACTCTTCTCATAGTACTCAGTTTGAGGGGGCCACCTGCTTTCTGCCAGGATGTGGCTGATAGAAGGTCCCTGGAATGATTTCTGTAAGGATGGAGATAATGGATATAAAGCACAAGGATCTACCACCTAGGACACAGTTGTCACTCAATAATGAAGCTGTAATTAACTGTAGCCCCTAAATACTGTTGAAGCATCATTTATCTCCATGCCCACTGCCACTTTCCTAGGAGAGATTACCATTATCTTTCTCCTGACCATGTTAATTGTCCCCTTCAGTTTCCTTGCCTCCAGTCACCCCTTTCCTCTTCTGCTGGAGTGATCCTGCTGAAGCTCACATCGCATCACAGCGCTTCCTTGCATAGAATCTGTCAGCCTGTCAGTGGAGTCCACGCTGCTCAGCCTGGCCCACAGGACCTTCCTGACCCTCCCTGCCCATCACACACCAAGACCCCTCAGGGAAGGGGACTCTGTTCCTAACTCCCTGGGCTCTCCTCTGCCTGTGCTCTCAAACCTCATGCTATGGGTGGGTTTTCTTGGCCATCTCTCTCACTAGACTGTTAACTCCATGAAGGTCAGTATTGCGTCTGTTAGCACTTCCCCCAGCATCGGTCTTGGTCCCCAGCAAGTCCTCAGTACCTATATGTGAAAGCAAGGAAAGGAAACTAAAGTTTAATGGCATATTCTCTGTTTGTTTAAGAATTGCTGGCTTTTAATGGTGCTCATATAGACACAGTAGTCTTATGTCTAATATTAGCCAGAACTTTCTAAGTGATGTTAAGACTAGAAGTTTGGGATTGTCAACAGTTGGAATTTGGGCTATAGCAGGATGACAGATTTTTTTTTTAAAGATTTTATTGGGGAACCGGGGAAGGGGAACAGATAAGTTGCTGTTCTTTTATTCTCCAGTCTAGTTGTAGAGGACGTTGCTTCACTGGCCATGTTGGTATCGTCATTGAGCTCTTCCCAGTGAGGCAGATTGGTTGCTGGCCTCTGGATGGCCGCTCACCGCTGCTATTGGCAGCTCACGCTGGCTGCCAGGAACTCACTGTAGCCTATGGCAGCCCACTGCAACAGGGGCTGCAGCTATGCTGTCCCAGGGACTCACAGCAGCCCAGCTCCAGGTGGAGCTGTTGTTCACCATCTTAACTGTAGAGGGCAGTGTCACTGGCCCTCATATGTGGGATCCGAACCGGGGCCACTGGTGTCCCAAGCCAGCTCTTAACCAACGCATCACTCGGCCAGCCCAGGATGACAGATTTTAACGTGGACTCTACAAGGCCTTCTTGGGAAGTTCTGGAGATGCCTGGCATCTGGGACTCCAACCTCACCCTTCTCTGGGGCCAAACATGATGGAGGGATGAAGTAGGGGAGTGAGGGGATTCGGAAGGGGAAATGCCTGGACTGGTCCTTCTCCTGGGGACCCTGGGAAGATTTGGGGACTGTCAGGTCCAACCTGAAGGCCTTTGCTAGGCAGCTTGGGACATATGGGAAAAGTGGTGAAAAGCCATGTGCTGGGAGAGAGGGATAGAGGCTGAAGATGGGGGGACCTGTGCCCTACAGGCTGCTCCTAATGGTGGAGCTTGGCCTGGAGGCAGGGATCAGAGGCCCCCACCCCCAGAGTCATCAACCAACTGTGGGGTTTGACCCCACTCTCAGGCAGAGAGGTAGACATAGACCCAAGCACGCCTCTGCACACCCTGGAAGGGAACAAAACCTGTAACTGACACCCAAACCTATGAGGATAATAAAATAATGGTTAAGACTCTGGAGCCAGATGGTCTGGGTTTGATAACAGCTCCACTCTTACTAGCTACATATGTGACCCTGGGCACATTACTTAACCTATCTGTGCTCAGCCTTCTAATCTGTGACATGGGGCTGCTGTAGTAGTTATCTCGTACAATTGTAAGGATGAAAGGAGAGAATGGTGCAGAGCTCCTGAAACAATGCAGGCACTTAATAAACAGTACAGAAGGGTTTGCTGTTCTTTATATGTATTGTTTGGGAGCTCAAGAGAGGAACAAAGGGTTGGAGTGGGCTGCATGGAAGAAGGAGCAATGGGTTGGTGTTTTGGAGAAAGAATACAATTTCCGGGCTGGCCGAGTGGCGTGGTGGTTGGGCGCTGGCTTGGAAAGCCAGCGGCCCCGGTTCGGGTCCCACATATGAGGGCCAATGACATTGCCCTCAAAAAAAAAAAAAGAATACAATTTCCTGTGGAGGGGAAGAGAGTGGCAGAGCACTGAAAGCTGAGGGCGCAGCCTGAGTTGGTAATTAGATTGCCCATGGGGAGATGGTAAGGGTGTGCAGTGATGGGGCTCAGGGACAGGGAGGGGATGTGATGGGAGCTAAAATCAAGCTGAGGGGGTTTGGCTTTGCCCCTACGAAGCCACCAGAAGCCTGTTACCAGGGTCAAGGGTGGGCAGAACTATTGGGCTGTTGGAAAAGTCAGGACATGTTTTTTCTATGTTTTTCGTTGCAAAAATGTGTCATGACTTTTCCGACAACCCAATGTGTTCTGGAATCAGCCTGGGGCAGTGGCTAGGATAGGGCCATTGGATTGGAGGTACTATAAAGTGGGGGGTGCGTGGTAGCGGGGAGACCATTTATGAGGCTTGGTGAAGGCAGAGGGCCCAAGAGTGAGAAATGAATGTAGCCCTCTGGACTGTGGTGGCAGGGTGCCTTCTCGTGCCCAGGCCAGACCCCTCTCTCTCTTCTCTCTCTTCTTCCCTTTCCCCAGGGCATGCCCCAGGGCTCCGCTACTCCTCTGGGAGTCGCCCTCACCTGTTCTGGTCCTGGGTATTCTTCCCTGGGTGCAGAGTGAGAAACCATCTATTGCCACAACTTTCACTTTCATCACTGCCCCCAACAAGACCCCTGGCTTAGGCCACTCTAAGAGGTTTCCTGCAGACAGTAGCAGAATTACAGCACAGGCAGATACAGCGCAGGTTCTCAGAGCCCTGACCGGTGAGGTACTCTGCTACAGCTCCAATGCCTGAGGTGGTGACTGCAAGCCACTGGGCCTCTGCTTGGCTTTGGCTCCCTTCTGAAGGTGGAGCCCAGCTACACTCCTCCCTGACCCACCTTACTGAGGGCCGCAGACCCCCAGTGCAATAGGAGGAGGCCACCCAGCCAGGACAGCAGGGGCCCTCTTGGTGCCAAGAGGGCATTCCTGAGGGCCTCCCTCCAGGCTGGGCTTCACCCAGGTCTCTTGGCCTCAGCCCAGCCATGAAAGACCCACTGCCCTGTATGGCAGGAGACAGCCTAGAATGGAGGCTAAGCTTATGGATCTTTGGCCAGGACACCTGGTCTGACCCAGGTGTTACCACTTTCTAGCAGTGTGATGCTGAGCAAAATACTCAGCCTCTCTGGGTCTCAGTTTCCCCATCTGTACAGTGGGGATAACAAGACCTGGCTCACCTATCATGAGGCTATGAATGGGTCACTACCTGCAGAGTTGTAGCCCACCGTACCCTTGTGTAAGCATTAGCTCATCGTCACTCTCATCTTTTTGTGTTCTGTGGACACAGGGCCTGATGATATGTGAGCAATAAAACTTCAAGAAAGAAGAGCGTTGTGTAGACGTTGGGCATACCTTGGTGGGGGTGGGGGAAAGAGAGGAGGAAGCAAAGAGACAAAGGAAGAATGAAGCAGGAAGGCTCATCTCATACCTCCAGGACTGGACAGGGAACCTCTCACAGTATTCCTGGCAGACAGTAGGTTAGCCTCTACTTGCACACTTCCAGGTATGGGGAGTTTATCCCCATTTCAGCTGCTTGGTTTGTTGTTAGACTCTCTGAAGGTAGCAGGTTCCTCTGGTATGACCCGTATGTGTGTGTCTCAGGCTTAGCAAAACACCTGGATCTCCATGTCCCTCCCCGCCACCCCCCAGTTCAGGTCTCTTTAGATCTTCCTTTCCCAAGTGTTTTGGGGGATTTCCAGAAGTTCTTTACATGATTTGTGCTCACAGATTCCACCAACTGAGCCAGAATCCTGGCCAATTTTTCGCTGCCACACCCATTGCAACTGTCACCTCAGAACTCCTTGTGCCAGGCATTCGCTGCTGTCCCTACTGCCAGTCACATGGCAAATGAAACCCTTGTCTTTGGGGCCTCCCTTTGAAAGTGAGGGTGTGCCCTCCTTCATGTCATGCCCAGTTAGAGGTCCCACAGTGGTGGCTTGGCCTTCAGGGTGTAAGCCTAGTGACTCCTCCCCGGAGGGCCCAGCGCACACTTGCTCCCAGGGTGCTCGGTCTCCTGCAGAGCCATCTCCCATTTTTCCACTGGGCTCTGACCTAGCTGGGTTTGCCCTCCATGCCAGCCACACTGTGGGTGAGCTCTCACCTGGGGCTTTTTCTCTGGTCTCTGTCAGGGCCCTAGAGCCCATAGATAATGATGTATGTGGTCTAAATTCAAGTCCTTTTCCTAGTATACTTCTTGGCTCTTTATGTAAATCAGTGGATACAAATGCTATGGGGATGGACCCCAATGCTTCCATCAGAAGCATCAGAGGCAGCTGTTGCCCCTACACCTCTGCTCCTTTACACTTTCCCTGACATACTATCTGTTCCCTTAATCCCCAAGTGGCCCTCGTTCTGTCCTTTACACTGGTATAGGGAAAGAAAGTCAGAATAGCAATAATAATATCTATTGAGCGCTTACACTGTGCCTACTAGCTGTGTGACCTTAGGCAAGTAACTTAACCTCTCTGTGTCTTATTTTCCTGATCTGTAAAATGTGGCAATAATATCTACCTCACAGGTTTGTAGGGCAGGTCAAATGAGTGAGTAAATGTAAAGTGTATAGAATAGTGTTTGGTATTATATATATAGCAAGTGTTCAAAAATGGTTAGCTCCCATTATCACACAACTCAACAATTTAGACCCTATGTGTCATCCCATTTTCCAGGTAAGAACACAGTGTGTGAGAAGTGGTATGGTTTTTGGAAGCCACACAATTAGTTAAAAGAGGGGCAGGGGTTACAATCAGATTTTACTTCAGGACTCGCTTTCCTAACCCCCACATGTTAAACTGCTTCCCCACAGAGCCCTCCCTGGACACATTCTCCTTGAAGCTGATCTTCTCTAGGCTAAATGCCTCCAATTCTTCCAGGTTGTTATCATGTGAAAGTTTCTTCACCCACTGTGCAGAAGGGAAGGCCACAGTCAGGAAATCCTGAAGGAGGCCAGTTGTTGAGGGGGGATGTGACTCTAGGCATGTGGGGGAGTTGATATGGGAGCCCATGGCCAGAAGCAAAGAAGAGGGTTTCAGGGAAACCCTCTGGGTGGAATGGGAATGACCCCCTTAACAAGGTCCAGAAGCAGTCTAGGATGAGTAGGGGCAGTAGAAGGACCCAGGAGGTAGAACCCAAAGAGGCAGCCTCCCTGACCTATAAGTGGCTTTGCTAGATACAAGGGCCCAAGGTCCCCAAGAGGACCAAAGGCAGTGATGGGGTGCCTGGCCCTAACTCCTAGGCTGCATGTTGCTATCTAAGAACCTGGGAACCAGCCCCCTCAAAGTATGACCCCGCTCTGTGAATCTCAGTTTCCCCGACTGTAAAATGGAGGTGTGTAGCCGGAAGTGCTCTCAGTGGACCTGCTCGCTGCTATAGCTCTTTTGACAGTGTTACCACCTGGATGGGGGCCAGGCTGATGCTGGGAGGCAACTTGGACTCAGAAGAGATGGGGCCCTAGGAATTGGAGATGCAGCTTCCAGCCCTCCTTCTGCCTGTGACCTGCTTTGCAGTTGGGGCAAGTTACCTAGTCTTTCAGAGTCTGTTTCTCTAACTGGGGAAAAAGAGATGACAGGAAATCATCATACTCAAGAGCCTTTCCAACTCTGGACTCCTATAAGCTCTGCTTTGCTCAAGGTCTGAAGACAGGCTGTGAGGAAGCCACTGAGAAGGGGTGCCTGGCTTCTCCAGAGGGGGGACTCCAGGAATCCATCTATGTGAACAGTTCTTACTGAACACCATCTCATGACAGGCACTGTCATAGGTACTTGGATGTATCAGTTACCAAAGACCCCTGATAGAGACCACATTAGGTCAAGCATGAGTTGGGACATTGAGGTACACTCTACATAGAGAGAAGGGGCCTCTTCCTTCAAGCAAAGCCAGTTGGAATCCCTTTGTAAATCAGTCTTTTATCGCCTCAAAAAAGACCCCAGTTTTTGTAAGCTGTGTTTGCTTAAAGGGAATCAATCAGAGACCAGCCTGTTTCCAGGCTGTTGGAGGTGCTCATTTGCATATGGATATGCTATTTATAAACGTACTTCTATTCATTAAAATAGGTTCCCCAAGGCCCTCAGCTGCTTAACAAGGTGCAGGCTGTGCGTGTTTGCCTTCTGTGTAAAAGGGGTGCCCTCCCTGTGTCCCCTATTCTGCACAGCCTCGCTAGGAGCAGAGAAGGTGGTGGGTCCAGGCCAGGGACCAGCAGGGCCAGGAGAGTGGAGATGAGGATTGTCCCAGGCAGCGGAGCGGGGGTGGGGTGGGGTCAGGGCTGCACTGGGTTCCAGGCAGTGCCCAGGGGTGGCTAGGGAAGTGTTAGCCTTTTCTCCTCAGGGGACCATGGCCGGGTACCCACCCTGAGCCCAGCCCTTGCCGCCCTCCCATAGAGAAAGTCTGGGCTGGGGCTAATGGTCGTGTCCCGGTCAGCATGGGAGGCTCTCACCAGTCACAGCGAGTGGGGCAACCTGGCTGTGCACAGGGCCACCCGTCCCCTCACACGCGCCGCCCTCCACCCCCTAAAGCGCACATCTTTCTAATGGGATTAGGCGTCACATGGGTCAGGGAACAATTTATTATTCTGCTGGCTAGAGCCAAGTTTCCCTTTGAAAAATGGTTACTCCTGGAGTCGGCAATTACTTCAAAATAAATTTACCAAAGACAAAATTGTGCCTCTTGGGTCAGTAAACGACTTGCCTGTTTGGGGCTGAGGAGACAAGGTGTTTATTAAGGACCGCCTTCGTTTCCTGTGCAGGTTTTTCAGTTTGAATAATTGTCCAATTAAATATAATTTGGAAGTCAGTGCTAACCCAGTGCCTGGATTGCAGGAGGAAGAATCACTCGGAGGCGTGCATTAATAAATCCCTTGGAGCCCCCTTGCTCCCCACACCCCTCCTTTGGTTTAATTTTGAGAAATTTTTTTTTGTCTTCCCATAGCCTATATGCCTCCCGTTTGGAAATGAGCTTCTTTCCCCCAAAGAATTCGTAGGCCTCACTTGCTTCCATCTGCCTGCTTCTCTCCAGCTGGTAGATGCATGGGGTTTCTTGAAAGGACCAGTGTGCTGGGGCTAACAGCCCATTCCTTGATGGGCCTGCCTACTTGTGGGGTTTCGTTCATTCATCCAGCCATTCATTCAACACACACCTACTGAGAACTTACTCTGGGCCGGACATACTTCTGGCCCTCAAAGATGATTCAGCCCACCGAGAAAGGGGGACACATAAATGGACCAGTGGGGTGCAATATAGTTAGTGCTGTGCGAGGGCCAGCTCTGGGGGCCCTGGAGCAGAGGAGACTCCTGAGCCACCCTGGTCAAAGGAGGCTTACCCAGAGAAAGTGAACCAAGGGAAGCCTGGAAGGACAAGAGGGAGACAGGCTTTGGAGGGGAGAGGGTGCCTTAGGAATGTGCAGAAACCCAGAAGTGGGAGTGACTAAGGGGAATGACTTTGATGTGGGGTGCAGGGGCATGTGGGATTTGGTAGGAGACAAGGCAGGAAAAGGGCCACGGCACCTGGGATGTGGTGGTACCTTGAGCCAAGTGAAGGGATCTGGAGTTTATCTGGATTTAAGGGTGATGAAGGGCTGGGACTAGGGTGAGTCCAGCAGGGCCGCTAGAACACAAGATTTAAGGAGGCGCTGCTTTTGAAGGCTGAGCCTGCACTTTTACAACCCTAACAGCAAGTTTCTTCTTCTGTTTTATGCCCTAGTTTGGGCGCTGGGGCAATGGAAGTTTTCTAAGAAAGATACAGGACCCGATTTTTTTCAAAAGGTCATTGGTGACTGTGCCAGAACCCATCCTCCCAGCCCAAGGCAGCCCAAGGTTTAGGGTTAGGGTCATGGAGGCCAGTTAGGAAGTGGTTGCAAAGATCTTGGAGAGATGAGAACACCTCAGTCAAGGGCGGAGAGAAGGGAAGGGGAGACTAGATTCAGGAGGCACAGCATAGTCAGACCAGACAGACAAGAGTCACTGATTGGCCACACTGGAAGAGTTCACAGACTACGGGAGAGACCAGGGCCTTCTGGAGGCTGGAGGGTGTGTCACTGTCATTGAAGCTGCCACAGGCGTGGCCTCAAGATGAAATCTGGTGGAGATAGATTCGGGGAGGCAGTCATGCTCTCTGCAACTCAGCTCAGTGAGGAGGCTGGCAGCCTGAAGGATTTCATGGCCACTGGGGTAGGAGGTCTGGCTGGGCCTGCTGCCAGGGTCAGGGTCAATGAAAAGGCCAGGCTTGGGGCTGAATGGGTGACCAGGTTTCTGTTCAGCATATTTGAGCTGGGAGAAGGAAAGATCACAGGTCCATGCAACCACAGGGACATGGGCCCAGAGTCAGCCACCCCCTGGCCGCCACCCCCTCACCCCAACACCTACCATGAAGAACCAATCAGTGTAAAGTCCCCTTGAAATCTGAGGCCTTTAGAGCCTCACAGTCTAGTCACCTGGCATAACTTGGGGCCTGAAACCAAGGGAGAATGAAGTGTGAGAACTTGGGGGTGGGGGTGTTCCCCGTACTATTGCTCTCTGACCTGGGCAGGGCACTGCAGGGTCTAGCCCCAAGGCGCGATCCTGCCCCAGGTTCTAACCCACCCTCCCAGTGCAGTGCAGCCCCTAATGATAACTGACATGTGAAAGTCAGCCTAACTGGTGGGCTTGGTCTGCCTGCAACCCCAGCACCCCCAGCTGGTAGTCCTGATTTTACCTGTTAGGCCTACAAAGGGGTCCTGAGGTTCTCCGTGTCACCCCTTCCATGTTGCAGATGGGGAAACTGAGGTCAGAAGATGGAAAGAGGATTCCTCAAGGACACACAGAGAGTAACTGGGAAAGCCAAGGCTAGCCCCAGGGCTCCCATTGGCAACCCAGGGTGGTCTGTAGTATCTTAGCCCATTTGGGCTGCTATAACAAAATACCCCAGACTGGATAACATATAAACCACAGCAATTTATTTCTCATAGTTCTGGAGCCTGCGAGTTCACGGCATCTCAGGGTGCCAACATGGATGGGTTCTGATGAACGTCCCCTTTCATGCCGCAGACTTCCAGCTTCATGCTGTGTCCTCACATAGTGGAAGGGGCTAGGGAGCTCTGTGAGGCCTCTTTTATAATCACCTCCCAAAGGCTCTCCCTCCTAATACCATCCCCTTGGGAATTAGAGTTCTCACATGTGCATGTGGGGGAGGGGATGGACAGAAACATTCAGACCATATTGTACAGTCATTACTGTCCCACTCACCCAGCCTAGGACTGTCGTGAGGGAGGTGGGCAGCAGCTCTGGGAGCTCGCACAGGAGGCTCCATCCTCTGGGAGTGGTTTGTGGAGGGCAGCTGAGGGCATTTCCGTGGCACTGTCCTGGCCAGCTGCATCTAATGGGGTGAAACACCCTCACACAGGGGCCTGCCCCAGTAAGAGGAGACTGATGGACTATGAGACATGGTTGTGGGCTTAGAAGCTGTCCGTCCTGAGGCCTATGCTGGACCAGGCAGTATGCAGGCCTGGGGAAAGGTCTTTTTCTGGTAGCCTGAGGGAACTTTGAGTGAGATGATGACTGAGTGAGGATCCAGTCTGGGGCATTCTCTGTGGTGCCCTCTGGGAGCTGGGGATTGGATCACAGAAAGTGGATGCTGGTGCTGGCTGAGCCCCTGCATGGCCTGCGTTGAATAGTTACTTACTGAGCATATCTGTTGGGTTGCCGGCAAAGTCATGACGTATTTTTTTCTATGTTTTTCATTGCAAAAATGCGTCATGGCTTTTCCGACAACTGAACACTGTCCTAGGTACTAGTGACACTGTATATACTGAACACTGTCCTAGGTACTAGTGACACTGTAGTGACCCAAAGGAACAAACGTCTCTGCTGCCATGGAGTTTAGATTTTAGTGGGGGGACGGAGGGAATAACCAGCACAAGCAAGTAAAATGTAAGGTATGTCAGGTGTGATAAAGTGCTGTGCAGAAAAATAAAGTCGGGGAGGGGACTGGGGAGTACAGGGGATGGGTGCAATTTTAAATGGGGTGGTTCCGAGAAAGTTTCATTAAAAAGTTGACATTTGAGTAGAGACCAGAAGGAAGTGAGGGACCAAACCTTGAGGATGTCTGGGCAAGAGCTTTTCAGATGTGGGAAGGGCACTGCTAGGGCCCTGAGATGGATGTGTGTGTGTGACCTGTTCAGTAAGGAGGTCCGGGTGGAATAGAGTATGCAAATTGGCAAGGGCTTAGGTGTGGGGGAGTCACAGAGGACAAGCAATATGAGGCACAGAAAATGAGAGAACAGGCTGAGGGCAGAGGTGGGTGAGTTCAAGGGTCACTGGAGCTGTCCTCCCACCTGAGGAAGGGCTGGCAAGGCCCCATGTGCTCCACAGTCCCAAAGCTACCCTACAGGCCCGTGGTGCACCCCCCTCCCCCAGCTTCTCTGAGGAAAATGCTGGCTGTCAGGCAGCTCTGCTGCATCCTGGGGAGTCACACAGGGGTTAGTGAGAAGCCCCCATTATGCTATCATACTGGGCCCCTCCAGCTGTCACCTCCATTCTTCTTCTGCTCCACCGGGAAGGAAAGAGCGGGATTTGCCTGCCCATATTCACAGCTATGGAGGTGATCCAGGTTGAAAGGAAATCAATAAGATGTGTCCATTTATGTGGCACAAAGGAAGAAAGGTCTGCAGACAGAAATAGGCCGGGATTCACATGCAGGCGACTTAATAAGACTTTTCCCCAGTTTGAAGAGGATGGTAATTTAGATTTGCCTTTGAACATCTCCTTTTTTGTGCCTCAATAACTCTCAGGATCAGCCTGCTTAGGAAGCCTGGGAAAGGAGATTGGCCGCCTTCTTAGAAGACAAGCCCGTTTGGGAAGGCCGCTTGCTTGGAGAAGTTCAAACACAGGCCCTGAGAAAAGATGAAAGTGCCGCGTCAGCACATCCTCGGCCCATTGATCGTGATTGAGGCCTGGGCCTGGTGCATTTGGTCTAGAGCAGGACAATGAGAACAAGGCCGGGCTGCCAGGAGGTCTCCTCTGAGCCACGGTGATGCAGGCGATGCTCATTACTGGCATCAGGACTATGTGGCCAGGTGGGGGCAAGAGGTGTTAGGCCCCGCCTGCAGAGCGCAGACCCCACGGCCCTCAGGCCTCCCAGGCCCCAGGCCCCACAGGCTGCCACCAAACCCTGGTGCAGGAAGCAGGCTGGCTCCTACCTCAGGCTGTGGCTTCCCCAGCTTTTGGCAGGCAGGACTCGGGCCACCTCTCTTGCCCAAGCTTGGCCCACGGGCAGATGCAGTTCATCCCAAAGAAATCTGGAATGCCTGAAGGAAAAGGGGGAGGGCCACGTCCAGGCTTGTTAGGGCTCTGCTGAGGAGGACACAACACCAGCCGCCTCTAAAGCTGGGTGTTGCCTGTCTAGCAGGACCGTGGGCAGGGCTCGGCTACCCATTTTGTGCTACCTAAGTGGGCTTGCCCCACCTGGGCTGTTCACCTTTCAGGGATAGGTTGGAACCTAGGGTTTTAGAAAGCTGGGTGGGTCCCAGTTGCAGAAAGAGGCCTCTGAGCAGATTTTCTGCCCCTCTTCCCAGACCCAGCTCAAGTCTCCCCTTTCCATCTCCCCATGTTAGATGGACACCCTGACCTCCGTGCCCCCACAGCGCCCTCTGCTTTCCCTGTTGTAGACCTTATCACATTGTGCTGCTATTGTCTCCCCCTTGGCTGCAGACTCCTCAGGGTGAGGACTGCCTCTGGTGCACAGCACAATGCCTGGCAGAGAGTGGGTGCCAGAAATGTCCAGCATTCTGGTGTGTCTTCATTTGACCTTCTCCCACAGCCGGCAGGGCAAGGGGGCAGGGCCGGTGTGGGCCCCAGTTCATTGCTGTTCCTGATTTGCCCAGGGTAATGCCTGGGGAATGTAGCAGCAGACCCAGCATGTGACGCCATCCCCTAGCCCCAGCCGAGAGTTGTCCACCTCAGTGCCCTGGACCCCTCGTGGTCCAGCAGGGCCATGGACAGGCCAGAAGCTGGAGTCAAAACCTGGTTTGCCTTTGACCCTGAGCAAGTCTGTCTGAGCCAATTTGGATTGCTATAATAGAATACCACGGCTGGGTGGCTTATAAACAATGGAAGGGTTAATGCCAAAAGCTGGGCCTTTCAGAAATCTTCAGGCTCTCCTATTACCAAGAACCAATGATCATTGTCCTGGATGAGGTAATGCTTCCACAGGGTCTCTCTCATTGGTGGCCAGGGGTGTCACTGGCGAGCAGAGGAGGGATCCTGTAGGCACTTCCTTCTTTCCCTCTCTGAAGTTCATGTGCTATCCAGTACAGCTACCAGAACAGGTAACCAGGACCATTTGTTCTTCATAAAGGGCCTGACCCAAGCTAGGGGTCAGGAAGGGGCACTGGGGTTCTCCCTCATTTCCAGGCTTTTCTGGCCTCCCTGCGTTTGCACATTGTTCTCTATACTGGAAGGCCCTTTGTTCTTTTTCCCATCTGGTGACTTCTTACTGAAGTTCACTGGCACAAACTCAGAGAGCCCTCGGATGGAGTTCTCTGATCCCTCTCTCCAATGCTCACAGCCTCTACACTGTGTCTCCCACTCCCCAGCACTCCCACCTGTGTCTCTACTTGGCTGGAAGCTGGTCTGGCCCCTGTGCTCCAGGGCCCAGCACAGGGCTGGGCACAGAGAAGGTCTACACAGCGAAGGAGAATGTGAGTGAATGGACAGGATCTGGTTCTGGGTCAGCCTTGGAGTAGGGCAGAGGGGTAGTGAGGACTGGGCAGATGAAAGCAATGGACAGAGCTTGGAGGTGATGCAGAAAAGCCGTGTGTTATGGGTGTAGGGGACAGAGACCGCAGGTCCGAGGAACTTCCATGACTCCTCACTAGCCATCTTTGGGTTGTGACACCAAGTAGGCCCTGCCCCCTGACTTTCTAGGCAGCCTGAACAAGTGGAGCAAGTAGGGAACTTGGCTCAGGAGCCAAGGGGGTTCAGGAGGCCCTGTGGGCACCTGAGGAACTTCAGAAAGGAAGAGGCTACAGAGCTGGGAGAGAGGAGCATCCTGTCTGGAGATGGGGTGCTCCTTCTGGCCCGGGAATGTGGGATCTGGGACAGAAAGGTCCCCTGAGAGATGAACTTGTCAGTGATTCTGGTGAGAGAGTACTAGAGTGACCTCCTGGGGTGGGCTGGATTGTGGGATGGGGCAGGCCAGGATAAGGCTGGGATGGCGGAACTAGTGCAGCAAAGGAGAGGTCAGGCCTGGGAGTGGGAGTAAGCTTACTGGGTTCCAGAAGAGAGGCTGCTGGGACTCCAGGGATGTGTTAGAACTTTGCAGTGGCTCCCAGAAGCAGCCATGACGTGGGCAGGTGTGTTGGCCGGGCTCCACACTCTGCCACTGAGCGGCCCCAGGATACCTGTCAGCCTCTGTGCACTTCTGCAAGCCCTGTGAGCAGAGAGCACCATTGTGGCCCTCAGGCAGGCAGACCTGAGGCCCACACTGGGTCCAAACCCCTGGGCTGGCTCCAGCTTGTGGTCCTGGATACCACCTCCTTCTTGAAGCCTTGGACTTCTTATCTGCACAATACTTGGGGGCAGCTGCCACTTCCTGCCCACCCTGGAGGGCCCAGGCTCTGGCCCAGCCTTCACCCCTTTGTGGGGGGAGTGCAGCATCTCAGCCAGCAGAGTCAGATCCCCAAAGCTCCACAGAGTGGGCAGATGAAAGGCACTGGCCCCCACTCCCTCCCTCAGCCTCCTGGACAGTCACTTCCCCTCTCCTCCTCTCCTCTGCAAAACTGTAAGAATTATTATTTTTTAAATCCTCATTGGAATGCTAATTTTGATTTTGAGTGTCTGTCATGGGCTCTTTGAAGTTTTTCAGACAAAATAAGTATCTCCTTAACAGAGGGGATTAGCGCCTACTTGTTTAGAATCCTCTGACTGAGAGTGACAACCAATTTCAGAATCTGTGGGGTTTAGGGAGGCTGCAGGAAGAGGGGCCGTCTCCTTCCCTGGTGGTCAGCTTTCCATAAATGACTTAATGGGGTTAGAGTTTAACCCTTCAAACAGGGATCAGAGCCCCTGGCTTGAAAGCCAATGAGCAGCGAGGCAGATCTTGCTATTTAAATCCAGCAGGACTTGGTTAGGACTCTTTTATTCTCTTAAGTTTAAAGAAAACAAACCCACTTTCCTTGCAGAATGTAGGACCAGCTCCGGCTAGCTATCCCCAGCTTCCTCCCCAAAATGCAGACTGTTGCATCACAGGTAATTCAAGGCCCAGGCTCAGCCCAGGCTGGGATGCTCCTGGCTTTATGATTCTGTTCGATTTGGGGGTGCTAATGGGGCAATTTGTAAAGAGAGAAATATAATGAGTTATCACAAAGCTCAGCAAGGGCTCAACAAACTGGGCACTTCCCATCCATCAAGCATCCCAGCGTGGTCGCAGACCAGCCGCGCCAGAAATCTTGTGGGGCTCCTGGGAACACAGCCTTTCTTTGGTCTGGACACGCACCAGTGGTAGCCACTGTAGCAGTTTCTTACCCCCTTTGCTCTACCCCAAATCATGGTCCTTAAGGACCAGCCAGGTGGCTGGGGGCAATGGTGTAGGGTATGTGGAAGTAAAAGGGGGGATGATTAAGGATTAATTTGCTGAAGCAAAATTATCATGCAGGCCATTTTTTTAAAACAGCGTTAATACCACATGGGGGCCCCTAGTGGGCTGTGAAACTTCCCCAGGACTCCCCCTGCCAGCCCATGCCTGGGAGCTGAGGTTGCAGCTTCATCTGTCATTAAGTTTAAGGCCATGGATGGTGTTGGGCAGCCCAATCCATTCAGTATGTAACATGAAGCCAAACTTCACTCAGTCCGGACCTGTGGATGGATGGTGGTGGGACTTCCTCTGCAGAGAACAGGTGAATGGCACGCTGTTTCCATTCTGCTGAGATAACAGGCGATGAACTTGAATCATAGACCCCCTAGGTGGGCAAGAATTCTCCTGTTCTTCTAGATGTGCAAACTAAGAGGACCTACATGAGGGCATTGGCAGCTTGTCACGCTGTGTCTAGGACAGACAGAGTCATCGAGGCTGGCTGGGGCCGTGGGGAGGGCTGGGCCTAGAGCAGTAGGTCATCCTGAAGGCCTAGCTCTTCTCTCTCTCCTGCCCTCCAGCCTTTGCTGCCTGCACAGCTGGCCTGGAGCCTGGGGACCTGCCCCATCAGACCCCAGGAAGCCCTGCCATGAGAAGGCTCCATAGCTGGCAGATGGGATGGGTAGAGGTCTAGCCACTGTAAGTGATGCTTGATCCCAAACAGAATGATGTGGTCCAGACTGGTCCTCAATGAGGTTCCCGGTGGCCTTGTCCTGGCCACTAAGATCCTGCCCCTTGTCTTACTGTTTTTGTGTGTAACCCGGAGATCCCTCAACCCCAGGGGTAGTCAACCTAGAGACTCAGAATAGGATATGGGGACTAAAGAATAACGAGCACAGCTAGTGCTCACTGTGTGCCAGGTGTAATTCTGAACGTTGTACATTAATTACATCGCTAAGTCTTACCAGCACTACGAGATACTATTGTTACTATTTCCAGTTTGCAGATTAGGAAACTTGAGGCATAGCGAGGCTGAATAACTTGCTCAAGGTCACCCGGCTAGTGAATGACAGAGTAGGAGTACAAACCCAGCTAACCTGGCTCTAGAGTTGGTGCTCTAGTGGCCACCGGTGCCCGGAGTCCTGCAGAGGGCTGAGATCCGACCTTGGCACTGACCATAAGGCCAGGCTGAGGGGCCAGTGGCTAAGGTTTCCCTGCACTGAGAGGGCTGAGGCACAGAGAGAGGGCTGTGGAAGCAGGGCGTTGACTCAGGTTTGGGGAAATTCCCACAGAGCATGGAGCTGGCCTGATAAACACCTGCCACCTGCCAGGCACTTCACCCACAGTGTCTGATGAAAGTGTCCTGGCAGCCCCACAGGTGGGAGTTATTGTCTTCATTTAATTGATGAATAAGATGAAGATTCAGAGAGATTAAGTAACTTATCCACAATCACACAGCTCATAAGGAGTATAGCTGGGTTTCAAACCCAGGTCCTTGGCAACCAAGCTCCAGAAAGGGGTTGAGTGGGGAAGGAGGAAGGGTGGGAAAGAAGGTGGGAACTCACAATGATGTACCTGGGGAAGTGCTGATGACTCTGCAGCTCACTAGAGCTGGGCACACCAGGAAGTCACACTTAGAGCCAGCGAGTGCTGGGTCAGACTGGCTCAAGGCGAGATGGGGATTCTTAGGAGAGGTAACGATCTTCCTGTGTGAGGTTGCCAGCCTGGGTGGAGGTAGGGGGCTGCAGGGATTGACCTCCTCAGCTCCTGGATCATTGCTCCAAGCTTTGTCTGGGACAATGGGGAGTTGAACTGTTGCTAACCAGAGGGAGACTGTACCCCATGGACCAAGGGGAGGCTGAAGGCCCTTGCACCATATCACCCCATGTTTTCTAACCCCCAGGGACTCCATCATTGCTTCAGCTTCACCTGTCCCCATGCTTTTGGTATTCCCACACCTGGGTCACCACTCCCAGCGTCCCTGGCTCCCATGTCCTGCAGCCCATCGTGGGAGTGGGAGCGGAAGGGTTACGGCTTCTGCTGCTGAGTGGAGGCTGCTGTTCCCCAGCGTTAAGCAGCTTTAGTGTCTCCTACCCCAGCCCTGATTTAAAATTCATAAATGCTAATCCTTCATAATTTACGGTTTAAAAGCAGCCCCACTCACAGGCCCCGTGGCTACAGCTCTGTCAGAGTAATTATGCCGCCAAGCTGAAATTGGACTACTAACTGAGATATTAAACAGGGGGGGAAATCCTTGTGCTGGCAGCCGACCCAATTATTCCAAATAAGCAAACAGATTAGTGAGTAATTTTCCAGTTAAATTTGGTGATTGGTGCCAGAATTGTATGTTAAATATTCAGAAGTAAATAGATTAAAGATGAAATGTGCCCCCCTCCCTTTTTTCTGGGCTTAATTTACTGTGTATATTAAAACTTTTTCATGAGGAGAAAAAAAGTAAAAATGATAATTAAAAAATCCAAATAAACCCCTCTGGGCCTCCCAGTGCAGCTCGGCAGAGGCCAGAGCTGGGCGCAGGCATCGCCAACCTCTTTGACTTCCCAGCCCTCCTGGGCGAGGCAGTCGCGTCCCCCAAGCCCGAACTCCAGCTGTCCCTAGGGAAGGAGGGGGATGGGATGCTGGGAATCTGGGCGGGCTAGTGGGACCTCCTGGCCCTGGTGCGCTGGCGTTATGTTTCTTTATAGTGAAATCCCAAATATGTTCATCCTAAAATCAGATAGAGCTGAGAAAACCCAGGCAGATTGTGACAGAGGGAGAGGTGATTTGTGGGCACAGGAGACCCCAAGGCTCCTGCAGGCACACAGTGCTCTTTGGTTTTTAGGCGCCATTGCCCAGAGCTGGGTCCTTGGCCTCCCTGCTCCACCACATGCTTTCCTGGCCTGTCTGTATCTGCTGGGCTGCTGTCCTGGAAACGGCGGGTGCTGAGCTGTGGCACTCCCTTGCCCCCAGCACACACACCTGCTGGGGCCACCCCCATCACTTAGCCTCCTACATGCCTTCCTTCCCAGCAGCCTGAACACCTCCTCCGTAAGCTCTCTGCAGCAGCTCAGCCACAGCTGTATGTCCAACAGGGAGGGGCCTGTGAATCATCTCCCCAAAAAGTAAATGTAGAAATGGAGGCTCACATAGGGCAATGGATTGTCCCAAGGCACCCAGCAATTCAGGGACAGAAATGCGTCTAGAACAGGGCTCTTTGGCTGTTCAGCCTGTGCTCTCTCTGCTGCCCCCTAGAGGACCCAGAATTCTGGTACAGGCTCACCTGAGCGGGTGCACAGACCTGCACAGAAATAGGTGGAGAAGAATAGGGAAGGAATCCCTGTGTCAGGCCTGCTGGGTCTGCAGAGGAGACAGAGGTTGTAGGGGGAGAAGCCCACAGTCCCAGGCTGGGACAGCCAGGCAGGAGGACCTAGAAGAAAGTGCCTTGGAGAGGTGTCTGCGGGTGGGGAGGGGACAGGTAAAGCCTCAGGCCCTGAAAGGGAGGACAGTTTCAGGACCAGGGCTTCTTGTCTCGTTCTAGCCCCACCCTCGGGCCCCTCAGTATTCCAAGTCCAGGCCTCGGACCAACCTTAGTCACAGCCTCATCCATGGCAGCCCCCCACTTCCTCCCTTTCTCTCAGGGATCCCCTTCCCTTAGCTTCTAACTCCTAGACCACTGAGAGGGTAAATTGGGAAGCTGGGGATCCCAAGACCTGTGTTACCCTCTCCAGAGACCCTCCCTTCTCCTGTCCTGTCAAAGAGGTCTCTATGGCCCAGAGGATGATGGGAGCCCTCTTTCCTCTCCTTCAGCCTCTGAGGGACCCATCTGAGGGCATTGAGGCTGGTGTGGGGGCTCATCCAACCACCTCCCCGCAATAGGACACACTGAGGCTATAATCATAGGAAGGCCTGGCCCAGGCTGCCAAGACAGCATCCCATGTGAACACAGGACTGGCAGTCAGGCTTCTGGGCCCATGTCCAGTCAGAGGAGGATCGTGTGGGGGCACAGAAAGGACATGAGCTGCCCTGTTGGTAGGACTGCCCAGTTCAGCCTTCTCTAACCCATTAGCTGCTGAGTCTCAGAGGGCAAGTCAGAGTCCCCTGAGAGTCGTTTGCAAAATACATGCACCACCCCCATGTGGAATTCCCTAAAAGTTATTAAGGAACCACCCAATGAAACTTGCTGCTAGACCATTGATTTCCAATTTTTAAAAAGTAGCTGAACCCTTTCTTCAAACAAACTCTTTTGTACAAACAAGCCTATTATGCAAAGCAGATAACAACAGAGGTTGGGTTACATGTCTTAATTTGCCACTCCCCTATCTCCACTCCCCCCATACCCTGACTCATCCCCGGGGGAGGGGGAACCCCTAGAATTCCACCAGAAGGCAGCCACCCAGGCACTAGGAGGCTGCTCCTCCCAGAGGGGCCCCACTGGGTACAGTCAGCTGAATGTAGCTGCTGTGCCTCGGGTGGTCAGGGAATGGGGGCAGAGCCAAGTTCCTCCAGGTGCTGCTGAGAACAGCTGCTGTGGTCAGGAGGGTTGGTCCAGCCAGTGGTCAGCTGTGGCCCCACTCTTTCTCATAAAGTTTATAACCTATTTCTCTGAGAGTTCCCCAGAAGAAGGGCCCGGTTAGGACTATAGAGTGGATGGGTCCTGGCCCAAGGCCCCTACCTTCTTGGTCACCCTACAGGTAGAGGCCTTCCCTGGTTTCTTTCCTTTAGGGACATGGCAACAAATTCTTCCCTCTCAGACCTTCGGAGAAGATGGCCTGAATTATTATCTTTACATCCTGGGCTCCAGCCAGCAGCTAGGGGACCCAATGTGTGCAGACATCTCCTGTTTTTAGCTAGAAAAAAAAAAAAAAAGGGGAGGGAGGGAGGGAGAGAGAGAGAGGGAAAGAGAAGGAAAAGAGGGAGGGAGGGAGGAGAGAGAAAGAAAGGGAAAGAAAGAAAGGGAAAGAGAAAAGGAAGAAAGAAAGAGCCACCAAATAAAAGAACAATAACACAACATTTATTGAGCACCTCCTGTGCATGGTCAGCATGGGGAAATGACAATGCTACTTAATTGTCAGCCCTCCCATTTTGGGGACACCCACATCTGCCTGATGACCTCTGTTGACTGGGAGAAAAAGTTCCCACCTTCTCCCACAAGTGCCTGGCTAGTCTAAGTTCTGGGCTCTCCCCAGCCCTGGTAGTAAACTGAGCCACCGCCTATTTCACACAGACTCTTTCCTCACCAGGGTGGAGTTGCCGTAGTAACCAGACCCCTCCACCTTTGCCTTCTCACTGGTCTGCTCTGAATTTGGCGTGAGCATAATTTTGCATGAAAAATAATAATTTTATATAAACTAACTAACCTTAACCTTAACTAACCTCTAGTAGTTTTCTTTTTTTAACTGCTTTCAGACTTAAGGTTTATGTGCACAGAAGCCCCAGCCCTTTACTATACAACTAAGGTGGAGGCCTGAGGCCCCAGGGGTCGGGTGGGAGAGCATGCACAGAGCCCAGCCCCTTGCTGGACCACTGGGGGACATTCCCCCTACAATAGGACACTCTTCCTGCATGGGTAGTTTTGGTTGTCAGAGGACCCAATCTACCAGTCCCTGTGCCTAAACAAAAAGAGGCACACTCACACACTCACAAACATATACACCCCATGCCTGCACATGTATACTCTACAGATGCATATAGAGACGCCCACAAGAGCAAACACCCATGCACAGATGCACACATGCACACAAACACCAGGAATCCCCCTAGGATTTTCCAAAGACTTGGCCCATGGGAATCGTGCTCCAGGTTGCGCAGTGCTAGCAAACTGGCCTCCAAAGGAAAACAGGCCCTGATTTGTAGTGTTTGCCAGTTTCCTTGATATAAATACTTCCACCATGGCAGATTTTAAGCTACCAACAGTTTAACAACCGACTTGCAAAATTCCTGAATATTTAACAGTTGCCTCCTGCTGACTCCAACAAACCGCTGTCTTCAGGATCATGTATCTTCCATCAGGGGCCCAGCTGCTATAGGAGTGACCTGGCTGAGGTGGTTGGAGCAGATGGAGTGATGAAGGGGCTTGGCCTGGGGCAGGCTAAATCTCGGGGAGGAGCCTAGTTGAGCCCTGAGCGGGTGGCAGAAGGATTATCCCAGCCCTTGGAGGCTTTGAGGGGCCCAATTAGCCCCCGAGGGGAGGAGCTACAGGCAGGCTTGTGGTGCTGTACTGAAGAATGACAATATCACAGCTACCCCAAGAGGCGAGTTCCCTGTCACTGTAGCTATAGAAGCAGGACTGCTCGAAGGGGACACGGGGAGGGGTTCAGACCCACCTCCTCTTACTCCGTCTGCAGGAGTCTACACTCAGGCCTTTTGCCCCGAATCACACCACAGAGAAATGAAGGCTTGGCTTGTTCTTGTTCCACCTTCTGGAACTAGGAAACCCAGTTTTCACTGGTGAAATACCAGGCCTGAACTCATATGATACCAGGGACCATAATTTTAGTGGGCTTGGCTGAGAGTCAGGTCTCCTCCTCTGTTTCCTGGCTTCTGTTTGTGCCCTTGTTTGGCCTGGTGGGCAGGGAGTGGGCATCATCTCAACGTAGCAGCCTGGCTCTGCCTGTCCTCATTTCCATGCAGGGCCCATGCTCCCCAGAAGTGACCTCCTGGGGTGACGTAGCCAGATCTTCCACTGCCCCAGGAGGTAAATTCTCTGCCAAGAGGCCCACAAAGTAAGTGTGTGTGTGTGTGTGTGTGTGTGTGTGTGTGTTCATAAGTATAAAGGCATGTGCATATGTATGAGGAAAATATTTTAAAAATAGGAAAATAACAACTTGTATACTTATTTTAGCAAACAAACTGTTAATAGAATAGCACTGTGGTTATGAACACAGACCCTAGTCAATGAGCCCGACTACCAGGGGGTCATAAGCCTGCTTCTTCCATTTGCCAGCTGTGCTATTTGGGACAAGTTCTTAAATCTCTCTGGGCCTCAGTTTCCTCAGTTGTAAAATGGACATACAATAGGACCCACCTTACAAAGTTAAGTTGAGGACTAAATGAGCTGGCACATGTAAAGCACTGAGAACGGCACCTGGCACAAAGTAAGTACGAGAGTCAGTTACTGCTGTTGCTCTTTTCCTCATTGTTCAATAGCCATTCAGTGGCCAACCCTCTACTAAGCACATTTTGGATTTATGCCATTTAATCCCCACAACAGTACCATGAAGCTGGTGTAGTACCATCCTCCTTTTACAGGTGAAGAACCCGAGGTTCAGAAAGGTTAAGGAACTTGCCCAGGTTTCCACAGGGATGAGCGACAGAGCCAAACCGCCTGGAGGCCCCTTGGTGAAGGTCCTGATAGCAGTCTAAACTATGGGCAGGTGCAATTTTCTTCAGGAACAAACAAATCCACAGGAAGTGAGCCACAGAGACCTCTCTGAAATCTGCAATAAGTAACAAGGCTATAACTGTCTCTTGATCACCCCATGGTGGCCACACCGCAAAGATGAAGCCAGAACAAATGGTGGGACAGTTAGGAAAGGGCCTGACTTGTTTTATACCCCATGTGCCTCATGTGGCATTCCTGTGCAAGCTGAAAAGGCCCTTTGCCACCAGGTAATCCAGGCAGGGGGATGTTTGGGATGGGAACCTGTTTCCCCAGGGGGGGATGGGCAAGAGTCCCGCACGAGCCTTTTGACTATGAGACGGGCCTCCTTGCCCTGCTCTGGGCCTGTGCACCTGGCCTTCCAGTGTCTGTGCCCAGACCTCCACCAGGGCGGAGGGCAGTTGTGGAACGGAGGCCTCCCTTTGCCACTGTGACTGGTCCCTCCTGGAGTAGAGGGAGGCAGCAGGATGAGGCGGCCCTGCCTGGGGCACCAGGGGTAGGGAGCATGCTCAGAACTCTCCCCAGGGAGGTAGTGAAAGCAGGACTGTGTGTGATCCAAGCCCCCACCCCACCCCATGCTCCGTGGTCCCATTAGGCTTCATATACAGAACCCAAAGTCAATGATAAAATTATAAGAATTTCAAGAAAGCAACCACAGAGCATTAAACCCTAAGCTCGGGGCCCTTCTGAGCATGGGTCACCTTACCGAGGCCACAGTCTTTTGTTCAACAACGAGGTCCCACAGATCTGCACCCAAATGCCTCCCCTTCACCAGGCCCCTGCATGGTCATTTCCTCCTAACTAGTTGCAAGAGACCCCTTCACCTACAGTAGGAAGCCCGTGCTCACTGGCTGGCTGTGATGAGAGCTGGCTTCCTCCGGCCTCATTTGTCACCTCCTGCCTCCACCCCCTGCCCCCACACCCTCTGCCCCAGCTGTGCTCCAGCTCTGCCCCAGCTGTGCCAATCTACTTATACTCTGCTGCTCCTTTTTGCCTCTCCTCATTTGCCTGTGCTGTCATTTGCACAAAGCTGTTCCCCAGTGCCACCTGTAAGCATCTAATCAACTCTTAATGAGTTCATCCAGCTTGTCACCCTCCTTGTGAAGTCTTTTCTGATCTCTAGGAAGAGGTAAAGAAGGTTTCTTTTCTTTCCTCTCACTGTGCCTTGTTCTGTGATAACCTATTATAAAACACTTACTACATTTGTTTACTTATTTGTTCAGCATATATTTATTGAGTACCTATTAGGTTCAATTACAGCCTGGCTGAGATGCTCTGTTAATCTGACTGTCTCCTTTGAATGAGACCTGTGCTGGTCATTGCCTAGTTCTATTTATCTTTATATCCTCAGGGCCTAGAAGCAACTAATAAATATTTGTTGAATTAAGGCCACTCCCCAGCTCCATTATCTACTGCTATTTGAAGTCAACACTTTTAACCCTTATCGGCTCACAAAGCCTTGAAGGCACGAAGTAGTGGCTTGCTGAGAATGGGGTAAGCACTGAGGAGGCTTAAGAGAAAGAAAAGGGGGGCAGGGACCAGATCTTGAAGGGCCTAGGATGTTGTGATAAGGATTTTGCACTTCACTCTGTAGGCAGTGGGGAGCCATTGAAGGTTTCAGGTAATCGAGTGACTGGATTCCATCTTAGTAAGGTCACTCTGACTGCCGTCATAGGATGTAATTGGGGGATAAGGTCTAGAGGCCTCAAGACAGTGGCATTCACTCGGAGGCTGACATAGGCTGGGGAATAGTTTGGGATCAGTAAAGTTAGCTGCCAGACCGGGCACTAGAGCTGCAGGATGGAACATTCCAGATTCAGAGGGGTTTTTTTTTTTCCTTACCAACTGCCCCTGCCCTATTCCCAGCAACTGGGAATGTGTCTTTCTAAAGTCAACGAAGACCAGAGGGCATGTCTCTCCACATGTTGCCAAAGTTCTTTGGCCTTGAGAAATTATCAGGAAATGGGATGAGATGTTTGGTCATAGCTTTGAGGGGCCATGTATCTAGTTTCTGATTATAATATTCAATCCATTCTGTGGTTTCATAAAACATAATATATGCGCGCGTGCACACACACACACACCCCCCACCACCACACCACACCACACACTATACAAAATACACATATGCCACATTCACAAGTGAGTACACCATGCATTCACCACAGGTCTTATCACACACATGTGCATGCATACACGCCGTGTGCACTTGGCACACACACCACCCAAATGTGTACACATGCACACACATGGCGGGGGATGGGACAAAGGCCAGGAGAGCTCTCATTACAGTCACCCCAGAGTCACACTCCCTCCTGCTGGGGTCCTGTCACCCTCACCCTGCCCTGACCACACTTACCTAGTGCTGGATTCTGACCTCACTCTGCTCCCTCTGGGATTTTATGCACCCTGATCTCACCCCCTCCTCAGCCTTCATCTGAGCCTGACCTTGCCTCCCATACACAGCGACCCCACCCTGGTTTCACACATCCTGACAGCATCCAGCTCTGATTTTGTCCTCACTGTTCTCTTGCCCCAGATCCTTACACAGCAACTGCTCAGGGGGCATTTTCAGTGCAGACCTTTCACTGTGGTAAACTGTGCTGCAGGGGATCATGAAAGAAGTGGGTACTGGCCCTCCCTTTTATGTTCTCCCCCAGTTCTGAATAGAACCACATTTTCTTCAGCGGTCGTACATTATTCTGAAAAGAAGGCATGATATAAATTAAAATCAATAGGTAGCTATATATACTCAAGTCTCCTTAATTATTATTTCCCCAAAATTTTTTAAGTCTTCCTTCCCGCCTGGCTCCCCTCCCAAGGCACTATGAACCCCCTTTCATTCCTGTCAGGTCTCCACGAGCCCCATGACTGACCATGCTTCTGCAAATCTTTCTCCTCTTGTCTTCCCTGACCCTTCCTACCATTTTGGCTATTCCTCTTCACTCCCTTCTCTCCCCTCTTCCTTCATTGTCCCCCTAAATGATGGCATTTCCCAGGGCCCTGACCTAGGACCTTTTCTCTCATTGAACACACCTCTTTATGATCTGGTCCATCCCTGGGTTCTTCCACTGTGGAGCTGTACACTGAGACCCCTCCCCGTCGCCCCCCCCCTTTGTTTCCAGCTGTCTCCTGAATTCCAGACCCTCATGGCCAACAGATCCCAGATCTTCACTTGGATGTCCCATGTTCAAAATAGAGCCCATCAGTTTCCTGCCACCCCTTGTCCCTGGCCCAAACTGCTCTTCCCCCTGTATTTAGCATCCCCTAAAATGGTACTACCATCATACGATTGTCTGGAAATTCTCCAGGAGACTGGCAGACTGCTAAGCCCTTCACTTCTCTTTTTCTCTCTTCCTCAAACTCAACCGTCCCCAAGACCTGATCATTTTACCTCCTCAATGCCTCTTGAATCTAGTTCCCCTTCTTCACCACCATCACCACCCTGATCCAGCCACCCTCACCTCTTATCTGGATGGCTGGAAGTGCTTCCTGTCTGTACTCCACATTCCCCCAAACCAGAGCACCTTTCTAAAACAGAAATCAAATCATGTCTTTGCACTGCCTGAAACCCTCAATGTCTCCTCATTGCCTACAAAGTAAAGTACACATTCTGAGCTCTTCAGTATCTCTCCCCTGCACTGTTTCTTACCAGTATCACCTCTGCAGTTCTGCCCAGCCACCCTTCTCCTCAATGCACACCCTTCCTACAACAGGCCACTGCTTCATGCATCGGACACACTGTGGTCAGATGCTGGTCCAAAGTGTTGACCTTAAATACCAGTAGAGATGGGGCTAGGGAGGGAAGAAGACCTCTGGGATACACCATGTATTCACTCAACAATCATCCAGTGAGCCCGTTTTGGTCCAAGCACTGTGCTAGACATTGGGAATAGAGTGAAAATCCAAGGATTCTGCCTTGGAGGAGCTCACTGTCCCCCGGGGGGGATCAGAGAGGATGACAGGCAAGTACAGGATAAAGAAGGGCTACTGAAGACGTTCAATCGGAGTGTGACAGAATCCTGATTTCCTTTAGATGCAGGGTGCTGAATGAAGTGGAGAGGGCCAGAGCAGATTTGCGGAGGCCAGTCTGGAGCTACCGCAGGGGTCCGCACTGGAAAGGAAGCAACGGAGATGGAAGGGTGTTCTGAAAGTGTAATGGGCAGGACTGGGTGAGTAATTGGCTATGGAATGCAAGAGGAGTCTAGGATGGCCCCAAAGTCTGCCTCAGGCGATGAGGGCAGGTTGGTACCTTTGTGAAGCCAAAACAGGCGAGGGAGCAGCTCACCCCTAGATCCATGGTTGTTGTTATTTTAGCTTACAGTGTGAGCACTGCTAGAGCCAAGCCAGTGGTAAGTGCTTTACCTGCTTTATCTGCTGGCGTCCTCACAATAAACTCCTGAGGAGATGACAATTTTCCCCATTCTACAGATGGGTCTACTGAGGCTCAAGAAAGTTAAATAATTTGCCTGTGCTCACGTAACTGGCAAATGAAGGAGCCAGGATACCAGGCCAGACCTGTCTGATTCCTCTCTTAACAACTGCATTCTATCACCTCCCCAGATGACAATCCCTGCTTGGGAGCATGAGGCTCTGTGAGGCTACACTGGCCTGTATCCAGGGCTACTCATTGTAGTTTCTGGCTCCATTCCCTGCGTCTTGCTCCTGGATGGAGCTTGCTTTTTCTCCTCGTGGCTCTGGATTCCTGTAGGGACATGCTCCAATGCTGGGGGCTTACCTGGGAGGCAGTAGTGACTGGCAAGGGTAGGGATCCAGAGTTGGGGCAGTGGTCTGACCTCTGCTCACACGCACACCAGAGCCAAGAGCTGTGCCCTTGCAGGCGTCTTCTGCCTCATCGTCCCCTGCCCTTCTACTCTCTGAGCTGGACCCCTGGGATAGAGTGTGAGGCACTTTCTGGGCTTTGTAGAGGCTGGATTGGGGAGCTAGCCTCTATGGAAGCAGAGAAGCAAGGCAGGCAGGGGGTGCCACAGACCCTGTGCGCCCTCCAGGGTGATGGGCACATCTGTGAGGTGGTACCTGGTGAGCTCCCCTGAGTAACCAAGCACTGAAAAATCAATACCGTTTTCCACTTTCAGTGCTGACTGACTCCTTTTCATTATGTCTCACACTTCCTCAGTGCTGCGAGGGACTGAGACGCTTCTCTGGCCATAGTCCCCGCCCTAATCTCTGCACTGGCCGACAAGCCCTGTGAACACATGGCTCTAGGACCTCTGGTCCATTTCACACTGCCTCGGAACCTGGGTCCTGCCACCTCACCCTCAGCGATGCCCATCTCTGCCTCACCTTCATACACACACACACGCACAGACACAGAGGCACAGGCACACACGCACAAACATGCACATGCACACATACAGGCACACGCACACATGCTTGCGCGCGCACACACGCACACTCAACCCTAACTCATCACCCACGTTTTCCAGATAGTACAATGTGTGTCCATGTGAGCCTCCACTTTATCACTTTAACCCTTTTGAATGAAAATTTTTCCCAAATCTCCCCTCACATTAAAAAAAAAAGAACTATATTTTTATCTCTTTTTATTAAAATAATAAATATTCGTTATACAAAGTTTGGCAACTATTGGCCATTATGAGGAGAAATTACTTCATTCAAGAGTTATTTATGAAGAAGAAAATTCACACAGGTGTGTGTACATATGGGCTCTGTAAGGACGTGCATTTATGTACTGAAGGCGGAGGAGGGTGTTTATCTCAGCTCAAACATCGTCTCCTCAGGGAAGGAAGGAGACTCCATGACCCTCAGTGCCCAGAACAGTGCCCAGTTTACAGCTGGTGGCTGACATCTATGGTGTTTCTTGAGTGAATTCACGAATATGCTCCTTCATAAGCATATAGCTCCGCATAGCTTCCATCCGGGCCCTTTCCTAGCTCCAGCTCAGCTGAGAATCAGTAAGGAAACAAAAGGCTCTGAATATAATACACATCCCAAACCTTACTTTGGGGAAAGTTCCCATGCTTTCAGCCAAAGTCTATTCCACCTTTCACAAATAATTCATAAAGTTTGGTTTTCTAGTCTTCATCCTCCAAAGCGGATGTCCTGGTCGCTAAGCTCACCAAAGACTAGGAACAGCATGAGGAAGTCAGGGTGCTATGGACAGACACTCCAACAGCCATAGACGCCGTATAGATGCAATTACGGGGCTTAGAACCCACAGTGCTGGGGCATTCTGTGCAGGAACGAACAGCCCTGCAGCCACCACCACCTCACAGTGCATTGTATTACACTTCAAACATAGCGTGACCTTGGCCATCTCAAGAAGATGAAATTTTGTCTCCAGTGCTGTCTTTAAGAAAGCACATGGTGTTCCTGCTTTCTTCTGTTCCTCCAAGCGGATCTCCACCCTCGCCATTCCGCACTCTCTGGCATATGGGCTCACACTAAACTATTTTGTACGTGAGAGAGGGATGCAGCTGTTGTCTCCAAAGATTTAGGATAATCTAGAAAACACAACTGTGGCTTCTGGCGTTCTCCTATCCCCTACACCCTCCAAGTCCGTTACTTAGCTCTTTCCCCGCTCCCCCTCGCTCCCCAGTGGGGTGGATTCTGGTGCACCAGCAGCGGATCAGCCTTTGCAACAATGATTCATTGACCCCCAGCAGTTTAAGACTGCTTATTTGCACACCGTTATGAACTGTCACAATATGTCTCAAATGCAAGCGGCTTCCATTAGAAGTGGAACGGCAGAGAGGGAAGCGCAAGCAATATTTCCTTAAAAGTTCATTGTAGGCAATGGGGTAGTGTGCGAAGCTAAACAAATCCAGGCAATAATGGAAATGTAGCATGAAATTACTTCTGTAAACAACAACCATTCATTATTTGAACATTTTTCATAAGCGAGCAGGCAGGGAGAGGGGCAGGGGCTGTGTGTGTGTGTGTGTGGGGGGACTGCTGCAGGCAGGGCCCCTGTACACCCACTGGAGTTTCCAGGCAGAGCTTTCTCGGGGCTCCCTGTGTCCATCTGTCTTCAGAAAAATGCAGAGACGAGGCTCCATTCTGCCCAGCGCCCGCCGTCGGGTTCCCTTTCTTCATTAAGCAGGATTGGCGCAGGCTGAGGGAATGTATGATTTAAGGAGGAAAGAGAGGCCCACTACTTAATGTTGATTTGGCGGAGTGTATAACCCCGGAGAGAAATGTAAATAGCAGCCTGCAATAACATGACAGCCCACT
The DNA here is from genome assembly GCA_033961575.1 of Aselliscus stoliczkanus. Classification (NCBI taxonomy): domain Eukaryota; kingdom Metazoa; phylum Chordata; class Mammalia; order Chiroptera; family Hipposideridae; genus Aselliscus; species Aselliscus stoliczkanus. The sequence continues at coordinate 93,163,369 of CM066736.1, read as the reverse complement.
AATCATATTTACAAACGATATTAAATCTGTCCGCACACAGGCCTGCCTGCGGATTGGCCCGGACGTAATTGTCATTGTAACCAGCGCCGGCTTATGGGAGGATTTAACTGCAGTGATATAAGGTGAGTCGCGGGCTTATTATGACTTTATTATTACCCGGTTTATGTTTATTAAAACAATTTGTCATGCAGAGCAGGAATGGAGGAATGGGAGCATTAAATCGTGCCATACTCAACCTGGAGAGACGACTCCGAGGATGAATGGCAGCAGGCCCCAAGCCCGGACTCTCGCCTCTGGAGCAGGGGCCCGTCAGCCTTAGAGCCTGGAGCCTGGCCTGGCCCGGGAAGATCACTCCGCCCAAACCTCAGAGCAGGGCGGTTCACAGCCGGAGTCTTTTCTGTGGCCCTGACTGCCTTTCAAATAGGAGTTGTCTCAGGACAGCCGTGGGAAGGACAAGGGCCTGAGTTATTGCGGGGTGCTTACAGGAGTGACCATGAGAGCCCCACTGGGGCTCCCCTCATGGGAACCGAGCCAGGCCTGTGAAGGCTGCGCAGAGAGAGCCTACAGAGGCTCAGCACAAAAGCTCTTGGAAGAAGTCTAATAAAAGCTGTTTTATTTTCTCTGGGGGTCCTTATTGGTTATTATCAAATTTATTTCATCCCCAATCTTTGTTCTTTGGCAAGGCAGAGAAAAGGGAGGGTGGGTGGACGTGAAAGGAACAGGTCCATGCAACTAGTAAATACTACTCCCTCTCCCCAATCCAATTACCCAAGGAAGAGAGGTGTGTGGAGGTAGGAGGTCCGGGCTAGCAGCTCCCGATGTAACTGGGGCTGAGGCTGCAAGTGCAGGCGTAAATGTCACAGGCACCAGTTCTTGCTGCCAATCCCAGGAAAGGCCCCACATATGGCAGATGGACCCACATATGCACTAGAACCGGTTCTGTGACTGTCACAAAAGCCTCAGAAATGTGACCCTCGATCAGACCCTGAAGAGGAAAGAGCTGAACAGTGGCCCGGCCAGTTCTCATAGACCAGGTGACTGCATCTTGACTAAAATGTCCTCCTCCCCTCCAGATCTCCACTAGCCCTTATATTATTTCCGTGTATATTGACATTAGATAAAGGCTCCCCTTCCTCCAGACAGGGGCAGGCAATGGAGGGCCCAAAAATTGGTGAGCATAGCAAAGTCTAGATTCCAGGCCTCATTTGCCCCTTTAGTCCTTGTGCAGTGAACAACCTGTACAACTGTACGTGGTGACCCTATCTCCATTGCTAGCAGCCTCGTAGCCTGAAATGCCATTATTTAAGAAATTCACTGTCTGCACAATGTCTCCACAGCTATACTATCCTTGGCAGTGAAGCAGAGAGTCTGCAGAGGGGCCAATGGATGGTAAGAAAGGATGTTCCCATCATCACCATCAGCCAGGATGACCACAGGTCTCAGGCCTCATGGTGGGTAAGGACAGGCTGGGTTCCCTTCTGGGCCCCTGAGCAGTGCTCTCTATGGGATATGATGCCAGGTGCTCCCAGCAGAGGGTACCAGCTAGGGGAGCAGCTGGTACCACACATGGCAGTCTCCATGCCCCATGGGCATGTGATACCTGGCTCCCAGGTGTGTGCAGCACTGGGTGGCTGCCTTAGTTGCAGAGTGCCTCTGGAGGGATCACCACCTTCCTCTCCTCCACCTCTCTGCCTGGTCAAGAGGGCCAGCTTGGGGATCCTGAGCCTGGGCATTTGGGCACTAGAAGTGACATCCTCATCCAGAGCTCAGCCTTCATTCTGGGCACCCTCCCTGCAGGTAGGCTTCTGGCCTCTGCTCACATACCTCCTGTGGTAGGGAGCTCTCTTCCCCCTGAGATGGCCCCTCTTACTATTGGAAACCTTCCCTGGAATACCCTCTACCTGCCACCCAAGTAACCATCAGCCAGCTGACGGTCTAGAAGATGACCGGCATTCCGGGAGGCTCCTTTGTGCCCCCTCACAGTCAGTATACTCTCACAAAGGTCACCTCTAGTTTGCAAATCTTGGCACTTTTGTGCAGGTGGAGAGGACGCTGAGAATGAGGCTATTCTCTGGTGTGCCCTGAGGCAGTTCTGGCTGGGCAGCTCCCCTGTGGCAGGACTTCTGGGCCCTTCCCTGTTGGAGTCCTGCCTCCTGGTGCTCTGGGGTCCCCCTGAGTCCCTGTTGGAATGAGTCCCGGGGAACAATGCCCCCAACTCGCCCTTTCCTGTGGGTGCAGTCCAGATGGAGGCAGAGTTGGGCCCCACCCCCAGGTCTGGCTCTGGGATGGCTGTGGGAGATGACTTCTAATCGTGGGCCCGGCTCCCCAGTCCTGGGGACGCTTGTAGGCCTTGGGTTCCCTTTGTCTCATTTAAGAAAGGAGTCACCGAATGGTAGCTCAGAGGAGGAACAATAAGCCTTTATTGCAGCTGCCCTTCTCCACAAATGTTCAACCTGCTGGCCAGCGGGAGAGGCCGTGCTGGCAAATTAAAAGTCTCTAAACTTTTTTATGTCTCCTTGGACACTCCCGGGAAGCTTTAATGCTGAACTGGATGGCCTGGCTCAGAGACAAAGAGACAGGCTAAGGTCAGAGAGGATCTGCCCGTGTGTTCCCTTCCTGGCTAGTGGTTGCTGGGTGGGTGGGGTGGGGTGGGTCAGGGGGAGTCTGGGGCCCCCGAAGGCCTATTGGGGCAGGGTCTTGCTTCCTGACAGGGACATTCTGTGGATGACAGACACTGAATCCCCACCAGCTTTCTCTGAGGTCCACCCTCAAGGAAAGTACAGACTGGACCCAACAGAGCTAGGTAAGGCTGCTGCCACCAGGGGAAAAGGAAGCCAGTTGCAGACCTCCAGAGTCTTAGCTCCCCATCCACCCTGCCCTCCTCGCTGAGCCCTGAGGCTGGTATACCCCTAGAAGGTGTTGGTGGGCCAGGTCCACCAAAAACCTTGGCTCAGAGCCTCTGAGTCCTCTATGTGGGCTGAGAGGCAGCAGGGAGAGAGGGGGTGGGGGAAGTAGAGAGAGAGAGAGAGAGAGAGAGAGAGAGAGAGAGAGAGAGAAAGAGAGAGGTGGGGAGGGGGAGAGAGAACACACTAGGACAGTCTCTGTTAACACCTGTTGACCTGACATTATTAACTCTTTTCACTCCCTAAAGTGCCAGGGTTTCCTACTACATGCCAGCCTGGTGCTAAGCTGTATCATCTTTCCAGCAAATGCTGAGTCATAGGCATCAAGGGGGAGCCACACTGGACCTTTATTTACCCTTACAAAAAAGTGCTAAGACTTGCAGTATAAAGGTGAACTTTGTGAGAGTGTACTGACTAGGAGAGGGCACAAAGGAGCCTGCTGGAAATCTTCTAGACCTTCAGTTGGGTGATAGTTACAATTGGGTGTACACTTATGTAGAAAGCCATTGAGTTGTACAATCTGCTGTATTTGAATTTAACATTATAGTAATAACAAACATAGGCTCTGTACTTAAGAGATTCAGTCCAGATTCCAACTCTACCACTTCCCAGCTAGGTGACTTTGGGCACAGCATCCAAAGCCTGAGTCTCAGTCTTCATCTGTAAACAGGGAGGCTAGCACCTACCTCTTTCCCACTGGCCTGAAAGCTCCGTGAGAATAGGGGCCACAGAGAATGTTCTCCATAGAGAGTAGGGATTCCCCTCTCTGTCTTCCCTGACTCCCTAAGGGTCTGGCTTAAGAAACTACCAATATAATAAAATTGTCCTCTGGCTATTGGGAAGGGCTATAGGTCTGAAGGGACCCCACAGCTCTCCAGGAAAATATCTTACTTTGTTCTACCAATATTTCAGTTATATTGTGGGTTTTGGTGTGTCCCACATCCCTCTAGTTGCTCTTCCATAAAGGACTTGAGTCAGCCCCTCTCTTCATCAGAAAGAGAGAGCCAGACCTGGAGTGCTGAGGCTGAGGCAGGGCCTGATTTCCAGGACACTGGAAATTAGGGATAAGCCCTTGGAGGTGCTAGGGCAGCTGGGTGTGGCTTGGAAAAGGGCCAGAGCAGGGTTTGCTTTCCCTGGGAAAGAGTTGAAGAGTTATGCTGCTAGAACAAAGGCCCAGCAATGAGACCGTCATGGGACTTGGCTCTCGGAGAAAAGAGGACCTGGGGTCTACATCAGCGATGGTGGGGAAGTACCCTGGCCTCTGGCACTGTGACATCCAGGGCTCAGACCCTGCCTGCCCATTGGAATACACTGTCTCTCCCAGGCCCCCATCAGGCTGGACATTCCAGGCTGTTCTTGTGGGAAAGGGTCCCTTCCTTACATCACTCTATCTGATGGTCTGCTAGGCTAGTTTCTGGCAATTTCTTGCTCTGTTTCTTTAATCCCTGATTCTCTTCAAGCGCAGAGGGAAAAAGCCAAGGGCCTGTTGGTGGGGGGAGTGGGGGTGGGATGGAAAGAGAGATAAAGGAAATGGCTCCTGCTGTAGGCATCCAGGCTTGGTACAGAATAGGGATACCAAGGGCCCTTGAGGGTCCCAGACCAGAGCTGTGAGACCCAGGTCTGAAGCTGCCCCCTCCTCCTTAACCTTTCCAGCACTGGCAGGGTCAGTGTAAGTGGACTGTGGGCCAAGAACAGAGGCCTGGGGTGAGCAGCACCAAAGGCAAAAGCTAAAACCCTGGCGAGAAGATTCTGTGAATTCACCGTAACTCAGCCAACTCTCAGGTCCCAAGATGAGAGTCAGGTCAGGGTTCAGACACAAACCAGGCTGGTACTGGGGTTCCATGGCCCCTGAATGGCGGCTTCCCCTCTGGCTGCCCGGGCTGAAGGCAGAGGAGCTCTGTGTGAGCTCAGGTGAAACAGCAGGCCTGTGCTCCCCTCCTATGCCTTGCCCTGCCTCCCCGCTCAGGCCACAGAAGCCTTCCTGCTTCTGGGGATGAAGCAGGAGGGGCCATGGCATGGGGGCGAGCTCTGGAGAACAGAACCTTGTGTAGTCTGCAACTTCTTAGAGGAAAAACCTATTGAGAAGCTCAAATCATGGCAGTAATTAGGCCACTTATTTTGCAAAAGTCCAAATTAAATGGAAAATTTGGTGCTAATGAAAATGTTCCATTTTCCCCTTTTATTAAATCTAGCTTCGTGCTTTCCAAGAGTTTGGGAATAGCCAGCCCCCAATGGCTTTCTCACAGCCAGTTCATATCCTCCGATTGTAGCATTGCTGAGACAGAACACACTCTCAGGGCCTCCAGTTACTGGCTCAATTGAAAAATGTCCTTCATAAGGTAGCAGCATTAACCCACCCCCAGCCACCCACTCCTCGAGCCCTCCCCCAAACCCCCCTACCACATTACTATCAGCCTGCTGCCTGTCAACAGGCTATGTGGGCCCCTGGATCCCCAGCAAAAGAAGGAGGGGCCAGTGTGCTCCCTGTGGAGCTGGGCTTCTAATCTACCCCTTCTCAAGCCAGCCCAGGGAAATCTAACCTCAGCATCTTCCCCAAAGAGCCCCTTCACCCTACCACTTCAGGCTGCTTATCCCCTGACAACAGTCCTGGAAAGGGCTGAAGCACCCAATATTCTGAGTAGACCTGCACTTTGATCCCCCGCTTACTAACTAGGGGCCTCAGGCAACTCAATTTGCTTCTCTGGACTTCAGTTTACTTGGCTGTAAATTGGGGATCATGCTAGTAACTGCCTGGTAGAATGTAGTGAGGGGGCATTAGAGAGAGGACACTGCAGAGGACCTGAGCCTTTTTCCCAGTCTGGTTGTGAGGATACCCCTTCTCTGTGCTCCCATAGCTTACTTCATACCATGTCATAATTCCCATTCCCACAACCAGATGTGATTATTTTGATGGCAGGATCCATGTCGAACTCATCTTCATATTCCCTCTGCCTGGCACGTGGTTAGATACCAGGCAGAATACAGACAGTATAATTATTACTATAAAGATCAAAAACAGACAAGCTAATCAACATTTTTTAGGGATGCATATATAAGGAGTAAAACAATAAGAAAAAAAATTTTTAGTCCAGATGGTGGTTACCTTTGGGGAAAAGGAAGAGAATGCAACTGCAAAGAGACACACAGAAGACTGCTGAGATTCTAGAAATATACTTTTTTATGGTTTGTTTGTTGTTGTTTTTTTTTAGCTGAGCCATCCTGCCACCTTTTGGCAGCTCAACAGCAACTCAGCTCGGGCTGGCATCGAACCGCCGTTGCTCAGAGCTCAGCTTCCACTCTTGAGTGAGCTCTTAACCAACTGAGCCACTCGGCCGGCCCTAGGAAATATACTTTTTTAAATGAGTGATGGTTACATAGATGTTCACATCATTATATGTCTTTAAATTCTATGTATCATATGTATACTCTTTTATACATATAATATAGTTTACTACAGCAAAGAAAGTGAGTTTTTTTACACCTAACTTTTTTTTTTATTGTTTTCGAATTTTTTTGCACTGTAGTCATAGTATATGTCATTAGTCATATGAAATTTTTAGTATCTTTTAAGACTTCCTTTGTGTCCTGTTATGTAGTCAATTTTGTTAATGTTCCATGTATACTTGAAAATAAAGTGTGCTCTTTAATTATTGGATCCAGGGTTTTACATATGTATATTAAACAGCGGTTTGTAGTTTAATGATACATGTTCAACTGTTTGTGTTCTTGCTAAGTTTTTTGCCTGTTCCATCAGCTTCTGAAAAAGTAATATTAAAAATTCCCATTACAATTGTAGGTTTGTTAGTTTCTACCACAATTCTTTCAAATTTTGCCATGTAATTTTGTTTCATATACTCTGTCAATATTTCCTAATGATTCTGTGATTTTAAGATTATGTTATTAATAACAATCAGGTTCAGCATCGATGTAGATTTCTTGAATTTTTCCTTGTATCATAAACATTCACCTTTAAATCGCAAAGATTTCTTTTTGTTTCTTTTAAAATATCTTTCACTTTCTATTAATATTAGTATATCTCCTTTCTTTCGGTTAGTATATACAGTATATTTTCCTATCCTTAGTACCAAGCTCTCTGCATAATTATGATTTTAGTTATTATGTCTCTTATAAACAACTTGTAACTGGATTTTTAAAAATTTATCTGAGAATATCTCAGGATAAGTGAGTTTAATCCATTTAAATTTATTGCGATTACTGATAAACTTGCACTTTTTTATACCATCTTTAAAACTTTTTATGGTGTATTTTTCTTTGTTTCTTTTCCTTTCCTGCATTCAGTTAGATTTTACAAAAAAGCTTTATTGAGATATAATTCAAATACCGTGCAATTCACCCATTTAAAGTGTATAATTTAGTGGATTTTAGTATCGTCACAGAGCAACCATCACCACAGTCAATTGTAGAACATATTCATCACCTCAGTAAGAAACCCTGTGCCCTTTAGTATTCCTCTAGCCCCTCACTCCAGCCCTAAGTAACCACTAATTTACTTTCTGTCTCTATACATTTCCCTATTGTGGACTTTCATACGAGTGGAATCATATAATATATGGTCTTTTGTGACTAGCTTCTTTCAGTTAGCCTATGTTTTCAAGATTCATCCATGCCCTACCCTATACTTGATTTTAAAAATGTTTTTATTAAAATATAGCTAACATACAATATTATATTAGTTTCAGGTGTACGCCATAGTTATTCAACATTTATATACCTAAATAAATGATCACCATGATAAGTCCAGTAACCATCTGACACCGTACCACACTATCACAATATTGACTATATTCCCTAAGCTGTACATTACATCGCATGGCTTATTAGGACCTGGAAATTTGGACCTCTTATTCCTCTTGACCTTTTCCCTCCTTTAAAATTTTTCAGCTCCCAAACTCTTTCTATGAAGCCACTATCACCCTGATTCCTAAGTCAGACAAAGATATTACAAAAAAGGAAAACTACAGGCCAATATCACTAATGAACATAGATGCAAAAATTCTCAACAAAATACTAGCAAACCGAATTCAGCATCTCATTAAAAAGATCATACACCATTATGGAAATCAGTATGGAGGTATCTCAAAACACTGGAAATGGAACTGCCGTATGACCCAGCAATTCCACTCTTGGGAATCTACCCAGAGGAATCCAAGACGCTAATTCGAAAAAATATATGCACACCTATGTTTATTGCAGCGCTATTTACAATAGCCAAGACTTGGAAACAACCGAAATGCCCATCAGTAGATGACTGGCTTAAGAAACTGTGGTACATTTATACAATGGAGTATTACTCCGCTATAAAGAAGAATGAAATTGTACCATTTGCAACAATATGGATGGACCTAGAGACTATTATGTTGAGTGAAATAAGTCAGTCAGAGAAAGACAAATACCACATGATCTCACTTATATGTGGAATTTGAAAAACTGAATGAATGAGCAAAGTAAACAGAAACTGTCTCATAGATATAGAGGAAAAACAGGGTTGCTAGTTGGGAGAGGGGTGGGGATGAGGGAGAAGGGGAAAGGATTAGACAGCATAAATAGGTAACTACAGTATTGTCATAGGGATATGAAAGACAGTTTGGGGAATATAATGTTAAAATTTTGTGGGGTGTCAAATGGTCACATGTTTTGTTAGGGAGACCACTTCATGGATGGAGTAGAGGCTTGATCACAGCACTGTATACCTGAAATTGATGTTGTATAATATTGTATGCCAACTGTAATTGAATATATAGACAGTCACGGGATGTGGATTATATGGTGGAAGGGAGTCAAAAGAATTGTAATAGATAGTATGATATGGGGAGGGGAGTGGGGTGGCGAATTGGGGGAGGGGGATTGTCACTTTGAGGAGTAAAAAGTATAACTATTGCACTTTGTTGTACACCTGAAGCTAATTAAAAGTATATATAAATAAAAAAAATTTTCAATTACTATTGACATTCAATATTATTTTATATTAATTTCAGGTGTACAGCATAGTGTTTATACATTCATAATGTATAATTTAAGAAGTGATCCCCCTGACTAGTCTAGTACTCACCTGGCACTATACATAGTTATTACCATATTATTGACTATATTCCCTGTGCTTTACTTTACATCCCCATGACTCTTTTGTAACTATTAGTTTGTACCTGTTAATCCCTTCAACTTTTTCACCCTGCCCCTCAACCTTCTCTCATCTATCATCTCAACAAATCCAGTACCCATCTGACACCATACATAGTTATTACCTTATTACTGACTATATTCCTTATGCTATACCCTACATCCCCATAAGTACTGTGTAACAACCAATTTGTACTTCTTAATCTCTTCCCCCTTTTTACACCCAACCCCTCCCATCTGGCAACCATCAATATGTCTCTGTATCTATGAGTCTGTTTCTGTTTTGTTTATTTTATTCTGTAGATTCCATATAGACTGTATTTTGCTGTGTATAATGTGCACTTTTTTTTTATAATGTGCACTTTTTTGCCCAAATTTGTGAGGGAACAATAAGGGTGTGCATTATACATGGGTAGTACTAATTCCATATTTATATAAATGTTTTTAATTCTTTTATTTGTGCTTATGAGTTTAAAATGCAATAATAAATAAATAAATGCAAAAATTCCTTTATAATACAAAAAAACAAGTACCTAAACATAAACAAATAAAAATTTGAATTAAAAAAATGAAAACAAAAGATTTTTTTCCCTGAAAGTTTGGGCCAAAAACATGGGTGCACATTATACACAGGAGCACATTATACACGGCAAAATATGGTATGTGAAATCACATTGCATCTGTCTTTCTGTCTTACACTCTGCTTAGTACAACAGCCTCCAGCTCCATCCATGCAACTAGTGAATGGGCAAAAACCCATTCCCTTCCACGGCTGAGCAATATTCCATTGTATATATGCACCACCTCTTCTTTATCCATTCTTCCATCAATGGACACCTAAGTTGCTTCCACATCTCAGCCATTGTAAACAATGTTGCAATGAATATATGGATGCACATGTCCCCTTGAAGTAGTGTTTGATTTTCTCCAGAGAAATACACCAAGTAGGATTACTGGGTCTTCATTTATCTCTTGTTATAGCCTTTTTTTTTTTTTTTTAAGATTTTATTGAGGAATTGGGGGAGGGGAACAACATTGGGGAATCAGGGAAGGGGAACAGACAAGTTGCTGTCCTTTTGTTCTTCAGTCTAGTTGTGGAGGACATTGCTTCACTGGCCCATGTTGGTATTATCATTGCAGTCTTTCCCGGGTGAGGCAGATGGGTCACCGGCCTCTGGACAGCCGCTTATGGTGGCTTTTGGCAGCTCATGCAGACTGCTGGCCACTCACGCAGGCTGCTGGCCGCTCACATTGGCTGCCGGCCACTCACTGTAGCTTATGGCAGCCCACTGCAGCAGAGGCTGTAGCCTACACTGTCACTGGCAACTCACAGCAGCCCAGCTCCAAGTTGAGCTGTTGTTCACCATCTTAGCTATAGAGGGCAGTATCACTGGCCCTCATATGTGGGATCTGAACCGGGGCCCTGCTGCTCAGAGCTGGTGTCTCAAGCCAGTTCTTAACCAATGAGCCACTAGGCCAGCCCTATAGCCTTTGTTTTAAAGTTTATTTTGTCTGGTATAAGTATTGCTATCATGGCTTTTTTGTTTATTTATTTCCATTTTCATGAAATATCTTTTTCCATACCTTTATTCTTCATATGTGTGTGTCTTTCAATCTGAAGTTATTCTCTTGTAGGCAGCATACATAAGGATTTTGTTTTCTTACCCATTCAGCCCTCCTATGTCTTGTGATTGGAGCATTTAATCCATTTACATTGAAAGTAATTGTTGATAGATATGTAGCTATTGCCATTTTATTATTCATAATTTTTATTTTTTATCTTAAAGAAGGCCTTCCAAGATTCCTTGTAATACTGGTTTGGTGATGATGAACTCCTTTAGCTTTTTCTTGTCTGAGAAACTCTTCATCTGTCCTTAGATTCTATATGATAGCTTTGCTGGGTAGACTAATCTTGGTTGTAGGTCCTTACTTTTCATCATGTTGAATATTTTGTGCCAGTCCCTTCTGGCCTGCAACATTTCTATTGAGAAATCAGCTGACAATCTTGTGGGAGGTCCCTTATAAGATACTACTTGCCTTTCTTTTGCTGTTCTTAGGATTCTCACTTTGTCTTTAGGCTTTGCCATTCAAGTTACTTGTATAATGTGTCTTGGTGTGGACCTCTTTCAGTTCATCTTGCTTGGGACTCTCTATGCTTCCTGGACTTGGATGTCTATTTCCTTTGCCAGGTTACGGAAGTTTTTGATCATTATTTCTTCAAATAGGTCCTCAATCCCTTGGTTTTTCTCCTCTCCTTCTGGTACCCCTAAGATGTGAATGTTGTTATGCTTGATATTGTCCCAGAGGTCTCTTAAGCTATCCTCATTTTTTTTTTTATTCTTTTGGTCTTTTGCTGTTCCTATTGGATTGCTACCTTGTCTTCCAAATCACTGATTTGATCCCCTGCTTCATCTAGTCTGCTGGTGATTCCTTCTAGTGTCTTCTTCATTTCAGTTATTGCATTCTTCACTTCTGACTGGTTCTTTTTAATGGTTTCTATGTCCTTTGTTTTGTTTTAATCACATGACAAAGACCCAGTTTACCAACTTTACTTTTTAAACCTAAGCTTAACATTACATATTTAAACAATTATCAAAACTTACTACGTTGCCAGCATCCATGCACAACTAGAAAACATCCTTAATTTATATTAAATCAGAAATGTATTACCATTAATGCATTAATATCTTTCATTACTAAATACTGAAAAAAAAAAAAACCTGAAATTATTTTGGTGGAAGAGTCGCCTGGCAATGCTAACATCACAGCAGGCTGACACCAGTTGGCTCACGTTTCAGACACAATGGAAAGCAGGTCTGTGCTGGTGTTAGTGTATGGAAGTCATGGCCACCTTGGTTTACAATTAATAAAAAAGCAAAGTGCATACAGAGATTTACAACAATTTTAAAGACAAAAAAAAAAATGGTCCTATCATGTGGTCCCAACAATAAATCAAACATCTATGACAACAGGGCTCCCATGAGCTGGGTATAAATAGTTTAGATCAGGTATGTTTTACTGAAAGTCGAGTTCATCTGAAATCTTCAAAAACATTCCCGTTAGCCCTCACAGGGCGATACAGCTAACACCTCTGTTAACGGCGTGCCTTGAGTTATTTGTTATCCAAGCGAAGCAACTGCTCCTTCCCGTTTATCGTTAAGGACTTTAACTGGCCATCTTCTTCAACTTCCCCTCTTTCTAGACCATTCTCGATAATTCTCTTTGTAGTGATTTTTCTGCCCTTGATCAGCTTCGTAGACATTGATATGGACTTGAAGTTGCCCATCCCACCACCACAACCAAATGCCGTGGAAGAGAATGACGTGAGCCCCCGTGATCCTATGACCCGAAGGAAGTGAACCCTGTATGGAAAGAAGGAAACCCTCCTCCAAAAGACGGGAACCCACTGAAGGCTGAGAAGAATGACCTTATGCCTTGGTTCCGGCTCCCACGAAGGCCCCTCCAGTTCCCAAAGAAGTCGTCAATGGGTCTTCGAAAAAGTCGAATGAAAACAGGTCCCTTCCACCAAAAAATTCCCCCAAGACATCATCTGGGTTCTGGAATGTACAGCCAAACTCAAACGGACTGTCAAAATAACTTCCACCTCCACCATTTAATCCTTCGTTGCCGTGTTTGTCATAGATGTCCCGTTTTTTAGCATCTGACAGCACCTCATACGCGTCGGCGACCTGTTTGAATTTTCTCTCCACTTCTTTATTCTCAGGGTTTTTATCTAGATGCCACTTCAGTGCCAGTTTCTGGTATGCCTCTTAGATATTCTCTGCTGAGGCGTGTCTCTGCAGGCCCAGGACTTCATAGTAATCCTCCATGTTTTAACGGCTGTTGGGACAGGCCTCCTTTCTGCCCTCAGGAGGGCTAGCGAGCCCCACGCGGGGCAAAGACCAGCCCCTCGTGCTGCAGCCCAGCCGCCGGGGCGAGGGATGCCAAGCAAACTTGGTCGCTCCAGAGGGATAGGAGCCAGGCCGGGGTGCCCGCCAGCCTCCAGCCCGCGCCCCCCTCCCCCATCAGTCTGCCCCCCAGCCCCCCAACCACCGATGCCGGCGGATCGCATACCACCCCCCTACCTCCCCCATCCCCACCGAAGGGTTGGCATGGCGATGCACCCCTGCCCTCACACGCTGCTTCCCGGGCTGCTCTCCTCTGTTGAAGGAGGAGAGCTGCTTGCTATCTCTTTGTTGAAGTTCTCACAAAGTTCCTTTGAGCATCCTTATAACTATTGTTTTGAACTCTGTCACTGGTAGGTTGCTTGCCTCTATTTTGTTTAGTTCTTTTTCTGGAGTTTTCTCCTGTTCTTTTATTTGAGACGTATTTCTTTGTGTCCCCATTTTGGCTGCCTCTCTGTTTCTATGTATTTGGTAGATCTGTTTTGTCTCCCAGTCTTCACCAGGTGGCCTTATGTAGTAGGTGTAATCCTGGCACAGTCTCCCTGGTCACCTGCTCTGAGTGCTCCAGGAGTGTCCCTTGTGTGGGTTGTGTGTGCCCTCCTGTTATAGTTTAGCCTTGATTGCAATTGGCACTTTAGTAGGTAGGATTAACCCACAGGCTGATTGGCTGTGGGTTTTTTCCACATCCACAGCTTACAGGCTACTATGCAGGGGGCTTACCCCACTTAGTGGGATTCGTCCCAGCAGGCTCTGGTGCCTGTTGAGGCTGCCCTTTGGGTGTGCCACTTGTGGGTCTCATTGAGTGGTGCTCTGCTGTGGTCTGAAGCCAACCTCCAAGTTCGATGGTTCTGGGCCCTCCTGTGAGGGACGCTGGTGCAAGCAGGTCATCCACTGCCTGACCGGGACAACCTGGTAGGAGCTACAAAGTGATCTGTGGTAGTTTGCTGCCTATGCTAAACCTTGAGGTGCATGGGAGAGGCCATGCTACAAACTGAGGATGGCTGCCACCAGTATTGGGACTAGAATTGCTCCACAAAAAGCCAGCACTTCCTGAGGCCTGCTGCCACCTGCCAGCTCCCTTAAGTTTCAGCCCCTGATAAAGCCTTGTGCGGAAGATGAGTTGGGCGAGGCAGGGTATCAGGGTACCACTCACTAGAGTGGGAAGAGTTGTGGTCAGTAGGTTAATGTAGACTCTGGTTTGGTGCCAGTGCTGAACCTGGAGCTACTCAGCAAAAGTCTCAGGGCACACTGTGGCCAGCTGTCACCCGCCTGGGTCCTGCAGACTCCAATAGTTTTTCAAGAAAGAGTGCAATAGTTTTTCGAGAAAGCTGGTTGCTCTCAGAGAAAGTGCCTCTGGTATTGGGTGAGTTGGATGGGATGGGGCCTCAGGGATTCAGCAGGGTGAAGCAGCAGAGCTCTCAGGCCAATCAGATTCAGAGTTGGCCATAAGCATAGGGGGAGGGCTCAACACAAGAAAAATGGTGCCAGCCTGCCAGCAGCACCGCCCCATGAAAGAAGGACTCCTCACAGGACTCCAGCCCTCATGGCAAAGCCACAAAACTCAGTCTGCCCCTGTATGTGTCTGATGCCCCCTGAGTTACTGTCCCTCCACCGGAACCCAAGGTGAGTGCCTGTGAGTAAGAGAGCCTGTACGTGGGCTGTTTAAAAGGATGTTTGGGTTTCCCACAGCCTTTGGTCCCACCTAGATGGTCAGAATCCCCACCATTTTTCACAGTCAGATGTTGTGGGGGGCTCCTCTTCCTGGCCCCCAGTACTCTGGGCTGGGGAGGCCGGTGTGGGGCTGGGGCCTCTTGTTCCTCCTGGGGAAACCTCTGTGTCTGAGATATGCCTCCCAGGTGTCAACTGCCACAGGGAGGTTTGGGGCCAGCCTATTGTGCATCTCCACCTCTCCTACTAGTCTTGATATAGCTGTTCATGTCCTTAGTTATAAAACTTCTGTTCGGCCAGACTTCAGATGGTTCTCCAGATTGATTGTTCTATGGTGTAGTTGTAATTTTAATGGGTTCACAAAAGGAAACAGGCACAGTGTTTATCTACTCCACCATCTTGGATCTGCTCTCCAATTAGATTTATTGAGTTCTTTTTATTACCGTTTTTTCTTCTCCCTACTGGTTTGGATGTCGTATCTTTTTTTAAAGTCTAAAATTTGGTCAATATCTTTATTTGCCTCATACAGCACAAACATCTTTAAATGTTTTTACTCCAGTCCTTGCTCCCATCTTCTTGCTATTGTTATATTTTAGTTCTACCGAGTTTTTAATTCCTTCCAAAAATTAGTCTTTATGTTTTTGTAATCAGTACTAATTTAGATTAATCACATATATTTTCTAATTTATATGCTCATCATTCCTTTAGTCTCAACCTTCTTCTTACTAACATATACCTATCAGTTGTTAGATCAGAGAGAATTGGGAATAGTGAGCTCTCCGACTTTTTCTCAGATATTTTGTTTTGCCTTTACTCCAAACAAATTGTAAATTGCTGGTCATTTTTCTTTAGTACTTTGAACATGTTGTTCCATTGTCTTCTGGACTCAATTTGGCCGTTGAGAAGTCTGTTGCCAACCTAACTGTTGTTCTTTTTTTAGGTATTCTGCTGTCTCTAGTTGCTTTTCTCTTTTATTTAATGTTTTGAAAATTCTCCACGATGTATCTAGGTGTGGATTTGTTTTATTTGACCTTCTCAGAATTTAAGGGATTTAATCAATTTGAGGACTCATCTCTTTCTTCAGTTATGGACAATTCTTAAATATATTATTTTCTAGGATGCTCTCTCTTTTTCTGGAACTATCAGGAACCTATGAATCATGTTTTCTTCTGATGTTCCCACATGATGCCTCATTTCCTTGTATGGTTGGTAACTTTTTATTGAGCCTTAGCAGAGGTTGTACTCCTGTCAGAGTCTCATGTGCCATACTTGTCAAAATATTCCTTCTAAGCAACTTCATGGTTTGTTCCTGTTGCTGGTTCCCTAAACCCATTTTAGTCTCTTACCCTGTAGATCCTGTGCCACACATTTAGACTTCATACATGCCTCTGGCCCATTCCCAGGGCTTTAATTTCACATGGACTCTTTTTCTCTTCCACTCTGCCCCAGGCACACAGTACGCTTTCTTGTTGCTTCCTGAGCTTGTGTGTTTAGTTTTTCTAGTTCTATTTTCATACATATGGCAGCCTTTCAGTGCTCCAGCCATATACAAGGGACTTAATTAAAGCCCTGTACTATTCAAGGACAGGCTTTCCTGTCCCTACTTGAAAGGCAAACCCCCACCACCACCACCACAGGACACTATAGTATCACTTTCTGTTTACCATCCTAGCAATAAACACTCTGTTTCTGGTCCTTGGGACTTCCTTTTTGTGTGTGTCCAATGTGATTTTTGTCATGATCGGTTTCTTCATTCTAGTAGCTTTTTTTTTTTTTTTAAAGATTTTATTGGGAAATTGGGGGAGGGGAACAGCATTGGGGAACCGGGGAAGGTGAGCAGACAAGTTGCTGTCCTTTTGTTCTTCATTCTAGTTGTGGAGGACATTGCTTCACTGGCCCGTGTTGGTGTCATCATTATGCTCTTCTTGGGTGAGGCATATCAGTCGCCGGCCTCTGGATGACCGCTCACAGCAGCTCTTGGTAGCTCACACCAGTTGCCAGCTGCTCACACTGACTGCTGGCCACTCGCTGTAGCCTATGGCAGCCCATTGCAGCAGGGGCTGCAGCTATGCCGTCCCTGGGGACTCACAGCAGCCAAGCTCCAGGTGGAGCTATTGTTCACCATCTTAGCTATATGTCACTGGCCCTCATATGTAGGATCCAAACCAGGGCCACTGGCATCCCAAACCAGCTCTTAACCAACGTGCCACTCAGTTGAACCTTTCTAGTAGCTTTTTAAAACCATCTCTTTATCCTGATGTTGAACTAAGTTATGTCTGGATGTGGATCTATTTTTATTTTTCCAACTCAGTACACTAGGTGGATTTTTCAATCTGAAAACTTACATCATTCTTTAATTTTAGAAAATGTTTGACAATTATTTCTATAAATATTGCTTCTCTACTATTTCTTTCATTCTCTTCTTATGTCATTTTTATTAAAATCAAGTTTGAACTCTTCAGTCTAACTTCCATGTTTCTCTAAATATTTAACTCTATCTCTTTGTGCTACATTTTGGGTGAATTTTTCTAGTTTTAGATTCCTTAATTCTCCGGTTCTCGCTATAACTGTACCCAGGCCTGGGGTTTATTTCATCTATTTAACATTTAATTTCAATGACTTTTTCTTTCTTTTCTCAGAGTTCTAATTGGTTCTTTTTCATATTTTCTTGTTATTTATGCCTGTTCTTATTTTGTAATTTTTTGTTTTCTTTTAATTAGACTTTTACCTTTATCTGTTTGAACTAAATATACTCATTTTAGTCTCAATCAGGCTATTCTATCAAATGAATTTTACCTAGTGTGGATTTTTATATGTACTGCTGATTTTTTTTTTTGCAAAAAAAAATTTTCATATATCTGGAATTATTTATTTGTAGGTTTATTTTAAGTGGGGATTTCCTTTCTCCCTCTCTCTCTCTCTCTTCCTCCTCCCTTGTCTACTCTCCATTTCTTTCTTTTCTCTCCCTCTCTGTTTTCACCCATTTCTATCCAGAACCAGGTCTTACAATAGTAGTTTGCAGTTCCTTCCCCTTGAATGAAGTGTCATGCAAACTGTTGACTCAGAACTCAGCAAAAGTATGACTTTGGTTCCATTTGCCATTTTATATTTCTATTCCATTTCTGGTTCAGAAGTGTTAATCTTATGTTTGCACCACCTATGAACATTTAGTTTTTTCTTTATATAATCTACTGTCATTACTCCATATATAGACCAGATCAGGTAATCAAAGTGTGAATGAACTACATCATTCTGAAGCTGACAATCCCTCCATCTCTATTCAGAAAATATGGATAAGTAGAATAACGGGCCCAGCTTGTGTCCAGGGTGTGCAGTGCAGTGACTTGGGTCAAACATTCCCTTTGTGGTAGAGGGGTAACGGACATCTGGGCTGAGAGCCTCGCCATCGTCAAGTGAGAACAATTCACCAAACCAGGGAGCTGGGATAATGTGCTGAAAGAACATAATCATGGCTACCATAGTTCACATTAGAAGCCCTTCTCATGATCCAGAGCACTTAAAAAGCTAAGACTTACCCTTATATTTTCATTTCAACACTTTGAGTGCCCAGTGGACAGCTGAGTGCAAGGCAGGACCTCATGTGGGTTGACAGGAGAACACATTAGTGCAGCACAGGAGAAAACCAACCTGGGAAAGCCTCCCTCACCCCAAGCTCTTTTCCAAGGACAGCAGAGGGTGAGAAGCAGGGCAGCAGGCTTTGTCAGTGAATGAAATTCCTTCATTTGAGATACTTTCTATACTTTTCCTCAAGCCCCAGAACTGTAAGTGGACAAGGAGACCCATGCTTCAAAAATTAAGGAAAGAGAGGCCTAGAGCTGAGTTGGGGCTCAGAAGCCACCTGTCATCCCAATGGGAACAATCATTTATTTAAGTTTTGGTCTGAGAAACTTGCCCAGAGTCATGGGATGCTGGGCAGGTAGCCGCCCACCAGGGGGCTCTGATGGGAGGATAAGTGGGCTGTGGATCCAAGGCACAGACCCCTGCCTCCCACATCAAGGCTCCTGGGCTGGGGAAAGCTTAGGTGGAGATTGGTGGGTTCCCAGACAGGGTCCTGGGTCAGCTCCTACCCTGTACCCCCAGTCACCCGATTCGAGACCTGCTCAGCACTTCCACTGCTGCAGTCACAGTTAATGGCATCTTTCATTTCATTTAGAGCTTGATTTGTTTACAAACTAATAAATATGATTTATAAAATGTGCCCGTGGTTTGCTAATTACTGCACATATGGCGTTTTCATTTTGTAAAACTGGCATTTGCATTCTTTGTAGATTATGACTTTGTGTCCCCAGTGCTAATTAGTCTGATTAGGCAGATAACTTTCCCGTTACTAGGCTGAGAGGCTGAAGGCTGCGGCATTGGGGGTAAAGGGGCTGGGGCTATGGCCAGCCTTACAGGGAGGAGCCAGGGAGGCCCCAGGACTTCGCCGAGGACCCTAGAATGTCAAGCAGCCCATTTTATGTCCTTCCCCAAATCCAATTAAGCACAGTTCGTTAGCACAAATTTCTTAATCAGGCTTAATCTTCCCACTGAATGCACAATTTCTGAATTGTCACAGAGCTGGGTCAGCCTGCAGGGGATCAAGAGGCTGGCAGTGCCTTTGGCAGGAGAATGAAGGGATGGCAGGCTGCCGGGCCCTTCCCAGTGGCCAGTGAGAATGCATAGTGATGGGCTTGCCAACAACCAAGACCTTGGTTGTCCAGTAGGAATCCCAGGCCACTAGGCCAACTTATGAGCCTCAGGTAGGAGGACCCCAGTGGTCTAGTCTATAGGATACATCCTCAGGCCCCAGGTCAGCCTTGGAGACAATGCTTCTGGGTCTACTGGAGGAGCAACTAGAAGGTCAAGCACCCAAAGCCTTGGGAGCAGGTCTCAGCAGAGGAACCTGTTTTTGTATGGGCCTTGTTTAGGAGCAAAGGCAGCCATGTCCGGGGATGCAGACCTCTCTGGCTCTCTAGGATGCAAAACCCGTAAAGTTCTTATAAAAATAAAAAGGTGGGTAAGAGAGACACCCCTATAAATAACTGCGATTGGATCTCTTACCAACATTGGTAAACCTGGGCAGGGACCAGCATTAATTTGTGTTAGAAAAATGAGAAAATGTGCCAGTGCTTGCACCCAAGCATCATAGAGCAATCTGTACCTGTTTCTTTACCTCCAAGGGTGATGACATCCCTAAAGCATTTAGTATAAGGTGTGGTATACATCTTTGGAATGTTCCTGCCAAAGATAGTTGTATTTTAAACAGTGATTAGAGAAGGGCCCCCATTGATGAAGGTGCCATGGGTGTACAGGGAATCAGGGTCTGCAGGCTCTAGGCGAGACCAGGCAGAGGCTCTCTGGAAACTCTGAGGGCACTCAAGGGGCAGTCCTGGGCCCCTGCACCCCTCCCCCCTGACCCTTTTTTGCTCCCCAACCAAACATTTAGGAAAAAAACCTAGTCACACATTGTCCAACTTCCTTCCTCCCCAGGAACACATGGCTGGCTCTT
The DNA here is from genome assembly GCA_033961575.1 of Aselliscus stoliczkanus. Taxonomy (NCBI): domain Eukaryota; kingdom Metazoa; phylum Chordata; class Mammalia; order Chiroptera; family Hipposideridae; genus Aselliscus; species Aselliscus stoliczkanus. The sequence goes on along the minus strand of CM066736.1, from coordinate 93,143,246 downwards.
CCGTCTTTCATGGCTCAAGAGGCCTTCCTCCCCAGCTGGATAAGTGACATCTTTATGCTCCTCCAGCTCCCTATACTTTTTCTGTCACAATACTTAACACATTAGGTTGCAATGACTTTGTTTTTTCGGTCTGTATTCACTAGCAACTTGAGGGCAGAATTGTGGCTGCCTTACTCTCTGCTGTAACTGCAGTATAGCTGAACTTGATGGGTGGATGGAAGGATGGATGCATGGATGGATGGGTTTCTATGAATTCTGGAAACTATGTTCTCTTGTACAGGCCTTTCTCCTTGCTTGGTCCTGGGGCTTGAAGGGGCCAGCACAGGAGAGGGAAGGGGTGGGGTTGGGGCAGTAGCATTAACTTGGCCTTCTTCTTTGTCTCTTTAGGCAGGGTAGGGCAACAGGGCAGGAAGCTTCACAGACCCAGTGAGGGAGGAGATAGGGTCCCAGGATCACCTGGGCCCGGGTTGGCCTTACTCATAGAGTTGAGAATATGGGAGGAGCTTCAGACCTATGCGTGGAGGTCTGTGAAGTTCTAAAGGGAGAGTCCTAAGCTTGGAAGATGTCAGGTCTGGTCCTCGGTGACCTTGAAAGGGTCATTTCACTTGTCTGGGCTTCCATTTTCTCCTTTGAACAATAGGGATCAAATAGCCTTCCAGGCTTCCTCCCTGAACAATATGATGATTCAAAGAAGTAACTGTGGACAAGAAGGGACCAACGTGTGCATGTGTGGGTCGTGTGAATGTGTATATTCATGTGTGGGGGAGGGAAGAGAGTGCAGATCAGCCCAGGCAAGGCCAGTCCTGCAATGGCCTTTGGGAGAGCAGTACTTTGCTCAGTGTCATGTGTTTCCTCAAGACTCAGGACTGTGAGGGATGGGGCCAAGACTCTTCCCCATCTCCCAGTCTGATGTGAGGGAGGTACTGTTAAGAGGATTGCCTTGGCCCATCCATTTGAATTTTATAACCAGCTTCCTAGTATAAGGATATGATTCTTTCTCTTTCTTCAAAAATCTTAATGTATTCTGCTTTAAAATTGTTTTGAAGTAAAAAGAGATTTTCACAGGCAACAAATGAGTCTCTGGACAGACTTAATCTGAGGCCAAAAACCAGAGATGGGGATTTACCTCCCATAATGGCTCCTTTCAAGTGAGAAAGTGGAAGCCCCACTTCCACTCCTGAAGGGGGTCCGCAGAGGGGGAGGGGAGGGCACCTCAGAAACCCCTGTTCAGGGACCAGAAGCCTTGTTTATGAGCAAACCCAGGTCAGCAGCTCCACAACCCCGCTGTAACCAGCTACTGGGAATGCCGCCATAGACTAACCGCCTCAGCCTACTTCAGGGGTCTGTACCATGGGCCCTGATCTGTTCTGATTCAGGCTGTCTGGTCACTGTCAAAGCTGAGGAGGGACACAGAAGCTGAAAACAATGGACTGGTGTGGACGGATCAGGCAGAGGGTCAGAAACCACAAACCCAACTCAGACCTCCTCTCCAGGCTCCAGATCTGCACATACAACCACCTGGACACATCCCCTTGGATGTCCCATAGGTACCTCTGACTCCCATGTCCACAGCTAGACTCATCACCAACTCCCAAGCCTGCCCCACCTCCTGTGCTCCCAATCATCAAGATGGGGTTGCCCCCTTCCTGACCAGGGCATAGAGCTGGCTAGCATCCTGGAAAGTGGATACTCATTCCCCCCACCCCAACACACACACACACACACACACACACACACACACACACACACACACTCTCCAGCCTCAGAGAAGGGCCAATGGGTACACTTGACCTGATCAGAAGTCAACCTCCAACTTCCAGCTGGGGACCAGGCTGATGGGAGCTTTTACCACAGGAAGTTCTAGGGAATAAAAGGAATAAGGACCCACAGACAGCCCCCAAGCCCCAGCTTCCTTGTCCTTCCCGTTCTCTGCAAGGCCTTCCCACAGGGACTGAAACAGTCTTTGATGATTTGGGTGCAAGTTACTTTGGCATCCACTTTGGCTTTCTGTTCTTTAGATTATGCCTAATGGGCGAGGGTAATGATGCACACTTTTACACAAGCATCCATATACTATCCTCAGCACATGCACACACCATATTTGTGCTCAGGTGCCCCCCCCCACCAAACATATGCAGATGTCCAGGCACACATGTAGCTGAGCAATTGTATGCCCACATGTGCACACAAAGGTAAACCGTCATTTACGGGGCTTGGAAATCTCACTTTGCAGCCTAGGAGTAAAAAGGCATGATGCAGGCCAGTATTGGATGATACTCCCAAATCTCAAGGCAAAACCTTGAGAGGAAAGGAAAAAGGAAATAATGGCATCTTATCATGAGCTGGGGTCACAGCCCCAGTGGCCTCTGTTGGCTGCCCATATGTGGGTCATGGGCATGTGCTGCTCTGAGGGTTGGTCAAAGCTCCTGCCACTAAAGGCAGAAGACCCCCTGCCCAGAGGTGCCCTGAAGGCGTCTTCTGGGTCTCTAGTCACTTCTCAAGTCTTTGGGACAGCAACTACATTGTGGGACAAGGACTCAGTAGGTTGGATTTGGGTGTTGTCTCTAAGACCCCTCTTCTAGGCTTTATGACCTTAAGGAAAGTCACTTAACTTCTCAAGCATCTGTAAGATGGGGACAATGACACCTGACTGTCCCTCTAGGAATGATATGAATCAATGACAGTGAAATTTCTTGAACGCTGCAAAGCCGTGTATATATTTAAGGGTTTGTTAATATGGTCTTCTGCCCCCAAAGCTGGCCTTCCCTGAGGAGACAATGCAATGTTTTTGAACATGGAGCGAATTCCTAAACTGTGCCCTCCCCCTCTCCAGTATTTCTGCCTTGGGTTGTCAAAAATGGTAATCTTCTCTCAGGCCTGAAATTATGAGCCTGCTTTATTGGTCAAAGGCCATAATAATTTGAGCTCTTATTTTATAAACTCATTTCTGCACAGTGATATCCTGATAGGAGCAGGAATAATAAATCACAAACATGTCCCCCAAGATTGCATTGTAAATGTCAAACTAGACAGGAAATTGTAATTAAAGAAAGGAAATTGCTACAAAGAAGCACTTGATTTTAAAATGAGCCAAGCATAGAATTTTCTAAGCATTTAATTATAGTCCAATTTCAACTGACTTGGCTTTTGCAGTCATATTTCTTATTATAACTCTTCTACATAATAACCCAATCTCCCTGGCTCACATAGGTCCAGCCCGTCAGAGGGTAAGGACACTGCATAAGTACAGGGATTAGGAACTTTATAGGGATGGTAATCATGGTGGAGGCTGGGGTGATGGACACAGGTGTGGGGATTTTAAATCAACCACAGTCCAATTTCCAGCCAACGGGAGCAACCTAACACCTGTGAGGAAGCAGATTTGGCCTGACTTCAGCTCAGTGATTAATCTGCTCAGGCACTTGCTTTTGTCAGAAGAGAGGCCCAGGCTTTTATGTTCTGTTCCTCCAACCTCCAAACATGCATGGAAAGAGCTCCCACCCAATCCACCTACCTATGGGTCACACTTTACCCAGGCGGCCCCTCAGGTGAGGCATAGTCTAACGTCCCCATCTTGCACCTGGGTGCTGAGAAGTTTGTTTGCATAGTCAACCAGGTGTTCAGTGTCCATAGGCTCTAGAAGTGGAGAGCCGAGTGGCTGAAAATGTGGGATGTGATGCCAGATGAGCCTGGGTTCAAGTCCTAACTGTCACTTACTATGAGCTGGTCTGAGTCACATAACCTTATAGCCTCAATTTGCTCATTTGTAAAATGGGCATAACGATAGTCTCCATATGGTCTGGTACATGGTTAGAAATTATAAATGAAGTGATTACAATGATTATTATGGCCTGAGTCTGTGTTGTGCCAAAGAGGAAGATGGGGAAATTGGTGGCCATCTTGATTGATGTGTACAGCCCAACTAGATGGGATTGAGCCAGTGCTATTAGCGGTGGATGTGGGGAGTGGGTCGATGAGGAGTGACCAGGGGCACTTTGTTGCTGCCCCTTGTGGTGATCAAACCATATTGAGAAGTCTTTGCTGGCCCAGGAATGATTCCCAAAATAAGCGTCCCACGGGATCCTCTGGTTTCACCATCAAGTTATAGGGCCCAGAAACTGGTTAGCTATTGGTTTAGCTCCTGGTCCATAAAAGCTGCTGCTGTAAGCTAGGATTCTCCAAACCCACCTGCAGGCTTAGTCTCTCCTGCAGGAGGGGGCAGGAAGTCTCAGAACTAGGAAATCCTTCTTTCTTGAGCCTTCCTCTCTCTTCAGACAATTCAGTTAGGTTGTGGGCAGCAGAGTGGGTGAAGTCTGACACCAGTAGAACAGGACTTAGCCCCCAGAAAAGCCCCAACACTGCTGTCTCAATGGAAATGTTGCCCGAGGAGGTGCTATGAGTGGGGGTCCAGCAGGTCTGCTAGTCTGATTGTGCTGATTTTGCATTGCATGAGCTCCAGGTAGTGCTATCACACAGACTGCAATATAAATGCCCCCTTATTGAATTGTGCAGTATACAACCTCTTTAACTGAACAGTTTAGCTCTGGGCCCAGAGTTTAAGTTCCCATGTTCAGTTCCTCAAATGTAACCTGAGGATTGGTAATAGTATCAACCTCAGAGAAATGTTACAATGTTTAAAATAGTGAATTCACTTATAATGTTTAAAGTAATCTCTGGCTTGTAGCAAGTGCTACATGAGTGCCAGCCATTATTATTTTAAAGAGGGGAGAGACAGGTCAGATCTCTGTATCATAATGCTCACCTAGGCCGGCATGAGGAAGTGTGTGTGTGGAGAGTGGGGGGTGGGGAGGGGGGGTCTAGAGGCAGGGAAGAGTGGCTTTTGCCATAGTCCAGGGGAGAGATGATGGTGGCCTGGACTGAGGGGTTGGGGTGAATATTGGGAGATGGAGAGAACTGGGAGGATTTGAGAGAAATGTACGAGGTAAACTTGGTGATGGTCTGAGGGGGGAAGTTGAAGGAGAGGAAAGAGCAAATGAGATCAAGCCCTCCTCATAGCCGATGGGTTCCTGCAGCGACTTTCTCATCACTCCCCCTCTTGAAGGCCCCTGGCTCCATTCTGCCCGCCTCAGGATCTTCTTAGGCAGCTCCTCCCTCCCCCATTTGGAGCCTCCTGACCCCTTTTCTTATGGGATCAAGTCTGGACTACTTGGCTCTTCCCACTTTGATCCTAGCTGGCTCCATCTCTCATGGTCCCTTCAAAGCCCCGTGTGCTCCACCCCTAAGGCCCTGCTTCCTTCTGCTGGCCTCTCCATTCCAGCCTGACCCCCTGCACTTCTAGGGTTAACCCCCCAGGAACCTGTCTCTTGCCAGACACTCAGGGCTGCCTCCTGATGGCCACAAGCCCCCATCAGTGACTCGCCTGCATCCCCCCCTCAGTGAAGGGCTCTCTGGATTTAGCACTTCATGCTGACTAGCTCCACCTGTGCACGGTGTCATCGCTGTCTGCATCTACCCCAGTAGCTGGCACAGTCAAGGCCCATTTGTGAAGGAGGCAGGTGTTTTCTTAGGATTAGGACTTTGTGGCTCACACCTTATGACTCTTTGGTTAGGGAGACCCCCTGTTTTCTCCTGTAAAAACAGACCTTCAGGAAAGGACCCCAAATGCCCAATTAAGAGGACATTTTAATGGGGGAACTTGAGGCACTCAAAAAAATATTCCTTGTGACAGCCATGTGTCAGGCAGGTAGCCATGCCAACCAGTAGTGGCAGTCAGCCTAGCCTGTTCCAGGGCACCCCAAAGTAGTTTCTTTCCTGTGGAGAAAGGATCCTCCAGTTGTCAGGTTGTGCTGTGACACCAAGGCTCCATCTCACTCTGGCCAAGACACAAGACCATACCCAAATGTCTCCTCCCGGCCTCCAAGGCCCCCTCCCATCCCCACCACTGCCATGGAGAACTCTGTGACCTGGCCACGCCTCCTGCCCCAGTGGGCCCACCCCCCTGCCCTGCTCACCCTTGTACTTCCCCTTCCTAGCCAGCTCCTATACCCCCTTTCCAGGGAGCAAGTCTCCCCTGACCTCCTTCACCCATCTCTGCCTCTCTTTCCTCTTTGCTCTGGGAGCCACCGCCAAGCCATCATGGAGGGCTCTTCAGAGCCGAGAGCCTCAGGCTCCAAACCTCAGCCCTGCCTGCCTGAGGCCTTCCACAGATTCCTCTTAGGCTTCCTCTAGGCCATGAGCCTCCAAGAATAACAACCACCAGCCTTTGCCATCTCTGTGTCCTCTCATGGAACCAAACCCTGTGGGAACACAAAGTAGGTGCCCAATCCATATTCAGGAAGAGACAACTGTCCCCCTGAGACCTCAAGCTCAGAGCAGGGCCTGACAGGGAGGAACCAGCCTGGCAGGGGCCTCAGGCAGCAGATGCTGATGACAGAGGACCCAGAGGGTCCAGTGGAGGCCCTTTGTGGTGAACAAACAGGACCTTCAGCAAGGAGCCCCAAGCCACGTCTGAGGGAAAAGCAAAGTCCATTAAGTCCATTAACTTTAACACTGAAATCAATGTTGCGGCCACCAGAAGTAATTAGCGTAATTCACATTTCAGATCAGGAGATTTTTGAAAACCAAGTTTAATTATGTTGAAAAATGACAACTTCATTTTCCCTCTCTGGATAGGTTCCCCTGATGTTCCCCCCACACTTTCATTAAAAAGAGGACTGGTTGCAGAGGATTTTTTTTTTTTTAATGCCATTAAGCAAAAGCAGTACTTTGGCTATTTCAAAGCTAATAAATCAGCTCAGATACCCACAACACACTTCAAGTGGTTTTGAAATGTTCCTTTCCTCTTATCAGGACAGAATGTGTGGTTTTTCAGCCTGAGAGAATCCAGTTGGGGCTCTCAGCAGCCAGAGTGGCTCTAAGAGATCATCAGACCCATTTTACAGATGAGTAAACTGAGAACCAGACAAAGGAAGAGTCCTGGTCAAGGTTACCCTCTCATGCCCCATGCTAGCTGTTAGGCATTCAGAGGTGGCCCTGCCCTCAAGGAGTTGGGGAGATAGAGATGTGGGCTGTGACAGGGTCAGCCCAGGTCAGCTGGGCGAGTCAGAAAGGCAGAGGTGACATCAGATTTGAATCTTGAAGGATCTAGAACTTAGCTGGACGAGGAAGAGAAGGCTGCCATCCCAGAAGGGGGAGAATGTAACAGCCCAGGTCAGGCAATGGGCAGGAGGCTCAGGAGTGTTTCCGGGCCTGGGTTGAGGATGCCCACTCAGGCTTTCATGGGAAATGAGGTGTAGAGACACCATGTCTTACCTCATGGTGATTTCTCAGAGAGGAGGCCCTCATGTCCATGTGAGGATATCAGGGTTCCCAAAAAATTAAAGATGGCAGCCTGGAAGCCACACTGTTCCCACCTTATCCCATCCCATCAACACTTCATGCCCTGCTAGCACCCTCCCCCCAGCTCTCCAGCCCTACTCAAAGCACCTTACCCCCATCTTCTTTGTCCCCACCCTTAGATCTATCCCACCCCCAACATCTTAGCCTGACCATCCTTACTTTCAGCTCCTGTCAACTCAAGCCTGTCTTTGTGGCCTCTGGTCCCTCTGACAGATGCATCTGAACCTCCCCCACCCATGACTTGGTCCCATGTGTTTGTTTAAGAGGCTGCCATGGTGCTAATTGCTGTGTTTATTCCTGCTCGCCAAATGCACTCTGTTTTGCAGACATTTGCTGGAGTGGCTGGGGATGCCTGGTCTTGTTTTTCTTTTTGTGGGGAGGGAAAGAGAAGCATCCTCAGCACAGCCTTTCTGGGACCACAGGTCAGAACCAGGACTAGGGCCTGTCCTCTTGCTTGCCTCCACCCCTCCCCTCCAGGACGGGGCCCTGGGCTCTGATTTGGGCCCCCTGGGTCAGGAGGATTTAGGTATGCTACTGGGGTGGGGGAGGGGGTTGGGGCAGCATTCTCTCTGCGGAATCATATCTTTTTTCCCAGTGACCCCCATGGCCAGAAAAGCAAGCATTAGCTCATTGGTTGTGCAGTCTGGCCTGGCCTGTTCTCTAAGTACAGGAACAACCTAGATGAGAACGTTGTGCTTCGCTGGATCTCAGAAGATGAGGCAATAAATGTGAGCCATCCCAGCCTCTAGGGATCCCCATGAGGGCTGCTCAGCCAGGCAGGCCCACTCCCAGCAACCCCTTTCCTTGGCCAAGCCGCTCCATTGTGTGGGCTTGCAGGCCGGGTGGGGGCAGAAGGGTCGTGCTTGCCGGGGTCTTCTCATCACAGCGTCTTGCTGAAAGGCCCCACCCCCCTCCCCTGGGCCCCACCAGCCAGGCCAGGGTCAATGGGATTAAAGGCTCAATTCACACCAGTCAGTTCTCTGGTAACACGATTTCATTAGAGGCAGGCAGGGAGGAGAATGGACGGAAACAGCTGGTGTATAAATTATAAAGTCTACTTTGTACTGAGTGAGCACACCTTTCCCCAGCCACATGACTAATTAATGTGGCGGGGAGTGGACTTGAAGTCAAATTGCCTTTCCCCCTCTCTCCTGGGGCTTGGTTAACAACAGGTCCCTGCAAAGCTGGGAGAAGGGAAGATTATGCAAAGCTATCATCATATGAAAATAGCGTATTAACATACTGCCTGTGAGCTGTGTCCAATCAGTTCCCTCCCAGTGGCGTGTGTACGAAACAATTAGAATGGCATTTCTACCACGCTTCTTTAATACATTTTGGCATTAATATAATCAAGGAGTGGGGGCCTAGACATCTTGCAGGCACGGTTTTCTATAACACCCCTGGGATGTTGGGGGTGGGGGATTTTGGGGGGTGGGATCTGATGGGGCTACACTCCCCTGGGCCAGAACCTCAGGCACAGTTCTCTGCCAGCCACCCCAACCTCTGTCTGGGAGCAAAGGCTTCCTTCCTCCCCTCGGGACAAGGGACCACAGAACCCAGTGGCCCCCCAACTACCAACAGGAAGAGTCTCCAGAGGTAGAATGGTCCTTTAGAAGCATGGATCATATCTTTTAATCCTTTGCTGAAACCCCCTAGTGACTTCCCATCTCACCTCCAGGAAAATGCAAACTCCTTCCTGGGCCATGATCTAGCCCCTGCCTACCTCTCTAGCTCACCTCACCTGGCTGTCCCCTCATGGGCCATCTTCAGCCACCGCCGCCTTCTTTTTGTTCCTCACACACACTAAGGTCCTCCCTGCCTTGGGGCCTTTTACTGGCCCATTGTACTTACTCTTCCCTCTGCCTTGTTTGATTTTCCTTCTTGTCCCCCAGGTCTCATCTCCTCAGAGAAGCTTACCCCACTCAACCAGATCTCAATCAGCTCTATCCCAGTCTCTGTCTGCCTCTGTTCGTTTTTTTTTTTCCTATTCACTTCTTGCTCTGATCTCAAATTGTCTTGTGTATGAACTTAGTCCTCGCTCATTTGCTGCTTCCCACTGGAACATAAGCTCCTAGGGGCAGGGACCTTGTTGGGCTTGGACCCTGCTGTATTCCCAGCACTAGAGTGGTGACTGGCATGTAGTAGGTGCTTATTAAATGTTTGCATGAGCGAATGAATGAATGACTCAAATCCTAGCATCTGGAGGCTCCAGGGGAACCAGTAAGACCTGGTAGGGATCCGGGCTTTGCTGCCATCCCCCTTCTTAGCCTTGGGCAACCCAACTCCCCCTCTCATCCGCCAAGCTTTCCTTCAGCACCTTCTGGTTGCCCAATCTTGAAGAACTGGGAGAAGCAGGAACCAGATGTGGTTTCTGCCCTGAGGGACTTGAAGCCTAATTGGGAAACAAGTCTAGATATGAGAAAAGCAGCCCAGCTCTCTAAGTCAGGACTTGAACACAGGGGTGCAGGAGGTGGAGAGATGGGTGTGGAGGGCCTGGGGTCAGTTCGATTACTAATGCTGTGGTGCTACCGCAGGCCAGTCATCAAACCTCTCAGGGACTCAGTTTCCTCATCTGGAAGGCAGATTTAAGTCAAAGTCAGCCTTGGAGCTAACTGAGTCCCATTTTTAGAGATAGTTAAACTGAGGCCCAGAGTGGGAAAAGCCTTGCCTATGATTCCCAAGGTAAGTTAGTGGCAGAGCCAGGACCAGTGCCCAAACCAGTGTCTGTGTGTGTCAGTGGGATGCCAGACCTTCTGCTTATTTTCTGCCACCAGCCACCTGAACAGTTCTGGCTTCTTCGGAGGTCCAACTGGCCTCTGGCCCCTACCCGACAGCTCAGAGAAAGATCTGAGAGCCCTGAGTATGTTCTCTCTTCCCTCGCAACAGGTGGGGACCATATCTGAGTGACTCTATCTCCAGGCCAGGAGCCTCTTGGGTCTGGCCATGAAACATCTGGAAAGTGACCTGCTGCCACTCACCAGATTTTGTATGAACAAAGCCTTGTTTCTGTGGGAAAGACCCAGCACAACCAAGCCTGGCTCCAATCCTTTCTGCCTTAACATACTCTGACACCCCTGTGAGATCACCACATTGAACTCGTGTCCTTATCCCATGTAACCAACAAGTATTTACTGAGCATCTCCTACATGCCAAGCATTGCCTATTGGCTGGAGATTCATCTGTGAGATAACATAATTCCTTCTGTGGAGCTTACATGTGATCAGAGACACACACACTATGTATTACTATAATAATAAGTACTATAAATAATAAGTACTATAAATACACATAGCAGGGGAGAGGGTAGTAACCAGGAAGGAGGACTTATGGATAAGATGACATGTGGGTAGAGACCTGGATGGAGTGATGAATCAAAGAATAAATGCACATACCTGGGGAGAACATTCTAGGTAGAAGCCCAATGGCCCTGAAGGAGGAGGATGCTTGGCATATTTGGGCAACAGTAAGGATGCTCCTGTGTGGGAATGGAATTAGCTAGTAAGAGAATAGGAGGAGACAAGGTTGGAGGGGTAGGCAGAGGATGGAAGAGGGATGGGTCAGGTTTCACTCTGTGAGACAGGAGAAGCCATTAAGGAATGACATGATTTGTTGTATATTTTTAAAGAGTACTGGCTGCTGTGGAGGAGATGGTTTGTAAGAAGGACAAACAGGAAGATGGCCGGGAGACTACAGCGATGATCCAGGCAATGATGGAGTTTTAGGTCAGGGCATGTGTGTTGAGAAGCAACTGGCTTCTGTACATATTTTGAAGATATGACTGACAGAGTGTGCTTTTGAATTGGATATGGGGTTAGAGAGAAAGAGAGAAAGCGAGGGAAACCCTAAAGGTCTTGAAGGTAAGTTTCCTTGGGAGAGAGTGGGACATCATCTGTCCTGATGCCTATGAGGCTGGCTTAGCATTTTCTTGGATATTATCTCTCCCAGCCTTCAATCAATCAATAATTAGTTGGGCCATATTGACCCACCCAAGGTACACAGAGACTACGAGATCGCCTCAGGATGCAAGCCTAAATCTCCTGATGGAGGCCATCCTTTCTAGAGTAAGCCCCAGCTCCCCAAGACCCTTGTTCTGTGAACCTGTGTCCTTGTTCCCGCTAGGGTCTTGCCCTGCCCTCTCCCTTAGGGGCACAGGGGCTGAGGGGGCTGCTTCCTGACAGGGCCAGTGGTCTCCCAGGTCTGATGAGAGTGTCCACCCTCCTTCACCCCCACCCCCACCCCCAGTGAAGGAATTCCCACACAGCAGGAGGGACAGCTGGGGCCAGACACCCCTTCCCAGCATCTTAGACATTGCTTACCTTCAGCTAGGTGTCTGATCGCAATACCTGTTGAGCCCTCACATGTCCCTTTGGTAGATCCTTCCCTGACCTCTCACAGCCTAACACACCATGAAACAAGCAGCTGTCCCCCAGCACAGTTCATGGCTGGCAACTAGAGTTGGAAACCCAACATAACAGTAATAGTCTTGTGTGGAGAACTTTTCCTGGCATGATTACTTCATATACTCCTCACAACTCTAACTGTCCCCACTTTACAGAGGAGGAGACTGGGGCTCAGAGGAGTCAATAGTTTGCCCAAGGGCATAGAGCTGAGTCAGAATTTGAACCCAGGTCATCTGGCTTCAAGTCCCGTGATCACTGTTGATGGGTTGGGGATCAGGGACCATTGAAGGCTGAGGACATTCCCTTCCCCTGACCTGACCAAGTTCCTGACAGCCCTCCAGTCATTCACCCTCAGGCTGGGAGCTCCCCAAGTACAGTCACTGAGTGTCTTCATCTTGGATCTCTCAGTGCCCAGTACAGAGCCTGGTCCATGAGAACAGTGACATAGACATGAACAGCAGACACTGCTCTAGCGTGTCATCTATATTAACTCATTTAATTCTCAAGACAACACCCTGGGGCACATACCCGTGTGATCCCCATTTGTAGAACTGAGGTTCAGAAAGGTTAAGTAATTGGTTCAAAGACACACAGGTCACACTGCTAATAAGCATGAGGATTCGAACCCAGGTAGCC